>CM042684.1:299140596-301971053 GCA_023614405.1 Avena insularis
CTCTATAGCCTTGGTTTATCGCGTCACGATTCATCTGGGCTAGGCCTTCGTGGAGCTTGAGGAACTCGCGACAATCCTTTAGAAGGTGACTGGACTTTTTCTTGCCGTCGTGCTTGTCTATGTAGAAGTGTACGTTGCACGGTCTAGACAGTTTGTCCTGGATAGAAGTCTCAGGTGCCTCATCGCGAGTGCAGTGTTGCCACACTTGCATTGTTTTTCCACTGTCGCGGTATCCGCTGTTGCGGTTGTTGTCGTCACGTTTCTCGGCATAGCCAGCCACGACCATATCGACCTCTTCGCGGTCCTCGTAACCGCGCATTTAACGTTTTCCTCGGCAATCACGCCTGCGGCTGAGGTCATCGTCATCATCGGAATGGACGCGGTTTTTTACCGAGTCCTCTCCATCAGCCCACCTATTCGCGATCTCCATCAAGTGTTCGATTGTCTTGGGCTTCGAGCAGCCCAGCTCCTCCCTGAGCTCTCTGCGACATATGCCGCCATTGAACGCGTCGATTGCGTGATCCTCAGAGATGTCCTCTGTAGAGTTTTTGATAATGGACCATCTCTGGATGTAAGAGCGCAGCGACTCACCAGTCTTCTGGTAGCAGCCTCGTAATTCTTCGATTGATGCGGCCCTTTTGTAAGTGCCTTGAAGTTTCATACGAAGCTGTAGACTATCTCTTCCCAGCTACGAATTGATCCACGCGGGAGGTTGTTGAGCCACGCACGGGCGACACCTTGCAGCTGTAGCGGGAGGCATTGCATTGCCATGCTCGTGGTTCTGCCGGTGCGGCCTAACGGAGGAGATGTGATCCTCCAGCCAGATCTTCAGGTCCTGCAGGCCATCGAATTTTGAGTTCTCCGATGGGAGTTTGAACCCCTTTGGCATTCGCTTCTGCCTGATGGCCCTGCTAAAGTAGCTGGTGCCGCAGAGCTCTATCCCGTCATCTTTTGAATCAGTCGAACGGGCACGCCTCATGCGCATCTTGTCGAGCTTGCGCTGCATGATGTCATCACGTGCATTGTAGTCATGCCACCGTGAGCGGCACCATTGCGACAAGTCATGGCTATCATTGCTGGAGGAGGGTGAAGAATAGCGTTTTGCCAGAGCCTTGTTTTTCTTCGGCTCTGGCGTTGGATCCTTGATGAGGGAAGGTTCGACTAGCCCTAGACCTGCGATCGTAGATCGGTGCATGGTGACCCGCGGGTCCCCAGCCGGTGGCTGGTTGTTGAGGAGGTACATGGTGGCCGCTATCACCGTTGCTGCGGTGTCTTCGGGAGCACATTGCCCCGCGTATCCACCGTCATGGATGAGAAGTCGAGGACTCGCGTGGCCTCTTCTTGCTCCTTATCGGTGATATGAGCCAGTCGAGAACGTCTCTTGGCAGCCACATGGTCGTTACCCTTGGAGGAGGATCCTCTCATAGAAGAGAGTTGAGCTAGCCAAAGGCTTGACTCGTCCTCCGCCCTTCTGCGCTCGTCGAGCTAGGTGATTACTTGTTGTTGGCGCTTGTACTCCTCCTTGAGCAGCCAGTGATAACACATCAGCATGTCTTGCGATGAGTTTGGTGGTAGGGGATTGCCCCGCAGGGCTTCTTAATAGCGATCCCACTCGGCGTCATTGAGCTTGATCAACACGCGCTCTGGGGTATGCTCATTCGCAATGAGATGCGGATGGGCTTCCATCCCGTTGTTGGTGGGTGCTCTGTTCTCCGTTGGGGGATCACCGTTCGCGAGTGGGATACCACTGCCGGTGCCAATGTTATTCCGAGTGCCTCTGTTCTCACTCCTGTTAACAACGATGCACATGTAGTGTTTGGGGAAGCTGTTGCTTCCGCAAATTTTAGATCTGGAGCCGTAGGCTCCATCCTCTGTGGCCAGATCGCCCAGACCGGATTCGCGACTGCTGTCACTGATCATATTCCCGACTATTGTACGGGTGTTGAGTTTGATCAGGGTGCTGATCGGCTATGGAAACCACAATGCCGGAGCAATCATGGGAACTTTCGGCTGGTCAGGGAGGCGAAGTGTGCCCAGCTGACCGACTTGGAAGCGTAAGCTCCCGATCACCAGGCTGATCCCATCGCCCACATAATCAAAATCCGGGCGAGTGGCCGGCATGTGCACAGTGAAGTCGAAGGCACTGAAGAGGAGGCGAATCTCCTCTATTGTAGAGTTGTAGATCGCAGTTGATGGGGCCGAGGAAGCCGCAACATTAGCACTCCCACTTTCCACAGACGGCGCCAATTGACGGGGGTTAAACTCATTAATGCCCATTGTTATGGACTTGGGTTTTGGAGAAGAGGGGAGCGATGGAGGCATCAATCGGCTAGCAAACAAGCACATAGGTACGCAAGGTTTACATAGGTTCAGGCCTCGTAAAGGACCTTACTCCTGCTTGTATGCTCTTGGAATTATCGAGGGAGTCGAAAGTTATGGGGGGTGCACAGATGCAATCTGGCAATGTTGTGGAAACTAGGGTTCTGATTGTCCTCCTCGCCACCCTCTCCTAGCCTTTATATAGATAGGCTAGGTCTCGGGTAGCAGGTTGAGTCGGTTACAAGTTAGGGTTTGTCCCATTTAAACTTTCTATCTTGAGCTCGTCGTGTGCCGCAAGCAGTCGGAGTCTCCTTATGTCACCCGAATCTTTAATTGGGCCCTAGTAACGTTGTGGGCTTCTGCTAGACAGGATCGTATATGCCAAGCTCGAGTACCTATAAAGTATACCCATGTCAAGTGGAATGTCCATTCGAGCTCAGTTGAAGCATTTTGGTGAGTATCAAGATCATATATCCATGGTGGAACCCAATAAAGTGTGGGAATCTCTTTAAGATTCAGATTGGTTAGAATCCATGCATAATGAGCTCAACAAATTTGAGAGAAACAAAGTTTGGAAGTTAGTAGAAAATCCCAAAGAGTGTCGCAATGGTATAGGCACTAAATGGATATTCAAGAACAAGCAAGATGAACATGGAATTGTTGTGAGGAACAAGGCAAGACTGGTAGCCCAAGGGTTCTCTCAAATTGAAGGCATTGATTATGGAGAGACCTATGCTCCCATGGCTCGCCTTGAGTCCATCTGTATCCTTCTTGCATATGTTGCACATCATAATTTCAAATTATAAAAATGGATGTGGAAAGTGCTTTTCTAAATGGTCCATTACATGAGTTGGTTTATGTTAAGCAACCCCCGGGGTTCGAGGATCCTAACTTCCCAAATCACGTCTACAAGCTTGATAAGGCGCTCTATGGGCTTAAACAAGCCCCACACACATGGTATGAGCACCTTAGAGAGTTGTTGTTAGATCGTGGGTTTGAAGTTGGGAAAATTGATCCCACTCTTTTTACTAAGAAAGTCAACGGAGGATGATATTATCTTTGGCTCGTCTAACAAAGCTTTTAATGATGAATTCTCAATGCTTATGACTGATAGGTTCAGGATGTCTATGAAGGGAGAGTTGAGGTTGTTCCTTGGCTTTGAGATCAAGCAAGTAAGAGGAGGAACTTTCTTCAATCAAGCCAAGTATACTCAATATATGCTAAAGAGATTCAACATGAAAGAACTAAATGGATGTCCAACTCCCATGGCAACCAAGACTCATCTTGAACTTAATCCAAATGGTAAAGATGTGGATCAAAAGGTATACCGGTCCATGATTCGTTCTTTGCTTTACCTTTGTGCATCTAGACCTGACATAGTGTTAAGTGTAGGAGTGTGTGCAAGATCTCAAGCGGCTCCTAAAGAAAGCCACTTGATGGTAGTCAAAAGAATCTTTCTATATTTGGTTCATACCCCAAACTATGGTGTGTGGTATCCTAGGGGCTCAACATTCTCTCTATGTGGGTACACGGATTCAGATTGGGCTGGTGATAAGGATGATAGGAAATCAACCTTCAGGGCTTGCCAATTCCTTGGTAGGTCCTTAGTATGTTGGTCCTCTAAGAAGCAAAATTGTATATCTCTCTCCACCACCGAAGCCGAATATGTGGTAGCTGCTAGTGCATGCACTCAATTGCTATGGATGAGGCAAACTTTAAAGGAATACAGTGTCCATTATGACAAAGTGCCTCTTCTATGTGACAATGAAAATGCTATCAAGATTTCCTACAACCCGGTGGATCATACAAGGACAAAGAATATTGAGATTCGTCATCATTTCATTAGAGATCATGTTGCCCGGGGAGATATTGAGCTATCTTATGTTTCAACCAAAGACCAACTTGCAGATATTTTCAAGAAGCCTCTTGATGAAGCAAGGTTTTGCTATTTGAGGAATGAGCTAAATATCGTAGATTCAAGGAGTTTGACTTGATCATCTTGCATACTCACCTATAACTTGATCATTGTGTGGTTTAGGTGTAGGCATGGAGATAGGGGAGTGCGGTCCTAACCATTGGGCTATCCCTCCCCCATAATGCCAAAATTAAGAAAATCAATTCTCTTAATATCATTTTGTGATATGTGAGCTTCATTGATGAGTCGTGGCAATGAACCCAAGGATAATTCTTCATGGTGTCATACCTCACACTCTTACATGGTGGCCTTGGCCACTGCCCTCTTTGTTGTGAAGAGTTGGTTCTTGATTTGATTGAATTGGAGTGTTATTTGACATTTATTTGGATTTTATTGATTACTGGTTCCTCAGAGTATGTCATCTTATCCCAAGCCTCATTCCCTGTCCTAAAACTTGCTTTATATCATATATGTCCCCATACACATAACCTAGCGTTTTTGCTCGAAGAGGACCAAAGTTTCTGGTCCGGTCCTTCGGTTCGGAGTCTCTGGTCTGGGACGGTTTCAGTCACTAAGAGAGGTCGGATGAGAGAAACAAATAGTTTCTTTCTTCCATCCCCAACCTCTCCACTCTCACACGTCACCTCCTCCTCCAAACTCGCCGCCACGGGGCCCTAAAGCCACTGGGATCCGCCGTGCCGCCGGCCACCTCCACCCTTGGGCCATTCCCCACTAGTGGATTCACTCCATGGACAGATCTGGTACAATTTTCTCTCCCCATGAATCTAGGGTTCGTCCACTTTGTTTTTGTTTGAAGATTGTACCAATTTTGTCCCATGAAAAATCTTGTTTGCTGACACTCCTCACACAATAGCTAAGTTCCCTTGATCGATCAGCTCGAAATTACTCCCCCACAACCTCCGTTGTGCAAACCGATCTTCGGATCGGAGTTTCTAGTCTCTCAGACCAGAGATTCCGGTGTGCTTTCTGCACATACCGGAGATTCTGGTGTTGCACACCGGAGACTCTGGTGTAGATGACTTCCTACACATCAATCAAAGGTTCGAGTCTTTTGTTTTTGAATCATGGACATATATGCTTATCTACATGCTTTCTCCCTTACTCTATATTCACAGGTGGGTCTAGTTCTTGGTGTCCACCTCGCACCAAGGCCAAGTCCAAAAGGGCGGATCCTCGATATGATGAAGCAGCTAGCCAGTATGTGATTCCACCCTCTAATCGGAGGCAATATGCCAGTGATGCTTCTTACATGCGAAGGGAAGCTGAGCGTGTTGAGGATGAGGCCCGTGCCAAGAGAGCCAATTATGACAACTTGCAATCCTCAGCTCACATGTCCAAGAAAGAGTACCGTGAGCTGCGCAAGACAAGGTTCTATGACATGCCAAGAACCAGCGGTGATCCATGCTATTGGAGGAAGGATCGGAAGGTGTTCATGACGGATATCTATCGCAAACTCACCAAGTCCCCCGTTTGTCCACAGAGGTATATGGACTTTTCCTACATGCGTGCCAATGGCTACTTCACATATGCACTTTGGGTCACGGAGAAGCTGGGGCTGCATAATCTTATGGAGCTCCATCAGGATTACAACATTGTCCTTGTTCAACAATTTTATGCCACTATTGTTTTTGATCATAATAAGGCTAGGACAATGACATGGATGACTGGTAACTTCAGCTGCACTACAACCTTCTATGATTTTGCTAGAGTCATTCACTAGACCTTTAGTGGTGTGTCTGTTCCTGTTGGCCACCGCATGCATGATGCTGCTCTTGGTGAAAGTAAAGGAAAGCTTGCATCTCTCTATGGGAGTACGACCACTATTGGGGAGTCTAAGGGACTCAAGTCCCTCTACAATCTGCTGTTGAGGATCTTTCGCCACACCATTTCTCCGAGTGCTGGAAATTATGATGCTATTAGGCGTGGTCTAGTCAAGGTGGTCTGTGCTGGCCCTACTGTTGATGGATTTGCCATTGACATCATGGATTTCATTTTTGAGGAGATGCATCATGCCATACTTTTCAGAAAATCTCCTCCATATGCAGCTCTTGTGATGAGGATCATCAATACTCAAGCTCATGGTTCACCTCTCGCCCTCCCACCCAACCTTGAAGAACATGTCTCTGTGGCTCTCCAAAAGAAAGAGAGAATGGGTCCAGCTCCTAGGCAACCATATGCTAGTGAGGATGATGAGATTTCTAAGGCAGAGCGGGCTGCCACTCCTCCAAGGGGCTCTAGAAGGAAGAATGTCTCCAATGCTCCTATGGCACCTGTCACGCGTGAGTATGTCTAGGAGAAGGTCAAGAAGGCATCCTTTTGGGAGAATATGCTATGTTGCATGAACATGGACATTCGCAAGGAACAACATGCCTCCTATAAGAGCAACTGGAGAATTGAGAAGCTCCTTAAGGAGATCAAGGCTCAAGGTAAAGAGGAAGAAGAGGAAGGAGAGGCATAATACAAATATGAGCATGGGGCTGAACCATCTGCCGAATCAGATCACACTCTCTCTTTTGGTGCATGGAATGCAAGGAACGACAACCTGGTTGATTGGAAGACCTTCTCAGAGGTCACATCTGGCTTTGCTGCTCAGGGTACTTCCTCCTCTCGCCCTGATGGCAAAGGTACCAAGGTTCTAGGTGGTGATGATGACTATGAGGAGGATGAGGATGACAATAATGACGATGACGAGGATGATGACTCCGAGTGATTCCTTTGGGGCGTAGCTTGGCCTTTTCCCTTTTCAGCGTCTCTATGCCAAAGGGGGAGAAGATGTCTAGTAGGATAATTCGGGATTTGCATGGGATGGGAATTAGCATTAGGCTGCTTCTTATTTTCTTATCCCCTTGTATCTTAAAATTCAAAAATTTGCTTTATTTAGTTCTTGTGAAACTATCCTTTGCATATGGACATGCTATGCCCGTATTATTATTGTAATGGTAAAGGTAAAGGCTAAGGTAGTAATCTCTCTATTCTATGTAAGCCTTTACTTTCCTTTTTCCTGATATGATTTGTATTACATGTATAACTTGATGCACATCGTCAGGGGGAGCATAACTATGCCTCTTATCTTAAGAAATTTCATGCAAAACCCCTTGTTGTCATGAACACCAAAAAGGGGAGATTGAAAGGACATTTATTGTCTTAATCAGTTTTGGGGTTCATTAACAACTTGGGGACACATTTTACCGTGTGGTAATTATGTCAAGTTGATCTATTGAAAAGAGAAAAGTTCACAATAGCAGGAAGTTTCTCTTGCTGAAACAAAAGTTGGATGAAAAGTCTAGACCTGAATCTACGGTGTGCAAGCACCGGAGTTTTGGCCCAAACCTTCGGAGTGGATCGACGCTAAAGCCTAGGGTCATTCAGACTAGGGGTCCAGAGACAGGCCGGAGATTGGCCCGAATCTCCGGTGTGGAGTCACAGACCGGAGTCTCCGGTGTGCAAACTCCGGAGTCTCCGGTGTTCTCAGGTCTGGAGTTTTGGCCAAGTCTCCGGATAGACTATCAAGACCAGGCATAGGACATTCTGACTGGGGGTCCAGAGATGGACCAGAGTCTCCAGTGTGATTAGCTTTCAGACCGAAATCTCCGGTCTTCAGACCGGAGTTCTTGGTGTGGAAATTCCCTAGCAGGCAGAAAACGCTCTGGATCAGTGGGCCTATAAATAGGGGACCTCATCCGTTTTCTGAAAGGAAGAACACCCATTGCAAATCTCCAAGATCTCCCTCTCCAACCACCCAAAGTCCCTGATCTTTGGGAAACCGAAGGAGGGGGCCTTGATCTACAGCTTCACTAAGAGAGATCTTCATTTCCCCTCATTCACTTGGGGGCCCCTTGCTCTAGTGTTTAATTGGAAACCCTAGGCCTTGATTTGGTTCTTACAAACTTGACTTTGATTGTTGTGACAACTTGCTTGGATTCAGGAGCCTCCAATTCAGTTGTGGATGTGTGCCTCGAACTTGTTGTAAAGGTGTCGGTTTCCACCTAGAAGGTTACCGATATAGTGGAAGAGTGAATCGATCCCTTTGGGGTGAGGTTCATCAGATAACAAGGGAGGCCTTTTGTTGTGTTGGTGGTTTGAAACCACCCCCTCTCCAAAAACAGACGTACTTCCCCTCAAAAGGAAGGAACTGCGGGAAATAATTCTCGTGTCTCCGCGTGCTTCATTTCGATGACCTCTCTCCTTTGCCGCACTTTACTTATTGCTTGCTCTTGCCTAGTTAGTTGTACTAGTGTGACATATAGGTAAATTCACCTTAGTTGCATATCTAGAGAATTTACCTTTTGTGTCAAACCCTAAATTGAGAAAGAGTAAAATTTGAAGTAGCACCTATTCACCCCCTCTAGGTTCCCATACGATCCTTTCACACACCTATATCTATTTATATTTTTTGGATGCTACTTATATTTATCTTTCCAAAAAAATTGGTTTCATACTAATCCGAGTTTCCAAGCAAGCGTTTTGCGTTTAGAGGTTTTACCGGTTTGTCTCTTTTAGAGAGGTCAAACATTTCATATTGTGGTTTTCACTCTATGTTTGTAATGTGATGTTTATCTACATGATCTTGTAGATCTTGTTTTCCTCTTCTAAACAAGCCCAAGATCATCGAAATCAGAGTCCGGGTGCAAAAGTTGTTATTTTCATACAGGATGACCAGTAGTACCGAACCTGAATCTGGTACTACGCCTTTTGGTACCGGTATGTATATAAGCGGTGCGTTTGGGTGATCAGGAACACCCAAGACTCTGGCTGTACCAGGATAAAGTCGGTTAGATTTTGGGGCCCATATTTACAGGGCCCTTATTTTCCATTGATTCCTAAGTTCTTGAACACAATTTCCCCCTCCATTCTTGACCCACTTGAGATTTACTACCCCCTCTTCCTCCTATGATTCTTTCATCTATTTGAGGGAAAAGAGAGAGGAGATCTAGATCTACAACTCCACCAATCAACCTCTCCTCTAAGCGAGGGAACATATTGGGATCTAGATCTTGGAGACTTTTCTAGTTTTCCTCTCATGTTTTTCCTATCTTATTCTCCCAATAGATTTTGTAGCTTTGGTGGAATTTGGGAGTGAAGGACTTTCCATTGCATTAGGTGTATCAGTTTGAGTTCTCTTCTAGGGATTTGGTTGGTGAAATCAAGAAGCTTGTTACTCTTGGGTTCTTGGAATCCCATACAGTTTAGTGGCCTTTGTGGTGAGTTCTTGGAGCCTCCATTTAATTTGTGGAGCTCTCCCCAAGCTAGTGGCCTTGGTGGAAATTCTTAGTAGCCTCCAATTAATTTGTGGATATTGCTCCAGGCTTGTATGGACTTGGTGACCGCCCTCAAGTGTCACATAGTACAGCTCACACCTCCAATGGATATGTACTTCCCCTCAAATGGAAGGAACTTCGGGATACATCATCATCTCAAGTGCCTCGGTTATCTCTATACCCAAGATCTTTACTTATACTCTTTACATTGTGATAGCCTTTGTGCTTGAAGTAATATCTTGCTGTCACCTTGTTGCTTGGTCTTGCTTAGGATAAGTTGTTGGTGCATATAGGTGAACCATAGTATATATACATTTTGTGCCTGACAAAATAAATGCTAGTTTTATTCCGCATTTGTTAAGCATGTATAATAAAAGTTTTGAACCGCCTATTCACCCCCTCTAAGAGACATATGTGTACTTTCAATTGGTATCAGAGCAAGGTCTCTTGCTTTTAGGCATCACCGCCTTGAGAGTAAAGATGTCGACTAGGGGATTAGTGCATGATTCCTTTTATATATTCGATGGCACAAATTATGATGTTTAAAAATTTCACATACTTGATTATTCCTGGGCATACGCCAAAATATAGAGGGAATTCTAGATATGGTTTTGCTCCTCCTATGGATCTCCAAAATCAATCTCGAGAGGAGAATATAAACTATTATCTAGATTATCAAACTACTAAAGTGGTTTTACTTGTTGTGATCAATGTAATTATTTCTTCAATCATGCCTTATCAGAGTTCTCATGAGACTTGGACCAAGATTCAAGAAAAATATGATGTGTCCAAAATTATTGACGATGATTGTTTTCCCTCCACCTCCAGTCGTGATGATTTCTCATCTTCTACCACTTCACCAACATGTGATTTGTCACAAGGTAATGATATGGTGAGTGGTGATAGAAATTGCAATGTGGATAGTGATCTTACTATTGGTAATCCTTCATCTCTATCTCATTGCAATGTTTTATATTTGGACCTTGACACTTCTAGCACTCCAAATTCCTTACATGCTTGTGTTAATAGTCCTTTCATATCGTGTACAAATGACTTGTCTAAACCTCATAATGAAATGTTTGCTTTGTCTTGTGGCCATGATAAAATTGCTTCTGTTTCCTCTAGTATTTATGTGACTAACCATGTAGATGAAACCGAAGATGTTATACCCACAAAAAAAGAAACCAAAGATTTTATGGGACAATACAACCGTCTTGAATGGAGCTTCACGTATCTCTTCTTCTCACGGTTCCCACCTATGCCTTATTGCAAGGGCCTCAATGGTAACTCCTACTTTGGAACCTAATAAATTTTGTGATAATGAGGATGAGCCTTATGAAAATTATGATGATGCTTATATTCAAGAGAAGGGTGAGATCGTCTTTCCAATTCTTCATTAAAATAAAATTGCTTGCTCCAAGTTCATTGAAATTTTGACTATTTCTATTGAGAATAAGAATCTTATTGAGGAGCAAGAGAATATAATTTTTCAAAGAGAAAATGAGCGTGAGTATGCAAAGGAGATTGCCTATCTAAATAGCTCTCTGAAAGAAGAACAAACCACCAAGGAAGCTCTTGAGGAGACTTTTTCTCTATAATTTTCTAGAGTAGAGAAAACTAATGATAGAGCTCTTGTGGTGGGAAATTTTTTCAGAACTAAAAATGATGAACATGTAGTTGCATATGATGAATTTGTTGAGGATTTTAAGCACCTCGAAAATGGTTGTCAGGTCGTTAAGAGTGAGCTCATCAAACTCATCGAGTCACATGAGCAACTTAAAGCTTCATATTCAAATGAGCTTGCCAAGTTGCTTTCTCATCTTGTAATTAATGATGATGTGTGTACTAATAACTCTATTTCTTGTGAAGCATCTATTTTGAAGGAGAATGTTGAGCTAAAGCCTCAACTTTATTTGCTAACTAGCAATTATTGGAAATTGGAAGAAAGTCATGTTAAGCTCTCAAGCTCCCATGAGGATCTTCTAGTCTCACACGGTAGGCTAAAATAATCTCATGAGGCTATTACATCAAAGGTAACATCTTGTGAGCCTCATGTGGACATTATCACATTATCTACTCAAAATCTCATATTTCCATGTGCTAGTCCTTATAATTCATCCACTCATGTTATTGCTACATCTTGTGATGAATTACAGTCATTGCCTTGTTGCTCTAATAATGATGCATATACTTCCTCTAGTATTGTTGTTGATACTGATACATACCAAATGTATCTACTTTTCCAAGTACTTTGCTCAATGATTTGATCCAGAATCTTCCCATACTTGGATAAAACTGCTGAATCTAATGTTTTTTTTAGCAAAAGTCTTCTTTCTATCAGTTTTCGCAGGAAATAAAATCAAGGAAAAATACCACAATAGTTTTTCACCAAATAATGAAGCTTGGGAACTTGGAATCAAGCAGATGGAGCCATGAGGGCCAAAAGGGACCAGGTGGCGCGCCTAGTAAGGGTGGGCGTGCCACCCAAGCCCAGTTGGCCATGGAGCATCGCCTCGGCATCTCCTTTGGCATACCCCCTTATATACCTGAAAAATCTAGGTATCCAAAAGCAGAGAGTGTTTCGTGAAACAGAGCGCCGCCAGAGCCACGATCTTCATTTCGGGGGTCAGATTGGTCCTTCTCGCCACCCCAGATAGTGGGATTTTGAGGTCTTCTCCACCACCATCGTCATCAACATCATCACCAACGACCATGAGTTCATCCCCCATCATCATGTGTGAGTAATTCCTCGTGGGCATGTGAGGTGGATGGGGATTGGATGAGATCCATCATGTAAACATCCATATGTATCGAGATTTGAGGTGTTTTTCTTGTAGACATTCTTGTGTGAGTGTTAGTACACTTTTTCTATGTTTAATGTTTGTTGCTAGGGCCCGAGTGACATGATTTTAGTACTAAACTTTTATTGCCCAATCATATATTTGAGTTTGGTATGTATTTGCAAAGTGTATTACCTATTACTCCCTCTGTTCCTTAATATAAGGTGTATAGTTTTCTTGCACGAATATTAGCGCACATGTTGGGAGGGTAAATTTCGTTTCTTTTGGAAATGAATACCCCAGGTGATTGACGTGATATAGAGGGAAAATAGGAAATCTGGGTATCCTCTCTCTCCTGATCGGATTAGTTGCCTCCTAAATAAGAGGAACAAATCCTAGAATTCTCTATACATCTTATATTCTGGATTTTTTCACAAAGAATATACACCTTATATAAGGAACAGAGAGAGTATTATGTTGAACCTGCGAACCCTAAGGTGATAGTTAGGGAAAACAATGGGAATATATGATAGTTTGAGGATATTGTGTGTTCATGAAGTGTTAATGCTTTGTTCCGATCTATATGAAAAGGTAGATTTAATTGCATGTAGTACCAAGTTGGCCCCGGTGAAATGGGCAGGCAGGATAAAAGATATTATGCAAACTTGCATGCATGATTATGTTTGGAACACACACCTACAGACAACTGAATTAGAGATAAATTCCATGTTAGTATAATACATTATATGATGGATATCATTCATGCAACACCCCGATATCACCTCATGCCTGTGTTTTAGCTACTAAAAGTTTCACACCATTACTTCCGGTGAAAACTAGGAATCTGCTGCTTTATCTACTATTTTGTTTTACTGCTTTGAATCAATTTCCATAAATCACCACTTTCTTTGCAAGTTTATTGATACATAGGTGTGATTGAGAGTTATGCCTCAATTGCTAAAGTCTTATTTGTATTCTTGTGTTCCCCTTGAGTCAAACTATAAATTTTGGTAATACTTCCCATCGAAGCTTTATTGGTGGGCTTCAAGACATTTTTGGGCGCCATTGCCGAGGAACCAAGCTTTGTTGGTAAGACCATCTGCTATCATTTACTTGATGTACTTAATTGTCTCTCATCATGGGAAGGAGTAAGGATACTTCTAAGAAGGATATTACGCCTTCTACTAAAAGAAGAGGTACGAATTTGCCCTCTAGGACAAACTTTTCACCTAATGTTGTTACTACTCCTGCTATTAAAAAGATAACTACTATCCTAGCAAGTTCACCATTGTCGAGGATGTCTAATAATAATGAAAAATATTTGTTGGATGATGGCCAAGATAAAGAGGGGATGCCTGACTTATCTAAGTCCTTGTCCAATGATGATATGGAATCTGAATATGATGAAGATGAACATGTCAATGAAAAAGATGATGCCACTAGTTCTAAAAATACACCTAGTGAAGAGGATATTGCATTCACTAAAGATTTTATGAGTCTTGATCTAGATGAATTGGATAAATTTGAAGAAACTCTGAGTACTTTTTCTCTAGGAGGATTATTTCCTGTTGCTAGTAAATGCAAAGAACCTGCAATATTCATTAAAGATAAATATTATGATTTTGAAATTGACCCTGAAATAATAGAAAGAGTGGAAGCATCTAAGTTCCATGGTAAAGAAGAAGAATTTCCTTATGAGCATTTAATGAATGGGATTTCTATTTTCGTGCCCCTGGTTCATTAGTTGTACTCAGGTTTCCCTAGCCGCTTAACTTTTCCTCACTTTTGCCCCTCTCCTTCTTAGAAACTCATCTAAGAGCTCGAACAGCAGCTGCCGTCAGGTTGACCGTTGGCTGACGTGTGGGGCCACGTGGTCTGGGACCACATGGGGTCATTTGGTCAGGAAAGCATTATGCTGACGTGTGGGGCCGTGCCATGTGGGACTGCATGGGGCTGGTTTATTGGGAACGCATTATGGGGGACGTGGTGCGGGACCATGTGGGGTGCATTTGGTGGTTATGTGCGCCCTGTCGCCTAAATTGGAAGTTTTATTTTTTGTTATTTTTATGATTGGCCTTTTTTAAGATTACTTTTCCCCTCTCTCTCGCTAACAGTTGTCTTTTTTTGCCCAAAAAGGCAGCGAATCTAGAGCAGCTTCTCTCTTCATTCATTATTCCTTTTGGCCCTCGTTTTGCCCAATCTGGTAGCAAATCTAGAGCAGCAAATCTAACCAACAACATAAATAAATTTAGTAAACATAGATAAAGCAGCTAATATAGGATATATATCGTACGGTACGACAATTAGGCTGTTAGCAGCAGCAGACAAGTTCAACACAGACAAGACTAAAGAAGCTGCTTTACATTAGCAGCAGCAGCACAAGATCAGTGGCCCCTCATGGCCTCCGTGAGGAGGGCCTCCACCTCCTCCCCCTGGCACTTCCTTCACTTCTTGCTGCCTAGTCCCTTGACCTTGGGCGCCTTGGGCTTGATCGGGGGCATGCGACCCTCCTCGATGGACACCTTCTGGAGGTTGCAGAGGTGAATACCGAGCGTCTGGTGCTTGGCCCTAAAGCCATGGACATTCACGGACTCGCCGCAGGTCCTCATGTCCTCGGTATGCTTCACGACAGTGTTGAAGTCGGTGGTGTGGAGCCTCCTAGTGGTGCAGAAGGGGCACCTGTAGACGTTGCCGGTGAAGAAATTTTCGTACTAGCCGGACTTCAGACTCCTCAGCACATGACGAGTCTTGGTGTGCTTGGACTCGTCGTCGCTGCAGACGTCGCTGCTATCCTCCTGTTGGAAAAAATAGTAGAGTGCAATAAGGACATGATTGAGATACCTTGATTATCGGGATTGATTATTTGCATAAATTAACCGATTGAGATCCCCTGATTAATCCCCAAATCTCAAACCAAATCGAATACTGATCCCAAGTATGAACAGGGGGATTCAAATACGAACATGGGGGATTCATCGCAATACGAATAGGGGGATTCATCGAAATACGAGATCTAACACAATAGGATTAGCTACTATAAAAATACGAACAGCCGAACCCTAATAACATTCGATCTAGCATCCAACAATGGGAATGGGGGAAGAACAAGGGAAGGGGAGAAAACCCTGGTTACCTCCGACCATGGGTCGGTGATGCTGGTGTCGTAGGGGTTCTCCGGCCTTATGTAATCAACCTCCTCGTAGGGGTCCAGCCGAGCAGGATCTGCCCGAGACCGGTGGGGGCCTCCTCACCGGCGGCTACGGCAGAAGCGGGGATGGCGGCTGCCTTCAATGCCTCGACAAGGGCCTCCTCGCTGGTGGCCTTGGAGGCGCCGATAGCCACCGTGCCGTTCTTCTCCATCACCGGCATGGTTGGGGTTTTTCTTGGGGGTTTGCAGAAGGTGATGGGATAGTGGAGACAGTTGAGTGAGCGAGTGAGTGATGAGTGAGAGTGAAGAGGCCTCTATAAAGGAGAAGGGAAGCGACGTTTTGTTGCACCATAGTGCACCGTGTAACCGCGTAAGCTACTTCACCGTGCATGACCACACGTGTCCGCTACCGCCCCGTGCACCGTACACGCGTACCATGAGTCATGTTTTTTTCTCTTGTGTCTAACCCTGGCAACTTAGTTGTGCTTAGTTTTTCCCTCGAGTGTAACACTAGCAGTTTGGTTGTACTCAGTTTTTCCCTCTAGTACTAACACTGCCGTGTGCAATATATTCAGTTTTACCCTCTGGTGGCTGGTCAACAAAGAGTCAACGAATGGGTTTTAGCTAGCTAATTGAGTCATTTTATGCACAACAAATTCAAAAATATCAAAACATAGTGGCATCTACCCAGGGACATGATAACCCCTATATTTGTTGAGGGGAACCCCTCTATCCATGCAAAATAACGAGTTTGCCACCAGGACTTTAACTCCATAAACAAATGAATTTGAATATAATTTGAAAGGAAAGTGTTTAAAGGTGTATAATTTGTGCATTACATTCCACTCTATGAAAATGATAATCTCTCAAGATTTTCTTAGCACAATATTATCACGGATTAAGTGTGATTTCAAAGAGTTGAAATGTGTATAATTTTCGTATACGCAAGTTTATACATTACATTCCACTCTATGAAAATGAGGGAGAAAATGATAATCTCTCACAATTTTGCTAGCACGTCATTATCTCGTTATTAAGCGCGATTTCACAATGTTGAAAGGTTTAAAATTTTTGTATACGCAAGTTTATGCATTATATTTCACCCCATGGAAATGATAAATGGTCAGGATTTTATTAGCACGGCATTATCATGTCCTAAGTGCAATTTCAAAGAGTTCAAAGGTGTATAATTTTCACATATGCAAGTTTATGCATTACATTCCACTATATGAAAATGATAATCTCTCAAGAGTTTCTTAGCACAACATTATCATGTATTAATTGCGATTTCAAAGAGTTCAAGTGTGTATAATTTTCATATATGCAAGTTTATGCATTACATTCCACTCTATGAAAATGGGGGAGAAAATGATAATCTCTCAAAATTTTGTTAGCACATCATTATCATGTATTAAGTGTGATTTCAAAGTATTCAAAGGTTTATAATTTTTACATATGCAAGTTTGTGCATTACATTCCACTCTATGAAAATGATAATCTCTCAAGATTTTCTTAGCACAACATTATCACGTATTAAGTGCGATTTCAAAGAGTTCAAAGGTGTATAATTTTCGTATATGCAAGTTTATGCATTACATTCCACTCCATGAAAATGGAGGATACAATAATAATCTCTCAAAAAAAATTAGCACATCATTATCACGTATTAAGTGCCATTGCACAGTGTTCAAAGGTTTATAATTTTCATATACGCAAGTTTATGCATTATATTTCACTCCATGGAAATGATAAATGATCAGGTTTTATTAGCACAACATTATCATGTCTGAAGTGTGATTTCAAATAGTTCAAAGGTGTATAATTTTCGTATATGCATTAGATTTCACTATATGAAAATTAAGCTAGACAAAGGGTCACCATTGCTAGAGAAGAAGAAGAAAGGGGAGGCAACGGCATGGGCGCGGGGCTGGCTCGGGGTCCCATCTAGCAACGCCAACCTGGGTAAGCTGTGGGTCCAACGCTCACGCGGATAAGTTGTGGGTCCGATGCTGATCTGGATAAGTGGAGAGAGGTGTCCACTACGGGAACCGACTGAACATGGCCCCACTTGTCAGCATGTAACGACAAGGGTCCACTACGGGACCCGACAGAACGTGGCCCTACTTGTCAGCATGTAATGGCGAGGGTCCACTACGGGACCCGACTGAATGTGGCCCCACTTGTCAGCACATAACAGCAAGACTGGCGGACAACGAGTTTTCAGACCGTGTGAGAGTTTCATACAAGGAGATGGGCAAAACGGAGGAAAAGTTAAGCGGCTGGGGAAAACTGAGTACAACTAATGAACCGAGGGTACGAAAATAGAAACCCTTAATGAATTTAGAAGATATTGCTTGCTTATTTGGAAAAACTGAGATTCAACAATGTTATTATTTCTTAAAACTGTTCCCCTTCTCCTTAATAGGAGATGCAAAAACTTGGTACAAATCATTAGCTCCTAAGTCCATTACTAGTAAGGAAGCATGCTTGTATGTGTTTTTCCATAAGTATATTTCTGATAGTAAAATACATGCTATGAGAGGTGAAATTAGTAACTTCACAAAAAATGAAGAAGAAAGTATTCCCCAAGCTTGGAGAGATTTTGTGCTATTGGAAGTAGATGTCCTACACATGGTTTTAAGGATAATGAATTGCTTGATACATTTTATAGTGGACTAACTGAAAGCTCTAGAACCTATCTATACAGTGTTGCAGGAAATATTTTCAGGGACAGGACTATTGAGGAAGCTAAGGAATTATTGAATACTATTACTCAGAATTATCATGATTGGCATATGGAAGAAGAAGAAGAGAAAAGCGAGAAGACTCATAACAATAAAGGTGTTCTCATATTATCTAATGAAGATATGGAAGAGGCTCATAAATCTATGTATGAAAAGGGTATTAAATCCTCTCATTTAAAGGAACTTTTTGATAAGGGTTTTTAATTCCCTATTGATAAACCATGTTTACCTATTCAAGTTCATGCTATATGCTCTTTTGAAAGCAATGGAAAGGTATCACCTCCTAATGAAATATCTTATGTTGATCATTCTAGCAATTTTGTTCCTCATCAAGAAACATATGATCACAATATTGAAAGGGAAATAATAGAGAACTCTCATAAGATAAATGTTCTCCATGAGAGAGTAGGCTCTTGTGTTGACTCTCTTAAGATGACTATTAAGCATTGCAAAATAATGAATAATCAAGTTGAACAAATGATTTCTCTTCAAAATAAGTTATATGAAAAGCTTCTTAATGAGAAGAAGCAATTTTGTGGAGTTAATACAAGGGGAGGCTCTAGCACTCAGGATCCTGATTATCCCGATGGACATCCAAAAAGGAAAGAGAAAGAGGCTCTTAATAAGAAGTCAATTACAGGAAAATCTCCCAATGAATATGAAGATAATGGGAATTCTGAAGATCAAGAAAGTGATGTATCTCTCTTTGGTGCTGAAACTGAGGAAAATAATAGTGAAGAAGATGATGTGGAAATGTCCCAACCAAATGAAGAATCACAAGAAGAGGAGAATAATGAAGAATCTGAGCCTATTTTAAGTGAGGACCCTCAATCATCAAGGGACAAAAATAAGAAGAAGAAACCTCCACCATAACCAAAAGGTAAAGAAAGGGATCCATGGGTACAAAGACCCATACCATATCCCCAAGAGGTAATGAAAACTTTGGATGATGCAAGGTTTGAGAAGTTTATTGAATTGATAAAAAGTTTATACTTGCAAATTCCCTTAGTTGATGTTATTAAAGTACATCCATATTCCAAATATATGAAAGATATTGTCACTAATAAAAGAAAGATACCCAATGAAGCTATTACTGCCATGCTTGCTGATTACTCTTTTAAGGGAAAACTACCTGAAAAGAGAGGGGATCCAGGTATTCCAACTATTCCTTGCACCATTAAAAATACTCGTGTGAAATATTCCTTATGTGATCTTGGATCTGGAGTAAGTGTCATGCCTTTCTCACTTTATAAGAAACTTAATTTAAACAAGTTGATACCTATGGAAGTTTCACTTCAAATGGCTGATAAATCTACTGCTATTCCTATTGGTATATGTGAGGATGTTCCTATTATGATTGCTAATGTGTAGATCCCCACATATTATTTTTTATATTAGATATGTCTGAAGATGATAACTCATCTATTATTCTTGGTAGACCTTTTCTAAATACTGCAGGGGCTATGATTAATTGTACTGAAAGCAAAGTAACATTTAATGTGAACGGGAAGGAGCACACTATATATTTTCCAAACAAGAATTCTGTTGAGTTACCCAAGTGAGGTGTTAATTCCATTGAACCAAAAGTTCTTATAATTGGAAGTTTTGAGATTCCTATTCCCCCTTCTAAGCCTAAGTATGAAATAACAATGATTGGAACTATTCCAAACCATTATGAGGTACCTTGAACTCCTCCCTCTTAAAAACAATAAAGTGAACCATTGTTTCTATCCTTATCATAGTATTAATGAGACTTGATCAACCTCATTTTTAACATGATAATGATGGGGTGGTGATCACCATTTAAGTTATTTCTATAGTATATTATAAATTATATGAATTCCTTCATTTAGAATTAGTTACTTTAATTATTTTATGTCTGTTTTTTGACGATTTTTGAGTTCAGGAAAGATTCCACAGAAAATACTTTCCAAAAATTATGAAAAAAATCCCAGGTCATTTTTTTGCATAGAGGATCCACCCTGCCAAAGGACACAACCAGAAAGCAAACAAGGGCCAGGAAATACCTAGTGGCGTGCCCAGCTAGGGTGGGCACGCCCCTGCCCTTGTGGGCCCACCAGGAGGAGTTAGGTGGCCTCCAACCTCCCAGGTTCTTCATTTCCTCTCAAAACCCGACCAGGACAAAAGCCTCATGAGGAGTTTGAGGCTAAGGAGAGGCTTAATAGACTTAACCAACTATTATGAAGAGCAAGAATGGGAAGATGAGATTATCTTTAAGGCGGAGGCCTTGAAGGAGAAGGCTACCAAATGGCTTGACCCTAATGCGCTGAAGGCATTATCCATAGAGGAAGATTTTACTTATTTCTTGCAGAAAACCAAGCTGGAGGACTTTGCAAGACATCCTCAACCAACCTACTACGAGCTGAGCAGTGAGTTCCTAGCCACCTTCAGGTTTGTACAAACCAAAGGGAAGGTAAGTAGCAGAGGTAAAGAAACTCCCAACACTTTTGATGTGATATTTTTCATGAAGGGTCAAAGGTTGATCATGCCCTTAGAGGAATTCTGTAATGCCATACATGTCCCTAATGAGGGAAAATGGGAAGTTATTCCTGCTGATTCTGATGAGAGCCTTCGTTCATTTTGGAGGAGTATAAGTGTAGATGTGCCTGAGGATATTTAGCACCCTGCATTAAGATATTTTGCATTGTTTCTTATTAGAGGATTTCTTGCTAGGAAGAACTCAACAGGATGCACGGGCCCCATAATTTATTTATTAAAATGTGCTAAGGAAGGTGTAGCTCCTGAATACAACTTGGGTGTGATTATTGCTAGAACCTTGTCATATGCTATAAAACACAATAGCACCAAACCTCTTCATACTGGAGCAATAGCCACATTAGTTTTTGAATACTTTAAGAATGAAAGGAAATTTGAATATATGGAAACTCCGGTTCTAGGACCCATTATTTTGGATACTAACATGTTGGTTCGCATGGGGATATTGAGGGAATATGGCACAGGTCACATGATGTATCAATGTATGGTTAACCGTGGTAGGTTGGAATCCACTTTGCTTCCTCATATTGATTATTTTGACAAGCTAAGAGGGAAGTGGATAGTCCTTGTCAACGAGTACAAATGGTGAGAGGCTGTTGAATCATCTTTGAAGGGAATATGCCCGAGAGGCAATAATAAAGTGGTTATTATCTTATTCCTTGTTTATGATAAATGTTTATTTTGCATGCTATAATTCCTCCATGGGCTCCGACCATGGGGAGGCATGCCCCCCACTCCTATAAAAGGCCCCCCTCCTTACTTCTCACTCACACCTCCTCATGAAGGATCTCTCCCCCCTCTAGTATTATTCCCCATGGTCTCGGATTAGCGAGATACATGTTCCCGGTGGCTTTTCGTCTGGAAAGAGTTGCTGCTTCCGCTGCATCGCTAGAGCAAGGAGGTGGAGGTCGTTCGGTGGCCTGAACGTGTGTGCGGTCACGGATGCACCGCTGCTTTGCGGTGCTGGACTTGATGATGATGGACCGGCTGGACTCGCTGGACTTCATCACGATCTTGAGATCGAAAAGTGTTCGACTACATCATCCACGAGTTCCATCTCGTTAACAAAGCTTTGTCGATCTACGAGGGTATGTTCTCTATGGATGTATATCCAACCGTTGCTTGTATCTAGTAGATAGATCTTGGCGTATAATAGTTCCCATCGTAGGAATTTTTTGTTTTCTATGTTGTGAATCCAACAATCTTCACCAGCAATATGGGGGCATTACCCTCAACCTCCATCACATACTATCACATCCCAAGTTTTTAGAAATTGGGACTAAAAAAATACATTTGCATCGCATTGGCATGGCATCATTTCATTCATGAAAAATTTGAATTACAAAACATTAGTTTAAACCCCTATTTTTAATTACTAAAAAGGCTTCTAGAAAAGGAACACACATGGATTTGTGAAATCACTATTTTTATGTAGGCAAATTATTGCCAAAAGTGATCTTAGGTTGGTCCTCTGAATTTTATAAAAATTTAGAGACAAAAATCACTTCATTTGGAACTTATATGCAAAAGTTATTAAAGAAACATACCCAAAAAAGGTGCAAAGGTGCGAGAAACATACCCAAAAAAGCACCTATCCTATTCGACCCCATTTGTTGTCAACTAAATATACTAGCTACTTACTCATGTATGGGTCTTCTATGAGTGTTTAAACATTGAAAGACTGGAAGGATACAACATCCCCAAAGTATTTAGTTCACGATGCAAGCATGATGAATTACCTATCAACAACTGAAAGAATCAAAGTCCTGAAAAACCTTACAAATGATTCAACCAAATGCGATGTGATAACTTTTTTCGTTGCCACTACTAGGTAATCATGATCAAATAGTGTTGCCATATATTATCTCCTTTGTACCATGTATAATCATTTGTACACCAGCATAGTTGGTTCTCATTATTACTTTGCTATTCATTGATAAAGCTATGTTTCAAATATTTGCTATGTTCATTGTTATGCATGGATAGAGCAAAGTTCTTGTGAAAGTATTTTTATCGCTTCTACACTGTGTTTGAGTTGTTTGAGGACAAACAATGAGCTAAGCTTGGGGGAGCTGATACATCCCAAATGTATCTACTTTTCCAAGTACTTTGCTCAATGATTTGATCCGGAATCTTCCCATACTTGGATAAAACTACCGAATCTAAGGTTGTTTTTAGCAAAAGTCTTGTTTCTAGTTTTCACAAGAAATAAAATCAAGAAAAATACAACATCAGTTTTTCACCAAATAATGAAGCCTAGGAACTTGGAATAAAGCAGATGGAGCCACGAGTCCCAAAAGGGACCAAGTGGCACGCCTAGTAAGGGTGGGCGCGCCACCTAGGCCCATTTGGCCCTGGAGCGTCGCCTCGACCTCTCCTTTGGCGTACCCCCTTATATACCTGAAAAACCTAGGTATCCAAAAGCACGGAGCATTTCACGAAACAAAGCGCCACCGGAGCCACGATCTTTGTTTTAGGGGTCAGATTGGTCCTACTCTCCACCCCAGAGAATGGGATTTCGAGGTCTTCTCCAACACCATCGTCATCGACATCATCATGTGTGAGTAATTCCCCGTGGGCATGTGAGGTGGATGGGGATTGGATGAGATCCATCATGTAATCATCCATATGTATCGAGATTTGATGTGTTTGTCTTGTAGACATTCTTGTATGAGTGTTGGTATACTTTTGCTATGTTTAATGCTTGGTGCTAGGGCCAGAGTGACATGATTTTAGTATTGAACTTTTATTTCCCAATCATATATCTGAGTTTGGTATGTATTTGCAAAGTGTATTACCTATTATTATGTTGAACCTGCGAACCCTAAGGTGACAGTTAGGGAAAACAATGGGAATATATGATAGTTTGAGGATATTGTGTGTTCATGAAGTGCTAATGCTTTGTTCCAGTCTATTTGAAAAGGTAGATCTTAATTTCCTATAGTACCAAGTTGGCCCTGGTGAAATGGGCAGGCAGGACAAAAGATATTATGAAAACTTACATGCATGATTATGTTTGGAACACACACCTACACACAACTGAATTAGAGATAAATACCATGTTAGTATGATACATTATATAATGGATATCATTCATGCAACACCCCTATATCACCTCATGCCTGCGTTTTAGCCACTAAAAGTTTCACACCATTACTTCTGGTGAAAACTGGGAATCTATTCCTTTATCTACTGTTTTGTTTTACTACTTTGAATCAACTACCATAAATCACCACTTTCTTTGCAAGTTTATTAATACACATGTGTGATTGAGAGTGACGCCTCAATTGCTAAAGTCTTATTGGTATTCTTGTGTTCCCCTTGAGTCGAACTATAAATTTGGGTAATACTTCCCATCGAAAATTTCAGCGATCCCCTATACTTGTGGGCCTTAGATACTAACCATATAGAGGAAATCAAAGAGCTCAAGGATCAAGTCACTTCTTTGAAGAATGACTTAAAGGGTCATGAAGGGAAGTTCACACTCAACGACATCTTAAGAGTGTGAAGATTCCCCAATGACAAGTGTGGGCTTGGATTCAACTCCAACATCAAGAATAAGTCGAGTAGCAAGAATAATGGATAAGAACAAGTCAACAATCCGACCAACATTGATTTTTTCAAGTGCAAGGAATAAGGGAATAATGTTAGATCTTTCCCACTGAAGAAGAAGCCTATTAGTGAGAAGCAACAAGGGAAGCAGCCTCAAGCTCTACTTTAAGTAAAAAATGGGCCACTTTCCAAGAAGATGCAAGCTCCTCCTCAATTTGTGGTATCATCTAAGAAGAAGGATATCAAGATAAGAACTTTCTACATATGTCCTGGGAAGGGGCACTTATCTTCCTCATGCACCATTGGTAACTTCTCATCGAACCCTATCATGATTGATGATGTGTATTCTCTTCTTAATGATGAGGTTGGCAATGTGTTTGCCAAATATATTGGTTCTCAAAGTGGTGTCAAGAAAAGAATTATTGGGGTGGCCAATCCTATTGTGACTAACTTCTTAAGACCCGACTTGGTTGGGGACCAACAAGCTAAAACTTGATCAAAAGGTATTGTTGGAGGGCATTGGAGACTTGGCTACATCATGAAGAATTGAGGGATCTTCATCAATTGTATTTGTCAAGCCAAGTCATTTGGAATATCATAATTATCTTATATCCAATGAACCTCATTGCGGTAATATGTACTCAACCTATTTACACTACAAGTTACTTGCTCCCTTATGAATGTGTTGATTTT
Source organism: Avena insularis (assembly GCA_023614405.1). Taxonomy (NCBI): domain Eukaryota; kingdom Viridiplantae; phylum Streptophyta; class Magnoliopsida; order Poales; family Poaceae; genus Avena; species Avena insularis. The sequence goes on from CM042684.1 coordinate 299,165,544, forward strand.
GTACCTTTCATGTATTTGTATATGTTATGCTTACCTCTTACTTACCTTGAGTTATCAAGTTTATTTGTGTATGTTGGTTTGCACACCATGTATGTGTGTTTATTGTGTTGGAGCCTTTATTGAATCATTGGTATCGTTGTTGGCTCTTGTGATTAATGGACTATACCATTTTGGGGGAGTGTTATGCTTGGGCATTACACAAGCCTAAAAATGTGTGTACATGAGGAATACCACCTAGTATTGATATTGGAAGATTATCTAGTCTCTATGAGGTATGCCATTCTCATGAGTTCTATAATGTCCATTAATTATCTATATTTTGATGTTTTTGCCTCTAGTTGATATTTCATGGCTTATCACATTATGGGGGAGTCATATGCTTTGTGCATATTACAACCTAAAAAATGTGAACAATTGAGGTAGTGCCACTTATAATTGATATTGCAAATTATCTATATCCTATGTGACACATTAGCTCAAACAAGTTCAAATTTGCGTTAAAACTTTTATTTCTCTTCTTTTGGATCTTGTTTGTGAGAGTTTCTCTTGTATGTGTTTCCTAATATTTGGATCTCTTTATCCTCCATGGAAACCATTTGCTTCAAGTTACTCTAATCATAAATGATTGTGTGACTATTTGGAGCTATCAAGAATCTCTATCTAAGCCTCGAGCTTTTTTACTATACTTTGCAATATGCTTCTTCTTGTGAATATGATCTTGGCTATCCTTGCAAACTACCTCGGGAAAAATATCCCTATACTTCTTATCATTAGAAAATTGGCACTCCATATATGGTAGAATTTATTGATCATATCTACATTGGCCTTTGTTTATATTTGCTCCATATTTTGCAAATAAAATGTTTTTCCATGTATTCCTTTCTTCTTATGGATCATTTTATATTCTTGATCGTGTATTGTGTTTTATTTGATGTAGGTAGTAGTGATGATCCCATTTGTGTGCATTTTTCATTCAAAAGCAAAATCCTAAATAATACACTATTTATGGGGATCTCTCCTACATTATTTAGGACACTTACTTTATGCTTCTTGTTTTGATCCATATCATGTTTTATGTGCTTGGAAGTTTAATCTCTTCATTTTAGTACTTTGTGCCATCATGAAAAGTGTGGAGAGTTTGGTTTGTTTGTTGGAACCTTGCTCTTTTTGGGAGTTGGTTTATATCATTTCCTTGTTTCTTGTTTTGACCTTTTAGAATGAGATAAACCCTTGAGAATTTGTGCTTTTGTCTATCACTTGTTCTTTGGCTTTTTGTAAGTCCATTTGTTGAACTTGTGATCATTCATGTGTTGATTTGGTTCTTTGATATAATTTGAACAACCTTTTGTCGTTTAACTCTTTTGTGTGTGCCTTCTTGGTTTACTTGGTGTTTTGTTCAAATTGTATCTTTTTTGGTTCTAGAAAGTCTTGTGCATGCATATTTACTATATGTTTGTATTATGTCATGTTTTATTTCCTTGATCAAATATATAAGGAAAACTCCACCAAATGCTAACTGCCTAAGATGTGCATGAAATTTAATTTTATATCAACATGCACATATTTATGTGGATTCTCTCCTATGGATTATGGTTTCTCTAACTACTTTGGACCCAATATGTTTGGGGACCATTATGTACTTAATGTTGTTTTAGGTACATTAGAGATATATTGGATGCTTATTTCATCAATTAGGAATAAGTGGTATCTACATGATAACTGGAGGCAAGCTTGGATGATAGAGGAACTCTTATCTATTCCATCCCACCAATGATATCTCTATAACAAGTATCTCCTTCTCGTGCATACATATCTTGCTTGCAACCTCTTGTAGGTTGCATCTTGGCATGAAATTTTTTATTTGCAAATGTTGTGGTTCTTATTTGGTTTAAAAGAATTCTCTTTATTGCGAATGTGAGTGAGTTGAGATGAGTGCATATAATGGGAATATACAAAATCATGCTTATTATTCACCAATCCCAAATATATCAATCGATAAATTTCATTGCCTATCTTATCCTCAGTTGCTCTGATGTGCAATAGTGATGAATGTGCAAAGTTGATTTTTCTTTATGATACTTGTTTCATTTCTCAATACATTCCAACTCTTTCTTTTTCCCTTGGCAATAGTTGTGATGTATTTCGTGTGTTGGTGTTTGAAGCTCACTAATGTACAACAATATAAAATTGAGCCTTTGGCCAGGCTTTCAAGAAAAAATCTTCGTGTATTTCATGACTTCCTTTGCCTTTCTTGGGTGTATTTTTGTGTATTTTTGAGTGTGCATGTTTTTGAGTGCATTTGAGTGTATTTTTATGTGTGCATGTTTCATTGTGGGCATGTGTCTTTGTGATGCTATCCACTTAGAAACTTATACACATAAGTGAATATAAATCTTTAGTTGATATTCTACTTCTTGGGTGTACACCTTTCTTATATCATTTTATCATTTGGTGGCTCTCAAAATTTATTTGTCTATGAGTGCTTGTCTTATTTGTTTTTGTCTTCCGACACTCATATTTGTTCTCTCATGCCTTGTGTTGTTAAATGAGTGTGGGGGAGTGAGGATTCCATGCTTGTGCACTTTGTTTCCAAATGTAATTATTATAATTCGTGCATAATCCTTGGGGAGCTTCCCTAATTTATTTAAGAATGCTCATTTGCCTTCTTGATCATATTTTGTGTTTCAAATGTTTATGGGGGGGTGAGGATTACATATTTGTGTATTATGTATTCAAATGCAATTTTTCAAATCTATGCACATATCTTGGGGAGTTTATCTATTTCATTTAAACACTCATTTACTCTTACAATAATATCTTCTTGTATTCAATTGGCTTTTCTAGGTCTTTTGATTGCTAGCTTCTTTCATTGATGCTTATTCACCATATATTTCTTTTGCAATCTTTGAATCTTCAATATAGTTTGACTAACTTCGAGTATTCTTCATTGGATATGTGCATTTGATTCCACTCATATTATGAGAAATGCACACATTATGACGAAACACTCACCATATTGACATTCTAAAGTTTTTCACCATTTTTCCAATCGATGCCAATGGGATGCAGCCCAACATATGGCAATCACCATTGGTCCACATCATGTTACACCAACCATTCCTACAAAGGTGACATCCTTCCATCACTTGTCTTCATTTGGTCATCACATGAATGGGATCCTACTTGAGCCAAATGTGTGTCCCATGCCTAGGTCCCTACCCATGATCACGATGCCAAGAGGAGCTACCAAGGAAGGCCAAGGAGCCAAGACCCCCAAGCACAAATCCTAGAATATGAGATGCAAGAAGTAGTCGATGCTGGTACTACTGCTCGGCATGACTGGTACTACCGGCCTGACCAACAAGCTATGATAACTCGCCAGGTACCATCGGTACCAAAAGCCGGAACTACCGCTCGTCGGTGGTACTACTAGGCCGCACAACCGGTGCTACCGGACCTGGAGGTCTACGTCTTCCCGAAGCCTGGCACTATTTCTCCAAGGGATGTTGCTACCACCGAGCCCGTACTACCAGTCCCCAGGATGAAACTACTGGACCTACTAGTTTCTACGCGCATAAGGATTGGGCCTCAGCCCATGTAATGTCCCAAACTCCCCTTTATCCCTAAACTACCCATTCTTTAAGTGGCTAGCCTATATATATGCCCCCACCTCCTTATGTACACCCTACAATTAAATCAAAGCTAAGATAACATAGAGGTTTGCTCATCTCTCCTTCTTCATGGAGAAGATCCCCATGTGGATGACAAGGCTCCCTAATTGGAGTTGTCAAGGCTCTCTACTAGTTCTTGATATCTCCCATGTATGGATTCTAGTAGCATCTAGGTCTCTCCCATGTATGGATTCTACTTGGAGCTACTCTCTCCTTGCGTGTGATTATATCAAGAGCTAGCCAATCTCTCTCAAGGTATTCTACATTTGGTCTCTGCCTTGTGATTCTATTGGTTTGGTGGTTTGGGCCAATGAGAGAAAACAGATTGTATAGGGTGTGGTGTGCGTTTGTATCTATTGATTTCCCCTTGCATGTTCACCGTGTTCTTCACTCCCTCCCCCAAATCCCCTTGAATCTATGAAGATCGGACCACAATGGTGGTTATAAGACACACCATATGGTATCAAGAGCCTTTAGTTGCCATGTATTCGAGTTTGTGTTGAGTTTCTAGCCATCAATTTCTTTTCTCGTATAAATTCAAAATTTTCCACCAGAAATAGTCATTTTCGTGATTTGTATCGATCTAGAATTTGAGAGCGTTTTGGTAGGTTTTGATTCATAGATCCGCTGCAAAACTCGTTGATCTACCTTACTTTATGTTGCCATGGCCTAATTTCTTGATTTTCCCCTTCGATTTGGTGTTTTTCTTGAAGAATTTCTGCCCAAATCGCCCCAAAATCACGAAAACACGTCAAATCTAGGTGTTCCAGGAAAAACCAGCACTACCGGGCCCAAAAAGAGGTACTACCAGACTTCCCCGGTACCTAAGAAGTACTATCGGACCCAGGAACCCTGGTACTACCAGACTTTTTTCCCGATACTATCGCCCTATACTGAAGAAAAATCAGCAATTCCAGATTTGAGCTTCTGCACCATTTTGCGCATTACTTTTGCATTTGAATTCGTATTTTGGTATTCTTTAGCTCGTTTCGAAGAGGAGAAGGATATCTACATCATAATCCACGTTGTTCATTCTATCTAATCCAACAAAATTTCATGAGCAGGGACACAATCAACAATAAAGGGTGAAGATTGATGATGAAAGGTATAACAATTCCGTGACTTCCCTCCACTTGCATTCCTTTGAAAGCCACGTTATCTTTGTGACCTACGAATACCTATTGAGAGTAGTTCCCTCTATGATTTCTTGGGATTTGCACATTTTATACCTTGTAGAATTATGAGCAAAATTTGTATGCACTATCTCATGTAGTTATCTTGTATAATTGTTGCCATAAGGAAGAGGCAAGTGAAAAAAGAATCAAAAAAGAGAAAAGGATAAAAATAAAAATAAAGAAATATACAAGTGCCATAGTGAATAGGAAGTGCAAGCTCGATGGACATCTTGTAGGTGGTACTTATTGTGCAAATCTTGTAGCCCTCCAATTTTGTGCAATCGAACTAGCGTCTATCCTTGTACTTCTGTGACATGAGCTTATAGTCTTTGATAGGCCTTCATTTGTTTTTTAGCTCACTTTTTCATTGCACAAGTCATATTTATCCCATTGTGTGTGTTTCCTTGAACATAATTCCTATCTTGTGGATTGACTTGTTTGCTTTGTGATCATCGTGGTTCTTTACTTACCTTTACAGATCTTGATTTGTGGTTATTCCAAGTTGCATGCCACTTGCCATACCTAATGTACACATAACCCGTGTGTGTTTGGTGTTTATTATTTGTTTGGATACGACATCACTTCTCCTTTGCATTTTTGTGGCTCTCGATCCTTACCATTGATCTAATAATATCGTCAAGGTGAGATAAGGCGTAGCATCCTTGAATCCAATTTCCACTATATCACACTTGGTATTTTGAGCAACATTTCTAGGGACTCCGGAACTGATGAGGAAGAATCCATGATGAGCCACGACAATGATGACTCCACAAGCATCGTTGACATGATGGAGCACTACACCGACAGTGGCTCCGCATGCTTGGAGGACATGGAGTACTACACCAACAATGACTCCCAAGCATGGAGCACATGGAGCACCATGAGGACTTCGACTTCACATGGAACACTTCATCGACTATGATGGCGACTCCCTCATGAGCTACGATGACTTATTCCACCACATGGAGACCAAGAACTTCTACACCATACAAGCGGAAGCGCAACTCTAAGAGGCCAACAATGACAAGCTCTTCAAGTCACATCCATCAAAATAAACCATATATTATGATGGTATACCAAGATCAATAAGTCATAACTACCCAACAAGCGCCAATACACATGAGCCCCAACAAGTTCACCTTTTGCCAACACAAGTGTGTCGCCACCAACAAGAGCTCAAGGGGGCTGTTCGTCTGCGGTACCAAAGTTCCCGGGCCAGCGCATGGCGGTACCTAAGTTGCTTGAAATTGCCATGTTTCGAAATGTTGGGCCACCAACTACCGAGAGGGGCCATTTAGATGCAAACTCATCTCTCCCCTGCCAAATTCAAACATTCCGTGAAACTGCCCCGTGAAGTAGACGGTCGGGACCCTCATGTTAGTCATTTGTCCGTGATGCGAGCGCCAACGCGGCAACCTCTTAGGCAAATCGAGTAACTAAGTGGATTGGATGCGTTGACCAACTTCGCAAATCCATTCCCACCTTTCCCCTAGCACCGGCGACGTCGGAATCCACCCTCCAGGCAGGATGATCGCTTCGGACATTTGACTTCTGGCGCCAAGTTGTTGCGCCCAGTTGCTGCGCCCAGTCGCTGATCCCGATCTCCAATGGCGCATGTCATAGCCGCCGTTGCTAGGCTCTAGCCCGCCTCCGCCGCCGACGAGCCGAGCAGCTTGGAGGATGGCAAATCCTACTACAAAGGAAGAAGAAGTTCTGGCTATAAGCGGGTGAGCTACCCTTCTCTTTGCTATTCGCACTAACTATAACTGCTAGCTGGCTACTAAACCTAGAATTATTTGTTAGCCCAACGCTAACAAACATATTTTGTCCACAGTTTTCTATCAAGTGGGATCTCTGCGGACCACCCTTACCTGGTTACGGTAGTCCTCTTCAGGTACGACTCTAAGGGCAAGTGGTATGGACACCATTGTATCACGATGGAAGAAGCGCTTGCGCAGATCTGCACTATATCTGGTATGGTTGCTGCTCTGCGTAATCATGATGAATTATGGACGAAGCAGACTACAAAGTTCAGCTTCATGGATGAACGTGGCATCATGGTTCCTCTAACGTGTGACAGTCAGCTAATTTGGTTGATGAAAAGGTATGCTTCAGCTTGCAAGTTTGAGCTGAATTGTGATGTACTGGATGTGGAAGCTACTGCAATTGGGAGTCGCCCTTCTATTCTTGGGCAGGGTGGTTGCTCAAACCCAATTAGCTCCTAGTAAGCAAAAGTCTCTTGGGGTTCGCATGTTTGTGGTGAATTGTAATTTTTGTTTTATTTACTCTATAGATATTGGGCAGTTATGCAACAGTCTTGTTTCTTTGACAGGAAGCGCCACAAGGTTAGAAACATGACTGCCGGGTCAGTCATTTTGCTGCCCAAAGAAATTAAAAACAAGTGGAAAGATGATGTTGGACACGATTCTGGTGCCCATTGTCCTGGCGATGCAGAGTACGTGAAGCTAAGAAAATTGGCACCGAGGAAGAGGAAGAAGGCAGGAAATGAAGAAGCCAGTGGACGTGAAGGCTTGGTACCCAGGCTGCGGAAGAAGGCTGGTGGCAATGAACATGCATAGTAATGTGTTGAACTTGAACCTATATATGTATTTCGGTTAAATTCTGGAGCTCTGTGTGTGGAACTTTGCCGGGCGAAACAATCTACCCACGTTCTCTGAGTAAAATGTACCGCAACTTAGGGTTTGGAAATGCTCGAGTCAGTAGTTGAATCCGAAATTGTGATTGTGCCACTACGATCTGAAAACACGCAACACCGGTTCCATGATTGCTAAGGGGCAGGAGGTCTCCAAATACGACGAAATGTAAGTGGCACATAAATAAATTATTTAAGCTGCTACACTCCACGAAGCAGCAACTTATTTCAGCTGTTGCACACAACGACATGGCAACATAAACAGCAATGGCAACCGATAATGCCCAGATGAGGAGGAAATTGGTACCACTTTCTGGCCTAATCTTGAGCCCGTCTATCTCACCGCCTCTCTGCTCCTGCATCCCCTGCATCTGGCGAAGCTCCCGGATCTCCAGTAACCGGGTGTATGTGCTTCCACTTTATAAATTGTGGTTGTGCCATTTGCATGCGGCACAATCCAGGTAGATTACATTTAAACAAACCACCAATGTTAGAATACCACCATGATCAGACAAATGGAAGTAATGCAGGGTTAAGATAGATTAATGGGCGACCAATTTTTTTTCCTCCCAGGACTCCGGGACCACTAGTTCAGACCGCTAGGTCAACAAGTACAACTATTACAACTTAAAAGGCACGGAGCTCAAACTAAATATAACTAGTTATCACACATCTCCTTGATCTTCCTAATCTTAGCCCGATGCGCATCTTCATGCGAGAGCAAGGATCGAATCATCTGCTCCTTCCTTTTAGCATCTTCCTTGCACAACTTCAATTGTTTCTCTACATTTCTCCTCATACACTTGTCAATACTCGTAGTTGTGAACTGCAGGACTTTGGCCTGGTGAAGATCATTCCTTGCTTGAGTCAGTTCTTGCTCTGCTTTAGCCTTCAGGTCCAACACCGTGTCCCTCTCCATCTCGACTTTGGTAACCTTGTCTTGCACCCACCTGAGATCTCGCTTATGCTTGGTCATGTCAACTGGTTCCCATAGCTTCATCTCAACACTGTCAAGAAGTGAGCTGAATATGGATTCTTTCAACTCAACAGTCATTTCCCATAGTTTGTCCAGCATTTTCTGCATCGATTTGGGACACTCTGGATCTACCCATTTGACAACACTGCAACTTCTGCCTTGCATCATTGCACGATGTCCTTGACACCATAGAAACCTCCTGCCTGCGTTTCGTCCTTCGAACGCTACAAATTTAGCGGGCACATATCCATGTTTACATAGCAAAGGACTGTCTTCATCCGCTAAACTGTGATAGTTGGAGTCATACATCGTCTGGTTGGCCTAACACATCATACACACATGAGTAAACAGAGTAGATCTAGCTCAAAAAATAGATAACTAGCCACAGATGATAGAGATAGAGATGAGACGAGTCACATCAAAATCACCGTCCACAATAAATCACGACGCTGCTTCTCGCTCTCCCTTGAACCCATGGCAAGAGGGGGGGGCGGAAGGGGGTGTGGCTGCCGGAGAGGGGATTGGGATGGAGGCGCCATCGGCTTGCGGCTACGGCAGGATGGGATTAAAGTAGGGAAAGTGGCTTCGAGGGGAAGGAAGAGAAGTAATGGGGACGTGGCACTGGGATATGGCCCACTGAACTCGTGAGTCGTGACACTCGCAATAGGGGAGCGCCCGGTGTTGCCAGTTTGTCCAGAGCAAGTGTGGCCAATCATGCCGCAGAACAGCCTACTCGCAGATCGCTCTCACGAAGACCATCCCAATCGTCCAAGCGCCTCGATCGAACGGTATGTAACAATTGTCAAGCAGAACAACTTTGTTAGGGCATCCCTTCTAGAAGACTCGGTCTAACGGCCACCCATTGGGCGCTAAGGTTAGGGCTCTCCTAAGGTTAGGATCCATATGTGGTTTATGAGAAGAACACACATGTAATGACACTAGTGGATACATGTATGGTTTGTGAAAATAATAAACATGCTCTAACTATGGTTAATGAAAAGAGCAGACATGCAATGACACTGGTGGATCCATGTGTGGTTTGTGAGAAGAACAAACATGCAATGACACTGGGTGTGGTTCATGATAAGAACAAACATGCAATGACACTAGGTGTGGTTCATGAAAAGAACACACCTCCAATGACACTAGTGGATCCATGTGTGGTTTGTGAGAAGAACACACATGCAATGACACTGGGTAAGGTTCATGAAAACAACACACATCCAATGACACTGGTGGATCCTTATGTGGTTTGTGAGAAGAACAAACATGCAATGACTCTAGATGTGGTTCATGAAAAGAACACACATGCAATGACACCGGTGGATCCATGTGTGGTTTATGAGAGGAACAGCCATGCAATGACACTGGGTGTGGTTCATGAAAAGAACAAACATGCAATAATACTGGTGGATCCATGTGTGGTTTGTGAGAAGGACACACATGCAATGACACTGGGTGTGGTTCATGAAAAGAACACACATCCAATGACACTGGTGGATCCTTATGTGGTTTGTGAGAAGAACAAACATGCAATGACTCTAGATGTGGTTCATGAGAAGAACACACATGCAATGGCACTGGTGGATCCATGTGTGGTCTGTGAGAAGAACACACATGCAATGACATTGGGTGTGGTTCATGAAAAGAACACACATCCAATGACACTGGTGGATCCTTATGTGGTTTGTGAGAAGAACAAACATGCAATGACTCTCGATGTGGTTCATGAGAAGAACACACATGCAATGGCACTGGTGGATCCATGTGTGGTCTGTGAGAAGAACACACATGCAATGACACTGGGTGTGGTTCATGAAAAGAACACACATCTAATGACACTGGTGGATCCTTATGTGGTTTGTGAGAAGAACAAACATGCAATGATTCTAGATGTGGTTCATGAGAAGAATACACATGCAATGACACCGGTGGATCCATGTGTGGTTTATGAGAGGAACAGACATGCAATGACACTGAGTGTGGTTCATGAAAAGAATAGACATGCAATGACACTGGTGGATCCATATGTGATTTGTGAAAAGAAAAGACATGCAATCACACTGGGTGGATCCATGTGTGGTTTGTGAAAAGAGCAGACATGGAATGACACTGGTGAATCCATGTGTGGTTTGTGAGAAGAACACACATCCAATGACACTGGGTTTGGTTCATGAAAAGAACACACATCCAATGACACTAGTGGATCCTTATGTGGTTTGTGATAAGAACACACATGCAATGACACCGGGTGTGGTTCATGAAAAGAACAGACATGCAATGACACTGGTGGATCCATACGTGGTTTGTGATAAGAACAGACATGCAATCACACTGGGTGGATCCATGTCTGGTTTGTGAAAAGAGCAGACATGCAATGACACTGGTGGATCCATGTGTGGTTTGTGAGAAGAACACACATCCAATGACACTGGGTGTGGTTCATGAAAAGAACACTCATCCAATGACACTAGTGGATCATTATGTGGTTTGTGAGAAGAACACACATGCAATCACACTGGGTGGATCCATATGTGGTTTATGAGAAGAACACACATGCAATGACACTGGTGATATGTGGTTTGTGAAAATAACACAGATGCAATGACTCTAACTATGGTTAATGAAAAGAGCAGACATGCAATGACACTGGTGGATCCATGTGTGGTTTTTGAGAAGAACACACATGCAATGACACTGGCCGTGGTTCATGAAAAGAACACACATGCAATGATACTGGTAGATCCATGTGTGGTTTGTGAGAAGAACACACATGGAATGACACTGGATGTGGTTCATTAAAAGAACACACATCCAATGACACTGGTGGATCCTTATGTGGTTTGTGAGAAGAATAGACATGCAATGACTCTAGATTTGGTTCATAAGAAGAACACACATGCAATGACACTGGTGGATCCATGTGTGGTCTGTGAGAAGAACACACATGCAATGACATTGGGTGTGGTTCATGAAAAGAACACACATCCAATGACACTGGTGGATCCTTATGTGGTTTGTGAGAAGAACAGACATGCAATGACTCTAGATGTGGTTCATGATAAGAACACACATGCAATGACACTGGTGGATCCATGTGTGGTCTTTGAGAAGAACACACATGCAATGACACTGGGTGTGGTTCATGAAAAGAACACACATCCAATGATACTGGTGGATCCTTATGTGGTTTCTGAGAAGAACAGACATGCAATGACTCTAGATGTGGTTCATGAGAAGAACACACATGCAATGACACCGGTGGATCCATGTGTGGTTTATTAGAGGAACATACATGCAATGACAGTGGGTGTGGTTCATGAAAAGAATAGACATGCAATGCACTGGTGGATCCATATGTGGTTTCTGAAAAGAACAGACATGCAATCACATTGGGTGGACCCATGTGTGGTTGGTGAAAAGAGTAGACATGCAATGGCACTGGTGGATCCATGTGTGGTTTGTGAGAAGAACACACATCCAATAACACTGGGTGTGGATCATGAAAATAACACACATCCAATGACACTGGTGGATCCTTATGTTGTTTGTGAGAAGAACACACTTGCAATCACACTGGGTGGATCCATATGTGGTTTATGAGAAGAACACACATGCAATGACACTGGTGATATGTGGTTTGTGTGAAGAACACACATGCAATGACTCTAACTCTGGTTAATGAAAAGAGCAAACATGCAATGACACTGGTGGATCCATGTGTGTTTGTGAGAAGAACACACATGCAATGACACTGGCTGTGGTTCAGGAAAAGAACAGACATGCAATGATACTGGTGGATCCATGTGTGGTTTGTGAGAAGAACACACATGAAATGACACTGGGTGTGGTTCATGAGAAGAATACACATGTAATGACACCGGTGGATCCTTATATGGTTTATGAGAGGAACAGACATGCAATGACTCTAGATGTGGTTCATAAGAAGAACACACATGCAATTACACTGGTGGATCCATGTGTGGTCTATCAGAAGAACACACGGGCAATGACATTGGGTGTGGTTCATGAAAATAACACACATCCAATGACACTAGTGGATCCTTATGTGGTTTGTAAGAAGAACAGACATGCAATGACTCTAGATGTGGTTCCTGAGAAGAACACACATGCAATGACACTGATGGATCCATGTGTGTTTTGTGAGAAGAACAGACATGCAATGACACTGGGTGTGGTTCATGAAAAGAACAGACATGCAATGACACTGGTGGATCCATACGTGGTTTCTGATAAGAACAGACATGCAATGACACTAGTGGATCCATGTGTCATTTGTGAGAAGAACACACATCCAATGACACTGGGTGTGGTTCATGAAAAGAACACTCATCCAATGACACTAGTGGATCATTATGTGGTTTGTGAGAAGAACACACATGCAATCACACTGGGTGGAGCCATATGTGGTTTGCGAGAAGAACACGCATGCAATGACACTGGTGATATGTGGTTTGTGAAAAGAACACACATGCAATGACTCTAACTATGGTTAATGAAAAGAGCAGACATGCAATGACACTAGTGGATCCATGAGTGGTTTGTGAGAAGAACACACATGCAATGACACTGGCTGTGGTTCATGAAAAGAACAGACATGCAATGATACTAGTGGATCCATGTGTGGTTTTTGAGAAGAACACACATGCAATGACAATGGGTGTGGTTCATGAAAAGAACACACATCCAATGACACTGGTGGATCCTTATGTGGTTTGTGAGAAGAACGGACATGCAATGGCTCTAGACGTGGTTCATGAGAAGAACACACATGCAATGACACCGGTGGATCCATGTGTGGTTTATGAGAAGAACACACATGCAATGACAATGGGTGTGGTTCATGAAAAGAACACACATCCAATGACACTGGTGGATCCATATGTGGTTTGTGAAAAGAAGAGACATGCAATTACACTGGGTGGATCCATGTGTGGTTAATGAAAAGAGAAGACATGCAATGATACTGGTGGATCCATGTGTGGTTTGTGAGAAGAACTCACATGCAATGACACTGGGTGTGGTTCATGAAAAGAACACACATCCAATGACACAGGTGGATCCTTAGGTGGTTTGTGAGAAGAACAAACATGCAATGACTCTAGCTGTGGTTCATGAGAAGAACACACATCCAATGACACTGATGGATCCTTATGTGGTTTGTGAGAAGAACAAACATGCAATGACTCTAGATGTGGTTCATGAGAAGAACACACATGCAATGACACCGGTGGATCCATGTGTGGTTTGTGAGAAGAACACACATGCAATGACATTGGGTGTGGTTCATGAAAAGAACATACATGCAATGATACTAGTGGATCCATGTGTGGTGTCTAAGAACACACATGCAATGACACTAGTTTTGGTTCATGAGAAGAACACACATCCAATGACACTGGTGGATCCTTATGTGGTTTGTGAGAAGAAAAGACATGCAATGACTCTAGATGTGGTTCATGATAAGAACACACATGCAATGACACTAGTGGATCCATGTGTGGTCTGTGAGAAGAACACACATGCAACGACATTGGGTGTGGTTCATGAAAAGAACATACATGCAATGATACTAGTGGATCCATGTGTGGTTTCTGAAAAGAACACACATGCAATGACACTAGGTGTGCTTCATGAAAAGAACACACATCCAATGACACTGGTGGATCCTTATGTGGTTTGTGAGAAGAACAGACATGCAATGACTCTAGACGTGGATCATGAGAAGAACACACATGCAATGACACCAGTGGATCCATGTATGCTTTATGAGAAGAACACACATGCAATGACACTGGGTGTGGTTCATGAAAAGAACACACATACAATGACACTGGTGGATCCATATGTGGTTTGTGAAAAGAACAGACATGCAATTACACTGGGTGGATCCATGTGTGGTTAATGAAAAGAGAAGACATGCAATGATACTGGTGGATCCATGTGTGGTTTGTGAGAACAACTCACATGCAATGACACTGGGTGTGGTTCATGAAAAGAACACATATCCATTGACACTGGTGGATCCTTATGTGGTTTGTGAGAAGAACAGACATGCAATGACTCTAGTTGTGGTTCATGAGAAGAACACACATCCAATGACACTAATGGATCCTTATGTGGTTTGTGAGAAGAACAGACATGCAATGACTCTAGATGTGGTTCATGAGAAGAACACACATGCAATGACACCGGTGGATCCATGTGTGGTTTGTGAGAAGAAAGCACATGCAATGACATTGGATGTGGTTCATGAAAAGAACATACATGCAATGATACTAGTGGATCCATGTGTGGTTTCTAAGAAGAACACACATGCAATGACATTGGGTGTGGTTCATGAAAAAAACACATCCAATGACACTGGTGGATCCCTATGTGGTTTGTGAGAAGAACAAACATGCAATGACTCTAGATGTGGTTCATGAGAAGAACACACATGCAATGACACTGGTGGATCCATGTGTGGTCTGTGAGAAGAACACACATGCAATGACACTGGATGTGGTTCATGAAAAGAACACACATCCAATGACACTGGTGGATCCATATGTGGTTTGTGAGAAGAATAGACATGCAATGACTCTAGATGTGGTTCATCAGAAGAACACACATGCAATGACACCGGTGGATCCATGTGTGGTCTTTGAGAAGAACACACATGCAATGACACTGGGTGTGGTTCATGAAAAGAACACACATCCAATGACACTGGTGGATCCTTATGTGGTTTGTGAGAAGAAAGACATGCAATCACACTGGGTGGATCCACGTGTGGTTTGTGAAAATAGGAGACATGCAATGACACTGGTGGATCCATATGTGATTTGTGAGAAGAACACACATCCAATGACACTGGGTGTGGTTCATGAAAAGAACACACATCCAATAACACTGGTGGATCCTTATGTGGTTTGTGAGAAGAACACACATGTAATCACACTGGGAGGACCCATATGCGGTTTATGAAAAGAACACAAATGCAATGACACTAGTGATATGTGGTTTGTGAAAAGAACACACATGCAATGACACTAACTGTGGTTAATGAAAAGAGCAGACATGCAATGATACTGGTGCATCTATGTGTGGTTTGTGAGAAGAACACACACACAATGACACTGGGTGTGGTTCATGAAAAGAACACACATCCAATGACACTAGTGGATCCTTATGTAGTTTGTGAGAAGAACACACATGCAATCACACTGGGTGGATCCATATGTGGTTTATGAGAAGAACACACATGCAATGACACTGGTGATATGTGATTTGTGAAAAGAACACACATGCAATGACTCTAACTTTGGTTAATGAAAAGAGCAGACATGCAATGACACTGGTGGATCCATGTGTGGTTTGTGAGAAGAACACACATGCAATGACTCTAACTATGGTTAATGAAAAGAGCAGACATGCAATGACACTAGTGGATCCATGAGTGGTTTGTGAGAAGAACACACATGCAATGACACTGGCTGTGGTTCATGAAAAGAACAGACATGCAATGATACTAGTGGATCCATGTGTGGTTTTTGAGAAGAACACACATGCAATGACATTGGGTGTGGTTCATGAAAAGAACACACATCCAATGACACTAGTGGATCCTTATGTGGTTTGTGAGAAGAACGGACATGCAATGGCTCTAGACGTGGTTCATGAGAAGAACACACATGCAATGACACCGGTGGATCCATGTGTGGTTTGTGAGAAGAACACACATGCAATGACAATGGGTGTGGTTCATGAAAAGAACACACATCCAATGACACTGGTGGATCCATATGTGGTTTGTGAAAAGAAGAGACATGCAATTACACTGGGTGGATCCATGTGTGGTTAATGAAAAGAGAAGACATGCAATGATACTGGTGGATCCATGTGTGGTTTGTGAGAAGAACTCACATGCAATGACACTTGGTGTGGTTCATGAAAAGAACACACATCCAATGACACAGGTGGATCCTTAGGTGGTTTGTGAGAAGAACAAACATGCAATGACTCTAGCTGTGGTTCATGAGAAGAACACACATCCAATGACACTGATGGATCCTTATGTGGTTTGTGAGAAGAACAAACATGCAATGACTCTAGATGTGGTTCATGAGAAGAACACACATGCAATGACACCGGTGGATCCATGTGTGGTTTGTGAGAAGAACACACATGCAATGACATTGGGTGTGGTTCATGAAAAGAACATACATGCAATGATACTAGTGGATCCATGTGTGGTCTCTAAGAACACACATGCAATGACACTAGTTTTGGTTCATGAGAAGAACACACATCCAATGACACTGGTGGATCCTTATGTGGTTTGTGAGAAGAAAAGACATGCAATGACTCTAGATGTGGTTCATGATAAGAACACACATGCAATGACACCAGTGGATCCATGTGTGGTCTGTGAGAAGAACACACATGCAACGACATTGGGTGTGGTTCATGAAAAGAACATACATGCAATGATACTAGTGGATCCATGTGTGGTTTCTGAAAAGAACACACATGCAATGACACTAGGTGTGCTTCATGAAAAGAACACACATCCAATGACACTGGTGGATCCTTATGTGGTTTGTGAGAAGAACAGACATGCAATGACTCTAGACGTGGATCATGAGAAGAACACACATGCAATGACACCGGTGGATCCATGTATGCTTTATGAGAAGAACACACATGCAATGACACTGGGTGTGGTTCATGAAAAGAACACACATACAATGACACTGGTGGATCCATATGTGGTTTGTGAAAAGAACAGACATGCAATTACCTTTGGGTGGATCCATGTGTGGTTAATGAAAGAGAAGACATGCAATGATACTGGTGGATCCATGTGTGGTTTGTGAGAACAACTCACATGCAATGACACTGGGTGTGGTTCATGAAAAGAACACATATCCATTGACACTGGTGGATCCTTATGTGGTTTGTGAGAAGAACAGACATGCAATGACTCTAGTTGTGGTTCATGAGAAGAACACACATCCAATGACACTAATGGATCCTTATGTGGTTTGTGAGAAGAACAGACATGCAATGACTCTAGATGTGGTTCATGAGAAGAACACACATGCAATGACACCGGTGGATCCATGTGTGGTTTGTGAGAAGAAAGCACATGCAATGACATTGGATGTGGTTCATGAAAAGAACATACATGCAATGATACTAGTGGATCCATGTGTGGTTTCTAAGAAGAACACACATGCAATGACATTGGGTGTGGTTCATGAAAAAAACACATCCAATGACACTGGTGGATCCCTATGTGGTTTGTGAGAAGAACAAACATGCAATGACTCTAGATGTGGTTCATGAGAAGAACACACATGCAATGACACTGGTGGATCCATGTGTGGTCTGTGAGAAGAACACACATGCAATGACACTGGATGTGGTTCATGAAAAGAACACATCCAATGACACCGTGGATCCTTATGTGGTTTGTGAGAAGAATAGACATGCAATGACTCTAGATGTGGTTCATCAGAAGAACACACATGCAATGACACCGGTGGATCCATGTGTGGTCTTTGAGAAGAACACACATGCAATGACACTGGGTGTGGTTCATGAAAAGAACACACATCCAATGACACTGGTGGATCCTTATGTGGTTTGTGAGAAGAAAGACATGCAATCACACTGGGTGGATCCACGTGTGGTTTGTGAAAATAGGAGACATGCAATGACACTGGTGGATCCATATGTGATTTGTGAGAAGAACACACATCCAATGACACTGGGTGTGGTTCATGAAAAGAACACACATCCAATAACACTGGTGGATCCTTATGTGGTTTGTGAGAAGAACACACATGTAATCACACTGGGAGGACCCATATGCGGTTTATGAAAAGAACACAAATGCAATGACACTAGTGATATGTGGTTTGTGAAAAGAACACACATGCAATGACACTAACTGTGGTTAATGAAAAGAGCAGACATGCAATGATACTAGTGCATCTATGTGTGGTTTGTGAGAAGAACACACACGCAATGACACTGGGTGTGGTTCATGAAAAGAACACACATCCAATGACACTAGTGGATCCTTATGTGGTTTGTGAGAAGAACACACATGCAATCACACTGGGTGGATCCATATGTGGTTTATGAGAAGAACACACATGCAATGACACTGGTGATATGTGATTTGTGAAAAGAACACACATGCAATGACTCTAACTTTGGTTAATGAAAAGAGCAGACATGCAATGACACTGGTGGATCCATGTGTGGTTTGTGAGAAGAACACACATGCAATGACACTGGCTGTGGTTCATGAGAAATACAGACATGCAATGATTCTGGTGGATCCATGTGTGTATTGTGAGAAGAACACACATGCAATGACACTGGGTGTCGTTCATGAAAAGAACACACATCCAATGACACTGGTGGATCCTTACGTGGTTTGTGAGAAGAACAGACAAGCAATGACTCTAGATGTGGTTCATGAGAAGAACACACATGCAATGACACCGGTGGATCCATGTGTGGTTTATGTGAGGAACATACATGCAATGACACTGGGTGTGGTTAATGAAAAGAACAGACATGCAATGACACTGGGTGGATCCATGTGTGGTTAATGAAAAGAGCAGACATGCAATGATACTGGAGGATCCATGTGTGGTTGTGAGAAGAGAACACATGCAATGACACTGGGTGTGGTTCATGAAAAGAACACACATCCAATGAGACTGGTGGATCCTTATGTGGTTTTTGAGAAGAACAAACATGCACTGACTCTAGTTGTGGTTCATGAGAAGAACACACATCCAATGACAGTGGTGGATCCTTATGTGGTTTGTGAGAAGAACAGACATGCAATAACACCGGTGGATCCATGTGTGGTTTGTGAGAATAACACACATGCAGTGAGAATGGGTGTGGTTCATGAAAAGAACACACATCCAATGACACTGGTGGATCCCTATGTGGTTTGTGAGAAGAACAGACATGCAATGACTGTAGATGTGGTTCATGAGAAGAACACACATGCAATGACACTGGTGGATCCATGTGTGGTCTGTGAGAAGAACACACATGCAATGACATTGGGTGTGCTTCATGAAAAGAACACACATCCAATGACACTAGTGGATCCTTATGTGGTTTGTGAGAAGAACAGACATGCAATGATTCTAGATGTGGTTCATGAGAAGAACACACATGCAATGACACTGGTGGATCCATGTGTGGTTTATGAGAGGAACAGACATGCAATGACACTGGGTGTGGTTCATGAAAAGAACAGACATGCAATGACACTAGATGTGGTTCATGAGAAGAACACACATGCAATGACACCGGTGGATCCATGTGTGGTTTATGAGAGGAACAGACATGCAATGACACTGGGTGTGGTGATCCATGTGTGGTTTGTGAGAAGAACACACATGCAATGACACTGGGTGTGGTTCATGAAAAGAACACACATCCAATGACACTGGTGGATCCTTATGTTGTTTGTGAGAACAACAGACATGCAATGACTCTAGATGTGGTTCATGAGAAGAACACACATGCAATGACACTGGTGGATCCATGTGTGGTCTGTGAGAATAACACACATGCAATGGCACTGGGTGTGGTTCATGAAAAGAACACACATCCAATGACACTGGTGGATCCTTATGTGGTTTGTGACAAGAACAGACATGCAATCACACTGGGTGGATCTATGTGTGGTTTGTGAAAAGAGCCGACATGCAATGACACTGGTGGATCCATGTGTGGTTTATGAGAAGAACACACACCCAATGACACTAGGTGTGGTTCATGAAAATAACACACATCCAGTGACACTGGTGGATCCTTATGTGGTTTGTGAGAAGAACACACATGAAATAACACTGGGTGGATCCATATGTGGTTTATGAGAAGAACACACATGTAATGACACTGGTGATATGTGGTTTCTGAAAAGAACACACATGCAATGACTCTAACTGTGGTTAATGAAAAGAGAAGACATGCAATGACACTGGTGGATCCATGTGTGGTTTGTGAGAAGAACACACATGCAATGACACTGGTTGTGGTTCATGAAAAGAACAGACATGCAATGATACTAGTGGCTCCATGTGTGGTTTTTGAGAAGAACACACATGCAATGACACTGGGTGTGGTTCATGAAAAGAACACACATCCAATGACACTGGTGGATCCTTATGTGGTTTGTGAGAAGAACAGACATGCAATGAATCTAGATGTGGTTCATGAGAAGAACACACATGCAATGAAACCGGTGGATCCATGTGTGGTTTATGAGAAGAACACACATGCAATGACACTGGGTGTGGTTCATGAAAAGAACACACATCCAACACACTAGTGGATCCATATGTGGTTTGTGAAAAGAACAGACATGCAATCACACTGGGTGGATCCATGTGTGGTTAATGAAAAGAGCAGACCTGCAATGATACTGGTGGATCCATGTGTGGTTAGTGAGAAGAACACACATGCAATGACACTGGGTGTGGTTCATGAAAAGAACACACATCCAATGACACTGGTGGATCCTTATGTGGTTTGTGAGAAGAATAGACATGCAATAACTCTAGTTGTGGTTCATGAGACGAACACACATCCAATGACACTGGTGGATCCTTATGTGGTTTGTGAAAAGAACAGACATGCAATGACTCTAGATATGGTTCATGAGAAGAACACACATCCAATGACATCAGTGGATCCATGTGTGGTTTATGAGAAGAACACACATGCAATGATACTGGGTGTGGTTCATGAAAAGAACACACATCCAATGACACTGGTGGATCCTTATGTGGTTTGTGAGAAGAACAACATGCAATGACTCTAGATGTGGTTCATGAGAAGAACACACATGCAATGACACTGGTGGATCCATGTGTGGTCTATGAGAAGAACGCACATGCAATGACACTGGGTGTGTATCATGAAAAGAACACACATCCGATGACACTGGTGGATCCTTATGTGGTTTGTGAGAAGAACAGACATGCAATGACTCTAGATGTGGTTCATAAGAAGAACAGACATGCAATGACACTGGTGGATCCATGTGTGTTCTGTGAGAAGAACACACATGCAATGCCACTGGGTGTGGTTCATGAAAAAAACACACATCCAATGACACTGGTGGATCCTTATGTGGTTTGTGAGAAGAACAAACATGCAATGACTCTAGATGTGGTTCATAAGAAGAACACACATGCAATGACACCTGTGGATCCATGTGTGGTCTGTGAGAAGAACATACCTGCAATGACACTGGTTGTGGTTCATGAAAAGAACACACATCCAATGACACTGGTGGATCCTTATGTGGTTTGTTAGAAGAACAGACATGCAATCACACTGGGTGGATCCATGTGTAGTTTGTGTCATTGGATTGATGACAAGTACGCCATGAGGGGGTCCTCGAGGCGTGCGGAAGAGAGGGGTGTGAGGCGTATGGTGTTCCGGCACGGTGAGCACACAAGTTTACCCAGGTTCGAATCTGTCGGCTTTGGACGGATCCTACTCCTGCTAGCAATCCAGTAATACAGCAAAGCCAGAATATGGGTTACAAGGGGTTCGCCTGTGCAAGTTGAGATTATGTACTATTGGGTGTCCTAAAGGCTCTCCCTAGGATGGCTTATATAGATATTTGGCCTAGGGTTTACAAGAGAGATCTATCCGGCTACGACTAAGAGTCGGTTACAGAGTACATCTTGAACTACAAGTAACACTATGGGCCTATGTCGGTATGTCTTCTGGGCCTTCCCGTAGCCAGATTGGACTCCGTCTCTTCTCCCTGACTGGGTCGCCCGTGAAGCAAAGCTCTAACCCGAAGTGGGCCACCCTAGTCAGTGAGAAACTTTGAGGATACCCGGAAAGTATATCCCCAACAGCAGGCCCCGGAAGTCTCCAAGATCCAAAGTCGGATTCATCATCATCTAGCTTGATCTTCAGCTTGCAGAATCTTGAAGGGTTCCTGAAACTTCAAAACAAAAGATACGATCCGGGTCTCAAAAATAAGTCGGACCTATCAGTACGCTAGTCGCGTTTCCAGCTCGTAATTCAAACTAAGACAGAACTTGGTCTCTGACGTAGCCTGACACCAGTCAGGGTCAAGTCACGTCACTGATAGACATTTCCTGTCAGCACGACCGTTGGTGGGTCTGTCTTTCACGGAACCGAGGTGCCTTTTTAATGCGTGCGTGGAGATCGAGGCGACGTAATCATCACGCAGAGGTTTCCCTGTCCTTTCCACGACGCGTGGCACGGTTACTGTGGCATTTGCATGAATCTTGGTGTGGTTGGTGGTTATAAGGGGTGAGGATTCCTTTTCTGAGGTGATAGATCACTACGGTGTTCAACTTCACCATCTCCCCCCGAACTCCATCTTAGAGATGAGTGCTTATGCATCTTTGTGCGAGTGGTATCTCGGCATTAGGCCGAGTCTCACTCTCTTCCGGTACTATTTCCATGTCCGGAGAAATTCCATCACCACCGGTAATCCTTACATTACCGGTACGATTAGTTTTTCGGTTAGGCGTGAGCGTGTTTATCCTAGGATTTTAGCTAGTGAGTCGGTCAAACAATGGTCGGCTACCTTTTTCTATCATAAGGATATTCCCGCTCCCAGCAAAGCCACTGCTTTGCCGGCTTTCGTCGATGGAGCCTCCATGCCCCGAGCGTCTTGGGACGAGGTCGCTCCGGCTCTCAGTGACGATCTAATTATCGCCAAGAGACGGATCGAATACCTGATGAAGCACAAGGGCCTGAAAGGGTCCAACTTAGTCCAATGCTGGGTGGCACACCGGATCCAGCCTCTCCAGCACCACGGTGACCGACTGATGCATTCCATCACGGCGTCGAAAAATGACTCCCTCTACATAAGCCCCAAGGCCTTAAAGCTACAAGATTATATAAGCCAAATCAAATGGCTGATAAGGGAGTGGATTGAGAGAAAGATTCCGGATTTGTCCCTGGACATGCATACAGTGAAAGATCCTGTTGTGCTGGTAAGCTTTAGTAATAACCCTTTTATGTGTTTCACCTTTAAGTTATTTCGCAACATTGAGATTCTATCTTCTTTTCAGCTTGACGACCTCCCCGAGTCGGAGTTAACTCCTATCGAGGGATATCCTCTCGAGTTTTCTCAGGAGGAGGAATTGGTCCCACTGCCGGATGTTGTGCCTAGGAAGCGCAAAGCTCTGACAGTGGCTATCGGCACAAAGGAAGTGCCAGTTGTGAAGAGGTAACTTTCCACACAACTTTTGCCTTTGTACTTTACTCGTGATTTCTTTCGAGATATAATGTTCTTCATTCTATTACCTTCTCAGAGCTAAACAGCTTATCAAGGGCAAGGGGAAGGGAACTACTTCTAAGCCCCTGCGTCAGACGAAGCTAACTTTGGCTTCTCTTGCCGTGGCTCCTCCGACTCCTGCCCCTCAGCCTTCTGCTGCGTCGGAGATTACTCCATCTCCGATCGTTGCAGAAGATCTGGCTCCCTCAGCAGATCCAGTGATCCTTGAGTCGCAGACTGACGTCACCATGGGTGACTTAGGTTTTGATAAGGGTAAACACTCTTCGGGTAATGATCCCTCGACAGAAGTTTTCACTGATAACCTCCTGAGCAATCCGGGGCTTGCCAAATTTGGCTTATCTCAGAAATATGTAGAGGATATCCAACGGTTTGCCAAGGAATGCCTTGAAAGCCGAACCATTTCTGCCGAAGAAGAAGCACAAGAAGCGGAGGACGTCAAGTACTCCAATCTTCTCGAACAAGTCCGCCTTCGTGACAAGGGGTTAAGAGCTGGTGTGCTTCCACCACCTCCAATTATTCCACTCACCCTCGCCGAGAAGGTTACCACTAAAGTGAACATGTGCGTGAGCAAGCTCACACATGAACATCATGTAAGTCGGAATTCCAACTCACATTTTCCTTTATGGTACTTTATATCATATCCTCTAGCCCCCAAGCATGAAGTTGGATAAACAATCCGGGCTTATGCTTCCTTAGGATGCCAAAGAATGAAATAGTGTAGCCCCCAATGCTCGTGCTGATATTAGCTACAATATTAGCCCGAGTCTTTAGTAGACTTCTGACTCTGGGTATTCTGACTTACAGAAAGTCAATTCATATAACTAGGAATTGTTGAAGAATATCTGCAACAAGCGGAGAGAGATCAAAGCTCTTCGACTTGAAAATGTTGAGCTAAAAGTTTCCAAGGATGAGGCCGAAGTAAACATTTCAAGACTCAAACCTTGTCCAGCGTTTTCATAGTCAAATTTTTTTGTTAAACTGTTGTTCTTTTGACTTACACTACTGGTAAAGCAGTCATGTGCTATGATTGAAGAGGCCGAGAATCTGAAGACCTTGGTGGTGGAAAACAAGGATCTCCGCCAAGAGCTAGACCAGCTTAAGGCGGATCATGAGAAGAGCATTGCTCAAGTTCTCCAATCCTCCTCCATGGCCACCATGGAGCGTGATCACAAGATTGCACTCCACGAGAAGAAAATCTCGGATCTTACCAATGACTTGTTCAGAGAGAGGGACATTTCTGAAGCACTCCGGGCTAAACTCCAGAGTCTTCGTGAGGAGAAAACCAAAGTCGATGATGTCACCTTTGGTATGTTTCCATCTTTCTGACTTGTCTACATTCTTCGACTCTTTCGATGTCGGATTTATTTAACCACTTTGCATTATATGTATAGGTCCTCTGAACTTGACGGACTCCACCTCTGCCGAGCCTCGCACCCACCGTCTTACCCAAGTCGGCGATTTGCTTCATGACTTCCGCCAATCCCTCGAAGATATTGGCGAAGCTCCCAAGGTTCCGGATATGCATAGCATGTCCGACTTTCAGGTGAGAGACAAGGCAAAGGAGATGCCGCAGCTTATCCAGGACTGGAACATGTCCTACACGCGATCCGCAGCGCAGAATGCTCTCATAACGGTCATGAGCCACCATGGAAGCATAGAAATCTGGCAAGTGACCAGAGGGTACTCTACTGTGGACGAAGATGGCCAGAAGAAAGATATCAAAGCCATCATGGACTCCTGCGCCGGATATGTGTGCCACGTAGCTGATTTAACCAGCTGAGACACTCCCTTCTTCACACGCGTGGACACGCCGCCTCCACCTTCCGAAGAAATAGCCGAAGTCTCCGATGATGATCAAACCATATCGGATTTGGACATCTCGGATCGTTATCAAGGTGCGGCTGATGTATCCAGCGAGCCGGCAGCTCCTACCTCTCCTCATGCATCATAAGTCATCAGAAAGAAACAGATGTGTTATTCTGAAAACATTATTGATCTGTAAATAAGTTGTGTAATACTTTTGATAGTGCTAAGTTTTTATCTATTCAGCACTTTTGTTTAAATTTTTGTGTGCCTGAAATGTTTGCATAAGCACTTTAATTTTTTGTCTGCACTTATCGTTTATCTGGCTTTCCGCCTCGTCCCTTTCCTGAGCCGGCTAAACTTTTAGCACGGAAACTTTGCCGAGCAACGGAGCTCAATTGCTAAACCAGCTTAAACTCGAAAACAAAGCCGGCTTCCAGTACCAACAATTCACTACTCGGAAAATACCCGCATCCGGCAATCAGACAAATAACCAAAGTATAGACTAGAAAATTTAGATTTATACCCGAAGGTAGCAATTTTAGAATTGGAAATCTAAACCAGAACAAACATGAGCATAAAGTACTTTCAAGTATTATGGGATTTTCGACTGTGACATGATCATTCGGAAATAAGATGGTAAAAACTTCTCAGAAAAAACTTGAGGCAACCAAAACTTTTATTTCTCATAGAACATGTACACATATATGATTACACCGAAGGATAAACTAAGAATAAAAGGGACGTAGCTGAGCAATATTCCACGGTCTGTCTAGCTCATCTAGATTTGTACTGCCTCCAGCTCTCTTTCTTTTCTTAGTAGCAGGTCTTTCTTTGACTGGCCGCGTATCAGTTAAGTAGTATGAACCATTGTGCAATACTCGACTAACCAAGAAGGGCCCTTCCCATACTGGGGAAAGTTTGTGCTTTCTTTGTTGCACAAGCCGGAGAACCAAATCGCCTTTATTGAAAGACCGGTTTCTGACTCTCTGGCTATGATACTTGCGTAACTTCTGCTGATAGGCTGTTGATCTCATTTCAGCAACGACGCGAACTTCTTCGACTAAGTCGAGATCATTTTGTCGAGAAATCTCGGCATCCTCTTCGATATACGCGGCCACTCTAGGAGAAGTGAGAATCAAATCACTAGGAAGAACTGCTTCTGCGCCATAGACTAAGAAGAAAGGTGTGTATCCAGTTGACCTGTTCGGAGTTGTTCGCAAGCTCCATATTACAGAGGGTAATTCCTCTACCCAAGCCCCTGCAGCACGTCGTAGTGGTGCTTCGAGTCTCAGTTTTAGGCCTTGTAGGATTAAAACATTTGCTCTTTCGACTTGTCCATTAGCCTGCGGATGTGCGACTGATGCAATGTTTAGCCGGATATTTTGCTCAGTGCAGAATTCGGCAAGTTCTCCCATAGAGAAATTACTCCCGTTGTCCGTGATAATACTATGCCGTAACCATACCGGATTATAACATCCTCGATAAATCTTTTGGCTGTTGCTCCATCACAACTAGTAACGGGTTTAGCCTCAATCCATTTGGTGAATTTATCCACCATCACTAAGAGGTGAGTAAATCCACTTGGAGCCCGTTTGAACGGTCCTACCATGTCAAGCCCTAGACCGCAAAAGGCCATGTTATAGGTATTGTTCGCAGCTGATCAGTCGGAACATGAGCTTGTTTGGCATACTTTTGGCAGCCTTTGCACGTCTTGACCAGCCGTTTGGCATCTTCCTTGCCTATAAGCCAGAAAAAACCGTGTCGAAAAGCTTTTGCCACTAAAGATTTGGCTGCAGCATGGTGACCACACTCGCCTTCGTGGATTTCTCTTAAGATTTACACTCCTTCCAGAGATACGCAGCGCTGAAAGACCCCAGACACACTCCGCTTATAGAGCTCAACACTAACAACAGTATAGGCTTTTGCTCATTGGATGATCTGCCGGCTCGGAACCTCGTCTTCGGGTAATTTGCCATCTACCAAATAGTCAAGGTAGGGTTGAGTCCAACTGGGAATTATAGGCAGAACTGCTATTAGAGGTGAGTCGGATTTGGTCGGATACTCCTCGTCCACTCCCTTTATTAAGGGAACTTTGAGGTGCTCTAAAAAAGCGCCATCCGGGACCTCTTTCCATGCAGAGCCTATCCGAGATAATGCACCTGCTTCCTCGTTTTCTGCTCGAGGGATGTTCTGAAGCTCAAACCCTTCGAACGATTTAGATAGATCATCCATGACAGCTTTATATGCTGCCATGTGCTTATTTTCATTACAAATATCCGACACTTGCTGAGCAACAAGATCCGAATCTCCATAACACATCAAACGTCGGATGCCGATGTCCTTAGCAATCTAGATTCCATGCAGCAGTGCTTCATACTTGGCAATATTATTTGTCGCTATGAAGTGGATCTGCAACACATATAAAAGTTTATATCCTTGGGGTGATTTGAGCACCACGCCAGCCCCTGATCCCCCGCGAGCCTTAGACCCATCAAAATATAGGGTCCAATATTCCGAGTCAGGGAGGGTCATATTCTCCTTTGTCTCTGTCCAATCAGCAACAAAGTCAGCAAGGATTTGGGATTTGATTGTTGTCCAAGGTTTATACTCAATGTCAAAAGCTGAAAGCTCTATGCCCCATTTGGCGATGCGACCTGTGGCGTCACTATTGTTGATTATATCTCTCATGGGAGTTGTGCTCACCATGGTAATTGGATGTTCCTGAAAATAATGCCGTAGCTTACGAGATGCTAAGAACACACCATAAGCTAACTTTTGATCGTGCGGATACCGCTGTTTCGATTCTGTTAAGACCTCACTGAGAAAGTAAGTCGGACGCTGCACCAAGTGTTCCTGATTTTCCTCCGGTCTCTCCACTACCATGACGATACTGACGACTTTGTTTGTCGTGTTGGGTCTGCAGCATAGAAAACAAAAAAATTCCTACGGTGTGAACTACACGCCAAGATCTATCTACTAGGTACAAAGCAACAGGTGGACATACATCCAACGAGAACTTACCCTCGTAGACAACGAGCTTTGTTAACGAGTAGGAACTTGTGGTTGATGTAGTCGTACACTTGCCGATCTCAAGATTGTGAGGAAGTCCGAGCGCCGCAACTCAGCGGCGCATCCGCACTCGCACACACGTTCAAGCCACCAGACAACCTCCACCTCCTCGCTCCAGCGATCCAGCGGAAGCAGCAACTCCTTCCAGACGAAATGCCACCGGGAACATGTATCTCGCTAATCCGAGACCATGGGGGAATAATTCTAGAGGGGGAGAGAGATGCTTCACAAGGAGGTGTGAGGATGAAGGAGGGAATGGGTGGCCCTTTATAGGAGGAGGGGGGTGCCCCCTCTCTCCATGGCCGGCGCATGGGGGGTGACCCCTCACCTCCCCTATTCATGTGGTGGTAACTCCTCCACATTAAAATGCCTCTTCACATTCCCTTTTAAAGTCTCCACTTTAAATGCATTAAGTTTCTCCAAATTCAATGCTCTCTCATTTAATAAAACTATTTTATTAAATTTATTCAGAATTTTGTTAATTACTTTAATTAACAAACATTCACATATAGCCCCTTGCTATATTTCAATATCACATGCAGAACCACCTTCTGCAATTTCACCCGAAATAGTTTCCGGTTTCTATTGAAACAATTCCTACGCTTTGCAATTCTTTCGTCTGAAACATATGTGCTCCAAAATGGTGTCCGGTAACTCTTAAGTGTGCCACCCTACGGTTCACGAATAATGCAGACATGATCGAGACCCTTCTCCGATCAATAATCAGCAGCGGGACCTGGAGATCCGTACTGACTCCTACACATTCAACGATGACTCCTGTGATCGTGAGAACCTTTAACGCTTGTAACTAAATCCCTTTGTCTCTCGATATATTACATGTCCGAGATTCGATCATCGGTATCTCCATACCTAGTTTGATCTCGTTACCGACATGCACTCTTTTCTTGTTCCCGTGATATAACATTCTAGTGATCACATCACTTGCTTGCAAGCTATCCTAATGTGATATCACTGAGAGGGCCCAGAGTATATCTATCTGTCATCTGGATTGACAAATTCCACTCTTGATCCATGAGCCTCAACATAACACCTTCGTGCACTGAACCCATCTTTATAGTCACCCACATTACGGTGTGACGTTTGATGTTATCAAGATACTCTTCTGGTGTTAGCAATTAACATGATCTCATGGTCTAAGGATAAAGATTACTTCGTATGATGTTATAGCAATATAAACACAATGACTTGATCGTAATGCTATACTTCGGATGAATGTTCAACACATCATTCCACCAATGGTGTGACCTTGTTATTAACAACATCCAATGTCCATGATCAGGAAACCTTGATCATCTTGTTAATCAACAAGCTAGTCTATAAGAGAGGCATGACTAGGAACACTTTTTGTTTATTAAACACACATGTATTGATGTTTCCTATGAATACAATTATAGCATGTAAAATAAACATCTATCATATACAAGGAATACATAATAACAACTTTATTATTGCCTCTCAGGGCATATTTCCTTCAGTCTCCCACTTGCACTAGAGACAATAATCTAGTTCACATAGTGATAAATCTAACACCCATGGAGTTCTGGTGTTGATCATGTTTTGCCCTAGGGAGTACTTTAGTCAACGGATCTGCTATATTCAGGTCTGTGTGCACTTTACAAATATTTATATCTCCATCCTTGACATGTTCGCGGATGGAGTGAAACCGGCGCTTAATATGCTTGGAATTCTTGTGAGACCTTGGTTCCTTTGCGTTGGCTATGGCTCCATTGTTGTCACAATAGATCACCATCGGGTCCAACGCACTGGGAACCACACCCAGTTCCATAATGAACTCTTTCACCCAAACTGCTTCATGCGCCGCTTCTGAAGCAGAAACATATTCCGCCTCCGTTGTTGATCCAGCCACCACAGGTTGTTTGGAACTCCTCCAACTAACTGCTGCTCCGTTCAAGAGAAATACGTATCCGGATTGAGACTTAGAGTCATCCGGATCGGTGTCAAAGCTAGCATCAACATAACACTTAGCGACTAGCTCTTCTTCACCTCCGTATATAAGAAACATATCCTTAGTTCTTCTTAAGTACTTGAGGATGTTCTTTACCGCTATCCAGTGTTTTGAACCTGGATCAGGTTGGTACCTACTAGTCAAACTAATAGCATGTGCCACATCCGGTCTTGTACATAGCATGGCATATATAATAGAGCCTATGGCTGAGGCATAGGGGATCTTATCCATCATCTCTCTTTCTTCTGCCATAGCCGGACTTTGAGTCTTACTCAATGTCTTTCCTTGCAACATAGGTAAGAACCCCTTCTTACTTTCGTCCATCTTAAACTTCTTTAATATCTTATCAAGGTATGTACTCTATGATAGCCCAATTAGGAGCCTTGATATATCTCTATAGATTTTAATGCCTAATATATATGATGCTTCACCAAGGTCTTTCATCGAAAATTTTCTATTTAGATAACTTTTAACACTGTTTAAAAGATCTATATCATTTCCAATCAATAATATGTCATCCACATATAATATCAGAAATGCCACATTGCTCCCACTCACTTTCTTGTAAATACAAGCCTCTCCATAAGTTTGGACAAATCCAAACTCTTTGATCACCTCATCAAAGCGGAGATTCCAACTTCGTGATGCTTGCTTCAGTCCATAGATGGATCGCTGAAGTTTGAACACCTTATTAGCATCCTTAGGATCGACAAAACCCTTAGGTTGTATCATATACAACTCTTCTGGCTGAAGTTTTGACTTTGTCAGATTCCTTCATCCGGATTTGGTGATAACCGGAATATGCATCGAGAAAACAGAGGAGTTCCGATCCTGCCGAATAATCGATAACTTGATTAATCCTAGGCAGAGCGAACGGATCTTTGGGGCAAGCCTTGTTCAAGGCAGTATAATCAACACACATCCTTAAATCAGTGGTGCCCTTTTTAGGGACCATTACAGGATTAGCCGACCACTCAGTGTGGATGACCTCTTCTATGAATCTGGCTAACTCGAGCCGTGCTAGTTCCTTAGCTATTGCCTTATGCTTTTCATCGCCAAAACGTCGGAAGGACTGTTTGACGGGTTTTGCGTTTGGGTTTACATTTAAAGAGTGCTCGGCAAGTTCCCTAGGTACCCCAGTCATGTCAGATGGCTGCCATGCGAAGATATCTTGATTTGCTTTGAGGAACTTGACGAGCACGCTTTCCTATGCGCTATCTAGGCCTACGCCTATCTGGGTCACCTTGGAGGGGTCATCATACTTCAATAGTGTCTTCTTCGTCTCTTCCGATGCCTTGAACTCTGGATTCGGCTTTGTCACCTCTTTCTTCGTTGCAGGCATCTCGGACGGATCTATGCTCTTCTTGATCTCCTGGTACTCCTGGGCGTGCAGCACGGCTTCAGCAAAGGCGGCATTTCTGTCCTTGCACTCTCGCGCCTTCTTCGGGTCTCCCCTGATGGTGATCACGCCGCTGGGACCTAGAATTTTCATCATATTGTAAATGTAACACGGACGAGCCATAAAAGCCTAGTAAGCCGGACGTCCGAATATAGCGTGGTACGTGCTCTTGAATGGGACCACTTCGAAGGAAAGTGCTTCCGTCCAATAGTTCTTTGGAGTTCCAAAGGTAACATCCAAAGTGATTTCTCCTAGGGAATTTGCATGTCTTCCTGGGACAACTCCGTGAAAGATCACAGAGTTGTAGTTCAGCTGGGTCTCCGAGATCTTCATCCAGCATAGTGTTTCGACATACAGAATATTAATGCAGCTTCCACCGTCCATGAGAGTCTTGGAGAAACCATAGCCGTCAATAAGTGGATTGACGACTAAGGTGTATTTTCCTCGCCTGTGTAACTTAGGCGGATGATCAGCATAGTCAAATGTGATTGCCACTTCCGACCAGTCCAAGAATTGAGGGACAGCCAGAACTGTTGCATTGAGCTCATGTAGAACTGCTTTCTTGACCTTTGCTGGTTGAGATCCGAGGAAGGTGACGTAAGTGTCTTTATTGGTCGGAAAAATTTTCTTCCCTTCCGGCTTGGGATTTGAAGCATCAGCTTCCTCCATGTCGGAATCTTCCTTGGTCTCTTGATCCTTTTCGGGATTCTTCTTTCCCTTTTTCCGCTTAGCTCTGTAGCCAGCAGTATCATCTCTCAATGTCATCATTAAAACGACACTCGGCGTTTGTGTGAGACGAGCCCCCATTGGCGTCTAGGTGATGCACACATGGGTTATTGGCAATGTCGGCCCAGGAGTAGGTTTTGCCAGGCTGCTGGTCTCCTCTACCTTGAACTCTTGACGTCCCATGGCAGCATCCACGGCCACCACCACGTCCTCCTCATCCTCCAGACCCAAAAGTAGCAGTAACCACTGCCGTTTCCATGTTGGGCTTTTCTTCCAAGGTATTATTGCGCTTTTGAGCTTGTTGCTTTGGTTGTTTTGCCGACTGTGGCACAGCTAGGGCGTTCAGTAATCTCTCTGCATCGTCGTCAGCATCTGCATACTTGCTCGCTGTTTCTATCATCTCTCCCAAATCAGTGACCTTGTCACACTTCAAGCGATGACGTAGCAATCCAATTGGGAGGCATGCAATGAAAGCTTCTATCACAGTTTGGTCATTTACTCCTTCACAGGAGTTCTTGGTGTCGATCCATCATCCGAGATAATCTCGGCAAGTTTCACCGGCTTTCTGGGTGCAACGCTGTAGGTCTCCTACCGTACAGGGCCTCCGGTATGTGCCTTCGAAATTCTGAAAGAACGCACTTTGCATGTCATACCAGTTATGGATGGTGTTCTCCTGAAGTTCATTGATCCATGATCGTGCCGTCTTCCGCAACATGAGTGGGAGATATCGGGTTGCGACCAGTCTGTTTCCGCCTTTGGCGATACAACAAGCTTGGAAGAAATCCTGGAGCCAAGTATCTGGCCGAGCTATACCATCGTAGGCTTGAATGTGTCTTGAGATAGCAAATCCTTCCGGGAATTTTGTAGCTCTTATGCGTGGTCTGGAGCATTTTGGGCCCACGTATATATCATCATTTTCATAGCGCCGCACCTCTATATTGGAGTTAATCATGTGCCTTGCGTCATTTGGGGATAAAGATCATCCCGAATGCCGGCTATGGCTGCGGTGCCTTGGATCCGGACTTCGGCTTCTGCCACCACCTCCTCCACCACGATGCCCTCCTTGGCCTCCTTGGGAGCCGTTGTGATGACTACTTGGTGGAGAAGGTGGAGCAGCTGGATTATTTCCGGCTGATCGCCGGCCTCCGTTTGGAGCGTCATTATTCCGGTTCCGGGGAGGATCTTCATTACGACGAGCCTCCTGTCGGCTTGACTCGGCATTGTGTCCTTCGTTCCTTCGCCTGTCAGTCGGACGGCTTACATGTCTAGGAGGTGGCATTCTTTGTCGGTCCTCCTCCCGATGTTTCTCCTTGTCTTCTTCCCTGCGATCTTTCGATTCTCGCTGGGGAGGATTCTTCAGGTTCAGTGCAGCAATTGCCTCTTGCTCCACAACTGGGGTAATGTTACGTCAGTCGCGTGCAGCTTTGTGGTGCTGTCCTGAAGATCCAGTTCTTGAGTAGTTGTCTTCCCGATGGTTGGAACGATGATGCTGTTCCGGAACACGTTGGGGTCTTACGTCAGCCCATGACGGATCTGTGCGACATTGGTTAGAATGGGAGACCAGTTTTTGGCTTCCGGACAGGGCGACCTTTTGCTATTCTAGACCCTTGTTGAGTAGCTTAATGCCCAACCAGATCTGTTTTGGGCTCGGATTAGCAGATAGGATTTCTCGAGCGGCAACGGTGTTCTGTACTGGTGTTGGATACACCCAATCCCCGTTACTATCGCGTCGAGGCATCCCATGTTCTCCTCCAAAAAGGACTTTGTGAATCTGCGAGAATTAGTCGTCATGAGTATGACGTTTCCTGGTCTTCTGATGTTGCCTAGAGTTGTACTTCTCCGCAGTTGCCATGCGTTTCTTTTCTTCCTCAAGGTTTTTGGCTTCATCGAGGAGTACTTGGAGATGCGCTTCTAGGGCCTGGGCCCTTTCGTCCAGCTCTTCAGCAGTAAGTTCCGCAGCTGTAGGAATAGGTGTGGTTAATGCAGCATCGATGAGTTTACGCACACCTTCAATGATCACGTGTCCATCCACCAACTCTTCTTTGGGCTCTTCTGGGATAAGTGCTCCATCCGAGTCTTCCTCATATTCCTCGGCAATCACCTCCTCTGCCGGAGGGTCTTTTGCCGGGGACTTGTTCTTCTTCTTTGCCTTCTTGGCAGCGCCGGTAGCAAAGATGGCTTTGGGTCCGTTTCCCGAAGTCAAGATCTGATTGGTACTTTCGGACATCTGGACCTCGGGATTATCTCTGATTTCCATGCCATCCTGCGCTTTGGGAGAATTTTCCCCGGATCCTTCATCCATGGATTCCTCTTCCTCTATAGCTTTGGAGTTATACTCCTCTTCATACTCCACGGAGAACTTTCGGAAATCTGCCAACGTCATCGAGTCATCCGAGGATGCGGGTAAGTCGGTGTTTGTTCTGATCGCCTCCAGCACTGAGTCGGTGTTTTCTCTAGCATCGGCTAATCCGGATCCGGATCCAACGTATCCAACAAAGTGTGATGTGTGAGTCCTGAGGTAGTTGTGGCTTTCCTCATGGGCTTCCTCGAACATCCTGATGGTTTCGAGAACCTCATCCACGCTTGCATCTTGTAGTATCATGCGCCTCAACGTATGCCTCAGGAACGGTTGATCTGTTCCGGCGTTGGCAGAGCCGGAACCATGGTTGTTACTATGCTCCTCCTGGATCTCGACCTTAGCAGACAGATCGATCTGAGATTTGACCTCACCCAGGAGATCCACTCCAAATTCGACTTGAACCGCAAGATCTGCTTCAGGCTCAGATTTCTCCACTATCTCCGTGATTGGTGCGGGCTGGGTTGGATTAGGGATTTCTGAGATTCAGAACTCTGCCGCCTCCGCGGACAAAGGGGACCTAGAAATTTCTTCTGCCTCTATCATCACCACTGGGGTGGGTAGGGCAGGTTTAGCAAAACCGATGTAAACATCGATCTCGCCAAAATACATGATGGTGAAGACAGTCACGGCCTCCCTAGCCGGAATCTAGGTCTCGTCGAGAACGATGAGAGGGACGTCACTGGCATAGAGGATGCGACCGACGGTGATAGTCTCGCCGATTCCAATTCTTGTAGATTCCACTTGGAACGTAGATCCGAAGCTCACTTGCCCCATGGTGGGCGCCAACTGTCGTCGGATTGATGACAAGTACGCCATGAGGGGGTCCTTGAGGCGTGCGGAAGAGAGGGGTGTGAGGCATACGGTGTTCTGGGACGGTGAGCACACAAGTTTACCAAGGTTCGAATCCGCCGGCTTTGGACGGATCCTACTCCTGCTAGCAATCCAGTAATACGGCAAAGCCAGAATATGGGTTACAAGGGGTTCGCCTGTGTGAGTTGAGATTGTAGACTATTGGGTGCCTAAAGGCTCTCCCTAGGACGGCTTATATAGATATCCGGCCTAGGGTTTATAAGAGAGAGCTATCCGGCTACAACTAAGAGTCGGTTACAAAGTACATCTTCAACTACAAGTAACACTATGGGCCTATGTCGGTAAGTCTTCTGGGCCTTCCCGTAGCCGGATTGGACTCCGTCTCTTCTCCCTGAATGGGCCGCCCGTGAAGCAAAGCTCTAACCCGAAGTGGGCCACCCTAGTCAGTGAGGAACTGCGAGGATACCCGGAAAGTATATCCCCAATAGTTTGTGAAAATAGGAGACATGCAATGACATTGGTGGATCCAAGTGTGGTTCATAAGAAGAACACACATCCAATGACACTGGGTGTGGTTCATGAAAAGAACACACATCCAATGACAATGGTGGATCCTTATGTGGTTTGCGAGAAGAACACACATGCAATCACAGTGGGTGGATCCATATGTGGTTTATGAGAAGAACACAAATCCAATGACACTGGTGATATGTGGTTTGTGAAAAGAACACACATGCAATGACTCTAACTGTGGTTAATGAAAAGAGCAAACATGCAATGACACTGGTGGATCCATGTGTGGTTTGTGAGAAGAGCACACATGCAATGACACTGGCTGTTGTCCATGAAAAGAACAGACATGCAATGATACCGGTGGATACATGTGTGGTTTGTGAGAAGAACACACATGCAATGACACTGGGTGTGGTTCATGAAAGAACACACATCCAATGACACTGGTGGATCCTTATGTGGTTTGTGAGAAGAACACACATGCAATCACACTGGGTGGATCCATATGTGGTTTATGAGAAGAACACACATGCAATGACACTGGTAATATGTGATTTGTGAAAAGAACACACATGCATTGACTCTAACTGTGGTTAATGAAAAGAGTAGACATGCAATGACACTGGTGGATCCATGTGTGGTTTGTGAGAAGAACACACATGCAATGACACTAGCTGTGGTTCATGAAAAGAACAGACATGCAATGATACTGGTGGATCCATGTGTGGTTTGTGAGAAGAACACACATGCAATGACACTGGGTGTGGTTCATGAAAAGAACACACATCCAATTACACTGCTGGATCCTTATGTGGTTTGTGAGAAGAAGAGATATCCAATGACTCTAGATGTGGTTCATGAGAAGAACACACATGCAATGACACCGATGGATCCATGTGTGGTTTATGAGAGGAACAGACATGCAATGACACTAGGTGTGGTTCATGAAAAGAACACACATCCAATGACACTGGTGGATCCATATGTGGTTTGTGAAAAGAACAGACATGCAATCACACTGGGTGGATCCATGTGTGGTTAAAGAAAAGAGCAGACATGCAATGATACTGGTGGATCCATGTGTAGTCTGTGAGAAGAACGCACATGCAATGGAACTAGGTGTGGTTCATGAAAAGAACACACATCCACTGACATTGGTGGATACTTATGTGGTTTGTGAGAAGAACAGACATGCAATGACTCTAGATGTGGTTCATAAGAAGAACACACATGAAATGACACTGGTGGATCCATGTGTGGTCTGTGAGAAGAACACACATGCAATGACACTGGGTGTGGTTCATGAAAAGAACACACATCCAATCACACTAGTGGATCCTTATGTGCTTTGTGAGAAGAACAGACAGACAATGACTCTAGATGTGGTTCATAATAAGAACACACATGCAATGACACCGGTGGATCCATGTGTGGTTTGTGATCAGAACACACATGCAATGCCCCTGGGTGTGGTTCATGAAAAGAACACACATCCAATGACACTGGTGGATCCTTATGTGGTTTGTGAGAAGAACAGACATGCAATCACACTGGGTGGATCCATCTGTGGTTTGTGAAAAGAGGAGACATGCAATGACACTAGTGGATCCATGTGTGGTTTGTGAGAAGAACACACATCCAATGACACTAGGTGTGGTTCATGAAAAGAACACACATCCAATGACACTGGTGGATCCTTATGTCATTTGTGAGAAGAACAGACATGCAATCACACTGGGTGGATCCATAAGTGTTTTATGAGAAGAACACAAATGCAATGACACTGATGATATGTGGTTTGTGAAAAGAACACAAATACAATGACTCTCACTACGGTTAATGAAAAGAGCAGACATGCAATGACACGGGTGGATCCATGTGTGGTTTGTGAGAAGAACACACATGCAATGACACTGGTTGTGGTTCATGAAAAGAACAAACATGCAATGATGCCGGTGGATCCATGTGTGGTTTGTGAGAAGAACACACATGCAATGACAATGGGTGTGGTTCATGAAAAGAACACACATCCAATGACACTGGTGGATCCTTATGTGGTTTGTGCGAAGAACACACATGCAATCACACTAGGTGGATCCATATGTCGTTTATGAGAAGAACACACATGCAATGACACTAGCGATATGTGATTTGTGAAAAGAACACACATGCACTGACTCTTAACTTTGGTTAATGAAAAGAGCAAACATGCAATGACACTGGTGGATCCATGTGTGATTTGTGAGAAGAACACACATGCAATGACACTGGCTGTGGTTCATGAAAAGAACAGACATGCAATGACACTGGGTGTGGTTCATGAAAAGAACACACATCCAATGACACTGGTGGATCCTTATGTGGTTTGTGAGAAGAACAGACATGCAATGACTCTAGATGTGGTTCATAAGAAGAACACACATACAATGACACCGGTGGATCCATGTGTGGTTTATGAGAGGAACAGACATGCAATGACACCGGGTGTGGTTCATGAAAAGAACAGACATGCAATGACACTGGTGGATCCATATGTGGTTTGTGAAAAGAACAGACATGCAATCACACTGGGTGGATCCATGTGTGGTTAATGAAAAGAGTAGACATGCAATGATACTAGTGGATCCGTGTGTGGTATGTGAGAAGACCACACATGCAATGACACTGGGTGTGGTTCATGAAAAGAACACATATCCAATGACACTGGTGGATCCTTATGTAGTTTGTGAGAAGAACAGACATGCAATGACTCTAGTTGTGGTTCATGAGAAGAACACACATCCAATGACACTGATGGATCCTTATGTGGTTTGTGAGAAGAACAAACATGCAATGACTCTAGATGTGGTTCATGAGAAGAACACACATGCAATGACACCGATGGATCCATGTGTGGTGTGTGAAAAGAACACACATGCAATGACACTGGGTGTGGTTCATGAAAAGAACACACATCCAATGACACTGGTGGATCCCTATGTGGTTTGTGAGAAGAATAGACATGCAATGACTCTAGATGTGGTTCATGAGAAGAACACACATGCAATGACACTGGTGGATCCATGTGTGGTCTGTGAGAAGAACACACATGCAATGACACTGCGTGTGGTTCATGAAAAGAACACACGTCCAATGACACTGGTGGATCCTTATGTGGTTTGTGAGAAGAACACACATGCAATGACACCGGTGGATCCATGTGTGGTTTATGAGAGGAACAGACATGCAATGACACTGGGAGTGGTTCATGAAAAGAACAGACATGCAGTGCCTCTAGATGTGGTTCATGAGAAGAACACACATGCAATTACACCGGTGGATCCATGTGTTGTTTGTGAGAAGAACACACATGCAATGACACTGGGTGGGGTTCATGAAAAGAACACACATCCAATGACACTAGTGGATCCTTATGTGGTTTGTGAGAAGAACAGACATGCAATCACACTGGGTGGATCCATGTGTGGTTTGTGAAAAGAGGAGACATGCAGAGACACTAGTGGATCCATGTGTGGTTTATGAGAAGAACACACATCCAATGACACTGGGTGTGGTTCATGAAAAGAACACACATCCAATGACACTGGTGGATCCTTATGTGGTTTGTGAGAAGAACAGACATGCAATCACACTGGGTGGATCCATATGTGGTTTATGAGAAGAACACAAATGCAATGACATTGGTGATATGTGGTTTGTGAAAAGAACACACTTGAAATGACTCTAACTATGGTTAATGAAAAGAGCAGACATGCAATGACACTGGTGGATCCTTGTGTGGTTTGTGAGAAGAACACACATGCAATGACACTGGTTGTGGTTCATGAAAAGAAAAGACACGCAATGATACTGGTGGATCCATGTGTGGTTTGTGAGAAGAACACACATGTAATGACACTGGGTGTGGTTCATGAAAAAACACAGATCCAATGACACTGGTGGATCCTTATGTGGTTTATGAGAAGAATAGAATGCAATGACTTTAGATGTGGTTCATGAGAAGAACACACATGCAATGACACTGGTGGATCCATGTGTAGTTTATGAGAGGAATAGACATGCAATGACACTGGGTGTGGTTCATGAAAAGAATAGACATGCAATGACACTGGTGGATCCATATGTGGTTTGTGAAAAGAACATACATGCAATAACACTGGGTTGATCCATATGTGGTTAATGAAAAGAGCAGACATGCAATGATACTGGTGGATCCATGTGTGGTTTGTGAGAAGATCACACATGCAATGACACTAGGTGTGGTTCATGAAAAGAACACACATCCAATGACACTGGTGGATCCTTATGTGGTTTGTGAGAAGAACAGACATGCAATGACTCTAGCTGTGGTTCATGAGAAGAACAGACATCCAATGACACGGGTGGATCCTTATGTGGTTTGTGAGAAGAACAGACATGCAATGACTCTAGATGTGGTTCATGAGAAGAACACACATGCAATGACACCGGTGGATCCATGTGTGGTTTGTGAGAAGAACACACATGCAATGACACTGGGTGTGGTTCATGAAAAGAACACATATCCAATGACACTGGTGGATCCATGTGTGGTTTGTGAGAAGAACACACATGCAATGACACTGGCTGTGGTTCATGAAAAGAACAGACATGCAATGATACCGGTGGATCCATGTGTGGTTTGTGAGAAGAACACACATGCAATGACACTAGGTGTGGTTCATGAAGAGAAAACACATCCAATGACACTGGTGGATCCTTATGTGGTTTGTGAGAAGAACAGACATGCAATGACTCTAGATGTGGTTCATGAGAAGAACACACATGCAATGACACTGACGGATCCATGTGTGGTTTATGAGAGGAACAGACATGCAATGACACGGGGTGTGGTTCATGAAAAGATTTGACATGCAATGACACTGGTGGATCCATATGTGCTTTGTGAAAAAAGAGACATGCAATCACACTGGGTGGATCCATGTGTGGTTAATGAAAAGAGCAGACATGCAATGATACTAGTGGATCCGTGTGTGGTTTGTGAGAAGACCACACATGCAATGACATTGGGTTTGGTTCATGAAAAGAACACACATCCAATGACACTGGTGGATCCTTATGTGGTTTGTGAGAAGAAAAGACATGCAATGACTCTAGTTGTGGTTCATGAGAAGAACAAAATCCAATGACACTGGTGGATCCTTATGTGGTTTGTGAGAAGAACAAACATGCAATGACTCTAGATGTGGTTCATCAGAATAACACATATGCAATGACACCGATGGTTCCATGTGTGGTTTGTGAGAAGAACACACATCCAATGACACTGGGTGTGGTTCATGAAAAGAACACACATCCAATGACACTGGTGGATTCCTATGCGGTTTGTGAGAAGAACAGACATGCAATGACTCTAGATGTGGTTCATGA
Organism: Avena insularis; assembly: GCA_023614405.1. Lineage (NCBI taxonomy): Eukaryota > Viridiplantae > Streptophyta > Magnoliopsida > Poales > Poaceae > Avena > Avena insularis. Next base: position 299,207,446 of record CM042684.1, read on the forward strand.
GAAGAACACACATACAATGACACTGGTGGATCCATGTGTGGTCTGTGAGAAGAACACACATGCAATGACACTGGGTGTGGTTCATGAAAAGAACACACATCCAATGACACTTGTGGATCCTTATGTGGTTTGTGAGAAGAACAGACATGCAATGACTCTAGATGTGGTTCATGAGAAGAGACACATGCAATGACACCGGTGGATCCATGTGTGGTTTATGAGAGGAACAGACATGCAATGACACTTGGTGTGGTTCATGAAAAGAACAGACATACAATGACTCTAGATGTGGTTCATGAGAAGAACACACATGCAATTACACTGGTGGATCCATGTGTGGTTTGTGAGAAGAACACACATGCAATGACACTGGGTGAGGTTCATGAAAAGAACACACATCCAATGACACTGTTGGATCCTTATGTAGTTTGTGAGAAGAATAGACATGCAATTACTCTAGATGTGGTTCATGAGAAGAACACACATGCAATGACACTGGTGGATCCATGTGAGGTCTGGGAGAAGAACACACATGCAATGAAAAATGGGTGTGGTTCATGAAAAGAAAACACGTCCAATGACACTGGTGGATCCATATGTGGTTTGTGAGAAGAACAGACATGCAATCACACTGGGTGGATTCATGTGTGGTTTGTGAAAAGAGGAGACATGCAATGACACTGGTGGATCCATGTGTGGTTTGTGAGAAGAACACACATGCAATTACACTGGGTGTGGTTCATGAAAAGAACACAGATCCAATGACACTGGTGGATCCTTATGTGGTTTGTGAGAAGAACACACATGCAATCACTCTAGATGTGGTTCATGAGAAGAACACACATGCAATGACACTGATGGATCCATCTGTGGTTTATGAGAGGAATAGACATGCAATGACACTGGGTGTGGTTCATGAAAAGAACAGACATGTAATGATACTGGTGGATCCATATGTGGTTTGTGAAAAGAACATACATGCAATCACACTGGGTGGATCCATGTGTGGTTAATGAAACGAGCAGACATGCAATGATACTAGTGGATCCATGTGTGGTTTGTGAGAAGATCACACATGCAATCACACTAGGTGTGGTTCATGAAAAGAACACACATCCAATGACACTGGTGGATCCTTATGTTGGTTTGTGAGAAGAACAGACATGCAATGACTCTAGATGTGGTTCATGAGAAGAACACGCATGCAATGACACCGGTGGATCCATGTGTGGTTTGTGAGAAGAACACACATGAAATGACACTAGGTGTCGTTCATGAAAAGAACACACATCCAATGACACTGGTGGATCCATGTGTGGTTTGTGAGAAGAACACACATGCAATGATACTGGCTGTGGGTCATGAAAAGAACAGACATGCAATGATACCGGTGGATCCTTATATGGTTTGTGAGAAGAACATACATGCAATGACTCTAGATGTGGTTCATGAGAAGAACACACATGCAATAACACTGGTGGATCCTTATGTGGTTTGTGAGAAGAACAGACATGCAATGACTCTAGCTGTGGTTCATGAGAAGAATAGACATCCAATGACACGGGTGGATCCTTATGTGGTTTGTGAGAAGAACAGACATGCAATGACTCTAGATGTGGTTCATGAGAAGAACACACATGCAATGACACCGGTGGATCCATGTGTGGTTTGTGAAAAGAACAGACAAGCAATCACACTGGGTGGATACATGTGTGGTTAATGAAAAGAGCAGACATGCAATGACACCAGTAGATCCATGTTTCGTTTATGAGAGGAATAGACATGCAATGACACTAGGTGTGGTTGATGAAAAGAACAGACATGCAATGATACTAGTGGATCCATGTGTGGTTTGCGAGTAGAACACACATGCAATGACTCTAGCTGTGGTTCATGAAAAGAACACACATCCAATGACACTGGTGGATCCCTATGTGGTTTGTGAGAAGAACAGACATGCAATGACTCTAGATGTGGTTCATGAGAAGAACACACATGCAATGACACCGGTGGATCCATGTGTGGTATGTGAGAAGAACACACATGCAATGACACTGGTGTGGTTCATGAAAAGAACTCACATCCAATGACACTAGTGGTTCCTTATGTGGTTTGTGAGAAGAACAGACATGCAATGACTCTAGATGTGGTTTATGAGAAGAACACACATGCAATGACACCGGTGGATCCATGTGTGGTTTATGAGAGGAACAGACATGCAACGACACTGGGTGTGGTTCATGAAAAGAACAGACATGCAATGACACTAGTGGATCCATATGTGGTTTGTGAAAAGGATACACATGCAATCACACTGGGTGTGGTTCATGAAAAGAACATACATGCAATGACACTGGTGGATCCATATGTGGTTGGTGAAAAGAACAGACATGTAGTCACACTGGGTGGATCCATGTATGGTTCATGAAAAGAACACACATGCAATGACACTAGTGGATCCATGTGTGGTCTGTGAGAACAACACACATCCAATGCCACTGGGTGTGGTTCATGAAAAGAACACACATCCAATGACACTGGTGGATCCTTATGTGGTTTGTGAGAAGAATAGACATGCAATGACTCTTGACGTGGTTCATGAGAAGAACACACATGCAATGACACTGGTGGATCCATGTGTGGTTTATGAGAGGAACAGACATGCAACAACACTGGGTGTGGTTCATGAAAAGAACAGACATGCAATGACACTGGTGGATCCATATGTGGTTTGTGAAAAGGACACACATGCAATCACACTGGGTGTGGTTCATGAAAAGAACAGACATGCAATGACACTGGTGGATCCATATGTGGTTTGTGAAAAGAACAGACATGCAGTCACACTGGGTGGATCCATGTGTGGTTCATGAAAAGAACACACATGCAATGACACTAGTGGATCCATGTGTGGTCTGTGAGAACAACACACATCCAATGCTAGTGGGTGTGGTTCATGAAAAGAACACACATCCAATGACATTGGTGGATCCTTATGTGGTTTGTGAGAAGAATAGACATGCAATGACTCTAGACGTGGTTCATGAGAAGAACACACATGTAATGACACTGGTGGATCCATGTGTGGTTTATGAGAGGAACAGACATGCAATGACACTAGGTGTGGTTTATGAAAAGAACAGACATGCAAAGACACTTGTGGATCCATATGTGGTTTGTGAAAAGAACAGACAAGCAATCACACTGGGTGGATACATGTGTGGTTCATGAAAAGAACACACATCCAATGACACTGGTGGATCCTTATGTGGTTTGTGAGAAGAATAGACATGCAATGACTCTAGATGTGGTTCATGAGAAGAACACACATGCAATGACACTGGTGGATCCATGTGTGGTCTGTGAGAAGAACACACATGCAATGACACTGGGTGTGGTTCATAAAAAGAACACACATCCAATGACACTGGTGGATCCTTATGTGGTTTGTGAGAAGAATAGACATGCAATGACTCTAGATGTGGTTCATGAGAAGAACACACATGCAATGACACTGGTGGATCCATGTGTGGTCTGTGAGAAGAACACACATGCAATGACACTGGGTGTGGTTCATGAAAAGAACACACATCCAATTACACTGGTGGATCCTTATGTGTTTTGTGAGAAGAATAGACATGCAATGACTCTAGATGTGGTTCATGAGAAGAACACACATGCAATGACACCGGTGGATCCATGTGTGGTTTATGAGAGGAACAGACATGCAATGACACTTGCAAATGTATCTATAATTTTTGATGTTCCATGCTTGGTTTTATCCACTTTCTTGTGTTTTGTTACAACTTTGGAGTACTTTCATATGATTTCTTGGACTAACCTATTAACAAGAGCCACAGTGCCAGCTGCCTGTTTTCTGTTGTTTTTGGTTCCAAGAAAGTCAGAAAATGAATATTCTCGGAATTGGACGGGACAAAAGCCAAAGTGCCTATTTTTCCGGAAGGGATCAAGTGCCAGAATACGAGACGGAGAGGGGCCAGGGGCCGGCCACACCACCTGGCCGTGCGGCCAGGCCTGGTCTGCGCCAGGGGGTGGTGTGGTGGCTCCCGGCACCCCCTCGGCCTCTCCTTCCTCCTATAAGTTTCCCTCGGGACGAAAACCCTAAGGACCCGATTAAAAATCCATGAAAGAGTCTGTATCCGCCGTCATCTCCATCCCTAGATCGGGAGGGATTTGAAGTTCTTCCCGGCACCCTGCCGGAGAGGGGAATTCACCCTGGAGGCCTTCTTCATCACCATGCAAGCCTCCGGTGTGATGCGTGAGTAGTTCATCCTTGGACTACGGATCCATGTAGTCGCTAGATGGCTGGTTTCTCCTCCTTTGTGCTTTCATGTTTAGATCTTGTGAGCTCCGTTCATGATCAAGATCATCTATTTGTAATTCATACATGTTGTGTTTGCGAGGATCCGATGCATATTGAGATGCTATTTCAGATTGATTATTGATTCTATCATGTCTTTGTTATTTGAGATCTTGCATGCTTTCCGTTGTTAGTAGCTATCTTGGCCAAGTAGATGCTAGCAACTCCAAGAGTTAGTATTTATGCTCGATAGTGGGTTCATGCCTCTGGTAATCTGAGGAAGTGACAGAAATCTCTAAGGTACTAGATGTGTTGTTGCTACTAGGGAGAAAACAACAATCCTTTGTTCATAGAACAATCGTATTGTTTACTTTACACGTAGTTCGTAAAGAAATAATTTGTTGCTTGCAACTTAATACTGGAGGGGGTTCAGATGATAACCTGAAGGTGGATTATTAGTCATAGATGCAGTTGGTTGGCGGTCTATGTATTATGTTGTAATTCCCAATCAAGTCTCAAAGGAGTCAATATGATTAGTATATGCATGTATTGCTTTCTCGATGTTTGTCAATTGCCCCGCTGTAATTTGTTCACCCAGCATGTTATCTATCTAAGGAGAGCCACCTCTAGTGAACTATGGATCCCGGTCCTTTGTCTTTACATACAATCTATAAACTGTTTCTGCTTTGTGTTTACTTTCTGCAAACTTTTACTTCTTTCCATTCGATACGTTTAATCCTTTGTTTTCCACAAAACACGGTGAGATTGACAACCTCATCGCAAGTTGGGGACAAAGTTCTGTGGTTGTGTTGTGCAGGTCTCCATGTTGCTACTAGCACCGGTAGTGCGCCCTGTCAAAGCTCAGCTAGTAACACCTTTGGGGTGTTTCCTTGCTCCTATTGGTTCGATTAAACATTGGTTTCATAACTGAGGGAAAACTTTCTGCTGTACTCATCATACCTTCCTCTTGGGGTTCCCAACGAGCTCTACGTCGAAAGTCGAGCGCATCAAGACGTTTTCTGGCGCCGTTGCCGGGGAGTCAAGGACATCTTCACAAGGGGAGTCCCTCATAACCAATCTCTTTACTTTGTTGTTTTTGTTTTGCTTAGTTTCTTTTTGCTTTGTTTGCTCGTTTTGTTCTCCAAAAACACAAAAAAAATTAGTTTTACTTGTTTGCTTTCTTATTTGAAAATCCAAAAAATGACTACTCTTGAAAACACTAAGTTGTGTGATTTCACTAGCACCAACAACAATGATTTTATGAGCACACCTATTGCTCCACCTGTGGCTGAAAATACTTTCTTTGAGATAAAACCTGTTTTGCTCAATCTTGTAATGAGAGAGCAATTTTCTGGTATTGGTAATGAAGATGTTGCTTCCCATCTAAATAACTTTGTTGAACTTTGTGAGATGCAAAAGCATAGGGATATAGATGGTGATATTATTAAACTGAAATTGTTTCCTTTCTCTTTGAGAGGAAAAGCTAAAGAATGGTTGAATTCCTTAACTAGGAATAGTATCGATTCTTGGACTAAGTGCAAAGATGCTTTTATTGGAAAATGCTATCCTCCTGCTAAGATTATATCCATGAGAAGTGAAATAATGAAGTTTAAACAACTTGATAATGAGCATGTTTCTCAAGCTTGGGAAAGAATGAAATCTTTGGTAAAGAATTGTCCCACTCATGGACTGACTGCTTGGATGATCATCCAAACTTTTTATGCAGGATTGAACTATTCTTCAAGGAACCTATTGGATTCAGCTGCTGGAGGTACCTTTATGACCATCACTTTGGGTGTTGCAACAAAACTTCTAGACAATATGATGGTTAATTATTCTGAATGGCATACTGAGAGAGCTCCACAAGGTAAGAAGGTAAATTCTGTTGAGGAAACCTCCTCCTTGAGTGATAAGATTGATATTATTATGTCTATGCTTGTTAATGGGAAAGCCCATATTGATCCAAATAATGTTCCTTTAGCCTCTTTGGTTGCTCAAGAAGAGCAAGTTGATGTGAACTTCATAAGAAATAACAACTTTGGCAACAATGCTTATGGTAATAATGCTTATAGGAACAATTTTGGTAACAACAATTATAAGCCATACCCTCCCAACAATGGTAATGCTTATGGAAATTCTTACAACAATAGTAAGAGTGCTCCCTCTAAACTTGAGGTTATGCTTAAAGAGTTCATTAGTAAACAAACTGCTTTCAATAAAACTATTGAGGAAAAACTCTCTAATGCTGAAAGAAATATAGCATCTTTGGCTGAAGCTCAATCTTCTTTGAATAAAATGGCTGCTAAACCTGAAACTAATGAGAATCCCTTTGCAGCTACTAATGCCATACAAGTAAGAATTGATGAAAATGTTAGACTATTAGCTGAATTACATGCTAAGTGGGAAAGAGAAGATGAAATTGCTAGAAAATTAGTGTTTCTACTATTACCACCACTAGTGTTGAGGCTACTAATAGTTCTACTACTTTAGATGATAAAGTTGATTTTGATCTTGATGGTTGCAACATCTCTGAAGTTATTAAGTTCCTACAAAAGCTTGCTAAAAGTCCTAATGCTAGTGCTATGAACATGGCTTTTACAAAACACATTACTGATGCTCTCATAAAAATTAAAGAAGAAAAGATGAAACTAAAGCTTATATTCCTATAAAGCAAGAAGATGGTTGGGAACTCATCATTAATATGAAAGTGAATGACTTTGATTTCAAAGCTTTGTGTGATCTTGATAGTAGTGTTTCTATTATGCCTAGAGATATGCTTGATTTGCCTCCTCTTGAAGATTGCTATTTGAATGTCCCACTTGATGATAATGCTAAAAAAACTCATGGGGAGTCTTAATGATGTTCTTATTATGGTTAATGATTCCTATGTCCCCGTTGATTTCTATGTTTTGGATGTTGAATACAATGCTTCTTGTCCTATTACTTTGGGAAGACCTTTTCTTAGAACTGTTGGTGCTATCATTGATATGAAAGAAGGCACCAGTAAATATCAACTCCCACTCAAGAAAGGTATAGAACACTTCCCTAAAAAGAGAGAAAGGATTTCTTTTGCTTCCCCTCTGAAAACAAAATTTGGTCTTAATGCTTCTTCATTTGAGAACACTTGATTCTTTCTTTGCTTCTTATGCCTAACTTAAAGGCGTTAAAGAAAACTACTTGTTGGGAGATAACCTAAGAGTTTTAGATGAGTCTTGGAAGTTATTACCTCTGTAGTAACCTCTCCTTAACCTTTTTATTTGCTTTTTGTGCCAAGAGTAACCTCTAATGAGAGTGAAGTAATGATTGGGAAAGTTACTGTCCTGAAACAGATTTCTGTGCTTTACCGTAAAAATTCCTGAGAGAGATCTGTACGTCAGATTGAGCTGTAATTTTTTGTACATCTGCCCCAGGTTGTTATCTAACTGTCGTTAGTTCAACACTTTTTTTATTTGAGCAACAGAAGGTCTTCAAAAAAATCGTCTTTACCTACTGGTCTGTTTTGACAGATTTCTGCCATTTTCTGCATTTGCTTCTTGTTGGTTCCTTCTTGAGTTCTTTTGGGGAATTGAGATTTTTGAGGGAATTGCTATAGTATATAGTGTTCTAATGGAAGTTTATTTGGTGTTAGAACTGAACCTTAAGACTTATTTATCTTGAGTGCACTAATGTTGCTAATAAAGATTGTGTGAAGTTTTGTATGAAGGAAAATTTCCAGGTGTATGGAAGGAATGAGTAATGAGATGAAGGATGGACTAAAGATCAAGCTTGGGAATGCCACGAGTGTCACCCCAAGAAATATCCAAGAAGTACAAGCGTCAAAGCTTGGGGATGCCCAAGGCATCCCCTTCTTCATCAATAAAAATCCCAGGTTTCTTCCAAACGCTTCATTTTTATTGTTTCATGCACAGTTGTGTTTTCTTGGAGCGTCTTCTTTTTCGTTTTCATTTTGGTTTTTAGTTTGCTTGGTTTGCTTAGTTTTCTGAATAAGTTGGTTGGACCCCCTCTTTCATACGTTGGTTTGCAAATAGTTTGGTTTGGTTTGGAAAAGAGTAGGAAAGTTCATGCTTCTGTGGTAAAAAGAGCTCGTTTTTTACTGTGGCCTATGCTTTGTCATGCCATGCTTGATATTGTTTTGGCTTTATGCTTAGTATTCTTTGCTGTAGCATGACTTGTTATAAACAATTGATATTTCTTAATGTGCCTTGGATGAATCATGCGTTGTTTTAGCATATTAAAGCATAGTATAGTGGTATTCTCCTTTGATGATTTATTTGGGTTGACTTGGAACATGCTCACACCATGTTATGACTATCAAAAGTCACCATAGCCTTTATGATCCTTTAGTTTTCAACTTGTAGTATCACTTTATGCTTTGATCAATGATGTTTTGTCGCTCTGCATGATTATGGCCATTATTGCTCTCTTAGTTTGTCGCTCTCAGTCTTTTGCTAGCCTCCACAACAAAGTATGAGTTCCACTCATGCATCCAACTCCCTAAACCAAGTTTTTCCCAAGAGTCCACCATACCTACCTACTAGCTTATGCTATTCCAAGTATATTCATGCTTTTGTCTACCTTTCACTTGTTATGAGAAAACTAGTGATTAAAGCTCTCACGAACTTGATGGCACACTTTACTTTATTGCCTCTAATAAACTTGAACCATTGGGTCCTTCTTTGTTGTGTATATGATTGCGCTTTATAAGTTGAAATTAGCAGAACCATGTTTCATGGGGAATGCTTTCAACATTGCACTTGTACTTTGTACCCTGTTGATATCATGTTCTTTTGCTTCTGGATCCGGCGATGTGAAATAAAAGTGGAACTTGTAAGATCATGGAGTTTGTATGTGTGTTAGAGAAATGCCTGGGCCGCTAGCCTAAGCCATGCCTAATCATGGTGGAAACTTGCAGCATCGCCATAATGAGCACTCTATGAAGCATCCAATAAAAACCTATGCAAATAGCAAATAAAAAGATCGCTGAGATGCTCATTGTCTGCTTGCCTTGTCATTTTGATTATGGGAAAGCTCCCGTATCATGTGCAAGGGGTACCCCGTTGGCGGTTCTTAATGATACACATATACTTACAATGACAAGAGCTTACTCGTGACTAAAGTTGAGTAGCATGAGGATCGGTTTTCGTAAGTAAGGGGCATGAGATTTCGGTTTATAACTTGTCAAGCATATCCTCTTAGTTGTCTCACTTTAACCTTAATCACCTTCAAGATGCTTATGATAGGGGCAATGAGAGCTGAAAGCTATAAGTACCATAATTTTTGGAAGCTCTTTATGAGACTTGAATCCCTACTTCCTTTTGCAAAAGGCCTTTCTTCCACCAGTATATTGAGTCTCCACCTTCTATCTTTATGCACTACTTTGAGAGCATAGTGCCCATTCTTAGTTCTATGTGCATTGTCCCAAGACTAGTTGATTGATGCATAACTTGATATTGCTTGTTTTAAACTATTGTATCTAGTCATTCTTATGAACTTTGAAGGTGTCCTATGCATTTATATTTGCTACTCTATTGAGGGACAAGCTGAATACTTTTATGCTATGTTTTCTTTATGTGAAACAAACAAACGTCTTGCAAAGCATTGTTATTCATGAATCTTTTATTTGTGCCTTTTCATATTGCATCATAGCTTCTTTGCTTATTGCTAGAACTTTGTCTTTCATGCTATGATTGAAGTACTATGATCCCAGCTTTGAATGTTTTGCAAACACTTTGATCAAGTCTTTGATGGTGCATGTCACCTCAAAAATTATTTCTTTTTATCACTTACCTACTCGAGGACGAGCAGGAGTTAAGCTTGGGGATGTTGATACATTGCAAATGTATCTATAATTTTTTATGTTCCATGCTTGGTTTTATCCACTTTCTTGTGTTTTGTTCCAACTTTAGAGTACTTTTCATATGATTTCTTGGACTAACCTATTAACAAGAGCCACGATTGACTGCCTATTTTCTGCTATTTTTGGTTCCGGAAAGTGAAAATGAATATTCTCTGAATTGGACGGGACAAAAGCCAAAGTGCCTATTTTTCGGAAGGATCAAGTGCGATCTGAGATGAGAGAGGGGCCAGGGGCCGGCCACACCACCTAGCCGCGTGGACATGCCTGGCCCGTGCCAGGGGGTGGTGTGGTGGCTCCCGGCACCCCCTCGGCCTCTCCTTCCGCCTATAAGTTGCCCTCGGGACGAAAACCCTAAGGACCCGATCAAAAATCCACGAAAGAGTCTGTAGCCGCCGTCATCTCCATCCCTAGATCGGGAGATATCTGAAGCTCTTCCCGGCACCCTGCCGGAGAGGGGAATTCACCCTGGAGGCCTTCTTCATCACCATGCAAGCCTCCGGTGTGATGCGTGATTAGTTCATCCTTGGACTACGGATCCATGTAGTAGCTAGATGGCTGGTTTCTCCTCCTTTGTGCTTTCATGTTTAGATCTTGTGAGCTCCGTTCATGATCAAGATCATCTATTTGTAATTCATACATGTTGTGTTTGCGGGGATCCGATGGATATTGAGATGCTATTTTAGATTTATTATTGATTCTATCATGTCTTTGTTATTTGAGATCTTGCATGCTTTCCGTTGTTAGTAGCTATCTTGGCCAAGTAGATGCTAGCAACTCCAAGAGTTAGTATTTATGCTCGATAGTGGGTTCATGCCTCCGTAACTGGGAAGTGATGAAATCTCTAAGGTACTAGATGTGCTGTTGCTACTAGGGAGAAAACAACAATCCTTTGTTCATAGAACAATCGTATTGTTTACTTTACACGTAGTTCGTAAAGCAATAATCTTTTGCATGCAACTTAATACTGGAGGGGGTTCGGATGATAACCTGAAGGTGGATTATTAGTCATAGATGCAGTTGGATGGCGGTCTATGTATTATGTTGTAACGCCCAATCAAGTCTCAAAGGAGTCAAGATGATTAGTATATGCATGTATTGCTTTTTCGGTGTTTGTCAATTGCCCCGCTGTAATTTGTTCACCCAGCATGTTATATATCTAAGGAGAGCCACCTCTAGTGAACTATGGATCCCGGTCCTTTGTCTTTACATACAATCTATAAACTGTTTCTGCTTTGTCTTTACTTTCTGCAAACTTTTACTTCTTTCCATTCGATACGTTTAATCCTTTGTTTTCCGCAAAACACGGTGAGATTGACAACCTCATCGCAAGTTGGGGACAAAGTTCTGTGGTTGTGTTGTGCAGGTCTCCACGTTACTACTAGCACCGGTAGTGCGCCCTACCAAAGCTCAGCTAGTAACACCTTTGGGGTGTTTCCTTGCTCCTACTGGTTCGATTAAACCTTGGTTTCATAACTGAGGGAAAACTTTCTGGTGTACTCATCGTACCTTCCTCTTGGGGTTCCCAACGAGCTCTACATCGAAAGTCGAGTGCATAAACAGACATGTAATGACACTGGTGGATCCATATGTGGTTTGTGAAAAGAACAGACATGCAATCACACTGGGTGGATCCATGTGTGATTTATGAAAAGAGCAGACATGCAATGACACGGGTGGATCCATGTGTGGTTTGTGAGAAGAACACACATCCAATGACACTGGGTGTGGTTCATGAAAAGAACACACATCCAATGACACTGGTGGATCCTTATGTGGTTTGTGAGAAATAAAACATGCAATCACATTGGGTGGACCCATATGTGGTTTATGGGAAGAACACACATGCAATGACACTGGTGATATTTTGTTTGTGAAAAGAACACACATGCAATGACTCTAACCATGGTTAATGAAAAGAGCAGACATGCAATGACACTGGTGGAACCATGTGTGGTTTGTAAGAAGAACACACATGCAGTGACACTGGTTGTGGTTCATGAAAAGAACAGACATGCAATGATACTGGTGGATCCATGTGTGGTTTGTGAGAAGAACATGCATGCAATGACACTAGGTGTGGTTCATGAAAAGAACACACATCCAATGACACGGTGGATCCTTATGTGGTTTGTGAGAAGAATAGACATGCAATGACTCTAGATGTGGTTCATAAGAAGAACACACATGCAATGACACTGGTGGATCCATGTGTGGTCTGTGAGAAGAACACATGCAATGACACTGGGTGTGGTTCATGAAAAGAACACACATCCAATGACACGGGTGGATCCTTATGTGGTTTGTGAGAAAAACAGACATGCAATGACTCTAGATGTGGTTCATCAGAAGAACACACATGCAATGACACTGGTGGATCCATGTGTGGTCTGTGAGAAGAACACACATGCAATGACACTTGGTGTGGTTCATGAGAAGAACACACATCCAATGACACTGGTGGATCCTTATGTGGTTTGTGAGAAGAACAAACATGCAATGACTCTAGATGTGATTCATGAGAAGAACACACAAGCAATGACACCGGTGGATCCATGTGTGGTTTATGAGAGGAATAGACATGCAATGACACTGGGAGTGGTTCATGAAAAGAACAGACATGCAATGACACTGGTGGATCCATATGTGGTTTGTGAAAAGAACAGACATACAATCACACTGTGTGGATCCATGTGTGGTTTGTGAAAAGAGCAGACATGCAATGACACTGGTTGATCCATGTGTGGTTTGTGAGAAGAACACACATCCAATGACACTTGGTGTGGATCATGAATAGAACACACATCCAATGACACTTGTGGATCCTTATGTGGTTTGTGAGAAGAGAACACATGCAATCACACTGGGTGGGTCCATATGTGGTTTATGAGAAGAACACACATGCAATGACACTGTGGATCCATGTGTGGTTTGTGAGAAGATCACAAATGCAATGACACTGGCTGTGGTCATGAAAAGAATAGACATGCAATCATACTGGTGGATCCATGTGTGGTTTGCGAGAAGAACATGCATGCAATAACACTGGGTGTGGTTCATGAAAAGAACACACATCCAATGACACCGGTGGATCCTTATGTGGTTTCTGAGAAGAACACACATGCAATGACTCTAGATGTGGTTCATAAGAAGAAAACACATGCAATGACACTGGTGGATCCATGTGTGGTCTGTGAGAAGAACACACATGTAATAACACTAGTGGATCCATGTGTGGTCTGTGAGAAGAACACACATGCAATGACACTGGGTGTGGTTCATGAAAAGAACACACATCCAATCACACTGGTGGATCCTTATGTGCTTTGTGAGAAGAACAGACAGACAATGACTCTAGATGTGGTTCATAAGAAGAACACACATGCAATGACACCGGTGGATCCATGTGTGGTCTGTGAGAAGAAAATACATGCAATGACACTGGGTGTGGTTCATGAAAAAAACACATCCAATGACATTGGTGGATCCTTATGTGGTTTGTGAGAAGAACAGACATGCATTGACTCTAGATGTGGTTCATAAGAAGAACACACATGCAATGACACTGGTGGATCCATGTGTGGTCTGTGAGAAGAACACACATGCAATGACACTGGGTGTGGTTCATGAAAAGAAAACACATCCAATGACACTGGTGGATCCTTATGTGGTTTGTGAGAAGAACATACATGGAATGACTCTAGATGTGGTTCATGAGAAGAACATACATGCAATGACACCGGTGGATCGATGTGTGGTTTATGAGAGGAACAGACATGTACTGACATTGGGTGTGGTTCATGAAAATAACAGACATGCAATGACACTGGTGGATCCATATGTCGTTTGTGAAAAGAACAGACATGCAATCACACTGGGTGGATCCATGTGTGGTTTGTCAAAAGAGCAGACATGCAATGACACTGGTGGATCCATGTGTGGTTTGTGAGAAGAACACACATCCAATGACACTTGGTGTCGTTCATAAAAAGAACACACATCCAAAGACACTGGTGGATCCTTATGTAGTTTGTAAGAAGAACACACATCCAATCACATTGGGTGGATCCATATGTGGTTTATGAGAAGAACACACATGCAATGACACTGGTGATATGTGGTTTGTGTAAAGAGTAGACATGCAATTATACTGGTGGATCCATTTTTGTGTTTATGAGAAGAGCAGACATGCAATGACACTGGTGGTATGTGGTTTGTGAGAAGAACACACATGCAATGACACTGGCTGTGGTTCATGAAAAGAGCAGACATGCAATGATACTGGTGGATCCATGTGTGGTTTGTGAGAAGAACATGCATGCAATGACACTAGGTGTGGTTCATGAAAAGAACACACATCCAATGACACGGTGGATCCTTATGTGGTTTGTGAGAAGAATAGACATGCAATGACTCTAGATGTGGTTCATGAGAAGAACACACATGCAATGACACTGGTGGATCCATGTGTGGTTTATGAGAGGAACAGACATGCAATGACACTGGGTGTGGTTCATGAAAAGAACAGACATGCAATGACATTGGTGTATCCTTATGTGGTTTGTGAGAAGAACACACATGTAATGACTCTAACTGTGGTTTGTGAAAAGAACACACATGCAATGACTCTGGTTGTGGTTTGGGAAATGAACACACATGCAATGACACTGGTGGATCCATGTGTGGTTTGTGAGAAGAACACACATCCAATGACACTGGGTGTGGTTCACGAAAATAATAGGCATCCATATGTTTTTCATGAAAAGAACACACATCCAATGACTCTAGCTGTGGTTCATGACAAGAACACACGTCCAATGACTCTAGTTGTGGTTCATGAAAAGAACACACATCTAGTGACACTGGGTGTGGTTCATGAAAAGAAAACACATCCAATGATACTAGTGGATCCTTATGTGGTCTATGAAAAGAACAGACATGCAATGACTCTGGGTGTGGTTCGTGGAAAGAAAACACATCAAGTGACACTGGTGGATCCATGTGTGGTTTGTGGGAAGAACACACATGCAATGACACTGGGTGTGGTTCATGAAAATAAAATACATGCAATGACACTAGTGAATCCATGTGTTGTTTGTGTGAAGAACAGATATGCAATGACTCTGGGTGATCCATATGTGGTTTATGAGAAGAACACACATGCAATAAACTCTAGTGGATCTATCTTGGCATAATTTGATGTATGCCATGATGTATTTCATTGTACAAGACACTCACTTTTGATTTTTATACTACTCAGTTTTGCCCTTGGTTTTTTGATACTACTCAGTTTTGCCCTTGGTTTTTTGATACTACTCAGTTTTTCCCTTGGTTCCTCCTCTCTCTTTCGTAGAAGTCCAAACATGTGCTCACTCTGTCTGCTACACCCTGATTGGTTGTCACAGTTGTCACGCGGATCATGCGCACCAACCTTTGATCTTGTGTGATCCAACGATGATCGTTGCACACGTTGTGCCCTTCACAGTACAGCGCGAGACAACACGGACGTCTCCCTCTACAAGAAGGAACTCGATGCTGTCCATGGAAAAAGTCGTCGAGTGGTCATGTCACGTTTAATCTAGTCTGCAAAGGCTACTACTGCTACTACAACACATGCACAGGGCAAAAGGGTCATCAAGTGCATGGTTGTTGATGGGACACTGCAATTTATTGCCACTTGATTTTAATAAGACATATCCCATTTTCACGCAGCGCTCTCAATCTCACTTCCAACTGGGCCCTACCGCAAGTAACTTCCATGAGTCAAGGGCCCGCTCGAGTAGATCTAACGTTGCTAGAAATTGGTTCTGTGCCACTTGCATGCAGTGGAATCGAGGTTTGCCATGAGCGTGTTTTCAATGCAGCTCTAAAGTGGAGATCGTGGTTGTTTCAAAAAAAGGGAACCCAAAAAAAGGTGGAGATCGTGGTAGCCCCCCGCCCACCACACGTGTCCACTCGAGGACTACGAACAGTCCGGTGGTTATAAACCTGCTCGACCTTCTTCTTCCATGTGCTCGTGTCATTTTCCCCCAGTCTGTCTAGTCCCAAGACCCCAATCTGCACCTACCGCAAGCGCCGAAGCTCCCTCGCTTGCACTACCTCCTTCCCTAGGTGCGCCATGAAGCGTACGCGTGGAGACGAGCCGGAGGTGAAGCCAGTTGAAGGCGCAATAGCAGATGGCTCGGTCGTTGCCAAGCAGGCAGAGGCGTCTTCGCCGGGCACGAACACCGCTTGTAACCATGCCGTCGAGGGTGCGAGCTCATCCGTCCAGCCAGTAGCCATCACCGCCGAGCAGCAGGTGGCCGACAATATCATGGTGCCAGCGGCAGATCTGGATGGGGGCAGGCGGCAGGCGGAGGCAATCCGGTGCTCTACATCAATGACCCCATCCGCGTACAAGAAATCTTCAACGCAATCGCGGAGAATGACGAGTTCGAGGAGGAGGTCTCTGATGAGGAGTCTGAGGTACTACATTGCTAGCTTCTCTAGTCGCAGCCGCAGATTTCACTGTTCATACATAGGATTTGCTCAATCATGTACATATTCTTTTTGTCTTGAAGTAGGGTAGTATATATATGGTTCGATCGGTCGATTGATGCATCTGCCATCTAGTAAAAAAAAACCAATCCGTCTAGTCACAAAACCCCAATCTGCTCATATCCCATCTAGTTGACTTTGCTAGTTGACTGTTGATTTCGATACATAGCATGCCTATAACATTACATTTCTATTCCTTACTGAGCCCAATGATTCATTTTTGCCCCAAAATAGTGCAAGGGCATCTGATGGTGTCATTTTCTTAGGGATGGTTAGTGAACCTGAGGCAGCAATGCACATAAACAATATAGGTTGTGTTGTTGGTATTTTGGTTCTCCAACTCCATCGCTGAAAAAATGAGACCCTAATTTTTTTCTCATATGGAACATATATATAATCTTTGTATTGTTTCTGATCTATGAATGCATTGTATGATGCATATGTATATCCCTGAATATTGTTTTGTACGATTACATTTCAATTTCTTATTGTGGCCAATGATTCAAATTTTCCCCAAAGAGAGGTAGACACATTGGTGTCAAAAAATTTCAGGGATGAGTTAGCGAACCTAGGGCCATGTACAAGATCAATATAAGATGTGCAATTGTTACTTGGTTCGCTTATGCCATCCCTGTAGAAACTTATGAGGCCGTAATCTTTATTCTACATTCATAGAACTATGATATTTGAATTATATATTCCATACATTCATAGTGTATAAGAATTACATTTTAGTTTGTAACCGAGGCCGATGATTGAAATTTGCCCCAAAAGAGTTCAAGGGGAGACACGTATGATGGTGTCGTGTTTTAGGAATGGGTTGGTGAACCTGAGGCAACAATGCACACAAACAATATAGGTTGTGTTGTTGGTACTTTGGTTCTACAACTCCATCTTTGAAACAAATTATGAGGCCCTTGATTTATTCTCATATGGAACTACATATATGATCCTTGATTTGTTTATGATCTTTTAATGATTGGTATGATGCATATGTATATGAATGGTTTTGATCATAAGTATTTTTAACATGTACCTGAAGATTAATTGTTTGGTTTTTTATTTATAATTACAATATTTAGGCTTGTTTTTGTACCTGACTATGTATATCCCTGAATATTGTTTTCTACAATTAAATTTCAATTTCTTATTGTGGCCAATGATTCAAATTTGTCCCAAAAGAGAGGCAGACACATTGGTGTCAGATTTTTTCAGGGATGAGTTAGTGAACCTGGGGCGATGTACAAGAACAATATAGGTTGTGCAATTGTTACTTGGTTCACTCACGTCGTCCCTGAAGAAACTTATGAGGCTGCAATCTTTATTCTACATACACTCCGACGCAATTATTTGTCATTGTGTTGAGATGAAATGATATATGAACCGATCAAACTATTGCTGAGATGCTTTATCTTTGATATCCACGGATATATTGTCTTATATATACATGTTGTCAATTCTTGAGTTGTAATACAATTCAATCATATGTATGAGTTCTAAGTTATGTTCTTAAAAATTAATAGGAGGATGATGATGAAGTGGACGATACCAAGGTATCCAGGGACAACAAGAACCGCTACGTGCTGAGGCGGTTACGGTGTGGGCTAATCCGTTTCCACCATAGGGGGAGACTGTTTTGCCTATTCTGTGGCAGAGCAATCAACGTGGACCTCGACAGCATGATCCAGCACGCGGTGGGCGTTGCCAGAGGCAGAGGCAGAAGCCATAGGCCGATTACCTTGGCGCGGCACGCAGCCTTCGGCAAATTCCTCCGGGAGTACGTTAGGACTGGCCTGTATCCCATCGACTAGGTTGTCCCTGCCTCCTGCTAATATGCCCCTGCCCTGCTAGGCATCTCTGTGTCCCGGCCTCCTACTGCCGCCCCTTCTTTTATTTTGTTTTAGTTAATTATTACCTATGTGTGGCATGTAAGACAATATATCCGTGGTGTCTCTGGTGAACCTTCTATATTAATCTACTCCTTTATATGGAGTGCCTTAAAATTTCTAGTGTTCAATTATATTACTGATCATGCTCATGCACACTACAAAATATTTCTAGTGCTCGATTATATTATAATTGTCAAGAAATACATCAACAAGTTAAATTGGTCGAAATTTTGTATTGAAGTAACTAAATGATCTCACATCACCGGTGGACGTTGGCAGAAGCCGAAGGCATCAGCCAAAGACCTTGGAGCGGCATGCAGTCTTCAGCAAATTCCTTACAGGTTCAACAACGGGTTGCCGCCACCCAGCTCTGGATTCGCTTACAGGTCCAACATGGCAGAAATTGAGCTACCACAGAGACCTCGGCAGAGGTGGTAGAATTGGTGCGGGTGCAACCACGGCGACGGCAAGCTCGGATTCTAGAGGAGGAAAACAGAACCGAGCATGGTCGACACGGTGACAGATCTCACCGGGAACCAATTCTCGTCCCTGCACCGTACCATGGGTGCGTCCATGGTGAGGGCGAGCTCCGACTCGGGATGGGGAGGAGAGCGGGGCCAAGCAGGTTCGTCACGTCCCAGCTCTGCGCCATGGCCGTGACCATAGATTGCCGCTCCGGGGAAGAAGAAGATGCGTAATGGATGCAGGCGCCAACTCTGCAATCCTATAGGGAGGAGAGCTGGGCTGATCAGGTTCGTCTCCCAGCTCTGCACCATGGCTGCGACGCCCCATAGATTGCCGCTCTAGGGAAGAAGAAGACGCGTAATGGATGCACGCGCCAATGCTGCAAGCCTAATTGACACCTAAGCGACGGGAGCGACATAACAGCGAGAACTGACAGGGGGGGCCAACTTGACGGCCGTTAGCCTGATCTTTTATATTGAAACGTAAAGTTGAATTTGTGCCGAAAAAGACCCTCTGAGTATTTGGCACACCAACAGTAGTCATCGTGGCTGATTTCAGGGAACTTGGGTACCGCGTTGCCTGGGTGCCGCAACTTTCGGGCCGCAAAATGATATTCTCGAGCTCAAGAGCATCTGCACTATATGTTCTACAAGCTCAAGACAGCGTACAAGTCTTCTCCACCATGATAACAAGGAAGCGAGATATCATACGCGCCACCAAGCTACATTGACAAAACAAGTTCGACATGAGGTGCCTAACTACAAGAACATCAACGACACCACTTCTCCTCTGAGGAAGACTACTACGCGAGCTTTAAGACCCTCAAGGGATAGACCTCATATGAAGTTGGTTCTACCTCACGGACAAATAAGGCAAACAAGAAAACACGTCGCCACCCACACCATGAAGCTTCCAACACCAAGAACTTCCATGACAAACCTTCTACATGGAAGGATCCTACACAAAATACAAGATCATCAACAAATGAGAAGTACACTATGGATCTTTACTTCGCCAAGTTGGATGAATGCATCAACATGACCTCTCATGTAGTTGACGCTTTCAAGATATGGTGCCAAACATTGGACAAGGGTTGCAGTATAACCATGGAGGAGAAATATGATACCTCCGATGGAGATGAGAGTTATGATTCCCAACTTAAGGCATTCATCTTTGGAGGAAAAAAGGTTGAGGATGGTGATCATGGGAGTTTCCCTTCACCAAAGAAGGTGCATGGAGTTGAGGAAACCAAGCCTATTCCCATATTCTTGAATGATGATGTGGTACCAATCCCATGTGAGTTTGAGAGACACTTAGCCTACTCGAGTGAGAGCATAACTGAGATGGGTACCTCCACCACATGTGAGATTGGGTGCTTCCATTTTAAGGACATGAGTGATACACCTAGTGAGTTGCAAGTGGTAGTTTATAGGTCAAGTGAGGTCATTTTAATTTTTAACAACTTACCCTCTACCTCTAGTATGTTTTCTCATGATGTGCTAGGTACCTTGGAGTGAGAGGCGCCAAGATTTGAATGATGGTGCCTCCTATCGAGAAGATGTACATGGTGGATGAAGATGATGCGTCCCCATATATGATGAAGAAATCGTCCACATGGAGGCTACTACTACCACAACACCCACTTCACATGAGAGGTATGACTGTCGTTGGATTGATGATAAGTATGCCATGAGGGGTCCTCAAGGCGTGCGAAAGAGAGGAGTGTGAGATGTATGGTGTTCCGGGACGGTGAGCACAAAAGTTTACCCAGGTTCAAATCCGCTAGCTTTGGACGGATCCTACTCCTGCTAGCAATCCAGTAATACGGCAGAGCCGGAATATGGGTTACAAGGGTTTCGCCTGTGCAAGCTGAGTTTATAGACTATTGTGGGGTGCCCAAAAGGCTGGTCCCTAGGTTGGCTTATATAGATATCTGGCCTAGGGTTTACAAGAGATACCTATCCGTCTACGACTAAGAGTCGGTTACAGAGTACATCTTGAACTACAAGTAACACTATAGGCCTATGTCGGTAAGTCTTTTGGGCCTTCTCGTAGCCGGACCGGACTCCATCTCTTCTCCCTGACTAGGCTGCCCGTGAAGCAAATATCTAACCCAAAGTGGTCCACCCTGGTCAGTGAGGCACAGTGAGGATACCCGGAAAGTATATCCCCAACAGTGACCAAGGTAGCCCCCGGAAGCCTCCAAGATCCATAGTCGGATTTCATCTTCGTCTAGCTTGATCCATCTTCGGCTTGCATAATATTGAAGGGTTCCTGAAACTTCAAAAGAAAGGATAGGATCCAAGTCTTAAAGCAAGTCAGACCTATGAGTACATTATTCGAGTTTCTAGCTTGAAATTCAAACTTAAGCCGAAACTTGGTCTCTGACGTAACCTGACATCAGTCAAAGTTAAGTCACGTCACTGCCAGACATTCCTAAAAACACGACCGTTGGTGGGTCCACCTTGTGCGGAACCGAGGCATCGTTTTAATGCGTGCGTGGAGATCGAGGTGGCGTAATCCTCGCGAGGAAGTTACCCATCTCCTTCCATGACGCGTGGTACGGTTACTGTTTATCTTTGCACAAATCTTAGCGCAGGTGAGGGATATAAGGGGTCAAGTTCTCTTTCTTCTTCCTTACCAGCGCCAGTGCCTCCTCCTTCCCCTCGACGCTTCCTGTGAAAAAACTCCTCTACCTCCCCCAAAGCTCACAGCACCGTCCATCCTAGGTCACCACCGCTTGCAGAATGGCTAAGGCTTCATCCTCCGGCACGGCGACGACAGCGGCGACGGCCTCCGCAACAATGGAGAGGGAGAACTATGGAGTGCAACTCCACAATCTCCCCCAAACTCACTTTTAGAAATGAGTGCATATGCATCTTTGTGTGAGGGGTATCTCGGCATTCGTCCGAGTCTTCTTCTTTTCTGGTACTATTTCCATACCTAGAGAAATTCCATCACTTCTGGTGTTCCTTACATCACCAGGACTCTTAGCTTTTCTGTTAGGAGAGAACGAGTCTATCCTAGGATTAAGGCTACTAAGTCTGTGAAAAAGTGGCTATCCATGTTCTTTTACCATAAGGACAAACCGGCTCCCGGCAAAGCAACTGTTTTTCTGACTTTTGTTGACGGTGCCGCCATGGCCCAAGAATCCTGGGACGCGAATGCTCCGGCTCTCACTGATGATCTGCTTCTTGCAAAGAGGCGGATCGATTATTTGATGAAGCACAAGGGTCTGAAAGGATCCGACTTGATCCATTGTTGGCTGGCGCATCGGATACAGCCTCTCCAACATCATGGCGATCAGCTTATGCACTCAATCACCAAGAGCAAGACAGATTCTCTCCGGATCTGCTCCAAATCTTATTCGGATAAGGACTACGAGTCCCAAACCAAATGGTTGATTAAGGAGCGGATCGATAGGAAAATTTCGGAGCTTTCCTAGGACATGCATACTTCTGATGATCCCGTGACACTAGTAAGTTTTCCAGCAGTTACTCGAATATGTGTTCATCTATACATTGTTGTGTCTTTTTGCAATACTGAGGTATTTCTTCTTTCAGCTTGCTGACCTCCCCGAGTTGGAGCTTGCTCCTCTTGAGGGATATCCTCCTGAGCTCTCTCGGGATGATGGAGAACTGATTGCACTGTTGGAGGCGCTTACCCGAAAGCGTAAGACTCCGACTGTGTCTATCGGCACAAAGGATGTGCCCGTTGTGAAGAGATAACTTTCCTAACAAGGTCTTTGTATCTTATTTATCATTCTTTCTGAAGTGTAATGATCTTTGTTCTATTATCTCTTCAGAGCTAAACAGCTCACCAAGGGCAAGGGGAAGGGAAGCTCGGCAAAGCCCCTGCGCTAGTCAAAGTTAAATTTGACTTCTCCTGCCACAGCACCCCCGACTCTTGCCCCAAAGCCTTCTACAACACCGGCGATTACTCCATCTCCATCTGTTGTGGAAGATCTAGCTCAGCATTCTGAGCCAGCGAACCTTGGTTCGCAGACCGACATCACCATGGGTGACTCGGCACTTGATAAGGGTGAACCCTTGATGACCCACTAGTATATGGGGTGTATCGCAGTATTTTCAAGGGAAGTGAAACCCAATTTATTGATTCAACACAAGGGGAGCCAAAGAATATTTATAAGCCTTAACAACTGAGTTGTCAATTCAGCTACACTTGGAAACAATCTTGCTCACAACAGTTTATCAGTAGCAACAGTTTTGTAGTAGGAATAGTAAAGTAGTAGCAGTAGTAAAGTAAAGACAGCAATAACAATAGCAGCAAACAGTGGGATTCGAGTGCGGTAGGCATAGGGATGGATGGACGGGCGTTGCATGGACAAGACAATTCACATAGCAATCAGAACATAGGGCAATTGCAGATAAATAAGATAAAGCATCCAAGTACTAGATAATCCTAGGCATGTGTTCCATATATAGTCATATGTGCTCGCAATGAGAACTTGCACAACATCTTTTGTCCTGCCATCCCGTTTGCAGCGGGGCCTCAAGGAACCATCGGCAATTAAGGTGCTCCTTTAATAGAGCACCGGAGCAAAGCATTAACACTCGTGAACACATGTGATCCTCACATCAAATCCATTCCTCCGTTATCCCGATTTACATCACCGGGCCATTGGTTCCGAACAACAACGTGTGTATACAACTTGAAGATAAGACCATAAACAATACTATCATAATGAATCAATAACATGTTCAGATCTGAAATCATGGCACTCGGGCCCTAGTGACAAGCATTAAGCATAACAAGTCGCAACAAAGTCATAAAGCACTAATAAAAGATACTAGGCACCATGCCCTAACAATCTGATGCCATTACATGAATGATCTCATCCAATCCCTACCATCCCCATAGCCTACAGCGGGGGATTACTCACTCATAGATGGGGGAAACATGGATGGTCGATGGAGAAGTGATGGCGATGATCTCCTCCAATTCCCCATCCCGGCAGGGTGCCAGAATGGAGTTTCTGGTGCCGTTTCATGGAATTTGGTGGTGGCGGCGGAGCAGAACTCCTTCTGGAAAAACGTCGAACGCCCCTGAGTTTTTAGGTCAGAAGGCAACTTATAGGCGAAGAGGGAGACCGAGGGGGTGTATAGGCGGAGACCACCCTCGGTGTGGCCTGGCTTGCCGCGTGGCTGTGTGGTGTGGCCTGGGCCCAGCCCCCTCCGTCTCGTATTCTGGCTCCGGGAGTCTTCTGGTGAAATAGGATTTTCGGCATATTTTCCGGGATTTTTCCTGATAGTTGATTTTCTGCACAAAAAGTAGACACCAATGCAATTCTGCTGAAAACAGCGTCAGTCGGCGTTAGTTGCATCCAAATCACACAATTTTAGAGGAGAAACAATAGCAAAAGTGTTCGGGAAAGTAGATACGTTTTGGACGTATCAACTCCCCCCAAGCTTAGCTTATTGCTTGTCCTCAAGCAATTCAGTTGAAAACTGAGTGCGATAAAAGAACTTTCATGAACACATTTGCTTCATATGATGTATATATTCTCAGCATGTGATCAACTACTTAGACAATTCATAATAAGGAGTATGCAACTAAGTTTACTTAATAAGCATTTGCAAGCTATGAAGAGATTCCAACTCAAAAATAATAAGTAGCATGAAGCATAAACATAAGCAACATTACAATGCTCATAACAAGGTATGATAGAGTGGTATCTCGCTTGCCTTTGATTATGAATGCCAAGGCACCTCTGAAGTTCAAGTGAAGACTAGAAGTAAAGATGTCAAAGATACAAGCATCAAAGTCATAACACAAGTAATCAAGTAATGAGACAAGCACAAAATGACAACTATGCTCTCAAGAAGGTGCTCAAAGAATATGTTGAGACTCAACAAGTAAAAGAAAAGGCTTTGAATAATTTGAAAAGCTTCCAAATGCTGAAAGTATAGTACTCATTAGCTTTGAGCTCTCATTGCCCCTATCATAGGCATCTTTAATGTGGTTAAGGTGAAAGTGAGGTCCAATCTGAGTTATATGCTTGACAGACTATAAACCAAAAATCCCATGTCCCTTGAGTACGAGGGCCGCTCCTCATGCTACTCAACTTTAGTTACCGGTAAGTTCTTGTCATCGTAAATACGTGTGTATCATAGAGAACTGCCAATGGGATACCCCTTGCCCGATGATACGGAAGAATCCCCGTATCAAAATGACAAGGCAAGCAGATAATGAGTATCTCAGCAATCTTCTTATTTACCATGGGAAAATGGTGCTTTTTTCTCTCTTTCCTCTTTTCATAAATCTCTCTTTTTTATTTTTTCTCAATAGCTAACTCTCTTTTTTATAAGAAGAATGCTTCATAGATATCATTATGGTTACGCTGCAGGTTTCCACCATGATGGCATGGATTAGACAAGCGCCTGTGTTTTCTCTAACACACATACATAACTCCATGGACTTACAAGCTCCCTTTTATTTCACAATCGACATCCGCAAACAAAAGAGCATGGTATCAACTGGTATATATTTACAAGTGTTGAAAGCGTTCCCGTGATGACACGGTTCTGCTAATCCCCAGCCTATAATTTGCAAGCATATAACTTTCATGGACAGTCACAATGGTTTAGGTTTATTAAGTGCAGAAAATAAAGTGTGCCATCAAGTTCGTGAGAGCTTTACTAACTAACTTTCTCATAACAAGCAAACATTTCATTTGGAAGAAAACAAGGCATATTGAATATGCACAGAAGTAGCAAATGATGCTAATAGGTAGGTATGGTGGACACTTTGGCAATGTTTGGTTTTAGGGAGTTGGAAACATGAGTAAAACATACTCAGTGAAAGTGAAGGCTAGCAATAGTAAGGGAGCGACAAACGAGAGAGCAATAGCTGTCATAATCATGCTTGCAAAAAAACAGGACTAAACATGGCATGAAAGTGATTCAAGATCCTCAAGGCAAAATAATTCATCGAGACTTAACTGATTATTTCAGTCATATGCATGCGTGAGCATGTGCCAAGTCATTTCAAATGAAACATTCAGAGGAGGATACCACGGTGTCATACCAATTTATGAATAGAGCAATGCAAGCAAACATTCATAAGACATGCTACAAACTATTAGCGAGCTGGAGCTAATCATAAGAAAGCAAGAACTACTAAGCATCCATAAATAACATACACCCTACACGAACAGACTAAGCATGCCCACAATGATGAGTATATGTACAAAAATGAAAACAAATAGAGTTCGTTACCAGCCTCACACCTCAAGTTGTCATTAATCCTCATTATTGTTCTTCACTTGTGTGGCTTGAATAATAATATGAAACCAATATCCACTGAGGACTGCTGAACCCTGCAACAAACTCACAAAGTCAAAGAAGAACGACAAATATTTTTGTTGTTTTTGATTTTTAAAACAAAAACCAAAAAGGAAAAACAAGCAAAGCAAAATCTTTTTGGGTTTTTTGAATAGTTCAAACAAAGCAAAAAGGGAAAAACAAACCAAGGCGAAAAGAAGAAGAAGAAAACCAAAGAGAAACAACAGAAATATTTTTGGTCTTTTTGTGTTTTAGCAAGCAAAAGCAAAGAAAGAACAAAAACTAAAAAGAGAACGAAACATGAATATACAAAGTACCGACGCAACATTATAAGGAGATGAGTGCGATGACGGCGTACCTCCCCCCAAGCTTAGGCTTTTGGCCTAAGTGGGTATCAATCCCAAGCCGGCCAGGATGACGTGTCACCGTAGTATGACGAGGAGGTACCCTCGTCCTGGTGCGAGCTCGAGTACGTCCCTCCGTAGTGTGCGGAGTAATTGTAGGAGGGTACATCCTCCTCGTGCTGCTCGTGGAAACCCAGCAAGCAGAGTTGCTCGTCCACCTCCTCCTTAGAGCGCGACCACGGTCTCCTGTGAACACTAAACAAAGAAGACTGCGGCAAAGGGATCTCCCTTTCATCCCATCAGTAAACAGCATCCTATATACTAGACTGTCCAAATCAGAAGCAGCGGTGACAAAGTGATGAGTTTTCATAGCAACAAGGTCAAGCCTTTGTGGTGCCAATACAGTATCATTGGGGTCCACTAAAAGACCTAATGCATTGACCATACGCGAGGCAATGATGCCCCCATAGATAGGCCCCCTAGCAGCTAGGCGGCGAGCAATAAGAGAGCCAAGATTGTACCGAGTGTCATTGTTAAGCACAGCAGCAAGGAAGGCTAAATGATAGTTGGAGATATTACTTGTGTTCTCCCTACCAAGTATGCTAGTAGCAAGATAATATGCAAAGTATCTAAGAGCAGGGAGTTGGATATTTCTTATCTTTCCACTCTGCGCCACGCGGTCATCATCATTGGTCACCCCTCGGTAAAGCTCCAGC
Organism: Avena insularis; assembly: GCA_023614405.1. Lineage (NCBI taxonomy): Eukaryota > Viridiplantae > Streptophyta > Magnoliopsida > Poales > Poaceae > Avena > Avena insularis. Next base: position 299,234,876 of record CM042684.1, read on the forward strand.
AAATCAGCGGGTTGCCCTAGAATTTTCTTCACGGTCCCTGTCATGCTTACACCTACAATGTTGCAAAATCTTTCCAATGGCATGGTAAAGGGCAGATTATAAATTTTGAAAGAGACAGTTGAATGATATGGCGTGTTAGTAAACGTGAAGCTCTCAACAAAGGTTTTGGTGAGCATAGCGTATTGCTCACTCTCATCTTGCATATATGAGGTCAAACCAACCCTCTCAATCAGTAGCAAGAAATCATCAAGAATCCCTGCAGCTTGTAAGAAAGTAAAACAAGGAAAAGTAGATGGGTGTGCATCCCCATCATCCCTTTCATTACCAATACGAGTTGCAATGAGATCTTCGTTGTATGATGGCCTAAACTGAGAGGCTGATCTCGAGGGCCTTGACCTCCTAGGTGCATCCCTCTCAAATATCTCTCCAAAGGTATGGTTGTTCATGCTTCGTATTCTAAAATTTAAACACCTATTAAACAAGTGATTGCAAAGTGAATGGAATGAAGGATACTACTCATAGGGACTTGTAAGAGGCCTAAACATGCATCAAAACTATATATCTAAGCATTAAACAAGCTTACAAGCTCTCATAACATGTCACCTACAGCAGCAAAATACTCAAGATATAATCCACTAAACTCAAATCTACTTGGACAAGGGGAGGAGTCACATACCAGGGAACAATTGCTCCAAATTTCAGCAACAAAGATGGGCTAAGCAAGGAGATCGAAAAAACCGAGAGCAAGCACAGCAAGAACGCGATTTTGATCAATGAACTAGAGCTTACTTGGGAGAGCGAAGAAAGTGGCAGGTGAGAGAGTTAGTGGAGGGCCAGGGGTGGCCCACACCATGGCATGGAGCCACCCAGGGCAGGCCGCGCCACCAGGTGGTGTGCCTGCCTGGTGGGTCCTCCTGGTACCTCCCAGGTACTCCTATGCCCCTTTTTTCACGTAAAAATTTAATATGAATTTTCTGGAATTTTTCGAGACACTTTAATTTTGGGAATTTTTCAGGTATAGAAGAATGACTTTCTGACAGACAGATTATTTTTTGAAATGATGCAATGAGAAAAAAAGGCTAGAACTACAGAAGTTCTTAGACACTCTAACATGCAAGCAACTAACAACAAAAAGGAGAACTAAACGAAAGCAAAAACTAAAATGGATAGAATAGAAGTAAACAGAGATAATCATAGTGAAAACATTGTTTTGTTCAATGAAATCCTTTTGTTAACAAGGTTGATCAGGTCTTGTTACCAAAACAATTCCATATGATACAAAACTTTGTATTCCACTAATGATTATGTTACCTCAACCTCGATAGCAATGGTCCCAATCATAATAGTTTCAATTTTTTCTTTTGGTATGGGACAATATATCTCTCCAACTTGAATACCCTCAACATGTTCAATTGAATTCAAACCATAAGTCCTTTCAATCTTCTTGGGGAAATAGACAGTATGTTCCTTGTCATTAACATTAAAGGTCACCTTTCCTTGATTACAATTAATAACAGCCCCTGCAGTATTAAGAAAAGGTCTCCCAAGAATAATAGACATATTATCATCTTCAGGCATTTCAAGCACAACAAAATCAGTTAATATCAAGCAATTATGAGCCACCTGAACAGGTACATCCTCACATATGCCAACAGGAATAGTGGTAGATTTATCAGCCATTTGCAAAGATATATCAGTTGGTATTAATTTTTCTAGTTGAAGCCTCTTATACAGAGAGAAAGGAATAACACTAACTCCAGCTCCCAAATCACACAAGGCAGTTCTAACATAACTGTTCTTAATAGAGCAAGGGATAGTAGGAATCCCTGGGTCTCCAAGTTTCTTTGGAACCTTACCATTAAAGGAATAATTAGCAAGCAAAGTAGAAATTTCTTCATTAGGGATCTTCCTTTTATTCGAGACAATATCCTTCATATACTTTGAGTAAGGAGGCAATTTAATAGCATCAGTCAAAGAAATTTACAAGAATAAAGGTTTCATCCACTCACAAAACTTATTATAGTGTTCATCTTCCTTTGACTTGTGTTTCTTCTCAGGGAAAGGCATAGGTTTTTAGACCCAAGGCTCTCTTTCACTACCATGTTTCTTAGCAATAAAATCTTCTTTGGTGTATTTAGTATTCTTAGTGTGGTTTTCAGATTCTTCTTCAACTTTTTCTTCATTAGGAGCTTCATTTTCTTCATTACCACTTTCAGTTTCAGCATCAGAAATAGATATACTATTAGGATCTACAGCAGGTTTAGAGGGTTCTACAATAGTTTTATGTTTCTTTTTCCTTTTCTTACGAGTAGAGCCACTATTTTCAGCTTGTTGAGAATCCTGCTCAATTCTTTTGGGTTGCCCCTCAGGATATAGAGGATCCTGGGTAGCAGCACCACTTCTAGTTCTAATTTCATAAGCATGTTTTTCTTTAGCAGCATTAACTAGCAAGTCTTTTTGCACTTTAACGAGTTGATCTATTTGAGTTTGAACCATTTGAAAGTGTTTAACAGTCATTTTAACATCATTAGAGGTTCTTTCCACAATATCTTTCAACTCAACAATAGCTCTAGTGTTTTCTATTAGATGATTTTGCACCCTTTTATTAAAATTATCTTGCTTAACAATAAAGATATCGAATTCTTCTAAGCATTGATCAGGAAGTTTAGAGTAAGGGATATCATCTTCATCAAAGTGTTGGAGAGAGTGTACCTCGATAGTGGATGAGTAGGGAATAGGCTTACATAATTCTTCAATAGGAGGTAAATTCTTGACATCTGCAGCTTTAATTCCCTTCTCCTTAAGACATTTTTTAGCTTCCTTCATCACTTCATCATTTAATTCAATAACTCCCCTCTTCTTTGATGTGGGAATAGGCACCGGAATAGTTGGTTCAGGTACAATTACTTCAGGTATAGCTTGTTCAGGAGGAGTCCAATCTTCATAGTTCTTACTTATTTTAGCCATTAATTCCTCAGCTTCCTTAGGAGTCCTATTCTTGAAAACACAATCAGCACAACTATCTAGGTATGTCCTAGATTCTTCAGTTAGTCCATTATAAAATATATCAAGAAGCTTATTCTTAGGTAATAGACTTCCAGCCTATGCATGAACCAAAGCACAAAACCTTGCCCATGATTCAGGCAATATCTCTTTTTCTCCCTGTTTAAAATCAAAAAGTTCCTACAAAATAGCATGTCTAGCACTAGGAGGAAATATTTCTGCAGGAAAGTACTAATCAAGCAATCAGGGCTATCAATAGATCCAGGAGGTAAATTACTAAACCAAGTTTTAGCTTCTCCTTTCAGTGAAAAGGGAAAAATCTTAGCAACAAAGTAAGTACGCATCTTAATATCATCAGAAAACAAGCCACTCATGGTAGAAAGTTCATTCATATGTGCTACTCCACTTTCATTCTTAGTCCCACAAAAAGGTTCTTTCTCAACAATAGCTATGTAAGATAGATCGAGAGAGAAATCATAATCTTCGTCTATAATGTTTATGGGAGAAGCAGCAAACTTAGCAATAGGAGACAATTTGGGTCTAATAGTACGCCTCTCAAGGAGACTCTTAGCAGCGCTCCTATCATGGGTGTTTTTACATTCTTTAATAAATTCATCGGTCATCTCAACATAACCATCTTCAATATCATAACTTTCACTAGCCTCAGGAGAACTAACAGGTGTGGTAGTGTCTTCATTAGGAGTTTCAGTATTTCCAGCTATAGTTCTAGCAATCGTAGCATCTAGGAAAGGACCTAATGAACCACTCTTATCAAGCACAATAGAAGCAGCATCATAAGCATCAGAAGTTTCAGATTCAGAAGTAGTAGCAGTGTGTGTATCATGTGTATGTAGTGGTGTAACGAGCTTACTCATAATAGATGGTGAATCAAGAGAAATAGAGGTGTTCAGAATCGTACCTCTTCTTGTAGTGGATGGTAAAATAGGAACATTGTCATCACGAGACTTACCCATGATGGATGGATAACAGCGAACAATAGAGAATCCAAGTGAACTTGATAAATAAAGCTATGCTCCCCGGCAACAGCGCCAGAAAATAGTCTTGATGACCCACAAGTATAGGGGGTGTATCGCAGTATTTTCGAGGGAAGTGAAACCCAATTTATTGATTCGACACAAGGGGAGCCAAAGAATATTTATAAGCTTTAACAACTGAGTTGCCAATTCAGCTGCACCTGGAAACAATCTTGCTCACAGCATTTTATCAGTAGCAACAATTTTGTAGTAGGAATAGTAAAGTAGCAGCAGTAGTAAAGTAAAGATAGCAGTAACAATAGCAGCAAACAGTGGGATTCGAGTGTGGTAGGCATAGGGATGGATGGACGGGAGTTGCATGGACAAGACAATTCACATAGCAATCAGAACATAGGGCAATTGTAGATAAATAAGATAAAGCATCCAAGTACTAGATAATCCTAGGCATGTGTTCCATATATAGTCATACGTGCTCGCAATGAGAACTTGCACAACATCTTTTGTCCTGCCAGCCCGTTTGCAGCGGGGCCTCAAGGGAACTACTGGCAATTAAGGTGCTCCTTTTAATAGAGAACCGGAGCAAAGCATTAACACTCCATGAAGACATGTGATCCTCACATCAAATCCCCGGTTATCCCGATTTCAACAACGTGTGTATACAACTTGTAGATAAGACCACAAACAATACTATCATAATGAATCAATAACATGTTCAGATCTGAAATCATGGCACTCGGGCCCTAGTGACAAGCATTAAGCATAACAAGTCGCAACAAAGTCATAAAGCACTAATAAAAGATACTAGGCACTATGCCCTAACAATCTGATGTCATTACATGAACGATCTTATCCAATCCCTACCATCCCCATAGCCTACAGCGAGGGATTACTCACTCATAGATGGGGGAAACATGGATGGTCGATGGAGAAGCGACGGTGATGATGATGGCGATGATATCCTCCAATTCCCCGTCCCGACAGGGTGCCAGAATGGAGTTTCTGGTGCTGTTTTGTGGAATCTAGTAGTGGCGGTGGAGCAGAACTCCTTCTAGAAAAACGCCGAACCCCCCTGAGTTTTTAGGTCAGAAGGCAACTTATAGGCGAAGAGGGAGACCGAGGGGGTGTATAGGGCGGCCAGACCACCCCCTGGTGTGGCCTGGGCTTGCTCGCACGGCCAGGTGGTGTGGCCTGGGCCCAGCCCCCCTCCGTCTTGTGTTCTGGCTCCAGGAGTCTTCTGGTGAAATAGGATTTTCGGCATATTTTCTGGGATTTTTCCTGATAGTTGATTTTCTGCACAAAAAGTAGACACCAATGCAATTCTGCTGAAAACAACATCAGTCCGTGTTAGTTGCATCCAAATCACACAAGTTTAGAGGAGAAACAATAGCAAAAGTGTTCGGGAAAGTAGATACGTTTTGGATGTATCAACCCTCTAAGGGTAACGATCCCTCGGCAGAGGTTTTCGCTGATAACCTTCTTAGTAATCTGGGTATCTCCAAACTTGGTATTACTCGGAAAACTGCAGAAGAGATCCAAAATAAAGCTGGCTCAGCAATGCTTGGAGAGCCAAAACATCACCGCTAAGGAAGAGGCTCAAGAAGCACAAGACGTAAAACTCTCAGAGCTTCTTGATCAAGTCCGTCTTCACGACGACAAGCTGAAGGCCGGTGTGGCTCCACCACCACCAGTGATCCTGCTGACTCTCGCTGAGAAGATTTCTTCTGAGGTGAACACGAGTCTAAAGAAGCTGACCCATGAACAATATGTAAGTCGGAATTTGACTTCTCTTTTACTTTATTTCATATCATATCCTCTATCCCCCAAGCATGAAATTGGATAGGAAATCCGGATTTATGCTTGCATAGGATGCCAAAGAATGAACTAGTGTAACCCCCAAGGCTCGTGTTGATATTAGTTAAAATATTAGCCCGAGTATTTAGTAGACTTCTAACTCTGGGTATTATTCTGACTTACAGAAAGTTAATGCTTATAACTAGGAATTATTAAAAAATATTTGCAATAAGTGGAGAGAGATCAGAGCTCTCCGTCTTGAAAATGCTCAAATGAAGATTTCCAAGGATGAGGCTGAAGGTAATCATTTCAGTCCTTATCCTTGCTATTTTTGCTTTCATAGTTGAATGCTTCTCCGACTTTTTCTTTTGTTTATAGAACTGGTCAAATAGTCATGTAAAATGATTAAAGAGGCCGAGAATTTCAAAACCCTGGAGGTAGAGAACGCCGACTTATGACTGGAGCTAAATGAGCTTAAGGCGGATCACGATCGCAGCATTGCCAGCGTTCTTGAATCCTCTTCCATGGCCACTGAAGAATGTGATCAAAAGATCGCAATCCAAGATTAGAGAATCTCGGATCTCAATGATGAGTTGTTCAGAGAAAAGGACATCACCCAAGCTATCTGGGATGAACTCTAGAGTCTTCGAGCGGAGAAGACAAAAGTTCACGATGCCATCTTCGGTAATTTTCCTATCTCTGACTTATAGTTCTTTCTGATTCCTAAGAATTCGGATATATGTCTAACTTTGCTTTTGTATATGCAGCTCCTTTGAACTTACTGGATTCTTCCTCTACCGAGTCTCGCACCAGCCGGCTTACAGAAGTTGGCGATTTGCTTCACGATTTCCGCCAGTCATTGGAGGATATTGGCAAAGTTCTCAAAGTTCTGAACATGAATAGAATGTCCGCCTTTGAGGTGCCATATAAGGCAAAGGAGATGCCCCAGCTTATTTAAGATTGGAACATGTCCTATGCGTGAACCGCATCACAGAATGTCCTTACCATGGTTATGAGCCACCATGGAAGCATGGAAATCTAGCAAATAACCAGGGGTTATTCAACGTGGATGAAGATGGGCAGGAGCAAGACATCAAGGCCATCATGGACTTCTACGCCGGTTATGGATCTCATGTAGCTGATCTGACTAGCTACGACACTCCCTTCTTCACTCGCGTGGAAACGCCTCCTCTGACTGCCGAAGAAATAGCCAAAGTTTTTGACGACGAGCAAACCGTATCCGATTTGAATGTCTCGGAAAGATATCAAGGAGAAGGCGATGTCTCTAGTGAGCCGGCAGCTCCTACCTCTTCTCCTGCATCGTAGAGTACCAAAAAACAATGTGTTATTCTGAAACAATCGGATTGTAATAAGTAGTATAATATTTTTGCTAGTGCTAAGATTTGCAAGAACTGATGCTTCTATTTAGTACTTTTGGCTTTATTTTGACGTGCCTGAAATTTTTTCATAAGCACTTTTGTTTTTTGTCTATACTTATCGCTTATCTAGCTTTCTGCCTCGTCCCTTTCGTGAGCCGGCCAACCTTCAACGTAGAAACTTTGCCGAGTAATGGAGCTCAATTGCTAAACCAGTTTAAACTCAGAAACAAAGCCGGCTTCCAGTACCAACAATTCACTACTCAGAAAATACCCGCATCCGACAATCAGATAAAGACCCAAGTATAGACCAGAAAATTTAGCTTTATACCTGAAGGTAGCATTTTTAGAATCAGAAATCTAACCAGAACAAACATGAGCATAAAGTAATTTCAAGTATTCTGGGATTTGCAATTGTGACATGATTATTCGGAAATAAGATGGTATCATAAAACTTCTCAGAAAATATTGAGGCAACCAACACTTTATTTCTCATTAAACATGTACACATATATGACTACAAAGAAAGAAATTTTAAGAATAAAAGGAACATAGCTGAGCAATATTCCACGGTCTGTCTAATTCTTCCCAGTCAGTACTGCTCCAGCTCTCTTTCTCTTCTTAGTAGCAGGTCTTTCTTTGACTGGCCGCATATCAGTTAGATAGTAAGAACCATTGTGCAATACTCGGCTAACTAAAAAGGGGCCTTCCCATACTAGGGAAATTTTGTGCTTTCTTTTCTGCATACGCCGGAGAACCAAATCGCCTTTATTGAAAGACTGGTTTCCAACTCTCTGGCTATGATAATTGCATAACTTCTGCTGATAGGCTGTTGATCTCATCTCAGTGATGACGTGAACTTCTTCGATTAAATCAAGATCATTTTATCAAGAAATTTCGGCATCCTCTTCGATATATGCAGCAACTCGGGGAGAAGTATGAATCAAATCACTAGGAAGAACTGCTTCTGCACCATAGACCAAGAAGAAAGGTGTGTGTCCAGTTGACATGTTCGGAGTTGTTCTCAAGCTCCATATTACAGACGGTAATTCATCTGCCCAACCCCCGCAGCACGACGAAGCGGTGCTCCGAGTCTTGGTTTGAGGCCTTGTAAGATTAAAGCATTTTCTCTTTCAACTTGTCCATTAGCTTGTGGATGTGCGACTGATGCAATGTCAAGCCGGATATTTTGTTCGTCGCAGAATTCGGTAAGTTCTCCCATAGAAAATTGCTCCCGTTGTCCGTGATAATACTACGGATAACTGTATCGGATTATAACATCCTCGACAAATCTTCTGGTTGTTGCTCCATCACAACTTGTAACGGGTTTAGCCTCAATCCATTTTGTGAACTTATCCACCATCACTGAGAGGTGAGTAAATCCACTTGGAACCCGTTTAAACGGTCCTACCATGTCAAGCCCCCAGACCGCGAAGGGCCATGTTATAGGTATTGTTCGCAGTTGATCAGCCGGAACATGAGCTTGTTTGGCGTACTTTTGGAAGCCTTTGCACGTCTTGACCAGCCGTTCGGCATCTGCCTTGGCTGTAAGCTAGAAAAATCCGTGTCAAAAAGCTTTTGCCACTAAAGATTTGGCTGCAGCGTGATGACCGCATTCGCCTTTGTGAATTTCCCTTAGGATTTCCACTCCTTCTTCTGGAGATACACAGCGCTAAAAGACCCCCAGATACACTCCGCTTATAGAGCTCACCACTTATTATTGTATAGGTTTTTGCTCGTCGAATCATCTGCCGGCTCAGAACCTCGTCTTCGGGTAATTTTCCATCACCAAGAAATCGAGGTAGGGTTGAGTCCAGCTGGGAATTACAGCCAGAACTGCTACTAAAGGTGAGTCAGATTTGGTCGGATACTCCTCATCAACTCCTGCGATAGAGGGAACTCTAAGGCGCTACAAAAAAAAGCGCCATCCGGGACCTTCTTCCGGGCAGAACCTATCCCAGATAGTGTGTCCGCTTCCTCGTTTTCTATTCGAGGGATGTGTTAAACTTCAAACCCTTCGAACAATTTAGCTAGTTCATACACGACAGCCCTATATGTTGCCATGTGTTTATTTGCATTACAGATATCCGACACTTGTTGGGCAACAAGATCCGAATCTCCATAACACATTAGTCGTCAGATGTCGATATCCTTAGCAATCCAGATTTCATGTGGTAGTGCTTCATATTCGGCAATGTTGTTTGTTTCCAAAATGCAAGGTCCAGTATTTCGACTCTGGGAGGGTCATATTTTCCGTTGTCTCTATCCAATCAGTGACAAAGTCAGCGAGGATTTGGGATTTGATTGTTGTATGAGGTTTGTACTCAACATCAAAAGCTGGAAGCTCTATTCCCCATTTTGCGACATGTCCTGTAGCATTGTTGTTGTTAATTATGTCTCGCATGGGAGCTGTGCTCACCACGGTAATTAGATGCTCCTGAAAGTAATGATGTAGCTTCCGGGATGCGAAGAACACACCGTAAGCTAGCTTTTGATAGTGCAGATACCGCTGTTTGGATAAAGTTAGGACTTCGCTGAGGTAGTAAGTCGGATGCTGCACTAGGTGTTCCTATTTTTCCTCTGGACTTTCCACCACCATGATGACACTGACAACTTTGTTTGTCGCAGTGAGATAGAGCAACATCAATTCACAAGGTTCCGGTGCTGCATGGATAGGAGCGGACGAGAGTACTGCTTTCAGATCTTGTAGTGTAGCTTCAGCTTCATCAGTCCAAACGAACTTTTTGGTCTTTTTCAGGAGCTTGTAGAGTGGTGCAGCTCTTTCACCGAGCCGGCTTACAAACCGACTGACTGCAGCAATGCAACCAGTTAGTCTTTGAACGTCCTTCAGGTGAGTTGGCCTGGAAATATTGAGTATAGCCTTGATTTTGTCACAGTCCACCTCTATGCCTCTTTGAGACACGATGAAGCCTAACAATTTTCTGGCTGGTATTCCAAAGAAGCACTTCTTCAGATTAAGCATTATGTTGCATTTGCGTAGATTGGCGAATGTTTCCTCCAAGTCAGAAATTAATGTTTCCTTCTTTTTGGGCATCACCGCTATGTCGTCCACATATGCATGTACATTGGTCTGATTTGATCATGGAGGCAACGCTGCATAGTGTGCTGGTACGTAGCTCATGTGTTCTTGAGCCCAAAAGGCATCATAACGAAACAGAAGGTTCCAAAGGGGGTTATGAATGAAGTTTTGACTTTGTCTGATTCCTTCATCCGGATTTGGTGATAACCCTAATATGCGTCGAGAAAACATAGGAGTTCTGAGCCTGCCATAGAAGTGATAACTTGATCAATTCTAGGCAAAGCGAACAGATCTTTCGGACAAGCCTTGTTCAAGGTGGTATAATCAACACATATCCTTAAATCAGTGGTCTCCTTTTTAGGGACCATTACAGGATTGGCCGACCGCTCAGTGTGGATGACCTCTTCTATGAATCCGGCTAACTCGAGCCGGGCTAGTTCCTTAGCTATTGCATTTCGCTTTTCATCACCAAAACACCGTAGGGACTGTTTGAGGGGTTTAGCATTTGGGTGTACATTTAGAGAGTGCTCGACAAGTTCCCTAGGTACTCCGGTCATGTCAGATGGCTATCATGCGAAGATGTCTTGATTTTCTTGGAGGAACTTGACGAGCGTGCTTTCCTATGCGCCATCTAAACTTACACCTATTTGGGTCATCTTGGAGGGGTCATCATCCTTCAACGACATTGTCTTCGTTTCTTCTGATGCCTTGAACTCCGGAGTCGGTTTTGTAACCTCCTTCTTCGTTGTGGGCATCTCGGACGGGTCGATGGTCTTCTTGATCTCCTAGTACTCCTGGGCGTGCAGTACGGCTTCAGCAAAGGCAGCATTCTGTCCTCGCACTCCCATTCTTTCTTTGGGTCTCCCCTGATGGTTATCACGCTATTGGGACCTGGAATTTTCATCATATTATAAATGTAACACGGACGAGCCATGAAATCCTAGTAAGCCGGCCATCCGAATATAGCGTGGTATGCGCTCTTGAACGGGACCACTTTGAAGGAAAGTGCTTCTGTCTGGTAGTTCTTTGGAGTTCCAAAGATAACATCCAAAGTGATCTCTCCTAGGGAATTTACATGTCTTCCTAGGACAACTCCGTGAAAGACCACAGAGATTTAGTTGAGTTTCCGAGATCCTCATCCGATGCAACATTTCGATGTAGAGAATGTTGATTTTGTTGCCGCCATCCATGAGAGTCTTGGAGAAGCCATAGCCTTCAATAAGTGGATTGACAACTAAGGCATATTTTCCTCGCTTGTGCAACTTAGGCGGATGATCAGCACGGTCAAAGGTGATTGCCACCTCTGACCAGTCCAAGAATTGAGGGACAGCCGAAACAGTTGCATTGAGCTCATGCAAAACTGTTTCCTTGACCTTAGTTGGTTGAAATCCAAGGAAAGTGACATAAGTGTCTTTCTTCCTTGGGAAGTTCTTCTTTCCATCCGACTTGGGAATTGAAGGCTCTGCTTCCTCCATGTCGGAATCTTCCTTGGTCTCTTTTTCCTTTTCGGGATTCTTCTTTCCCTTCTTCTGCTTGGCCCTGTAGCCAGAGGAATCATCATTCTTAATGTCATCATTGAAACGACACTCGGCGTTTGTGTGGGACTAGCCCTCGCTGGCATCTAAGTGATGCACACACGGGTTGTTGGCAATGTCGGCCCAAGAGTAGGTTTTGCCAGACTGCTGGTCTCCTCTACCTTGGACCCTTGACGTCCCTCGACCGCGTCCGCGGCCGCCTCCGCGCCCTCCTTGTCCTCCAGACCCAAAAGTAGCAGTGACAACCGCTATTTCCGCCTTGGGCTTTTCTTCCGAGGTATTCTTGCACTTTTGGGCTTGTTGCTTTGGTTGTTTTGTCAACTGTGGTACAACCAGGACGTTTAGTAGTCCTTCTGCATCATCATCGGTGTCTGCATACTTGCTCGCCGTTTCTATCATCTCTCCTAGATTAGTGATCTTATCACACTTCAAACGGTGATGTAGTAAACCAATTGGGAGTCCTACAATGAAAGCTTCAATCACAGTTTGATAGTTTACTCCTTCACATGAGTTCTTTGTGTCGATCCGTCATCCGAGGTAATCTTGGAAAGTTTCTCTGGCTTTCTGAGTGCAATGCTTTAGGTCTCCTACCGTACAGGGCCTCCGATATGTGCCTTTGAAATTCCGAAAGAACACACTTTGCATGGCATACCAGTTGTGGATGGTGTTCTCCAGAAGTTCATTGAGCCAAGATCGTGCCGTCTTCCTCAGCATAAGTGGGAGATACCGGGTCGTGACCAAGCTGTTTTTGCCTTTGGCGATGCAGCAAGCCTAGAAAAAATCCTGAAGCCAAGTATCTAGCCGGGCCACACTATCGTAGGCTTGGATGTGTCTTGAGATAGTGAATCCTTCCGAGAAATGTGTTTGTCGAATGCACGGTCCGAAGCATTTTGGACCCACATAAATATCATCATTCTCGTAGCGCTGCGCCTCTTTGTTAGAATTGATCTGGTGTCTCGCGTACTTGGTAACAGGGAACACCGTCTTGGTTGTTCGCTATCGCTGCGGTGCCTTGGAGCTGTTGGAATTTGGTGAGTTTTGGGCTGTTGGCCCATTAGACAAATTCTGAAATTCTCTTTGGCCCATTTGTGTATGGCAGCATATAGTTGTGCACGTGGTGTCAAAGTTTAGTCCCACATTGCTAGTTGAGTGAGAGTTACACCTCCTTATATACTAGGCTGTTCCACCACTCACTAAGGTGTGAGAAGAAGAGCAGCTCTCACGCACTCCTCCTCTGACGCCTTCGCCTCGCCACAACGCTACACAAGGCTGGTTGCGGTTATGGAATCTCGCCGAGCCGAGTTTTATTTTTGCTAGTTGGGAAAATTAATCTTGGATTAATTACGAGTAATTAACGGACGCGTTAATGAGTCAGCCGTTTCCAGTCTTTATGGGACGTGGGCTGTTACCGACTCGGACGTGGGCTGAGTCCCACGATCTTCCTAACCTGCGCTATATAAACCTCCATGCTAAACCTAATCGGCATCACTTACCACATGCGTCTCCTTCCAGTCTATTGCACCGCCGCCTTCGTCTTCCCTATCCCGGCTTGCGGCATGCACCACAGATCGGGATAGTAGGCCTCCGAAACCCCGCCTCTTGTGAACCTGTACGGGCGAGGGGCGATCAGGTTTTTGGGGAGCGCTCAAGCGTGACTACTGGCATCCACCATGTCTTCCGACGACGAGTTCCCAGACGGCGACTTCTTCCCAGACGTCACCGACCTCTTCGACAACCTCAACATGAGTGACGATGCTGCCACCACTGCGACTACCGATGCTGCCAATGCCGCGGCTGCTGCTGTTGTTGTTCTACCGTACGTAATACTGAACTGTCTCTTTCAGATTCTGCTAGAGTTCTTTATTCTAGCGATTGGTGTAGATGTGATAGGTTTGTCTTATTTAGATGTAATCTGTTCATCTACTTTGCTGATCTGCATGATTAGTTTTGGTACTGTCTGTATGATCATGTTTTATCAGTTTATTATTCAGATTAAATCATATGGATTATTGCTTATATTTTCAACAATCCAAAAACCTGATTATAGGCAACTGAATTCCACTGGTGTAGCCGCAACTACTAGGCCTCCTTCGTTTGATGGTATGCACTATAAGAGATGGCGCGCGAGACCAATTCTATGGTTTAAAAACCTAAACTGCTATAGCGCCACTCTTGGCAAACCTGAAGGAGATCTTTCTGTTGAGCAGGAAGCGGCCTTTAAGAAAGCCGATACCATGTTTATGGCGGCTCTGTTAAGTATTCTTGGGTACAAGATTGTTGACCCATATATGTCATTTGATAATGGCAAAGACGCATGGGATGCGCTCGAGGCCAAGTTTGGGGTCTCGGACGCTGGCACTGAGTTGTATGTCATGGAACAATTTTATGACTATAAGATGGTTGATGAGCGCTCCATCATTGAGCAAGCTCATGAGATACAATCACTTGCCAAAGAACTCGAGCAGTTCAAGTGTACCTTACCAAACAAGTTTGTGGCCGGAGGGATTATTGCCAAGCTTCCTCCCATGTGGAGGAACTTTGCTACTTCTCTGAAACATAAGAGACAAGAGTTTTCTGTTACGGATCTCATTGGGTCTCTTCATGTGGAAGAGAAGGCGAGAGCAAAGGACACACGTGCTCGAGTACTTGAGGGAGCTTCTAGTACCAACTTGGTACAGAAGAAAAACTTCCAATCCCACAAGTTCAAAAATAAGAACAAGTCTGATGGCAAAGGGAAGTTTGATGGGAAGAACAAGGCCACTCACTCCACCAACTTTAAGAGGAAAAATGATAAGAAGAAAGGCTCTTGCCACGTCTATGGTGATCCTGATCATTGGGCTCCTAGCTGTCCTAATCGCTTTGACAAGTGGCAACATGGGAATAGTGGCAAGACTGCCAATGTTGTTATTAGCAATACTGAGATGAAGGATGCTGGGTATGGTATTTTACCTACTATCCTTTCAGTATGTCATTCTCCTGATTGGTGGATTGACACGGGTGCTAATACACATGTATGTTCTGATATATCCATGGTCTCTTCTTATCAGGTCGCAAGGACCTCCTCCGTGCTGATGGGAAACGGCTCACGTGCTTCTGTTCATGGTGTTGGTACGGTAAATCTGAAGTTTACTTCAGGGAAGACCGTACAGCTGAAGAATGGTCAGCATGTTCCCTCCATCAATAAGAATCTCGTCAGCGGATCGCTTCTATGTCGAGATGGCTTTAAGTTGGTTTTTGAGTCCAATAAAGTTGTAATTTCTAAGTATTTGCAATTTGTTGGAAATGGTTATGAGTGTGGAGGTCTGTTCCGCTTATCTTTGTCAGACTCATGTACTAAAGTTATTAATCATGTTTGCAATGATAATGAGTCCAATATTTGGCATTCATGACTTTGTCATATTAACTTTGGTTGCATGACGTGGCTAGCCAATATGAGTTTAATTCCGAAATTTACCATTGTCAAAGGTTCTAAGTGCCAAGTTTGTGTGCAAGCAAAGCAACCCCATAAGTCTCATACAATGCGAACCAGAAACTTAGCACCTCTAGAACTTATACATTCAGATCTTTGTGAGATGAATGGTGTGTTGACACGAGGTGGAAAAAGATACTTTATGACGTTGATTGATGACTCCACTAGATATTGCTATGTTTATCTTCTGAAATCTAAAGATGAGGCTTTGAGTTACTTCAAAAACTATAAAGCTGAAGCAAAAAACCAACTTGATCTTAAAATCAAGCAGTTAAGGTCGGGTCGTGGTGGAGAGTACTTTTCAAATGAATTTGATATATTCTATGCGGAACATGGTATTATTCATGAGAGGAAGCCTCCCTACTCACCTCAGTCAAATGGGGTGGCCGAAATAAAGAACCGCACTCTAACTGATTTGGTTAACGCCATGTTAGATACATCGGGTCTTTCCAAGGAATGGTAGGGGGAGGCGCTAATGACTACGTGTCATGTCCTAAATCGTGTTCTCGTAAAGGATAAAACCATGACTCCATTTGAGGAATGGGAGAAGAAAAGGCTTAAACTCTCTTACTTACGAACTTGGGATGTTTGGCGAAAGTCAATATTCCAATACCCAAGAAGTGAAAGCTTGGACCAAAAACCGTGGATTGTGTTTTTCTAGGATATGCTTTTCATAGCATTGGCTATAGATTTTTGATAGTAAAATCTGAGGTATCCGACATGCATGTTAGTACGATTATGGAGTCGAATGATGCGACTTTCTTTGAGGACATCTTTCCCATGAAAGGTATGTCAAGCTCATCAACTCAGGAGATGACTAGTTCATCTAGTCAGGAATTTGTTATAATTCCTAAACCCACTATGCCGATAGAACACTATGATGATCCTGTGGAGGACGACAATGAAGCTCCTAAAAGGAGCAAGAGACAAAGAACTGCAAAGTCTTTTGGTGATGATTTCATTGTGTACCTTGTGGATGATACTCCCACCTCTATTTCAGAAACCTACACATCTCAAGATGCTGACTACTGGAAAGAAGCTGTCCGTAGTGAGATGGATTCCATCTTAGCTAATGGAACCTGGTTAGTCACTGATCGTCCTTATGGGTGTAAACCTGTAGGATGTAAGTGGGTGTTCAAGAAAAATCTTAGACCTGATGGTACTGTTGAAAAGTACAAGGCACGTCTTGTTGCCAAGGGTTATACCTAGAAAGAAGGTGAAGACTTCTTCGATACCTACTCACATGTTGCCGGATTGACCACTATTCGAGTACTACTATCCTTGGCTGCCTCACATGGTCTTCTCGTTCATCAAACGGACGTTAAGACAGCTTTTCTAAATGGAGAGCTAGATGAGGAAATTTATATGGAGCAGCCTGATGGATTTGTAGTAGATGGTCAAGAAGGAAAGGTGTGTAAGTTAGTGAAGTCTTTATATGGTATTAAGCAAGCTCCTAAGCAGTGGCATGAGAAGTTTGAAAGAACTTTAACCACTGAAGGCTTTGTTGTAAACAAAGCTGATAAGTGTGTGTACTATCGCCATGGTGGGGGCGAGGGAGTTATTATGATATTGATATTCGGGACCAACCTCACTGTTATTGAGGAGGTCAAAGAGTTCCTATCTCGCTGCTTTGAGATGAAGGACTTGGGAGTAGCTGATGTAATCTTAAACATCAAGCTACTGAAGGATGATAATGGTGGGATTACACTGCTTCAGTCCCACTATGTGGAAAAGATATTGAGTCGCTTTGGGTATAGCGACTGCAAGTCTTCTCCAACGCCTTATGATCCGAGTGTGCTACTTCGAAAGAATCGAAGGAATGCTAAAGATCAATTGAGATATTCTCAAATTATTGGCTCGCTCATGTATTTAGCCAGCGCTACAAGGCCGGACATCTCCTTTGCTATAAGCAAACTGAGTCGATTTGTGTCAAATCCTAGAGATGATCATTGGCATGCTCTTGAGAGAGTTTTGTGCTATTTGAAAGGCACTGCGAGTTATGGTATTCACTATATTGGGTATCCACGAGTACTTGAGGGGTATAGTGATTCAAATTGGATATTTGATGCTGATGAGATTAAGGCCACAAGTGGTTATTTGTTTACACTTGGTGGTGGCACTATTTCCTGGGAGTCTTGCAAGCAGACCATCTTAACGAGGTCAACTATGGAAGCAGAACTCACAGCATTAGACACATCCACTGTTGAAGCAAAGTGGATTCGTGAGCTCTTGATGGACTTACCTGTGGTTGAAAAACCAATACCCTCCATCCCGATGAACTGTGATAATCAAACTGTGATCGTCAAGGTAAACAGTTCTAAGGATAATATAAAGTCATCAAGGCATGTGAAGAGGAGATTAAAATCTGTTAGGAAACTGAGAAACTCCGGAGTTATTGCGTTGGATTATATCCAAACATCTAAGAACTTGGCAGATCCCTTCACAAAGGGCCTATCACGTAATGTGATAGATAATGCATCGAGGGAGATGGGTTTGAGACCCACACAATGAGTTGTTCACAGTGGCAATCCACTCTATGTGATCGGAGATCCCATGAATTAGAGTTGGGAGACAAGCTGTTGATCAGCTGAGAGGAGAGTATGCCCATATTATATTTACATCTCCATAAAGATGCAATACTCTCTTATTCTGCATGGCAGGTTGATATTTATCTTAATGTGTTCCAAGTGGCTTTTCTAAGCAGAGATGTTGTCCTGCAGAACATCTATTGAGGAACATACCTATATGAGTCTGACTGTTAAACGTTGCAGTCTATGAGAGTTGGGTGCTCTCTAATAAACTCATGAAGGGCCCTGGAGTATGACGCATAAGCTCCAAACCGCGGGGAAGTCCTGCGGCAGCCTGTATCGGTCTAGATTTTGTGTGAAACTAGTGTGCAGAAAACTTGTAGTTCAAGGCATAGTCCACTATTCAAGTTGCTCGCTAGTGTAGCATGAAGTTTAACGTGGAAGTTCAACTTAACAGTCTCCACTACACACTGGTATATAAAACAATATTCTGGAATGGAAATGAGGAGATGTGCTAATGAGACTTTGTGGGGGATTGTTGAAATTTGGTGAGTTTTGGGCTGTTGGCCCATTAGACAAATTCTGAAATTCTCTTTGGCCCATTTGTGTATGGCAGCATATGGTTGTGCACATGGTGTCAAAGTTTAGTCCCACATTGCTAGTTGAGTGAGAGTTACACCTCCTTATATACTAGGTTGTTCCACCACTCACTAAGGTGTGAGAAGAAGAGCAGCTCTCGCGCACTCCTCCTCTGACGCCGCTCGCCTCGCCTCGCCATGCCTCGCCTCGCCTCGTCACGACACGCGCGTGCGCCGCGGGTTGCGGGTTGCGGGAATCTCGCCGAGCCGAGATTTATTTTTGCTAGTTGGGAAAATTAATCTTGGATTAATTACGAGTAATTAACGGACGCGTTAATGAGTCAGCCGTTTCCAGTCTTTATGGGACGTGGGCTGTTACCGACTCGGACATGGGCTAAGTCCCACGATCTTCCTGACCTGCGCTATATAAACCTCCGTGCTAAACCTAATCGGCATCGCT
The DNA here is from genome assembly GCA_023614405.1 of Avena insularis. Lineage (NCBI taxonomy): Eukaryota > Viridiplantae > Streptophyta > Magnoliopsida > Poales > Poaceae > Avena > Avena insularis. Next base: position 299,253,651 of record CM042684.1, read on the forward strand.
TACCACACGCGTCTCCTTCTAGTCTATTGCACCGCCGCCTTCGTCTTCCCCATCCCGGCTTGCGGCGTGCACCGCAGATCGGGACAGTAGGCCTCTGAAACCCCGCCTCTTGTGAACCTGTACGGGCGAGGGGCGATCAGGTTTTTGGGGAGCGCTCAAGCGCGACTACTGGCATCCACCACGTCTTCCGACGACGAGTTCCCGGACGGCGACTTCTTCCCGGACGTCACCGACCACTTCGACAACCTCAACATGAGCGGCGACGCTGCCACCACTGTGGCTACCGCTGCTGCCAATGCCGCGGCTGCTGCTGCCGATGTTCTACCGTACGTAATACTGAACTGTCTCTTTCAGATTCTACTAGAGTTCTTTATTCTAGAGATTGGTGTAGATGTGATAGGTTTGTCTTATTTAGATGTAATATATTTATCTACTTTGCTGATCTGCATGATTAGTTTTGGTACTGTCTATATGATCATGTTTTATCAGTTTATTATTCGGATTAAATCATATGGATTATTGCTTATATTTTCAATAGGAGCTGGACTTCTGCTTCTACCACACCTCCTCCGCCATGACGCCCTCCTTGGCCTCCTCGAGATCCGCTGTGATGGCTGCTTGGTGGAGTGGGTGGTGCAGGTGGATTATTTTCGACTGAGCGCCGGCCTCCATCTGGAGCGTCGTTGTTCCGGTTCCGAGGAGGGTCTTGACTGTGACGAGCCCCCTATTGGCTTGACTTGGCACGGTGTCCATCGTTTCCCCCATTGTGATGAGGTTCAGCCGGACGGCTTGTGTGTCTAGGAGGTGGCATCCTTTGTCGGTCCTTCTCCCGACGTTGCTCTTTTTCATCTTCCCTGCGATTGTTCGACTCTCGCCGGGGAGGGTGTCTCGGAACCAGTGCAGTAACTGCATCTCGCTCCGCGGCTGGAGCAACATTGCTCTAGTCACATGCGGCTCTGTGTTGTTGCCCTGAAGATCCAGTTCTTGAGTAGTTGTCTTCCCGACGATCGGGACGGTGACGCAGTTGCGGGTCCCGTCGGGGCCTAATGTCAGCCCAGGCCGGATCCATGCGACATTGGTCGGATTTAGAGACCAGCTTTCCGCTCCCAGACTTTGCGACCTTCTGTTGCTCCAGACCCTTGGTAAGCAGCTTTTACGCCCAACCAAACTTGATCTAGATTTGGATTGTTCGCTAGTATATCTCGAGCTATAGTAGTATTTTCCACCGGTGTTGAATACACCAGATCTCCCTTGTTGTCGAGCCGAGGTGCTCCCAGATCTCCCTCAAAGAGGATATTGTGGACCTCCGGATATTTGTTAGCCCGCGCAGGTCCTTTCCGGGTCTTCTGATGCTTCAGAGAGATGAACTGCTCCACGGATGCAATGCGCTTCTTCTCATCCTTGAGGTTGTTAGCCTCGTCCAGGAGTACTTGATGACGCACTTCTAGGGCTTGGGCCCTGTCTTCCAATTCTGCAGGTGTAAGCTCTGCAGCAGTAGGGATTGGCATAGTTAACGCATCTCCGATGAGTTTACGAGCACCAGCGGTAATCACGTATCCATCCACCAGAGTTTCTTTTGGCTCGTCTAGGATTAGGGCTCCATCCGAGTCTTCCTCATCATATTCGGCAACTACTTCCTTAGCTAGAGGATCTTTTGCCGGAGTCTTCTTCTTCTTCTTTGCCATCTTGGCAGCGCCGGTAGCAAAGATGGCTTTGGGTCCATTTACTGGAGTCAAGCTCTGATCGGTACTTTTGGACATCGGGATTAGCTCTGAGATCCATATCATCCTGCAATTTGGGAGAGTTTTCCCCGGATCCTTCATCCATGGCTTCTCCTTCTTCTGCAGCTTTGGAGTTGTACTCCTATTCATATTCTGCGGAGAACTTTCGGAAATCCACTAACGTCATTGAATCATCCGAAGATGCCGGTAAGTCGGTGTTTGTTCCGATTGCCTCCAGCACCGAGTCTTTGTTATCTCCAGCATCGGTAGAGCCGGATCTGGATCCAACATATTCGATAAAGTGTGACACGTGCGTCCTGAGGTAGTTGCGGCTTTCCTCGTGGGCTTCCTCGAAACGTCTGATGGTCTCGAGAATCTCATCCACGCTTGCACCTTGCAGCATTATACACCTCAATGTGTGCCTCAGGAAAGCTTGATATGTTCCGGCGTTGGAAGGGTCGGAACCAGAGTTGTTGTCTTGCTCCTCCTGGATTTCGACCTTGACGGGAAGATCAATCTAGGATTTGACCTCGTTGGGGAGATCCACTCCAGATCCGATGTTCACCATAAGATCTGCTTCAGGCTCAGCTTTCTCAACTATCTCCGCGTTAGGTGTGGGCTGGGTGGGATTGGGATTTTCTAGGATCCGGAACTCTACCGCCTCCACGGACAAAGTGGACCCAGAAGCTTCTTCCACCTCTATCATCACCGCTAGGGTGGGTGGGGCAGGTTCACTGAATACGATGTAAACATCGATCTCACCGAAAGACATGATGGTGTAGGCAGTCACGGCCTCCCTAGCCGGAATCCAGGTCTCGTCGAGAATGATGAGAGGGACGTCAATGGCGTAGAGGACGCGGCCGATGGCGATTGTCTTGTTGATTCCAATTCTTGCAGATTTCGCTCGGAACGCAGATCCGAAGCTCACTTGCCCCATGGTGGGCGCCAACTATCGTCGGATTGATGACAAGTACGCCATGAGGGGATCCTCGATGTGTGCGAAAGAGAGGAGTGTGAGACGTACGGTGTTCCGGGACAGCGAGCACACAAGTTTACCCAGTTAAGAATCCGCTGGCTTTGGACGGATCCTACTCCTGCTAGCAATCCAGTAATACTACAGAGCTGGAATATGGGTTACAAGGGTTTCCCCTATGCGAGTTGAGTTTGTAGACTATTGTGGGGTGCCCTAAAGGTTGGTCCCTAGGTCGGCTTATATAGATATCTGGCCTAGGGTTTACAGGAGAGACCTATCTGGCTACGACTAAGAGTCGGTTACAGAGTACATCTTGAACTACAAGTAACACTACATGGCTATGTCGGTAAGTCTTTTGGGCCTTCTCGTAGCCGGACTGGACACCATCTCTTCTCCCTGGCTAGGCCGCCCATGAAGCAAAGCTCTAACCCGAAGTGGGACACCCTAGTCAGTGGGCACAGTGAGGATACCCGGAAAGTATATCCCCAACAGTGACCAAGGTAAACATATGGGTGTTGATGATGCCATGCTCCCACTAGTGGACATGATTAATTGTAATGATATGCATGCTATGGGCACTATTTGTGATATTTCATATGCTTCATTCATGTTACCATGTGATACTTTGCCTTTTCATAATGTTGATCATGCAGAATTATTTGATTACGATGATATTGCCATAGACATACCATGCTACGAATCTTTCTTTTATCCTACAATTGTTGCAACAAACTTGATGAACAATTTCTCTTTCCCTATGTTTGTCGGCAACCATACTTATCTTTGGAAATGCTTGATCATGCATGAACTTCATTTTCTCCCATTGCTGCTTGCAATATGTTGAACAGTTGATCTTTCACATGTTTTGCTTGTAATAATTATTGTATGGTTCATAATGAGATTGCCCCCATAGATTTCTCAGTTCACCATGGTAAGCATATTCCCACATTTTGCTTGCATAATCACCATGTTTTCTATACTATCTTTCTTGACGCTAAAGGTGTTGTGCATAATATAAGATGCATCATGATGGATGATGTGTTTATCTACCATGCACACACATTCTTTCTTTTGTCTATGGTGTGTGTAGGTACCCGCATTCTAATGTCAACCTCGATTGAGAACGAGTTGACAAAATGAGCTCTAGAGAGCATCCCCCAATACATAACGGGAAAATATCCTTCCTTACATGGTAATGAAGAACATCATCAAGGTCAACTCTTTTTCAAGAGGGGAAGATGATGCAGCCCAACATATGGCAATCACCATTGGTCCACATCATGTTATGCCAACCATTCCTACAAAGGTGGCCTCCTTCCATCACTTGTCTTCCTTTGGTCATCACATGAATGGGATCCTACTTGAGCCAAATGCGTGTTCCATGCCTATGTCCCTACCCATGATCATGATGCCAAGAGGACCTACCAAGGATGGACAAGGAGCCAAGACCACCAAGCACGAAGCCTGGAAGTGGAGACACAAGAAGCAGTCGCCACCGGTACTACCGCTCGTCATGACATGTACTACTAGCCCGACCGACGAGCTACGCCAACTCGCCAGGTATCCCTGGTACTAAAGGCAGAACTACCGTTCGTCTGTGGTACTACCGGACTACACAATCGGTACTACCTAACTTGGAGGCCAACACTGTTGGGAATATGCCCTAGAGGCAATCATGTATGATATTATTTCCAATGTATTCATAAAGTTGTTGTCCATGTATGAACTACTGATATATATCATTGAATATGTGATTCGATTGTGGAACTATATATTCATGTTGTTTATACTGATTGTCCTTGGTCGTTGAGGTTGTGCTGGACACACAACTTAGACTAATGTGAAAGTCGGCTGATGACTCGGTTCCACTTGTCATGGGCATAGAGATGCTATTCCGACTTACACAGATTCGGCTAAAGAGTTTAGCGAGTCGGACTGACCCATATTGAGATGCAACGATCAAGTCGTCATTTGCATGTCTCAATCAATGTAATCCTTAGACCTGAGGTTATTGCACAATCCGAGTTGAGGATCACCGGCTTAGGTTCTATCAAACGTTGTTCCGTCACTAGGCAGTTATAAAGGCGGAGTTCGGGTCGACTGAGAATCAAGCTGCGTGATGTGAATAACCGAGATGAGATTTTGCCCCTTCGTCTGGAGAGATATTCTCTGGGCCCTCTCGGAAGATATGATTCGGAAAGCATGGCCATGCATGACTCGGTTAAGTGTTAACCGAGGCGACCGACTAAGAGTTAGTCGGATGAATCACTTATCTCGGATCGAGAAAGAGAGTCGAACTATTTAAGGGATGACGATTATTCGCCTATAGTTCGACAAGGTATATCGTGAGGCAAAAGGGACTTAGACGAAAGTCGCATTGGAAGGTATGTCGTCATGACTCTTTGGTACTTGGGAGTTGGCACGTTCTGCAAGGAGCCGCTACCAACTGATCGGTCACGGGTGAGACTCGGATCGTGTCCGGGTCACCATGAGCCTGTCGGGTCACACACTTAAGAGCAGGAGCATATTTGGGTTGGACCCAAAAAGAAAAAGGACAGAGTCAGTGAGTTGGACTCGCAGTGACTAATATAGGCCTTTTAGTGAATGGGCCACAAGTGAGTGGAGCCCACTTTCACTCCCTATATAAGCTGGGGCGCAGGTGCTTAGAGCATACGGTTAGGTCACTCCATGTGTTGGAAACCCTAGCTCCAGTCCAGTCTAGTCCTGTTGCCGCCGTACCGGACCTAGCAGTCCATCGCTGGTGCTCCTCCTCGTACGTGTGGATACTGGCGGAGGTGTTGTACGTTCAGCACTTCGACGATCGTGGATCGGAACGGATCGTGAGGACTGCACTGCATCAAGCGACGTGCTTCGTCGATTCCGCAACCGCACGTCTAGTGGTAATTCTCGTGGCCTACTACCTTAGCTAGATCTTGGGATCACCGCGTAGAAAAAACTTTTGTTTTTCTCTACGTGGCTCAACAGTGGTATCAGAGCGTTAGCTTCTGGTTTTAGGCTCGAGATCGTGCATATGTGATATGCGGTTGGCGTTAGATTGAATCTAATTGTTGTTTTGGTGGTCGATCTATGAGATAGATCGGTTTTGTACAAAGTTGATTGGATCAACTGTACTCGGGGAAATGGATAATCTGGTTTCCGTGATCTAACTGCTAAGGTCGTGGAACGTCATACCCCTACCAGTCAGCTTCCGCCATCAGGGTAGACTGTGACACGTAAACCCGGATGTGGTGATCGAAGATCAAAGATTTTGGTCGAATCGCAGTCTGGATCGGATTTGGATAAAATTGTTTTATCCGATGATGAAATCCATGTCCGGAATGCAGATGAGATCTGCGTTTTTTAGAAAAATCGAACCCTTGCCCTTGATCCCGCCATTCTCGGCTAGCGGGACCTTGACCCATCGCCATAGGCGCCTTAGATGTCGTTGCGAGTTTCACAACGCCGGTAGATATCGTATCTATGCATAACTTGTTTTTGTAGGATGATGTTGTGAATGGTATGGCTTATGTGCATGTGACGTGTGTAATCCATACGTGATCTGCGTATCACGGTTTTTCTCAGCCGGCTGGAGCCTAGGTGCTGTCATTTTATTGTATAACGACCTGCGTGTCGGATTCTCTATGTAATTTACATTACTAGCTAGTGTAACTGTTTGGAGAACCCGGATGGCATGCAAGTAGATGTACAAGCCGGCTTCATGGTGTAAGGCGGCACGTGACAAGAGTTGACACGAGTCGAATTACAAGCTTCGTGGAGATGGAGATAGCCATGAAGAGAGCCATACCTTTTCACATTATTATTGCTTTATTTTGTGTTATTATTATGTCTCTGTTTTACCTCTATTAGATAGTTGGTAGAAAGTAATCCCCCAAAGAAGGTCTAGTCGGTTTCCCCGCCAGTGCTGCACCATCACAAGTCGGACATTTTTGGTAGTGGGCTCATAAAATTGAGGTGCTATCAATTCTTTCCGACTAGGTGGGTTCGAGTCAGACTCTTACAGCGGAAGCACTTGGTAATCTAGACGGGTCTATCACAACGGTTGTGGGACTCGGGGAAAAGTCGGATGGGAGCCGAGGCATATGATGCCACCCATCCAACAGGAGTCGTATGAGATACGATTGACAAGGAGTTGTCTACCTAGATCACTTGACGGCTAGCGGTGATGCTAAAGCTCACTAGTCGACTTGCTTATTTAGGGTCCTGAATCACTAAGCAACCATCGGAGGGGTGTTGGTTCTAGTGGGAGCATAAGTATTAAAGTGTTTAATATGCTTGCTCTTTTTTGGATACATGTCTTAAGTGTTTTGCATACTTTCTGTTGTAGATCAATGACACCTAGTAGTCTTCCTCAGATTTCCAGTTTTGCTTTGAGAACCATCTTAGAGAAAGATAAGCTAAATGGAACTAACTTTACCAAATGGTATCGTAATCTGAGAATTGTTCTCAAGCAAGAAAAGAGGGACCATGTCCTAGACAACCCACTTCTAGATGAGCCGAATGAGAATGCGACTGTCGCAGCCACCAATGCCTACCATCGGATTTGTGATGAATCCACGGAAATTAGCTGTCTTATGCTTGCTCACATGGAACCGGACTTGCAGCAGGAGTTTGAGAATGTTGAGGCCTACGATATGATCGAAAGCCTCAAAAGTATGTTCCAGGCTCAGGCAAAGACTGAGAGGTATCAAGTCTCTCAGGCCTTATTGAGCTGCAAGCTTAAGGATAGTGATCCACTGAGTCCGCATGTGATCAAGATGGTTGGTTACGTGCAGTCTCTGGAAAGGCTGGGCTACCCCATTAGCGAAGAGTTCGCTACGGACATAATTCTGAACTCTCTTCCTAGTGCGTATGGTCAGTTCATATCGAACTACCACATGCATGGTATGGATAAGAAGCTCACTGAATTACATGGGATGCTCAAGCAGGCTGAGGCGGATCTCAAGAAAGGTGCCAGTCAAGTGTTGATGGTACAGAATAAGGCTAAGTTCAAGAAGAGGTCTTGGACTAAGAAGAAGAAGGCTAAGTCGGGAGGTAAGGCTGAGGACCCGGTCCAAAGCGCTTCCTCAGGTACCAAGCCATCTCCTGCAGCCGGATCCACTTGCTTCTACTGCAAGGCGGATGGCCACTGGAAGAGGAATTGCAGCAAGTATCTGGCTGATAAAGCCAAGAGTGGAGGTGTGACTTCCGGCTCAGGTACGCTTGTTTGCAATGTTATAGACATTTATCTTACTGATGCACCTGGTAGTTCTTGGGTATATGATACCGGATCAGTCATTCACATCTGCAACTCATTGCAGGGACTGGTAAGAACTAGGAGTGTGGCGAGAGGCGAGGTTGACATTCGAGTCGTCAACAAAGCGAGAGTCGCTGCGTTGGAAGTCGGCACGATGCAACTTCATTTACCTTCCGGATTCTTAATGGGGCTGAATAATTGTTATTATGTTCCAGTGCTTAGTCGAAACATTATGTCTGCCTCATGTTTGATGAGACAAGGCTATGAGTCGAATATTAAGAATAATGGTTGTTCTTTATATTTGAATGATATGTTTCACGGCTTTGCACCCATCCAGGACGGGTTATTTATTTTGAATCTTGATAGTGAATCTGTCTATAATATAAATGTGAAAAGGTTGAAACCAAATGATCTGAATATGACTTACTTTTGGCATTGTCGGCTTGGTCATATAAGTTGGAAATGCATGAAGAAGCTCCATGATGATGGACTCCTAACTTCGTTCGACTTGGAGTCATTCGAGACATGTGAATCCTGCCTACTCGGCAAGATGACCAAGACACCTTTTGCAAAGAGTTGTGAAAGGGCGTCCGACTTATTGGCACTAGTACATAGTGATGTATGTGGCCCAATGAGCACGACAGCTAGAGGTGGTTATGAGTACTTCATTACCTTCACTGATGATTTGAGTAGGTATGGATATATCTACTTGATGAAACATAAATCGGATGCCTTTGAAAAGTTCAAGGAATTCCAGAATGAAGTACAGAATCAATTCGGCAAGAAAATAAAGTTTCTTCGGTCGGACCGAGGAGGCGAGTACTGAGCCATGAGTTTGATGACCATCTGAAGAGTTGTGGAATAGTTCCCAAACTCACTCCTCCAGGAACGCCGCAGAGAAACGGTGTGTCAGAAAGGAGAAATCGAACCTTGTTGGACATGGTACGATCAATGATGAGTCGGACAGTTGCCTTTATCATTTTGGGGTTATTGTCTAGAAACTGCAGCGTTCACACTAAACAGAGTACCATCAAAGTAGGTAGAGAAGACACCGCATGCGATGTGGACTGGCAAGAAGCCGAGTTTATCTTTTCTTAAGATTTGGGGTTGTGAAGCTTTTGTCAAGCGACTTTAGTCGGACAAGCTTACAGCTAAGTCGGATAAGTGTATTTTCGTAGGATATCCGAAGGAAACCTTGGGTTACTACTTCTACAACCGAGAAGAGGGCAAAGTGTTTGTCGCTCGGAACGGTGTCTTCCTTGAGAAAGAGTTTCTCAGTCGGGAGTCGTTATTGAGAACGCGGTGCAACTCGAAGAAATTCGAGAGGTACCGCCAAGAGCGAGTCGGCAAAAGCCTTGGAGGTTGAGCTGGTCGGTACTGAGGCGGAAATAGCACCAATCGCGAAGGTCGGCCAGATTGCGAAGTGTTCGTGATGTGTTACTGTTAGACAGTGATGAGCCGGCAACTTATTCAGAAGCGATGGTGGGTTCTGATTCTGAGTCATGGCTTGGAGCCATGAGATCCGAGTTAAAATCCATGGATGAAAATCAAGTTTGGAACTTGGTTGATCTGCCAGACGGAGCAAGACCTATCGAGTGCAAATGGGTCTTTAAGAAGAAAACTGATATGGATGGAAATGTTTCTATCTACAAGGCACGGCTTGTCATGAAGGGGTTCCGACAAGTTCAAGGAGTTGACTATGATGAGACTTTCTCTCCCGTGGTGATGCTTAAATCAGTTCGGATCATGTTAGCTATAGCAGCCTATTTCGACTATGAGATATGGCAGATGGATGTCAAGACGGCTTTCCTTAATGGAAATTTAACCGAGGACCTGTATATGATACAGCCCGAGGATTTTGTCGATCCGGCTAATGCTGACAAGGTATGCAAACTTTAGAAATCCATTTATGGGTTGAAGCAAGCATCTCGGAGTTGGAACATTCGCTTTGATGAGGTAGTCAAATCGTTTGGCTTCATCAAGAGTGATCATGATTCTTGTTTATACAAGAAGTTTAGTGGGAGCAAAGTAAACTTTCTGATCTTATATGTGGATGACATATTACTGATTGGAAATGATGTCCACATGTTGCAAGAGACCAAGGTATCATTGGAAAGGAGTTTTTCGATGAAAGACTTGGGTGAGGTGACTTACATACTAGGAATCCGCATCTATAGAGATAGATCAAGGCGGCTCATTGGATTGAGTCAGAGTACATACTTGGACAAAGTGTTGAAGAAGTTCAACATGGAATCGTCTAAGAAGGGGTTCTTACCGATGTCCCATGGTGTAAAACTTAGCAAGACTCAGTGTCCTTCGACAACTGATGAGCGAAGTCGGATGAGTGCGATTCCATATGCTTATGCAGTCGGATCCATCATGTATGCTATGATTTGTACTAGGCCGGATGTTTCCTATGCTCTTAGTGTTGTGAGCAGATACCAGGCTGACCCTAGAGAGATCAACTAGGCAACAGCTAAAAATATCCTCAAGTACTTGAGAAGGACTAAAGATATGTTCCTGGTTTATGGAGGTGAGGATGAACTCAGTGTAAGGGGTTACACGGATGCGAGTTATCTCACTGACTCGGATGATTCTCGTTCGCAATCCGGATATGTGTTTGTGATAAACGGAGGGGCTGTGAGCTAGAAGAGTTCCAAGCAAGAGACGGTGTCTGCGTCTACGACAGAGGCTGAGTATATTGCTGCCTCAGAGGAGGCAAAGTAAGCCGTTTGGATGAGGAATTTCCTCATGGATCTTGGTGTGGTTCAGGGCTCGTCCAATCCGTTAGATGTGTATTGTGACAACAATGGTGCTATTTCACAAGCCAAGGAACCTAGACAACACCAGAAGAACAAACATATACTCATGCGGTACCACCTTATTCGTTAGTTCGTGGATCAAGGTGATATCAAGTTATGCAAGGTACACACGGATGCAAACATTGCGGATCCATTGACAAAGCCACTTCCACAGCCAAAGCACGAGGCGCACCTGAGAGCTATGGGCATTAGATGCCTAGACATGTGATGTCGGATGATTGACTCTAGTGCAAGTGGGAGACTGTTGGGAATATGCCCTAGAGACAATCATGTATGATATTATTTCCAATGTATTCATAAAGTTGTTGTCCATGTATGAACTACTGATATATATCATTGAATATGTGATTCGATTGTGGAACTATATATTCATGTTCTTTATACTGATTGTCCTTGGTCGTTGAGGTTGTGTTGGACACACAACTTAGACTAATGTGAAAGTCGGCTGATGACTCGGTTCCACTTGTCATGGGCATAGAGATGCTATTCCGACTTACACAGATTCGGCTAAAGAGTTTAGCGAGTCGGACTGGCCCATATTGAGATGCAACGATCAAGTCGTCATTTGCATGTCTCAATCAATGTAATCCTTAGACCCGAGGTTATTGCACAGTCCGAGTTAAGGATCACCAGCTTAGGTTCTGTCAAACGTTGTTCCGTCACTGGGCAGTTATAAAGGCGGAGTTTGGGTCGACTGAGAATCAAGCTGCGTGATGTGAATAACCGAGATGGGATTTTGCCCCTTTGTCTGGAGAGATATTCTCTGGGCCCTCTCGGAAGATATGATTCGGAAAGCATGGCCATGCGTGACTCAGTTAAGTGTTAACCGAGGCGATCGACTAAGAGTTAGTTGGATGAATCACTTATCTCGGATCGAGAAAGAGAGTCGAACTATTTTAAGGGATGACGATTATTCGCCTATAGTTCAACAAGGTATATCGTGAGGCAAAAGGGACTCAGACGAAAGTCGCATTGGAAGGTATGTCGTCATGACTCTTTGGTACTTGGGAGTTGGCACGTTCTGCTAGGAGCCGCTACCAACTGATCGGTCACGAGTGAGACTCGGATCGTGTCCGGGTCACCATGAGCCTGTCGGGTCACACACTTAAGAGCAGGAGCATATTTGGGTTGGACCCAAAAAGGAAAAGGACAGAGTCAGTGAGTTGGAATCGCAGTGACTAATATAGGCCTTTTAGTGAATGGGCCACAAGTGAGTGGAGCCCACTTTTACTCCCTATATAAGTTGGGGCGTAGGTGCTTAGAGCACACGGTTAGGTCACTCCATGTGTTGGAAACCCTAGCTCCAGTCCAGTCTTATGCATGCCCCGTACAGGACCTAGAAGTCCATCGCTGGCGCTCCTCCTAAATGCGTGTGGATCTTTGGCGGAGGTGTTGTACGTTCAGCACTTCGACGATCGTGGATCGGAATGGATCGTGAGGACTGCACTGCATCAAGCGACGTGCTTCATCGATTCCGCAACCGCGCGTCTAGTGGTAATTCTCATGGCCTACTACCTCAGCTAGATCTTGGGATCACCGCGTAGGAAAAACTTTTGTTTTCTCTGTGTGGCCCAACAGCAACACTTGCCCGAAGCCCGACACTACTGCTCCAAGTGACGCTGCTACCGCCGAGCCAGTACTACCAGTCCCCAGGCCGGTACTACCAGACCTACTAGTGCATGCGCGCATAAGGACTGACACTCAACCCATGTAATGACCCCAACTCCCCTTTATGCCTAAACTACCCCTTGTTTAAGTGGTTGGCCTATATATATGCCCCCACCTTCTTATCTAAACCCTGGAATGAAGTCAAAGCTAAGATAATATAGAGTTTTGCTCATCTCTCCCTCCTCATGGAGAATATCCCCATGTGGATAACAAGGCCTCCCTAATTGGAGTTGTAAGGCTCTCCTAGTTCTTGATCTCTCCCATGTATGGATTCTAGTAGCATCTAGGTCTCTCCCAAGTTGGATTCTACTTGGAGCTACTCTCTCCCTATGTGTGATTCTGTTAAGAGCTGGCCAATATCTCTCAAGGGATTCTACCTTTGGTATCTCCCTTTGTGATTCTATTGGTTTGGTGGTTTGGGCCAACGAGAGTAAACCGTATTGTATCTGGTGTGGTGTGCGTTTGTATCTATTTATTTCCCCTTGCGTGTTCATCGTGTTGTTCGCTCTCTCCCCCAAATCCCCTCGAATCTATGAATATCGTACCACAATAGTGGTTATAACCACACCACAATGGGGGATAAGTTAGTCGGTTCTTGTTGTTTGCACCATCTCTCTCACGCCCCTGAACGATGTGGTTGTCCACCGGTGCTTCCGACCCAGTTTTGTGAGCCTTCATGTCGTCGTCTATGGCGATGTAGTCGGTGTTGATGATAGGGTTGCCATTTGAGTCGCGTTGTTCCGAAGTTTCTTCATCTGTTGTTGTTGCTCCTATGATCACGCACACTTGGTGGCGTGACATGTATGGGTTGCTGTTGTAGTTATCAAAGGTGTAGGAGACACCGTGTCGAAGACATGTGAAATCGAACGAGTTTTTTCTGGGTATGGGTCAACCCTCTTGATTTCGGAGTCGATGTTGTAGTCGAGTTCGCGACCTATAATGATCGTCGAATCCACGGTGTGGAGTACAAGAGTCAATGTCAGCTCGTTATCGGAACCAAAGGAGATGTCATCGGCGAGATCCTCCCGGTCCACGACGTAGTCGCAATTGTTTTTGATGTTTGCTGAGGATGAGATTGCCCCTTTAGTAAAACCGACAGAAGATGCCGGTGTTGTGGTTGGTGTTGCGATTTCTACCGATGGACCCGAATAAATCAGATCTCAAAGGAAAAAGATCCCGCTGATCCGATGCGGAAGTTGAGGCTTTCGATCATCAGATTTGTCCCCTGGTCGAGGTTGTCGGAGGCTAGAGAGGGGCGGGTGGGTGTGGAAAGATGTCGACAAAGCCGAAACGGATCTGACCATCCCCGATCGTCGAGTTATTGCTTAGTGAAGAGGGAGCCGCCGAATTCATGACTCCAGCGTCCAAATTTCCCACGGACGGTGCCAATTAACGAGGGGTAACCTCGACAATGTCCATAGTCATGGACTTGGGTTTCAGGGGAAAAGAGAGCACTGGTGATTTCGTCGGCTTATCAGACAAACAAGGGAGGCGAGATTTACCCAAGTTCAAGCTCTCGTATTGGAAACCGTACTCTTGCTTGTTTGATCTTTATTGATGGAGAGTACAAAGTCGCTAAGTTGCTGGATGCAATCTGGCTTACATCGAATTCACTATGAGTCGATTACCAGGTACCCTCCCCGTTGGCTCCTCCTAGCCTTAATATGAGAGGCCAGGTCATGGAGTCTAGTACGGGTTGGATTACAGTTTTGAGTATAACTCCATGACGATGTCGGTTATGCCTTGGGCTTTCTGTCTTAGTCATCACGTCTAATTCCTGGGCCTCAGATGCTTCTAGGATCCTTGATCTCTCATGGGCTTTATGGGCCTTAGTTTAGGTTCGTACCAGGTATGCCAATCATGGAAACCAATAAGTCATGCACATGTCACCGCCTACAAAGCTAACATGCTTTCACATGCAGAAGCTAACATGCTTTCACATGCAGACAGACTAACTCTTATCAAATCTATCTTCTCTGTTCCTGTCTACTACTCCCTCCGTTTCAAAATATAAGATGTTTTAGCTTTGTGAATAAAGTGTATCTAGACCCATTTTAACCCATTTTACTGTGTAGATTCATCTAGATTTGAAATGAACCTACACACTAAAAGGAGTCTAAATACACTTCTTCCACAAAGCTAAAACATCTTATATTTTGAAACGGATGGAGTACATGTCAAAATATCCTCTTTTCAAAAACATTCTTAGCAAAACTCACTACTATCATTAGGAACGTTCGGTGGACAGGTGAAGGAGGAACCATCTACAAAAACTGTTTGTCTTAGAGCTTGGCCAGACATATGTACTGAGAAGAAAATTGGAGGACTAGGAGTGACAAATTTGCAAGCCATAAATCAAGGACTAATTCTTTCTACAGCATGGAGATTAGCAAATGAACCACAAAGCCATCTGGCTCTCATCCTTAAAGCCAAATATCACAGCGACACATCCATTTGGAGAGAAAAAACAAACATACCAAAATCTGCCTTTTTGGACAACAATTCTTAAGGTAAGACCACTTTTAATTTCAGCTTCTTTCCATCAAATCGTGGATGGCAGTAGTTCAATTTGGAGTTCTCCTTGGTTTCCCATGTGGCAAAACATCTATGATCATCTCATTATTCAGCCACCACCTTTTACTTATCTAGTCACTGTCAAAGATCTGTGGATTCCTAATCAGAAAAATGGAATGTAGTATTAATACTCTTTATTTGAACCTGAAATTGCTGATGCTATGGTGAGAATCCCCATTATTAATACTGATGGGCAATACACCCTTGTTTGGAAACTAACCCCTTCAGGTGACTGTTTGTCCAAAAGTGCGTACAAGCATTATTTACTAACCCCTCCAGGTGACTGTTCGTTGAAAAGTGCGTACAAGCATTGTTTCAATAATCTTGCTTTACCCCTTAACGAGAGACCAAAAGTTGTTTCTCCACAGATTGTGCATCTTCTTAACCAGGTGTGGAAAGAAAAGTTAACGATGCCAAGGGTGCAAACCTTCGCATGGCGGCTTCTACATAGAGCTCTTCCCACCGGTAAGAGAGCAAGTAGGTTTTCTAAACACATCAAAGAGGAATGTTGTAGGTGTGGTGTTGTTGAAGATGAGATGCACATGTATTTTCTGTGCCCTTTCTCGAAAGCGGGCTGGTTCTCTGCACCTTGCTTCATACAAACAGAGGTGCTTGTTGAAGCCCATCATTCGATGTCTCAGATGATACATGTCTTGCTTTCTTCTACTCATCCGCACCTTAACCTTATCAGTTTACATACTTTCTTGTGGTGCATCTGGAAGGTTAGGAATGACGCTCTTTTCAATAGGAAATTTGCAAACCTTGTCAACTGCACTCTGTTGCTAATGCAATCATGCAGGGGGCTGAACTTGAGAATAAAACTTTCCTACAAGATCATCGCTCGATCACCTCCGCAAATCTGCAGGTTGCACCACAACAAAATCCATTTTCTCTTGCAGATACTACAATTTGCTGTGATGCAGCTTGGAAAGAGAAGAACACCAAGGACCTGTTCCAGCAGGTATCGGCATTGTAATTCAAACTCAGGGCAATCAGCACTTCCAGCAGCTGCATATTGCAGCCTTGTCTCCACCGGCACTATCACCTTTACAAGCTGAAGCTTTTGGATTGTTACTAGCCACAAAGCTGGCTGAATTGCTACAAATACAGGACCCCAACTTTTCCACGGACTGCTTGATCTTGGAGTCTGCTACAAAGGCTACCTCAATCCTACAAGCTCCAGGTCTAGCTCTTAGAATTCAGTCGTCTACTCTAGCTACAGATGTCTCTCTTCAGATATAGGTCAATGTCCAGGAAGCCTTTCACACCCCTCTCTGTAAAATGCTGCTAAGTTTTAATAAAATCTTTAGCTGTCCAAAAGGCACACTGCCTAACCGAACACAGGGTGTACTCCTAGTATGTTGTGGACGGATAGCCAGGCACAGGGGAATGTCCTGTACTTGCGAAGTCGGCACCTAAATTGCTCTAAGCCTCTAACCAGCTGAGCTACCAGAACCACTTGCCTAAATAGAATGGATAAACTATACTCCCTCCGTCCACAAATAACTGATCTCGATTTGTCTAGATTCGCAAGTATCTTACACTAAAACATGTCTAGATACATGCGAATCTAGACAAATACAAGTCACTTATTTCTGGACAGAGGGAGTATCAATTTCTAGCTCTCATAGCTGAATGAAGAAATAGATAATTTCCCACTCCCCACCAATCCACCATCTCTGACAATGGCTCGGACCGTCTCAGGACGTCCCTTAGTTCCATCATGATCACCCCAATGAAGAAAACTGCAGCTTTTTTTTTTTTTTTGGAGAGAAGAAAACTGCAGCTTGCACACACCCACAGTGCACAACTGTAGATACGATGCACTCCTGCAAACACACAGAGTTTCTTCTAACTTTGCTCGCACATGAGCATCGTTCTCATCTGTCGCACAAAGCAGGCAGGCTAGCTAGGATTGGGTCCTTGATAAAACGGTATCGATTAACAAATTCTGCACAAAGAGTCTCAGCAACACACACTTCACACAAAGGCAGTTTCTGTGCCTTGTGTACACGGCCTAATAGACAGCAACAGCGACAACGACAGCTAAAACCAACACTGTTCCACCAAATAAACATGCTGTAAATTCCTTTGTCTTTCGACTGTCTGTAGTATACTCACGGTGGCTCGTGAAATTCTAGACATTTGGGCACATCATCAAGAAGGGAACCTGCAGGGAGATATGACACTTGTTAGCAGCTGCTATGTACTGCGAAAGGGCTCAGGCAACAGGCATAGCTTAATGAGTGCACAGGCAAGCAGCACCAACTGGAGGTGTGGAGAAAAAAAAATGCAGAAATCGAAGCTAATATAGAAAAATGTATACTGTATGCTAAACTGACTTTCAGTGATAGCAGTATGACATACACAACCACATGTAACATGTTTCTAAGACAATCAAAGGAACTTCCTTTATAACAGTTGCAACCAATACATTCTACTAGATCAAGCATTTGAAATATCACAGTTACTAGGTAGCTCTTCACTGTAGAAGATAGATATACACCCCGAGAGCTCGCGGATGAACCTTCGATTTCATGGAAATACATTCCGAAGTAGATAGATAACCTTTTTACTCATAAATTACAAGGTGTCCAAAAATTGTAAAGATGTGAGGTACTATGTGGTCAAAAGCTATATCCTTACATGGTTAATTGACCAATGGTGGATATATACAGAAAAGATGAGTGGTAAAAATAGCTGAATAAAGGAGACGCCTGACTACTCTCACAAAAAATGAAAAGGAAAAAATGGGGCTTGCATGCATACTGAACTTAGATAAAATGTGATTTTTTTCAATAAACAAAACTGAGGAAAGATGTGAAGGAAACCTAAGGAATCTAAGGAACACATTTAGGAGACAAGCTAAATTGAGGATGATGATTGGGTAAACCATATGGCACAAACACAGCAAGTCAACATGAATATTCTAGGAAAACAACCTAAATATTTCTTGAAAAGAAAGCATATTTTGACCTGCATACCATTTTTGCTCTAAAGCAAGAGTTGCAATAGCAAACATTTCAGAATGATACAAGAGTAGAGGTGAGGAAGTTCCAATGATAGCTCGTATAGTAATACTAGGAGAAACTATCTTGGTCAGACGACTGAACATGCCCAAACTACAGATGGACAACTATCCACGTGGAGATCTCATGCCCAAAAGTGAAATGTGGGTGCTAACAGATGGATAACTTGATGGAAAGTGTAAGTACGATGTTAACAAATTCTCAACTTCTTAGCGAAGGAGTCCAAAGTTTCTAAATACTGGCAAAGAACCTTCCCTTGATGGCTCTGCTACATATTTTGTCAAGAATTCCGCTCTATGATAAAAAAAATGATTACTGTAGAAAAAACATATGACATTTTCGAATATCTAAAAACAAAGAATAAATTATTACCCTTATTAGGCTGGTTACAAAAGTCGGCTGCGAGTCTGCATAGAAAGTCTTGGCTAATCAATCTTAAATAAGCGATGAGGAAATGGTCAACATGTCTGTAAGTACTCAAATGCATCCGTACATGGGATATGCACAAAAGCCTGATTTTGGCAGGAATTTTGCAAAAGAAGGGCCCATGTCAATGTAAAGTTATGTGCAACAAGCCTGAGAAAACCAGAAGATTAGAAGCCTCAGAGAAGGAAACCCATCTTACATGAGTTGCTGGTCTGAGAAAATCGGAAGTGAACCTAGTCCATGACAGGGAATACTCTTTGGAAAGGGGTGGGAGCCCCAAGTCTTGAAGCTGAACGGCTCTAGATAAAGGAAGATACTGCTTGGGGTATGGACGGTTCTAGAAGAACTACGAAGGTTTTTCTTAATTCATCTTGATCAAATAAGTTTCGGTGAGAAACTCTTTTGTAGGAATGGCTTCCATAACCCCTATCAAATAATAACTAAAACTTTTAGAAATAAACTAACCAAAGATAAAGCAAGCAGACTAATCAAACCAATATAATCCCCATCAAATCAAACTAAACTCGTGGTGAAGCAATGAACTCACACCCACACATGGGAAAATCTCTTGGCAGCATACTGACTTCATTGAAATGATTCTTATTTTTAGTACTTAAAAGTGCAGCCGCGGAACTATCAAGTAAATTATCATCTTTAAGAGAACATGAATTGCATCATGATTCCTGGCTGAAGTTCTGTAAATGAAACCCAGACAAGCTTCACACTTGAACGTTGAAAGCAATAATCTATTAATTCTACCTGGACTTGCAGAAAAAAGACATATTTTTGGATTCCTGAATATATTAGTTGCAATCAATGTGTTAATTTATTTGTATGTTTAAATTCAGACTTCGACTTGAAATCACCTGATTTGAGAATGAGAAGTGAAATTTCAGCAAAAAGGTAAGGCATGTGCTGCTTATATACGTGCAATGATAGAATCCTCACTAAAAATAACCCAATCACCACATAATGCCTTCTTCTAAGACAACTAATGAAACTAGATGTGCGGATGAAACTGTGGAGTTTCCATACTGATTTTTTAGACCACACAGTTAAATTGCATGTCAACACAGTAAGATTAGGTGAAAGACAGTGCTTGAAAGCAATAGTATTTTAACTAAGAAAAACCTGGACCAACAGAAAAAGGGAGATGTTTTGGAATCCTGAACATGTTAATTGCATCTGCCAATCTATATGTAAATTATCTGTCTGCTTAAAATTCAGAATTCGCACATAATCACATGATTTGAGAATGGGAAGTTAAATTTCAGCAAAAAAGTAAGGCCCTGTTCTGCTTATCCTGGCAACGAATAACCTAATCAGCGTACATTGCCTTGTAGGATCATCTGGTGTTTTTTAGACCACACAGGCAAACTGCATGTCAATGCATTAAGAATGGGTGAAACACAGTGCGACTGTTCCGCAGGTGGGCAACCAATCTGTACTACAAAGAATACACAACAAGAAAAAAAGGAACTACACAAAGAAAAGTGTGTTAGATGTGTGCAATGGTGATTAACTACCAAAGCCACCGTAGGGGACCTAGATGCCTAGGAAACCCAGGTGCAGACAACTGGCAGAGCTCATCCATCATTGAATCTAAGATCTGCAGCAGTGTCTTGTGATCTTTCTGGAAAAAACCTCTGCCGTTCCAGTTTCCAAATGTCCAGGTGGAGAAGATGATGATGTTTAACCGCAGCACTACTGTTTTTCTTGACAAATTTGTTATGAAATGTTTCAAAAAAGCTAATAAACCTCTACATGTAAACGATAGACTTTCTCATCACATAAAATTCTAGTAGTGTGTCCTTGTGATAGAAGCTGCCTACTATCTAATACAAATTGCTTATTATGAATTTAATACAAGTCTCATATGAGCATATGCAACTGTTACTGTACAATGGTACAGAAACACCAGATCAGAGATATGCCTCAAATTGGATGTGAGCAGTCAAGTATCTACCATAGCATCTCCAGCTTTTAATTCCTAACCCTATTCAATAATTAAATACAATTGCACTAAGCAGAGTTTTAATAAAATTTGGATCTCCCTTTCCCATCTAGTCAAGAAAAAAAAATAGTATACTAGTTATATAGTCCAAACACATTGAAGAAATTTCTGCTGCAATGGAAAGAGTGCTGAACAGGATGTAATATACCAACAAAATTGCACCTGATGCAAAACTGTGTTTTACTACGTAAATAATACCTCCAACTGATCACACGTTTGCGTTCAATTCTTGTTACTGCCTCCATCCTGCGAGCCACTGTCCTGTGAGCTACTGCCAGCACCCCCACTGTTCCCATCTTGCTGTGGTGTTTGCCCTCCCGATCCACCAAACGGCCATGGCAGTGACACATTAAATCTCCTTTCCACCACCCTTGCAGTCCCCTCCCTTCCTTGCTCAGCAGCAGTAGAGCTCCCAGATGCAGCTGCGGCAGCAATACCAACAGCCGGCTGTGGGTTTGAGGCCTTATTGCCCTCATAATCAGGATCATCGGTGGGCAGCTCGAAGCGACAAATGGGGCATGAATTGTGGAGCTCCAACCAGGGTAGGATGCAGTCTGCATGGTAGATGTGCTTACAGGGGATCTGCTTGGCCCAATCCCCAGGCGAGAAATCTTCCTTGCACACAGCGCACTCGGCGCCCTCTGCCGCCGCGACCATGGCATCGGTCACGACGACGTCAGGAAGCATGGACAGGGCCGACTTGGCAGCAGGCGGTGTGCCGTAGCGGTTGGGATCATTCTCAGCGAGCTGCTCGATGAGTTGCTCCAGACCCGGCCCGACGAAATAGTCCCCGAAGCTTGCGCCACCGGCACGGCCGCCTAGGCCGGGGGCTAGGTTGACGCTGGCGTCGTCGAGGAGGACCTGGATGTTAGCGCCGTTCTCCATGAGGCCGTGGAGGTAGTTCTGGAAGAACGCGACCGGGTCAAAGGACTCAGGCTCGTTCTCAGGTGTAGCCGTGCCGGCGGCGGAGGCAGCACCGCTCCCGCTCCTGGACCTGACGCGGCGGCCATCCTGGAGGTCGAGGATGCTTGTGAGGAAGTTGGAGAGGTCGCTGGAGGGGGTCGCGGCTGTGGAGGACGAGGAGGATCGGGATGGGGAGGAGGCGGTGGGCATCATCGGGGGGAAGGCGAAGGGGAAGGGGAGGATGGTGGGGGCGGGGACAGTGACCTCCTCCAGGAAGTCGCCGCGGCACTCAGGGCAGGAGAGCTCGCCCGCCGCGGCGGCGGCGGCGGCGATGAGGACGGTGCGGTTGCATTGGTAGCAGAAGAACTGCTTGCGCGCGAGGGAAGCGTAGTAGGCGGCGCCCGGGGTCGACATGGCGGCGCCCGGCGATCTAGGCAGGGCTGCGGCGGCGATGCGAGTTTTCTTTTCGTAATTTAGGTCTTCGCAATTCAGTATCTTGTGTAGTCCTTTTCCTTTTGTGGGTTTGTTTCTCTTGGTCTTCGTCTTTCAGATCCTGACCGGACGAACTTCGAAAAAAAAATCGGTAGGATTTCAATCCGTCTAGGAATCTAGACAAGTCTAAAAACGTTACTCCCTCTGTCCCAGTTCAGGGGGCCTACGCCGTAGCTAGGTTGTTAATTCGATCGATAAAATATTAATTATTTAAAATAAAAATTATATTATTATAAAATTTAAATATTATATTTTATATAATAATATAATATTTGTGTTAAATAATTATATTTTATTGATCGAATAAATGACTTAGTTATACGCATAGGCATTTAAATCGGGACGGAGCAAGTAATTTTGGATCGAAGTAGGAATAAAAAATTGGTCTTTGGTATAGATGTTGCGGCTGCGTACATCAATACGTGCTATCTACCTTTTCTCAGTTTAACAAAATGATTTACTTTTTCAACTACTCCGCCATCTACCTCTTCTCGGCGTGCCATCTACCTTTTTCAACTATATAAAATGAGTACATCATCATGATGAAAAATTTAGTTCATTTTATAACTGAAGAGGGTAGATTGTACCCTAACATTAACTCACTTGCATCTCTAGTCTTGAAACAAAGAAATAGTTTTGCTAATAAATGTATAGATATGATACTTTCTTCATCCAAAAATAATTGATTTGGATTTGTCGAGACATTTGAATCTAGATAAATCTAGATCAGTTATTTCTGATAAAGGAAGTACATCAAAGATGGTCACACCAAAAGAGGAAAAAAAGAGAAAACGTTTGCCAAAACACGGCTCGGCATCGGCACAAACAACCACTACCATCGACAACACTCCGATTGAGTGACACCTCTATGTAGGAATAATGCACAATCTTTATCGTCACCAAATCTAAATCCAAGTTAGATCATGGGTTTGCACCTCGGAGAAAGACCAAGCAAACTCTAGACAATGCCTTCAACAAAAAATAGAGAGGTTCGCCATTGCCACGTACAACCAAGGGAGGTCAGACTTAGGGTTTCTCGCCATTTTGTGAGATTATTCCTCTCGAGCTGCTACTAATCACTAATTATTGCATAGAAATGCTTGCTTTTTCCTTATAAGATCTAGGTTTATCCAAATTTGAGAAAAATTTGCTTGGTATAAGATTATGTCGAACAAGACCTTAAAGCTCGTAATATCTTTATTTATCGGATCTTTCACGTTTACTTTATTTTGTGAGTTGATGGATGTGGATAGACCAAAGCTAAGGATTCACGTACAGAGGTGCACATATATAGAATAATAATAATAATAATAAGATCGGTCATGAGCTGTGATCTAATCTAGATAAGTGGTGGTTGTGAAATACAACCATTTTTTTTATGTTTAAGCTTCATATTAGTCTAATTGATGAAATATCTCTCTAGGCTTATTACTAATGACTAATTATTGCATAGATGTGCAAATAATTTTATTTTTCTCCTTGCAGAAATGGACACTTTTATGGCAAAAGCTTGGCTAATTAAGAAATCACGAGCTACTAATTTCCCCAAATCAAGGAGGCCACGAAGGAGGAGTCATACACTTTAATGAGCATTGGTACGGGCTCAACCTACTCGTACGACACGGCTGTACCATGTGTCACCGCCTTCACCCGCTCAAACCAAGCAACTTTCATGAAGGCGCTCATATATTCTAAAGAACACAGCCGCCAAAAACCCTAACGCATCGTCGCAGAAGAATACATCTGAAGCCATTCGCATTTGAGGAGAGGAGATCCACCGTAGAGCGTCACCAGTCATTCCTCCTCTCCATCAACATTTCCCCACTATAGCCATAGCCATCTAATTATCTGATATCATTATGATTGGCGATACTGTAAGACTATTTGTGTTCATCTTAAAAATCTCTTTAAAATGTTTATGATTGTTGATCTAATTATGAGTGAGTGGTTCTCACGGGCTGCGGGCTAAGTCATAGCCTCGCAGCGGTATGTGCATCCTCTAACATGGAGTATTGTGTTGTGATTTTGATATTGGATTTATCCTTTGTATTTTTGTCTCTTATCTTGACACAAGGACTTGTCAGGTACCTAAGACCTCAATGATTGATACATGTATTGAGGTGAGATGAATGGTAATCGTCTTCTACGCTTGAAAACCAGTGACAACAAGGAGAGTACGGTAGTTGTTTAAAGATCCATTTAGGAGTAATGGTAACATCATAGATTTTAAGACTTTGGTTTGTTTTACTTAATAACCGCGTAACCCCGTGCGATGGTGGTATAGTAGTTAGACAAAAGTCTATAGTAAATGTGGCTGGCAAATACTATAGTTGTTACAGATGTACCTCTCACAACTTTTATCCTATATAGATCACAACTCATTAACAAGATTATTATCATTTTCTCTATTCTATATATGTGCATAGCTGCAGGTGAATTCTTAGCCATGGCCTATTTCCATCCAATGATACAAACAAAGAAGTAAACGTGAAAGTCTGGTAAACAAAGATACTACGAGTTTCCAAGGTCTTGTTCGATATAATCTTACACCAAGAAAATTATTTCCATGGTTCGATAAGCCTAGGTGACGAGGGTTAATCTCGGCAATGCCAATGGTTATGAACTTAGGGTTTCGTGGAAAAAACACTGGGGATTTAGTCGGCTGATCTGACAAAGAAGGAAGTCGAAGTCGTTTGATAGCTTTAAGAACAAACGATTACAAATTGCTTGAGGCTTGTGTTTTTGATACCTCTCCATCGACTCCTCCCAGACTTTATATAATATGCTGGGTCCCAAAGCCGTATGCGGATAGGTTACATATTATGATTATAACAGCGGTACAAATGCCGGTTTCTATTTCCTTATCTAGCAAACTATATTTTTGGTCGGATGCTTCCTAGGTCTTCTCCATGGGCTTCATGGGCTATGAGCTTTTACGCAGCTAGGGTAACCAATCATAAAAACCAGAGTAATCATACCCATGTCAGTAGCCCCCGAGACTCCATCCTAATCGTAGATTCGGGTTGAGTCTCAAAGATAATTTTAGTATTTATGATCGAAGTTTTCTTTACGAAATATTTATATATGTTTTATATTAATTTGTAGGGATTTGGTACAACATGCGTGATGCATCCGACGGATCAGGAATCATTTAATTGCTCCTGGGCAAAAACGCTATAGACCTACATCAAATTCAAGTCCCGGGGCTTGAACTCAGAATTTTACTAGCGTAATTCAGTTTGATCCGTTGAGGTATTATCGAATACTGAATCTCAGTTCTATTATATCGGGTACCCAACGTGTCCGTCGGGATTTTTCATCGTATCATCGATACGAATAATTTACTGACAGAGCGCATTTATGTGCGGTTACCAGGCCACACAGGAAAAGTTCCGGGGTCTTACCTTCATGTCATGGACATGACATTCGGAGTTTTATCGCATCAGACGTGGTCCAAAATTTTGTATGATTTTATTGACTGCCTTGTTTAGCTGCTGGAATTGCTAAAGTTATCTGTTTTTTATTTTTTGGATGCTGTTTGTAAACGCTCCCGATGGGAGTAACCGTTTGAGAATATACTGATAGGTTATTTTTATTTCTTATTCAATCTGTTAGAACTTTCAAATTTATCGGGTGTGTTTTTAACACACGAGGATAATATTTTTTTGGGTCATATTTTGACCTTTATATGAAAAACATAGTTTTCTATGGAGTGCGCGACAACGCTCCCGATAAGAGTAGCCCCCGAGACTATGTTCGGATACCTGCATCGGGACATAGGCTTATAATTCTTGGTTAGTTTAACCAGAGCAACTTATACAAATATTACCAGTATTTTGCTTGTCATAATATACTTTAATGATAAAGCCCTCAAGCATGGGAGAAAAGATAATGTATAAAAACTAAGTCTGATTTTGGAGAACTTACCTTTTATTTAAAGCTGAAGACGAAGATAAATGTTTTTGTGTACTTGCATGGCTGTTGGCCTTATTAAATAAAATTGTGGCTAAGAAGCCTGGCCGTAAGCCTTGTTTAATATAAATTGCAAAAAGAATAAATTCTAAGCGTAAAAATGTCGTAGTTGTGCGACGTTCCATGGGTTGGAGTATTTAACTTCTGTCTTCTTGTCTTGAAGCAAATATGCTCTGTTAGGGATTACTTATGTGATGATATAAGGCCCTTCCCATGGTGACTCCAGTTTGCGGTGACCATCTTGCTTGAGGCGAAGGACCAGGTCCCCTACGACGAAGGACCTGGGACACAATTGTCGGCTGTGGTAGTTGCATAGGTTCTGCTGATAGATGGTGGCCCTTTGTAGAGAAACGTTGCGAGCTTCATCGAGTGTGTCGATGTCATCTTCGAGTGCATCACTGGATGCTTCTTCATTATAGTCAGTGACTCGTGGAGACTCGTGAGTTACTTCGACTGGAAGGACAGCTTCAGCGCCGTGGACCAGAAAGAAAAGTGTTTCTTGTGTTGAATTATTTGGAGTGGTACGTAGCCTCGACCCATGCTCCGTTTACTCTATCGAGCGGTGCTAGCAACCTTTTATTAATACCAGCGGTTACGAGATCATTAGCTTTTTCTACTTGCCCATTGGTTTGCGGGTGGGCAACTGAGGCGTAGCTTACTTTTATGTCCATCTCCTTACATTACTCATTAAAGTCATTGGAAGTGAAGTTTGTTCCGTTATCGGTGATGATGCTATTTGGTACGCCAAATTGGAATACTATTGATTTGATAAAATTCACAGCCGAAGTTCCATCCTAGCTGATAATAGGCATTGCTTCAATCTACTTGGTAAATTTGTCGACTGCTACTAGCAGCAAGACGTGTTCCCCTGGCGATGATTTGTGAAGCTTGCCCACCATATAAAATCCCCATTGAGCGAATGGACAAGCAAGAGGTATGGGGTTTAACTTGGCGGTAGGTGCACCGGGTTTTGTTGTGAATCGCTGATGACTGCATATTTGCATCATGTTTTATATTATTATTTTGCATTATAGATGTAGGATCTTGGTATTTTACGGTGTTCGCGCGTGTTTTATGTCTATTTTCACCAGGATCAGTATAGATGATGGATACAATGGACATAATTCTTGGAGTAGTTGTATTAGAGAGAAAAGGAGTCAAAAACAACATAAATCGCTTATTTGAGAAATATCAATAACATCAGAAGAAAACCTGAAGCGGTCGAGGCTTACAGATGGTTTAACGACCAACTATACGGCAATAATAAATTTTCCGGCCATATAGTTCACGTTGTATAGTTGGCGCCACCACTGCCTCCTCAAAAAGTTTCACCCTGTGCAACTAGATCGGGGAGATGACATACAGAACGCCCAGAAATCACCGAAACCTCACCTCTGAAAGGCATATGAAAGGGGAACTTGCCCAAAGGATCCATCTTCGCCCTACGCAGATCTAGGAGGGCAAGGCATCGATCTTCATCTTCATCAACCGCTGCATCGCCATCATATCCATCCATCCTATCTTCACCCCATCTTGATCTTGTTGTAATTTCCGTACTCGTTGTGGATTTATACAAGAATTATTCATATACAATTGTTTCCATTATCATTGTTATGATGTTGATTGCCTCCATGTCTGAGTAGATCTTTAGGTCTTGGGGAGATGGAGAAACCCTAGCATATGATTGAGATAAGATAGAGATTATTATGTTATACATCATTATGTGTATGTGTTAATTGTCTTCATCTTGATGTTGGGAGTTGTGCATCTTTTTAATATTTGCCTCTTATGGGGACTCGATGAAAGGGATTACTTGTTGGTAGACAAATGGACGATAGCACTTACTATGACTATAAAGCTGTTGTTATTCTTTACGTACTAACTTGGAGAAACAAGGAGAACTCATAAAGCTATGTCCATGCCACGGGAGAAATCCCTTAATAGCGGGATAATACGATTAATGTCGTTTATCTTTTAGCTGTGGTTATGAAGGATGATGTGAGCAGTGGTTGCTGCATATTTGTCCATATATGGAGCTCCTCCTATATACATACATATCATGAGAATATTTGTTATAATAATCTTGATTGCTTAGTCTAAATTGCTAGCGGTGTATCCACTACTCCTTGAGAACGCCTTTTTCCCTATTTTAGTTCCAAGCTCTTTTAAACACACGATTCTTATTTTCTGCATTAAGTTTTACTTTACTTTAAATTTCTTCATTCAATCAAAAACCCAAAAACAACTTTACTTTTCTTGCATCTTAAAAGTTATTCCTTAAGTACTTCATTTAGTTTTAGTTAAAAGCATTTTAGTCTTTCGCCTACTGTTCCCTATGGGATTGATATCTTTATTTCGAAACTAGCCACAAACGATCTATGCACTTGTAGTCATCAAGCTATTTTCTGGCACCATTACCGGAGAGCTTAGTGCTATAAGTCACTTTGCTTTTAGTTATTTACTCTGGTTGCACTAATTTATAATTTAACTTGTAGGACCGCAATAATGGATAAACACTCAGCATTTAATCCAGCTTGAGGCAGTAAGGAAAATGGATTCGCCCATGGAAGCTTTTATAATTGTCAATAAAATCATAAATCCGGATGGAATTGAGATCCATCCTTTATTATTTGAACTACTACACTCTAAGAAATTTGCAGGAACTGATGAAGAGAGTCCATATGGACATTTACAATTTTTTGAAGATGTTCTTTGTTCCTTTATATTCGACGACTGTAATCTTGATATGGTTAGAATCCAGTTGTTTAGACAAACTCTCTCTAATAATGTTTGCGACTGGTATAGATATTTTTGTGCAGAAGCACCAAGGACTTGGACGAAATTGAAAACCAAATTCCTATCAAAATATTACTCAGAAAGCAAAGCTCACAGGATGAGAGGTATTATTATTAGTTTAAAATATAGTCCTGATGAGAGTTTGTATGAAGGGTAAAGGTACAAAAGCTATCTAGATAATTGCCCCATCATCGTTTGCCTGATTGATTAATCACTCACACTTTTATGGAGGGCTTAATAATAAAAATAGAGCGAACCTAGACACCGCTTCTAATGGTAGTTTTCTATCTTATACCTATAATGAAGCCTGGAAATTAATAATGAGAATGAGGGAGACGACGGAATTTTTTAATGAGGATAACATTACGAATGGTTCTTCTGAATATGCTTGTGTTAACGATTTCCTTGCAGATGAAAGGACTTGTGCAATGATTAAAACCCTTGGTATTGATTCTTACTTAGTGAAGAAAATTATTGAGAATTATGCATGGCATTTACAGGTACCCACAGAATGGGAACCCCATAAATCCCTTGAAGTAAAGAAGCGTGCAAGAGAAAGTGCGCCAATGAAAGAGTTCTCCTTTGCACCTATTCAAAAGAATATCAAGAAAAAACAAAAAGAGGAAGAACAAATAAAAAATAGATTAAATAAACCAGAAAAGAACCCCGAAGCTACCAATATGAATAATGTTATATTGAAGGATCTTATGGAAGATGGAATAGTGGATAATGAAGTGGTTATGCTAGAATCTGAAACCTCAGAATTCATCGAAGGTAAGGTACGAGCTAACGAAAATTCTAAACCTA
Organism: Avena insularis; assembly: GCA_023614405.1. Lineage (NCBI taxonomy): Eukaryota > Viridiplantae > Streptophyta > Magnoliopsida > Poales > Poaceae > Avena > Avena insularis. Next base: position 299,283,102 of record CM042684.1, read on the forward strand.
TGACTCCTATATATTGTGGAGAAACTTTCTTATATGGAGTTTGTGAGCCGATTTGCACTATAAACAGTATGCCTTCATATATTTATGAGGAACTTCACTATAATTTAAATAATCCAGATGTGGAGCCGGTAGACACTACTATTAAATTGACCAATAGAACTAATATAAAACCGGAAGGAGTAATCAGAAATATGTATGTCTTTATTGGATCACTCATGTACCCCCTTGACTTTCATATTGTTGATATGCCTCGAGATTCTTTTTGTCCTATTCATTTAGGCAGGCCTTTTGTTTCCATAACCAAAGCTCGAATTGATAATAAGAAGGAGACTATTTCATTGTTGTTTAGAGAAGAGGAAATGGCATTCCACTTCGCCAAACTAAAGAAGAGGCCATATAAAGTGGAAGATATCAAGGAAGAGAAAACGATTGCCGAGTTGGCAACAATTCATTTTAGTACTCCGCAAGATGAATTAAAGAGAAGCCTAATTAATTGGGAGGAAGCACAAGATGATGAGGAGAGAGAGGAGATGGATGATTACCTTGATTCAGTTCCAGAAGCACAAAATCCACATGACTATGAAGAACTGGTAAGAAAAGGAGATGAAGAACCTCCGCCAACTGAATTGAAACAACTTCTAGACGATATGAGGTATGAGTTTTTAGATAATGATAATAAATGTCCTGTTATTATTAGTAAAAAAATATCAGAAAATGAAACAAATAAACTCATTTCGGTCTTGTTAATCATCGTGAAGCCTTTGGATATACTCTAAGTGATATTAAAGGAATAGATCCATCCATTGTAACACATAAGATTACCATGCTTGATGATGTTGAACCAGTAATTGACACACAAAGAAGGCTTAATCCTAAAATGAAAGAAGTGGTAAGAAAAGAGGTTATACGCTTATAAGATGCAGGCATAATATATCCTATTTCTGACAGTAAGTGGGTTAGCCCAGCTCATTGCATATCAAGACAAGGTGGTCTTGATGCTGTTATGAATGAGGATGGTGAGCTAGTTCCTGTAAAACCTGTTGTTAGATATCGCATGTGTATTTATTTTAGGAAATTAAACCGTGAGACACTTAAAAATCATAAACCTATACCATTTATGGATAAAATTCTAGAAAGACTTAGTAACAATTCTTATTTCTGTTTTCTTTATTGTTATTCTGGATATTCTCAAATTGCTATACAACCGAAAGATCAAGAGAAAACAACTTTCACTTTCCCTTATGGCACATATGCTTATAGATTAATTCTGTTTGGCTTATGTAATGCAGCTACGACTTTTCAAGAATGTGTTTTAAAAATCTTCGATGATCTTGTAGAGAAAACCATGGAAGTTCTAACAAATGATTTCGTTGTTTGTGGAACAACATTTGATAATTGCCTCTACAATTTAACCAAAGTTTTGCAGAGATGCAGGCAATCAAATTTGATTTTGAATTGGGAACGATGTCGTTTCATGGAAAGAGAAGTTAAAGTTTTCAGGCATAAGGTTACGGAAAAGGGGATAGAAATAGATAAAACTAATATAGATGCTATAGAAAATCTTCTAATACCTCAGGACATAAAAAACTTAAAAATGTTTCTGGGACATGCAAGTTTTTATAAGCGTTTCATAAAGGATTTTGCTAAAATATTTATGCCTCTTACGAAGCTTCTTGAGAAAGAAACTCCATTCTACTTGGATCATGACTGTATTGCAGCTTTTGAGAACCTTAAAGACAAATTAGTTTCAGCACCCATCATGCAATCTCCAAAATGGGATGAACCTTTCGAAATCATGTGTGATGCTAGTGACTATGCTTTAGGGGCTGTGTTAGGCCAGCGAAACGGAAAGAATTTAAATGTTATATACTACGCTAGTAGGACTCTTAATAAAATTCAGAAAAATTATGCTACTATAGAAAAAGAGTTCCTAGCCATATTTTTTGTTTGTGACAAGTTTAGATCTTACATCATTAATTCTAAGGTAGTTCATACGGATCACCAAGCTTTGCATCACCTCCTTGTGAAAAAGGATGTGAAGCCTCGGTTGATTAGGTGGGTTTTATTACTACAAGAATATGATTTGCAAATTGTAGATAGGAGGGGTAAAGATAATCCGGTAGTAGATCATCTCTCCAGGATAGAGGGAATAATTACTAACCCCGTACCTATAAATGAGTCATTTCCAGGAGAATCTTTAGCGAACGTTGAAATCGCTGATCCTTGGTTTGTGGATTATGCTAATTATCTTGCGGTAAAATTTATACCCCCTGGAATGACAAGAAATCAAAGGATGAAATTCTTTAATGATCTTAAATATTACTTTTGGGATGATCCGTATCTATATCGTCATGGACCTGATGGAATGATTCGGAAGTGTGTTCCTAACCATAAAATGAATGCAATTTTGCAAGCTTGTCATGACAGTCTGTATGGAGGACATCATGCAGGCAAGAGAACTGCAGCGAAGGTACTTCAATCCAGATTCTATTGGCCCACCTTGCTCAAGGACGCACACAGGTATGTAGAACATTGTGATGCTTGCCAAATAAGAGGTAGTATAGGTAGGAGACACGAGATGGCAATGAATTATAGTCTTATAATCGAACCTTTTGATGTATGGGGAATGGATTACATGGGACCTTTTATAGAATCAAATGGTTACACTCATATTCTTGTCACCGTCGATTATGTTACTAAATGGATTGAAGCTATTCCAACAAGCCATGCAGATGCAGCCGCCTCAGTGAAGATGATCAAGGATACTATATTCCCCAGGTTTGGAGTTCCTAGATTCTTAATCACTGACGGTGGTTCTTATTTTATGAAAGGAACTTTCAGGAAAATCCTCAGCAAATATGGAGTAACTCACCATGTTGCTTCACCATATCATCCTCAAACGAGTGGTCAAGTGGAACTCTCCAATAGAGAATTAAAGACCATACTCGAGAAGTCGGTGGATAAATCAAGAAAAGATTGGTCATACAAGTTAAATGATACTCTATGGGCATACCATACTACGTTTAAAAATCCCATGGATATGACACCTTATAAGATGGTATACGGTAAGGCATGCCATTTACCTTTAGAATTGGAACACAAAGCTTTTTGGGCAATCAAGAACCTAAACTATGATCTTAAGGCAGCAGGAGAAAAACGTTTATTAGATATCCATGATTTAGATGAGTTTAGAAGTGAAGCTTATAAAAATGCTAGATTGTTTAAAGAAAAATTGAAAAGATGGCATGATAGAAAAATAGAAAATAAGGTCTTTAAAAGTGGAGACAAAGTGTTGCTCTCTAACTCTCGTGTTAAGTTGTTTTTAGGAAAACTCAGATCAAAGTGGGAAGGTGTAGCATCCCAATTGTCTAACAATTGCAATGCTACTAGCCTAGTCTATATAAATGCTACTTCCTACATATAATTGTTGCATCATAATTATATCATGCTCATGTCATCATGCCACATTGCATTTGAGCATCATATAAAACCCTTTTCATTTGGTTCTTCTCTCATATGCATTGGTAATTGCATTTGGCTCTCGATATATTGTATTTGGTTCTTGATAAATGCTTGATGCCCAAGTTGAGTTGGGGGCATATCTTTTATTCAACTCCACCACCTTTCTTGTCACCACCCCACAATTCCACCATCCAACCATATGTGAGCTTTGCATTTTATTTGGATTATCTCTAGCTCATGTGGGTTGGGATGGTTCCACTTACAATTCCACATGCTCCCATATATGCACCATGTTGTTTTCACATTATTGGTATATGAGAGCCACATGGCCACCTTTGCATGCTTTGTGAGTGGCATCCCTCTTTCTAGCTTCCATATGGATTATTATGAATATATTGCTCATGTTGGAATATTTTTGAGGATATTATGCACCTAGTGGAATACACACACTAGCATGTCCTAATTATATTAAAATATGACCATCTCCATCTACTCCACTTGGAACATCCTTTTTAATTCCTTTATCTTGGCTTTAATTCCATATTTGGGAATGCATGGAAATAAATGCCATGGGATTTATTTTTGTTCTCATAAAATTAAACATGGCATCTACTATTCATGCATGGGCCATGCAAATCTCACCACCATCCCCTTCTTTTGGTTTTTCTTGTATTTTTGGAAGTGGAGCATGGTTCTTTGCGAATCAATTCATGTTGGCTCTATTCTTTTGCTCTTACCATAAAACCTTACCCCCCTTGTTTGATCTCTCCTTACCATGTGCCCTCAAAATCATCCCCTCACATGTGTATGCTTCCATGCATGATCATGTGAGATCCAACCCTAGCCCTTCATCTCTACCCCAAAACCCCATCCCTCACCTCCATATCACACTAACCATACACTTGTTTTTGCAAAACCCTAACCCTACCCCACCTTAACCATCTACCCCTTTGACCTGCCGAGGCTACCCCTCCAACCCTAACTCTAACCTAACCCGAGCCCAACCCTAGCTCACCCTTCTCGGCCTCCCCTCTCTCTTTCTCTCCCGCTGCAGGCCGACCCCACACCCGAGCTTCTTTTCCTCCCTGACCTCGCCCTGGCCAGCTGCAGCCACCACCCCAGGCCGAGCACGTGAGCGTGAGGGAGAAAAAGGTGGTCGAAGCCACTTTTTCTCCACCCGATCCCCCACGGCACCCCTCTCTCTCACCGTCCTTATCTACCCCTCCCCCTCTCTGCCTGGCACCCTAGATCCACCCCGGGCCCTGCCTAGCCACTCCTCTCTCCCCCACCTGCCGTTATCCCCTCTCCCCTCCGTCGCCGTCCACCGTCGGCATCTCCTCTTCCACCACCACATAGGAGGCGGGCGTGGCGTGAGGCGTTGGATAGGACCGAGGCGAGCCCCTGGACCGCTCCGGTGCACTGCAGCGAGGAGGAGAAGGCCCAAGACCGTTGTATGCCGACGAAGCCGACAAGGAAACCCTAATCGCTGACCGTCTGCATCACCGCCGATCCCCTGTGGTTCTGGCCGAACCATCCCCATCGGCAACCTCGCGGTGAGCTCCCGATACTCCCAGACATCCTCACAGTTGCCGTCGTGTCCTGGTCGCGTCGATCGTTCCGTCGAACGCCCTCTGCGCGCCGGCGTTCGCGGTCGGTTTCCACACCGTGGCGTCGCAGAGGTAGATCTAGCCATCTGACCTCCCTACCGGCCCCTCCGCGCGCGTTAGTGCCGTCGCTGTGAGAGATCGGTCGATTCGATCCCCTACGCCCGTGCGCCTGTTGTCTGTCGGTTTAAAACGGGGAAGAAAAGCGATTACTGTCGCACTTTGCACAACCCCCTCCCCCACCTTTTTACTCTCTCAAACCCGCGCTCCCCTCCGACCCCACCTGTCAGCCTCGGTGGCTTTTTACAAAAAGGCTCCCGCACTTCTGTAAATTCAACCCGCGGCCCCTGGTTTTGCCGCATGGCACGCGCCCGGCCCGTCTCTGTCGCGTGGGCCTGCGGAGCATCCGGTCCCACCTGTCAGTCTCCCCGGCTAGCTTCTGCGCCGGTGGGAAAACTCTCTGTCACGCGCAGTGTCGCCAGCTCAGCGCGGTCCCACCTGTCTGCGTCTGTGGCTAGGCGACGCTGAGTATAAAAAGTCTGGCTGTTCATCTGTTTTAAAAAAAACAATTTCAGAAATGTTTTAATATAAATTTAAATTCTGTTTTTAATAACTTTTAATCTGTAAATCCAAATAGTACAAATGATATATGTTTTTGAATCAGAAAAATGTGAGGATTTCAAATATGCCATTCAAAATACCTTTTGGGCAAATTAAATTTTCAAAATTGTTTAAATGTAATAAAAATGCCTTTTCTTAATTAATTAATAACTTTATTTCTACAACTCCAAATTTGGAAAATAATATGTCTAAATCGATCAGCGCGACGAGCCTGTTCTAACTATGCATTCTATGTTCTGAATTGCAGCATGCATCATATAAATATAAAGTATGAAGCAACTTATTTGGGGTTAAAATGTGACCAAAAACTTAACAAATGCTTTATTCTTGTATCCCACACCTCATCCATGCCATGCTACATTATTGCCATGTAATTTGTGCATCATTCATCATGGCATGCTTGTTTGTTTGTCGCATTTTATTCATATGCTTGTGCACTTTATTTATGTTGGCCCTTGTTTGTTTGGTTCTTCTTCGAATAGGCAAAGCGGAAAATACCAGAATCGTGAGTACTACGGATCCGTCTCTCGCCTCAACTGAGCTGCCAGGTAAGCACTACCACATGCTTGCATACATATAGTACCTATTGCCTCTATCTTATTCTTGCATCATTGAGTCGCGATTGCATTAAATTGAATCCCAAGTACGGCATAGCCTTTACTTTTAAACCCCACCGAAGCTTGTTCCTCCATCCCATGAGCCATTACTACAGGAGTTGTTTGAGCCATGCGAGTCGTAGAACAGCATGTGTAGGGTATGTGAGTGTCTGATGGATAACGAGGTACCTAAACAACTTAACCTAAGTAGTAATGGGATAACTAATGAAAGAGGCACCGGTGAGCAATATCTGCTATTTGGTTTTTCATGCTCACTTGTGTCCCGTAGGACCCCGAGTACTTGATTCCTGTTCCTTGACTATTCGCACTATCCACATCCGGGAGGTCTTATGGAACCCCCTGAGCCAGAGCTTGATTCATTCTTATTTCTTGGGGCCACAAAGTAGTTTGGGGCTTTATTACTATCTTGTACCTATGCCATGCTTTACTGCTTTATTTAAAATTGTGCGTGGAGCACCTGTACTATTTTGGATTGTGGCATGTTTTCACGGTATCGACAAGCCTAGTCACACTTTTGGGTTCCCAGTCATTTACAACCATTGACACAAACCCTGGGTCCGTTCCGGAGCCGGCCAACTTCGTTGCGGGTAGCTTAGTGGGGTGGCCCCCTGAAATGTTCCTGAATCCTGTGATCACTTTGTCGTGAATGCCTCGTTGGGTTTTGATTTGGTTTTTCTGAGGTTGATCGAGTGTGTGTTGCTATTTGTGCACCCCTGCAGGGTAAATCTTTCTGAAAGCCGTGTCCGCGGTTATGGACGACATGGAGCACAGTTTCTCGATCATAGACAAGTATAACTAAAGTACCGCTTTTAATCTGACTAAATACCTGACTAGTAAATAGTGCAATACTCATGGAATGGTTAATAAAACTGCCAACGGATGGATTGTTTGTCCGCTTTCTCGTTGGTAAGCGAGAAGGAGGATGGATCTGTTAATTATACTGTTATAACTGTTGTTACTAATTAACGGACATCCGTCTATCATTGGTTAGGTGGATGGTTAGCGAGTATCTATAGACTTGTTAGTTATTATCTTTTGCTGCAATTGCGTCACCCCCAGGTTATGTCCCCTTTAGAGGCATAAAGACTTGCTGAGTACCCCTAGGGTCTCACACGATAAATTGTTTGATTCAGATGAACAGGTGTACTCGCAAGATGGATACTGGGTGGAGGAGACATATGATGTTGGCAACGATCACTCGGTGTAGAGATTCCGGGGATGGGGATCCGCGAGATCAGTGGGCGAGATGTGTTTATTTACGTGGCATCTTATGCTGAGTTGCTTCTTATCCGTACTCGGATCTTGTTTTCCGCTTCCGCCTGATACTCTGATGTTTGATGTATGAGGAGCTATCCTAAACTATTATCTCTATCTAGGATATTTGGATCTTGCCGTATGGCGTTGCAATATTTCTATTTCTTTTAGATGGAATGGCTCTGAAAACTGTTGTATGGTGGCTTGCATACATACTCACTTGTGTATGTAGTTGATCCCTTCGCCTGCCGACTACGCCGCTCGTTCTTGTCCTGATGTTCTGGAAGTGGTTAGGACGACCGACGGGTCTACCTGTGAGTGGCCCCTAGGCCCCACCGTACTATTTTAACCCCTTTCGCTCATCCAGGCATGCAACTTAGAGCGTAGTTCACCGAGGTAGTTACAGAAGGTCCCTATATAGTTGAAGAAGCTTATTCATCGGGAGCGGTGAAGCTCCAGGGAAAAAACACCCTCTCTTTTTTGGGTGGTAAATGGACAATGCTTGAAGCATTATCAGGCAAAAGAATATATAAGTGCAGTCACCATACAAGTGATCACCCCAGAAGAGGTGATTAAACAAAGATATACAAGGAATGGCAACTGCAAGAATGATAGAATCGAGACAAAATGAGCAACACTATGGTAAAGCTATTGACCATAAAAGAGCGCTTCATGGGAGACAACCCATGTGAAATTAAGGTTTGAGTAAGTTTTAAATTTTCAATTAAGTTTTAGTTGAGCTTGTGTAGAATAAGAAACATTTTAAGCTTTAGCGAAGAAAAAGAAGGTTGATAATGCTAATATTGGTCGAAAATTTAAGCTGTCATTTTCTGTCAAAACTTGACATTTCATTAAGTTTCAGATTAATAAAGAACTCTATGAGAAGCAGGTAATTTTCGGCGGATCCAGAAGGTTTAACGACCAACTATACGACGGGAATAAATATTCCGGTCGTAGAGTTGCGGTTGTATAGATATTTCGACACCACCCCTTCCGTTTACCGAAGGTACAGAAAGTTTAACGACCAACTATACGGCGGGAATAAAAATTATGGCCATATAGTTGTCGTCATATAGATATAGATGCCTTCGTCAATATTCTTTTCTGGTGTACTGATAGTTTAACGACCAACTATACGGCGGGAATAAAAAATTCCGGTAGTATAGTTACGGTCGTATAGATATTGACCCATGTCCAGAAAATTTATTCGGACTACTGACGGTTTAACGACCAACTATACGGCGGGAATAAAAAATTCCGCCCGTATAGTTCCGGTCGTATAGTTGGTTCCACCGTAGATGGCAATCTATAGTTGGTTCATAACTATACGGTTGGACCTATATGGGCAGCGCCCGTATAGTTGCTTGTTATGGATGGGAGCTAGGGTTTTCGACCTCTCCTTTTAAAGCTAATCACATCTAACCTTTTTCATTAAGTTTTCACAGAGCTACAGCCTCTAGCCTCGAAAAATCCTCGCCATCCTTATACAAGCCCCTTCTAACAACATCTATGTAGTGAAGCTATGCAGCCCTTCCATGTCACCAAGATCTGGAGGAAGAAAGAAGAAAATCTCGTGAAGAGGATCGAAAAAGTAGAGCCTAAAGGATCATCACCATCATCCAGCTCGGAGATCAAGCCTCTCCCAAACTGGGAGGACATGTTCCCGCAAAGGATGGATATGATGAGGAAAGCAGAGCGGGGAAAGAGCAAGGATGAGTATCTCCCTAATCCCTATCATCGCAACATAGGATCCTATTATAAACCTCCTCTGGGTCCATCGCCTCTTAAGCCTAAGAAGGCGCGACAAGATGAGATTCATGATAAGATCTATCAGTTGGAAAAAGCTTCAAAAGCATGTATTGAAACAATTGGAGAAGGGATTGACTCTTACTGGATGATGAGCAAAGACCTTGATAAAAAGGTCAATGACATTGATGGTAGAGTTGGTTTCCTAATTAAAACTGTTTTTGAGTTGACAGACAAGAAGAAATTCCTCCAGAAGAAAATTTTGAAGCTTCAATACGACATGGCCGAGCTCAGCATTCACCTCGCAAGCATGGCAAAAGTTTGCAACACAAGGGAAGAAGGCAATAATCTTCCTACCCAGGAGGAGGAATAGGTACCAACAAGGAGTTATTTGATCCTGCCTAGCTTGATTCCAAGCTTGGGGAGATCTTTAAGACCTTGAAAATTATCTTATAAGTTTTATATTACTATTTTAGTTTTGCATTAGTTCGAGCTTAGAAATAAAGTTTGCATTAATTGAATTCCCTTCAGGAATAGTCGATCCCTTTTATGAAATTCCGAGCTTATTACCATATATGAAGCATTATTTAGTTTGTGCTTGTCTTATTGGATATATGAATGGCTTGAGTATAATTTTACTTGCACTTGATGATAGCAATAGGAGTCTTCCACACCATTGGTATTAATGGGACATACAAAGATAATTTGGTCAATATGTTTTAAGTTCATGGTTTGATTTACAAAGGAAAATTATCTAATCAATTAAGTTGAAAAAGAAACCTTGAACAGAGGAAAATAAAAAGTGCTATCAAATTAGAGTGAGAATAAGACGAGGTAGAATATTCAAGCTATAAAGATTGCTTGATATACAATTGGAATTTGGTAATCGAGATCGTTAAACTTTGAATTCCTACATGAAGTGGACTGTATGGCTAGCTCCTTTGCACAACACTTAAAAAAAGTGTGAGCATATACATAAAAAGAAAGAAGAAATAGAGCGAATGTGCAAAGAGCAAGTAGGCATACACCACTATATTGTAGTATGACAAAGAAGCATTTGAGATTTTAAATCCCAAGTGAATATGTTAATCCAAAAACACTTGGGACTACCTCGCTAATTCATTCGGTTGAACTGAATACTTTTGAAAGATCGGTATAAGGGACTAGAGGAGGGTGAATAGGCACTACTCAATTTTATGTTACTTTTTAATTTAAGGCTTGACACAAAGTAGGTTCTCTAGATGTGCAACTAAGTGATAAAACCTAAGTGACAAGAAAGCATACATATAACAATAATAAGGAGTAAAGGATAGAAATCACCGAGAGGGAACACGAAGATGTTTTCCCGAAGTTCCTTCCTTTTGAGGGGAAGTACGTCTCCGTTGGAGGGGTGGGTGGTGCTAAGACCATCAGCGCCACTAAGTCCTCACCCTATTCTCCCGAGCACCTGCCTTGCGGCAAGCACACGATCCACTATGCGGTGACCTTGAAGGTGGCAATCAAAACCTTGTACAAAACCTTGGGACACTTCTCCACAACTGAATTGGAGGCTCCTAAGACGACCTCGAAGCTCTTACACATGAGGATGAGCTATGGAGGGCGACTTCTTCAAGTTAGGGTTTCCTCAAACCCTAGAGCAATAACAACTTACACAAATGGTGGGGAAACACAAATTCCTTTGGTGGAAAGCTAGGACTAGGTCTCCTCCCTCAAATCCCCAAAGGGAAACAAGTTTGAGTGGCTAGAGAGGGAGATCTAGGTAGTTGAAGCTCAACATTAATGTAGGAGAGAGAGTGGAAGCCGCAACTCACACTTGGAGAAGAAGGGGGTATTTATACCCCCTCCCACAAAACTAGCTGTTGCAGCATCACTAACCCCGGAGTCTTCGGGCTCCAGGGATGGAGTCTTCGGGGGGGAGTGGAGTCTCCGGCGCGGGAGGCAGGATTCCAGGCTAGACTCCGGAGGGGTGTTTAGAGAGGAAACTGGGCCACCCCGGAGTCCTGGCCAGAGACAACCCCAAAGTCTCCGGGCTCCATCCCGGAGTCTCCGGTCAGGCCAGAATCTCTAGGGAGGCCATAGCACTCCGGGTCCAAATCCGCACTAGGAGACAGAGAGTTCGCCAGGGGGCAGAGACTTGCCCGGAGACCTGGCCGGAGTCTCTGGGCCAAGACCCAGGAGTCTCCGGACCTAGACCCCGAAGTCTTCGGACCCAGGGGAGGCATAACTCGAAGCATCCCAAAAAGGCACCATCTCTTTGTGAGAAATTGAAACCTTCCCTTTCGAATACCATAAAGTTGTCTTGTGCAATTATATGGATATACCTGCAAGGCTTAGCACACGATAAAAACTATCTTGTGTTGACACCAAACATCAAAACATGATTAGGGCAGGAAATGCCCTTTCAATCTCCCCCTTTTTGGTGTTTGATGACAACACAAGGATTTGCGCAAGAAAATACAGGAATACAACACACAAGATATAGATGCTACGAGTGCCCACACGAGATATCCATATGACTAAGTGCACAAACTAGACAAAGAGGAAAACTCCCCCTCGAAGTTACAAACTTACCATTAACACCGAGATAAGAAATAAACGAGATACTCATACCTTTGCACCAAAAGATGTGATGAAGGGATATATAATCGGATCCAATATGAGGGAACTTCATCATACATGATATATAGATCCATAGATAAGATATATTCCACATAGTCTTCATACATACCAACACAACATAGGTCCACACATGATACGAAACAAAGGTCCATAAATAAAAGCGAGGAGAATAAGAACAAGTCACAAGAAAAAACATCAAACAAAAGAACGAGCTTGTGACTTTCCATGCAAATCCCCAATGCTACCTAATAGCAACTTCTCCCCCTTTGGCATCGAGACACCAAAAGGGGACAAGAGCTAGACTACACGCCCAACCGGATCACTCATCATCCTCATCGTCCTCGTCATCCTTATCATCACTAGGGCTTGCCTCGGAGTCTTGATCATCATCGGGAGAGGGGCCCTTGCCCCGGAGAGAAGAGGAAGCATCGTCCTCAAACATGCGCCAATCAACGGAGCCTTGAGCCCAAGAGCTATACGAGAGAGTGCGGGAAACCTTAAGCTGGTCCTAAGCATCACTAGAACCCTCAGCATCACTGTCATGCTCCCATTGGTGAAACTTCTTCAAAATCTATTTGTCCCGCTTGTATGCTTCATACTGACCTTTGCAGATATCAATGTTCATGCACAGAAGCATCTTCTCCCAGAAGGTGGCCTTCTTCATTTTCCCCTTCACATACTCACGAGAGAAGGAAGGCAAACGAGCATTGTTGGCATTCTTCCTCCTAGCATGGACTGGGCTGGCAGCAGGGGTGTTATCCTCCTCATCCTCTCTAATCACATCATCAGGAACGGGAGCAGAATAGCCACGAGGGTCCATAGAGGTAGTGGGAGCCTTGTGCTGCAACTGGAGCAAGAGATGATCAACAACCTGAAGGCCCTCAAGTGGGGAAGACAATTCCATCTTTGCAAACATGGCAAGCATAAGCCTCATGATGTAAGGAGAGTAAGTGGGAGTCTTCTTATCGGAGATGTTGATGGCTAGCTCCATGAAGATGAAATACATGACGTCGAGTGGAGTGGCAGGAGCCTCAGGACCCTTGAGAAACACAGAATGAGCAAGAGCCATCAAACGAATCAAGGTGGCGCGAATGGTGTCAAGATTACCCGCTTGAGGATAGATGTTCTGTCAGAACATGCGGATCACAATGTGGAAGGGAGGCACGAGGTTCCTTGCTTCACCAAGGACACCATGCTTGTTGTAGAGAGGAGCAATGGACTTCTTTGAATACTCAAGCCCGGATGTCTCATGAATGCGAAGACCAACCGGGGCATTCCTTCCCTCAAAGGGATACTCCAAGATCTCGACAAACTCACTGATGCTAGACTGACAACGAACCTCCCCAGTCATCCAAGTCATGGGAATCTCATTACCTTTACCAAACACAAGAGTAGCAAAGAACTGATGCACAATCTGGATGTTGCAATCTTGCTGAAACTCCATGAGAGGATGTAGCCCAAGCTTCTCGGTGATCCAGAGGGCGTCAAAGAAATAGGACTTGTTGTTCATGAAGGCAAAGTCAAGAGGATGTTGCGGGCAGACGGGCTTCTTAGCTGACAGATGAGCATACACCTCATGCATGATCAAGTACTGCTCATGCCTCTAGAAACGAGCATCAGGACTGTTGGAAGGCATATCATAGAACGGTTGCCTCCTCATAATGCGGAAATCACCAGAGCTCATCTTCTCGAGGGTGGTGATGCTGACAAACTCCTTTTCTTGGCCAGTTCCTTGCGACATAAACGCTCTTCCTCATGCCTCTGAAGTGACAGAACCTTCTTGTTCTTGGCCTTTTTAGCAACCTCTTCACAGCTATCATATGGGCGCTGCTTGATCTGCTTGGACAGCTTGCGAGGGTTGCCCCCATAGTTCAATGTCTTGGACTTGGTGCGACGAGGGCGAGAGATACCGGAACCACCTTGATCCATGGGATATGCTCCCAACTGGCGGAGGAGAGGTCCGGCGGCAGGAAGGGAGAGGCTACCAACGGCGGCGGTGGATCAAGGAGAGAGTTTGCTTTCTATAGATATCAAAAGTGTTGTCAACTAGGGCGGAGGAGGCCTAGTGGCGAATGGCAGGGAGGGGGCGGGCGATTTTGGGAAGAGAGAAGGGGTCGGGGTGGAGGGGAGTAATTGGGAGTTACCCCCACCCTGACCCACCTCTTCAAAATGCAAGAACCTGCTAGGCTGGAGTTTCTAGGCCAAGGGGCCAGAGTCTCCGATCCACCGGAGTATCATGGGTTAGACCCTAGAGTCTCCAGCCTCAACTACCAGGAAACGCCAGAACAATGTAGGATTTTCAAAACTCAAGCACAAAGACGCAAGGTAGCCCGAGGAAGATCCAAAGAAGACACATAAAACCAGAGATAAAAGAGATAACCATCAAGTTGGCATAAACACCAAACCATATACAAATGTGTGGGTCGGTGGCCGAGGCCACCATGTTTGAGTATACTTGGCTTGGCACCGCGAAGATGTATCTTGGGTCCATTACCAAAACTCGTCATTGAAGCTCACATATCACAAAATGATAGAAAGAGGATGATTTTCTTACTTTGGGCATAATGGGGGGAGGGATGGCCCAACCAATTAGGACCGCACTCCCCCTATGTCCATGCCTACATCTAGAAAGGATAACATATGAATGCATGGGTATGGGTGCATGGTCTCAAGCCACATTGCTCGAATCAATGATATTTAGCTCATGCCTTAACTCTCGAATCTCTTCTCATCAAGGGGCGTGGTGAATAATTCCGCAAGATTCTTCTTGGTGCTAACATAAGAGAGGTCAATATCTCCATTATTCACATGCTCCCGGATGAAGTGATGACGGATATCAATATGCTTGGTCCTTATGTGTTGCACCAGGTTGTAGGCGATCTTGATTGCAGTTTCATTATCACAAAGAAGAGGCACTTTGTCACAAGTGACACCGTAATCCTTTAAAGTTTGCCTCATATCATAGAACGGCTGCCTCCTCATAATGCGGAAATCACCAGAGCTCATCTTCTTGAGGGTGGTGATGCTGACAAACCTCCTTTTCTTGGCCAGTTCCTTGCGACATAAATGCTCTTCCTCATGCCTCTGAAGTGACAGAACCTTCTTGATCTTGGCCTTTTCAGCAACCTCTTCATAGCTATCATATGGGCGCTACTTGATCTGCTTGGACAGCTTGCGAGGGTTGCCCCCATAGTTCGGTGTCTTGGACTTGGTGCGACGAGGGAGAGAGCTACCGGAACCACCTTGATCCATGGGAGACGCTCCCAACCGGTGGAGGAGAGGTCCGACGGCAGGGAGGGAGAGGCTACCGGTGGCGGCGGCGGATCTAGGGCGGAGGAGGCCCAGTGGCGAACGACAGGGAGGGGGCAGGTGATTTTGGGAAGAGAGAAGGGGTCGGGGTTGAGGGGAGTAACTAGGAGTTACCCCCACCCTGACCCACCTCTTCAAAACGCGAGAACCTGCTGGGCTGGAGTCTCCGGGACAAGGGGCCGGAGTCTCCGATCCACCGGAGTATCATGGGTTAGACCCTGGAGTCTCCTGCCTCAACTGCCAGGAAACACCAGAACAATGTAGGATTTTCAAAACTCAAGCACAAAGACGCAAGGTAGCCAGAGGAAGATCCAAAGAAGACACATAAAACCAGAGATGAAAGAGATAACCATCAAGAAGGCATAAACACCAAACCATATACAAATGTGTGGGTCGGTGGCTGGGGCCACCATGTTTGAGTATACTTGGCTTGGCACCGCGAAGAAGTATCTTGGGTCCATTACCAAAACTCATCATTGAAGCTCACATATCACAAAATGATAGAAAGAGGATGATTTTCTTACTTTGGTCATAATGGGGGGAGGGATGGCCCAACCAATTAGGACCACACTCCCCCTATGTCCATGCCTACATCTAGAAAGAATAACATATGAATGCATGGGTATGGGTGCATGGTCTCAAGCCACATTGCTCGAATCAATGATATTTAGATCATGCCTTAACTCTCGGAATATCTTCTCATCAAGGGGCTTGGTGAATAAATCCGCAAGATTCTTCTCGGTGCTAACATAAGAGAGGTCAATATCTCCATTATTCGCATGCTCCCGGATGAAGTGATGACGAATATCAATATGCTTGGTCCTTATGTGTTGCACCGGGTTGTAGGCGATCTTGATTGTAGTTTCATTATCACAAAGAAGAGGCACTTTGTCACAAGTGACACCGTAATCCTTTAAAGTTTGCCTCATCCATAACAATTGAGCACAACAACTAGCGGCCGCAATATACTCGGCTTCGGCGGAAGACAATGATACACAATTTTGTTTCTTTGATGACCAACACACCAAGGATCTATCAAGGAATTGGCAAGCCCCGGAGGTTGATTTCCTTCCAACTTTGTCTCCCGCCCAATCCGAATCCATGAAACCATGAAGAACAAAGCTAGAGCCTTCCAAAGGCCAAAGTTTGGGGTATCAACTAAATATCGAAAGATTCGTTTGACCACCACAAGGTGGCTTTCTTTTGGGGCGGCTTGAACCATGCACAAATACCTACACTCAACATGATATCCAGTCTAGATGCACAAAGATATAGCAAAGAACCAATCATAGAACGGTATACCTTTTGATCCACATCTTTACCCTTAGTATCAAGAGTGAGATCACACTTGAGAGGCATGGGAGTCTTGGCTCCATTTAAATCCGTCAGCTTGAACCTCTTGATCATATCTTGAATGTATTTGGCTTGATTGATGAAGATACCTCCAATAACTTGCTTTACTTAAAAACCAAGAAAGAATTGCAACTCCCCCATCATAGACATTTCAAACTCGTCGGTCATTAGCTTAGCAAAAACATCATTGAAAGCTTTGTTAGGAGAGCCAAAGATGATATAATCAACATAAATTTGACATATGAACAAGTTTCCTCCAACTCTCTTAGTAAAAAGAGTGGGGTCGATTAGCCCAACTTCGAAACCACGATCTACCAACAACTTTCTAAGGTGCTCATACCACACACGTGGGGCTTGTTTAAGGCCATAGAGAGCCTTATCAAGTTTGTAGACATGGTTTGGAAACCTGGGATCCTCAAAACCCGGAGGTTGCTTGACATACACCAACTCATTTAAGGAACCATTAAGAAAAGCACTTTTAACATCCATTTGTTGTAGTTTAAAGTTATGATGAGATGCATATGCAAGCAAGATACGAATGGATTCAAGACGGGCAATGGGGGCGAAAGTTTCACTTTAGTCGATCCCCTCGACTTGGGAGAAGCCTTGAGCCACCAATCTTGCCTTGTTGCGAATAACCATCCCATTTGCATCTTGCTTGTTCTTGAAGATCCACTTTGTTCCGATGACATTATGGCAATCCTTGGGTCTCTCCACCAATGACCAAACTTTGTTACGCTCGAAGTTGTGAAGTTCTTCATTCATGGCATCAAGCCAATCCAGGTCTTCAAGCGCCTCAAACACCTTGGGTCTCTACACAAGAAATAAAACTAGTGTGGCCAACAAAGTTAGCCACTTGGTTACGAGTAGAAATGCCCCTTTCAAGATCACCAACAACATTTTCAAGAGTAATTAATTCATGGATGAGCTTGGCAATCCTCCTTGTTTCACGACGAGCATGAGCTTCCTCAATGGATTCTTGAGAAGCTACTTGGTCATCACCACTATTTTGATCCTTGTCTTGACCTTTAAATTGAGCTTGCTCCTCTTCTTGATCTTGCTCGACATTTTTACTTTGACCGTTCAAGTGAGCTTGACCTTGGTCATTATGGGGTGAAGAACACCCATCATTTGCTTGAGCTTGACCTTGATCATGAGCCACCTCTTTAACAATGGCATATCGAAGGCTATCGGTTTGACGTAGATCTTGAGTAGGTGAGGGCTCCACATGAGTAGAGCATTGTCCTTCTCCTTCCACCACAAGGGGTTCCTCAACGGGGCGGAAAAATCCCACACCCGTTCTTCTTATGGCTTGAGGAGGAATTTCATCACCTACATCACTAAGATCAATTTGCCCCACTTGGGAGCCATTATGCTCATCGAACTTCACATTAGAGGATACTATAACTTGTTCGGTGGATTTATTATAGATCCTATAAGCATGAGAGTCCGATGCATAGCCCACAAAGATACCTTCAATAGTGCGACTCTCGAACTTAGATGACCGGTTACCTTTCTTGAGAATGTAGCACTTGTACCCAAACACCCGAAGGTAGTGAATACTTGGCTTCTTGCCGGTGAGGATCTCATAAGGAGTCACATCCAAATGCTTGCGAAGATAAACCCAGTTGGCAATGTGACAAGCGGTAGAGATAGCTTCGGCGCAAAAGTTATATGAAGACTTGAACTCCGTAATCATGGTTCTTGCCATATCCATAAGAGTCCAGTTCTTCCTTTCCGCCACACCATTTTGTTGAGGGGTATAAGGAGTGGAATATTGATGCTTTATCCCCTCATCACCAAGAAACTCATCAAGGGTGTAGTTCTTGAACTCGGTCCCATTGTCACTCCTAATGGCTAAGATCTTCTTATTATGTCGACGTTGCACTTCATTGGCAAAGTTGATGACAGTTTGTTGGGTCTTACTCTTCTTCTTGAAGAAATATACCCATGTGTATCTTCAGTAGTCATCAACGATAACCAAACAATACTTCTTCCCCCCAAGACTATCAAAGGATGGAGGACCAAAGAGATCCATGTGAAGTAGCTCCAAGATTCCATCGGAATAGATGGTGGTAGTTGGGGGTGAGCCATCTCATGGAGCTTCCCTTCAATGCATGCCCTACACTCACGATCTTTGACAAAACACACATTATCGTTTAGACCAAGGATGTGGCCTCCCGTATGGAGGCTTTGCAAAGACCTCATTTTGACGTGGGCAAGACGGCGATGCCAAAGCCATCCCACGTCACCTTTACCCATTAGGCATGTCGCGGTAGGTGTGGGTTTCTTATCGAAATCTACCACATACAAACCATTCTCGGCGTACCCAACAAAGTCTATAGAGAGAGTCTTGCTCCACATGAGAACCACAACCTTAGGAGTAAAGTAGACATTAAAGCCCATAAGTGTGAGTTGATGAACGTAAAGTAAATTGTATGAAAGGGTTTTGACAAGCATAATGTCCACAGTGGATATATCCGGTGTGACCACTACCTTACCCAAACCCAATACCTTAGAGGTTGATCCATCTCCATAAGTGACACACATATTGAAGGGAATATGCCCGAGAGGCAATAATAAAGTGGTTATTATCTTATTCCATGTTTATGATAAATGTTTATTTTGCATGCTATAATTGTATTAATTGGAAACGTTAATACATGTGTGTTTAATAAACAAAATACAAAGTTCCTAGCAATGCCTCTCATATAAACTAGCTCGTTGATTAACAAGATGATCAAGGTTTCCTGATCATGGACATTGGATGTTGTTAATAACGAGGTCACAACATTGGTGGAATGATGTGATGAACATTCATTCGAAGTATAGCATTACGATCAAATTCATTATGTTTATGTTGCTATAACATCATATGAAGTAATCTTAGTCCTTAGACCATGAGATCATGTTAATCACTAACACCGGAAGAGTATCTTGATAACATCAAACGTCACACCGTAACAGGGTGACTATAAAGGTGGGTCCAGTGCTACGAAGGTGTTATGTTGAGGCTCATGGATCAAGAGTGGGATTTGTCCATCCCAATGACGGATAGATATACTCTGGGCCCTCTCGGTGATATCACATTGAAATAGCTTGCAAGCAAGTGATGTGATCACTAGAATGTTATATCACGGGAACAAGAAAAGAGTGCATGTCGGTAACGAGATCAAACTAGGTATTTGGATGCCGATGATCGAATCTCGGACATGTAACATATCAAGAGACAAAGGGATTTAGTTACGACGTTAAATGTTCACACGATCACAAGAGTCATCGTTGAATATGTGGGAGTCAGTACAGATCTCCATGTCTCGATCATGTCTGCATTATTCACGAACCGTAGGGTGACACACTTAAGGGATACCGACACCATTTGGAGCAAATATGTTTTAGATAAAGATTTAAGAAAGTGCTGGAATTATTTCAATAGACACCGGAATTGTTTTAGGTGAAATTGCAGAAACTGGTTCTGCATGTGATATTGAAATGTTGCAGGGGGTTTTATGTGAATGTTTGTTAATTAATGTAATTAAAAAATTCTGAATAAAATAAATAAAATAGTTTTATTTAATGAGAGCTTGCATTAAATTTGGTGGAAATTTAATGCATGTGTGAGTGGAATTTTGAGTGGAGGCTTTTTATGGGAGTGGGAGCTCCACCCACATGAATGTGGAAGAGGTGGGGGCACCACCATGGCTGCCATGCCATGGCCTTGGGTGCCCTCCTCTTCCCTATAAAAGGCCCCCCTCTCCTCCTCACAACACACACCTCCTTGTGAAGGATCTCTCTCCCGCTCTAGTTATTCCCCATGGTCTCGGATTAGCGAGATACATGTTCCCGGTGGCTTTATCTGGAAAGGAGTTGCTTCTTCCGCTGCTTTGCTGGAGCGAGGGACGAAGGTTGTCGGGGTACCAGGCGTATGTGCGATCACGGATGCACCGCTGCTTTGCGGTGCTGGACTTCCTGGAGCTGGATCCGATGGACGTGCTGGAGCCGGACCCGCTGGACTTCATCATGATCTTGAGATCGGCAAGTGTATGACTACATCATCCATGAGTTCCATCTCGTTAACAAAGCTTTGTTGTCTTCGAGGGTAAGTTCTCTATGGATGTATATCCTCCTGTTGCTTGTATCTAGTAGATAGATCTTGGCGATAGTTCCCATCGGAGGATTTTTTTGTTTTCTATGCTGTGAACCCAACAGTGGTATCATAGCCTGATCTATGCGTAGGTGCTTTGCACGGGTAGTACACATATGTTTATATGTGGGCGATGATGATTATGTTATTGCATCTTCTATATATTTTGGATATTGGTGGCATAGTGGGATGAAGCGGCCCGGACCAACCTTACATGTCATCGCACATGAGACCGGTTCCACGACTGACATGCAACTAGTTTTGCATAAGTGGCTGGCGGGTGTCTATCTCTCCTACTATATTCAATATCTGATTTACAACGAGTTTCTAATAACTTGGTTATCCTCGTTGTGGTTCCATGTTCGTAGGTAAGACCGGTTCTATCTCCGAAAGCCCTAAGCCACGTAAAACTTGCAATGGATAAATTAGAGGCGTCTAGTTTAGATCGTTGCTGGGCTAGTGTGATGATATGGAAATGTTATAAGTAGATGTATGATAGATACTCTTACAACACACTTAATGTGTAAGTTCCATAGACCTTGGCCTTACACACAAAGGAATGATAGAGATCATACCACGATGCATATGATAGAGATCAAATGCATGGACCATATCATCCCACTTTACACATTTGATGTTCGCATCTTACATTGCTAGTTTGGCATTTTAGTAGAATTATAAGATGATCCCTCATTTAAATATCAAGACAAAATGTGTTCTTCCTTAAGTATGCACCGTTCTATGGATCGTGTTTCGAGACATCATGTGATGATCGGGTGTACTCGACTCTACGCTTTCATACAACTGGTGTAAGACAGTTTTACACACGTGAATACTAAGGTTCTTACTTGGCGAGCCTAGCATGTACAAACATGGCCTCGGAACACGGACCAAAAGGTTAAGCATGAGTCATATAGTTGATATGATGCCCATATAGATGCTCGCCTTTGAAGCTACATCGACTCACGTGATGATCGGACTTCGTGTAGTCGATTTGGTTCATGTAATCACCAAAAAGGCACGAGGGATGTTGTTTTTGAGTAGGAGTTCATTTCTAATTTGTATTAGTCGAACTTAATTTGTCATAAACTAAATCGAAGTGAATTTGCATAATTTGTTGTAGTCATTGGCATATGTTCACTACCTTATGCTTAGTTTTAATTGAGATAATAGAACTATAGAATTCTTGATATTTACTTTACGAACTGGTATCGTATTATTTTGAATGTCAATTTAAGGTTTAGAATTCCTATTGCAAACTTTCAGCAAACTCTATTTACTCCATGAAGTTTAATAAGTAGTATTAAATCAACAGTAAGAATTCCAATGTTAGTATCTAAAGTATCATGTTTGCCTCCATGATTATTGATATTCAAAAGTTGTTTTAATATCAAGATTATCTAGGAGCTGAAAATTGTTTCAGAAACCATCATGTGTGGAAGATATTGTGATATCTGAAATAATGTTTTTGGTTGCATTATGATAGAGTATAATTTAGCAAAATACATATTCTCATATTGTATGAGAATTTGTGAAGGATGGAGATGCTAGGCATCCGGATCTCCCAAAAAGATTTTGGGAATTAACATTATACTCACGATTCTTCCTTATAGGCTATAGTAGCTTGATCATGAAAGTTGTCATGATAAGGATGAATAGAAGATGTAAGAAAATGTTTACTACACTAATAGATTACTAAAGAATGGATTTTTGAAAGAACACCAAACATTTGATGATGGTGATCCACTTCAAAGTGCAAGTCCAAAGGTATTAGTATTTGACTATACACACTTTGTACTATGTGTCATGTGAATGACACCACTATTGATGTTGATAGATTCTTTTAAAAGAAAAGGAATTGTTGAAAGATAATCTATAAAATATTTGGCAGAAAAGAAAAGGTTGGAGATGTCCAACTTAGGTATATAGAAGATGTACATGTTAGGGCTGTATTCCTTGCTTGTTAAACAATGTGGTTCTGAGGTATTGGATACCGAATTGGCTGGTGTGAAGTGTCATACAGAACAACACAATTCAGGAACTGCAACGGCCTAAGTAACTGGCAAGAGAATAAGTGATGATGTTCATCGAAAACAAATAAAGTGTTATTGTGTTTTTCGTTGTCGTCAAACCTAACCTTCAAGATTTGTTTTAATAATTGTTATTTTGTTCCAGTATTACAAGAACAATGGTTGTTCAAATAATTACCGTATTCCATAAAAGATGGATGAACTTTTACAAGTCTAGTTGGAGAAATCACATCCATAAACAGTATTGCTAAAATGTCGTAAGACAAATGATTGGAAGATCACTTATGAAGTGACATTGCTGTTTGAATTATATTGGAAAGTAAACATGAAGAAACTCCATGTTGATGGATTTTTGGAGTCTTTTGATTTTGATCAATTGACGCTTGTGAAATTTTCCTCGAGATAATTGAAACTCCGTCCATAGGCTAAAGAGGAACGGATGACTAACTTATTGGATATTATGCATGTTGATGTATATAGTCCATTATGTGTAGCCATATGCGATGGATCTTTTTGCTTCATATGCTTTCTCCAGAAATTTGAGTGAATATATCTATATATATTTACTTAATAAGGAAGAAGTATGAAACATTTGAAAATTGTTCAAAGACTTTCAAGATGAAGTGAAAAATCATTGTAACAAGAAAATAAAAGAGTTTATGATTTGATCATAAAGGAAGATATTTGAGTTACAAGTTTAGCAAAACACCTAAGATTTCAGGAATTGTTCCATGAATTTGCATTTCCCGATAAACCATAGGAGTATGGTATGTTCGAGAGATCAAATCAAACCTTGTTTGACATGGTAAGATCAAAGGTGTCATTTATAAAACTGCCATTATGTTTTAAGGATTAAAGCTTTAGAGACTACCGCTTTTACACTAAAAATAACACTATCGTGATCCGTTGAAATGACACCATATGGGTTATGGTTTGGGATCAAACCCGAATTATCTTTTCTTAAATTTTGGTATGCTATGCATAAGTAAAATGTTTACAACCAAAGTCGGATATGCACGTCTTTGTAGGTTATCCCAAAGAATGTATTGGGAATTCCTACATAACACCAAGGACAAAAGAGTTTATCGCTTGGAACGTCAAGTTTCTTGAGAAGGAATTTTTCGTGAAAAGTTAAGTGGGAGGACAATATAACTTTGATAAGCTTGTTGAACCTTAGCTATATGTGCTAAGTAGTGCAGCACCGGAAAGTGTCCCGATGGCGGCCACAATGCTCATGGCTCCCGTGATTACAAAAGGTGTGATCTTGGAGATTAGAGTTATTATTGAACCATGTGGGTCGGTAAGAACCAAACAGTAAGATTTGAAACAGAAGTCGTTATTGTATTAACAATGATGAACCGACTGCATGCAAAGAAGCGATGATGAGCCCTGACTCCATAAAATGACTAGAAGTCATAGAATCCATGATAGTATCCATACACGAGAAATCAAGTTTCTGAACTTGGAAGACCCTCCAGAAAGGCGTGAAGCCTATCGGTTGTGTTTGGATCTATAAAGAAATAGACATGGATGTTTAACATCTAAGAAATAGTCGACATGTCGAAAAGAAGCTTACGGCAATATTCAAGGAGTTGACTATGACAAGATTTGATCTTTCATAGTGATATTTAGTCTTGACGGATTAATGTAGCAACCACTACATATAATGTGGTATATGGTAGCTGAATAAACAAAACAAGGTTCTTCTAATAGAATGGTTACCTAGGACGTGTACATGACATAGTCTGAAGGGTTTTGTTAATTCAAAGGGTGCTAAAAGGGCATGCACACTTCAATAGTTGAAGTGAGCATATCGGAGTTGGAATCTTCACCATGATGAAAATGTTAAAGGAGTTTAATTTCATCAGAGACGATGAAGATGCTTGCATTTGCAAGAAATTAAGTGGGAGCGCTGAGACAAATTTCCAATACATTATGCAGAGTACATATTGTTGATTGGAAATGATGTATCTTTTATTGACACAAGTTAAGAATTTCATTAAGATAAGATTTTGATGAAAGACTTGGGCAAAACCGGAATATTTGGCATCAATGTTTATATGGATAGATTGAGGCGCTAATATGGTTATGCCAGACGTACATATATGAGATATTGAAAGGGTTCAATATGGAAACAACAAGAAAGGTTCTTGCTGCATGGAAATGATTTTATCAAGATTTAAGTGTTCCAACACTTGGTGAGTAAAATCACATAATATTTTGATTGATTATACCGTGATATGTATATATCCAGATATGTCCTATGCTCTAAAAGTTATGAGCACATACTAGAATGATTCATAATATGATCATTGGACGATAGTAAAGATATTCTTATGAGCTTTGGAAGAACTAAGAATATATCATGTATAAGTGACAAATAGTTAAAGGTAGTTCATTGTAAAGTGTTACATTGATACTAGTTTTTTCACAAGATACAAATTAAATTTATCTCAATTTAGACTATGGGTGGCACAATGTAATGGAAAGGATGTTCCATGATGGATTTGGATGAGTTCCAAAGTTGAGGCATTGTGACAGATACTACAACAAAAGGCTAAGTATATGACTGCTATAGTAGCAACAAAGGGGGGCATTTGTGTTAAGTAGTTTGTTATCAAACTAGGTGTGGTTAAAAGTGGGATAATACTATGAAGATATATTGTATGACAATAATATCAACATACTTTAACCTGAACGAACTAAAGGTCTCACCAAAGGACCAAATTTATGCAATGCCATCTCATTTGAGAATGAGTGATGCGTAGAGACGCAAAGGCATACAAATACACACGGACCTGAAAGTGCCAGATCCGGAGATTATGTTAACCACTAGCAAACGCGTATATTCAACACCTTGGTGTTGTATATACAAGTTTACAAACTAGAATATTGACTCTAGTACAAGTGGGAGACTGAAGGGAATATGCCCGAGAGGCAATAATAAAGTGGTTATTATCTTATTCCATGTTTATGATAAATGTTTATTTTGCATGCTATAATTGTATTAATTGGAAATGTTAATACATGTGTGTTTAATAAACAAAATACAAAGTTCCTAGTAATGCCTCTCATATAAACTAGCTCGTTGATTAACAAGATGATCAAGGTTTCCTGATCATGGACATTGGATGTTGTTAATAACAAGGTCACAACATTGGTGGAATGATGTGATGAACATTCATCTGAAGTATATCATTATGATCAAAGTCATTATGTTTATATTGCTATAACATCATACGAAGTAGTCTTAGTCCCTAGACCATGAGATATGTTAATCACTAACACCGGAAGAGTATCTTGATAACATCAAACTTCACACCATAACCGGGTGACTATAAAGGTGTGTTCAGTGCTACGAAGGTGTTATGTTGAAGATCATGGATCAAGAGTGGGATTTTTCCATCCCGATGACGGATAGATATACTCTGGGCCCTCTCGGTGATATCACATTGAAATAGCTTGCAAGCAAGTGATGTGATCACTAGAATGTTATATCACGGGAACGAGAAAAGAGTGCATGTCAGTAATGACGTCAAACTAGGTATTTGGATGCCGATGATTGAATATCGGACATGTATTATATCACGAGACAAAGGGATTTAGTTACGACGTTAAAGTTTCACACGATCACAAGAGTCATCGTTGAATATGTGGGAGTCAGTACGGATCTCCAGGTCCCACTGCTGATTATTGATCGGAGAGGGGTCTCAATCATGTCTGCATTATTCACAAACCGTAGGGTGACACACTTAAGGGATACTGACACCATTTGGAGCAAATATGTTTCAGATAAAGATTTAAGAAAGCACTGGAATTATTTCAATAGACACCGGAATCGTTTCGGGTGAAATTGCAGAAACTGGTTCTGCATGTGATATTGAAATGTTGCTGGGGGTTTTATGTGAATGTTTGTTAATTAATGTAATTGACAAAATTCTGAATAAAATAAATAAAATAGTTTTATTTATTGAGAGCTTGCATTAAATTTGGTGGAAATTTAATGCATGTGTGAGTGGAATTTTGAGTGGAGGCTTTTTATGGGAGTGGGAGCTCCACCCACATGAATGTGGAAGAGGTGGGGGCACCACCATGGCTGCCATGCCATGGCCCTTGGGTTCCCCCCTCTTCCCTATAAAAGCCCCCCCTCTCCTCCTCACAACACACACCTCCTCGTGAAGGATCTCTCTTCCCCTCTAGTTATTCCCCATGGTCTCGGATTAGCGAGATACATGTTCCCGGTGGCTTTATCTGGAAAGGAGTTGTTTCTTCTGCTGCTTTGCTGGAGCGAGGGACAGAGGTTGTCGGGGTACCGGACGTGTGTGCGATCACGGATGCACCGCCGCTTTGCGGTGCTGGACTTGATGGAGTTGGATCTGATGGACGTGCTGGAGTCGGACCTGCTGGACTTCATCATGATCTTGAGGTCGGCAAGTGTACAACTACATCATCCACGAGTTCCATCTTGTTAACAAAGCTTTGGTGTCTTTGAGGGTAAGTTCTCTATGGATGTATATCCACCCGTTGCTTGTATCTAGTAGATAGGTTTTGGCGATAGTTCCCATCGTAGGAATTTTTTTGTTTACTATGCTGCGAACCCAACACATATTAGAAGAATTAGGTCTCGTTTCGTCAAGCATCTCTTTGCTTCCGGTCATATGGCTAGTGGCACCACTATCGACCACCCATTTTCTTCCACCGGAAGCATAGTCCTACAAGAAATCAATGCTTGGTTTTAGGTACCCATTTTTGAATGGGTCCTTGTTTGTTAGTCACAAGAATCTTGGGAACCCAAATGGCCCAATGATAATCATCTCCATAAGAGGTTCCTACATATTTAGCATACACATGACCATTATAAGATTTCATAAGAACATAGGATGGGTTATATTTTCCCGCGAAATCATTATGAGATGGTTCATCACCATTCCTAGTGACAATTGGTTCCTTTGTCTTTTGCCATCTCCCCTCCTTCACAAACATAATCATTTTGGAAGGGGGGAGGACAAGTTCTTCTTCTTCTTCTTACCCTTGCTCTTCTTCTTTGACTTGGATGCAAACCCAAGTCCTTCCTTAGTCACATTGTCCCTTTGATTACTCAAAAGGGCATTTAGACTCTTCTCACCTTGAATGCATGAGACAAGGCCGTTCTCAATTGTAGCTTTCAACTTCTTGTTCTCCTTGAGAAGATTTTCATGCTCACAACAAGGGTTAGTAGAACATGAAACATTACTAGATGGCATGGATGATATATCTTTAGTCACTTGAGTTTGAAGTTGTTCATGTGATTTTGAGAGAGTAGAGAATTTTCTCAATAAGGACTCATGTTCCCTTTCGAGTTTCTCAAAACTTTCATTTAGTCTCTCATGACCAACCCCAAACTTGAGCTTTTCCTTTTTAAGCACATTAGTTAAACCAAGAGCATGGTCACATTCTTTAACAAGTTTAGAGATGTTCAAGTTAAATGATTCTTCATGCGCAATATACTTCTCTTCTAAGGTAACTCTTTTACTTTGCTCTTCCTCAAGAGCATCGGTCAAGGCGGCTACCTCCATGGTGGCCTCCCTAGCATGAACAAACATCTCCGAGATGGAGTCATCTCTCTCGATGATGATATAGCGTGCCTCACCTAGTTGACTCAAGAGAGCCTTGACACATACCTTGGCTTCTCCTACCAAGTTATCCAAACAACTAGTGGATTCCATTATTTCCTTCTTAATCTTGAGACTCATTTCACCATCATATGATGATGCAATAGTATAAGGAGGAGTAGTGGGTGGAGGAGTTACTGTGGAGGATTTAGCCATGAGACATGTGGGGTTGGTGACGAGCTTGTCCTCATTTGGAGAGTCAAAGATAGATGTCGGGGATGCGGTTGAAGAGGTAGTGGCCACTAGACATGTAGACTTGGTGGTGCGCTTGTTCTCGTTGGGAGAGTCAAAGAGAGATGTTGGTTGATACATTGCAAATGTATCTATAATTTTTGATGTTCCATGCTTGGTTTTATCTACTTTCTTGTGTTTTATCCACACTTTGGAGTACTTTTCATATGATTTCCTGGACTAACCTATTAACAAGAGCCACAGTGCCAGCTGCCTGTTTTGTGTTGTTTTTGGTTCTAGGAAAGTCAGAAAATGAATATTCTCGGAATTGGACGGGACAAAAGCCAAAGTCATTATTTTACCGGGGGACACCTGGAGCCAGAATACGAGACAGAGAAGGGCCAGAGGGCAGCCACACCACCTGGCCGCGTGGCCAGGCTTGGCCGCATGACCAGGCTTGGCCCGCGCCAAGGGGTGGTGTGGCCAACCCAGGCACCCCCTCGACCTCTCCTTCCACCTATATTTTGCCTCTGATATGGAAACCCTAAGTACCCGATCAAAAATCCACGAAAGAGTATGTAGCCGCCGTCATCTCCATCCCTAGATCGAGAGGGATCTGAAGCTCTTCCCGGCACCCTGCCGGAGAGGGGACTTCACCCTAGAGGCCTTCTTCATCATCATCCAAGCCTCCGGTGTGATGCGTGAGCAGTTCATATCTGGACTACGGGTCCATGTAGTAGCTAGATGGCTGGTTCTCCTCCTTTGTGCTATCATGTTTAGATCTTGTGAGCTCCGTTCATGATCAAGATCATCTATTTGTAATTCTGCATGTTGTGTTTGCGGGGATCCGATGGATATTGAGATGCTATTTCAGATTGATTATTGATTCTATCATGTCTTTGTTATTTGTGATCTTGCATGCTTTCCGTTGTTAGTAGCTATCTTGGCCAAGTAGATGCTAGCAACTCCAAGAGTTAGTATTTATGCTCGATAGTGGGTTCATGCCTCTGGTAATCTAAGGAAGTGACAAAAATCTCTAAGGTACTAGATGTGCTGTTGCTACTAGGGAGAAAACAACAATCCTTTGTTCATAGAACAATCGTATTGTTTACTTTACACGCAATTCATAATGCAATTATCCATTGCTTGCAACTTAATACTAGAGGGGGTTCAGATGATAGCCTGAAGGTGGATTATTAGTCATAGATGCAATTGGATGGCGGTCTATGTATAATGTTGTAATGCCCAATCAAGTCTCAAAGGAGTCAGGATGATTAGTATATGCTTGTATGCTTTCTCGATGTTTGTCAATTGCCCCGTTGTAATTTGTTCACCCAACATGTTATCTATCTTAAGGAGAGCCACCTCTAGTGAACTATGGACCCCGGTCCATTCTTTTACATTCAATCTACAATCAACTGTTTACTGCTTTGTGTTTACTTTCTGCAAACTATTACTTTCTTCCATTCGATACGTTTAATCCTTTGTTTTTAGAAAAATCAGTGAGATTGACAACCTCATCGCAAGTTGGGGGCAAAGTTCTGTGGTTGTGTTGTGCAGGTCTCCATGTTGCTACTAGCACCGGTAGTGCGCCCTGCCAAGGCTCAGCTAGCAACACCTTTGGGGTGTTTCCTTGCTCCTACTGGATTGATAACCTTGGTTTTGTACTGAGGGAAAACTTGCTGATGTGCTCATCATACCTTCCTCTTGGGGTTCCCCAACGATCTCGATATATTTTGGGCCATCATTGGTGAAGAGGTTGTGGTAGTAGTAGTAGCGGAGGTGGTGGAAATTGTAGCAATGGCGGCCACGCCCACAATCTCTCCATCATCTTCATCATCACTATCATTCTCATTGTTCTCTTCATATTCTTCATGAGCCACCAACACATATTTTTGTGGCTCCTTCTTGTTGGAGAAGTTCTTGTTTGGGACTTTCTTGATGAAGTTCTTGTTTGGAGTAGGCTTGAACTTGGATTTCAAAATGAGATCTTCCACCATTATCTTCTCTCTTCTCATACAGGCATTCGGCGATGAAGTGGTTGGATTCTCCACAACCATAGCATGATCTCAATTTGGGTCTTGCACTAGTTGTGGTAGTTCTTGATGTATTTCCCTTTTCCATGATTCTTTCAAAACCTTCTAGAGACTAATGCCAATTGCTCATGAAGAGCACACTTGATGTCTTCGTCATCTCCTTCTATTATTCCCAAGGAGTCAACTTCTTCTTCATAGACATGAGCCTTGGCCTTCAAAGCAAGAGTGGGTGAATCCATCCTTCGAGCCCAAGCAAGAGCATCATCGGCGGTCTTGTTCATGATCCCAAGAACCACAAACTCATTTAACACTTCATTGGAGGTAATGTCATAGAAGTCTGTCCTTGAGCGAATATTGTTGGCCATTTCCCTATGGAAGGGTAAGATGGATTGCATGAACTTGCACTTGATCCACCTATCATCCACATCCCTACTACCATGGTCAATCATTCTAATCGAAAGGGTCATGACCCTTCGATAGAGATCTTCGGGAGTCTCATCTTCCTTTCCAACAAAGGAATCGGCTTCATAGTGCATTTCTTCAAACTTGGAGTTTTGAATGCTTTCATTGCCAAGATAGACTCGTTGAAGAGCATTCCAAGCCTCCTTGGCGGTGTCATAAGCACGAATGTGAGTCATTTGCTCAGGATTCAAAGCATCTTGGAGAATGGCCATGGTGGTGGCATTGAGTTGATTATTGATTTCCTCGGTGGGTGTCATGTTGTATATGTTGTGCGGATAGAAGCCGAACTCCACAACCTTCCAAAGATGAACACTAGAACTTTTAAAGTGAGAGCGCATGAGATATTGCCAATTGGCGAAATTAGATACATCAAGCATAGGTGGTGGTCCACGATGATTTATGTGTGGCATAGGAAGAGGTGCCTTATTATAGCTAGATGGTGGGGGCATGTATCCCATGGGCTTGCTTTTGGCCTTGTTTCCATTCTCATCAATGGGAGATTCCTTGAGGGGATCTTCCATTGGTTTGGAGCCACTTGATGGATTATCAATAGCATCGGCAACCACAACTTCCTTTTTACCAAGATATAATTCAAGCAAGTCTTTCATTTCTTGTCGAAGCGTATCCATGGAAGCGGATATCTCACTCTTAGTTACGGGATTTACATCGGGAGTAGTATCACTCCCCCTTGAGTCACTCATACTTCTCTTAGGTGGTTAAGCCAAAGAATAGCACCTTGCTCTGATACCAATTGAAAGATCGGTATAAACGACTAGAGGGGGTGAATAGGCGCTACTCAATTTTACGTTACTTTTCAATTTAAGGCTTGACACAAAGTAGGTTCTCTAGATGTGCAACTAAGTGATGAGTGCATATTTGCATCATGTTTTACACTATTATTTTGCATTGTAGATGTAGGATCTTGGTATTTTACGTCGTTCACGTGCACCTTTTATGTCTGTTTTCACCAGAATCAGGACAAATGATGGATCCAATGGATACAATTCTTGGAGTAGTTGTACTATGGAGAAAAGGAGTCAAAAACAACGTAAATCGCTTATTTGGAAATATTAATAATACCAGAAGAAAACCAGAAGCGAACAAGGGAGGCAGAGAGCTCAACGACCAACTATACGATGGAGCAATTTTTCCGACCGTATAGCTCTGGCCGTATAGCTGGCGCCGCCTCCGCCTCATCAAATAGTTTTGCCCCGTAATATTGGTTCGGAGAGACTACATACAGAACACCCAGAAATCGAAAAAATCTCACCTCTGGAAGGCATCTGGAGGGGGAACTCATCTGCCAGGGATCCATCTTCATCCTGCACAGATCCGGGAGGCTAAGGCATCGATCTTCATTAACCACCGCTGCATCACCACCATCTCCATCCATCCCATCTACATCTTGTCTAGATCTTGTTGTAATTCCCGTACCCATTGTGGATTTATACAAGTACTATTCATCTATTATTGTTTCCATTACCATTGCTATGATGTTGATTGCCTCCATGTCTGAGTAGATCCCTAGTTCTTGGGGATATGGAGAAACCCTAGCATATGACTGAGATGAGATAGAGATTATTATGTTATACATCATTATGTGTACGTGTTAATTGTCTTCATCTTGATATTGGGAGTTGTGCACCTCCTTAATATTTGCCTCTTATGGGGACTCGATGAAGGGGATTACTTGTTGGTAGACGGAGGGATGATTGCGCTTACTGTGACTATAAATCTGTTGTCATTCTTTACATACGAACTTGGGGAATCAAGTAGAACTCATCAAGTCATGTCCATGCCACGGGAGAAATCCCTTAATAGCACGGTAACGCGATGGTTGTCGGTTACTATATGATGTGGTTATGAGGGCGATGTGTTCAGCGGTTGCTGGCAAATCGTGCATATATGGAGCTCCTCCCACATACATACACATTATGAGAATATTCGTTATAATACTCTCGATTACTTAGTCTAATTTTCTAGCGGTGTATCCACTATTCCCTGAGAATGCCTTTTCCCTATTGTAGTTCCAAAGTTCTATTACACACGCGATTCTTACTTTCTGCATTAAGTTTTGTTTTTTACTTTAAATCACCTTGTTCAACCAAAAACCCAAAAACAACTCTACTTTACTTGCATCCTAAAGTTATCTCTTAAGTACTACATTTAGTTATAGTTAAAAGCATTTTAGTCTTTAGCATACTGCTCCTTGTGGGATCGATATCTTTATTTCGAAACTAGCTACAAACGATCCGTGCACTTGCAGTCATCAAGCTATTTTCTGGCACCATTGCCAGGGAGCTTAGCGCTATAAGTCACTTTACTTTTAGTTATTTACTTTCGCTGTACTAATTTTTACTTGAGTTGCAGGACCACAACAATGGACAACACTCAGCATTTAAACAAGCTTGAGGCAGTAAGGAAAATGGGTTCGCCCATGGACGCTTTTATAATTGTCAACAAAAGCATAAATCTGGATGGAGTCGAGATCTATCCTTTATTATTCGAGTTATTGCATTCAAAGAAATTTGCAGTAACCAATGAAGAAAGTCCATATGGACACTTACAATTCTTCGAAGACATCCTTAGTTCCTTTATTTTCAATGACTGTAATCTTGATATGGTTAAAACCCAATTGTTTCAACAAAATCTCTCTAATACCGTTTGCGACTGGTATAGATCTTTTTGTGCAGAAGCACCAAGGACTTGGGAGGAATTGACAACCAAGTTCCTATCAAAATAGTATTCTGAAAGCAAAGCTCACAGGATGAGAGGTATTATTATTAGTTTCAAAAATAATCCTAGTGAGGGCTTATATGAAGGATATCTAAGGTATAAAAGCTACCTAGATAATTGCCCCACCATCATTTACCTGATTGGTTAATCACCCATACCTTTTATGGAGGGCTAAGTATTGAAAATAGAACGAATCTAGACACTGCTTCTAATGGCAGTTTTCTATCTTATACTTATGATGAGGCTTGGAATCTAATAATAAAAATGAGAGAAGCAATTGAAAATTTTAAAGATAGGGAAAATATTACAAATAGTTTTTCTGAATATGCTTGCATTAATGATTTCCTTGCAGATGAGAGGACAGATACAATGATTAAAACCCTCAGTATTGATTCTTACTCACTGAAGAAAATTATTGAGAATTATGCAGGGCATTTGCATGGAACGGGAACCCCGTAAACCAGTCGAAGAAAAGAAGCATGCAAGAGCGCTAATGGAAGAGTTCTCCTCGATACCTATATAGGGGATCTTTGAAAAAAGACAAAGAGATGAAGAACAAACAAAGAAGATACCAAAGAAACTAGAAAGGAATTCTGAAGCTACAAATATAAATAATGTTATAATGAAGGATCTTATGGAAGCACGAATAGTGGAAGATGAAGTGGTTATGTTAGACCTTGAAACCTCAGAATTCATCAAAGGTAAGGTTTGAGGTAATGAAACTTCTAAACCAATGACCCCTATATATTGTGGAGAAACTTTCTTATATGGAATTTGTGAACCAATTTCCACCATAAATATTATGCCTTCATCACTTTATGAGGAACTCCGCTACAATTTAAATAATCCAGATGTGGAACCGGTAGACACTATTATTAAATTGTCTAATAGAACCAATATAAAACCGAAAGGAGTAATCAGAAATATCTATGTCTTTATTGGCTCACTCATGTACCCCCTTGATTTTCATATAGTTGATATGCCTAGAGATTCTTTTTGTCCTAGGCAGGCCTTTTATTTCCATCACCAAAGCTCGAGTAGATAATCAGAAGGAAACTATTTCATTGAACTTTGGAGAAGAGGAAATGACATTCTACTTAGCAAAACTAAAGAAGAGGCCATATGAAGTGGAGGATATGAAGGAAGAAAAGACAGTTGCCGAGCTAGCAGCAATTCATTTCAGTACTCCACAAGATGAATTAGAAAGGAGCCTGATTAATTGGGAAGAAACACCAGATGATGAGAAGAAAGAAGACACGGATGATTACCTTGATTCAATTCCGGAAGCACAAAAACCACATGAATATGAAGAATTGGTAAGAATAGGAGATGAAGAACCTTCGCCAATAGAATTGAAAAAACTTCCAGACAATATGAGATATGAGTTTTTAGATAATGAAAATAAATGTCTTGTTATTATTAGCAAGAATCTATCAAAAAATGAAACGAATAAACTCATTTCAGTTTTGGTTAAGCATCGTGAAGCCTTTGGATATACATTGAGTGATATTAAAGTAATAGATCCATCTATTGTAACACATAAGATTACCATGCTTGATGATGCTGAACCCGTAGTAGATACACAAAGAAGGCTTAATCCTAAGATGAAGGAAGTAGTAAGAAAAGAATTTATACGCTCACTTGATGCTGGCATAATATATCCTATTTCCGACATTAAGTGGGTTAGCCCAGCTCATTGCATACCAAGACAAGGTGGTCTTGATGCCGCTATGAATGAGGAAGGTGAGCTAGTTCCCGTGAGGCCAATTGTAGCATATCGTATGTGCATTGACTTTAGGAAGCTAAACCGAGAGACATAGAAAAATCATAAACCTATACCATTCATGGATAAAATCTTAGAAAGACTTAGTAATAATTCTTACTTTTGTTTTCTTGATGGTTATTCTGGATACTCTTAAATTGCCATACAACCGGAAGACCAAGATAAAACAACTTTCACTTGTCCTTATGGCACATATGCTTATAGATTAATTCCTTTTGGCTTATGTAATGCAGCAACAACTTTTCAGGAATGTGTTCTGAAGATTTTTGATGATTTCGTTGAGAAGAGTATGGAAGTCCTAACAAATGATTTTTTTTGTTTGTGGAACAACTTTTGATAATTTCCTCTACAATCTGACCAAAGTTTTGCAGAGATGCAAGCAATCAAACTTGGTTTTGAATTGGGAACAATGTGAGTTCATGGAAAGAGAAGGTAAAGTTTTTGGGCACAAAGTTTCGTAAAAGGGAATAGAAATAGATAAAACTAATATAAATGCTATAGAAACCTCATGACATTAAAAACTTAAAAATGTTTCTGGGACATGTAGGTTTTTTATAAGCGGTTTATAAAAGATTTTGCTAAACTAGCTATGCCCCTCACCAATCTTCCTGATAAAGAAACTCCATTCTATTTAGATCATGACTGCATTGCAGTTTTTGAGAACCTTAAGGATAAACTAGTTTCAGCACCTATCATGCAATCTCCAAAGTGGGATGAACCTTTCGAAATTATGTGTGATGCAAGTGATTATGCTTTAGGGGCTGTTTTAGGACAGCGAGATGGAAAGAATTTGAATGTTATTTATTATGCTAGTAGACCTCTTAATAAGATTCAGAAACATTATGCTACTACAGAAAAAAGAGTTTCTAGCTATAATTTTTGCTTGTGACAAATTTATATCTTACATAATTAATTCTAAGGTAATAATTCATACGGATCACCAAGCTTTGTGTCACCTCCTTGTGAAAAAGGATGCTAAGCCCAGGTTGATTAGGTGGGTTTACAAGAATACAATTTGCAAATAGTAGATATGAGGGGTCAGGATAATCCTGTAGCAAATCATCTCTCTAGGATGGAGGGAATAATTAATGACCCCGTACCTATTAATGAATCATTTCCGGGAGAATATTTAGCAAAAGTAGAAATTGCTGATCCATGGTACACGGATTATGCTAACTATCTAACAACAAAATTTATACCTCCCGTATGTCGAGAAATCAAAGAATGAAATTCTTTAATGATCTTAAATATTACTTTTGGGATAATCCGTATCTATATCGTCATGGACTTGATGGAATGATTCGAAAGTGTGTTCCTAATCATGAAATGAATGCAATATTGAAAGCTTGTCATGACAGTCCATATGGAGGGCATCATGCAGGTAAAAGAACAGCTGCAAAGGTACTTCAATCCGGATTCTACTGGCCTACCTTACTCAAGGATGCACACAGGTATGTGGAATACTGTGATGCTTGCCAAAGAAGAGGTAATATAGGTAGGAGACAAGAAATGGCAATGAATTATAATCTCATAATTGAACCCTTTGATGTTTGGGGAATGGATTACATGGGACCATTTATAGATTCAAATGGTTATACCCATATTCTTGTTGCTGTTGACCATGTTACTAAGTGGGTTGAAGCTATCCCAACAAATAATGCAGATGCATCTACCTCAGTGAAGATGATCAAGGATGTCATATTCCCCAGGTTTGGAGTTCCTAGATTTTTAATTACTGACGGTGGTTCTCATTTTATGAAAGGGACTTTCAGGAAAATCCTTAGCAAGTATGGAGTAACTCACCGCGTTGCTTTACCATATCATCCCCAAACAAGTGGTCAAGTGGAACTCTCTAATAGAGAACTGAAGACCATACTCGAGAAGATGGTGGACAAATTAAGAAAGGATTGGTCATACAAGTTAAATGACACTTTATGGGCATACCGTACTGCGTTTAAAAATCCAATGGGTATGACACCTTATAAGATGGTGTACGGTAAGGCATGCCATTTACCTTTAGAACTAGAAATCTTTTTAGGCAATCAAGAATCTAAATTATGATCTCAAAGCAGCAGGGGAAAAGCGTTTATTAGACATGCATGCTTTAGATGAGTTTAGAAGTGAAACCTATGAGAATGCTAGGTTTTTTAAGGAAAAATTTAAGAGATGGCATTATAGAAAAATAGAGAATAAAACTTTTAAAAGTGGATACAAAGTGTTGCTCTATAATTCTCGTCTTAAGTTGTTTCCAGGGAAACTAAGATCAAAGTGGGAAGGTCCATATGTAGTTGAAGAAGCCTATTCATCGGGAGCAGTGAAGCTCCAAGGAAAAACACCCTCTCTTGCATGGGTGGTAAATGGACAATGCTTGAAGCATTATTGGGTGAAAGAAGATATAAGTGCAATCACCATAGAATTGAGCACCCCCTAAGAAGTGATAAAGCGAAGATATACAAAGAACGACAATTACAAGAAGAATGGACTCAAGACGGAATGAGCGATACCACGGTCAAGCTATTGACCATAAAAGAACGCTTCATGGGAGGCAACCCATGTGAAATAAAGGTTTGAGTAAGTTTTTTAAGTTTTCAGCTTAAATCTAGTTTTATTGTGTTAAATGAGAAAATTGGTCGGAAATTTAAGCTGATATTTCTCTGTCAAAACTCGATTTTTCGTTAAGTTTCAGATTAATAAAGGATTCTTGGAGAAGCAGAATTTTTTTGGTGGACATAGAAGGTTTAACGACCAACTATACGGCGGGGCCATATAGTTCTGGCCGTATAGTTGTTGCGACAACAACACTTCCATCCACAAAAGGTACTGAGAGTTTAACGACCAACTATAAGGCCGGAATAAAAAATTCTGCCCGTATAGTTGTGGTCGTATAGTTGTCAATGCCTTTAACGAAATAATTTCTAGGGTACTAAGAGTTTAATGACCAACTATACAGCCGAAATTAAAAATTCAGCCCATATAGTCGCGGTCGTATAGTTGTCGACCCCTCTCCAAAAGATTTATCCAGGATACAGAGAGTTTAACGACCAACTATACGGCCGAAATTAAAAAATTCTGCCCGTATAGGTCCGGCCGTATAGTTAGGTTCCACCGTAGATCCAATCTATAGTCGGTTCATAACTATACGGTGGGAACTATACGGGCTGCGCCCGTATAGTTGCTCGTTACGCAAGGCGGCTAGGGTTTTTGACCCCTCCTTTTAAAGCTGATCGCATCTAATCTTTTTCATTTAAGTTTTCGAAGAGCCACAACCTCCAGCCTCGAAAGATCTTCATCGTCCCTATACAGGCCCCTTCAACAACATCTGTGCAGTGAAGCCATGCAGCCCTTCCACGTCAACAATATCTAGAAGAAGAAAGAAGATAAGCCTGTGAAGAGGATCGAAGAAGCCAAACCAAAAGGATCATCATCATCATCCGGTTCGGAGATCAAGCCTCTCCCAAATTGGGAGGACATGTTCTCGCAAAGGATGGAGATAATGAGACAAGCTGAGCGAGGAAGGTACAAGGATGAGTACCTCCCTAATCCTTATTGTTACGACATAGGATCGTATTATAAACCTCCTCTTGGCCCATCACCTCTTAAACCTAAGAAGGTGCAACAAGATGAGATTCATGATAAGATCTATGAGTTGGAGAAGGCTTCTAAGGCATGTGTTGAAACAATTGGAGAAGGGATTGACTCCTACCGAATGATGAGAAAATACCTTGTGAAAAAGGTCAATGATATTGATGGTAGAGTTGGTTTCTTAATCAAACTATTTTTGAGTTGATAGATGAGAAGAAATTCCTCAAGAGAAAAATGCTGAAGCTCCAATACGACATGTCCAAGCTCAGCATTCGCTTTGCAAGCATAGTTAAAGTGGGCAACGTGAAAGAAGAAGGCGATGCTCTTTCTACCCAGGAGGAGGAATAGGTACCAACAAGGAGTTAATTGATCCCGCCTGGCTTGATTCCAAGCTTGGGGAGATCTTTAAGGACCTTGTAATCTTTCTTACAAGTTTTATATTATCGTTTTTGCATTAGTTCAAACTTCAAATAAAGTTTGCATCATTAGGACTCCCTTCAGGAATAGTCGATCCCTTTTATGAAATTCCGAGTTTATTATATATGGAGCAATCTTGAGTCTGTGTTTGTTTTATTGATATATGAATGGCTTGAGTATAATTTTACTTGCACTTGATGATAGCCATAGGAGTCTTACACATCACTGGTATTAATGGAACACCTAAAGATAGTTTGGTTAATACACTGTAAGTCTACGGTTTGATTTATAAATAAAAATTATCTATATGGATAAATTGAAAAAGAAACCTTGAACAAAGGAAAATAAAAGTGTTATCAAAATAGAGTAAGAACAAGTGGAGGTAGAATCTTCAAGTCATAAGAATGCTTCAGATACAATTGGAATTTGGTAATCGAGATCGTTAGACTTTGAATTCCTGCATGAAGTGGAA
Organism: Avena insularis; assembly: GCA_023614405.1. NCBI lineage: Eukaryota > Viridiplantae > Streptophyta > Magnoliopsida > Poales > Poaceae > Avena > Avena insularis. The sequence continues at coordinate 299,323,171 of CM042684.1, forward strand.
TGTATGGCTAGCTCCTTTGCACAACACTTAAACAAAAAGTGTGAGCATATATACAAAAGAAAAATAAAAAGAGCGAGTGTGCAAAGAGCAAGTAGGCATATACCACTGTCTTGTAGTAGGACAAAGAAATACTTTCGAGATTCTGAATCCCAAGTGAATACGTTGATCCTAAAGCACTTGAGACTACCTCACTAACTCATTCGGTTGAACCGGATACTGTTACATTATATTGAGATTCATCTTTTATGAACCATTGATTACTAAGGTGTGGAAGCCTGCTAAACTATTCAGATGGATCGAGTAAGGTACTATTCATGAAGTTATTTCTATGTATCGTACATGACAAACACATGCTGCAATTGCCTCATTTATTTTATCGACTCAGCTTCATGAATATGAGGATCACATCCATTAAGCTAAAACTTGCTCGGGACGAGCAAGAGTCTAAGCTTGGGGAAGTTGATGAGTGCATATTTGCATCATGTTTTACACTATTATTTTGCATTGTAGATGTAGGATCTTGGTATTTTACGGCGTTCACACGCACCTTTTATGTCTGTTTTCACCAGGATCAGGACAGATGATGGATCCAATGGATACAATTCTTGGAGCAGTTCTACTATGGAGAAAAGGAGTCAAAAACAACGTAAATCGCTTATTTTCTAAATATTAATAATACCAAAAGAAAACCAGAAGCGAACAAGGGAGGCAGAGAGCTCAACAACCAATTATACGGGTGGAGCAATTTTTTCGACCGTATAGCTCCGGCCATATAGCTGGCGCCGCCTCCGCCTCGTCAAATAGTTTTGCCCCGTGTAATTGGTTCGGAGATACGACATACAGAACACCTAGAAATCGAACAAACCTCACCTCCGGAAGGCATTTGGAGGGGGAACTCTTCCGCCAGGGATCCATCTTCATCCTGCGCAGATCCGGGAGGCTAAGGCATCGATCTTCATCAACCACCGCTGCATCACCACCATCACCATCCATCCCATCTACATCTTGTCTAGATCTTGTTGTAATTCCCGTACCCATTGTGGATTTATACAAGTACTATTCATCTATGATTGTTTCCATTACCATTGTTATGATGTTGATTGCCTCCATGTCTAAGTAGATCCCTAGTTCTTGGGGATATGGAGAAACCCTAGCATATGACTGAGATGAGATAGAGATTATTATGTTATACATCATTATGTGTATGTGTTAATTGTCTTCATCTTGATATTGGGAGTTGTGCACCTCCTTAATATTTTCGTCTTATGGGGACTCGATGAAGGGGATTACTTGTTTATAGACGGAGGGATGATAACGCTTACTGTGACTATAAAACTATTGTCATTCTTTACGTACCAACTTGGGGAATCAAGGAGAACTCATCAAGCCATGTCCATGCCACGGGAGAAATCCCTTAATAGCGTAGTAACGTGATGGTTGTCGCTTACTATCTGCGGTGACCCAGCATACCACTGCATGTGTAGTACACTATAGTCGTTGACATGACATCTACAGAACACCGTTCCGTTAATATCACATCCCTCAGAGTGGTACAACAGAAACATTGCGGGTCCATATTACAAACATACGACACTTCATTATTATTACAAACCCAGAAGTTCCAACTTCAAGTGTTACAAAATTACAATCCAAACTTAAGTAGTTTTAGCGGAAGATATAAAATCCAAACTCATACTCCAAATTGAGCTCAACAACTTATTTTATAAAGGTTATGATGCCCGGCTCAATTGTTTTACTAATAACTAAGGCAACTACTCGGACTCGTTGCCCTGCACTCCGTAGCGTATCTCATAGTCCACCCCTTCAAATCCTCGGGACAAGTCTGGTTCTTCATAGTAGACATCCTCTTGTCCTTCAGCTGCGTACATTGAAGGGTCTTCTAGATTCTCAGAGTCTAAGCAGGGGTTCAAAGGAAAGAGTGAGTAACATCGTTACCCAGCAAGTTCATTATATGAAAGGTGTGAAGTTTGATGCTCTATCTACCACCTTGGACTATAAGTCCTTGGAGATATGCAGTTTTTGTAAACATTTCTTCAAAGATTGATTTTATTATCAAAACTATGCCCATCAGCCTTCACAGGTTGACCAGAACTTCATGGAGCTCCTTTCCTACCGTGTTTGTAGCTCCTTCCCGGAACAGGGAGTAACAAGTTATAGTTCTTACACTCTGCAGAAGTGCGTTGCTTTACCCATGAGAGATCAACTCCTTGTTGCACAACCGGGCGTACTTTCCCGTCCATAATTCCGTGATGTGGGGCCCAGTAGGTGATCCAAGCCATTCACTGCCCTCTCCGCGATCCTATATGTCTGCATGATCCTCCGGGCCGAGCTCCATCTCCATTAAGCCCCCAATTTAGGGCAAGCTATAACCCTGATGAGTTCCCAAAGACTCTATGAGCTGGTGATGCCCCTGGCAAGCTCCATAAAGGTCTGACTATACCTCCAACAACCACTCATAGATAATCTAGACACCAAAATTGTGGGGCCTAAGGGTGCCCACCCATATGATGGATCCACACAAGGAATCCCAGCATCATGACAAGGTCATCTTTCCTCCATATGAAAAGAAGAAGATACATCTGACTTCTCCATCCCATTCCAAATCTCATGGTTAACGCGTAATATACGGCGCTAGAATCACTGATGTCATGGGTTGTTAATCGTAAGGTGTCTTGTGCAGTTAGAAACCTAAGTTCCACTACCAATCCTTATCATCACTTAGGATGATAACCAATTTTTATTAGAGAAGATAATATTTTCTGTTTCCAGATCATAGATGATAACACACAATTTGCAATATCTTTGATAAAGACTCTTCAAAGGACATGAGCAAGTTATGAACTTGCCTTGTGACTGCAAGGTAGTGAAGTCGGATGCTTCCACTTGACCTTGAGCTCCGGTTTCTACAAAGAACCATTATTGCCCGGTAAGGATAATATTTAAAGAAGCAATATGTAATGCATAGTAATGTCATGCAATGATTTATTATCTGCTTATTTACGTGTTTTACCCTCTTAGTAAAAGTTTACTATTTTCTTTAATTAATAAAAGAAAAGTATTATGCTAAGAGTTAAAACCATGAACTTACTTAACTTTTACTCTTTTAAATATTTATTAAAATTTCTTTAAGGAAATAAGACTTAATTTGTATCACACTGAATTTACTTTTAAAAAATACAAACTAATATTTTCTATAATAGTATATTCATTTAGAATCTTAAAAATGAATTTTATTCAATTTTAAGTGTTTCATATATTTTTATAAAATTCAAAAGTAATTGGCACTATATTAATAATAGTCCTAAATTTTAGTTGCCAAAAATTCTATTGATTATTTTTACTCAATAGAGAATATTTTTGTGAGTTCATAGATATATAATTTATATTTTTTAGATTTTTATTTAATTTTCTAGAGTTGTTTTTGTTTCAGGGGCATATTTCTAATTATTTCTTTTTAAACAACCCTTTTAACATACGGGCCTAGCCCACTGGGCTGGCCCGACCCAACCTAACCCGACCCATACGACCTGGTTAAGCCCACTAGGGTAGTGCTAGGCCGCCTGCTGGCCCAGTGCCCCCCACGCACACTCTCTCCTCTCCCCTTTCTCTCTCTCGCCCTCACGGTCACCTCCTGCACTCGCTGCCACCACCGCGCACGATTCCGGCCTGGTCCAACCGCCGTTGCCGCCGCCACGGTGCAGGATGGCAAGGTCGATGACGCCTCTTAGTTCTGTCCGAACAGATCTGCCTATGGTGTCCTCTCCTGGCCGCGCTGACCCCTGCCCGAAAGTAGGGTTAGGGTTTGGTTGCCCTAGATCTTTGGCGATGGTGCACTGGGGTTTCTCACTGTGTGCGTCACTTCATCTCTAGCAGTTCTAACGTGCGACCGGCGTGGGTTGCAGCGCCCCTTTGGGGTGCTCCCCGTGTCGCTGCTTCTGCACCGCCGTCGACCATTCCTTTGCTTCCTCTTCAATTATTTTTGCAAGGACCTCGAGTAAGTTTGGTTCTTCCCCTTTCTGCTCCTCTCTTGTGCTCTAGCTATCCTTCCCTGGCATGATTACAGGTTAGCCCCCTGTCTAGGGTTCATCCTTGTGAAGTGATGTTGGGTTAGTTGCTCTGGTTCATCTTACAAGTGATATCCTTCTAGTGTTTATTGTGCTAGTGGTATCTGTTGCATGCTATTGGTTCTAACCAATTATTCTCCCTTCTATCAGTTGGTACTCTGCTGAATATTTGTTACCATCTTGTTCTCTGTCAGAGAACCCCGTGTGAATGTATACTGAACTCTATGTGATCACCCTTGTTGCCTCTGTGATGGTTTCATTTTATTGAATTGAAACTCATTGTTATGCTAGAGTTGGAATGCTCTCTATTAATAGTTCTTCTGTGAAAAAAATCATTTCCAATTAAAGTATTGGGAAGATGATTAACTGTTAGTTGACCTAGATTATGTAATCATTTGGTAAGATTTGCTTGTTTAGAACAAATCCTAGTGACACCTCCTAGGAATGGTACACATGATTTGCTCTAGTACTAGCTTTGGTTTACAAATGTTCCAGAATTGTCTAGATGCTTAATTGCTCTAAAAATCCTTGTTGTATAAGTTGGCTGATGATATTCACTAATTGTTTTATGCCTATGATGCTGGTCTGAGGCATAGGAATTAGTTCCATATCTGGCTGTCCCTCTTAGTTATGTTCTGGTATTAATACCAGTTACTGATTTTGGAATCTTTTGGATGAAATAGTGGTTGTGCCTTAATGGATCCATAAGATCTATGGATTCTGTGGTGCTACTCTGTTAAGAGATGTGCCCAGAGTTCATAACCTTGGCTATGTTTATATTGGAAGATGAAATATAATTTTTATATCCAGGATCAGTGATGCTAGTCTGAGATCCTTGTATTATTTGCACAGATCTACTACTTGGCTTTAGCTCTAATATCTCTATGATGGATACACCCCACTTGGGTGATTTCTGAGAGGTTTAGCATAAAACAACACCTTATTTCTTATCTGGATAAGATAGTTGGATAATGTGAAGGTTTTATAGTACTCACCACAACAGTGGAGTGGTTGGTGTTGTTGCTAGTTGATCTGTTGGCTTGATCTTGCTAGCCTGCTCTGTTGGTTGGATCTTGGCCTGCACCTCCTGGTTCTGCGCCTGCTCCTCCTCTTCTCCTGTGATCTGGATGTTGCCCTTGCTACCCTTCTGCACCACCCCCTCCTTATGTCACCATGTTGAGGTGAAGTAATGGTTAATTTGGTATAGTGGTTGGTGATTTTGTGGATGCTTTGGTGAGCTCAATGAAGTCTGAGCGTGTGCTAGAGAAGGAGAACAATGCTAGTTGTGGATGAGCTTTGGCCGTGTGCTCTACTTGAGTGCTAGTAGTGCTGCTGCTGTATCGACATCACACTGCATGCATTCTATGACTAAGCTGTGTGTGTCTGTGTACTGATCGTGTGGATCAGCTCAAGTAATCTGGCTTTTACTTTTACCAGTTTACTTGTTAGTGGCCTGGTGAAACTTACCTCTCTCCACTTGGCTTCTAATGTGGCATCTGGGCTATTTACTTAAAAGAATAGATACTACACTTTTGGTGAAACTTGCCCCTTTATTATTTACTCAAGGATGTAATATGAATAATGCACTTCACTGTTCACCACTAAGAGTAAACTTAACTAACCACTAACCCTTTCTTTCATTTAGTTGTTTTTCTTATTTGCAGGAACAAGATCTGGATATACAAGATCTAGTATAGGAGTAGATATGTAGTATAGGTTTCAACTGTAATCTTCTTTTTATTCCTTTTTGTAAAGAATCTTGTAAAGATGTGATTATAAGTTAATAAAGTTTGTTTCTATCTTCAGTAATATTCAGTGTTTTTGGTGTATTTATCACTCTTTGTGTTATTATTATTTAATCAAGAAATAAGATTCCATTTCTTATTTAATTTTCCTTGTCTTAAATCCTTATTGTTATCTATTATATCTATAATTTAACCAAATAATATTAATAAGGAATTTTGAAAATCAAATCAATAATACAAACTTCTAATTTTCAAATTCTTTCAAATTGATTAAATTTCGAATTTGAATTCAAAGTAACTTCCCCAAAATCTTAATAATGACTAAAGGTCATGTCAAAATTCATAGCAATCACTAAGAAGAGCTATTCCTACCTCAAGTTAGCGAAAGAAATTCTGATCCCTTTAGCATTTTGTTTGGCGAAAAATTTACCCCGATTTTACAGATGCAAGCATGCACACACTTGGATTCCTAATTCTACCCTTCGTCGAATCCTAATGCTGGGGTGTTACACTGTCTGCTGTGGTTATGAGGACGATGTGTGCAGCGGTTGCTAGCAAATCATTCATATATGGAGCTCCTCCCACATACATACATATTATGAGAATATTCGTTATAATACTCTCAATTACTTAGTCTAAATTGCTAGCGGTGTATCCACTATTCACCCCTTTCCCTATTGTAGTTCCAAAGTTCTATTACACACGCAATTCTTACTTTCTGCATTAAGTTTTATTTTACTTTAAATCACCTTGTTCAACCAAAAACCCAGAAAAAACTCTACTTCACTTGCATCCTAAAGTTATCTCTTAAGTACTACGTTTAGTTATAGTTAAACGCATTTTAGTCTATCGCCTACTGCTCCCTGTGGGATCGATATCTTTATTTCGAAACTAGCCACAAACGATCTATGCACTTGCAGTCATCACTAAGTGATAAAACCTAAGTGACAAGCAAGCATACAAATAACAATAATAAGGAGTAAAGGATAGAAATCACCAAGAGGGAACATGAAGATGTTTTCCCGAAGTTCCTTCCTTTTAAGGGGAAGTACGTCTCCGTTGGAGGGGTGGGAGGTACTAAGACCACCAGCGCCACTAAGGCCTCACCCTATTCTCTCGAGCACCCGCCTTGCGGCAAGCACACGATACACTATACGGTGACCTTGAAGGTGACAACCGAAACCTTGTACAAACCTTGGGGTACTTCTCCACAACTGAATTGGAGGCTGATATGTCCATAACATATCTATAATTTTTAATGGTTTTATGCTAATAATATGCTTTTGATACTCCTTTTTATATAAAGTTTATGATTTATTTGGACTAACCTACTAATACTTTCAAAAGTGTACAATGTTCTTATTTTATACTTTGATGTGTAGGAATTACCAAGAATACAAGTGGAAACCTTGTTGGAGTCAAATTGGGATTTTCCAGAAATCTGTCTCAGAACTCTTTTTGAAGATGGTCACATTTCGGGTCAAATACGGCGTCAAACAGAAAACTCTTCAACTAGAAAATTGTTGGAAATTTCGCGACAAACGTTCTGGACATAAAATTTAGGTGATTCCGACAAATCTTCTTTTTATTCCTTTTTGTAAAGAATCTTGTAAAGATGTGATTATAAGTTAATAAAGTTTGTTTCTATCTTCAGTAATATTCAGTGTTTTTGGTGTATTTATCACTCTTTGTGTTATTATTATTTAATCAAGAAATAAGATTCCATTTCTTATTTAATTTTCCTTGTCTTAAATCCTTATTGTTATCTATTATATCTATAATTTAACCAAATAATATTAATAAGGAATTTTGAAAATAAAATCAATAATACAAACTTCTAATTTTCAAATTCTTTCAAATTGATTTAAATTTCGAATTTGAATTCAAAGTAACTTATCCAAAATCTTAATAATGACTAAAGGTCATGTCAAAATTCATAGCAATCACTAAGAAGAGCTATTCCTACCTTCAGTTAGCGAAAGAAACTCTGATCCCTTTAGCGTTTTGTTTGGCGAAAAATTTACCCTGATTTTACAGATGCATGCATGCACAAACTTGGATTCCTAATTCTACCCTTCGTCGAATCCTAATGCTGGGGTGTTACACTGTCTACTGTGGTTATGTGGACGATGTGTGCAACGGTTTCTAGCAAATCATTCATATATGGAGCTCCTCCCACATACATACATATTATGAGAATATTCGTTATAATACTCTTGATTACTTAGTCTAAATTGCTAGCGGTGTATCCACTATTTCTTGAGAACGCCTTTTCCCTATTGTAGTTCCAAAGTTCTATTACACATGCGATTCTTACTTTCTTTATTTAGTTTTGTTTTACTTTAAATCACCTTGTTCAACCAAAAACCCAAAAACAACTCTAATTTACTTGCATCCTAAAGTTATCTCTTAAGTACTACGTTCAGTTATAGTTAAAAGCATTTTAGTCTTTCGCCTACTGCTCCCTATGGGATCAATATCTTTATTTCGAAACTAGCTACAAACAATCTGTGCACTTGCAGTCATCACTAAGTGATAAAACCTAAGTGACAAGCAAGCATACAAATAACAATAATAAGGAGTAAAGGATAGAAATCACCAAGAGGGAACACGAAGATGTTTTCCCGAAGTTCCTTTGTTTTAAGGGAAAGTACGTCTCCATTGGAGGGGTGGGCGGTACTAAGACCACCAGCGCCACTAAGGCATCACCCTTTTCTCTCGAGCACCCGCCTTGCGGCAAGCACACGATACACTATGCGGTGACCTTGAAGGTGACAACCGAAACCTTGTACAAACCTTGGGGTACTTCTCCACAACTGAATTGGAGGCTGATACGTCCATAACGTATCTATAATTTTTGATGGTTTTATGCTAATAATATGCTTTTGATACTCCTTTTTATATAAAGTTTATGATTTATTTGGACTAACCTACTAATAGTTTCAAAAGTGCACAATGTTCTTATTTTATACTTTGATGTGTAGGAATTACCAAGAATACAAGTGGAAACCTTGTTGGAGTCAAATTGGGATTTTCCAGAAATTTGTCTCAGAACTCTTTTTGAAGATGGTCACGTTTCGGGTCATAGACGGCGTCAAACGGAAAACTCTTCAACTACAAAGTTGTTGGAAATTTCGCGACAAACGTTCTGGACATAAAATTTAGCTGATTCTGAAAAATATTCTTTTTATTCCTTTTTGTAAAGAATCTTGTAAAGATTTGATTATAAGTTAATAAAGTTTGTTTCTATCTTCAGTAATATTCAGTGTTTTTGTTGTATTTACCACTCTTTATGTTATTATTATTTAATCAAGAAATAAGATTCCATTTCTTATTTAATTTTCCTTGTCTTAAATGCTTATTGTTATCTATTATATCTATAATTTAACCAAATAATATTAATAAGGAATTTTGAAAATAAAATCAATAATACAAACTTCTAATTTTCAAATTCTTTCAAATTGATTTAAATTTCGAATTTGAATTCAAAGTAACTTCCCCAAAATCTTAATAATGACTAAAGGTCATGTCAAAATTCATAGCAATCACTAACAAGAGCTATTCCTACCTTCAGTTAGCGAAAGAAACTCTGATCCCTTTAGTGTTTTGTTTGGCGAAAAATTTACCCTGATTTTACAGATGCATGCATGAACAAACTTGGATTCCTAATCCCACCCTTCGTCGAATCCTAATGCTAGGGTGTTACAGACTTCCCCCCTTAAATTAAACTTCGTCCCGAAGTTTGCGGATATGTACCTGAAAAGTTCTGGATATGCTTCCCTCAAGTCATCCTCTTTCTCCCATGTGGCTTCTCGCTCCGGGTGATGCTCCCATTGTACCTTGCAGTATTTGATTGCCCTGTTTCTCAATCTTTTCCAGTTCTCCTCTAAAATCTTACAGGGTTTCTCGACAGAAGTCAAATATGCTTCTAACTCAATCTCTTGATGTGTGATGGCATCATCGGGAACTTTAAGACATTTCTGGAGTTGTGAAACATTGAAAACATTGTGAACTTGATCTAGCCTTTTTGGTAACTCCAAAGCATAAGCTATTTTTTTGTTCTGACTCAGTATCTTGAATGGTCCAATAATCTTGGGCTTAGTTTTCCTTTGACTCCGAATCTCTTTACTCCTTTCATCGGACTTACTTTGAGATATACCATATCCCCCACTTCTGGATGCCATGATCTTCGGCTTTGATCAGCATAACTATTCTGTCGACTTTGAGCTATCTTCAATCGATCCCTGATAATATCTATGATATCTTGCTTTTCCTTGATATAGTCTGGTGCAAATTCCTTGCTACTACCAGGTTCATACCAGCATATAGGTGATCTACACTTCCTTCCATATAATACTTGGTAAGGTGCTGCCCGCGGACTACTCTGATAGCTATTGTTGTAGGAAAATTCTGCCAATGGTAGATGATCTTCCCACAAACCTCCAAAATCTAGTGCACAAGCTCTAAGCATGTCCTCTAAAATTTGATTGGTCCTTTCTGTCTGGCCTCCAGTTTCTGGATGATAAGCTGTGCTGAAATCCAACTTTGAACCAAGTGCTTCATGTAATCGTTTCCAAAATGCTGATGTAAACACAGATCCTCTGTCTGATACAATCCTCTTGGGTACCTAGTGCTTACTTACAATTTCTTTGATATAGATTTCTACTAATTTTTCAGCATTATCCTTCTGGTTTACTGAAATAAAATGAGCACTTTTTGTGAGTCTATCGATAATCACCCATATCATATCCTTCCGCTTAGGTGTCATGGGTAACCCTGTGATAAAATCCATTCCAATTTCTTCCCACTTCCATTCTGGAATTTCCAAAGGTTGTAATGGTCCTGCTGGACTTTGATGTTCTGCTTTTACCCTTTGGCAAGTATAGCATTCAGATACATATTTTGCAACATCTCTTTTCATATTATTCCACCAAAACAACTCTTTTAAATCCATGTACATCTTGGTACTTCCTGGATGTATGGAATATGGTGTTTCATGGGATTCCCGAAGTATCACTTCTCGAATTTCTGGCACATCTGGTACACAAAGACGGTTTTGAAACCATAAAGATCCATAATCTCCTAGGTGAAAAGCTGATGTTTGACCTTGAGAAATTCTTCGAACTTCTTCAGCAATAAAAGGATCTTCATCTTGATGTCTAAAGATTTCATGTCGAAGATCACTACTCTGTTGCTCAATTACCCACATGGTAGCTAATCCTCCAAGACCCGATGTACTTATAAATTGTATTTCCAACCTTTCCAAGTCCATTTATAATTCTTTTCGTAGTTCTCTATTCATGGGTTGCGTATCTGTGCTTTTCCGACTTAAAGCATCTGCCACAACATTTGCTTTTCTAGGGGTATAATTGATTGCTAGATCATAATCTTTAATTAACTCCAGCCAATGCTTCTGTCTCATATTTAATTTCCTTTTGAGTGAATAAATATTTGAGACTTTTGTGGTCAATGTATAACTCACATCTTGCCCCATAGAGAAAATGTCTCCATCCTTTTAAAGCATATATTACTGTTGCTAATTATAAATCATGAGTTGGATAATTCACTTCATGCGGTTTCAGTTGCCTAGATCCATAAGAAATTACCTTACGATCTTGCATAAGCACACAACCTAATCCTTCTTTGGATGCATCATAGTATACTGTGTAATCTTTTCCTGGTTCAGGAACTACTAGGATTGGTGCGGTAGTTAATCTGGTCTTCAACTCCTGAAAACTCGCTTCGCACTTCTCATCCCATATGAAAGGTGTATTCTTTCTTAATAATTTGGTTATTGGTCCAGCTATCTTAAAAAACCTTCTATGAATCTCCGATAATATCCGGCCATACCTAAGAAACCTCGGACTTGCTTCACATTGGTTGGTTCCTTCCAATCTAATACTGATTGAACTTTGGACGGATTTATAGCAATTCCATCCTTACTAATCACGTGCCTAAGAAACTCTACTCCGTCCAACCAAAATTCACACTCACTGGACTTAGCATAAAGCTTATGTTCTCGTAGGATTTGCAATGCTATTCTCAAATGCTCTGCATGCTCTTCTTTATCTTTAGAGTATATCAAAATATCATCAATGAATACTATGACAAACTTGTCCAAGTAAGGCATGAAGATTTTGTTCATCAAATTCATGAATATTGCTAGGGCATTAGTCAGACCAAAAGGTACGACTAAATACTCATGATGTCCATACCTTGATACAAATGCTGTTTTAGGAACATCTTCATGTTTAATCTTTATTTGATGATAACTTGACCTTAGATCGATCTTGGAGAATACTCTAGCTCCCTTGACTTGGTCAAATAGATCTTGAATTCTTGGTAATGGGTACTTGTTCTTGATGGTGACATTGTTGAGATTTCTGTAATCCCCACACATTCTTCGTCCTCCATCTCGTTTATCCACAAAGATCACCGGAGTTCCCCATGGAGATACACTTTCCTGAATGAATCCTTTCTGGGCTAGTTCATCAATTTGCTCCTTAAGCTCTTTTATTTCTTTTGGCCCCATCTTATATGGTGCTTGAGCTATTGGTATTGTACCAGGTATCAGGTCAATAGTGAACTCTATTTCTCGATCAGGTGGCATTCCTGGTAACTCTGCTGGAAAAACATCTTGAAACTCCTTCACCACCGGAATATCTTCCAACTTGACCTCCTTCATTGAGTTCGACTGCAGATCTACCATGATATGACTATGTTTATCCACCTGATAGACTATCCTTCCTCCGCTTGGAGACCTGATTGAAATTGTTTTCTCCTCACAATTGATCTGAGCTCCATAATCTGTCATCCATTCCCAGGACTACTGCTATAACTTTTAATGGGATCACATAAAGATCCGCATAATAGGTTTGATCATAGATTGAGATGACTTGGTTTGGTTTAATATTTCTAACTACCACGATCCCTCCGGCGGTAACTACGGTCATAGGTTTATCTAATGGTGCCCTTCTAATCCCGAATTTATCACAAAATTCTTCAGATATGAAAGAAGTAGTTGCACCGGTATCAAATAAAACTTTTCCGAGATTTGTGAGAATGTTGAGCATACCTATCACCGCTTGATCCGAGTTATCCACCTCCTCCAAGGTTACGCAATTCAGTTTTCTAGTAGGTCTACCTTTCTTGTCATTATCATTTTTGCCATAGCTTCCACCTTTGTTCGATAATCCACCTCCACCTCCACTGGCTTGGCCTCCACTCTTGGTGGGCCAACCACCGGGTGGCTTACTTGGGCATTCTGGCTTGATATGACCCTTTTGACCACAACCAAAACAAATAATCACTGGTTTTTGGCAATCCTTGCTGATATGTCCCGGAAGTTTGCAATTATGACATATGACATTCCTTCTAGGATTGAATTGTCCTCCAGTGTTGTTGTTACTCCTATTGTTGTTGTTGTTGAAGGGTCTATTTCTTGGTTGAAATTCTAGGTTGGTTTTGGGTTTACTTGCCCGAATCCTCTTTGTTTCCTTCTTTGCTCTCTTCCTACGCTCCTCTTGGACATTCTTGTAGTCATCCTCACAGGTTATAGCTGCATCAAGCAACTGTTGAAAAGTTTGGGTGTTGGCAAGCCTCAACTGCATCTTCACAAATGGATTTAGTCCATGCATGAACCTCTTCTTCCTTTTTGCCTCCGTGCTAACTTCTTCAGTAGCATAACGAGATAAATCACTAAACTCCCGAATGTACTTCATGACACTGGAGTAACCTTATTGTAGTTCTTCAAACTCCCTATGGTTCAGCTCAATGATACTTTCCGGAACATGGTATTCCCGGAATATTTGCTTGAACTCCTCCCATTTATACTGTCTTCCTGGAAGTTGCATAGCTAACTGACCCTCCCACCATGTTGCTGCAGGTCCGATCAATAGATGTGTTGCATATCTCAACTTCTGTTCCTCATTGCATCCTACAGTTTTCAACTTTCTTTCAGTATCTGCTAACCAATCCTCTAGATCCATTGGTTCTGGAGCGGATGCAAAAGGTAAAGGCCTGGTATCCTGGAAATCCGAAAGACTAACACCACGTCCTTGAGGTGCCCTCGGCTGTCCCACCCGATCTACCAAACCCTCCATGAATTTGTTCTAGCACTCTTGCATCATTTGCATGTACTGCATAAAGTTCTGCTCCATTAACGGCCTCATTGGTGGTGGTGGTGGTAAATTTTCCTGCATTCTGGCGTCTTCATCCGCCTTTCCCTTGGCTTCGTGCTCCATGCGCTGCTGCTCAGTCTCGTTTTCTACTCCCATTTCCATACCCCCTAGTCCTGTAACATAAAGTGAACACTCATAATTACATCATGCATATGTGTTTTGAGCTCAACTTCATGCACAGAACTAGTCACATAATGGAAAACAAGATCCAAAGAAGAACCAAATATGCATTACACACATATTATACATTACAAGCCACATAGTTGATACAATGTGATTACAAACCCTTACTAAATAAGTATTACAAACTCATGTGAGTACTATCCCACTTATTTATTTACATCAAGTCCTCCGACTCTAACTCTTGTCTCCCACAGAGATACTCCCAGTCAAAGTCACACTCCCCAAAAGTTGCGTCGTTCATCATACATACCCGGAGTACAACCGTGCTGACGTGAGGTACGATGCACCGTCTATGGAACGACTTGCCTCTTCAACAGATGATACTCAGTATCAGAAGTTTTTGGACTTGACACATCATTCAACTGAAGTGCATCCATGCCTTCCAACTCATCTGAAGCATCTACCGAGTCATCCTCATCACTGTCTTCTTCATCCATCTCCTGCATCCCGACTCTGGAGGAATCAATAGAATATTCCCCTTCCGGTGCCCCCCAAGTACTCTGCTGGGTACGATAGTCCTCAGCTATGATTGGATAGTGCACGTTATCTGGAGTTGGATAATGTTCTAATGACTCAAACACCCTTTCTTCAGGATCTTCCTCATTGGACTCTACATCTTCCACATGGACATCTCTTCCATCAACGGAATAAGATCTCACGCCCATGCGACTAGTCTGTCCGATATCTCCAACTGAATCTTCTACAGGAATAGGATTCCCAGCAGATCCATCCATCGATTCGTACCTCCATCCTTCGGAATTTCCAATAGGTAGTTCCGAGTCTTGATTCCCAAGAGCTACGTAATCGGATGACTAGTGCCCTCATCAGGATATCTAGTAGGTTCTGGTATAGGTGAGTAAGTATATGGTGTAAAAGATGCTGGATCTATAGGTATATCCTTGAACACTAGGTTAACCCTATCCACTGCTTCATTCTCCAGTTTAGATGCTAACTTCTCCCTTCTTTCAGGATTCGTTAAATCCTCTAACATATCAACCTGATCTTCTACAATAACTTGATGTGTCTTATACAAACACCCAACCATCAGTCGATACGGATCCATAAACTTAGAAGCTAGTTTTGGATGCTTCTTTACTAAAGTAAGATGATCCGGTTCAGGTTCCTCATCTATAGAGTCATGAGGAATCACATAATATCTGCTTCCTGCTAACTCTTCTACTTTGTGCTCCCGAACATTGGCTATCGCCTCCACTATAGCAACATGATATGCTGCTAGGTGACTTCTACCTTCACCCATAGGTAAATCGTGATATAAACCAAGCTTCTTTGGTAGTTGGATGCTAACACGATATTTGGCTAACATTTGCCCATCATGGTAGGTAATGGTATTGACTGGAATATCAGTTGTGCAACCAAACACTCTTAGAAGTTCTTGAGGTTGTTCAGTTAACGCCCACTGATAGTCATCGAGAGTCTCTTCTTTCCTTGCCAAAGTCTGTTTTGGAAACTTTGGTGCCATTTCCACTGTATATAAATAACAGAAATGAATATAATTAGTATGCATTAATTATAATGATGCATCATAATAAAGAATTATCGCACTAAAAAATATAACGAAATATTCCCAATTGAATATTCATCATATAATCTAGAGAACTCTTTACCGTTGCTCCTAGACTCCTACAGTTATTTCCCTTTACTAGGTTTCCAACCTAAGGTCTAAGCAATTGCTACGATACGATTCACGGTGACCCGATACCACTGCATGTGTAGTACACTATAGTCGTTGACATGACATCTACAGAACACCGTTCCGTAAATATCACATCCCTCAGAGTGGTACAACAAAAACACTGCGGGTCCATATTACAAACATACACACTTCATTATTATTACAAACTAGAAGTTCCAACTTCAAGTGTTACAAAATTACAATCCAAACTTAAGTAGTTTCGGTGGAAGATATAAAATCCAAACTCATACTCCAAATTGAGATCAACAACTTATTTTATAAAGGTTATGCTGCTCGGCTCAATTGTTTTACTAATAACTAAGGCAACTACTCGGACTTGTTGCCCTGCACTCCGTAGCATATCTCGTAGTCTACCGCTTCAACTCCTCGGGACAGGTCTGGATCTTCATAGTAGACATCCTCTTGTCCTTCAGCTGCGTACATTGAAGGGTCTTCTGGATTCTCAGAGTCTAAGCAGGGGTTCAAAGGAAAGAGTGAGTAACAACGTTACCCAGCAAGTTCATTATATGCAAGGTGTGAAGTTTGATGCTCTATCTACCAGCTCGGACTATAAGTCCTTGGATATATGCAGTTTTTGTAAACATTTCTTCAAAGATTAATTTTATTATCAAAACTATGCGCATCAGCCTTCACAGGTTGACCAGAACTTCATGGAGTTCCTTTCCTGCCGTGTTTTTAGCTCCTTCTCGGAACAGGGAGTAACAAGTTATAGTTCTTACACTCTGCAGAAGTGCGTTGCTTTACCCATGAGAGATCAACTCCTTGTTGCACAACCGGGAGTACTTTCCCGTCCATAATTCCATGATGTGGGGCCTAGTAGGTGATCCAAGCCATTCACTACCCTCTCCACGATCCTATATGTCTGCACGATCCTCTGGGACGAGCTCCATCTCTGTTAAGCCCCCAATTTGGGGCAAGCTATAACCCTGATGAGTTCCAAAAGACTCTATTAGCTGGTGATGCCCCTGGCAAGCTCCATAAAGGTCTGACTATACCTCCGACAACCACTCATAGATAATCTAGACACCAAAATTGTGGGGCCTAAGGGTGCCCACCCATATGCTGAATCCACACAAGGAATCCCAGCATCACGACAAGGTCATCTTTCCTCCATATGAAAAGAAGAAGATACATCTGACTTCTCCATCCCATTCCAAATCTCATGGTTAACGCGTAATATACGGCGCTAGAATCACTGATGTCATGGGTTGTTAATCCTAAGGTGTCTTGTGCAGTTGGAAACCTAAATTCCACTGCCAATCCTTATCATCGCTTAGGATGATAACCAATTTTTATTAGAGAAGATAATATTTTCTGTTTCCAGATCAAAGATGATAACACACAATTTGCAATATCTTTGATAAAGACTCTTCAAAGGACATGAGCAAGTTATGAACTTGCCTTGTGACTGCAAGGTAGTGAAGTCGGATGCTTCCACTTGACCTTGAGCTCCGGTTTCTACAAAGAACCATTATTGCCCGGTAAGGACAATATTTAAAGAAGTAATATGTAATGCATAGTAATGTCATGCAATGATTTATTATCTGCTTCTTTGCGTGTTTTTACTCTCTTAGTAAAAGTTTACTATTTTCTTTAATTAATAAAAGAAAAGTATTATGCTAAGAGTTAAAAACATGAACTTACTTAACTTTTACTCTTTTAAATATTTACTAAAATTCCTTTAAAGAAATAAGACTTAATTTGTATCACACTGAATTTACTTTTTAAAAATACAAACTAATATTTTTTATAATAGTATATTCATTTATAATCTTAAAAATGAATTTTATTCAATTTTAAGTGTTTCATATATTTTTGTAAAATTCAAAAGTAATTGGCACTATATTAATAATAGTCCTAAATTTTAGTTGCCAAAAATTCTATTGATTATTTTTACTCAATAGAGAATATTTTTGTGAGTTCATAGATATATTATATATATTTTTAAGATTTTTATTTATTTTTCTAGAGTTGTTTTTGTTTTAGGGGCATATTTGTAATTATTTATTTTTAAACAACCCTTTTAACATACAGGCCTGGCCCACTGGGCTGGCCTGGCCCAACCTAACCCGGCCCATACGGCCTGGTTAAGCCCACTAGGGTAGTGCTAGGCCGCCCGCTGGCCAAGTACCCCCCCACGCACACTCTCTCCTCTCCCCTTTCTCTCTCTCGTCCTCGTGGTCACCTCCTCCGCTCGTTGTCGCCTCCGTGCACAATTCTGGCCTGGTCCGGCCGCTGTTGCCGCTGCCACGGTGCAGGATGGCAAGGTCGATGACTCCGCTTAGTTCTGTTCGAACAGATCTGCCTATGGTGTCCTCTCCTGGCCGCGCTGACCCCTGCCGAAAACTAGGGTTAGCGTTTGGTCTCCCAGGAGCTTTGACGATGGTGCGCTGGGGTTTCTCACGGTGTGCTTCCCTTCATCTGCGGCAGTTCTGACATGCGGCCGCGTGGGTTGCAGCGCCCCTTCAGGGTGCTCCCCGTGCCGCTGCTTCTGCACCGCCGTCGGCCATTCCTCTGTTTCCTCTTCCATTATTTTTGTGAGGACCTCGAGTAAGTTTGGTTCTTCCCCTTTCTGCTCCTCTCTTGTGCTCTAGCTATCCTTCCCTAGCATGATTACAGGTTAGCTCCCTGTCTGGGGTTCATCCCTGTGTAGTGATGTGGGGCTAGTTGCTCTGGTTCATCTTACCAGTGATATCCTTCTAGTGTTTATTCTGCTAGTGGTATCTGTTGCACGCTATTGGTTCTAACCAATTATTCTCCCTTCTATCAGTTGGTACTCTGCTGAATATCTGTTACCATCTTGTTCTCTGTCAGAGAACCCCTTGTGAATGTATACTGAACTCTATGTGATCACCCTTGTTGCCTCTATGATGGTTTCATTTTATTGAATTGAAACTCACTGTTATGCTAGAGTTGGAATGCTCCCTGTTAATAGTTATTCTGTGAAAAAATGATTTCCAATTAAAGTATTGGGAAGATGATTAACTATTAGTTGACCTAGATTATGTAATCATTGGGTAAGCTTTGCTTGGTTAGAACAAATCCTAGTGACACCTCCTAGGAATGGTACACATGATTTGCTCTAGTACTAGCTTTGGTTTACAAATGTTCCAGAATTGTCTAGATGCTTAATTGCTCTGAAAATCCTTGCTTAATTGTCTAGTACTTAATAGTGGAGTGGTTGGTGTTTTTGCTAGTTGATCTGTTGGCTTGATCTTGCTAGCCTGCTCTGCTGGTTGGATCTTGGCCTACACCTCCTGGTTCTGTGCCTACTCCTCCTCTTCTCCTGTGATCTGGATGTTGCCCTTGCTATCATTTTGCACCACCCCCTCCTTATGTCACCATGTTGAGGTGAAGTAATGGTTAATTTGGTATAGTGGCTGGTGATTTTGTGGATGCTTTGGTGATCTCGATGAAGTCTGAGCATTTGCTAGAGAAGGAGAACGATGCTGGCTGTGGATGAGCTTTGGTTGTGTGCTCTGCTGGAGTGCTAGTGGTGCTGCTGGTGTATCGACAGCACACTGCATGCATTCTATGACTAAGCTATGTGTCTGTGTGTACTGATTGTGTGGATTAGCTCAAGTAATCTGGCTTTTACTTTTACCTGTTTACTTGTTAGTGGCCTGATGAAACTTACCTCTCTCCACTTGGCTTCTAATGTGGCATCTGGGCTATTTACTTAAAAGAACAAATACTACACCTTTGGTGAAACTTGCCCCTTTATTATTTACTCAAGGATGTAATATGAATAGTGCACTTCACTGTTCACCACTGAGAGTAAACTTAACTAACCACGAACCCTTTCTTTCATTTAGTTGTTTTTCTTATTTGCAGGAACAAGATTTGGATATACAAGATCTAGTATAGGAGTAGATATGTAGTATAGGTTTCAACTGTAATCTTCTTTTTATTTCTTTTGAAAAGAATCTTGTAAAGATGTGACTATAAGTTAATAAAGTCTGTTTCTATCTTCAGTAATATTCAGTGTTTTTGGTGTATTTATCACTCTTTGTGTTATCATTATTTAATCAAGAAATAAGATTCCATTTCTTATTTAATTTTCCTTGTCTTAAATCCTTATTGTTATCTATTATATCTATAATTTAACCAAATAATATTAATAAGGATTTTTGAAAATCAAATCAATAATACAAACTTCTAATTTTCAAATTCTTTCAAATTGATTTAAATTACGAATTTGAATTCAAAGTAACTTCCCCAAAATCTTAATAATGACAAAAAGTCATGTCAAAATTCATAGCAATCACTAAGAAGAGCTATTCCTACCTCAAGTTAGCGAAAGAAACTCTGATCCCTTTAGCGTTTTGTTTGGCAAAAAATTTACCCTGATTTTACAGATGCATGCATGCAAAAACTTGGATTCCTAATTCTATCCTTCGTCGAATCCTAATGATGGGGTGTTACACTGTCTGTTGTGGTTATGAGGACGATGTGTGCAACGGTTGCTAGCAAATCATTCATATATGGAGCTCCTCCCACATACATACATATTATGAGAATATTCGTTATAATACTCTCAATTACTTAGTCTAAATTGCTAGCGGTGTATCCACTATTCCCTGAGAACGCCTTTCCCTATTGTAGTTCCAAAGTTCTATTACACACGCGATTCTTACTTTCTGCATTAAGTTTTGTTTTACTTTAAATCACCTTGTTCAACCAAAAACCCAAAACAACTCTACTTTACTTGCATCCTAAAGTTATCTCTTAAGTACTATGTTTAGTTATAGTTAAAAGCATTTTAGTCTTTCGCCTACTGCTCCATGTGGGATCGATATCTTTATTTCGAAACTAGCCACAAACGATCTGTGCACTTGCAGTCATCACTAAGTGATAAAACCTAAGTGACAAGCAAGCATACAAATAACAATAATAAGGAGTAAAGGACAGAAATCACCGAGAGGGAACACGAAAATGTTTTCCCGAAGTTCCTTCCTTTTAAGGGGAAGTATGTCTCCGTTGGAGGGGTGGGAGGTACTAAGACCACCAGCGCCACTAAGGCCTCACCCTTTTCTCTCGAGCACCCGCCTTGCGGCAAGCACACGATACACTATGCGGTGACCTTGAAGGTGACAACCGAAACCTTGTACAAACCTTGGGGTACTTCTCCACAACTGAATTGGAGGCTGATACGTCCATAACGTATCTATAATTTTTGATGGTTTTATGCTAATAATATGCTTTTGATACTCCTTTTTATATAAAGTTTATGATTTATTTGGACTAACCTACTAATAGTTTCAAAAGTGCACAATGTTCTTGTTTTATACTTTAATGTGTAGGAATTACCAAGAATACAAGTGGAAACCTTGTTGTAGTCAAATTGGGATTTTCCAGAAATCTGTCTCAGAACTCTTTTTTGAAGATGGTCACGTTTTGGATCGAAGACGGCTTAAAACGGAAAACTCTTCAACTGCAAAGTTGTTGTAAATTTCACGACAAACGTTCTAGACATAAAATTTAGCTGATTTAGAGTCCGGACGGGCCTGATAGGCCCGATTTACTGCAGCCCAAGATGGGGTGATGGGAATCCAAGAAGCTATATAAAGGGAGGAAACCTAATTCATGGGAGACACCTCCACCCACGAATTTGCAGCCACCAAAGCCATGTTTTTGCCTCCCAAGAAGCCATGAAGGAAGGGGGCTAAGGGACGATGCTCCCCTATGATACAGGCGGCGGGGAAGGAGTCCCCCGCGCCGCCGCCAGCGTCACTGCCGCTGCCCTCTTCACCATCTTCACCGCCATCTCCATCACCGTTGCTGACTCCCATAATAAGGAGGGAGTAGTTCTCTCTTGAGGCTAAGGGTTCTACCGGTAGCTATGTGTTCATATCTCTCTCTATGCATGATCATATTGTGATCATAAGCTTTGTAATCAAGTAGATCTACTTTGTTACTCGAGTGCCTTAATAGATCTCTGCTCTCCCCATGTGTGTGAAAGTGACAACGTGCACACCATGGTGGAACTTAGGCTAGAGATTACAAATACTTGTTATGAGTTATATTTGAAGTTGGATGTTTCTATGAAATTGTGGTATTTGTTGGAACCATCTAGAGCTCAATGTGACAGTGTGGGGTTATCTAGATGGGAAAAACGAACTTTGAGGTGTGCTGTTATAGCCCTACCATGGATTAGAGTGTCCAACCAGAGCGTAGTTCAGAGTAGTATCATAAAGAGATGATATTTATATGAGAGTGTTCACTAGCGAAAGTATGATCCCTAGGCCTTGTTTCTAAGCATTGAAACACTATTTACAACAAGATCTGTTACATGTTTGCTTGCTGCCATCTTTATTTTAGTTTGCCTTTAGTCTCTTCCACGCCATCAAGCTATTTTCTGGCACCGTTATCTTTTATCCATACCACTTGTATTTCACTATCTCTTCGTCGAACTAGTGCACCTATACACCTGACAAGTGTATTGGGTGTGTTGGGGACACAAGTGACTTCTTGTATCTTGATTGCAGGGTTGCTTGAGAGGGATAGCTTTGACCACTTCCTCCCTGAGTTCGATAAACCTTGGGTAATCCACTTAAGGGAAAACTTGCTGCTGTTCTACAAACCTCTGCACTTGGAGGCCCAACAACTATCTACAAGAATACAAGTGCGTAGACATCAAGTTATTTTCTGGCGCCGTTGCCGGGGAGGTAAGGTAAAAGGTACTCACATCCTCCGGTGTGAGTGCTCGAAGTTATTTCCTTTAGATTCTGCAATTTTGTCTTTTTGTTTCTTGTCTTTATTTTCACTAGTTAGGCTTAATGGAAAACAACAAAAAAATTAGAGAGCTTTATAGTATTTATCTTGAGTTAGGACATGAAGTGTTTGAAGAGAAAATTTAAAAACCTATGGAACTTTATTTGCATGCTAATAGCAATGTTGTTAGTATGAATTCTTTGGACACCATTATTGCTAATGCTATGGAAAATTCTAAGCTTGGGGAAGCTAGTTTTTATGGAAATGATCTTTTTAGTTCCCCAGCTTTGGAAGATAGCTATTTTGTTGCTTATGATGATACCAAACCTCCAATATATGATGATAACAATGATGAATATGATATTTCCAGTCCACCTACTATTGAGGAGAAAATTAATTATGATTACAATATGCCTCCTATATTTGATGATTATGGTGATGAGAATAATAATGATAGCTATTTTGTTGAATTTGTTCCCACCATAATTAATAAGAATGACTATTCTTATGTGGAGAGTAATAATTATTATATGCATATGGCTCATGATAAGAATGTTTTATGTGATAGTTATATTGTTAATTTTATTCATGATGCTACTGAAAGTTATATGAGAGAGGGAAACATGGTTTTATGCATCTCAATAATATTAGGTTTCCCCTCTTTATGTTGAAAGTCTTGAAGTTGCACTTGTTTTGCTTTCCTATGCTTATTGCTTTATGCTTTCATGACTTGTTTCTTTACAAGATTCCTATGCATAGGAAGTGGGTTAGACTTAAATGTGCTTTGATTCTTGATGCTCTTTTTTACTTCAATTCATATTTATTAAGTGAGCATCTTCTCAAACTATCATGCCTAACTTAAAGACGTTAAAGAAAAGTAATTATTGGGAGATAACCCAGAAGTTTTAGATGAGTCTTGGAAGTTATTACCTCTGTAATAACTGCTCCTTATCCTTTTTATTTGCTTTTTATGCCAAGAGTAACCTCTAATGAGAGAGAAGTAATGCTTGGGAAAGTTGCTGTCCCAAAACAAATTTTTGTGCTTCTCTGTAAAAATTCGTGTAAAATCTTTGTATGTTGGTTTGAGCTGTGATTGTTTGTGCTTCTGCCCCAGGTTGTTATCTAACTTTTGTTAGTTCAACACTTTTCGATTTGAGCAACAGAAGGTCTTCGAAAAAATTGGGTTTTTATCTGCTGGTCTGTTTTGACAGATTTCCGCTATTATTTGCATTTGCTTCTTGTTGATTCCTTTTTGAGTTCTCTTTGAGGAATTGAGATTTTTGAGGGAAGTGCTACAGTAGCTTGTGTTTTAATGGAAGTTTTATTGGTGTTGAAACTGAACCCAAACACTTATTATCTTGAGTGCACTAATGTTGCTAATAAAGATTGTGTGAAGTTTTGTATGAAGGAAAAAAAATTCAGGTGTATGGAGAGAATGATGTAATGAGATGAAGAATGGACTAAAGCTCAAGCTTGGGGATGCCACCCCGAGTCACCCCAAGAAATATTCAAGAGGTACAAGCGTCAAAGCTCGGGGATGCCCAAGGCATCCCCTTCTTCATCAATAAAAATATCAGGTCTTTCTAGACACTTTGTTTTTACTGCTTCATGCACTATTGTGTTGTTCTTGGAGCGTCTTTGTTTTTTTAAGTTTTCGTTTGCTTGGTTTGCTGCAATAAGTTGGTTGGATCCCAACACACTTATTTTGGAGAGAGACACACTCCATTTTCATTGCCTAGAAGACTCTAGTTTTCATTCTTATTGTTCTGTGAGTGTTCTCTTTTGTTAGCACTGTGTTTAGCCTTAGTTTTCTTGTGCTTTCAGCTTAGAAATTTGTAATTCTTCTTTGTGAATTTGTGATACAAGCTCACTAATCTTTATTTATTATTATCTTTGTGAGTTGTTTCAAATAAGTTGATTTGGATTGGAAAAGAGTAGGAAAGTTCATGCTTAAGTGGTAAAAAGGAGCTTGTTTTTGACTGTGACTTAGACTTTATCATGTCATGCTTGATATTGTTTTGGCTTTAGGCTTAGTAACTTTTGCTGTAGCATGACATGTTATAAACAATTGAGATTTCTTAATGTGCCTTGAAAGGATCATGCGTTGTTTTAGCATATTAAAGCATAGTATTGTGGTATTCTCCTTTGATGCTTTATTTGGGTTGACTTGGCGCATGCTCACACCATGTTAAGACTACCGCAAGTCACCATAGCCTCTATGATTCTTTAGTTTTCAACTTGTAATATCAATTTATGCTTTAATTAATGATGTTTTGTCGCTTTGCATGATTATGGCCATTATTGCTCTCTTAGTTGGCCGCTCCCAGTCTTTTGCTAGCCTCCATACCAAGTATGAGTTCCACTCATGCATCCAACTCCAAATAAAACCAAGTTATTCCAAAGAGTCCACCATACCTACCTATTAGCATTTGCTATTCCAAGTATATTCATGTTTTTATCTACCTTCCGAATTAAAGTTGTTATGAGAAAATTAGTGATTAAAGCTCTCACGAACTTGATGGCACACTTTACTTTTCTTGTCCCTAATAAACTTGAACCATTGTGTCATCTATGTTGTATATGCTTGCACTTATACATTGGGAATTAGCAGAACCATGCTATCATGGGGAACGCTTTCAACATTGCACTTGTACATTGTACCCAGTTGATATCATGCTCTTTTATTTGTGGATATCGTCGGTGTGAAATGAAAGGAGAGCTTGTAAGTCCATGGAGTTATGTATATATGTTAGAAAAACGCCTGGGCCGCTGGTCTAATCCATGCCTAATCATGGTGGAAACCTGCAGCGTAACTATAATGAGCAATATATGAAGCATTCTTCTTATAAAAAAAGAGTCCTATATTGAGAAAAAAAGAGAAAAAGAAAAAAAAGATTATGAAAAGAGGAAAGAGAGAAAAAGCACCATTTTCCCATGGTAAATAAGACGATTGCTGAGATGCTTGTTGTCTACTTGCCTTGTCATTTTGATATGGGGATTCTTCCGTATCATCGGGCAAGGGGTACCCCGTTAGCAGTTCTCTATGATACACATGTACTTACTATGACAAGAACTTACCGGTAACTAAACTTGAGTAGCATGAGGAGCGTCCCTCGTATTCAATGGACATGAGATTGCCAACTTATACTTTGTCAAGCATATACTCCATAGTTTGTTCACTTTAACCTTAATCACTTCAAGATGCTTATGATAGGGGCAATGGGAGCTGAAAGCTAATAAGTACCATAATTTTTGGAAGCTCTTTATAAGACTTGAATCCCTGCTTCCTTCTATGAAGGACTTTCTTTTACTTTTATGTTGAGTCTCCATCTTCTATCTTTATGCACCTATTAAGAGAGTATAGTGGCCATTCTTAGTTTAATGTGCATTGTCCCAAAACTTGTTTATTGATGCATAACTTTGATATTGCTTGTTCTTAAACTATTTGTATCTAGTCACCCTTATGAACTTTGAAGGTGTCCTATGCATTTATGTTTTGCTACACTATGAGGGACAAGATGAATACCATTATCATCGTGTTTTCTTTATGTGAAACAAACAAACGTCTTTCAAAGCATTGTTATTCATGAATCTTTGATTTGTGCCTTTTCATGTTACAACATAGTTTCTATGTCTTATTGTTAGAACTATATCTTTCATGCTATGTTAAATTTTATGATCCCAGCTATCGAATGTTTTACAAATACTTTGATCAAGTTTATGATGGTGCATGTCACCTCAAAAATCATTCTTTCTTTTTATCACTTACCTACTCGAGGACGAGCAGGAACTAAGCTTGGGGATGTTGATACGTCCATAACGTATCTATAATTTTTGAGGGTTTTATGCTAATAATATGCTTTTGATACTCCTTTTTATATAAAGTTTATGATTTATTTGGACTAACCTACTAATAGTTTCAAAAGTGCACAATGTTCTTGTTTTACAATTTGATGTGTAGGAATTACCAAGAATACAAGTGGAAACCTTGTTGGAGTCAAATTGAGATTTTCCAGAAATCTGTCTCAGAACACTTTTTTAAGATGGTCACGTTTCGGATCGAATAGGGCGTCCAGCGGAAAACTCTTCAACTACAAAGTTGTTGGAAATTTCACGAAAAATGTTCTGGACATAAAATTTAGCCGATTCCGAGTCCAAACAGGCCTGATAGGCCCGATTTACTGCATCCCAAGATGGGGTGACGGGAATCCGAGAAGCTATATAAAGGGAGGAAACCTAATTCATGGGAGACACCTCCACCCACGAATTTGCAGCCACCAAAGCCACGTTTTTGCCTCCCAAGAAGCTATGAAGGAAGGGGGCTAAGGGGCGGTTCTCGCGTATGATACCGGCGGCGGGGAAGGAGTCCCCCACGCCGCCGCCGGGGTCGACGCCGCCGCCCTCTTCACCATCTTCACCGCCATCTCCATCGCCGTTGCTGACTCCCATGATGAGGAGGGAGTAGTTCTCTCTCGATACTAAGGGTTCTACCGGTAGCTATGTGTTCATATCTCTCTCTATGCATGATCATATTGTGATCATGAGATTTGTAATCAAGTAGATCTACTTTGCTACTCGAGTGCTTTAATAGATCTCTGCTCTCCCCATGTGTGTGAAAGTGACAGCGTGCACACCATGGTGGCACTTAGGCTAGAGATTACAAATACTTGTTATGAGTTATATTTGGAGTTGGATGTTTCTATGAAATTGTTGTGTTTGTTGGAACCATCTAGAGCTCAAGGTGACAGTGTGGGGTTATCTAGATGGGGAAAACAAACTTTGAGGTGTGATGTTATAGCCCTACCATGGATTAGAGTGTCCAACCGGAGAGTAGTTCAGAGTAGTATCATAAAGAGATGATATTTATATGAGAGTGATTACTAGCGAAAGTATGATCCCTAGGCCTTGTTTCTAAGCATTGAAACACCGTTTGCAACTAGATCTGTTACATGTTTGCTTGCTGCCATCTTTATTTCAGTTTGCCTTTAGTCTCTTCCATGCCATCAAGCTATTTTCTGGCACCGTTGTATTTTACCCATACCACTTGTATTTCACTATATCTTCGCCGAACTAGTGCACCTATACACCTGCCAAGTGTATTGGGTGTGTTGGGGACAGAAGAGACTTCTTGTATCTTGATTGTAGGGTTGCTTGAGAGGGATACCTTTGACCACTTCCTCCCTGAGTTCGAGAAACCTTGGGTAATCCACTTAAGGGAAAACTTGCTTCTGTTCTACAAACCTCTGCACTTGGAGGCCCAACAACTGTCTACACGAATAGAAGTGCGTAGACATCAGAGGCTCCCAAGACGACATCGAAGCTCTTACACACGAGGATGAGCTATGGAGGGCGACTTCTTCAAGGTAGGGTTTCCTCAAACCCTAGAGCAACAACAACTTACACAAATGGTGGGGAAACACAAATTCCTTTGGTGGAAAGCTAGGACTAGGTCTCCTCCCTCAAATCCCCAAAGGGCAACAAGTTTGAGTGGCTAGAGAGGGAGATCTAGGTAGTTGAAGCTCAGCATTAATGGAGGAGAGAGAGTGGAAGACGCAACTCACACTTGGAGAAGAAGGGGGTATTTATACCCCCCCCCCCAGAAATCTAGCCGTTGCAACATCACTAACCCCGGAGTCTCCGGGCTCTAGGGCCGGAGTCTCCGGGGGGAGAGGAGTCTCTGGTGCGGGAGGCAGGATTCCGGGCTGGACTCCGGAGGGGTGTTTTGAGAGGAAATTGGGCCAACCCGGAGTCCTGGCCGGAGACAGTCCTGAAGTCTCCGGGCTCCATCCCCGGAGTCTCCATGACCACGGACGGAGTCTCCGGTCAGGCCGGAATCTATGGGGAGGCCATAAGACTCCGGATCCAACTCTGGACCAGGAGACAGGGAGTTCACCAGGGGGCGGAAACTGGCCCGGAGACCTGGTCGGAGTCTCCGGGCCAAGACCCCGGAGTTTCCGGACCTGGACCCCGGAATCTTTGGACCCAGGGGAGGCAGAACTCGAAGCATCCTAGAAAGGCACCATCTCTTTGTGAGAAATTGAAACCTTCCCTTTCGAATACCAGAAAGATGTCTTGTGCAATTATATGGATGTACCTGCAAGGCTTATCACACGGTAAAAACTATCTTGTGTTGAAACCAAACATCAAAACATGATTAGGGCAGGAAATGCCCTTTAAACTTTTACATCATATTGAGAGTGATCTTTTGTGAACTGTTAAATGCTAAGGTGTGGAAGCCTGCTAATATTATTCGGATGGTTCGAGTAAGGTACTATTCATGAACTTATTCATATGTATCATATATGATAAACACATGCTGCAACTGCCTCATTTATGTAATCGACTCAGCTTCATGAATATGAAGATCACATCCATTAAGATAAACTTGCTCAGGACGAGCAAGAGTCTAAGCTTGGGGAAGTTGATGAGTGCATATTTGCATCATGTTTTATATTATTAATTTGCATTGTAGATGTAGGATCTTGGTATTTTACAGCGTTCATGTGCATGTTTTATGTCTATATTCACCAAGATCAGGACAGATGATGGATACAATGGACACAATTCTTGGAGAAGTTGTATTAGGAAGAAAAGGAGCCAAAAACAACATAAATCGCTTATTTGGGAATCATCAATAACACCAGAAGAAAACCCAAAGCGATCGAGGCTTACAGACGGTTTAACGACCAACTATACGGCGGGAATAAATTTTTCGGCCGTATAGTTCCCGTCGTATAGTTGGCGCCGTGATGGCTCAATGCACGACGCCTAGAAAAGTGCTGGTGCGGTATTGATGTAGAGCTCGTTGGGAACCCCAAGAGGAAGGTATGATGAGCACAACAGCAAGTTTCCATCAGTTATGAAACCAAGGTTTAATCGAACCAGTAGGAGCAAGGAAACACCCCAAAGGTGTTATTAGTTGAGCTTTGGCAGGGCGCACTACCGGTGCTAGTAGCAATGTGGAGACCTGCACAACACAACCACAGAACTTTGTCCCCAACTTGCGATGAGGTTGTCAATCTCACCATGTTTTGCAGAAAACAAAGGATTAAACGCATCGAATGGAAAGAAGTAAAAGTTTGCAGAAAGTAAACACAAAGCAGTAAAAGATTGTAGATTGTATGTAAAAGACAAGGACCGGGATCCATAGTTCACTAGAGGTGGCTCTCCTTAAGATAGATAACATGCTGGGTGAACAAATTACAGCGGGGCAATTGACAAACATCGAGAAAGCAATACATGCATATACTAATGATCTTGACTCCTTTGAGACTTGATTGGGCATTACAACGTAATACATAGACCGCCATCCAACTGCATCTATGACTAATAATCCACCTTCAGGTTATCATCCGAACCCCCTCCAGTATTAAGTTGCAAGCAATAGATTATTGCTTTATGAACTGCGTGTAAAGTAAACAATATGATTGTTCTATGAACAAAGGATTGTTGTTTTCTCCCTAGTAGCAACAGCACATCTAGTACCTTAGAGATTTTTGTCACTTCCCCAGATTACCAGAGACATGAACACACTATCGAGCATAAATACTAACTCTTGGAGTTGCTAGCATCTACTTGGCCAAGATAGCTACTAACAACGGAAAGCATGCAAGATCACAAATAACAAAGACATGATTAATCAATAGTCAATCTAAAATAGCATCTCAATATCCATCGGATCCTCGCAAACACAACATGCAGAATTACAAATAGATGATCTTGATCATGAACGGAGCTCACAAGATCTAAACATGAAAGCACAAAGGAGGAAAACCAGCCATCTAGATACTACATGGATCCGTAGTCCAAGGATGAACTACTCACGCATCACACCGGAGGCTTGCATGGTGATGAAGAAGGCCTCGTGGTGAATTCTCTCCGCAGCTGCTGGGAAGAGCTTAAGATCCCTCCCGATCTAGGGATGGAGATGACGGTGGCTACAGACTCTTTCGTGGATTTTTGATCGGGCACTTAGGGTTTACGTCCCGAGGGCATCTTATAGTCGGAAGGGGAGGCCGAGGGGGTGCCAGGGCTGGCCTCACCACCCCTGGCGCGGGCCAGGCTGGGCCACGTGGCCAGGTGGTGTGGTGGCCCCTGGCCCCTCTCCGTCTCGTACTCTGGCATCTAATGACTTCCGGAAAAATAGGCACTTTGGCTTTTGTCCCGTCCAATTCCGAGAATATTCATTTTCTAACTTTCCTGGAACCAAAAACAGCAGAAAACAGGCAGCATCGTGGCTCTTGTTAATAGGTTAGTCCAAGAAATCATATGAAAAGTACTCCAAAGTTGGAACAAAACACAAGAAAGTGGATAAAACCAAGCATGGAACATCAAAAATTATAGATACATTTTCAATGTATCAGCATCCCCAAGCTTAACTCCTGTCCGTCGTCGAGTAGGTAAGTGATAAAAAGAAAGAATAATTTTTGAGGTGACATGCACCATCAAAGACTTGATCAAAGTATTTGTAAAACAATCAAAGCTGGGATCATAGTGATTCAATCATAACATGAAAGACAAAGTTCTAGCAATAAGCAAAGAAACTATGATGCAACATGAAAAGGCACAAACAAAAGATTCATGAATAACAATGCTTTGCAAGACGTTTGTTTGTTTCACATAAAGAAAACATAGCATACTAATATTTCGCTCGTCCCTCAATAGAGTAGCAAATATAAATGCATAGGACACCTTCAAAGTTCATAAGAGTGACTAGATACAAATAGTTTAAAACAAGGAATATCAAGTTATGCATCAATCAACTAGTCTTGGGACAATGCACATAGAACTAAGAATGGCCACTATGCTCTCAAAGTAGGTGCATAAAGGTAGAAGGTGGAGACACAATATAATGGTGGAAGAAAGGCCTTTTTATAAAAGGAAGTAGGGATTCAAGTCTCATAAAGAGCTTACAAAAATTATGGTACTTATAGCTTTCAACTCGCATTGCCCCTATCATAAGCATCTTGAAGTGATTAAGGTTAAAGTGAACAAACTATGGTGTACATGCTTGACGAAGTATAAGTCAGAAATCTCATGTCCCTTGTATACGAGGGCTGCTCCTCATGCTACTCAAGTTTAGTCACCGGTAAGTTCTTGTCATCGTAAGTACATGTGTATCATAGAGAACCGCCAACGGGGTACCCCTTGCCCGATGATACGGAAGAATCCCCATATCAAAATGACAAGGCAAGCAGACAACGAGCATCTCAGCATTCTTCTTATTTACCATGGGAATATGGTGCTTTTTTCTCTCTTTCCTCTTTTCATAATCTCTTTTTTTCTTTTTTCTCCTTTTTATCAACATAGGACTCTTTTTTTATAAGAAGAATGCTTCATAGACAGCTCATTATGGTTACGCTGCAGGTTTCCACCATGTGAACATGGATTAGACCAATGAACAAAGTGCTTTCTCTAACACATATACATAACTCCATGGACTTACAAGCTCCCTTTCATTTCAAAGACGACATCCATATACAAAAGAGCATGATATCAACTAGGTACAAGTACCAAGTGCAATGTTGAAAGCGTTCCCCATGAAAGCATGGTTCTGCTAATTCCCAACAAATAAGTGCAAGCATATACAACATAGACGACATAATGGTTCAAGTTTATTAAGGGCAAGTAAAGTAAAGTGTGCCATCAAGTTCGTGAGAGATTTAATCACTAGTTTTCTCATAACAAGTTTAATTTGGAAGGTAAACAAAAGCATGAATATACTTGGACTAGCATAAGATAGTAGGTAGGTATGGTGGACTCTTTGGAATAACTTGGTTTAGGGAGTTGGATGCATGAGTGGAGCTCATACTTTGTTGTGGAGGCTAGCAAAAGACTGGGAGCGACAAACTAAGAGAGCAATAATGGCCATAATCATGCAGAGCGACAAAACATCATTGATCAAAGCATAAAGTGATACTACAAGTTGAAAACTAAAGGATCATAAAGGCTATGGTGACTTGAGATAGTCATAACATGGTGTGAGCATGCGCCAAGTCAACCCAAATAAAGCATCAAAGTAGAATACCACTATACTATGCTTTAATATGCTAAAACAACGCATGATTCATCCAAGGCACATTAAGCAATCTCAATTGTTTATAACAAGTCATGCTACAGCAAAGAATACTAAGCATAAAGCCAAAACAATATCAAGCATGGCATGACAAAGCATAGGCCACAGTCAAAAACAAGCTCTTTTTACCATATAAGCATGAACTTTCCTACTCTTTTCCAAACCAAACCAAACTATTTGCAAACCAATGTATGAAAGAGGGGGTCCAACCAATTTATTCAGAAAACTAAGCAAACCAAGAAAACAAAAAACCAAAACCAAAACAAAAAAGAAGACGCTCCAAGAACAACACAACTGTGCATGAAACAATAAAAATGAAGCGTTTGGAAGAAACCTGGGATTTTTATTGATGAAGAAGGGGATGCCTTGGGCATCCCCAATCTTTGACGCTTGTACCTCTTGGATATTTCTTGGGGTGACACGTGTGGCATCCCCAATCTTGAGCTTTATTCCATCCTTCATCTCATTACTTATTCCTTCCATACACCTGAAATTTTTCCTTCATACAAAACTTCACACAATCTTTATTAGCAACATTACTGCAGTCAAGATAAATAAGTCTTAAGGTTCAGTTCTAACACCAAATAAAGTTTCATTAGAACACTAGCTACTGTATCACTTCCCTCAAAAATCTCAATTCCCCAAAAGAACTCAAGAAGGAACCAACAAGAAGCAAATGCAGAAAATGGCAGAAATCTGTCAAAACAGACCAGCAGGTAAAGACGAATTTTTTCGAAGACCTTCTGTTGCTCAAATCAAAAAGTGTATAACTAACGAAAGTTATATAACAACCTGGGGCAGAAGCACAAAAATGCACGCCTCAAAAAGACGTTCAGAGAGTTTACACGAATTTTTACGGTGAAGCACAAAAATCTGTTTCGGGACAGCAACTTCCCCAATCATTACTTGTCTCTCATTAGAGGTTACTCTTGGCACAAAAAACAAATAAAAAGGATAAGGAGCGGTTATTACTGAATTAATAACCTCCAAGACTCATCTAAAACTTTTGGGTTATCTCCCAATAAGTACTTTTCTTTAACGCCTTTAAGTTAGGCATAAGAAGCAAATAAAGAATCAAGTGTTCTCAAATGAAGAATCATTAAGACCAAATTTCTTGCCCTTACCTCTCTTACTTTTATTCTTAACCTTGGGGAAAATATGATTGTTTGGTGGAGAAGAAAGGTGCATGGTCCCCTTTCCCACATCTATTATTGCTCCAAGTAGTTCTAATAGGGACCTTTCAAGTGTAATTTGTCCTTTTCCTGCACATTCAATAACAAGATAATCAATAGAAATCGTTTTCCCAAGGATCTTTGTAAACAGTCCTTCAGCTATTCCAAGAGGTAATATGGTTGTATTATTAGCAAGAGATATTTCTTTTCCTCCTTCAGTGAGCCCCCAAGTATTCAGAGATTTATAAATATCTTTGGGCATAAGACAAAATTCAGACATGATATCACAGCGAGCTTGAGAAGTTTCAGTGTTCATCTTAATCTTTACTGTAGGAAGCCACTTTGATGGTTCAGAATTTATTGGAACATAATTGTGATGCTCCCTAAGCATATTATAGCAACTTTGTAAGCTAGTAGTGCTAGTCTCCAGAGTGTTCAACCTAGCAAATATTTCTGCGAAAGAAATATCAGTTTGGCTAGGCAAGTTGTAAGTGAGGATCAACTTATTTATAGAATTAATAGCATCATCCTCATTACATTGGAGGAAATCTCCTCCCACAACAGCATCTAAAGCATATCTATAGCAAAGAGCAATCCCAAGGTAAAAACTGCTAAGGAACAAGCTTTGAGTCATTTTAGGCTCAGTTTTTTCATGTAGATCGGAGATTCTAGACCAAGCTTCCTTAAAGCTTTCCTCAATTCCTTGTTTAAAAGTGAAAATCATTTCCTCGGGTGACATAGTGACTAGAGCAAGGCTAGACATAGTGGCAACTTAAGAAAGGAACTAATTTTTGTGTGTTTTTCAAATAAGAAAGCAAACTAGTAAAACTAATTTTTTTTGTGTTTTTGAATAACAAAACAAGCAAACAAAGCAAAAAGAAACTAAGCAAAACAAAAATAACAAAGTAAAGAGATTGGTTATGAGGGACTCCCCTTGTGAAGAAGTCCTTGAATCCCTAACAACGGCGCCAGAAAAATGCTTGATAGCGTGTAGTTGACGTGGGAGCTTCTTTTTATTCGTTCCCCGGCAACAGCGCCAGAAAAATGCTTGATGGCTCAATGCACGGCGCCCAGAAAAGTGCTGGTGCGGTGTTGATGTAGAGCTCGTTGGGAACCCCAAGAGGAAGGTATGATGAGCACAACACCAAGTTTCCTCAGTTATAAAACCAAGGTTTAATCGAACCAGTAGGAGCAAGGAAACACCCCAAAGGTGTTACTAGCTGAGCTTTGGCAGGGCGCACTACCGGTGCTAGTAGCAACGTGGATACCTGCACAACACAACCACAGAACTTTGTCCCCAACTTGCGATGAGGTTGTCAATCTCACTGTGTTTTGCGGAAAACAAAGGATTAAACGTATCAAATGGAAAGAAGTAAAAGTTTGCAAAAAGTAAACACAAAGCAGTAAAAGATTGTAGATTGTATGTAAAAGACAAGGACCGGGATCCATAGTTCACTAGAGGTGGCTCTCCTTAAGATAGATAACATGCTGGGTGAACAAATTACAGCGGGGCAATTGACAAACATCGAGAAAGCAATACATGCATATACTAATGATCTTGAATCCTTTGAGACTTGATTGGGCATTACAACATAATACATAGACCGCCATCCAACTGCATCTATGACTAATAATCCACCTTCAGGTTATCATCCAAACCCCCTCTAGTATTAAGTTGCAAGCAACAGATTATTGCTTTACGAACTGCGTGTAAAGTAAACAATACGATTGTTCTATGAACAAAGGATTGTTGTTTTCTCCCTAGTAGCAATAACACATCTAGTACCTTAGAGATTTCTGTCACTTCCCCAGATTACCAGAGGCATGAACCCACTATCGAGCATAAATACTAACTCTTGGAGTTACTAGCATCTACTTGGCCAAGATAGCTACTAACAACGGAAAGCATGCAAGATCACAAATAACAAAGACATGATAGAATCAATAATCAATCTGAAATAGCATCTCAATATCCATCGGATCCCCGCAAACACAACATGCAGAATTACAAATAGATGATCTTGATCATGAACGGAGCTCACAAGATCTAAACATGAAAGCCCAAAGGAGGAGAACCAGCCATCTAGCTACTACATGGATCCGTAGTCCAAGGATGAACTACTCACGCATCACACCGGAGGCTTGCATGGTGATGAAGAAGGCCTGTGGTGAATTCTCTCCGTGGTGCCGGGAAGAGCTTCAGATCCCTCCTGATCTAGGGATGGAGATGACGGCGGCTACAGACTCTTTCATGGATTTTTGATCGGGCACTTAGGGTTTACGTCCCGAGGGCATCTTATAGTCGGAAGGGGAGGCCAAGGGGGTGCCAGGGCTGGCCTCACCACCCCTGGCTCGGGCCAGGCTGGACCGCGCGGCTAGGTGGTGTGGTGGCCCCCTAGCCCCTCTCCGTCTCATACTCTGGCATTTGATGACTTCTAGAAAAATAGGCACTTTGGCTTTTGTCCTGTCCAATTCCGAGAATATTCATTTTCTGACTTTCCTGGAACCAAAAACAGCAGAAAACAGGCAATCGTGGCTCTTGTTAATAGGTTAGTCCAAGAAATCATATGAAAAGTACTCCAAAGTTGGAATAAAACACAAGAAAGTGGATAAAACCAAGCATGGAACATCAAAAATTATAGATACATTTGCAATGTATCACGCCGCCACCGCCTCCTCAAATAGTTTCACCCCATGCAACTGGATTGGGGAGACAACATATAGAACACCCAGAAATCGCTGAAACCTCACCTCCGAAAGGCATCTGGAGGGGTAACTTGCCCAAGGGATCCATCTTCGCCCTACGCAGATCTAGGAGGCCAAGGCATCGATCTTCATATTCATCAACCGCTGCACCGCCATCATCTCCATCCATCCCATCTTCACCCAATCTAGATCTTGTTGTAATTTGCATACTCGTTGTGGATTATACAAGAACTATTCATATACAATTGTTTCCATTACCATTTCTATGATGTTGATTGCCTCCATGTCTGAGTAGATCTTTAGTTCTTGGGGAGATGGAGAAACCCTAGCATATGATTGATATAAGATAGAGATTATTATGTTATACATCATTATGTGTATGTGTTAATTGTCTTCATCTTAATGTTGGGAGTTGTGCACCTCCTTAATATTTGCCTCTTATGGGGACTCGATGAAGTGGATTACTTGTTGGTAGATAGAGGGATGATATCACTTACTATGACTATAAAGCTGTTTTCATTCTTTACGTACTAACTTGGGGAAACAAGGAGAACTCATAAAGCCATGTCCATGCCATGGGAGAAATCCCTTAATAGCGGGATAATATGATTAATGTCGTTTATCTATTAGCTATGGTTATGAAGGATGATGTGAGTAGTGGTTGCTGCCTATTTTTCCATATATGGAGCTTGATACATCGTAAACGTATCGATAATTTTTGATGTTCCATGCTTGTTTTATATCAAATATCTTATGTTTTGTCTACATTTTGAGATACTTTTATGCATTTTCTGGAACTAACCTATTAACAAGATGCCACAATGCCAGTTGCCTATTTTATGCTATTTTTGGTTTCAGAAAAGCTGGAAAAGAAATATTCTCGGAATTGGACGGGACAAAAGCCAAAGTTCCTATTTTACCGGAAGACTCATGGAGCCAGAAGCAGAGACGGAGGAGGGCCAGGGGCTGGCCACACCATAGGGTGGCATGGGTCCCCCTGTCCGTGCCACCAGGTGGTGTGGGCCCCTGGTCCACCCTTTGACATCACCCCTTCGCCTATATAAGCCCCCAGGACAAAAACCCTAAGTACCAGATCAGAAATCCACGAAAAGTTCCGCAGCACCACCGCCACCGAAGAGGAGATTTGGGGGATAGAAGTCTCTATTCCGGCACCCTGCCGAGATGGGGAAGTGCCCCCGAAGCCTTCTCCATCGACTCCACCACCATCTCCATCGTCGTTGCTGACTCCCATGATGAGGAGGGAGGATTTCTCTCTCGAGGCTAAGGGCTCTACCGGTAGCTATGTGTTCATCTCTCTTTCTATGTGTGATCTTATGAGATCATGAGCTTTGTAATCTATAGATCTATTCTGCTACTCAAGTGCTTTAATTAATCTCTGCTTATCCCCGCGTGTGTGAAGTTGACAGTGTGCACACCGTGTGGCACTTTGGCTAAGGTTACATAAATACTTATCATGAGTATAATTTGAGTTGGATGTCTCTATGAGATTATGGTGTTTATTGGAACCATCTAGCGGTCAAGGTGACAGTGAGGGGTTATATAGATGGGGAATGTGAACTTTAAGGTGTGCTGTTATATCCCTACATCGTCCAATCGGAGAGTAGTTCAGGGTAGCATAGAAGAGAAGATATTTATATGAGAGTGTCCACTAGTGAAAGTATGATCCCTAGGCCTTGTTTCTAAGCATTGAAACACCATTTCCAATCAGTTCTGTTACATGTTTGCTTGTTGCCACTATTATTTCAGATTGTAATTACCACTTATAATCATCCATATTACTTGTATTTCACTATCTCTTCGCCGAACTAGTGCTCCTATACACCTGACAAGTCTATTGGGTGTGTTGGGGACACAAGAGACTTCTTGTATCTTGATTGCGGGGTTGCCTGAGAGGGATACCTTTGACCACTTCCTCCATGAGTTCGATAAACCTTGGGTGATCCACTTAAGGGAAATTTGATGTTGTTCTACAAACCTCTACAATTGGAGGCCCAACACTGTCTACAAGAATAGAAGCGTGCGTAGACATCAAGATATTTTCTCGCGCCGTTGCCGGGGAGATAATGTAAAAGGTAATCACATCTTCTGGCTACTAAGCTATCTTCTAGTACTGTTGCTGGTGTGTGAGTGCATGAAGTTATTTCCTTTAGATTCTGCAATTATATCTTTTTGTTTCTTGTTTTATTTTCACTAGTTAGGCTTAATGGAAAACAACAACAAAATTAGAGAGCTTTATGGTATTTATCTTGAGTTAGGACATGAAGTGTTTGAAGAGACAATTAAAAAACCTATGGAACTTTATTTGCATGCTAATAGCAATGTTATTAGTATAAATTCTTTGAACACCATTATTGCTAATACTATGGAAAAGTCTAAGCTTGGGGAAGCTGGTTTTGATGAGCATGATATTTTTAGTCCCCCAAGCACGGAGGAGAAATTTTACTTTGATGATACTATGCCTCTAATATATGATGATTACAATGATGAGTATGATAATTTTAGTCCACCTACTATAGAGGAGAAAATTAATTATGATTATAATATGCCTCCTATATTTGATGATTATGGTGATGAGAATAATAATGATAACGATCTTGTTGAATTTTCTCCTACTACAATTAATAGGAATGACTATGTTTATGTGGAGAGCATTAATTCTTTTAAGCATGTGGCTCATGATAAGAATGTTTTATGTGATAGTTATATTGTTAATTTTATTCATGATGCTACTTAAAGTTATTATGAGAGAGGGAAACATGGTTTTATGTATCTCAACAATATTAAGTTTCCCCTCTTTATGTTGAAATTTTTGAAGTTGCACTTGTTTTGCTTTCCTATGCTTGTTGCTTTGTGCTTTCATGACTTGTTTATTTACAAGATTATTTTTCATAGGAAGTGGGTTAGACTTAAATTTTTTCTATATTTGCTTCTTGATGCTCTCTTTTACTTCATATCCTTATGTGAGCATCATTGAAACTTATCATGCATATCTTAATGGCTATAAAGAAAGAGCTTTTTGGGAGACAACCCAATATATTTTTGCTTTCAGTATATTTTTGTTTTGTTGAGTCTTGGAAGTTATTGCCTCAGTAATAACCTCTCCTTATCCTTTTTGTGTGGTGTTTGTGCCAAGAATAACCTCTAATGAGAGAGAAATAATACTTGGGAAAGTTGTTGTCCCGAAACAGATTTTTGTGCTTCGCTGTAAAAATTCGTGAACAATATCTGTACGACGGATTGAGCTGTAATTTTCTGTGCTTATGCCCCAGGTTTTTATCTAACTTTCGTAGCACTTTTCGTTTTGAGCAACAGAAGTTCTTAGAAAAAATCGGTTTTTACTTGCTGGTCTATTTTGACATATTTCTGCCATTATTTGCATTTGCCTCTTAATCTCTTTCTCTTCGAGTTTTCTTTGATCACTTGAGATTTTAGAAGGAATTGCTAAAGTAGCTTGTGTTTTAATAGAAGTTTTACTTGTGTTGAAACTAAACCCAAAGACTTATTATATTGAATACACTAATGTTGCTAATGAAGATTGTGTGAAGTTTTGTATGAAGGAAATTTTCAAGTGTAGGGAAGAATAATGTGATGAGATGAAGTATGGACAAAAGCTCAAGCTTGGGGATGCCAACCGTGTCGCCCCAAGAAACATTCAAGAAGTACAAGCGTCAAAGCTTGGGGATGCCCAAGGCATTCCCTTCTTCATCAATAAAAATCTCAGGTTTTCTTCCAAACACTTCATTTTTAGTGTTTCATGCACAATTGTGTTGTTCTTGGAGCGTCTTCGTTTTGTTTTAAGTTTTCTTTTGTTTAGTTTTCTTAAATAAGTTGGTTGGATCCCAACACACTTCTTTTGGAGAGAGACACACCCTGTTATTCATTACCTAGAACACTCTAGTTTTCACTCTTATTGTTCTGCGAGTGTTCTCCTTTGCTAGCACTGCGTTTAGCTTTAGTTTCCGATTGGTGTTGGAAAAGATTAGGAAGTTTCATGCTTATAGTGGTACAAATGGAGTCTTGTTTTGACTGTGGCCTAGACTTTAGCATGTCATGTTTGATATTGCTTTGACTATATGCTTAGTGATTATTGATGTAGCATGACTTGTTACAAACAATTGAGATTGCTTAATGTGCCTTGAAAGAATCATGCATTTGTTTAGCATACAAAAGCATAATATTGTGGTATTATCCTTTGATGCTTCATTTGGGTTGACTTGGCGCATGCTCACACCATGTTAAGACTATACCAAGTCACCATAGCCTCTATGATTATTTAGTTTTCGACTTGTAATATCACTGTATGCTTTAATTAATAATGTTTTGTCGCTTTGCATGATTATGGCCATTATTGCTCTCTTAGTTGGTCGCTCCCAGTCTTTTGCTAGCCTCCATATGTACCAAGTATGAGTTCCACTCATGCATCCAACTCCAAATAAAACCAAGTTATTCCAAAGAGTCCACCATACCTACCTATTAGCATTATTGCTATTCCAAGTATATTCATGTTTCTACCTTCCGAATTAAACTTGTTATGTGAAAATTTGTGATTAAAGCTCTCACGAACTTGATGGCACACTTTACTTTTCTTGCACTTAATAAACTTGAACCATTGTGCCATCTATGTTGCGTATATGCTTGCGTTTTGTAAGTTGTGAATTAGCAGAACCATGTTATCATGGGGAACGCTTTCAACATTGCACTTTATTTAGTTGATATCATGTTGTTTTGCTTATGGATCCCGACGGTGTGAAATGAAAGGGGAGCTTGTAAGGCTCATGAAGTTCGTATATGTGTTAGAGAAACGCATGGACGGATGGTCTAAGCCATGACTAATCATGGTGGAAACCTGCAACATAACCATAGTGAGCAATCTGTGAAGCATCCACAATAAAAAAAGAAAAAAAAAACCCTATGCAAATAGGAAATAAAAGGATCACTGAGATGCTCATTGTCTGCTTGCCTTGTCATTTGGATATGGGGAATCTTTTGTATCATTGGGCAAGGGGTACCCCGTTGGCGGTTCTTTATGATACACATGTACTTACAATGACAAGAACTTACTTGTGACTAAAGTTGCGTATCATGAGGAACGGTACTCATAAGCAAGGGGCATGAGATTTTTAGCTTATAACTTGTCAAGCATATCCTCATATTTGTTCACTTTAATCTTAATCACCTAAAGATGCTTATGATAGGGGCAATGAGAGCTGAAAGCTAATAAGTACCATAATTTTTGGAAGCTCTTTATGAAACTTGAATCCCTGCTTCCTTCTATGAAGGGCCTTTCTTTTACTTTTATGTTGAGTCTCCATCTTCTATCTCTATGCACCTATTTAGAGAGCATAGCGGTCATTCTTAGTTTAATGTGCATTGTCCCAAAACTTGTTGATTGATTCATAACTTTGATATTGCTTGTTCTTAAATTATTTGTATCTAGTCACCCTTATGAACTTTGAAGGTGCCCTATGCATTTATGTTTTGCTATACCATGAGGGACAAGCTGAATACCATTCTCATTATGTTTTCTATATGTGAAACAAACAAACGTCTTTCAAATCATTGTTATTCATGAATCTTTTGTTTGTACCTTTTCCTGTTACAACATAGTTGCAATGTCTTATTGTTAGAACTATATCTTTCATGCTATGTTAGAGTACTATGATCCCAACTATCAATGTTTTACAAATACCTTAATCAAGATTATGATGGTGCATGTCACCTCAAAAATTATTCTTTTTACCACTAACCTACTCGAGGACGAGCAGGAGTTAAGCTTGGGGATGTTGATACGTCGTAAACGTATCTATAATTTTTGATGTTCCATGCTTGTTTTATATCAACTATCTTATGTTTTGTCTACATTATGAGATACTTTAATGCATTTTCTGGAACTAACCTATTAACAAGATGCCACAG
This sequence comes from Avena insularis, assembly GCA_023614405.1. Lineage (NCBI taxonomy): Eukaryota > Viridiplantae > Streptophyta > Magnoliopsida > Poales > Poaceae > Avena > Avena insularis. The sequence goes on from CM042684.1 coordinate 299,365,682, forward strand.
TGCGAGTTACCTATTTTCTGCTGTTTTTGGTTTTAGAAAAGCTAGAAAAGAAATATTCTCGGAATTGGATGGGACAAAAGCCAAAGTTCCTATTTTACCAGAAGACTCACGGAGCCAGAAGCAGAGACGGAGGAGGGCCAGGGGCTGGCCACACCATAGGGTGGCGCGGGTCCCCCTGGCCGTGCCACCAGGTGGTGTGGGCCCCTGGTCCACCCTGGGCCCCTTCGCCTATATAAGCCCCTCGGGACGAAAACCCTAAGTACGAGATCAGAAATCCACGAAAAGTTCCACAGCGCTGCCGCCACCGAAGAGGAGATCCGGGGGACAGAAGTCTCTGTTCCGGCACCCTGCCAGGACGGGGAAGTCCCCCCGGAGCCATCTCCATCGACTACACCGCCATATCCGTCGTTGTTGCTGACTCCCATGATGAGGAGGGAGTAGTTCTCTCTCGAGGCTAAGGGCTCTACCGGTAGCTATGTGTTCATATCTCTCTCTATGCGTGATCTTATGAGATCATGAGCTTTGTAATCTATAGATCTATTTTGCTACTCAAGTGCTTTAACTAATCACTGCTTATCCCCACGTGTGTGAAGTTGATAGTGTGCACACCGTGTGGCACTTTGGCTAAGGTTACATAAATACTTATCATGAGTATAATTTGAGTTGGATGTCTCTATGAGATTGTGGTGTTTGTTGGAACCATATAGCGCTCAAGGTGACAGTCAGGGGTTATCTAGATGGGGAATGCAAACTTTAAGGTGTGCTGTTATAGCCCTACATCGTGCAACTGGATAATAGTTCAGGGTAGCATAATGAAGAGAAGATATTAATATGAGAGTGTCCACTAGTGAAAGTATGATCCCTAGGCCTTGTTTCTAAGCATTGAAACACCGTTTACAATCAGTTCTGTTACATGTTTGCTTGTTGCCACTATTATTTCAGATTGCAATTACCACTTATAATCATCCATATTACTTGTATTTCACTATCTCTTTGCCAAACTAGTGCACCTATACACCTGACAAGTGTATTGGCTGTGTTGGGGACACAGGAGACTTCTTGTATCTCGATTGCAGGGTTGCTTGAGAGGGATACCTTTGACAACTTTCTTCCCGAGTTCAATAAACCTTGGGTGATCTAGTTAAGGGAAACTTGCTGCTGTTCTACAAACCTCTACACTTGGAGGCCCAACACTGTCTACAAGAATAGAAGCGTGCGTAGACATCAGAGCTCCTCCCATATACATATATATCATGGAATATTTGTTATAATAATCTTGATTGCTTAGTCTAAGTTGCTAGCGATGTATCCACTACTCCCTGAGAACGCCTTTTTCCCTATTGTAGTTCCAAGCTCTTTTAAACACGCGATTCTTATTTTCTGCATTAAGTTTTACTTTACTTTAAATTGCTTCATTCAATCAAAAACCCAAAAACAACTTTACTTTTCTTGCGTCTTAAAAGTTACTCCTTAAGTACTTCATTTAGTTTTAGTTAAAAGCATTTTAGTCTTTCGCCTACTGCTCCGTAGGACCCGAGCCACAAAGCAACACAAGAAACAACAACACGCAACAAAGGAACGATGGATCAAGAGATGAAAACTGCAGCCGACGATACCATGATGGATACAACAAAGGCGATTACGAGCTATGCAGGGCCAGTTCTTTCACTCAGCGGATTTGCAAAACCTCAGTACCCAAAGACTTCAAACTTCCGCACAATCGCCAAAAGTACAATGGACTCTAGGAACCCGAAGCATGGTTAGCAGATTATTTGGCCACTGTCAAGTTACAAGGCGGCTCCACAACTACCGCAATGCAAAGCATACAACTACACCTCACCGGCGCCGCAAGATCATGGCTCAGAGAATTACCCGAAGATTCCATCGGCAGTTGGAACGACTTGGAAGATAAGTTCATCCGACACTTCTAATCCACGTTTAAACGACCTGCATCCTTGGAGTTGTGGGCGTGCAAAAAATATCTGGGGAATCAATAAGAGCATTCATCCAACGATGGAATATCATAAAAAACTCAGCTGACTCCATATCTGATGAATGGTCCATCGATGCCTTCAACGCCGGCCTCCGTCGCCAAGAATTCATAGAAGAACTGGGATGGGTTAAACCCAAAACAATCTCACAATTAATGGAAATAGCAAATCACTGGGCTGATGGAGAAGACATGCCGCATAATAAGCGTACATGATCTCCCAAGGAAGACATGGATAAACGTGGCAACGATAGAATAAGAAGGAACAACGATGAAAAATAGGACCAAGTTACGTTGCAGCCAGTTTCTCGGGTGAAGGTAACAACAGAAGCAATGACTACAACGGTGGATACCGCCATAACAGGGACGACGTTGGAGGAAGCAAGTCAACACAACGGTACCAGCCAAGAGCTCGAGACCCACCCAGCTCCGCAATGCAAATGCTGGAAGGACCCTGTAATATGCACTTTGACGTTGACTCAGCAAGCAGACGACAATCTAACCATTTCATGAAAGACTGCCAAACATTATTGAAGATGCAGGAGCTATGTAATGCAAAAACAACCGAACCGGCAAACCGAGGATACACATCTGCGCCTGGCACATTAGCCATCGGGGCACCACCACCACCAGTAGTGATACCACAAAATACAACTGATCAAAACAGTGAATACCCTAGGTCAAAAGGGGCAATGTCCATGATTCAGAAAGGGCGTCCATCCAATAGAACCCAGAAGCTCATCACAAGACAAATCAATATGGCAGAAACAGCAACATCAACCACACCCGAATATCTCCATTGGTCAGAGCAAGAAATCACATTCAGCAAAGCCGATCACCCGCTTCGTGTCCCACAACCAGGTCACTCAGCCTTGATAGTCGAAGCACAAATTGGAGGGTTCGATATGAGCAAGATCTTCATGGATGCAGGAAGCAACATAAATCTGATCTATGCAAAAACGCTAAGAGCAATGGGTTATCCCTGGACAATCTCGCGCCAATAGAAACATCTTTCCACGGAACAGTACCAGGTAAAGCCGAAATTCCTTTAGGAAAAATATTTCTTGACGTTGTTTTTGGATCCAAAGTAAATTTCAAGCAGGAAAAACTCGAATTCAAAGTCATGGACTGGCCATCACAATATCATGCGATCCTGGGACGACCAGCTTTCACACGGTTTATGGCAGTTCCGCATTATGCGTACCTAGTCATGAAAATGCCAGCACCAAAAGGAATCATCATTGTAAAAGGAAGCTTCACACGTGCCGACAATTGCGATCGGGAGTTCAACAAAAATTCTGAATCTTTCGGGATGGCAACGGAGTTTGAACTACTCAAAACTTCAGCAACTGCAGAACCACTAGAAATAGCGCGTGTCACTCCTGATCAGGCCTTCGACACTGCAAAAGACACAAAATAAGTACAGATCCACCCTGTTGATCTGACGAAAACAACAGTTGTGGCTTCCAATCTTGGTCCCGCATAGGAAAACATGCTCATCGGGTTCCTCCGTGAGCACTAGGAGATCTTCGCATGGCTACCTTCTGACATGCCAGGAATTCCCAGGGAACTCGCTAAGCACGCATTAAATTTGGATCCAAAGGCGAAGCCAGTAAAGCAACCACTTTGTTGCTTCGCATAACCAAAGCATAAAGCCATTGGAAAGGAGCTCCATCACCTTACTAACACCAACTTTATCAAATAACTAACAAAAGTAGAGTGGGTCACAAACCCAGTATGTGTTCCAAAGAAAAATACTACAGAACTTCAGATGTGCATCGACTTTACTGCACTAAATAAACATTGTCCAAAAGATCACTTCCCATTGCCGCGAATCGACCAAATAATCGATGCAACTGCGGGATGTGAACATATTTCTTTCTTGGATGCTTACTCAGGATACCACCAGATTAGGATGAAGGAAGAAGACTAGGAGAAAACAACATTTATCATGCCTTATGGTGTATTCTGCTACACATCAATGCCCTTTGGCCTCAAGAACGTTGGAGCAACATATCAGCGCATGATGCAGAAATGTTTGGGAAGCCAAATAGGCACAAACGTACAAGTATATATTGATGACGTTATAGTTACAACAAGACAAGGATCTGCACTCATCAAGGACCTTGAATAAACATTCGAAAATCTCGACAAGTTTAGCATCAAACTGAACCCGGAGAAATGTTCCTTTGGAGTCCCGGCAGGGAAACTCCTCGGATATTTGGTATCAACAAGAGGAATCAAGGCTAATCCCGAGAAAATGCAAGCAATTTTAACAATGAAAAAGCCAACAAATTTACATGGTGTACAGCTGCTGGCGGGGCAAGTAGCGGCACTCAGTCGTTTCATTGCAAGATTAGGAGAAAAAGCGTTGCCATTTTACGCCCTCATGAGGAAATCAATTTTGTTTGAATGGACGGAAGAATCTCAACACGCATTTGAAGATCTTAAAAGGACACTTTCGACATCTTCCGTCGTCGTGTCTCCAAAGGAGAAAGAGCCTTTACTGCTTTATATCGCTGCCACAAATCAGGTGGTCAGCACGGTCTTGGTCATGGAGCGACCCGAAGAAGGAAAAACCCATGGTGTACAGAGGCCAGTCTACTTCCTGAGCGAGGTCTTATTGCCATCCAAACAATGGTACCCACATTACCAAAAACTAGCGTATGGGGTATTTATGATAGCACGAAAACTACGCCATTACTTTTTAGAACATCAGATCATAGTGGTTAATGAAGCACCTTTGTCAAGCATCCTCAACAATCTAGAAGCAACTGGGCGTGTCTCTTTATGGGGCATCGAATTATCCCCTCGGGACATCACATATGAGAAGCGCAAGGCAATCAAGTCACAAGTTTTGCCGGATTTTATCATAGAATGGACAGAGTTGCAATGTGTGGGTCCACTTGACCTTTCTAGTGCCTGGACAATGTACTTTGATGGATCAAAAAGAACGGAAGGAGTAGGGGCAGGAGTCATACTAGTATCACCACAAGGAGACAAAATGCGCTATATACTTCGGACGAACTTTGCAAACGCATCCAATAATGAAGTTGAATACAAGGCCTTGTTGCACGACATGCGAATGGCCAAAGCTTGCGGTGGAACTCGCCTCAAAATCTTTGGAGATTCCAATCTTGTGGCACAGCAAGCAATGTATAAGTGCGATGCCGTCAGCGATATCATGATTGCCTACCGCGATCTATATGGCATTATGTAAGCTCAATTAGATGGATGTGAAGTATCGCACATAGGGAGAGCAAGCAATGAAGAAGCCAACAATCTAGCAAACATCGGATCCCTGTTGCTTACCAGTGCCATGTGGGGTTTTCTAGGAAGAAATAACGGAATGATCGATCAAAGCAAAAAGAGTCTCTGAGGTCGTAGCACCAAAAACGGGAAAAAAGAGTAACCCGCAAAAAGACTTGGGAGCTCCATCAGCGACCAAGAGTATAGAAGAGGCCATCGAAGAAGAAGAACATGAAATTGGAGAGGTCATGCTAATTGAACCTACATGGATGCAGCCGCATATAGCATAAATGACTAAGGGCGAGCTACCCGAAGATGTGATAGAAGCGCGGCGAATCACCCGAAGATCAAAGGCCTTCAGAATAATCAAAGGGGAGCTGTATAAAAGAAGTATTTCTGGTGTGTTGCAGCACTACATAACACCCGAAGAAGGAAAAAACATACTCAAAGATATACATGAAGGAGTTTGTGGTCATCATGCTAGTAGCCGAGCAATTGCTGCCAAAGCATTCAGGACAGGATTTTACTGGCTCACTGCAGTTCAAGATGCAAAAGATATCGTTAGAACATGTGAAGCATGTCAACGGTTTGCAACAAAGCCTAGAGCACCTGCCGCTGAATTAAATCCTATACCTTTGGCTTGGCCCTTTGCTCAGTGGGGACTCGATATGGTGGGAAAACTTCACAAATCTTCGCCACGAGGACACGTCTTTCTGCTAGTAGCAGTCAACAAATTTACTAAATGGATCGAAGAAATGCCTGTCACCACCCAAGACGGAACTTCGGTTGTAAATTTCATTAAATCCATAGTATTTCGGTTTGGTGTACCGAAGAGCATCATCACAGACAATGGAACTAACTTCACTTCCAATGAGTTCAAGGAGTACTGCCAGGAGATGGGCATCAAAGTAAGCTACGCCTTGGTAGCTCACCCGCAAACAAATGGACAAGTAGAAAAAGGCAATGGACTAGTTACTGCTGGACTCAAGAAAATATTACTAGCGCCACTTGACAGAGCAAAAGGAGCATGGGTTGATGAAATACCATATGTCTTATGGAGTTTACGTACAACCCCAAATAATTCGACACAAGAGACACCTATCTTTCTTGTCCACAGCGCAGAAGTCGTGCTTCCTGTTGAAGTGTCACATGAAACCCCAAGAGTAGTGATACATTGCAAATGTATCTATAATTTTTGATGTTCCATGCTTGGTTTTATCTACTTTCTTATGTTTTGTCCACAATTTGGAGTACTTTTCATACGATTTCTTGGACTAACCTATTAACAAGATGCCATAGTGCCAGTTGCCTATTTTCTGCTATTTTTGGTTCCAGGAAGTCAGAAAATGAATATTCCCGGAATTGGATGGGGCAAAAGTCAAAGTTATTATTTTACCAGGGGACACTTGGAGCCAGAATACGAGACGGAGAAGGGCCAGAGGGTGGCCACACCACCTGGTGGTGCGGGCCAGGCCAGACCGTGCCAGGGGGTGGTGTGGGCCCCTCCGGCACCCCCTCGGTCTCCCCTTTCGCCTATAAGATGCCTACCGATGCGAAAACCCTAAGTCGTCAATCAGAAATCCATTAAAAGTTCCGCAGCGCCGCCACCACCGAACGGGAGATTCGGGGGACAGAAAGTCTCTGTTCTGGTACCCTGCCGGGACGGGGAATGCCCTCGGAGCCATCTCCATCGATCTCCACCACCATATCCATCGCCATTGCTGATTCCCATGATGAGGAGGGAGTAGTTCTCTCTCGAGGCTAAGGGTTCTACCGGTAGCTATGTGTTCATCTCTCTCTATGCATGATCTTATTGAGATCATGAGCTTGTAATTTATAGATCTACCTTGCTACTCAAGTGCTTTAATAGATCTCTACTCTCCCCATGTGTGTGAAAGTGACAGCATGCACACCATGGTGGCACTTAGGCTAGAGATTACAAATACTTGTTATGAGTTATATTTGGAGTTAGATGTCTCTATGAAATTGTCGTGTTTGTTGGAACCATCTAGATCTCAAGGTGACAGTGTGGGGTTATCTAGATGGGAAAGATGAACTTTGAGGTGTGTTGTTATAGCCCTACCATGGATTAGAGTGTCCAACTAGAGAGTAGTTCAGCGTAGTATCATAAAGAAGAATATATCTATATGAGAGTGTTCACTAGTGAAAGTATGATCCCTAGGCCTTGCTTCTAAGCATTGAAACACCGTTTGCAATTAGATTTGTTACATGTTTGCTTGCTTCCATCTTTATTTCAGTTTTACTTTAGTCTTTTCCACGCCATCAAGCTATTTTCTATCACCGTTACCACTTATAATTATCTATACCACTTGTATTTCACTATCTCTTCGCCGAACTAGTGCACCTATACACTTGACAAGTGTATTGGGTGTGTTGGGGACACAAGAGACTTCTTGTATCTTGATTGCAAGGTTGCTTGAGAGGGGATACCTTTGAACACTTCCTCCCTGAGTTCGATAAACCTTGGGTGATCCACTTAAGGGAAAACTTGCTGTTGTTCTACAAACCTCTGCACTTGGAGGCCCAATAACTGTCTACAAGAATAGAAGTGCGTATACATCAAGTAGCTGCATACAATGAAGAGGAATCAAGAGAAACACTCGAAGATGATGTGGATGCACTTGATGAAGCTCGAGATGAATCCCTACAAAGAGTAAGTATGTACCAGCAAAACTTGCACAATTACCACAACCGGCGATTGCGTCCTAGGTCCTTCACAGTAGGGGACCTAGTTCTTAGCCTCAAGCAAGATGGCCACCGAAAGTTAGAATCGCCATGGGAAGGACCATACATCGTTACAGAAGTTATTCCCAAAGGAGCATATCGATTACAAGACAAGAAGACAGGAGTCAACTACTCCAATCCATGGAACGTAGTGCAGCTACGACGCTTTTACGCATAAGATTACTTACAATACGATAAGATTTATGGTTCGGCTTCTTAAGCCAGAATAATCTAGGCCAACGGCTAGGCACCATCTACAAAAGGAAAAAAATAATGTGTCATCGGTTTTTCGCCTTGTGTATAAAAAGATAAGTTTTTCATACCTTACCCTCTTTATTATTTATATATGTTCAAAAGATCTATGTTTTCCATCAAGCTAACAACTATGAGCCTATGTCTAGATACAGGCATCCGAACATAGCTTCAGGGGATACTCCTATCGGGAGCGCTAGCGCGCACCCAATAGAAATCCAATTATGTATGATTAAAACAAAAATATTCATGACTGAAAATACCTATGAGTTTTACATCAATTTATCCTCAAAAAGGTATCCTCAAAAAGGTTACTCCAATTGGGGGCCGACATAAAGCATTAAACTATCTGATAAAAGTCAGAAATATTGGCAACCCAACAAGCCAACCGCCAAAAGACCAAAATCTCAGATCGCGCTCAAACGCGACAAAAATCCGAATGCCATGTTCAGAAACATGAAGGTAAGACCCTAGTATTCGTCCTGTGTGGCCTGGTAATCGTACAAGAATGCGCTCTAACAGTAAAATATCTGTATCAACAATACGATTAAAAATCCCGACGGATGCATTGGGTACTCGATAAACGAAACTAGGATTCAGTATTCGATAAGACCTCATCGGCCCGAACTGAATTACGCTAGTAGTAAATTCTGAGATCAGACATGGGGACTTGATTTTGATGTAGGACAACCTTGTTTTTGCCTAGGAGCAATTAACATATACCCGATCCGTCGGAAGCATCATACTCGTTGTACCAAATCCCTATGAAAAATAAAAATAAAGGAAAAGAAGGAAAAAGAAACTTTGAGACTCAACCTGAAACTGTGGTTCAAGTAGAGTCTCGGGGGCTACTGACATAGGTATGATTACTTGGATGCTTATGATTTGCTACCCTATACTGGGTAAAAGGCTTTCGACCCATGAAGATTTCAGATGATAGCCCAAGGAAGCATCCGACAAAGACTTTGATTGTATTAGGAAAGGAACTATGAACCGACATTGTGTTGGTATTGTAATTATGTGTATGTAAAACCTATCCACATACCACTTTGAGACCCGCCCTATTATATATAGGATGGGAGAAGCCCAAGCGAGGGTACCGAAAAACTCCCAGGCAACTTGTAATAGTGCAATTTCCCAATATTCAGGCGACTTTGACTCCATTGTTTTCCTGACATCCGACGAAATCCCCAGCGTTCTCTTTTCCGCAAAACCCTAAGTCCTTCACCATGGACATTGCCGAGGTTACCCCTCGTCACTGTGGGATCGATATCTTTATTTCAAAACTAGCTACAAACGATCTGTGCACTTGCAACCATCAATTGCTGACATGCTTCATAGGTTCGTACAATATCTTTTGCATCATGTACTGCTGTGAGCTAGTAGAATCCTGCCCTAAAGGCTTTGGAAGCAATTGCTCGGTTGCTGGCGTGATGACCACATACTCCTTCATGTATGTCTTTGAGTATAATGTTTCCTTCTTCAGGTGTAACGCACCGCTATAACACACCCAAAATACTTCTTTTATACAACTCTCCCTTGATGATCCTAAAGGCTTTGGATCGACGAGTGATTCGTCGTGCGTCTATCACATCCTCGGGGAGTTCTCCCCTCGGCATATATGCTATGTACGGCTACATCCATGTAGGTTCTAGTATCATGACTTCGTAGATTTCTAGATCCTCTTCAAGGACTTCTCATGTGCTTTCATGTGTTGGCGTAGCCCCCGAGTCTTTCTGCAGTTTGACCTTCTTTCTTGTTTTTGGCACTATAACTTCAGAGACCCTTTTGGCTTTGATGGAGCGCTCCGTTATTTCTTCCTAGAAAACTCTAGGTGGCACTGGTAAGCATAGGGATCCGATGTTTGCCAAATTGTCGGCCTCTTCATTGCTTTCCCTTCCTATGTGTGAAAATTCACACCCATCAAATTGAGCTTCCATGACGTTGTACAGATCATGGTAGGCAATCATGTTGTCATTGATAGCACCACACATGTTCATTGCTTATTGTGCTACAAGGTTGGAGTCACCAAATATTTTCAAGCGAGTTGCGCCGCAAGATTTAGCCATACGCATGTCGTGCAACATGGCTTCATATTCAGCTTCATGATTTGATGCTATGTAGCGCATTTTATTTCCTTGAGGTGACCCGACTCCTGCTCCTTCTGCCCTTTTGGACCCATAGAAATACATTGTCCATGCACTATAGAGGCCCGGCGGACCCGCACATTGCAATTCTGTCCATTCAGTGATGAAGTCAGGTGACGAGGGGTTGACTCATCAATGCCCATCGTTGATGGACTTAGGTTCGAGGAATTTGTGAGTGATGGAGGCATCGATCGCCTAGCAAACTAGCACATAGGTTATATGCGGTTTTACCCAGGTTCAGGCCTCGAAGAGGACCCTACTCCTGCTTGTCTACTCTTGATTATTGGGGAGTCGAATGTTACAAGGGGTGCGCAGATGCAATCTGGCGAGGTGTATGCGAGGGTTGTGGATTGTCCTTATCACCACCCCCTCCTAGACTTTACATAGGGAGGCTAGGTCTCGGTATAGCAGGCCGAGTCGGTTACAGATTAGGGTTTTCCCTTCAAGTTTCTATCTACTATTTGCCGTGTTCTTCAAGAAGTCGTACTCCTGCGGACCACCAAAATCCTTACTGGGCCTTGTTCGCACTGTGGACTCCTCTTGGGCTAGACCGTATAGGCTAATCTCGAGTACTTGTAAGGTATAATCATATCAGTAGCCCCCGAGTGTCCAGCCGAATCGTAGATTGGGGTGGAGACTTATAAGTCTTCAAGTTCATGGAATATAGGCTCATCCAAAGTTCTTTTGGGTGCCGCAGTTTGTGTCATAAGGATTGTGATACGCATGCCTGATTCATCATGGATCAGGATCAGTTAACTACCTTAGGGTAAAACAACGTTATCTACTCAAACTACCATGGAGTTTGAATTTGGAACATTGCTGGCGTAATTCGACTCCTGCCATGGAGGTCTTATAGAGTCGAATTTCAGTGTTTTGGTGTGAGCACTTGACGCGTCCTTCAAGGCCTTTTTATCGTGCCTGTGGGCACGGATTATTTCTGGTAGAGCGCATCAGGTGCATTGCCAGGCCTTTTGCAGGTCTTACCTTCACGTTGTTTAACACGGCATCCGAAAGTGTATTCACCGCATAGGTGATTTAGGTCATCCAGGAGATGTTGTCTCTTTGTAGTTTATATTCATTGATTGTGAGGCGGAGTCGCCGAATGGTTTGAATGCCCATGGTGCAAATGTGATCAACGTTTTTTTCATGTACAAATATCTTTTCTTTTCATAGGGTGCGCGGCCAACATCTCCCTATGGGAGTAGCCCTCGAGTGCCTATTCGAGTCACAGACTCGAGTGGGGACATTGAAAAATTATCGACTGCTGTCATTATTTTTATATTTTGTCAATTGTGCTTCCAACGCTCCCTATGGGAGGAGCCCCCGAGTCCGCAATCGAATCGTTAATTCGAAAGAGGGGGTTGAGATGTAAATGTCTTGTATGTTTTTCACGGCAATTCTATGCCCTTTTATAATATTCGAGTGTGCGGCACATGGATTGCTGATTTCCACACAACACTATCAAAAACCAAATCTCTAGGGACATTCCAGTCATTCATATCCCTTTTAACCGTCTCCTCCCATGTCAACTTTGGTCGCCCTCTACCCCTCTTTGCATTATCAAAACCCCTTAGAATCCCACTGTTAACTGGTGCTTCTGGTGGCCTCCGTTGGACATGCCCAAACCACCTTAATCCATGTTGGTAAGCTTCTCTTCAATTGGCGCCACCCCTATGCTCGTATCATTTCATTCCTAATCCAGTCTTTTCTTATGTGGCCACACATCCACCTTAGCATATGCATTTTGGTGACACTCAATTGTTGGATGTGTTGCCTCTTAGTGGGCCAACATTCTGCTCCATAAATCATGGTAGGTATGATTGTCGTACTATAAAACTTACCTTTTAGCTTTTGTGGGACCTTCTTGTCACATAGGATTCTAGATTCTTGTTGCCACTTCATCCATCCTGCCATGATCCTATGGCTAACATCCTCATCGATGCCACCATTTCTTTGCAGCATTGAGCCCAATTATCAAAAAGTGTCCCTCTTGGGCACCACTTGCTGTCCTAGACTAACCCCTTCGTCCTCGCATCTAGCACCACTAAAGTCGCACCACATATACTCAATATTTGTCCTACTAAGTCTAAACCCCTTGGATTCCAAGGTTTGCCTCCACAACTCCAGTTTCCTATTGACACCCTCCCTACTCTCATCCACTAGTACCACATCATCAGCAAAAATCATACACCAAGGAATATATCCTTGTATGTCCTTAGTGACCTCATCCATCACCAAGTAAAAAATGTATGGGATCAAAGTTGAACCTTGATGTAGTCCTATAGTAATTGGGAAGGTGTTGATCTCACTATGTCCTGCACAAACACTTGTCACAACATTAGTGTACATATCTTTGATGAAGGAAATGTCTTTGTTAGGACCTTGTGTTTCTCTAGCGCCCACCACGTGACTATCCTTGGTATATTGTCATATGCCTTCTCCAAGTCAATGAAAACTATATGTAGGTCCTTCTTCTGCTCCCTATATCTCTCCATAAGCTGGCAAAGCAAGAAAATCACCTCTGTAGTTGATCGCCCAGGCATAAAGCCAAATTGATTTTTAGTGACATTCATCACTCTCCTCAAGCGATACTCAATCACTCTCTCCCAAAGCTTCATAGTATGGCTCATCAGCTTAATTCCCCTATAATTAGTAAACTTTTGGATATCTCCCTTATTATTGAAGATGGGTACTAATTTACTTTTCCTCTAGTCATCGGGCATCTTGTTTGACTGAAAAAAGGTGGTTGAAAAGTTTAGTTAGCCATACTATCGACATGTTTCCAAGACATCTCCACATTTTAATGGGAACATGTCGGGACCCATGGCATTCCCTCATTTCATCCTTTTCAGGGCTTCCTTAACCTCTATCTCTTGGATCCTCTAGACAAACCCCCTCTTGGTGTCATTAAAGTAATCATCGATCTTGGGTGTAACGCTCTCACTCCCATCATTGAACAGCCTGTCAAAGTAGTCTCTATAATGCTTATTGATATCCTCGTCTTTCACTGAACTCGATCTGCCTCATCATTGATGCACTTCACTTAGTTGAGGTTCGTTGTTTCCCTCTCGCCGATTTTCGCCATCTTGTAGATGCCCATTTTGCCCTCCTTTGTTCCTAGTTTCTCATATAGCTCATCATAGGCCTTACCTCTAGCTCCACTCATCGCCCACTTTGCGTTATTCTTGGCTTCTTTGTACTTCTCCATGTTGTATGTGCTTCTATCTTGATACCAAGCCTTGTAGAACTCCTTATTCTCCTTGATAGCCTTTTGGACCTCCTCATTCCACCACTACAGTCCTTAGGCTCCTTTTTATTGCCTTTCACCACCCCAAGCACCTCCCCAGCTACTTTCCGAATTTGCATCACCATCTTCACCCACATGCACTCTGCATCTCCATCTTCATTCCAAGACCCTTCCGCTACCATATAATCTTAAATACAGGTTTTTAGATGATACCAATAAATTCCCTGTTATTATTAGTGCTAAACTTTCAGGAGAAGAAGAAGAACTCATGAATATACTTAAGGAGCATCACCAAGCCTTTGGGTACTCAATGGATGACTTGAAGGGAATTAGTCCCATGATAGCTGTCCATCGGATATTCATGGAAGAAGGTGCAAAACCAGTTGCAGAATTTAATAGAAGATTAAAGCCTGAAATCAAAGAAGTGGTAAGAAAAGAAATTATGCGCCTACTGGACGCAGGTATAATTTATCCTGTTAAAGAGAGTGAGTGGGTAAGTCATGACCACTATGTTCCTAAGAAGGGCGGTTTTACTGTTGTTCCTAATGAAAATAATGAACTAATACCTACTAGAACTATTGTTGGGCACAAGATGTGCATACACTTCAGGAAATTAAATAAAGAAACTAGGAAAGATCACTATCCATTACCGTCCATAGATCAAACTTTAGAGAGGTTAGCAAACCATACTCATTTTTGTTACTTGGGCAGATATTCTGGTTTCTCTCAAATAGTTGTTCATCTGGATGACCAACTTAAAACAACTTTCATAAGTCCTTACGGTTTACATGCTTACCGGCGTATGCCTTTTGGTCTATGTAATGCTCTAGCTACTTTTCAATGATATATGACTGCTATCTTTGCGGATTTTATAGAACTTATAATGGAAGTATTTATGGATGAATTTTCTGTCTATGGAACTTCATTTACTAGTTGCTTGGATAATCTCAAGAAAGTTTTGCAGCGTTGTGAAGAAACTAATCTTGTTCTAAACTGGGAGAAGTGCCACTTTATGGTCAAAGAAGGTATAGTCCTCGGACACAAGGTATCAGGTAAGGGAATTGAAGTTGATAGAGCTAAGGTTGAAGCAATAGAGAGAATGCCACAACCTTGGGATATTAAAGGTATAAGAAGTTTTCTTGGTCATGTGGGTTTTTATTGATGGTTCATTAGAAATTTCTCTAGCATATCTAAACCTTTAACTAACCTCTTGCAAAAGGGAATGAGATTTAATTTTGATGATAAATGTCTTGAAGCCTTTGATAAACTCAAAAATGCTTTATCTCGTGCTCCCATTATTAAACCACCTATCTAGGATACAACCTTTGACTTAATATGTGAAGCTAGTGATGATCTTGTAGGAGTAACTCTAGGACAACATATTGGTCGTAGATTTAATATTATACATCATGCTAGTAGAACTCTCAATGGTGCTCAGAAGAATTACCCTAAGGAAGAAAAGGAACTTTTTGATGTATTTTATCTTGTGATAAATTTCGTTCTTATATAGTTGATGCAAAGGTGAGAGTTCATATGGATCATGATGGTTTAAAAGAACTCCTTGAGAGGAAAGAACATAAGCCAAGACTGATCCATTGGATACTTTCACTTCAAGAATTTGAGTTGCAGATTATGCAGAGGCAAGAAATAAAGATGTTGGATGTAGTGTCAATGCTTGCCCAGGAAGACACGAATCTTATTGAGAGGAACTTTAGTCCCGGTGATTTTCATTTACAGGAACTATTTGATGAACTAAAGTCAATTCCCCCAAAAGATAAGGAGTTTCTGTTATGGGAGGAATTTTTCATTCCCAAATAAGCAAATGGTAAGTGCAAGGTAAATGTTCTTACCCAAATAAGTGATTTATTTTCACAAATTTTACTCTTGAAAATTCTGTTTCTAAATTCCTTGTATTTTTCTGAAGTTTTAGAGGGTTTTTTCCAACTATATGGGTGGAGCTATACAACCGGAGAGGGATCTCCCGCTGTATAGTTGGTCGTTAAACTCTCTGTGTCATCTTCGCGAAATTATTTTCGCTATCTGAGCCTATACGGTCGCAACTATACGACCAGAGCAAAAATTCTGGCCGTATAGTTGGTCGTTAAACTCTCAATTGGTTTTGCTTTTTGGTTTCTGTATCTATACGGTCGCAACTATACGACCGGATCAAAAATTTCGGCCGTATAGTTGGTCATTAAACTCTCAGACACTTTTGATTTTCGTGTTTGTATCTATACGGTCGCAACTATACGACAGGAGCAAAAATCCCGGTTGTATAGTTGGTCGTTAAACTCCCAGACACTTTTGATTTTTGTGTCTGTATCTATACGGTCGCAATTATACGACCGGAGCAAAAATTTCGGCCATATAGTTGGTCGTTAAACTCTCAGACACTTTTTTGTTTGATCTTTCATTTATTCCTCTAATTATTATTATTATTGTCGGTTACGAGTCGTAATTGAATTGACCTAGACTCGAGATATTTGGAAATATCTGCCCAGAACCAACTATACGGTCGGACCTATACGGGACGCG
Source organism: Avena insularis (assembly GCA_023614405.1). NCBI lineage: Eukaryota > Viridiplantae > Streptophyta > Magnoliopsida > Poales > Poaceae > Avena > Avena insularis. Next base: position 299,381,847 of record CM042684.1, read on the forward strand.
CCCGTATAGTTGGTCGTTACGTGGCAGGTTACTTCTAAATCCGTGATTTCTTTTTCTGTTCGGTTTGGATTCTTTTCTTGGATGACAATTTGGTGTCTCTCGCAAGTTTTACCGACCTCTGACCCCCTTATATTCTGCCATTGTCTCTCTCTGTAATCATAATCTCCAGGAACCAATCTACCTCTTTTTCACACGAAAGGACTCTTGACTAAAGAAAGCTTCCATGGGGACCGGGAGTAATAGCGAGCAAGGCAAGGAGATCAAGGCCATCCCTATAGAGTTCCTCGACGCCGATCATGGGTGTCGGAAGAGGGATTTGAAGGCTCTAGAGCTGAGGATTGGAGAGTTGGACAAGAAGAAGCTAGAAACGCCTAAACACCTTCGATTGCTGCGACTTTATCTTGATAAACTTGATGAAGATATCAAACGGAGAACTGAAGAGGGTTTTTCTATGAATCTTAAGGCACTACAAACACTTCAGGATAACAATGAGTTCATTAAGGAACAAGTGAAGGTGCTGGAGAGGAACAATATTTTCTACAAGCTGCGTGTTAAAGAATTAGAAGCTGTCAATCAATCCCTTCGCCTCAGGCTGGCCCATAAGGAGAAGATCCCACGTGCCATGGTGCCACAATGATCTACAATAATAACGGTATCAAATAATCGTAATTAATTATTTGATCTCGTTTGGCTTGATTCCAAGATTGGGGAGATCTTTAAGACCTTGTAATCTATCTTATAAGTTTTATTACTATTTTTGCATTAGTTCAAACTATAAATAAAGTTTGCATCATTAGAATTCCCTTAAAGAATAGTTGATCCCTTTTATGAAATTCCGAGTTTATTATTATATATGGAGCAATATAGAGTTTGTGTTTGCTGTATTGATATATGAATGGCTTGAGTATGATTTTACTTGCATTCAATGATAGCAATAGGAGTATTCCACACCATTGGTATTAATGGAACACATAAAGATAATTTGGTCAATATATTGTAAGTCTACGGTTTGATTCACAAAGAAAAATTATCTATACAAATTAAGTTGAAAAAGAAAACCTTGAACAAAGGAAAATGAAAGTGCTATCTAAATAGAGTGAGAACAAGTCGAGGTAGAATCTCCAAGTCATAAGAATGCTTCATATACAGTTGGAATTTGATAATTGAGATCGTTGGACTTTGAATTCCTACATGAAGTGGAATATATGGCTATCTCCTTTACACAACACTTAAAACAAAAGTGTGAGCATATATGCAAAAGAAAATTAAAATAAAGAAGAAAAAGAGCGAATATGCAAAGAGCAAGTAGGCATATACCACTGTATTGTAGTATGACAAAGCAACACTTTTGAGATTTTGAATCCCAAGTGAATACGTTGATCCTAAAACACTTGGGACTACCTCGTTAACTCATTCAGTTGAACTGGATTCTTTTACATCATCTTGAGATTTATCTTTTATGAACTGTTGATAACTAAGGTGTGGAAGCCTTCTAATACTATTCTGATGGTTCGAGTAAGGTACTATTCATGAACTTATTCCTATGTATCGTATATGATAAACACATACTGCAATAGCCTCATTTATTTTATTGACTCAGCTTCATGAATATGAGGATCACATCCATTAAGCTAGAGCTTGCTCGGGACGAGCAAGAGTCTAAGCTTGGGGAAGTTGATGAGTGCATATTTGCATCATGTTTTATATTATTATTTTGCATTGTAGATATAGAATCTTCGTATTTTATGGTGTTCGCGTGCATATTTTATGTCTGTTTTCACCAAGATCAAGACAGATGATGGATCCAATGGATACAATTATTAAAGCAGTTGTGTTGTGGAGAAAAGGAGTCAAAAACAACGTAAATCTCTCATTTGGGAAATATTAATAATACCAGAAGAAAACCAGAAGCGAACAAAGGAGACAGAGAGCGTAACGACCAACTATACGGCGGGATAATTTCTTCCGACCGTATAGTTGGTGCCGCCTCCGCCTTGTCAAATAGTTTCACCCCGTGCAATTGTTTCGAGGAGACGACATACCGAACACCCAGAAATCACCGAAACCTCACCTCCAGAAGGCATCTAGAGGGGGAACTCATCCACAAGAGGTTAAGGCATTGATCTTCATCATCCACCGCTGCATCACCACCATCTCCATCCATCCCATCTACATCTTGTCTAGATCTTGTTGTAATTCCTATACTCGTTGTGGATTTATACAAGTACTATTCATCTATGATTGTTTCCATTACCATTGCCATGATGTTGATTGCCTCCATATCTGAGTAGATCATTAGTTCTTGGGGATATGGAGAAACCCTAGTATGAGATTGAAATAAGATAAAGTCTATTATGATATTCATCCCTGTGACCATGTGTTAGATTCTCTACATCTTGATGTTGAGAGAAGTCGACCTCTCAATATTTTCCTCTCGTGGGGACTTGATGGAGGGAACTACTGGTTGGTAGACGGAGGCGTGCTAGCACTTACGGTGACTATAAAGCTGTTAGCAATCCTTACGTATCAACCTGAGAAACCGAAGAAACTCACAGAACACTATCCATGCCATGGGATACGTCCTACGGGATTATGTCCCTTAATAGCGTAGTAATTCGATTGATGTCGATTGTTGTCTGCTATGGTTATGAGGATGATGTGCATAGCGGTTACTGGCTAATCGTCCACATACGGAGTTCCTCCCACACATACATATTGAGAATGTTCATGATAATAATCTTTATCTTAGATCTTTACAATACTAGTGGTGTATCCGCTACTCCCTGAGAACGCCTTTTCCATACTGCAGTTCCAATCTCTCTTACATACACGATACTTACTTTCTATATTAAGTTACTTTGCTTTACTTTATTATTGCTCTTATATCCAAAACCTAAAAACACCTTTTTACACAATACTCGCATTTTATCTTGTCACTTAGAACGTTATCTAGCATTTCTATCGTAATATTTACTTCAAGAGTTATTAGACTTCAGACTCCTGCTGCCTGTGGGATCGATATCTTTATTTCGAAACTAGCTACAAATGATCTGTGCTCTTGCAGTCATCACTACCACCATTGGCCGCACTTTTCTTCACGAGACGCACCGGCCGGCAATCAGCTGGGCGATCCCCATGCTTCACCTACTAGATTCAGGCACTGGATATTCATCTTGGCTTTGTTTTGTTCTCCACCTCTCCTAGAAATAGTTAAAGCTTGCGACCATGTAAATTTACAAGGTGCTTTAAGATTTGGGTAGGTATGTTATTTAGGTAAATCTATAGTAGAGCTATGGATAAAAGAGTTGGAAAACATCTTTAAAAGGCCTTGGGAGAGATCCTGTACAAGCTTTTGACCTGATATATTCCCCATCCTTCTTTTATACGATGGAGCATTTGGCTGTTGATGTACCTAATGAGGAAGTACTTAGAGGTATAGTACAGTAAAGATGGATATACCCTATAGAACATTGACTTCACATTTCTAAGGAGCGGGAAGATATTCGTAGACAGTTTGATAAGTGAGTGTTATGCAAAGATATCTTCACATATAATATAGGTTGTAGCAAAGTTAGATATATTCAGATGTATGACTTGGCTATATTTTGTAGGTTCTTCGTATAAATAAAATTACTATCAAATTTCATTCCACCAATAAAAAGACCGGAGGGACTAACATCTAAGGATCATAAGGTTAACTTATGCCCTCATAACATAACCCTTCATGCTATAATCTATCTCATCCTTCATAGACTTGAAAACACGTCTACAGTTCTCATTTATACACTGTGGACAAACTTCACTTAATATTCAGTGATTCATACTTAATCTCTTTCGAACGTTTCTTCTTGGATCATATATTATGTTAAGTTCTCATCATGGTTTCTAAGACAGAACATATGTATCAACATAGTGGATGACGATCATCCTTTTTCTTTCTTTCAACCACTGATCTTAACTTAGCCCTATTCCTAATTGGAGTGACCAAAGACCATTCCTTAATCAATTCCTATTCCGAAACTATTTCAGAATCTCTTTTAGGAATACAACATAATATTGTAATATACCTACTTTGAACTTTTAATCCCTATAAATCATTATTTATTGGTGCATGCGCTTTTATTCTTAATGTGTTGTACACACCTAAGGATCATTCATTAAGCTCCCACTCAAAATATGTTCCCAACATATTCTATTCCGAAACTTGTATTGCTCCCACTCAAAAAATATGTCATTCACATATTGCTTCAGGAAGACTTTCATAGATCCCACTCAATTTCATGCAAATTGCATATCCCCTCAATATTTTGAATAACTCCAAAATCCCTTAATCATTTATCAAACTAGGAGTTTATTATGAGACGCTAGTACCTTACTAGTATTAAATCCACTAGACTTTTAGCACTTTTGAATTTGTCCAATACATTATTCATGACAAATCGTGCCTTTGTTATTCACCTTTTCCATAATGACCTTGCAGTCTTTTGGAAACATCAAGCAACCCTTTACTTAGTAAGATTCATCACTTCTTTGCTTTCTAATCTTAAGTGAATTTGCTTTTAGAATTTCTCATAATTTTAGTTTACCATCATTTCCTTCATTTTCGTAGGTATGCCATATTCCGGTAACATGATAAGTGATTCATAAATGTCTCCATACAATATGTGGGGTACATTTTCGAATCCTACTTCATGCAGTAAAAACACTAGTGGGAAAACACAATGATCATTATCATTGATCCTTTCCTTTATGAAGAGAATCATTCACGAACACGTTCCATTGCGCTTCTCAACACTCTGATGCAGGTTTTTGAATCCTCATCATGTTTTTCACTATCTTCCATTGGCATTATAGTCGAGAACACAAACTTTCTCGAGAATGCACCAAATTTTAAGCAATACTAGTTTTGTCTTTCTTTTGGTTCTAGCCATGGATTTTTGTATTCATAGTTCCCAATGAATACTCTATAAGGACTTGTTTGCTATTTTTTTGGTGATACCGAATAACTCCAAAATTTTCACGACAATCCATACAAGATATGGTGAAGATCTCACGAATTTAGATGGTTCACTTTATATTCTAAATGAGTGTTTACTATTTCTAACTAATGATCTCTACATTTACACTATAATGATTTATTTGGTACCATCTATTCACCCACTTGATATCAAATATCATATTGTGATGCTTTGCACTTCGACGTATCAAATGCATTGCATTTCACAATTCCTTATGACAATCCTATAACGTTGAATTTCATTTCTATTGATCAAATCGCAGTAATTAGATTTTTTTAATCTTTAATACCCTTTGACGCTGAAATACTTTGATCATATCAAATAGTTTCATGCCCATATTTCCTTTGGTAAACCTCTTTACAAAATTTAAACAATCATAAAATGATAATCACCACTTCGTTGAAACACGATACATCAAATATGTATTTTCCTTTGACAATTTATCAAACACTTTGTATTCATGCAATACACGGTGTTTAGTTATATTGCCGAACTTGGGAATGATTCATATGTGACAAGAAATAAAATGAATTTCACATAATGAATATATCATTAAGTTGGGTATTTTCAAAGCATTTTTAATATTTTACAAATGTTCATGCATTATCAATTAGTTTCACAACAAGATAATTCACACATAATCGAACAACATATGAACGCAAATAGAAATCATTCATAGAAGCAGAACAACTGTTTGTTACACGCTCATATGAATAATTGTCTCACGAAGTGTGAGACACACTAAATAAGTTCATAATCCATCAATTACAATAATCATCCATAAACCATAAACTAAATGATAAATGTCGAGGGAGAGTGTCGTTGGCCATCATCATCATGCTCGCCATCAACACGCAATGTCACCTCCTCTCTAGCAAGCAGCTCTCATGTAGAAGGACTTGTTTTCACCAAAACAGAACAAGTATCAAATACTTTAACACTGCAACAAGTTCTTGCAAGATTATAACATTTATAAAACCATATATCAAATATATATACCTTTGTCATCGATGACCTCTCCAGTAATGGGTTCAACTTTCACATTCCTGAAATGTGATAGGAACTCGTGGAAATCCTGTGTTTTCCCATCACCTCTCATGATGCAAGTCCTAGCATGTGCTTGGTAGCTTGGGGGCAGCGACCACAGCAACACACCTATTGCAAAAGAGTCCGTCAGCTAGTGATCCAGGAAGTAAGCAAGGCTCATGTACGCATCATGTATGCGCTCCAAGTGGCTCTCCAATGAAGCATTCTCTCCCATATGCGCACTTGGTCCACGAAATGCAATCTAAGCTGTACCATCATCGCATGAGGGTCAAGATTACCCACAACTGGGTGCAGCTCATCAACCATTCTGAAGCGCATCGTCACTGAAATGAAGGTGGACATCTCATGATGGTATTAGTTGTCTTCCCACTGTTTTGGGGTCTCGTAGAAATAGGGCTGCTCCAAATCCATCTCGTAGCGTATGTAGTCGACCAACTCATTCTCACTAAGGAGAACATGGAGACGTGCAACCCACACAGAAAAGTTGGATCCATCTAGTTTGAGATTCTATCCTTCTAACCAATCGTCAACCATAAAGGTAGCATCAGGGAGAACCATTTCTACATTTATAATTGCAAAAGGAATTTAGACTAAGTTTATAATTATATGAGTTAAAACAAGAACTCCACTAAAAACTCCTATCCCCAAAAGGATTTTAGTGATTACACGATCCCTATTCGCTACACCACCCCCGATCATCACGGCCGGCGATATAGTTGCAAAGGTGGACGCTGAAACATCGATCACATCATTCATGCGACTCGTGGTCGATCTTTCGACCATCCGTGTTCCGAGGCCATGTCTACACATTCTAGGCTTGACAACTCAACCTTAGTGTATTCGCTATGCAACATGGCTTACACCCACCATATGCGAATGCAGATATGTGTGACACCCGATCATCACGGCCTGCCTCATAACGGAGAACTTTCTTGGTGGTTCACACTAAGGGAGAACGCTTTCATTGTTATTTCTTTTAGGGATCATATTATTAGGCTACCATCGAGTATCTAATACTAGAACACAATAAGATGCACAAACAATAAACTTTGAATGTAAATGTGATGCGATATGGTCCTTCACGCTGTGATCTCCATCCTGCGTTTCCAATTCAGCGCCAGGGTTCTGGTGCCGCGGGCACCAGGGTACCGATGCCTCCGGCGTGGTAGTCCATCATCACCATGACCGTCACTACTACTTAGCAACATAAAGTAAACTACTTTACCTTGACTACTACCATATCACATCACAACGCCCTTGCAAAACCAACTTAGATGCCTCTACTATATGTTTGCATATTTTACGTGGTTGTTAGGGCTTTCGTACAAGAACCATTCTTACCTATGAAATTCAACCACAACGCTAATCAAGTAGTTGTCTATACTACACTCCTCTCGGGGCCCTCCGTTGCAAATGGCATACCAACTAATGCGAGAGAGACAGACACCCCCAAAGCCACTTTATATGGTACAAGCCGTATGTCAAGCGTGGACCAGGCTCACGAATGAACGCGTAAAGTTAGTTGGTGGCCGCTTCATCAAGCATTACTGCGGTATACACAAGTAAACATGGGAGAGTAAAAACTAAAAGATCAACGCCCACACGCTACAACTCGTGTGTTCTACCTATACTAGCATTACTATGCATAGATCTTGCTCTGATACCACTGTAGGGGTTCGTGCATGAAAACAATAATTTTTTCCTACGCCAAGAACCCTAATGCTAGGACCTATCTATTAGTAATGCAGTAATGGGAGGGGCTTTTCACGAACTTACCCTTAAAGACTAAAAAGTGTTGTCAATTCTCAGGAGAGCGTGGCTGATGTAGTCGTACCGAAGATGACCTCGAGGTCGTGTTGAAGTCCTGATGGCTTCTGCGGCTCCAACGACTTCTAGTGCCCCAAGTGTTGAACCTCCGAGGGAGTTACACACGTCCAATTCCTGACGATGACTCCCTCTCCTCTGATCCAGCAGCAGTTACAGAAGTAGAGCTTCTGGATCTGAATCTCGCAGCGCGACAGTGCTCCACGGTGAAGAAGACTCCTGCTCGCGCGATCCAGACTTGGAACCACGGTCACGGGAGAGAGAGATGGAGAATCAACTGGAGATCTCCCCAAAAGAGAGGAAACCTTATATTGATTATTGTGTATTTATTTTGTCAAAATACCTCACAATATATAGGGGAAAACCCCCACATAGTTAATTACCATAGCCATGTGGGACTAAACAAAGGAGAAGGGAGAGGGGGAGGGTTGGCCGGCCGGCCAAGGCCCTTGTGGGCCCTGCGCAGGGTGCCCAAGGCCCAGCCGGCCACCCCCTCTCTCCTTCCTTTAGTCTTTCCCTCATGGGCCCTTCTCCCTCCGGATTTTGGCCTAATTAGGTATTTAACCTTTTAATTCCTTTTTTATTTTATTAAATAATTATAAATAAACGATTAAATCAATATTTAACATTTACTTACATATTATTCAATTCCCATGGCTATGGAATTCCTTCCACCTCTACTCCGGATATCCTCCGGACTTACCAGAACCCTTCCGGTTCTCTCTCTTTCTTTTCTTCGGTGATTCTGCCGATACCAAAACACTCTCTGAGCATCATCAAGCCCTTAGGATACCCCACAGTTCGGGAACATTCTAGACATGGTTGAGACCCTTCCCATACCAGATCATCAGTGGGACCTGGATGCCCATGATAACTCCTGTGCATTCCACGAATCTTTCATCGATGAACCATGAATGTCATGTCATATTCCTTTTGCCTTTTGTCTCTCGATACTTGTATTGTCCGAGATCTGATCAATGACATCACCATGTCGTGTTTAATCTCGTTACCGACAAATGCTATTTAACTCGGTCTAACAAGTGATATCCCCATGATCATATCATACGTTGCGTAGCTATTGGATATAACTTCTCCGAGTGGGCCCTCGAGTATCTTTTCCGTCACGTGGATAGACAAATCCCGCTCTTGACGCATAATGCCTCTACATGTCCCTTTGAATACCTGGACACACCATTATGATCACTGTGTGACGTTTGATGCTATCTAAGTATCCCCAGGTGATAGTGATTGATATGGTCTCATAGTCTAAGAAATAGGACACTGATACGTCCAAAACGTATCTACTTTCCCGAACACTTTTGCTGTTGTTTCTCCTCTAAACTTGTGTGATTTGGATGCAACTAACGCGGACTGATGCTATTTTCAGCAGAATTGCCCTGGTGTCTACTTTTTGTGTAGAAAATCAACTATCAGGAAAAATCCCAGAAAATATGCCGAAAATCCTATTTCACCAGAAGACTCCAGGAGCCAGAATACGAGACGGAGGGGGGCTAGGCCCAGGCCACACCACCTGGTCGCGCGGGCAAGCCCAGGCCGCACCAAGGGGTGGTCTGGCCGCCCCAGACTGCCCCTCGGTCTCCCTCTTCGCCTATAAGTTGCCTTCTGACCTAAAAACTCAAGGGGGGTCGTTGTTTTTCCAGAAGGAGTTCCGCTCCACCGCCACCACCATATTCCATTTAAACAGCACCGTAAACTCCGTTTCCGCACCTCACGGGACGGGGAATTGGAGGAGATCATCGCTATCATCATCACAATCGCTTCTCCATCGACCATCCATGTTTCCCCCATCTATGAGTGAGTAATCCCCCGCTATAGGCTATGGGGATGGTAGGGATTGGATGAGATCGTTCATGTAATGGCATCAGATTGTTAGGGCATGGTGCCTAGTATCTTTTATTAGTGCTTTATGACTTTGTTGCGACTTGTTATGCTTAATGCTTGTCACTAGGGCCCGAGTGCCATGATTTCAGATCTGAACATGTTATTGATTCATTATGATAGTATTGTTTATGGTCTTATCTACAAGTTGTATACACACGTTGTTGTCTAGAACCAATGGCCCCAAAGTGATAGAAATCGGGATAACCGGAGGGAATGGCTTTGATGTGAGGATCACATGTGTTCATGGAGTGTTAATGCTTTGCTCCGGCGCTCTATTAAAAGGAGCACCTTAATTGCCAGTAGTTCCCTTGAGGCCCCGCTGCAAACAGGCTGGCAGGACAAAAGATATTGTGCAAGTTCTCATTGCGAGCACGTATGACTATATATGGAACACATGCCTAGGATTATCTAGTACTTGGATGCTTTATCTTATTTATCTACAATTGCCCTATGTTCTGATTGCTATGTGAATTGTCTTGTCCATGCAACGTCATTCATCCATCCCTATGCCTACCGACTCGAATCCTCACTGCATCGCTATTGTTACTGCTGTCTTTACTTTACTACTGCTGTTACTTTACTATTCCTACTACAAAACTGTTGCTACTGATAAACTGTTGTGAGCATGATTGTTTCCAGGTGTAGCTGAATTGATAACTCAGTTGTTAAGGCTTATAAATATTCTTTGGCTTCCTTTGTGTCAATTCAATAAATTGGGTTTCACTTCCCTCGAAAATACTGTGATACACCCCCTATATTTGTGGGTCATCAAGACTATTTTCTGGCGCCGTTGCTGGGGAGCATAGCTTTATTTATCAAGTTCACTTGGATTCTCTATTGTTCGCTGCTATCCATCCATCATGGGTAAGTCTCATGATGGCAAGGTTCCTATTTTACCATCCACTACAAGAAGAGGTAGGGTTCTGAACACCTCTATTGCTCTTGATTCACCATATGTTATGAGTAAGCTCGTTACACCACCACATACACATGCTACACACATTGCTACTACTGCTAAATCTGAAACTTCTGATGCTTATGATGCGCTTCTACTGTGCTTGATAAGAGTGGTTCATTAGGTCCTTTCCTAGATGCTACGATTGCTAGAACTATAGTTGGAAATACTGAAACTCCTAATGAAGACACTACTACACCTGTTAGTTCACCTGAGTCTAGTGAAAGCTATGATATTGAAGATGGTTATGTTGAGATGACCGATGAATTTATTAAAGAATGTAAAAACACCCATGATAGGAGCGCTGCTAAGAGTCTCCTTGAGAGGCGTACTATTAGACCCAAATTGTCTCCTATTGCTAAGTTTGCCGCTTCTCCCATAAACATTATAGATAAAGATTATGATTTCTCTCTCGATCTATCTTACATAGCTATTGTTGAGAAAGAACCTTTTTGTGGGACTAAGAATGAAAGTGCGGTAGCACATATGAATGAACTTTCTACCATGAGTGTCTTGTTTTCTGATGATATTAAGATGCGTACTTACTTTGTTGCTAAGATTTTCCCCTTTTCACTGAAAGGAGAAGCTAAAACTTGGTTTAGTAATTTACCTCCTAGATTTATTGATAGCCCTGATTGCTTGATTAGTACTTTCCTATAGAAATATTTTCCTCCTAGTGCTAGCCATGTTATTTTGCAGGAACTTTTTGATTTTAAACAGGGAGAAAAAGAGATATTGCCTGAATCTTGGGCAAGGTTTTGTGCTTTGATTCATGCACAAGCTGGAAGTCCATTACCTAAGAATGAGCTTCTTGATATATTTTATAATGGACTAACTAAAGAATCTAGGACATACCTAGGTAGTTGTGCCGATTGTGTTTTCAGGAATAGGACTCCTAAGGAAGCTGAGGAATTAATGGCTAAAATAAGTAAGAACTATGAAGATTGGACTCCTCCTGAACAAGCTATACCTGAAGTAATTGTACCTGAACCTACTATACCAGTGCCTATTCCAACATCAAAGAAGAGGGGAGTTATTGAATTAAATGATGAAGTGATGAAGGAAGCTAAGAAATATCTTAAGGAGAAAGGAATTAAAGCTGCAGATGTCAAGAATTTACCTCCTATAGAAGAATTATGTAAGCATATTCCCTACTCATCCACTATCGAGGTACACTCTCTCCAACACTTTGATGAAGGTGATATCCCTTACTCTAAACCTCCTGATCAATGCTTAGAAGAATTCGATATCTTTATTGTTAAGCGTTATAATTTTAATAAAAGGGTGCAAAATCATAAAATAGAAAACACTAGAGCTATTGTTGAGTTGAAAGATATTGTGGAAAGAACCTCTAATGATGTTAAAATGATTGTTAAACACTCTCAAATGGTTCAAACTCAAATAGATCAACTCATTAAGGTGCAAAAAGACTTGCTAGTTAATGCTGCTAAAGAAAAACATGCTTATGAAATTAGAACTAGAAGTGGTGCTGCTACCCAGGATCCTCTATATCCTGAGGGGCATCCCAAAAGAATTGAGCACGATTCTCAACAAGCTGAAAATAGTGGTACTACTTGTCAGAAAAGAAAAAAGAAACATAAAACTATTGTAGAACCCTCTAAATCTGCTAAAGATCCTAATAGTATATCTGTCTCTAATGTTGAAACTAAAAGTGGTAGTGAAGAAAATGATGTTCCTAATGAAGAAAAAGTTGAAGAAGAACCTGAAAAGCACATGAAGAATACTAAATACACCAAAGAAGATTTTATTGCTAAGGAACATGGTAGTGAAAGAGAGCCTTGGGTCCAAAAACCTATGCCTTTCCCTGATAATAAACACAAGTCAAAGGAAGATGAACATTATAATAAGTTTTGTGAGTGGATGAAACCTTTATTCTTGCAAATTCCTTTGACTGATGCTATTAAATTGCCTCCTTACTCAAAGTATATGAAGGATATTGTCTCGAATAAAAGGAAGATCCCTAATGAAGAAATTTCTACTTTGCTTGCTAATTATTCCTTTAATGGTAAGGTTCCTAAGAAACTTGGAGAACCAGGGATTCCAACTATCCCTTGCTCTATTAAGAATAGTTATGTTAGAACTGCTTTGTGTGATTTGGGAGCTGGAGTTAGTGTTATGCCTTTCTCTCTCTATAAGAGGCTTCAACTAGAAAAATTAATACCAACTAATATATCTTTGCAAATGGCTGATAAATCTACCACTATTCCTGTTGGTATATGTGAGGATGTACCTGTTCAAGTGGCTCATAATTGCTTGATATTAACTGATTTTGTTGTCCTTGAAATGCCTGAAGATGATAATATGTCCATTATTCTTGGGAGACCTTTTCTTAATACTGCAAGGGCTGTTATTAATTGTAATCAAGGAAAGGTGACTTTCAATGTTAATGACAAGGAACATACTGTCTATTTCCCCAAGAAGATTGAAAGGACTTATGGTTTGAATTCAATTGAACATGTTGAGGGCATTCAAGTTGGAGAAATATATTGTCCCATACCAAGAGAAAAATTTGAAACTATTATGATTGGGACCATTGCTATCAAGGTTGAGGTAACATAATCATTAGTGGACTACAAAGTTTTGCCTCATATGGAATGTTTTGGTAACAAGACCTGATCAACCTTGTTAACAAAAGGATTTCATTGAACAAAACAATGTTTTCACCGTGATTATCCCCATTTACTTTTACTCTATCCATTTTAGTTTTTGCTTTCGTTTAGTCTCCTTTTTTTGTTAGTTGCTTGCATGTTAGAGTGTCTTAGAACTTCTGTAGTTCTAGCCTTGTTTTGTCATTGCATCATTCCAAAAAAAAATCTGTTTATCAGAAAATCATTCTTCTATACCTGAAAAATGCCCAAAAATAAAGTGTCTCAAAAAATTCCAAAAAATTCATATTAAATTTTTACCTGAGAAAAGGGACACAAAAGTGCCTAGGAGATACCAGGGGGGCCCACCAGGCAGGCTCACCACCTGGTGGCGCAGCCAGCCCTGGGTGGTGCCATGCCATGGTGTGGGCCACCCCTGGCCCTCCACTAACTCTCTCTCACCTGCCTCTTTCTTCTCTCTCCCGAGTAAGCTCCAGTTCATTGCTCAAAATCGCGTTCTTGCTGTGCTTGCTCTCGATTTTTTCGATCTCCTTGCTCAACCCATCTTTGTTGCTGAAATTTGGAGCACTTGTTCCCTGGTATGTGACTCCTCCCCTTGTCCAAGTAGATTTGAGTTTAGTGGATTATATCTTGAGTATTTTGCTGCTGTAGGTGACAGGTTATGAGAGCTTGTATGCTTGTTTGATTCTTAGAGATATAGTTTTGATGCATGTTTAGGCCTCTTCCAAGTCCCTATGAGTAGAATCCTTCATTATATTCACTTTGCGATCACTTGTTTAATAGGTGTTTAAATTTCAGAATAGAAGATGAATGAGCATCAACTAAACCAACATGAACTATGGGTTCCTGAGGTCATGAAGGTCCACCGGGAGGAGGAAGTTTTTCCTTCCATTTATCCATGTTCTGAGTTCATGAGAGCTGCGGGAATTCTCCAAGATTTCCACACTTTGGTTTCTAATGCAGGGCTGGAGCACTTTTTGGAAGATGAACCTTGTCAATTTGTGAAGCTAACCATGTCTATGATGCAGGACTTTCAATTTAGTCACTCTTTGCCTAAACCCATGGTCCACTACAAAATTTACAATATTGATGTCGACCTTTTTCTCGATGACTTCTGTGCAGATATTAAGGTACCTCAATGGGGATCATGTAGAAGGATTAAGGAGCGACCTGAACCACTCATGGATTTATACGCAGAAATTTGCCAAGGGAGCAGCTTCTCGAAGGAGAGTGGGAAAATCCGTAACATTCATCTTCCCTCCATTCGCTACTTTGCCTACTTTATTGCCAAGTGTGTTCTTGCTAGGAAAACTGCCAATAAGTTATCTTCATATGATCTAGCATTTATCTCTGCTGCTCTTAAACAGGATAGGTCTTACAACTTAGGTGCTTTGATAGCTTTCCGTCTTGCTGCTAACCGTGAGAAAGGTGGAATTTGTGGAGGCCTCATTGCTTCTTGTTTACTAGCATTGCATGGTTTAGTGCCTCATCATCTAGACCTACAGTTCCCCATAGAAAGTCTTGGTTTTAATTCCATGATACAACATAATTTTTTTCCTCGTGGGCTAGTTTGAATGAGTTGTCTTATGAAATAACTTTTCTCAAAGCTAGTTGGAGAAAGAGCAAGTCCGAGCGTGTTGTTCTTTTGCCTGCACCTGTTTTGTTTAACCTTGATAACAAGGAAGGATGTTCCCTCACTGAGGAGGAGCTTGACACGTACTTGGGAGAGATCTCCCAACAGGAGCAGGATACTAGAAGGGAGGTCACGGATGATTCGGTCCAGCCCTCGAACGAGGGGGTGTCTTCATATCAGCAGCCTACCTATGATTGGGGAGCTTCTTCTTCTTCCCACGGGCCCAACTACGACCATTCTTACCATGATCCTCCTGCTTGGAACCCTTACCCGTATCTGGATTGATACCCACTTAGGCCAAAAGCCTAAGCTTGGGGGGAGGTACGCCGACATCGCACTCATCTCCTTTATCATGTTGTGTCGGTACTTTGTATATTCATGTTTCGTTCTCTTTTTAGTTTTTGTTCTTTCTTTGCTTTTGCTTTCTAAAACACAAAAAGACCAAAAATATTTCTGTTGTTTCTCTTTGGTTTGCTTCTTCTTTTTGCCTTGGTTTGTTTTTTTTCTTTTTGCTTTGTTTGAATTATTCGAAAAAACCAAAAATATTTTGCTTTGCTTGTTTTCCTTTTTGGTTCTTGTTTAAAAAAATCGAAAACAACAAAAATATTTATCGTTCTTCTTTGGACTTGTGAGTTTGTTGTAGGGTTCATCAGTCCTCAGTGGATATTGGTTTCATATTATTATTCAAGCTACACAAGTGAAGAGCAATAATGAGGATTAATGACAACTTGAGGCATGGTAAGAGACTGGTAACGAACTCTATTTGTTTTCATTTTTGTACATATACTCATCACTGTGGGCGTGCTTAGTCTGTTCGTGTAAGGTGTATGTTATCTTTGGATGCTTAGCAGTTCTTGCTTTCGTATGATTAGTTCCATCTTGCTAATAGTTTGTAGCATGTCTTATGAGTGTTTGCTTGCATTACTCTACTCATAATTTGGTATGACACCGTGGTATCCTCCTCTGAATGTTTCATTTGAATTGACTTGGCACATGCTCACGCATGCACATGACTGTAATAATCAGTTAAGCCTCGATGAATTATTTTTCCTTGAGGATCTTGAATCACTTTCATGCCATGATTAGTCCTGTTTTGTTGCAAGCATGATTATGACAGCTATTGCTCTCTCGTTTGTCGCTCCCTTACTATTGCTAGCCTTCACCTTCATTGAGTATGTTTTACTCATGTTTCCAACTCTCCAAAACCAAATATTGTCAAAGTGTCCACCATACCTACCTATTAGCATCATTTGCTACTTCCGCGCATATTCAATATGCCTTGTTTTCTTCCGAATAAAATGTTTGCTTGTTATGAGAAAGTTAGTTAGTAAAGCTCTCACAAATTTGATGGCACACTTTATTTTCTTGCATTTAATAAACCTGAACCATTGCGTCCTTCTTTGTTGCGTATATGCTTGCGCTTTATAAGTTGAAGTTAGCAGAACCATGTATCATGGGGAACGTTTTCAACATTTCATTGGTACTTAGTACCTCGTGATATCATGTTCTTTTGCTTATGGATCCCGGCGGTGTGAAATAAAAGTGGAACTTCTAAGATCATGGAGTTTGTATGTATGTTAGAGAAACGCCTGGGCCGCTAGCCTAAGCCATGCCTAATCATGGTGGAAACTTGCAGCATAACCATAATGAGAATTGTATGAAGCATCCTCAACAAAAATCTATGCACATAGTAAATAAAAAGATCGCTGAGATGCTCATTGTTTGCTTGCCTTGTCATTTTGATTATCGGATAGCTCCTGTCATGTGCAAGGGGTACCCCATTGGCGGTTCTCTATGATACGTATATACTTACAATGACAAGAGCTTACTTGTGACTGAAGTTGAGTAGCATGAGGATCGGTCTTCGTAAGTAAGGGGCATGAGACTTCAATTTATAACTTGTCAAGCATATCCTCTTAGTTATGTCACTTTAACCTTAACCATTTAAAGATGCTTATGATAGGGGCAATGAGAGCTCAAAGCTAACAAGTACCATACTTTTAGCATTTGGAAGCCCTTCAAACTATTCAAAACCTTTTCTTTTACTTGTTGAGTCTCCACATATTCTTTGAGCACCTTCTTGAGAGCATAGTTGTCATTCTTTGTGCTTGTCTCAAAACTTGATTATTTGTGTTATGACTTTGATGCTTGTATCTTTGATATCTTTACTTTTAGTATTCACCTAAACTTCAGAGGTGCCTTAAATCAAAGGCAAGCGAGATACCACTCTATCATACCTTTTTATGAGCATTGTAATGTTGCTTATGTTTATACTTCATGTTACTTATTATTTTTGAGTTGGAATCTCTTCATAGCTTGCAATGCCTATTAAGTAAACTTAGTTGCATACTCCTTATTATGAATTGACTAAGTAGTTGATCACATGCTGAGAATATATACATTATATGAAGCAAATGTGTTCGTGAAAGTTCTTTTATCGCACTCAGTTTTCAACTGAATTGCTTGAGGATAAGCAATAAGCTAAGCTTGGGGGGAGTTGATACGTCCAAAACGTATCTACTTTCCCGAACACTTTTGTTGTTGTTTATCCTCTAAACTTGTGTGATTTGGATGCAACTAATGCGGACTGGCGCTGTTTTTAGCAGAATTGCCCTGGTGTCTATTTTTTATGCAGAAAATCAACTATCAGGAAAAATCTCGAAAAATATGCCGAAAATCCTATTTCACCAGAAGACTCCAGGAGCCAGAATACGAGACGGAGGGGGGCTAGGCCCAGGCACCACACACGGCCACGGCAAGCCTGCACGCCAGGTGGTCTGCCGCCTGCATCCCCTCGGTCTCCCTCTTCGCCTATAAGTTGCCTTCTGACCTAAAAACTCAGGGGGGGTTCGACGTTTTTCCAGAAGGAGTTCCGCTTCGCCGCCACCACCATATTCCACGAAACAGCACCAGAAACTCCGTTATGGCACCCTGCCGGGACGAGGAATTGGAGGAGATCATCGCCATCATCATCACCATCGCTTCTCCATCGACCATCCATGTTTCCCCCACCTATGAGTGAGTAATCCCCTGGTGTAGGCTATGGGGATGGTAGGGATTGGATGAGATCGTTCATGTAATGGCATCAGATTGTTAGGGCATGGTGCCTAGTATCTTTTATTAGTGCTTTATGACTTTGTTGCGACTTGTTATGCTTAATGCTTGTCACTAGGGCCCGAGTGCCATGATTTCAGATCTGAACATGTTATTGATTCATTATGATAGTATTGTTTATGGTCTTATCTGCAAGTTGTATACACACGTTGTTGTCCAGAACCAATGGCCCCGAAGTGACAGAAATCGGGATAACCAGAGGGAATGGCTTTGATGTGAGGATCACATGTGTTCATGGAGTGTTAATGCTTTCCTCCGGTGCTCTTTTAAAAGGAGCACCTTAATTTCTAGTAGTTCCCTTGAGGCCCCGCTGCAACCGGGCTAGCAGGACAAAAGATGTTGTGCAAGTTCTCATTGCGAGCACGTATGACTATATATGGAACACATGCCTAGGATTATCTAGTACTTGGATGCTTTATCTTATTTATCTGCAATTGCCCTATGTTCTGATTGTTATGTGAATTGTCTTGTCCATGCAACGCCCATCCATCCATCCCTATGCCTACCGCACTCGAATCCTACTGTTTACTGCTATTGTTACTGCTGTCTTTACTTTATTACTGCTGTTACTTTACTATTCCTACTACAAAACTGTTGCTCTTGATAAACTGCTGTGAGCGAGATTGTTTCCAAGTGCAGCTGAATTGACAACTCAGTTGTTAAGGCTTATAAATATTTTTTGACTCCCCTTGTGTCGAATCAATAAATTGGGTTTCACTTCCCTCGAAAATACTGCGATACACCCCCTATACTTGTGGGTCATCAGACACTAGGTCTTTTCTAATCATCATAACTTGAACTTCGTGACATGATCGGGTCATGGTGCTTAGGTTGGGTATAGCTCATCATCTCAATCTCGTAATGAGGTGACTCCATTGTCAACTAGCATAAATGCCACATGATCAGGAAACCTTGATCATCTGTTGACCAATGAACCAGTGACTAGAGATTTACCAGGAACTCCTGGTTGTTTGTATATCACACGTGTATTGAGCATTCCTTTCAATACATTTATAGCATGATATAAAACTTAATCATAAACTTTATGAAATATTATAATAATCCATATTATTATTTGTCTCTAGGGCATATTTCCAACAACGTGGAGTGGATTGAGGGAGCAGGGTGGTGCGGCCTAGGCAGGGCCACGGCCTGAGGCCTCCAGCGGCAGGGCAGCAACGTGGAGGCGGCGGCGTGCCACCGGTGTGGCCGCTGGATGGCGCTGATCACTAGTGCGTGCGATTTGGGCCTCCTGATCGCGATCTGGTCCTTTTGGCCCTTGATCGGGGATGGAGGTGCCCGGGTTGGGATGCAGTTGCGGGGGTCCTCGATCTCTTCAATGTCTCAGCCTTCTGATGCTTCCGTGCCCGCTGTCTTCATGCTGGAGGAGGCTAGCAGCGTGGGGGCATGCGAGTCTCGCAAATAATGGTGGTGGTCTTAGAGCTCCTCCCACGACAGGACGAAGATCTGCTTGATGTATTCCCTTGTTGATCTAGCCGGACTGTCGAGTTCCGGAAGGCTCTGCCAACGAACTCCCATGGGTGATTATGCCTGGAGATTGCTGGATCGGATTGAATTCGGTCAGACGTACCCATGTTTTTGTCTGGACGTTTGGTTTCAGCGGGAGTGTTGCGAAGCTCTGATATCTGTTACCATCATGTGTCATGTCTTCGACGACCCATGGTGAAGTCAGATGCGGAGAATGTTAGGAAATTTTGAACATCAGGGAGGCGATGGTGATTTGAGTCTTTGTGATGATGAGGAACTGGCTGTGTGATCTGTGACTCGCAACAACAACTGTTTGTGGGGGTACCAACATAGGAGGAGTTCCCAGTCTTACCTTGCAGGGTGAAAATCCAAGGTCTAACCTTAATTGGTTATGCCTAGCAATGACCTTGTTGAAGGCATTGTTTTGCGAGTGGGGACTTTATCCAGGTGAAAACCTATGATCTTTGATCGGGTGATGACAACACGTGTGCATTGTTTCCTTCTTGAAGGCATCACTATTGGAGTGGTTGGACTACTGGTGTTGTTTTAGTGGTGTTAGTGTCGTTTCTTCGAGGAATCGTTCTCTATAGCGGACTTTCCTTTTTGTAATTCTTCTTATTTTTTATGGGTTGTGTGCATCCGTAAGGCCACTAAGGCATGCTTTGCTGTAGAGGCAGTGTGTAATTGATATCTCCTCATATTAATATATACTCTTTTCTAAAAAAAGTAGAGTTTACAAATTTGAAAAATAAATAACGGAAATTGGGACCACAACACAAACTAGCCAAAACAACAAAACTACAAACAATTCTCATATAGCAACAAAAGGTGATTCCATAGCCCAACTAGGATCCAAGATCAGGTGGACAGGGAGAGATGCGACGCGCCTGGTTTATAAGTTATTAGATGGTATGTTTCTTCTATACCATTAGTTGAAACTCTTTTCCCCCCATGCCAGAGCCGTCGTGGCCCCTAGATCCGGCCTTTCCGGTCCCCTCCTTCCTTCCGTATAGAGGCCACGCCAGCGGATAGAGGAGTAGGGACCCGTTATCTTCATTGTTTGTTTTTTTGTAGGTATGTTAGATGGCGTGTTGGAATAAGGTCTCTCCGTACATTCCCTGCCTTGCAGGCGTACAATTCGGAGTCAACGAAGGGCCCGTGAGGGTTAGCATCGCCGGATCAGTTGATTCTCTTCAGATCTTGCCAATTGGTGTGTGTATGAAGGGGACTTCTTCTGGCTGTGGAGATCTACGGATCGTGAAGGAGCTTTATCTATGGTTACTTCTTCCTCTTCGTATCCAGAATGGATGTGGTCTTTTAGATCCGTTCGGAGACTTCTCATCCACAACCAACAACGTTAGGTCGGTTGAGGGAGGAGCAGCAGTAGCGACATTGCGTCGACACGATCTGGAGGTTGAAGACGAAGGGAATCTCGATGATTTTGTTGTAATTTTTGTTTCTCTTGTGGTGCTTTATATTGTCGTATGTTTCTTTTAATGCCAGGGTCCTTTTCAAAAAAAAGATGGTATGTTTTCATGGTTTAGAGAAAATGGACTAGAAAGTTGAAATTAACCAAATATTTCCGTGTCAATATTGTGACGGTGGCTACTAGAAGACTAAATTGCACAACGCAACGTGGCTAGAGAGAGGCGATTGGAAGGAGCTTACTAAAAACCCATCCAGGTTCCGTCCCCCTTATCGGCGATGTCATCGGTCTGCTCTACCTCCGTTGGTCCTAGGGTCTTGTAGGTGTGGCGGACCACGATGATCTCTCTCTGGTAGGAGATTTTTTGTTCTTTATTTAGTTTGGTTTTTAGTGTCTTCTTTTGGATGTTGAGGCGACGACTATATCATGAAGTCAGAATAAGGTCATTCCCGCTCTATCCTCGCTCCGGTGGTGCATCTAGCGCCAACGGCGGTCACGTGGAATCGTTTGTCCGGCGATCTCCTGGGATCCGGTTCGTTTTTGTGCTCGTTGGTGTGATTTCAGGCCAGTCTCTTCCGATCTACAGTTGTCATCATTAGCGATGATTGTTACTCTTGTGCGATGGTTTTTTGTGGTCTTAGCACGACGACTTTCCATCCGTCTACTGCAACAAGCTATACTACGACAAGTTTGGTCCGATTCTGATGATGGAGGGCGAGAACGGCGACGCGCCTTCGGCTCACACTAGTGTTTATAGTCGTCGCTAGGTGGTCCAGTGACCTATTTGTAATTTTTATTACTTTGGGTCTCTTTGTTATACTATTGATGATTTTTAATACTCGTTTCCTCTCAATATAAATGTCGCAAATATGTCTAAATTTAGATAGTTACTATTTCCAAATATTAACAAATTTTCTACATTTATTTTGAGACGGAGGGAGTAGATCGGTTGAGTTTTTTTTGAAGAAAAAAGAAAGAACGTGGCTAGTTTGCAATGTTGAGCAATCCATTGTCATCCATATGTTGGATAATAACGAATTCTACGTGTGAACTGATGAAGATGCCTGTAACAGTTCGATTCCTGCAGGTGTACAAGTTTTGGTAACAATGGAGCCAAACTGGGCCCAAACTCTGATCCGTCGAATCTCTCTGATCGTACCCATTAAGAAACAGTATAATTTGCCTATCTAGGAGCCTCCACAGCAGTTTGGAAGCCTGGACCGTTCGATTTGGTGGTTACTGCGACGATTCACTTCGTTTGCCGCGTGGAGGACTCCAGCCTCGTTGCTGGGCTGCTGCTCCACAGAACGAGTCGGTCGTCAGCTGGTTAGTCGGGCCGTCAAACAATCAATGGGCCTTCCGATATGGCCTTTACAACATTCTAACAACTCCCTTTGTTTTCACTTCATCCCGGTCTTCCTTGCGCCGCAATTCCTCATTACGTCGGTGCTGCCGAAGGGAACGGCATGGGAGGACACCTACACGAGGCTACCGATGCAGTCCGGTAATCGATTTCCCTCTATGTCGCGTCTTCTATTGATTTTCCCCCGCTTTCGCGTCTTCTTTCCTTTCTTCTCCAGTAACGGCGCCGGCGAGGTTGGGAAGGCGGACAGACACCGGAGTCGGCGCCCTAGGATTCTTCGATCCACGGGTGATTCCATCTCTTAATTGCATGAAAAGCATCTGCTTCCGTTTCTGTGGCCGGTAATGTCACCTGGCGTTTGTTGTGCCTCCATTAATTTGTATCCACGGAGCAGCAGCGGTCGTGGGCTCGGCCCTTCCACTCCTTCGGTCAGTGGTATAAATTTTTTCTATTGTGTGTTCTATCCACTCCTATCCTCTTCCTTGTGATCCTTCCTTTGGTCAGATGGTTGTTTTGCTAGACGAAATTGTTCCTGTTTTAGAGAAAATTGTGTTCTACAACCTTTGCAGGACTGGTTCATTCATGGTCCCGCGGTTTGATTCACCCACCCGTGCAGATCCACGACGCCATCACCCTCATGCTAATTGGATGTTTATCCTGTACTCTTTCAGTTCCCAAGTTCGTTCACCCTCCATGAGTTTGTCCAGTTACAATTTACTTTCATAACTACAATCCTGACCATTGGTAATAGCTTGTCCATTAGGTGCTACTAGCCTATTACAAGGTAGACAATATGGAGTTGTTGTCATGTTCTAATTTGTTGCCATATACTGCTGATTCATGATTTGTAAGTGTTATAAATAATCTATTTTGATTGTTGCAGGATAGAATGATATGATGCAAGTAAACAGGGTGCTGGAATAATTGGAATTCTCTTTTTAATGGAAGAATAATAGTATAATACAAGTACATATTGTAAGATGCTATGGTTTACTTCTGAGGGGCTAATATGCCATTGGTTTTTGTTCCTATATCTGGAGATAAAATTGTTGTGGTTCCTGCATGGTTCATGCTTGATGGACACGGTCCAAGTGACTACGACAGTTAAATCACTATCACTACTCCATTGGATAGATATTCAGTTGTTGTTTTTGATTGTGAACATCCACTTCTTATGATGCTTTAGCCAATTACAAGCATGTTTGTGCTACTAGCAATAGTACTGTAATGACTAAGTTATTTGGTCTGCACTGTTCTTAAAACCGCAGAGGCCAGTTAGACTTTGTCAAGATGCTAAGAGAAATTGTTAAGTGCTTTAAGTTCAAAGGTGATGCCTTAGCTTATATATATTATGCAGGCTCGGTTCTTTATAATGGGAGTTATTTTCTGGTGTCTATGCAATCCATGACCAGGTGGCCTTCGCCTATGTTGAGGTTCCGTCCTTCCTACGGTCATGGTGATAGTAAATGGATGAACAATAGATGTTGCTTTGTGGGGAAATAATGCACTCAGTTTTAATGGTGAGACACTATAGAGAACCGGTCAGACCTAAGTTCTGATGATCTCATCACACATTTTGATGGCACTTTAAGGAACGATATCCAGTTTTAAATGTTTTATTTCTTTCTCTCTTCATTTTATTCGAAAATGAGATGCACTGATGCAGGTGGCCACCGAGGGGGAGAAGCAGCAGCATGCTCCGAGTACACATAGGGGCTCCAAAAGAACGGCTACCTTTTTTTGTTGAGAAATGGTGACTTAAAAATCTAACTACTCTGACATATAGTTTTCTCATTTGCTCCGAACCATGGAGACATGGAATATCGAGATGGTGATTTATTTTAGCTATTAGTAATTCTTTTAATCCGCTTCTGAGAAAAATGCAGCTTGGAATCTTGCTTAGTAACCTTTCAAAGCACTGAACCTCGAGAATTAGTAAACAAAAATCAATTTGTTGGACTCTATATTATATACACATTCTTTGTACATAGTTATCGCTACAAGTATGATTGTGTCAGTTAATTTGTGATTCATGCTTACGTCCAGATCATAACCTTCCCCGGTACGAATTGTAATAGAAGAATGCTATGACACTTCAAACACGACATGCAGGTTAATATTGTCAAGGACTTCGATTTTGGGAACTTCACTTTGAAGAATGTCAAGTTGATAAGCTTTTTAAGTCTTTTGTTGGGGACGATAACTTCAGGGAGGAGGAGGAGGGAGGGGGCTTAAAAAATTGTCATCTTAGATAGTACCACCTGGTCAGTCATCATATGTGCAACATTTCCTGGTGTTCTTAGTCACATTGTTGTGTATATTCAAAAAAAACATCAAACTTTTTTATTTTAACTATGGAAGTTACATACTTGGTGTCAACATAAAGTCGATTTGATCACCACTAAACTTCCCTCTAGTGCCTTTTTTTTTGTCAAATTCATATATGGATAAACTTAATGAAAATCTCTACTATTCTACAGTGAAATGGACGAGCGCGGCAACGCGCACTATCATGGTCTAGTCACTACATACTATTAGAAGCCCTAGGCGACTTGCTTCTTTTCCCCACAATCTCGAACGCGCCGCTGCTATTCTCCTCCCCACCATCAGCACGAGATGGAGAAGGAGATGGTATCGTCGTCCGCCGTCGCATGCTGATCAATGGTGTCGGCTATAACGGCTCCGAAGAGAACAGGTCCGTGGTGCTGGATCACATCCACGATTACTACAGGAAGGCGCTTCGTCAACTTCTGCTTTGGTTTCTGCTTTGGTTTCCTCGACCCCATCTCCAACATCATCGCCAACACCGTCTGCCAAGAGCTAGACAAGAGGAACAAGAAGAAGATGAAGAGATCATCCAACAAGAAAGTGCCCACGGACCATCTCCGAGATCATCCAGCAAGAGCAGCAAAAGTGAATCGAGGCCATCTCCAAGATCATCGTACAAGAGTCTAGCGGAGACATCTGCCTGGTACCTCGGCCCACGGACAGCAGCAACACCGTGCTCCGGAACAGCAGCATTGCTGCCCGATCACTTCGCGGCCTCGTCGCCTTCCTCACCATCATGGATGCAGATGGACAGGGATACGGACCAGACGGACAGTCCGTATATTGCACCGGCTATACTACACATACAACTTTTTCTTCAGATGCGTACGAATCGGGATGTAGGCGGACTGTCCGTATCGTCCGTTTAACTGTCCGCCTACATCGCTACTCACCACCTACTTCCGCTACCTCACCCCTTGCAACGCCCTGCTCTACCTCAACCTGCTGTCCAACGCTGACCTTCTCGTAGCCGTGCATCTCATTTACGAAACTGATACGACCCGGCCGAGGTTATCGGCGGGAACGTACCAGCTTCGGGGACTAATGTTGGGGAGGTAACCCCGGATAGGGTAAAGATGGGAAAAGATGAGAGGTTTTCCCCGTCCAGTTTCCGAGTTACACTCTGAGTCGGCCGAATCCTGTAGAGGTCGGCCGAGATGGGAAAGGACGGGACCCTTGAAGTAAGGGCAAGGCATTACCCGACCGAGATACAGCGTAAGTCGGCCGGGTTAGCCCAAGTAATCTTGATGCAGGTGAAGGACAAGCCGAAGTTACACGAGGCAGGGCCGAATGATACGAAGCTTGCAGGAGAAGGAGAAGCCTAAAGTCAAACTCTAGTAGCAGGCTAGGGAGAATCAGAGCGAAACCAAGCACTAGGGACAAAGGTGCAGAGCGACAGAGAGACAGAAGGAGGTCACGGAGGTGACAGTCCTGAAGCCCGAGGCACACAGGAGGGCCCCTCTGGAACCTTGCCGTCATTAGGGGAGCGACAGGGAAAGGGAGGCGCCGAACTATATTGGGACAAGCATATTCCTCGAATATGCTTGCCACATCAGCCCTAAGGGAACCCAAGGCTCTCATTTATAAGGGCAGGCTTGGACCCTGAGGAGGGGATCGACTCATTCTTGGTACCGTTAGGCTGGTAAAGTTCTCTCTTGTATACCGCTCAAGGAGCACTTGTAACTCAAAAAAGGAGAAATACAGATCTTTGCGTTAGCTTTCCGTGTGTAGAATCCACTACATCTTCCCTCCCGGATCCCACTAGCATCCATTGGCCCCAACTTTAGCCTACCCATGGCATCTGCCGTGCCACCACCACGACGGTTGGCGCCATCGTGGGCCAGCAGCAGCGGTGCTAGCTGGAGTTATGATCCGGACGGAAACTTCATCAAGATGGCGAAGCGTTGTTTACGCTTAGTCCAGAGATTTGGTCTCTGTGATTATGTCAGCGACAATGCAGGGAGCTTCAGGGGAAAGGCTCCCCCGCGTAATGGTGTTTTCATCAACCTGGGCGGGCACCAGGTTTACGTCGGCGTCGACATCTCCGGTGTTTATCCTCACCAAGTTGTTGTTGCAAGAGATCCACCTTAACGCCGCAGCCATCCGCTGGAGCACATCCTGCAGTAGCGTCGAGGTAATGGTCGTGGCAGGGTGCAACCGGAGTAGCGGCTGCGGATCGGAAGAGAGAACCCGCCACCGGTGTCAGAGCGCAAGACAGTGACAAAGACCAATGCCCACCGAGGTAATCCCACCGGCAACCAACCCGATCGAGGTGCAAGACACCACCCCAAAGGCACCAAGGGTAAGAGGGCCACCTCTGGAAAGGCCAGAGAATATTCTTCAGGCGACCATAGAAAGCTTGACTACACCTGTAGCGCCGATACTTAATCCGGCAAATGCTCAGGCAGAGTTAGAGGAAACCAGGCAAAAGGTGCTGATAGAGGCAAAAAAGGTGTCGGCCTTGCGGGAGTCCTTAAACAGGACCCTACGAGAATATGCCAAAGCGAATAAGCTTGACGTCGCGCCCGAACGGGTAGACGAACTAAGATTGAGAGGAAAGAACCTCATGGATGACATCAATAAAGAGCATGAAGCTCATAAAGCAGAATCAGAGGATTTAGGTTTGCCGAGGTACAGTACCCCGGCAAGAAACCTAAGAGTGGCAAATGCCGCAGCTTTAGAATTAGAGGGGTTGACCGAGGAGGCCAGCGAAACAACAAGAAAGAGTAAGCGAGCGCATCGCGAACCAGCAAACGAGGAAATGCTCAGAGAAACTGGCGAGGCCGGGGCCTCGTGAATGGTTCATTCGGCAGAGCAGCACCAGCTGTCTGTGGCAGCGGATCTTCACCCGGAAATAATGTTCAAGAGACAAAGCAATAACCTCGGGAAAGAGGAACAAGCAGATTGTCTCGTATGATCCGCAATGGCGGAAAGGCAAATGAAAAGAGGCAATGCAAGAGAGGTAGCAGTGGGAGAGGAACCACGACCGTGTGGAGAAAGACGGAAGCGAGGCAACGAGACCTCGGCGAAGAGAGAGCCCGCCAGAGGCAATCATGAGAACAACACCCCGGTCGAAGTAAGGAGAGAACGGCCACTCAACCTGCAACCGAGGCATGAACCCCGGCAGGAAAGAGAAACAAGGCCAGCTCGCCACAATCAAATTAATGAGAGATACAATGATGGTTATTCCGAAATGGACTATGCAATCCATGGCGAAAACAACCATTATGGAATACAGGACAGAGTTCTATACAGAGATTTGCCACCGAATGATGCAAGGGTGAAGCTGGACCGGCTATACAGGTCCGAGTTGTTGGAAGAACAGGGTCCACCAGGGCCAGCATGCTTTGGACCACGGATCATGAGCGAGCCACTGTCGAATTTTCAGGCGCAAGGGCACCAAAACATATAATGGGAATACCAAACCACAAGACTGGTTGATTGACTATGCCACGGCTGTAAAAATAGCGTGTGGGAACTTATGATGGGCAGTACGATATGTACCACAAATGCTGGAAGGACCAGCTAGAGTTTGGCTGAATAATCTACCAGCCGGCAGTATCAACTGTTGGCTGGATTTTGAGGAAATGTTTGTCAGCAACTTTACCAGTACATACAAGAGGCCAAACAGGCCACAACAGTTAGCCATGTGCAAGCAGAAGCCGAATGAAACAGATAGAGAATTTTTAACTCGGTGGTGCAACCTGAGAAACTCATGTGAAGGAGTCATAGAATCGCAAGCAATAGCGTGGTTCGCGCAAGGATGCCGTTATGGCAGCGTACTGTGGCAGCGACTACAAAGAGATATGCCGACCACACTAGCAGAAACTATCAGAATAGCGGACTCCTACGCATTAGGAGATCCTACGCAACCAGAATTAATGTCGGCATATCACCGCGAGCAACAGGACCATTGTGCAAGAGATTTCGCCGGGTCATCCAGACGCGGTGATTTCAGAGGAAGAAGAAGAGAGGAAAGACCGGATTATAGATATAATTCGGCCCAAGTAGCGGCAGTAGGGCAAGATCAGCCGAATCACGGAGCGGCTCAACGGCAAAAGAATGGTCCTCAGCAGTGGACACCAAGGAATGAAGGAAAAGGGCAATGGACCCCCGAACAAAAGAAACAGTGGCAGGAGAGGCCGAAGTACACGTTCGAGTCCATGTTAGATCAGCCGTGTAAATTTCACACGTCAAACCCATCCAGACCAGCTAACCATACAACCCGCCAGTGTGCATGGATGAAAAATGCAATGGGTAACCCCGCAGCGGTTCAGGCACCCCATCAAGTACATCAGCAGCGTCAACCACAGTTGACTGGAGCAAATGCACAGCAACTAATGTTACCGCCCCCTCCCCCGAGGTACGATAACTCGGATCAGAGAGACGCGGTGCATCAAGTGATGAACCAAGTCCAGGATGGAAGAACAAACCCGGCAAATACGGGACGTAATGATTACAGAGAACATCATCAGTCTTATTGCGTGTTCACAACGGAACAGCAAGACAAACAGAGTGTGCAACGCCGGCATATGGAAGTAAATGCAGTTATGCCGGCGATACCGAGATATGTGCCTTGGTCTGATCAGGAAGTAACTTGGAGCATAAAGGATCATCCCAAAATAATGCCGAATCCTGGGTCGTATGCACTCGTGTTGGATCCGACATTTGTCGGACCAAGCATCAATGTGAAATTCTCAAAGGTACTCATTGACAATGGAAGTAGTATCAACATCATGTACAAAGATACCATGCATAAACTTGGAATATCGCAGAACATGTTGCAGTCCACAAGGACCACTTTCCATGGGATAGTGCTAGGGCTTTCATGTGAACCCATTGGTAAGGTCCGAGTCGATGTCTTATTCGGCACAAGAGATAATCGCAGAGCGTAAAACTTAGAGTTTGAGGTGGTGGATCTAGAGAGTTGTTATCATGCTTTACTCGGACGGCCAGCAAGCCAAATTCATGGGCAGCTGTCATGTAAGTTATCTGAAGATGAAGCTACCGGACCACAAGGAGTGATAACAGCTTGGGGATTACAAGAAGTCAATGGAGTGTGCTTCACCGGGTCAAATTTGGCGAGTCATTGGTTATAGCAAGAGAAAAAGAAGGATTCAGGAGGTAGCAGCCCTCGCTCGATCAGCAATTGAACATGCCGGCACTAGCCAACCCGCATGGCAGTGTTTCTTTTCAGCCGACTAAAGAAACGAAGAAGTTTCAAATAGATGAGCAACTCCCAGAGCGTACTGTTACTATTGGTGCAGGCCTGGACGCTAAATAGGAAAGCGAGCTCACCATGTTCCTCCGTGAGAATCGGGACATATTTGCGTGGTCAACTCAGGATCTGCAAGGTGTTTCGAGGGAGTTGGCTGAGCACTCTTTGAATGTAAGGCCTGGAGCAAGGCCGGTGAAGCAACCTCTCCGCCGCTTCGCCGAAGACAGGAGAAAAATAATAGGGGATGAAATAGCTCGGCTCCTCGCAGCCGGGTTCATCATGGAGGTGCTGTACCCGGATTGGTTGTCAAATCCGGTGCTGGTAGAAAAGAAGAAGGATGATCCCAATGTAGCCATTGTATGGCGAATGTGTATCGATTACACGAACCTGAACAAGGCGTGTCCAAAAGATCCTTTTCCATTACCTAGAATAGACCAAGTCATTGACTCGACCGCTGGTTGTGAGTTATTATCATTTGTAGACGCGTACTCTGGTTTCCACCAGATACCGTTAAATCCGGCCGATCAAATAAAGACTGTATTTATTACCCCGTACGGGGCTTATTGCTATCGCACAATGCCATTCGGCCTGCGAAATGCAGGAGCAACATATCAGAGATGCATGCAAAAATGTCTACACGATCAAATAGGAAAAAATGTACAAGTATATGTAGATGACGTGGTCATCAAAACCAAGGAAAGCAAAACCTTACTGGAAGATATACGGCAAACTTTCGTAAACTTGAGAAGATTCCGAATGAAACTTAATCCGGAAAAGTGCACGTTCGGCGTGCCGGCAGGAAAATTGCTCGGTTTTCTTGTATCTAGCCGAGGTATAGAAGCAAACCCAACAAAGATAAAAGCAGTAGAAAGAATGGAATTGCCGAAATGCTTAAATGATGTACAAAAGTTCACAAGTTGTCTAGCCTCGCTCAGCCGGTTTGTATGTCGGCTGGGAGAAAAGGCACTGCCACTATATCAGCTGATGAAGAAATCAGATAAATTCGTTTGGACTCCACAAGCGGACAGCGCGTTTCATGAGTTGAAAAAAATGTTGGTCACAACACCTATCTTGGCTTCTCCATTATCAAAAGAGCCTATGTTACTCTACATAGCGGCCACAAATAGAGTAGTGAGTGTTGTAGTCATAGTAGCGACTCGAAAATAATAAGTCGGTACAGAGGCCGGTATATTATTTAAGTGAGGTGTTGTCCACTTCAAAACAGAATTACCCACATTATCAGAAGATGGCTTATGGGGTGTATATGTCGGCAAAAAAGCTTAAACATTACTTCGAAGAGCATCCCATCAGAGTGATCTGTGAAGCGCCCATAGC
This sequence comes from Avena insularis, assembly GCA_023614405.1. Taxonomy (NCBI): domain Eukaryota; kingdom Viridiplantae; phylum Streptophyta; class Magnoliopsida; order Poales; family Poaceae; genus Avena; species Avena insularis. Next base: position 299,413,125 of record CM042684.1, read on the forward strand.
CGACATATTGAGCAACAAAGATGCAAGTGGCCGAATAGCAAAATGGGCAATAGAATTGTCACCATACGCTCCACAATTTGATAGGAGAGATGCAATCAAATCTCAAGCAGTCGCCGACTTCTTCGTAGATTGGGCCGAAGTACAATATGAGCCACCATTACCAGATACAAATTATTGGACGATGCATTTCGATGGTTCCAAACTAAGAAATGGTTTGGGGGCAGGAATAGTATTAACTTCGCCTAAAAGAGATCAGCTAAAATATGTGCATGATACATTTTGCTGCATCCAACAACGTAGCGAATATGAAGCACTGGTCCATGGATTGAAAGTAGCAAAGAGATTGGCATCGCCGAATCTTATGCTATGGGGACTCGGACCTAGTCGTGCAAACAAGTCTCCGCAATTGGGATGCACTAGATGCTAATATGGCCTTATACAGATTTCATGTGCAAAAGATCAGTGGATACTTTGAAGGATGTGAGTTTCACCACATACCTCGGGCAGAAAATGATGCCGCAGACACATTGTCAAAGCTCGGATCAACCCGGCAATAATTCCACCGGTATTGCCCGAACACCTAAAACCATCAATAATCCCTTCACCAATCCGAATCTATCTTTATCCCGGCTAATTCAGCGGCGGAACAATGTGCCGATGGAGGTAGACCAGCAATATAACTCGAATCCCCAAGAGGAGGACGCAAAGTAAGCACAATTATGGAGAAGGCCGAGGTAAATATGTCGGCAGAAAATATGGAAATAGACAGTGAGACCACACCAGAAAAAATCACACCGCCATGGGCGCAACCCATATTATCTTACCTTAAAGACGCGGCATTACCAAGCAATGAAGTGGTAGCAAGACAAACTGTAAGGAGAGCGAAAGCTTACACGATCATAAACAATGAGCTATATAAAAGAAGTGTCACAAGCGTATTGCAGAAGTGTGTGAGTTCGGCAGAAGGCCGGGAAATCCTCCTCGATATACATCAAGGAGAGTGTGGACATCATGCCTCATCTCGTGCATTGGTAGCCAAAGCATTCAGGCATGGATTTTATTGGCCGACGGCGTTGAAGGAAGCCAAAGAGTTGGTGGAAAAATGCAATGGTTGCCAGAGATACGCAACCAAAATACATATGCCATCGGCCGAGTTAAAAACAATACCCATCACTTGGCCATTTGCTGTATGGGGCTTAGATATGGTGGGACCATTTAAGCCGGCCCGAGGGGGAATGACCCACATATTGGTTATGGTGGACAAGTTCACAAAATGGATTGAAGTGAAACCAATAAGAAAATGCGATGGGCCCACAGCAGTGAAATTCCTCAAAGATATTATTTTAAGATATGGGTACCCACACAGTATCATTACAGATAATGGCACAAATTTTGCAGAAGGAGCCTTCGCCAGATTTTGTAGAGAAAAATACATAAGGTTAGATATTGCCTCTGTGGCTCACCCAGCATCTAATGGGCAAGTGGAAAGGTCTAATGGACTAGTATTGTCCGGAATAAAACCACGACTTGTTGAACCACTGCAAAGGTCGGCAGGATGTTGGATGGAGGAACTTCCAGCCGTATTATGGAGCCTCAGAACTACTCCAAATAGGTCAACAGGGTACACACCATTCTTTCTAGTATATGGAGCAGAGGCCGTGCTTCCAGCCGACATAATACATGACTCGCCAAGAGTTACTCAGTATACAACCTCTGAAGTGAACGAAATAGCCCGGCAAGATACTGTAGACCTGCTAGAAGAAGCCAGAGAACTGGCACTATCACGATCAGCTATTTATCAGCAGAACCTACGACGATATCACAGCAAAAAGGTGAATCCGAGGGTATTCAAAGAAGGAGATTTAGTCCTCAGACTGGTACAACGCACGGCCGGCATGCACAAGCTGTCACCTCCATAGGAGGGACCATTCATCGTGAGCAAGGCATTACATAACGATGCCTATTATCTAATTGATGCTCAATCCCCCGGAAAGGACAAGGCAGACAAAGCTGGCGAAGAAACGAAGCGGCCATGGAACGTGGCCCTGCTTCGTCCATTTTACTCATAGCATAGTATTTCAAGGTCAAAGACCAATGAAGTATTAAACCTCGGCATCAGGAGCAGTAACTCGGGGACTGCCATATGTTATTTCAATTTCATGTTATGTATTAAACCTCGGCATCCAGAGCAGTGACTCGGGGACTGCCATAGGTTATTTCACTTTCATGTTATGTATTAAACCTCGACATCCAGAGCAGGGACTCGGGGACTGCCATATGTTATTTCAATTTCATGTTATGTATTGAACCTCGGCATCCGGAGCAGCGACTCGGGGACTGCCATATGTTACTTCAATTTCATGTTATGCATTGAACCTCGGCATCCAGAGCAGTGACTGGGGGCGCCATATGTTATCTCAATTTCAGGTTATGTATTAAAACCTCGGCCAAAGCAGCAGCTAGAAGACTACCATATACCCCGAGTTATGTTGAGCACCAAAACTTGGCTCGAAAGCACCTCGGTGGTGGTCTTGTATTTTTCCTGAAAGTTAGTTTGCACACTAGACCTCAGCAGAACAGGCAATCACTCGGGGACTGCCGTGAATTGTTCCAAAGTGGCAATCAATCTTTGATACGGAAAGGGTATCACACTTCGGCACTCAGGATAAGAACAGATCAACCCCGTATGATGTTCGAAGCTCACACACAGATTACTCGACTAAAACATGAGAAAACAAAGACAAAGATAAATCCTAACACCAGAATATGCAGGATATCAAAGCAGAAATTCGGATGGGAACCAACTTAAGCAAAGTTATAATAACTGCAAACTTATATGTCGCAGCAATGAACGGCAAAAGGAGATTCAAAGTCATACAGGAAATAGATGAGTATTCCAAGGACATCGTACGCCCGGCATACAGGGATAGAAAATGACTTAAACGTTTTTCACTGGAGAGACGGCAACCTGGTCAGGGGCTGGGGACTCCGAGGTAGGAGGAACTTCGGCCGAGGTTACCTCGCCCTCCACAGACATAGGTGCAACCTCGGCCGAAGCCTGAGGCTGCTGAGGAGCATCAATTTGCGCAGTGGAATGCCCGGTACCCTTGGAGGAGGATCGCGCGTCATCATTATCATCCGAGCTCGAACTGGAGTCACCAAAAGTGGCCGAGTCATCTTCATCCCCCCCCTGCTCAGCTGAGTCATCTGATGCATCCTCGACGACGACCTCCTCGTCCGGGTTTGAAAGGAAACTCGGCCCTTCATTCCAGGTGTGCACGTCGGCATACTCGACGAGTTGAAAGGCGAGCTTGTCAAGAGCAACAAAGGTGGGATCCTCAACCCAACGGGAACCGGTGCGAAAATTCCTCAGGATATCAAGAGAAATGTCTTCGTACCATGACATGATAACGGTGAGGGCCATATCCGCGCCAGCTCGCCCAGCAGATTCCCTCCAAAGACTTAGTTGCTTTTCAGTGGCATTCAATCTAGTCACCAGCAATTCGATCTCGCTGATGTTAGGAGTTCCAGAGGTATTCGGCCAGAGAGCACGGTGGGCTCGAATAGCTGCCAGCACCAAGTCCCTGCCCATGATTTTCACCGGACCAAGGGCGACCGATGTAAACCAAGAAATCTTCTATTGAATATTCAAAGTTCACGCCATCAGGAGACCTACAAGACGAGCAGCAAGGACCGCTTTAGAGCTCACGGGTTTAGCCTCAGGAAAATGACCTGCGCAAAAAAGGGAGGCGTCAGAGGGCAGCAGAAGGAAGAAAGATAATCCGGCTGTGTTAAGATGCTTACGATGAATGAAACTCATTATCAGCAGAAGGTCCTTTGCCCAGTCAATCTTGTTCTTCTCAAAGCGAGCAATTTCCTCGCTCATTCCTCGAGTTTTCAGCTCGGCAGCCTCTAAGAGCTCTTTATTCTTTTGCAATTCCAAAGCCAGCCGGTTCTTCTCCTCTGAGAACTCCTGATCGACCTTCTCTAGCTCGGATTGAGAAAGCTTAAGGGCCTTCACCGCGCCAGAGGCGAGCTATCTCGCTATCCTTTTCTTTTAGCTGCGCCGAATGGGTGGCGCCTTGTTCTAACAAATGCAGCATTACATCAGGCATGGGCGTACAATTTTGGTGAGATGATGCAAAGGTTCATATCTCGGCTTTATCAAAGCCAAACAAAGTAAAAGAAACTTAGTGCACGTCTTAGAAAGGGAAAAGTACGAGGTAGATGGAAAACTAACCTTCCAAGCTCTTGACTTTCTTCTCAAGACGAATGTTGAGATTATTGATGTTACCTGTTAACCCACAAAGTAAGCCGGCATCCCGCAGACAAAACAATGACAATATTAGAGATGACAAGGAAAATGATCGGGCATACCTGCTTTTTTCACCACAGGAATAACTTTTTCATATTTTTCTTCCAACTTCTTGTGCGAGAAAAGCAGTCTTTGAAATTCAGCAGTCCTCCGGTCATGCGCAACCTGAGCAATGGAACAAACAATGAATGGATATTCGAAGCCAAAATAGATCCGAGCTAAGTGAAAACTTAACCCGGATCTAGGTGGCTGGATATTCGAAGCTAAAGCACATCCGAGTTAAGCGAAAATTTAACCCGGATCTAGGTGGCTGGATATTCGAAGCTAAACCAGATCCGAGTTAAGCGAAAACTTAACCCAGATCTAGGTGGCTGGATATTCGAAGCCAAAACAGATCCGAGCTAAGTGAAAACTTAACCCGGATCTAGGGGGCTGGATATTCGAAGCTAAACCAGATCCGAGTTAGCGAAAACTTAACCTGATCTAGGTGGCTGGATATTCGAAGCCAAAACAGATCCGAGCTAAGTGAAAACTTAACCCGGATCTAGGTGACGGATATTCGGTTAAACCAGATCCGAGTTAAGTTTAAAACTTAACCGATCTAGGTGGCTGGATATTCGAAAACAAATCGAGCTAAGTGAAAACTTAACCCGGATCTAGGTGGCTGGATGTTGAATCTAAAGTAGATTCGAGTCGTAAAGCTTAACCTGCACCTATGTGGCTAGACATTCAAAGAACAGCTAAATAAAATTTAAGCAAAAGTTTAAGATAGATCTACTCGGATATAGGCTCGAGCCATAAATTAAGTAGAACTAAGTATAGCACTATAAAAACTTCCAAGTTAATAACAAGTTACTCGCTCGCAAGTTTCGGGACTAATGTATATATAATAGCATATGGAGAATCAGTCTAAACCCAGAAGTAGCAATTACCTTGTTCATCTTGTTGCTATCCGTAATGATCTTGGCGGCTTGATCCAAACGGGCCGATGTCGAGAGTTGAAACGGCCGACTGCTTCGATTGCCCTCAAGCTGATCAGCAGATTCGATTATGAGCATATTCCGCCAGCGAGCCGAGGCTGTTCCCACTAGCCGTCCGAGTTAAGACTTTACCTCGGACATGTTGTGTAACCACTGCGGCCGCAGGGCTTGTATGAAGAGAAAGCTGGGTGCTGGCAGCCGAGGTAACAAAGGCTTTGGTAGGCGCAGTTCCTTTGCGCAGCACGTCGGCAATACTCGGCTGAGAAGAGCCGGCAAGACCTTTTGGGAAGTGGAAGTTTTAGTGGCAAGCTTTTTCATCAGGAGGCACCGGCAGAAGCCGATACCTCGGCAATGGAAACAAAGCCCTTAGAAGGTGAGGGATCACAGGCACCGAGGGAGCCGGGTATTAACGACCACGGCTGGGGTTACAGAGGAGCTACCGAGGTAGAAAGAGGCTCGGTGGATATGCTCGGATTCGTGGAGGGCAACGGGTTCAGAGAAATCTCGAGGCGCGAATATCAAAGCATCGTGACAAGGGGTGACATATGGAGCTGGAGGAGACGTAGCACGAAAGGTGACTAGGAATCAGATCTTCAATAGGCGGAGGAGACGGTTGCCGAATTGGGCGGCTAGTCATACTATGACCGCCAGGCTTAACGGAAAGCGGAGCACTGCGAGAATAAGAAAGAAAAAGGGGTGTCCGGATGAACAACAGAAATCGGGGAAACAAGACATACGAGCCAAACGAACTTACCTCGCGACCCTGTGCATGGTCTTGCGCTGAGGGTTCGGAGCAGACTTCTTCATTCGCTTGGGGCCGCCTCTGAAGCACTAGCAGAGCCCGCTGCTTCGAGCTAATCGGGGCCGGGATGCAATAGTCTCGGCGTCGTGGACCTGACCGGCCGGATTAGCTGGGAAAGTAGAAGCCGGAAATGCATAAGAAATAGGCATTGCGACAACTACCTCAAGAGCTTGGACCTCGTCCGAATCACCTTCCTCCTCGTGGACCGAAGTTTTGCCACGAGCGCGAGCCGTAGCAGGATCCAACTTAGGAACGAATTCTTCGAGTCCGCCCCCAACGTCTGGGTATTCGATCCGCAGTCCACGGAAGCGACAAAACCTCGGCGTCCTCGTCCTTTTGCTCCGCGAACCTCTATGAGGCGAAGAAGGAAGGTTAGGAAAAACATCTATGAAAAGAATAGAGAATCAAAGCATTGAGGGTTAAAACTTACTGCGGGAGGAGGACGCCATGGGTAAACGGTTTCAATCCCAGGTCCAATCTTGAGGCATCTCGTCTTAAATATAGCTCGGACGCGCTTTGAAGACAAGGTAATTGTCCAGCTCGACGGTCGAGACTGTTGGGATCAAGTGGGCCACTCATGTAGCAAAGTTTGCGTCCTTTCGAATGGGCAAATTGCCATCGATGAAGGTAGCCATCAAGTCCTCGCCGCGTAACCCGGCCCGGATCAACTCTTTGAGCCGAGTCTCGAAAAGCTCGGCCAAGACGTGGCTCCTCCTCGGATTGTAAGTCCAGTTTACCTTGGAAGGTGGACCGAGGGAGAAGGCAGGAGCCAATCTTGTCTTCTCCTCCGTTCTTGACGAAAAGAAAGATTTGTGCCACTTCTTGCATGATTCTAACCCGTGACACGAGGAAATACAGACTTCCTCCGAGGTGATGGATGCCCAAGACCGAGTAAGTAGTTTCTCGGAAGGGTGCGAGACTTGTCGGGACCACATTAGAATGAATTTGGAAGAACTTCGCCCAGACATGAGCAGACGGCCATAGGTCAAGTATCTCCGAGGCGGAGATGAATGCGTAAAGAGAAGCGATGGCGTCGCAGAAGATGATGCGGCTGAAGGCCGAAGTAGTCGAGAAACTCTCTTGCGAAATCGCTAAGAGGGAGACCGAAGCCACGCGAGAAATGTGACATAAAAACTACATACTCACCCTCCCTGAGTTCTGGAGATAACTCATTGCCGGGTAAACGACAAGAGACCTCGGCGGGAATCCTCCGGGTTCGGATGAGCCACTCGATCTCCCGCCGGGTAACGGAGGAGCCCTGCCACGAGCCCCGCTCGGGCCCAGAGCCAGCATCATCATCCTCAACCAATGCACCACTAAAGGAACTAGACATGATTTCGCCGGAAAGATCGCCGGAGGAACAGCTCGCGGCGGAGGAAAACTTAGAGCTACGAGGCCCCGTCGCAGTTCTACGCAAAAACGGCAGCGGAACGAAGATGTAACCGCAGACAAAACAAAGAGGAAACGAAGAGATCTAGAGGGAAGTCTAGGCGGCACGACCAAAAAGAACTCACCGGCGACGACGCCAGAACAGGTAAACGGCGACGAGGCAGGTGGAGCAGCGCGGCGGAGTCCCCCTCGTCGCAGAGCCAGTTGAGCGCGCGGCGGCGGAACCACGAACAAGCGAAAAAACGCGAGGAAGAAGAAGGGTGCGGGCGAGCGAGAAGGGGAAAAAAGAAACTCCCAGGCGCCGCGCCCCCTTTATAACCAAGCCGCAGGCAAGGTAGTGGGATCGTGGGTGTGGCAGTTGGCGGCGCGGATCGTGTGCGCACGACCACACGCCGCTGAGCGGAACCACACCAAGGCCACACGATTGACCAGGAACTCACGATCCCCAACAAGAACAAGACGAGGCGTCAGAAAGAACGGCGCCGACAGCGCCAAAGAATCGTAGCTTGTCAAGAACGCCAGAGAGGAACAAAAAACTAGAGAAATAATGATGAGAATGACACGTGGGACGAAGCGTGCGCTGCTAGGTACGGCTCTATCACCACGACAATATAACTCGGAAACAATACATAACGAGCGTCGTGAAACTGATACGACCCGGCCGAGGTTATCGGCGGGAACGTACCAGCTTCGGGGACTAATGTTGGGGAGGTAACCCCGGATAGGGTAAAGACGGGGAAAGATGAGAGGTTTTCCCCGTCCAGTTTCCGAGTTACACTCTGAGTCGGCCGAACTCAGAGGTCGGCCGAGATGGGAAAGGACGGGACCCTTGAAGTAAGGGCAAGGCATTACCCGGCCGAGATACAGCGTAAGTCGGCCGGGTTAGCCCAAGTAATCTTGATGCAGGTGAAGGACAAGCCGAAGTTACGCGAGGCAGGGCCGAATGATACGAAGCTTGCAGGAGAAGGAGAAGCCTAAAGTCAAACTCTAGTAGCAGGCTAGGGAGAATCAGAGCGAAGCCAAGCACTAGGGACAAAGGTGCAGAGCGACAGAGAGACAGAAGGAGGTCACGGAGGTGACAGTCCTGAAGCCCGAGGCACACAGGAGGGCCCCTCTGGAACCTTGCCGTCATTAGGGGAGCGACAGGAAAGGGGGCGCCAATCATTATATTGGGACAAGCATATTCCTCGAATATGCTTGCCACATCAGCCCTAAGGGAACCCAAGGCTCTCCTTTATAAGGGCAGGCTTGGACCCTGAGGAGGGGATCGACTCATTCTTGGTACCGTTAGGCTGGTAAAGTTCTCTCTTGTATACCGCTCAAGGAGCACTTGTAACTCAAAAAAGGAGAAATACAGATCTTTGCGTTAGCTTTCCGTGTGTAGAATCCACTACATCTTCCCTCCCCAGATCCCACTAGCATCCATCGGCCCCTAACTTTAGCCTACCCATGGCATCTGCCGTGCCACCACCACGACACAAACCAAGGGGCAAGTTCTTCAATCTTTATTATCCTGTAATAACCTATTGCTAGGACTTGCTCTGGTTGCACACCTTTGCTGATTTTATCCTTCTTTATCTGATTATTGCAGGGACAGGAATACGAGCTTCACATTATCTGTGATGTGAATTCTACAATACCTGAGTATGGTGTAGTTTACTGCTGCCACAGCTCCAACTACCCATTTTGTCACATGAACATCTGGGTGAGACGAAGAGGTTCTAGAATGATGAAGCTCCCACCATCTTCTTCATCCAGTGTAGCAATACTGATGAAGACGTGCAGGACTTGGCATTTTTGTGCTGTCCTATATTTGATCCATCAAAGGATCCCGGTATTTTTTTTTTGAAACAAGGCAAAAGGCTTGCCATTTTCATCGATTAAGGAGAAGGTTTTTAGAAAGTGCTTACAAACCACATCTTGGCCAAAGCCAAGACCAAACAACAACAAGAAACGACTACTCGCGTAAGATTAAACTACTAAGAGCTTTTGCCCCCGCAAAGCACCACAATTGTGCTTCCTCCTTGATTTTTGTTACCATCATATAAATGGTGACGGCGTGGGCTCGAAAAACTCTTGCGTTCCTTTTCTTCCATATTTCCCATGAGACCAACATTGCGAGTGAAGCCAGAGCCTTCCTTTGTGGCCCTTTCTTGTGAATCGCCTTCTTCCACCACTCTTTGACGGAGTGGAATTGGTGCCAAGTAGACGTGTTGATTTTGATGGGTTCGTAGCATGAAAAACAAAAAATTTCTACCGCAAGAACGAACAAAACCCAGATCTAATCTAGATAAAAGCCAACATCTAATCTATTTGACATGTGCAACGAGATAGATCTGTACTAACCCTCGTAGATCCGAAAGCGTTACGAGATTAGATCTCGGGGTTGATGTAGTCGATCACTTGCCGATCTCAAGATCGTGTGGACGATCCTTCCGGCCAGCTGCATGAAGCCTGGCAATCGTCACACGCATGAGTCAAGGCAGACCTTCCTCTCCTGTTTCAGAAAGCAATGAGGTAGTAGATCTTCTCCACGGAATCCCAAAGCACAACGGTGTGGTGGTGGTGGTGGAGTAGAGATTCTGCAGGCTTCGCCTAAGCCCGAGCAAGAGGGAAGGAGGAGGAGAGGCGGCCAGGGTTTGGAGTGGAGGGCAGGGGTGGCGCCCCCACCCTCTATTTAAAGGAGGGAGGCGCCATGGGAGGGGAGTCCTAGGACTCCTCCCTTCCTTGGCAGCGGATTGGGAGGGAGGAGTCCTCCCCCACGACTCCTTGTCTTGCCCCACAAGGACTCCTTGATCCTTTCTTGGTTTTCAAGCAAACTCCAAGAAATCTCCTAGAACCTTCCGAACATTCGAAATCTTCTAGAATCTCCATACAACACTCCTAACATTTCCTAACTTAGAAAATGATCCCCAATATATGAATCTTATTCTCCTGGACAATTCCGGATCTCCTCGTGATGTCCCGGATCCAATCCGAGACTCAACAACATTCGTCTCCAATGCATATTCCATATCTACTTAAAACAACTTCGAACCTTAAGTGTGTCACCCTACGGTTCGTGAATATGCAGACATGATGAAGACACCTCTCCGATCAATAACCATCAGCGGGATCTGGAGATCCATAATGACTCCCACATACTCAACGATGACTTCGTGATCGATAGAACCATTAACATACGAAACCAATTCCCTTTGTCACGCGATATTCTACTTATCCGAGGTTTGATCATCGGTATCTCCATACCTAGTTCTACCTCGTTACTGATAAATACTCTTTACTCGTTCCATGATATGTCATCCCTTGTGACCTAGTCACATGCTTGCAAGCTAACCAGATGACATTCCACCGAGAGGGCCCAGAGTATATCTATCCGTCATATGGATGGACAAATCCCAATCTTGGTCCATGCGTTTCAACACATACTTTCAGAATACCCAATGACACCTTTATAACCACCCAGTTACGAAGCGGTGTTTGATGTTATCAAAGTACCCATCCAGTGATGGTGATTAACATAACCTCATGGTCGAAGGATTAGGTTACTATGCATTTGAAAACTTATAGAAATACGAACTTAATGACTTGATCTTATGCTACGCTTACTATGGGTGTGTGTCCATCACATCATTCTCCTAATGATATAACCTTGTTATTAATGACATCCAATATCCATGATCAGGAAACCATGATCATCATTTAATCAACAAGCTAGTTTCACAAGAGGCTTACTAGGGACTCTTTTATGTTTACAAAACACACATGTATCAGTGTTTCCTTATAATACAATTATAGCATGGGATGTAAACATTCATCATAAACACAAAGATATAATAATAACCACTTTTATTATTGCCTCTTGGGCATATCTCCAATAGATTTGGTGGAGACCGAGCCAAGTCTTTAACTTGTTCCAAATCCTCATGGAGAATCAACACTTGAAAAGGAGGTGGGGGGCCGACTCTTGTCTTTGATTGCATAGCTTACATAGTCCACAATTTGGCCATCCTCTTCGGGAAAGCCTATCCGCCATCCACACTCTATTTTGTAGGATTAACCAAGCAAAAAACTTGCATTTAGGAGTTGCCCAAGGCTTCCATACAAGGGGGGGGGGGGGGCAGCGATGAGGTGGTTAAACCCAAGAATTGCATATTGTACGCCGATTTAGCCGAGTAGTGTCCATCATTTGTGAGCTTCCAAGAGATAGTGTCCGACCTTTGGGTTTGTAGAGTTACATTGGCAAGCTTCTCCCAAAGCTTGTAGAATTGGTCAATATGCTCCAAGGATAATCCATTTTGGGTGTTGATTTGGGATACCCAAAGGTCATTATGCAAAGCATTTTGCACCAAACATTTCTTCTTCCTAGATATCTCAAAAATTAGAGGGGCGATGTCCTTGGGTCTCATTCCATCTAGCCAACTCGCCTCCCAAAAGAGAGCCTTTTTCCATCTCCGATGATGACCGTTGTGGCCGCCGCAAAGAGGTCATGGTCCTTTGAGGTGCAAGGATTTCCAAGTTCGACCCATGGCTTGTTCTCATCTTTCCATTCTTGCCAAAGCCACCTTAATCTTAGGGTCGTCGCAAACTTTTTGAGGTTGAGGATTCCAAGGCCTCCTTTATCCTTGGGCTTGCAAACAAGGTCCCAATTAACTTTGCATTTGCCACCGGTAACCTTATCACAAGCCGCCCATAGGTATGCTCTTCTCAAGCTATCAATCTTCTTTAGCACCTCAATAGGAACATCAAGGACGGTGATGAAGTAGATGACCACACTAAGCACCGACTTCACAAGAGTAGATCTCCCAGCAATAGTAACGTGCTTTCCAATCCATGGCACAAGCTTTGCCGCCACCTTGTCTTCCAAAGGTTGGAAATGGATTCTTTTGAGACGGTTGACCGATAAGGGAAGCCCAAGATACTTCATTGGGAAGGAGGTACGCACGGCCGGGAAAGCTTGTAGGATGTCCTCAAGATCGATGTTCTCACAACGGATAGGCGCCACTTGACTTTTTGTGCAATTTGTGACGAGTCCGGTGACCTCACCAAAAAGCTCAAGCGTGGAAGCCAAGAAGGTAATGTCTTCTTTGATGGGCTTCACAAAGATGGCGGCATCATCGGCATATAGAGAAGTCCTAACCATGGGGGCACGCCCACGAAGCTTGTGAAGACGTCCTTGATCAGTGGCTTTGCAAAGAATATGATGTAGCGGGTCTATTGCCAACACAAAAAGGAGTGGTGAGAGGGGGTCTCCTTGCCTAAGACCCCTCCCATGCTTTATTGGGTTACCGGCCACGCCATTGAGGAGGACTCTAGAGGTTGAGGTGGATAGGAGCGCCGTAATCCACTCACGAAATTTGCTTGGGAAGCCCAGGTGCTGAAGCATGTCCATCAAGTAGTCCCACCTAACTGAATCAAATGCTTTCTTGATATCGAGCTTGAAGAGGAGCGTCGGGCATTTAGTCTTGTGGAGTTTCCTTGCAAGGTTCTTCACATAGAGGAAGTTGTCATGAATGCTTTTTTTAATGAAGGCACTTTGGGCGTTTGAGACAAGGCTATGAATGTGGGGAGCAAGTCGGGCGGCCATCATCTTGGAGATGAGCTTCGAAATAGCATGAATGAGACTAATGGGTCTAAAGTCGGACACATCTTCGGCTCCTTCCTTCTTAGGAATGAGGGCAATATTTGCGGAGTTGAGCCAATGGAGGTTGCTTGAGTGTAGGCTTGAGAATTGATTGATCACCGCCATAATGTCCACTTTAATGGTGGACCAACAAGCTTTGAAGAAGGCTCCCGTGAAGCCGTCCGGCCCCGGGGCTTTGTCACTAGCGGTATCATCCACCGCGGCTTTCACTTCCGCCTCCAAGAAAGGGGCATCGAGCTCGGAAAGATCACATTGGGGGTGTGGAATAACATTTCAATTAAAATCCTTTGTGCGCGGGGATCCTCTTTTGATGATCTTGTGGAAGTGGTTGTGTATTATTTCCTTCTTTTGATTGTGCTCCGTGACCCATCCATTGTTGTGTTTAAGCCAATGGATGTGGTTCTTTCTTCTTCTAGCATTGATGCGAAGGTGGAAGTATCTAGTGTTTGCATCTCCCTCTTTTAAGTTCGTCACTCTTGAGCTTTGTTGCTTTCGAGCCTTGTCGAGCACCGCGAGTCCAATGACTCTTATTTTGAGTCTAGCCCGAAGGTCCCTTTCCTCCACACTAAGGCTTCGGGTTTCTTGCGCAACATCAAGACGTAGTATGACCTCCAAGGCCATGTGTAGCTCAACCTTTGCTTGGGAGAAGAGTGTTTTGCTCCACTTGCGCAACCGCTGTCCGGTTCTCTTAAGCTTGTGAAAAAGGCGTTGGCAAGGCTCGGTATGGGAGGTATCTTCACTCCAAGCGGTATTCACTTCGCCCAAAAAGTTTGGCATCTTGACCCAGAAATTTTCGAAGCGAAAGGATTTGGGCTTCTTGGGTCCGCTATCATTTGCAAGCAAGAGAGGGCAGTGGTCAGACAATGAAGAGGAGAGCGCATGGAGAAGGTGCTTCGAGAAGGTGAGGTCCCAATCTTCATTACAACAGAAACCATCGAGCTTGCAAAGGATGGGCTCTTGTTGCTCGTTGCTCCAAGTGAACTTGCGATTTTGTAGGTGGATTCCTTTGAGGTCGCAAGAATTGAGCGTGTTGCAAAATCTCACAATCCTTCGACGGTTGACATTGCCACGGTTCTTGTCTTGGGCCCTATGAATTTGGTTGAAATCTCCGGAGACAAGCCATCTTGTTCCAAGAGGAGGCTTTGCGGCGATAAGCTCCTCTAGAAGGCCTCCTTTAGGTTGCTTCGCGTTGGTCCATAAACCGTTGTTAGCTTGTAGGATATATCTGAGCCGTTGATATGAATATTAGCCGAGATGGAGAACGTTCCAATGAAGATGTTTGAGGGTTGGACAATCCTATCGTCCCATAGCATGAGGATTCCACCTCGAGTTCTGACCGCCGGCCTTTGCGCAAATTGCCGCAGCTTTTGGCCTCCCAGGTGGCAAGCGGTGAAAAAATCGACATGCTGAAGTTTGGTCTCTTGGAGGCAGACAATATGACACGAGGTAGAGGCCACCAGATCACTAACAACGTCACGTCGCTTTGGGCAATTTAGGCCACGGGGATTCCAGCTCATCACGTTAATATCCAAATCTAACATTTATCACTAGGATTACAACATAGTTCACCAGAGGCTACAACAAGCCTGTAGCCTGGCACGAACACACGCTGGAAACAAAAGCCTCGCCAGGGCCAACAGCAACCGCTAGACTCAGCTGCAAACAGGCGAAAGTAGATGCCAGGACCAGAACACACAGGATTAGCTAGTAGCAGATGTCCGTCTTCCATCCTCACGAACATGAGGACCACCAGAAGTAGCAAGTGGTTGTCTTCAAATATTAGGAACATGCACACGTCAAGTAAACCAAAGAAGCGATCAGGCACTGCTAGCCTGATCAGCAGCTTGCTCCACCGCAGCTGCACCGCCATGCTCCACCAAAGCATCCTCGACTGCCGTCGCAAAGTCACAGTCGAGCCTGAAGAGCGCCCGCAGTGCCGCAAGCGCAATGTCTGGAAGCTTTCCATCAAACATTTGGACGAATTTTGCTATGGCAGCTTCAGTTACCGAGTCGCCTTCACTGACGATGCCGAGCCTCTGACACAGCAGCCTCTCCGCCAGCTGTGCGATCGGCATGTCCTTCTTCTTGGCCTTCAGTCTTGGGCTTGAGCGCACCGGGAACCCGGCGAACGACGAGACGCCCGCCAGCGTCTTCCTTCTCGCCGTGGGGGGAGGGGGGCGGAGGCGGCGATGCCGGCGCGGCCAGGAGTGGGGCCTGGGCGGGGACGAAGAGTGGCGTCAGGGTTGTGGTAGCCTGTGCCGCCGGAGCAAGCACATGTGAGGTCACCACCAGCTGGGCATCGATCACCGGGGTGCAGGGGCTCGCCGCGGGGGAGGGTCGAAGCCGGGCAGTGGACAGGTGTGGCCGGCGGCAGCTCTCCATCAGATGCCACAGGAGTGGCAGTCATCCTTGTCATGCTCCTGATCATCAGAGGGGAAGGAGTTGCCCTTTCAGCAGAGGTATCCCCAACAGTGGCCATGTCAAGCCTCTCCGGGCGCGGTCCGTCGCGGGGGAGGGGTGGTGGTGGCGGCAGCGACGTCTCCGTGCTGAGGGCAGGCAGCGGCTGAGTGGCAGGCTGCACCCAGGGGAAGTCCTCCAGCGGCACCGCGCTGACCGGAGGGCCGAAGCAAGGCAGAGCCGATTTGATCCACGAGGAGCGGCCGATGAAGCTTGCCTCCATCACAGTCCAGCTTGCAGCAGCGCTTGGCTCAGCTGGCGGCGAGCGGCCCCTTCCGCGTGCCGCGGCGGGGGAGCATGAGCGGCGCCGAGCCTCAGGCGAGGGGTCACGGCGTCGACGACCCGAGGCAGGAATGACCTGCCCTCCCGGGAGCCGCTGGACACGCGAGTAGTCGATCTTCCTGGCGTCCTCCTCCATGCCGGTGCTGCGGCGCCTGTGGCCGCTACCGTCCGAAGCTGTCCTCCGCCTCATCGTGCCGCCTATCGTCGCGGTCGTCATGGCGCCGGTTGTCCGGCGCACACGAGCGGCTTCTGAAAAGGCGCTGGTGCCAGGAGGAGCGGCGGCCGTCGCGGCCGTGGCGGTCACGATCATCATCGTCGTCACGCCTGTCGTGCCTCCATATGCTCTGTCTTTAAGTCATACATTATGAATACAAGATTCTGTCCAGCTGATGCTTCTTATTGCTACTGTTACTTGTTAGCTTTGATGTTGATGTATTTATCAAGCTGATGATCTTTTCTTTTTTTGCTTTTGAGGAAAAGTCGCTGTTGTGAGTGTGAGTACGAAGGGACCAAACATATCCATCCATCTTCAGAGTCGTACCACGGGCATTGCGCGGATTTTGAAGCTATGGCTCGTGGAGAAAGTGCGGTGGACTTTGAAGGACTTGTTGAACAAGGGCACACGAATACTCTGTTTGATCGTACACTGGAAGATGAAGACTCTATCTATTTTGATCCTGCCTGGGACGTAGAATTTTGTATGTTCATCAACCATACTACTAGGGAACAAGCGAAGCACGAGAAACTGAGGAAGATAGGGGACAATTCTTGGATATACACAAACTGGTGCGCAAGGAGGCCTTGCGCTGGCAGCGAGATCCTAATTTTGCATAAGAAACTTGGGTTTTATAAGTTAGATGGTATGTTTTCGTGGTTTAGAGATGAAGGACTATAGCAGGTTGAAATTAACTAAATATTTCTGTGCCAATATTGTGAAGGTGGCTACTAGAAGACTAAATTGCACAACACAACGTGGCTAGTTTGCAATGTTGAGCAGTCCATTGTCATCGAGATGGTGGATAACGAATTGTGCATGTGAACTGATGAAGACGTCAAACTAGGTCGCATGTTTTGATCCGCCAGAAACTCGGAACAACTCGTCATCGTCTCTGACCCATCACGACTACTCCAAAAGGAACCACTTAGGAAAATGAAAAGGAAAAAGCATAAAAACGAAGAAGGGTACCCACCCGTGAAACCTGCCATATCAGAACAAGATGGAGCAAGAGATGGTATCATGGTTTGTTCTGTAATACATGCGCATTTAACATACATCGGATATTGTTGTATTCCATTCAAAGTATTTCTGCTGAAAGAAATTAGATCATATGCATGAATAATTTGACAATGAGATTGTTCACCATCCTTTACTTTGGAAAGAGGATGGACGCCAAAGTCTTGAAGCTGAACGGCACTAGGTGAAGAAGGGTAACGACCGAGACAAAGTATGGTTCTACAAGAGCTAATGAGACATTGCTAAATTCATCTCCGCTTGATCAAAGATACAGTCGAAACCCTCTTGTGGGAATGGCTTGCTATAGCCCCAATCAAATAATACGTACCATTTGGAAAGAAACCAACCGAAGATAAGCATCCAGAATAATCAAATTCAGTATAATCCCCAACAGAGGAAACTAAACTCGTGTGAAGCCACAAACTCACACTCGAACCTCAACACCGTACTGACTTATTGAAGAGATTTTCTATTTTCGCAATAGAAGCGACAAGCGTAGTAAAGTGAACAATATTATCAACATTTACAAGGACAGGAATGACATTACGATTAGTGGCTGAGGTTCTGCAAATGAGATTCAGACCAGCTTCGTATTTTGAAAGCAGTAGTCTCTTAACTCGGAAATAATGCCTGGATTCACATAAAAGAGACGTTTTGGATACCTCAACTTGTTAACTGCAATCATTGCATAATTTTGTTTCGTTGTTCTGAATTCAGGATTAACTCAGCATCGCAGGATTTCAACAAAAAAGGCAGTGTCCTATGCTAATCAGTTAAGCATATCCTCCGTGCTGAACTGGTGCCGTGCTTGCACGCCCCATGCACCAGCACTGTCTGACACCCCCTAGAGTCAGAGCGGGAGCAGGGCAGACGTTCAGGCTGGACCAAAACCCCATGAAGATGGCCGTAGGCAGCCCTTTGGTGAACATGTCCGTGTACTGCAACGACATCAGGATGTGAAGAACAAGCACGTAGCCAAAAGCAGCCCCCTCAAGCACAAAATGGAGATAAATTTCAACATGTTTAGCGCGCTCATTTTTACCCGGGTTGGTGGAGAGGGACAAGGGTCTGTGCGCTGATGTTGTCACAGTACACCACTGTGGATAAGTGCTGGACAAGAGGCCGGGTGAGATAGGCACAAGGGTCTGTATGTTGGCCACCACAACAGCTAGAGCCCAGAGAGCAGAATGTGCAGCACGTTCCTCTGGGCAGCTGCCATTGTAGGCTTTTAGGGTTTAGCACTTCATTAGATTGATCACATGGTTATATATAGTACATGGAGGAGGGCAACCAATACCAAAATAACTTAAGATTACGATCACCCAAAATCAGAGATACACTAAACCGTATCGGTTAAAGGAGATCCTCCGTGCAGAAACAGTGCAAGTGCCGTGTGCGCAATGCTGATTAAACTACCAGACCTACCACGGGGGCCTAGATGCCTAGGGCTCACAGGTGCACACGACTGAGGATGATCGTCCTTGATTGAGTAAGATCTGCCACAGCGTCTTGTGATTGTTCTGGAAAAAACTATATTATCGTTCCTATTTCCAGATCATCCAGATAGAGAGGATGGCAGTGCTTAACTCCAGCAAGACTGCTTTTTCTTGATAAATTTGTTATGAAGTCTTTCAAACAAAATAATAAGCCTCTACAAGTAAAGGATATGTTTGCTGTTCATCGCAAACAAAGTTGTGGTAATTGTGTCTACAATTGTGATACAAAAGAAGAAGGAACATGGATGTGCTTGAAATTGGATGTGAACAAATCTACTATAGCATCTCTAGCTTTTAGGCCCCAACCCTTTTGGATAAGACATTGCAATTGCATTTACAGAGTTCTCAGTGAATTTGGATTCCAAGTCAGAGAAAAATTGTACTTCTCCAAACATAGATCGAAGAAATTTCTTCTACTCCCTCCGATCCATAATAAGTGTCGCTCATTTTGTACTAAGCTAGTACAAAATTTGTACTAGATGAGCGACGCTTATTATGGATCGGTGGGAGTACAACAGAAAGAGTGGATAGTTCTGAACATGATATAATCTACCAACTACATTGCATCTGATATAAAACTGTGTTTACTATGTAAATAATACCTCCAGGCGCCAGCTGATCACATATTCAAGTTCAATTCTTGCTGCTGGCAACTCCATCCTGCGAACCGTTGTCCTGTGAGCCACTGCCAGCAGCCCCA
This sequence comes from Avena insularis, assembly GCA_023614405.1. NCBI lineage: Eukaryota > Viridiplantae > Streptophyta > Magnoliopsida > Poales > Poaceae > Avena > Avena insularis. Next base: position 299,432,424 of record CM042684.1, read on the forward strand.
TTGTTCCCATCTTGCTGTGCTCCCAATCCACCAAACGGCAGTGGGAGTGACACATTGAATCTCGTTTCCAGCACCATTGCAGTCTCTTCCCCTCCTTCCTCAGCAGCAGTAGAGCTCCCAGATGCAGCTGCAGCAGCGATGCCAACAGATGGCTGTGGGTTTGAGGCCTTATTGCCCTCATAATCAGGATCATCGGTGGGCAGCTCGAAGCGACAGATGGGGCACGAGTTGTGGAGTTCCAGCCAGGGTACGATGCAGTCGGCATGATAGATGTGCTTGCAGGGCATCTGCTTTGCCCCATCCCCAGGTGAGAAATCTTCCTTGCACACAGCGCACTCGGCGCCCTCTGCCGCCGCGACCATGGCATCAGTCATGACAACGTCAGGAAGCGTGGACAGAGCCGACTTGGCAGCAGGCGGCGTGCCGTAGCGGTTGGGATCGTTCTCAGCGAGCTGCTCGATGAGTTGCTCCAGACCGGGGCCGACGAAGTAGTCCCCGAAGGTTCCGACACCGACAGCGCGGCTTTCAGCGAGGAGGCGGTCCATGTGGTCGTCGAGCAGTTGCTGGATGTTGACGCCGTCCTCCTGGATACCGTGGAGGTAGGTCTGGAAGACGGGGCGCGCCTCAGGCTCGTTCTCAGGTGTGGCCGTGCCGGCGGCGGAGGCAGCACCGCGTACGGCGAGGAGGCGGTCCATGTGGTCGTCGAGCAGTTGCTGGATGTTGACGCCGTCCTCCTGGATGCCGTGGAGGTATGTCTGGAAGACGGGGGGCGCCTCAGGCTCGTTCTCATGTGTGGCCGTGCCGGCGGCGGCGGCGGCGGCGGAGGCAGCACCGCTCCCGCTCCTGGACCTGACGCGGCGGCCATCCTGGATGAGTTGCTCCAGACCGGGGCCGACGAAGTAGTCCCCGAAGCTTCCGCCACCGGCAGCGCCGCGTTCGGCGAGGAGGCGGTCCAGGCCATCGTCGAGCAGCTCCTGGATGTTGACGCCCTCCTCCCCGATGCCGTGGAGGTAGGGCCGGAAGACGGCGCGCGGGGCAGAGGCCTGAGGCTCGTTCTCAGGTGTGGCCGTGCCGCCGGCGGCGGCGGCGGCCGCGGAGGCAGCACCGGTCCCGCTCCTGGACCTGACGCGGCGGCCATCCTGGATGTCGAGGAAGCTGGTGAGGTAGTTGAAGAGGTCGCCATCGGGGGGCGCGGCGGTGGAGGACGAGGAGGATTGGGATGTGGAGGAGGCGGTGGGCATGACAGGGGCCAAGGCGAAGGGGAAGGAGGGGAAGGAGAGGATGGTGGGGGCGGGGACGGTGACCTCCTCTATGAAGTCGCCGCGGCACTCGGGACAGGAGAGGTTGCCGGCGGCGGCGGCGGAGGCGGCGAGGAGGACGGTGCGATTGCATTGGTAGCAGAAGAACTGCTTGTGCGCGAGGGGAGCGTAGTAGGCGGCGCCCGGGATCGACATGGCGGCGGCGCCCGGCGATCTAGGCAGGGCTGCGGTGCCCGGCGATGAGAGTTTTTGTTTTCTTCTCGGAACTTAGGTCAGGTCCTCGTATCTCGTCTAGTAGTCCCTTTCCTCTGCGGGATTTTATGAGGGAAGAGCGGTGACCGCGGGATTTTGATTTGATGAGGCCGGATCAGTAGTGCGGAATAAATCTTACGAAATCAAGGGTACGGGATTACGTGGAGAGGATCACGGAACGGAATGGCAGCAGATTTCAACCAACACGGTCCTGGGTAGGATGATCGGCCTGGACCCTGGAGGCTGGAGTACATCGGATCAGAACACGTGAGGACATAGAGTTTGGTTTGAATCTGTGAATCGGGTCGGTTTGAATCTGTGAATCGGGTCGGTACCACCGTATCGTGCAAGAGTAGGAACTAGGTAGACACGGATCCCAAGAGTATTGCCCTGCCCTGCCCTGCCCCGTGGCGACTAGCCTCCGTGTCCGTCACGACCTATGCTTGATCTTTGCTCGTGTCATCTCCACCGGTCGACCCAACACGTCCGAGCGTACGTATCCGCGCGCACGTGTGGGACGTACGGGGTCTCCCAGCAACCCGATCCATCCGGACCGACGTGTTCGGCTCGATTTATATGTACAACTAATTTGGGCAACGGTTGTGACGGTTTGGACCGCGTGCACGGCCTCATGTGTTCTCCCTTCATCTTTGGCATCCCCTCCCGCCAGTGACACAAACCACTCCACTTCTCTCTCCAAAAACCCTATCCCAAATTTCTACTGGCGGGAGCGGGAGGGAAGGCGATGCATCCAGCCGCCATGGCTGATGTTGCGCCCTCCGGCGATCCCGTCGCCAAGAAGCGTGGCCGGCCGAAGAAGCTGGCCAAGGATACGACAACAGAGGAGCGGAAAGCTGAGACGAAGAGCGCGCTGGCCGACAGGTAGCGGCGCGAGCTTGACTCGTCGCAGCCAATCTCGAGAAGAAGCGACGGGAGGACAACGAGCGCTTCCTCGCCGTGCAGAACAGGGTCAACACCAACGAGCTAGCAGTGAATGCCGCCAAGCACGCCGTCAACATGATGAAACAGGAGGCGCCGACCGCCGCTTTCGGTGGCACCGTGGCCTTCGATGGCGGCGCCATCGCTATTCCTGGCTTGTCCATGGCCGACACGACCTCTACCAGCTCCGTCACTTTCACGCCTTGCGGTCAACCACTAGGTCAGCCCAGGACGCCAAGGCCGCACACACCTTCGCTTGGAGGCCACACTAGGATCGTGGCCTCGCTCTCCCGGTTTGTCCATCCCCGCATGGTGTCGTCGGAGGCGGGAGAGCCCACCATCGACCTCAACCGCACTCCAACGACCACGGACACAATCCCGAAGGCATCGAAGAATCGGCGGTCCATCTCCGCCGCGGATATGTCGGCCCCAGTCAACCTTTTCGGCCAAATGTCCGACAAGCCACCGACAACACGGTATGGCTGCGATATTTCTTTGCCTTTGCCAGCATACTGCTCCCGCCTCTTTATCATGGTCAAATTGAGTGTAGGATTTTGTGGCCAACGATGTCGAGGACATCATGCACGACATGATCAATGAGAGTGGTGACGGCTATGATGACGACAGACAGACCCAGCAAGAAACCCAGCAAGTTGCCTACAATATTGTGGACAAGTCATTGTTTGGAAACGATGGCACTTCCATGGGCGAGGGGGTCACGGCCGCATCGCTGGCCGCTTCTGATGGGGTTCGTTGCATAGAACCTAAAAAAATCCTGCGGTTGCAACCACCAAGATCATATCTAGGAGATACATGTAACGATTTCAGATGAACTCACCCTCGAAGACCGTAACGCGGGGATAACGTTCCTGCAAACAAACGTGGATGGTGTAGAGTGTACACGATCGTCCTCAAGAACGTGCAGACGATCAGCGCCACAAGTGACAACGCCTCCATAATCGGTTACACATATAGTGTGTCAACGACTCCCGAATCCTTTCTCCAGCCGGACAGTGGAAGTAGCGGATCCCCGGGAACACCAACATCGCTACTCCATGCTAGAGATGCCGGAGGGGAAGATCTCGAGCAGGGTTTCGCCTAAGCACCTTTTCTAGTGGCAATGGATAAGGCTAGCAAGAGGGAGAAGATGAGAACCAAAGAGCATATAAGAGCATGGGCAAATGTGTGTGAGAGGAGGAGGTATCCACCTACTTTTATAGGGGGGGCATCCCCCACCCATGGCCGGTGGCCAAAGAGGGTTCCCCCTCTCCTTCCTCATTCATGTGGGTGGACTCTCCACTCACATAATTTCAATCTCCACTTTTTCCCATTTATTTTTCACTAAAAAACCAAAGGTCTTTCCATTAAAGCACTTTAATTCTCTTGTTTTAATGCAACTTAATTTAATGAACACTTCATTTAATGAACATGTTAACATTTTAATCCCTTGCTTTGTTTGATAGCCCGAAATCATTTTGGTAGATTTGACAGAACAAATTCCTGCGATGTCCATTGTCTTCCCCTGTGTTTCCTATCCTCTCAATTGTGTAGACTAACCTTAAGTGTGTCTCCCTACGGGTTTGAGAACTATGTAGACATGATCAAGACTTTCTCCGATCAATAATCATTAGTGGGATCTGAAGATCCATAATGACTCTTACTGTTCCACCAAAATCCAATGATCGTCTGAACCATTTTTGCTATAATCAAATTCCTTTTGTCTCACGATATATTACTTGTCCGATATTTGATCACTCGGTATCATCTATACCTTGTTTAATCTCATTCCTGACAAATACTCTTTTGCTCGTTCTATGATATAACATTCTAGTGATCAAATCACTTGCTTGCAAGCTATGTCAATGTGATATCACCAAGAGGGCCCTGAGTATATCTCTCCGTCATCTTGATAGACAAATCCCACTCTTGATCCACGAGCCTCAACTAACACTTTCCAAGTACCCGACGACACCTTTATAATCACCTAGTTACGAAGTGACGTTTTATGTAATCAAAGTACCTTTCCGGTGAAAGTGATTTACGTGATATCATGGTCTAAGAACATTGAGTTACTACGAATGTGATAACAATATAAACTTGAGGACATGATCGTATTGTTACATCTACTTCGGATGATTGTTCATCATATTATTCTCCAATGATATGACTCTGTTATTAACAACATCCAATGTTCATGATCAGAAAACCTTGATCATATGTTAATCAACAAGCTAGTATTAAGAGAGGCATTACTAGAAACCTTTCCTTTGTTTATAAATCACACATGTATTAATGTTTCCAGTTAACACAATTATAGCATGAAAAATAAACATTTATCATAAACATAGAATAAGATAATAACCACTTTATTATTGCCTCTCGGGCATATTCCTTTCAGCTTCACTTGCGGCGTCACTTGTCGACACCAAGAAGTTGAGCCGACGAATCTCGAGCTACACCACCGACGAGGACAAGATCCTATGCAAGGCATGGATGGAGATTTCACAATATCCACTATGCGGCACTGAGCAAAAGTGCTTTGCCTATTGGAAAAAGGTGGGCAAGTTTTTCCATGAGCATAGAAAATTCGGGAACAATGCCTTGTATAGTGATCGAAATGATCTCTCCCTCTCCAAGCGATGGGGCACCATCCATGCTAAGTATAGCAAGTTCCAAGGCTCCTATGAGATGGTGGCGAAAAGGAAGATAAGCGGTGATGTCTCTAAAATATAGCCATCCAACGTCCACATTTAAACTGGATATTAGTCATATTTATGATAAAATATCTCTCTAAACCCTGCCACTAATGCTAATATTCAAAGGGGTATGCAATCATTTGTTCTTGTATTTTTCCTGTGCATATAATGTCGTTTAAAGGAGGGAATCACTACATTAAAGTCAAATATACGATATTTCCTTCAACCAGAAGAAACCAGGAGCCGTCCAGCGAAGGCAGACACCGTAACGACCAACTATACGGCCGGAGCAAAAATTGTGACCGTATAGCTCCGGCCGTATAGTTGGCACCGCCACCGTTAGGTCAAACAGAACAACTTTCGTGAAAGACCCCTATATAAAGAAGCCTCAGGCAATGGGAAAACAGACCCAAAACACACACTACACCTCGTTCCACCCCGAAGAAGCCAGACTCCGCCAAAAAGCCGCCGCAGATCTCCAAACCCTTCTCCATCTCCATAGCCATACTTCACCACTTGTAATAGTAGATCTCTTCTCCGATTGGCGATATTGTAAGACTATTACTATCAATCTTATGATTTCCATTACAATGTTTATGATTGTTGATCTCATCTCTATGTGTGAGTAATTCTCCTTGGGCTAAGGGCTTCGGCCTAGCCATGTAGCAATTGTGCATGTGAATTATCATAGATAGGATCATGTATTAGTTTGTATGACATGATGATTATTGTATCCTCTCTTGCCTCAATCCAAGGACTTGTCAGGTACCCAAGACCCCTAGGGTTGAACCAGGTATAGGGAGTATGAGTGATGACTGATCTGCAGGTTGGGAACCCTAGTGATAGAAGGGGTAGTACGGCTGTATGTGAGGGATTTTCTTGGGATTAACGGTGACATCACGATGCATATCATTAGTTCTCTTTCTTCAATGGATGAGACTAGTAGGTTATTGCTATAAGTAGTTGCGGGGGCAATAGCAATTATGGATGCACTGCCCACATATAATTTATCTTGCTCTAACAAGTACACACATGCTTTATTTCTATCTTTTATTTCCATCAGATGTTTTGCACAGCTACAGGTGAAATCGAATGCCCTAGTCCCTTTCTCTCCATCATCAACAACAACCAAAAGATGCAAACTACTGGTCCGGTGAAAACACAAAAGGAATTGTAAAACTCTTGAAGGTCCGTTAAAATAACTTCACTACACATTCGCTTCCTGAGGATTCGATAACCTAGGTCTACTAGGGAAAAAGAAGCTATACTACATCTGTAATCCGGATCGAAGTATCAACCCTTTTTCTGGCGCCGTTGCCGGGGAAGCAATAGCTACCCTGGTGAGGTTATTAGGAATCTTGCTAGTTTTAATTCTTGTTTTTAATTTTGTTAGTTTGCTTTCAGTCTTTATTTGATAAAACAAAAAAATAGTTAGTCTTTAAATTCTTGTTTTTACAGTTACAATTCTTTATCTAAGAAAACCCAAAAACATAGGAAGTATGGCTGAAAAGAAGCTTGGGGAGTTTGTTACTTCCAATAATGACTTTCTGCGTACTCCTATTACTCAGCCAGCAATTGCTGCTGATGATTATGAAATTAAGCCCCATTACTTAAGTTTGGTTCAACAGAATCAATTTGGAGGCTCTGTTATTGAAGACGCGTGTATGCACTTAAGTACTTTCACTGAAATATGTGATCTGATGCGTATAAAAGATGTTGACCTTGATGCGGTCAAATTGCATCTATTTCCTTTCTCTCTAAGAGAAAGAGTTATAGAATGGTTGCTATCTTTGCCTAAAAATACTATTACATCATGGGAAGAGCGTGAGCCACTAGCGCTTGCATGGGAGAGGATGAAAGAATGCCTAAGAAACTTTCCTAGTCATGGGATGGAAGATTGGTTAATCCTCCATTTATTTTACAATGTTCTTAATCATGTATCTAAGTCTATGCTTGACACTGCAGCTGGAGGAACATTCATCATAAACATATTACCGAAGCAAAGCAGCTGCTAGACAATATGCAAGACAACCATGCCCAATGGCATGTGGAAAGATCAAACACGAAGAAGGTAAACTCTGTCTCACCACAAGAGAACAAAGATCTCAATGCTAAGTTGGATGATCTCATACTAGCCATAAAAGGTAAGGAAACTCAGGTAAGAGCCACCCCCGAAACAAATATTGAAGAAATAGACTTCGTAGCTCATAATGATTACAATCCTGCTTGGAAGAAGAGTTACAATCCTAATTTTCAGAAACACTATGCTAGTCCTGCAAGAAATTCTAATCATAATATGGGAAATAGTAATGGTAGTCTCCAAGAAACACTAAAGTCTTTCATAGACTCACAAAACAAACAAAATAATAATCTAGTTAAAATCATGGAGAACCATGATGTTATGCTTGGTAAACTATCTAACCAAGCTGTTAGTTTGAGAAATGATTTATAGGCCCTTCAAGAAAGAACAAGGATCGTTGAGGCATAACTAGGTAAGATAACCGAGAGTCAAACTCTCATTCTAGCTAAGTTTGCAGGTAAAGCTGAGCCCAATCCTATTGAGGAACTCAAATTGATGAGGATCCAAAGGGAGGAGCCTGAAGAACTTGATTATAGTAATACCCCTTCACCAAGCTACACCATCAAAGATCTCGTAAAAAGGATCAATGTCAAAATTCCGGTAAGTGAAGGTAATGATGAAGCCATGTATCAACACTTTGTTGATCAAGTTGTAATTAAGGTACGTTAGCTTGAAGAAGAATACAAGAAAATCGCTGAAAAATTACCTGTTAAACTAGATGACATATTTGAGCCTACTATTAACATAAAAATTGGAACTAATGAGATAGCTGCACTTTGTGATCTAGGTGCAAGCGTCTCAACAATTCCAAAGAGTCTTTTCAACAATTTAAATCTTGGCTCCTTTGAAATTACTGAGTTAAAATTGCATCTAGCAGATTCTACCTACAAACAAGCTCTAGGGATTAAGGAGAACACTCTAGTTTACATCAAAGGTTGTCCTGCTCTAATTGATTTTGTTATTGTTGACATGCCTGAAGATATAGTTACTTCTATAATTCTAGATCGTCCTTTCTTAAGAACTATCAAGGCTTTGATTAATCTGCATGAAGGGAACATGAAGCTGCAATTGCCTTCGCGGGATCCTTTTGTTATTCATTTTCCCAGGAAGAAGAAAGCTAAGCATGACGAGAAGGAGGCCATCACTTTGAAGGCCAATTACTTTGGAGTGGGTGTTCCACTCATTTGGCCCAAGTGAGTACCATCAAGGTCAATATATTGACCATAAAAGAGCGCTCCATGGGAGGCAACCCATGTGAAATAAAGGTTTGAGTTAAGTTTTTAGTTCTAGTTTAAGTTTTTGTTAAATAAATAGTGCTAGAAGACTCCATTCGAGGAGAAGAAATTTGGTAGTACTTAAAATTCTGCTTTATTCATGCTATTGTTGGTCGACAATATTTGCTATCAATTTTCTATCAAAAACAAGGTATATCACTAAGTTACAGGAAAAGAAATAGTCTACAAAGAAACATAATTTTTTTACGCACACAGAGAGTTTAACGATCAACTATACGGCGGGAATAAAAATTCCGGCCGTATAGTTCTGGTCATATAGTTATCTTTGCCATCAATTTTTTTTCTGCAATATGTACTGAGAGTTTAACGACCAACTATACGGTGGGAATAAAAATTCCGGCCGTATAGTTTCGATCGTATAGATATCAATGCCTCCGTACAATTTCTTTTCATATGTTCTGAGAGTGTAACGACCAACTATACGGTGGGAATAAAAATTCCTACCATATAGTTATGGTCGTATAGATAGCTATACCTTTGCAAATTTTTCTTTCGCAGAGACAGACAGTTTAACGACCAACTATACGGCTGGAACATTTTGTTCTGCCCGTATAGTTGTGTCCGTATAGCTACGCCGCCAGGAGGAAGACCTAATGTTTTGATAGAACGCCAACTATACGGCCGGAACGCATGTTGCGCCTGTATAGTTGCGCCCGTATAGTTGCATCCGACCATAAAATCGCACGGGAAGGTACCCGCAACTCCAAAACTTCAATCCTTTTACTTTCTTCTACCTCCAAACTCTCTCAAGACCTCAATGGATCTTCATCTCTGCTAAATTTCGTTTGATTTCCTCGCACACAAGTGATCTACAGTATGCTTCTCCTCCGATCCTCCAATTACTTTTAGCAAATTCATCTTTGATCTATTATCATTATCAATCTAGGGTGAGACCTACTATGAACTTATTGCCATGATTTTCTCACCTAGATTATTATTTTGAGGAGATTCTTTAGTGTGTTTAGATGAGGAATATATTATACTTACTATTGTTGGATCAAAAAGTTTTATTTTTGCCTTTCTTCAATGTTTTAGAAGATGAACACTGGGATCCAAAATCGTGCTCGTGCCACCTCTAGTGCTTCTCAGGCTGTCGCTCGGGAATGCATAGGGATACGGTTCAGGAATGAGGCCCATCGCGAATGCTTCAACAAGATCAAGAACCGCGAAGTGAAGGCCACCAAGTGGGCTTGTCCCACTATATTGAACCAACTCGGTATTTCTGATGACTTTAATTTACTTTGCAATAGAGCTGGCCTGCAAAACTTTGTGTATAATGATGTACCTACTTATCGCCGCTGAACCATTGAATTCCTAAGTTTATTGCAAAGCACCGTTAAACTGTGGCAAGGAGAGGATACTATTTCTTTCCGCCCGATGAACAACAACTACACTTTAACATTAGATGAATGGTGTGCATGCTTTAATTTGCTAAATAATGATATTCATGCTTTACGCGCATCTTTTACTGGCATAAGTCCTTCCCCCGATCAATACTATAATAGAATGAGTTTCACCAGTAGAGTGAACAAAGGGAAGAATATTCAACATCCCGCAATTCGCTATTTGTTCTATGTTATTACTAACACCTTGCAGGCACGTAATGAGTTCATGACTCAACGAGGAGGACATCTTAGTCCTCGCAAAGGCCACGTACATCAACTGCAACTTGTCACTCAACTTGGGCGACATCCTTGTGCGCTACTTGGAGCAGCAAGCCTCCCAAAGCCAAGGGCCAATCACTGGAGGAGGCGTCATCACCGTGCTTGCCACTTCCCTAGACATCGATCTAGGTGAGTTGCAACCCATACTAGGTGAGACACATGTTGGTTTCTCCACCTTGAAGGCCTATGGAATGCTCACTAGGAGATGTGTGTTTATTACCTGCATATTGCTAGAGATGGGCGTATCTACCACGCTCCTCTGCCTAATGGTCTTTTCTCTATCGAGGAAGGAAGTTTGCTGCAGGTTGAGCAGTACCAACCCAAGGAGAAGATTCCTATAGAGGATGAGGACCAAGACAAGGAGCAAGAAGTTCCTCATCAAGAGGAGCAGGCACAAATCCCGTTCGCCACATACCAAGATTTCCAAGGACTTGGAGGGACTGTGGAGAGAATGCACAACCTCTCTTTGAACCTCCGAGAATCAACAAGTAACCTCTCAACTCAATTCACGAACTTGAGTAACGACTTTTTCCCGCCACCACAATGATTTGCAGGGCTTGCAAAAGCCTAAGCTTGGGGAAGTTTCCTCATGCATCTTTATGTGGCGTTCATTCGTTTTTATTTATTTTGGAGGTTGTGTATTTATTTGAGTTTATAAGCACTCATGTTGGTTTCCCCAACACTTTATCTTTAGTTCTTTTTATTTGCTTTCGAAATTTTCTAGCCGAGCTTTGCCGCCAATTTTCTATTCTTTATTTCCCTCTCTTAAAAATCACAAAAAGATTTCTCCATTTTCCTTATTTTCCCTCTTTCTTTTCTTTCCACATCGAGGTCTTTGTATATTTGGAGGAGAGTGATCAACTTCAAGTTTCCAAGAAACAAATAAAAAAGGAAGAGAGAAGTGGAACCAAAGATGAGAGGTATGCCTTATGACTCCCCACTTTTGAAGTTTGAGAAACCCATGCTAGTTAGTAGTAAATGTTGAGATATTATATTGGTGGAGTGAGTCTTTGTATTGTCGTAAGATTGTCATTTGCATGGGTATTTAATTGGGTTTATTTTGTTCCAGCTCTTGTAGTTAACCAAGTCTTGCCTAAAAATTGCTAAACAATTGTAATAAGAAAAAGTCTCATAATTGAAGGCTTGGGTGTTGTAGTGCTTAGTCTTGAAGGCTTATTTCTGGAGAGACTCGACACCATTGAAAATATTGATTGACTTGATAGCTCTCTTTGAAAAGATTTGTTCGATTGAATTAATGTTTAGCGGTTTTTGTGAGCATGCCAAAGTTTGACTTGTTAATCATAAGAATGATATAGCTTTACACGTGTCAAATGCCATGGGATGCCAACAACTCCGCTGGCCTACGAATGATCTTCATGGAGGAAGCTCCTAGATTTCGGCTATGAGTTGATTAAACACTTGTAGCAGCAATGCTATAGTGGGTAAGATTCTTGGCACTCCCGAATAGCTGCACTCCTCTGGCTGTTATGATAAATCATTGTACAAAAGGAACGAAAACCTTAGTGATGCCACAAGTGTCCATCACAGCCCGATAAACTAAATATTTTTTTTGGCATGCTCTCAATTACTTAAAAACTGAAATTCTTGAAGGACAATGGATAGAAAAGTAGTACTTGCAAGTCTTGATTCATTGATGTGGGAGAATTGAGATACTCTAGTTGATGAGGGTTTAACTCATCAATGCCCATTGTTATGGACTTGGGTTTTGGAGAAGGAGGGAGCACTGGAGGCATTAGTCAGCTAGCAAACAAGCACACAGGGACGCAGGGTTTACCCAGGTTCAGGCCTTGTAGAGGTCCCTACTCCTGCTTGTCTGCTCTTAGAATTAATGGAGGAATCGAAGATTACAGGGGTGCGCAGATGCAATCTGGCGAGAGTTGTGGAAACTAGGGTTGCGTGTGTCTCCTCCTCACCGCCCCTCCTGGCCTTTATATAGATAGGCTTGGTCTCGGGTAGCAGGTCGAGTTGGTTACAGATTAGGTTTTTCCCTTTAAACTTTCTATCTTTAAGCCTCTCCTTGTCTCGCAAATAATCGAGAGTCCGTAGGCCACTCGAAGTCTTCATTGGGCCGTGGAAACACCGTGGGCTTCCACCATATCTGGACCGTATATACTAAACTCGAGTACCTGCAGGGTATACCCATGTCAGTAGCCCCCGAGTGTCCAGTGGAATCGTAGATTCGACTAGGGACTTTATGAAGCCTTTCGAGTGTTCTATTTATGTCATTGGGATTGTTGAAATGCGTGCCTGATTTAACTGATGTATCGGTATTAGTTAACTGCCTTAGGGAAAAACAACGCAATCTACTCGAACTCGAGTCCCCAGACTCGAATTCGGAAAAGTGCTGGTGTAATTCGACTCAAGCCGCGAAGGTCCTACATGAGTCAAATTCCAGTATATGGGTGTGAGCACTCGACGCGTCCATCAAGGCATGTTCATCGTAACTATAGGCATGGATATATTTCTGGTAGTGCGCAGCAAATGCGTTGCCATGCCTTATTCAGGTCTTATATTCACGCTGCAAGCGCGACATCCGAATTTTTGTCATCGCGGAGATGATTCAGGTGGCCCAGGAGATGCAGTCTCTTTATAGGGAAAAATATGAGGCGTTGTCGCCATAGACTTCGAGTGTGGATGTTATCAACACACAGTACGACGTACAAATAATCATAGGGTGCACGACCAACGCTCCCTATGAGATTATCCCCCGAGTGCCTGGTTGAGTCGAAGACTCAGGCAGGGACTAAAGAACTTTTGCGATTGCTGTCATCTTTTGTTTGCTTGTTTCAGTCGAATTTGCTTCCGATGCTCCCTATGGGAGTAACCCATGATCCATAGTCGAATCGTAGATTTGAGTGGTTGGGCATGCTTTGAATGTCCATATTCCTGCATAAAAAGAAAGTCATAGGGTGCGCGACCAGCGCTCCCTATGGGAGTAGCCCCCGAGTGCTTGATCGAGTCGAAGACTCGAGAAAGGACTAAAGTAGTCGAAGTCTTCTAGTGCTCAACTTGATGACATCAGTGCTGACAATGTAATGATCTCAGTTGCCCGCGTGAGCGGCTTTGACGGGATGTGACGAGCTGTGGGTCCCATTTTCTGACTTTGATTTGACCGGGCATGCGTAATCTTTCGTTTTAACTACGCCTCCTCGATTTCTGTGCATAATAGAGATAGTGGGGGACGGTTCGTGCTTTGGCCTCTCCACATGTCGACCGTGATGTGCGCCACACGTCCAATAGGGTTTCTGCTGGCCGTTGGATTGCATCCGCAAGGGGGTTAAGTAGCAGCGCAGCTGCGGTAATTTTCTCATCTGCTCTTTTCTCTGCTTGTGCTTCCATCGCCATTGCCGCTGCTCTCTGCTTCCTAGAGGTCATCCTCTTCGCAGAGCTAGACCAACTCCGCGTGTTCCCGAGCTACTTCCTCCACTCGCACCGCCACCGTAATATGGGGAAAAAGAAGGGAGGCACTGCCGCTGAATCCACCACCGCCATTACTGCTGCCAAGAAGAAGGGCGGCTCCATGATACGTCCAAAATGTATCTACTTTCCCGAACACTTTTGCTATTGTTTCTCCTCTAAACTTGTGTGATTTGGATGCAACTAACACGGACTAACGCTGTTTTCAGCAGAATTGCCTTGGTGTCTACTTTTTGTCCAGAAAATCAACTTTCAGGAAAAATCCTGGAAAATATGCCAAAAATCCTATTTCACCAGAAGACTCCCGGAGCCAGAATACGAGACGGAGGGGGCTGGGCCTAGGCCACACCACCTGGCCGCGCGGGCAAGCCTAGGCCACGCCAGGGGGTGGTCTGGCCACCCCAGGATGCCCCTCGGTCTCCCTCTTCACCTATAAGTTGCCTTCTGACCTAAAAACTCAGGGAGGGTTCGACGTTTTCTAGAAGGAGTTTCACTCTGCCGCCACCACCAGATTCCACGAAACAGCACCAGAAACTCCGTTCTGGCACCCTACCGGGACGGGGAATTGGAGGAGATCATCACCATCATCATCACCATCGCTTCTCCTGTTGGGCCACACAGAGATAAACAAAAACTTTTTCCCTAACATGGTACTCCCAAGATCCAGCTCAGGTAATAGGCCACGAGATTACCGCTAGATGCGCAGATGCAGAAGTTGATGTTGCGCGTCGAAGCAGTGCCAAACGATCCCACGGAAAGCCCTCCGAATCCCACGAACTCCTTCGCTAGATCCCCACGAGCTTCCCTGTCTCCAGCGCCGCACGTGCAACGCCTCTACCGGTATCCACACATACAGGAAAGAGCTTCGGACAGAGGATTGCTAGATCCTGTCTAGCCAAAATGGAAGTGGAGAAAGTGACGGCTAGGTCAGGGACTATCCCTTGTCACTCCACTTATATACACTCCTAGTTGGGCTCAACGCTTGAGGCCCATCTAGGCTGTACTCCAATCTCCATATGGATCTAATCCACATGGGCTCCTTACCCTTAAGTGTGTGACCCTGTAGGTTCACGTGCACCTGGACACGACATGAGCTACTCCTCCAAGTATCCCGTCATGGCTTTGAGTCCAACTCACCTCCATGAACACTTGGTCTCAAGTCGATAGATGGTAGCGGCCTCTAGCAAGATGTGCCAACTCCTAAGTGCCGTAAAGTCAGAAGACGAACCTTCAATGTGACTTTTGTCCAAGTCCCTTTCCCACACGATATATCTGTTAAGCTATAGGCGAGTAGTTGCCATCTCTTTAATAGCTTAACTCTCTTCTCGTACCATGATATGTGATTCACTGGACTAACTCTTAGTCCGACTCCTCTGAGTAGCGCATGGCCATGCTTCCGAATCATATCACACGAGAGGGCCCAGAGAATATCTCTCCATTACGGAGGGGCAAATCTCATCTTGGTAATCCATGTCACGCAGCTTGCTTCACGACCAACCCGAACTCTACCTTTATAATTGCCCATTTACGGAACAACGTTTGATAGAACCTAAGTTGGTGATCCACAACTCGGATCATGCAATCACCTCAGGTCAAAGGATTCCATTGCCTGAGGCTGCAAATGACAACACGCTCGTTGCATCTCAACTGTGGGTTAGTCCAACTCGCTAAACTCTTTAGCCGAATCAGTGTAAGTCAGAATAGCATCACCATGCCCATGACAAGTGGAACCGTGTCATCAGCCGACTTGCACATTGGTCTAAGTTGTGTGTCCAACACAACCTCAACAACCAAGGACAATCTAATATGAACAATCATGAATATATAGTTCCACAACTGAATCACGCATTCAGTGATTTATATCTGATGTTCATATAAGGACAATTTTACTTTATGAATACTTTGGGAAATATCATCAACCATGATTGCCTCTAGGGCATATTCCCAACAGTCTCCCACTTACACTAGAGTCAATCATCCCGACATCACATGTCTAGGCATCTAATGCCCATGGCTCTTATGTGCGCCTCATGCTTAGGCTGTGGAAGTGGCTTTGTCAATGGATCTGCAACGTTTGCATCCGTGTGTACCTTGCATAACTTGGTATCACCTTGATCCACGAACTGGTGAATCAGGTGGTATCACATGAGTATATGCATGTTCTTCTGGTGTTGTCTAGGTTCCTTGGCCTGTGCAATAGCACCATTGTCATCACAATACACGTCTAACGGATTGGACGAGCCCTGAACCACACCAAGATCAATCAGGAAGTTCCTGATCCAAACAGCTTCCTTTGCCGCCTCCGAGGTAGCAATATACTCAGCTTCTGTTGTAGATGCAGACACAGTCTCTTGCTTGGAACTCTTCCAGCTCACAACCCCTCCGTTCATAATGAACACGTACCCAGATTGCGAACGAGAATCATCCGAGTCAGTGAGGTAACTCGCATCCGTGTAACCCCTTACACTGAGTTCAACCTCACCTCCATAAACTAGGAACACATCCTTAGTCCTTCTCAAGTACTTAAGAATGTTCTTAACTGCTGCCCAGTGGATTTCTCTAGGGTCAGCCTGGTATCTGCTCACAACACTTAGAGCATAGGAAACATATGGTCTAGTACAAATCATGGCATACATGATGGACCCGACTGCCAAAGCATACGGAATCACACTCATCCTACTTCGCTCATCAGTTGTCGAGGGACACTGAGTCTTGCTAAGTCTTATGCCATGGGACATCGGTAAGAACCCCTTCTTAGACGATTCCATGTTGAACTTCTTCAACACTTTGTCCAAATATGTATTTTGGCTCAATCTAATGAGCCGCCTGGATCTATCTCTATAGATCCTGATTCCTAGTAGGTAAGTTGCTTCACCCATGTCCTTCATTGAGAAACTCCTTTCCAATGACTCCTTGGTTTCTTGCAACATCTGGACATCATTTCCAATCAATAATATGTCATCCACATATAAGATCAGAAAGTTTACTTTTCTCCCACTAAACTTCTTGTACAAACAAGAATCATGATCACTCTTGATGAAGCCAAACATTTGACTACCTCATCAAAGCGAATGTTCCAACTCCGAGATGCTTGCTTCAACCCATAAATGGATTTCTGAAGTTTGCATACCTTGTCAGCATTAGCCGGATCGACAAAACCCTCGGGCTGTATCATATACATGTCCTTGGTTAATTTTCCATTTAGGAAAGCCGTTTTGACATCCATCTGCCATATCTCATAGTCGAAATAGGCTGCTATAGCTAACATGATCCGAACTGATTTAAGCATCGCTACAGGTGAGAAAGTATCATCGTAGTCAACTCCTTGAACCTGCCGGAACCCCTTCGTGACAAGCCGTGCTTTATAGATAGAAATGTTTCCATCCATATCAGTTTTCCTTATAAAGACCCATTTGCACTTAACGGGTCTTGCACCGTCTGGCAGATCAACCAAGTTCCAAACTTGATTATCATCCATGGACTTTAACTCGGATCTCATGGCTCCAAGCCACGACTCAGAATCAGAACCCACCATCGCTTCCGAATAAGTTGCCGGCTCATCACTGTCCAACAGTAATACATCACGAACACTTCGCAATCTTGCCAATCTTCGTAGTGTAGGTGCAGCTGCCAGCTCAGCTACCACGATTGGCTCAACCTCCAAGGCTTTCACCAAATTGCTACTGACCGGTTCCTCTTGAACTTCTTCGAGCCGCACCGCACTCCCACTGACTTCCCGACTGAGAAACTCTTTCTCAAGGAAGACACCATTTCGAGCGACAAACACTCTGCCCTCTTCTCGATTGTAGAAGTAGTAACACAAGGTTCCCCTTGGATACCCAACGAAAATGCACTTATCCGACTTGGCTGCAAGCTTGTCGGACTGAAGTCGCTTGACAAATGCTTCACAACCCCAAATCTTAAGAAAAGACAAACTCGGCTTCTTGCCTGTCCACATCTCATGTGGTGTCTTCTCTACCGATTTCGATGGTATTCTGTTTAGTGTGAACGATGCCGTTTCTAGACAATAACCCCAAAATGATAAACGTAGATCTGACCGGCTCATCATTGATCGTACCATGTCCAACAAGGTTCGATTCTGCTGTTCCGACACACCGTTCCTCTGCGGTGTACCCGGCGGAGTGGGCTGAGGAACTATTCCACAACTTTTCAGATGGTCATCAAACTCGTGGCTCATGTACTCGCCTCCTCGGTCCGACCGAAGAAACTTTATTTTCTTGCCGAGTTGATTATGTACTTCATTCTGGAATTCTTTGAACTTTTCAAAGGCTTCCAACTTATGTTTCATCAAGTAGACATATCCATATCTACTCAAATCATCAGTGAAGGTAATGAAGTACTCATAACCACCCCTGGCTATCACACTCATTGGACCACATACATCACTATGTACTAGTCCCAACAAGTCAGACGCCCTTTCACAACTCCTTGCAAAAGGTGTCTTGGTCATCTTGCCCAGAAGGCAGGATTCGCATGTCTCAAACGACTCCAAGTCGAACGAAGTTAGGAGTCCATCACCATGGAGCTTCTTCATGCGTTTCCAACTTATATGACCAAGTCGACAGTGCCAAAAGTAAGTCATATTCAGATCATTTGGTTTTAACCTTTTCACATTTATGTTATAGACCGACCCACCATCAATATTCAAAATAAATAACCCGTTCTGAACGGGTGCAAAGCCGTGAAACATATCATTCAAATATAAAGAACAACCATTGTTCTTAATATTAGACTCATAGCCTTGTCTCATCAAGCATGAGGCAGAAATGATGTTTCGACTAAGCACTAGAACATAATAACAATTATTTAGTTCCATTAAGAATCCCGAAGGTAAATGAAGTTGCATCATGCCGACTTCCAACGCAGCAACTCTTGCTTTGTGGCCGACCCGAGTGTCAACCTTGCCTCTTGCTACGGCCCTAGTTCTTACTAGTCCCTGTAACGAGTTGCAGATATGAATGACTGATCCGGTATCATATAACCAAGAACCACCGGGGTGCATGATCAAGATAAAAGTCTATAACATTGCAAACAAGTGTACCTGAGTTGGAAGTCACACCTCCACTCCTGGCTTTATCCGCCAAATACTTGCTGCAATTCCTCTTCCAGTGGTTATCCGTCTTGCAATAGAAGCAAGCAGATCCGGTTGAAAGAGATGACTTAGTCCCTGAGGAAATGCTTGGGATCTCATCCTGAGCATTACCTCCTGACTTAGCCTTCTTCTTCTTAGTCCAAGAACTCTTCTTAAACTTAGCCTTATTCTGTACCACCAACACTTGGTTAGTACCTTTCTTGAGATCAACCTCTGCCTGCTTAAGCATCCCATGTAATTCAGTGAGCTTCTTATCCATACCATGCATGTGGTAGTTCGATATGAACTGACCATACACACTAGGAAGAGAGTTCAGAATTATATCCGTAGCGAACTCTTCGCCAATGGGGTAGCCAAGCCTTTCTAGAGACTGCACATAACCAACCATCTTGATTACATGCGGACTCAGTGGATCACCATCCTTAAGCTTACAACTCAGCAAAGCTTGAGAGACTTGATACCTCTCGGTCTTTGCCTGAGCCTAGAACATACTTTTGAGGCTTTTGATCATATCGTAGGACTCAACATTCTCGAACTGCTGCTGCAAGTCCGGTTCCATGTGAACAAGCATAAGACAGCTAATTTCCGTAGACTCATCACATGTTCTACGATAGGCATTGGTTGCTGCGACACTCGCATTCTCATCTGGGACATCTGGAAGCGGGTTGTCTAGAACATGGTCCCTCTTTTCTTGTTTGAGAACAATTCTCAGATTACGATACCAATTGGTGAAGTTTGTTCCATTAAGTTTATATTTCTCTAGGATGGTCCTCAAAGCAAAACTGGATAACTGAGGGAGACTGCTACTAGGTGCCATTATCTACAACAGAAATATTCAAAACACTTAAGACAAGTATTCATAAAAGAGCAGGCGTATTAAACACTTTAATACTTATGCTCCCACTAGAACCAACACCCCTCCGATGGTTACTTAGTGATTCAGGATCCTAAATAAGCAAGCTGACTAGTGAGGTTTAGCATCACCGCTAGCCGTCAAGTGATCTAGGTAGGCAACTCCTTGCCAATCGCATCTCATGCGACTCCTATTGGTCGGGTGGCGTCTCATGCCCTGGCTCCCGACCGCCCTCTCCCCGAGCCCCACAACCTTTGTGATAGACCCGTCTAGCTTACCAAGCGCTTCCGCTGTAAGAGTCCGACTCGAACCCATCTAGTCGAAGAGAATTGGTAGCACCTCAATTTTATGAGCCCACTACCAAGAATGTCCGACTTGTGATGGTGCAGCACTGGCGGGGAGACCGACTAGACCTTCTTTGAGGGATTTAAAGTTTAACCACTATCTCATAGGGGTAAAACTAGAGAGATAACAATCACACAAAATAATCCAATTATAATGTGAAATGGTATGGCTCTCTTCATGGCGATCTCCATCTCCATGAACCTGTTCATCATGCCTTTGGCTGCAGTGTCCTTCAAGTCCTCCAAACATGCTACACTAGCACTAAGGAATTTACAAGAAGATGGCATCTCATGCTGACACGCATGTCGTTATACAATAACAGTGACAGCACTTTGGCTCTAGCCGGCTGACAAACCCGTGATACACAGATCACGTATGGATTACACACATCACATGCACATAAGCCATACCATTCACAACTTTTTGCAAAAACAAGTTATGCATAGATACAATATCTACCGGCGTTGTGAACCTCGCAACGACATCTAATGCGCTACGACAGGGCGAAGCCGGCGGCAGCGCCCGACGATTTTTCCGAAATCACAGATCTAATCTGCATTCCGAACCATGGATTCCTTCATTGGATAAAACACTTTTACCCAAATCTGATCCCTATGTAGATCTGACCAATCTCATTGATCATCCGCACCTGATCTTCCATGCACCCCCGAGTGCGATTGATCCAATCAATCTTGCACAAAACCGATCTATCTCATAGATCGGCCACCGAAACCCTAAGTGGACCTCATCCACCACCTCGTGCATATCACATACGCACAGATCTAGAGCCTAAAACCAGAAGCTTTTGCTCTGATACCACTGTTGGGCCATGCAGAGATAAACAAAAACTTTTTCCCTAACATGGTACTCCCAAGATCTAGCTCAGGTAATAGGCCACGAGATTACCGCTAGACGCGTAGATGCGGAAGTTGATGTTGCGCGTCGAAGCAGTGCCGAACAATCCCACGGAAAGCCCTCCGAATCCCACGAACTCCTTCGCCAGATCCCCACGAGCTTGCCTGTCTCCAGCGCCGCACGTGCAACGCCTCTACCGGTATCCACACATATAGGAAAGAGCTTCGGACAGAGGATTGCTAGATCCTGTCTAGCGCGAAATGGAAGTGGAGAAAGTGACAGCTAGGTCAGGGACTATCCCTTGTCACTCCACTTATATACACTCCTAGTTGGGCTCAACGCTTGAGGCCCATCTAGGTTGTACTCCAATCTCCATATGGATCTAATCCACATGGGCTCCTTACCCTTAAGTGTGTGACCCTGTAGGTTCACGTGCACCTGGACACGACATGAGCTACTCCTCCAAGTATCCCGTCATGGCTTTGAGTCCAACTCACTTCCATGAACACTCGGTCTCAAGTCGAGAGATGGTAGCGGCCTCTAGCAAGACGTGCCAACTCCCAAGTGCCGTAAAGTCAGAAGACGAACCTTCAATGTGACTTTCGTCCAAGTCCCTTTGCCACACGATATATACGCTTTAAGGCTATGAGTAGTTGCCATCCCTTTAATATCTTAACTCTCTTCTCGTACCATGATATGTGATTCACTAGACTAACTCTTAGTCTGACTCCTCAGTTAACACTTAACTGAGTAGCGCATGGCCATGCTTCCGAATCATATCACACGAGAGGGCCTAGAGAATATCTCTCCATTACGGAGGGGAAAATCCCATCTTGGTAATCCATGTCACGCAACTTGCTTCACGACCAACCCGAACTCTACCTTTATAACTGCCCATTTACGGAACAACGTTTGATCGAACCTAAGTTGGTGATCCACAACTCGGATCATGCAATCACCTCAGGTCAAAGGATTCCATTGCCTGAGATTGCAAATGACAACACACTCGTTGCATCTCAACTGTGGGTCAGTCCGACTCGCTAAACTCTTTAGCCGAATCAGTGTAAGTCGGAATAGCATCACCACGCCCATGACAAGTGGAACCGTGTCATCAGCCAATGTCGTCGGATTAATGACAAGTACGCCATGAGGGGGTCCTCGAGGCGTGCGGAAGAGAGGGGTGTGAGACGTATGGTGTTCCGAGACGGTGAGCACACAAGTTTACCCAGGTTCGAATCTGCCGGCTTTGGACGGATCCTACTCCTGCTAGCAATCCAGTAATACGGCAGAGCCGGAATATGGGTTACAAGGGTTTCGCCTATGCCAGTTGAGGGTCTAAAGTATTGGGTTCCCTAAAGGCTCTCCCTAGGACGGCTTATATAGATATCCGGCCTAGGGTTTACAGGAGAGATCTATCCGGCTACGACTGAGAGTCGGTTACAGAGTACATCTTGAACTACAAGTAACATTATGGGCCTAAGTCGGTAAGTATTCTGGGCCTTCCCGTAGCCAGATTGGACTCCGTCTTTCTCCCTGACTGGGCCGCCCTTGAAGCAATGCTCTAACCCGAAGTGGGCCACCCTGGTCAGTGAGGAACTGTGAGGATACCTAGAAAGTATATCCCCAACAGCAGCCCCTGGAGGCCTCCAAGATCCAAAGTCAGATTTATCATCGTCTAGCTTGATCTTCGGCTTGCAGAATCTTGAAGGGTTCCTGAAACTTCACAACAAAAAATACGATCCGGGTCTTAAAAATAAGTCGGAGCTATCAATAGGTTGCTCGGATTTTCCAGCTCGATTTTAAACTAAGCCGGAACTTGGTCTCTAATGCCACCTGACACAAGCATGGTCAAGTCACGTCACCTGAGAAGCGTTCCGTCAGCACGACCATTGGTGGGTCCGCGGTCTGCGGAACCTAGGCGCCGTTTCAATGCGTGCGTGGAGATCGAGGCGACGCAATCATCGCGTGGGTCCTTCCCAGTTCCTTCCACGACGCGTGGCGGTTACACTGTAGCATTTGCACGAATCTTGGCACAGTTAGGTGGATATAAGGGGTTTGGATTTTTCCTTCTCCTTTCCACCAGTCCTTTGCCGTTTCCTTCCTTCCCAATCCTCTTGCGCGCACAGAGACTCCTCGTCCTTCACCCACAGAACTCCCAGCGCTGCCCCTTTTAGGTCATCTTCTCACCGGAGAAATGGCTTCATCTTCTTCCTCTGGTTTGGCAGCGACGGCAACGACGGAAGCAGCAGTAGAGAAGGAGAGCTTCCGGGGAATCTGGATCCCCTGCGCCCTCAACAAGGAGGGCCTCAAGAACGTAGAGAAGGAGGGGCTTCTCACCGCCGGCGACTGGCGGAGTGGCTACGGGGAAACCGTCCCCAACTCGCGCGATGGCGAGCGGGTCCACTTCGGCACCCATCTCAACCGAGGTCTGTCTTTTCCTCCCTTGGAGTTCTTCTCCGAGGTGATAGATCATTTCGGAGTTCAACTCCACAATCTTCCTCCTAACTCTCTCTTAGAGATGAGTGCGTATGCTTCGCTTTGCGAGGGCTTTCTCGACATTAGGCCGAGTTTGACTCTCTTTCGGTACTACTTTCATGTCCGGAGAAACTCCATCACTGCCGGTGTTCCTTATATCACCGGCACTATCAGCTTTTCACTTAGACGTGACCGGGCTTATCCCAAGATTCTAGCTAGTGACTCGGTCAAACAATGGCCGGCTACTTTTTTCTATCATAGGGATATTCCGGCTCCCGACAAAGCTACTGCTTTGCCGGCTTTTGTCAACGGAGCTGCCACGGCCCAGCCTTCCTGGGACGAGGCTGCTCCGGCTCTTTCCGACGATCTGATCCTCACTAAGAGGCGGATCGAATATTTGATTAAGAACAATGGTCTGAAGGGATCCGACTTGGTCCAGTGCTGGGTCTCACGTTGGATCCAGCCACTTTAGTACCACGGAACCCGACTGATGCACTCCATCACGTCGTCTCCAACCGACTCCCTCCGCATCAGCTCCAAAGCCTACACCACTCAAGGCTACATAAGCCAAATCAAGTGGCTGATCAAGGAGCGGATCGAAAGGAGGATTCCGGAGGTTTCTCTGGACATGCACACGGCGGAAAACCCCGTGGTGCCGGTAAGCTTCCATCATCACACCTTTTATGTGTTTCAATCTTCGAGTTATACTGCAATACTGATATGTTTTCTTCTTTTCAGCTTGCTGACATCCCCGAAGTGAACTTGCTCGCTCGAAGGATACCCTCCGGAGTTCTCTCAGAGGTAGAAGTGGTCCCATTGCGGACCTTGCGCCAAGAAGCGCAGTCTCGATGCTATTGTTAGCACAAAGGAGGTGCCTGTCATGAAGAGGTAACTTTCAGTCACAACTTTCCGCCTTTGTACTTTACTCAAATTTCTTTCCGAGATGTAATGTTTCCGAATTCACTACATTCTCAGAGCAAAACCGCTCGTCAAGGCCAAGGGGAAAGGGATTTCTTTGAAGCCTCTGCGGCAGATGAAGCTTACCATATCTTCCCCTGCCGTGGCTCCTCCGACTCCTACCCCTCAACCTTCTGCAACGCCGGTTATCTCGCCGGATGCTGCAGAAGATCCGGCTCCTTCAACGGGGCCTGTGAACCTTGGATCGCAAACTAACGTCACCACGGGTGCGTCAGATCTAGATAAGGGTGAACCCTCTTTGGGTAATGATCCCTCGGCAGAGACCTTCGCCGAAAACCTCATGAGCAATCCGGGTCTTGCCAAGTTTGGCTTGACCCGAAAATCTGCCAAAGAGATCCAGCGGCTCGCCAGGCAAGTCCTAGAGAAAAGCCATCTATCTGCCAAAGAAAAAGCGCAGGAAGCAGAGGACGTCAAGTTCTCTGATCTTCTTGCTCAAGTCCGCCTTCACGACGAGAGGATTAGGACTGACGAGCTTCCAACAGCCCCAGTGATCCCTCTTACTCTCGCTGAAAAGGTGGCTGCTGAAGTGAACGCGGGTTTGGATAAACTCACCCGCGAGAAATATGTAAGTCGGAATTCCAACTACTATTTTTCCTTTATTGTATTTTATATCATAACCTCTAGCCCCCAAGCATGCAGTAGGATAAACAATCCGGGTTTATGCTTTATTAGGATGCCAAAGAACGAACTAGTGTAGCCCCCAAGGCTCGTGCTGCTATTTTTAGCAAAAATATTAGCCCAAGTCTTAAGTAGCTTTTGGACTTTGGGTATTCTGACTTAGAGAAAGTATGTTCCTATAACCAGGAATTATTGACCAATGTCTGCGATAAGCGGAGAGAGATCAAAGCTCTCCAGCTTAAAAATGCTGAGCTTAAAGTCGCCAAGGATGAAGCCGAAGGTAAACATTCCGAGACTCAAACCTTGTCTTTGTTATTTTCAATGTCGATTTTTTCTGAACTTTTGTTCTTTTTTGACTTACAGCGCTGGTGAAACAATCCGTCGCCATGATTGAAGAGGCCGAGAACCTCAAGACCCTGGTGGTGGAGAACAAGGGACTTTGCCAAGAGCTGGATAAGCTTAAGGCGGATCATGAAAGGAGCATAGATCAAGTCCTTAAATCCTCCTCCATGGCCATTGATGAGCGTGATCGCAAGATCGCTGCTCAAGATAAAATAATCTCGGATCTCAAAAATGAGCTTGGCAGAGAGAAGGATATGTCCCAGGCGCTCTGGGTAAACTCCAGAGTCTCTGGGAGGACAAGACCAAGATTGACGACGTCATTTTTGGTACGTTCCATCTTTCTGACTTGTCTCTTTCTTCGACTTTTATCAATGTCGGATTTTTCTTAACTTGTTTTGTGTATAGGTCCTCTAAACTTGACGGACTGTTCCTCCTCCGAGCCCCGCACCCACCGACTTACCCAAGTCGGTGACCTGCTTCATGACTTCTGCCAGTCCCTTGAGGACGTCGGCGAAGCTCTCAAGATTCCAGACATGCCAAACATGTCGAATTTTCAGGTGCGGGACAAGGCCAAGGAGATGCCGCAGCTTGTTCGGGACTGGAACATGTCCTACGCGCGGACTGCTGCGCAGAACGCTCTCACCATGGTCATGAGCCACCATGGAAACATGGAGATATGGCAAGTGACCAGAGGGTACTGCAAGGTAGACGAAGACGGCCATGAGCAGGACCTTCAAGCCATCATGCACTCCTGCGCCGGATATGGGTGTCAAGTGGCTGACCTGACCAGCTATGAGATCCCCTTCTTCACCCGCGTGGATACTCCGCCTCCTCCTCCGGAAGAACCAACAGAAGTTTCCAACGATGAACGCACCAACTCGGATGCGGACATCTCGGAACGATATCAAGGCGAAGTAACCAGCGAGCCATCGGCTCCTTCATCTCCTCCTGCATCATAGACCAGAAACTTATGTATTATTCCGAAAAAACATGATGCGTTTGTAAATATGTAGTACTTTAACTTTTGCTAGTGCTAAGCTTTTAATCTATTCAGCACTTTTTGGTTTTAAAATTTTTGAGTGCCTGAAATGTTTACATAAGCACTTGTACTTTTTCATCTCTACTTATCATTTATCTAGCTTTCTGCTCGTCCCTTTCGTGAGCCGGCTAAACCTTTTTTTGGAAACTTTGCCGAGCAACGGAGCTCAATTGCTAAACCAGTTTAAACTCGGAAACAAAGCCAGCTTCCAGTACCAACAATTCACTACTCAGAAAATGCCCGCATCCAGCAATCAGACAAATAACCAAAGTAAAGACTATAACTTTTAGAGTTATACCCGATGGTAGCAATTTTAGAATCGGAAATCTAAACCAGAACAAACATGAGCATAAAGTACTTTCAAGCATTCTGGGATTTTCGACTATGACATGATCATTCGGAAATAAGATGGTTTAAGAGCTTCTCAGAAAAAACTTGAGGTAACCAAAACTTTTATTTCTCATAGAACATGTACATATGTATGTTTACAAAGAAGGATAAACTAAGAATAAAAGGGACGTAGCTGAGCAATATTCCATGGTCTGTCTAACTCATCCGGATTTGTACTGCCTCCAGCTCTCTTTCTCTTCTTAGTAGCAGGTCTTTCTTTGACTGGCCTCATGTCAGTTAAGTAGTATGATCCATTGTGCAATACTCGACTAACTAAAAAGGGCCCTTCCCATACTGGGGAAAGTTTGTGCTTTCTTTGTTGCACAAGCCGGAGAACCAAATCACCTTTATTGAAGGATCTATTTCGTACTCTCTGACTATGATACTTGCGTAACTTCTGCCGATAGGCTGTAGATCTCATTTCAGCAACAACGCGAACTTCTTCGACTAGGTCGAGATCATTTTGTCGAGAAATCTCAGCATCCTCTTTGATATACGCGGCCTCTAGGAGAAGTATGAATCAAATCACTAGGAAGAACTGCTTCTGCACCATAGACCAACAAGAAAGGTGTGTATCCTATTGACCTGTTTGGAGTTGTTCGTAAACTCCAAATTACAGAGGGTAATTCCTCCGCCCAAGCCCCCGTAGCATGTCGTAGTGGTGCTTTGAGTATCGGTTTTAGGCCTTGTAAGATTAAACCATTTGCTCTTTCGACTTGTCCGTTAGCTTGTGGATGTGCGACTGACGCAATGTCAAGCCGGATATTTTGCTCGTCGCAGAATTCAGCCAATTCTCCCATAGAAAAGTTACTCCCGTTGTCCGTGATAATGCTATGCGGATAACCATACCGGATTATAACATCCTCAACAAATCTTTTGGCTGTTGCTCCGTCACAACTTGTGACGGGTTTAGCCTCAATCCATTTGATGAATTTATCCACCATCACTAAGAGGTGAGTAAATCCACTTGGAGCTCGTTTAAAAGGTCCTACCATATCAAGCCCCCAGACCACAAAGGGCCATGTTATAGGTATTGTTCGCAGCTGGTCAGCCGGAACATGAGCTTGCTTGGCATACTTTTGGCAGCCTTTGCACGTCTTGACTAATCGTTCGGCATCTGCCTGAGCTGTAAGCCAGAAAAATCCGTGTCGAAAAGCTTTTGCCACTAAAGATTTGGCTGCAGCGTGGTGACCACACTCGCCTTTGTGGATTTCCCTTAAGATTTCCACTCCTTCTTCTAGAGATACACAACGCCGAAAGACCCCAGAAACACTCCGTTTATGGAGCTCACCTTTAATGATAGTATAGGCTTTTGCTCGTTCGATAATCTGCCGGCTCAGCACCTCGTCTTCGGGTAATTTGCCATCTACCAAATAATCGAGGTAGGGTTGAGTCCAGCTGGGAATTACAGCCAGAACTGCTATCAAAGGTGAGTCGGATTTGGTCGGATATTCCTCATCTACTCCCTTAATTGAGGGAACTTTGAGGTGCTCTAAAAAAGCGCCATCCGAGACCTCTTTCCGCGCAGAACCTATTCGAGATAGTGCATCTGCTTCCTCATTTTTTGCTCGAGGGATGTGTTGTACTTCAAACCCTTCGAACGATTTAAATAGATCATCCACGACAGCTTTATATCCTGCCATGTGTTTATTTGCATTACAAATATCCGATACTTGTTGAGCAACAAGATCCGAATCTCCGTAACACATCAAACGTCGGATGCCAATATCTTTAGCAATCCGGATTCCATGCAGCAGTGCTTCATACTCGGCAATATTGTTTGTCGCTGTGAAGTGGATCTGCAACACGTATAAAAGTTTATCTCCTTGGGGTGATTTGAGCACCACGCCAGCCCCCGAGCCCCCTCGAGCCTTAGACCCGTCGAAAGAGGGTCCAATATTCCGACTCAGGGAGGATCATATTCTCCTTCGTCTCTGTCCAATCAGTGATAAAGTCAGCAAGGATCTGGGATTTGATTGCTGTCCGAGGTTTGTACTCAATATCGAAAGCTGAGAGCTCTATGCCCCATTTAGCGACGCGTCCTGTGGCGTCGCTGTTGTTGATTATATCTCTCATGGGAGCTTTTCTCACCACGGTAATTGGATGCTCCTGAAAATAGTGTCGTAACTTACGAGATGCTAGAAAAACACTACAAGCCAACTTTTGATAGTGTGGATATCGCTATTTTGATTCTGTCAGGACCTTGTTGACAAAGTAAGTCGGACGCTGCACTAGGTGTTCCTGATTTTCCTCTGGTCTCTCCAGCACCATGACGATACTAACGACCTTATTTGTCACAGCAATATAAAGCAACATCGGTTCCTGAGGTTCCGGCGCTGCAAGGATAGGAGCAGATGAGAGTACTTTCTTCAGGTCTTGTAGTATAGCTTCAGCTTCGTCAGTCCAAACAAAATCCTTGGTCTTTTTCAGGAGGTTGTATAATGGTGCGGCTCTTTCACCAAGCCGGCTTACAAATCGACTAACCGCAGCGATGCAGCCAGTTAATCTTTGTACGTCCTTCAGGCGAGTTGGCCTGGAAATATTGAGTATAGCCTTGATTTTGTCTCGGTTCACCTCTATGCCTCTTTGAGACACGATAAAACCTAACAATTTTCCGGCTGGTATTCCAAAGAAGCATTTCTTCGGGTTAAGCATGATGTTGTATTTTCGTAGATTGGCGAACGTTTCCTCCAAGTCGGAAATTAGTGTTTCCTTCTTTTTGGACATCACCGCGATATCATCCACGTATGCATGTACATTGCGTGCGAGTTGGTCATGGAGGCAACGCTGCATCGTGCGCTGGTACGTAGCTCCTGCGTTCTTCAGCCTGAAGGGCATCGTAACAAAACAGAAGGTTCCGAAAGGGGTTATGAATGAAGTTTTGACTTTGTCAGATTCCTTCATCCGGATTTGGTGATAACCGGAATATGCGTCGAGAAAACAGAGGAGTTTCGAGCCTGCCGTAGAATCAATAACTTGATCAATTCTAGGTAGAGCGAACAGATCTTTTGGACAAGCCTTGTTCAAGGCAGTATAATCAACACACATCCTTAAATCAGTGGTGTCCTTTTTAGGGACCATTACAGGATTGGCTGACCACTCAGCGTGGATGACCTCTTCTATGAATGCGGCTAACTCGAGCCGCGCTAGTTCCTTAGCTATTGCCTTACGCTTTTCATCGCCAAATCGTCATAAGGACTGTTTGACGGGTTTAGCATTCGGGTTTACATTTAGAGAGTGCTCGGTAAGTTCCCTAGGTACTCCGGTCATGTCAGATGGCGTTATGCGAAGATATCTTGATTTGCTTGGAGGAACTTGACGAGCGTGCTTTCCTATGCGCTATCTAGGCCTACGCCTATCTGGGTCACCTTGGAGGGGTCATCATCCTTCAATGGTGCTTTCTTCGTCTCTTCTGATGCCTTGAACTCCGGATTTGGCTTGGTCACCTCCTTCTTCGTTGTGGGCATCTCGGACGGATCTATGCTCTTCTTGATCTCCTGGTACTCCTGGGCGTGCAGCACGGCTTCGGCAAAGGCGACATTTCCATCCTTGCACTCTCGCGCTTTCTTCGGGTCTCCCCTGATGGTGATCACGCCATTGGGACCTGGAATTTTCATCATATTGTAAATGTAACACGGACGAGCCATAAAAGCCTAGTAAGCCGGACGTCCGAATATAGCGTGGTATGCGCTCTTGAACGGGACCACTTCAAAGGAAAGTGCCTCCGTCCGATAATTCTTTGGAGTTCCAAAGGTGACATCCAAAGTGATCTCTCCCAGGGAATTAGCTTGTCTTCCTGGGACAACTCCGTGAAAAATCATAGAGCTATGGTTCAGCTGGGTCTCCGAGATCTTCATCCGGCGTAGCGTTTCGACATAGAGAATATTGATGCTGCTACCACCGTCCATGAGGGTCTTGGAGAAACCATAACCGTCAATAAGTGGGTTGACGACATATGATTTTCCTCGCTTTGTGTAACTTAGGCGGATGATCATCGCAGTCAAATGTGATTGCCACTTTCGACCAGTCCAGATACTGTGGGACAGCCGAAACTGTTGCATTGAGCTCGTGTAGAACTGCTTTCTTAACCTTTGCTAGTTGAGATCCAAGGAAAGTGACATAAGTGTCCTTTTTGGTGGGAAAATTCTTCTTCCCTTCTGACTTGGGATTTGAAGCATCGGCTTCCTCCATGTCCGAATCTTCCTTGGTCTCTTTGTCCTTTTCGAGATTTTTCTTTCCGTTCTTCCGCTTAGCTTTGTAGCCCGCGGTGTCATCTCTTTTGATGTCGTCATTGAAACGACATTCAGCGTTGGTGTGGGACGAGCCCCCATTAGCGTCTAGGTGATGCACACATGGGTTGTTGGCAATGTCGGCCCAAGAGTAGGTTTTGCCTGGTTGCTGTTCTCCTCTACCTTGGACCCTCAAAGTCCAGACCCGGAAACAGTAGTAACCACCGCTGTTTCCGCGTTGGGTTTTTCCTCCGAGGTGTTCTTACGTTTCTGAGCCTGTTGCTTTGTTTTTGCCGACTGAGGTACAACTAGGACGTTGAGTAATCCCTCTGCATCGTCGTCAGCATCTGCATATTTGCTCGCTGTTTCTATCATCTCTCCCAAATCAGTGACCTTGTCGCACTTCAAGCGGTGACATAGTAGACCAATTGGGAGCCCTGCGATGAAAGCTTCAATCGCAGTTTGGTCGTTTACTCCTTCACAGGAGTTCTTGGTGTCGATCCATCATCCGAGATAATCTCGGCAAGTTTCTCCGGCTTTCTGGGTGCAACGTTGTAGGTCTCCGACCGAACAGGGCCTCCGATATGTGCCTTCGAAATTACAAAAGAACGTACTTTGCATGTCATACCAGTTATGGATGGTGTTCTCTGGAAGTTCATTGAGCCATGATCGTGCCGTCTTCCACAACATAAGTGGAAGATATCGGGTTGCGACCAGGCTGTTTTCGCCTTTGGCGATGCAGCAAGCTTGGAAGAAGTCCTATAGCCAGGTATCTGGCCGAGCAATGCCAACGTAGGCTTGGATATGTCTTGAGATAGCAAATCCTTCCAGGAATTTTGTAGCTCTAATGCGTGGTCCGAAGCACTTTGGGCCCACGTAGAAATCATCGTTGTCATAACGCTGAGCCTCTATGTTGGAATTGATCCTGTGCCTTGTGTCGTTCGGGGATAGAGATCGTCCCGAATTCTGGCTGTGGCTATGGTGCCGTGGAGCCGGACTTCGGCTTCTGCCACCACCTCCTCTGCCATCTCGTCCTCCTTGCCCTCCATGGGAGCCGTTGTGATGACTGTGTGTTGGAGAGGGTGGAGCAGCTGGATAGTTTCTGGCTGATCGCCGGCCTCCGTCCGGAACGTCATTATTCCGATTCCGGGGAGGGTCTTGACTACGACGAGCCCCCTGCCGGGTTGTACTAGCATGGTTTCCGTCATTTCTTCGTCCGTCGTTCCCACCATGGTGAGGATCAGCCGGACGGCTTGTATACTTAGGAGGTGGCATTTTTTGATGATCCTCCTCCCGTCGTTTTTCTTTATCTTCTCCCCTTTGATCCTTAGATTCTCGTCGGGGAGGGTTCATCGGATTCAGGGCGGCAATGGCATCTTTCTCGGCCGCTGGGGCAACGTTGCTCCAGTTACGTGAAGTTCTGTGATGCTGTCCTGAAGATCCGGTTCTTGAATGGTTGTCTTCCCGGTGTTCGCGGTGGTGATACTGCGCCCGGACGTAATGGGATATTACGCCAGCCCATGCCGGATCCGTGCGACATTGGTCAGAATCTGAGACCGGTTTTTGACTTCCGGACAGGGCGACCTTTTGCTGCTCTAGTCCCTTGTTGAGTAGTTTGATACCCAAACGTATTTCCTCTGGTCCTGGATTAGCCGATAGAATTTCTCGGGCTGCCACGGTATTATGTACTGGTGTTGGGTATACCCAATCTCTGTTGCTATCTTTCCGTGGCTTCCCCATCTCATCTCCAAAAGGGACGGCACGGACACGTGGGAATTGGTTGTCATCTATGTGACGCTTCCGTGTCTTCTGATGCAAACGAGACATGTATTCCTTGTTTGACATGCGTTTCTTCTCCACCTCGATGTTTTTGGCTTCATCGAGGAGTTGTTGACGACGCGCTTCTAGGGCCTGCGCCCTTTTGTCCAGCTCATCCGCGGTAAGTTCTGTGGCTATAGGGATAGGTGTAGTTAATGCGGCATCGATGAGCTTACGCGCACCTTCGGTGATCACGTGTCCATCCACCGATGCTTCTTTTTTCGGCTTGTCTGGGATAAGTGCTCCATCCGAGTCTTCTTCGTATTCCTCGGCAATCACCTCCTCTGTCAGAGGATCTTTTGCCGGGGTCTTATTTTTCTTGTTCTTCTTCTTTGCCTTCTTGGCAGCGCAGGTAGCAAAGACGGCTTTGGGTCCGTTTCCCAGAGTCAAGCTCTGATCGGTACTTTCGGACATCTGGACTTCGGGATTGTCTCCGACGTCCATGTCATCCTGCGATTTGGGAGAGTGTTCCCCGGATCCTTCATCCATGGCTTCTCCTTCTTCTGCAGCTTTGGAGTTGTAGTCCTCTTCATATTCCGCGGAGAACTTTTGGAAATATGCTGACGTCATCGATTCATCCGAGGATGTGGGTACGTCGGCGTTTGTTCCAATTGCCTCCAGCACAGAGTCGGTGTTTTCTCCAGCATCGGCAGAGCCGGATCCGGATCCCACGTATCCGACAAAGTGCGACGCGTGCTTCCTGAGGTACCTGCGGCTTTCGCGATCAGCCATGTCGAAACTTTTGATGGTCTCGAGGATTGCATCTGCGCTTTCGCCTTGCAGTATCATATGTTTTAGTGTGTACCTTAGGAAAGGTCTGTCTGTCCCGGCATCATCAGAGACGGAATCTGTGTCACTGATGTGCTCCTCCTGGATTTCGACTTCCACGAGTGGGTCGATCTGGGATCTGGCTTCTCCAGGGAGATCCACTCCAGATTCGACTTGGACCATAAGGTCTTCTTCAGGCTTAGATTTCTCCACTATCTCCGCAACTAGTGCGGGCTGGGTGGGATTAGGGTTTTCTGAGATCCAGAACTCTGCCGCCTCCGCGGACAAAGGGGACCTATAAGATTCTTCTGCCTCTATCACCACCGCTGGGGTGGGTTGGGCAGGTTCAGCGAAACCGATGTAAACATCGATCTCGCCAAAAGACATGATTGTGTAGGCAGTCACGGCCTCCCTAGCCGGAATCCAAGTCTCGTCGAGAATGATGAGAGGGATGTCGCTGGCGTAGAGGATGCGACTGACGGCGATGGTCTTGCCGATTCTGATTCTTGCATATTCCACTCGGAACGCAGATCCGAAGCTCACTTGCCCCACGGTGGGCGCCAACTGTCGTCGGATTGATGACAAGTACGCCATGAGGGGGTCCTCGAGGCGTGCGGAAGAGAGGGGTGTGAGACGTACGATGTTCCAGGACAGTGAGCACACAAGTTTACCCAGGTTCGAATCCGCCGGCTTTGGACGGATCCTACTCCTGCTAGCAATCGATGTCTACCGAGCGGAATATGAGTTACAAGGGTTTCGCCTGTGTGAGTTGAGGGTCTGAAGTATTGGGTGCCCTAAAGGCTCTCCCTAGGACGGCTTATATAGATATCAGACCTAGGTTTACAGGAGAGATCTATCCGGCTACGACTGAGAGTCGGTTACAGAGTACATCTTGAACTACAAGTAACATTATGGGCCTAAGTCGGTAAGTTTTCTGGGCCTTCCCGTAGACAGATTGGAATCCATCTTTCTCCCTGACTGGGCCGCCCTTGAAGCAATGCTCTAACCCGAAGTGGGCCACCCTGGTCAGTGAGGAACTGTGAGGATACCCTGAAAGTATATCCCCAACAGCCGACTTGCACATTGGTCTAAGTTGTGTGTCCAGCACAACCTCAACGACCAAGGAAAATCTAATATGAACAATCATGAATATATAGTTCCACAACTGAATCACGCATTCAGTGATATATATCTGATGTTCATATAAGGACAATTTTACTTTATGAATACTTTGGGAAATATCATCAATCATGATTGCCTCTAGGGCATATTCCCAACATCTCCATCGACCATCCATGTTTCCCCCCTCTATGAGTGAGTAATCCCCTGCTGTAGGCTATGGGGATGGTAGGGATTGGATCAGATCGTTCATGTAATGGCATCAGATTGTTAGGGCATGGTGCCTAGTATCTTCTATTAGTGCTTTATGACTTTGTTGCAACTTGTTATGATTAATGCTTGTCACTAGGGCCCGAGTGCCATGATTTCAGATCTGAACATGTTATTGATTCATTATGATAGTATTGTTTTTGGTCTTATCTACAAGTTGTATACACACATTGTTGTCCGGAACCAATGGCCCCGAAGTGACAGAAATCGGGATAACCGGAGGGAATAATGGCTTTGATGTGAGGATCACATATGTTCATGGAGTGTTAATGCTTTGCTCCGGTTCTCTATTAAAAGGAGCACCTTAATTGCTAGTAGTTCCCTTGAGGCCCCGTTGCAAACGGGCTGGTAGGACAAAAGATGTTGTGCAAGTTCTCATTGCGAGCACGTATGACTATATATGGAACACATGCCTAGGATTATCTAGTACTGGGATGCTTTATCTAATTTATCTGCAATTTCCCTATGTTCTGTTTGCTATGTGAATTGTCTTGTCCATGCAACGCCCGTCCATCCATCCCTATGCCTACCGCACTCGAATCCCAATCACATCGCTATTGTTACTGCTGTCTTTACTTTACCACTACTGCTACTTTACTATTCCTACTACAAAACTGTTGCTACTGATAAACTGCCGTGAGCAAGATTGTTTCCAGGTGCAGCTGAATTGACAACTCAGTTGTTAAGGCTTATAAATATTCTTTGGCTCCCCTTGTGTTGAATCAATAAATTGGATTTCACTTCCCTCGAAAATACTGCGATACACCCCCTATACTTGTGGGTCATCAAGACTATTTTCTGGCGCTGTTGCCGGGGAGCATAGCTTTATTTATCAAGTTCACTTGGATTCTCTATTGTTCACTGCTATCCATCCATCATGGGTAAGTCTCGTGATGGCAAGTTTCCTATTTTACCATCCACTACAAGAAGAGGTACGGTTCTGAACACCTCTGCTGCTCTTGATTCACCATCTGTTATAAGTAAGCTCGTTACACCACCACATACACATGCTACACACACTCCTACTACTGCTGAATCTGAAACTTCTGATGCTGCTTCTACTGTGCTTGATAAGAGTGGTTCATTAGGTCCTTTCCTAGATTCTACGATTGCTAGAACTATAGCTAGAAATGTTAGTTCTCCTGATTCTAGTGAGAGTTATGATATTGAAGATGGTTATGTTGAGATGACCGATGAATTTATTAAAGAATGTAAAAACACCCATGATAGGAGCGCTGCTAAGAGTCTCCTTGAGAGGCGTACTATTAAACCCAAATTGTCTCCTATTTGTAAGTTTGCTGCTTCTCCCATAAACATTATAGATAAAGATTATGATTTATCTCTCGATCTATCTTACATAGCTATTGTCGAGAAAGAACCCTTTTGTGGGACTAAGAATGAAAGTGCGGTAGCACATATGAATGAACTTTCCACCATGAGTGGCTTGTTTTCTGATGATATTAAGATGCATACTTACTTTGTTGTTAAGATTTTCCCCTTTTCACTGAAAGGAGAAGCTAAAACTTGGTTTAGTAATTTACCTCCTAGATCTATTGATAGCCCTGAGTGCTTGATTAGTACTTTCCTGTAGAAATATTTTCCTCCTAGTGCTAGACATGCTATTTTGCAGGAACTTTTTGATTTTAAACAGGGAGAAAAAGAGGTATTGCCTGAATCTTGGGCAAGGTTTTGTGCTTTGATTCATGCACAAGCTGGAAGTCCATTACCTAAGAATGAGCTTCTTGATATATTTTATAATAGACTAACTGAAGAATCTATGACATACCTAGATAGTTGTGCTGATTGTGTTTTCAGGAATAGGACTCCTAAGGAAGCTGAGGAATTAATGGCTAAAATAAGCAAGAACTATGAAGATTTGACTCCTCCAAAACAGGCTATACCTGAAGTAATTGTACCTGAACCTACTATTCTGGTGCCTTTTCCAACATCAATGAAGAGGGGAGTTATTGAATTAAATGATGAAGTGATGAAGGAAGCTAAGAAATGTCTTAAGGAGAAGTGAATTAAAGCTGCAGATGTCAAGAACTTACCTCCTATAGAAGAATTATGTAAGCCTATTCCCTACTCACCCACTATTGAGGTACACTCTCTCCAACACTTTGATGAAGGTGATATCCCTTACTCTAAACCTCCTGATCAATGCTTAGAAGAATTCGATATCTTTATTGTTAAACAAGATAATTTTAATAACAGGGTGCAAAATCATCTAATGGAAAACACTAGAGCTATTGTTGAGTTGAAAGATATTGTGGAAAGAACCTCTAATGATGTTAAAATGATTGTTAAACACTTTCAAATGGTTCAAACTCAAATAGATCAACTCATTAAAGTGCAAAAAGACTTGCTTATTAATGCCGCTAAAGAAAAACATGCTTATGAAATTAGAACTAGAAGTGGAGCTGCTACCCAGGATCCTCTATATCCTGAGGGGCATCCCAAAAGAATTGAGCAGGATTCTCAACAAGCTAAAAATAGTGGCTCTACTCGTAAGAAAAGGAAAAAGAAACATAAAACTATTGTAGAACCCTCTGAACCTGCAATAGATCCTAATAGTATATCTATCTCTGATGCTGAAACTGAAAGTGGTAATGAAGAAAATGAAGTTCCTAATGAAGAAAAAGTTGAAGAAGAACCTGAAAACCACAGTAAGAATACTAAATACACTAAAGAATATTTTATTGCTAAGAAACATGGTAGTGAAAGAGAACCTTGGGTCCAAAAACCTATGCCTTTCCCTGATAATAAACACAAGTCAAAGGAAGATGAACACTATAATAAGTTTTGTGATTGGATGAAACCTTTATTCTTGCAAATTCCCTTGACTGATGCTATTAAATTGCCTCCTTACTCAAATTATATGAAGGATATTGTCTCGAATAAAAAGAAGATCCCTAATGAAGAAATTTCTACTTTGCTTTCTAATTATTCCTTCAATGGTAAGGTTCCTAAGAAACTTGGAGACCCAGGGATTCCAACTATCCCTTGCTCTATTAAGAATAGTTATGTTAGAACTGCTTTGTGTGATTTGGGAGCTGGAGTTAGTGTTATGCCTTTCTCTCTCTATAAGAGGCTTCAACTAGAAAAATTAATACCAACTGATATATCTTTGCAAATGGCTGATAAATCTACCACTATTCCTGTGGGTATATGTGAGGATGTACCTGTTCAAGTGGCTCATAATTGCTTGATATTAACTGATTTTGTTGTGCTTGAAATGCCTGAAGATGATAATATGTCTATTATTCTTGGGAGACCTTTTCTTAATACTGCAGGAGTTGTTATTAATTGTAATTAAGAAAAGGTGACTTTCAATGTTAATGACAAGGAACATACTGTCTATTTCCCCAAGAAGATTGAAAGGACTTATGGTTTGAATTCAATTGAACATGTTGAGGGCATTCAAGTTGGAGAAATATATTGTCCCATACCAAGAGAAAAATTTGAAACTATTATGATTGGGACCATTGCTATCAAAATTGAGGTAACATAATCACTAGTGAAATACAAGTTTTGTCTCATATGAAATTTTTTTGGTAGCAAGACCTGATCAACCTTGTTAACAAAAGGATTTCATTGAACAAAACAATGTTTTCACTCTAATCATCTCCGTTTACTTCTATTGCTATCCATTTTAGTTTTTGCTTCCGTTTAGTTTTCTTTTTGTTGTTAGTTGCTTGCATGTTAGAGTGTCTTAGAACTTCTGTAGTTCTAGACTTGTTTTGTCATTGCATCATTTCAAAAAAAAACTGTCTGTCAGAAAATCATTCTTCTATTCCTAAAAATTTCCCAAAAATAAAGTGTCTCGAAAAATTCCAAAAAATTCATATTAAATTTTTACGTGAAAAAAGGGGCAGAGGAGTGCCTGGGAGGTACCAGGGGGACCCACTAGGTAGGCACACCACCTGGTGGCACGACCTGCCCTGGGTGGCGCCATGCCCTGGTGTGGGCCACCCCTGGCCCTCCACTAACTCTCTCACCTGCCACTTTCTTCTCTCTCCCGAGTAAGCTCTAGTTCATTGCTCAAAATCGCGTTCTTGCTGTGCTTGCTCTCGATTTTTTCGATCTCCTTGCTCAGCCCATCTTTGTTGCTGAAATTTGGATCATTTGTTCCCTGGTATGTGACTCCTCCCCTTGTCCAAGTAGATTTGTGTTTAGTGGATTATATCTTGAGTATTTTGCTGCTGTAGGTGACAGGTTATGAGAGCTTGTAAGCTTGTTTGATGCTGAGAGATATAGTTTTGATGCATGTTTAGGCCTCTTACAAGTCCCTATGAGTAGTACCCTTCATTATATTTACTTTGCAATCACTTGTTTAATAGGTGTTTAAATTTCAGAATACCAAGCATGAACAACCATACCTTTGGAGAGATATTTGAGAGTGATGCACCTAGGAGGTCGAGGCCCTCAAGATCAGCCTCTCAGTTTAGGCCATCATACAACGAAGATATCATTGCAACTCGCATTGGTAATGAAAGGGATGATGGGGATGCTCATCCATCCACTTTTCCTTGTTTTACTTTCTTACAAGCTGTAGGTATTCTTGATGATTTCTTGCTACTGATTGAGAGGGTTGGTTTGACCTCATACATACAAGATGAGAGTGAGCAATACGCTATGCTCACCAAAACCTTTGTTGAGAGCTTCACGTTTACTAACACATTGATACATTGCAAATGTATCTATAATTTTTGATGTTCCATGCTTCGTTTTATCTACTTTCTTGTGTTTTGTTCCAACTTTGGAGTACTTCTCATATGATTTCTTGGATTAATCTATTAACAAGATTCCATAGTGTCAGTTGCCTGTTTTTTTGCTGTTTTTGGTTCCAGGAAGTCAGAAAATGAATATTCTCGGAATTGGACGGGATAAAAGCTAAAGTTACTATTTTCCCGGAAGACTCACGGAGCCAGAAGGAGAGTCAGAGAGGGGCCACAGGGTGGCCACACCCCCCTTGGCGCGAGCCAGCCTAGGCCGCGCCAGGGCATGGTGTGGGCCCCCTGGCTGGCCACCGACCTTGCCTCCTTCGCCTATATATTCCTCCCGAGGCAGAAACCCTAAGTCGTCGATCAGAAATCCACGAAAAGTTCCGCAGTGCCACTACCACCGAAGGGGAGATTCGGGGGACAGAAAGACTCTGTTCCGGCACCCTGCCAGGACGGGGAAGTGCCCCCGGAGCCATCTCCATCGATCTCCACCACCATCTCCATCACCATTGCTGATTCCCATGATGAGGAGGGAGTAGTTCTCTCTCGAGGCTAAGGGTTCTACCTGTAGCTATGTGTTTGTGTTCATCTCTCTCTCTATGCATGATCATATTGTGATCATGAGCTTGTAATCTATAGATCTACCTTGCTACTCAAGTGCTTTAATAGATCTCTGCTCTCCCCATGTGTGTGAAAGTGACAGTGTGCACACCATGGTGGCACTTAGGCTAGAGATTACAAATACTTGTTATGAGTTATATTTGGAGTTGGATGTCTTTATGAAATTATGGTGTTTGTTGGAACCATCTAGTGCGCAAGGTGACAGTGT
This sequence comes from Avena insularis, assembly GCA_023614405.1. Taxonomy (NCBI): domain Eukaryota; kingdom Viridiplantae; phylum Streptophyta; class Magnoliopsida; order Poales; family Poaceae; genus Avena; species Avena insularis. The sequence goes on from CM042684.1 coordinate 299,472,812, forward strand.
GGGGTTTTCTAGATGGGAAAGACTTACTTTGAGGTGTGCTGTTATAGCCCTACCATGGATTAGAGTGTCCAACCGGAGAGTAGTTCAGCGTAGTATCATAAAGAGAAGATATTTATATGAGAGTGTTCACTAGTGAAAGTATGATCCCTAGGCCTTGTTTCTAAGCACTAAAACACTATTTGCTATTAGATCTGTTACATGTTTGCTTGCTTCCATCTTTATTTCAGTTTTACTTTAGTCTTTTCCACGCCATCAAGCTATCTTCTATCACCGTTACCACTTATAATTATCTATACCACTTGTATTTCACTATCTCTTTGCCGAACTAGTGCACCTATACACCTGACAAGTGTATTGGGTGTGTTGGGGACACAAGAGACTTCTTGTATCTTGATTGCAGGGTTGCTTGAGAGGGATACCTTTGACCACTTCCTCCCTGAGTTCGATAAACCTTGGGTGATCCACTTAAGGGAAAACTTGCTGCTGTTCTACAAACCTCTGCACTTGGAGGCCCAACAATTGTCTACAAGAATAGAAGTGCGTAGACATCAAGCTATTTTCTTGCGCCGTTGCCGGGGAGGTAAGGTAAAAGGTACTCACATCCTCCGGTGTGAGTGCTCGAAGTTATTTCCTTTAGATTCTGCAACTTTGTCTTTTTGTTTCTTGTTTTCACTAGTTAGGCTTAATGGAAAACAACAACAAAATTAGAGAGCTTTATAGTATTTATCTTGAGTTAGGACATGAAGTGTTTGAAGAGAAAATTAAAAAACCTATGGAACTTTATTTGCATGCTAATAGCAATATTATTAGTATGAATTCTTTGAACACCATTATTGCTAATGCTATGGAAAAGTCTAAGCTTGGGGAAACTAGTTTTTATGAGAATGATCTTTTTAGTCCCCCAAGCATGGAGGAGAAAATTTACTTTGATGATACTATACCTCCAATATATGATGATTACAATGATGAATATGTTATTTTCAGTCCACCTACTATTGAGGAGAAAATTCATTATGACTACAATATGCCTCCTATATTTGATGATTATGGTGATGAGAATAATAATGATAGCTATTTTGTTGAATTTGCTCCGACTACAAATAATAAGAATGACTAATCTTATGTGGAGAGTATTAATTCTTTTATGCATGTGGCTCATGATAAGAATGTTTTATGTGATAGTTACATTGTTAATTTTATTCATGATGCTACTGAAAGTTATTATGAGAGAGGGAAACATGGTTTTATGTGTCTCAATAATATTAAGTTTCCTCTCTTTATGTTGAAAATTTTGAAGTTGCACTTGTTTTGCTTTACTATGCTTATTGCTTTGTTATTTCATGACTTGTTTCTTTACAAGATTCCTATGCATAGGAAGTGGGTTAGACTTAAATGTGCTTTGAATTTGCTTCTTGATGCTCTCTTTTACTTCAATTCATATTTCCTATGTGAGCATTTTCTCAAACTATCATGCCTAACTTAAATGTGTTAAAGAAAAGTACTTATTGGGAGATAACCCAAGAGTTTTAGATGAGTATTGGAAGTTATTACTTCAGTAATAACCGCCCTTATCCTTTTTATTTGCTTTTGTGCCAAGAGTAACCTCTAATGAGAGAGAAGTAATGATCGGGAAAGTTGCTGCCCTGAAACAGATTTTTGTGCTTCACCGCAAAATTTCGTGTAAAATCTCTGTACGTCCTTTTGAGGCGTGAACTGTTGTGCTTCTGCCCTAGGTTGTTATCTAACTTTCATTAGTTCAACACTTTTTGATTTGAGCAACAGAAGGTCTTTGAAATTCGTCTTTACCTGCTGGTCTGTTTTGACAGATTTCTGCCATTTTCTGCATTTGCTTCTTCTTGGTTCCTTTTTGAGTTCTTTTAGGGAATTGAGATTTTTGAGGGAAGTGATACAGTAGCTAGTGTTTTAATGGAAGTTTTATTGGTGTTGAAACTGAATCTTAAGACTTATTATCTTGAGTGCACTAATGTTGCTAATAAAGATTGTGTGAAGTTTTGTATGAAGGAAAAATTTCAGGTGTATGGAAGGAATGAGTAATGAGATGAAGGATGGACTAAAGCTCAAGCTTGGGGATGCCACGCATGTCACCCCAAGAAATATCCAAGAAGTACAAGCGTCAAAGCTTGGGGATGCCCAAGGCATCCCCTTCTTCATCAATAAAAATCCCAGGTTTCTTCCAAACACTTCATTTTTATTGTTTCATGCACAATTGTGTTTTTCTTGGAGCGTCTTCTTTTTTGTTTTTGTTTTGGTTTTTCGTTTGCTTGGTTTGCTTAGTTTTCTGAATAAATTAGTTGGACCCCCTCTTTCATACATTGGTTTGCAAATAGTTTGGTTTGGTTTGGAAAAGAGTAGGAAAGTTCATGCTTAAGTGGTAAAGAGAGCTTGTTTTTGACTGTGGCCTATGCTTTGTCATGCCATGCTTGATATTGGTTTTGGCTTTATGCTTAGTATTCTTTGCTGTAGCATGACTTGTTATAAACAATTGAGATTGCTTAATGTGTCTTGGAGGAATCATGCGTTGTTTTAGCATATTAAAGCATAGTATAGTGGTATTCTCCTTTGATGCTTTATTTGGGTTGACTTGGCGCATGCTCACACCATGTTATGACTATCTCAAGTCACCATAGCTTTATGATCCTTTAGTTTTCAACTTGTAGTATCACTTTATGCTTTGATCAATGATGTTTTGTCGCTGTGCATGATTATGGCCATTATTGCTCTCTTAGTTTGTCGCTCCCAGTCTTTTGCTAGCCTCCACAACCAAGTATGAGTTCCACTCATGCATCCAACTCCCTAAACCAAGTTATTCCAAAGAGTCCACCATACCTACCTACTAGCTTATGCTATTCCAAGTATATTCATGCTTTTGTTTACCTTCCAAATTAAACTTGTTATGAGAAAACTAGTGATTAAAGCTCTCACGAACTTGATGGCACACTTTACTTTTCTTGCCCTTAATAAGCTTGAACCATTGTGTCGTCTATGTTGTATATGCTTGCACTTATTTGTTGGGAATTAGCAGAACCATGCTTTCATGGGGAACGCTTTCAACATTGCACTTGGTACTTGTACCTAGTTGATATCATGCTCTTTTGTATATGGATGTCGTAGGTGTGAAATGAAAGGGGAGCTTGTAAGTCCATGGAGTTATGTATATGTGTTAGAGAAACGCCTGGTCCGCTGGTCTAATCCATGCTGACATGGTGGAAACCTGTAGCGTAACCATAATGAGCTGTCTATGAAGCATTCTTCTTATAAAAAAAGAGTCCGATATTGAGAAAAAGAGAAAAAAATGAGATTATGAAAAGAGGAAAGAGAGAAAAAAGCACCATATTCCCATGGTAAATAAGAAGAATGCTGAGATGCTCGTTGTCTACTTGCCTTGTCATTTTGATATGGGGATTCTTCCGTATCATCGGGCAAGGGGTACCCCGTTGGCGGTTCTCTATGATACACATGTACTTACGATGACAAGAACTTATCGGTGACTAAACTTGAGTAGCATGAGGAGCGACCCTTGTATACAAGGGACATGAGATTTCTAACTTATACTTCGTCAAGCATGTACACCATAGTTTGTTCACTTTAACCTTAATCACTTCAAGATGCTTATGATAGGGGCAATGAGAGCTGAAAGCTTTAAGTACCATAATTTTTGGAAGCTCTTTATGAGACTTGAATCCCTACTTCCTTCTATGAAGGCCTTTCTTCCACCATTATATTGAGTCGCCACCTTCTATCTTTATGCACCTACTTTGAGAGCATAGTGGCCATTCTTAGTTCTATGTGCATTGTCCCTAGACTAGTTGATTGATGCACACCTTGATATTGCTTGTTTTAAACTATCTGTATCTAGTCACTCTTATGAACTTTGAAGGTGTCCTATGCAATTTTAATTGCTACTCTATGAGGGACAAGCTGAATACTATTATGCTATGTTTTCTTTATGTGAAACAAACAAACATCTTGCAAAGCATTATTATTCATGAATCTTTTGTTTGTGCCTTTTCATGTTGCATCATAGTTTCTTTGTCTTATTGCTAGAACTTTGTCTTTCATGTTATGATTGAAGTACTATGATCTCATCTTTGAATGTTTTACAAATACTTTGATCAAGTTTATGATGGTGCATGTCACCTCAAAAATTATTTTTTCTTTTTATCACTTACCTACTCGAGGATGAGCAGGAGTTAAGCTTGGGGATGTCGATACATTGCAAATGTATCTATACTTTTTGATGTTCCATGCTTCGTTTTATATACTTTCTTGTGTTTGTTCCAACTTTGGAGTACTTCTCATATGATTTCTTGGATTAACCTATTAACAAGATGACATAGTGTCAGTTGCCTGTTTTCTGCTGTTTTTGGTTCCAGGAAGTGAGAAAATGAATATTCTCGGAATTGGACGGGACAAAAGCCAAAGTTACTATTTTCCCGGAAGACTCACGGAGCCAGAAGGAGAGTCGGAGAGGGGCCATAGGGTGGCCACACCCCCCCTGGCGCGGGCCAGCCTAGGCCACGCCAGGACATGGTGTGGGCCCCCTGGCTAGCCACCGACCTTGCCTCCTTCGCCTATATATTCCTCCCGAGGCTGAAACCCTAAGTCGTCGATCAGAAATCCACGAAAAGTTCCGTAGCACCGCCTCCACCGAAGGGGAGATTCGGGGGACAGAAAGTCTCTGTTCCGGCACCCTGCCGGGACGAGGAAGTGCCCCCGGTGCCATCTCCATCAATCTCCGCCACCATCTCCATCACCATTGCTGATTCCCATGATGAGGAGGGAGTAGTTCTCTCTCGAGGCTAAGTGTTCTACCGGTAGCTATGTGTTCATCTCTCTCTCTATGCATGATCATATTGTGATCATGAGCTTGTAATCTATAGATCTACCTTGCTACTCAAGTGCTTTAATAGATCTCTGCTCTCCCCATGTGTGTGAAAATGACAGCGTGCACACCATGGTGGCACTTAGGCTAGAGATTACAAATACTTTTTATGAGTTATATTTGGAGTTGGATGTCTTTATGAAATTGTGGTGTTTGTTGGAACCATCTAGTGCTCAAGGTGACAGTGTGGGGTTTTCTAGATGGGAAAGACTTACTTTGAGGTGTGCTGTTATAGCCCTACCATGGATTAGAGTGTCCAACCGGAGAGTAGTTCAGCGTAGTATCATAAAGAGAAGATATTTATATGAGAGTGTTCACTAGTGAAAGTATGATCCCTAGGCCTTGTTTCTAAGCACTAAAACACTGTTTGCTATTAGATCTGTTACATGTTTGCTTGCTTCCATCTTTATTTCAGTTTTACTTTAGTCTTTTCCATGCCATCAAGCTATCTTCTATCATCGTTACCACTTATAATTATCTATACCACTTGTATTTCACTATCTCTTCGCCGAACTAGTGCACCTATACACCTGACAAGTGTATTGGGTGTGTTGGGCAGACAAGAGACTTCTTGTATCTTGATTGCAGGGTTGCTTGAGAGGGATACCTTTGACCACTTCCTCCCTAAGTTCGATAAACCTTGGGTGATCCACTTAAGGGAAAACTTGCTGCTGTTCTACAAACCTCTGCACTTGGAGGCCCAACAACTGTCTACAAGAATAGAAGTGCGTAGACATCACACATCCTATCAGTCGACTGTCTCTTTCAAAATTTATAATCTGCCCTTCACCATGCCTTTGGAGAGATTTTGCAGTATTGTAGGTGTAAGCATGACAGGGACCATGAAGAAAATTCAAGGGCGACCGCTGATTTGCTGGAGCTTTACCGAGGAGTGACCAATGATGATGATCGCGTGGCGCAACACGAAAAGATAAGAAATATCCAACTCCCTGCTCTTAGATACTTTGCATATTATCTTGCTACTAGCATACTAGGTAGGGAGAACACAAGTAATATCTCCAACTATCATTTAGCCTTCCTTGCTCCTGCGCTTAACAATGATATTCGGTACAACCTTGGCTCGCTTATTGCTCGCCGCCTAGCTTCTAGGGGAGCCTATCTATGGGGGCATCATTGCCTCGCGTATGGTCAATGCATTAGGTCTTTTAGTGGACCCCAATGATACTATACTGGCACCGCAGAGGCTTGACCTTGTTGCTATGAAAACTCATCACTTTGTCACTGCTACTTCTGATTTGAACAGTCTAGTATATAGGATGTTTTTCACTGACGGGGATGAAAGGGAGATCCCTTTGCCACAACCTTCTTTGTTTAGTGTTCATAGAAGACCGTGGTCACGCTCCAAGGAGGAGGTGGATGAGCAGCTTCGCTTGCTGGGCTTCCACGAGCAGCACCAGGAGGATGTACCCTCCTACGATCACTCCGCTCACTACGGAGGGACGTACTCGAGCTCGCACCAGGACGAGGGGACCTCCTCGTCATACTACGGTGACACATCATCCTGGCCGGCTTGGGATTGATAGGTATGCCGACACCACACTCATCTCCTTATCATGTTGCGTCGGTACTTTGTATATTCATTTTTTGTCCTCTTTTTAGTTTTTGCTCTTTCTTTGCTTTTGCTTTCTAAAACACAAAAAGACCAAAAATATTTCTGTTGTTTCTCTTTGGTTTGCTTCTTCTTTTTGCCTTGGTTTGCTTTTCCCTTTTGCTTTGTTTGAACTATTCGAAAAACCCAAAAAGATTTTGCTTTGCATGTTTTTCCTCTTTGGTTCTTGTTTTAAAAATCGAAAACAACAAAAATATTTGTCGTTCTTCTTTGGCTTTGTGAGTTTGTTGCAGGGTTCATCAGTCCTTAGTGGATATTGGTTTCATATTATTATTCAAGCCACACAAGTGAAGAGCAGTAATGAGGATTAATGACAACTTGAGGCGTGGTAAGAGGCTGGTAACGAACTCTATTTGTTTTCATTTTTGTACATATACTCATCACTATGGGCATGCTTAGTCCGTTCGTGTAAGGTGTATGTTATGTTTGGATGCTTAGTAGTTCTTGCTTTCGTATGATTAGATCTAGCTCGCTAATAGTTTGTAGCATGTCTTATGAATGTTTGCTTGCATTGCTCTATTCATAAATTGGTATGACACCGTGGTATCCTCCTCTGAATGTTTCATTTGAATTGACTTAGCACATGCTCACGCATGCACATGACTGTAATAATCAGTTAAGCCTTGATGAATTATTTTTCCTTGAGGATCTTGAATCACTTTCATGCCATGATTAGTCATGTTTTGTTGGAAGCATGATTATGACAGCTATTGCTCTCTCGTTTGTCGCTCCCTTACTATTGCTAGCCTTCACTTTCGCTGAGTATTTTACTCATGTTTCCAACTCCCTTAAACCAAATATTGCTAAAGTGTCCACCATACCTACCTATTAGCATCATTTGCTACTCCTGTGCATATTCATTATGCCTTGTTTTCTTCTGAATAAAATGTTTGCTTGTTATGAGAAAGTTAGTTAGTAAAGCTCTCACGAACTTGATGGCACACTTTATTTTCTGCACTTAATAAACCTGAACCATTGTGACTGTCCATGAAAGTTAGATTCTTGCAAATTATAGGCTGGGGATTAGCAGAACCGTGCTGTCACGAGGAACGCTTTCAACACTTGTAAATATATATACCCAGTTGATACCATGCTCTTTTGTGTGCGGATGTCGTCGGTGTGAAATAAAAGGGGAGCTTGTAAGTCCATGGAGTTATGTATGTGTGTTATAGAAACGCCTGAGCCGCTGGTCTAATCCATGCTGACATGGTGGAAACCTGCAGCGTAACCATAATGATATCTATGAAGCATTCTTCTTATAAAAAAGAGAGAGATAACTATTGAGAAAAAGAAAAAAAAGAGATTTATGAAAAGAGGAAAAAGAGAAAAAAGCACCATTTTCCCATGGTAAATAAGAAGATTGTTGAGATACTCATTGCCTGCTTACCTTGTCATTTTGATATGGGGATTCTTCCGTATCATCGGGCAAGGGGTACCCCGTTGGTGGTTCTCTATGATACACACATATTTACGATGACAAGAACTTACCGGTAACTAAAGTTGAGTAGCATGAGGAGCGGACCTCGTACTCAAGGGACATGGGATTTTCAGTTTATAGTCTGTCAAGCATATAACTCAGATTGGACCTCACTTTTACCTTAATCACATTAAAGATGCTTATGATGGGGGCAATGAGATCTCAAAGCTAATGAGTACCATACTTTTAGCATTTGGAAGCTTTTCAAACTATTCAAAACCTTTTTATTTTACTTGTTGAGTCTCCATATACTCTTTGAGCACCTTCTTGAGAGCATAGTTGTCATTCTTTGTGTTTGTCTCATTACTTGATTATTTGTGTTATGACTTTGATGCTTGTATTTTTGACATCTTTACTTCTAGTCTTCACTTGGATTTCAGAGGTGCCTTGGCATTCATAATCAAAGGCAAGCGAGATACCACTCTATCATACCTTGTTATGAGCATTGTAATGTTGCTTATGTTTATGCTTCATGCTACTTATTATTTTTGAGTTGGAATATCTTCATAGCTTGCATTGACTATTAAGTAGACTCAGTAGCATACTCTTTATTATGAATTGCCTAAGTAGTTTCTCACATGCTGAAAATATATACATCATATGAAGCAAATGTGTTCATGAAAGTTCTTTTATCGCACTCAGTTTTCAACTAAATTGCTTGAGGACAAGCAATAAGCTAAGCTTGGGGGGAGTTGATACGTCCAAAACGTATCTACTTTCCCGAACACTTTTGCTATTGTTTCTCCTCTAAACTTGTGTGATTTGGATGCAACTAACACCTGGACTTCGCTTTTAGCAGAATTGCCTTTTTGTCTACTTTTGTGCAGAAAATCAACTTTCAGGAAAAATCTGGAAAATATGCCAAAATCCTATTTCACGGAAGACTCCGGAATACGAGATGGAGGGGGGCTGGGCCCAGGCCACACCACCTAGCCGCGCGGGCAAGCCCAGGCCGTGCCAAGGGGTGGTCTGGCCACCCCAGGCTGCCCCTCGGTCTCCCTCTTCACCTATAAGTTGCCTTCTGACCTAAAAACTCAGGGGGGGTTCGACATTTTTCCAGAAGGAGTTCCGCTCCACCGCCACCACCAGATTCCACGAAACAGCACCAGAAACTCCGTTCTGGCACCCTGCCGGGACGGGGAATTGGAGGAGATCATCGCCATCATCATCACCATCGCTTCTCCATCGACCATCCATGTTTCCCCATCTATGAGTGAGTAATCCCCCGCTGTAGGCTATGGGGATGGTAGGGATTGGATGAGATCGTTCATGTAATGGCATCAGATTGTTAGGGCATGGTGCCTAGTATCTTCTATTAGTGCTTTACGACTTTGTTACAACTTGTTACACTTAATGCTTGTCACTACGGCCCGAGTGCCATGATTTCAGATCTGAACATGTTATTGATTCATTATGATAGTATTGTTTTTGGTCTTATCTACAAGTTGTATACACATGTTGTCCGGAACCAATGGCCCCGGCGATGTAAATCAGGATAACCGGAGGGAATGGCTTTGATGTGAGGATCACATGTGTTCACGGAGTGTTAATGCTTTGCTCCGGTGCTCTATTAAAAGGAGCACCTTAATTGCCAGTAGTTCCCTTGAGGCCCCGCTGCAAACAGGCTGGTAGGACAAAAGATGTTGTGCAAGTTCTCATTGCGAGCACGTATGACTATATATGGAACACATGCCTAGGATTACCTAGTACTGGGATGCTTTATCTTATTTATCTGCAATTGCCCTATGTTTTGTTTGCTATGTGAATTGTCTTGTCCATGCAACGCCTGTCCATCCATCCCTATGCCTACCGCACTCGAATCCCACTGTTTACTGCTATTGTTACTGCTGTCTTTACTTTACTACTACTGCTACTTTACTATTCCTACTACAAAACTGTTGCTACTGATAAACTGCTGCGAGCAAGATTGTTTCCAGGTGCAGCTGAATTGACAACTCAGTTGTTAAGGCTTATAAATATTCCTTGGCTCCCCTTGTGTCGAATCAATAAATTGGGTTTCACTTCCCTCGAAAATACTGCGATACACCCCCTATACTTGTGGGTCATCACTCCACCGCTATGGGCACCAGCGCCGCCGGTGCCGGGAAGAAGAAGGGCGCGGGTACCCGCGTCACCAATGGTGCATGGCGCGCATCCATCATCAAATACTCCGAGCTCTGTCTCCTCTGTCAAGATGGAGTTCCGTCACCCGTGGTGGATGACTCGCGATTGCCAGGTGACGAGGTAACTCCTTGTCCTCCTGCTGGTTTCTGGGTGATGTTCCTAGCGTTCATCATCCGTGGTATTTCTCTGCCCCTGCATCCTTTCTTCAGGGGCCTCCTTGGCTTTTACAGGCTCCAGCTGCATCAGCTGTCCCCCAACTCCATTCTCCACATCACCTGTTACATTACACTTTGCGAGTGCTGGCTCAGAATCGAGCCACACTTTGGCCTCTTTAAGAGGATCTTCAAGCTGAAGCGCCAATCGGCATCTGGTTACGTAGTCTATGACGTAGGAGGCTGCGGGATCCATGTCGAATCCTCCGTCACATATTTCGATATCAAGCTCATGGCGTCCGTTCAAGGGTGGAGGGACAAGTGGTTCTACATCCATGACCAGAAGGCCGACGCAGAGCACTACGGACCCGCGCCCTTCGATCCTGCGATGCCGTGCAGGAGGAGGCGTTCTTGGAAGAACATGGTGATGCCTGGCGAGTCTGAGGAGACGGAAGTGTTGTACGAGCGCGTCTGCGACCTCGAGAGTCTCATGGGTAAAGAAGAGGGAGGCGCCGCCCTTATTCGCACATGGTTGCGCCGTTGCATCCAGCCTTTGTAGGCCAGAGTCCACCCCATGTTCCAATGGGCTAGTGCGGATGATGTCACTCGCGTATCTAGCGATGGCATTTCCGCGAGTGAAGTAGACAGGAGGTTACGACTGGTGACAAAGTACACCACCAAGGAGGTTCTCCCAGGCGAACCAGTCGTACCTCCCTTCGACGCCTCTAACCCTCCTCCTAAGGTAGATTTGTGCTATGAAGTAGCTTTATTTGTCGATTGATTCTAGTTTCTTGATGTATAATGAGTTGTTTCCTGAATGCAGGATTGGAAGGTGTCTCCCAGTTTGCCCCCTCTTCCTGAGGGGGTTATTTCTCACGAAGTAGATGAGGAGGACGAGTCGGAATTGACCGTCCCACTTGAAGAGGAGGAGGAAGTCCCCGAGTCGAGCGGTCCGGACACTCGCAAGTGTTCTCGCAGCGAGGATTCGGATGCTTCTTCTCCTTTGACTCCAGAGGGCCCATCTATCGATGCAGAGGAGCCGATACCCGCCATCCTGTGCGCTCTATGGCTCCTCCTGCCCGGAAGAAGCTTCGACTGCCAAAGGAATCATCGGAGTCGGAGGAGCAGTCCTTCGATCTTGATAGATTTGATTGGTAAGTTCTATATTCACGAATTCATTTTGGTTCCTTCTTTGAGTTATCATCTGTCTTGAAGCTCTTGTTTGATTTTGTGTTTCAGTCAAGTGGCGACGTTGTCTTCTGACGACGTCCAATTTTTGAAAGAGTCCGGAGTCACGGACTCCAAGTCCAAGAAGGTGGCATCGCGATCTCCTTCTCCTCCATTGGCGGCCCACTCCGGGCATAACTCATCGAGTTCCCCACATGCTGGGGAGCATCAGATGGTTACCCGGATGACTGTGCAAGAGCCTTCTTCGGAGTTTTTGGAGGAGCATGTAAGTATCTTGCAGTTTGCAGTCGAATTTATTCTTGGCGTGCTTTTACTTGAACTTGGAATGTCTCTGATGCAGCTCATCGTGAAGGAAGCTGCCCGCCTAGCGGAGCAGGTCCTTAACATGGGTCGACAACATGCACGACTGGACAATCGCCATCGCATTGTCGAAAGTAAGTTTTGACTTCGTCCTTGTCTTTTGTGAATATCATTGATTTGATTTGGTAACACTCTTTGCTTGTTGCAGCTGAGCACAATGAATTACTTTGCCATGCTGCTGCATTGGAGAAGACATTGGCCGCGACGACGAAGAATCATGACGAGGCAGTCGCAGCCTTAGAGGAGTCGCGGAAGTGAGAGCAGGATCTCCTTGCCTCCCCTGCTGAGAGGGAGAAGATGTTTGAGGAGCATCTTCTCTCGATTGCCAAGTCCCTCTCAGGTATGACTTTTTCATCTGGATTTGTCTTGCTCTTCTGTGCTTTGATGTATGATTGTTGTACTAATGCTTTTTGTATGCAGATGCCAGCGGCTTGAGTTTCGATGCCCAATCTCTGTGCTGCGCGGATGCTTTGGCTGGTGCCATCGCCGTAGTCGAGGACCGCAGCGTTTCCCTCAAGGAGACGCTGGGGAAGGCCAAGGATGTGCTCAGTCACACCCGTGAGGACTTGAGTCCCAAGGCTGGGATGATCGACAACCTCGGCGACCTGGTGGAATCCCTGTGGACTTCAAAAATTTATAGCGCTCCGTCGGCGCCACCATGGCACTCGCAATGGTGCAGGCCCATGGCATGGAGATGGATCCCGCAACTATCTTTGAGGCGATGCCTGTCGACACTAGAAGCCAGCAGGTAGTTTTTGCTCCCTATGCTGGTAAATGCAAAAATTACGGTCCCCAGCTTATCGAGACACTCGCCAAGTACTCCAAAGAGCAGCGTCAAGTGAAGGCTGCTAAGGCTGCGGCTTCTAGGGGTACTGCCGGCAAGTCCATGGCGTCGGAGACAACCACGGATGCGATGAAGCCCCCGAGGCCTAAGTCCAAGTCGAAGAAACATGCTGCGCCTTAGTCTCCTTCTGTAATAGCTATAGTGGCTTAGCCTTTTGCTTTATGGAACAATGATTTTGTGGGGGTGTCCCAATCGAAACTTTTCCTTTGTCTGAATGCATATATGCCCTTTGCCAAATGTATTATTGGTCTCTTATTTGCTTTTTACTTGATTTGTGGTAGGGTACATCTAGTGCTCCTTCGAGTGATCCTTGTGATCCTCCTTCTGCCGATGAGAAGTTGGCACAACCTCGTTCGAAGGTGGAGGAGTTGTCGTTGCTCTCGTGACTGCGCGATCGTATTAAACAACTAGAGCGGGAGTTGCCCATCCTCCGTGGTAGCGCTGATGTATGGAAGTCGAAGGCGGAGAAAGCCTCTGCTCGCGAGAAGTACCTATTGGAGGAGGTGGCCTAGCTGAGTGAGCAGTTCAAGTGTTAGCCTTCTATCCTCTTATCTTTTCCTTTAGTCAGTCGCAACGATGCCTATGTTTCACACTTTGCTTTTGTGTGGTGTAGTTGTCAGTGCTCGCCATCCGCAGGATGAAAAAGATTAGATCGCTGTTCGAATGAATGATTTGACCCAGGAGCAACTGCAGGCGAGTGGGTACTTCTGGATGGATCATGACCATGCAGTTACACTTGCGACTACAGGATCGTGCTTCTCGAGTCCTTCATTTTCTGAAGAAGGCGCAGTCATGCCTCAGGCACATCTATGTTTTCTGAAGAAGATGATGTTTCTGCTGGACATTGTTCCTTCAAGCCTGTTGGCCCTTCTGGTGAGATTCCAGGATTTGAGTGCAGTTCGAAAGTGCGTGCGGCAATAGTTGGTGGCTGGTGCCAAGGCTGCTTTGTCGCTGGTGCGACTGCATAGGCCTGATATAGACGTTGCGGCTGTTGCTGCTGGGCCGCTGACTCCAACAGCAGGTTCGACTTGGAACATGGTTCCGCATTACCAGGCGGTGGATCGTTCCGCAGAAGAAATTGTTGACTTCTTTGAGGAACAGACGAATGTTCTTCTGCTGCAGTAGAAGTGTGATTTGTATCCTGCACATAAGTATACTGGTGTTGTAAAAGTTTGTGTGTATATATGTAATTAATTGATATTGATATGTAAAGATCTTGCTAGCTTATGTGTTTTGCGAGTGTATTTGTACTCTGCAGTTCCTTTTCGTTAGCCTGACTTATTTTATCTCAGCACCTTGCCAACCCGTTAGGTGCGTTGCAGTGATACGTTGCTAACGTATCCATCAGTTTTGATGTGCCATGCTTGGTTTTATCCACTTTCTTATGTTTTGTCCACACTTTGGAGTACTTTTCATATGATTTCTTGGACTAACCTATTAACAAGAGCCACAGTGCCAGCTGCCTGTTTTCTGCTGTTTTTGGTTCCAGGAAAGTCAGAAAATGAATATTCTCGGAATTGGACGGGACAAAAGCCAAAGTTAGTTTTTCATCGAGGGACACCCGGAGCCAGAATACTAGACAGAGAAGGGCCAGAGGGCGGCCACACCACCTGGCCGTGCGGCCAGGCCTAGCCCGCGCCAGGGGGTGGTGTGGCCAGCCCAGGTACCCCCTCGGCCTCTCCTTCCTCCTATAAGATGCCTCCGATACATAAACCCTAAGTACCCGATCAAAATTCCATGAAAGAGTCTGTAGCCGCCGTCATCTCCATCCCTAGATCGGGAGGGATCTGAAGCTCATCCCGGCACCCTGATGGAGGGGAGAATTCACCCTGGAGGCCTTCTTCATCACCATGCAAGCCTTCGGTCTGATGCGTGAGTAGTTCATCTCTGGACTACGGGTCCATGTAGTAGCTAGATGGCTGGTTCTCCTCCTTTGTGCTATCATGTCTAGAACTTGTGAGCTCCGTTCATGATCAAGATCATCTATTTGATATCCTACATGTTGTGTTTGCGGGGATCTGATTGATATTGAGATGCTATTTCAGATTGATTATTGATTCTATCATGTCAATGTTATTTGTGATCTTGCATGCTTTCTGTTGTTAGTAGCTATGTTGGCCAAGTAGATGCTGACAACTCCAAGAGGGAGTATTTATGCTAGATAGTGGGTTCATGCCTCCGTAACTGGGAAGTGATGTAAATCTCTAAGGTACTAGATGTGTTGTTGCTACTAGGAGAAAAAACAACAATCCTTTCTTCATAGAACAATCATATTGTTTACTTTACACGCAATTCGAATGCAATTATCCGTTTGCAACTTAATCTTGGAGGGGTTCGATGATAACTTTGAAGGTGGATTATTAGTCATAGATGCAGTTGGATGGCGGTCTATGTATAATGTTGTAATGCCCAATCGAATCTCAAAGGAGTCAAGATGAGTAGTATATGCTTGTATGCTTTCTCGATGTTTGTCAATTGCCCCGCTGTAATTTGTTCACCCAACATGTCATCTATCTTAAGGAGAGCCACCTCTAGTGAACTATGGACCCCGATCCTTTCTTTTACTATCAATCTACAATCAACTATTTACTGTTTTGTGTTTACTTTCTACAAACTATTATTTTCTTCCAATCGATATGTTTAATCCTTTGTTTCAGCAAAACTCGTGAGATTGACAAGCTCATCGTAAGTTGGGGGCAAAGTTCTGTGGTTGTGTTGTGCAGGTCTCCACGTTGCTGCTGGCACCGGTAGTGCGCCCTGCCAAAGTTCAGCTAGCTACACCTTTGGGGTGTTTCCTTGCTCCTACTAGTTCGGTTAAACCTTGGTTTCATAACTGAGGGAAAAGTTGCTGTTGTGCTCATCATACCTTCCTCTTGGGGTTCCCCAACAAGCTCGATATATTTTGGGCCATCAAGCTATTTTTCTGGCACCGTTGCCGGGGAGTGAAGGACATCTTGACAAGGGGAGTCCCTCATAACCAATCTCTTTACTTTGTTATTTTTGTTTTGCTCAGTTTACTTTTGCTTTGTTTGCTTGTTTCTTTATCAAAAACACAAAAAAAATAGTTTTACCAGTTTGCTTTCTTTATTAAAACACAAAAAATGACAACTCTTGAAAACACTAAGTTGTGTGACTTCACTAGCACCAACAACAATGATTTTATGAGCACACCTATTGCTCCACCTGTTCCTGAAGCTACTTTCTTTGAAATAAGATCTACTTTACTCAATCTTGTTATGAGAGAACAATTTTCTGGTATTGGTAATGAAGATGTCGCTGCTCATCTAAATAACTTTGTTGAACTTTGTGAGATGCAAAAGCATAGGGATATAGATGGAGATATAATTAAGCTTAAACTGTTTCCTTTCTCTTTGAGAGGAAAAACTAAAGAATGGTTGAATTCCTCAACTAGGAATAATATTGTTTCTTGGACTAAATGCAAAGATGCTTTCATTGGAAAATACTATCCTCCTGCTAAGATTATATCTATGAGAAGTGAAATAATGAAGTTTAAACAATCTGATAATGAACATGTTGCTCAAGCTTGGGAAAGAATGAAATCTTTGGTAAAGAATTGTCCCACTCATGGACTGACTGCTTGGATGATTATCCAAACCTTTTATGCATGATTGAACTATTCTTCAAGAAATCTATTGGATTTTGCTGCTGGAGGTACCTTTATGACCATTACTTTGGGTGCTGCAACAAAGCTTCTAGATAATATGATGGTTAACTACTCTGAATGGCATACTAAAAGAGCTCCACAAGGTAAGAAGGTAAATTCTGTTGAGGAAACCTCCTCCTTGAGTGATAAGATTGATGTTATTATGTCTATGCTTTTTAATGGGAAGGCTCATATTGATCCAAATCATGTTCCCTTAGCCTCTTTGGTTGCTCAAGAAGAGCAAGTTGATGTGAACTTTATAAGAAATAATAATTTTGGCAATAATGCTTATGGTAATAACAATTATAGGCCCTACCACTACTAGGAAACAACCTATAGATAGACAAGATATTCAGTGGCGCATATGCCGAACCATGCGCCACAGGAAAACATCAGTGGCGCACCAGAAAACATGCACCACAGAAGATTGGAAGTTCTGTGGCGCATTCTCCAGACTATGCGCCACAGAAGATTGGTGGGACCCGCTAGCCGGGGTGGGTTGATCCAAGTTCTGTGGCGCATTCTATGATATGCGCCACAAAAGAGGCAACTTCTGTGGCGCATATTTTCTTATGCGCCACAGAACATGGAGGAGGGCCCCACCACGGAATCTAATTCACCCAAGTTCTGTGGCGCATGTTCTGATATGTGCCACAACTGTGTTTCACTTCTATGGCGCATATACCAACATGCGCCACAGAACTTGGTGGTGGGCCCCACAGAGGGAATCTAATTCACCCACTTCTGTGGCGCATATGGACTTATGCGCACATAAGATTCAGCATCTGTGGTGCATTCCCTCCATATGCGCCACAGATGAGGGTGTCCAGATCCATGTTAAAAAGGTGACAAAAGCTAGCTCTTATCTATCTACCACCACCCATTTCACATCTCTACCTCCTCCCAACTCGTCTTCCTCCTCCCTCACACCCCATCTTGCCCATAGTTTCTCCATTTTCTTGTAACTAAACCTACTTTAATCCATAGATTGGTAAGTGGAAGCTTCACTCCAACTTCTAGATCTAAAAGTTCCTTACTTTTCTCTCTCACATCTCTATTTGTTTACTAATTTCCTCTCCACCAACTTGTAGATCTATTTGTCCACACTCTCTCATCGCGCTGTCTCGTCTCGCTATTATTGTGTCTACTAGGTGAGTACTTGGCCATGAACATGTAGGTGAAGCTTGTCGCGCGGGCGGTGTGTGTGTGCGATCCACGGCGAGACGATACTTGTGTGGTGCATGAATGTTTGCAATGGGAGGAAGTTTTTTGTTGCTTGCTTGTTGTTGTCGGGCCCGGCCGGTGTGGTTGCATGGATGTTTGCCGAAATGTTGATTCATTTCCATTTCGGCAAATTTTTGCACTACCCATATGTCCTAATTTTAGGAAAGGTCATGCCGAATTTTTTCCGGCTAGCATTCATGCATGTGTGTGTTCATATGGTGTGGTTCTCACCTATACTCTCTGTTTTGACCACTCAGGAAACCATGGTCCTCACGATGAGCGAAGGTCGAATTGCTAGGTACAAGAAAGGCGCGAAGGAGGACATGATTCTGAACAACAAGACCATGATAAGATGTCCATGTCGAACATGCAAACTGCATCGCTGGATCGACCCTGAATCTGGACAATTGGAGGGTCACCTGCTCAGGCGCGGTTTCATGCGCGACCTCAATGAGGCGCCAATAGGACATGGTGGTGGTCACGAAGCGTGGGCGGGCGAGAAGGCGAAGAGTCTACCGGGCATGATCATCATGACGAAGGAGATTCCAGCGGGCATGATCATCATGATGAAGGAGATGCCAGCGGGCATGATTAGCATGGAGAAGGAGATGGCGGCGGGCATGATCATGATCATGAAGAAGGAGAAGACGCGAACACACAGACGCTGCTAACTTCGGTCTTGCAGGACCCTCATGTTCAAGAACTGCTCCTCAAGGAGACGAGCAACGACAAAGCTGCAGCCAGAGAGAAAGCCAAGCTGGCCCAAATGGAGGTAGACGGGATGAATCCATTGTATCCTGGGTGTCGCCCCGAGGATACACGTTTGAGTGTAACGCTCAAGGCTTTGTAGATGAAGGCCGAACACAAATGGACCGATGTGAGCTTCAACACAAACATGGAATACTGGCACGACCGACTTCCTAAGGGGAACACATTGCCAACAAGTATCGAGGAGGCCAAGAAAATCGTGTGCCCTCTCGACCTACCACACATTAAATACCACACATGCATCAATGATTGTGCACTTTATCGGAACGAGTACGCGGATAGAAGCACATGTCCGGTGTGTGGCCAAGGACGGTACAAGAGAGGGAACAAGAAAGTTCCTCGAAAAGTGGTATGGTACTTTCCTATCACCCCCTGTCTACAGCGATATTTCGTAGATCCTAAGGAAGCAAAGCTCATGCAATGGCACGCAGAAAGAGAGAAACCCGAAGATGATCCAGAGAAGGGCAAGATCCTGACACACCCTTCAGACGCTAGCCAGTGGAATCCATTAGACATCGAGTTTGAAGAGTTCGGGTGCGATGCAAGGAACATCAGGCTGGGTATGAGCACCGATGGACTCAATCCTTTTGGAAACCAGAGTAGCACACATAGCACATGGCCCGTGTTTGTATGGCCATACAACCTCCCCCCGTGGCTATGCACGAAGCAAAGGTATGTACACATGAGCATTCTTATTCAGGGGCCGAAACAACCAGGTATTGATATGCATCTGTATCTCGGGATATTGAGAGAGGAGTTAGCCAGCTTGTGGGAGACGCCAGCCCGTACGTGGGACGCCTACACTAAAGAATATTTCCATCTGAGAGCCGCGTTGCTCACGACCGTGCAGGACTATCCTGGTTATGCATATGTATCGGCCCAGGTGAACCACGAACACAATGCATGCGTCAAGTGCATGGATGAGACACCGCATCTCCAGCTACCAAGGGATCCTGGGTCTTCGAAAACCATGTTCCAAGGTACTCGAAAGTGGCACCGCAGGGATCACCCGTGGAGAAAACATGGTGACCTGTTCAATGGTAAGGACGAGCTCGAAAGAGCCCTGCGTCCGAGGAGCGGTGAAGAAATCGAGGAGCTTTTGAATAATTGGGTAGATTGCCGTGCACCTGGAAAAAACGACCGAGGACAAAGCCGCTGCTGGGTGTATGGAAAGCAAGGTCTGTTTTCTGGGACCTGCCGTATTGGAAGGTCCTTCACACTCCCCATAGCCTCGATGTAATGCACATCACGAAGAACGTTACCGAGAGTCTGCTTGACACTCAACTGAACATGCCGGAGAGGACCAAGGATGGGCCGAAAGCAAGAAAGGACCTTAAATTGCTTGGCATAAAGAAAGATCTTCAGTACCCTGATAGTGATGATGATGATGATGATGATCAGACGGAAGGGACTCAAGGTCGCCGCAAAAGAGTTATGAAGAATGAGGTGGTGCTTCGCGCTTCCTGCTTCACTCTGAGTCTGGAGGAGCTCGAGCAGTTTTTCAGGTGCCTCTTAGGAGTGAAAGTTCCTCACGGTTACTTGAGGAAGATAAGCAGATATCTAGACCTGGCGAAGAAGAGGTTCAGCGGTATGAAGTCTCACGACTGTCATGTGCTGATGACGTAGATACTCCCTGTTGCGATCCGTGGGATAATGGACGAGCATGTCCATGAGACGTTGTTTGGCCTTTGTAACTTTTTCGACGTCATATCTAGGAAGTCGATCGGTGTAAAGCAGCTCGACAGGCTACATGAAGAGATCGTGATGATACTATGCGAGCTTGAGATTTACTTCCCGCCCGCATTCTTCGACATCATGGTGCATCTCTTGTACATGTCGTGGACGACATCATCCAGCCCGGGCCGACATTCCTGCACAACATGATGCCGTTTGAAAGGCTAAACGGTGTCATCAAAGGATTCGTTCGCAACAGGTCTCGTCCATATGGAAGCATAGCCAAGGGCTTTCTGATCTACGAGTGCATCTCCTTATGCTAGAATTATCTAACCACCGAGAACGAGGATGTTGGAATACCCACAAAGAAGCACCTCGGCAGGCTCGGTGGATATGGTCACCGTGAGGGCTGCCGCTCATTGCATGTCGGCATTGATGGTCGACGCACTGATTTTGAAATGGCACACCGAGTCGCGCTACAACACATTGAAGTGGTCGGCCCTTGGGTCGAAGAGCACAGAAGCTTAATCGAGCAGGAGTACGTCGACCAGGGCCGGCCGAGAAAGAAGGGAGACGTAACCAGAGAGCACAACTCTAGCTTCACGGGTTGGTTCAAGAAAAGGCAACTAGACAATCCCCACAGACGCCTTCTACGGAAGATCAAAAACTCATATTCTCCTTGTCGTAGGGCCCAGGGCACAACCTAAGGACCTATCAGTCATAATGACATAAGCGATTCTGATTCTACACCGAGGAAAAGGACAAGAATAGTGAATATCAAAACTCAAGAGTAACTATGTTATCCTTTGCTGATGACGAGACTACTGTGATGGAAAGATTCTACGGAAGGATCGAGGAGATATGGGAGCTCGACTCCTGTGGAGAGATCGTACCGATGTTCCATGTTAGATGGGCCAAGAACGTGAAAAAAGAAGGCCGCTATTTCACCACAATGGTTATACCAGATGCCAAATCAACGAAGAACGCCTCCGCAAAACATGAGCCTTGGGTACTCGCTAGCCAAGTTGATCAATGCTTTTTTATTACCGACCCGTCAAAGCCCAACCGTGTTGTAGTTAGGAGGGGCAAGATGAGCATCATTAGAATGGAAGGAGCCGCCAACGAGCAAAACTTCGACAAAAACAGCGACCGGAATATCAAAGAAGAATTCGACAAGTACTTCGACATGCCTACTACTACTAAAGTAAGAAGGAAGACCACACTGCCTACTAAAGGTTGTCCATTCACAAGAAGAAATCTCAAAGTGCACGGGCTAAAGTATTCAACCACGGTGAAAAAGGGCAAGAAGATTGTGAAGAGACACTAGCTCGACACATCACATGATTGTATATGTTCGGAGAGAGAGTTTTTTTTAATAAATATGAATGTTTGTATATGTTCTTGCTTTATTTTAGACATATATATAATTAAAAACACATTACATGATTGTATATGTTCAGGGAGAGAGTTTTTTGAATAAATATGAATGTTTGTATATGTTCTTGCTTTATTTTAAACAGATCTATAATTAAAAATATATTTAAAAGAATAAAAAGTGTGAGACATCCAAGATTCGAACCTGGCTGCCCCAGGTTTAGAATGGCACAAGCAAGCAGCAGAGACCACTAAGGCAAGTGTGTGATCTTGTCATACTACCACGCGCGTCGCGTTTTGTACTAAGTCCACAGGTTCTATGGCGCATTTGGGCAATATGCGCCACAAATGTTCCAACTTCTGTGGCGCATATTGCCGAAATGCGCCACAGAACCTGTGGACTTAGACAAATAAACGGTTCGGCCTTTCATTTCCCTTCTCCCCATTCGTCGATTCAGTCTCGCTCGCCGCGCGCAAACCCTAGGAGCCACCACCACCGCGCTAGCCCTTGCCGCCGGAGCCTCCGTGGAGGAGAGCCCGTGGAGGAGGAGAGCCCCATCACCGCCGCGCCGGAGCCCGTGGAGGAGGAGGCCCATCACGGCCTGCGACCTAGGAGGAGGAGGCCTGCCACCGCCGCTCCGGAGCCCGTGGAGGAGGTGGCCTGCCCCGCCCCGCCTGCGACCTAGGAGGAGGCACCTTCGACGCGGATTTTGTCAAGGTCGACTAGGCCACCCTCTTCGACCTCATCCTGGTGAGACTTCCCTCGATCCCCTTCCACCCCCTCTGTTTCCTGCGTAGGCTAGCGTTTTGATGTTGTAGATGCGATTGTGCCGTGTGGTTATCAGTGGTGATGCCCAGATTGCTCGGTCGATTCAGTACAGCTAGGGTTTTTCTTTGAGATTTAGGGTTTTGTGGGGTTGTTTGGGTAGTTGCTGCCAAGTGTTGAAGGTTCGCTGCAGTTCCCCTTGTAAGAAATTGGGACTTAAATTAGTACTTAATTTAAGTAAGTGGGGATTTGTGTCAGAACTATGTGATTTTGCGTTTTATTTGTGGTTTATTTGTGTCATATTGGCATGTTTACATGATCCTGAGTGCATACTTGAGCTCTCTAGGATCGGACAACTGCTAGAATGCTCAGAATGCCTTGCCTTTATTATTATTTTGTACTATCTAGTGTTTGTTCCATATAGTTGTCCAAGTTTTTTACTTGTAATATGTTTCTGTTTTTAATTATGTAGCATGATGAAGTCCCACTATAATTGCATTTGTAACTTCTAAGTGTATTGCGCATGTTGGAAGTACCAGTTTGAGACTAAAAGGTGTGCTTGATATGTGGTTGTGAAATTCTTTCTGGAGCAGGGCATGATACGTGCTTGAAACCAACCAAGCTTCTTAGTTCTTGCACAGCCAATTTATGGTTCCTGTTTTAATAATTTTGAGTATCCACATCTATTTTGTTTGTGTAATTCTGTGTCGTACTAAGACATGATATGTGATTGTTGACTACATATATTTCTGTGTCCTGTTTCAATTTGGACTTGCTCCCATAAGTTTTGATTACTTGAAAAGAATAACTATTATACACTAACTGTGCAATTTTGTTTGATTTTATCTTTTTAATGAAAATTCGAACTACCTGAGTTGCATTACTATTCAGTGCCTGTTGCATTGTGGTGGGTTGTGGGGCTTCAAAGTTACTATTCAGTGCCTGTTGCATGCTCAGACAAGAAGGATA
Source organism: Avena insularis (assembly GCA_023614405.1). Taxonomy (NCBI): domain Eukaryota; kingdom Viridiplantae; phylum Streptophyta; class Magnoliopsida; order Poales; family Poaceae; genus Avena; species Avena insularis. The sequence continues at coordinate 299,495,929 of CM042684.1, forward strand.
TTCTTGATTGTCTCTTTGTGTTCAACCATAAAGATCCAAGATACTAGGAGTATTTGATATTTCTTTTGTTGCTTTGTGGTCTTCAGTGGAATATTATTTTGAAATGTTTTGCTTGAACATGCACTTATAAGAAGGCTAATCTTGGTGATTTGTAGCTTAGTTTTGTCTGTACTGATCCTAGCTGGTAGGTTTAGTTTATGGCTATATAAACCTTCTCTAAACTTGTATTATTATCTTTGTGTAACTATAATATAGTAATGTCTTGCTATATTGCTACTTCTTTAATTCTGAGCTTCTGCCCCACCATGTGCATGATGCAATAAGTTATTGTCTGATGTCTTTGTTTATTATTATACTGTTTTTGGTTCCATATGGTGTTATATGGTGCTGCTGTTACATGCATGGTGCTGCTGTTGTATGCTATATGGTGTTGTCATATGGTGCTCCTGTTACATGGTGCTGTTATATGCTATATGGTGCTGCTGTTATATGGGGATGGGGTGTTTTGTCTTGCAGGGATTTCATTTGAGTTGCCCATTTCTCCCGAAGTGTCGATTCACTTCCGTTTTAGTTGAGAAATGGGCACTCCTAGGTCAAAAAATTAGCAAAGGTCATGCCGAATTTTTCGGCCGAGATTTGTGCTAACTTTTTGCCTCTTTTAAATAGAGTAGTCTAAACATGTCGGGAAACAAGGAGTCTGGCCCTTCTAAGCACATGATCAGCGTCGAAGAACAAGCTAGACAGGCCAACCAGTCATTCTGGCGGGGGTCCCAACAGGAGGAGGAGGAGGCGATGAGGATGACACCACCACCGGAGGAGGAGGCGACCGTCACCAGAGCTACTGGGGCCAATGAGGGCGGAGATCCTGATTACGAGGGGGACAAAGACGACTACGATGGAACTAGTGAAGGCGGCGACGAAGAGGATGACACCACCGATGGCGGCGATGCAGCCAGACCGATGGCATGGCGCACGGATGGCGGTAGCGGCAACCCGACTGCTTCTCAGAAGAAGAAGAAGAAGGAACAGAAGGAGCGGAAGGTGCCAGTGCTTGCCAGCATCTGCGATGAGTTCACTGAGGTCACAAAAAGTTGCCAACCCATTGCGCCAGAGGGAATTGCTAAAGGGTATGGCCTGCAACTCGGGTGCATCGTCCGGGAAAGCATGTCGATCAACACGAAGTACATCATACATGCTGACAATTCAGCTTTGGTCGATAACCTCCTTAAGAAGCTTCACAAGCGATACAGATTCCCAGAGCAGTTTAGAAACCTTGAGAGAAAGAACCCGATGAACAAACTAGCCCTCACGAAGATGAGCAACGCCTTGAGCAGCTGGAAAACCCGGGTGAAGAATAGCATTGACAAAGGTGAAAGATGGGAGGTTATTTGTAAGAAAAATCCGATGCTCGACGAAGAGGAGTTTAGGATATTCAAGGCGGATATAGCTACCGCTGACGCTATAAAATGGACTCAATGGGGAAAGAGTATTCAGGAACAGAACATAGGTAACCACCACCTTGGAAGCGGCGGTTATAGGGGGAAACAAGCCATTTGGGACAAGGAGGACACCGAGCTTGAACGCCTTGGTAAAGACAACCCTTGGCTTAAAATCACGGACTTGCAGCTTAGGCAATTTGTTCGGGCCCGCTACTACCTGGACAAGGAAATAGGGGAGTTCATCACCGACGATCTGGAGGTGAAGGAATTCGAGAAGAAGCTGGTAAGGAATTTATCGCTGATCTCAAGTCTATTGCATTCTAATTAAGATAATGAAGTCAAGAATCTAAATGGGTTCACCTTTCCTTGTCTCTGCAGGAGGATGAACTGAACGCTACTGCCACAGAGTCGTCCCAGGATCCGATGGAGCCGTGGGACACGGTTTTCAACAGGGCGACCAATGCTTACAAGAAGAGGGACAAGGGGTTGCCGCCGTCCTCAGCTGGCCATGTGTCCGGCTTCGGTATGAGCATGAAGTTCAAGGAGTACTACAAAGAGGATGCCAAGAAAAGAAGGGAGAGGAAGAACCGGGATAAAGCCGCTGTTGCATAGCTGAAGATGAAGGTGCAGACACTGGAGGAGAAGGCGATGGACGAGAAAATGGTGGACAAGTTAGTGGAAGAGAAGCTCCGCTCAATGATCCCCCTGAGTTTTTCGAGGGGCTTACTGCTTGGAATGCAGGAGGTCGACAGGGGCCGATACATCTGCCCAGCTTAAGCGGCAACAACTCGGGCATCAATGTTACCATGTCGCCGGACCTGGTGACCCCGTCGGCCATCAACGTTGGAACGCAGCCGCTCGTTTTGGTCACACCGACGCCCCCTCCCGCCAAAGATACCAATAAGGCGCAGTCGACGGCGGTGGTGCTTCGTGAGGCATCGGCCGTGTCTCTACATTCGCTGAGATCCACGCCATCACCAAGGTAACTAATTAGTTAGTGCACGTCATCTTCTTTATGCCTTTGATGCATGATTGCTTCCATCATCTCATGACGCCCAACAACATGTTTTTGCCTCAGGACACTTCTTGCGTACTCCTGCTTAAAGATGTCGGCGGTGAGTTGAAGGATGTTGCCAAGGGAACTCTTATACAACCGGCGAGCCGCACGATGCACAACAATCCAATGGATGATGACATGATGAGGGTCAGGTTGGCTCGGGTGTTGCAAGGGTGCGATGACATGGACCCCCCTTTCAACCTCAGGGAGCCGACGAACACAAGACCCTTGGGGAATGCTACAATTGGCCCTTGACATGGCCGAAGACACAAATTCGTCTTGCAGGGGGAGTACCGGTGCCACCTCTCGACCGATCGCCCGGCCACCACCTCGGAAGCCAGTAGCCGCCGTCTTCGCCACCACCAGTCGTCACCATCAACTCTTGGCAGCGTGTGCACCGCCACATGGCAAAGACGTTGTGCTGCAACCGCCGTCGCCCCCGCTACCACCACCACATGATGGCACCCATGAAGATGATGATGAATTGGTCAACATTGACGACTTCATCAACACCGGTGCCACCAAAGGATTGTATATGCCTTCTGTGGATGAAGAACCCTTCGCAGCTCGCGACGACCATCAAGCTGATCGGCCCAATACATGCACGCAACGCCTGGTCTTCCATAGTCTTTCTCAAGAGACGCCTCCGGCCGCTGATCCACCACAAGAGAAACCGGGATTGGTTTTCAGCCCCAACACACTCCAAAAGGCGACTGATGAGCAGATGACAGTGGCTGACACTGTTGTGAAGAAGAAGCACTATAGGAAGAGAGGTAATAATAATAATAAGAAGGGTGTGAGCCAGCCTCTTCCGAATAGGATCCGGGGTCAGGACGCCGTCGTCGTACCATCCACACAATTTGGCTTGCCCCGAGTGCATGTAGCTAGTGATCTGATATTGACTCCGGATATGATCCACATTGCGGTTGGAGCCATGTTAACTTTGCACGAGGGTGTCAAGACACTAGAGGGCCTCCTTCATAAAGACGAAGATCCAAATTACCCGGTTTTCATGACCAAGGTGCCATTGGATGTGGGCTTCATCGATGAACCCCCCGCGGATATATTCTTCATAGCGTTCGAGGACATATTCAAGCTGTTTCTCACGAAATGGCTGGACTATAACTTGGTCCGCCTATACGCGCTCAATATGGCGATCACGATCAAGAGAGAAAGTACCCCGGAAATCACGATAGTGGATCCCTACTACATGCGGGACAGCCAGTTGGTCGAAGGATCAGAGACACGGACCAAGGCGACGGCGTACCTCGAGAAGTTCATGGTGGACAACAAGAGGAAGGGCACACTTCTTTTGCCTTTCTTTCCCGAGTAAGTACACACACTCGCTCATCACCACCGTAACTTATGCATTTCTTATAGATTTCTTCCTTTGCTCTTTTTCCAACATTCCGTTCCAATTGTGTTGCGCAGAGACAAATACTGCACACTCATTGTCCTTGCCCCGAGGTATTCGCTAGCCACGTATTTCGACTCGGGGAGTTTGACGAAGAAGAAAGACTACACCAGAATAAAGGGTGTTCTCAATGAGGCTCTCGAGGGCTACACCAAGAAGGGATGCACCTTCGTAGATAGGGGGAATGTATCAAGGATGGCAAACACGTGTTCAAGCACGTGCTCGAGTTCCCCTGTGTCAAGCAGTCGACTGCAGGTGCCAAGGAGGCCTTCTACGTCCTCCATCACCTTAAAGGCTATGTTCGGGATTGCCAGAACCTAACGCTGCCATCTAGTCTCCGAGGATGGGCCAAAACTTTGGCGAAAATTGATGATGCTGATCTTAGAGAAGACTTCCATCGCATTCAGATGAAGTTGTCGCAAATCATCATTGAAGATGTCAACACAAGGGGGGTGCCCTACAACAAGGCAGAGGGTTGAGTAAGAGGGAGATCGAAGAAGGCCTTCGTAAGAAGGGTGACACAAGGACGTGGATGACAAAAGAGGGCTATCTACCGTTCCCGAAGCCGAGCGAGAAGAGGAAGTCTTCATCATGATCGATGTGTGCCTCTAGCATGATCCAGTGTGTGTATATTCTTGATGGACGCCTGCTGTATTAGTGTGTATGTGTGTCATAAACTTTACTATCTCGTGGTCTAAATGGTCATTGTTGTTAGACTTAAACTACCTTGTGGTCATGTTGTCGTTGAACTTATTGCTTCTATGATGATCTATCTTTTAGGTTTATGGATCCTTTGTTTTATATTCTGTGAATATATATATATATATATATGCATGTGAACCCTTTATTCATTCTTTTTGTTGTATTTTTACTAATATGCCTTGTCGTCTATAGAGATGGCGACGAGGTGGTATGTGGTGTACATGGGTAGGGCTCCAGGAGTCTACGAGGAGTGGGAGGATTGTCAGAAACAAGTGAACAAGTTCAGTGGCAACATCTACAAAGGATACGCGACTAGAGAGGAGGAGATAGCCAAGTGGAGGAACCACTTGTGGAAGAAGAACCGGATGAAGATATTGGTCGGGCTAATGCTCTTGCTCACCATTATCACAGCTGTATTCTATTTGATCCTAGTGTAGACGGCGGTGGCCACTTCATATTTGTAATGTGAGATGATATGAACTTTGTATCCGGTGCTTGTGTAAAAATTTGGCACTTGACACTATATATGTATCTCGATCGGGCTCTAAGTGTTTGTATTATATATATGTCGGTTTTCATGCATCTACTACTTGTGCAATGTATTTTATACTCATCTGGATAAATACTGTATAAATCTTGTATAAATACCTGATTATACACCAGGAAAGTATTTTACTTCAAATACGTGTTACGCAATCAGTGGCGCATATAATTATATAGTCAGTGACGCATGAGCTTTCTGTGGCGCATACATGTAAATGCGCCACAGAAGTTATTCCTGTGGCGCATATGAAGAAATGCGCCATAGAAGTCTGGGACTTCTGTGGCGCATATCCATATGCGCCATAGGAAGTAGTTATTAGTGGCGAGGTAATAGTGGCGACTAGGATATGTGCCACAGAAGTCCAATTTCAGTGCGCCACAGATGGGCTGTTTCCTAGTAGTGTACCCTCCTAATAATACTTATGGTTATAATGGTAAACCTGGATTACCTAGTGAAGGAAGAATTTTAGAAGTTGAAAGAGCCACTAAGAACTTCATGCAAATGCAATATGAGCAAAATAAATTATTTACTAAAACTATGGAGGAACAATCTACCATTTTGAAGAATATTAGCCATCAACTTGAGAGTTTAAATAGGGAAATTCCTAGTTTACAATTGAAACTTTCTAATGCTGAAAGAAATATATCATCTTTGTCTGAAGCACAATCTTCTTTGATTAATAAAATGGCTGCTAAACCCGAAACTAATGAGAATCCCTTTGCAGCCACTAATGCCATACAAGTAAGAATTGATGAAAATGTTAGACTATTAGCTGAATTGCATGCTAAGTGGGAAAGAGAAGATGAAATTGATAGAAACATTAGTGTTTCTACTATCACTACCACTAGTGTTGAGGCTAGTAATAGCTCTACTACTTTAGAGGATAATTATGATTTTGATCTTGATGGTTGCAATATCTCTGAAGTTATTAAGTTCCTACAAAAACTTGCTAAAAGTCCTAATGCTAGTGCTATGAATATGGCCTTTACAAAACACAATACTGATGTTCTCATAAAGATTAAAGAAGAAAACATGAAACATAAAGCTTCTATTCCTATAAAACAAGAAGATGGTTGGGAACCCATCATTAATATGAAAGTGAATGATTTTGATTTCAAAGCTTTATGTGATCTTGATAGTAGTGTTTCCATTATGCCTAGAAAGATGTATGATATGCTTGATTTGCCACCATTAGAAGATTGTTATTTGAATGTCCCACTTGATGATAATGCTAAAAAGAAACTCATGGGGAATATTAATGGTGTTCTTATTATGGTTAACAATGTCTATGTCCCCATTGATTTCTATGTTTTGGATGTTGAATGCAATGCTTCTTGTCCTATTACTTTGGGAAGACCTTTTCTTAGAACTGTTGGTGCCATTATTGATATGAAAGAAGGCACTATTAAATATCAACTCCCACTCAAGAAAGGTATAGAACACTTACCTAAGAAGAGAGAGAAGATTTATTTTGCCTCTCCTATGAAAACAAAATTTTCTCTTAATGCTTCTTCATTTGAGAACACTTGATTCCTTTTCTTGCCTTTTATGCCTAACTTAAAGGCGTTAAAGAAAAGTACTTATTAGGAGATAACCCAAAAGTTTTAGATGAGTCTTGGAAGTTATTACTTTGGTAATAACCGCTCCTTATACTTTTTATTTGCTTTTTGCGCCAAGAGTAACCTCTAATGAGAGAGAAGTAATGATTGGGAAAGTTGTTGTCCCGAAACATATTTATGTGCTTCACCGTAAACATTCGTGTAAAATATCTGTACGTCCTTTTGAGGCGTGAATTTTTGTGCTTCTTCCCCAGGTTGTTATCTAACTTTCGTTAGTTCAACACTTTTCGATTTGAGCAACAGAAGGTCTTCGAAAAAATTCGTTTTTACCTATTGGTCTGTTTTGACAGATTTCTACCATTATTTTCATTTGCTTCTTGTTGGTTTCTTTTTGAGTTCTTTTGGGGAATTGAGCATTTTGAGGGAAGTGCTACAGTAGATAGTGTTTTAATGGAAGTTTTATTGGTGTTAGAACTGAACCTGAAGACTTATTATCTTGAGTGCACTAATGTTGCTAATAAAGATTGTGTGAAGTTTTGTATGAAGGAAAAATTTCAGGTGTATGGAAGGAATGAGTAATGAGATGAAGGATGGACTAAATCTCAAGCTTGGGGATGCCACGCGTGTCACCCCAAGAAATATCCAAGAAGTACAAGCATCAAAGCTTGGGGATACCCAAGGCATCCCCCTCTTCATCAATAAAAATCCTAGGTTTCTTCGAAACACTTCATTTTTATTGTTTCATGCACAGTTGTGTTGTTCTTGGAGCGTCTTCTTTTTCGTTTTCGTTTTGGTTTTTTGTTTGCTTAGTTTTCTGAATAAATTGTCTGGACCCCCTCTTTCATACTTTGGTTTTCAAATAGTTTGGTTTGGATTAGAAAAGAGTAGGAAAGTTCATGCTTAAGTGGTTAAGAGAGCTTGTTTTTGACTGTGGCCTATGCTTTGTCATGCGATGCTCAATATTGTTTTGGTTTTATGCTTAGTATTCTTTGCTGTAGCATGACTTTTTATAAACAATTGAGATTGCTTAATGTGCCTTGGAAGGATCATGTGTTATTTTAGCATATTAAAGCATAGTATTGTGGTATTCTCCTTTGATGCTTTATTTGGGTTGACCTGGCACATGCTCACACCATGTATGACTATCCCAAGTCACCATAGCCTTTATGATCCTTTAGTTTTTAACTTGTAGTACCAATTTATGCTTTGATCAATGATGTTTTGTCGCTCTGCATGATTATGGCCATTATTGCTCTCTTAGTTGGTCGCTCCCAGTCTTTTGCTAGCCTCCATAAACCAAGTATGAGTTCCACTCATGCATCCAATTCCTTAAACCAAGTTATTCCAAAGAGTCCACCATACCTACCTACTAGCATAAGCTATTCCAAGTACATTCAAGTTTTTATCTACCTTCCGAATTAAACTTGTTATGAGAAAACTAGTGATTAAAGCTCTCACGAACTTGATTGCACACTTTACTTTTCTTGCCTTAATAAACTTGAACCAATGTGTCATCTATGTTGTATATTCTTGCACTTATTTGTTGGGGATTAGCAGAACCATGCTGTCATGAGGAACGCTTTCAACATTCCACTTGTACTTTGTACCTAGTTGATATCATGCTCTTTTGTCTATGGATGTCGTTGGTGTGAAATGAAAGGGGAGCTTGTAAGTCCATGGAGTTATGTATGTGTGTTAGAAAACGCCTGGGCCACTGGTCTAATCCATGCTGTCATGGTGGAAACCTGCAGCGTAACCATAATGAGCTGTCTATGCAGCATTCTTCTTATAAAAAAAGAGTCAGATATTGAGAAAAAGAGAAAAAGAAAAGAGAAAACAAAGAGATATATGAAAAGAGGAAAGAGAGAAAAAAGCACCATATTCCCATGGTAAATAAGAAGATTGCTGAGATACTCGTTGTCTGCTTGCCTTGTCATTTTGATATGGGGATTCTTCCGTATCATCGGGCAAGGGGTACCCTGTTGGCGGTTCTCTATGATACACATGTACTTACGATGACAAGAACGTACCGGTGACTAAACTTGAGTAGCATGAGGAGCGGCCCTCGTATTCAAGGGACATGATATTTCCAACTTATACTTTGTCAAGCATATACTCCATAGTTTGTTCACTTTAACCTTAATCACTTCAAGATGCTTATGATAGGGGCAATGAGAGATGAAAGCTAAAAAGTACCATAATTTTTGGAAGCTCTTTATGAAACTTGAATCTCCGCTTCCTTCTATGAAGGCCTTTCTTTTACTTTTTTGTTGAGTCTCCACCTTCTACCTTTATGCACCTACTTTGAGAGCATAGTGGCCATTCTTAGTTCTATGTGCATTGTCCCAAGACTTGTTGATTGATGCATAACTTTGATATTGCATGTTTTAAACTATTTGTATCTAGTCACTCTAATGAATTTTGAAGGTGTCCTATGCATTTATGTTTGCTACTCTATGAGGGACAAGCTGAATGCTACTATGCTATGTTTTGTTTATGTGAAACAAACAAACGTCTTGCAAACCATTGTTATTCATTAATCTTTTGTTTGTGCCTTTTCATGTTGCAACAAAGTTTCTTTGTCTTATTGCTAGAACTTTCTCTTTCATGTTATGATTGAAGTACTTTGATCCCAGCTTTGAATGTTTTACAAATACTTTGAACAAGTTTATGATGGTGCATGTCACCTCAAAAATTATTCTTTCTTTTTATCACTTATCTACTCGAGGACGAGCAGGAGTTAATCTTGGGGATGTTGATACGTTGCTAACGTATCCATAATTTTTGATGTGCCATGCTTGGTTTTATCCACTTTCTTATGTTTTGTCCACACTTTGGAGTACTTTCATATGATTTCTTGGACTAACCTATTAACAAGAGCCACGATTATTGCTACTGTTTTCTGCTGTTTTTGGTTCCAGGAAAGTCAGAAAATGAATATTCTCGGAATTGGACGGGACAAAAGCCAAAGTTAGTTTTTCATCGAGGGACACCCGGAGCCAGAATACTAGACAGAGAAGGGCCAGAGGGCGGCCACACCACCTGGCCGTGCGGCCAGGCCTGGCCCGCGCCAGGGGGTGGTGTGGCCATCCCAGGCACCCCCTCGGCCTCTCCTTCCTCCTATAAGATGCCTCCGATACATAAACCCTAAGTACCCGATCAAAATTCCACGAAAGAGTCTGTAGCCGCCGTCATCTCCATCCCTAGATCGGGAGGGATCTGAAGCTCATCCCGGCACCCTGATGGAGGGGAGAATTCACCCCGGAGGCCTTCTTCATCACCATGCAAGCCTTCGGTCTGATGCGTGAGTAGTTCATCTCTGGACTACGGGTCCATGTAGTAGCTAGATGGCTGGTTCTCCTCCTTTGTGCTATCATGTCTAGAACTTGTGAGCTCCGTTCATGATCAAGATCATCTATTTGATATCCTACATGTTGTGTTTGCGGGGATCTGATTGATATTGAGATGCTATTTCAGATTGATTATTGATTCTATCATGTCAATGTTATTTGTGATCTTGCATGCTTTCTATTGTTAGTAGCTATGTTGGCCAAGTAGATGCTGACAACTCCAAGAGGGAGTATTTATGCTAGATAGTGGGTTCATGCCTCTGGTAATCTGGGGAAGTGACAGAAATCTCTAAGGTACTAGATGTGTTGTTGCTACTAGGGAGAAAAAACAACAATCCTTTCTTCATAGAACAATCATATTGTTTACTTTACACGCAATTCGTAATGCAATTATCCGTTGCTTGCAACTTAATACTGGAGGGGGTTCGGATGATAACCTGAAGGTGGATTATTAGTCATAGATGCAGTTGGATGGCGGTCTATGTATAATGTTGTAATGCCCAATCGAATCTCAAAGGAGTCAAGATGATTAGTATATGCTTGTATGCTTTCTCAATGTTTCTCAATTGCCCCGCTGTAATTTGTTCACCCAACATTGTCATCTATCTTAAGGAGAGCCACCTCTAGTGAACTATGGACCCCGGTCCTTTCTTTTACTATCAATCTACAATCAACTGTTTAATGCTTTGTGTTTACTTTCTGCAAACTATTACTTTCTTCCACTCGATACGTTTAATCCTTTGTTTTCAGCAAAACCGGTGAGATTGACAACCTCATCGTAAGTTGGGGGCAAAGTTCTATGGTTGTGTTGTGCATGTCTCCATGTTGCTGCTGGCACTGGTAGTGCGCCCTGTCAAGTTCAGCTAGCTACATCTTTGGGATGTTTCCTTGCTCCTACTGGTTCGATTAAACCTTGGTTTCATAACTGAGGGAAAACTGGCTGCTGTGCTCATCATACCTTCCTCTTGGGGTTCCCCAACGAGCTCGATATATTTTGGGCTATCATGCAGCTGGGTTGGTGTTGTATCAAGGGTTCGATTATTGTTGTGTCAGCTACTCGGGATACTGCAACTTGTTCGTAGAACTAGGGTGTAAAGGGTGGTGTAGCCCCCGAGTAATAGAATTGCTAGAAAAATGAAGAAAACACCGAGTTTCGAGGCACTTAGCTTTATTTATTCGTAGAATCAGTACGAGGTACAATGTGTGGCTAAGTAGCCTGGCAGAATAGCCTTATTTGTAATGTAAAAAAAGAATGACTAAGGGTAGAAGTGCCGCAGCTGCGCGACGTTCCAGGGGTTGGAGTATGCGACTCCTGTCTCGAAATCTTTGAGGCGATAGGCACCACCTGGGATTACTTCTGTAATCACGTATGGTCCCTCCCAAGGGGACTCGAGCTTGAGGTGCCCTTGCTGCTTTAGTCACAGGACCAGGTCTCGTTCGACGAAGGATCTGGGGCGTAGCCTTCTGCTGTGGTAGTTGTGCAGGTTCTGCTGGTAGATCGTCGATCTTTCTGCTGCGATGTCCCGTGCCTTGTCAAGGAGATCGACAGAGTCTTTGAGTGCAAGTGTTGACTCCTGCTTATTGTACGCGACTACCCGTGGGGCTTTAAAGCGTACTTCTACGGGTAGCACTGCTTCGGCGCCGTGCACCATGAAGAACGGGGTATATCCCGTGGCACTATTTGGGGTTGTGCGTAGGCTCCACAATACGGAATGTAGCTCGTCTGGCCAACATCTAGTGGCTTGCTCGAGTGGTTGGAGGAGTCGCTTCTTGATTCCACCGCAGACGAGGCCGTTGGCCTTTTCGACTTGACCGTTGGTCTGTGGATGAGCTACGGAGGCATAACTTACGTTGATTACCAGTTTTTCGCAGAAACCCTGGAACTCCTTTGAGGTGAAGTTTGTTCCATTTTCCGTGATGATGCTGTGTGGCACTCCTAAGTGATATACAATGGACTCGAAGAACTTGACGCCACTGGCTCCTGACTGGTTTGTCACTGGCATGGCCTCTATCCACTTGGTGGTTGTCGACTACGACCAAGAGGTAGACGTAGCCTCCTCATGAGGACTTTGGGAGCTTGCCGACCATGTTGAGTCCCCATTGCGCAAAGGTCCAAGCCAATGGTATTGGCCGGAGTTCCGCGCCAGGTGCGTGCGGTTTGTCCGCGAATCACTGACAAGCGTTGCATCTCTAGACGATGTCCTTGGCATCACGCATGGCCGTGGGCTAGTAGAATCCTTCTCGTAGAGCTTTGTCGATGAGGGCGCGACTGCCGGCATGGTGCCCACAAGTCCCTTCATGGATGTCGAGGAGGACGACCCTTCCGTCCGTGTTGGAGACGCACCGTTGGAGTACTCATGTGATGCTGCGCTTGTATATTTCACCGTTGATGACGGCGTATGCCTTGGATCACCGTGCGATGTGTCGCGCGTTAGTTGGGTCGTCCGGTAGCCTCTTGCTAAGAAGATATGTGATGTAGGCTTGAGTCCAAGATGGCTCGATCATCATGACCCCCATTGGTCCCTCGAGTCCTGTGTCAAGCTCAAGGTCTTCGAGTGCCATTGGATCATTGGGTGGCGTAGCCCCTAAGTCCGTTGTTGCGCTTGTTTTTTTCTCTGCGGGCTTTGGCTTGATGGAGCGTTCGCAGATACGCTCGAGAAATACCCCAGGTGGTATGGGGGCGCAGGTGGAGCCAATGTTGGCGAGTGCGTCCGCCTCTTCATTGCTTTCGTGGCCTACATGCCGCAGCTCGCAGCCGTCGAAGTCCCCTTCGAGTGTGTCGTAGAGGCCGCGATAAGCGATCATATTGTCGTTCAGCGCGTCGCACTCGTGTATTGTCTGGTTGACGACCAGCTTGGAGTCACCGTAGATGATGAGTCTCTTGGCACCGCAGGCTTTTGCCATCCGCATCCCGTGCAATAGGGCCTCGTATTCAGCTTAGTTGTTGGAGGCAGTGAACTGCATTCGCAGAATGTATTTCAGCTTGTCTCCTTGGGGCGATGTCAGTATAACACCTGCGCCAGCCCCATCCTTGCGCTTGGATCCATCGAAGTGCATCTTCTAGAGGTAAGACATATCTGGCTTTTCGGGAAGCTGGTTCTCCATCCAGTGTACGAGGAAATCAGGGAGGACTTGCGACTTGATCGCGCCGCGCTTCTCATATGTAATGTCTCATGGAGACAGCTCGATTCCCTAGAGTGCGACTCGTCCGGTGGCGTCGGGGTTGTTGAGAATGTGCCCAAGTGGGGCGTCATTGACCACCACGATTGGGTGCTCCTGGAAGTAGTGGTGCAGTCGCCTGGCTGCCATGAAGACGCTGTATGCCAGGTTCTGGTAGTGCGGGTACCGCTGCTTTGTTGGTGTGAGCACCTCGCTGAGATAGTAGACCGGTCGCTGCACCCCATGGACCTTGATTTCCTTGGCACGTTCCACCACGAGCACCATGCTGACCACCTGGTTGGTGGCGGCGATGTAAAGCAGTAGTGGTTCTTTTTCCTATGGAGTCACTAGTACTGGCGAGGTAGATAGTAGACGCTTGAGATCTTCGAATGCTTCTTGCACCTCGTCGGTCCACTCGAACTTGTCAGTTTTGCGGAGAAGTTGGTAGAAGGGCAGTGCCTTTTCTCCCATGCGACTGATGAATCGACTGAGCGCCGCAATTCGTCCAGCCAGTTGCTGGACGCCTCTTGCATTTTCGGCTTCTCCATGGCCAGTATGGCTTTTATTTTCTTTGGGTTTGCCTCAATCCCTCTCGCGGAGATGAGATACCCGAGTAGTTGCCCAGATGGTACGCCGAAGGCGCACTTGTCTGGATTGAGCTTGATCCGGTAGCGGTCGAGGTTGGTGAAGGTCTCGCGTAAATCGTCGATTAGCGAGGCTTCCTCCTTTGTTTTGATGATGATGTCGTCGACGTAGACTTGGATGTTGCGACCAAGTTGATCTTTGAGGCAAGCCTGCATGCACCATTGATAAGTTGCTCCTGCGTTTTTTAGCCCGAAGGGCATTGTGTTGTAGTAGAACACACCAAAAGGTATTGTAAACACTGTTTTCTCTTGATCCTCTCCCTTCATTCGAATCTGATTATAGCCTGAGTAGGCGTCGAGGAGGCAGAGGCGCTCACATCCTGCGATGGAGTCGATGATTTGGTCGATTCGCGGCGGTGCTTATTCAGGGAGGTGAAATCCACGCACATCCGCAGGATATCCGTGTCCTTTTTAGTTACCAGCACCGTGTTGGCGAGAAGTACTTTCCTTGATCTTGCGTATGAATTTGGTGTCGAGGAGTCTGTTGATCTCCATTCCGACCGCTTTTGCTCTTGGTTCAGACAATCACCGAATTGTCTGCTTGAATGGCCTTGCGTTTGGGTTAACATTGTGTGCGTGCTCAGCGAATTCCCTGGGAACCCCTGGCATGTCCGCTGGACACCAGGCAAAGATTTCCCAGTGCTCACGGAAGAATTCGACGAGCGCGAGTTCCTATGTAGAACTCAAGTTGTTGGCGATGAGGGCCGTCTTGGTCGGGTCCGATGGGTGGACCTGTACTTTCTTCGTGTGCACCGACGAGTCGAAGGACAAGTTGGGTGAACTCGGCCGGCTCAGGGGAGGCAGATTGTTGTCTATCGACTCCTTCAATCTTGCAAGCTCCTCCTACATACCGAAGGACTGGGATATTCTATTGAATTCTCTATCGCAGCTGTCGGACCTCTCGAAGCTCCCGTTGATTGTGATGATGCCGTTTGGACCTGGCATTTTCATCTATAGGTAGGAATAGTGCGGCACTGCCATGAACCTAGCGAACGCGACGTGTCCGAGGATGCACTGGTACTGTGAGGGCCAGTCGACGACTTCGAAGTATCTGCGTTCGCGTAGAAAGTTTGCGGCATGCCGAAGATGACGTCGAGGTTGATTTTGCCCAGGGGATATATGCCCTTTTCTGGGACAATGCCGTGGAACATCGTGTCCGAGACCTCTAAACATGTCAAAGGGATCCTCATCGCACACAAGGTACTTGCGAACATGAGGTTGATGCCGCTCTCGCCATCCATGAAGACGCGACTCATGTCGAAGCCTCCGATCTGCGCCTCGAGTACGAGGGGACAGTGGCCTAGACGAGGGACTTGTCGCGGGTGGTCGCATTTGTCGAAGATGATGCAGGAGTCGATTCCGCTGAGGTACTTAGTGGTGGAGGGTGGAGAGTTTGTCGCCAAGTTGACTTGGCGAGTGATGGCCTTCTACACCCGATTTTAGGGGCGTCCCTTTTGGATCATCATATTGCCTACAGCCCGTGGGTATGGTTCGCCTCCGTGGTGCTGAGCTGGCGCAGCCACGGGCGGTGGTGGTCCGGGCGGTGGTGGAGGAGCTCCATGTGCCACGGCGCCTGGGGCGGTTCCGTAGCCCCTGTTTATCGCGTCGCGATTCATCCTAGCCAGGCCCTCGTGGAGCTTGAGGAACTCATGGCAGTCCTTGAGAAGGTGGCTGGATTTTTTCTTGCCGTCGTGCTTGTCGATGTAGAAGTGCACGTTGCACGGCCCGGACAGTTTGTCCTTGTTAGTTGTTATGGGTGCCTCTTCGTGAGTGCGGCGCTGCCATACTTGCGTGGTTTTCCCGGAGTCACGGTGTCCACCGCTGCGATAGCCGCTGTTGCGGTTGTCGTCGCGCTTGTTGTCGTAGCCGGCTGCGACCATGTTGATGTCGTCGCGATCATCGTAGATGCGCATTCGACGCTTTCTTCGGCGATCGCGTCTGCGCTCGAGTTCCGCTTCATTGTCAGAGTGAACGCGGTTTTTCACCGAGTCTTCTCCATGCTTGTTTTGTATCAACTATTTTATGTTTTGTCTACACTTTGAAGCATTTTTATACATTTTCTGGAACTAACCTATTAACAAGATGCCATAGTGCCAGTTGCCTATTTTCTGCTGTTTTTGGTTTCAAAAAAACTAGTAAGGAAATATTCTCGGAATTGGACAGGACAAAAGCCAAAGTCAATATTTTACCAGAAGGAACACGGAGTCTGAAGGGGGGCCACGAGGTGGCCACACCGTATGGTGGTGCGGCCACCCCTAGGCGTGCCACCAGGTGGTGTGGGCCCCTCGGGACTCCACCGACCTTGCCCCTTCGCCTATAAAAGTACCCCGAGACGAAAACTCTAGACACAGGATCAGAATTCCACGAAAAGTTCCACAGCGCCGCCACCACCGAAGAGGAGATTCAGGGGACAGAAGTCTCTATTCCGGCACTCTGCCGGGACGGAGAAGTGCCCTGGAGCCATCTCCATCGACTCCACCGCCATCTCCATCTTTGTTGCTGACTCCCATGATGAGGAGGGAGTAGTTCTCTCTCGAGGCTAAGGGCTCTACCGGTAGCTATGTAATCATCTCTCTCTCTATGCGTGATCTTATTGAGACCATGAGCTTTGTAATAAATAGATCTATTCTGCTACTCAAGTGCTTTAATTAATCTCTGCTTATCCCCACGTGTGTGAAGTTGATAGTGTGCATACCGTGTGGCACTTTGGCTAAGGTTACAGAAATACTTATCATGAGTATAATTTGAGTTGGATGTATCTATGAGATTGTGGTGTTTTTGGAACCATCTAGCACTCAAGGTGATAGTGAGGGGTTATCTATATGGGGAATGCGAACTTTAACGTGTGCTGTTATAGCCCTACATCGTCAAACCGGAGAGTAGTTCAGGGTAGCATAATGAAGAGAAGATATTTATATGAGAGTTTCCACTAGTGAAAGTATGATCCCTAGGCCTTGTTTCTAAGCATTGAAACACCGTTTACAATCAGTCCTGTTACATGTTTGCTTGCTCCCACTCTTATTTCAGATTGCAATTACCACTTATAATCATCCATGTTACTTGTATTTCACTATCTCTTTGCCGAACTAGTGCACCTATACACCTGACAAGTGTATTGGGTGTGTTGGGGACACAAGAGACTTCTTGTATCTTGATTACAGGGTTTCTTGAGAGGGATACCTTTGACCACTTCCTCCCTGAGTTCAATAAACCTTGGGTGATCCACTTAAGGGAAACTTGTTGCTGTTCTACAAACCTATGCACTTGGAGGCCCAAAACTGTCTACAAGAATAGAAGCGTGCGTAGACATCAAGCTATTTTCTGGCTCCATTGCCGGGGAGGTAAGGTAAAAGGTACTCACATCCTCTGACTACTAAGCTATCTTCTAGTACTGTTGCTAGTGTGTGAGTGCTCAAAGTTATTTCCTTTAGATTCTGCAATTATATCTTTTTGTTTCTTGTTTTTATTTTCACTAGTTAGGCTTAATGGAAAACAACAAAAAATTTAGAGAGCTTTATAGTACTTATCTTGAGTTAGGACATGAAGTGTTTGAAGAGAAAATTAAAAAACCTATGGAACTTTATTTGCGTGCTAATAGCAATATTATTAGTATAAATTCTTTGAACGCCATTATTGCTAATGCTATGGAAAAGTCTAAGCTTGGGAAAGCTAGTTTTTATGAAAATGATCTTTTTAGTCCCCCAAGCACGAAGGAGAAAATTTACTTTGATGATATTATGCCTCCAATATATGATGATTACAATGATGAATATGATATTTTCAGTCCCCCTACTATTGAGGAGAAAATTAATTATGATTACAATATACCTCCTATATTTGATGATTATGGTGATGAGAATAATAATGATAGCTATTTCGTTGAATTTGCTCCCACTATGATTAATAAGAATGACTATGCTTATAGGGAGAGTAATAATTATTTTATGCATGTGGCTCATGATAAGAATGTTTTATGTGATATTTATATTCTTAATTTTATTCATGATACTACTGAAAGTTATTATGAGAGAGGGAAAAATGGTTTTATGTATCTCAACAATATTAAGTTTCCCCTCTTTATGTTGAAAATTTTGAAGTTGCACTTGTTTTGCTGTCCTATGCTTGTTGCTTTGTGCTTTCATGATTTGTTTCTTTACAAGATTATTTTTCATAGGAAGTGGGTTAGACTTAAATTTGTTCCATATTTTCTTCTTGATGCTCTCTTTTACTTCAATTCATATTTCTTATGTGAGCATCATCGAAATTATCATGCCTATCTTAATGGCTATAAAGAAAGAGCTTTTGGGAGACCACCCATTATATTTTTACTTTCAGTTTATTTTTGTTTTGTTGAGTCTTGGAAGTTATTGTCTCTGTAGTAACCTATCCTTATCCTTTTTGTTTGGTTTTTGTGCCAAGAATAACCTCTAATGAGAGGGAAGTAAGATATGGGGAAGTTGTTGTCCCGAAACAGATTTATGTGCGTCACTGTAAAAAATTGTGAAACATCTCAGTATGTTGGATTGAGCTGTAATATTTTTTGATTATTCCCCAGGTTATTACCTAACTTTTGTTAGTTTTACACTTTTCGATTTGAGCAACAGAAGATGTTCTAAAAAATCATTCTTTACCTGCTGGTCTGTTTTGACAGATTTCTGCCATTATTTGCATTTGCCTCTTAATTGGTTTCTTTTTGAGTTCTCTTGGATCACTTGAGATTTTAAAATAAATTGCTACAGTAGCTTATGTTTTAATGTATGATTTAATTGAGTTGAAAGTGAACCCAAAGGATTATTATTTTGAATACACTAATGTTGCTAATGAAGATTGTATGAAGTTTTGTATGAAGGAAGTTTTCAAGTGTAGGGAGAGAATGATATGATGAGATGAAGTATGGACAAAAGCTCAAAATTGGGGATGACACCCGTGTCACCCCAAGAAATATTCAAGAAGTACAAACGTCAAATCTTGGGGATGCCCAAGGCATCCCCTTCTTCATCAATAATCTCAGGTCTTCTTTCAAGACACTTTATTTTGATTACCTTATGCATTATGTGTTGTTCTTAGAGCGTCTTTGTTTTTAGTTTTCTTTTGATTTCTTTGCCGCAATAAGTTGGTTGGATCCCAACATACTTCTTTTGGAGAGAGACACACCCCGTTATTCATTGCCTAGAACACTCTAGTTTTCACTCTTATTGTTATGTGAGTGTTCTCCTTTGCTAGCACTGCGTTTAGCTTTAGTTTTCTTATTCTTTTGGCTTAGAACTTTTTTAGTTCTTCTTTGTAGTGGGTGATACATGCTCTGTGGTCTTTATTGATTATTATCTTTGAGAATTGTTTCAAATAAGTCGATTGGTGTTGGAAAAGAGTAGGAAGTTTCATGCTCATAGTGGTACAAAAGGAAGCTTGTTTTGACTATGACTTAGACTTTATCATGTCATGCTAGATGTTGCTTTGACCATATGCTTAGTGTTTATTGTTGTAGCATGACTTGTTTCAAACAATTGAGATTGCTTAATGTGCCTTGAAATAATCATGCGTTGTTTTAGCATACAAAAGCATAATATTGTGGTACTCTCCTTTGATGCTTTATTTGGGTTGACTTGGCATATGCTTACACCATGCTAAGACTATGAATCAGTCACCATAGCCTCTATGATCATTTAGTTTTTGACTTGCAATATCACTTTATGCTTTAATTAATAATGTTTTGTCACTTTGCATGATTATGGCCATTATTGCTCTCTTAGTTGGTCGCTCCCAGTCTTTTGCTAGCCTCCACCTATACTGAGTATGAGTTATACTCATGCATCCAACTCCCAAGAAACCAAGTTATTCCAAAAAGTCCACTATAAATTCCTATGCATGGTGTGTTACACCATTCCAAGTATATTCATGTTTTATCTACCTTCCAAATTAAACTTTTGTTATGTGAAAACTAGTGATTAAAGCTCTCACAAACTTGATGGCACAGTTTATTTTCTTGCACTTAATAAACTTGAACCATTGTGTCCATTTATGCTGCTTATATGCTTGCTCTTTATAGTTGTGAATTAGCAGACCAATGCTACCATGGGGAACGCTTTCAACATTGCACTTATTATTTAGTTGATATCATGTTCTTTTGTTTATGGATCCCGACGGTGTGAAATAAAAGGGGAGCTTGTAAGCTCATGGAGTTTGTATGTGTGTTAGAGAAACGCCTGGGCGGCTAGCCTAAGCCATGCCTAATCATGGTGGAAACTTGCAGCATAACCATAGTGAACATTCTGTGAAGCATCCTCAACAAAAACCTATGCAAATAGAAAATAAAAATATCGTTGAGATGCTCATTGTCTGTTGCCTTGTCATTTTGATATGGGAAAGCTCCTGTGTCATGGGGAAGCGGGTACCCCGTTGGTGGTTCTCCATGATACACATGTACTTACAATGGCAAGAACTTACTTGTGACTAAAGTTGAGTAGCATGAGGTTCGGTACTCGTAAGCAAGGGGCATGAGATTTTGAACTTATAACTTGTCAAGCATATCCTCATATTTGTGTCACTTTAACCTTAATCACCTCAAGATGCTTATGATAGGGGCAATGAGAGCTGAAAGCTAATAAGTACCATAATTTTTGGAAGCTCTTTATGAAACTTGAAATCCATGCTTCCCTCTGTGAAGGGCCTTTCTTTTTTACTTTTATGTTGAGTCTCCATATTCTATATTTATGCACAAATTGAGAGAGCATAGTGGTCATTCTTAGTTTAATGTGCATTATCCCAAAACTTATTGATTGATTCATAACTTTGATATTGCTTGTTCTTAAATTATTTGTATCTAGTCACCCTTATGAAATTTGAAGATGTCCTATGCATTTATGTTTTGCTATACCATGAGGGACAAGATGAATACCACTCTTATTATGTTTTCTATATGTGAAACAAACAAACGTCTTTCAATGCATTTTTATTCATGATCTTTTGTTTGTACCTTTTTAAGTTGCAACTAAGTTGCTTTATCTTATTGTTAGAACTATATGTTTCATGTTTATGTTAGAGTACTATGATCCCAGCTATCAATGTTTTACAATACCTTGATCAAGATTGTGATGGTGCATGTCACCTCAAAAATTATTCTTTTTATCACTTACCTACTCAAGGACGAGCAGGAGTTAAGCTTGGGGGTGCTTGATACGTCGTAAACATATCTATAATTTTTGATGCTCCATGCTTGTTTTGTATTAACTATCTTATGTTTTGTCTACACTTTGAGGCATATTTATACATTTTCTAGAACTAACCTATTAACAAGATGCCACAGTGCTAGTTGCCTATTTTCTGCTGTTTTTGGTTTCATAAAAACTAGTAAGGAAATATTCTCGGAATTGGACAGGACAAAAGCCAAAGTCAATAGTTTACTAGAAGGAACACGGAGTACAAAGGGCAGCCGAAGGGGAGCCACAAGGTGGCCACACCCCTAGGCGCGCCACCAGGTGGTGTGGGCCCCTCGGGCTTCCACCGACCTTGCCCATTCGCCTATAAAAGTACCCCGAGATGAAAACCCTAGACACAGGATCAGAATTCCACAAAAAGTTCCACAACACCGCCGCCACCAAAGAGGAGATTCGGGGATAGAAGTCTCTGTTCCGGCACCCTTCCAGGATGGAGAAGTGCCCCCGCAGCCATCTCCATCACCATTGCTGACTCCCATGATGAGGAGGGAGTAGTTCTCTCTCGAGGCTAATGGCTCTACCGGTAGCTATGTGTTCATCTCTCTCTATGCGTGATATTATTGAGATCATGAGATTTGTAATAAATAGATCTATTCTGCTACTCAAGTGCTTTAATTAATCTCTGCTTATCCCCACGTGTGTGAAGTTGACAATGTGCACACCGTGTGACACTTTGGCTAAGGTTACAGAAATACTTATCATGAGTATAATTTGAGTTGGATGTCTCTATGAGATTGTGGTATTTGTTGGAACCATCTAGCGCTCAAGGTGATAGTGAGGGGTTATCTAGATAGGGAATGTGAACTTTAAGGTGTGCTGTTATAGCCCTGCATTGTCCAACCGGAGAGTAGTTCAGGGTATCATAATGAAGAGAAGATATTTATATGAGAGTGTCCACTAGTGAAAGTATGATCCCTAGGCCTTGTTTCTAAGCATTGAAACACCGTTTACAATCAGTCCTATTAAATGTTTGCTTGCTGCCACTCTTATTTCAGATTGCAATTACCACTTATAATCATCCATATTACTTGTATTTCACTATCTCTTCGCCGAACTAGTGCACCTATACACCTGACAAGTGTATTGGGTGTGTTGGGGACACAAGAGACTTCCTGTATCTTGATTGTAGGGTTGCTTGAGAGGGATACCTTTGACCACTTCCTCCCTGAGTTCGATAAACCTTAGGTGATCCACTTAAGGGAAACTTGTTGTTGTTCTACAAACCTCTGCACTTGGAGGCCCAACACTGTCTACAACAATAGAAGCGTGCGTAGAGATCAATGTACAACTTAATAAGCAAATGAAATATCACCTACGATATCTAGATATGCAAGTTAATAAGTAGACAAAATCAACTATGGTACCTGGTTATCTAACTTGATAATTAGACAAAAAGCAACTGATATATCTGCATATACAACTTAATAATACAAAAAGCAAGGTCCCTATATATGCAAATTGATAGGCAAACAAAAGCAACTAAGATAAGAAGCTAAAGTAACTAGATACTAATGAATTAGATCTAAAAACAACCTAATTCGAACGTATAATACAACTTCAAGTTACTTGGTTACATAGGTAAAAATAACTTATCATATGACAGATTGCCTACAAAAAATAGTCAAGAAGGAAAACAAAAACCTAGTTCATAATGGTGTAAAACAAAACTTACTAAGTGGTGGTAAGTAATCAGATTGTATAGCTAAATCAATTTAACAAGGGACAGTGTGTCGATAAAAGCATCTAAATATCTACTTGGTTTTTAACAGGAATCAGATAAGCAAAAACACAACTAATCCTCCTAGGATATACAACTTAATAATTGTACAAAAGGCGACTACTATAAGATGCCAAAGAAAATAGATCTAATCAAGTGTATCTACAACAAATTTAGAGAGTCACCTTGACAACCGGACATACTACAAATTTATAGAGCACTAACCAGATGGGATTATACATGAGAATATAAATGAATAATTCTTTGGTTCACCACGAAACAGTCAAGGTTGTCTACCAACAGTTTGAACAACTACCAGATCAACAAGGGGGAATGGAAATAAATAGGGACAAAGATTGAATCACAACATGCTAATGATGAGTAAATCATTCAAACTAGAGCATTAGCTAGAGAGGAGGAATAACTTATCGAGTAGTTGTAGCTAAGATGTCAGCGCTGCCACATATGCGATGCAGTGAACCCACAACCATCCCATGGCAATGGGGCAGACACCAGAGCCATGGACAGAAGCAAGGTCGACCTAGAGCTTGAAGGGAGGTGAATGCGTCATGGATGAGCAGCAGGGGCCGCGCCAGGATCATGCCGAGAGGAGGAGACTTCGAGGTTCTTCTAGGGTAGTCACTGTTGAGTACCACCACAGGTGTCAGTAGATTGAAGGGGTGTATAGCATCACTACTGTAGGGGCATAGAGCATCATGGCTACGGGGAATCGGCAGAGGAGGCTGATCCGGATACTCTCCGGTGTGTAGTGGTGTCGGTGGCGGCTGGAGCGGCACTAGGGCTGATAGGGATTTGGGGGCGCTCGAGAGTCGCGTGCGAGAGACAGACTGATAAACTAGTCGCTATAGAAACATGCCGTCATGCATCTTGATCGAGCATCGGATGACCACAAAGCGAGTGCTCGTTTGTGAATCGTGTCATCTGGCATCCAAATGTTTTTTTAGCATTTGGGTTCTTATTTTGGTATTAATTAATCAATCCATGCCAACCATGCCATCTCATCAAGTCATGCATGTCAATCACAAATTAATTCTTTGCATTATTTTGTGTGTGGTCGTGGATGGTATATGTCGAAGATTGAAGTCTCACGAAGGAACTGAGATACCAACAAGCCTCGGATTCGTGGGGGGGGGGGACTGAACACGTGATTTAGATCTTGTTGAAGCTGTTATCAGCAATGGAGCTCGCGCATGACATAGAGATGACACAGGTTTTTTACCCAGGTTCGAGACCCTCGTGAGGAGGTAAAGCCCCTACTCCTGCTTTGTTGTATTGCTCGTGGTACTTGGCGAGGGTGTAATGGTGAGTGAAAGTCTAGACTTTTAGATTGTAAGGATTGACCCCTTCTAAGGTTATGGTAGCTCCCCTGAAATGGTGGCACTAGGCTTCTTCCCCCAATTATTGGCGGTAAGGGTCACCACATTCCCACGCAAGGAGAGCCGATGCACACGCCTAATTTACATGGACTAGGTCTAGGATCTTTAGGGAGCTTTAGTCTAAGGTAGAAGTCGCCTGATGGCATCCCCTCTGCGGCTCCAGGTCATCTTTTGACCTCTTGCACCAAAGTGGTAATGTTGATTTTGAGGGCCACTGGTGCCATCAGACCGATTATATAACGAAAATGGCCAGGAAACATCTCCATTTACCGAGGAGGGAAACACTTATGGGGGTAAAGTGGAACCACCCGTTGGGTTGTCGTCTTGCCCTTGTGAAGCAATGTGAGGGGCGAGATAGATATTTGTCGGAGGAAAACATTGCCTCGCCGAGGGTCCTAAGTTGGTGTTGTTGTCCTCATCGATGCTCTGGTCTCGAGGGGTGTTATAGCGGACCCAGCTCTGAGGCAGCCTCCGCACTCCACTTGGACTCTTGAAGGGAGCCTGCCTCTTGATACCTCTAGAAGGGGAGCGCGAGCGGGGGGGGGGGGGGGGGCAGTAACCAGTGGGTCATGGTACCCCATGTGCCAGGGACCCGACAGTAGCCCCCGTGCGCTTAGCTTGCACATGTCTACTAACGGGAATGAAGAGTCAAGGGGCCAACTAATGTTAGTCCCACGTCGGTCATGTAAGCGCACGATCTCTAAGGAACTCATCGGAGTCGTTCATGTAGGACCGAGCAGAAAGGTGACCGTCGGATGCTGGAACCGCTGCTACCGCTATTTGGCCTCAAAGCTCAACCCTTCCATAAAAAGCCGAGCCTGTGCTTGAATTGTTCACTCCGTATTCCTCTGCCGCCTTCTTCTCCTTAGTCTGCACTCACCGCCATCTGTTCATTATTCTAGTTCCTGCCATGGCACCTAATAGATCCCGGGACACCTTAGCCGTGGAGGGCGCACCAGCGGTGAGCAACTGCTTGCTCCCTAAGTCAAAGATCATCAATGAGGAGGGCCTGGAGAAAGTTTGGTGGCTGGTTGCCTAGGGCACGAATGAGTGGGGTGCCACTCGGATGTGGTCCGACACGGCGGGCTATCTCGACCAGCCGGACACCGCGTACCCCGTCTTCGCACACTTCATCACCATCAGGATGGTGCTGCTGTTCTCCCCTTCTTCCTTGCCACCCTTGAATATTATTGAATTCAGCTGCTCCACCTCCATCCGCTTAGTGTGACCCTCCATGCCATCTTTGCATACTAGTGCGAGGCCTTCGTGGGGGTGGCACCGTTAGTGGCATTGTTTAGGAACTTCTACACCCTCTATGTTTCTACGGCACGGGAATGCCTTGGCTACGTCTCCTTCTCCACTGATGATGGTGCGTATTTTCTCCCCTTGTCGATCTTTGGGAGGGTAGAGGATTTTGCCGGGACTGAGTCTTCGTGGATACTTGATGAGTGCATATTTGCATCATGTTTTATATTATTATTTTGCACTATAGTTGTAGGATCTTGGCATTTTATGGCATTCACACGCACATTTTATGTCTATTTTCACCAGGATCAGGACAGATGATGATACAATAGACACAATTCTTGGAGCAGTTGTATTGGGAAGAAAAGAAGTAAAAAACAACGTAAATTGCTTATTTGGGAAATATCAATAACACCAGAAGAAAACCCAAAGATATCAAGGCATCTAAACGGTTTGACGACCAACTATACGGCGAGAATAATTTTCTGGCCTTATAGTTCCTGCCGTATAGTTGGCGCCGCCACCGCCTCCTCAGATAGTTTCACCCCATGCAACTGGATCAGAGAGACGACATACAGAAAAACCATAAATTGCCGAAACCTCACCTCCGGAAGGCATCTGGAGGGGGAACTCGTCCACCAGGGATCCATCTTCGCCATGTGCAGATCTGGGAGGCCAAGGCATCGATCTTCATCATCAACCATTGGATCACCACCATCTCCATCCATCCCATCTACATCTTGTCTAGATGTTGTTGTAATTTCCGTACTCGTTGTGGATTTATATAAGTACTATTCATCTATGATAGATTCCATTGTTATTGCCATGATGTTGATTGCCTCCATGTCTGAGTAGATCATTAGTTCTTAGGGAGATGGAGAAACCCTAGTATGAGATTGAAATAAGATAAAGTTTATTATGATATTCATCGTTGTGACCATGCGTTAGATTGTCTTCATCTTGATATTGGAAGAAGTCGACCTCTCAATATTTGCCTCTTGTGGGGACTTGATGGAGGGAACTACTTGTTGGTAGATGGAGGTGTGTTAGCACTTACAGTGACTATAAAGCTGTTGGCACCCCTTATGTATCAACTTGGGAACTAAGGAAACTCATGGAACTCTATGCATGCCATGGGATACGTCCTACGGGATTAAGTCCCTTAATAGCGCAGTATTTCGATTGATGTTGATTGCTGACTGCTGTGGTTATGAGTATGATGTGAGCAGTGGTTGCTTCCTATTTGCCCAAATATGGAGTTCCTCCCACACATACACAGTTGAGAATGTTCATGATAATAATATTTACCTTAGTACTTTATAATGCTAGAGGTGTATCCGCTACTCCCTGAGAACACATTTTTCCTATTGCAGTTCCAATCTCTTTTACATACGCGATACTTACTTTCTGTGTTTAGTTGTTTTACTTTACTTATTGTTCTCTTATACCAAAAACCCCAAAACACCTTTTTACACAATACTCACATTTTATCTTGTTACTTAGAACTTTATTTAGCATTTCTATTATAGTATTTAATTCAAGAGTTATTGGACTTCAGACTCCTTCTCCCTGTGGGATCAATATCTTTATTTCGAAACTAGCTACAAACTATTTGTGCACTTGCAGTCATCAAGTTATTTTCTGGCACCGTTGCCGGGGAGCTAAGCGCTGTTGGTCTTTTAGTTTTTGCTTATTTATTTTTTTCTTGCTAAGTTTTGTTTTGAGGTACAGGTTTCCAGCAACATGATGGAGTTTGAGCATATGGTTAGTGCTAACCCACTCAGCCACTTTGGGAGGCCCTATGATATTTATAAAAGAAACAACTCCAACTAGAAGACAAGTGAGTTTGAAATAAATCCTCTACTACTTGGTATTCTACACAAGAAGCAATTTACTGGAGATGAAGAAGATCCTGATCCATATGAGCATATTGCATGTTTCAAAGATATATGTGGCACTTTCCAATTACTGGGATATACCGCTAATGAGGTAAGGGTAAAACTTTTTAGTCAGACTTTGACTAGTACAACTCTCTCATGGTATAAATCTCTACCCCCAGAAGGCACTACTACTTGGGATAATTTAGCTAGTGAGTTTCTAGCAAAATATTATCCATTATCAAAATCTTTTGGAATCAGGCGTCTTATAATGACTTGGAGGAACCATCCTAATGAATGACTGGTAAGAGCTTATATCAGATTTAAAGATTTACTTAATCAATGTCCTCATCATGATTTGTCTGAATGGTATTTATTGCATATCTTCTATGGTGGTTTAATTAAACCTAATAAAATTGAAATAGACTCTTGCGCAAGAGGATCTTTTATGAATCTTCCTATAACTAGAGCTTGGTCTTTACTTAATAGAATTCGCGATCATAGAGTTTCATGGAATTTTGGTCTAGGAAGCGAAGGAGGCATAGAAATAGATTATGATTGTATTCATGACTATAATAAAAAGGGCCATGTTAACAAATTATCTAAATAATTTTATTTGGATTCAGATCTTGTGTTGCATGTTGTTAAAGCTTTTAAAGAACACATCAAAGCTCCAAAAGAGGGTTTGGTCAAGTATGATCCACCATCCGAACCTAAGAAGAAAGAAGTTAAAGCAAAACTGGCCACCCTAGAACCAATATATGAGATACCTTTCCCTAAAACTACACAAAAGCATATTTTTGAATATGAACAGGTCAAAGCAGTACAGGAGAAGAAGGAAGAGGGAAGTATGCTAGAAGTTGAGGAACATCTGGAAGAAACCAAAGATGAAGAGGTAACAGGGGAAGGAATTATGGCTATGTATGCACATTGTAACATAGTTGAACTTGATAAAGAGACTTCTGTATTGGTTGAAGGTAAAACAAATGTAAAAGATGTGGGTAAGCTTATTCTTCCCTGCATATTTAAGGAAACCTCGCATTATGGTTTATGCGATCTTGGCACCGAAGTTAATGTTATATCTTATGATTTTTATTTAGAAATAAAAGAAGAAATAGAACTGGCTACAATTGAAAATACTGATATGACAATCATGTTAGCCAATAAAACTCTTAGAATTCCAATGGGATTAGTTGAAGATGCAACTGTCACAATTGGCAATAAAAAAATTCCTATCAATTTTGTAGTTGTTGATATGCTAGTTGACACTCTTTGCCGAATTATATTTGGAAGAAACTTTTTGAGTGATGTAGGTGCCAAAGTAGATTTCAAAAAGGAGATTGTGTCTCTTAAGCTTGGGGAAGCGGAAAAATAATTCCACTTTTCCAAATTTAAAGACAGACCTCTGCAAATACGAGAAGAAGAGAAAGAGAAAACTATTGAGGAAATGGCAGCTCTCTTCTTTAGTGATCAAGAAGAAGAAATAAATGAAGACTCAAATTATGGAGAAATAGTTATGGAGGATAAGTACCTAGAAGAACTAGAAGGTGAATTTGATTCACTTCCCATTATAGGTCCTCCAACTAATGAGGCTTTCGAAGAGCCAGAAAAGAGAGGGGACGAGGAATTACCACCCTCAGAATTGAAGACTCTACCAGATAATCTTAAATACAGATTTTTAGATGATACAAATAAATTTCCTGTTATTATTAGTGCTAAACTTTCAGGAGATGAAGAAGAAGAACTCATGAAAATACTAAGGAGCATCGCAAGGCCTTTGGGTACTCAATGGATGATTTGAAGGGAATTAGTCCCATGATAACCGTCCATTGAATATTCATGGAGGAAGGTGCTAAACTAGTTGCGGAATTTAATAGACGACCGAAGCCCGAAATAAAAGAAGTGGTATGAAAAGAAATAGTACGCCTATTGGACGCGGGTATAATCTATCCTGTAAAATAAAGTGAATGGGTAAGTCATATTCATTGTGTCCCAAAGAAGGGCGGTTTTACTGTTGTTCCTAATGAAAACAATGAATTGATACCTACTAAAACTATTGTTGGACATAGGATGTGTATAGATTTCATGAAATTGAATAAAGAAACTAGGAAAGATCACTATCCTTTACCGTTCATAGATCAAACTTTAGAAAGGTTAGCAAACCACACTCATTTTTGCTACTTGGACAAATATTATGTTTTTTCTCAAATAGCTATTCATCTTGATGACCAACTTAAAACAACTTTCATTAGTCCTTATGGTTTACATGCTTACCGTCAGGTGCCTTTTGGTTTATGTAATGCTCCAGCTACTTTTCAAAGATGCATGACTGGTATCTTTGCGAATTTTATAGAACCGATAATGGAAGTATTTATGGATGACTTTTCTGTCTATGGAACTTCATTTACTAGTTGCTTGGATAATCTCAAAAGAGTTTTGCAGCACTGCGAAGAAACCAATCTTGTTCTAAACTAGGAGAAGTGCCATTTTATGGACATAAGGTATTAAGTAAGGGAATTGAAGTGGATAGAGCTAAGGTTGAGCCCATAGATAGAATGTCATAACCTAGGGATATAAAAGGTATAATAAGTTTCCTTGGTCATGTCGGTTTTTATAGAAGGTTCATTAGGAATTTCTCTAGAATATCTAAACCTTTGACTAACCTTCTGCAAAAGGGAGTAAGATCTAATTTCAATGACAAATGTCTTGTAGCCTTTGATAAACTTAAACATGCTTTATCCCGTACTCTTATCATTAAACCACCTATTTGGGATATGACTTTTGACTTAATATGTGAAGCTAGTGGTGATGTTGTAGGACTAACTCTAGGACAACACATAGGTCACATATTTAATATTATACATCATGCTAGTAGAACTCTTAATAGTGCTCAAAAGAATTATCCTAAGGAAGAGAGGGAACTTTTTGCTGTATTTTTCTCTTGCGATAAATTTCGTTCTTATATAGTTGATGCAAAAGTAAGAGTTCATACGGATCATGATGGTTTAAAAGAACTCCTTGAGAGGAAAAATCATAAGCCAAGACTGATCCGTTGGATCCTTTTATTTCAAGAATTTGAGTAGCAGATTATGCAGAGGAAAGAAATAAAGATGTTGGATGCAGTGTCCACATTCGCCCAGCAAGACACCAATCTTATTGAGAGGAACTTTAGTCCTGGTGATTTTCATTTACGAGAATTATTAAATGAACTAAGGTCAATTCCTCCAAAAGAGAAGAAGTCTTTGTTGTTGGAGGAGCTTGTCATTCCCGAATAAGTAAATGGTAAGTGCAAGATAAGTGTTCTTACTCAAATAAGTGATTTGTTTTCACAAATTGTACTTCTGAAATTTTTGCCTTTGAATTCCTTGTGTTTTTCTGAAGTTTCTGAAGGTTTTTACCAACTATACGGTCACAATATACGACCGGAGAAAAATCTCCAGCCGTATAGTTGGTCGTTAAACCTTCTATATCTTCTTTGCGAAACTGTTTGCTGTCTGGAAACTATACGGTCGCAACTATACGGCCAGAGAAAAGTCCTCCCGCCGTATAGTTGGTCGTTAAACTCTCAGACATTTTCAATTTTGATGTCTAGATCTATACGATCGCAAATATATGGCTGGAGAGAAGTCCTCCCGCCGTATAGTTGGTCGTTAAACTCTCAAACATTTTCGATTTTGATGTCTGGATCTATACGGTCGAACGATACGGCCGGAGAAAATCCTCCCGCCATATAGTTGGTCGTTAAACTCTCAGACATTTTTCTTTTACTTTTTTGTTTATTAAAAAAAGGTTTTGTCAGTTCTGAGTCGGTAACTTAATCGACCTGGACTAGAGATATTTGGAAATATCTGCGTGGAACCAACTATACAGCCGAAGCTATACGGGCCACGCCCGTATAGTTGGTCGTTATGCGGCAGGACTCCTCCAAATCCATGATTTCTTTCCCTGTTTCGTTAAGATTCTTTTCTTTTGCGAGAATTTGGTGTTTCTCATGAGTTTTACCGACCTCTGACCCCCCTTATATACTACCATTGTATCTCTCTCTAATCATAATTCCAGAAACCAATCTACCTCATCATATGTGAGGACACACAAACCAAAGGACAAAAGCCAAGGAGAGAAGTTCCTATGGAGATCGGGAGTAATAGCGAGCAAGGCAAGGAGATCAAGATCATCCCTATAGAGTTCCTCGATGCCGACAATGAATGTCGAAAGAGGGAGTTGAAAGCCCTCGAGCTAAAGATTCAAGAGATGGACAAGGAGATGCCGGGGACACCCAAACATCTTCGGTTGCTGCGACTTCATCTTGATAAACTTGACGAAGATATTAAGCAGACAACCAAATCAGGTTTTCTATGTGTCTTAAGGCGATACAAACCCTTCAAGAAAACAATGACCTCATTAAAGAACAAGTGAAAGTGCTGGAGAGGAATGATCTTTTCTACAAGCTGCGTGTTAAAGAATTAGAGCACTACAAGGAATCTGCTCACCTATGACCCTCCATTTTCGTCACAGAAACGTCACAATAATCCAGTTATGATGATCCTATGACAAAAATGAGATCGTCGAAAGCTGGGCGTCGCAAATGAACTATAATGACGATTTTGGTAAAATCGTCATAACCGTCTATGACGATATTTGATCGTCATAATATCTATGACGATCCAATATCGTCATGGACCATCTAGCCTAGCCAAGTCAGATCCTATATGGCCGATCCGACATGGCAAAACTATGACGAAATTAAATCGTCTTAAACCAAAATCAGCCCAGTCCATTTCGATGGTCTATGTGGGCCTAGCCCAACAATTCTGGCTTGTTTATATTTTCCCTATCTATTCTGGTTATCTACATGGGCTAGCCCATAGGATTTGTTTTCTTGGCCTCAACCTTTTCATAATCCAATTATTTTCTAATTTTAGGCCTTTTCTACAGTCCTTTTATTTATCTATTTGGGCCTTTTTGTCTTGTGGGTCCCAATTGTCAGTTCCTTCGAGAGTGAGTCTTAGACATGAGGTTCTAATATATTTCACAGCTAATCAATAACCAATATTCCAATCATAGAACAGTCGGAACAGACGTGAAATTTGACACTTTACATCACAGCAGTTAGAACACACATGGAATTCCACACTTTACATCACAACCTATTCAATGATCAAATCTTTCATACCCTTGAGTTTCCAAATTAGACTCTCAGCAAGTACTCTAGAACTTCTTCAACCCATAGCTCTTGTAAATGAGACGATTTTCTTGGTGTACTCGGCCGCCTTCCAGCAGGTCAATACCCTCATTGTTCTTAAAGCTCCCATGCAACCAATCAATTAATTCTCCGACAACAGAAATGGTTTGTGAGAATATACACCATGCAGAACCATAAAAATATGTTGAAGACTCGTGCCAACATAGATTGAGTAGTGATGCACAAAGGGGGTAAGATATTACAATGGAAGATGTGGATCTTGGTTCATCTCTTTAGACCATTAAAATACACACACACACATATATATATATATATAGACAACCTAAGGCAGATTCTAATAACTGTAGGTAACACATGAGCTCATTAGAGAACTAGCACAGACGTGTAATTGATTACCTAGGTCCAGGTATCAAATGAAAAGCATAATATACTCAGAACCTAATATGTTGGTCATTCATTGTTCTCCACCTTCTCTAAAATACTAGAATAGGCGCCAAAAGAAAATCCTACGCATTGACTATGAAACTTAATGAACAAAAAATCACGCACCCTAGACAGTGAACTGTACAACTAAATCTATACACACATAATAACTTAACATGTGTTGAGCTTTCCTTTTTGCATCATAAATACACAAAAAATTACATAATGCAAATCTGATATAAGTTCTAAGCCCAAGGAACAGCAAACAAGATGAGATAGACCTAACAATTTTATGGATCTTGCTACTAAAATAATTTCCCAGATGCATCAATCAACCAATAAGAATACAGTATAATACAAACACAAAAGGTTTTTTTATTAGGAGAGATCTATATAGAACACACCTTGCAAGGACGACCCTTGCATATAGCCTGCTGCAGGTAGGTCTTGGAGGAGCCAAAGTCAGCCTTGGAAAGTGGCAACCACCGGTGTACGACATCTCTGATGATCCTAGAGTCCTTACACAATAAAGAGCCAAAACAAACAGGTCAAGGACAGGATGAGTAATCGAAGTCCATTGGATTCTTCCGCAGATCTGTATTAGAGAGGTGCAAAATAGATAGGCGGCGGAACAAAGGCGCTTACCATATGGACCGGCTTGTTGTTGGGGGTGCTTCTCCGCTAGTCCTTCCTGAAACCCTCCAGTATAAAATCTTCATTTAGACTTAGAAAAGTAATTGCCCAAACAATTTAGATAGAAGAGAAGCATTGATCATGCATATCTTTTTTTGGTGTGGACCAAAGTAAATGAGCCAACACAAAGCAGTACTGTCATGATATACAAGATTGTTTTAGTAAGGCATTCTGTCATGATATAGAAGATAGACTGCAGTAATATCATGATATATAAGAAATAGTAATCTGATACGTATCTGCAGTTGTCTTAAATTAATATCAATATCCAACGACCAGCTGATTCAGCAATAGAATGAGAGTACCAGATTAAAAATGCATGGACATCACAATGACAAGTGAAAGCACTCGAGCTATCCTAACAAAAAAATTCAAGCTTGAGAAGAAATAGAATATTGGAGCCAAGTGCCCACATGTGTTCGTATAAATTAGACGAGATGTAGCTTCATCCTCAGGCTAATCAGTGTCAGCATGCTTGTATAAATCCCACCAGCATCCCATCTGGCAAAGCCAGCTGCCAATGTTTAATCTAGCTAGCACCGCATTAGGAAAAACCAGTGCCGAACGCCCTAGTATAGTACATGGATCCCATTTATGATTATATAAACTAATTGCACGAATCAAACCAAAACAACACAAGAAAAAATCAGAACAAGTATAGAACAGCTAGAGCATTTCTTTTTTCTAAGAATTTGAGGTATAGCCTTCACTTTTTTAATGTGGAATAGCTTTATTCCATTAAATTTGGTCAACACACTCGTTGGCCACCAGTACAGAAGCAGAGTTCAGAACCTCTCAGTGCAAAAACACATGAATGAATAACTTAAAATCTGTAATACTTGGATAATTGTATGTGATTGTTCTTCCTTGTCAAGTGCTACAATTGCTTGCTTCAGTGAGGCTTGTGGAAAGTTCTTCATGATTAAGTGGCTGGAATTTAGGGATTGCAGTAGTCACTAGTCTCTCCTCAGTTAATAGCTGCATAAGAAATATTCACTATTTAGACCTACGGGGCTACAAATAGCAAGTCAAACTAGTAAGAAGAAGTGCACATGAGATAGCATTATCCATATTCCTTAACTAATTTAATAAAATACAATCATATTTCGAGTCAATAATGCACTTAGAACAGAGCATACTACTTCCACATTTCTTATTATGAATGTATTAATCAGAAATATGTTATATTTCTCGTAACACGACAATGAGCAAATTAATCAATATTTTAAATAACCAGCACCTTAGATTATCTATTAGAATTTGTACATAGTTAAAAATCCACATGGCACCGTAAATACATATAGTTTCCATTAAACTACTTTTAACTTATCTACAAGATCTACAAGACTGCATAGTGTCAACCATGTCCTAAGTTCAAATAGAAGAAGATTTACCAATAATTTCAGGGTAGGACTGTTTTAGACTTAGTAAATTGTTTGCCGGACTACCAATAGTTTTTCAAGACAACATGTATGTATTGTCAAAAGAAGATCAGTAGGGAGTTGGGGACATAGAGAGAGGCTCTCACATGGTGTCCCATCCATGATGAAGACCATCTCGTTCCTTAGGTGGTACATGAACCTACCACTGGATGGGAACATGGACCATCCCTCCTCGGTGTAGGGACAGTCATTGCTCGACCGCACGAACCGAATCAGCTGCCATGCTGTCACCACATCCCGAATTAGTTTCCTGATCTGGCGATGGAGGGGATCGGTCAACACCAGGCCAGCGTGTCATTCATGGAGAGTAGCAGCAGAAGAAGGATAGCCTCACCGTCGTGGCGATGCATCAGGAGGAAGTGGCGCCCTCCTCCCGGATGAGCACCAGAGACAGAACGGGCAGATCTCGCCACCGATGAGTGCGGGCATCCATGTTGCGTAGAGGAAGGTTGGAGAGGAACTAGATAAGTCGCGAGAGACCGGGCTTGTTCCTCCACGACGACGACCTGTAGTGTACTGGCTAGGGTTCGCATGCACAGGGGTGCGGCAAGGAGAGGAGGATATGGGCAAAGGTGCGGCAAGGAGAGGTTGATATGGTTGCGGCAGTGTGGATCCATCGGAGGAGAAGAGCGAGGGAGAGAAAGACCAGAGATGGATGTGGGTGTGGCAGCGGTGGAGATAAGGGTGAGGGTTAGAGGATGGATTTGGTGGCGATGGATTTGGTGTGTGCGCCAAATATTCTCCCATGTGCGTGCGATGGATGCCAGGTCATCGATCCGTGCAAGTTTCCACAATTCACATCCCATCCGTTCATTAGGTTCACATCCTACGACTAATATTGTCCTTCTCTTATATCTTGATCTGTCTAGCAATTATGGCGATTTTGTCTTTAGAAATTATGACGGTTTTTGGCAAAATCGTCACAGTTTAATAAGGATTTGGCCCTCCCAAATAGTTTACGACCATCTGGTGTAGAATCGTCATAAATTTATGATGATTTCATTTGCGGTCACTACCAAAATGTCATAGGTTGACACATTCCTTGTAGTGGAGGCTGTCAATCAATTCCTCCGCCTTAGGCTTCCCGTGAAGAGAAGCTACCACATGCCATGGTGCCATAGTGATCTACAGTAATCACGGTATCAAATAATCGCAAGGTATTATTTGATCCCGCCTGGCTTGATTCTAATCTTGGGGAGATCTTTAAGACCTTGTAATCTATCTTACAAGTTTTACATTACTATTTTAGTTTTGCATTAGTTCAAATTAGAAAGAAATTTTGCATCATTAGAATTCCCTTAAGGAATAGTCGATCTCATTTGTGAAATTCCGAGTTTATTATCATATATGGAGCATTATTGAGTTTGTACTTGTCCTATTGGATATATGAATGGCTTGAGTATAATTTTACTTGCACTTGCTGATAGCAATAGGAGTCTTCCACACCTTTGGTATTAATGGAACATACAGAGATAATTTGGTCAATATGTTGTAAGTACATGGTTTGATTTACAAAGAAATAAAAATTATCTAATCAGTTAAGTTGAAAAAGAAACCTTGAACAAAGGAAAATTAAAGGTGCTATCAAATTAGAGTGAGACAAGGTGAGGTAGAATATTCAAGCTATAAAATTGCTTCATATACAATTGGAATTTGGTAATTGAGATTGTTAAACTTTGAATTCCTATATGAAGTGGGATGTATGGATAGCTCCTTTGCACAACACTTAAACAAAAGTGTGAGCATATATATATATAAATAAGAAAAATAGCGAATGTGCAAAGAGCAAATAGGCATACACCACTATACTGTAGTAGGACAAAGAGACGTTTTGAGATTTTGAATCCCAAGTGAATGTGTTAATCCTAAAACACTTGGGACTACCTCGCTAACTCATTCGGTCAAACAAAATACTTCTACATCATGTTGAGATTCATATTTTGTGAACTATTGATCACTAAGGTGTGGAAGCCTTCTAATATTATTCGGATGGTTCGAGTAAGGTACTATTCATGAACTTATTCCTATATATCATATATGATAAAAACATGCTACAACTACCTCCTTTATTTTATCGACTCAGCTTCATGAATAGGAGGATCACATCCATTAAGCTAAACTTGCTCGGGACGAGAAAGAGTCTAAGCTTGGGGAAGTTGATGAGTGCATATTTGCATCATGTTTTATATTATTATTTTATACTGTAGTTGTAGGATCGTGGCATTTTACGACGTTCACACGCATATTTTATGTCTATTTTCACCAGGATCAGGACATATGATGGATACAATGGACACAATTCTTGGAGAAGTTGCATTAGGAAGAAAAGAAGTCAAAAACAACATAAATCACTTATTTGGGAAATATCAATAACAACAGAAGAAAACCCGAAGCTATCAAGGCATCCCGACGGTTTGACAACCAACTATATGCCGGGGACAATTTTCTGGCCATATAGTTCCCGCCGTCTAGTTGGCGCCGCCACCGCCTCCTCAAATAGTTTCTCCCCGTGCAACTAGATTAGAGAGACAACATACAGAACAACCATAAATCACCGAAACCTCACCTCCAGAAGGCATCTGGAGGGGGAACTCGTTCACCGGGGATCCATCTTCGTTGTAACACCTAAAAAATATTATAATGAGAATATCAATTCCCAGTTAACCAAAATAAGGGTTAACAAAAACTTTTAATCTTAAACCCTATATGAATGCATGTGTGTTTATTAATGATGTATGAATGCTTGATATGCCATGTTTGATTGTTATATATGTTGAGGATTAGTTTAAAGATGAAAACCATATAATCTAGGTCAAATCCAAACAAAATCAAATCAAAAGAAAATCAAATAAGAAGGCATATGACCTAATGGCCATTTTTGCCAAAGTTAACCACTAGCCCACTTTGGGAATCTCTATTAAATAATTTCAAAAAGAAACAATTCTATTTATTTTCTCACCTTGCTATACCAAGTGAAAATGAACACAAGTGAACTTTAAAAACTTACATGAACATTTTCAAATCCATTTGAGGGAATTTTCAAAATTGAATCAAGTGTATGCATCTAGATCACCATTTTACAAAAACCAACCAAACCATCTCCACTTGACAAATCCTAGCAACCAGAGACACTCAAGCATATGGCCAACACACCACCAAAAATAATTTAAAAATTCAAATGTTTAGTTCATGTGGCCATTTAATCAAACACTTACTAAGCACAGTACAAGTCTACCAACTATCTACTATTTTGATCAATCTAGTGCTCACCATTGTACTCAATTCAGCCTTAATTACTCGCCCACGATCACCCGCAGTACCAGCCCGTGCAGCTAGCACCGCTCACTCGACCATTTGACCAGTGCTAGCCCATACCCGAGCATGCCATGCCGGTCGAGCATGGACACGACGCCACAAGCCGCGTTGCTCTCTCCCATGATGTCTAGAAGGTAGGCGTGACATCACCGCACTCACTAGTCCACCCCTCAACCAACGACAAGCAGTGGAGAAGCCAGCACAGCCATGCCCATCTTCTCTGTCCGCCATGCCGAGCGCATGCCAGAGCATCGAGCCGCCCCACGTAGCCACGCCGCGCCTCGCTCTCTCCTTGCGTAAATGTATTCGGCGCGTTACCAGCAACCTCCCAGACACGACCGTACGCCGCCGCACGCCCCGTGACCACCGTACGCGATGACGAACGCCGCGGTACCCGAGTATAGCATGGACGTCTCCCGTCTGATTAAGAACGCGCCTCGTCATGCCACTATGCGCATGACAAGCGCCAGGGAGCACCGCGTCGACCTACACCCTCAGCCATGCCGATAGTGCTCTGTAGCAACATCGCCGATGAGCCCGAGCCATGTCGACCCTCGCCCAACCTCCAAATGCACACCACTCGACTCACCTCTCCCTCAGAACCCCCGACCCTTCCCCGGAGCAAGGCGAGCAACACATCACCGGAATTTCACCGGAGCCCGCCGCTGCTATGGTGGAATGGAGCCATTGATTGGAGCCGCCCCAGGAGCTGCTGCGACCACCCCTCGAACCGTCATTGTCTACCAGCTCGTTCGCCCTCCTCGCCGGACCTAGCTTGAGCCCTGGTAAGCCCACGACGACTGCCGCCATAGAGCTACGTTTAGAATCTCACGTGCTCAGTATGACGGAGATGACGACACTGAGCCGTTGATTCGCTCTCTAATCGCGTGGCTGCGATTCGCCCATACCGTTTCTCTTAGGCACAGCAGCTGACGCATGGGACCATCCTGAGTGCAGCCCACTACGCGCGCGCCGCGTAGCTGGGCCGGCCCATGTTCGTTCCCGCGCGTAGCCTACAGATTCAAATTTAGATTTTTCGTTTTATTCAAAACACTATTCTGTAGCTGTGTTCAAAATTGAATTCAAGGAGATTTACTGAACCAAATTGCATGATTCAAATTTTGTTAGAAAGGTAATGAAAATATCTAATCACTCCCATTGGATTCAAACCATTTGAATATATAGATCATCCATAGTAAAAATGACAAGATAAATACTTTTCCAACTTCAAACATTTTTCTAAAATCAAGCATAAATTCTTTTGAGTTGATTCCAACTCTCAAAAATCAGATTTTCCATGCTCTATCTAAATATATAAAAATATTTAACTTTACATGAAGTAGTCTTGAACTAGTATTAAAAGAATGCGATATAGTCATTTCTAGTCATTTTAATATTATTAAATAGCAATATTAAACTTTGTAATATATGCCAACCACTTTAAATCACATTCTAAAGTATTAGAATATGTGGTGATGACATGTCTCAACATGGTCCCATATTTTAATTGGAGAATATTAAATCTTAAGTATTTTTCAATGAGTAGAAATTGCATTTCTAAAATAAGATAAATAAGACTATGTCAAGATTTCATGAAGTGACTGAGATGATGCTAGATCATCTAGTGTGAACCTTTGTGTGCTAAGTAGAAGTAGTTAAGTATTGTTTGGTGATTGTGTCCTTGTATTTATTTATAGACGCTAGTACCCATCCGGGCTATGAATAAGAGGAGTTCTACGAAGATGAAGAAGAGAACTTCGACAACTGTAACCACCAAGGCAAGCCATCCTATGAAAGCTAGCATATGCAAGATACATTATGCATTCTATTGGGATGCAACTTTGATTATACCAATCCCAAGTTTTACTTGCAAGCTTTATCTTTTCTTTCGCTTACCAAAGTTTCTCAAGTAGTTAATTAATTGGTGATTAGTGGAAAAATAGGATCGATGCTATCAAGAGCATAGAACTAGGTTTGGGTAGTTACAACTGATCAGCACCTCTCAATAGTGACACCCTCATTGATAGTTGCTAGTGCTAAACTAATATGGATCACTTTAGATGGGAACACTTGGAGAAAATGATTATGAAAACCTTGGAATGATGAGTCATTCTATTGAAATGTTTTGACATGTGTTGTGAAACACAATGAGTTGAAGATGATACTGAATGAAACATGTGCCTTGACTTTGATAAAAACTAATGCTTTGGTTCGGATGCGATACCATTCCAACTTTACCATACAACCACAATACCTGAGTTGGATAGGGCTTAACTGAAAGCTTATGTGTCTTAGTATGGGTTCCCTCGCGGAAAGAGGTTGAGCCGAGGCTACCTCGTGAATATGACTATCCACCTATGCAGCTCCCAGGATGGCGGATGGCCATGGCTAGGATGCCAAGCTCATAGGGGAGGTGCCTATACTAGGGTGTGTAATTTAAAGGTTAGGATTGATTATCCGCATACCAAGTATGATGATTCAGGGTTATCCTTGACAGGTGTATCAAATTTTCTGGTAAAAGTGTACCACCTCTGCAGAGTGTCAAACTATTCGAATAGCCACGTCCGTGGTCATGGACAGTTGGAGTGGCCATACTGTTCCATTGTCAGATGTTTTCAAAATGACTTGTGTCTTGAAAGATGACTTTGACTTGACCACAACAGGGTTGTGGACATGAAACTAGGTTCCCACTTGAGTAATCTAGATAACTAAAAATAGGTATTTACTACTAAGTTCTTTTGAAATAAACTAGCTTATTGCAAATAAGACTAGAGCTTAGGATTCCTACTAGAATTGTCTTATTTACATTAGTGATAGTTTGCGAGTACTTTAAAGAGTACTCATGGCTTTGTCCCTGGCTATTCCCATGTCCATACTATGAAGAGGACTATCTGGAGGATGGACAGCAGGATGTCTATGATAACTAGGATCATCTCCCATCGTCAGCATTGCCTGTGATAATGAAGATGGAGTCTGCTACGTTTATTTCCACTGCTTTGATATGTATTAAGACTTGATCATGAGATCAACTATTTGTAAGACTATTATGGTTTGTAATGGATGATGTACTATGCTACCAATTCTGTTATGTCTCGCAAAAATGGTAATCCTGGGATTGCGATGTACAACATAACAGGCATCTAGACTTAAAAATCCGGGTGTTCACATTCGCCCTGCGCAGATCCGGGAGGCTAAGGCATCGATCTTCATCATCAACCTCTACATAACCACCATCTCCATCCATCCCATCTACATCTTATTATGATATTCATCGTTGTGACCATGCGTTATATTGTATTCATCTTGATATTGGGAGAAGTCAACCGCTCAATATTTGCCTCTTGTGGGGACTTGATGGAGGGAACTACTTGTTGGTAGATGGAGGCGTGTTAGCACTTACAATGACTATAAAGCTGTTGGCACCCCTTACATATCAACTTGGGAACCGAGGAAACTCACGGAACGCTATCCATGCCATGGGATACGTCATACATGATTAAGTCCCTTAATAGCACAATAATTCGATTGATGTCGATTGCTGACTGTTGTGGTTATGAGGATGATGTGAGTAGTGGTTGCTGCCTATTTGTCCAAATACGGAGTTCCTTCCACACATACACAATTGATAATGTCCATGATAATAATCTTTACCTTAGTTCTTTATAATCTAGAGGTGTATCCGCTACTCCCTGAGAACGCCTTTTTCCCTATTGTAGTTCCAATCTCTTTTACATACGCGATACTTACTTTCTGTGTTCAGTTGTTTTACTTTACTTATTGCTCTCTTATACCAAAAACCCAAAAACACCTTTTTACACAATGCTCGCATTTTATCTTGTTACTTAGAACTTTATTTAGCATTTCTATTATAATATTTAATTTAAGAGTTATTAGACTCCAGACTCCTACTCCCTGTAGGATCAATATCTTTATTTCGAAACTAGCTACAAACGATATGTGTACTTGCAGTCATCAATACCCGCAAGGTATGTCCATTGTTCCAGGTCACCTCCGCACCCATGGTGGAAAACTCAGACTAGGCTGGGGAGATGGCTGTCTGTAAGAGCCCCGAACCCCTTGAGAGGCATATGAAGGCTTTGGCGAGCCACGACCTGACCGGCAAAATGGTGGCTTGGAAGTTCATCTGCCGGCAGATTGCGCCACTCCAAGAGCGCATCAAGGGCGTATGGGCCATGTCGAACGACATGGACAAGATCAAGCTATCGCACAACCTTCTTCTCTAGGCGCCCGTAGTTTCCCTCGTGGAGATTTTCCTTGGGGAGGCGACTGCATCTGCGATCCCCCCGGATGCCTTCCCCTTGTATCCGATCAGTGACGTGGATGCGGCCCTACGCCGGGCTTCCTCTCTTCGACTAGTGGGGTGATAGCTTTCTCGGCCAGGATAGGCAGGGGGCTTATGTTTCTATCCTTGTCCCTGATGCCGCGACGGGGCTGGAGGATGAGAGTGTGACAGCAAGAGGTGGCGATGAAGCTTTACTACCCTCTCGTAGCGGAGGATGCTACATAGCGTGTCTTCCTCCGAAGAGGTTATGGCGATCTTACCAATGCCGAGTATGAACGTGTTCGAGTTGGTGGTGGCGGCGTGGTGCGCGCCAATATTCCTGCTAGGGGAATGCCTGCAGGGGTGCTACCGCAGGGAAAGGCCCCACAGAGGAAGACAAGGACACCTTCCTTCCTCCCAGGTTGAAGAGCGGATCTTGGACGTACAATGGCTCCTCTGGTAGGGGGTATCTTTCCTTTCTAAGGGTGCTTCTTTTCCCCACCTCTCT
Source organism: Avena insularis (assembly GCA_023614405.1). NCBI lineage: Eukaryota > Viridiplantae > Streptophyta > Magnoliopsida > Poales > Poaceae > Avena > Avena insularis. The sequence continues at coordinate 299,539,113 of CM042684.1, forward strand.
TTGTCCTCACTTCCAGATCCTCCCATATCACAGGACTGCGAGGAAGAAGAGGAAGAGGAGGGTACATAGTTCTCCGTCGAGGAAGACCCATGAGGCCATAGGTGTTAGTTGTGGTTCTTTTCCCTACGGGCCACATCCCTCGTCGAGGGTCTCGAGCAGGGGTGATCCTTCGATGGATCATAAGGCTGAAGGCCCGCCAGTGAATGCGACAGTCATCATCGGCACTAAGACGGCGACAGCGGAGGATCAGTCTCGCACCCCAAGTTCCTTGAGGCCTCTGACGTTGTCGTCTCTGGTCGAAGAGGGGAGGGATGATGCAGGGTCCTGCCAAGGAAGCTTAATCATCCCCTTCGGTGTTGCGAGCATAGATGACGCTCCTTCGTGTGAGGATCCGATGGGTTCCCAACAGGCGACCCCTTCCCAAGATCTCATCATTGATGGGGCATCGGTGGGGCCAGCCCTCGATCCATCTCGACCATGGGAGGCCCTACCATTGGCCGGAGCATAGAGCCTAGCAAGCTTGTCCTGGAGCAGCCTGACTCCGCTTCGCTCGATCATGGAGGTCGCTTGTTTCATCCTTGAACAGTTCCTATCGGACGCAGTAGGCGAGGAGCACCGGCTGGCTGGGGTGTAGCATCGCCTTCACGAGGCACAAGGGACTCTCAACGTTGTGCTCAATCTGTGGGAGCGACGCAAAGAGAGGAGAAGCATGGAGGCCACAGAGATCCTCGATAGGGCCAAGCATGAGGTGGAGGAGATTGTGGTGTCACCTCGTGGGAAGGCCTTGTCGGCTGGTGGTACCTCTATGGAGGATCTCACCCACCGGGCCCAAGATCTCGTGGTGCGTGAGCACGTGATTACCCTCTTGGATAAGAAAACTGAGGATGATCGTCTTTCGATCTAGCAGTGTGAACAAAGCGTGGCACGGTGCAAGGAGGATGTTTAGCTCCTAGAGGTCGAGCAGAGCCTATAACACAATCTCCTGGAGTCACTAGAGGCTCACCATGAGGCAGCCCATAAGGAATTGGCGAAGCACAAGACCAAGCTCGACGAGCATAGTCTTGACCTCGAGAATATGAAGGCCAAGACCTAGGAGAGAATCAAATGCTTCAACTTCAAGCTCAATGACGAGCAAAAGCATATGCGGGTGGACAACCTTAAGGCCCTCGCCTCGAGCCGCAAGAGCCTCCGTACTGACTTCGTGCAGAAAGCCAAGCTTTAGGAGCAACGTTTCACGGCGAGGAAAACCGATATGGCGAAGGCACATCGACGAACCGAGGAGAGACTGACTCACACCCTTACTGACCTAGAGGTGGCGAGGAAGGCCAGGGATGACACTCTCGCCCAGACTAACTCACTTGGCTAGGAGCTCGCTGAGCTCCGGTAGCAGATCAAACCCATGGTTGACGCTAACAATTTCTGAGAGGTACTAGTGTCAGATGTACCAGAGGCTTGCTCTGTGCGCCGCTCCTACCTTGAGTAACTTCGGAGTGGAAGGATTCTACACTGGCACCCTCGCTAACACCAGTGAGAGCGGTACCTACCTTGAGCTCTTCGACCGGATTACCGCTGAGCTAGAGAAGGCTGCCCCGCTCTACAAGAACTTCCTCTAGAAGGAATGTTGTAAGCTACTGCGTGATGCAACTCAACTCTTCTCCAACCTTCATCGGATCAACACCCGCTTCCCCTGGAAGAAACTCTTGAGGGAAGTGAAGCACTCCAAGATGGCTCATCCCTAGGATATCGTAGAATTTTAGAGGATCATGGGGGAATGCATGGAGGCTTTCGTTCGAGAGTTTTCTTGGAATGAGGAGGACGAGACCAGTCAAAACTCTGGTGCTGCCACTGGTCACAATGGGGACTAAGGAGACAAGAGCGGGGATGATGACATCGAGAGCGAACAATAGAGTAGTGAGAAGGATGACGAGGAGTTTGCTGATGATAGTGTTGTGTAGTCTTGGTCCTGAAAAGGTACTTGGCAGCTGTGTGCCTACCATTCTTTGTGAAGGCCAGACCTTCTGATGGTGGGGTCACCTTTTGGATATTGTATGAGGTATGTTCCGCTTAATACTCGTGGAGGAGACTTTGATCCGTATGTGATCTTGCATTGTAGTGGCCTCTTTATTTGTTATCATGCTGGTTCTTTACATGAGTAACCGTAAGGCAGGTATGCTTCCTGTTAGTCCCCCGTGGAGGGGCTATGGAAATTCTACGCTCTCGGTTACGTGAGGAGAGGGCGTCCTCGCGAACCGTCCCATAGGTTCCTCAAGGAGGCAATCGTAGGATCCGCACTTATCATGTTAGCTTCTCGGGGAGGTAGCCTTAGGTATAAGTACTTATGGGTCCATTATGAGGAAGTGAGATATCTCGTAGGATGTCCTATGAATTCCTTGTGGAGGAAACCATGGGACTTGTGCTTTTCCTGTTGGCTCCTTGAGGAGGCGGTCGTAGGCCTTACACGTTCGAGGCTTCCTGAGGAGCGAACGACCTCGTGAGCCGCCCCATAGGTTCCTCGTGGAGGAAATCATAGGGCCCGTACTTGTCATGTTGGCTTCTCGGGGAGACAGCCATAGGTATAGTACATATGAGACCCTTCAAGGGCATGGTTACCCTCGAGAGCCATCCCGTAAGCCCCTCATGGGGGTAACTGTAGGACCCGCACGCTCTCAGTAGGCCCCTCGAGGAGGTGACAGTGGGTTTGTGCATTCCAGTGCTCTGCTTGGCGGCGAATGCGCTTGAGTAGTTTGTGCCGCATGTGCTCGCTAGTTCTACTATGTGTATTATACTAGGATTTCAAGCATCAAGAATCGTTGGTGAGGTGACTTTATTGCTAGAGCTAGTCTGCAAGTCTGAGCTTGACTCTTTAGGTCCTGGCGTTGATGGGAGTGGTCTAGTGATAGACACCGTGCCCAACCCCCTCTTGTATGATATATATGTGAGAACATTACGATCACATGGGTATACATTTTTGCAAACCATGACATTTTCCGATGATTTTTAATCACAAGGCAAAAAACAAGCGAAGGTTTTTTGATGTCTGGTACAATGTCGTCGTGACCTGCATGGGGCTTTAGAAAAAGTGAGTTGTAAAGAAAGGGAGACAGGGATTGGGTGTCACCTTCGAGGAGGGGGAATAATTGACCACTCGTGGAGGGTGGTGTTATTATGGGCGCTAGGAGAAATATAGTGGTGCGGTCATTCGGGTCTCATGGAGGCAGCCCCCGGGAGCCCAGCCATGGCCGCGCGGATAGGAAACTATGGGCCTGCCATGGTCGCATGCTACGACCCTCGAGATACCCTAGCACCCTCCACTTTGGGGCACTCCTCCTTGTCTTCGCACCACTGTTTGGCAGTTATGGCTCGGTGACCCCCTTCCTTGCTTCTCCCAAGGTGATCGCAGTTCACGCTGGCACATTCACCATCATGCCTGATCTTTGTCTGATTGTTGTACTCCAATTAGATAATCTTGAGCTTAAAACACTAGTCCATGTCGTGCTCCCACTTCTGGTGGAAAACACAGAAGGGGCGAAAATTGCTTCCTCCCTCCGTGTTGTCCTCGCGAGGATGCTTCTGTTCCGCTTTGGCCACGCATGCGACAATGACCTTCATTTTGGCTCTAGTGAGAACCATTGCACGGGGGCGGCGTTGTCCTTATAGTGAGCGAACAGGCATCCAGATTCCGCCTTGGCGCACCGGTCGGCCGTCATGAAAAGTTTGCCAAAATGGACATGTTCTTGCTATGGTACCCAATCTTGTCAAGCACCTTGATGTCCATGACGCCCTTGGCGAAAACGAATATGACCTTGGCATCAAAAATCCTAGGGATCTTGCTACAACACTGGTCGACCGTCGAAGCACTACGGGTACTTGTAGAGGGTCTCGCCAGGCTTCTGGCATACTCGACGAAGGTCGTGGCACGTGAGAGGGCATTCGTGTGTCCCCCTGAACTTGGTGATGAAGAGGTCGTAGAGAGAAGGCCCCGAGCCGATGGACCCCTCTAAAAGGTTTATTAGCTAGGTGCGCATCGTGGCCTTGAGCTTCAGGGGAACCATTTAGCCATGACGTGGTAATCACCGCCTGCGGCCTCGATGCCGGTAGTGTAGAGTTGCAAGAACTCTATGGGGCTGGAGGTGTCGTTGTATCGCGGTGGCATCTCTGTCTTGAACTTGGGCAACCATACCACGTGGCGGAGGTGTTTGGTGAGTGCGAGGCAGCCGCTGCTGCGGGTCTCGACGCCACCGGTGAGGGCTGCACGGTTCTGGCGACATGCGGCTGCGATGCTTGGGGCAATGCGGGCCTCACGCTTGTGGTGTCGCGCGAGGGTCACACGAGCGTCCTCTGTTGATCGAACAACTTGTCCGTCGCCGTTGGTGGTGTGCAGGAACCACACTTAGTGAGGGGGACTTCTGCTTCCCAGCTCGAACAGAAAGAGGGGTGGAGGAGGTGTGTCATAGGCCACCTCCCCTGCATGAGCTTCAAACGAAGCCAGGGCCGGGTCGGCTCATGTGATATCAACTAGCACGACACAATGAGCGCACCACTCCTCTCGTGCAGCTTCCGCGGGCGAGTAGCAGAGTAGTTCTTTACCATGAGCCACGTGGCCCCCGGTGTGAGCATGTCCTCGTGCTCGCGGGATGGTACAACACATGAGGGGGACGCGTCACTGCGCTTTGGTAGCATCCCCTCTTGCAACTAGCGGGAGGGGGAGTCTTCCTTGCCTCTAGCCTGCGCTATGCTGAGTGAGATGACACTGTAGGGGCTCTGGTCCCCCAAGCTCCGCCTGCCATTTCTCACCGGGTACGCCCGGTGTGAGTGTTAGCGCAGGGTGCCATGATGCCAGGGTCCTTGAAGATCTTGAAAACGCGCCTAAGCCCCCTACCCAGCGTTGCAAATGTTGGAGATTGAAGTCCCACGAAGGAACTGGGGTACCGATAAGCCCCGGATTCGTGGGGTATGAAACACACGCTTTAGATCTTCTTGAAGACGATGACAACGATGGAGCTCACACACGACAGAGAGTGACACAGGTTCTTTTACCTAGGTTCGGGACCCTTGTGAGGAGGTAAAGCCCCTACTCGTGCTTTGTTGTATTGCTCGTGGTGCTTCGCGAGGGTATAATGGGGAGTGAAAGACTAGGGTTTTAGATCGTAAGGATCCACCCCTTCTAAGGTTGGGATGTCTTCCCGTTTATAGCGGCACTGGGCCTTTTCCCCCAATTCTTGGCGGGAAGGGTCACCACATTCCTGCCCAAGGAGAGCCGGTGCACACCCCTACTTTACATGGACTAGGTCCAGGATCTTCAGGGAGCTTCAATCCAAGGAAGCAGTCGCATGTTGACGTCCCCTCTACGGCACCAGGTCATCTTCTGCCCTCTTGCACCAAAGAGGTAATGCTAAGCTTTGAGGGGGCATCGGTGCCATCAACCCAGCTTTACACGGAAACGGACAAGCAACATCTCCTTTTATCGAGGAGGGCAACATGGATGGGGGAAAAGCGGAACCGCCCATTGGGTTGTCTTCTTGACCTTGTGAAGCGATGTGAGGGGCGAGGTAGATATTTGTCGGAGGGAAAAATTGCCTCACCGAGGGTGCTAGCGCTGGTATCATCGTCTTCATCAAAGGCTCCGGTCTCGAGGGGCACTGTAGAGGACCCAGCCCCGAGCCAGCGCTCCGCACTCCACTTGTCACTTGAAGGGAGCATGTCTCTTGAGACCTCTAGGAGGGGCGTGACGGGGGCCTAGTAATCGGTGGGTCGTGGTACCCCATGTGCCAGGGACCCGGCAGTATATGTGTTGGCGTTTGGAGCATAAATATAGTTAATGCTTCACATTTTTGCTAAAGATGATGGCGTGTTAATTTCAGTTCAAAACATTGTCTCTTTTATATATTATTTTGTAACATGATTCATCATTTTACTATTTAAAATGTAAACCGAGAACAATGTTACATTTGTTTTCCATAGTTTTACTTATTTATAAGAAATCCTTTATACTTTGGTTGTTGCTGCAACAAGTGTGGCATGATCTAGTTTTATTAGTAGTCATGTCCATGAAATACTCATTGTCCTTACTGTAGAAACAACTAGAGAGTATGGTATCTCTTCACATATAGTACCAACACGAAATGACTAGACGTTGCGTGCAATGACCTTATAGTAAAGGTTATCATACACTAAAAAGTATTGACACAATGATGGCTTTTAGCAGGTTTGTCTTGGTAAGCTCGACACGACTCTTTCTTGAGGACGACTCCAAGATACTCTTATTCGACACCGGTTCAATATGTACGGGACTTCTCATATTAGATCACTAGAAGGATACCCCACACATTGTGGCGGGAATTGTTTCAATTCAAATTTTCTTATCTTTAGCTGTATTGTATAGAAGATGAATATATAGGTACATAAAAGAAGAAATAAAAATAGAAATACATATGATATATTATATTTGGTAATTATACTGCAGTAACATCTTTATTTGATATAAGTAGCATTATATACGCTACTTATTTTGCGTTGTCAGGTTGGGCATCTTCATCGAGTACAATTTGGATATGTCGGATTTTGTTTTGATCTACTCAAAGATATACTTGGTTCCTATGAATGTATGATCCTTGGGTAGTTCTGAGATTGTGCCATCGAAGTGAAACACGCCAATGGTTTTGTGGCTCAACTTTGCAAGAGTCTTGACGTACTTCTTGTGAGTTTGCCTCAATGAATGATTTTAGGAGGGTAGAATATTACTTGGTGCATCACATAGTTTTCTGTAGAAACCTGGTTGTGCATGTTGTTGTAAATAAAAGAGGCGTGCTAACCTTATAAAACACTATACATTTAGTAGTCATACTTGTTGCGTTGCTGCTGGTTCTCCTTGCCTTTGGTAAGAGAAAAAACATTTCTGGAGTGATAAATTAACTTGTCTATAGTGATATATTTGGAAGGATAACAAGGACAATATAGTAAAAAACAGTTTCCGACAATATATAGCTCTACAAATAATTATTCAAATATGATACTGGATTACAGCAAGGCCTATGATATTTGAAATAGTTTAGCCAAAGAAATCATCTGACTGTTGAAGTTAAATGCATAAGTTACAGAATACGAAAGGTCGAAAATGGCTGAAATGAGGTATATAGATTAGTTGTTGGTAGAAGTAGTCTAAATATGGAAATATGTATGTGAGTTAGATATACCTGAATGACTTGAATTTACATTAACTGCCTGGTTATCGTAAAGTGTGAAGTTAATTTCGAATTACAGCAAAAATTTCAAAATACGGTGAGTCATAGTCTCTTTGGTTGTTTTAAAAATACCGTCAAATTTCTAGGCATGCATAGTCTTAGCAAGAAGTTAAATCTTTCCAAACTATCCCTTGTCTCGATAGATTGACTTCCTGTTAGTGGGTCCACTGAATAGACTTTCACAAGGTGTGAAGTTAATTTCGAAACACGGGAAAATTTTCAAAACACGGTGAGTCATAGGCTCTTTGATTATTTTCAAAACACGGTAAAAATTTCTAGACATGTATATTCTTAGCAAGAAGTTGAATCTTTCCAAACTCTCACTCGTTCTCGATACATTAATTGCGGCCTGGTGGTGGGTCTACTGAAAAGGTTATCGCAAGATGTGAAGTTAATTTTGAAACAGAGCCAAAATTTCAAAACACGGTGAGTCATAGTCTCTTTGATTGTTTCCAAAACACGATCAAATTTCGAGGCATGCATATTCTTAGCAAGAAGTTGAATCTTGCTAAACAACTCTCACTCGTTCTCGGTACATTGACTACCTGCTGGTTCCACTGAACAGAATATCGCAAGGTGTGAAGTTAATTTCGAAACACAGCCAAAATTTCAAAACACGATGAGTCATAGTCTCTTGGGTTGTTTCCAAAACACGGTCAAATTTCGAGGCATGTATATTCTTAGCAAGAAGTTGAATCTTGCCAAACAACTCTCACTTGTTCTTGATACATTGACTGTCTGGTGGGTCCACTGAATAGATTATGGCAAGGTGTGAAGTTAATTTTCAAACACGGCCAAAATTTCAGAACACGGTGAGTCATTGTATTTTTGGTTGTTTTCAAAACACGGTCAAATTTCTAGGCATGCATATTCTTAGCAAGAAGTTGAATCTTTCCAAACTCTCACTCGTCTCGATACATTGACTTCCTATTAGTGGGTCCACTGAATAGATTTTTGCAAGGTGTGAAGTTAATTTCGAAACATGGGAAAAATATCAAAATACGGTGAGTCATAGTCTCTTTGATTGTTTTCAAAACACGGTAAAAATTTCTAGGCATGCATATTCTTAGCAACAAGTTGAACATTTCCAAACTCTCACTCGTTTTTGATACATTGATTGTGGCCTGGTGGTGGGTCCACTGAACAGATTATCGCAAGGTGTGAAATTAATTTCGAAACATAGCCAAAATTTCAAAACACGGTGAGTCATAGTCTCTTTGATTGTTTCCAAAACATGATCAAATTTCAAGGCATGCATATTCTTAGCAAGAAGTTGAATCTTGCTAAACAACTCTCACTCGTTCTCGATACATTTACTGCTTGGTGGTTCCTCTGAACAGAATATCGCAAGGTGTGAAGTTAATTTCGAAACACAGCCAAAATTTCAAAACACGATGAGTCATAGTCTCTTGGGTTGTTTCCAAAACACGGTCAATTTTCGAGGCATGCATATTCTTAGCAAGAAGTTGGATCTTGTCAAACAACTCTCACTCGTTCTCGATACATTGACTGCCTGGTGGGTCCACTGAACAGATTATGGCAAGGTGTGAAGTTAATTTCGAAACACAGCCAAAATTTCAGAACACGGTAAGTCATTGTCTTTTTGGTTGTTTTCAAAACACGGTCAAATTTCTAGGCATGCATATTCTTAGCAAGAAGTTGAATCTTTCCAAACTCTCACTCGTCTCGATACATTGACTGCCTGGTGGGGGGTCCACTGAACACATTTTCGCAAGGTGTGAAGTTAATTCCGAAACATGGGCAAAATTTCAAAACACGGTGAGTCATTGTCTCTTTGATTATTTTCAAAACACGGTCAAATTTCTAGGCATGCATATTCTTAGCAACAAGTTGAATCTTTCCAAACTCTCACTCGTTCTTGGTACATTGACTGCGGCCTGGTGGTGGGTCCAGTAAACAAATTATTGCAAGGTGTGAAGTTAATTTTCAACACAGCCAAAATTTCAAAACACGATGAGTCATAGTCTCTTGGATTGTTTCCAAAACACGGTCAAATTTCGAGGCATGCATATTCTTAGCAAGAAGTTAAATCTTGCCAAACAACTCTCACTGCTTCTCGATACATTGACTGTCTAGTGGGTCCACTGAACAAATTATCGCAAGGTGTGAAGTTAATTTCGAAATACAGCCAAAATTTCAAAACACGATGAGTCATAGTCTCTTTGGTTGTTTCCAAAACACGGTCAAATTTAGAGGCATGCATATTTTTAGCAAGAAGTTGAATCTTGTCAAACAACACTCACTCATTCTTGATACATTGACTGCCTGGTGGGTCCACTTAACATATTATGGCAAGGTGTGAAGTTAATTTCGAAACATAGCCAAAATTTTAGAACATAGTGAGTCATACTCTCTTCGGTTGTTTCCAAAACACGGTCAAATTTCTAGGCATGCATATTCTTAGCAAGAAGTTGAATCTTTCTAAACTCTCACTCGTCTCGATACATTGACTACCTGGTGCTGGGTGCACTGAACAGATTTTCGCAAGGTGTGAAGTTAATTTTGAAACACATGAAAATTTCAAAACACAGTGAGTCATTGTCTCTTTGATTATTTTCAAAACACGGTCAAATTTCTAGGAATGCATATTCTTAGCAACAAGTTGAATCTTTCCAAACTTCACTCGTTCTCGATACATTGACTGTGGCCTGGTGGTGGGTCCAGTGAACAAATTATTGCAAGAAGTGAAGTTAATTTTGAAACACAGCCAAAATTTCAAAACACAGTGAGTCAAAGTCTCTTTGATTGTTTCCAAAACACGGTCAAATTTCGAGGCATGCATATTCTTAGCAAGAAGTTGAATCTTGCTAAACAACTCTCACTCGTTCTCGATACATTGACTGCCTGGTGGTTCCACTGAATAGATTATCGCAAGGTGTAAATTTAATTTCGAAACACAGCCAAAATTTCAAAACACGGTCAGTCATAGTCTCTTTGGTTGTTTCCAAAACATGGTCAAATTTCAAGGCATGCATATTATTAGCAAGAAGTTGAATCTTGCCAAACAAATCTCACTCATTCTCGATACATTGACTGCCTGGTAGGTCCGCTGAACAGATTATGGCAAGGTGTGAAGTTAATTTCGAAACACAACTAAAATTTCAAAACACGGTGAGTCATAGTCTCTTTAGTTGTTTTCAAAACACGGTCAAATTTCTAGGCATGCATATTCTTAGCAAGAAGTTGAATCTTTCCAAACACTCACTCGTCTCGATACATTGATTACCTGGTGGCGGGTCCATTGAATAGATTTTCTCAAGGTGTGAAGTTAATTTCAAAACACGATCAAAATTTCAAAACACGGTGAGCATAGTCTCTTTGATTATTTTCAAAACACAGTCAAATTTCCAGGCATGCATATTCTTAGCAAGAAGCTGAATCTTTCCAAACTCACACTCGTTCTTGATACATTAACTGCCTGGTGGTGGGTCCATTAAACATATTAGCGCAGGGTGTGAAGTTAATTTTGAAACACAGCCAAAATTTCAAAACACGGTGAGTCATAGTCTCTTTGGTTGTTTTCAAAACACGATCAAATTGCTAGGCATGCATATTCTTAGCAAGAAGTTGAATCTTTCCAAAATCTCACTCGTCTCGATACATTGACTGCCTGGTAGTGGGTCCACTGAACTTATTATCGCAAGGTGTGAAGTTAATTTCAAAACACAACCAAATTTCAAGACACGGTGAGTCATAGCCTTTTTGATTGTTTTCAAAACATGGTCCAATTTCTAGGCATGCATATTCTTAGCAAGAAGTTTTTGCCAAACAACCCTCACTCGTTGTCGATACATTGACTGCCTGGTGTGTCCATTGAATAGATTATCGCAAGGTGTGAAGTTAATTTCGAAACACACCAAGAAATAGTACTCCAGTAAAGAGTAGTGAAATGAATTGCCTTGGCTGTGTGGTCAGGCAGCTGATGGCTTAGTGTTGACGGTGCCAGAAAAATGCTGGTGCGGTGTTGATGTAGAGCTCGTTGGGAATCCCAAGAGGAAGGTATGATGAGCACAGCAGCAAGTTTCCCTTAGTTATGAAACCAAGGTTTAATCGAACTAGTAGGATCAAGGAAACACCCCAAAGGTGTTGCTAGCTGAGCCTTGGCAGGGCGCACTACCGGTGCTAGTAGCAACATGGAGACCTGCACAACACAACCACAGAACTTTGTCCCCAACTTGCGATGAGGTTGTCAATCTCACCGTGTTTTGCTGAAAACAAAGGATTAAACCTATCGAATGGAAAGAAGTAATAGTTTGCAGAATGTAAACACAAAACAGTAAACAGTTTGTAGATTGAATGTAAAAGAAAGGACCGGGATCCATAGTTCACTAGAGGCGGCTCTCCTTGATAGATAACATGCTGGGTGAACAAATTACAGCGGGACAATTGACAAACATCGAGAAAGAAATACATGCATATACTAATCATCTTGACTCCTTTGGAACTTGATTGGGCATTACAACATTATACATAGACCGCCATCCAACTGCATCTATGACTAATAATCCACCTTCAGGTTATCATCTGAACCCCCACCAGTATTAAGTTGCAAGCAACAGATTATTGCTTTCCGAATTGAGTGTAAAGTAAACAATACGATTGTTCTATGAACAAAGGATTGTTGTTTTCACCCTAATAGCAACAACACATCTAGTACCTTAGAGATTTCTGTCTCTTCCCCAGATTACCAGAGGCATGAACCCACTATCGAGCATAAATACTAACTCTTGGATTTGCTAGCATCTACTTGGCCAATATAGATACTAACAACGGAAAGCATGCAAGATCACAAATAACAAAGACATGATAGAATCAATAATGAATCTGAAATAGCATCTCAATATCCATAGGATCCCCGCAAACACAACATGCAGAATTACAAATAGATGATCTTGATCATGAACGGAGCTCACAAGATCTAAACATGAAAGCACAAAGGAGGAGAACCAGCCATCTAGCTACTACATGGACCTGTAGTCCAGAGATGAACTACTCACGCATCACACCGGAGGCTTGCATGGTGATGAAGAAGGCCTCCAGGATGAATTCCCCTCTCCGGCAGGGTGCCGGGAAGAGCTTCAGATCCCTCCCGATCTAGGGATGGAGATGACGGCGGCTACAGACTCTTTCGTGGATTTTTTTGATCGGGTACTTAGGGTTTTCGTCCCGAGGGCATCTTATAGGCAGAAGGGGAGGCCGAGGGGGTGCCGAAGGCCGCCAGACCACCCCCTGGCATGGGCCAGGCTAGGCCGCGCGGCCAGGTGGTGTGGTGGCCCCATGGCCCCTCTCCGTCTCGTACTCTGGTATCTGATGACTTCCGGAAAAATAGGCACTTTGGCTTTTGTCCCGTCCAATTCCGAGAATATTCATTTTCTGACTTTCCTGTAACTAAAAACAGCAGAAAACAGGCAGCTGGCACTGTGTCTCTTGTTAATAGGTTAGTCCAAGAAATCATATGAAAATTACTCCAAAGTGTGGACAAAACACAAGAAAGTGGATAAAACCAAGCATGGAGCATCAAAAATTATAGATACATTTGCAATGTATCAACATCCCCAAGCTTAACTCCTGCTCGTCCTCGAGTAGGTAAGTGATAAAAAGAAAGAATAATTTTTGAGGTGACATGCACCATCATAAACTTGATCAAAGTACTTGTAAAACATTCAAAGCTGGGATCATAGTACTTCAATCATAACATGAAAGACAAAGTTCTAACAATAGGACGAAGAAACTATGATGCAACATGAAAAGGCACAAACAAAAGATTCATGAATAACAATGCTTTGCAAGACGTTTGTTTGTTTCACATAAAGAAAACATAACATAATGGCATTCGGCTTGTCCCTCATAGAGTAGCAAATATAAATGCAAAGGACACCTTCAAAGTTTACAAGAGTGACTATATACAAATAGTTTAAAACAAGCAATATCAAGTTATGCATCAATCAACTAGTCTTGGGACAATGCACATAGAACTAAGAATGGCCACTATGCTCTCAAAGTAGGTGCATAAAGGTAGAAGGTGGAGACTCAATATAATGGTGGGAGAAAGGCCTTCATAGAAGGAAGTAGGGATTCAAGTCTCATAAAGAGCTTCCAAAATTTATGGTACTTATAGCTTTCAGCTCTCATTGCCCCTATCATAAGCATCTTGAAGGTGATTAAGGTTAAAGTGACACAACTAAGAGGATATGCTTGACAAGTTATAAACCGAAATCTCATGCCCCTTACTTACAAAGACCGATCATCATGCTACTCAACTTTAGTCACAAGTAAGTCATTGTAAGTACACATGTATCATAAAGAACCGCCAACGGGGTACCCCTTGCACATGATACATGAGCTATCCCATAATCAAAATGACAAGGCAAGCAGACAATAAGCATCTCAACGATCTTTTTATTTGCTATTTACATAGGTTTTTATTGAGGATGCTTCATAGAGTGCTCATTATGGTGATGCTGCAAGTTTCCACCATGATGAGGCATGCTTAGGCTAGCGGCCCAAGCGTTTCTCTAACACACATACAAACTCCATGATCTTACAAGTTCCACTTTTATTTCACACCGCCGGGATCCGTAAGCAAAAGAACATGATATCAACGGGGTACAAAGTACAAGTGCAATGTTGAAAGCGTTCCCCATGGTACATGGTTATGCTAATTTCAACATATAAAGCGCAAGCATATATGCAACAAAGAAGGGCCCAATGGTTCAAGTTTATTAGATGCAAAAAAGTAAAGTGTGCCATCAAGTTCGTGAGAGCTTTAATCACTAGTTTTCTCATAACAAGTTTAATTTGGAAGGTAAACAAAAGCATGAATATACTTGGAATAGCATATGCTAATAGGTAGATATGGTGGACTCTTTGGAATAATTTGGTTTAGGGAGTTGGATGCATGAGTGGAACTCATACTTGGTTGTGGAGGCTAGCAAAAGACTAGGAGCGACAAACTAAGAGAGCAATAATGGCCATAATCATGCAGAGTGACAAAACATCATTGATCAAAGCATAAAGTGATACTACAAGTTGAAAACTAAAGGATCATAAAGGCTATGGTGACTTGAGATATTCATAACATGGTGTGAGCATGCGCCAAGTCAACCCAAATAAAGCATCAAAGGAGAATACCACTATACTATGCTTTAATATGCTAAAACAACACATGATTCATCCCATGCACATTAAGCAGTCTCAATTATTTATAACAATTCATGCTACAACAAAGAATACTAAGCATAAATCCAAAACAATATCAAGCATGGCATGACAAAGCATAGGCCACAGTAAAAAACAAGCTCTTTTTACCACATAAGCATGAACTTTCCTACTCTTTTCCAAACCAAACCAAACTATTTGCAAACCAATGTATGAAAGAGGGGGTCCAACCAATTTATTCAGAAAACTAAGCAAACAAAAGAAAATGAAAATGAAAAAGAAGACGCTCCAAGAACAACACAACTGTGCATGAAACAATAAAAATGAAGCGTTTGGAAGAAACCTGGGATTTTTATTGATGAAGAAGGGGATGCCTTGGGCATCCCCAAGCTTTGACACTTCTACTTCTTAGATATTTCTTGGGGTGACACACGTGGCATCCCCAAGCTTTAGCTTTTGTCCATCCTTCATCTCATTACTTATTCCTTCCATACACCTAAAAATTTTCTTCATACAAAACTTCACACAATCTTTATTAGCAACATTAGTGCATTCAAGATAAAAGGTCTTAAGGTTCAGTTCTAACACCAAATAAACTTCCATTAGAACACTATCTACTGTAGCACTTCCCTCAAAAATCTCAATTCCCCAAAAGAACTCAAAAAGGAACCAACAAGAAGCAAATGCAGAAAATGGCAGAAATCTGTCAAAACAGACCAGCAGGTAAAGACGAATTTTTTAGAAGACCTTCTGTTGCTCAAATCAAAAATTGTTGAACGAACGAAAGTTAGATAAGAACCTGGGTCAGAAGCACAAAAATTCACGCCTCAAAAAGACATTTCAGAGATTTTACACGAATTATTATGGTGAAGCACAGAAATCTGTTTCGGGACAGCAACTTTCGCAATCATTACTTCCCTCTCATTAGAGGTTACTCTTGGCACAAAAAGCAAATAAAAAGGATAAGGAGCGGTTATTACAGAAGTAATAACTTCCAAGACTCATCTAAAACTTTTGGGTTATCTCCCAATAAGTACTTTTCTTTAACGCCTTTAAGTTAGGCATAAGAAGCAAAGAAAAGAATCAAGTGTTCTCAAATGAAGAAGCATTAAGACCAAATTTCTTGCCCTTACCTCTCTTACTTTTATTCTTAACCTTGGGGAAAATATGATTGTTTGGTGGAGAATAAAGGTGCATGGTCCCTTTTCCCACATCTATTATTGCTCCAAGGAGTTCTAATAGGGACCTTCCAAGTGTAATTTGTCCTTTTCCTGCACATTCAATAACAAGATAATCAGTAGAAATCATTTTCCCAAGGATCTTTGTAAACACTCTTTCAGCTATTCCAATAGGTAATATGGTAGCATTATTAGCAAGAGATATTTCTTTTCCTCCTTCAATAAGCCCCCAAGTATTCAAAGATTCATAAATGTCTTTGGGCATAAGACAAAATTCAGACATGCATCAAGCTTGAAAAGTTTCAGTGTTTATCTCAATCTTCACTATAGGGAGCCACTTTGATGGTTCAGAATTTATTGGAACTTAATTTTGATGCTCCCTAAGCGTATTATAGCAATATTTTAAGCTAGTAGTGCTAGTCTCAAGAGTGTTCAATCTAGCAAATATTCTTGCGAAAGAAATATCAGTTTGGCTAGGAAAGTTGTAAGTGAGGATCAATTTCTTTATAGATTAATAGCATCATCCTCATTACATTGGAGGAAATCTCCTCCCACAACAGCATCTAAGGCATATCTATAGCAAAGAGCAATTCCAAGGTAAAAACTGCGAAGGAACAAGCTTTAAGTCATTTTAGGCTCAGTTTTTTCATATAGATCAGAGATTCTAGACCAAGCTTCTTTAAAACTTTCCTCAATTCCTTGTTTAAAAGTGCAAATCATTTCCTCGGGTGACATAGTGATTGGAGCAAGGCTAGACATAGTGGCAACTTAAGAAAGGAACTAATTTTTTTGTGTTTTTCAAATAAGAAAGCAAACTAGTAGAACTAATTTTTTTGTGTTTTTGATAACAAAACAAGCAAACAAAGCAAAAAGAAACTAAGAAAAACAAAAATAACAAAGTAAAGAGATTGGTTATGAGGGACTCCCCTTGTGAATATGTCCTTGACTCCCCAGCAACGGCGCCAGAAAAATGCTTGATGGCTCAGTGTTGACGGCGCCAGAAAAATGCTGGTGCGGTGTTGATGTAGAGCTTGTTGGGAACCCCAAGAGGAAGGTATGATGAGCAGAGCAGCAAGTTTCCCTTAGTTATGAAACCAAGGTTTAATAGAACTAGTAGGATCAAGGAAACACCCCAAAGGTGTTGCTAGCTGAGCCTTGGCAGGGCGCACTACCGGTGCTAGTCGCAACATGGAGACCTGCACAACACAACCACAGAACTTTGTCCCCAACTTGCGATGAGGTTGTCAATCTCACTGTGTTTTGCTGAAAACAAAGGATTAAACGTATCGAATGGAAAGAAGTAATAGTTTGCAGAATGTAAACACAAAACAGTAAACAGTTTGTAGATTGAATGTAAAAGAAAGGACCGGGATCCATAGTTCACTAGAGGCGGCTCTCCTTGATAGATAACATGCTGGGTGAACAAATTACAACGGGACAATTGACAAACATCGAGAAAGCAATACATGCATATACTAATCATCTTGACTCCTTTGGAACTTGATTGGGCATTACAACATTATACATAGACTGCCGTCCAACTGCATCTATGACTAATAATCCACCTTCAGGTTATCATCTAAACCCCCACCAGTATTAAGTTGCAAGCAACAGATTATTGCTTTACAAATTGCGTGTAAAGTAAACAATACGATTGTTCTATGAACAAAGGATTGTTGTTTTCTCCCTAGTAGCAACAACACATCTAGTATCTTAGAGATTTCTGTCTCTTCCCCAGATTACCAGAGGCATGAAACCACTATCGAGCATAAATACTAACTCTTGGAGTTGCTAGCATCTACTTGGCCAAGATAGCTACTAACAACAGAAAGCATGCAAGATCACAAATAGCAAAGACATGATAGAATCAATAATTAATCTGAAATAGCATCTCAATATCCATCGGATCCCCGCAAACACAACATGCAGAATTACAAATAGACGATCTTGATCATGAATGGAGCTCACAAGATCTAATCATGAAAGCACAAAGGAGGAGAACCAGCCATCTAGCTACTACATGGACCCATAGTCCAGATATGAACTACTCACGCATCACACCGGAGGCTTGCATGGTGATGAAGAAGGCCTCCAGGGTGAATTCCCCTCCTAGGTGCCGGAAGAGCTTCAGATCCCTCCCGATCTAGGGATGGAGATGACGGCGGCTACATACTCTTTCGTGGATTTTTTGATCGGGTACTTAGGGTTTTCGTCCCGAGGGCATCTTATAGGCAGAAGGAGAGGCCGAGGGGGTGCCGGAGGCGGCTAGACCACCCCCTGGCACGGGCCAGGCTGGGCCGTGCGGCCAGGTGGTATGGTGGCCCCCTGGCCCCTCTCCATCTCGTACTCTGGCATCTGATGACTTCTGGAAAAATAGGCACTTTGGCTTTTGTCCCGTCTAATTCCGAGAATATTCATTTTCTGACTTTCCTGGAACCAAAAACAGGCAGCTGGCACTGTGGCTCTTGTTAATAGGTTAGTCCAAGAAATCATATGAAAAGTACTCCAAAGTGTGGACAATACACAAGAAAGTGGATAAAACCAAGCATGGAACATCAAAAATTATAGATACATTTGCAATGTATCAGCAGCAAGGCTTTATCCAATCGCTAGGCATCGGGGGCCACCTAGGACGTGCATTTGATCATATGTGTCTCTGGCGTCTCCCTAGGAACTGTGGTATGATGACAGCTGCATCTGAGCAGTATAGGACTACAGTACACTACTGAAGTTTTACTTCATGAATCAGTGAGAAGGAGTACTCGAGTACTACTCCATACTACTAGATCCCTACTGCCATTGATGGCCACCGCCCCCCGCCCTAGGAGTAGTAAAAAGCCGCAAATAGCCACACAACCCGCCACCCACCGCCTGCAGATGCCTACCTACTGGAGTAGTAGTACAGTAAAAAGAAGACATATGTATTACTATTGGAGTACTAGTAGTACAACTCGAGTAACAAAAGACATATACTCCGTATTACTGGAGTACTAGTTAAAATGTACTACTAATAGTACTCTGTATCAGGACAAGCTTTAACCACAAGAAAGAAATGGAGAAGAGAAACGAGTCTGCCATGTGATACGTCGTAAACGTATCTATAATTTTTGATGTTCCATGCTTGTTTTATATCTACTTTCTTATGTTTTGTCCACACTTTGGAGTATTTTTACACATTTTATGGAACTAACCTATTAACAAGATGCCATAGTGCCAGTTGCCTATTTTCTGCTGTTTTTGGTTTCAGAAAAGCTAGTAAGGAAATATTCTCGGAATTGAACCGGACAAAAGCCAAAGTCAATACTTTACCTGAAGCAACACGGAGTCCGGAGGGGAGCCGAAGAGGGGCCACGAGGTGGTCACACCCTAAGGTGGCGCGGCCAGCCCTAGGCGTGCCGGCACCTGGTGTGGGCCCCTCAAGCCTCCACCGACCTTGCCCTTCCACCTATAAAAGCCTCCCGGGACGAAAACCCTAGGAACCCGATCAAAATTCCACGAAAGAGTCTGTAGCCACCATCATCTCCATCCCTAGATCAGGAGGGATCTGAAGCTCTTCCCGGCACCCTGCCGGAGGGGAGAGATCACCCTGGAGGCCTTCTTCATCACCATGCCTGCCTCTGGTGTGATGCGTGAGTAGTTCATCCCTGGACTGCGGGTCCATGTAGTAGCTAGATGGTTGGTTCTCCTCCTTTGTGCTATCAAGTTTAGATCTTGTGAGCTCCGTTCATGATCAAGATCATCTATTTTTAATCCTACATGTTGTGTTTGCGGGGATCTGATGGATATTGAGATGCTATTTCAGATTGATTATTGATTCTATCATGTCTATGTTATTTGTGATCTTGCATGCTTTCCGTTGTTAGCATCTATCTTGGCCAAGTAAATGATAGCAACTCCAAGAGGGAGTATTTATGCTCGATAGTGGGTTCATGCCTCTAGTAATCTGGGGAAGTGACAGGAATATCTAAGGTACTAGATGTGTTGTTGCTACTAGGGAGAAAACAACAATCATTTGTCCATGGGACAATCATATTGTTTACTTTACACACTTTGCTTAATGCAATTATCTGTTGCTTGCAACTTAATACTGGAGGGGGTTTGGATGATAACCTGAAGGTGGATTATTAGTCATAGATGCAGTTGGATTACGGTCTATGTATAATGTTGTAATGCCCAATCAAATCTCGTAGGAGTCAAGATGATTAGTATATGCATTTATGCTTTCTTGGTGTCTGTCAATTGCCCCGGTGTAATTTGTTCACCCAACATGTCATCTATCTTAAGGAGAATCACCTCTAGTGAACTATGGACCCCGGTCCATTCTTTTACCATCAATCTACCATCTACTATTTATTGTTTACTATTTACTTTCTGCAAGCAATTACTATCTTCCACACAATATGTTTAATCCTTTGTTTTCAGCAAAACCGGTGAGATTGATAACCTCACTGTAAGTTGGTGGCAAAGTTCTGTGGTTGTGTTGTGCAGGATTCCAAGTTGGAAACAACACCTTGGAGGTGTTTCCTTGCTCCTACTGGTTCGATAACCTTGGTTTCATAACTGAGGGAAAACTTGTTGCTGTGCTCATCATACCTTCCTCTTGGGGTTCCCAACAAGCTCAATTATATTTTGAGCCATCAAGTCTTTTTTTTGGCACCGTTGCCGTGGAGTCAAGGACATCTTCACAAGGGGAGTCCCTCACAACCAATCTCTTTACTTTGTTTTTTGTTTTTCTTAGTTTATTTCTGCTTTGTTTGCTTGTTTCTTTTATCAAAAACACAAAAAATAGTTATACTAGTTTGCTTCTTTATATCAAAAACACAAAAAAAATAGTTTCTATCTCTAGTTGCTATTATGTCTAGCATTGCTCCAATCACTATGTCACCTGAGGAAATGATTTTCACTTTCAAACAAGGAATTAAAGAGAGTTTCAATGAAGCTTGGTCTAGAATCTCTGATTTACATGAAAAAACTGAACCTAAAATGACTCTAAGCTTGTTTCTTAGCAGTTTCTACTTTGGAACTTCCCTTTGCTATAGATATGCTTTGGATGCTATAGTAGGAGGAGATTTACTCCAATACAATGAGGGTGAAGCTTTTAATGCCATAAAAAAGTTGGTTGCAACATATGACTTACCTAGCAAATCTGATTCCTCCATTGCTAACATTATTGCTAGACTGAACACTCTTGAGACCAACACAGCTAGTTTAAAAGAATGCTATAACATGCTTAGAGAGCACCATGAATATGTTCCAATAAATTCTGAATCTTCAAAATGGCTTCCTACAGTAAAAGTTGTTATAAATAATGAAACTTTTTATGCTCGTTGTGATATCGTGTCTGAATTCTATCTTATGCCTAAAGATGTCTATGAATCTTTAAAATCTTTGGGGACTTTCTGAAGGGGAGAAGAAATATCTCTTACTAATAATGCCACAATATTACCCATTAGAATAGATGAAGGAGTGTTTACAAAGTTCCTAGGGGAAAGTGGTGTCTACTGATTATCTTGTTATTGAATGTGTAGGAAAAGGACAAATTACACTTGGAAGATCCCTACTAAAACTCCTTGGAGCGATAATAGATGTGGAAAAAGGTATCATGCATTTTGCTTCTCTACCAAATAATCATACATTCCCTAAAGATAAGAATAAAGGTAAGAAAGGTAGGGGCAAGAAATTTGGTCTTAATGCTTCTTCATTTGAGAATACTTGATTCTTGCTTCTTATGTCTAGCTCAAAGGCGTTAAAAAAGCACTTATTGGGAGATAACCCAAATTTCTTTAGGAATCTTTTGTTGAGTATTGGAAGTTATTGCTTCAGTAATAACCTCTCCTTATCCTTTTATGTGGTTTTTGTGCTAAGAATAACCTCTAATAAGAGACAAATAATGCTTGGGAAAGTTGTTGTCCCGAAACAGATTTTTGTGCTTCGCTGTAAAAATTCGTGAGAAATCTCTGTACGTCGGATTGAGCTGTAATTTTTGTGCTTCTGCCCCAGGTTGTTATACAACTTTCATTAGTTTAACACTTTTCGATTGGAGAAACAAAAGGTTTTTGAAAAAATCGGTTTTTACCTGCTGGTCTGTTTTGACAGATTTCTGCCATTACTTGCATTTGCCTCTTAATCTCTTTCTCTTTGAGTTCTCTTTGATCATTTGAACTTTTACAAGGAAGTGCTATGGTAGCTTATGTTTTAATGGAAGTTTTAGTTGTGATGAAAATGAACCTAAAGACTTATTATCTTGAGTACACTAATGTTGCTAATGAAGATTGTGTGAAGTTTGTTATGAAGGAAATTTTAAAGTGTAGGGAAGAACAATGTGATAAGATGAAGTATGGACAAAAGCTCAAGATTGGGGATGCCACCCGTGTCACCCCATGAAATATTCAAGAACTACAAGCGTCAAAGCTTGGGGATTCCCAAGGCATCCCCTTCTTCATCAATAAAAATCTCAGGTTTCTTCCAAACACTTCATTTTTATTGTTTCATGCACAATTGTGTTATTCTTGGAGCGTCTTTGTTTTTGTTCTTAGTTTTATTTTGCTTAGTTTGCTTGAATAAATTGGTTGGACCCCTGCATTCATACATAGTTTCAAATAAGTTGATTTGGATTGGAAAAGAGTAGAAAAGTTCATGCTTATAAGTGGTATAAAAGGAGCTTGTTTTTGACTGTGGCCTAGGCTTTATCATGTCATGCTTGATATTGCTTTGACTCTATGCTTAGTGATTATTGTTGTAGCATGACTTGTTACAAACAATTGAGATTGCTTAATGTGCCTTGAAAGAATCATGGATTGTTTTAGCATATAAAAGCATAATATTGTGGTATTCTCCTTTGATGCTTTATTTGGGTTGACTTGGCGCATGCTCACACCATGTTAAGACTATACCAAGTCACCATAGCCTCTATGATCATTTAGTTTTCGACTTGTAATATCACTTTATTCTTTAACTAATAATGTTTTGTCGCTTTGCATGATTATGGCCATTATTGCTCTCTTAGTTGGTCGCTCCCAGTCTTTTGCTAGCCTCCACATGTACCAAGTATGAGTTCCACTCATGCATCCAAATCCAAATAAAACCAAGTTATTCCATAGAGTCCACCATACCTACCTATTAGCATTATTTCTATTCCAAGTATATTCATGTTTTTATCTACCTTCCGAATTAAACTTGTTATGTGAAAATTACTGATTAAAGCTCTCAAACTTGATGGCACACTTTACTTTTCTTGCACTTAATAAACTTGAAGTATTGTGCCCATCTATGTTGCGTATTGTAAGTTGTGAATTAGCAGAACCATGTTACCATGGGGAACACTTTCAACATTACACTTTGTTCAGTTGATATCATGTTCTTTTCCTTATGGATCCCGGCAGTGTGAAATGAAAGGGGAGCTTGTAAGGCTCATGGAGTTCGTATATGTGTTAGAGAAACACCTAGGCGGCTGGTCTAAGCCATGCCTAATCATGGTGGAAACCTGCAGCATAACCCTAGTGAGCAATCTATGAAGTATCCTCAATAAAATAAAATAAAACCTATGCAAATAGGAAAGAAAAAAAGAAAAAAAGCCTATGCAAATAGGAAATAAAAGGATCACTGAGATGCTCATTGTCTGCTTGCCTTGTCATTTTGATATGGGGAATCTTCTGTATCATCGGTCAAGGGGTACCCCGTTGGCAGTTCTCTATGATACACATATACTTACAATGATAAGAACTTACCTATGACTAAAGTTGAGTAGCATGAGGAACGGTACTCGCAAGTAAGGGGCATGAGGTTTCCAGCTTATAACTTGTCAAGCATATCCTCATATTTGCCCACTTTAACCTTAATCACCTAAAGATGCTTATGATAGGGCAATGAGAGCTGAAAGCTAATAAGTACCATAATTTTTGGAAGCTCTTTATGAGACTTGAATCCCTGCTTCCTTCTATGAAGGGCCTTTCTTTTACTTTTATGTTGAGTCTCCATCTTGTATCTTTATGCACCTATTGAGGGACATAGCGGTCATTCTTAGTTTAATGTGCATTGTCCCAAAACTTGTTTATTGATTCATAACTTTGATATTGCTTGTTCTTAAATTATTTGTATCTAGTCACCCTTATGAACTTTGAAGGTGTCCTATGCATTTATGTTTTGCTACACTATGAGGGACAAGATGAATACCATTCTCATTATGTTTTCTATATGTGAAACAAACAAACATCTTTCAAAGCATTGTTATTCATGAATCTTTTGTTTGTACCTTTTCATGTTACAACATAGTTGCTATGTCTTATTGTTAGAACTATATCTTTCATGTCTATGTTAGAGTACTATGATCCCAGCTATCAATGTTTTACAAATACCTTGATCAAGATTATAATGGTGCATGTCACCTCAAAAATTATTCTTTTTAATCACTTACCTACTCGAGGACGAGCAGGAGTTAAGCTTGGGGATGTTGATACGTCGTAAACGTATCTATAATTTTTCATGTTCCATGCTTGTTTTATATCTATTTTCTTATGTTTTGTCCACACTTTGGAGTATTTTTACACATTTTCTGGAACTAACCTATTAACAAGATGTCACAGTGCCAGTTGCCTGTTTTCTGCTATTTTTGGTTTCAGAAAAGCTAGTAAGTAAATATTCTCGGAATTGGACCAGACAAAAGCCAAAGTCAATATTTTACCCGAAGCAACACGGAGTCCGGAGGGGAGCCGAAGAGGGGCCACGAGGCGACCACACCCTAGGGTGGCACGGCCATCCCTAGGCGCGCCGCCACCTGGTGTGGGCCCCTCGAGCCTCCACCGACCTTGCCCTTCCGCCTATAAAAGCCTTCCGGGACGAAAACGCTAAGAACCCGATCAAAATTCCACAAAAGAGTCTATAGCCGCTGTCATCTCCATCACCATGCCTACCGGAGGGGAGAGATCACCCTAGAGGCCTTCTTCATCACCATGCCTGCCTCCGGTGTGATGTGTGAGTAGTTCATCCCTGGACTATGGGTCCATGTAGTAGCTATATGGTTGGTTCTCCTCCTTTGTGATATCATGTTTAGATCTTGTGAGCTCCGTGCATGATCAAGATCATCTATTTGTAATCCTACATGTTGTGTTTGCGGGGATCCGATGGATATTGAGATGCTATTTCAGATTGATTATTGATTCTATCATGTCTATGTTATTTGTGATCTTGCATGTTTTCCGTTGTTAGTAGCGGGAATGTTTGTTTGCGGTACCAAACTTGGTGGGTGAGCGCACCGCGGTACCCGAGTTGCCATCAATAGCGCGGAGGGGCCATAGTAGATTCGCCAATTGTCCAGAAGGGCCAAATGGGGGTGAATACAAATCTAACGGCCAAACTGTCGTTTGAACCAGACGAAAAACGGTTGAACTCAAATACCGCCGTTAGGTCAACTCTTCTTGGCCCTCCATGTCATTATTCCCTGTTATCTTTTGCGGTCGTGGACTAGCTTACCCCTGCGTGGACCAAATCCCTGAGTGGACCAGATCTATTTCTTTGCTCTGCTCTAGTCTTCTCCCCTGCTCCCCTCCCCATAACATTTGCTCAGCTCCGGGTGCTTTTCTCAGATCGGAGCTCACACTTGCTCTAATTTGCGTCCCCGCCATGTCCGGTCAACCTCCGACACCTCTAATCGAAGCTTGCAGCCGTCACCATTGCATCGTCCGCCGTATCGGAGCTTCGCGTCCCCAGACTAATATCTCGCCTCTAGCTAGTCCTTCTCGCACGGCGGAGCGTGTCCTGTCGGGCGATCCAGGCCGGCGACCGGCCTCGGGAAGTTGCGTGCTTCCGCGCACCCCAGGCATGGTAGCCCTGGCACAACAGTTCGACAACCACGCTCTGATGGACACCGTGCTGGGCATCCGTCCTGCTGTGTCGCTGACAGAGTTGCTGTCGGCTTTCAGGTCTCGTTTTGGGGTCAGAAGAAATGAGGTCAGCATTGAGGTATGCATGCCGCCATTCGATTTTTTCGTCCGGTTCGAGCATAGCTTAGACACCGAGTTTGTTCTGCATTCTTCCCATTCTTTCTAGTCCTGCGGGGAGAAAATGAGCTTCATGCATTGGCATCGCGCCTGTGGGTGGGACGATCGCTTGGGGCAACTTCGTTTCTTCTCCAAACTCGGCTTTGACGGCCTCCCATTGGATGCTTGGGAGCCGGAGGCCCCTCAAGCAGGTCGGCAGTAGCCTTGGCGGCGAGCTTGTGGAAATCGTGCCACCGAGTGATAGATGGGTCATCGAGGTAAAGGCGTGGCTGAAAGATCCTGACGCCGTTCCTAAGATTTACGAGGTGCAGATTCCAAGCAGGGTAGGGCGACAGCTTTGCTAGAAGCACCCGGTCATCATTAACCTGGAGGAGGTTCTGGAATCGGTACATGGCATTCAGGGCCCCGAAGAGGCTGCCAGAAAGCGTCCTCGTCGCCTGCAGTGTTGGCCTGGAAGGATCGATGGCACAGGACCACCACCGTTTCATGACAGCGCACACAGTTTCGATGGGGGACCGGGCTTGGACGAGCTGGTGGTTCTGATTTCCCTCGAGTGAAGACAGAGCTCTAGTGAATTGACGTGGTATGTGTGGCTAATGAATTTGTAGTATGGAGAGCGTAGCAGGAAGTTAGCATCGACTAAAAATGTGTAATAGTTTGAATCAATGTAGTACGTGTGTGTAATAGTTTGAAGTAGTATGTGTGTGTAATAGTTTGAATCGATGTAGTATGTGTGGGTAATGAATTTGATGTAGTGTGTGTGTGTGTAATAGTTTGAATCGATGTAGTTGAACACCGTGCTTTATAATTTCTGTGAATAACCAAGGAGAACCTCATGATAAGAGGGTGGTCTGGCAATGAGCAATGTCAATTCTGTGGATGCCAGGAAAATATAGTCCATCTCCTCTTCAAGTACAAGGTAGCTACATTTGTAACACGTTGACCTGCAGGACCATTTTGCAGGCAACACAAGACAACGGAAAAATGGCTTACAGCACAGACAGCAGACGCAAAATCTGTAGTCTAGGATAAAAAGATGCCAGTTAACTGGATTGAACCACGACTAGTAATTGAAGGAAATAGATACTTGATAGTATTTTCTTACAACAGTAGTACTTCCATACAAAAGGGTCTTATACAAAAGTGGGCTAAACTTTCTACTAGTTTGTAGAACATTTCGTCAGCATTTCATCTACAAAAGCCATTCTTCAGTCTGAACTTAACTATTCTACACTGAAGAAACTACAGATCTCCACCAGAAAAGTTGGCTGGCCAATTGCCTTGAGAGGACATAAGTTCTTTGATCATTTAACCCAAACTTATCTATTGCCTTCCCGCCAAACTACAAGAAATCTGCATCGTTCATGCACGAGCGATTTGCGTGCGCCAGTCCCGGTTCAGTTGGACCATCCGCGCCGCCGCAACAATTTCTTCGAAACTGAAATTCGGCATCTCCTTCTCGGGATCTTAGATCCATGTGAACTCGAACCTGAATTCCGGGGCTAAGCTGATGCCCGCCGCCGGCTCCGGTTGTCGAACAATCCAGCAAGCTGAGTGTAGATGCTTGGTCGCCGCCACGGTATGGCCTTCGACGGTGCGTAGGATGGAGCGTCTTTGCCGCAGACGGCGTGCTCCCAGCCTCCCCCACTGAGGTAAGGTAGTCCGCGCTGAAGCATGGACGCGAGAATTCCTAGACCTTGGCGCTACCCTGTTCGAGGGTGTGTACCCTCGGCGGTGGCATGCTCTCGTGAACGATTTGATACGTACCTTATTCCCACTGCCTAGAGCATGCCGTAATGCCGCCGCGCGATTTCTCCACATCCCTCTTTTGTCCCTGCTTGCCGCATCTGGCGCCGATGATGCCGCAGTCGCCGCTGCGGCCGATTCAGCACATTCGGGGAAATCATCCGCCTGGCAAGGCAATGGGAGACCGGCCTTGAAGTAGAGCTTCATGGCCTGCCTTAGAGGGGCTAAATACCCCGTCGCAAGCGGCGGCTGCTTAGGCAGGGCCATGTTACCCTAGTTGGTGCGGCACGGAGGAGCTGCGCAAGGTGAACTGTGGTTAGTCGAAGAAGGGGAGTGAAAGACTGACAGTAGGTTTGGACTACGGGCACGCGTGAAAATAACCATTTCCCATTTCCTTAGAGGGTAATAATTTGACACTCGTTGCATTAGCAGCTCAATCTTTGTTTCCCTTCTCAGCACAAGAGTGCGAACGTATTAAAAAAGATAGGTCGTGGCTATCCACCTCATCGGGCAATGTACCAGGATAGGTAGGAGACGGGACCGGGTATTATTTTAGAAATGTTGATGACTGTGCCCTTATGTTTATACGATATTATTTATATGCCACCATGTACTGTCGAGTGTAGCAACACCATCAGAAACATGGGATAACGACGTGTCGTGTTTTCTTTTTTTAAAGGGCATCAGAAACAGGGGATGCCGACGTGGCATGTTTTCTGACTAGCGGGCCCGCCCCCTCCACCTTCGACGGCGTGCATCCCAGGTTCGAGGGTTGGTGCCGCCCACCAACACATTATTGTGCAATTTTCCATGTGGAACCTAAATTCCGGCGATGAGCTGATGCCCATGTCGAACACAGAGAATTCTGAAAGAAGCTACTAAAAATAAATACTCTGAATTCTGAAAGTACTAAATTTAAATACATTACAATTTTGTCTAAAAGGTAATACGCATACTGCTCATCGAAATAATATAAATACAGTACAAATTTCTACTTCGAAAAATAGTCCCGAAAATGCTAGCAAATAACCTAGGATGAATATAGGATTCATTCTCCCCTATATATTTCGTCGTCGTTGGCTAACGCGTGCTGCAACATATGTTCAGAGAACTCTCTCCATCTGCAGTGTGCTACCAGTATCTCATCCAGAGGGTAAGGCCTCGGTGTATGTTCTAGACTTAAGCCATACATTACCATTGTTGGTTCCTCTTCCTAGGCTTGAACCTCATGATCGTACAGTCTGATAAAATTCCTGTAGTGTATGCAACCGGGTTTAACTATGGGGTGTAACCTGGTGTCAATGGAGATAGACCGATTGTAACCAACGAAGAGGGCACGACTTCCAATGTCACCGACGGCCTCGAGAGAGTGGTTCTCCGTGTCCACCCGGTACAACATCGGTTGCCCTTTGGCGAAATCCCCGTTCAACACAAGAAGCAGATCACCATCTGACTCCACAAGGTAAAATTTGTAGGTTCCGCGTACTTGTTCAAAGACTGGGGCCAAAATTATTTTGGCCATCGTGACAGTGCTCGCGCGCTGCTCTAACTGGATGTTGGTCGACAAGATGTCTCCATTCTCAAGTAATGCATATACTTCCCCTCGGAATGCCGTCATGCAGACCAGAAGCGTATCAGGAGGTGGCGAATACAATCCTTCTCCAAATGATCCATTGATTTGCCCCGTTGGGGTGCTCTCATCGGCCCATGCAATATGATCTGGATAATCAGTGCAAACGAACACCATCGTCGGGGACTTCGTCACGACAACAGATTGTAGAAGATTAGATGGTATGTGTGCTTGAAACTCAGTATTAGACTTATGAGTGATTGGGTTCAGAAGCTGAATCTGGTACGGCTCCACCCTCTGAGCAAGCACGATGACGCCACGAGAAACACCGACAAAGTAGAATCTTTTGGAAGAAGAGGGCATCAGTTAGCACTAAGATGTTTACAATGGAAAATACCAATAAATATCGGATGTGAATGTGAACCTGCGATGGACATCCATTAGATTTGTCCTGAAGCAACGACCAGTGGCGAGGTTGAGGAAGGTGAAGTCACCAACGTCTGGAAGTGTGTGATCTATCATGATCCAGTTGTTGAGATGGAATTCGGGCACCTTTAAAGTGCGGCGCCAATCGGTGCAGACTTCCCGACAAGCAGCATAGGTGTCGACGTACTCCTCTTCTCCAGCAAATAGTCGGCGATCTTGCAAAGTGGGTCGGCCAGGAGATCGGACCAGTTCCTCTTCATCCGGCTATTGGCCATGGCTTACGTGCGGGAATGTTTTGATCGAGGAAGAAAGAAGAACTACCATTGCGAGGAGAAGAAGAAGAGGATAACGGACGAGGGAGACGAAGAGGAACTGCCACTGCGAGGAGACGAGGAGACGAAGTAGAACTGCCACTTCGAGGAGACGAGGAGACGGGGGATAAGAAGCGGAACTGCCAATTCAAGTTTAGATCAACGGGCTTTTTTTTCGGAACTAGCGCGTGAACCAGCCATGCACTGCATGCAAGTTTTAATCAAACATACTGACATGTGGGACCTGCTAAAAAATTCCGTGAAGTGCTCCCCGTGCATAGTGCGCTGACAGGTGGCATGTTTTCTGACTGGTGGGCCCGCCCCTTCCACCTTCGACGGCGCGCGTCCCAGGTTCGAGGGCTAGTTACTCCTACCAACACATTATTGTGCAATTTTCCATGCTTTGTCGCAACTAGCTCCGCTCCGCTCCTCTCCTCTGCTCCTGCCGCTGCCACTCCGCTTAGTCGTGCACCGTTCTCGTCGTCCCCTTGGGCCGTCGTCCTCCCACCCTCCCCTCCCTGCCATCCCCTCACGTCCCCTCCTCTCCCCTCCCTGCCCTGTCTCCTTGCCATCGCCCAACGCCCAGGCGCATATGGAAACAAAAACCGAGAGTCGGCCGTTAGGTTAGGGGCCCAACGACGCTGGTGATCCGGATCCCGCTCAGAGATGGATCCTGCGAGGCTTGAGAGCACGGATATGGCTCCTGCGCGGCTTGAGAGCACGGAATCTCCTTCAAGTCTGGAGAGCACAGAGGACAACAAAACGGGGGGAGAGGAAGCGGGGTGCAGAGCTTTGGAGGTATGGAGCCCGGAGAAGGTGTCGTGCATCCACATTGAAGGGTAAGAACTGTGATTCCTTTCCTGCATACCCCAATTAGCGTTTCTAGTCCCGTGGTGATGGCAAGGATATGTGTGGGTAACCGCAGGACGTCTGTACAGCTTGTCCTTGAGCATGATGCTTTGTCAAGCGATCATGAAGGCACTGAAATGTGTGGCGGTGCGGATGATGATGAGAAAGCATATCCAGACGTGGCTGCTGATCCTGGTAGGATGGAGAGTAGGGAATATTTGGTTGATTCGAACTTTGAGCCTGACTATGGGACTAATAAGGAAGAGGAATGTGAAGATGTGGAAATGGGATGTAGATACGACGATGAAGACGTGGACAGGCCAGTGATACACTTTGACAGGGACAATCGTACAATTGATGAGGGGATTGTCTTTGATAATGTGGAGGACTGCAGATATGCAGTTGCAACCTATGCAATCGGAGTTGGGTTCGAATTTATCATTGAAAAGAGCGACCAAAAGAGATTTAGGGTGCACTGTAGGGAAAGTAATGTGTGTAAATGGAGATTACATGCATCTCCAATGCGGGGTGGACACCCATTTCAGGTTGCAATAGCTACATTTAGTTTCAGTCTTTCTCATATTTATTCTGCTGATAACTAGCTCTGAATTATTTGGATTCTTATCGAATGCAGATCAAAGTAAACACGAAGAAACACAACTGCCCTAATACTTCTTT
Source organism: Avena insularis (assembly GCA_023614405.1). Taxonomy (NCBI): domain Eukaryota; kingdom Viridiplantae; phylum Streptophyta; class Magnoliopsida; order Poales; family Poaceae; genus Avena; species Avena insularis. The sequence goes on from CM042684.1 coordinate 299,570,286, forward strand.
AAGTGGTAAAATTAGACCGACGACTACCAAGTGGATTACTGCTACTGTACTTGACTGGGTGAGGCAGGATCATAACATTGGACATGCTGAACTCAGAGCAAAGATTAGCAAAAAGTTTAATGTTCCGATTCCTTACCATAGAGTCTTTGATGGGAAGGAGATGGCTCTAGACTTCATTCAAGGCAAGTGGAATGACAGTTTTCATATGTTGTATAGTTTCAAAGCTCAGGTAGAGAAAACATCACCTGGTAGTGTTGTTGACATCGACTACGAGGTTGTGAAAAGGAGAGAAAAGGTCTCGAGGGGGGTCAGATATAAGCAGGTAGATAAGATATGCTTCAGGAGATGTTTTGTCTACCTGAAGGCATGCTTGAAGGGGTTCCTAGACGGCTGCAGGCCATAGGCGCAACTTCTTTAACAGGGAAGTTCAGGGGACATGTTGCTTCTGCTTGTGCTTTGGACGCGCATAATTGGCTTCTACCCGTAGCTTATGCTGTTCTTGAGGGTGAATCAAATGAAAGCTGGACATGGTTCATGCAGAGACTACGGGAAGTAATTGGTCACCCTGAAGGCTTGGTGATACACACCGGTGCATCCAAGGGTCTTGAGAATGTTGTTGATGCTGTGTTTCCTAGGGTTGAGCATAGGGAATGCATGCGGCACCTCGCTACTAACTTCACGAAGAAGTTCAAAGGAAAGATCTTTGAAGAGGACTTGTGGCAATCAGCATACACATACACCCCAAGCACGCATGCTACTTACTTGAAGAACATGTATGTAGTGCCAAAGGTGAAAAAATACCTTGAAGAACATCACACCAAGCTATGGGCCAGAAGCAAGTTTGGTGAGTTAAGCAAGGTGGATTTTGTTTGCAATAATTTGGCAGAGAGTTTCAATGATAAGATTTCGGGCATGAAGACACTTGGAATTGTTATTTTGTTGGATGCAATAAGACAGTGCATAATGGTGAAGATAGATTTAAGGCAAAGAATTTGTGCAAGAATTTTTTTAGGCCATAAAATAGTTCCAAAGGTGGTTATGTTACTGAATGCAAGAACTAGGGCAATGAGAACGATAAAGATGAGGGTGGTCAGAAGTTCTAGAACATTGGCCAAGGTTTATGCAGAATACAAGCGTGGAAGTGAACGGAGGTACACTGTAGACATTGGAAACAAGACTTGTTCATGCAGGCAGTGGCAGATTACTGGTCTACCATGTCACCATGAAATTTACTGCATCTTAAAGCTTAGAGGTAACGGAGCTGAAATAGAGAACTATGTCGACAACTATATCTCCGTGGACAAGTTTGCTGCAACATATGCAGAAAACGTACCACCTATGGCTGATGAAAATGATTGGGAGATTGTCGATCCAGGGTTCAAACTTCAACCACCAGTTCTTAGGAGGCCACCTGGGAGGCCTAGAAAGCTAAGGATCGAAGCCTCCACCGATAAAGGTCCAAGGCTTGGATCTAGGAAAAGGAAATGCGGTCATTGTGGCAGATTCGGCCATATCAAGTGGTTGTGCAAAAACCTAGTTACACATGCTATTGTCCCTGTTCACACCCCGGTGGCAGAAAATGAGGCTTCTCAGCCAGAACTGGCGGAAGAGTAGGGCGAAGACGGTGATGAGCACTCGGAGGAAAACGTACGTAAGCAGCCAATTTATGAAGAAGTGGAGGTGCCGGCGAGAAAAGGGTGTGAAAAAAACAAAAGGGTAAGCGGAACGGGGAGGAAAGGGCAAATAATGGAGGTGTATTAGAATATGAAGAAATTGCAGGGGTGATTGAGGATGTTCTTGAGGATCTTTCGGCTAACTGTAGGAGAAATAATAAATCCCTGCCAATTTCATCTTTGTAAGATTCTCCGGATGAAAGGTAAGCTTAAAACTTGTTTTATTTGCCATTTTATCATTTTTTTATCCTCATCAACTGATGCTTAATGCAGCGTGGGCTAGAAGACTAATAAGAGGAGCAGAAAGATGCGGGCACAGTAACGTCGTATGTTGAATTATATCATTGAAACTAAACTAGCCGTGTCATCCTTATTTATATCTGGCGCAACGGTTACGTGATGGGGTCATGTGGACCAGATTACATTTTTTAAAATATTATTACATTAATTTTTTACCTGCGTTTGGACGCGGCTACTAGTTCCCATCTCCCTTGCATTCCCATCTCCTCTAGCGCACTCCAAAATTATGGATGTGCCATCAAGTAGCAGAGTCAGCGTATTGTCTCATCAGGTGTGAACGCAATGACTTTGTTTGTTCAGAATTTGACGACTTTTGATTAGTTTGAAAGATAGAGAAACGTAAAACATGTATCTAGACATGTTTTGGGTATAGAAACATTTATTAAATATCTAAAAAACCTAAGTCAGTTATATCTGGACCGGAGTAGTACACTATTACAACACGCTCGATCCCTTCTCCTCTAGCGCACTCCAAATTACGGCTGTGCCATCAAGTGCTGGGAGCAGAGTCAGCGTATTGTCCCCTCAAATATGCCAGGGAATGCACGAACTTTATTTTCAGGATTGGACGAGTTTCAATCGACTAGTTTCAAAGACAAAGACAACTAAAACATGGCCAACATATATAGATTATGACGATAATCGACCATGACTCAAGTGACCCAGATCCAAAGAGCGCATTAAGATACCGTATATAGATTTAATTTATGCTTAAGTGGCCCTAATAGACTATGACGCTCCCGCAGTCTCCATCATTGACGACATTGTCCGTGTTGCCGCCAGCCTCCTCCGTGTCGAAATCGATGCCGATGTTCCCAGCAGCGTTTCTCCTACTCATTGATTCTTCACGGCGTGCTGCATTAATAACGGTGGAGGTCGTACGCCCAGGCACTTCCCAGAAGCGCTGCCTCCCTTCGGGGTTGCGCAGATCTGGGTGCATCTCCCGCCGGTGGGTTCTGCATAGCTCAATCAACACAGCCCGCTCCTTCTTGAACAGGTTTCGCCAGTACGCGCTCGTACGCGAGTATTGCGCCATTGCCCTCTTCCGCTTCGACAGCTGGCGGCGGCGCTCCTCGATCTTCATCGCCAACACGTTGCCGTGCAAGAGCGGCGCGACAGGAACCCTGTCCTTGCTGAGCTCGAAGCCGACCGGAAGCCTCGCTAACAGCGGCGCGAGTATGTCGTAGTGGGCGAACATGTGAGCCTCGTGTAAGCTGAGTTTGGCCTATCCCTCTCCATGCCGATGAAGGAACACGATCTGATTTTCGGCCCCGAGGTTAAGGGGATAAGGGCAAGGACATAGGCCTAGCGTAGTTGCCACGGCCAATCAGTTCGCAGAACAGACTTCTCGCGGATCGCCCTCGCGAAGGACATCACTATCTTCCACGCACCCCGATCCAACAGCGCCTAACAATCGGGGATCGGGTCTTCTAGAAGCCTAGAACGGTTGCTGGATAGTTCTGCGTCCCGATTGTTTGTGGCCAACGGCGGTAGTTGAAAATAATACACATTTCAATGACACTAGTGGATCCATGTGTGGTCGCTAAATAGAACACACGTCCAATGACTCTGGTTGTTGTTAGTAAAAAGAGCACACATGCAATGACACTGGTGGATCCATATGTGGTATATGAAAAGAACACACATGCAATGACTCCAGTTGTTGTTAGTGAAAAGAACACACATGCAATGACACTGGTAGATCCATGTGTGGTCTCTAAAAAGAACACACATTTCAATGACACTTGTGGATCCATATGTGGTATGTGAAAAGAACACACATTTGAATGACTCTGGTTGTTTTTACTAAAAAGAACACGCATGCAATGACACTGGTGGATCCATAGGTGGATTGTGAAAAGAGCACACATTCAATGACTCTGGTTGTTGTTAGTAAAAAGAACACACATGCAATGACACTGGTGGATCCATGTGTGGTCTCTGAGAGCACACACATGAAATGACTCTAGTTGTTGTTAGTAAAAAGATCACACATGCAATGACACTGGTGGATCCATGTGTGGATTGTGAAGAGAACACACATGCAATGACACTGGTGGATCCATAGCTGGTATGTGAAAAGAACACACATTTCAATAACTCAGTTGTTGTTAGTAAAAAGAACACACATGCAATGACACTGGTGCATCTTAAGGTGGATTGTGAAAAGAGCACACATTTCAATGACTTTGGTTGTTGTTAGTAAAAAGAACACACATGCAATTACACTGGTGGATCCATGTGTGGTCTCTGAAGAGAACACACATGCAATGACTCTAGTTGTTGTTAGTAAAAAGAGCACACATGCAATGACACTGGTGGATCCATATGTGGTATGTGAAAAGAACACACATGCAATGACTCTGGTTGTTTTTACTAAAACTAACACACATGCAATGACACTTGTGGATCCATAGGTGGTATGTGAAAAGAACACACATATCAATGACTCTAGTTGTTGTTAGTGAAAAGAACACACATGCAATGACACTGGTGGATCCATAGGTGTATTGTGGAAAGAGCACACATGCAACGCCACTGGTGGATCCATATTTGGTTTGTGGAAATAACACACATGCAATGAACCTGGTTGTTGTTAGTGAAAAGAACACACATGCAATTACACCGGTGGATCCATGTGTGGTCTCTGAAGAGAACACACATTTCAATGACACTGGTGGATACATATGTGGTATGTGAAAATAACACACATGCAATGACTCTGGTTGTTTTTACTAAAAAGAACACACATGCAATGACACTGGTGGATCAATAGGTGGTATGTGAAAAGAACACACATTTCAATGACTCTGGTTGTTGTTAGTGAAAAGAACACACATGCAATGACACTGGTGGATCCATAGGTGTATTGTGAAAAGAGCACACATGCAATGCCACTGGTGGACCCATATTTGGTTTGTGGAAATAACACACATGCAGTGACTCTGGTTGTTGTTAGTGAAAAGAACAGACATACAATGACACTGGTGGATCCATATGTGGTATGTGAAAAGAACACACATTTCAATGACACTAGTGGATCCATATGTGGTATGTGAAAAGAACACACATGCAATGACTCTGGTTGTTTTACTAAAAACAACACACATCCAATGACACTGGTGGATCCATAGGTGGATTGTGAAAAGAGCACACATGCAATGACTCTGGTTGTTGTTAGTAAAAAGAACACACATGTAATGACACTAGTGGATCCATGTGTGGTCTCTAAAGAGAACACACGTGCAATGACTCTGGTTGTTGTTAGTAAAAAGAGCACACATGCAATGGCACTGGTGGATCCATGTGGGATTGTGAAGAGAACACACATGCAATGACACTGGTGGATCCATAGGTGGATTGTGAAAATAGAACACATGCAATGCCACCGGGTGGATCCATATTTGGTTTGTGGAAATAACACACATGCAATGACTCTGGTTGTTGTTAGTGAAAAGAACACACATGCAATGACACTAGTGGATCCATGTGTGGTATGTGAGAAGAACACACATTTCAATGACTCTCGTTGTTGTTACTAAAAAGAACACACATGCAATGACACTCGTGGATCCATGGGTGGATTGTGAAAATACCACACATGCAATGACACTGGTGGATCCATATGTGGTATGTGAAAAGAACACACATGCAATGACTCTGGTTGTTGTTTCTAAAAAGAACACACATTTCAATGGAACTTGTGGATCCATATGTGGTATGTGATAAGAACACACATTTCAATGACTGGTTGTTGTTAGTAAAAAGAACACACATGCAATGACCTTTGGTGGATCAATGTGTGGTCTCTGAAGATAACACGCATTTCAATGACACCGGTGGATCCATATGGGGTATGTGAAAAGAACACACATGCAATGACTCTAGTTGTTTTTACTAAAAACAACACACATGCAATGACACTGGTGGATCCATAGGTGGATTGTGAAAAGAGCACACAGGCAATGCTACTAGGGATCCATATTTGGTTTGTGGAAATAACACACATGCAATGACTCTGGTTGTTGTTAGTGAAAAGAACACACATGCAATGACACTGGTGGATCCATGGGTGGATTGTGAAAAGAGCACACATGCAATGCCACTAGGGATCCATATTTGGTTTGTGGAAATAACACACATGCAATGACTCTGGTTGTTGTTAGTGAAAAGAACACACATGCCATGACACTGGTGGATCCATGTGTGGTCTCTAAAGAGAACACACATTTCAATGACACTGGTAGATCCATATGTGGTATGTGAAAAGTACAGACATGTAATTACTCTGGTTGTTGTTACGAAAAAGAACACACATGCAATGACAGTGGTGGATCCATAGGTGGATTGTGAAAAGAGCACACATGCAATGACTATGGTTGTTGTTAGTAAAGAGAACACACATGCAATGACATTGGTGGATCCATGTGTGGTCTCTGAAGAGAACACACATGCAATGAATCTAGTTGTTGTTAGTTAAAAGAGCACACATGCAATGACACTGGTGGATCCATGTGTGGATTGTGAAGAGAACACACATGCAATGACACTGGTGGATCCATAGGTGGTATGTGAAAAGAACACACATTTCAATGACTCAGTTGTTAGTAAAAAGAAGACACATGCAATGAAACTGGTGGATTCAAAGGTGGATTGTGAAAAGAGCACACATTTCAATGACTTTGGTTATTGTTAGTAAAAAGAACACACATGCAATCACACTAGTGGATCAATGTGTGGTCTCTGAAGAGAACACACATGCAATGACTCTGGTTGTTGTTAGTAAAAAGAGCACACATGTAATGACACCGGTGGATCCATATGTGGTATGTGAAAAGAACACACATGCAATGACTCTGGTTGTTTTTACTAAAAAGAACACACATGCAATGACACTGGTGGATCCATAGGTGGTATGTGAAAAGAACACACATTTCAATGACTCTGGTTGTTTTTACTAAAAAGAACACACATGCAATGACACTGGTGGATCCATAGGTGGATTATGAAAAGAGCACACATGCAATGCTACTGGTGGATCCATATGTGGTATGTGAAAAGAACACACATGCAATGACTCTGGTTGTTGTTTCTAAAAAGAACACACATTTCAATGGAACTTTTGGATCCATATGTGGTATGTGAGAAGAACACACATTTCAATGACTCTGGTTGTTGTTAGTAAAAAGAACACACATCCAATGACACTATGGATCCATAGGTGGATTGTGAAAAGAGCACACATGCAATGACTCTGGTTGTTGTTAGTAAAAAGAACACACATGCAATGACACTAGTGGATCCATGTGTGGTCTCTGAAGAACACACAAGCAATGACTGGTTGTTGTTAGTAAAAAGAGCACACATGCAATGACACTGGTGGATCCATGTGTGGATTGTGAAGAGAACACACATGCAATGACACTGGTGGACCCATAGGTGGTATGTGAAAAGAACACACATTTCAATGACTCAGTTGTTGTTACTAAAAAGAACACACATGCAATGACACTGGTGGATCAATAGGTGGTATGTGAAAAGAACACACATTTCAATGACTCTGGTTGTTGTTAGTGAAAAGAACACACATGCAATGACACTGGTGGATCCATAGGTGTATTGTGAAAAGAGCACACATGCAATGCCACTGGTGGATCCATATTTGGTTTGTGGAAATAACACACATGCAGTGACTCTGGTTGTTGTTAGTGAAAAGAACAGACATACAATGACACTGGTGGATCCATGTGTGGTCTCTAAAGAGAACACACATTTCAATGACACTAGTGGATCCATATGTGGTATGTCAAAAGTATACACATGCAATGACTCTGGTTGTTGTTACTAAAAAGAACACACATGCGATGACACTAGTGGATCCATATGTGGTATGTGAGAAGAACACACATTTCAATGACTCTTGTTGTTGTTACTAAAAAGAACACACATGCAGTGACACTGGTGGATCCATGGGTGGATTGTGGAAAGAGCACACATGCAATGACACTGGTGGATCCATATGTGGTATGTGAAAATAACACACATTTCAATGACACTGGTGGATCCATATGTGGTATGTGAAAAGAATACACATGCAATGACTCTAGTTGTTTTACTAAAACAACACACATACAATGACACTGGTGGATCCATAGGTGGATTGTGAAAAGAACACATGCAATGACTCTGGTTGTTAGTAAAAGAACACACATGTAATGACAATGGCACTGGTGGATCCATGTGGGATTGTGAAGAGAACACACATGCAATGACACTGGTGGATCCATAGGTGGATTGTGAAAAGAGCACACATGCAATGCCACTGGTGGATCCATATTTGGTTTGTGGAAATAACACACATGCAATGACTCTGGTTGTTGTTAGTGAAAAGAACACACATGCAATGACACTAGTGGATCCATGTGTGGTATGTGAGAAGAACACACATTTCAATGACTCTCGTTGTTGTTACTAAAAAGAACACACATGCAATGACACTCGTGGATCCATGGGTGGATTGTGAAAATACCACACATGCAATGACACTGGTGGATCCATATGTGGTATGTGAAAAGAACACACATGCAATGACTCTGGTTGTTGTTTCTAAAAAGAACACACATTTCAATGGAACTTGTGGATCCATATGTGGTATGTGATAAGAACACACATTTCAATGACTGGTTGTTGTTAGTAAAAAGAACACACATGCAATGACACTGGTGGATCAATGTGTGGTCTCTGAAGATAACACGCATTTCAATGACACCGGTGGATCCATATGGGGTATGTGAAAAGAACACATATGCAATGACTCTAGTTGTTTTTACTAAAAACAACACACATGCAATGACACTGGTGGATCCATAGGTGGATTGTGAAAAGAGCACACAGGCAATGCTACTAGGGATCCATATTTGGTTTGTGGAAATAACACACATGCAATGACTCTGGTTGTTGTTAGTGAAAAGAACACACATGCAATGACACTGGTGGATCCATGGGTGGATTGTGAAAAGAGCACACATGCAATGCCACTAGGGATCCATATTTGGTTTGTGGAAATAACACACATGCAATGACTCTGGTTGTTGTTAGTGAAAAGAACACACATGCCATGACACTGGTGGATCCATGTGTGGTCTCTAAAGAGAACACACATTTCAATGACACTGGTAGATCCATATGTGGTATGTGAAAAGTACAGACATGTAATTACTCTGGTTGTTGTTACGAAAAAGAACACACATGCAATGACAGTGGTGGATCCATAGGTGGATTGTGAAAAGAGCACACATGCAATGACTATGGTTGTTGTTAGTAAAGAGAACACACATGCAATGACATTGGTGGATCCATGTGTGGTCTCTGAAGAGAACACACATGCAATGAATCTAGTTGTTGTTAGTAAAAAGAGCACACATGCAATGACACTGGTGGATCCATGTGTGGATTGTGAAGAGAACACACATGCAATGACACTGGTGGATCCATAGGTGGTATGTGAAAAGAACACACATTTCAATGACTCAGTTGTTAGTAAAAAGAAGACACATGCAATGAAACTGGTGGATTCAAAGGTGGATTGTGAAAAGAGCACACATTTCAATGACTTTGGTTATTGTTAGTAAAAAGAACACACATGCAATCACACTAGTGGATCAATGTGTGGTCTCTGAAGAGAACACACATGCAATGACTCGGTTGTTGTTAGTAAAAGAGCACACATGTAATGACACGTGGATCCATATGTTTTATGTGAAAAGAACACACATGCAATGACTCTGGTTGTTTTACTAAAAAGAACACACATGCAATGACACTGGTGGATCCATAGGTGGTATGTGAAAAGAACACACATTTCAATGACTCTGGTTGTTTTTACTAAAAAGAACACACATGCAATGACACTGGTGGATCCATAGGTGGATTATGAAAAGAGCACACATGCAATGCTACTGGTGGATCCATATGTGGTATGTGAAAAGAACACACATGCAATGACTCTGGTTGTTGTTTCTAAAAAGAACACACATTTCAATGGAACTTTTGGATCCATATGTGGTATGTGAGAAGAACACACATTTCAATGACTCTGGTTGTTGTTAGTAAAAAGAACACACATCCAATGACACTATGGATCCATAGGTGGATTGTGAAAAGAGCACACATGCAATGACTCTGGTTGTTGTTAGTAAAAAGAACACACATGCAATGACACTAGTGGATCCATGTGTGGTCTCTGAAGAGAACACACAAGCAATGACTCTGGTTGTTGTTAGTAAAAAGAGCACACATGCAATGACACTGGTGGATCCATGTGTGGATTGTGAAGAGAACACACATGCAATGACACTGGTGGACCCATAGGTGGTATGTGAAAAGAACACACATTTCAATGACTCAGTTGTTGTTACTAAAAAGAACACACATGCAATGACACTGGTGGATCAATAGGTGGTATGTGAAAAGAACACACATTTCAATGACTCTGGTTGTTGTTAGTGAAAAGAACACACATGCAATGACACTGGTGGATCCATAGGTGTATTGTGAAAAGAGCACACATGCAATGCCACTGGTGGATCCATATTTGGTTTGTGGAAATAACACACATGCAGTGACTCTGGTTGTTGTTAGTGAAAAGAACAGACATACAATGACACTGGTGGATCCATGTGTGGTCTCTAAAGAGAACACACATTTCAATGACACTAGTGGATCCATATGTGGTATGTCAAAAGTATACACATGCAATGACTCTGGTTGTTGTTACTAAAAAGAACACACATGCGATGACACTAGTGGATCCATATGTGGTATGTGAGAAGAACACACATTTCAATGACTCTTGTTGTTGTTACTAAAAAGAACACACATGCAGTGACACTGGTGGATCCATGGGTGGATTGTGGAAAGAGCACACATGCAATGACACTGGTGGATCCATATGTGGTATGTGAAAATAACACACATTTCAATGACACTGGTGGATCCATATGTGGTATGTGAAAAGAACACACATGCAATGACTCTAGTTGTTTTTACTAAAAACAACACACATACAATGACACTGGTGGATCCATAGGTGGATTGTGAAAAGAGCACACATGCAATGACTCTGGTTGTTGTTAGTAAAAAGAACACACATGTAATGACACTAGTGGATCCATGTGTGGTCTCTAAAGAGAACACACGTGCAATGACTCTGGTTGTTGTTAGTAAAAAGAGCACACATGCAATGGCACTGGTGGATCCATGTGGGATTGTGAAGAGAACACACATGCAATGACACTGGTGGATCCATAGGTGGATTGTGAAAAGAGCACACATGCAATGCCACTGGTGGATCCATATTTGGTTTGTGGAAATAACACACATGCAATGACTCTGGTTGTTGTTAGTGAAAAGAACACACATGCAATGACACTAGTGGATCCATGTGTGGTATGTGAGAAGAACACACATTTCAATGACTCTCGTTGTTGTTACTAAAAAGAACACACATGCAATGACACTCGTGGATCCATGGGTGGATTGTGAAAATACCACACATGCAATGACACTGGTGGATCCATATGTGGTATGTGAAAAGAACACACATGCAATGACTCTGGTTGTTGTTTCTAAAAAGAACACACATTTCAATGGAACTTGTGGATCCATATGTGGTATGTGATAAGAACACACATTTCAATGACTGGTTGTTGTTAGTAAAAAGAACACACATGCAATGACACTGGTGGATCAATGTGTGGTCTCTGAAGATAACACGCATTTCAATGACACCGGTGGATCCATATGGGGTATGTGAAAAGAACACACATGCAATGACTCTAGTTGTTTTTACTAAAAACAACACACATGCAATGACACTGGTGGATCCATAGGTGGATTGTGAAAAGAGCACACAGGCAATGCTACTAGGGATCCATATTTGGTTTGTGGAAATAACACACATGCAATGACTCTGGTTGTTGTTAGTGAAAAGAACACACATGCAATGACACTGGTGGATCCATGGGTGGATTGTGAAAAGAGCACACATGCAATGCCACTAGGGATCCATATTTGGTTTGTGGAAATAACACACATGCAATGACTCTGGTTGTTGTTAGTGAAAAGAACACACATGCCATGACACTGGTGGATCCATGTGTGGTCTCTGAAGAGAACACACATTTCAATGACACTGGTAGATCCATATGTGGTATGTGAAAAGTACAGACATGTAATTACTCTGGTTGTTGTTACGAAAAAGAACACACATGCAATGACAGTGGTGGATCCATAGGTGGATTGTGAAAAGAGCATGCATGCAATGACTATGGTTGTTGTTAGTAAAGAGAACACACATGCAATGACATTGGTGGATCCATGTGTGGTCTCTGAAGAGAACACACATGCAATGAATCTAGTTGTTGTTAGTAAAAAGAGCACACATGCAATGACACTGGTGGATCCATGTGTGGATTGTGAAGAGAACACACATGCAATGACACTGGTGGATCCATAGGTGGTATGTGAAAAGAACACACATTTCAATGACTCAGTTGTTAGTAAAAAGAAGACACATGCAATGAAACTGGTGGATTCAAAGGTGGATTGTGAAAAGAGCACACATTTCAATGACTTTGGTTATTGTTAGTAAAAAGAACACACATGCAATCACACTAGTGGATCAATGTGTGGTCTCTGAAGAGAACACACATGCAATGACTCTGGTTGTTGTTAGTAAAAAGAGCACACATGTAATGACACCGGTGGATCCATATGTGGTATGTGAAAAGAACACACATTTCAATGACTCTCGTTGTTGTTACTAAAAAGAACACACATGCAATGACACTCGTGGATCCATGGGTGGATTGTGAAAATACCACACATGCAATGACACTGGTGGATCCATATGTGGTATGTGAAAAGAACACACATGCAATGACTCTGGTTGTTGTTTCTAAAAAGAACACACATTTCAATGGAACTTGTGGATCCATATGTGGTATGTGATAAGAACACACATTTCAATGACTCTGGTTGTTGTTAGTAAAAAGAACACACATGCAATGACACTGGTGGATCAATGTGTGGTCTCTGAAGATAACACGCATTTCAATGACACCGGTGGATCCATATGGGGTATGTGAAAAGAACACACATGCAATGACTCTAGTTGTTTTTACTAAAAACAACACACATGCAATGACACTGGTGGATCCATAGGTGGAATGTGAAAAGAGCACACAGGCAATGCTACTAGGGATCCATATTTGGTTTGTGGAAATAACACACATGCAATGACTCTGGTTGTTGTTAGTGAAAAGAACACACATGCAATGACACTGGTGGATCCATGGGTGGATTGTGAAAAGAGCACACATGCAATGCCACTAGGGATCCATATTTGGTTTGTGGAAATAACACACATGCAATGACTCTGGTTGTTGTTAGTGAAAAGAACACACATGCCATGACACTGGTGGATCCATGTGTGGTCTCTGAAGAGAACACACATTTCAATGACACTGGTAGATCCATATGTGGTATGTGAAAAGTACAGACATGTAATTACTCTGGTTGTTGTTACGAAAAAGAACACACATGCAATGACAGTGGTGGATCCATAGGTGGATTGTGAAAAGAGCACATGCAATGACTATGGTTGTTGTTAGTAAAGAGAACACACATGCAATGACATTGGTGGATCCATGTGTGGTCTCTGAAGAGAACACACATGCAATGAATCTAGTTGTTGTTAGTAAAAAGAGCACACATGCAATGACACTGGTGGATCCATGTGTGGATTGTGAAGAGAACACACATGCAATGACACTGGTGGATCCATAGGTGGTATGTGAAAAGAACACACATTTCAATGACTCAGTTGTTAGTAAAAAGAAGACACATGCAATGAAACTGGTGGATTCAAAGGTGGATTGTGAAAAGAGCACACATTTCAATGACTTTGGTTATTGTTAGTAAAAAGAACACACATGCAATCACACTAGTGGATCAATGTGTGGTCTCTGAAGAGAACACACATGCAATGACTCTGGTTGTTGTTAGTAAAAAGAGCACACATGTAATGACACCGGTGGATCCATATGTGGTATGTGAAAAGAACACACATGCAATGACTCTGGTTGTTTTTACTAAAAAGAACACACATGCAATGACACTGGTGGATCCATAGGTGGTATGTGAAAAGAACACACATTTCAATGACTCTGGTTGTTTTTACTAAAAAGAACACACATGCAATGACACTGGTGGATCCATAGGTGGATTATGAAAAGAGCACACATGCAATGCTACTGGTGGATCCATATGTGGTATGTGAAAAGAACACACATGCAATGACTCTGGTTGTTGTTTCTAAAAAGAACACACATTTCAATGGAACTTTTGGATCCATATGTGGTATGTGAGAAGAACACACATTTCAATGACTCTGGTTGTTGTTAGTAAAAAGAACACACATCCAATGACACTATGGATCCATAGGTGGATTGTGAAAAGAGCACACATGCAATGACTCTGGTTGTTGTTAGTAAAAAGAACACACATGCAATGACACTAGTGGATCCATGTGTGGTCTCTGAAGAGAACACACAAGCAATGACTCTGGTTGTTGTTAGTAAAAAGAGCACACATGCAATGACACTGGTGGATCCATGTGTGGATTGTGAAGAGAACACATGCAATGACACTGTGGATCCATAGGTGGTATGTGAAAAGAACACACATTTCAATGACTCAGTTGTTGTTAGTAAAAAGAACACACATGCAATGACACTGGTGGATCCAAAGGTGTATTGTGAAAAGAGCACACATTTCAATGACTCTGGTTGTTGTTAGTAAAAAGAACACACATTCAATCACACTGGTGGATCCATATGTGGTCTCTTAAGAGAACACACATGCAATGACTCTGGTTGTTGTTAGTAAAAAGAGCACACATGCAATGACATTGGTTGATCCATATGTGGTATGTGAAAAGAACATACATGCAATGAATCTGGTTGTTGTTACTAAAAAGAACACACATGCAATGACACTGGTGGATCCATGTGTGGTCTCCGAAGAGAACATACATGTAATGACTCTGGTTGTTGTTAGTAAAAAGAGCACACATGCAATGAAACTGGTGGATCTATAGGTGGTATGTGAAACGAGCACACATGCAAGGACACTGGTGGATCCATATGTGGTATGTGAAAAGAACACACATGCAATGACTCTGGTTGTTTTTACTAAAAAGAACACACATGCAATGACACTGGTGGATCCATAGGTGGTATGTGAAAAGAACACACATTTCAATGACTCTAGTTGTTGTTAGTGAAAAGAATACACATGCAATGACACTGGTGGATCGATAGGTGTATTGTGAAAAGAGCACACATGCAATGCCACTGGTGGATCCATATTTGGTTTGTGGAAATAACACACATGCAATGACTCTGGTTGTTGTTAGTGAAAAGAACACACATGCAATGACACTAGTGGATCCATGTGTGGTCTCTGAAGAGAACATACATTTCAATGACACTGGTGGATCCATATGTGGTATGTGAAAAGAACACACATGCAATGACTCTGGTTGTTTTTACTAAAAAGAACACACATGCAATGACACTGGTGGATCAATAGGTTGTATGTGAAAAGAACACACATTTCAATGACTCTGGTTGTTGTTAGTGAAAATAACACACATGCAATCACACTGCTGGATCCATAGGTGTATTGTGAAAAGAGCACACATGCAATGCCACTGGTGGATCTATATTTGGTTTGCGGAAATAACACACATGGAATGACTCTGGTTGTTGTTAGTGAAAAGAACACACATGCAATGACAGTGGTGGATCCATGTGTGGTCTCTGAAGAGAACACACATTTCAATGACACTAGTGGATCCAGATGTGGTATGTGAAAAGTATACACATGCAATGACTCTGGTTGTTGTTACTAAAAAGAACACACATGCAATGACACTCGTGGATCCATATGTGGTATGTGAGAAGAACACACATTTCAATGACTCTGGTTCTTGTTACTAAAAAGAACAAACATGCAATGACACTGGTGGATCCATGGGTGGATTGTGAAAAGAGCACACATGCAATGACAATGGTGGATCCATATGTGCTTTGTGAAAAGAACACACATGCAATGACTTTGGTTGTTGTTAGTGAAAAGACCACACATGCAATAACACTGGTGGATCCATGTGTGGTCTCTGAAGAGAACACACATTTCAATGACACTGGTGGATCCTAATGTGGTATGTGAAAAGAACACACATGCAATGACTCTAGTTGTTTTTACTAAAAAGAACACACATGCAATGACACTGGTGGATCCATAGTTGGATTGTGAAAAGACCACACAGGCAATGCTACTAGGGATCCATATTTGGTTTGTGGAAATAACACACATGCAATGACTCTGGTTGTTGTTAGTGAAAAGAACACACATGCAATGACACTGGTGGATCCATGGGTGGATTGTGAAAAGAGCACACATGCACTGCCAATAGGGATCCATATTTGGTTTGTGGAAATAACACACATGCAATGACTCGTTGTTGTTAGTGAAAAGAACACACATGACCTTGGTGGATCCATGTGTGGTCTCTGAAGAGAACACACATTTCAATGACACTGGTAGATCCATATGTGGTATGTGAAAAGTACAGACATGTAATTACTCTGGTTGTTGTTACGAAAAAGAACACACATGCAATGACAGTGGTGGATCCATAGGTGGATTGTGAAAAGAGCACACATGCAATGACTATGGTTGTTGTTAGTAAAGAGAACACACATGCAATGACATTGGTGGATCCATGTGTGGTCTCTGAAGAGAACACACATGCAATGAATCTAGTTGTTGTTAGTAAAAAGAGCACACATGCAATGACACTGGTGGATCCATGTGTGGATTGTGAAGAGAACACACATGCAATGACACTGGTGGATCCATAGGTGGTATGTGAAAAGAACACACATTTCAATGACTCAGTTGTTAGTAAAAAGAAGACACATGCAATGAAACTGGTGGATTCAAAGGTGGATTGTCAAAAGAGCACACATTTCAATGACTTTGGTTATTGTTAGTAAAAAGAACACACATGCAATCACACTAGTGGATCAATGTGTGGTCTCTGAAGAGAACACACATGCAATGACTCTGGTTGTTGTTAGTAAAAAGAGCACACATGTAATGACACCGGTGGATCCATATGTGGTATGTGAAAAGAACACACATGCAATGACTCTGGTTGTTTTTACTAAAAAGAACACACATGCAATGACACTGGTGGATCCATAGGTGGTATGTGAAAAGAACACACATTTCAATGACTCAGTTGTTGTTAGTAAAAAGAACACACATGCAATGACACTGGTGGATCCAAAGGTGTATTGTGAAAAGAGCACACATTTCAATGACTCTGGTTGTTGTTAGTAAAAAGAACACACATTCAATCACACTGGTGGATCCATATGTGGTCTCTTAATAGAACACACATGCAATGACTCTGGTTGTTGTTAGTAAAAAGAGCACACATGCAATGACATTGGTTGATCCATATGTGGTATGTGAAAAGAACATACATGCAATGAATCTGGTTGTTGTTACTAAAAAGAACACACATGCAATGACACTGGTGGATCCATGTGTGGTCTCCGAAGAGAACATACATGTAATGACTCTGGTTGTTGTTAGTAAAAAGAGCACACATGCAATGAAACTGGTGGATCTATAGGTGGTATGTGAAACGAGCACACATGCAAGGACACTGGTGGATCCATATGTGGTATGTGAAAAGAACACACATGCAATGACTCTGGTTGTTTTTACTAAAAAGAACACACATGCAATGACACTGGTGGATCCATAGGTGGTATGTGAAAAGAACACACATTTCAATGACTCTAGTTGTTGTTAGTGAAAAGAATACACATGCAATGACACTGGTGGATCGATAGGTGTATTGTGAAAAGAGCACACATGCAATGCCACTGGTGGATCCATATTTGGTTTGTGGAAATAACACACATGCAATGACTCTGGTTGTTGTTAGTGAAAAGAACACACATGCAATGACACTAGTGGATCCATGTGTGGTCTCTGAAGAGAACATACATTTCAATGACACTGGTGGATCCATATGTGGTATGTGAAAAGAACACACATGCAATGACTCTGGTTGTTTTTACTAAAAAGAACACACATGCAATGACACTGGTGGATCAATAGGTTGTATGTGAAAAGAACACACATTTCAATGACTCTGGTTGTTGTTAGTGAAAATAACACACATGCAATCACACTGCTGGATCCATAGGTGTATTGTGAAAAGAGCACACATGCAATGCCACTGGTGGATCTATATTTGGTTTGCGGAAATAACACACATGGAATGACTCTGGTTGTTGTTAGTGAAAAGAACACACATGCAATGACAGTGGTGGATCCATGTGTGGTCTCTGAAGAGAACACACATTTCAATGACACTAGTGGATCCAGATGTGGTATGTGAAAAGTATACACATGCAATGACTCTGGTTGTTGTTACTAAAAAGAACACACATGCAATGACACTCGTGGATCCATATGTGGTATGTGAGAAGAACACACATTTCAATGACTCTGGTTCTTGTTACTAAAAAGAACAAACATGCAATGACACTGGTGGATCCATGGGTGGATTGTGAAAAGAGCACACATGCAATGACAATGGTGGATCCATATGTGCTTTGTGAAAAGAACACACATGCAATGACTTTGGTTGTTGTTAGTGAAAAGACCACACATGCAATAACACTGGTGGATCCATGTGTGGTCTCTGAAGAGAACACACATTTCAATGACACTGGTGGATCCTAATGTGGTATGTGAAAAGAACACACATGCAATGACTCTAGTTGTTTTTACTAAAAAGAACACACATGCAATGACACTGGTGGATCCATAGTTGGATTGTGAAAAGACCACACAGGCAATGCTACTAGGGATCCATATTTGGTTTGTGGAAATAACACACATGCAATGACTCTGGTTGTTGTTAGTGAAAAGAACACACATGCAATGACACTGGTGGATCCATGGGTGGATTGTGAAAAGAGCACACATGCAATGCCACTAGGGATCCATATTTGGTTTGTGGAAATAACACACATGCAATGACTCTGGTTGTTGTTAGTGAAAAGAACACACATGCCATGACACTGGTGGATCCATGTGTGGTCTCAAGAGAACACACATTTCAATGACACTGTAGATCCATATGGTATGTGAAAAGTATACATATGTAATTACTCGTTGTTGTTCTAAAAAGAACACACATGCAATGACAGTGGTGGATCCATAGGTGGATTGTGAAAAGAGCACACATGCAATGACTATGGTTGTTGTTAGTAAAGAGAACACACATGCAATGACATTGGTGGATCCATGTGTGGTCTCTGAAGAGAACACACATGCAATGAATCTAGTTGTTAGTAAAAAGAGCACACATGCAATGACACTGGTGGATCCATGTGTGGATTGTGAAGAGAACACACATGCAATGACACTGGTGGATCCATAGGTGGTATGTGAAAAGAACACACATTTCAATGACTCAGTTGTTAGTAAAAAGAAGACACATGCAATGAAACTGGTGGATTCAAAGGTGGATTGTCAAAAGAGCACACATTTCAATGACTTTGGTTATTGTTAGTAAAAAGAACACACATGCAATCACACTAGTGGATCAATGTGTGGTCTGAAGAGAACACACATGCAATGACTCTGGTTGTTGTTAGTAAAAAGAGCACACATGTAATGACACCGGTGGATCCATATGTGGTATGTGAAAAGAACACACATGCAATGACTCTGGTTGTTTTTACTAAAAAGAACACACATGCAATGACACTGGTGGATCCATAGGTGGTATGTGAAAAGAACACACATTTCAATGACTCTGGTTGTTTTTACTAAAAAGAACACACATGCAATGACACTGGTGGATCCATAGGTGGATTATGAAAAGAGCACACATGCAATGCTACTGGTGGATCCATATGTGGTATGTGAAAAGAACACACATGCAATGACTCTGGTTGTTGTTTCTAAAAAGAACACACATTTCAATGGAACTTTTGGATCCATATGTGGTATGTGAGAAGAACACACATTTCAATGACTCTGGTTGTTGTTAGTAAAAAGAACACACATCCAATGACACTATGGATCCATAGGTGGATTGTGAAAAGAGCACACATGCAATGACTCTGGTTGTTGTTAGTAAAAAGAACACACATGCAATGACACTAGTGGATCCATGTGTGGTCTCTGAAGAGAACACACAAGCAATGACTCTGGTTGTTGTTAGTAAAAAGAGCACACATGCAATGACACTGGTGGATCCATGTGTGGATTGTGAAGAGAACACACATGCAATGACACTGGTGGACCCATAGGTGGTATGTGAAAAGAACACACATTTCAATGACTCAGTTGTTGTTAGTAAAAAGAACACACATGCAATGACACTGGTGGATCCAAAGGTGTATTGTGAAAAGAGCACACATTTCAATGACTCTGGTTGTTGTTAGTAAAAAGAACACACATTCAATCACACTGGTGGATCCATATGTGGTCTCTTAAGAGAACACACATGCAATGACTCTGGTTGTTGTTAGTAAAAAGAGCACACATGCAATGACATTGGTTGATCCATATGTGGTATCTGAAAAGAACATACATGCAATGAATCTGGTTGTTGTTACTAAAAAGAACACACATGCAATGACACTGGTGGATCCATGTGTGGTCTCCGAAGAGATACTACATGCAATGACTCTGGTTGTTGTTAGTAAAAAGAGCACACATGCAATGAAACTGGTGGATCTATAGGTGGTATGTGAAACGAGCACACATGCAAGGACACTGGTGGATCCATATGTGGTATGTGAAAAGAACACACATGCAATGACTCTGGTTGTTTTTACTAAAAAGAACACACATGCAATGACACTGGTGGATCCATAGGTGGTATGTGAAAAGAACACACATTTCAATGACTCTAGTTGTTGTTAGTGAAAAGAATACACATGCAATGACACTGGTGGATCGATAGGTGTATTGTGAAAAGAGCACACATGCAATGCCACTGGTGGATCCATATTTGGTTTGTGGAAATAACACACATGCAATGACTCTGGTTGTTGTTAGTGAAAAGAACACACATGCAATGACACTAGTGGATCCATGTGTGGTCTCTGAAGAGAACATACATTTCAATGACACTGGTGGATCCATATGTGGTATGTGAAAAGAACACACATGCAATGACTCTGGTTGTTTTTACTAAAAAGAACACACATGCAATGACACTGGTGGATCAATAGGTTGTATGTGAAAAGAACACACATTTCAATGACTCTGGTTGTTGTTAGTGAAAATAACACACATGCAATCACACTGTTGGATCCATAGGTGTATTGTGAAAAGAGCACACATGCAATGCCACTGGTGGATCTCTTTTTGGTTTGCGGAAATAACACACATGGAATGACTCTGGTTGTTGTTAGTGAAAAGAACACACATGCAATGACAGTGGTGGATCCATGTGTGGTCTCTGAAGAGAACACACATTTCAATGACACTAGTGGATCCAGATGTGGTATGTGAAAAGTATACACATGCAATGACTCTGGTTGTTGTTACTAAAAAGAACACACATGCAATGACACTGGTGGATCCATATGTGGTATGTGAGAAGAACACACATTTCAATGACTCTGGTTCTTGTTACTAAAAAGAACAAACATGCAATGACACTGGTGGATCCATGGGTGGATTGTGAAAAGAGCACACATGCAATGACACTGGTGGATCCATATGTGCTTTGTGAAAAGAACACACATGCAATGACTTTGGTTGTTGTTAGTGAAAAGACCACACATGCAATAACACTGGTGGATCCATGTGTGGTCTCTGAAGAGAACACACATTTCAATGACACTGGTGGATCCATATGTGGTATGTGAAAAGAACACACATGCAATGACTCTAGTTGTTTTTACTAAAAAGAACACACATGCAATGACACTGGTGGATCCATAGGTGGATTGTGAAAAGACCACACAGGCAATGCTACTAGGGATCCATATTTGGTTTGTGGAAATAACACACATGCAATGACTCTGGTTGTTGTTAGTGAAAAGAACACACATGCAATGACACTGGTGGATCCATGGGTGGATTGTGAAAAGAGCACACATGCAATGCCACTAGGGATCCATATTTGGTTTGTGGAAATAACACACATGCAATGACTCTGGTTGTTGTTAGTGAAAAGAACACACATGCCATGACACTGGTGGATCCATGTGTGGTCTCTGAAGAGAACACACATTTCAATGACACTGGTAGATCCATATGTGGTATGTGAAAAGTACAGACATGTAATTACTCTGGTTGTTGTTACGAAAAAGAACACACATGCAATGACAGTGGTGGATCCATAGGTGGATTGTGAAAAGAGCACACATGCAATGACTATGGTTGTTGTTAGTAAAGAGAACACACATGCAATGACATTGGTGGATCCATGTGTGGTCTCCAAGAGAACACACATGCAATGATTCTAGTTGTTGTTTGTAAATAGAGCACACATGCAATGACACTGGTGGATCCATGTGTGGATTGTGAAGAGAACACACATGCAATGACACTGGTGGATCCATAGGTGGTATGTGAAAAGAACACACATTTCAATGACTCAGTTGTTAGTAAAAAGAAGACACATGCAATGAAACTGGTGGATTCAAAGGTGGATTGTGAAAAGAGCACACATTTCAATGACTTTGGTTATTGTTAGTAAAAAGAACACACATGCAATCACACTAGTGGATCAATGTGTGGTCTCTGAAGAGAACACACATGCAATGACTCTGGCTGTTGTTAGTAAAAAGAGCACACATGTAATGACACCGGTGGATCCATATGTGGTATGTGAAAAGAACACACATGCAATGACTCTGGTTGTTTTTACTAAAAAGAACACACATGCAATGACACTGGTGGATCCATAGGTGGTATGTGAAAAGAACACACATTACAATGAATGGTTGTTACTAAAAAGAACACACATGCAATGACACTGGTGGATCCATAGGTGGATTATGAAAAGAGCACACATGCAATGCTACTGGTGGATCCATATGTGGTATGTGAAAAGAACACACATGCAATGACTCTGGTTGTTGTTTCTAAAAAGAACACACATTTCAATGGAACTTTTGGATCCATATGTGGTATGTGAGAAGAACACACATTTCAATGACTCTGGTTATTGTTAGTAAAAAGAACACACATCCAATGACACTATGGATCCATAGGTGGATTGTGAAAAGAGCACACATGCAATGACTCTGGTTGTTGTTAGTAAAAAGAACACACATGCAATGACACTAGTGGATCCATGTGTGGTCTCTGAAGAGAACACACAAGCAATGACTCTGGTTGTTGTTAGTAAAAAGAGCACACATGCAATGACACTGGTGGATCCATGTGTGGATTGTGAAGAGAACACACATGCAATGACACTGGTGGACCCATAGGTGGTATGTGAAAAGAACACACATTTCAATGACTCAGTTGTTGTTAGTAAAAAGAACACACATGCAATGACCATGGTGGATCCAAAGGTGTATTGTGAAAAGAGCAAACATTTCAATGACTCTGGTTGTTGTTAGTAAAAAGAAAACACATTCAATCACACTGGTGGATCCATATGTGGTCTCTTAAGAGAACACACATGCAATGACTCTGGTTGTTGTTAGTAAAAAGAGCACACATGCAATGACATTGGTTGATCCATATGTGGTATGTGAAAAGAACATACATGCAATGACTCTGGTTGTTGTTACTAAAAAGAACACACATGCAATGACACTGGTGGATCCATGTGTGGTCTCCGAAGAGAACATACATGCAATGACTCTGGTTGT
The DNA here is from genome assembly GCA_023614405.1 of Avena insularis. NCBI lineage: Eukaryota > Viridiplantae > Streptophyta > Magnoliopsida > Poales > Poaceae > Avena > Avena insularis. The sequence continues at coordinate 299,594,272 of CM042684.1, forward strand.
TGTTAGTAAAAAGAGCACACATGCAATGAAACTGGTGGATCTATAGGTGGTATGTAAAACGAGCACACATGCAAGGACACTGGTGGATCCATATGTGGTATGTGAAAAGAACACACATGCAATGACTCTGGTTGTTTTTACTAAAAAGAACACACATGCAATGACACTGGTGGATCCATAGGTGGTATGTGAAAAGAACACACATTTCAATGACTCTAGTTGTTGTTAGTGAAAAGAATACACATGGAATGACACTGGTGGATCGATAGGTGTATTGTGAAAAGAGCACACATGCAATGCCACTGGTGGATCCATATTTGGTTTGTGGAAATAACACACATGCAATGACTCTGGTTGTTGTTAGTGAAAAGAACACACATGCAATGACACTAGTGGATCCATGTGTGGTCTCTGAAGAGAACACACATTTCAATGACACTGGTGGATCCATATGTGGTATGTGAAAAGAACACACATGCAATGACTCTGGTTGTTTTTACTAAAAAGAACACACATGCAATGACACTGGTGGATCAATAGGTTGTATGTGAAAAGAACACACATTTCAATGACTCTGGTTGTTGTTAGTGAAAATAACACACATGCAATGACACTGGTGGATCCATAGGTGTATTGTGAAAAGAGCACACATGCAATGCCACTGGTGGATCTATATTTGGTTTGCGGAAATAACACACATGGAATGACTCTGGTTGTTGTTAGTGAAAAGAACACACATGCAATGACAAGGTAGGGATCCATGTGGTCTCTGAAGAGAACACACATTTCAATGACACTAGTGGATCCAGATGTGGTATGTGAAAAGTATACACATGCAATGACTCTGGTTGTTGTTACTAAAAAGAACACACATGCAATGACACTGGTGGATCCATATGTGGTATGTGAGAAGAACACACATTTCAATGACTCTGGTTCTTGTTACTAAAAAGAACAAACATGCAATGACACTGGTGGATCCATGGGTGGATTGTGAAAAGAGCACACATGCAATGACACTGGTGGATCCATATGTGCTTTGTGAAAAGAACACACATGCAATGACTCTGGTTGTTGTTACTGAAAAGACCACACATGCAATAACACTGGTGGATCCATGTGTGGTCTCTGAAGAGAACACACATTTCAATGACACTGGTGGATCCATATGTGGTATGTGAAAAGAACACACATGCAATGACTCTAGTTGTTTTTACTAAAAAGAACACACATGCAATGACACTGGTGGATCCATAGGTGGATTGTGAAAAGACCACACATACAATGACTCTGGTTGTTGTTAGTAAAAAGAACACACATGCAATGACAATGGTGGATCCATGTGTGGTCTCTGAAGAGAACACACGTGCAATGACTCTGGTTGTTGTTAGTAAAAAGAGCACACATGCAATGACACTAGTGGATCCATGTGGGATTGTGAAGAGAACACAGATGCAATGACACTGGTGGATCCATAGGTGGATTGGGAAAAGAGCACACATGCAATACCACTGGTGGATCCATATTTGGTTTGTGGAAATAACACACATTCAATGACTCTGGTTGTTCTTAGTGAAAAGATCACACATGCAATGACACTAGTGGATCGATGTGTGGTCTCTAAAGAGAACACACATTTCAATGACACTGGTGGATCCCTATGTGGTATGTGAAAAGAACACACATGCAATGACTCTGGTTGTTGTTACTAAAAAGAACACACATGCAATGACACTAGTGGATCCATATGTGGTATGTTATAAGAACACACATTTCAATGACTCTGGTTGTTGTTACTAAAAAGAACACACATGCAATGACACTGGTGGATCCATGGGTGGATTGTGAAAATACCACACATGCAATGACACTGGTGGATCCATATGTGGTATGTGAAAAGAACACACATGCAATGACTCTGGTTGTTGTTAGTGAAAAGAACACACATGCAATGACACTGGTGGATCCATGTGTGGTCTCTAAAAAGAACACACATTTCAATGACACTTGTGGATCCATATGTGGTATGTGAAAAGAACACATATTTGAATGACTCTGGTTGTTTTTACTAAAAAGAACACACATGCAATGACACTGGTGGATCCATAGGTGGATTGTGAAAAGAGCACACATTCAATGACTCTGGTTGTTGTTAGTAAAAAGAACACACATGCAATGACACTGGTGGATCCATCTGTGGTCTCTGAAGAGAACACACATGCAATGACTCTGGTTGTTGTTAGTAAAACGGGCACACATGCAATGACACTGGTGGATCCATGTGTGGATTGTGAAGAGAACACACATGCAATGACACTGGTGGATCCATAGGTGGTATGTGAAAAGAACACACATTTCAATGACTCAGTTGTTGTTAGTAAAAAGAACACACATGCAATGACACTAGTGGATCCAAAGGTGGATTGTGAAAAGAGCACACATTTCAATGACTCTGGTTGTTGTTAGTAAAAAGAACACACATGCAATCACACTGGTGGATCCATGTGTGGTCTCTGAAGAGAACACACATGCAATGACACTAGTTCTTGTTAGTAAAAAGAGCACACATGCAATCACACTGGTGGATCTATATGTGGTATGTGAAAAGAACACACATGCAATGAATCTGGTTGTTGTTACTAAAAAGATGACACATGCCATGACACTGGTGGATCCATGTGTGGTCTCTGAAGAGAACATACATGCAATGACTCTGGTTGTTGTTAGTAAAAAGAGCACACATGCAATGACATTGGTGGATCCATAGGTGGTATGTGAAAAGAGCACACATGCAATGACACTGGTGGATCCATATGTGGTATGTGAAAAGAACACACATGCAATGACTCCAGTTGTTGTTAGTGAAAAGAACATACATGCAATGACACTAGTGGATCCATGTGTGCTCTCTGAAGAGAACACACATTTCAATGACACAGGTGGATCCATATGTGGTATGTGAAAAGAACACACATGCAATGAATCTGGTTGTTTTTACTAAAAAGAACACACATGCAATGACACTGGTGGATCCATAGGTGGTATGTGAAAAGAACACACATTTCAATGACTCTAGTTATTGTTAGTGAAAAGAACACACATGCAATGACACTGGTGGATCCATAGGTGTATTGTGAAAAGAGCACACATGCAATGCCACTGGTGGATCCATATTTGGTTTGTGGAAATAACACACATGCAATGACTCTGGTTGTTGTTAGTGAAAAGAACACACATGCAATGACACTGGTGGATCCATGTGTGGTCTCTGAAGAGAACACACATTTCAATGACACTGGTGGATCCATATGTGGTATGTGAAAAGTACACACATGCAGTGACTCTGGTTGTTGTTACTAAAAAGAACACACATGCAATGACACTGGTGGATCCATATGTGGTATGTGAGAAGAACACACATTTCAATGACTCTGGTTGTTGTTACTAAAAAGAACACACATGCAATGACACTGGTGGATCCATGGGTGGATTGTGAAAAACAGCACACATGCAATGACACTGGTGGATCCATATGTGGTATGTGAAAAGAACACACATGCAATGACTCTGGTTGTTGTTAGTGAAAAGAACACACATGCAATGACACTGGTGGATCCATGTGTGGTCTCTGAATAGAACACATATTTCAATGACACTGGTGGATCCATATGTGGTATGTGAAAAGAACACACATGCAATGACTCTGGTTGTTTTTACTAAAAAGAACACTCATGCAATGACACTGGTGGATCCATAGGTGGATTGTGAAAAGAGCACACATGCAATGACTCTGGTTGTTGTTAGTAAAAACAACACACATGCAATGACACTGGTGGATCCATGTGTGGTCTCTGAAGAGAACACACATGCAATGACTCTGGTTGTTGTTAGTAAAAAGAGCACACATGTAATGACACTGGTGGATCCATGTGTGGATTGTGAGGAGAACACACATGCAATGACGCTGGTGGATCCATAGGTGGTATGTGAAAAGAACACACATTTCAATGACTCAGTTGTTGTTAGTAAAAAGAACACACATGCAATGACACTGGTGGATTCAAAGGTGGATTGTGAAAAGAGCACACATTTCGATGACTTTGGTTGTTGTTAGTAAAAAGAACACACATGCAATCACACTAGTGGATCAATGTGTGGTCTCTGAAGAGAACACACATGCAATGACTCTGGCTGTTAGTAAAAAGAGCACACATGTAATGACACCGGTGGATCCATATGTGGTATGTGAAAAGAACACACATGCAATGACTCTGGTTGTTAGTAAAAAGAGCACACATTTAATGACACCGGTGGATCCATATGTGGTATGTGAAAAGAACACACATGCAATGACTCTGGTTTTTTTTAGTAAAAATAACACACATGCAATGACACTGGTGAATCCATAGGTGGTATGTGAAAATAACACACATTTCAATGACTCTTGTTGTTGTTACAAAAAAGAACACATATGCAATGACACTGGTGGATCCATAGGTGGATTATGAAAAGAGCACACATGCAATGCTACGGGTGGATCCATATGTGGTATGTGAAAAGAACACACATGCAATGACTCTGGTTGTTGTTTCTAAAAAGAACACACATTTCAATGGAACTTGTGGATCCATATGTGGTATGTGAGAAGAACACACATTTCAATGACTCTGGTTGTTGTTAGTAAAAAGAACACACATGCAATGACACTGTGGATCCATAGGTGGATTCTGAAAAGAGCACACATGCAATGACTCTGGTTGTTGTTAGTAAAAAGAACACACATGCAATGACACCGGTGGATCCGTGTGTGGTCTCTGAAGAGAACACACAACCAATGACTCTGGTTATTGTTAGTAAAAAGAGCACACATGCAATGACACTGGTGGATCCATGTGTGGATTGTGAAGAGAACACACATGCAATGACACTGGTGGATCCATAGGTGGTATGTGAAAAGAACACACATTTCAATGACTCAGTTGTTGTTAGTAAAAAGAACACTCATGCAATGACACTGGTGGATCCAAAGGTAGATTGTGAAAAGAGCACACATTTCAATGACTCTGGTTGTTGTTAGTAAAAAGAACACACATGCAATCACACTGGTGGATCCATGTGTGGTCTCTGAAGAGAACACATATGCAATGACTCTGGTTGTTGTTAGTAAAAAGAGCACACGTGGAATGACATTAGTTGATCCATATGTGGTATGTGAAAAGAACATACATGCAATGACTCTGGTTGTTGTTACTAAAAAGAACACACATGCAATGACACTGGTGGATCCATGTGTGGTCTCTGAAGAGAACATACATGCAATGACTCTGGTTGTTGTTAGTAAAAAGAGCACACATGCAATGAAACTGGTGGATAGGTGGTATGTGAAAAGAGCACAAATGCAATGACACTGGTGGATCCATATGTGGTATGTGAAAAGAACACACATGCAATGACTCTGGTTGATTTTACTAAAAAGAACACACATGCAATGACACTGGTGGATCCATAGGTGGTATGTGAAAACACCACACATTTAAATGACTCTAGTTGTTGTTAGTGAAAAGAACACACATGCAATGACACTGGTGGATCCATAGGTGTATTGTGAAAAGAGCACACATGCAATGCCACTGGTGGATCCATATTTGGTTTGTGGAAATAACACACGTGGAATGACTTATGTTGTTGTTAGTGAAAAGAGCACACATGCAATGACACTGGTGGATCCATGTGTGGTCTCTGAAGAGAACACACATTTCAATGACACTGGTGGATCCCTATGTGGTATGTGAAAAGAACACACATGCAATAACTCTGGTTGTTTTTACTAAAAATAACACACATGCAATGACAATAGGGATCAATACGTGGTATGTGAAAAGAACACACATTTCAATGACTCTGGTTGTTGTTAGTGAAAAGAACACACATGCAATGACACTGGTGGATCCATAGGTGTATTGTGAAAAGAGCACACATGCAATGCCACTGGTGGATCCATATTTGGTTTGTGGAAATAACTCACATGCAATGACTCTGGTTGTTGTTAGTGAAAAGAACACACATGCAATGACACTGGTGGATCCATGTGTGGTCTCTGAAGAGAACACACATTTCAATGGAACTTGTGGATCCATATGTGGTATGTGAGAAGAACACACATTTCAATGACTCTGGTTGTTGTTAGTAAAAAGAACACACATGCAATGACACTGTGGATCCATAGGTGGATTCTGAAAAGAGCACCCATGCAATGACTCTGGTTGTTGTTAGTAAAAAGAACACACATGCAATGACACCGGTGGATCCATGTGTGGTCTCTGAAGAGAACACACAACCAATGACTCTGGTTGTTGTTAGTAAAAAGAGCACACATGCAATGACACTGGTGGATCCATGTGTGGATTGTGAAGAGAACACACATGCAATGACACTGGTGGATCCATAGGTGGTATGTGAAAAGAACACACATTTCAATGACTCAGTTGTTGTTAGTAAAAAGAACACTCATGCAATGACACTGGTGGATCCAAAGGTAGATTGTGAAAAGAGCACACATTTCAATGACTCTGGCTGTTGTTAGTAAAAAGAACACACATGCAATCACACTGGTGGATCCATGTGTGGTCTCTGAAGAGAACACATATGCAATGACTCTGGTTGTTGTTAGTAAAAAGAGCACACGTGGAATGACATTAGTTGATCCATATGTGGTATGTGAAAAGAACATACATGCAATGACTCTGGTTGTTGTTACTAAAAAGAACACACATGCAATGACACTGGTGGATCCATGTGTGGTCTCTGAAGAGAACATACATGCAATGACTCTGGTTGTTGTTAGTAAAAAGAGCACACATGCAATGAAACTGGTGGATAGGTGGTATGTGAAAAGAGCACAAATGCAATGACACTGGTGGATCCATATGTGGTATGTGAAAAGAACACACATGCAATGACTCTGGTTGATTTTACTAAAAAGAACACACATGCAATGACACTGGTGGATCCATAGGTGGTATGTGAAAACACCACACATTTAAATGACTCTAGTTGTTATTAGTGAAAAGAACACACATGCAATGACACTGGTGGATCCATAGGTGTATTGTGAAAAGAGCACACATGCAATGCCACTGGTGGATCCATATTTGGTTTGTGGAAATAACACACATGGAATGACTCTGGTTGTTGTTAGTGAAAAGAGCACACATGCAATGACACTGGTGGATCCATGTGTGGTCTCTAAAGAGAACACACATTTCAATGACACTGGTGGATCCCTATGTGGTATGTGAAAAGAACACACATGCAATAACTCTGGTTGTTTTTACTAAAAATAACACACATGCAATGACAATAGGGATCAATACGTGGTATGTGAAAAGAACACACATTTCAATGACTCTGGTTGTTGTTAGTGAAAAGAACACACATGCAATGACACTGGTGGATCCATAGGTGTATTGTGAAAAGAGCACACATGCAATGCCACTGGTGGATCCATATTTGGTTTGTGGAAATAACTCACATGCAATGACTCTGGTTGTTGTTAGTGAAAAGAACACACATGCAATGACACTGGTGGATCCATGTGTGGTGTCTGAAGAGAACACACATTTCAATGACACTGGTGGATCCATATGTGGTATGTGAAAAGTACATGCATGCAATGACTCTGGTTGTTGTCAGTAAAAAGAACACACATGCAATGACACTGTGGATCCATAGGTGGATTCTGAAAAGAGCACACATGCAATGACTCTGGTTGTTGTTAGTAAAAAGAACACACATGCAATGACACCGGTGGAACCATGTGTGGTCTCTGAAGAGAACACACAACCAATGACTCTGGTTGTTGTTAGTAAAAAGAGCACACATGCAATGACACTGGTGGATCCATGTGTGGATTGTGAAGAGAACACACATGCAATGACACTGGTGGATCCATAGGTGGTATGTGAAAAGAACACACATTTCAATGACTCAGTTGTTGTTAGTAAAAAGAACACTCATGCAATGACACTGGTGGATCCAAAGGTAGATTGTGAAAAGAGCACACATTTCAATGACTCTGGTTGTTGTTAGTAAAAAGAACACACATGCAATCACACTGGTGGATCCATGTGTGGTCTCTGAAGAGAACACATATGCAATGACTCTGGTTGTTGTTAGTAAAAAGAGCACACGTGGAATGACATTAGTTGATCCATATGTGGTATGTGAAAAGAACATACATGCAATGACTCTGGTTGTTGTTACTAAAAAGAACACACGTGCAATGACACTGGTGGATCCATGTGTGGTCTCTGAAGAGAACATACATGCAATGACTCTGGTTGTTGTTAGTAAAAAGAGCACACATGCAATGAAACTGGTGGATAGGTGGTATGTGAAAAGAGCACAAATGCAATGACACTGGTGGATCCATATGTGGTATGTGAAAAGAACACACATGCAATGACTCTGGTTGATTTTACTAAAAAGAACACACATGCAATGACACTGGTGGATCCATAGGTGGTATGTGAAAACACCACACATTTAAATGACTCTAGTTGTTGTTAGTGAAAAGAACACACATGCAATGACACTGGTGGATCCATAGGTGTATTGTGAAAAGAGCACACATGCAATGCCACTGGTGGATCCATATTTGGTTTGTGGAAATAACACACATGGAATGACTCTGGTTGTTGTTAGTGAAAAGAGCACACATGCAATGACACTGGTGGATCCATGTGTGGTCTCTGAAGAGAACACACATTTCAATGACACTGGTGGATCCCTATGTGGTATGTGAAAAGAACACACATGCAATAACTCTGGTTGTTTTTACTAAAAATAAGACACATGCAATGACAATAGGGATCAATACGTGGTATGTGAAAAGAACACACATTTCAATGACTCTGGTTGTTGTTAGTGAAACGAACACACATGCAATGACACTGGTGGATCCATAGGTGTATTGTGAAAAGAGCACACATGCAATGCCACTGGTGGATCCATATTTGGTTTGTGGAAATAACTCACATGCAATGACTCTGGTTGTTGTTAGTGAAAAGAACACACATGCAATGACACTGGTGGATCCATGTGTGGTGTCTGAAGAGAACACACATTTCAATGACACTGGTGGATCCATATGTGGTATGTGAAAAGTACATGCATGCAATGACTCTGGTTGTTGTCACTAAAAAGAACACACATGCAATGACACGGGTGGATCCATATGTGGTATGTGAGAAGAACACACATTTCAATGACTCTGGTTCTTGTTACTAAAAAGAACACACATGCAATGACACTGGTGGATCCATGGGTGGATTGTGAAAAGAGCACACATGCAATGACACTGGTGGATCCATATGTGGTATGTGAAAAGAACACACATGCAATGACTCTGGTTGTTGTTAGTGAAATGAACACACATGCAATGACATCAGGATCGATGTGTGGTCTCAAGAGAACACACATTTCAATGACACTGGTGGATCCATATGTGGTATGTGAAAAGAACACACATGCAATGACTCTAGTTGTTTTTACTAAAAAGAACACACATGCAATGACACTGGTGGATCCATAGGTGGATTGTGAAAATAGCACACATGCAATGACTCTGGTTGTTGTTAGTAAAAATAACACACATGCAATGACACTGGTGGATCCATGTGTGGTCTCTAAAGAGAACACACGCGCAATGACTCTGGTTGTTGTTAGTAAAAAGAGCACAAATGCAATGACACTGGTGGATCCATGTGGGATTGTGAAGAGAACACACATGCAATGACACTGGTGGATCATAGGTGGATTGTGAAAATAGCACACATACAATGCCACTGGTGGATCCATAATTGGTTTGTGGAAATAACACACATGCAATGACTCTGGTTGTTAATAGTGAAAAGAACACACATGCAATGAAACTAGTGGATCCATGTGTGGTCTCTGAAGAGAACACACATTTCAATGACACTGGTGGATCCATATGTGGTATGTGAAAAGAACACACATGCAATGACTCTAGTTGTTACTAAAAAGAACACACATGCAATGACACTAGTGGATCCATATGTGGTATGTGAGAAGAACACACATTTCAATGACTCTGGTTGTTGTTACTAAAAAGAACACACATGCAATGACACTGGTGGATCCATGGTTGGACTGTGAAAATACCACACATGCAATGACACTGGTGGATCCATATGTGGTATGTGAAAAGAACACACATGCAATGACTCTGGTTGTTGTTAGTGAAAAGAACAGACATACAATGACACTTGTGGATCCATATGTGGTCTCTAAAAAGAACACACATTTGAATGACTCTGGTTGTTTTTACTAAAAAGAACACACATGCAATAACACTAGTGGATCCATAGGTGGATTGTGAAAAGAGCACACATTCAATGAGTCTGTTGTTGTTAGTAAAAAGAACACACATGCAATGACACTGGTGGATCCATGTGTGGTCTCTGAAGAGAACACACATGCAATGACTCTGGTTGTTGTTAGTGAAAATAAGATACATGCAATGACACTGGTGGATCCATGTGTGGTCTCTGAAGAGAACACACATTTCAATGACTCTGGTGCATCCATCAGTTGTATGTGAAAAGAACACACATGCAATGACTCTGGTTGTTTTTACTAAAAAGAACACACATGCAATGACACTAGTGGATCCATAGGTGGTATGTGAAAAGAACACACATTTCAATGACTCTTGTTGTTACTAAAAAGAACACACATGCAATGACAATGGTGGATCCATAGGTGGATTGTGAAAAGAGCACACATGCAATGCCACTGGTGGATCCATATTTGGTTTGTGGAAATAAAACCCATGCAATGACTCTGGTTGTTGTTAGTGAAAAGAACACACATGCAATGACACTGGTGTATCCATGTGTGGTCTCTGAAGAGAACACACATTTGAATGACTCAGTTGTTCTTGGTAAAAAGAGCACACATGCAATGACACTGGTGGATCCATATGTGGTATGTGAAAAGAACACACATGCAATGACTCTGGTTGTTGTTACTAAAAAGAACACACATGCAATTACACTGGTGGATCCATCTGTGGTCTCTTCAGAGAACACACATACAATGACTCTGGTTGTTGTTAGTAAAAAGAGCACACATGCAATGACACTGGTGGATCCATGTATGGATTGTGAAGAGAACACACATTTCCATGACACCAGTGGATCCATATGTGGTATGTGAGAAGAACAGTCATGAAATGACTCCAGTTGTTGTTAGTAAAAAGAACACACATGCAATGACACTGGTTGTTGTTAGTAAAAAGAACACACATGCAATCACACTGGTGGATCCATGTGGTCTCTGAAGAGAACACACATGCAATGACTTTGGTTGTTGTTAGTAAAAAAAGCACACGTGCAATGACACTGGTGGATCCATATGTGGTATGTGAAAAGAACACACATGCAATGACTCTGGTTAATGTTACTAAAAAGAACACACATGCAATGACACTGGTGGATCCATGTGTGGTCTTTGAAGAGAACTTACATGCAATGACTCTGGTTGTTGTTAGTAAAAAGAGCACACATGCAATGACACTGGTGGATCCATATGTGGTATGTGAAAAGAACAAACATGCAATGACTCACGTTGTTGTTAGTGAAAAGAACATACATGCAATGACACTTGTGGATCCATGTGTGGTCTCTGAAGAGAACACACATTTCAATGACACTGGTGGATCCATATGTGGTATGTGAAAAGAACACGCATGCAATGACTCTAGTTGTTTTCACTAAAAAGAACACACATGCAATGACACTGGGGATCCATAGGTGGTATGTGAAAAGAACACACATTTCAATGACTCTGGTTGTTGTTACTAAAGAGAACACACATGCAATGACACTGGTGGATCCATAGGTGGATTGTGAAAAGAGCACACATGCAATGCCACTGGTGGATCCATATTCTGTTTGTGGAAATAACACACATGCAATGACTCTGGTTGTTGTTAGTGAAAAGAACACACATGCAATGACACTGGTGGATCCATGTGTGGTGTCTGAACAGAACACACATGCAATGACTCTGGTTGTTGTTAGTAAAAAGAGCACACATGCAATGACACTGGTGGATCCATATGTGGTATGTGAAAAGAACACACATGCAATGACTCTGGTTGTTTTTACTAAAAAGAACACACATGCAATGACACTGGTGGATCCATATGTGGTATGTGAAAAGAACACACATTTCAATGACTCTGGTTCTTGTTACTAAAAAGAACACACATGCAATGGCACTGGTGGATCCATAGGTGGATTGTGAAAAGAGCACACATTCAATGCCACTGGTGGATCCATATTTGGTTTGTGGAAATAACACACGTGTAATGACTCTGGTTCTTGTTAGTGAAAAGAACACACATGCAATGACACTGGTGGATCCATGTGTGGTCTCTAAAGAGAACACACATTTCAATGACACTGGTGGATCCATATGTGGTATGTGAAAAGTACATGCATGCAATGACTCTGGTTGTTGTCACTAAAAAGAACACACATGCAATGACACGGGTGGATCCATATGTGGTATGTGAGAAGAACACACATTTCAATGACTCTGGTTCTTGTTACTAAAAAGAACACACATGCAATGACACTGGTGGATCCATGGGTGGATTGTGAAAAGAGCACACATGCAATGACACTGGTGGATCCATATGTGGTATGTGAAAAGAACACACATGCAATGACTCTGGTTGTTGTTAGTGAAATGAACACACATGCAATGACACTGGTGGATCGATGTGTGGTCTCTGAAGAGAACACACATTTCAATGACACTGGTGGATCCATATGTGGTATGTGAAAAGAACACACATGCAATGACTCTAGTTGTTTTTACTAAAAAGAACACACATGCAATGACACTGGTGGATCCATAGGTGGATTGTGAAAATAGCACACATGCAATGACTCTGGTTGTTGTTAGTAAAAATAACACACATGCAATGACACTGGTGGATCCATGTGTGGTCTCTAAAGAGAACACACGCGCAATGACTCTGGTTGTTGTTAGTAAAAAGAGCACAAATGCAATGACACTGGTGGATCCATGTGGGATTGTGAAGAGAACACACATGCAATGACACTGGTGGATCATAGGTGGATTGTGAAAATAGCACACATACAATGCCACTGGTGGATCCATAATTGGTTTGTGGAAATAACACACATGCAATGACTCTGGTTGTTAATAGTGAAAAGAACACACATGCAATGAAACTAGTGGATCCATGTGTGGTCTCTGAAGAGAACACACATTTCAATGACACTGGTGGATCCATATGTGGTATGTGAAAAGAACACACATGCAATGACTCTAGTTGTTACTAAAAAGAACACACATGCAATGACACTAGTGGATCCATATGTGGTATGTGAGAAGAACACACATTTCAATGACTCTGGTTGTTGTTACTAAAAAGAACACACATGCAATGACACTGGTGGATCCATGGTTGGACTGTGAAAATACCACACATGCAATGACACTGGTGGATCCATATGTGGTATGTGAAAAGAACACACATGCAATGACTCTGGTTGTTGTTAGTGAAAAGAACAGACATACAATGACACTTGTGGATCCATATGTGGTCTCTAAAAAGAACACACATTTGAATGACTCTGGTTGTTTTTACTAAAAAGAACACACATGCAATAACACTAGTGGATCCATAGGTGGATTGTGAAAAGAGCACACATTCAATGAGTCTGTTGTTGTTAGTAAAAAGAACACACATGCAATGACACTGGTGGATCCATGTGTGGTCTCTGAAGAGAACACACATGCAATGACTCTGGTTGTTGTTAGTGAAAATAAGATACATGCAATGACACTGGTGGATCCATGTGTGGTCTCTGAAGAGAACACACATTTCAATGACTCTGGTGCATCCATCAGTTGTATGTGAAAAGAACACACATGCAATGACTCTGGTTGTTTTTACTAAAAAGAACACACATGCAATGACACTAGTGGATCCATAGGTGGTATGTGAAAAGAACACACATTTCAATGACTCTGGTTGTTGTTACTAAAAAGAACACACATGCAATGACAATGGTGGATCCATAGGTGGATTGTGAAAAGAGCACACATGCAATGCCACTGGTGGATCCATATTTGGTTTGTGGAAATAAAACCCATGCAATGACTCTGGTTGTTGTTAGTGAAAAGAACACACATGCAATGACACTGGTGTATCCATGTGTGGTCTCTGAAGAGAACACACATTTGAATGACTCAGTTGTTCTTGGTAAAAAGAGCACACATGCAATGACACTGGTGGATCCATATGTGGTATGTGAAAAGAACACACATGCAATGACTCTGGTTGTTGTTACTAAAAAGAACACACATGCAATTACACTGGTGGATCCATCTGTGGTCTCTTCAGAGAACACACATACAATGACTCTGGTTGTTGTTAGTAAAAAGAGCACACATGCAATGACACTGGTGGATCCATGTATGGATTGTGAAGAGAACACACATTTCCATGACACCAGTGGATCCATATGTGGTATGTGAGAAGAACAGTCATGAAATGACTCCAGTTGTTGTTAGTAAAAAGAACACACATGCAATGACACTGGTTGTTGTTAGTAAAAAGAACACACATGCAATCACACTGGTGGATCCATGTGTGGTCTCTGAAGAGAACACACATGCAATGACTTTGGTTGTTGTTAGTAAAAAAAGCACACGTGCAATGACACTGGTGGATCCATATGTGGTATGTGAAAAGAACACACATGCAATGACTCTGGTTAATGTTACTAAAAAGAACACACATGCAATGACACTGGTGGATCCATGTGTGGTCTTTGAAGAGAACTTACATGCAATGACTCTGGTTGTTGTTAGTAAAAAGAGCACACATGCAATGACACTGGTGGATCCATATGTGGTATGTGAAAAGAACATACATGCAATGACTCCAGTTGTTGTTAGTGAAAAGAACATACATGCAATGACACTTGTGGATCCATGTGTGGTCTCTGAAGAGAACACACATTTCAATGACACTGGTGGATCCATATGTGGTATGTGAAAAGAACACGCATGCAATGACTCTAGTTGTTTTCACTAAAAAGAACACACATGCAATGACACTGGGGATCCATAGGTGGTATGTGAAAAGAACACACATTTCAATGACTCTGGTTGTTGTTACTAAAAAGAACACACATGCAATGACACTGGTGGATCCATAGGTGGATTGTGAAAAGAGCACACATGCAATGCCACTGGTGGATCCATATTCTGTTTGTGGAAATAACACACATGCAATGACTCTGGTTGTTGTTAGTGAAAAGAACACACATGCAATGACACTGGTGGATCCATGTGTGGTGTCTGAACAGAACACACATGCAATGACTCTGGTTGTTGTTAGTAAAAAGAGCACACATGCAATGACACTGGTGGATCCATATGTGGTATGTGAAAAGAACACACATGCAATGACTCTGGTTGTTTTTACTAAAAAGAACACACATGCAATGACACTGGTGGATCCATATGTGGTATGTGAAAAGAACACACATTTCAATGACTCTGGTTCTTGTTACTAAAAAGAACACACATGCAATGGCACTGGTGGATCCATAGGTGGATTGTGAAAAGAGCACACATGCAATGCCACTGGTGGATCCATATTTGGTTTGTGGAAATAACACACGTGTAATGACTCTGGTTCTTGTTAGTGAAAAGAACACACATGCAATGACACTGGTGGATCCATGTGTGGTCTCTAAAGAGAACACACATTTCAATGACACTGGTGGATCCATATGTGGTATGTGAAAAGAACACACATTTCAATGACTCTGGTTGTTGTTACTAAAAAGAACACACATGCAATGACACTAGTGGATCCATAGGTGGACTGTGAAAAGAGCACACATGCAATGACACTGGTGGATCCATATGTGGTATGTGAAAAGAACACACATGCAATGAATCTGGTTGTTGTTAGTGAAAAGAACACACATGCAATGACACTGGTGGATATATGTGTGGTCTCTGAAGAGAACACACATTTCAATGACACTGGTGGATCCATATGTGGTATGTGAAAAGAACACACATGCAATGACTCTAGTTTTTTTTACTAAAAAGAACACACATGCAATGACACTGGTGGATCCATAGGTGGATTGTGAAAATAGCACACATGCAATGACTCTGGTTGTTGTTAGTAAAAAGAACACACATTCAATGACACTGGTGGATCCATGTGTGGTCTCTAAAGAGAACACACGTGCAATGACTCTGGTTGTTGTTAGTAAAAAGAGCACACGTGCAATGACACTGGTGGATCCATGTGGGATTGTGAAGAGAACACACATGGAATGACACTGGTGGATCCATAGGTGGATTGTGAAAATAGCACACATACAATGCCACTAGTGGATCCATATTTGGTTTGTGGAAATAACACACATGCAATGACTCTGGTTGTTAATAGTGAAAAGAACACACATGCAATGACACTAGTGGATCCATGTGTGGTCTCTAAAGAGAACACACATTTCAATGACACTGGTGGATCCATATGTGGTATGTGAAAAGAACACACATGCAATGACTCTGGTTGTTGTTAGTAAAAGGAGCACACATGCAATGACACTAGTGGATCCATATGTGGTATGTGAAAAGAACACACATGCAATGACTCTGGTTGTTGTTACTAAAAAGAACACACATGCAATGACACTGGTGGATCCATGTGTGGTCTCTGAAGAGAACACACATACCATGACTCTGGTTGTTTTTAGTAAAACGAGCACACATGCAATGACACTGGTGGATCCATGTATGGATTGTTAAGAGAACACACATTTCAATGACACTGGTGGATCCATATGTGGTATGTGAGAAGAACAGTCATGAAATGACTCCAGTTGTTGTTAGTAAAAAGAACACACATGCAATGACACTGGTGGATCAATAGATGGATTGTGAAAAGAGAACACATGCAATGACTCTGGTTGTTGTTAGTAAAAAGAACACACATGCAATCACACTGGTGGATCCATGTGTGGTCTCTGAAGAGAACACGCATGCAATGACTTTGGTTGTTGTTAGTAAAAAGAGCACACGTGCAATGGCACTGGTGGAGCCATATGTGGTATGTGAAAAGAACACACATGCAATGACTCTGGTTGTTGTTACTAAAAAGAACACACATGCAATGACACTGGTGGATCCATGTGTGGTCTCTGAAGAGAACACACATGCAATGACTCTGGTTGTTGTTAGTAAAAAGAGCACACATGCAATGACACTGGTGGATCCATATGTGGTATGTGAAAAGAACACACATGCAATGACTCTAGTTGTTGTTAGTGAAAAGAACATACATGCAAGGACATTGGTGGATCCATGTGTGGTCTCTAAAGAGAACATACATGCAATGACTCAGGTTGTTTTTAGTAAAAAAAGAACACACATGCAATGACACTGGTGGATCCATATGTGGTATGTGAAAAGAACACACATGCAATGACTCCAGTTGTTGTTAGTGAAAAGAACATACAGGCAATGACACTGGTGGATCCATGTGTGGTCTCTGAAGAGAACACACATTTCAATGACACTGGTGGATCCATATGTGGTATGTGAAAAGAACACGCATGCAATGACTCTAGTTGTTTTTACTAAAAAGAACACACATGCAATGACACTGGTGGATCCATAGGTGGTATGTGAAAAGAACACACATTTCAATGACTCTGGTTGTTGTTACTAAAAAGAACACACATGCAAGGACACTGGTGGATCCATAGGTGGATTGTGAAAAGAGCACACATGCAATGCCACTGGTGGATCCATATTCGGTTTGTGGAAAAAACACACATGCAATGACTCTGGTTGTTGTTAGTGAAAAGAACACACATGCAATGACACTGGTGGATCCATGTGTGGTATCTTAACAGAACACACATGCAATGACTCTGGTTGTTGTTAGTAAAAAGAGCACACATGCAATGACACTGGTGGATCCATATGTGGTATGTGAAAAGAACACACATGCAATGACTCTGGTTGTTGTTACTAAAAAGAACACACATGCAATGACACTGGTGGATCCATATGCGGTATGTGAGAAGAACACACATTTCAATGACTCTGGTTGTTGTTACTAAAAAGAAAACACATGCAATGACACTGGTGGATCTATAGGTGGATTGTGAAAAGAGCACACATGCAATGACACTGGTGGATCCATATGTGGTATGTGAAAAGAACACACATGCAATGACTCTGGTTGTTGTTAGTGAAAAGAACACACATGCAATGACTCTGGTTGTTGTTAGTAAAAAGAGCACGCATGCAATGACACTGGTGGATCCATATGTGGTATGTGAAAAGAACACACATGCAATGACTCTGGTTGTTGTTAGTAAAAAGAGCACACATGCAATGACACTGGTGGATCCATATGTGGTATGTGAAAAGAACACACCTACAATGACTCTAGTTGTTGTTAGTAAAAAGAACACACAATGAATGACTCTGGTGGATCCATGTGTGGTCTCTGAAGAGAATGCACATGCAATGACTCTGGCTGTTGTTAGTAAAAAAAGCACACATGCAATGACACTGGTGGATCCATGTGTGGATTGTGAAGGGAACACACATTTCAATGACACTGGTAGATCCATATGTGAAGAGCACACATGTTTGTGGAAATAACACACATGCAATGACTCTGGTTGTTGTTAGTGAAAAGAACACACATGTAATGACACTGGTGGATCCATATTTGATTTTCCCTCTCTCTCGGTCACAAATCTCACAAAAGCCCAAACATGTGGAGATCCCAAACATGTGCTCACTCTGGGTGCTATGCCCTGATTGGCTGACACAGATGTCACGCGGATCGTCTCCACCAACCGTTGATCCCATGTGATCCAACAGGCAGGATAACCCCTCCCTTCTCCACTTTTTTTATGCATGGTCCATCCGTGCCACCTCTCTATCCGTGCCACCGATACTTTACCTCCATAAACAAGTGAAAATCCATCTATCTAACTAAAATAAATAAAATAAATGATCATATTTCGAAGAAGCCATTGTCTTCGTCTTCCGGTTCATCCTCGTCTTTGTCAACGCCATGGTCCCTGCCATCGCCGCCATCGGTGTCCTCCTCTGACAACTCGACACCGCGCCCTTCCTTGAGTAAGCGTTCTATCTCCTCGTCAGAGTCCTCCTCCTCCTCTTCATAGTCCCACGGGTCCACGTCACTCTCCTCCGCTTCTGCCTCCAACTTATCGATGAACGCCTCCTTGTTGGCTGAGTCGGACTCGTCCAAATAGCTATCTCCTCTCTTCTTCCTGGTCTTCTTCTCGTTCCTCTTCTTGTCTGTACTCGCCGGTGCAACACGCGCCCCCGTCCTGGCTGCTGCTTTGCGCTCGTCCAACGCTACAGGTACCCCATGCTCCTCCTGCGCAGCCGGTACGAGCTTCGACGTTGCGGTGTCCTCGAGTGCCGATGTCGATGGATCCTGGCACGGTCGGACATGACGTGCTGCCTCAGCAGGCGACTTGCGAGCGCGGACGATGCAACGAAGAGCCGGGGACGCAGGACGGTCAGTGGACGGCTTGGACCTGCCATTGCCACGGCAAGGGGGCATCGTGCTCGAGGTAGTTGCTCTGAATGGTCGATGGCGGGTACACAGAGTAGGGTGCCGATCTGATCAAGGACGAGCAGCGGTTTCGTGTGTCGTGTCCACACATGCATTTGTCGATTATCAAATTAAAAGTAATATCTCGCGTACTGAACATAATTTGATCACAACAAAAGTGGCACGGCGTATTCTAGACTCGTAAATATCCCGTGCGTGCCTGTCACGTGGAGTTCGACGGAGTTCGATGTGCCGACGTGATCGTGCAACAGTTTCGCGCGTCATTGCCCCATCAACACGTGACGCAGGCACGTGGGATGTGCGCGTCGATTCCTGTGATGACCACCCGACTCACACTCCCCTTATTATATACTGGATTTTGGGCGGCACCGAAGACCATTGAAGTGTCCATCGTAATAAAGACAAGTCCCATCGATTCCCTACCCCTGCCTCCTTGGCTTCTTTGAGAAGGTAGACCGTACACGGTGGTCTTGTATAATAGTACTAGTACTACTGGACCACGACATGTACTCTTTGACTCTTCTCCCACACTAATCACTATCTCCTCCCTCCTGCCTCCACCACACACACCCTGCAAGCCATGGCTCCACTGAGGAGGGGGAGAGGCCAGTCGACGATCCTTGCGGAGAAAAGGGAGAGAAATCACCGTGAGGCACTTCTTGCTCTACCAGCCGCTCAAGCCCACCCTCTCATCGAGGCCCAATCTCCCCCGACAATGGCGCCGAATGTTCTAGCAGGCGAGGGCTCCTCCCAGTACGGTCTTCTTGTTCTACTTCTTCTCCATCTCCCTCACCATCATGATCTTAATCAGCTTCTTCTTGTTTTTCTTCTTCTGGCTCTTCCTCTTCTACGTATTATAGGCCGTCCGTGGAGCCCGAATCCACCACGACGTAGGCGTTGCAGGACCCGTTCGGCCCCGTTCCATGTCTCAGCGAGGTAGCAAATCTCCACGCTGTTATTTCTCCGAGTTATTTCTTAGATGTTGTCCGCCCCGCATCGGTTTTTCTTCTTCTTTTGCGAGTTGTATTAGTTTTCATGAATATGACTGGATCTCTTGGTCTTTCCTTAATACCGCTGTTCACAGATTCACTATGGATTTTTTGTGATTAGGATTAGTTTATGGTGGTCATGAATAGATCTCTAGGTCCATTTTTTATCACTGCGACCAATAGATTCAATGGGGATTTTTTTGATCTGTATTAGTATTCACCTGGGACCTGGAGTGTAATTGTAGAATTCCTATTTCAATTAACATGAATGATGCAGCGATCGAAGGCCGAGTACCGTGACAAGGTGGCCGCGATCAGTTCCAAGATTGCCAACCAACATGAGCTTGCACGCTCCCTCACCCAAGCTAATGAGAGCCTATGCAAGCAATTATCTGTGCAGAAGGAGATCTCGCTAGATTTTGCACGTGACGTCATTAGGCTGCAGAAAGTGCTCGACCGTAACTTGAACAGGCAAGAACAGGCCATCAATATAATCAACGAGCTAACGGAGGAGAAGAAGAATCTCGTGGAAAGGTGCATTCTCCTGCAGGACGAAGTCAACGAGGCACTTAGAGGACGCGTCGAGGAAACCAAGGCTACCATCCGAGCCTACCATGACAGGAACCGTTGCCTGGATGCAGTCAAGGAGATGAAGGCGGACATGAGCAGAGGGATCACCATACTTGAGGGTGTTCGGAAAGAGAACGAGGAGCTAAGGGCATGTCTGGAGGCGTATCGGAGCAATGCCCAAGTCTGATTCCCGTTAGCAGGGACACGAATATCAGTTCGTCCTCCTCTTCACCCCGCTGCTCGTAGGTACCTTGGGAGCAGAATCCTTGCTGGCCTCCTCGCTAACCGGGGCTGAAGACCTCGCCGCTGCTACGCATTGAGCCCCAGACTTGGGCCTCGACGAACCCTTTTCAGTCGGCGACGTAGCTACAACCTTCGCCTTGCAAGACATGTCAATACCGCCACGGATTCAAGATCGGGGAGGGAGAAAAAAGGCCCTCCGCCGCCGACAGATTTATGGTCGGGGAAGGGAAGAAAAGGGACCACCGCCGCCGCCACAGCAAGATTCAGTGTCGAGAGTTAGGAAAGTACAGTAATGGATTTTCCCCTACGACACGTGCAAGGTAGCTAAGAAGAGTGAGCGGTGAAGGAGGGGCACAGCAGGAACTAGTGTAACAGAATATCCTGACTTAACGGGCGTGATTTGAAAATATTGGGTTTGGCCATCATTCACTCGAAAGACCCCTCTCAGCAATTTGCGCCCCAACTTTTCGAATCGCAGTGATAAAAATCAACTTGAGGGGGTTTAGAAGATAACCTGAAGGTGGATTATTAGTCATAGATGCAGCGGGATTACGGTCTATGTATAATGTCGTAATGCCCAATCAAATCTCGTAGGAGTCAAGATGATTAGTATATGCATGTATGCTTTCTCGGTGTCTGTCAATTGCCCCGCTGTAATTTTTCACCCAACATGTCATCTATCTTAAGGAGAATCACCTCTAGTGAACTATGGACCCTAGTCCATTCTTTTACCATCAATCTACCATCTACTATTTACTGTTTACTGTTTACTTTCTGCAAGAAATTACTATCTTCCACACAATATGTTTAATCCTTTGTTTTCAGCAAAACCAGTGAGATTGACAACCTCACTGTAAGTTGGGGGCAAAGTTCTATGGTTGTGTTGTGCAGGATTCCAAGTTGGAAACAACACCTTGGAGGTGTTTCCTTGCTCCTACTGGTTCGATAACCTTGGTTTCATAACTGAGGGAAAACTTGCTGTTGTGCTCATCATACCTTCCTCTTGGGGTTCCCAACGAGCTCGAATATATGTTTAGCCATCACCATGACAAGAAAGAAAGAGCCAAAAGAGACAAGCAGATAGAATAAAATGCAGATGGTGTTGAAGACATGCATGGAGTCCTCGTTCTCTCCCCCGTAGCACTATACACTTTGCACCAGGCCCCAGGTTTCTCTATCTCTCTCTAGGTGTAGACCTTATCCATTTCCAAAAAAAGGTGTAGACCTTCTTACCACTCACGCGGGTGTTGTGGATATACTTTCCGGGTATCCTCACTGTACCTCACTGACCAGGGTGGCCCACTTCGGGTTAGAGCATTGCTTCACGTGCGACCTAGTCAGGGAGAACAGATGGAGTCCAGTCCGACTACGGGGAGGCCCAGATGACTTACCGACATAGGTCCATAGTGTTACTTGTAGTTCAAGATGTACTTTGTAACCGACTCTTACCATAGCCGGATAGGTCTCTCTTGTAAACCCTAGGCCGGATATCTATATAAGCCATCCTAGGGAGAGCCTTTAGGGCACCCTCACAATAGTCTACAATCTCAACTTGCACAGGCGAAACCCTTGTAACCCATATTCCGGCTCTGTCAGACATCTTGGATTGCCGCTAGAGTAGGATCCGTCCAAAGCCGGCGGATTTGAACTTGGGTAAACTTGTGTGCTCACTGTCCCGGAACACCATACGTCTCACACCCCTCTCTTCCGCACGCCTCGAGGACCCCCTCATGGCATACTTGTCATTAATCCGACGATAGTTGGTGCCCACTGTGGGGCAAGTGAGCTTCGGATCTACGTTCCGAGCGGATTCTTCACGAATCGGAATCGGCGAGACCATCGCCGGCGGTCGCATCCTCTACGCCAGCGATGTCCCTCTCATCTTTCTCGACGAGACCTAGATTCCAGCTAGGGAGGCCGTGACTGCTTACACCATCATGTATTTTGGCGAGATCGATGCATACATCGGTTTCGCTGAACCTATCCCACCCACCCTAGCGGTGATGATAGAGGCAGAAGAAATCTCTGGGTCCCCTTTGTCCGCGAAGGCGGCAGAGTTCTGGATCTCAAAAAACCCTAATCCCACCCAGCCCGCACCCGTTGCGGAGATAATGGAGAAAGCCGAACCTGAAGCAGATTTTGCGGTTCAAGTCGAATCTGGAGTGGATCTCCCTAGCAAGGCCGAATCCTAGATCGATGTACCCACCGAGGTCGAAATCTAGGAGGAGCAAAACAATAACCCTGGTTCCGGCTCTGCCAACGCCGGAACGGACCAACCTTTCCTGAGGCATACGTTGAGGCGCATGATGCTGCAAGGCGCAAACGTGGATGAAGTTCTCAATACCATTAGGATTTTCAAGGAAGCCCATGAGGAAAGACGCAACTACCTCAGGACCCACACGTCGCACTTTGTCAGATAGGTTGGATCCGGATCCGGGTCTACCGATGCTGGAGACAATGAAGACTCAATGTTGGAGGCTATCGAACAAACACCAACTTACCCGCATCCTCGGACGACTCGATGACGTCGGCGGATTTCCAGAAGTTCTCTGCGGAATATGAAGAGGAGTTCAACTCCAAAGGTGCAGAAGAGGGAGAATCCATGGATGAAGGATCCGAAGAAAACTGTCCTAAAGCGCGGGATGACATGGATCTCGGAGATAATCCCGATGTCCAGATGCCCGAAAGTACGAATCAGAGCTTGACTCCGGGAAACGGACCCAAAGCCGTCTTTGCTACCGGCGCTGCCAAGAAGGCAAAGAAGAAGAACAAGACCCCGGCAAAAGAACTTCCGGCAGAGGAGGTGATTGCCGAGGAATATGAGGAAGACTCGGATGGAGCACTTATTCTAGACGAGCCCAAAGAAGAATCGGTGGATGGACACGTGGTCACTGCAGGTGCCTGTAAACTCATCGATGCTGCATTAACCACACCTATCCCTACTGCGAAAGAACTCACTGCCGCGGAATTGGAAGAAGGGCCCAGGCCCTAGAAGCGCGTCACCAAGTACTCTTAGATGAAGCCAAAAACATCGAGGGAGAGAAGAAGCGCATGGCTACTGCAGAGAAGCTCATCTCTCTGCAACATCAGAAGAACCAGAAAGGCCACGTACGGGCCAACAAATTTCCGGAAGTACGCAAGGTTCTCTTTGAGGGAGATCCAGGGATGCCTCGGCTCGATAGTAATGGAGATCTGGTGTACCCAACACTAGTGCAAAACACTACCGTAGCTCGAGATATCCTGGCAAACAACCCAGGCCTAGAACAGGTTCGATTGGGCATTAAGCTACTCACCAAGGGTCTGGAGCAGCAGAAGGTCGCGAAATCCGGAAGCGAAAAACCGGTCTCTCAATCAGACCAATGTTGCACGGATCCAGCCTGGAATGATATAACACTCCAACGGGTTCCGGAACAACATCACCGTTCCGACCGTCGAGAAGACAACCACTCAAAAACCGGATCTGTAGTGCAGCACCACAGAACTGCACGTGACTGGCGCAATGTTGCTCCGGCCGCCGAGCAAGAGGCAATTGCTGCACTGTATCCAAGAAATCCTCCCCGGTGAGAGTCGAACGATCGCAGGGAAGAAGACAAAGAGAAACGTCGGGAGGAGGACCATCAAAGAATGCCACCTCCTAGACATACAAGCCATCCAACTGAGCCCCACCATGGTGGGAGTGACGGATGAAGGAACGACGGACACCGTGCCGATTCAAGCCGGCAGGGGGCTTGTCATAATGAAGACCCTCCCCGGAACCAGAATAATGACGCTTTGGATGGAGGCCGGCGACAAGCCGAAAACAATCCAGCTGCTCCACCCTCTCCACCAAGTAGCCATCACAACGGCTCCCAAGGAGGCCAAGGAGGGCGTCGTGGCGGAGGAGGTGGTGGCAGAAGCCGAAGTCTGGCTCCAAGGAACCGCAGCCATAGCCGTCAATCAGGACGCGATCTCTATCACCAAGTGACGCAAGACACCAGATTAACTCCAATATAGAGGCGTGGCGCTATGAAAACAATGATATATACGTGGTCCCAAAATTCTTTGGACCACGGATTCGACAAACACACTTCCCGGAAGCATTTGCTATCTCAAGACACATCCAGGCCTATGATGGTGTAGCCCGGCCAGATACTTGGCTCCAGGATTTTTTCCAGGCTTGCTGCACCGCCAAAGGTGGAAACAGCTTGGTCGCAACCCGATATCTCCCACTTATGTTGCAGAAGATGGCATGATCATGGCTCAATGAACTTCCGGAGAACACCATCCACAACTGATATGACATGCAAAGCGCGTTCTTTTGGAATTTCGAAGGCACATATCGGAGGACCTGTACGGTAGGAGACCTACAGCATTGCACCTAGAAAGCCAGAGAAACTTGCTGAGATTGCCTCGGATGATGGATCGACATCAAGAACTCCTGTGAAGGAGTAAATGACCAAACTGTGATTGAAGCTTTCATTGCAGGACTCCCAATTGGTTTGCTACGTCATCGCTCGAAGTGTGACAAGGTCACTGATCTAGGAGAGATGATAGAAATAGAGAGCAAGTATGCAGATGCTGACGACGATGCAGAGGGATTACTGAACGCCCTAGCTGTGCCACAGTCGGCAAAATAACCAGAGCAACAAGCTCAGAAGTGCAAAAACACCTCGGAAGAAAAACCCAACACGGAAACGGAAATGGTCACTTCTACTTTCGGGTTTGGAGGATGTGGCAGTGGCCGTGGACGCGATCGTGGGACATCAAGAGTCCAGGGTAGCGGAGACCAGCAACCTAGCAAAACCTACTCCTGGGCCGACATTGCCAATAACCCATGTGTACATCACTTAGATGCCAGTGGGAGCTTGTCTCACACAAACACCGAGTGTCATTTCAATGACGACATCAAGAAAGACGATACCGCTGGCTACAGGGCTAAGCAGAAGAAGGTAAAGAAGAATCCCGAAAAAGATAAAGAGACCAAGGAAGATTCCGACATGGAGGAAGCCGATCCTTCAAATCCCAAGCCGGAGGGAAAGAAAAACTTCCCAACAAAGAAAGACACTTACGTCACCTTCCTCGGATCTCAACCAGCTAAGGTCAAGAAAGCAGTTCTACATGAGCTCAACGCAACTGTTCCGGCTGTCCCACAATTTCTGGACTGGTCGGAAGTGGCAATCACCTTTGACCGTGTTGATCATCCGCCTAAGTTGCACAGGCGAGGAAAATACACCTTAGTCGTCAATCCACTTATTGATGGCTATGGTTTCTCCAATACTCCCATGGACAGCGGTAGCAACATCAATATCCTGTATGTCGAAATGCTACGCCAGATGCGAATCTCGGAGACCCAGCTGAATCACAGCTCTATGATCTTTCACGGAGTTGTCCTAGGACGACGAGAAAATTCCTTGGGAGAGATCACTTTGGATGTTACCTTTGGAACTCCAAAGAACTATCGGACGGAGGCACTTTCCTTCGAAGTGGTCCCGTTCAAGAGCGCGTACCATGCTATATTCGGATGTCCGGCTTACTTGGCTTTTATGGATCTTTCGTGTTACATTTACAATATGATGAAAATTCTAGTTCCCAAAGGCGTGATCACAATCAGGGAGACCCGAAGAAGGCACGAGAGTGCAAGGACAGAAATGTCGCCTTTGCTGAAGCCGTGCTGCACGCCCAGGAGTACCAGGAGATCAAGAAAACCATTGACCCGTCCGAGATGCCGGCAACAAAGAAGGAGGTGACAAAGCCGAATCCAGAGTTCAAGGCATCGGAAGAGACGAAGAAAACGCCGCTGAAGGATGACGACCCCTCCAAGGTGAACCAGATAGTTGTAGGCCTAGATAGCACATAGGAAAGCGTGCTCGTCAAGTCCCTCCAAGCAAATCAAGATATCTTTGCATGGAAGCCATCTGGCATGACCGGAGTACCTAGGGAACTTGCCGAGCACTCTCTAAATGTACACCCGAATGCTAAACCCGTCAAACAGTCCCTACGATGTTTCGGCAATGAAAAGTGTAAGTCAATAGCTAAGGAACTAGCCCGTCTCGAGTTAGCCGGATTCGTAGAAGAGGTCATCCATACTGATTGGTCAGCCAACCCTGTAATGGTCCCTAAAAAGGACACCACTGATTTAAGGATGTGTGTTGATTATACTGCCTTGAACAAGGCTTGTCCCAAAGATCCGTTTGCTCTGCCTAGAATTGATCAAGTTATCGATTCTACGGCAGGCTCAGAACTCCTATGTTTTCTCGACGCATATTCTGGTTATCACCAGATTCGGATGAAGGAGTCAGACAAAGTCAAAACATCATTCATAACCCCCTTCGAAACCTTCTATTTTGTTACGGTGCCCTTTGGGCTCAAGAACGCAGGAGCTACGTACCAGCGCACTATGCAGCGTTGCCTCCATGACCAAATCGGACGCAATGTACATGCATACATGGACGACATTGCGGTGATGTCCAAAAAGAAGGAAACATTAATTTCCGACTTGGAGGAAACGTTCACCAATCTATGAAAATACAACATAATGCTTAACTCGAGGAAATGCTTCTTTGGAATACCAACCGGAAAATTGTTAGGTTTTATCGTGTCTCAAAGAGGCATAGAGGTAAACCGAGACAAGATTAAGACTATACTCAATATTTCTAGGCTGACTCGCCTGAAGGACGTTCAAAGACTAACTAGTTGCATTGCTGCAGTCAGTCGGTTTGTAAGCCAGCTCGGAGAAAGAGCCGCACCACTCTACAAGCTCCTGAAAAAGACCAAAAAATTTGTTTGGACTGACGAAGCTGAAGCTGCACTACAAGACCTAAAAGCAGTACTCTCATCTACTCCTATCCTTGCAGCACCCGAACCACAAGAACCGGTGTTGCTCTATCTCACTGCGACAAACAGAGTCGTTAGTGTCATCATGGTGGTGGAGAGGCTAGAGGAAAATCAGGAACACCTGGTGCAGCGTCCGATTTATTATCTCAGTGAAGTACTAATTGAATCAAAGCAGTGGTATCTGCACTATCAAAAGCTGGCTTATGGTTTGTTTTTCGCATCTCGTAAGTTGCAGCACTATTTTCAGGAACACCCAATTACTATGGTGAGCACAGTTCTCATGCGAGATATAATCAACAACAACGATGCTACAGGACGCGTCGCAAAATGGGGCATAGAGCTTTCAGCTTTCGACATTGAGTATAAACCTCGTACATCAATCAAATCCCGAATCCTCGCTGACTTTGTCGCTGATTGGATAGAGACAACAGAAAATATGACCCTACCAGAGTCGGAATACTGGACCTTACATTTTGACGGATCTAAGGCGCTCAGGGGCTCGGGGGCTGGCGTGGTGGTCAAATCACCCCAAGGAGACAAACGTTTCTATGTGTTGCAGATCCACTTCATGGCGACGAATAACATTGCCGAGTATGAAGCACTACTGCATGGAATCCGGATTGCTAAGGATATCGGCATCTGACGTTTTATGTGTTATAGAGATTCGGATCTTTTTGCCCAACAAGTGTCGGATATCTGTAATGTGAATAAACACATGACATCATATAGAGATGTTCTGGACGAACTAGCTAAATCGTTCGAAGGGTTTGAAGTTCAACACATCCCTTGAACAGAAAATAAGGAATAAGATGCACTATCTCATATAGGCTCTGCACGAAAAAGGTTCTGGATGGTGCTTTTTTAGAGCACCTCAAAGTTCCCTCTATAAAAGGAGTAGACGAGGAATATCCGACCAAATCCGACTCACCTTTAGTAGCAGTTCTGGCTGTAATTCCCAGCTGGACTCAACCCTACCTTGATTACTTGGTAGATGGAAAATTACCCAAAGACGAAGTTCTGAGCCAATAGATTGTCCGACGAGAAAAAGCCTACAATATAATTAGTGGTGAGCTCTATAAGTGGAGTGCGTCTAGGGTCTTTCAGTGTTGTGTATCTCCGGAAGGAGTGGAAATCTTATGAGAAATCCACGAAGGCGAGTGTGGTCACCATGCTGCAGTCAAATCTCTAGTGGCAAAAGCTTTCCGACACGGTTTTTTGGCTTACAGCCAAGGCAGATGTCGAACGGCTGGTCAAGACGTGCAAGGGCTGCCAAAAGTACACCAAGTAAGCTCACGTTCCAGCTAATCAACTACGAACAATACCTATAACATGGCCTTTCGTGGTCTGGGGGCTTGACATGGTAGGACCGTTTAAACAGGCTCCAAGTGGATTTACTCATCTCTTAGTGATGGTGGATAAATTCACAAAATGGATTGAGGCTAAACCCGTCACCAGTTGTGATGGAGCAACAACCAGAAGATTTGTCGAGGATGTCATAATCCGATACGGTTATCCGGATAGCATTAACGGACAATGAGAGTAACTTTTCTATGGGAGAGCTTGCCTAATTCTACAATGAACAAAATATCCGGCTTGACATTGCATCAGTTGCACATCCGTAGGCTAATGGACAAGTCGAAAGAGCAAATGGTTTAATCCTACAAGGCCTAAAACCGAGACTCGAAGCACCACTACGACGTGCTACGGGGGCTTGGGCAGAGGAATTACCTTCTGTAATATAGAGCTTGCGAATAACTCCGAACAGGTTAACCGGGTACACACCTTTCTTCTTGGTCTATGGCGCAGAAACAGTTCTTCCTAGTGATTTGATTCACACTTCTCCCAGAGTTGCCGTGTATATAGAAGAGGATGCCGAAATTTCTCCTCAAAATGATCTCGACTTAGTCGGAGAAGTTCGCGTTGTTGCTGAGATGAGATCAACAGCCTATCAGTAGAAGTTACGCAAGTATCATAGCCAGAGAGTCAGAAACCGATCTTTCAATAAGGGCGTTTTGGTTCTCCGGCTTGTGCAGAAAACAAAGCACAAACTTTCCCCAATAGGGGAAGGGCCCTTTTTAGTTAGCCGAGTATTGTACAATGGTTCTTACTATCTAATTGATATGCGGCCAGTCAAAGAAATACCTACTACTAAGAAAATAAAGAGAGCTGGAGGAAGTACAGACCCGGAAGAATTAGACAGACCATGGAATATTGCTCAGCTACGTCCCTTTTATTCTTAGTTTATCTTTCTTTGTAATCATATATGTGTGCATGTTCAATGAGAAATAAATAATTGGTTGCCTCAAAGTTTTTCTGAGAAGTTTTTTACCATCTTATTTCCGAATGATCATGTCATAGTCGAAAATCTCAGAATACTTGAAAGTACTTTATGCTCATGTTTGTTCTGGTTTAGATTTCCGATTCTAAAATTGCTACCTTCGGGTATAAATTTAAATTTTCTAGTCAATACTTTGGTTATTTATCTGATTGTCGGATGCGGGCATTTTCCGAGTAGTGAATTGTTGGTACTGGAAGCCGGCTTGTTTCCAAGTTTAAATTGGTTTAGCAATTGAGTTCTGTTGCTCGGCAAAGTTTCCGTGCTAAAGATTGGCTGGCTCACGAAAGGGACGAGGCGGAAAGCCAGATAAACGATAAGTACAGACAAATAAAATAAGTGCTTGTGTAAAAATTTCTGGCATGAAACTTATAACACCAGAAGTGCTAAATAGATATAGTAAAACTTAGCACTAGCAAAAAGTATTATACTACTTATTTACAACCCGAATTGTTTTCAGAATAACAAATTGTTCTTTATAATGCTCTACGATGCAGGGGGAGGCAAAGGAGATGTCGGCTCACTGGAGACATCAACCTCGCCTCTATATCGTTCCGAGATGTTCAAATCCGAGATGGTTTGTTCGTCGTCGGAAACTTCACCAGTTTCTTTGGCGGGTGGAGGCGGCGTCTCTACGCGAGTGAAGAAGGGAGTGTCGTAGCTGGTCAAGTCGGCCACATGGCACCCATATCCTGCACAGGAGTCCATGATTGCTTTGATATCCTGCTCCTATCCGTCTTCATCCATAGTAGAATACCCTCTGGTCACTTGCCAGATTTCCATGCTTCCATGGTGGCTCATGACCATGGTGAGAGCGTTCTGCGCTGCGGTCCGTGCGTAGGACATGTTCCAGTCCTGGATGAGCTGGGGCATCTCCTTGGCCTTGTCTCGCACTTCTGAGCCGGACATTCTATGCATGTCTGGAACCTTGAGAACTTCGCCAATATCCTCAAGGGATTGGCGGAAATCATGAAGTAAATCACCGACTTGGGTAAGCCGGCTAGTGCGAGACTCGACAGAGGCTGAATCTAGTAAATTCAGTGGACATGCGCATATAATGCAAAAGGTTAACAAATATATCCGAATTCCATAAGTCAGAAAAGACATAAATTCAGAAAGAAGGAAGCATACCGAAGATGACATCGTCAACTTTGGTCTTCTCTTCACGAAGACTCTGGAGTTCAGCCCGGAGTGCCTTGGTCATGTCCCTCTCTCTGAACAATTCATTGTTGATATCCGAGATTTCTAATCCTGGGCAGCGATCCTTCGATCACATTTGTCAGTGGCCATAGAGGAGGATTCAAGAATCTGAGCAATGCTCCGTTCATGATCCGCCTTCAGTTTGTCCAGCTCCTAATGTAAATCGGTGTTCTCCACCACCAAGGTTTTCAGATTCTCGGCTTCTTCAATCATAGCACAGGATTGTTTTACCAGTGTTGTAGCCAAAAAAGTACAACAGTTGAATAAAAATTCGACTATGAAATAAAAGGCAAGGTTTGAGAACTGGAATGTTTACCTTCAGCTCTGATCTCTCTCCGTTTGTTGTA
Source organism: Avena insularis (assembly GCA_023614405.1). Taxonomy (NCBI): domain Eukaryota; kingdom Viridiplantae; phylum Streptophyta; class Magnoliopsida; order Poales; family Poaceae; genus Avena; species Avena insularis. Next base: position 299,626,498 of record CM042684.1, read on the forward strand.
GATATTCTTTAACAATTCCTGGTTATACGAATTAACTTCCTGTAAGTCAGAATACCTAGAGTCAGAAGTCTACTAAAGACTCGAGATAATATTTTTACTAATATCAGCCCGAGCCTTGGGGGCTACACTAGTTCATTCTTTGGCATCCTAAGAAAGCATAAATCCGGATTGTCTATCCAACTTCATGCTTGGGGGTTAGAGGATATGATATAAAGTAAAGTAAAAAAGATAAGTTGGAATTCGACTTACATAATGTTCATGGGTGAGCTTGCTTAAGCTCATGGACACCTCAGTGCTAACCTTCTCGGCGAGGGTTAGCGGGATCACTGGTGGTGGCGGAAGCTCGCCAGTTCTCAACCTCCTGTCGTGAAGACAAACTTGTTCAAGAAGTTCTTGACGTCCTATGCTTCTTGTGCTTCTTCTTTGGAAGTAATATTCTGGCTTTCCAAGCATTGCTGGGCTAGCCGTTGGATCTCCTCCACAGATTTCCGAGTAATGCCAAGCTTGGCAAGACCCAGATTGTTGAGGAGGTTTTCAGCGAAGACCTCTGCCGAGGGATCATTACCTGAAGAGGGTTCACCCTTATCAAAACCTGAGTCACCCATGGTGACGTCAGTTTGTGATCCGAGGATCACTGGCTCTGCTTGTTGAGCCTGCTCTTCTGCGACAGTTGGAGATGGAGTAATCTCCGGCGTCGCAGAAGGCTGAGGGGCAGGAGTCGGAGGTGCTGTGGCAAGAAAAGTCAAATTTAGCTTGACTAGCGCAGGGGCTTCGACGAGCCTCCTTTCCCCTTGCCGTTGGTGAGCTGTCTAGCTCTGAGGAGGTAATAGAACACAGAATGTTACACCTCGGAAAGAATTAAGACATAAAATACAAAGACCTTGTGATGAAAGATTACCTCTTCACAACATGCACCTCCTTTGTGCCAATAGCAACTGTCGGAGCCCTACGCTTTTGAGGAATTATGTCCGGCAGTGGAACCAACTCTCCATTGTCCTGAGAAATCTCAGGAGGATATCCCTCAATAGGATCAAGCTCTGACTCGGGGACGTTAGCAAGATGAAAAAGAAGAGATATCTCAGTATTGCCAAACAATGTAAGGATGAACACAGAATTTGAGTTACTGCTGGAAACTTACTGGTACCACATGATCTGTAGCCGTATGCATGTCCAAAGACAACTCCAGGATTTTCCTCTCGATCCACTCCCTTATCAGCCACTTGATTTGAGTCTCATATTATTTATCTATGTAAGGCTGGGAGCAGATCCGGGGGGGTATCTTTCTTGGACGCCGTAATGGAGTGCATAAGCCGGTCTCCATGATGTTGAAGAGGTTGGGTCCGGCGTGCCACCCAGCAGTGAACTAAGGCGGACCCCTTAAGGCCTTTTTGCTTCATCAAATATTCGATCCGCCTCTTGGCAAGAAGTAGATCGTCACTGAGAGCCGTCGCATCTGCGTCCCAGGACTCTTGGGGCATGGCAGCACCGTCGACAAAAGCCGGCAAAGCAGTATCTTTGCCGAGAGTAGGAATATCCTTGTGATAAAAGAAAGTGGACGACCACTGTTTCACCGACTCACTGGCCCTAATCCGATGATATACGCGCTCTCTCCTAATGGAAAAACTAATAGTTTCGGTAATATATGGATTACCGGCGGTAATAGAATTTCTCCAAACATGAAAGTAAAACCGGAAAAGAGTGAGACTCGGCCTAATGCCGAGATACCCCTCGCACAAAGAAGTGTATGCGCTCATCTCTAAGAGAGAGTTCGAGGGAAGATGATGGAGTTGAACTCCGTAGTGATCTATAACCTCAGAAAAGAAGTTTGAGCAAAGGAAACTCAAACCTCTGTCGAGGTGGGTGCCGAAGTGTACCCGCTTGTCGGCGCGAGGGTTGGGGACGGTTTCGCTGAAGCCGCTCCTCCAGTCGCCGACGGGAAGGAGCCATTCGTTCTCCATGACACGGAGCTTGGCGTCGTCAAGGACGCATGATATCTAGACCCCGTGATTGCTCTCCTTCTCTGCCGCCGAAGTCATCGCTGCCGTCGCCGTCGCACCGGAAGATGATGCTGAAGCCATTTCCTCGTGGGCCGGTGACCTAGGATGGGCGGCGTTGGAGTGGTCTGGGGAGCAGAGGAGCTCTGTGTTCGTGGGAGGCGTTGGGAGGAAGGAAACGGCGCAAGTGTTGGTGAAGAAGATCGAAAGGAGAATCCTAGCCACTTATATCCTCTAGCTGCACCAAGATTCATGTAGATGTGTACGATAACCGTGATACGCGTCTTGGAAGGAACTGGGTAACCCCCATGCGATGATTATGCCACCTCGATCTCCGCGCACGCATTAAAACGACGCCTCGATTCCACAAAAGGCAGACCCACCAATGGTCGTGCTGACGGTAATGTCTATCAGTGACGTGACTTGACCATGACTAGTGTCACGTTACGTCAGAGACCAAGTTCCGGCTTAGTTTGAATTTCGAGCTGGAAACCCGAATAAAGTATTCATAGGTCTGACTCATTTGAGACCCGGATCCTATCTTTTCTTTTGAAGTTTCAGGAACCCTTCAAGATTCTGCAAGCCGAAGATCAAGCTATATGATGATGAAATCCGACTCTGGATCTTGGAGGCTTCTGGGGGCTGCTGTTGGGGATATAATTTCCGGGTATCCTCACTGTACCTCACTGACTAGGGTGTCCCACTTCGGGTTAGAGCATTGCTTCATGAGCGGCCCAGTTAGGGAGAAGAGACGGAGTCCAGTCCGGCTACGGGGAGGCCCAAATGACTTACCAACATAGGCCCATAGTGTTACTTGTAGTTCAAGATGTACTCTGTAACCGACTCTTAGTCATAGCCGGATAGGTCTCTCCTGCAAACCCTAGGCTGGATATCTATATAAGGCGTCCTAGGGAGAGCCTTTAGGGCACCCTCACAATAGTCTACAATGTCAACTCGCACAGGTGAAACCCTTGAAACCCATATTCCGGCTCTGTGGTATTATTGGATTGCTAGCATGAGTAGGATCCGTCCAAAGCCGGTGGATTCGAACCTGGGTAAACTTGTGTGCTCACCGTCCTAGAACACCGTACGTCTCACACCCCTCTCTTGCGCATGCCTCGAGGACCTCCTCATGGCGTACTTGTCATCAATCCGTCGACAGCGGGTAGGATCTGTTTGTCTGGTATAGTACAGTACAGGGTAATAAGTGCCTGATTTATTGTCACCTGTCAACTTTCTGCAGCCTTCGTTCAAAAAAACTCAATGCTGCATAAAAATTCTGGACTGCGGGCACTACATCGGTGCCGAAGCTTGTGGAACCACCCAAGGCTGGGCGCCATACGGATTCCACCAAGAGCTAGCCGGCGATGGACAAAGACGAGCTAGCGCTGATAACTATTCTATGCCCCCACGACAGCTGCCTGATACGTCCAAAACGTATCTACTTTCCCGAACACGTTTGCTATTGTTTCTCCTCTAAACTTGTGTGATTTGGATGCAACTAACGCGGACTAACGCTGTTTTCAGTAGAATTGCCCTGGTGTCTACTTTTTGTGCAGAAAATCAACTTTCAGGAAAAATCCTGGAAAATATGCCAAAAATCCTATTTCACCAGAAGACTCCCGGAGCCAGAATACGAGACGGAGGGGGGCTGGGCCCAGGCCACACCACCTAGCCACGCGGGCAAGCCCAGGCCGTGCCAGGGGGTCGTCTGGCCACCCCAGGCTGCCCCTCGGTCCCCCTCTTCGCCTATAAGTTGCCTTCTGACCTAAAAACTCACGGGGTTTCAACGTTTTTCCAGAAGGAGTTCCGCTCTGCCGCCACCACCAGATTCCACGAAACAGCACCAGAAACTCCGTTCTGGCACCCTGCTGGGACGGGGAATTGGAGGAGATCATCGCCATCATCATCACCATCGCTTCTCCATCGACCATCCATGTTTCCCCCATCTATGAGTGAGTAATCCCCCGCTGTAGGCTATGGGGATGGTAGGGATTGGATGAGATCGTTCATGTAATGGCATCAGATTGTTAGGGCATGGTGCCTAGTATCTTCTATTAGTGCTTTATGACTTTGTTGCGACTTGTTATGCTTAATGCTTGTCACTAGGGCCCGAGTGCCATGATTTTAGATCTGAACATGTTATTGATTCATTATGATAGTATTGTTTATGGTCTTATCTGCAAGTTGTATACACACGTCGTTGTCCGGAACCTATGGCCCCGAACTGACAGAAATCGGGATAACTGGAAGGGAAAGGCTTTGATATGAGGATCACATGTGTTCACGGAGTGTTAATTCTTTTCTCCGGTGCTCTATTAAAAGGAGCACCTTAATTGCCAGTAGTTCCCTTGAGGCCCCGCTGCAAACGGGCTGGCAGGACAAAAGATGTTGTGCAAGTTCTCATTGTGAGCACGTATGACTATATATGGAACACATGCCTAGGATTATCTAGTACTTGGATGCTTTATCTTATTTATCTGCAATTGCCCTGTGTTCTGATTTCTATGTGAATTGTCTTGTCCATGCAACGCCCGTCCATCCATCCCTATGCCTACCGCACTCGAATCCTACTATTTACTACTATTGTTACAGCTGTCTTTACTTTACTACTGCTGCTACTTTACTATTCCTACTACAAAACTATTGCTACTGATAAACTATTGTGAGCAAGATTGTTTCCAGGTGCAGCTGAATTGACAACTCAGTTGTTAAGGCTTATAAATATTCTTTGGCTCCCCTTGTGTCGAATCAATAAATTGGGTTTCACGTCCCTCAAAAATACTGCGATACACCCCCTATACTTGTGGGTCATCAAGACTATTTTCTGGCACCGTTGCCGGGGAGCATAGCTTTATTTATCAACTTCACTTGGATTCTCTATTGTTCGCTGCTATCAATCCATCATGGGTAAGTATCGTGATGGCAAGGTTCCTATTTTACCATCCACTACAAGAAGAGGTATGGTTCTGAACACCTCTATTGCTCTTGATTCACCATCTGTTATGAGTAACCTCGTTACACCACCACATACACATGCTACACACACTGCTACTACTGCTGAATCTGAAACTTCTGATGCTTATGATGCTGCTTCTAATATGCTTGATAAGAGTGGTTCATTAGGTCCTTTCCTAGATGCTACGATTGCTAGAACTATGGCTAGAAATACTGAAACTCCTAATGAAGAGAGTACCACACCTGTTAGTTCACCTGAGTCTAGTGAGAGTATGATATTGAAGATGGTTATGTTGAGATGACCGATGAATTTATTAAAGAATGTAAAAACACCCATGATAGGAGCGCTGCTAAGAGTCTCCTTGAGAGGCGTACTATTAGACCCAAATTGTCTCCTATTGCTAAGTTTGCTGCTTCTCCCATAAACATTATAGATAAAGATTATGATTTCTCTCTCGATCTATCTTACATATCTATTGTTGAGAAAGAACCTTTTTGTGGGACTAAGAATGAAAGTGCGGTAGCACATATGATATTAAGATGCGTACTTACTTTGTTGCTAAGATTTTCCCTTTTTCACTGAAAGGAGAAGCTAAAACTTGGTTTAGTAATTTACCTCCTAGATCTATTAATAGCCCTGATTGCTTGATTAGTACTTTCCTGCAGAAATATTTTCCTCCTAGTGCTAGACATGCTATTTTGCAGGAACTTTTTGATTTTAAACAGGGAGAAAAAGAGATATTGCCCGAATCTTGGGAAAGGTTTTGTGCTTTGATTCATGCATAGGCTGGAAGTCCATTACCTAAGAATGAGCTTCTCGATATATTTTATAATGGACTAACCGAAGAATCTAGGACATACCTAGATAGTTGTGCTGATTGTGTTTTCAGGAATAGGACTCCTAAGGAAGCTGAGGAATTAATGGCTAAAATAAGCAAGAATTATGAAGATTGGACTCCTCCTAAACAAGCTATACCTAAAGTAATTGTACCCGAACCTACTATTCCGGTGCCTATTCCAACATCAAAGAAGAGGGGAGTTATTGAATTAAATGATGAAGTGATGAAGGAAGCTAAGAAATGTCTTAAGGAGAAGGGAATTAAAGCTGCAGATGTCAAGAATTTACCTCCTATAGAAGAATTATGTAAGCCTATTCCCTACTCATCCACTATCGAGGTACACTCTCTCCAACACTTTGATGAAGGTGATATCCCTTACTCTAAACCTCCCGATCAATGCTTAGAAGAATTCGATATCTTTATTGTTAAGCAAGATAATTTTAATAAAAGGGTGCAAAATCATCTAATGGAAAACACTAGAGCTATTGTTGAGTTGAAAGATATTGTGGAAAGAACCTCTAATGATGTTAAAATGATTGTTAAACACTTTCAAATGGTTCAAACTCAAATAGATCAACTCATTAAAGTGCAAAAAGACTTGCTAGTTAATGCTGCTAAAGAAAAACATGCTTATGAAATTAGAACTAGAAGTGGAGCTGCTACCCAGGATCCTCTATATCCTGAGGGGCATCCCAAAAGAATTGAGTAGGATTCTCAACAAGCTGAAAATAGTGGCTCTACTCGTAAGAAAAGGAAAAAGAAACATAAAACTGTTGTAGAACCCTCTGAACCTGCTATAGATCCTAATAGTATATCTATCTCTGATGCTGAAACTGAAAGTTGTAATGAAGAAAATGAAGTTCCTAATGAAGAAAAAGTTGAAGAAGAACCTAAAAACCACACTAAGAATACTAAATACACTAAAGAAGATTTTATTGCTAAGAAACATGGTAGTGAAAGAGAGCCTTGGGTCCAAAAACCTATGCCTTTCCGTGATAAGAAAAACAAGTCAAAGGAAGATGAACACTATAATAAGTTTTGTGAGTGGATGAAACCTTTATTCTTGCAAATTCCTTTAACTGATGCTATTAAATTGCCTCCTTACTCAAAGTATATGAAGGATATTGTCTCGAATAAAAGGAAGATCCCTAATGAAGAAATTTCTACTTTGCTTGCTAATTATTCCTTCAATGGTAAGGTTCCTAAGAAACTTGGAGACCCAGGGATTCCAACTATCCCTTGCTCTATTAAAAATAGTTATGTTAGAACTGCTTTGTGTGATTTGGGAGCTGGAGTTAGTGGTATGCCTTTTTCTCTCTATAAGAGGCTTCAACTAGAAAAGTTAATACCAACTGATATATCTTTGCAAATGTCTAATAAATATACCACTATTCCTGTTGGTATATGTGAGGATGTACCTGTTCAAGTGGCTCATAATTGCTTCATATTAACTGATTTTGTTGTGCTTGAAATGCCTGAAGATGATAATATGTCCATTATTCTTGGGAGACCTTTTCTTAATACTGCAGGAGCTGTTATTAAATGTAATCAAGGAATGGTGACTTTCAATGTTAATGACAAGGAACATACTGTCTATTCCCCAAGAATATTGAAAGGACTTATGGTTTGAATTCAATTGAACATGTTGAGGGCATTCAAGTTGGAGAAATATATTGTCCCATACCAAGAGAAAAATTTGAAACTATTATGATTGGGACCATTGCTATCAAGGTTGAGGTAACATAATCATTAGTGGAATACAAAGTTTTGTCTCATATGAAATTGTTTTGGTAACAAGACCTAATCAACCTTGTTAACAAAAGGATTTTGCTGAACATAACAATGTTTTCACTATGATTATCTCCGTTTACTACTTTTGCTATCCATTTTAGTTTTTGTTTTCGTTTAGTTTTCTTTGTTGTTAGTTGCTTGCATGTTAGAGTGTCTTAGAACTTCAGTAGTTCTAGCCTTGTTTTGTCATTGCATCATTTCAAAAAAAAATCTGACTGTCAAAAAATCATTCTTCTATACCTGAAAAATGCCCAAAAATAAAGTGTCTCGAAGAATTCTAGAAAATTCATATTACATTTTTACGTGAAAAAAGGGGCAGAGGAGTGCCTGGGAGGTGCCAAGGGGACCCACCAGGCAGGCACACCACCTGGTGGCGTGGCCTGCCCTGGGTGGCGCCATGCCATGGTGTGGGCCACCCCTGGCCCTCCACTAACTCTCTCACCTGCCACTTTCTTCTCTCTCCCGAGTAAGCTCTAGTTCATTGCTTAAAATCGCATTCTTGCTGTGCTTGCTCTCGATTTTTTCGATCTCCTTGCTCAACCCATCTTTCTTGCTGAAATTTTGAGCATTTGTTACTTGGTATGTGACTCCTCCCCTTGTCCAAGTAGATTTGTGTTTAGTGGATTATATATTGAGTATTTTTCTGCTGTAGGTGACAGGTTGTGAGAGCTTGTAAGCTTGTTTTATGCTTAAAGATATAGTTTGGATGCATGTTTAGGCCTCTTACAAGTCCCTATGAGAAGAATCCTTCATCTTATTCACTTTGCAATCACTTGTTTAATAGGTGTTCAAATTTTAGAATAGAAGATGAATGAGCATCAACTAAACCAACATGAACTTTGGGTGCCTAAGGTCATGAAGGTCCACTAGGAGGAGGAAGTTTTTCCTTCCATTTATCCATGTTCTGAGTTCATGAGAGCTGCGGGAATTCTCCAAGATTTCCACACTTTGGTTTCTAATGCAGGGTTGGAGCACTTTTTGGAAGATGAACCTTGTCAATTTGTGAAGCTAACCATGTCTGTGGTACATGACTTTCAATTTAGTCACTCTTTGCCTAACCCCATGGTCCACTACAAAATTTACAATATTGCTGTCGATCTTTCTCTCGATGACTTTTGTGCAGCTATTAAGATACCTCAATGGGGATCATGTAGAAGGATTAAGGAGCGACCTGAACCTCTCATGGATTTATACGCAGAAATTTGCCAAGGGAGCAGCTTCTCGAAGGAGAGTGGAAAAATCCGTAACATTCATCTTCCCTCCATTCGCTACTTTTCCTACTTTATTGCCAAGTGTGTTCTTGCTAGGAAAACTTCCAATAAGTTTTCTCCATCTGATCTAGCATTTATCTCTGCTGCTCTTAAACGAGATAGGTCTTACAACTTAGGTGCTTTGATAGCTTTTCGTCTTGCTGCTAACCATGGGAAAGGTGGAATTTGTGGAGGCCTCATTGATTCTCGTTTACTAGCATTGCATGGTTTAGTGCCTCATCATCTAGACCTACAGTTCCCCATAGAAAGGCTTGATTTTAATTCCATGATACAACATAAATTTGTTTCCTCGTGGGCTAGTTTGAATGAGTTGTCTTATGAAATAACCTTTCTCAAAGCTGGTTGGAGAAAGAGCAAGTCCGAGCGTGTTGTTCTTTTGCCTGCACCTGTTCTCATCTAGACCTACTGTTTACTGCTATTGTTACTGCTATATTTAATTTACTATTGCTGCTACTTTACTATTCCTACTACAAAACTGTTGCTACTAATAAACTATTGTGATCAAGATTGTTTCCAGGTGCAGCTGAATTGACAACTCAGTTGTTAAGGCTTATAAATATTCTTTGGCTCCCCTTGTGTCGAATCAATAAATTGGGTTTCACTTCCCTCGAAAATACTGTGATACACCCCCTATACTTGTGGGTCATCACTGCCTCACCATGGTCGCCTACCATGAGCTCGACAACCACAAGGCCGCGTGCCCGTACAGCCTGTGTGGTTGCACGCAGGTCGACTGCATATTCACCGCCTCGCCGGTCGAGCTCCTTTTGCACCTCAAAAACGTCCACAAGGTACAAGTGCATAGGCTATCGTATTGCCAACCCATGGAGTGTATAGTAACGATTTCTTTACCATCCTTTCTGCCATCCATGGTCATCGTCTATGGTGATGATGCTACCATGTTCAGCCTCATCATCGGCGAGCTCGGCCAGGGCACCGCCGTTTCCTCGGTGTGCAGCAGGGCGACCTCATGCTCGTGGCCTTGGTACAGGGTGAAGCTGTGTGCGACTAGCTCGCAGTCGCTGACGGACTTCTCGACGAACACCCTTAATGGGGTCATTGAGCCAATGAGCCGCTCGTCATGCGGTAGTGTTGGCCTCGAAGAGCTGACGTTCCTCATGGTGACACTATGGTACATTACCGTGGCTGATGGACAGTACTAGACGATCAAGGTGTTGTCTTTCTGCATTTGCATCGATAGGATGAACTGATCTTAATCTTCGGCTAAGTGATCCTAATGTGATGGTAATGATGTATTACTAGTTAATTTAGTTGTAGATAAGTACCACTCGTTTACTAGTTAATGTAGTAGTAGTCGGAGGCAGGTCTCTTTTGGCATTAGGAAGGGTGTATTTTGGCTGTAAATTGTCTTTGCTGCTAATGTTTATATTTTGGATTTTAAGTGTTTTCTAAAATTGTTCACCTACTACTCCACGTGCCCACTCCTAGGGGGACTCAGATCAACATGCCCCCTGTATCTACCACCCAAAATTCATCTGATTGACAAAAGTGATCCAAAGCAACGTAGAAAAGAAAACATCTCACACTTATGCCCTAGTTTTCAACTATTTTTAATTTTATAGATACTAGATAATAAAAACATTTTACCAGTCATTAATAGTTCACATACATGCATATATTTGTTAAAAAAATACAAACATATAATTTTAACGAATTTGCATAAATTAATTTTCATACTTTTGTCTACACACTATATATAATAGTGTTAAGATAAGAAAAGAAAGAATCCCAATAGTATCTTCTCGATGCTAAAATGGAAATGAAGATCCAACATTTGACAATGTTGGGATTCGAGTCTTGATCCAACGGTGAATATTCAAAGTTATTCGTACACTATACAATGCTAAGAAAAAAAATGAGAAACATGTGTTTTGACACCTTTGAATACAAAAAAAATGCTCTGGCTTCTTCACAATGTGTATTGACCTACGGTGTATGAACATTCCTGGTTTTGACCCGAACAGCCAAGGTCATGACCATATTGACATCATATATAGTTTATGATACAGTTCCCGCATCTCGTAGATTCGTGCATCTTATTCAACAAGATATGCTGAAAGTGGTCAGTGTGCTATTTTCTTTTGTTAAGCAAGTATACTAGTCTTACCATTACCACTATCTTAACACTATATGGTGTACGAAAAACTTTGAATATTAATTTTTGGATCAAGACTCACGAATCCCAACATTTCCAGCTATTGGATCTTCTTTTCCATTCTAGCATCTAGAAGATTCTATTGATAGTCTTCATCATAATGAAATCCTATATGCACAAACCTCAAAACACACTTCTCCATCATTTTAGAATCTTCCCCCTCGTTTCTATAGACCTTGTTACCAAAATTTTCAAGTATTTGACTTTAGGGTCCTCTGTGCTAAATGTATGGACTTGGATGTATTTTTCATTTTTTGAGGTCCTTGGTGTAACATGTGTACACATCCACTTACCGTGTTAATTAATTTAAGATTATCGCTCCATCAGGACATATACCTTAGTCAAACTAGTATGAAGAGTATGGCTCAATGAGCTGCTCTCTCGAGAAGGACCGTACCGACTTTTCCCCTTCTTGGTTTTAGGGTCCTTTGTGCTAAACGTATGAACCTCGATGTAATTTTCCCTTTTTTATGTCCTTGGTGTAAAATGTATTACTCCCACCATCCGTTTAAAATTCTAACCAAAAAGTGTAAGTGGTGAAATTTAAACGAATTTAAGCTTACTTGTCAACAAGTATGAACATTCTTGGATTTCAAGCCGAACGACCAAGGTCAAGGCCATATCAACATCATACTTTATGTTGATGACCCCATATCAGTGAATTTGCATGGAAACAGATTTAGCCATATTTTGAAACAATCGAAGAAGAAGTAGTATGAAGAGTTTGACTCAGATCAGCTGCTCTCGACAAGGAGCCAAACTAGAAAGTTTTCCTTTTAGAGTCCTTTGTGCTAAATGTATGGACCTCGATGTAATAATTTTCCTTTTTCGGTCCTTTGATGTAAAATGTACTCTCACCGACCGTGTAAAATGTTAACCTAAAAGCAAATGGTGAAATTTGAATGAATTTAAGATTAGTTGTCAACGAGTATGAACATTCTTGGATTTCAAGCCGAACGACCAAGGTCAAGGCCATATCAACATCATACTTTATGCTGATGATCCCATGTTAGAGAATTAGCATGGCAACAGACCTGGCCATGTTTTGAAAACAACCGAAGAGGAAGTAGTATTAAGAGTTTGGCTCAAATCAGGTGATCTCTCGAGAATGAGCCGAACCAGATTTTTTTTCTTTTAGGGTCCTTTATTCTAAATGTATATCGACCTCGATGTAAATTTTACTTTTTTGAGGTCCCTGATGTAAAATGTACTTCGATCGACCGTGTAAAGTTCTAACCGAAAAGTATAGTGGTGAAATTTAAATGAATTTAAAATTAGTTGTCAACGAGTATGAAGCATTCTTGTATTTCAAGATGAACCACCAAGTTCAAGGCCATATCTACCATCATACTTTATGCTGATCATCCCATGTCAAAGAATTTGCATGCCGACAAATTTGGCCATATTTTGGAAACAATCGAAGATGAAGTAGTATGAACAGTATGGCTCGATCAGGTACTCTCTCAAGAAGGAGCCGAACTCGACTATTTTCCTTGCTTAATTTTAGGGTCCTTTGTGCTAAATGTATGGACCTCGATGTAATTTCCCCCTTTTGTTAGGTCTAACACTATAAGTGGTGAAATTTAGACGATTTTAAGCTTACTTGTCAATGAGTATGAGCATTCTTGGATTTCAAGCCGAATGACCAAGGCCAAGGCCATATCAACATTATACTTTGTGTTGATGATCCCATGTTAGAGAATTTGCATGGCAACAGATTTGGCCATGTTTTGAAAACAATCAAAGAGGAAGTAGTATTAAGAATTTGGCTCAGATCAGCTGATCTCTCAAGAATGAGCCAAACCAGATTTTTTTATTTTTGGGTCCTTTATACTAAATGTATATGGACCTCTATGTATTTTTTCTTTTTTGAGGTCTATGATGTAAAATGTACTTTGATCGACCGTGTAAAGTTCTAACCTAAAAGTATTGTGGTGAAATTTAAACGAATTTAAGCTTAGTTGTCAATGAGTATGAAGCATTCTTGTATTTCAAGACGAACCACCAAGGTTAAGGCCATATCTACATCATACTTTATGCTGATGATCCCATGTCCAAGAATTTGCATGCCGACAAATTTGGCCATATTTTAAACACAATCGAAGATGAAGTAGTATGAAGAGTATGGCTCGATCAGCTACTCTCTCAAGAAGGAGCCGAACCCGACTATTTTCCTTGCTTAATTTTAGGGTCATTTGTGCTAAATGTATGGACCTCGATGTAATTTCCCCCTGTTAGGTCTAAAAGTGTAAGTGGTGAAATTTAGACGATTTTAAGCTTACTTATCAACGAGTATGAACATTCTTGGATTTCAAGCCGAACAACCAAGGTCAAGGACATATCAACATCATACTTTATATGATGATGATCCCATGTTAGAGAATTTGCATGGCAATAGACCTGGCCATGTTTTGAAAACAATCGAAGATGAAGTAGTATCAAGAGTTTGGCTCAGATCAGCTGATCTCTCGAGAAGGAGCCAAACCAGAAAATTTTCCTTTTAGGGTCCTTTATGCTAAATGTATGGACCTTGATGTATATTTTGCTTTTTTGATGTCCCTGATGTAAAATGTACTCCGGTCGACCGTGTAAAGTTCTAACCTAAAAGTAAGTGGTGAAATTTAAACGAATTTAAGCTTAATTGTCAACGAGTATGAACCATTCTTGTATTTCAAGATGAACGACCAAGGTCAAGGCCATATCTACATCATACTTTATGATGATGATGATCCCATATCCAAGAATTTGCATGCCAACAAATTTGGCCATATTTTGAAAACAATCGAAGATGAAGTAGTATGAAGAGTGTGGCTCGATCAGCTACTCTCTAGAGAAGGAGCTGAACTCGACTGTTTTGCTTGCTTAATTTTAAGGTCCTTTGTGCTAAATGTATGGACCTCGACGTAAATTTTCCCCTTTTTAGGTCCTTGTTGTGAAATGTACTCCCACCGACCGTGTAAAATTCTAACCTAAAAGTAAGTGGTGAAATTTAAATGAATTTTAGCTTATAGTTGTCAACGAGTATGAACATCCTTGGATTTCAAGCGGAACGACCAAAAGGTCAAGGCCATATCTCTACATCAGAGATTATGCTGATGATACCATATCCAAGGATTTGCATGCCGACAAATTTGGCCATATTTTGAAAATAATCGAAGATGAAGTAGTATGAAGAGTGTGGCTCGATCATCTACTCTCTCGAGAAGGAGCCAAAACCGATTGTTTTCTTTGCTCAATTTTAGGGTCCTTTATGCTAAATGTGTGGACCTCGATGTAATTTTTCCTTTTTTAGGTCCTTGATGTAGAATTTACTCCCACCGACCGTGTACAATGCTAACCTAAAAGTAAGTGGTGAAATTTCAATGAATTTAAGCATAGTTGTCAACGAGTATGAAAAAATCTTGGATTTCAAGGCGAACGACCACAAGGTCAAGGCCGTATCTCTACATCAGATTTATGCTGATGATCCCATATCCAAGAATTTGCATGCCGATTAATTTGGCCATATTTTGAAAACAATCGAATATGAAGTAGTATGAAGAGTGTGGCTCGATTAGCTACTCTCTCGAGAAGGAGCCGAACCCGACTGCTTTCTTTGCTCAATTTTAGGGTCCTTTGTGCTAAATGTGTGGACCTCGATGTAATTTCCCTTTTTAGGTCCTCGATGTAGAATGTACTCCCACCGACCGTGTAAAATGCTAACCTAAAAGTAAGTGGTGAAAAATTTCAACAAATTTAAGCATAGTTGTCAAAGAGTATGAAAAAATCTTGGACTTCAAGGTGAACGACCACAAGGTCAAGGCCATATCTCTACATCAGACTTTATGCTCATGATCCCATATCCAAGAATTTGCATGCTGACAAATTTGGCCATATTTTCAGAACAATCAAAGATATTAAAAACAAAAAATAATCAATTTCAATTTTCCAAGTGACAGAAATTTATTTTCTAAAAAGCAAGTAAGAAGAGTTTATTTCCTTTTTTCTGGTAAAAATATAATGAGCAAGAAGAAACTATGAGCACAGAGGAGGTAGCAAGAGAGCTGCGAAGAGGAGGATTTGAAGGCGGTGCGATGTCAGAGCAAAGCTGGGATGGGTTCCTGACATGAGGTACAGGGTACAGTGAGTAGAGTAAATTTTAGGACCACAATATATATGCATGCAAAACAAAATGTATTTCCTCTCTCCTTCACTCCCCCATCACCACCCCCACACCCCGGCCGGCTGATCTCTCCCTTATCCACAACGTGGCACTGCGCACACGCGTCGACCGGCAACCTGCCTTGTGTTGGCAGCTCAGTGTCTTTGTCTGGCGTGTTCGTGAGCTGCGTTGGTGGGAACCATTTTGTTCCTTACAATAGAGTAGCAATTCAAACTTTCCCGGTTTCTAAATTTTCACTTTCTTCACAAACATCCAGGGCAAGGATATTCAATAGATCGTCATTCACAGTACTACTAGTACTACAGGGTACAGTGAGTAGTACCAAAAGAAACTTTTTTTACGAGTAGTACCAGAAGAAATATCATTCAACCATTAACATAACAACACGAGTTTACATATATAGGAATCACTGCTGAACTAGTGAAGGTCCGGCACCTCCTAGAACCTAGTCCGCGCCGCTAGTGGCAACTCATGACATCGGCACCAACGACAGCTCCAGCGACAGAGTCGACTCCTGACTCATCGGCACCTCCGGATAAGGCGGCGGCACCTCCTGAGCCATCAGCGGCATCGTCGGATAACGAGGCGGCACCTCCGGAGCCATCAGCAGCTCCAGGAGAACACTGTGGATGAAGTTGCCGTTGTTTGGGAACCGGTTCTAGTAGTTGGTGAAAATGTTGGCGCTGGTGAACACCACCATATCGCAGCTGTAGTGGAAGGCCTGGCTGTAGAGGAGACGGGCATCCCTGAAGTTGACGAACTTGACCTTCAACGTCCTGTCCGGATTGTCATAGAGGCCGTACATCTAGTACTTGCAGTGACCGTACCCAGCATCGAGGAAGGCACACGCCAACTGCCACTTTGTTCTCCGCGGGGAGAAATCCCAAATGTGCAGGGCATTGTCCTCTTGTGCAGCGATGTCGGGGTCTTTGCGCTCCCGTACAGTGGGTGGCAGACGGAAGGTGGCCATGGATGATAGACAAGGACGAAGATGGTTGCTGGAAGTGGGAGATTGGAGATGGTTTGGTGCGGGGCAGGGGAGAGATTAAATAGGAAGGAGGTGATTCGAGATTAATGTGGCAGATTACCGAAGCGAGGGGGCAATCAATGTCGCTGATGAAGCCGATGGGTGTGGAGAATATCGATGACGATGACTAGGGTAAGCGATTGGACAGAATGCTGACTCTACTTCCCGCACTAGATGGCCCAGTCATAATTTTGTGGTTCGTCCAAGGCGACCGCGACCTCCCCAATCTGTGGGTCCTACGTGGATGACTGAGTTGATGGGTGAAAACAAATTGATAATGATAAAGTGGTGTGATTTAACAAATGTTAAGTTGTTATTAACCAATATTCTTGTTAGAGAAAAATGCATACATTAAGTCTATTAGTAATAACTATCTACCCATATTGAGAATACATCCAACCGTGCTATGAAATTTTTGGGGTGGTGAAATGATGGTTCTAGAACATGTTGGAGTTTGCTGTAGGTACTATTCAACACGAATCTAGTTTCTCTTAACCATTAGATCTAATAGCCAACGGTCAGGATTGGTGCTATGGATCCAATTCAAAACTACTCCATTATAGTAGTAGAGAAAAGTACCACCACCCTATAGAATGGAAAAAAGAAGATCCAACGACTAGCATTGTTGGGATCCGCGAGTCTTGATCCAACAGTCAATACTCAAAGTTATTCGTACATTATATAGTGGTAAGATAAGATAACAAAGACTATCAATAGTATCTTCTAGATGATGGAATGGATTAGAGGATCCAATAACTGGCAGCAATGTTGGGATTCGCGGAACATGATGATTCTAGAACGTGCATGGTGGAGTTAGCTTTAGGTACTATTCAACATGAATCCAGCTTCTCTGAACCATTGATTCTATTTATATAGTCTTCAGCATAATGAATGATATGCAAAAACCTCAAAACACACTTCTTCATCATACTAGAATCTTCTCCCTTGTTTCTCTAGACCATGGTATCAAAAATTTCATGTGTTAGGTAGCTAATAATCTTTGACTTCTATATGATGAGACAAATTACAAGAACCAAATATACACCCATACTTTATAGATGTTCATCCAATTTATAATTTATTGTGCTTTACCAATTATAATTTTATATAGTGATGATGATATGTCATACGTCTACTATCTGAGTCTCATGTGCAAGGCACGTGCAACTTACTAGTATAGTTTATGATATAGTTCCCGCATCTGGTAGATTCGTGCATCTTTTTCAACAAGATCCGCTGAAATTGAGAAGTGTGTTGTTTTATTTTGTTAAGCAAGTACTAGTCTTACCATTACCACTATCTTAACACTATATGGTTACGAAAAACTTTGAATATTAATTATTGGATCAAGACTCACGAATCCCAACATGTCTAGCCATTGGATCTTATTTTCCATTCTGACATCTAGAAGATTCTATTGATAGTCTCCATCATAATGAAATGTTATATGCACAAACCTCAAAACACACTTCTCCATCATTCTTGAATCCCCCCCCCCTCGTTTCTACAGACCATGTTACCAAAATTTGCAAGTATTTGATTTTAGGGTCTTTTGTGCTAAATGTATGAACATGGATGTATTTTTCATTTTTTTGAGGTCTTTGGTTTAACATGTACACATCCACTTACCGTGTTAATTAATTGTAGAATCTCGCTCCCTCGGGACATATACCTTATTAGTCAAAAAAGTACCAGCACCGGGTAGAATGGAAAAAAGAAGATCCAATGGCTAGCAGTGTTGGGATTCGCGAGTCTTGATCCAACGGTCAATACTTAAAGTTATTCGTACATTATATAGTGGTAAGATAAGATAGCAAAGACTATCAATAGTATCTTCTAGATGATGGAATGGATTAGAGGATCTAATGACTAGCAGAAATGTTGGGATTCGCGGGTCATGAATCAGCGGTCAATAAAAGACACTATATATAAACTAGTAAGTTGCACGTGCCCTGCACGTGAGACTGAGATAATAGACGTCTGAAATATCATCACTATATAAAATTGTAATAGGTAAAGCAGAAAAATATAAATTTGATCAACATCTTATAAAGTATGGGTGTATATTTTGTTCTTGTACTTTGTATATCATGTAGAAGTCAACGATTATTAGTTATATAAAACTTGATTTTTTTGTAACATGGTCTAGAGAAACAAGGGAGAAGATTCTAGAATGATGGAGAAGTGTGTTTTTAGTGTTGTGCATATCATTCATTATGATGAAGACTATCAATAGAATCTTCTAGATGCTAGAATGAAAAGAAGATCCAACGGTTGGAAATGTTGGGATTCACGAGTCTTGATCCAACGGTCAATATTCAAAGTTATTCGTACACTATATCTCTACTACTATTATAATGGAGCAATTTTGAATAGGATCCATAACACCAATCCTGACCGTTGGGCTGTTAGATCTAATGGTTCAAAGTAGCTGGATTCGTGTTGAATAGCACCTAGAGCAAACTCCACCATGCATGTTCTAGGACCATCATGTAACTGATGACCCACAAGTATAGGGGGTGTATCGCAGTATTTTCGAGGGAAGTGAAACCCAATTTATTGATTCAACACAAGGGGAGCCAAAGAATATTTATAAGCCTTAACAATTGAGTTGTCAATTCAGCTGCACCTGGAAACAATCTTGCTCACAGTTTATCGATATAGCAGTTTTGTAGTAGGAATAGTAAAAAATGCTTAGTAGTAAAGCAAAGATGTAGTAACAAAAGCGGTAAGATTGGGATTCGAGTGCGGTAGGCATAGGGATGGATGGACGGGCGTTGCATGGACAAGACAATCCACATAGCAATCAGAACATAGGGCAATTACAGATAAATAAGATAAAACATCCAAGTACTAGACAATCCTAGGCATGTGTTCCATATATAGTCATACGTGCTCGCAATGAGAACTTGCACAACATCTTTTGTCCTGCCAGCCCGTTTGCAGCGGGGCCTCTAGGGAACTACTGGCAATTAAGGTGCTCCTTTTAATAGAGCACCGGAGCAAAGAATTAACACTCCGTGAACACATGTGATCCTCATATCAAAGCCTTTCCCTTCCGGTTATCCCGATTTACCACTTGAGGCCATAGGTTCCGGACAACGACGTGTGTATACAACTTGTAGATAAGACCAAAAACAATACTATCATAATGAATCAATAACATGTTCAGATCTGAAATCATGGCACTCGGGCCCTAGTGACAAGCATTAAGCACAACAAGTCGCAACAAAGTCATAAAGCACTAATAAAAGATACTAGGCACCATGCCCTAACAATCTAATGCCATTACATGAACGATCTCATCCAATCCCTACCATCCCCATAGCCTACAACGGGGGATTACTCACTCATAGATGGGGGAAACATGGATGGTTGATGGAGATGATGGTGGAGATCGATGGAGATGGCTCCGGGGGCACTTCCCCGTCCCTGCAGGGTGCCGGAACAGAGACTTTCTGTCCCCCGAATCTCCCCTTCGGTGGTGGTGGCGCTGTGGAACTTTTTCTAGAAAAACGTCGAACCCCCCGAAGTTTTTAGGTCAGAAGGCTTCTTATAGGCGAAGAGGGAGACCGAGGGGTGCTGGGCCACCACACCATGCCTTGGCGGCCAGGCCCAGCCAGCGCTGGGTGTGGCCAGCCTGGCTCTCCTCCGTCTCGTATTCTAGCTCACAGAGTCTTGGAAAAATAGGCACTTTGGCTTTTGTCCGTCCAATTCGAGAATATTCATTTTCGACTTTCACGGAACCAAAACAGCAGAAAACAGGCAGCTGGCACTGTGGCTCTTGTTAATAGGTTAGTCCAAGAAATCATATGAAAAGTACTCCAAAGTGTGGACAAAACACAAGAAAGTGGATAAAACCAACCATGGAGCATCAAAAATTATAGATACATTTCCAATGTATCAACATCCCCAATCTTAACTCTTGCTCGTCCTCGAGTAGGTAAGTGATAAAAATAAAGAATAATTTTTGAGGTGACATGCACCATCATAAACTTGATCAAAGTACTTGTAAAACATTCAAAGCTAGGATCATAGTACTTCAATCATAACATGAAAGACAAAGTTCTAACAATAGGACGAAGAAACTATGATGCAACATGAAAAGGCACAAACAAAAGATTCATGAATAACAATGCTTTGCAAGACGTTTGTTTGTTTCACATAAAGAAAACATAACATAATGGCATTCAGCTTGTCCCTAATAGAGTAGCAAATATAAATGCAAAGGACACCTTAAAAGTTTACAATAGTGACTAGATACAAATAGTTTAAAGCAAGCAATATCAAGTTATGCATCAATCAACTAGTCTTGGGACAATGCACATAGAACTAGGAATGGCCACTATGCTCTCAAAGTAGGTGCCTAAAGATAGAAGGTGGAGACTCAATATAATGGTGGAAGAAAGGCCTTTTTAAAAAGGAAGTAGGGATTCAAGTCTCATAAAGAGCTTCCAAAAATTATGGTACTTAGAGCTTTTAGCTCTCATTGCCCCTATCATAAGCATCTTGAAGTGATTAAGGTTAAAGTGAACAAACTATGGTGTACATGCTTGACGAAGTATAAGTCAGAAATCTCATGTCCCTTGTATACGAGGGCCGCTCCTCATGCTACTCAAGTTTAGTCGCCGGTAAGTTCTTGTCATCGTAATTACATGTGTATCATAGAGAACCGGAAACGGGGTACCCCTTGCCCGATGATACAGAAGAATCCCCATATCAAAATGACAAGGCAAGCGGGGCAGCGAGCATGTCAGCATTCTTCTTATTTACCATGGGAATATGGTGCTTTTTTCACTCTTTCCTCTTTTCATAGTATCTTTTTTTTTCTTTTCTCTTTTTTCTCAATATAGGACTCTTTTTTTTATAAGAAGAATGCTTCATAGACAGCTCATTATGGTTACGATACAGGTTTCCACCATGTCAGCATGGATTAGACCAGCGGCCCAGGCGTTTCTCTAACACATATACATAACTCCATGGACTTACAAGCTCCCCTTTCATTTCACACCGACGACATCCATATACAAAAGAGCATGATATCAACTAGGTACAAGTACCAAGTGCAATGTTGAAAGCGTTCCCCATGAAAGCATGGTTCTGCTAATTCCCAACAAATAAGTGCAAGCATATACAACATAGAAGACACAATGGTTCAAGTTTATTAAGGGCAAGTAAAGTAAAGTGTGCCATCAAGTTCGTGAGAGATTTAATCACTAGTTTTCTCATAACAAGTTTAATTTGGAAGGTAAACAAAAGCATGAATATACTTGGAATAGCATAAGCTAATAGGTAGGTATGGTGGACTCTTCGGAATAACTTGGTTTAGGGAGTTGGATGCATGAGTGGAACTCATACTTTGTTGTGGAGGCTAGCAAAAGACTGGGAGCGACAAACTAAGAGAGCAATAATGGCCATAATCATGCAGAGCGACAAAACATCATTGATCAAAGCATAAAGTGATACTACAAGTTGAAAACTAAAGGATCATAAAGGCTATGGTGACTTGAGATAGACATAACATGGTGTGAGCATGCGCCAAGTCAACCCAAATAAAGCATCAAAGGAGAATACCACTATTCTATGCTTTAATATGCTAAAACAACGCATGATTCATCCAAGGCACGTTAAGCAATCTCAATTGTTTATAACAAGTCATGCTACAGCAAAGAATACTAAAAGCCAAAACAATATCAAGCATGGCATGACAAAGCATAGGCCACAGTCAAAAACAAGCTCTCTTTACCACTTAAGCATGAGCTTTCCTACTCTTTTCCAAACCAAACCAAACCAAACTATTTGAACACCAATATATGAAAGAGGAGGTCCAACCAATTTATTCAGCAAACTAAGAGAACAATGCAAATGAAAAACCAAAATGAAAACGAAAAAGAAGACGCTCCAAGAACAACACAACTGTGCATGAAACAATAAAAATGAAGTGTTTGGAAGAAACCTAGGATTTTTATTGATGAAGAAGGGGATGCCTTGGGCATCCCCAAGATTTGACGCTTGTACTTCTTGGATATTTCTTGGGGTGACACGCGTGGCATCCCCAAGCTTGAGCTTTAGTCCATCCTTCATCTCATTACTCATTCCTTCCATACGCCTGAAAATTTTCCTTCATACAAAACCTCACACAATCTCATTAGCAACATTAGTGCACTCAAGATAAAAGGTCTTAAGGTTCAATTCTAACACCAAATAAACTTCCATTAGAACACTAGATACTGTATCACTTCCCTCAAAAAGCTCAATTCCCCAAAAGAACTTAAAAAGGAACCCACAAAAAGCAAATGCAGAAAATGGCAGAAATCTGTCTAAACAGACCAGCAGGTAAAGACGAATTCTTTCGAAGACCTTCTGTTGCTCAAATCAAAAAGTGTTGAACTAACAAAACTTAGATAACAACCTGGGGCATAAGCACAAAAATTCACGCCTCAAAAAGACGTTCAGATATTTTACATGAATTTTTACGGTGAAGCACAGAAATCTGTTTCGGGACAGCAACTTTCCCAATCATTACTTCTCTCTCATTAGAGGTTACTCTTGGCACAAAAAGCAAATAAAAAGGATAAGGAGCGGTTATTACTGAAGTAATAACTTCCAAGACTCATCTAAAACTTTTTGGTTATCTCCCAATAAGTACTTTTCTTTAACGCCTTTAAGTTAGGCATAAGCAAAAACTAAAATGGATAGAATAGAAGTAAGCGGAGATAATCATGGTGAAAACATCATTTTGTTCAATGAAATCCTTTTGTTAACAAGGTTGATCAGGTCTTGCTACCAAAACAATTGCATATGAGACAACACTTTGTACTCCACTAATGATTATGTTACCTTAACCTTGATAGCAATGGTCCCAATTATAATAGTTTCAAATTTTTCTCTTGGTATGGGACAATATATTTCTCCAACTTGAATGCCTTCAACATGTTCAATTGAATTCAGACCATAAGTCCTTTCAATCTTCTTGGGGAAATAGATAGTATGTTCCTTGTCATTGACATTGAAGGTCACCTTCCCTTGATTACAATTAATAACAACTCCTGCAGTGTTTAAGAAAAGGTCTCCCAAGAATAATAGACATATTATCATCTTCAGGCATAAAAAGTTTGAGAGGTTGCTCTCATAAGAAATATGAGTTGAAGTAAAAGAGAGAATCAAGAAGCAAATTCAAAACACATTTAAGTCTAACTCACTTCCTATGCATAGGAATCATGTATGCAAATAAATTCACAAAGAACAAAGTGACAAGCATAGGAAGATAAAACAAGAGTAACTTCAAAACTTTCAGCACATAGAGAGGTGTTTCAATACCATGAAAACTTCTACAACCATATTTTCCTCTCTCATAATAATTTTCAGTAGCCTCATGAATAAACTCAACAATATAACTATCACATAAAGCATGCTCTTCATGATCTACAAGCACTAGAGCTTTATTATAAACATTTTCAAAAGAAACCTCGGGAACATAACATTCATACTCCTTTAGTAAGCATGGAGGACAATCAAATAATGTAAGGGATAAAGAGTTACTCTCATTAGAAGGTAGGCATGGGTAGCTAATCCATTCTTCCTCCTTTTGTTCATCACTCTCCTCCTCTTTTTCATCTAATGAGATTTCAGGTTCATCAATTTCTTCTTCCATAGGAGCCTGCAAGGCATTAGTCTCTTCCATAGGGTCCTGCAAGGCATTAGTCTCTTCCATTTGTGGAAAGCATCTATTAAAATATTCAAGGATATAGCTATTTTCATCCTTGTAATTATCAAAGCAAAATTTAAGTATACCATAAACCTCATACTTATAATGTGAATCATCAATATTTTCAAGCAAACTAGCAAGTTCAAAAGCACCCTTCCAAGCAATAAATTCTTCAACATGTTCCGCATCATAAAAGTCATAAATTCCTTTAGCATAGGAAGATATGGTATCATTATCACTTTACTCACATTGAAAAGGGAGGTGTTTGTACCTCCTGCAGTAACAAGATTTATCAAGTCAATAAGTAACATTATAAGTAGAGCACACGTTTCTAGCAATGGTATACAATCTATCAATTTGTCCCCATAAGTGTTTCCCTTTTTGTGACAAGCGGTGTTCCTTATAATATTATTTTTGATCTTCCGTGAACCCACCTTGCCAATAAGCTTCAGTTTCAAAGAAACCAACCATTGACAACAAGCATGATAAAGCAAGACAATAACAGACCAACAAAGATAACAACTAGAGTAGGAACTACTTTTTTTGTATTTTCAATAAAGAAAGAAGCAAACAAGTAAGAAATAAACTTAGCTTCAACAATAGTGATTCCAAGTGGACTTGATAAATAAAGCTATGCTCCCGGGCAACGGCGCCAGAAAATAGTCTTGATGACCCACAAGTATAGGGGGTGTATCGCAGTATTTTCGAGGGAAGTGAAATCCAATTTATTGATTCGACACAAGGGGAGCCAAAGAATATTTATAAGCCTTAACAACTGAGTTGTCAATTCAGCTGCACCTGGAAACAATCTTGCTCACAGTAGTTTATCAGTAGCAACGGTTTTGTAGTAGGAATAGTAAAGTAACAGCAGTAGTAAAGCAAAGACAGTAGTACCAAAAGCAGTAACCAGTGGGATTCGAGTGCGGTAGGCATAGGGATAGATGTACGGGCGTTGCATGGACAAGACAATCCACATAGCAATTAGAACATAGGGCAATTGCATATAAATAAGATAAAGCATCCAAGTACTAGACAATCCTAGGCATGTGTTCCATATATAGTCATACGTGCTCGCAATGAGAACTTGCACAACATCTTTTGTCCTGCCAGCCCTTTTGCAGCGGGGCCTCTAGGGAACTACTGGCAATTAAGGTGCTCCTTTTAATGGAGCACCGGAGCAAAGCATTAACACTCCGTGAACACATGTGATCCTCACATCAGAGCCTTTCCCTTCCGGTTCTCCCGATTTCTGTCACGTCGGGGCCATAGGTTCCAGACAATGACGTGTGTATAGAACTTGTAGATAAGACCAAAAACAATACTATCATAATGAATCAATAACATGTTCAGATCTGAAATCATGGCACTCGGGCCCTAGTGACAAGCATTAAGCACAACAAGTCGCAACAAAGTCATAAAGCACTAATAAAAGATACTAGGCACCATGCCCTAACAATCTGATGCCATTACATGAACGATCTCATCCAATCCCTATCATCCCCATAGCCTACAGCGGGGGATTACTCACTCATAGATGGGGGAAACATGGATGGTCGATGGAGATGATGGTGGAGATCGATGGAGATGGCTCTGGGGGCACTTCCCCGTCCCTGCAGGGTGCCGGAACAGAGACTTTCTGTCCCCCAAATGTCCCCTTCGGTGGTGGCGGCGCTGTGGAACTTTTTCTGGAAAATGTCGACCCCCCGAAGTTTTTAGGTCAGAAGGCTTCTTATAGGCGAAGAGGGAGACCGAGCGGGTGCCTGGGGCCACCACACCATGCCCTGGCGCGGCCAGGCCCAGCCCACACCTGGGGGGTGTGGCCAGCCCTCCCTCCTGTCTCAGATTCAGCTCCTGGAGTCTTCTGGAAAAATAGACACTTTAGCTTTTGTCCCGTCCAATTCCGAGAATATTCATTTTCTGACTTTCTTGGAACCAAAAACAGCAGAAAACAGGCAGCTGACACTGTGGCTCTTGTTAATAGGTTAGTCCAAGAAATCATATGAAAAGTACTCCGAAGTGTGGACAAAACACAAGAAAGTGGATAAAACCAACCATGGAGCATCAAAAATTATAGATACATTTGCAATGTATCAGTAACCACCCCCAAAATTTCATAGCACGGTAGGTTGTATTCTCAATATGTGTAGATAGTTATTATTAATAGACTTATTAATGTATGCATTTTTTCTCTACCAAGACTTAAAGTATGATGGTTCTAGAACATGGTGGAGTTTTCTCTAGGTACTGTTCAACACGAATCCAGTTGCTTTGAACCATTGGATCTTATAGCACAATGGTCAGGATTGGTGCTATGTATCCAATTCAAAACTGCTCCACTATAATAGTTAGAGATAATGTAACCGTTTTGAATTGGATCCATAGCACCAATCGTGACTGTTGGGCTATTAGATCCAATGGTTCAAAGCAGCTGGATTCATGCTGAGTAGTACCTAGAGAAAACTCCACCATGTTCTAGAACCATCATGTCACCACCCCCAAAATTTCATAGCACAGTAGGTTGTATTCTCAATATGTGTAGATATATTATTAATAGACTTAATGTATACATTTTTTCTCTAATAAGACTATTGGTTAATAACAACTTAATGTTTGTTAAATCACATTTCATACAGTATATATGTGTGTGGCACGTGCCTTTTACTAGTAGTGTAAGATAAGAAAAGAAAGACTATCAATAGTATCTTCTCGATGCTAAAATGGAAATAATGAAGATCGAATGTCTGACAATGTTGGGATTCACATCTTGATCCGATGGTCAATATTCAAAGTTATTTGTACACTATATAGTGCTAAGAAAAAATGAGAAACATGTGTTTTGACACCTTTGAATACAAAAAAAATGCTCTCGCTGCTTGACAATGTGTATTGTCCTACGGTGTATGAACATTCCTGGTTTCAACCAGAATAGCCAAGGTCATGACCATATTGACATCATATATATTTTATGATACAGTACCTGCATCTGGTAGATTCATGCATCTTCTTGAACAAGATCTGCTAAAAGTGAGAAGTGCACTATTTTCTTTTGTTAAGCAAGTACTAGTCTTACCATTACCACTATCTTAAAACTATATGGTGTACAAAAAACTTTGAATATTAATTGTTGGATCAAGACTCACGAATCCCAACATTTCTAGCCGTTGGATCTTATTTTCCATTCTAGCATCCAGAAGATTCTATTGATAATCTTCATCATAATGAAATACTATGCACAAACCTCAAAACACACTTCTCCATCATTCTAGAATCTTCCCCCTCGTTACTATAGACCATGTTACCAAAATTTTCAAGCATTTGATTTTAGTGTCCTTTGTGCTAAATGTATGGACTTGGATGTATTTTTTGTTTTTTGAGGTCCTTGGTGTAACATGTACACATCCACTTATCGTGTTAATTAATTGAAGAATCTCGCTCCCTCGGGACATACCTTAGTCCAAAAAAGTACCACCACCCAGTTTTTAGAAAAAGTGGGGACCATGTTTTTCTTATAATTCCCTAGTCTTAGCACATTTCAAGATTCCATAGCGAACCATGCCCACTTAAATAACTTTATGTCGATTTAAAGAAATTAGGTCAAATTTGAACTACAAGTAAGCGCGGTAGATTCCTCTTGAATTTTCCTAATGTCATTTGAAGGGACCCACGATGTCTATATATCAAGACTTAAGTTCCGGGATGGAGTACTAAACACTAGTAGTACCTGCATCCAAGGCTCAAGACCTATTTTAAAAAAAAAGTCAAACTATGCAAAGTTTGACCAAGTTTGTAGAAAAATATATTAATATTTACAATATGAAATACATACCCTCCTATACATCATGAAACATATATTCACATGGTATCTACTAATATCATACAGTAGTTCTTCATATATTTTTTAGAAGTTTGGTCAAACTTTTCGTAGCTTGACTTACCAAAAAAAAGCCTTAGGCCCTGTTTGGAACAAAGGAAAATCATAGGATTTTCTGAGGATAGGATTCCTATAGGAAAAATTCCTATGGTGTCGTTTGGAACAAAGGAATAGGAATATAAGATTCCTTTGAAATTCCTATGGTATAGGCTATTTCATAGGAATTTTCTAGGAAAAATAACATGAGGTCTAACCTCATGTTTCATCTCCTTGTGTCTACAATTCATGCGGTTTTCCTGTGTGACATCCAAACGACACGCTAAAAAAATTCACGTGGTATTGATTCCTGTAGGAATTGAGCATACATGATATCTTAATTTCTGCGTTTTTTCTATTCCTATGTTTTGCATTCCTGCATTCCAAACGGGGCCTTAAGATTTGGGACAGAGGTACTAGTGAGATGAGGGAAAAAACCGAAGAGCAAGAGGAGCTCGGAGAATAAAAGGGAGGCAAGGCGGGAGGGTAGCGTGACAGGACACTTGAAGGCGGTGCGATGTCAGAGCAGAATTATGATGGGTTCCTGACATGAGGTACTATAGCCTTTACATCGTACACACTCTAGTAAATTTTAGGACTTATGTGCACTCAAAACAAAACAAATTTATTTTTTTCGCTCTAAGTTGCTGCCTCACCATCCATCTTAGAACTCCCTCATCCACAGCGTTGCACATGTGTGTCTTGGTACGGCGGCTCAGCTGTGTCTCCAGCGTGTGTGTTGGTGTACATAGGAAGGAACCGGGCATTGGTAGGAAAAAATAGTAGAATTCAAACTTTCGAATTTTTCTCTTCCTTTCCAAGCATCGGGAATGAAGGTTATTGAAAGGATGACCATATCGACATCATATCTCTATCTCTACTATTATAATGGAGCAGTTTTCAATTGGATCCTTAGCACCAATCCTGACCGTTGGGCTGTTAGATCCAATGGTTCAGAGAACCTAGATTCATGTTGAATAGTACCTAGAGCAAATTCCACCATGTTCTAGAACCATCAAGTCACCACCCCCAAAATATCATAGCATAGTAGGCTGTATTCTCTCTACTACTACAATGGAGCAGTTTTGAATTGGATCCATAGCACCAATCCTGACCATTGGGCTATTAGATCCAATGGTTCATAGCAGCTGGATTCATGTTGAATAGTACCTAGAGGAAACTCCAACATGTTCTAGAACCATCATTTCACCACCCCCAAAATTTCATAGCACAGTAGGATGTATTCTCAATATGGGTAGATAGTTATTACTAATAGACTTAATGTATGCATTTTTTCCCTAACAAGAATATTGGTTAATAACAACTTAACATTTGTTAAATCACATTTCATACAGTATATACATGTGTGGCATGTCCCTTTTGATCAACACATGAGACTCAGATAATAGACATCTGACATATCATCACTATATAAAATTTTAATAGGTAAAGCATACAAAAATATAAATTTGATCAATATCTATAAAGTATGGGTGTATATTTGGTTGTTGTACTTTGTATATCATTTAGAAGTCAATGATTATTAGCTATCTAAAACTTGAAAATTCTGGTAACATGGTCTGGAGAAACGAGGGAGAAGATTCTAGAATGATGGAGAAGTGTGTTTTGAGTTTTGTGCATACCATTCATTGTGATGAAGACTATCAATAAAATCTTCTAGATGCTAGAATGGAAAAGAAGATCCAGTGGCTGGAAATGTTGGTATTCGCGAGTCTTGATCCAACGGTCAATATTCAAAGTTATTCGTACACTATATAGTGGTAAGATAAGATAAGATATATATGTAGAAAAATGTCAAAACACACTTATCCATCATTGTAGAATCTTCTTGATTGTTTCTCTAGACCATGGTTCTAAAATTTTCAATTATTAGATAGCTAATAAATGTTTATTTCTACATGACATAAAGTGCAAAAACCAAATATATACTCATACTTTAGAAACGTGGCTCAAATTCATAGATATTTCAAGCTTTACCTATTACAATGTTATATACTAATGACATGTCAAGATTTTGTATATTATGTGAGTTTCACGTGCAAGGCACGTGCATCTTACTGGTACTACTATGAAGAGCATGACTCATCTCCGTGATGTAGGAGCAGGACCCGACTACTAATTTTAATTGCTTAATTGCTTGATTGTAGGGTCCATTGTGTTAAATGTATGGACTTGGATGTAATTTTCACTTTTTTAAGGTCCTTGGTGTAACATGTACACATGCACTAGCTGTGTTAATTATTGAAGCATCTCACTCCTTCAGGACATACCCCAGTCAAAAAAATAAAGTGCCACCACCTGATTTTCAGAAAACGCGGACATGTTTTGTTACAATTCCCTAGTCTTAGGACGTTTCAAGATTCCCTATAAATTAGCTAACTACACCCAAGCACTTAAATAACTTTATGTCGATTTAAAGAAAGTAGGTCAAATTTGAACTACAAGTAAGCGCGATAGATTCTTTCTTGAATTTGCAAGCGATCCAACAATTAGCAATGTTGCAATCTGTCAATCTATATCCAATGATCGATGTTCAAAGTTATCCGTGTTATATATCTTATTAGTAAGTTCCACATGCCTTACACGTGGGAATCAGATAGTAGAAGTATACGACATATCATTTTTTCTCTACTACTATAAAGGAGCAGTTTTGAATTGGATCCATAGTACCAATCCTGACCGTTGGGCTGTTAGATCCAATGTTTCAGAGCAGGTGGATTCGTGTTGAGTACTACCTAGAGCAAACTCCACCATGTTCTAGAACCATCATGTCACCGCCCCCCCAAATTCATAGCATAGTAGGCTGTATTCTTAATATGTGTAGATAGTTATTATTAATAGACTTAATGTATGTATTTTTCTCAAACAAGACTATTGGTTTATAACAACTTAATGTTTGTTAAATCACATTTCATATAGTATATACGTGTGTAGGCACATGTCTTTTACTAGTTTATATAAAGTTATAATAGGTGAAGCCCAAAAATAATTATAATTTCAAGCTACGTCCATAAAGTACCGTTGGATATTAATTCTATCCATTCTAGCATCTAGAAGATACTATTGATAGTGTTTAACACACTAAAAGATATGCACAAACCTCAAACCATACTTCTCAATAATTCTAGAATGTTCTTCGTCATTTCTCTAGAGCATGGTGAGTATTATTAGGTAGCTAATAGGTTGATTACTACTACATGATATAAAGTATAAGAACCAAATATACAACGGATATTCTATAGATGTGGCTCAAAATTATAATTATTTTTTGAGCTTCACCTATTATTATAGTTTTTTAGTAGTCCTATTTATCAGAGTTGGGTTAGCTGGCTTGAGGATTGACGTCCTTTTATTTCGGCATGTGGGTTCAAATTCTTTGCGTTCTAGAAAAGCGATTCTACGGTGCACGCTATCTAGCAAGGAGGGAGAAATGTGGGTTCACGTCCTTTCCTGAAACACAGTCTACGTGATGAGACGATACAATACTGAGCCAGCACGTGACAGGTTGCTAGTCTAGCACTCTAGCTATAACTCCAGCAGGCGTCCTTGATCCACTGCAGAAGACCGACGAGGGAACACGCAAAATTAACACTCCTTGTTCAAAGAGCCTCCCATCATCCCCATCTCCGGCGATCCCCATTCGCTAATGCTGGCTAGCCGCATTTTGAATCCTCTCGAGCGCCGCACTTCCTAAATTTTCATAACCATTTCTCACCCGCTGCATCGGTTCTTGCAGGCCTCCATCACTCTCCTCCAAGAAACCCCAACAATCATATTTTAATCCGGCCTCGTCCCCAATCCATTCGGACGCAATGGCAGATTCGATGCACAACATTCGGTACGGTGGCTGGAGCAAGGTCAGGGACAACACCTTTGGAGAAATCGCTATGCGTATGGACACTACCAGTGCCGTCCGGTTGGCCGCATGCTCCAAGGAGTTGCGCCACCAAGTCGTCGGCAGAAAAGGTAGCAGATGCCCCAATGACGGTTGTGGGACATTGGTCGCCTTTCACGACTTCCTCAACCACAAGATGGCATGCCCGCACAGCCCGTGCAACTGCACTGAGCCTGGCTGCGAGTTCTCCGCCCCGCCCACAGTGCTCCTCGCTCACCTCGAAAAAGCCCACTCAATTGAAGTGCAGAGTTTCCACTATGGCGAGGAACACAGGTACATCTCTCAGCCTTTGCTGGCACCTGGCTCATGGAGAGTAGATACCATGGTATCCGGGAATGATGGTACATTGTTCGCCATGCGATTTCATATGCTCGACTATGGCCTCGTCGTATCCGTCTAGTGCGTTAGGTCGGTGGCGTGCTTGTTTTCGTGGTACGTGGTGGAGTTGCACTTTTATAAACCTACAATGATTGGAGAGGACCTGGAGGAGTTCGCCGAAGATAGCCTATTTTCGAGCCGAAGAGCAGCGCGTCACTGGCCTCCATCGGGATTACTGAAGATTACCTTAATTTCCTGATTAAGAAACATGATAGGTTCACACTAGATTACTCATTTTGCATCCACAATGTGGGATATGGCAAACATGACCATCATGATTCTGATGATGATTTGCCATTCAAGTTTGTTTAGATCAAACACTGGAGATGATCTAGCATTTCCTTTGAAATATGGCTCTGTATTTTTTCTTAGGAGTGCCTAGATCTTAGGAGCCTGAGAACTTCTTATATGTATATTTAGCATGCTGTAATTTAGTCTGCCGATTCTTACTTCCTTTAGAAATCCCAGGTTCATCTCTCAGCCGCTGGCGGCACCGCGCTCATCAAGACTAAAGAACATCGGATCTGGGGATGATGGTATGGTGTTCTCTATGCTATTTGACATGCTCGAGTGGGCCAACATCATCGTATCCGTCGTGTGCGTCAGGCCAGACGGGTGCTTGTCACCCTTGTACAATGTGGAGTTCATCGTCTATCACCCATCACCAGAGGATGGGTTTTGGGAGGGTGTAGTGCGCAATTCCTTCACTCCTGGGAGCAGGGCGGTGCCTGGCATCATGCAGAAGGAAAAGTATTCCATGGTGGTGTACCTTCAAACTTCTCAGACTCAGGGCCTGTATTACTCAATATGCATCCATCGCGAGGGAGAATTCCAAATTGACCATTCTACTAACTCAGATTTTTTATCCCACTTTCACTACATACCACGGACGTACGTGTACTGGAGGTTGGATTTTGGATGCAGAGTAGTACTAGTATAGCACTAATGCTTGTACTTCGGACTATTTTATAATACTATATACCGGTACTGATAGTACTTGTTTAGGCCAAGGACAAGAGATGGTCTTGCTTTGCCTTTATTCTATCGTCGCTATTACTGAAATATTTTGTTTAACTAATAGTGATGTACTATTACCTATTTAGATCAAGTGCAGCAGTTATTGTCTTGCTTTTTTTTGAAAGTTAGCATTCTCATAATTATCTAGTTGAGTCTTGGGCATTTTGGGTTGCATATGGGGGTCACACAGGAATTGTCACTTGATTGTCAGTTTTGCTTGCTCTAATGATCGAGTTTGTTTTTTGAGCTAGAACAAGAACTAATTCTCTCTATACTGCTATTGAATTTCAAACAGGAAAGCTACTGAATCTCTCAAATGTTCTATCGTTGCTATTACTAAAACATTTTGTGGAACTTATACTGATGTACTGTACTTGTTTAAATAAAGGGCAGTAGATAGTCTTGCTTTTCTTTTGAAACATGGCCTTGTCGGAATCTAGATGAGACTTGGGCATTTTGGGTTCCATATGGGGGTCACACAAGCATTGATCGTCAGTTTATCATGCTCCAATGGTCGAGCATTTCCTTTCAAACATGGCTCTGTGTACTGGGAGCTAGCACTACTTGCTTAGATCAAGCAGCTTTTCCTTTAAAATAATGGTCTTGCACATGTACTCCATATCTACTCCCTCCGTTTCAAAATATATAAAGATGTTTTAGCTTTTGTGAAACGAGTTTATCTAGACACTTTTTAGTGTGTGGTTCGGAGTGAACCCATATACTAAAAGGGGTCTAGATACACTTGTTTCACAAAAGCTAAAACATCTTATATTTGAAACGGAGGGAGTACTACATATGTTTTATCATAGTCAGGTTACTCATATTTACTTTATCATTTTTTCTTATAATATTTAGCATGCTGCAATTTAGTCTGCTGAATCTTACTTCCTTTTGAAACTCCAGATACATCTCTCAGCCGATGTTGGCACCACGCTCGTCGAGAGTAGAGAATATCGGATCAGGGGACGATGGTACGGTGTTTGCTCTGCTATTCGACATGCGCGAGTCGGGCGACATCGGCGGATCCGTCGTGTGCGTCAGGCCGTACGCATGCTCGTCGCCCTTGTACAATGTGTTGATCACTTCCTATTACCCAACAATAGAGCTGGGGTTTTGGGCCCGTACAATCTGCAGTTCCTCCACGCCTGGGAGCTGGGAGGTGCCGGGCATCATCCGGAGGAAAAAACATTCCTTTATGTTTTGCAGTGAACCATCTCATATTACCCCCTGCATTACTCAATATGCATCAATCGTGGGGGAGAATCCCCAATTGACACAATATTTATTTAACCCGCTTAGGGATCTCTTTGTGTTGGAGGGTGGATTTTGGATGCATAGTAGTACTAGTATAGTACTAGTTCTTGTACTACGGAGTATTTTTTATAAGCTTTGCCTTTGTTCTGTCGTTTCTATTACCAAAGTATTTTGTTGAACTAATAGTGATGTACTGTTACTTGTTTACATCAAGTGCAGTAGATTGTCTTGCTTTTCTTTTGAAACCTAGCATTGTCACAATTATCTAGATGAGTCTTGGGCATTTTGGGTTGCATATGGGGGGTCACACAGGCATTGATGAAATGAGGTCGTATTCGCACAAAAGCAGACATGATCGTTAGTTTTGCTTGCTCCTATGATCGAGCCTATTCGTAGAACAGGGCAAACTAATCGCGCGCCAAGGTTTTTTGAGATGGAACAAGAACTTATTAGCTCTATACTGCTATTGGATTTCAAGCAAGAAAGCTACTGAATCATGTTCTGTCGTTACTATTACTAAAGCATTTTGTGGAACTAATACTGATGTACTAGTACTTGTTTAAATCAAGGGCAGTAGATAGTCTTGCTTTTCTTTTAAAACATGGATGTATCTGAATCTAGATGAGACTTGGGCATTTTGGGTTGTATACGGGGGTCACACAGGCATTGATGTGAGAAGAAGGTACTCAAAGCAGACTTGATCGTCAGTTTTGCACTCCAACAGTCGAGTGTGTTTGGTGAAAAGACAAACTGATCACGCGACAAGGTTCTTAGAGCTGAAACAAAAATTGGTTCTCTCTGTACTGTTATTGTATTTCATTGTTTGTATTGCTAAATTGGTCTCTTTTGAAATGCTGCTGAATTGGTCAAGTGCTCCTGAATATGAACTTCAAATATGTTGATAATTTTTCTACCTTATTACGTACTGCTAAATTTTAACATGAATAACTGCCAAAAAGAATTATCGCTTTTCCCCTCCCTCTCTGAGGTCTTTGTTTCGAATCCGTCCGAGCACATCACAATGTAATTTTTATTAACCAGAAGAAGAAATCTAGTAGCTCATTCGGCCCCTCTTTAGCCCAGAGCATTTTTATTCGGTCTTTTCGAGGTTAGGGGACTGCTGAGCACAACCCAGTGAAATTTGAGAAAGGAGCCCATGGAGCATAGCCGAAATCATATTAGTTCGGACTTTTAGGGGTTAGGGGACTGCTGAGCACAACCCACTAAAATTTGAGAATGAAGCCCATGGAGCATAGCCTATAGAGTGTAACCCATGTAGAGCAGCCTATGTAGAATAGCCAAACTCTTTTTAATTCGGCCTTTTGGGCATTTCTCCCAACTCTCAAAATAAATAAATAAACTCTGCCTACCCATGTTTTTAAGAAAATACTCCATTATGTGGCAGTTTATAAATTAAGATGCCAGGAGCGCTGCCCTTTTATATTTTAAAAGATATAAACATAGACACACAAAATATTTTTAAGAAGACTAATACATAAATTGTAGTACTAATAAAAGTTTAATGATATTTATTCTATAAATATCTTTGTTGTAGTGGAAACACACTCAATTTATGTTAATTTGATTTGAAGGTCTTTTGTTCAATTTGTATCTTGGGTTTACATTTTTTTCTAGCAAAATCGCATTACGGAGAGGCTGACATCACGGACCTAGTTTGTTTTG
The DNA here is from genome assembly GCA_023614405.1 of Avena insularis. NCBI lineage: Eukaryota > Viridiplantae > Streptophyta > Magnoliopsida > Poales > Poaceae > Avena > Avena insularis. The sequence goes on from CM042684.1 coordinate 299,662,579, forward strand.
AGGGTGGGTTCGAAAAAAAGTTTAAATACTTGTACATAGAGGCTCTCATCGGGGACCCACCAGACAGAACATACAAGGCTGCATCAGGGACCCACAAGCCAGAACATGCTAGAGAGGCTGACATAGGGGCCCCAGCAGTAAGACCATACATGGCTGCCATGGTGAAAACAGCGGACGCGGCCGAAAAAAAGTCCATCACACACATGTTCCACTTACAGAGAAGCTGACATGTCGGACCCAACAGGCTCAAGCATAGCCCATGAAATGAGCCTATCAGCCCCAAGCATAGCCCAAAACCTTCTAAGTCAGCATTTTCGTGGTCTTGTGGCCACTGACCATAGCCCATTCAATTTAGGAGTGAGCCCATGGAATATAAGCCATGACGAATAGGGCATCTGCCCCGAGTTAGCCCAAAATCTTTTTAATTCGGACTTTATGAGCATTTTTTGTACTCTGAGGCTGACATCTAGGACCCGAATAAATAGTCCAACATACACAAGTTTCTTTCAAATAGAGGTTGTCAGTTGGGACCCAGCATAGACATGATTCCTGCACAGAGGTGGTTGACATCTGGGACCCAGCAAGTTGCCAAGGTCAAAACAGTGGACATGGCCAAAGAAAAGTCCATCATACGGGCGTTTCATTTACAGAGACGCTGATATGTGGGACCCAGCAGCACGACCTTATATAGATGTTGTATCGAGCAACGTTTCTAGTTCGAAACAGGGAGGCGTGAGCGAGAAAAAAGTTCAGCATGCACACATTTCTTGTAATGAGAGGCTGAAATGGGGGACCCAGCAACGTGAGAAAATGGCAGATTCGTTGAGCAACGCTATCTAGTTCGGAATAGGGTAGCGCTAGAGAAGAAAAAAATTCCATCATACCCACGATTCTTCTAATGTGAGGCTGACATAAGGACCCACCAGCCTGAATAAACGACTGATGCAGCAAGCAACGCTATCAAGTTCGGAACACGAAGGTGCAATAGAGGGTAAAAAATCCATCATACACACAATTCTTCTAATGATAGGATGACATGTGGGGCCTAGCATCGTGATTAAATGGTAGATGCATCGAACAACAGTATCAAGTTCGGAACAAGGTAGCGCGAGCGAAGGAAAAAATCCATCATACACACGTTTCTTCTAATGAGAGGATGGCATGTGGGGCTTAGGAGGTTGGTTAAACGGTAGATGCTTCGAGCATCGCTATCAACTTCGGAATAGGGTAGCACCAGCGAAGGAAAAAAATCCATCATACACACGTTTCTTCTAATGAGAGGATGACATGTGGGTCCCAGGAGGTTGATTAGACGGTAGATGCATCGAGTAGCGCTATCAACTTTGGAACAAGGTAGCGCAAGCGAAGGAAAAAAATTCCATCATACACACGATCCTTCTAATGAGAGGCTGACATGTGGGACCTAGCAGCCTGACTAAACAGTAGACGCCTCGAGCAATGTTATCGAGTTCAAATCAGGGAGGTGCAACCGAAAAGTATGGTGCGCTAGAGACACTGACGTCCAGGACCCACAGGCCTCAAAAGACTTCGCCGAGTCAACATCACGTGAGGAAACGAAAATCTTGCTTCTGCCACGCGCTAGCCGATCTTCCTCCAGGTTTTTAGCAGATCTGTCATAGTAGAGGGCCGTGAAACCGGAAAAAAAAGTTTTCCATCAGCCACGGCCGAGCTGAGAATTTCGTCGCAGAAGATGCGCCTTCTACGACGACCGTCGGGCCAAGTCGTTGCGGAAGGAAACGTTTCTTGTAGTGGGGGTACGGTCTAACTTACTAACATGTCGATAATAGGAGGGGTTGGACAAGTAGTATGGTAGGGCAAGGAGTCTGACTACTGACATGTTAATAATAGGAGGGGTTGGACAAGTACCATGGTAGGGAGTGGAGTCTGACTACTGACATGTTGATCTTGGCCCTTGAGGGGTAGTGGAGTGAAGGGTGATCTGGTAGGAGGCTTCGGATTGACCCATAGACTAGTAGAAAAGAAGAGCTGATTGATTTTGCTTCGTTGGATATTAAGAAGAACCGATTGATTTTGCCTCATTGGATCATTATATCCCCATTTAGTGATACTTGCCAATATATACAATGTATTGACCATTTGTGGCTGCAAGGTTTCATGTTGCAGGTTTTCCTAAAGATGGTTGAAGTACAATGTTAGGGTCGTGAGTCTCCACTCAACATGCTTGTCCTGTGGCATTTGAATGGAGCTCCTTATCTTTTATTAGACTTCCGTTGTTGAACCTTTTTTGTGAGGAACTAGCCCTTCTGCTATGAAACCGTATGATATTATGTTATATTCTAGATCATTCGATGTAATAGAATTATGACCTTTGTTTCATGATATTATATCATGAACTGTGTGTGCTAATGAGTTGATCTAGGGACTAGCACTAAAAAGCTCAGAGACTTGGACCCCTACCGGGTCGGGTCACTTCAGATGGTATTAGAGCATCATGTTGGTTATAGGTTCATGACCCTAGAACTGGTTTAGAAACTAGGAAAGACCCTAGGAAAATGAAAGTATTACGTTGATTCAAAATATTGTATTTTTGCATCTCCTTTAGTCTCGTATGACTTATCCTCATCACTTTATCAGGTTCCAAAATTATAGATGACCACCCTCAACAAGTTCCTCAGGAAGAGATCCCAAATGACCATTAGGAAGCAAAATGGTGTATTCTTAGCTAACTACATGTGTTAATTTTGTTCTATGAGTGACATCTTCATATTTTGTGAAAATAATAAATAAAAATATTTTCAAAATATTGTTGGGTTCGTAGCATAAAAAACAAAAAATCCTATGATGGGAACTACTAAGCACCAAGATCTATCTACTAGATACAAGCAACAGGTGGATATACATCCATAGAGATCATATCCTTGAAGACCGACAAAATGTAACGAGATTTAACTCGTGGATGATGTAGTCGATCACTTGCCGATCTCAAGATAGAGAGGAAGTCCTAGCACCGCAAATCAGCAGCGCATCCATGCTCGCACACATGTTCAGTCCACCAAACAACCTCTGCCTCCTCGCTCCAGCGATGCAGTGGAAGCAGCAACTCCTTCTAGACGAAAAGCCACCGGGAACATGTATCTCGCTAATCCAAGACCATGGGGGAATAATTCTAGAGGGGGAGAGAGATCCTTCATGAGGAGGTGTGCTTTTCCCCCTCACCTCCTCTCATTCATGTGGGTGGAGCTCCCACTCACATAAAAAGCCTCCACTCAAAAATCCCACTCACATGCATTAAATTTCCACCAAATTTAATGCAACTCTCATTAAATAAAACTATTTTATTAATTTTGTTCAGAGTTTTGTTAATTACTTTAATTAACAAACATTCACATAAAACACCCTACAACATTTCAATATCACATGCAGAACCAATTTCAGCAATTTCACCCGAAACAATTTCGCTGTCCATTGAAATAATTCTAGTGCTTTGTAAATCTTTTCTCTAGAACACATTTGCTCCAAATGGTGTCAGCATCCCTTAATTGTGTCACCCTATGGTTCGCAAATAATGCGGACATGATCGAGACCCTTCTCTGATTAATAATCAGTAGCGAGACCTAGAGATCCATACTGACTCCCACACATTCAACAATGACTTCTGTGATTGTGAGAACCTTTAACGCTAGTAACTAAATCCCTTTGTCTCGCGATATATTACATGTCTGAGATTCGATCATCGGTATCTCAATACCTAGTTTGATCTCATTACCAACATGCACTCTTTTCTTGTTCCCGTGATATAACATTCTAGTGATCACATCCCTTTGTTGCAAGCTATCTCAATGTGATATCACCGAGAGGGCCCAAAGTATATCTATCTGTCATCAGGATGGACAAATCCCACTCTTGATCCATCAGCCTCAACATAACACCTTCGGAGTATCTGAAACCCACCTTTATAGTCACCCTATTACGGTGTGACGTTTGATGTTATCAAGTTACTCTTGTAGTGTTAGTGATTGACATGATCTCATGGTCTAAAGACTAAGATTACTTCGTATGATGTTATAGCAATTTAAACCAAATGACTTTGATCGTAATGCTATACTTCGGATGAATGTTAATCACATCATTCACTAATGATGTGACCTTGTTATTAACAACATCCAATCTCCATGATCAGGAAACCTAGATCATCTTGTTAATCAATGAGCTAGTTTATAAGAGAGGCATAACTAGGAACCCTTTATTTGTTTATTAAACACACATGTATTAAAATTTCCAATTAATACAATTATAGCATTCAAAATAAACATCTATCATATACTTGGAATACGATAATAATAACTTTATTATTGACTCTCAAGGCATATTCCCTTTAGTCTCCCACTTGCACTAGAGACAATAATATAGTTTACATAGTGATAAATATAACACCATAGGAGTTCTGGTGTTGATCATGTTTTTCCCTAGGGAGAACTTTAGTCAACGGATCTGCTACATCCAGGTCCATGTGTACTTTACAAATCTTTATATCTCCATCCTTGACATGCTCGCGGATGGAGTGAAACCGGTGCTTAATATGAATTCTGATGACCCACAAGTATAGGGGGTGTATCGCAGTATTTTCGAGGGAAGTGAAACCCAATTTATTGATTCGACACAAGGGGATCCAAAGAATATTTATAAGCCTTAACAACTGAGTTGTCAATTCAGCTGCACCTGGAAACAATCTTGCTCACAGCAGTTTATCAGTAGCAACAGTTCTGTAGTAGGAATAGCAAAGTAGCAGCAGTAGTAAAGCAAGGACAGCAGTAACAAAAGCAAGAAACAAGGATTCGAAAAGGTAGGCATAGGGATGGATGGACGGGCGTTGCATGGACAAGACAATTCACATAGTAATCAGAGCATAGGGCAATTGCAGATAAATAAGATAAAGCATCCAAGTACTAGACAATCCTAGGCATGTGTTCCATATATAGTCATACGTGCTCGCAATGAGCACTTGCACAACATCGTTTGTCCTGCCAGCCCGTTTGCAGCGGGGACTCTAGGGAACTACCGGCAATTAAGGTGCTCCTTTTAATAGAGCACCGGAGCAAAGCATTAACATTCCGTGAACACATGTGATCCTCACATCAAAGCCATTCCCTTCCGGTTATCCCGATTTCTGTCACTTTGGGGCCATAGGTTCCGAACAACAACGTGTGTATACAACTTTTAGATAAGATCAGAAACAATACTATCATAATGAATCAATAACATGTTAAGATCTGAAATCATGGCACTCGGGCCCTAGTGACAAGCATTAAGCATAACAAGTCACAACAAAGTCATAAAGCACTAATAAAAGATACTAGGCACCATGCCCTAACAATCTGATGCCAATACATGAACGATCTCATCCAATCCCTACCATCCCCATAGCCTACAAGAGGGGATTACTCACTTATAGATGGGGGAAACATGGATGGTCGATGGAGAAGCGATGGTGATGATGATGGCGATGATATCCTCCAATTCCCCGTCCCGGCAGGGTGCCAGAACGGAGTTTCTGGTGCTGTTTTGTGGAATCTGGTGGTGGCGACGGAGCGGAACTCCTTCCGGAAAAATGTCGACCCCCCCGAAGTTTTTAGGTCAGAAGGCTCCTTATAGGCGAAGAGAGAGGCCGAGGGGGTGCCTGGGGGGCCCACACCACCCCCTAGCGCGGCCTGGCTCGCCTCAACCAGGTGGTGTGGCCACCCCCTGGCTCTTCTCCGTCTCGTATTCTGACTCCTGGAGTCTTCGGGTGAAATAGGATTTTTGGCATATTTTCCGGGATTTTTCCTGATAGTTGATTTTCTGCACAAAAAGTAGACACCAAGGCAATTCTGCTGAAAACAGCGTCAGTCTGCATTAGTTGTATCCAAATCACACAAGTTTAGAGGAGAAACAATAGCAAAAGTGTTCGGGGAAGTAGATACGTTTTGGACGTATCAACTCCCCCCAAGCTTAGCTTATTGCTTGTCCTCAAGCAATTCAGTTGAAAACTGAGTGCAATAAAAGAACGTTCACGAACACATTTGCTTCATATGATGTAAATATTCTCAGCAATGTGATCAACTACCTGGATAATTCATAATAAAGAGTATGCAACCAAGTCTACTTAATAGTCTTTGCAAGCTATGAAGAGATTCCAACTCAAGAATAATAAGTAGCATGAAGCACGAACATAAGCAACATTACAATGCTCATAAAAAGGTATGATAGAGTGGTATCTCGCTTGCCTTTGATTATGAATGCCAAGGCACCTCCGAAGTTCAAGTGGTGACTAGAGGTAAAGATATCAAGAATACAAGCATCAAAGTCATAACACAAATAATCAAGTAATGGAATAAACATAAAGAATGACAACTATGCTCTCAAGAAGGTGCTCAAAGAATATGTGGAGACTCAACAAGTAGAAGAAAAGGTTTTGAATAATTTGAAAGGCTTCCAAATGCTGAAAGTATGGTACTCGTTAGCTTTGAGCTCTCATTGCCCCTATCATAAGCATCTTTAATGTGGTTAAGGTGAAAGTGACACAACTAAGAGGATATGCTTGACAAGTTATAAATCGAAGTCTCATGCCCCTTACTTACGAAGACCGATCCTCATGCTACTCAACTTCAGTCACAAGTAAGCTCTTGTCACTGTAAGTATATACGTATCATAGAGAACCGCCAACAAGGTACCCCTTGCACATGACACGGGAGCTATCCCATAATCAAAATACAAGGCAAGCAGACAATGAGCATCTTGGCGATCTTTTTACTTACTATGTGCATAGATTTTTATTGAGGATGCTTCATAGAATGCTCATTATGGTTATGCTGCAAGTTTCCACCATGATTAGGCATGCCTTAGGCTAGCAGCCCAGGTGTTTCTCTAACATACATACAAACTCCATGATCTTATAAGTTCCACTTTCATTTCACACCGCCGGGATCCATAAGCAAAAGAACATGATATCAACTAGGTACAAAATACCTATGAAGCGTTGAAAGCGGTCCCCACGGTACATGGTTCTGCTAACTTAAACTCATAAAGCGCAAGCATATGCACAACAAAGAAGGACGCAGTGGTTCATTTTTATTAAGTGCAAGAAAATAAACTGTGCCATCAAGTTCGTGAGAGCTTTACTAACTAACTTTTTCATAACAAGCAAACATTTTATTTGGAAGAAAACAAGGCATATTGAATATGCACGGAGGTAGCAAATGATGCTAATGGGTAGGTATGGTGGACACTTTGGAAATATTTGGTTTAGGGAGTTGGAAACTTGAGTAAAATATACTCAGAAAAAGTTAAGGCTAGCAATAGTAAAGGAGCGACAAACGAGAGAGCAATAGCTGTCATTATCATGTTTGCAACAAAACAGGACTACTCATGGCATGAAAGTGATTCAAGATCCTCAAGGCAAAATTATTCATCGAGGCTTAACTAATTATTACAGTCATGTACATGCGTGAGCATGTGCCAAGTCAATCAAATGAAACATTCAGAGGAGGATACCACGGTGTCATACCAATTTATGAATAGAGCAATGCAAGCAAACATTCGTAAGACATGCTACAAACTATTCGCGAGCTGGAGCTGATCATAAGAAAGCAAAAACTATTAAGCATCCAAAGAAAACATACACTCTACATGAACGGACTAAGCATGCCCACAATGATGAGTATATGTACAACAATGAAAACAAATAGAGTTTGTTACCAGCCTCTTACCACGCCTCAAGTTGTCATTGATCCTCATTATTGCTCTTCACTTGTGTGGCTTGAATAATAATATGAAACCAATATCCATTGAGGACTGCCGAACCCTGTAGCAAACTCGCAAAAACCAAAGAAGAACGACAAATATTTTTGGTGTTTTCGATTTTTAAATAAGAACCAAAAGAGAGAAACAAGCAAAGCAAAATCTTTTTGGGTTTTTCGAATAGTTCAAACAAAGAAAAAAGGGAAAAACAAACCAAGGCAAAAAGAAGAAGCAAACCAAAGAGAAACAACAAAAATATTTTTGGTCTTTTTGTGTTTTTAGAAAGCAAAAGCAAAGAAGAACGAAAACTAAAAAGAGAACGAAAACATGAATATACAAAGTACCGACGCAACATTATATGGATATGAGTGCGGTGTCGGCGTACCTCCCCCCAAGATTAGGCTTTTGGCCTAAGTGGGTATTAATCCTAGGCTGGCTAGGATGAAGTGTCACCCTGGTACGACGAAGAGGTCCCCTCATCCTGGTGCGAGCTCGAGTACATCCCTCCGTAATGCGCGGAGTAATCATAAGAGGGCACATCCTCCTGGTGCTGCTCGTGGAAACCCAGCAAGCGAAGTTGCTCGTCCACCTCCTCCTTGGAGCGCGACCATGGTCTCCTGTGAACACTAAACAAAGCATGCTGTGGCAAAAGGATCTCCCTTTCATCCCCGTCAGTGAAAAGCATCCTATATCCTAGATTGTTCAAATCAAAGGTAGCAGTGACAAAGTGATGAGTTTTCATGGCAACAAGGTCATGCCTCTGTGGTGCCAGCATAGCATCATAGGGATCCACTGAAATACCTAATGCATTGACTATGCGCGATGCAATGATGCCCCCATAGATAGGCCCCCTAGCAGCTAAGCGGCGAGCAATAAGCGAGCCAAGATTGTACCGAGTGTCATTGTTGAGCGCAGCAGCAAGGAAAGCTAAATGATAGTTGGAGATATTACTTGTGTTCTCCCTACCCAGTACACTAGTAGCGAGATAATATGCAAAGTATCTAAGAGCAGGGAGTTGGATATTTCTTATCTTTCCACGCTACGCCATGCAGTCATCATCATTGGTCACCCCTGGGTAAAGCTCTAACAAATCAGCGGGTCGCCCTTGAATTTTCTTCACGGTCCCTATCATACGCACACCTACAATACTGCAAAATCTCTCCAAAGGCATGGTGAAGGGCAGATCATAGATTTTAAAAGAGACAGTAGACTGATAGGGTGTGTTAGTAAACGTGAAGCTCTCAACAAGTGTTTTGGTGAGCATAGCGTATTGTGCACTCTCATCTTTCATATATGAGGTCAAACCAACCCTCTCAATCAGTAGCAAGAAATCATCAAGAATACCTACAGCTTGTAAGAAAGTAAAACAAGGAAAAAAGGATGGGTGAGCATCCCCATCATCCCTTTCACTGCCAATACGAGTTGCAATGAGATCTTCATTGTATGATGGCCTAGCTTGAGAGGCTGTTCTTGAGGGCCTCGACCTCCTAGGTGCATCACTCTCAAATATCTCTCCAAAAATATGGTTCTTCATGCTTGGTAATCTGAAATTTAAACACCTATTAAACAAGTGATTGCAAATTAAATATAATGAAGGATTCTACTCATAGGGACTTGCAAGAGGCCTAAACATGCATCAAAACTATATCTCTAAGCATCAAACAAGCTTACAAGCCCTCATAACCAGTCACCTATAGCAGCAAAATACTCAACATATAATCCACTAAACACAAATCTACTTGGACAAGGGGAGGAGTCACATACCAGGGAACAATTGCTCCAAATTTCAGCAAGAAAGATGGGCTGAGCAAGGAGATCGAAAAAATCGAGAGCAAGCACAGTAAGAACGCGATTTTGAGATATGAACTGTAGCTTAGTCGGGAGAGAGAAAAACGTGGCAGGTGAGAGAGATAGTGGGGGGCCAGGGGTGGCCCACACCAGGGCATGGCGCCACCCAAGGCTGGCGCCACCATGTGGTGTGCCTGCCTGGTGGGCCCCCCTGGTACCTCCCAGGTACTCCTCTGCCCCTTTTTTCACGTAAAAATTTAATATGAATTTTCTGGAATTTTTTGAGACACTTTATTTTTGGGCATTTTTTAGAAATAGAAGAATGATTTTTCTGACAGACAGATTTTTCTTTTTCTTTTGGAAACAAGATGCAAGGACAAAACAAGGCTAGAACTACAGAAGTTCTAACATGCAAGCAACTAACAACAAAAAGAAAACTAAACGAAAGCAAAAACTAAAATGCAAAGGATAGAAATAAACGAAGATAATCATAATGAAAACATTGTTTTGTTCAATGGAATCCTTTTGTTAACAAGGTTGATCAAGTCTTGCTACCAAAACAATTGCATATGAGACAAAACTTTGTATTCCACTAATGATTATGTTACCTCAACCTTGATAGCAATGGTCCCAATCATAATAGTTTCAAATTTTTCTCTTGGTATGGGACAATATATTTCTCCAACTTGAATGCCTTCAACATGTTCAATTGAATTCAAACCATAAGTCCTTTCAATCTTCTTGGGGAAATAGATAGTATGTTCCCTTTCATTAACATTGAAGGTCACCTTTCCTTGATTACAATTAATAACAACTCCTGTAGTATTAAGAAAAGGTCTCCCAAGAATAATAGACATATTATCATCTTCGGGCATTTCAAGCACAACAAAATCAGTTAATATCAAGCAATTGTGAGCCACCTGAACAGGTACATCCTCACATATACCCACAGGAATAGTGGTAGATTTATCAGCCATTTGCAAAGATATATCAGTTGGTATTAATTTTTCAAGTTGAAGCCTCTTATAGAGAGAGAAAGGCATAACACTAACTCCAGCTCCCAAATCACACAAAGCAGTTCTAACATAACTGTTCTTAATAGAGCAAGGGATAGTTGGAATCCCTGGGTCTCCAAGTTTCTTAGGAACCTTACCATTGAAGGAATAATTAGCAAGCAAAGTAGAAATTTCTTCATTAGGGATCTTCCTTTTATTCAAGACAATGTCCTTCATATACTTTGAGTAAGGAGGAAATTTAATAGCATCAGTCAAAGGAATTTGCAAGAATAAAGGCTTCATCCACTCACAAAACTTATTATAGTGTTCATCTTCCTTTGACTTGTGTTTCTTATCAGGGAAAGGCATAGGTTTTTGGACCCAAGGTTCTCTTTCACTACCATGTTTCTTAGCAATAAAATCTTCTTTGGTGTATTTAGTATTCTTAGTGTGGTTTTCAGGTTCTTCTTCAACTTTTTCTTCATTAGGAACAACATTTTCTTCATTACCACTTTCAGTTTTAGCATCAGAGATAGATATACCATTAGGATCTATAGCAGGTTCAGAGGGTTCTACAATAGTTTTATGTTTCTTTTTCCTTTTCTTATGAGTAGAACCACTATTTTCAGCTCGTTGAGAATCCTGCTTAATTCTTTTGGGATTCCCCTCAGGATATAGAGGATCCTGGGTAGCAGCACCACTTCTAGTTCTAATTTCATAAGCGTGTTTTTCTTTAGCAGCATTAACTAGCAAGTCGTTTTGCACTTTAACGAGTTGATCTATTTGAGTTTGAACCATTTGAAAGTGTTTAACAATCATTTTAACATCATTAGAGGTTCTTTCCACAATATCTTTCAACTCAACAATAGCTCTAGTGTTTTCCATTAGATGACTTTGCATCCTTTTATTAAAGTTATCTTGCTTAACAATAAAGATATCAAATTCTTCTAAGCATTGATCAGGAGGTTTAGAGTAAGGGATATCACCTTCATCAAAGTGTTGGAGAGAGTGTACCTCAATAGTGGATGAGTAGGGAATAGGCTTACATAATTCTTCTATAGGAGATAAATTCTTGACATCTGCGGCTTTAATTCCCTTCTCCTTAAGACATTTCTTAGCTTCCTTCCTCACTTCATCATTTAATTCAATAACTCCCCTCTTCTTTGATGTTGGAATAGGCACAGGAATAGATGGTTTAGGTATAATTACTTCAGGTATAGCTTGTTTAGGAGGAGTCCAATCTTCATAATTCTTGCTTATTTTAGCCATTAATTCATCAGCTTCCTTAGGAGTCCTATTCCTGAAAACACAATCAGCACAACTATCTAGGTATGTCCTAGATTCTTTGGTTAGTCCATTATAAAATATATCAAGAAGCTCATTCTTAGGTAATGGACTTCCAGCCTATGCATGAATCAAAGCACAAAACCTTGCCCAAGATTCGGGCAATACCTCTTTTTCTCCCTGTTTGAAATCAAAAAGTTCCTGCAAAATAGCATGTCTAGCACTGGGAGGAAAATATTTTTGGAGGAAAGTACTAATCAAGCACTCAGGGCTATCAATAGATCCAGGAGGTAATTACTAAACCAAGTTTTAGCTTCTCCTTTCAATGAAAAGGGAAAATCTTAGCAACAAAGTAAGTACGCATCTTAATATCATCAGAAAACAAGCCACTCATGGTAGAAAGTACATTCATATGTGCTACCGCACTTTCATTCTTAGTCCCACAAAAAGGTTCTTTCTCGATAATATCTATGTAAGATAGGTCGAGAGAGAAATCATAATCTTCATCTATAATGTTTATGGGAGAAGAAGCAAACTTAGCATCAGGAGACAATTTGGGTCTAATAGTACGCCTCTCAAGGAGACTCTTAGCAGCGCTCCTATCATGGGTGTTTTTACATTCTTTAATAAACTCATCGGTCATCTCAACATAACCATCTTCAATATCATAACTCTCACTAGACTCAGGTGAGCTAACAGGTGTGGTAGTGTCTTCATTAGGAGTTTTGGTATTTACAGCTATAGTTCTAGCAATCGTAGCATCTAGGAAAGGACCTAATGAACCACTCTTATCAAGCACAGTAGAAGCAGCATCATAAGCATCAGAAGTTTCAGATTCAGCAGTAGTAGCAGTGTGTGTAGCATGTGTATGTGGTGGTGTAAGGAACTTACTCATAATAGATGGTGAATCAAGAGCAGCAGAGGTGTTTAGAACTGTACCTCTTCTTGTAGTGGATGGTAAAATAGGAACCTTGCCATCACGAGACTTACCCATGATGGATGGATATCAGCGAACAATAGAGAATCCAAATGGACTTGATAAATAAAGCTATGCTCCCCGGCAACGGCGCCAGAAAATAGTCTTGATGACCCACAAGTATAGGGGGTGTATCGCAGTATTTTCGAGGGAAGTGAAACCCAATTTATTGATTCGACACAAGGGGAGCCAAAAAATATTTATAAGCCTTAACAACTGAGTTGTCAATTCAGCTGCACCTGGAAACAATCTTGCTCACAGCATTTTATCAGTAGCAACAGTTCTGTAGTAGGAATAGCAAAGTAGCACCAGTAGTAAAGCAAGGATAGCAGTAACAAAAGCAGTAAACAGTGGGATTCGAGTGCGGTAGGCATAGGGTGAAGGGAATATGCCCGAGAGGCAATAATAAAGTGGTTATTATCTTATTCCATGTTTATGATAAATGTTTATTTTACATGCTAGAATTGTATTGATCGGAAACATCAATACATGTGTGTTTAATAAACAAAAAGGGTTCCTAGTTATGCCTCTCTTATAGACTAGCTGGTTGATTAACAAGATGATCAAGGTTTCCTGATCATGGACATTGGATGTTGTTAATAACAAGGTCACACCATTGGTGGAATGATGTGATGAACATTCATCCAAAGTATAGCATTACGATCAAAGTCATTATGTTTATATTGCTATAACATCATACGAAGTAATCTTTATCCTTAGACCATGAGATCATGTTAATTGCTAACACCAGAAGAGTATCTTGATAACATCAAACGTCACACCGAATGTGGTGACTATAAAGGTGGGTTCGATTACTACGAAGGTGTTATGTTGAGGCTCATGGATCAAGAGTGGGATTTTTCCATCCCGATGATGGATAGATATACTCTGGGCCCTCTCGGTGATATCACATTGAAATAGCTTGCAAGCAAGTGATGTGATCACTAGAATGTTATATCACAGGAACGAGAAAAGAGTGCATGTCGGTAACGAGATCAAACTAGGTATGGAGATACCGATGATCGAATCTCGGACATGTAATATATCACGGGACAAAGGGATTTAGTTACTAGCGTTAAAGGTTCTCACGATCACAGAAGTCATTGTTGAATGTGTAGGAGTCAGTATGGATCTCCAGGTCCCGCTGCTGATTATTGATCAGAGAGGGGTCTCGATCATGTCTGCATTATTCACGAACCATAGGGTGACACACTTAAGGGATACCGAAACCATTTGGAGCAAATATGTTTCAGATAAAGATTTAAGAAAGCGCTGGAATTATTTCAATAGACACCGAAACTGTTTCGGGTGAAATTGCTGAAATTGGTTCTACATGTAATATTGAAATGTTGCAGGGCGTTTTATGTGAATGTTTGTTAATTAAAGTAATTAACAAAATTCTGAATAAAAATAATAAAAGAGTTTTATTAAATGAGAGAGCATTAAATTTGGAGAAAATTAATGCATTTAAAGTGGAGACTTTAAAAGAGAATGTGAAGGGGCATTTTAATGTGGAGGGGTTACCACCACATGAATGGAGGAGGTGAAGGGTCACCTCCCCCATGCGCTGGCCATGAAGGAGGGGTACCCTCCCCTCCTCCTATAAAAGGCCCCCCTCTCCTCACTTCTCACACACACCTCCTTGTGAAGGATCTCTCTCCCCCTCTAGTATTATTCCCCCATTGTCTCGGTTTAGCGAGATACATGTTCCCGGTGGCTTTATCTGGAAAGGAGTTGCTGCTTCCACTGCTTTGCTGGAGCGAGGGACGGAGGTTGTCGGGGTACCGGACGTGTGTGCGATCACGGATGCATCGCTGCTTTGCGGTGCTGGACTTGGTGGTGCTGGAGCTGGATCTGATGGACGTGCTAGAGCCGGACCTGCTGGACTTCATCACGATCTTGAGATCGGCAAGTGTACAACTACATCAACCACGAGTTCCTACTCGTTAACAAAGCTCGTTGTCTACGAGGGTAAGTTCTCGTTGGATGTATGTCCACCCGTTGCTTTGTACCTAGTAGATAAATCTTGGCGTGTAGTTCACACCATAGGAAATTTTTTATTTTCTATGTTGCGGACCCAACAGTGGTATCAGAGCCTGATCTATGCGTAGGTTCTTTGCACGGGTAGTACACATATGTTTATATGTGGGCGATGATGATCATGTTATTGCATCCTCTATGTATTTTGGATATTGGTGGCATAGTGGGATGAAGCGGCTCGGACCAACCTTACATGTCATCGTACATGAGACCGGTTCCACGACTGGCATTCAACTTGTTTTGCATAAGTGGCTGGCGGGTGTCTGTCTCTCCTACTATAGTCAATATCTGATTTACAACGCGTTACTAATAACTTGGTTATCCTCGTTGTGGTTCATGTTCGTAGGTGAGAACGGTTCTATCTCCGAAAGCCCTAAGCCACGTAAAACTTGCAATTGATAAATTAGAGGCGTCTAGTTTAGATCGTTGCTGGGCCAGTGTATTGATATGGTATTGTTGTAAGTAGATGTATGATAGATACTCTTACAACACACTTAACATGTAAGTTCCATAGACCTTGGCCTTACACACAAAGGAATGATAGAGATCATACCACGATGCATATGATGGTGATTAAATGCATGGACCATATCGTTCCACTTTACACATATGATGTTCGCATCTTATATTGCTAGTTTGGCGTTTTAGTAGCATTTTAAGATGATCCCTCATTTAGATATCCAGATAAAAATGTGTTCTTCCTTAAGTATGCATCGTTCTATGGATCGTGTTTCAATACATCACGTGATGATCGGGTGTACTCGACTCTACGCTTTCATATAACGGGTGTAAGACAGTTTTACACACGCGAATACTAAGGTTCTTACTTGGCGAGCCTAGCATGTATAGACATGGCCTCGGAACACAGACCGAAAGGTTAAGCATGAGTCATATAGTTGATGTGATGCCCATATTGATGCTCGCCTTTGAAGCTACACCGACTCACGTGATGATCGGACTTGGTGTAGTGGATTTGGTTCATGTAATCACCAAAAAGGCACGAGGGATGTCATTTTTGAGTGGGAGTTCATTTCTAATTTGGATTAGTCGAACTCAATTTGTAATAAACTAAATCAAAGTGAATTTGCATAATTTGTTGTACTCATTGGCGTTTTTTCACTACCTTATGCTTAGTTTTAATTGAGATAATAGAACTATAGAATTCTGGATATTTACTTTACGAACTGGTATCGTATTGTTTTGAATGTCAATTTAAAGTTTATAAGTCCTATTGCAAACTTTCAGCAAACTCTATTTACTCCATGAAGTTTAATAAGTAGTATTAAATCAAGAGTAAGAATTCCAATGTTAGTATCTAAAGTATCATGTTTGCCTCCATGATTATTGATATTCAAAAGTTGTTTTAATATCAAGATTATATAGGAGCTGAAAATTGTTTCAGAAACCATCATGTGTGAAAGATATTGTGATATCTGAAACAATGTTTTTGGTTGCATTATGATAGAGTAGAATTTAGCAAAATACATGTTCTCATATTGTATGAGAATTTGTGAAGGATGGAGATGCTAAGCATCCGGATCTCCCAAAAAGGTTTTGGGAACTAACATTATACTCGCGATTCTTCCTTACAGGCTATAGTAGCTTGATCATGAAAGTTGTCATGATAAGGATGAATAGAAGATGTAAGTAAAATGTTTACTACACTAATAGATTACTAAAGAATGGATTTTTGAAAGAACACCAAACATTTGATGATGGTGATCCACTTCAAAGTGCAAGTTCAAAGGTATTAGTATTTGACTATATACGCTTTGTACCATGTGTCATGTTGATGAAACCACTATTGGTGTTGATAGATTCTTTTAAAAGAAAAGGAATTGCTGAAAGAGAATCTATAAAATATTTGGCAGAAAATAAAAGGTTGGAGATGTCCAACTTAGGTATATAGAAGATATACATGTTATGGCTATATTCCTTGCTTGTTAAACAATGTGGTTATTAGGTATTGGATACCGGTATTGGATACCGAATTGGTTGGTATGAAGTGTCATACAGGACAACGCAATTCATGAACTACAATGGCCTAAGTAACCAGCAAGAGAATGAGTGATGATGTTCATCGAAAACAAATAAAGTGTTATTGTGTTTTTCGTTGTCATCAAACCAAGCCTTCAAGATTTGTTTAAATAATTGTTATTTTGTTCCGGTATCATGAGAACAATGGCTGTTCAAATAATTACCGTATTCCATAAAGGATGGATGAACTTTTACAAGTCTAGTTGGAGAAATCACATCCATAAACACTATTGCTAAAATGTCGCAAGACAAATGATTGAAAGATCACTTATGAAGTGACATCGCTGTTTAAATTATATTTGAAAGAAAACATGAAGAAACTCCATGTTGATGGATTTTTGGAGTCTTTGATTTTGATCAATTGACGCATGTGAGACTTTCCTCGAGATAATTGAAACTCCGTCCATAGGCTAGAGAGGAACGGATGACTAGCTTATTGGAAATTGTGCATGCTGATGTGCATAGTCCACTATGTGTAGCCATATGCGATGGATCTTTTTGCTTCATATGCTTTCTCCGAAAATTTGAGTGAATATATCTGTATATTTACTTAATAAGGAAGAAGTATGAAACATTTGAAAATTGTTCAAAGACTTTCAAGATGAAGTGGAAAATCATTGTAACAAGAAAATAAAGAGTTTATGATTCGATCATAAAGGAAGATATTTGAGTTACATGTTTAGCAAAAACACCTAAGACTTGAGGAATTGTTCCATGATTTGTGTTTCCCGATAAGCCATAGGAGTATGGAATATTCGAGAGATAAAATCAAACCATGTTTGACATGGTAAGATCAAGGGTGTCATTTATAAAACTGCCATTATGTTTTAAAGATTGAAGCTTTAGAGACTACCGCTTTTACACTGAAAAGAGCACCATCGTGATCCGTTGAAATGACACCATATGAGTTATGGTTTGGGATAAAACCCGAATTGTCTTTTCTTAAATTTTGGTATGCTATGCATAAGTAAAATGTTTACAACCAAAGTCGGATAAGCACGTCTTTATAGGTTATCCCAAAGAATTTGTTGGGAATTTCTCCATAACACCAAGGACAAAAGAGTTTGTCGCTTGGAACGTCAAGTTTCTTGAGAAGGAACTTTTCATGAAAAGTTAAGTGGGAGGACAATAGAACTTTGATAAGGTTGTTGAACCTTAGCTATATGTGCTAAGTAGCACAACGCCAGAAAGTGTCCCGGTGGTGGCCACAATGCTCATGGCTCTCGTGATTACAAAAGGTGTGATCTCGGAGATTAGAGTTCCTATAGAACCGTGTGGGTCGGTAAGAATCAAATAGTAAGATTTGATAAGCAAGTCGTTATTGTTTTGACAATGATGAACCGACTACATGCAAAGAAGCGATGTGGGCCCTGACTCCATAAAATGACTAGAAGTCATAGAATCCGTGATAGTATCCATACACGAGAAAACAAGTTTCTGAACTTGGAAGACCCTCCGGAAAGGCGTGAAGCCTATCGGTCGTGTTTGGATCTATAAAGAAATAAGACATGGATGTTTAACATCTATGAAATAGTCGACATGTCGGAAAGAAGTTTACGACAATGTTCAAGGAGTTGACTATGACAAGATTTGATCTTTCATACCGATATATAGTCTTGACGGATTAATGTAGCAACCACTACATATAATTTGGTATATGGTAGTTGAATAAACAAAACAAGGTTCTTCTAATAGAACAGTAACCTAGGACATGTACATGACATGGTTCGAAGGGTTTTGTTAATTCAAAGGGTGCTAAAAGGGCATGTAAACTTCAATAGTTGAAGTAAGCATAGCGGAGTTGGAATCTTCACCATGATAAAACTGTTAAAAGAGTTTAAATTCATCGGAGATGATGAAGATGCTTGCATTTGCAAGAAATTAAGTGGGAGCGCTGAGACATATTTCTAATACATTATGTAGAGGACATATTGTTGATTGGAAATGATGTATCTTGTATTGACACAAGTTAAGAATTTCATTAAAATAAGATTTCGATGAAAGACTTGGGAAAACCCGGAATATTTGGCATCAATATCTATATGGATAGATTGAGGCGCTAATATGGTTGTGCCAGACATACATATATGAGATATCGAAAGGGTTCAATATGGAAACAACAAGAAAGGTTCTTGCTGCATGGAAAGGATTGTATCAAGATTCAAGTGTTTCAACACTTGGTGAGTAAAATCACATGAAGATTTTGATCGATTATACCATGATATGTATATATCCAGAATGTCCTATGCTCTAAATGATTATGAGCACATAACAGAATGATTCATAAGATGATCATTGGACAATAGTAAAGATATTCTTATAAGCTTTGGAAGAACTAAGAATATATCATGTATACGTGACAAATAGTTAAAGGTAGTTCATTGTAAAGTGTTACATTGATACTAGTTTTGTCACAAGATACAAATTAAATTTATCTCAATTCAGACTATGGGTGGCACAATGTAATGGAAAGGATGTTCCATGATGGATTTGGATAAGTTCCAAAGTTGAAACATTGTGACAGATACTACAACAAAAGGCTAAGTATATGACTGTTATAGTAGCAGCAAAGGAGGGCATTTGTGTTAAGAAGTTTGCTATCAAACTAGGTGTGGTTCAAAGTGGGATAATACTATGAAGATATATTGTATGACAATAATATCAACATGTTTTAACCCAAAACAAACTAAAGGTCTCACCAAAGGACCAAATTTATACAATGCCATCTCATTTGAGAATGAGTGATGCGTAGAGACGCAGAGACATGCAAATACACACGGGCCTGAAACTGTTAGATCCAGAGATTATGTTAACCATTAGCAATAGCGTATATGCAACACCATAAAGCCATAGGTGTTCAATACGCAAAGTTTTTCAAACTAGATTATTGACTCTAGTGCAAGTGGGAGACTGAAGGGAATATGCCCGAGAGGCAATAATAAAGTGGTTATTATCTTATTCCATGTTTATGATAAATGTTTATTTTACATGATAGAATTGTATTGATCGGAAACATCAATACATGTGTGTTTAATAAACAAAAAGGGTTCCTAGTTATGACTCTCTGATAGACTAGCTTGTTGATTAACAAGATGATCAAGGTTTCCTGATCATGGACATTGGATGTTGTTAATAACAAGGTCACACCATTGGTGGAATGATGTGATGAACATTCATCCGAAGTATAGCATTACGATCAAAGTCATTATGTTTATATTGCTATAACATCATACAAAGTAATATTTATCCTTAGACCATGAGATCATGTTAATTGCTAACACCGGAAGAGTATCTTGATAACATCAAACGTCACACCGTAACAGGGTGACTATAAAGGTGGGTTCAATTACACGAAGGTGTTATGTTGAGGCTCATGGATCAAGAGTGGGATTTGTCCATCCCGATGACGGATAGATATACTCTGGGCCCTCTCGGTGATATCACATTGAAATAGCTTGCAAGCAAGTGATGTGATCACTAGAATGTTATATCACGGGAACGAGAAAAGAGTGCATGTCGGTAACCAGATCAAACTAGGTATGGAGATACCGATGATCGAATATCGGACATGTAATATATTGCGGGACAAAGGGATTTAGTTACTAGCGTTAAAGGTTCTCACGATCACAGAAGTCATCGTTGAATGTGTAGGAGTCAGTATGGATCTCTAGGTCCTGCTGTTGATTATTGATCAGAGAGGGGTCTCGATCATGTCTGCATTATTCGCGAACCGTAGGGTGGCACACTTAAGGGATACCGACACCATTTGGAGCAAATATGTTTCAGATAAAGATTTAAGAAAGCGCTGGAATTATTTCAATAGACACCGAAACTGTTTCGGGTGAAATTGCTGAAATTGGTTTTGCATGTAATATTGAAATGTTGCAGGGCGTTTTATGTGAATGTTTGTTAATTAAAGTAATTAACAAAATTCTGAATAGAAATAATAAAAGAGTTTTATTAAATGAGAGAGCATTAAATTTGGAGAAATTTAATGCATTTAAAGTGGAGACTTTAAAAGAGAATGTGAAGGGGCATTTTAATGTGGAGGGGTTACCACCACATGAATGGAGGAGGTGAAGGGTCACCTCCCCCATGCGCCGGCCATGAAGGAGGGGTACCCTCCCCTCCTCCTATAAAAGGCCCCCTCTCCTCACTTCTCACACACACCTCCTTGTGAAGGATCTCTCTCCCCCTCTAGTATTATTCCCCCATGGTCTCGGATTAGCGAGATACATGTTCCCGATGGCTTTATCTGGAAAGGAGTTGCTGCTTCCGCTGCTTTGCTGAAGCGAGGGATGGAGGTTGTCGGGGTACCGGACGTGTGTGCGATCACGGATGCACCGCTGCTTTGTGGTGCTGGACTTGGTGGTGCTGGAGCTGGATCCGATGGACGTGCTGGAGCCGGACCTGCTGGACTTCATCACGATCTTGAGATCGGCAAGTGTACGAGTACATCAACCACGAGTTCCTACTCCTTAACAAAGCTCGTTGTCTACGAGGGTAAGTTCTCGTTGGATGTATGTCCACCCGTTGCTTTGTACCTAGTAGATAGATCTTGGCGTGTAGTTCACACCGTAGGAAAATTTTTATTTTCTATGCTGCGGACCCAACATAGAGATGGATGGACGGGCGTTGCATGGACAAGACAATTCACATAGCAATCAGAGCATAGGTCAATTGCAGATAAATAAGATAAATCATCCAAGTACTAGACAATCCTAGGCATGTGTTCCATATATAGTCATACGTGCTCACAATGAGAACTTGCAGAACATCTTTTGTCCTGCCAGCCCGTTTGCAGCGGGGCCTCTAGCGAACTACTGACAATTAAGGTGCTCCTTTTAATAGAGCACCGGAGCAAAGCATTAACACTCCGTGAACACATGTGATCCTCACATCAAAGCCATTCCCTTCCGGTTATCCCGATTTCTGTCACTTCTGGGCCATAGGTTCCGGACAACAACGTGTGTATACAACTTGTAGATAAGACCAGAAACAATACTATCATAATGAATCAATAACATGTTCAGATCTGAAATCATGGCACTCGGGCCCTAGTGATAAGCATTAAGCACAACAAGTCGCAACAAAGTCATAAAGCACTAGTAAAAGATACTAGGCACCATGCCCTAACAATCTGATGCCATTACATGAACGATCTCATCCAATCCCTACCATCCCCATAGCCTACAGCGGGGGATTACTCACTCATAGATGGGAGAAACATGGATGGTCGATGGAGAAGCGATGGTGATGATGATGGCGATGATCTCCTCCAATTCCCCGTCCCGGCAGGTGATACGTCCATTTTGCATCACTATTCTATGTCTTAATTCACTATTATTCATTGATATATTTTATATTGAGAGGTGATACTTATGTTATTTCATCTATTTTTTGCATGATTGATGACTTTTGGAGCATGGACCGCTGCAGTCAGGATTCTGATGGAAATGGTGCTGTTTGGAGGCAAAATTCGCGAAGATCAGAAAATCCGGGAAAATATACGGAAAATCCTATTTTTCCAGAAGACTAAGGATGCCAGAAGATGGAGTGGAGGTGGGCCACAGGGGGCCCACACCACCCCATGGCGCGGGCAGGCCTAGGCCGCGCATAGAGGTGGTGTGGCCACCCTAGCCCACTCCAGCCTCTCCCCTCTGGCGTATATCAACCTCCCGAAACCCTAAGACTAGAGGAGGGACCACAGAAAGACTCCGCCGCATCTACGGGGCGGAAAACACCGAGAGAGAAAGATCTCTCCGGCAGACAGGTTTCTGCCGAGGGAATTCCTTCCTGGAGAGGGGAGATCGTCGCCATCAACACCACCATCAAGCTGGACTTCATCGGGATCATCATCACCATCATCATCACCATCAGCACCCTCATCACCATCTCCATATTGCTGTAACAATTGCGTTGAATCTTGCATAGTTCATAGGGGATACTTTCCCGGTGTTGATTACTCTTTGTAGTTGATGCTATTGAGTGAACCATTGAATTATTGTTTATGTTCAGATTGTTATACATCATCATTCCATCTCTGATCATGATCCATATGATGTCTTGTGAGTAGTTCGTTTTGTTCTTGAGGACATGGGAGAAGTATTGTTGTTAGTAGTGGAATTGCGTTGAGAAAGATTCAATAGATTGTTATTTAAGTTGTGGTGTACTTCTTCTAGTTTTGTCATGTGAACGTCAACTACATGACACTTCACCTATATGGGCCTAGGGGAATGCATTGTGTATTTGGCTACTAATCATAGGGGTTGCCGGAGTGACAGAAACCTGAACCCCCGTTAGGAAACCATTACACAAGGGATGTAAGGGTCTTAGAGTTTAAAGCTGTGGTTAGGTTTCTACCTTAATTACTTTCTTGTACTTACGGATGTTTGCAAGGGGTATAATCACAAGTATGTATTAGTATTGGATGGGGCGGTACATTAGCACAGGTTCACCCACACAACACTTAGCAAGCTAAAGAAGATTAATCAACTATATGAAGCGAAAGCACTTGACAGTCTTCCCATGTGTCCTCGAGAACGTTTGGTCATCTTAAGTAATACAACCGGCTTGTCCTTTGCTGCACAAAGGATTGGGCCACTTGCTGCATTTATTCCTACTATCTTTTATTTACTCGTACTTTGTTTACTTGCTTTATCAAAAAAACACTAAAAATCCGTTTGCTAAGTATTTGTAGAGAATTCCTGATCCATACCACTAGCCAAATACGCTCCTTGTTGGGTTCGACACTCTTACTTATCGAAAATCGCGATACACCCCTATACTTGTGGGTCATCAAGACTATTTTCTGCGAATTGCCGGGAGTGAAGCGCTATTGGAGAGTGGAACTGGTAAAGGAAACTTCTACTATGAGTATTGTTTACTTCTGCTAGTTGCTTTATTTTCGTTATGGATAATTCGCTGAGTTTCTTATTTGGTAATGCTACTACCACTGCTAATGTAGTAGATAAGCCACCACCTGCTGAGAATGATTTTTTTTAAATACCTACAAGAATTATTGATCGTGTTATGGATAACTATTATGTTGGGGATGGAACTGTCCATCCCGGTGATCATTTACTCTTTATACACGAATTATGCGGGTTGTTCAAGTGTGCAGGTATTACTGCAGATCAAGTTAAGAAGAAGTTATTCTCATTATCACTAAAAGGAAGAGCTGAGGAATGGTATAAGCTGCTGAAGAATGGTCAAGCTCTGGAATGGGAGGAAATAGTGCCTCTCTTTTATTCAAAGTTTTATCCTCCTAGTGAGATTCATAAAGATCAGAATCAAATATACAACTTTTGGCCTCTTGATGGAGAGAGTACAGCTCAAGATTGGGGGAGATTGAAGTTACTAATGCTCAAATGTCCCATTCATGAGCTCCCCAACAATATTATTATCAACAACTTCTATGCAAGGCTCCCTCTAGATGATAAAGATTTATTGGATGCTTCTTGTGCTGGATCATTCACTCGTATGGAAGAAGAAGCTAAATGGGACCTTCTAGACCGTATTCAAGACAATGCTGAAGCTTGGGAGAATGACAAAGGTAGAAATTCAGGTATAAATTATGGTTATGAATGCATTGAATCTTTTATGGGAATTGATGACTTTCAAAATATTAAAAATGCTTATGGTCTAGACTCTCAAGCTATTGCTTCTTATTTTAAGGCCTTTGCTTCCTATATTGAAGTGCCTAAAAAGAAGTGGAATAAGTATCATGAACCTTATAAAGATGTTGCTAAAAGTGTTCCTGCAAGGAATACTGAAGTTTATACTGCTAATCATGTTTTACCTAAACCTTATATTGAGAAAATGCCTTTTCCAGTTAAGGTAAAGGAGCATTCTATGATAGCTAGTATGGTTAATGAAAGTATGAATAAAGCTATTGAACCTGATAAACAAATGGTTGATGAACCTATAATAGCAAGTGTGAAAGACTTTGTCACTAAATATGAAAAGGAGGGACACACTATCCTTTGCAAGGATACCTCTAATATTGTTTCACAAAATAGTGTTATGAGAGCTAGTATTCCTCTGTTTTCTGTTAGAATAAGTGATCATTGCTATGATGGTCCTTGTGATAGCTATATTGTTAAGTTTATGCATGGTACTGAAAGTTACTATGAGAGAGGGAAAAGTGTTCTTATGTATCTCAATAATATCAAGTTTCCTCGTTTTATGCTGAAAGTTTTTATATTGCACTTCTTTTGCCTTCTTATGCAAGTTGCCTTTGGTTTCAATAACTTCTTTATTTACAAAATCCCCTTGCATAGGAAGTGGGTTAGACTTAAATGTGTGTGTTTTTGCTTCTTAATGCTCTCTTTCAATCAATTCATATCCCTATGAGAGCTTCTTCAAAATTATCATGCCCATCTTAAAGGCTATAAAGAAAGAGCTTTATGGGAGACAACCCAATTTGTTTTTGCTTTTAGTTTGTTTTTGTTTATTTGAGTCTTGGAAGTTATTACTTCGGTAATAACCGCTCCTTATCCGTTTTGTTTGGTTTTTGTGTCAAGATCAACCTCTAATGAGAGAGAAGTAATATTTGGGGAAGTTGCTGTTCCGAAACAGATTTTTGTGCTTCACTGTAAAATTCGTGAGAGATCTCTGTATGTCGGATTGAGATGTAATGTTTTGTGCTTCTGCCCCAGGTTGTTATTTAACTTTCGTTAGTTTTGCACTTTTTGATTTGAGCAACAGAAGATTTTCGAAATAATTGATCTTTACCTGCTGGTCTGTTTTGACAGATTTAGCCACTCTTGCATTTGCTTCTTTATTCGATTTCCTTTTTGAATTCTTTTTGGGTTTTCAGAAGGAGTTGCTACAGTAGCCTATGTTTTGATGGTTTTCAGTTGTAGTTGGACTCAAAAGTTTCTATTACTTCACTTATACCAATGTTGCTAATAAGAACTGTGTGAAGTTTTGTGTGAAAGAAATTTCCAGGAAGTGGAGATAATGGTGTAATAAGAAAGAGAAGGGTTTTATGACTCAAGTAATAAGTGTATGAAGATGAAGATATTGATGCCTTTCAAATTATAACTCCGGAGAAATTCATTGAGGACCAAATTCAGAGACCTGCAGAGTCCGTTTCCAACTAGGTAACAGTTCTGGTAAGAGAAGTTCCGTGAAAATACAATCCAACTATACTTTTGCAGTTTTCAATCAATAAGGGAAGCTACAAAGTGAAAAAGAGACGGAAACGGAGTCAGGGTGGCCCACACCATCCCATGGCGCGGGCCCACCCCTGGCCGTGCCACCAGGTGGTGAGGCCACCCAGGACTCCGCCTCCGACTCGTTTTCTCCCAGTACCTTCCTTTTGATATGAAACTTCGTAATATATAACCCCCCGTATCTTCTGAGGTTCGTATATCGTGTTTTCGTCATGCTTTTGTTTCGATTTGTTTCTGCCAGGACATACTCTTTGAAAGTTTAGAAGCACAATGGTGTCCGCTAAGGATAAAGGGAAGGAGCCTATGGAGGAAGATCTCCAAGAACCCAAGCAGGGGCTGGTACCTTTAGTCTCTTGCTCTGCATCAACGGAAGCCCTACGAGTCACTAAGGAGTTCTGCGATAAGTACCAAGACTTGCAGAGGAAGGTGGACATGCTTCAATGGGAGAATAATAGGCTTCGCAAGATGCTGGAAGATTTCCTCACGTTAACTAAGGAAATAATACAACCACCACCTAAGGAGTAATTCGTCATCAGGTTTGGCATCCCCTTGGTTTGTTCCAAGCTTGGGGGAGTGCCACGGTATCACATCACTATCTTCTACCTTTTTACCTTATTAGTAGATTCATATCATTAATAGAGGAGTTATTATGTAGTATGGTTTGCATTATGGAAGTGTCCCCTCTCTCGTTAGATGTGTATCCCTTGGTGTGAGTTGCCGTTATGGAATATTAATGAGAAGTTCTATCATTCACTCTTTTGCATAGCTTATATTAGTTTTCAATTCGTGGTTATATGATTGATCTTGTTGTTAGTATTGGTATCACTTTGGGATCATTGAGTTAATTTAATTGGTTTTGGCAAACCTGGCTCGGTCAGTAGCAACACCTTTTTGAGAGTTGAAAAGAAAAAGATAGAAGTACTCTAAAGAAAAATAATTTCATCATCTTTCTTTCTTGATTTGCTCATAAGTCTAGTATTCTCTAGTTAAGACCTTTTGTGCTTCCAAGGAAGATTGCATGTTTGTCTTTATCATTTGTATGTTTGGTTGTTTCCTTCAACTCTTGTACTTGCTACCCAGCCTTGCTAGCCAAAAGCCTATACTGAGAGGGAATTCTTCTCGTGCATCCACCTCCTTAAAACCGAAACCTTTGCCATTTGTGTCCACCATACCTACCTAGTAGCATTATTGCTATTCCAAGTAAATTCTTGTTTTATCTACCTCCCAAATTAAACTTGTTATGTGAAAATTAGTGATTAAAGCTCTCACGAACTTGATGGCACACTTTACTTTCTTGCATTTAATAAACTTGAACCATTGTGCTCACCTATGTTGTGTATATGCTTGCGCTTTGTAAGTTGTGAATTAGCAGAACCATGCTATCATGGGGAACGCTTTCAACATTGCACTGGTACTTTGTACCAAGTTGATATCATGTTCTTTTGTCTATGGATGTCGTCAGTGTGAAATGAAAGGGGAGCTTGTAAGTCCATGGAGTTATGCATGTGTGTTAGAGAAACGCCTGGGCCGCTGGTCTAATCCATGCTGACATGGTGGAAACCTGCAGCGTAACCATAACGAGCATCTATGAAGCATTCTTCTTATAAAAAAGAGATTGAGATTGAGAAAAAGAGAAAAATAAAAAAAGAGATATTTTGAAAAGAGGAAAGAGAGAAAAAAAGCACCATATTCCCATGGTAAATAAGAAGATTGTTGAGATACTTGTTGTCTGCTTGCCTTGTCATTTTGATATGGGGATTCTTCCGTATCATCGGGCAAGGGTACCTGCTGGCGGTTCTCTATGATACACATATGCTTACGATGACAAGAACTTACCGGTGACTAAACTTGAGTAGCATGAGGAGCGACCCTCGTATTCAAGGGACATGAGATTCTCAATTTACAACTTGTCAATGCATATCCTCATATTTGATTACTTTAACCTTAATCACCTAAAGATGCCTATGATAGGGGCAATGAGAGCTGAAAGCTAGTAAGTATCATAATTTTTGGGAGCTCTTTATGAGACTTGCAATCCCTGCTTCCCTCTTTGGAGGGCCTTTCTTTTACTTTGTAGTTGAGTCAGTAAACCTACTTCCTCTCTATCTCAGCAGGTATTTTGAGTTGATGTGTTTCATTCATTCATATGATGATTTATTCAATCATGTCTTATGTTCCTTGTTTTGCACATTGCTCTTATCTTGATGTTTACTACTTTGAAAGCTTTCATTGAAAAACCAGCTATTTGTGAACTCCAGCAAATTATCAACTATTCTTTGACCAAGAGCTAAGTTTGCCATTACCAATTATGATTCACTTTATGTATCTTTATTGTGTTTCCTTTTCTCATTGCAAGTTGAGTTATATAATAGTGAGTTGTCTTCTATTATGATCTATGTATTTGATGAATGTGAAGCTTCTTGTCCGTATTATTTTATCGACTCTTCACTCCATAAACCTGAGGCCATGTTTATTGAGCTCGCTTTTGGGGACAAGCGAAGTCTAAGCTTGGGGGGAGTTGATACGTCCATTTTGCATCACTATTCTATGTCTTAATTCACTATTATTCATTGATATATTTTATATTGAGAGGTGATACTTATGTTATTTCATCTATTTTTTGCATGATTGATGACTTTTGGAGCATGGACCGCTGCAGTCAGGATTCTGATGGAAAAGGTGATGTTTGGAGGCAAAATTCGCGAAGATCAGAAAATCCGGGAAAATATACGGAAAATCCTATTTTTCCAGAAGACTAAGGATGCCGAAGATGGAGTGGAGGTGGGCCAGGGGGCCCACACCACCCCATGGCGTGGCAGGCCTAGGTCAGCGCCTAGAGGTGGTGTGGCCACCTGCCCACTCCAGCCTCTCCTCTAGCGATATCAACCTACCAAACCCTAAGACTGGAGGGACCACAGAAGATTCCGCCTCTACGGGCAGAAAACACCGAGAGAAAGATCTCTCCATGCATAGATTTGCCGGGGGAATTCCTTCCTGGAGAGGGGAGATCGTCGCCATCAACACCACCATCAAGCTGGACTTCATCGGGATCATCATCATCACCATCACCATCACCATCAGCAGCCTCATCACCATCTCCATATTGCTGTAACAATTGCGTTGAATCTTGCATAGTTCACAGGGAAAACTTTCCCGGTGTTGATTACTCTTTGTAGTTGATGCTATTGAGTGAACCATTGAATTATTGTTTATGTTCAGATTATTATACATCATTATTCCATCTCTGATCATGATCCGTAAGATGTCTTGTGAGTAGTTCGTTTTGTTCTTGAGGACATGGGAGAAGTCTTGTTGTTAGTAGTGGAATTGCGTTGAGAAAGATTCAATAGATTGTTATTTAAGTTGTGGTGTACTTCTTCTAGTGGTGTCATGTGAACGTCGACTACATGACACTTCACCTATATTGGCCTAGGGGAATGCATTGTTTATTTGGCTACTAATCGTAGGGGTTGCCGGAGTGATAGAAACCTGAACCCCCGTTAGGAAACCATTGCACAAGGGACGTAAGGGTCTTAGAGTTTAAAGCTGTGGTTAGGTTTCTACCTTAATTACTTTCTTGTACTTACGGATGTTTGCAAGGGGTATAATCACAAGTATGTATTAGTCTTGGTGGGGCGGTACATTAGCACAGGTTCACCCATACAACACTTAGCAAGCTAAAGAAGATTAATCAACTATATGAAGCGAAAGCACTTGATAGTCTTTACATGTGTCCTCGAGAACGTTTGGTCATCTTAAGTAATACAACCAGCTTGTCCTTTGCTGCATAAAGGATTGGGCCACTTGCTGCATTTATTCCTACTGTCTTTTATTTACTCATACTTTGTTTACTTGCTTTATCAAAAAAAACCTAAAAATCCGTTTGCTAAGTATTTGCAGAGAATTCCTGATCCATACCACTAGCCAGCACCTTCTGCTCCTCGTTGGGTTCGACACTCTTACTTATCGAAAATACTGCGATACACCCCCTATACTTGTGGGTCATTAGCAGGGTGCCAGAACGGAGTTTCTGGTGCTGTTTCGTGGAATCTGGTGGTGGCGGCGGAGCAGAACTCCTTCCGGAAAAACGTCGAACCCCCCGAAGTTTTTAGGTCAGAAGGCTCCTTATAGGTGAAGAGAGAGTGAGGGGTGTTTAGGCCCACACCACCTTCGGCGGCCTGGCTCGCCAGCCAGTGGTGTGCACCACCGGCTCTTTCTCCGCCTCAGATTCGCTCCTAGAGTCTTCGGGTGAAATAGGATTTTTTGCATATTCTCCGGGATTTTTCCTGATAGTTGATTTTCTGCACAAAAAGTAGACACCAAGGCAATTCTGCTGAAAACAGCGTCAGTCCGCGTTAGTTGTATCCAAATCACACAAGTTTAGAGGAGAAACAATAGCAAAAGTGTTCGGGAAAGTAGATACGTTTTGGTCGTATCAACTCCTTGTGAGACCTTGGTTCGTTGGCGTTGGCTATGGCTCCATTGTTATCACAATAGATAACCATTGGGTCCAACACACTAGGAACCACACCTAGTTTAGTTATGAACTCCTTCATCCAAACTTCTTCCCGTGCTCCTTCTGAAGCAGCAACAGATTCCGCCTCCATTGTTGATCCCGCCACCACAGGTTGTTCGGAGCTCCTCCAACTAACTGATGCTCCGTTCAAGAGAAGTATGTATCCGAATTGAGACTTAGAGTCATCCGGATCGGTGTCAAAGCTAGCGTCGACATAACACTTAGTGACCAACTCTTCTTCACCTCCGTATATAAGAAAATTTTCCTTAGTTCTTCTTAAGTACTTAAGGATATTCTTGACCACTATCTAGTGTTCTGAACCAGGATCAGATTGGTACCTACTAGTCAAACTAATAGCATGTGCCACATCCGATCTTGTACATAGCGTGGCGTACATTATAGAGCCTATGGATAAACCATAGGGGATCTTATACATTATATCTCTTTCTTCCACCGTAGCCAGACTTTGAGTCTTACTCAATGTCTTGCCTTGAAACATAGGTAAGAACCCCTTCTTACTTCCGTCCATATTAAACTTCTTTAAAATCTTATCAAGGTATGTACTTTGCGATAACCCAATTAGGCGCCTTGATCTATCTCTATAGATCTTAATGCCTAATATATATGATGCTTCACCAAGGTCCTTCATCGAAAA
This sequence comes from Avena insularis, assembly GCA_023614405.1. Taxonomy (NCBI): domain Eukaryota; kingdom Viridiplantae; phylum Streptophyta; class Magnoliopsida; order Poales; family Poaceae; genus Avena; species Avena insularis. Next base: position 299,693,807 of record CM042684.1, read on the forward strand.
TTTGCTATTTAGATAACTTTTAACACTGTTTAAAAGATCTATATCAATTCCAATCAATAATATGTCATCCACATATAATATCAGAAATGCCACATTGCTCCCACTCACTTTCTTGTAAATACAAGCCTCTCCATAAGTTTGGACAAATCCAAACTCTTTGATCACCTCATCAAAGCAGAGATTCCAACTCCAGGATGCTTGCTTTAGTTCATAGATGGATCGCTGAAGCTTGCATACCTTGTCAGCATCCTTAGGATCTACAAAACCCTTAGGTTGTATCATATACAACTCTTCTTCAATATTATCATTGAGGAACGTAGTTTTCACATCCATCTGCCATATTTCATAATCGAAATATGCATCAATTGCTAACATAGTCCTAACTGACTTTAGCATCACTACGGGAGAGAATGTCACATCATAGTCAACTCCTTGAATTTGTGGAAACCCCTTTGCAACAAGTCGAGCTTTATAGATGGTCACATTACCATCAGCATCAGTTTTCTTCTTGAACATCCATTTATTCTCAACGGCCTTTCTGTCAAGAAAGAGTGTCGAACCCAACGAGGAGCTAAAGGTAGGATAAATATTCTCTCAAGTTCTATCAACCCCTGATACAACTCTAGGCACACTAAACGTTTGCATTATCTAGGAAATAAAACTAGAGCAACAATACAAGTAATAGAGATAGGTTTGCATGATAATAAATAATAAGAAAGTAAAGCTAGTTGCTGCAGCAATAAAATACACTAAACTAACAGAACCATGAGTGTGGAATAGTGGTGGTAATTGTTGTGGCTTTGTCAAAGTTTAAATAGCGAATAGATCAGGTTCATTGTTTTCGATGCAGTTTTCTATGTGGGAGAGGCTAAATATACATGCGCTTCACTACTTGGAATTACATGTACTATATGATTGGATTGTTAGCAAACATCCGTAAGTACTAACAATGCATTAAGGTTTCCCCACGTGACACCCCCGGGATCAGGGTTAAACAAATCCAGACCTTAGCCTGACATAAGCTTAACTTAGACCTCAAGGATATCCAGTGAGAAATCGGTAACACAATAGTAACCCTGCGACACAAAAATTATTACAGCAAAAGAACCAAAATATTTCAAGCAGAGGTCACTAACCACAAACATGAAACAACGGAAGGCAAATTATGCTATTAAGTATAGCAAACTTAACAAATGGCCTAAGAGGCCTGAAGCATAACGATGACATCCCAGCCCATAGATTCCAGGATGTCGGCCGAGAACCCCAAACTACTCGTCGGTGTCGATGTCGTACCAAACTTGTCTTCAGGGGAACAATTACTCTGTTACAAAAGTATCAACAAAGCAAGGGTGAGTACAGGGTGTACTCCGCAAGACTTATGGCTGGTGGGGTCATTTTACATAAAGCCATCTTTGTTTATAAAACCAGAGGAAGAAGAAGCTCGTCTAATCAAAGTATTTTAAAAGGGGATAAGAGAGCGACATCTCCAAAGAATTGATCATCATCTTTTAATATCCACCAAAGTAATCCTCATCTCACAACTAGGATCACCCCCTTGTACCCAAGAGGAAGCATCCTTAAGCACACGTTGATCTGCCAAGTTTTACGATTAGGTTATAGTTCTCTATGATCTTAGAATTCGGTCACCAAGCGTTCATAACCGTGAACACGGCTTTTCGAAAAGATTTAAACCTGCAGGGGTGTACAACTTTACCCACACGTACCAACTGACTCTTAATGCCACATGATTAGCCCTCTTCCTTGGAAGGCTGACAGAGGGTGGTTGGACACGACCTTTACCTTGCTTTCGCCGAGACCATGAGTCACACCCTAAGGATGGTTCCGCCGTAACGGTTCAAATCCTGAAGTCGGTCCCTAGAGATGTGGGCGAGGTTGGTTTATCAGGGGCTCCATCGATCCCAAGCAACCCGGTCCATGCTTCCCTACCTGTATGAATGCACCTCCTTCACCGCCTTCAAGAACAACCAGAATGCATATGTCGAATGGAACGCCGAACTAGGTGACTCATGGAATCTACTAGGCAAGTTAGTTACTCGTGAGGTTTTCCAGGCCCCGTGTGGATGTACGCTTGTCTCGGTTCCAAAGGCAAGAACTCAGGTCCTAGTAGTGGCGATCATGGGACTGCAAAAACCACATCCCATCGTGGCCTCCCATACAAGCCTTAGCATGTTTAACCTTTACCACTGATCTCACCTCATCAGTATACCTCGTTCTCCTGTCATACTAGATTCTCTGCATCTGATACATCATCTTGATGGACCAGCACTAACAGCTAAGCATGGCTAAGCAAGACATAGATAAGCTCTAGCAGTGCACACAAGCCAAACCTAGTTATGCTAGGAGTAGTGGATCAGGTAATATAATCTCAAGGGAGTAATGAAAGAGTTAAGATACTCTATCTATCAATAAAAGACCACAGTAGAATCGTATGCATCATGGCAAGAATGAAATACTTTCAAAATCATAGGATTGTATAATGGTGGGGCTTTGCTTGCCTTGATTGTTGGTACACAGATATAGATCTTCGGAAGCCTTGTACTTGACTTGGTTACAGTTGGTCAAGTATTATTCATCGGTCTTCGATGGTGTTGATCTCAGTGTTCGATCTCGATCTCGATCTCGTTATCGTATTCTACCGGGAAGAAGCAAACACCAAAAAGAAAGGGGAAACAACAATCAACACATGGCATCGATGCAATGCTCAAGCAAGGATGATGATATGACAAGTTAAATAGAGCTTAAATGAAACCCTATGTATGCTCGACCATTTTAATCAGGGTCTGAGGGTCGCAAACCCTAGAATAGGGGAAACCCCGGAACACCTATGAGGGGTTGATTTAGTTCTCTAATTAAACTTGTAATAAAAGTTGTTGAACAATGCATGATATTGACGCTAAAGTGTAGATCTCATTTTTCTGAATATTTTGATATATTATACATATTTTTATGACTTATAATTAATTACTTATTGAATTTCTAGTATTTATCCTTTTTCTGAAATTTAAAACAAAACTGGAAAAACCTTTTACACTGAGGTATTACCTAGCCATAGTGGCTGACCGAAGGGCCCCGGGCCACCTCAGCAGGGGAGAGGCCCACTGCCGGTTGACCACGCTGACCCAGCGTGCTGACGTCATCATGACGTCGTTGTGACGTCAGCTTGACAGAGCTCCTCTCTAGTTGAGCATAGCCTCGGTGGGCTAGCACGCGCGGGGCTGCTTGTCTAGGCGCGTTTGATGCGGGGGCGCATGCTGAGCAAAAAGGTGGCGGCGTCGCTAGGAAACTGTTCACCAGAGACTTACCGGCGACATGGCCGAGTAGCGGCCAGCGGTGGCATATGGCGCGAGCGGGTTACAGAGCCAGAGGGGCAAAGTGGGGAGGTGCGTGAGCACGTTTGGCTCACCCTGAGGCTTCTTGTGTGCTCGAGGAAGGCTAGGGAGGCTGGAGGTGACGACATCGGCCACGGCGGCGCTCGGTGGTATACGGTGCGTGTTGGGGATATACTTTCCGGGTATCCTCACAGCTCCTCACTGACCAGGGTGGCCCACTTCGGGTTAGAGCTTTGCTTCACCGGCGGCCCAGTCAGGGAGAGAAGACGGAGTCCAATCCGGCTACGGGAAGTCCCGGAAGACTTACAGACTTAGGCCCATAAGATTACTTGTAGTTCAAGATGTACTCTGTAACCGACTCTTAGTCGTAGCCGGATAGATCTCTCCTGTAAACCCTAGGCCGGATATCTATATAAGCCATCCTAGGGAGAGCCTTTAGGGCAACCCTCTAGACACCTCAATAGTCTACAATCTCAACTCGCACAGGCGAACCCTTGTAACCCATATTCCGGATCTGTCGTATTACTGGATTGCTAGCAGGAGTAGGATCCATCCAAAGCCGGCGGATTTGAACCTGGGTAAACTTGTGTGCTCACCGTCCCGAAACACCGTATCTCTCACACCCCTCTCTTCCGCACGCCTCAAGGAGCCCCTCATGGCGTACTTGTCATCAATCCGACGACAGTTGGCGCCCACCATGGGGCAGGTGAGCTTCGGATCTGCGTTCCGAGCGGAATCTGCAAGAATCAGAATCGGCAAAACTATCGCTGTCGGTCGCATCCTCTACGCCAGCGACGTCCCTCTCATCATTCTCGACGAGACCTAGGGAGACTATGACTGCCTACACAATCATGTCTTTTGGCGAGATCAATGTTTACATCGGTTTCGCTGAACCTGCCCCACCCACCCCAGCGGTGATGATAGAGGCAGAAGAATCTTCTGGGTCCCCTTTGTTCACGGAGGCGGCAGAGTTCCGGATCTCAGAAAATCCTAATCCCACCCAGCCCGCACCAGCTGCGGAGATAGTGGAGAAATCCTAGCCTGAGAAAGACCTAGCGGTTAAAGCCGATTTTGGAGTGGATCTCCTCGGAGAGACCGTATCCCAGATCAACCCACCCGCGGAAGTCGAAATCCAGGAACAGCATATCAACGACACTGATTATGGCTCTGATGATGCCAGGACAGAGAGACCTTTCCTAAGGTACACACTACGACGCATGATAATGCAAGATGCAAGCGCAGATGCAATTCTCGAGACCACCAAAAGTTTTGATATGGCTAACCGCGAGAGCCGCAGGTACCTCAGGAAGCACGTGTCGCACTTTGTCGGATATGTGGGATCCGGATCCGGCTCTGCCGATGCTGGAGCAAACACTGACTCTGTGATGGAGGCGATTGGAACAAACACCGACGTACCCGCATCCTCGGATGAATCGATGACATCAGCGGATTTCCGAAAGTTCTCCGCGGAATATGAAGAGGAGTATAACTCCAAAGCTGCAGAAGAAGGAGAATCCATGGATGAAGGATCCGGGGAACACTCTCCCAAAGCGCAGGATGATATGGACATCGGAGATAATCCCGAGGTCTAGATGTCCGAAAGTACCGATCAGAGCTTGACTCCGGGAAACGGACCCAAAGCCGTATTTGCTACCGGCGCTGCCAAGAAAACAAAGAAGAGGAACAAGAAAAACAAGACCCCGACAAAAGACCCTCTGACAGAGGAAGTGATTGCCGAGGAATACGAAGAAGACTCGGATGGATCACTTATCCTAGAAGAGCCGAAAAAAGAAGAATCGGTGGATGGACACGTGATCACTGAGGGTGCGCGTAAACTCATCGATGCTGCATTAACCACACCTATTCCTACAGCTACAGAACTTACTGCTGAAGAACTGGACGAGAGGGCGTAGGCCCTAGAAGCGCATCGTCAAATACTCCTCGATGAAGCCAAAAACATTGAGGAGGAAAAGAAACGCATAGCATCTGCGGGGAAGTACAACTCCAGGCAGTACCAGAAGACCAGGATGTCGCACAAATCCGGCATGGGCGGACATAAGACCCCAGCGCGTCCCGGAGCAGTATCATCGCCCCGAGCGCCGGGAAGACAATTACTCGAGAACCGCATCATCAGGACAGCACTGCAGGACTACGCGTGACTAGAGCAACGTCGCCCCAGCGGCCGAGAAAGAGGCCATTGCTGCTCTAAATCCGAGGAATCCTCCCCGACGAGAGTCTAACGATCAAAGGGGAGAAGATAAAGAGAAACGTCGGGAGGAGGATCGTCAAAAAATGCCACCTCCTAGGCATGTAAGCCGTCCGACTGAGCCTCACCGTAGTGGGAACGACAGACGAAGGAACGACGGAAACCATGCCGGGACAAGCCGGCAGGGGGCTCGTCGTAGTGAAGACCCTCCCTGGAACCGGAATAATGACGCTCCGGGTGGAGGCCGGCGATTAGCCAGAAATAATCTAGCTGCCCCACTCTCTCCACCAAGCAGTCATCACAACGGCTCTCAAGGGGGTCACGGAGGACGACGTGGCGGAGGAGGTGGTGGTAGAAGCCGAAGTCCGGCTCCAAGGCACCGCAGCCACAGCCGACATTCGAGATGATCGCTATCCCCGAACGACGCAAGGCACGGGATCAATTCCAACATAGAGGCGCGACGCTATGAAAACGATGATATCTACGTGGGCCCAAAATGCTTCGGACCATGCATCAGAGCTACAAGATTTCCAGAAGGATTTGCTATCTCAAGACATATCCAAGCCTACGACGGCATTGCTCGGCCAGACACCTGGCTACAGGATTTTTTCCAAGCTTGCTTCATCGCCAAAGGCGGAAATAGCCTGGTCGCAACCCGATATCTCCCACTTGTGTTGCGGAAGACGGCACGATCATGGCTTAATGAACTTCCGGAGAACACCATCCACAACTGGTATGACATGCAAAGTGCATTCTTTCGGAATTTCGAAGGCACGTACCGGAGGCCCTGTATGGTCGAAGACCTACAACGTTGCACCCAGAAGGCCAGAGAAACTTGCCGGGATTACCTCAGATGATGGATCGACACTAAGAACTCCCACGAAGGAGTAAATGATCAAACTGCGATTGAAACTTTCATCGCATGTCTCCCAATTGGTCTACTGCGTCATCGCTTGAAGTGTGACAAGGTCAATGATTTGGGAGAGATGATAGAAACAGCGAGCAAGTATGCAGATGCCGACGACGATGCAGAGGGATTACTCAATGCCCTAGTTGTGCCTCAGTCGGCAAAACAACCAAAGCAACAAGCTCAGAAGCGCAAAAATACCTCGGAAGAGAAACCCAACATGGAAACAGCAGTGGTCACTGCTACTTTCGGGTCTGGAGGACGAGGAGGACACGGTGGAGGCCGCGGGCTTGGCCATGGGACTTCAAGGGTCCAAGGGAGAGGAGACCAGCAACCAGGCAAAACCTACTCTTGGGCCGACATTGCCAATAACCCATGTGTGTATCACCTAGACACCAATGGGGGCTCGTCCCACACCAACGCCGAATGTCGTTTCAATGACGACATCAAAAGAGATGACACCGCGGGCTACAAAGCTAAGTGGAAGAAGGGAAAGAAGAATCCCAAAAAAGAAAAGAGACCAAGGAAGATTCCGACATGGAGGAAGCTGATGCTTCGAATCCCAAGCCGGAAGGGAAGAAAACTTTTCCCACCAAGAAGGACACTTATGTCACTTTCCTCGGATCTCAACCAACAAAGGTCAAGGAAGCAGTTCTACACGAGCTCAATGCAACAGTTCCGGCTGTCCCCCAATACCTAGACTAGTCGGAAGTGGCAATCACATTTGACCGTGCTGATCATCCGCCTAAGTTGCACAGGCGAGGAAAATATGCCTTAATCGTTAATGCACTTATTGACGGTTATGGTTTCTCCAAGACCCTCATGGATGGTGGTAGTAGTATCAATATTCTCTATGTCGAAATGCTACGCCGGATGAGGATCTCTGAAACCCAGCTGAACCATAGCTCTGTGATCTTTCACGGAGTTGTCCCAGGAAGACAAGCTAATTCCCTGGGAGAGATTACTTTGGATGTTACCTTTAGAACTCCAAAGAACTATTGGACGGAAGTACTTTCCTTCGAAGTGGTCCCGTTCAAGAGCGTGTACCATGCTATATTCGTACGTCCGGCTTACTGGGATTTTATGGCTCGTCCGTGTTACATTTACAATATGATGAAAATTCCAGGTCCCAACGGCGTGATCACCATCAGGGGAGACCCGAAGAAAGCGCGAGAGTGCGAGGATGGAAATGCCGCCTTTGCCGAAGCCGTGCTGCACGCCCAGGAGTACCAGGAGATCAAGAAGAGCATAGATCCGTCCGAGATGCCCGCAATGAAGAAGGAGGTGACAAAGCCAAATCCAGAGTTCAAGGCATCAAAAGAGATGAAAAAGACGCCATTGAAGGATTATGACCCCTCCAAGGTGACCCAGATAGGCGTAGGCCTAGGTAGCGCATAGGAAAGCGCGCTCGTCAAGTTCCTCCAAGCAAATCAAGATATCTTCGCATGGCAGCCATCTGACATGACTGGAGTACCTAGGGAACTTGCCGAGCACTCTCTAAATGTAAACCTGAATGCTAAACCCGTCAAACAGTCCCTACGATGATTTGGCGATGAAAAACGTAAGGCAATAGCTAAGGAACTAGCACGGCTTGAGTTAGCCGGATTCATAGAAGAGGTCATCCACACTGAATGGTCGGCCAATCCTATAATGGTCCCTAAAAAGGACACCACTGATTTAAGGATGTGTGTTGATTATACTGCCTTGAACAAGGCTTGTCCAAAAGATCCGTTCGCACTACCTAGAATTGATCAAGTTATCGATTCTACGGCAGGCTCGGAACTCCTCTGTTTTCTCGACGCATATTCCGGTTATCACCAAATCCGGATGAAGGAATCTGACAAAGTCAAAACTTCATTCATAACCCCCTTCGAAACCTTCTGTTTTGTTATGATGCCCTTTGGGCTGAAGAACCCAGGAGCTACGTACCAGGGCATGATGCAGCGTTGCCTCCATGACCAACTCGGACGCAATGTACATGCATACGTGGATGATATCGCAGTAATGTCCAAAAAGAACGAAACGCTGATTTCCGACTTGGAGGAAACATTTGCCAATCTACGAAAATACAACATCATGCTTAACCCGAAGATATGCTTCTTTGGAATACTAGCCGGAAAATTGTTAGGTTTCATCGTGTCTCAGAGAGGCATAGAGGTGAACATCAAGGCTATACTCAATATTTCCAGGCCAACTCGCCTGAAGGACGTACAAAGATTAACTGGTTGCATCGCTGCGGTCAGTCGATTTGTAAGCCGGCTTGGTGAAAGAGCCGCACCATTATACAAACTCCTGAAAAAGACTAAGGATTTTGTTTGGACTGATGAAGCTGAAGCTGCACTACAAGACCTGAAGAAAGTACTCTCATCTGCTCCTATCCTTGCAGCGCCGGAACCTCAGGAACCGATGTTGCTTTATCTTGCAGCGACAAATAAGGTCGTTAGTATCGTCATGGTAGTGGAGAGACCGAAGGAAAATCAGGAGCAGCTGGTGCAGCGTCAAAGTCCTGACAGAGTCAAAACAGCAGTATCCGCATTATCAAAAGTTGGCTTACGGTGTCTTTCTAGCATCTCATAAGTTACGACACTATTTTCATGAGCATCCGATTACCGTGGTGAGCACAGCTCCCATGAGAGACATAATCAACAATAGTGACGCCACAGGACGCGTCGCCAAATGGGGCATAGAGCTTTCAACTTTTGATATTGAGTATAAACCTCGGACAATAATCAAATCCCAGATCCTTGCTGACTTTGTTGCTGATTGGACAGAGACTAAGGAGAACATGATCCTCCCTGAGTCGGAATATTGGACCCTCTATTTCGATGGGTCTAAGGCTCGAGGGGGCTCGGGGGTTGGCGTGGTGCTCAAATCACCCCAAGGAGATAAACTTTTATACGTGTTGCAGATCCACTTCACAGTGACAAATAATATTGCTGAGTATGAAGCACTGCTACATGGAATCCGGATTGCTAAAGACATTGGCATCCGACGTTTGATGTGTTATGGATATTCAGATCTTGTTGCTCAACAAGTGTCGGATATTTGTAATGCAAATAAACACATGGCAGCGTATAAAGCTGTCGTGGATGATCTATCTAAATCGTTCGAAGGATTTGAGGTTCAACACATCCCTCGAGCAGAAAACGAGGAAGCAGATGCACTATCTCGGATAGGCTCTGCACGGAAAGAGGTCCCGGATGGCGCTTTTTTAGAGCACCTCAAGGTTCCCTCAATAAAGGGAGTAGACGAGGAATGTCCGACCAAATCCGACTCACCTCTAATAACAGTTCTGGCTGTAATTCCTAGCTGGACTCAACCCTACTTAGATTATCTGGTAGATGGCAAATTACCCGAAGACAAGGTTCTGAGCCGGCAGATTATCCGATGAGCAAAAGCCTATACTATTGTTAAAGGTGAGCTCTTTAAGCAGAGTGTTTCTGGGGGTTTTCAGCGCTGCGTATCTCCGGAAGAAGGAGTGGAAATCTTAAGGGAAATCCATGAAGGCGAGTGTGGTCACCACGCTGCAGCCAAATCTCTAGTGGCAAAAGCTTTTAGACACGGATTTTTCTGGCTTGCAGCTCAGGCAAATGACGAACGATTAGTCAAGATGTGCAAAGGCTGCCAAAAGTACGCCAAACAAGCTCACGTTCCGGTTGATCAGCTGCAAACAATACCTATAACATGGCCTTTTGCGGTCTGGGGGCTTTATATGGTAGGACCTTTTAAACGAGATCCAAGTGGATTTACTCACCTCTTAGTGATGGTGGATAAATTCACCAAATGGATTGAGGCTAAACCTGTCACTAGTTGTGATGGAGCAACAGTCAAAAGATTTATCGAGGATGTTATAATCTGGTATGGTTATCCACATAGCATTATCACGGACAACAGGAGTAACTTCTCCATGGGGGAATTGGCAGAATTATGCAACGAGCAAAATATCTGGCTTGACATTGCGTCAGTCGCACATCCACAGGCTAACGGACAAGTCGAAAGAGCAAATGGTTTAATCCTACAAGGCCTAAAGCCGAGACTCGAAGCACCACTACGACGTGCTGCGGAGGCTTGGGCAGAGGAATTACCCTCTGTAATATGGAGTTTACGAACGACTCCAAACAGGTCAACCGGATACACACCTTTCTTCTTGGTCTATGGTGCAGAAGTAGTTCTTCCTAGTGATTTGATTCACACCTCTCCTAGAGTGGCCGCGTATATTGAAGAGGATGCCGAGATTTCTCGACAAAATGATCTTGACTTAGTCGAAGAAGTTCGCGTCATTGCTGAAATGAGATCTACAGCCTATCAGCAGAAGTTACGCAAGTATCATAGCCAGAGAGTCCGAAATAGATCTTTCAATAAAGGTGATTTGGTTCTCCGGCTTGTGCAACAAAGAAAGCACAAAATTTCCCCAGTATGGGAAGGGCCCTTTTTAGTTAGTCGAGTATTGCACAATGGATTGTACTACTTAACTGACATGATGCCAGTCAAAGAAAGACCTGCTACTAAGAAGAGAAAGAGAGCTAGAGGCAGTACAAATCCGGATGAGTTAGAAAGACCATGGAATATTGCTCAGTTATGTCCCTTTTATTCTTAGTTTATCCTTCTTTGTAAACATATATATGTACATGTTCTGTGAGAAATAAAAGTTTTGGTTGCCTCAATTTTTTCTGAGAAGTTTTTACCATCTTATTTCCGAATGATCATGTCATAGTCGAAAATCCCAGAATGCTTGAAAGTACTTTATGCTCATGTTCGTTCTGGTTTAGATTTCCGATTCTAAAACTGCTACCCTCGGGTATAACTCTAAAAGTTTCTAGTCTTTACTTTGGTTATTTATCGGATTGCTGGATGCGGGCATTTTCCGAGTAGTGAATTGTTGGTACTAGAAGCCGGCTTTGTTTCCGAGTTTAAAATGGTTTAGCAATTGAGCTCCATTGCTCGGCAAAGTTTCTGGCAGAAGGTTTAGCCGGCTCATGAAAGGGATGAGGCGGAAAGCCAGATAAACGATAAGTATGGACGAAAAAATACAAGTGCTTATGTAAACATTTCAGGAACGCAAAAAGTTTAAAGCCAAAAGTGCTGAATAGATCAAAAGATTAGCACTAGCAAAATTATAGTACTGCATATTTACAGGCCCGTCGTGTTTTTCAGAATAACACAAATATTTCTGGCAATCTATGATGCAGGAGGAGAAGAAGGAGCTGCCGGCTCGCTGGATACACCGCCTTGGTATCGTTCCGAGATGTCCACATCCGAGGTGGTGCGTTCATTGTCGGAAACTTCTGCTGATTCTTCTAGAGGAGGAGGCGGAGTGTCCACGCGGGTGAAGAAAGGGGTCTCGTAGCTGGTCAAATCAGCCACGTGACACCCATATCCGGCACAGGAGTGCATGATGGCTTGAAGGTCCTGCTCCTGGCCGTCTTTATCTACTTTGCAGTACCCTCTAGTCACTTGCCATATTTCCATGTTTCCATGGTGGCTTATGACCATGGTGAGAGCGTTCTGCACCATAGTCCGCGCGTAGGACATGTTCCAATCCTGAACAAGTTGCGGCATCTCCTTTGCTTTGTCCCGCACCTGAAAATCTGACATGTTGTGCATGTCCGGAATCTTGAGAGCTTCGCCGATGTCCTCAAGGGATTGGCGGAAGTCATGAAGCAGGTTACCGACTTGGGTAAGCCGGTGGGTGCGAGGCTCGGTGGAAGAAGAGTCCGTCAAGTTCAGAGGACCTATACACAAAACAAGTTAAGAAAAATCCGACATTGATAGAAGTCGAAGAAAGAGGAAAAGTCAAACAGATGGAAGGTACCGAAAATGACGTCGTCAATTTTGGTCTTCTCTTCCCGAAGACTCTGGAGTTCAGCCCGGAGCGCCTCGGAAAGGTCCCTTTCTTTGCTAAGCTCATTATTGAGGTCCGAGATTTTTTGATCTTGAGCAGCGATCTTGCAATCACGCTCATTAGTAGCCATGGAGGAGGATTCAAGGATTTGAGCGATGCTTTTTTCATGATCCGCCTTGAGCTGATCCAGCTCTTGGCGAAGCTCGTTGTTCTCCACCACCAAAGTCTTGAGGTTCTCGACCTCTTCAATCATGGTGCAGGATTGTTTTACAAGCGCTGTAAGTCAAAAAGAACAACAGTTCAGGAAAAAATCGACTATGAAAACATGAAAGACAAGGTTTGAGTCTCGAAATGTTTACCTTCGGCCTCATCTTTGGAGACCTTAAGTTCAGCATTTTTAAGTCGGAGAGCCTTGATCTCTCTCCGCTTATCACAGACATTCTTCAACAAATCCTGGTTATAGAAACATACTTTCTGTAAGTTAGAATACCCAAAGTCACAAGTCTACTATAGACTTGGGCTAATATTTTTACAAATATCAGCATGAGCCTTGGGGGCTACACTAGTTCATTCTTTGGCATCCTAATGAAGCATAAACTCGGATTATATATCCTACTTCATGCTTGGGGGCTAGAGGATATGATATGAAATAAAGGAAAAACAGGAGTTGGAATTCCGACTTACATATTGTTCGCGAGTGAGTCTATCCAAACTCGCGTTCACTTCAACTGCAACCTTCTCAGCGAGAGTCAGAGGGGTCATAGGAGCAGTTGGAAGCTCCCCGGACCTGATCCTCTCGTTGCGAAGACGCACTTGGTCAAGAAGATCAGAGTGTTTGATGTCCTCTGCTTCTTGCGCTTCTTCTTCGGCAGATAAGTTTCTTTTCTCCAAGCATTGCCTGGCCAGCCGCTGGATCTCTTCAGCAGATTTCCGGGACAGGCCAAACTTGGCAAGTCCCGGATTGCTGATAAGGTTTTCGGCAAAGGTTTCTGCCGAGGGATCATTACCCAAAGAGGGTTCACCCTTATCTAAATCTGACTCACCCATGGTGACGTCAGTTTGCGATTCAAGGATCGTAGGCTCCATTGAAGGAGCCGGATCTTCTGCGGCAGCCGGAGAAATCACCGGCGTTGCGGAAGGTTGAGGGGCAGGAGTCGGAGGAGCCACGACAGGAGAAGCTATGGTAAGCTTCGTCTGCCGTAGGGGCTTCGAAGAAGTTCCCTTCCCCTTGCCCTTGATGAGCTGTTTAGCTCTGAGAATGTAATAAAGCCGGAAACATTACGTCTCAGAAGAAAATTCGAGTAAGGTACAAAGGCGGAAGTTGTGATTGAAAGATACCTCTTCACGACGGGCACCTCCTTTGTGCCAACAGCCACCGTTGGAGCTTTGCGCTTCTTGAGCGCAAGGTCCGGCAATGGAACCACCTCTGTCTCCTGAGAAAACTCCGGAGGATATCCTTCGAGCGGGGCAAATTCCGACTCGGGGAGCTCAGCAAGCTGAAAAGAAGAAGACATATCAGTATTGCAATGTAACTCGAAGATTGAAACACATAAAAAGGTGTACTGTTAGAAGCTTACCGGCACTACGGGGTTTTCCGTCGTATGCATATCCAGAGAAACCTCCGGGATCCTCCTCTCGATCCTCTCCCTTATCAGCCACTTGATCTGGCTTATATAGCCCTGCGTGGTGTAGGCTTTGGGGCTGATGCGGAGGGAGTCTTTCTTGGACAACGTGATGGAGTGCATCAGTCGATCTCTGTGGTACTGAAGGGGCTGGATCCGACGTGACACCCAGCATTTGACCAAGTCGGATCCCTTCAGTCCTTTATGTTTGATCAAGTATTCGATCCGCCTCTTAGAGAGGATCAGATCGTCAGTGAGAGCCGGAGGAGCCTCGTCCCAAGACGGTTGGGCCATGGCAGCTCCGTCGATGAAAGCCGACAAAGCAGTGGCTTTGCCGGGAGCCAGAATATCCCTATGATATAAGAATGTGGCTGGCCATTGTTTGACCGAGTCACTGGCTAGGATTTTGGGATATGCGCGCTCTTGTCTAAGCGAAAAACTAATAGTATCGGTAATGTAAGGAACACCGACAGTGATAGAGTTTCTCCGGACATGAAAATAGTACCGGAATAAGGTCAAACTCGTCCTAATGCCGAGAAATCCCTCACACAAAGAAGCGTAAGCACTCATCTCTAAAAGAGAGTTGGGAGGAAGATGGTGGAGTTGGACACCAAAATGGTCAATCACCTCGGAGAAGAACTCCGAGGGAGGGAATGACAAACCTCTGTCGAGGTGGGTGCCGAAGTGGACCCGCTCGCTGGTGCGCGGGTTGGGGACGGTTTCCTCGAAGCCGCTCCGCCAGTCGCCGGCGCGGAGGAGCCCTTCTGTCTCCATGTTCGAGCTTCGTCACGTAGTATGCAGGGATCCAGACCACGAAGCTTTCCTTCTCCGCCGCCATGCTGCACGCCGCCAAGCCGAAAGAGGAAGAAGAAGCCATTTCTCTAGCGAGCAGTTAACCTAGGATGGGCGGCGCTGGGGGTTTTTGGGGGAAAGCAGAGGAGCTCTATGCGCGCGGGAGAGAATTGGAGGAGAGGAAAAGGCAAAGGACAGCTAAAGAGAAGAGGAGAAGAATCCTCACCCCTTATATCCATCTAACCGCGCCAAGATTCGTGCAAATATTAGAGTGTAACTGCCACACGTCGTGGAAGGAACTGGGAAGGACCCACGCGATGATTACGTCGCCTCGATCTCCGTGCATGCATTGAAATGGCACCTCGATTCCGCAAACCACGGACCCACCAACGGTCGTGCTGACAGAATGCCTGTCAGATGACGTGACTTGACCATGACTTGTGTCAGGTGGCGTTAGAGACCAAGTTCCGACTTAGTTTGAAATCAAGCTGGAAAATCCGAGTAACCTGTTGATAGGTCTGACTTATTTTTAAGACCCAGATCGTATTTTTTGTTGTGAAGTTTTAGGAACCCTTCAAGATTCTGCAAGCCGAAGATCAAGCTAGACGATGATGAATCCGACTTTGGATCTTGGAGGCCTCCGGGGGCTGCTGTTGGGGATATACTTTCTGGGTATCCTCACAGCTCCTCACTGACCAGGGTGGCCCACTTTGGGTTAGAGCTTTGCTTCACCGGCGGCCCAGTCAGGGAGAGAAGACGGAGTCCAATCCGGCTACGGGAAGGCCCAGAAGACTTACAGACTTAGGCCCATAAGATTACTTGTAGTTCAAGATGTACTCTGTAACCGACTCTTAGTCGTAGCCGGATAGATCTCTCCTATAAACCCTAGGCCGGATATCTATATAAGCCGTCCTTGGGAGAGCCTTTAGGGCAACCCTCTAGACACCTCAATAGTCTGCAATCTCAACTCGCACAGGCGAACCCTTGTAACCCATATATTCCGCTCGCCAGACATCGGATTGCTAGCAGGAGTAGGATCCGTCCAAAGCCAGCGGATTCGAACCTGGGTAAACTTGTGTGCTCACCGTCCCGGAACACCGTACGTCTCACACCCCTCTCTTCCGCACGCCTCCAGGACCCCCTCATGGCGTACTTGTCATCAATCCGACGACAGTGCGGGCGCGAAATAGAGCGAGGGGGAAGAAACAGAGGGGTCTAGGGGAACCAGGGGCTCACCCTGAGCGTGATGGACATGACGGTGAGTCTGGGTATGGACGGGGTCGACGGTGAGGGCCACGGCAGCGGTCATTGGAGGCGGGGAAGACGGCGATGTTGCTGTTGATCTGGAGCGCCCGCGCTCGATTCCGTTGGAGGGAAGGGAGAACTCGACAAGGTGAAGCTCCAGAGGGCATCAACGAGGCATGGGGAGGCCCTAAGCGGTGGCGCTTCGATGGCGACCTAGGCTAGGGTTTGGCTGAGCGGGGGAACAGAGAGAGAGAGAGGCGCTAGGGAGGAAAAGTGATGTCCAGGGCGACAGAGGAGGCTCGACGGCGTCCTTATCCACCTCTAGGGCAGCAGCGGGAGCTCGAATCGCGGCGCAGGCGACGGACGGCATCAGCGAGGACAGCGAGCAGCTTCTCCGACGTGAGGAAGAAGAAAGAAGGAGCACGCTGGAAGGGGTACGGGCCGATTGGGCTACAGTTGGGCCGACTCTCAGGCCGCGGGAAAGCTTGGGCAGCAGGCTGCTGGCTGCGCGCTGAGCGGCGGTTAGCAGGAGGGTTAGCTGGGCTACGGCCCAGTTAGGATTAGCAACAGGTTCATTTTTAGAAAACCTTTTCTTTTTCTATTTTCTGTTTATTTGTTTGTATTTTCATTTTCAAAACTATTTTGAAGATTTCAAAAATACCAGAGGGTTTTGTAAAACTATTCATATATTATGAGGCCCTTTTAACATTTTGGGATTCACAACTTTTTGACCTTTTTCGAAATCTTTAAAACAATTCGAAAGGTTTTCAAAGAGAGAGGAGGAAATTAGGGTTTTACATTTATTCTTTGTATGCATTTTTAAGAGATGATGCTCATGAATGCACAAGCAAAGCCCTAAATAAACATTAGCTAAAACTGGGGTGTTATAGCTCTATCCCCCTTACGAGAATCTCGACCCGAGATTCCAAAGGTAGGAAGAGAGACAGGGAGAAAGAAACAGGGTCTCTTCTAAGGATAAGAGGGAACACACGAACAACACACAGAGTATCTCATGGTCAACTCATGAAGGAGTGTTCAAAACAACTCTGAGATGACAAACATGAAACACATCAAGGTAAAGGAGGAAACAAGAGGATATATGTTTTCAAGTTGTTAGATAACTGGTCTTCATAAGGATTGAGACCATGGAGTTTTAGAAGAGTTTAAGCTTCTAAAAAGGAAAGCTTTCAACAGAAAGAACATGACCACAGACTTCGAGAGATGAACCTCTACTAAATGGCTTAAGTAGAGCTTCAGGGATACAGAGATACGGATAACCAAGATGTTGATCTACTTTTGATACAGAAGGATCACTCGTCGTTCAACGGGAGGTCAATACAGAAAAGCGTTTTGCAGCGAGGACTCGTAAGAGTCACAAGGAACATGTAACAAGAGAAACTTTTGATTACCAAAATCATCGTCACTCTATGAACATGTTAGAGGAACGAAGGAAATTCTTTATTCATCCAGGTTTACCAAAATCTTTGCCAAAGATTGTGATATCACTTTACACCACCAGATAAATAGACAAGAAGATTCCTGATGACACGAGGAAAAATAAACTTCATTCTCAGACTTCAGTTACTTGGCACAACAAGGTGCTTGCCAACATAACAGGGTCTGGAGGATCGACCGAGAGACATTTAGCAACGCTACTTTAAATGTTCTCCTTGATGTTCAAGAAGGCAAACATCAAGTAAATGTCGGACTTCGGTTACAAAGGGAATCATAAGCACAACTCCTATAATGAATCATATAACATGCCTCATGAAGAGTGGTTGTTATTTGCTGACTCAAGAGAATATGGCAATAGGTCTTCCGGCTAATTGTGTCAACCATTACATCAATCTTGTCGAATTTACAAAGAAACCTATGTCAATTCCTTGAGGAACATGAACCATCATATTTGCTTGAGATTCAAATTTGGTTAGGTGTAATGATACTTTAGACTCAGCATGTTCGAATAGAAAGCTTTCTACATTTACCACAAAGGTAAAGTTACTGGAGGCTCAAGACATGGACTACAGTGTCAAGCTCCAATAGACTGAGCTATTGCTAGACCCATGCATTAACAACTTGTGAAATGATAGTTGCTTATGCATGAAGTACTTGCAACGAAACACAACTGGATCCTTAAGATATGGAGTTAACTCTACTCGAATCCACAGCGACATCTTTCAACAGTTGCACGTGAATCGAAGGAGGTTACTTATAACATCTAGAACACATTCTTTGAAATAACACGAAGAAGGTTCTTGAAAATTTTCAAACATTAATGCAAAATGTTGCATATGAGTATGTTCTAGTATGGAGAAGATAAGGATATTGTCGATGGGCTCAACAACAAACTTATCAAGATAATCCAGAAAGATGGACTCATATGTTGTATGTACAAGGAAATAATATTGGTCAGACCAAAGGACATGAAGATGTACTCAAGTGAAACATCCAAGTAGCAACATCATCAAGATAGTCCTTGAAACAGAGTTTGATTTGAAGATAACCCAAATCAAATCAAAGGTGGGGGAAGATAACATATCCAAGAAGGAAACACTATATTTCTTTAGCACGAACAAAACTAGACATCCCTTTAAGATGAACCAAGTTAGGTCGAACTTTTGTCTTACAACTCTCCGAGTTGTTGTTTAAGCTCAACCAACTAGTTCAGGGGTATTCAATACAGATTCTTGGAGAAGAGGCAGTTCAGAGAACTTGCTTGCTCAAGAACTTGACAACACGGTCATGCGGCAACATGGTGATACTTGTAGAGAGACATCTATAATATCATGAACCACCGATATGTCACTTAGTTCGAGAGGAAACTTGCTTGGTAAGGCAAGAATACATAGTCTTAGAGCTTCGTCACAAGCCTAACTCCTTGACCGAAGAGAACGTACCAGAATAACCAACATGGTAACACAGTAAAACTTCGCTTAGTGATAGGGTTAACCAATCACGCTAAAGATGACACAAATGTCCTTGGAGTTCAGAGCATTAATAATTGCTAAGAATCTCAGATGGTCACATCATTACGCACATGCATCATTCACGAGCGCGAAAGCTCGGAGGAAGGGTGGGTAAATATGTGTAAGAGCATCACTTCATTAAGAGGTCATGAAACTCAATACAATCTCTTAATATAAGTGGGTGTGATGCGCTAGGGTAGAACAGATAGAAGCTAATTAATGCCTCTTAATCTGCAGATTACAACACTTTGACCTGGTCCTAGATATGACAAGGTACTAGAGTTTGTTTGTCCTGGCATCCCGAAGTGGTTTGTCATGATGGACCACAAGAGTATCTTGCATCAGAAGACACCAATGCACATTACTACTTGGCTATCAACTGATAGACAAAGGTCAGAAACAACAAGGGGAAAAGAATCATGCTTAGGATAAAATCCCGAGATGTGGATGCATAGATTATCATTCTTCCGAAAACCAATGCAAAGAAGGGAGAGGTGTGGCAAAGTCACGAGTACAGATACGAGACTCATGAGGAGTACTCTGGTTGTGATCTTTTTGGTTTCATTAAACAACATCTGCCATAGCTAGTGGTAGGGGAAGTCCTCAATTGTCGAGATTCAATCACGACAAAGACCACCAGCTCGAAGGCCAGAATAATAGTACCAGCCATCCTGAGGTAATGTGTGAACATTAACGACAGGGGTCAACATAATGGACCTTGGGTTAAAGATCAGCTTCATGTACAAGATTCATAACACTAGAATCTAGCACAATCCGGGAATTCGGTACAAGTCCAAGGGTGAAAACCCGAGAAAGAAGTAACTACTATCTTAGTAGTACAGAGGGTACTACAAGGTAGTAACCACGAGGTAGCTTCCAAGAGAAAAAAACGACTTCCGAAGCACCTAAACAAACAAAAGGAGCCCCACAAGGTGACAAGAAACCTCGAAGCCTAGAACAGAACAATATGGATCCTTCAATATAATATTGTGGGTCCATAAGGTAGAGAGATCATGATGGAAAGAAATCTCTCAGGTGAAACAAAGCAAAGGGAACACAAAGAACACAACACACAACTCTAGAGAACTCTACACTAGGTCAACTGGCTGAGAAACGGCATGTCTAAAAGGCACCTAAGCTTTGAAAGACTAGGAAAGATATCAAAACTTTTCAAAGTCAACACAAGATAAGATGACCCAGAGTTAGAGCGAAACTGGATAAGGAGAAAAAGAAGCATACCAGAGTTTTCGCAAATACTTTTCATCTTTGAAATAGTTTTCACAAGCACTAGACTCAACATCGACCAATAGCAAGGTTTTCCTACGGTCGGTACTGCTCTGATACCAAGATCTATGACACCCCCGGGATCAGGGTTAAACAAATCCAGACCTTAGCCAAACATAAGCTTAACTTAGACCTCGAGGATATCCAGTGAGAAATCGGTAACAAAACAGTAACCCTGCGACACAAAAATTATTACAGCAAGCTCATAACTGAGCGAAGAACCAAAATATTACAAGCAGAGGTCACTGACCACAATAATCAAACAACGGAAGGCAAATTATGCTATTAAGTATAGCAAACTTAACAAATGGCCTAAGAGGCCTGAAGCATAACGATGACGTCCCAGCCCATAGATTCCAGGCTGCTGACCGGGAACCCCAAGCTACTCGTCGGTGTCGATGTCTTACCAAACTTGTCTTCAGGGGAACAATTACTCTGCTACAAAAGTATCAACAAAGAAAGGGTGAGTACAGGGTGTAGTCCGCAAGACTTATGGCTGGTGGGGTTATTTTGCATAAAGCCATCTTTGTTTATAAAACCAGAGGGAGAAGAATCTCGTCTAATCAAAGTATTTTAAAAGGGGATAAGAGAGCGACATCTCCAAAGAATTGATCATCATCTTTTAATATCCACCAAAGTAATACTCATCTCACAACTAGGATCACCCCCTTGTACCCAAGAGGAAGCATCCTTAAGCACACGTTGATCTGCCAAGTTTTACGATTAGGTTATAGTTCTCTATGATCTTAGAATTCGGTCACTGTTGCTCATAACCGTGAACACGGCTTTTCGAAAAGATTTAAACCTGCAGGGGTGTACAACTTTACCCACATGTACCAACTGACTCTTAATGCCACATGATTAGCCCTCTTCTTTGGAAGGCCGACAGAGGGTGGTTGGACATGACCTTTACCTTGCTTTCGCCAAGACCATGATTCACACCCTAAGGATGGTTCCGCCATAACGGGTCAAATCCCAAAGCCGGTCACAAGAGATGTGGGCGAGGTTGGTTTATCAGGGGCTCCATCGACCCCAAGCAACCTGGTCCATGCTTCCCTACCTGTATGAATGCACCTCCTTCACCGCCTTCGAGAACAACTAGAATGCATATGTCGAATGGAACGCCGAACTAGGTGACTCATGGAATCTGCTAGGCAAGTTAGTTACTCGTGAGGTTTTCCAGGCCCCGTGTGGCTGTACGCTTGTCTCGGTTCCAAAGGCAAGAACTTAGGTCCTAGTAGTGGCAATCATGGGACTGCAAAAACCACATCCCATCATGGCCTCCCATACAAGCCTTAGCATGTTTAACCTTTACCACTGATCTCACCTCATCAGTATACCTCGTTCTCCTGTCATACTAGATTCTCTGCATCTGATACATCATCTTGATGGACCAGCACTAACAGCTAAGCATGGCTAAGCAAGACATAGATAAGCTCTAGCAGTGCACACAAGCCAAACCTAGTTATGCTAGGAGTATTGGATCAGGTAATATAAGCTCAAGGGAGTAATGAAACAGATAGGATACTCTATTTATCAATAAAAGACCATAGTAGAATCGTATGCATCATGGCAGGAATGAAATACTTTCGAAATCATAGGATTGTATAATGGTGGGGCTTTGCTTGCCTTGTTTGTTGATACACAGATATAGATCTTCGAAAGCCTTGTACTTGACTTTGTTACAGTTGGTCAAGTATTATTCATCGGTGTTCGATGGTGTTGATCTCAGTCTTCGATCTCGATCTCATTATCGTATTCTACCGGGAAGAAGCAAACATCGGAAAGAAAGGGGAAACAACAATCAACACATGGCATCGATGCAATGCTCGAGCAAGGATGATGATATGACAAGTTAAATAGAGCTTAAATGAAACCCTAGGGATGCTCGACCATTTTAATCAGGGTCCGAGGGTCGCAAACCCTAGAATAGGGGAAACCCCGGAACACCTTGAGGGGTTGATTTAGTTCTCTAATTAAACTTGTAATAAAAGTTGTTGAACAATGCATGATATTGACGATATAGTGTAGATCTCATTTTTCTGAATATTTTGATATATTATACATATTTTTATGACTTATAATTAATTACTTATTGAATTTCTAGTATTTATCCTTTTCTGAAATTTAAAACAAAACTGGAAAAACCTTTTATACCGAGGTATTACCTAGCCATAGTGGCTGACCGAAGGGCCCCGGGCCACCTCAGCAGGGGAGAGGCCCACTGCCGGTTGACCACGCTGACCCAGCATGTTGACGTCATCATGACGTCGTTGTGATGTCAGCTCGACGGAGCTCCTCTCTAGTTGAGCACAGCCTCGGTGGGCTAGCGCGTGCGGGGCTGCTTGTCTAGGCGCGTCCGATGCGGGGGCGCATGCTGAGCAAAAAGGGGGCGGCGCCGCTAGGAAACTGTTCACCATGGACTTACCGGCGACATGGCCGAGCAGAGGACGGCGGTGGCGTATGGTGCGAGCGGGTTACAGAGCCAGAGGGGGAAAGTGGGGAGGTGCGTGAGCACGTTTGGCTCACCCTGAGGCTTCTTGTGTGCTCGGGGAAGGCTGGGGAGGCCGGAGGCGACGACATCGGCGGCGGCGCTCGGTGGTATACGGTGCAGGCACGAAATAGAGCGAGGGGGAAGAAACGGAAGGGTCCAGGGGAACCAAGGGCTCACCCTGAGCGTGATGTACATGACGGCGAGTCCGGGTATGGACGGGGTCGACGGTGAGGGCCATGGCGGCGGTCGTTGGAGGCAGGGAAGACGGCGATGTTGCTGTTGATCTGGAGCACCCACGCTCGATTTCGTTGGAGGGGAGGGAGAACTCGACGAGGCGAAGCTCCAGAGGGCATCGGCGAGGCATGGGGAGGCCCTAAGCGGCGGTGCTTCGACGGCGACCTAGGCTAGGGTTCGGCTGAGCGGGGGAACAGAGAGACATGCGCTAGGGAGGAAGAGTGATGTCCAGGGCGATAGAGGAGACTCGGCAGCGTCCTTATCCACCTCCAGGGCATTGGCGGAAGCTCGAATCATGGCACAGGCGACGGACGGCATCGGCGAGGACAGTGAGCAGCTTCTCCGATGCGAGGAAGAAGAAAGAAGGAGCACGCTGGAAGGGGTACGGGCCGGTTGGGCTGCAGTTGGGCCGACTCTCAAGTGCTGAGCAAAGAAAGCGGCGGTTAGCATGAGCGTTAGCTGGGCTACGGCCTAGTTAGGGTTAGCAACAGGTTTATTTTTAAAAAACCTTTACTTTTTTGTTTTCTGTTTATTTGTTTGTATTTTCATTTTCAAAACTATTTTGAACATTTCAAAAATACCAGAGGGTTTTGTAAAATTATTCAGATATTGTGAGGCCCTTTTAACATTTTGGGATTCACAACTTTTTGACCTTTTTCGAAATCTTTAAAACAATTCGAAAGGTTTTCAAAGAGAGAGGAGGAAATTAGGGTTTTACATTTATTCTTTGTATGCATTTTTAAGAGATGATGCTCATGAATGCACAAACAAAGCCCTAAATAAACATTAGCTAAAACTGGGGTGTTACACCCCAACCATAGCCTTAAGTTTAATGGTCCTCTTACTCCCATACATGCAACGTTCCGGTTCGCGTACTTAGTTTCTATCACTCCGGCAGAACTCCCCCCTTCCTTTTACGCATACTATAAATCCTATGATGTTTAATCCATGCACGCACAAATATAATGGACACCAAAGGACTGTACCATATCAACATACAACTCTAATGAACCAAAGACGTTCAACCATTCAATCAAAGAACAAAGAAACTACGCAAACATGACATAGATCATAGGATTATAACTTATAGCATCAAACACCATGTTTACATAGGACGGTACAGAGGTGTGTGGGAAGATGAACCACTGCATACTAGGAGGATTAAGTGATGGAGATGGCGGTGAAGATGGTGAAGAGGGCGGCGGCGGCGCCGGGACTCCTTCCCCGCTGTCGGTATCATGGGGGAGCACCGTCCCTTAGCCCCCTTCCTTCATGGCTTCTTGGGAGCCCTCCCCCATGGATATGGGATCCATGGGGGAGGCAAAAACGTGGCTTTGGTGGCTGCAAATTGTGGGTGGAGGTGTCTTGGGCGAATTAGGTTTCCTCCCTTTATATAGCTTCTCGGATTCCCGTCACCCCATCTTGGGCTGTAGTAAATCGGGCCTAGAGGGCCTGTCCGGACTCGGAATCAGCTAAATTTTATGTCCAGAACGTTTGTCGTGAAATTTCCCACAACTTTGTAGTTGAAGAGTTTTCCGTTTGATGCCATATTCGACTCGAAACATGACCATCTTCAAAAAGAGTTCTGAGACAGATTTCTGGAAAAATCCCAATTTGACTCCAACAAGATTTCCACTTGTATTTTTGGTAATTCCTACACATCAAAGTGTAAAACAAGAACATTGTGCACTTTTGCAACTATTAGTAGGTTACTCCAAATAAATCATAAACTTTATACAAAAAGGAGTGTCAAAAGCATATTATTAGCATAAAATCATCAAAAATTATAGATATGTTATGGACGTATCAACATCCCCCAAGCTTAGTTCCTACTCGTCCTCGAGTAGGTAAATGATAAAAACAATATAATTTTTGAGGAGACATGCAGACAACACAATCTTGATCATCATTATTGTAAAAGCGTTGATAGTTGAGATAAAATGTACTCTAAACATGAACATGAAAGATAGAGTTCTAACAATATAGTAACTATGTTGTAACATGAAAATGTACAAACAAAAGATCATGAATAACAATGCATTGAAAGACGCTTGTTTGTTTCACATACAGAAAACATAATAAGAGTGGTATTCAGCTTGTCCCTCATGGTATAGCAAAACATAAATGCATAAGACACCTTCAAAGTTTATAAGGGTGACTAGATACAAACAGTTTAAGAACAAGCAATATCAAAGTTATGAATCAATCAACAAGTCTTGGGACAATGCACATTAAACTAAGAATGGCCACTATGCTCTCTCAATAGGTGCATAAAGATAAAAGATGGGGACTCAACATAAAAGTAAAAGAAAGGCCTTCATAGAAGGAAGCAGGAATTCAAGTCTCATAAAGAGCTTCCAAAAATTATGGTACTTATTAGCTTTCAGCTCTCATTGCCCCTATCATAAGCATCTTGAAGTGATCATGGTTAAAGTGAACAAACTATGGAGTATATGTTTGACAAAGTATAAGTTGGAAATCTCATGTCCCTTGAATACGAGGGCCGCTCCTCATGCTACTCCAGTTTAGTTACCGGTAAGTTCTTGTTATAATAAGTACATGTGTATCATAGGGAACCGCCAACAGGGTACCCTTGTCCGATGATACGGAAGAATCCCCATATCAAAATGACAAGGCAAGTAGACAACGAGCATCTTAGCAATCTTCTTATTTACCATGGGAAAATGGTTCTTTTTCTCTCTTTCCTCTTTTCTCATCTTTATTTTTCTTTTTTTCTTTTTCTCTTTTTCTCAATCTCCATCTCTTTTTTATAAGAAGAATGCTTCATAGATTGCTCATTATGGTTACACTGCAGGTTTCCACCATGATTAGGCATGGATTAGACCAATGGCCCAGGCGTTTCTCTAACACACATACATAACTCCATGGACTTACAAGCCCCCCTTTCATTTCACACTGATGACATCCATAGGAAAAAGAGCATGATATCAACTGGGTACAATGTACAAGTGCAATGTTGAAAGCGTTCCCCATGATAGCATGGTTCTGCTAATCCCCAACATATAAGTGCAAGCATATACAACATAGACGACACAATGGTTCAAGTTTATTAGGGGCAATAAAAGTAAAGTGTGTCATCAAGTTTGTGAGAGCTTTAATCACTAGTTTTCTCATAACAAGTTTAATTCGGAAGGTAGATAAAAACATGAATATACTTGGAATAGTAAATGGTAATAGGTAGGTATGGTGGACTCTTTGAAATAACTTGGTTTTATTTGGAGTTGGATGCATGAGTGGAACTCATACTTGGTTATGGAGGCTAGCAAAAGACTGGGAGCGACCAACTAAGAGAGAAATAATGGCCATAATCATGCAAAGTGACAAAACATCATTAATTGAAGCATAAAGTTATATTACAAGTCAAAAACTAAAGCATCATAGAGGCTATGGTGACTTGGGATAGTCTTAACATGGTGTGAGCATGCGCCAAGTTAACCCAAATAAATCATTGATGGCTCAATGCACGGCGCCCAGAAAAATGCTTGTTGGCGGTGTTGATGTAGAGCTCGTTGGGAACCCCAAGAGGAAGGTATGATGAGCACAGCAGCAAGTTTCCCTCAGTTATGAAACCAAGGTTTAATCGAACCAGTAGGAGCAAGGAAACACCCCAAAGGTGTTACTAGCTGAGCTTTGGCAGGGCGCACTATCGGTGCTAGTAGCAACCTGTAGACCTGCACAACACAACCATAATTTTGTCCCCAACTTGCGATGAGGTTGTCAATCTCACCGTGTTTTGCGGAAAACAAAGGATTAAACGTATCGAATGGAAAGAAGTAAAAGTTTGCAGAAAGTAAACACAAAGCAGTAAAAGATTGTAGATTGTATATAAAAGACAAGGACCGGGATCCATAGTTCACTAGAGGTGGCTCTCCTTAAGATAGATAACATGCTGGGTGAACAAATTACAGCGGGGCAATTGACAAACACCGAGAAAGCAATACATGCATATACTAATCATCTTGACTCCTTTGATACTTGATTGGGCATTACAACATAATACATAGACCGCCATCCAACTGCATCTATGACTAATAATCCACCTTCAGGTTATCATCCGAACCCCCTCTAGTATTAAGTTGCAAGCAACAGATTATTGCTTTACAAACTGCGTGTAAAGTAAACAATACGATTGTTCTATGAACAAAGGATTGTTGTTTTCTCCCTAGTAGCAACAACACATCTAGTACCTTAGAGATTTCTGTCACTTCCCCAGATTACCAGAGGCATGAACCCACTATCGAGTATAAATACTAACTCTTGGAGTTGCTAGCATCTACTTGGCCAAGATAGCTACTAACAACGGAAAGCATGCAAGATCACAAATAACAAAGACATGATAGAATCAATAATTAATCTAAAATAGCATCTCAATATCCATCGGATCTCCGCAAACACAACATGTATGATTACAAATAGATGATCTTGATCATGAACGGAGCTCACAAGATCTAAACATGAAAGCACAAAGGAGGAGAACCAGCCATCTAGCTACTACATGGATCCGTAGTCCAAGGATGAACTACTCACGCATCACACCAAAGGCTTGCATGATGATGAAGAAGGCCTGTGGTGAATTCCCTCTCGGCGGGGTGCCGTGAAGAGCTTCAGATCCTCCCGATCTAGGGATGGAGATGACGGCTGCATGACTCTTCGTGGATTTTGATCGGGCACTTAGGGTTTCGTCCCCGAGGGAAATATATAGGCGGAAGGAGAGGCCGAGGGGTGCGGCTGGCCACACCATCCTCGGGCGCTGCCAGGCCTGGCCGCGTGTGGTGTGGCCGCCCGGCCCTTCTCTGTCTCGCATTCTGGCACTTGATCCCTTCCGGAAAAATAGGCACTTTGGCTTTTGTCCCGTCCAATTCTGAGAATATTCATTTTCTGACTTTCCTGGAACCAAAAACAGCAGAAAACAGGCAGCTGGCACTGTGGCTCTTGTTAATAGGTTAGTCCAAGAAATCATAAGAAAAGGACTCCAAAGTTGGAACAAAACACAAGATAATGGATAAAACCAAGCATGGAACATCAAAAATTATAGATACATTTGCAATGTATCAACATCCCCAAGCTTAACTCCTGCTCGTCCTCGAGTAGGTAAGTGATAAAAATAAAGAATAATTTTTGAGGTGACATGCACCATCAAAGACTTGATCAAAGTATTTGCAAAACATTCAAAGCTGGGATCATAGTACTTCAATCATAACATGAAAGACAAAGTTCTAGCAATAAGCAAAGAAACTATGATGCAACATGAAGAGGCACAAACAAAAGATTTATGAATAACAATGTTTTGCAAGACATTTGTTTGTTTCACATAAAGAAAACATAGCATAATAGTATTCAGCTTATCCCTCATAGAGTAGCAAATATAAATGCATAGGACACCTTCAAAGTTCATAAGAGTGACTAGATACAATAGTTTAAAACAAGCAATATCAAAGTATGCATCAATCAACTAGTCTTGGGACAATGCACGTAGAACTAAGAATGGCCACTATGCTCTCAAAGTAGGTGCATAAAGTTAGAAGGTGGAGACTCAATATAATGGTGGAAGAAAGGACTTTTGTAAAAGGAAGTAGGGATTAAAGTCTCATAAAGAGCTTCCAAAAAATATGGTACTTAAAGCTTTCAGCTCTCATTGCCCCTATCATAAGCATCTTGAAGTGATTAAGGTTAAAGTGAACAAACTATGGTGTACATGCTTGACGAAGTATAAGTCAGAAATCTCATGTCCCTTGTATACGAGGGCCGCTCCTCATGCTACTCAAGTTTAGTCACCGGTAAGTTCTTGTCATCGTAAGTACATGTGTATCATAGAGAACCGCCAACGGGGTACCCCTTGCCCGATGATACGGAAGAATCCCCATATAAAAATGACAAGGCAAGCAGACAACAAGCATGTCAGCATTCTTCTTATTTACCATGGGAATATGGTGCTTTTTTCTCTCTTTCCTCTTTTCATAGTATCTTTTTTTTCTTTTCTCTTTTTTCTCAATATAGGACTCTTTTTTTTATAATAAGAATTCTTCATAGACAGCTCATTATGGTTACGCTGCAGGTTTCCACCATGTCAGCATGGATTAGACCAGCGGCCCAGGCGTTTCTCTAACACATATATATAACTCCATGGACTTACAAGCTCCCCTTTCATTTCACACCTACGACATCCATATACAAAAGAGCATGATATCAACTAGGTACAAGTACCAAGTGCAATGTTGAAAGCATTCCCCATGAAAGCATGGTTCTGCTAATTCCCAAAAAATAAGTGCAAGCATATACAACATGACACAATGGTTCAAGTTTATTAAGGGCAAGTAAAGTAAAGTGTGCCATCAAGTTCGTGAGAGCTTTAATCACTAGTTTTCTCATAACAAGTGGAAGGTAAACAAAAGCATGAATATACTTGGAATAGCATAAGCTAGTAGGTAGGTATGGTGGACTCTTTGGAATAACTTGGTTTAGGGAGTTGGATGCATGAGTGGAACTCATACTTTGTTGTGGAGGCTAGCAAAAGATTGGGAGCGACAAACTAAGAGAGCAATAATGGCCATATTCATGCAGAGCGACAAAACATCATTGATCAAAGCATAAAGTGATACTACAAGTTGAAAACTAAAGTATCATAAAGTCTATGGTGACTTTGGATAGTCATAACATGGTGTGAGCATGTGCCAAGTCAACCCAAATAAAGCATCAAAGGAGAATACCACTATACTATGCTTTAATATGCTAAAATAACGCATGATTCATCCAAGGCACATTAAGCAATCTCAATTGTTTATAACAAGTCATGCTACAGCAAAGAATACTAAGCATAAAGCCAAAACAATATCAAGCATGGCATGACAAAGCATAGGCCATAGTCAAAAACAAGCTCTTTTTACCACATAAGCATGAACTTTCCTACTCTTTTCCAAACCAAACCAAACTATTTGCAAACCAATGTATCAAAGAGGGGGTCCAAACAATTTATTAATAAAACTAAGAAAACCAAGAAAACTAAAAACCAAAACAAAAACGAAAAAGAAGACACTCCAAGAAAAACACAACTGTGCATGAAACAATAAAAATGAAGCGTTTGGAAGGAACCTGGAATTTTTATTGATGAAGAAGGGGATGCCTTGGGAATCCCCAAGCTTTGACGCTTGTACTTCTTGGATATTTCTTGGGGTGACACGCGTGGCATCCCCAAGCTTGAGATTTAGTCCATCCTTCATCTCATTACTCATTCCTTCCATACATCTAAAAAATTTCCTTCATACAAAACTTCACACAATCTCATTAGCAACATTAGTGCACTTAAGATAAATAAGTCTTAAGGTTCAGTTATAACACCAAATAAACTTCCATTATAACACTATCTACTGTAGCACTTCCCTCAAAAAGATCAATTCCCCAAAAGAACTCAAAAAGGAACCCACAAGAAGCAAATGCAGAAAATGGCAGAAATCTGTCAAAACAGACCAGCAGGTAAAGACGAATTTTTTCGAAGACCTTCTGTTGCTTAAATCAAAAAGTGTTGAACTAACGAAAGTTAGATAACAACCTGGGTCAGGAGCACAAAAAGTTACAGCTCAATCTGACATACAGAGCTCCCTCACGAAGTTTTACGGTGAAGCAGAAGAATCTGTTTCGGGACAGCAACTTTCCCAATCATTACTTCACTCTCATTAGAGGTTACTCTTGGCACAAAAACCAAATAAAAAGGATAAGGAGTGGTTATTACTGAAGTAATAACTTTCAAGACTCATCTAAAACTCTTGGATTATCTTCCAACAAGTACTTTTCTTTAACGCCTTTAAGTTAGGCTTAAGAAGCAAAGAAAGAATCACGTGTTCTCAAGTGAAGAATCGTTAAAACCAACTTTCTTGCCCTTACCTCTCTTATTTTTGTTCTTAACCTTTGGGAAAATGTGATTGTTTGGTGGAGAAGAAAGGTGCATAGTCCCCTTTCCCACATCTATTATTGCTCCAAGGAGTTCTAATAGGGACCTTCCAAGTGTAATTTGTCCTTTTCCTGCACATTCAATAACAAGATAATTAGTAGAAACCATTTTCCCAAGGATCTTTGTAAACACTCCTTCAGCTATTCCAATAGGAAATAAGGTAGCATTATCAGCAAGAGATATTTCTTTTCCTCCTTCAGTAAGCCCCCAAAGATTCAAAGATTCATAAATATCTTTGGGCATAAGACAAAATTCAGACATGATATCGCAGCGGGCTTGAAAAGTTTCGGTGTTTATCTCAATATTTACTGTAGGGAGCCACTTTGATGGTTCAGCATTTATTGGAACGTAATTGTGATGCTCCCTAAGCGTATTATAGCAACTTTCTAAGCTAGTAGTGCTAGCCTCAAGAGTGTTCAACCTAGCAAATATTTTTGCGAAAGAAATATCAGTTTGGCTAGGCATGTTGTAAGTGAGGATCAATTTATTTATAGCATTAATAGCATCATACTCATTACATTGGAGGAAATCTCCTCCCACAATAGCATCTAAAGCATATCTATAGCAAAGAGCAATCCCAAGGTAAAAACTGCTAAGGAACAAGCCTTGAGTCATTTTAGGCTCAGATTTTTCATGTAGATCAGAGATTCTAGACCAAGCTTCCTTAAAATTTTCCTCAATTCCTTGTTTAAAAGTGAAAATCATTTCCTCAGGTGACATAGTGATTGGAGCAAGGCTAGACATAGTGGCAACTCAAGATAGGAACTAATTTTTTTGTGTTTTTGAAATCAGAAAGCAAACTAGTAAAACTATTTTTTTGTGTGGGTTTTGAAGAACAAAACAAGCAAACAAAGCAAAAAGAAACAAAGCAAAACAAAAACAACAAAGTAAAGAGATTGGTTATGAGGGACTCCCCTTGTGAAGATGTCCTTGACTCCCCGGCAACGGCGCCAGAAAAATGCTTGATGGCTCAATGCACGGCGCCCAAAAAAATGCTTGTTGGCGGTGTTGATGTAGAGCTCGTTGGGAACCCCAAGAGGAAGGTATGATGAGCACAGCAACAAGTTTCCCTCAGTTATGAAACCAAGCTTTAATCGAACCAGTAGGAGCAAGGAAACACCCCAAAGGTGTTACTAGCTGAGCTTTGGCAGGGCGCACTACCGGTGCTAGTAGCAACGTGAAGACCTACACAACACAACCACAGAACTTTGTCCCCAACTTGCGATGAGGTTGTCAATCTCACCGTGTTTTGCAGAAAACAAAGGATTAAACGTATCGAATGGAAAGAAGTAAAAGTTTGCAGAAAGTAAACACAAAGCAGTAAAAGATTGTAGATTGTATATAAAAGACAAGGACCGGGATCCATAGTTCACTGGAGGTGTCTCTCCTTAAGATAGATAACATGTTGGGTGAACAAATTGCAGCGGGTCAATTGACAAACACCGAGAAAGCAATACATGCATATACTAATCATCTTGACTCCTTTGATACTTGATTGGGCATTACAACATAATACATAGACCGCCATCCAACTGAATCTATGACTACCAATCCACCTTCAGGTTATCATCCGAACCCCCTCTAGTATTAAGTTGCAAGCAACAGATTATTGATTTACGAACTGCGTGTAAAGTAAACAATATGATTATTCTATGAACAAAGGATTGTTGTTTTCTCCCTAGTAGCAATAGCACATCTAGTACCTTAGATATTTCTATCACTTCCCCAGATTACCAGAGGCATGAACCCACTATCGAGCATAAATATTAACTCTTGGAGTTGCTAGCATCTACTTGGCCAAGATAGCTACTAACAACGGAAAGCATGCAAGATCACAAATAACAAAGACATGATAGAATCAATAATCAATCTAAAATAGCATCTCAATATCCATCGGATCCCCGCAAACACAACATGTATGATTACAAATAGATGATCTTGTTCATGAATGGAGCTCACAAGATCTAAACATGAAAGCATAAAGGAGGATAACCAGCCATCTAGCTACTACATGGATCCGTAGTCCAAGGATGAACTACTCACGCATCACACCGGAGGCTTGCATGATGATGAAGAAGGCCTCCAGGGTGAATTCGCCTCTCCGGCAGGGTGCCGGGAAGAGCTTCAGATCCCTCCCGATCTAGGGATGGAGATGACGGCGGCTACAGACTCTTTCGTGGATTTTTGATCGGGCACTTAGGGTTTTCGTCCCGAGGGCAATATATAGGTGGAAGGAGAGGCCGAGGGGGTGCCTGGGCTGGCCACACCACCCCCTGGCGCGGGCCAGGCCTGGCCGCGCTGCCAGGTGGTGTGGCCGCCCTCTGTCCCTTCTCCATCTCGTATTCTGGCACTTGATCCCTTCCGGAAAAATAGGCACTTTGGATTTTGTCCCGTCCAATTCCGAGAATATTCATTTTCTGACTTTCTTGGAACCAAAAACAGTAGAAAACAGGCAGCTGGCACTGTGGCTCTTGTTAATAGGTTAGTCCAACAAATCATAAGAAAAGTACTCCAAAGTTGGAACAAAACACAAGAAAGTGGATAAAACCAAGCATGGAACATCAAAAATTATAGATACGTTTGCAATGTATCAAGCATCAAAGGAGAATACTACAATATTATGCTTTAATATGCTAAAACAACGCATGATTATTTCAAGGCACATTAAGCAATCTCAATTGTTTGTAACATGTCATGCTATAGCAAAAATCACTAAGTATAAAGCCAAAACAATACCAAGCATGACATGACAAAGCATAGGCCACAGTCAAAAACTGAAGGAAATATGCCCTGAGAGGCAATAATAAAGTTGTTATTATGTATTCCTTGTATATGATAGATGTTTATTTTGCATGCTATAATTGTATTGATAGGAAACCTCAATACATGTGTGTTTAATAAACAAAAAGGGTTCCTAGTTATGCCTCTCTTATAGACTAGCTTGTTGATTAACAAGATGATCAAGATTTCATGATCATGGACATTGGATGTTGTTAATAACAAGTTCACAGCATTTGTGAAATGATGTGATGAACATTCATCTGAAGTATAGTATTATGATCAAGTCATTATGTTTATGTTGCTATAACATCATACGAAGTAATCTTTATCCTTAGACCATGAGATCATGTTAATTGCTAACAGCAGAAGAGTATCTTCATAACATCAAACGTCACACCGTAACAGGGTGACTATAAAGGTGGGTTCAGTACTACGAAGGTGTTATGTTGAGGATCATGGATCAAGAGAGGAATTTGTCAATCCCGATGACGGATAGATATACTCTAGGCCCTCTCGGTGATATCACATTAAGATAGCTTGCAAGCAAGTGATGTGATCACTAGAATGTTATATCACGGGAACAAGAAAAGAGTGCATGTCGGTAACGAGATCAAACTAGGTATTTGGATACCGATGATCGAATCTCGGACATGTATTATATCACGAGACAAAGGGATTAAGTTACTAGCGTTAAAGGTTCTCACGATCAGAGAAGTCATCATTGAATGTGTAGGAGTCAGTATGGATCTCTAGGTCCCGCTTCTGATTATTGATCTGAGAGGAGTCTCAATCATGTCTGCATTATTCGCGAACCGTAGGGTGACACACTTAAGGGTTTCTGGACACCATTTAGGATCACATATGTTTCAGACAAAAGGTTTACAAAGCACAGGAAATGTTTCGATAGAAACAAGAATTATTTCGATAGAAACCAGAATTGATTTAGGTGAAATTGCAAAAAGTGGTTCTGCATGTGATATTGAAATGTTGCAAGGGGTTTTATGTGAATGTTTTTTAATTAAAGTAATTAAAAAATCTGAATAAAATAAATAAAAGAGTTTTATTAATTGAGAGTTGTATTAAATTTGGTGGAAATTTAATGCATGTGAGTGGAACTTTCGGTGGATC
This sequence comes from Avena insularis, assembly GCA_023614405.1. Classification (NCBI taxonomy): domain Eukaryota; kingdom Viridiplantae; phylum Streptophyta; class Magnoliopsida; order Poales; family Poaceae; genus Avena; species Avena insularis. The sequence goes on from CM042684.1 coordinate 299,728,624, forward strand.
TTGAATTGATGTGAGTGGAGCTTCCACCACATGAATGAGGAAGAGGAGGGGGCTCCCTCCTTGGCCGCCGGCCATAGTAGGGGAGGAGTCCCCCCTCTCCTATAAAAGGCCCCCCTCTCCTCCCTCACAATGCACACCTCCTCATGAAGGATCTCTCTCCCCCTCTAGATATTTCCCCATGGTCTCTGATTAGCGAGATACATGTTCCAGGTGGCCTTGCGTCTAGAAGGAGTTGCTGCTTCCGCTAATTCGCTGGAGCGAGGAGGTGGAGGTTGTCTGGTGGCTTGAACGTGTGTGCGAGGACGGATGCGCTGCTGATTTGTGGCGCTCGGACTTCCACACGATCTTGAGATCGGCAAGCGTACGACTACATCAACCACGAGTTCCTAATCGTTAACAAAACTCGTTGTCTTCGAGGGTACGTTCTCCATGGATGTTTGTCCACCCGTTGCTCTATATCTAGTAGATAGATCTTGGCGTATAGTTCTCATCATAGGAAAGTATCTTAGTTACGAGTTTAGCACACATATGAAAGACTGTGGAATAGTTTCACAACTCACGCCTGCCGGAACACCACAACGTAATGGTGTGTCGGAATGTCGTAATCGTACTTTAGCGGATATGGTTCAATCTATGATGTCTCTGACTGACTTGCCACTGTCATTTTGGGGTTATGCACTGGAAACCGTTGCATTCACTTTAAATAGGGCACCATCTAAATCCGTTGAAACGACACCGTATGAATTATGGTTTGGAAACAAACTTAAGCTGTCATTTCTTAAAGTTTGGGATGCGATGTTTATATGAAGAAACTTCAACCGGATAAACTCGAACCCAAAGCGGAAAAATGCGACTTCATAGGATACCCTAAGGAAACGATTGGGTATACCTTCTATCACAGATCTGAGGGCAAGGTTTTTGTTGCCAAGAATGGATCCTTTCTTGAGAAGGAGTTTCTCGCAAAAGGCGTGAGTAGTCGGAAGGTAGAACTCAAAGAGGTTATTGAACCTTCTCTTCATGAATTGGCGAGTGGCGCAGGACCGGAAGTTGTTTCGGAGTTGACTTCACCTGATGAAGAGAGAGCAAATGATAATGATCATGAAACTCTGAAAGAGGATACTACCAAACCTCGCAGGTCAAGCAGGACACGTGCAGCTCCTAAACTGTACGGCAATCCTGTTATGAATTTCATGATTGATGAAATAGATGACCCTGTGATGTATGAAGAAGCGATGATGAGCCATAATTCCAACAAAGGTCTAGAAGCCATGAAATCCGAGATGGAATCCATGTACGAAAACCAGGTTTGGACCTTGGTGGACTTACCTCACGATCGAAAGGATGTTGAGAATAAATGGATTTTCAAAAGAAAAACTGATACTGATGGTAATGTGACCATCTATAAAGCTCGACTTGTCGCAAAGGGGTTTTGACAAATTCAAGGAGTTGACTACGATGATACATTCTCTCCCATAGCGATGCTAAAGTCGGTTAGGATTATGTTAGCAATTGCTGCATATTTCGATTATGAAATATGGCAGATGGATGTCAAAACTGCATTCCTCAATGGTAATATTGAAGAAGAGTTGTATATGATACAACCTAAGGGTTTTGTCGATCCTAGGGATGCTGATAAGGTATGCAAACTTCAGCGATCCATCTATGGACTGAAGCAAGCATCCCGGAGTTGGAATCTCCGCTTTGATGAGGTGATCAAAGAGTTTGGATTTATCCAAACTTATGGAGAGGCTTGTATTTACAAGAAAGTGAGTGGGAGCAATGTGGCATTTCTAATATTATATGTGGATGACATATTATTGATTGGAAATGATATAGATCTTTTAAACAGTGTTAAAAGTTATCTAAACAGCAAATTTTCGATGAAAGACCTTGGTGAAGCTTCATATATATTAGGCATTAAAATCTATAGAGATAGATCAAGGCGCCTAATTGGGTTATCGCAGAGTACATACCTTGATAAGATATTGAAGAAGTTTAATATGGACGGAAGTAAGAAGGGGTTATTACCTATGTTGTAAGGCAAGAGATTGAGTAAGACTCAAAGTCTGGCTACGGCGGAAGAAAGAGAGATAATGGATAAGATCCCCTATGCCTCAGCCATAGGCTCTATAATGTACGCCATGCTATGTACAAGACCGGATGTGGCACATGCTATTAGTTTGACTAGTAGGTACCAATCTGATCCAGGTTCGGAACACTGGATAGCGGTCAAGAATATCCTTAAGTACTTTAGAAGAACTAAGGATATGTTTCTTGTATACGGAGGTGAAGAAGAGCTAGTCGCTAAGTGTTATGTTGATGCTATCTTTGACACCGATCCAGATGACTCTAAGTCTCAATCCGGATACGTATTTCTCTTGAACGGGCGGCGATTAGTTGGAGGAGTTCCAAACAACTGTGGTGGCTGGATCAACGATTTGAGGCGAATATGTTCTTTGCTTGAGCGGCGCAGGAAGCGGTTTGGATGAAGGAGTTCATAACAGAACTAGGTGTGGTTCCTAGTGCATTGGACCCAATGGTGATCTATTGTGACAACAATGGAGCCAAAGCCAACGCCAAGGAACCAAGGTCTCACAAGAATTCCAAGCATATTAAGCGCCGGTTTCACTCCATCCGTGAGCATGTCAAGGATGGAGACATAAAGATTTGTAAAGTGCACACGGACCTGAATGTAGTAGATCCGTTGACTAAAGTTCTCCCTAGGGCAAAACATGATCAACATTAGAGCTCCATGGGTGTTAGATTTATCACTATGTAAACTAGATTATTGTCTCTAGTGCAAGTGGGAGACTGAAGGAAATATGCCCTGAGAGGCAATAATAAAGTTGCTATTATGTATTCCTTGTATATGATAGATGTTTATTTTGCATGCTATAATTGTATTGATAGGAAACGTCAATACATGTGTGTTTAATAAACAAAAAGGGTTCCTAGTTATGCCTCTCTTATAGACTAGCTTGTTGATTATCAAGATGATCAAGATTTCCTGATCATGGACATTGGATGTTGTTAATAACAAGGTCACAGCATTTGTGAAATGATGTGATGAACATTCATCCGAAGTATAGCATTACGATCAAGTCGTTATGTTTATGTTGCTATAACATCATACGAAGTAATCTTTATCCTTAGACCATGAGATCATGTTAATTGCTAATACCAGAAGAGTATCTCGATAACATCAAACGTCACACCGTAACAGGGTGACTATAAAGGTGGGTTCAGTACTACGAAGGTGTTATGTTGAGGCTCATGGATCAAGAGTGGAATTTGTCAATCCTGATGACGGATAGATATACTCTGGGCCCTCTCGGTGATATCGCATTAAGATAGCTTGCAAGCAAGTGATGTGATCACTAGAATGTTATGTCATGGGAACGAGAAAAGTGTGCATGTCGGTAACGAGATCAAACTAGGTATTTGGATACCGATGATCGAATCTTGGACATGTATTATATCACGAGACAAAGGGATTAAGTTACTAGCGTTAAAGGTTCTCACGATCACAGAAGTCATCGTTGAATGTGTAGGAGTCAGTATGGATCTCCAGGTCCCGCTTCTGATTATTGATCTGAGAGGAGTCTCAATCATGTCTGCATTATTCGTGAACTGTAGGGTGACACACTTAAGGGTTGTCGGACACCATTTAGGAGCAAATATGTTTCAGACAAAAGGTTTGCGAAGCGCAGGAAATGTTTCGATAGAAACAAGAATTGTTTCGATAGAAACCGGAATTGTTTCGGGTGAAATTGCAGAAAGTGGTTCTGCATGTGATATTGAAATGTTGCAAGGGGTTTTATGTGAATTTTTGTTAATTAAAGTAATTAACAAAATTCTGAATAAAATAAATAAAAGAGTTTTATTAATTGAGAGTTGCATTAAATTTGGTGGAAATTTAATGCATGTGAGTGGAACTTTGGGTGGAGCTTGAATTGATGTGAGTGGAGCTTCCACCACATGAATGAGGAAGAGGAGGGGGCTCCCTCCTTGGCTGCCGGGCATAGTAGGGGAGGAGTCCCCCCTCTCCTATAAAAGTCCCCCCTCTCCTCCCTCACAAAGCACACCTCCTCGTGAAGGATCTCTCTCCCCCTCTAGATATTTCCCCATGGTCTCAGATTAGCGAGATACGTGTTCCCAGTGGCCTTGCGTCTGGAAGGAGTTGCTGCTTCCGCTGATTCACTGGAGCAAGGAGGTGGAGGTTGTCCATTGGCTTGAATGTGTGTGCGAGGACGGATGCGCTACTGATTTGCGGCGCTCGGACTTCCACATGATCTTGAGATTGATAAGCGTACAACTACATCAACCACGAGTTCCTACTCGTTAATAAAACTCGTTGTCTTCGAGGGTAAGTTATCCATGGATGTATGTCCACCCGTTGCTCTGTATCTAGTAGATAGATATTGCGTATAGTTCTCATCGTAGGAAATTTTTTGTTTTCTTTGCTGCGGACCCAACAAAAACAAGCTCCTTTTACCACTTAAGCATGAACTTTTCCTACTCTTTTCCAATCCAAACCAATCTTATTTGAAAATTAATGTATGAATGAGGGGGTCCAACCAATTTAATAAAGCAAACTAAGAAAACCAAGCAAATGAAAACCAAAAAGGAAAACGAAGACGCTCCAAGAACAACACAACTGTGCATGAAACAATAAAAATGAAGTGTTTGGAAGAACCTGAGATTTTTATTGATGATGAAGGGGATTTCTTGGGCATCCCCAAGCTTTGACGTTTATACTTCTTGGATATTTCTCGGGGTGACACGGGGAGGCATCCCCAAGCTTGAGCTTTAGTCCATTCTTCATCTCATTACATCATTCTTCCTTAACACCTGAAATTTTTCCTTCATACAAAACTTCACATAAACTTCATTAGCAACATTAGTGTACTGAAGATAATAAGTCTTTGGGTTTAGTTTCAACACCAATAAAACTTCCATTAAAACACAAGATACTGTAGCACTTCCCTTAAAAGCTCAATTCCCCAAAGAGAACCCAAAAAGGAAAGATAATCGAAATATGCATCAATTGCTAACATAGTCCTAACCGACTTTAGAATCACTACGGGAGAGAATGTCACATCGTAGTCAACTCCTTGAATTTGTCGAAACCCCTTTGAATAAGTCGAGCTTTATAGATGGTCACATTACCATCAGCATCGGTTTTCTTCTTGAAAATCCATTTATTCTCAACGGCCTTTTGGTCAAGTAAGAGTGTCGAACCCAACGAGGAGCTAAAGGTAGGATAAATATTCTCTCTAGTTCTATCAACTCTACGCACACTAAACGTTTGCATTATCTAGGAAATAAAACTAGAGCAACAATACGAGTAATAGAGATAGGTTTGCATGATAATAAATAACAAGAAAGTAAAGCTAGTTGCTGCAGCAATAAAATGCACTAAACTAATAGAACCATGAGTGTGGAATAGTGGTGGTAATTGTGGTGGCTTTGTCCAAGTTTAAATAGCGAATAGATCAGGTTCATTGTCTTCGATGCAGTTTTCTATGTGGGAGAGGCTAAATATACATGCGCTTCACTACTTGGAATTACATGTACTATATGATTGGATTGTTAGCAAACATCCGTAAGTACTAACAATGCATTAAGGTTTCCCCAACCATAGCCTTAAGTTTAATGGTCCTCTTACTCCCATACATGCAACGTTCCGGTTCGCGTCCTCAGGTTTCTGTCACTCCGGCAGAACTCCCCCCTTCCTTTTACACATACTACAAACCCTATGATGTTTAATCCATGCGCGCACAAATATAATGGACACCAAAGACTGTACCATGTCAACATACAACTCTAATGAACCAAATACGTTCAACCATTCAATCTAAGAAGAAAGAAACTACGCAAACATGATATAGATCTCGCAAACATGACATAGATCATAGGATTATAACTTATAGCATCAAACACTATGTTTACATAGGACGGTACAGAGGTGTGTGGGAGGATGAACCACTGCATACTAGGAGGATTAGGTGATGGAGATGGCGGTGAAGATGGTGAAGAGGGCGGCAGCGGCGCCGGGACTCCTTCCCCGCTGCAGGTATCATGGGGGAGCACTGCCCCTTAGCCCCCTTCCTTCATGGCTTCTTGGGAGCCCTCCCCCATGGAGATGGGATCCATGGGGGGGAATCGTGGCTTTGGTGGCTGCAAATTCGTGGGTGGAGGTGTCTTGGGTGAATTAGGTTTCCTCGCTTTATATAGCTTCTCGGATTCCCGTCACCCCATCTTAGGCTGCAGTAAATCGGGTCTAGAGTGCCCGTCCGGACTCGGAATCAGCTAAATTTTATGTCCAGAACGTTTGTCGCGAAATTTCCAACAACTTTGTAGTTGAAGAGTTTTCCGTTTGATACCGTCTTAGACCCGAAACGTGACCATCTTCAAAAAGAGTTCTGAGACAGATTTTGGAAAAATCCCAATTTGACTCCAACAAGGTTTCCACTTGTATTTTTGGTAATTCCTACACATCAAAGTGTAAAACAAGAACATTATGCACTTTTGCAACTATTAGTAGATTATTCCAAATAAATCATAAACTTATACAAAAAGGAGTGTTAAAAGCATATTATTAGCATAAAACCATCAAAAATTATAGGTATGTGATGGACGTATCAGCCATTTGTTGGAATTCGGGCTCATCATCGCTTATTCATATGTCGCAGGGTCATCAATTCCATCTACCATGAAATTCACGACAGGATTTACGTATAGTTCAGGAGCTGCATGTGTCCTGCTTGACATGTGAGGTTTGGTAGTATCCTATTTCGGAGTTTCATGATCTTTATCATTAGTTACTCTTCATTCAGTGAAGTTAACTCCGGAAAAAAATTCGTCGCTGCACCACTCGCCGTTTCATGAAGAGAAGGTTCAATAACCTCTTCGAGTTCTACCTTTCGACTACTCACACCTTTCGCGAGAAACTCTTTCTTTACAAAGGATCCATTATTGGCAACAAAAACCTTCCCCTCGGATCTATTATAGAAGGAATACCCAATTGTTTTTTAGGGTATTCTATGAAGACACATTTTTACGCTTTGGGTTTGAGTTTATCAGGCTGAATTTTCTTTACATAAACATCGCATCCCCAAATTTTAATAAATGACAACTTAGGTTTGTTTCCAAACCACAATTCATATGGTCTCATTTCAACGGATTTAGATGGTTCCCGATTTAAAGTGAATGTAGCAGTTTCTAGTGCATAACCCCAAAATGATAGTGGCAAGTCAGCCAGAGACATCATAGATTGAACCATATCCAATAAAGTACGATTATGATGTTCCGACACACCATTATGTTGTGGTGTTCCAGCAGGCGTGAGTTTTGAAACTATTCCACACTCTCTCATATGTGCGCTAAACTCGTAACTTAGATACTCACCTCCGGTCGGGCCGCAGAAATTTAATCTTTCTATTACGATGATTTTCCACTTCACTCTGAAATTCCTTGAACTTTTGAAAGGTTTCAAAGTTGTGTTTTATCAAATAGATATATCCATATCTACTCAAATTATCCATGAAAGTAACAAAATAACGATATCCACCTTGCGCTGATGCACTCATTGGACCACATACATCAGTATGTATGATTTCCAATAAATCTATCGCTCGTTCCATTGTACCGGAAAACGGGGTTCTAGTCATCTTGCCCATAAGGCAAGGCTCACATGTATCAAATGATTCAAAATCAAGCGATTCCAAAAGTCCATCTGAATGGAGCTTCTTCATGCTTTGTATGCTTTGCATCTTTCATGTTGAAAAATTGCTCTTTCCTATGGTTTGCTTGTAAGCATGTTGATGGTTTTCTTTCACCTTGTGATAATCATGTTTCATCGCTACTGGATATTGATGCTTTGTGTGTTGCAACAAAAATGTTGAACAATTTCTCTTTCTGATGTTTTGTGTGCAACCATAATGTCATTATGAGCATATATTGTCATGAGAGCTTCCAAGTATCTCGTATTGTTGTTGCAACAAACATAAGGACCATTTTCTCTTTCATGTGGTTTGTTTGCAAACATGTTGATTTTGCTTCCGCCGGTGATACTCATATTCACATGATCTTTGCTTTTGATGATTTGTGTGTGGCATCCAACATATGGAACAATTTATCTTTCCAATGGCTGGTTTGCACACATAATAATGTTGTTTTGGATATTCTCCCTCATGTGTTTTTGCCGAATTCTCCTATTCTTGCATCAACGATGTTGATCAATATTTCAGTCAATTGATTTGAGTGCCACACTAAGACGTTATATGGAGTTTTTGAGTTCCCACATTTGGATTATGTTCAAACGACTTCCATGCACATTGACCTTGCATATGCATTCCATTTGCTATCCTTGTATTGTGCTAATAGTTTTGTGAACAAGAATGGACATGCCACAAATGACATGCTCATTTTGCTTGATCTTTGTTGTGTGAAGGTATGAATGCATACACATCAACCTCTACCAATCAAGAGTTGACAAGACGAATCGAAGAGAGTTACCTAGGGTTGCCCTTCAATGAGCTATCTCTACATCATAGGGTGACTTCCTTCTACTTGAGGACTCATGCTATAATCTTCATGAATTGGCTACACTTTGAGTGTTGCTTCGCTTTTGTGGTGATCTTTTAAGCTTCATGGAATGTGAAGGAACATTGAAGTTTTGTCAAGTCAATCTTCCCAAGGACGACTATATGGTGAACCCCAGGATCAAGAATGTCTCTCGACCTATTCTACTTTGTGATGAACATGTAGAGTCGAGGACGACTTTTTTTGAAGGGGGAGATGATGTAGACCGACCTACACTCGTTACCACATCATGGTCTCTAACTTATGCCAAGTTGTCATGGACTTCAAAGGTGAATCATATCCTCTATGCGAGTACCCTTCTTACCCTATGATACGTTGCTAACGTATCCATAATTTTTGGTGTTCCATGCTTGTTTAATATCTACTTTGCTTTGCTTTGTCCACACTTTGAGGTACTTTTATGCATTTTCTGGAACTAACCTATTAGCAAGATGCCACGGTGCCAATTGCCTGTTTTCTGCCGTTTTTAGATCCAGAGAGTCAGAAAATGAATATTCTCGGAATTGGACGGGACAAAAGCCAATATGCCTATTTTTCCCGGAGCAACACGGAAACACGAAGCAGAGACGAAGTAGGGCAACATGGTGGGCACACCATATGGTGGCACGGGCTAGCCTTGGCCGCGCCACCAGGTGGTGTGGGCCTCCTAGCCGCCCACCGACCTTGCCTCTTCGCCTATAAGATGCCTCCCGATGCAAAAACCATAAATCGACCAGCCTCCAGCCACGAAAAGTTCCACAGCACCGCCGCCACCGAAGGGGAGATTCGGGGGACAGAAAGTCTCTATTTCGGCACCTTGCTGGGATGGGGAAGTGCCCCCGGATCCATCTCCATCGATCTCCACCACCATCTCCATTGCCATTGCTGATTCCCATGATGAGAAGGGAGTAGTTCTCTCTCGAGGCTAAGGGTACTACCGGTAGCTATGTGTTCATCTCTCTCTATGCATGATCATATTGTGATCATGAGCTTTGTAATCAAGTAGATCTACTTTGCTACTCAAGTGCTTTAATAGATCTCTACTCTCCCCATGTGTGTGAAAGTGACAGCATGCACACCATGGTGGCACTTAGGCTAGAGATTACAAATACTTGTTATGAGTTATATTTGGAGTTAGATGTCTCTATGAAATTGTCGTGTTTGTTGGAACCATCTAGATCTCAAGGTGACAGTGTGGGGTTATCTAGATGGGGAAAGCGGACTTTGAGGTGTGCTGTTATAGACCTACCATGGATTAGAGTGGCCAACCAGAGAGTAGTTCAGAGTAGTGTCATGAAGAGAAGATATTTATATGAGAGTGTTCACTAGTGAAAGTATGATCCCTAGGCCTTGTTTCTAAGCATTGAAACACCATTTGCAACTAGATATGTTACATGTTTGCTTGCTTCCATATTTATTTCAGTTTGCCTTTAGTCTCTTCCACGCCATCAAGCTATTTTCTGGCACCGTTGTCTTATATCCATACCACTTGCATTTTACTATCTCCTCGCCGAACTAGTGCACCTATACACCTGACAAGTGTATTGGGTGTGTTGAGGACACAAGAGACTTCTTGTATCTTGATTGCAGGGTAGCTTGAGAGGGGATACCTTTGACCACTTCCTCCTTGAGTTCGATAAACCTTGGGTAATCCACTTAAGGGAAAACTTGCTGCTGTTCTACAAACCTCTGCACTTGGAGGCCCAACAACTGTCTACAAGAATAGAAGTGCGTAGACATCACCCTATTGAATGGTATACTACTTCATACTCCATCCCATGATCATGATAGGTTCACACCGACAAGTACGGAGGCAAGGGAGGAAGCTCGGAGCATCAAGCCCGACAAGACGGATGCTTGGAAGAGGAGATGGAAGAAGATATATGCCAGCGGTACTACCGCCCGAACCAATACTACCAGCCCCGGATGACCGATATTACTGGTCCCTGCTAATGCCCACACCATATCCTCTAGACGCCCCAGTACCGGCTTGCAGTACTACCGCCCCCGAGCGATACTACTGGTCATCAAGTTCGGTACTACTGGTCCTGTCAGTGCCTACACACACCAGATTTGGGCCACAGCCCATGTACCCCTTTATTATGTTCTAACCCTAGTTTTATGCCCAAACTACCCCCATTCTAGGGCTGGCCTATATATAGAGCCCCTACCCCTCATTGTATCCCTTAGGCATAGATGACAGACTAAATACAACCCCTTTGTGGAATATCTAGTTTTGCCTCATCCCCTTTACCAAAAGGGACCGACTATCATCACCAACCTCATTGGAGTTTGCATCGCGCATCCATCGTTGTACAAGGCCTATGTTTGCGAGTGCGTGAGCGTAGTTGTCAATACCCTCTCCAAGGTGTTTTTCCCTCTCCGATTGGGATCGAAAGGAGCATGTTGACCGATCTTTCCTTGCGAGGATTTTATCGGACCGGTGGCCGCCGACAGGAGCAACTGGCCTTGTATCGTGTGAGTTTTGCGTGTGTTCATCGTGTTCTTCACGAGGTGTGTGTCCTTTTCTGTTACCTTCTCCCTTTCCCCTCGCTTTCCCATCGATTTGACCACAAGATCCGTGAAGATCGGGCCACCCTTGAGGTCACCCCATATCAGAAGAGCTGATTGATTTCGCCCCATTGGATCATTATATCCTCATTGCGTGACCCCTTACCAATACATTCAATGTATTTACCATTTGTGGCTGTAACGTTACATTTGCAGGTTACCCTAAAGATGGTTGAAGTACGATTTTAGGCTCACGAGTCTCTACTCATCATGCTTCGCCTGTGGCATTTGAATGGAGATCCTTATCTTTTATTAGACTTATGCTATTGAACATTGTTTGTGAGGAGCTAGCCCTTCTGCTATGGAACTTGTATGAGACTATTTTATATTCTGGATCATTCGATGTAATAGAATTATGACATTTGTTTCGTGATATAATATCATGAATTGTATGTACTAGCGAGTCGATCTAGGGACTAGCACTAAAAATCACAGAGACTTGGACCCCTACTAGGTCAGGTCACTTCACCTGAATGCTCTCTTCCATACTTCCTTAGGTATGGGGTCAGTTACCAAGTTAAGACGAGTCATGCAGACTCCCGCTCCATGACCTTGTCGCCCACCTATTGTAATGAATTTTGGTCGAGAGTCCTATGTTCAATTACCATTCCTTTAAATATAGTATGTCCTTATCCAGCAACATGGAATAGGTATGTTACAGACTCCCATCCGCTGACCTCCACTTTGTATCACAACCCGACTTAGTATACGAGGACAACGAAAGGAAGAAGGTATTTCTAATCCGCTCTCCCCATAACAAGATCTTTGGTCAGCTCTATTTTTTATGGCGCAAGAATGACTGGCTGCTACTGCTATTGTCACTCCTAACTTTCCTGGTACAATGGAATCTCCACCGCATGATTTTACAACCATGTATAACAACCATCATTCCATCGCCCACCATTTCTCAATTTAGTTCATTCAAAAAACTGTATGGTTTTTGAATGCAAGTGATAATGTTTTGAACACATTTTTCAAATTAAGACAAAGGAAATATAAGACTTCCCTTACAAATGGCATGCAAGTTTGATATCACAAAGATGATGCAAGGATTAACTTGCTTAGTAATTGCAAGATAATGCAATTCAAAGGTTTTACTTGACCCGGGACCTCAGGTTATGTAAATAGGAACATTGTCTGATAAACATAGTGTTTGGATAAAATCCAAATGATCCTCTAATGCAACTATATGCAATGCAACTCCTTGGTGTATTTTATTCAATTTATTTGATTTTAATTTCCTTGACTTTTAGTGAATTCTTCCCTTTTTAGGGTTTTATGAATTTTATTTGGTATACTTTATTAAAATTCTTGAATTTACACTCAAACATCAATTTTATCTTTAAATTTTCATATTACTATGAATATTGATTTACATATTAGTATATAATTTTCTTTAGCATTTTTTCCATGTATTAAGGAATATTTAAAATGGCCTTTCTCAAATTCCTATTTTTCGCACCAAATAAAAGTGTTGGAAAAATTACCACAAAAATACTTTTTGGATTCTTTGAATTTTTCTACACACAAAACTATTTTTACTTTATTTTTCTAAGTTTTACTTTGAGTGTTATTCATTTTCTAGGGTTTTTGCCTATTTATTGAATTGTAAAATACCTCTAAAGGTTGGGCTCACTAGTCAGACCCACTGGGCCAAAACCGCCCCCAAGCTCGTCTAGTCGAATTAGACCCCCTGGCTCACTCGCTTGCTAGCCCACTAATACGTCCATTTTGCATCACTATTCTATGTCTTAATTCACTATTATTCATTGATATATTTCGTATTGAGAGGTGATACTTATGTTATTTCATCTATTTTTGCATGGTTGATGACTTTTGGAGCATGGACATTGCGGTCAGAATTCGATGGAAAAGGTCTTTGTTTGGAGGCAAAATTGAAGATCAGAAAATCCAGGAAAATATCGGAAAATCCTATTTTCCAAGACTCAGATGCGGAAGATGGAGTGGAGGTGGGCCACAGGGGGCCCACACCACCCCATGGCGCGGGAAGGCCTAGGCCGCGCCAGGGAGTGGTGTGGCCGCCCTGGCCCAATCCAGCCTCTCCCCTCTGGCGTATATCAACCTCCTAAAACCCTAAGACTGAGCGAGCAATCACGGAAAGATTCCGCCGCCTCTGCGGGGCGGAAAACACCGAGAGAGAAAAATCTCTCCGGCAGACAGATTTCTACCGAGGGAATTCCTTCCCGGAGAGGGGAGATTGTCGCCATCAACACCACCATCAAGCTGGACTTGATCGGGATCATCATCATCACCACCACCATCATCACCATCAGAACCCTCATCACCATCTCCATATTGCTGTAACAATTGAGTTGAATCTTGCACTAGTTCATAGGGGAAACTTTCCCGGTGTTGATTACTCTTTGTAGTTGATGCTATTGAGTGAACCGTTGAATTATTGTTTATGTTAAGATTGTTATACATCATTATTCCATCTCTGATCATGATCCGTATGATGTCTTGTGAGTAGTTCGTTTTGTTCTTGAGGACATGGGAGAAGTCTTGTTGTTAGTAGTGGAGTTGTGTTGAGAAAGGTTCAATAGATTGTTATTTAAGTTGTGGTGTACTTCTTCTAGTGGTGTCATGTGAACGTCGACTACATGACACTTAACCTATATGGGCCTAGGGGAATGCATTGTGTATTTGGCTACTAATCGTAGGGGTTTCCGGAGTGATAGAAACCTAAACCCCCGTTAGGAAACCATTGCACAAGGGACGTAAGGGTCTTAGAGTTTAAAGCTGTGGTTAGGTTTCTACCTTAAATACTTTATTGTACTTACGGATGTTTGCAAGGGGTTTAATCACAAGTATGTATTAGTCTTGGATGGGGCGGTACATTAGCATAGGTTCACCCACACAACACTTAGCAAGCTAGAGAAGATTAATCAGCTATATGAAGCGAAAGCACTTGACAGTCTTCCCATGTGTCCTCGAGAACGTTTGGTCATCTATAGAAATACAACCGGCTTGTCCTTTGCTGCATAAAGGATTGGACAACTTGCTGCATTTATTCCTACTGTATTTTACTTACTCGTACTTTGTTTACTTGCTCTATCAAAAACCCCTATAAAACCGTTTGCTAAGTATTTGCAGAGAATTCCTAATCCATACCACTAGCCAGCACCTTCTGCTCCTCGTTGGGTTCGACACTCTTACTTATCGAAAATACTGCGATACACCCCTTATACTTGTGGGTCATCACCCGCTAGCACTCGACCCTCTCACGATGGCGATAGCGACCACTTTGTTGCCTCTCTGCTCCGGCCACCCTAGCCACCTCCAGCTAGCTCCACGTTGCGCTTCCACTCAAAACGCTCGCCTATCTCTACTCTACCTTTCTACCAAACAGATTTCTCTCTCTTTCTCTGATGAGGGGTTAACTCGTTAATGCCCATCGTTGACGAACTTAGGTTCGAGGGATTAGGGAGCGTTGGAGGCGTCGATTGGCTAGCAAACAAGCACATAGGGAGACATGCGGTTTACCCAGGTTCAGGCCTCGAAAAGGACCATACTACTGCTTGTCTACTCTATTATTATCGAGGAGTCGAAAGTTACAGGGAGTGCGTAAATGCAATCTGGCGAGGTGTATACTAGGGTTGTGGATGTCCTCCTTGCTGCCCCCTCCTAGCCTTTATATAGTGAGGCTAGGTCTCGGGATAGCGGGCCGAGTCGGTTACAGATTAGGGTTTTACCATTTTTTAATTTCTATCTATTGCTTGTCGTGTCCTCCAAGGAGTCACCTTCCTCTGGATGTGGGCCACCCAAATCCTTGCTAGGCTTCGATTGCACCGTGGGGCTCCTCTTGGACTGGACAGTATAGGCTAATAACAAGTACCCATAGGGTATACCCATGTCAGTAGCCCCCGAGTGTCCAGCCAAATCGTAGATTCAGGTGGATACTATAAAGTCTTCAAGTGTGTGAGATGTAAATTCATAAAAAAGTGTTTCGGGTGCCACGATTTGTGTCATAGGGATTATCGATGTGCGTGCCTGATACATCTAACGGATCAGGATTAGTTAACTACCTTAGGGCAAAACAATGCCATCTACTCAAACTCGAGTCCCGGGACTCGAATTAGGAATATTGCTGGCATAATTCAACTCCTGCCGTGGAGGTCTTACAGAATCGAATTCTAGTGTTTTGGTATGAGAACTTGACGCGTCCGTCAAGGCTTTTTCATCGTGCATGTAGGCATGGTTTATTTCTGGTAGAGCGCATCAGGTTCGTGGCCAGGCCTTTTGTAGGTCTTATCTTCACGTTGTAATCGCGGCATTTGAATGTTTATTCACCACGAAGGTGATTTGGGTGACCTAGGAGACATTGCCTCTTTGTAGGGTATTTTCAGCGATTGTGAGGCGGAGTCGCCGAATGCTTCAAATGCTCATGGTGCGGACATGGTCAACGCTTTTTGTCATGGATAACTATTTTTCCTTTTCATAGGTTGCACGACCAGCGCTCCCTATGGGAGTAGCCCCCGAGTGCCTATTCGAGTCGCGGACTCGAGTGGGGACTTTCAACATTTGTCGACTACTGTCGTTATATGTAACTTGTCAATTGTGCTTCCAGTGCTCCCTATGGGAGTAGCCCCCAAGTCCGTGATCGAATCGTTGATTCGTAGGAGGGGTTAAGATGTTATATGTTGTATTTTTTTAATGGGTGGCATGTTCACCGGACCTAGAAAATACTCGGGTGCGCGACCAGCGCTCCTGTTAGGAGTAGCCCCCGAGTGTTTGGTCGAGTCGTAGACTCGAACGAAAACTTTAAAGGAGTCAAATAAATTTAGGTTGTTGCCAAGTCTATTGCAAATGACATCATTGCTTACAATTGGATGAGCTCATCCGTCGGCAAGAGCGGTGTTGATGGAACGTGACGATGGTGGGTCCCAACATCTAACCAGAATTTGACTAGTCCCGCGTATTTTTTGGGGTTTAACTACGCCCCCTCGATTTTCGTGTTGAGTGAGGAACATCCAGCGATGATTCATTGTACGCACTACAACGTGTCTTCGTCAATGTGCGCCGCGCGTGGAAGCAAAGAAATGCTGGCCGTCGGATGGGCTTTTACCCTCGCTTAAGTAGCAAGTTTAGTCAGTAACTTTCTCACTTTGCATCTTCCTCTTCCTTGGTTGCTGCCATTGTTGCTCTCCTCTGCTTCGCTGCTCCACACATCCTTGCTGCACTGGACGTCCTAAAAGCTTTTCCCAGCTACTTCCTTCGGTCCCTCCGCCGCTGAAGAATGGGGAAGAAAAAGGGAATTGCTACCACGGAATCCGCCGCCGCTGCCACCATGACAAAGAAGACCACCGCCGTGGCCACCGGGTCCATCACTGCCGCTGCAGCCATGAAGAAGGGGTCCGGGACCCGTGTGACGAACGGGTCATGGCGGTGAACGACCCTGAAGGAGCATGAACTCCAAATGCATCACCACCCGGTTTGCTTCCGGCCAAAGAAGCTGATTGCCAGGTCCCCATACCGGAGGTAATCCCTGATCCTCCCGCTGGGTTTCAAGTGATGTTTTTTGCATTTATCCTCCAAGGTCTTTCTCTCCCCCTCCACAAGTACATGCGAGGGTTGCTGTGTTTTATGGGCTTCATCTTGAATAGTTGTTCCCCAACTCTATCTTGCACATCGCGTGCTACATCAATCTCTACAAGTGCTGGCTCGAAATCGAGCCGCATTTTGGGCTTTTCAACAAACTGTTCAAGCTGAAGAGGCAGTCAGGGTCTAGTTTGGTGGTGTATGATCTTGGCGGATGCGGCATATATGTGGACCACAATGTCCAGTATTTCAGCTTCAACCTTGTAAAATCCGCCTAGGGATGGAGGGATAAGTGGTTTTATATCCGAGACTAGAAGATTGACATAGAAAGGTTCAGGATTGCTCCTTTGATCCGAAGGCTGAGCTGAGGAGGAGAAGATCCTGGAAGAACATCATGATGCCGGGTGAGTCGGAAGAAGTTGAGGTCTTGTACCAGCGGGTGCAGGATCTTCAACTTGTTCGAGGCAAAGAGGTCACCGGCATGAATCTTATTCGAACATGGTTGCGACGTCGGGTCCAGCCGTTGTAGGCCAGATCATATCCAATGTAACGCTGGACCAGCATGAGGGACCCGAACCGCATCTCTCATGAGGATATGTCGTCGGTGGAGGTGGATAAGAAAGTGAGGGCGCTAACCAAATTCACCGTGAAGGACGTCCTTCCTAGGGATTCGACCACTCTACCGTTCCTTGCGACTCACCCTCCTCCTGCGGTAGTTTTGCTACTAACTCTTGTTCTTCTTTCTTTGTCCGCAGGACATTTTATAATTGTAATTTGATGCTTGTGGCAGGACTGGAAGGTGGAGAGTGTGCTACCTCCTCAGCCGAAAGGGATACTTCCTCCTAAGGCTGCGGAGGAGGATGAATCGGGGTCAACTGTGCCTTTCACCATGGTAAGGGAGCCCCCGAGTCCAGCGAAGGCGGCACCCGCAAGCACTCCCGAAGCGAAGATTCGGACACGTCTACGCCGGAGGCACTGAAGGATCCTTCACCTGAAGTGGGTACCACGGATCCTATTCCAGCGGTACCTCTTCGTAGCATGGTGCCTCCACTACTGAAGAAGTTGAAGAAGTGGAAGGAGAAAATGGATGAGGACTTCGACCTTGACTATTTTGATGGGTGAGTCTTTGTTGCTTGCTTGATGTGTTTGAATATTATTCTATCTTGTAGTTTCTTTGTGCTGATCGTCTTCTTATGGTTGCGGAAGCATGACTGCATCATCGGCGTCTGACACTTGCTGCGTCCTGGAGGACACAGGAGTCGTGGAACCCGAGGGGTAAGGATGTGGAGGCATCTGAGCCCTCCCCGAAGATGGCGGTCACCTCTGGCATGAGTTCCTCAAGTTCTCCCAATTTGGGGGAGCACGGGTTTCTTGCCTGGATGTTAGCCCAGAAAGAACCTTCAGAGTCTTCAGGTGACC
This sequence comes from Avena insularis, assembly GCA_023614405.1. NCBI lineage: Eukaryota > Viridiplantae > Streptophyta > Magnoliopsida > Poales > Poaceae > Avena > Avena insularis. The sequence goes on from CM042684.1 coordinate 299,746,759, forward strand.
ATGTAAGTGTACATGAGTTCGCTACTCTGAAATTTTCTGGTATCACCTCTGTTCTTGACACATTTTCATATGCAACCTATCCTCCAGGACGCTGTTCGTCTTGGCCAGCAGATTGTTAACCTTGATCGGCAGCATGCTCGGCTGGATACTGACCACCGTGTGCTGAAGAGTGAGTTTTTATTCTTGTCATGATTTGCCAATAGGTTTCAATTGTGCTTGACATGCTTCCTTCATTTGCTAGAGGAAAACAATGACCTTCTTTGTCGGCTAAGTTCCCTTGAAAAGGGGTTCAGCGCGGCGGAGATCAAGCGGGACGAAGCACTCGAAGCCCTCAAGTGCTACATGCAAGAGTCAAAGAGGCGCGAGGAGGACCTGTTGGTCGCTACATCCGACAGAGAGAAAGGGTTCGCAGAACAACTTCTCTCTATTTCCCAAGCACTTTCTGGTATGCCTTGTTGTGGCTTTGCCCAGTTCAGATTTTTCTTCTTTTGGTTCTTTGTTCCATTGTTGATTTGTGAGGATTAATCATAGATGCCGCCGAAGTGGACTTCGCCGCCAGGTTCTAGCCCGCGAGGATGCCCTGGCCGGTGTCGTGGCAGTGATCAAAGATTGCAGCGTCTCTGCTCAGGACTCACTCAAGAAGGCCAAGACCATGCTTGGACGTCTTAGAGAGGAGATTCTCCCCAAGGACAAGCTTGTTGAAGATATTGATGGCCTAGCCGAAACCTTTGCCGGGATGTTCCTGCGGACTACAAGAACGCGCAAAAGGGAGCCAGTGCTTCTTTGGGGCTGGCGATGGTGCATGCCTGTGGTGCTGACCTGAACGTGAGCAAGATCACTTCAAGGATGCCGACGACCGTGCAGGGTGAAGAGGTAGATTTTGGTCTGTTTGTTTCTTGTTGTCATAAATATGGGCATGGACTCATAGAGATGCTTGCGAAGTATTCTGCAGAGCGAAAACGACTGAGCGTGGCAAAGGCCACATCATTAGGGGTTGCTGCTGCGAAGGCCACGACATCGGAGGCTGCCATGGAGTTGGTGAAGCCCGCGAGTGTTGATGCATATGCATAGGTGTCCTTCTCCAAATTGTATAAGTGTGCCAAAAAACTTTAGTAGCTCCATAGTAATTTTGTGGGAGTGCTCTTCTATATAAACTTGCTTTTATGTGTGATATATGAATGTTGGTTGCGTATTGCCTTTCTTCTTCCGCTTGGACTTCTGCTCATCAATCTGTGATTCTTATCATGCGATTGCTTCCTTGGTTAGGGATCTTCGAGTGGCATGCCAGTCGTGTTGTCTTCTGTTGCACCATTGGCGCAACCACATTCGAAGGTGGAAGAGTTTCCACGCCTATGTGACCGTGTAAAGTAGCTAGAGCAGGACACATGATGATTCACGGTAATGCCAACGTGTGGAAGTCGAAAGCGGAGAAGGCCGTTGAGCGAGAGAACTATCTTCTTGGTTGATGAACTGTGTTCCTGCACCAATATCAGGGTTATTGCAGTACTTGTAGCAGCAAATATTTAAAGAGTTTGTCCCGATGGGAGCTCGGCGAACACGACCCCGCAGCCACGTTGTCAATGCGGCCATGTTCGCACCCAAACCATGGTTTGGAAATAGCCTATTCTATAAGTTGCTAGGATAAATGAATTTAAGATGTTTTGTAATAACTACTACTAGGACTGGAAGAAAACTAGAACAAAAGTAAAACTGAAAAGAGGTGAATGCAATGGGATGAAATATTAATGCTATGATTCCTCAAGTGATGTTGTGTATACCGGTGTGCATGATAAGTGCTTATGGAATAGCTGTTAACTATAATTGTGGCGGTCCCTCATATACCATTGTCTCCCACCATTATTAAGTGGCAACTAGACAACTCAATTGTCCACACCCTCTTCGGACATTGGTCATCTCATAAGACAATACTGTATTAAGGTAACAAGACCAATCAAGGTAAACCAGAGCAAAGGCATTAAGTTCTATGGACAACCGTACTCCTAAGCAAGTGTGCTAGTCACAAGATATCCCATCTGTCACCTTGGGGTCAAGAAATTCGCAACACTATACCTATCTATATCATGAGTGATCTTGAAGGAACTCTGGGCGGTGCATCCTAAGCTGCTATTGCCTCCACAAATCACTTATAGAAAATAGCCTATTAGTTCTACCCATGGACTTGTCAAGTACCCATGGAAGAGTAGAGACTAATGATAAGTTTTGTGACACTCCGTGAATCCCTAGTAAATTCCTCAACAATGGATTGGATGTCTCCAATCACTATAATAATATCATGAATAGAACAATGTGAAGAGAAAGCACAAACAAATTAATTAATAAGAACACAACACACTTCAATTACACAAATCATCATAACATTAATAAAAGGGGGTTCAAGCCATGTTACAACCCATCACGGAGATCATGATGGGGAAGGATGAAGGAGTAGTGGCGATGGAGATGGTGATGACGGCGCGGTGATGATGGTGGCGTCGGCGTGGTGATGGTGGCGTCCTACTTCTCCTCCTCTTCTTGCTTGGATGGCTTGATGGTGTTGATGGAGATCTGGATCTTGGTGGAGTTGTAGAGGCTATGGAGGCGGCACGGCGGTAGGGCTCCACCGTGGAGGTGGTAGATGGGATCTAGATCTTGTATATGGTGTATGGTGGCTTTCTCCTCTCCTCCCTCCTTTATATAGGCCTTGGGGGTGCCCTAGGGTTCCCCCAATACCATCATATGACTTAGGGAAGATTCTGGAGCCTCCGGAGGGATAAATCCTGTCGTTTGCGACCTTTTTGGCAACTATACGGCGGGAGCTATACGGCCGGAATTTTTGCTCCCGCCGTATAGTTGGTCGTTAAACCTGTAGTACTCTTTAGTATTTTGGTCGTCATTTCTTCATACAAACTCTGTTTTGGGTGTTCTTGGGCTCGTTGAATTCGTATCATCGAGGGCTAAAACTCTATGGTCTTGGATTTTTATTTTGAGAAGTTGGAAAATTTCACTTTTCCAACACCTCAAATGGCTAAGTCTGGTCCCTGCAGCTCCTCCATACTATGCTCTCTTTGTTTCTTTTGCCTTTATTTTATCCATAGTCATCATCAACACCTACACACATGTAAAAGACAAGGAAGAGGGATAAAATTCTACCTAAACTACTAAATGTGCAAAGCTCATATTGAATTTAATAAAAACAAGTAATCATGCATATCAGGCATGACAATAGTTAGATGGAAGATGATATGATAGGCAAATGACACAATTTATATTGCTAAAAGTGTTGTATTATCACAGCCATCATTGGCGAAGTTGCTCAGATTAATGATTGTTTGCAATGTAAGCTTTACTCGGCTTCTATATCTTGTTGCCATGGATTTGACCGATCCATCTTGTTTTGCATGCGCAGTTGTCAATCTCATTCTGCAGGAAGAGAAAGACCGAATCAGCATTCGACTGGATTGCCTCAGCCAGGCAGAGCTGGAAGTTGGGGGTTTCTTCTGGACCGATCGAGATCAGGCCACCCTACTAGCGACCATGCATGATCACATCTCGCAGGTGCTGAATTTCTTAAAGATGGCGCGGTCGTATTTCAGGCACATATCCGTGGCGATGTATCCGCTGGACGTAGTCCCTACGACTCTGTTGTCGCTATTGTGGAAGTTCTACGATGCTGATGCCGTCCGCGAGTGCGTGCATCAGCATCTTGCCGCAAGTGCCAAAGCCACACTTGTGTTTGTGCATATGAAACGCCCAGACATGGACTTGGATGCTATCGCAGAAGGACCGCCAGCACCTCCGGCGGGAATGGCGCGGAACACGGTTCCGCACTATCGAGCAGTCGTCGAGCCGGTAGAGAACATTGTGAACCTGTTCGATGAGCGCACCAATGTACTGCTTCAGCACCAATAGGGTAGTTTTTAACCTGAACAGGATGTATAGGTGATGTAAAGATTGTATAATATTTGACTGGGCTTTGTGTCGCCCTTTGCAGTATACAAGCTTGTTAGCTTAAGTGTTTTTCGAGTATGTTTTTTATGCGATGCCCTTTCGTTAGCCTGACGCTTTTTGATCTCAGCACCTTACCAGCCTGTTAGTTGGGTTGCAACTAGGTTGGAGTTAATAAGGGTTCGATTGAAAGCAGAGTCAGCTACTCGGGTCATTACAGTGTCGAATTATACATGTGATGAAGTCATCAGGGAGGTGCAGCCCCCGAGTGTAAAATGGGAATAAAAGTAAATATGACAAGACTCATAGTTGAGGTACTTAGCTTTATTTATTTGGAGAATAGCAGGAGGTACATTGTTTGGCTGAGTAGCCTTATTATAAAGTAAAAACATCTAGGGGTAGAAACGTTACAGCTGTGCGACGTTCCATGGGTTGGAGTATTCGAATCCACTTTCTACGTCCTTTAGGCGATAAGCGCCAGCTGGGATTACTTCAGTGACCATATAGGGTCCTTCCCATGGGGATTCGAATTTCAGGCGTCCCTTTTGCTTCAGATGTAGGACGATGTCTCCTTCGACAAAGGACCTTGGATGCATCCATCGGCTATGGTAGTTGTGGATGCTCTACTGGTAGATCGTTGATCACTCTGCCGTGATTTCACATACTTTGTCAAGAAGATCAACGAAGTCCTCAAGTGTGGTCGTAGATTCGGCCTCACTATAAGCGACAACCCTTGGGGCTTTGTAGTGCACTTTTGCAGGTAGTACTGCCTCAGCGCCATGCACCATTAAGAATGGTGTGTAGCCTGTGGCGCTGTTCGGAGTCATGCACAGGCTCCACAGTACGGAGGGTAGCTCCTCAGCCCAGTAACCAGCTTCCCGCTCGAGTGGTCGAAGAAGTCTCTTCTTGATGCCATTGCAGATGAGGCCGTTGGACTTTTCGACTTGGCCGTTGGTCTAGGGGTGTGCCACAGAGGCGTAGCCGATGTTGATTCCCAGGTTTTCACAGAAATCCTGGAACTTGTTCGAGGTGAAGTTCGTCCTGTTGTCGGTTGTCGGTGATGATGTTGTGTAGCACCCCAAACCTGAAGATGATGGACTCGAAGAACTTGACGGCGGTGGCGCCAGTTTGGTTAGTCACCAGCATGGCCTCAACCCACTTGGTGAACTTGTCGATGGTGATGAGGAGGAAGACATATCCTACTGGCGACGATTTCGGCTGTTTGCCAACCATGTCGAGTCCCCATTGTGCAAAGGGCCAGGCCACAGGTATTGGCCTGAGTTCCACGCCTGGTGCATGCGGTTTATCCGCAAATCTCTAGCAAATGTTGCACCATTGGATGATGTCCTTGGCATCACGCATCGTGATGGGCCAGTAGAAGCTAGCTCGTAGAGCTTTGGCGACAAGGGCGTGACTGCCTGCATGATGACCACAGGTGCCTTCGTGTATCTCGAGTAGGATGCCCTTTCGTCTCCGTTGGTGACACATCACTGGAGGATGCCCGTGATGCTGCGCTTATATAGCTTGTCGTTGATGATGGTGAAAGCCATGGAGCGTCATGCTATGTGTCGCGCATCTGTTGGGTCATCTGGCACCTTTGTGGTCAGCAGGTATGTGATGTATGGTTGCGTCCAGGATGGCTCGATGAGCATGACCTCCATGGGACCTTCGAGCACGGACTCTTGTTCTGCATCATTGGATCTATCGGCTTCTTCGGGTGGTGTAGCCCCTGGGTTCGCTGCTGCGCCGGATGGTCCTGCAGTAGTCTTCAGCTTGATGGAGCGTTCGCAGATCTGCTTGAGGAATACGCCTGGTGGCACTGGGGCGCAGGTGGAGCCTATGTTGGCGAGCATGTCGGACTCCTCGTTGCTTTTGTAGCCTACATGCCACAATTCACAGCCATCAAAGTCTCCTTCGAGTGTGTTGTAGAGGTCACGGTACGCGACCATGTTGTCGCTTAGTGCATCGCACCTGTTCATGGTTTGTTGGACCATGAGGTTGGAGTCGCTGTATATAATTAGCCGTGTGGCGCCACAGGCCTTGGCCATCTGCATCCCGTGGATCAGCGCCTCATACTCCTCCACGTTGTTGGATGCGTGAAACTTCATCCGAAGGATGTATCACATCTTGTTACCTTGAGGGGACATCCAAATGACGCATGTGCCAGCTCCTTCCTTGTGTTTGGATCCGTTGAAGTTCATGGTCCAGAAGTTGGACGTGTCTGGTGTGCCAGGGAGCTGATTATCCATCCGGTGGATGAGGAAGTCTGGTAGGACCTGCAACTTCATCGCCACTCACTGCTCGTATGTGATGTCTCGCAGGGACAACCTGATGCCCCAGAGGGCGACGAGTCCCTTAGCGTTGGGGTTGTTGACGATGTGGTTGAGCAGGGCGTCATTCACCACGACTGTGTGGTGCTCCTGGAAGTAGTGCCGCAGTCGTCGTGCTGTCATGAAGACACCGTAGGCCAGCTACTGGTAATGCGGGTACCACTGCTTTGTTGGTATCAGGACCTTGCTGAGGTAGTATACGGGGCACTGCACCCAATGGATCTTGTTTTCTTCAGCTCGTTCTACCACCAGCACAGTACTAACCACTTGGTTGGTGGCGGAGATGTATAGCAACTGGCTCCTTTTCCCTGGGGGTCACCAACACGGGCAAGGTGGAGAGCAGGCGCTTGAGATCTTTGAATGCTTCTTGCGCCTCGTCCGTCCACTCGAATTTCTCAGTTTTGCAGAGGAGCTAGTAGAACGGTAGTGTCTTCTCGCCCACTCGATTGATGAATTGACTGAGCGCCATGATTTTCCCAGCCAGCTGTTGGACGCCATTGATGTTCTTTGGCTTCTCCATGGCCTGTATGGCTCTTATCTTCTTCGGGTTAGCCTCGATTCCCTTAGCGGATATGAGGTACCCGAGTAATTGCCCAAATGGTATGCCGAAGGCACACTTCTCCGGATTCAGCTTGATCCGATAGTGGTCGAGGTTGTCGAAGGTCTCATGGAGATTGTAGATTAGTGTAGCTTCTTCCTTGGTTTTGACGATGATATCATCGACATAAACTTGGATGTTTCGACCGAGCTGGTTTTTGAGGCAGACCTGCATACACCGCTGATAGGTGGCTCCTGCGTTCTTCAGCTCGAAGGGCATTGTGGTGTAGAAGTAAACGTCAAAGGGCATGATGAAGGCCATCTTCTCCTAGTACTCATCCTTCATTTTAATCTGATGATAGCCTAAGTAGGCATCGACAAAGCAGGGGCGTTCACATCCCGCGGTGGAGTCGATTATCTAGTTGATCCACGGTAATGGGAAGTGGTCCTTCGGGCAGTGCTTGTTGAGGGAGGTGAAGTCCATGCACATCCGCAGGATATCCATGTCCTTATTGGGAACGAGCACGGAGTTATCCACCCAGGTGATTTCCTTGATTTCGCATATAAAGTCAGCGTAGAGGAGTCTGTTGACTTCCATGCCGACCGCCTTTGCCCTTGGTTCTGACAGTTGATGCATCGACTGCTCGACTGGTCTTGCATCTGGATTTACGTTGAGTGCATGCTCGGCAAATTCCTTGGGAACTCCTGGCATGTCCGCGGGACACAGGTGAATATTTCCCAACGCTCACGGAGGAATTCGACGAGTGTGAGTTCCTATGCGGGACTCAAGTTGTTGGCAGTCAGGGTCGTCTTGGTCGGATCCATTGGGTGGATCTGGACCACCTTGGTGTTCACCAACGATTCAAAGGACTAGTCTGCTGCGTTCTGCTTGCTCACATGAGGAATACTATTGTCTGTCGACTCCTTGAGTCTAGCCAATTCTTCTTGCATGCCGAAGGATTGGGAGATTTTATTAAATTCGCTGTCATAGCTATTGGACTTGGTGAAGCTTCCGTTGACAGTGATAATGTCATTTGGCCCTAGTATCTTCATCTGCAGGTATGCATAGTGCGGGACCACCATGAACCTCGCGAACACGACATGTCTGAGGATGGCGTGGTATTGTGAGGGCCAATCGACCACTTCGAACTCAAGGAGTTCTCGCTAGAAATTTGTGGGCGTGCCGAAGATAACATCCAGCCAGATTTTTCCCAGGGGATATACTCCTTTCCCTGGGACAATGTCGTGAAGGTTGTTTCAGATGCTTCCAGGCTAGAGAGGGGGATTTGCATGGCACGCAGGGTGCTGGTGAACATGAGGTTGATACTGCTGCAGCCATCCATGAAGATTCAACTCATCTCGAATCCACCGATCTGCGCCTCGAGCACCATGGGAGAATAGCCTTGGCGAGAGACCTGGTGCAGGTGGTTGCTTCTATGGAAGGTGATGCAGTACTCCGACCCGCTGAGGTACTCGGGGGTTGCGTGAGGTGCGTTGACTGCCAGATTAACTTGCCGGGTGATTGTTTTTTGCACCCTGTTTGAGGGGTGTCCCTTCTGCATCATGCCCATGTTTCCCAGCACTCGTGGGTATTTCTCGCCTCCGTTGTTTTGTACCGGTGCAGCCGTAGGCTGCACGGGTCCTCCGGTCGGTTGTGGTGGTGCTCCATGAGCTATGGTGCCTGGGGCAGCTCCGTACCCCTGATTCACCGTGTCGTGATTTAGCTGGATGAGGCCTTCGTGGAGCTTCAGGAACTCAGGCAGTCCTTGAGGAGGTGCCTGGACTTCTTCTTGTCATCGTGCTTGTCGATGTAGAAGTGGATGTTGCAGGGCCCAGATAACTTCTCCTGGATGGATGTTCCAGGTGCTTCATCGTGGGTGTGGTGTTTCCACACTTGCGTGGATTTTCCGTTGTCGCGATAGCTGTTGCTATGGTACCCCTGTTGCGGTTGCCTTCATCGTGCTTGTCGGCGTAGCCGGACGTGACCATGTTGACCTCCTCATGATCTTCATAACCGTGCATCTGACGCTTCCCTCGACAGTCACGTCTGCGGCTGAGGTCGTCCTCATCATCTGAACGGACATGGTTGTTGTTCACCGAGTCTTCTCCATCTGCCCACCAATTCGTGATGTCCATCAGGTGGTCAATGGTTTTGGGATTCGTGTGGCTCAGCTCCTCCCTGAGCTCTTTGTGGCGAACACCACCATTGAACGCGTCGATTGCGCGATCCTCGGAGATATCTTCTATCGAGTTTTTGATGATTGACCACCTTTAGATGTAGGAGTGAAGGGATTCGCTCGGCTTCTGGCAGCAGGCCCTGAGCTCTTTGATTGATGCGGGCCGCTTGTAGGTCCCCTTGAAGTTTCGGACGAAGCTGTAGACCAGCTCCTCCCAATTGCATATCGATCCGTGGGGCAGATTGTTGAGCCATGCACGAGAAGCACCTTTCAGCTACAGCTGGAGGCATTGCATGGTTGTGGACTTGTTTCAGCCCTGCAGCTTGACAGAAGAGATGTGGTCTTCCAACCAGATCTTTGGGTCATGGAGGCCATCAAACTTCGGCTTCTCCGAAGGAAGTTTGAACCCTTTCTGCATTCACATCTGCCGTATGGCTCTGCTGAAGCAGCTGGCGCCGCAGAGATATGTTCCTTCATCTTCCAACTCTGCTGAGTAAGCGCGCTTAGCATGCATATTGTCGACTTTGCGTTGGGTGATCTCGTCACGTGCGTCGAAATTGCGATCGTGTCGCTGTGAGCTATGGTGTCGTCTCTACAACTCGTGCTCATCCTCGTAGAAGATAGCGAGTAGTACTTGGGTGGAGCCTTTCTTTTCTTCGGCTCCGGTGTTGGATCCTTGGATAGCGCAGCCTCGACTAGTCCAAGTCCAGTGATTGTGTACTGGTGTATGGCAGATCGTGGATCTCTGGTTGGTGGTTGATTGGTAAGCAGATACATGGTGGCTGCTGTCACCGCTGCGTGTGGCATTTTTGGGAAAACGTTGCCCTGCGAATCCACCATCATGAACGAGAAGTCGAGGGCCTTAGTGGCTTCTTATCGATATTTTTCATTGAGGTTGGCCAATCGAGAGCGCCTTTTGGCAGCTACATGGTCATTGCCTTTGGAGGAGGATCCCCCAATAGAAGAGAGTGTTACCTACCGAAGGCTCGACTCATCCGCGGCTTTCCTGCATTCATCGAGTTGTGCCATCACCTCCCGCTAGCGGTTGAACTTTTGGAAGAGTAGCCAATGGTATCCCATCAGCATCTATTGTGATGAGTTTGGCGGTAGGGGAGTGCCCTGTAGGGCTTCCCTGCATCGCACCCACTCAGCGTTGTTGAGGTGGATCTCCTGCCGCCTCGTCTCGTTGTTGACGGGTTCGCCTTGATTATCAGGGTTGGGCGGGTTGGGCGATTATGGTTGTTCGTCGTTGACGGGGCCAATGGTGAGGGCTCGATTGGTGGTCCCGTTGTTAGTGGGCCTGTTGTTGGAGGTGTCCCTTTGAGTGCCTCCGTTGCTGCTATTGATGACGGCACACATGTAGTGGTTTGGGAAGACACTGCTCCCGCAGCTCTCAGATTCGGAGCCGTAGGCGCCATCTTCTAGCGTCAGATCACACAAGTTGGGCTCGCAACTGTTGTTGCTATCCATATCATAGGCCAGTGCTGATGTGTTGAGCTCGCTCAAGGTGCTAATCGGTGGTGGGAACCACGAGGTAGGAGCAATCGAAGGAGCTTGCGGGTGATCGGGGAAGCAAAGCATGCCGATCAGACCGACCTGGAAGCATAGGCTTCCGATCGTCATGTCGATTCTGTTGCCCATGGACTCGAAATTTGGGAGAGCCACCGGCGAGTGGACGGTGAAGTCGAAGGCACTAAAAAGGAGGCGATTCTCCGCTGCAGTGGAGTTGTAGATCGTAGTGGTTGGGGCTGAGGAAGCCGCAACATCAGCACTCCCTATTCTCACAGGCGGCTCCAATTGATGAGGGGTTAACTCATCAATGCCCATCGTTGATGGACTTAGGTTCGAGGGATTGGGAGCGCTAGAGGCATCAATCGGCTAGGAAACAAGCACATAGAGAGACACACGGTTTACCCAGGTTCAGGCCTCGAAGAGGACCCTACTCTTGCTTGTTTGATCTTTTATTATCGAGGATTTGAAAGTTACAAGGGGTGCGTAGATGCAATCTGGCGAGGTGTATTCTAGGGTTGTGGATGTCCTCCTCGATACCCCTCCTAGCCTTTATATAGGAAGGCTAGTTCTCAGGATAGCAGGACGAGTCGCTTATAAATTAGGGTTTTGCCCTTTTTAAATTTCTATCTATTGCTTTCCTGTCCTCCAAGGAGTCACCTTCCTCCGGATGTGGGCCACCCGAATCCTTGATGTGCTTCGATTGCACCGTGGGGCTCCTCTTGGACTGGACCGTATAGGCTAATCATGAGTACCCGTAGGGTATACCCATGTTACGCTCACTCTCTCATGGAAGCTCTCAACCCTAACCTTAACTATGGTTTTGGTGATGCTTCGCCACCCTCGACTCTTGTGCAACTCCCTTATTCCCCTGCCATCTATATGGTGTAGGATTACGTCTTCGTCACCTCCCCTTTATGCCTTGGTTGGCACAGGTAGAGACACTCCCCCAAGGTACTCGATGTGCCACCGGCCTTCGTGTTCAACCCTACTTCCTCTTCACGGTTAGTGGTGAGATGGGCTCCCACTTCTTCTACTATTATTTCTACTGCTGGTTCTCCTTGAGAATGCCTTCCCAAATTTTTAGGGTTCTTCTATGTCTATTATCCAATAATGGTGTTCTAGTGTTCTTGGTAGTTTCTAGATGCTTCTAGGTTCTTCTATGGGTTAATTAGTTTGTTACTTCTCAACATGGTTACAGGTTTTAGGTTTTGAGATCTATTGATTTTATTAATCTTGCGCCTGACACTTTCTTTAGTAAAGTTCAGTACTCAGCTAGAGTGGCTTGATATTTGCCAGTGGTCCTCTACTGTAATGAACTATCTAAGGTGTTCTTCCTAGAGTCTTTAGTTTCTAGCAAAGTATCTATGTTAATTCTAGGTTAGTGTTTCTCTCAATAGGATGCTATCTAATTGGCCATGTTCTAGTGTCTCATGCTGGCAATCAATCATTCATATTCAAGCATTATATATATTTAGTTCTAATTAGTCTTTAGCTTAGTTCTTTTATCTGTAAGTGCTTTGATTAAGGGTTGTTTATCCCCTTCTTATGTAGGTTTACTTTTTACTTATAGAATACTTGTTTTGTATCTAATTTTTCTTCCTTAGGTTGATCCTTGGATCATATCTAGGGAAGTGAGGTTATATAGGATTTGTGTTCTTTATTATCGTGGTGGTGTCACGGCAGATGCCTGGGGTAGGCTTAAGTTGGGGTCGCATGGACTCTGGAGGAATCTGGGGAGGGATGATATAGTGAAGACTGCACACGGAAGAACATAGAGAGACACGATATACCCAGGTTCTAGGCTCTCCTAGTGAGATAAAACCTCTACTCCTGCATCTAGATCTCATATAACCTTTCCATGCACTGTGGCTACAATGGTGCTCCTTGAGTTGTATTCCTATGCCTCTAATGTCTATCCCTGGGAGAGCAGAGGAGGAAGAAGATGTGCTCCTATAGAGCGGAGAAGAGAGGAGCCCTTCAGGGGCTATCTTGAATCGATCCCCCAGGTGCTCCTTATAAAGGCGAGCCCAGGGGACAAGATACGCTCACATGCCTGGGTCTAGTCAAATGAGGCATGGACCATGCCAGTTCTATCAGTTGTCCCATAGTGCTTTCCCTTGGCATCTTGAGTCATCAGTCTTATATCTTCACTATATTCCATAGCATCTCCTGAGATGCCCAGCATATTCCATAGCATCTTAGGAGATTCCGAGGGCATCTCACCTGCAACGATGTTGCACGTGCCAGTCTAAGACAGGGGCATCCCAAGGCTTGGCCTGCCTCATGGTGTGTCGATGTAGAGGTTGGGGAGCATCTGGGGTGAATAAGCAGGCGTCTAGGGCGAATTAACTCGGCCCAGATGTCCAAGGTGAAGTGGAGACTCGGTCTAGGTGCAGCTGATTCGGCCTGGAGGACTCTTGATTCGGCCCAGGCAAAGTAAAGGGCCCAGCCGGGGTCCTGATTACTCGGCCTAGGCAGAGCGGCGAACATATGGCCCAGCCACGTCAAGGATGGCCTAGCCGCGTCATCCGCAGGGGGGGCAGCCGGGGTAGTGGTTGATCCGGCCCATGTGGAAGTTGATTCGGCCTGGGGGAAGCTGCATCATGGAGGGTCGGATGTGCAGCCCCGTGGTAGGCCAAGGCAGCTCTCAGTCAGCCCACCCAGGAATCCTTAGCGCTGCGGTGCCAAGGAAGTGCGGGAGCCGGGGAGTGGCGCCGAGGCTGGCGGAGTGGCAAGGCGATACAGTCCTGTGGTGGGCCGAGACAGCCAACGTCAGCCCACCCGGGTGAACGCGGCGATGGGTTGAGGCGAGATGGCGAGGTAGGCCCGGATGGGCCGTGATGCCCCGATCCTGGCCCACCTGGGGAAGCGACGCTAAGGTGGCAGGAAGGCGAGTGAGGCTAAGGTTGTTTCGGTTCGGGAGATGCGGCTGTCCCGGGGTGACGTGGAGATGGTGCTGGAGCCCCGTGGTGGGTTGAGTTGTCCTCAGGCCGGCCCACCCGAGTGAAGTTTGGCAGGGCTATGGAGAAGGTAGCTGTTGGGGAGTTCGTTGGGCCAGCTGGAGGCATATGTCAGCCTGGAAGTGTTCACCCATGCTGAGTTCACCTGTGTTGGCCTAGGAAGTCCTTTTCCCTTTTCCTTTTTTCCTTATTATTTTTATACCTCACACCCTCTTACATATATGTCTCTTATCTTCACATCCTTTATTGAATTACTCATGGCTTTGTTGAATCATTTGATATCTCAACTCTGGGGTACTCGGGGCCATATCCCCGACATTAGTCCCCGAGGCTATTTGGGACTCATAGAGTCACACATAGGCTTCATATTAAAATATCCCCAGAGTGATTTTCATATAGCCTTCATTCTCATATCCTACATACTCCTTCCTTGAGTCATATCGGTATCATAATTTTCCTGAATGCGCAATATATCTGACATGTTGCCTTTATGGGCACTTATCATACAACCTCTTTGGGCAATTTTGACATGTGTCAAAATCTTACATACCTATCATAATTTGGCATACTTGTCATAATTTGACATATTTGTCTAAAATCCGAGTCATATGATCCAAATCTGAGTCATCTGACTCATAATCCGAGTCAGATGATCCAAATCCGAGTCATCTGGCTCATAATTCGAGTCATCTGACTCATAATCCGAGTGAGGTGGTCCAAATCCGAGTTATTTGGCCCAAATCCAAGTCATTATACTCTCAATTCGAGTCATGTGACCCAAATCTGAGTCATTTGAGTTTCAATCCGAGTCATGTGACCCAAATCCGAGTCATTTGACTCAACCGTCGATATATAGCCTTTACTAGGCAAATTTGACTCATGGCCATCATGGGCACTTGGTCATATAACCTCTTTGGGCAAGTTGGACTTATGACCATCATGGGCACTGGTCATATAACCTCTTTGGGCAAGTTTTGACATATGTCCTTCATGGGCACTAGTCATTTAACCTCTTTGGGAAAATTTTGACATTTGGCCTTCATGGGCACTAGTCATTTAACCTCTTTGGGCAAGTTTTGACATATGGCCTTCATGGGCACTAGTCATATAACCTCTTTGGGCAAGTTTTAACATCTGGCCTTCATGGGCACCGGTCATTTAACCTCTTTGGGCAAGTTCTGACATCTATCCTTCATGGGAACTAGTCATTTAACCTCTTTGGGCAAATTCTGACATCTCGCCTTCATGGGCACTGGTCATTTAACCTCTTTGGGCAAGTTTTGACATCTGGCCTTCATGGGCTCTGGTCATATAACCTCTTTGGGCAAGTTCTAACATGTGTCCTTCATGGGCACTAGTCATTTAACCTCTTTGGGCAAGTTTTGACATCTGGCCTTCATGGGCTCTGGTCATATAACCTCTTTGGGCAAGTTGACATATAGCCTTCATGGGAATTTGTCATATAACCCTTTTTGGGCAAGTTTTGACATCTGGTCTTCATGTGCACTAGTCATATTACCTCTTTGGGCAAGTTTTGACATCTGGCCTTCATCGACACTGGTCATATAACCTCTTTGGGCAAGTTGACATATAGACTTCATGGGCATTTGTCATATAACCCTTTTTGGGAAAGTTTTGACATCTGCCTTCATGGGCACTAGTCATATAACCTCTTTTGGCAAGTTTTGACATCTATCCTTCATGGGTACTAGTCATATAACCTCTTTGGGCAAGTTTTGGCATCTAGCCTTCATGGGAACTGGTCATATAACCTCTTTGGGCAAGTTGACATATAGCCTTCATGGGCATTTGTCATATAACCCTTTTTGGGCAAATTGACATATAGCCTTCATGGGCATTCGTCATATAACCCTTTTTGGGTAAATTGACATATATGTTTGAATTTGACATGCTTGTCATAATTCAGACATATAATTCCAATCTGAGTTATCTATCCGAGTTATCCATCCGAATTACATGAATCCCCATCTGACATATGCCTCAAATCCGAGTTATCTAACTCAAAATCTGATTTATATACTCAACATATTACATATGCCTCAAATCCAAGTTATCTAACTCAATATCCGAGTTATATGACTCAACATCTGACATATGCCTCAAATCCGAGTTACATGATGATCTCAAGATATTTGGTGATTGAGACATAGGTAATTTGATATAGATACCAATGATTATTCGGCCATGCCGAGATGAGTGATGATTCAAAATATAGTTTGATGATAGCCCTTTGATATGTTGACCAATTGATATTGATCTTGATTTGGGATATGATATGATGTCATGATACCCTGGCAAACCGACATAAACGATGATTTGAGATATGACATGATATAAGCTGGCTAACCTGGCATAGATTGTGATCCGAGATATAATATGAAGAAATTGTGATATGCTGGCAAACTGGTATAAACAGTGATCCGAGATATAAATCTGAGATATAATATAACCTGGAAAACTGATACAAATAGTAAACCGAGATATAAGATAACCTGGCAAACTGAAACAAATAGTAATCCAAGGTATAAGATAACCTGGCAAACCGATATAAATAGTAATCTGAGATATAAGATAACCTGGCAAACTGATACAAATGGTAATCCGAGATATAAGATAACCTGGCAATCTGATACAAATAGTAATTCGTGGTATAAGATAACCTGGCAAACTGTTACAAATAGTAATCCGAGATATAATATAACCTGGCAAACTGAAACAAATGGTAATCCGAGATATAAGATAACCTGGCAAACTGATACAAATGGTACTCCAAGTTATAAGATAACCTGGCAAACTGATACAAATAGTAATCCAAGTTATAAGATAACCTGGCAAACTGATATAGATGGTAATCTGAGTTATAAGATAACCTGGAAAACTGATATAAACAGTAATCCGAGTTATAACGTGTTGTGATGACTTGGGGCTAAATTTCCTTATCATTGAACATCTCAAAATGACATAGTTAGTCAACAAGTACATATAACAGATGTTGTACTGTAGTAATAGAAGACATAGCTTAAAGACATATAGCAGTTGGCATATGCTAGGTCATAACAGATGGCACATCTTATGTCTACTCTAAGTAATAGTTCTATGCATGGGTATACCAGATCAAACGGTGACCCAAGTTCTCGAGATACTTTTTCCATCTATAGGTGATTCTACCGATATGCTGGCTAGCCCTTGGGTCGAGTCGTCTCCTTCCCGGGGTGAACAACTAAGTGATAGAGGGTGATAGCCCCCGAGTGACATTCCAGGTTATCTCATGTGTGTGTTGGTGGTTGAGTCAGTCGATACTCACAGTACACTTGGTGATGAGGTTAAGGTAGAGATATGTCTTGTTGGCTCGTAGCACACTCGGTGATGAGGTTGATGTTGAGTCATCTCAACAACAAAGTCTTGTATGCCACATCCCTTGATATCTATACGTTGGGAGGAGGATGAAGAAGCTGCTGCTCGATGGTGAAGCAGAGGTTGATGAGGACGATCCTATCCAGATTGAAACCCAACCACCGCCTTAATCATCCCACGGTGGGCGCCAACTATCATGGTGGTGTCATGGCAGATTCCTAGGGTAGGCTTAAGTTGGGGCCGCATGGACTCTTGAGGAATCCCGGGAGGGATGATGTAGTGAAGACCGCACATGGAAGAACACAGAGAGACACGATATACCCAGGTTTGAGGCTCTCCTAGTGAGCTAAAACCTCTACTCCTGCATCTAGATCTCATATAACCTAGCCATGCACTATGGCTATAATGGTACTCCTTGACATATATTCATATGCCTCTAATGGTTATCTCTAGGAGAGCAGAAAAGGAAGAAGATGTGCTCCTATCGAGTAGAGAAGAGAGGATCCCTTCAGGGGGCTCTCCTAGATCGATCCCCCTGGTGCTCCTTATAAAGGGGAGCCCAGGGGACAAGATACGCTCACATGCCTAGGTCTGGTCAACTGAGGCATGGACCATGCTAGGTCTATCAGTTGTCCCGTAGTGCTTGTCCTTGGCATCTTGAGTCATCAATCTTATCTTTTCAGCATATTCCATAGCATCTCCTGAGATGCCCAGCATATTCATAGCATCTCAGGAGATGCCGAGGGAATCTCACCTACAATGATGCTACACGTGCCAGTCTGAGCCAGGGGTGTCCCAAGACTGGTATGTGACTACAAGGCTTGGTCTGCCTCATGGTGTGTCGATGTAGAGGTTGGGGAGCATTTGGGGGTGAATAAGAGGGCGTCTGGGTTGAATTAAATCGGCCCAGATACCCCAAGCGAAGTGGAGACTCGGTCTAGGTGCAGCTGATTCAGCCTGGAGGACTCTTGATTCGGGCCAGGCGGAGTAAAGGGCCCAGCCTAGGGCCTCATTACTCGGCCCAGGCGGAGCAGCGAACATATGGCCTAGCCGCGTCAAGGATGGCCCAGCCGTGTCACCCGCAGGGGCCCTACCGGGGTGGCGGTTGATCCAGACCATGTGGAAGTTGATTTGGTTTGGGGGAAGTAGAGTCATGGAGGGTCAGATGTGCAGCCCCGCGATGGGCCGAGGCAGCTCTCAATCGGCCCACCAGGGAATCCTTAGTGTTGCGGTGCTGATGGCTCTGAAATATAGCCATCTACGTCCACATTTAAACTGGATATTATTCATATTTTTTATGAAATATCTCTCTAAACCCTACCACTAATGCCTAATATTCAAAGGGGTATGCAACCCTTTCTTTTTATATTTTTCCTGCACAGATAATGTCGTTTGAAGATGGGAATCACTACATAAAGTCAAAGATATGAGATTTCCAACAACCATAAGAAACCAGGAGCGGTGAAGCGGAGGCAGACGCTTTAACGACCAACTATACGACCGGAGCAAAATTCCGGCCATATAGTTCCGGTTGTATAGTTGGCGTTGCCACCGTTAGGTCAAGCAGAACAAATTTCGTGAAGGGACCCCTATATAAAGAAGCCTCGGGCGATGAGAAAACTAGCCATCCTCGCACAAAAGTCTCTGCCTCAGATCACTAGCCGCCTCTAGATCTCAAAACCCATCTCCATAGCCATATTCCACCACTTGTAATAGTAGATCTATTCTTCGATTGGCGACATTGTAAGACTATTGCTATCAATATCATGATTTTCAATATAATGTTTATGATTGTTGATCTCATCTCTATGTGTGAGTAATTCTCCTAGGGCTAAGGGCTTCGACCTAGCCATGTAGAGTTTGTGCATGTTATTTATCATAGATGGGATCATGTATTAGTTTGTGTGACATGATGATTATTGTATCCTCTCTTGCCTCAATCCAAGGACTTGTCAGGTAAGACCCCGAGGGTTGAGCCAGGTATAGGAAGTATGAGTAATGACTGATCTACAGGTTGGGAACCCCAGTGACAGAAGGGGTAGTACGACTGTATGTGAGGGATTTACTTGGGATTAACGGTGATATCACTATGCATATCATTAGTTCTCTTTCTGCTATGGATGAGACTAGTAGGTTATTGCTACAAGCGGTTGCGGAGGCAATAGCAATTATGGATGCACTGCCCACATATAATTTATCTTGCTCTAACAATTACATGCATACTTTATATTTATCTTTTATTCCCATCAGATATTTTGCACAGCTATAGGTGAAACCGAACGCCCTAGGGCCCCCTCTCTCTCCATCATCGACAACAACAAAAAGATGCAAACTCTTGGTCCGGTAAAAACACAAAAGGAATTCTAAAACTCCCGAAGGTCCGTTAAAGTAACTTCACTATGCATCTGCTTCCCGAGGATTTGATAACCTAGGTATACTAGGGAAACAGAAGCTATACTACATCTGTAATCTGGATCGAAGGTATCAACCCTTTTTCTGGCACCATTATCGGGGAAGCAATAGCTACCCTGGTGAGGTTATTAGGAACCTTGCTAGTTTTAATTCTTGTTTTTAATTTTGTTAGTTTGCTTTCAGTCTTTATTTGATAAACCAGAAAAATAGTTAGCCTTTAAATTCTTGCTTTTACAATTATAATTCTCTATTTAAGAAAACCAAAAACATAGGAAATATAGCTGAAAAGAAGCTTGGGGAGTTTGCTACTCCCAACAATGATTATTTGTGTACTCCCATTACTCAGCCAGTAATTGCTGCTAATGAAATTAAACCCCACTATTTAAGTTTGGTTCAACAGAATTAATTTGGAGGCTCTTATGTTGAAGACACAGGTATGCACTTGAATACTTTCACTGAAATATGTGATATGATGCGTATAAAAGATGTTGACCCCGATGCGGTCAAATTGCATATATTTCCCTTCTCTCTTAGAGGAAGAGCAAAAGAATGGTTGCTATCTTTGCCTAGAAATACTATTACATCATGGGTGGGATGTACTTCTTTATTTATGACTAAATTTTCCCACCTACAAAGACTATGCAACTCAGATCTAATATTACTGGTTTTAGACAGGAAGAGTGTGAGCCACTAGTGCTTGTATGGGAAAGGATGAAAGAATGCATGAGAAACTGCCCTAGTCATGGGATGGAAGACTGGTTAATTCTCCATCTATTTTATAATGCTCTTAACCCTATGTCCATGTCTATGCTTGATACTGCAGCTGGAGGAACATTTATAGGTAAACATATTACCGAAGCAAAAAGCAGCTGCTAGACAATATGCAAGACAACCATGCCCAATGGCATGTGGGTAGATCAAACACGAAGAAGGTGAACTCTGTCTCACCACAAGAAAATGAAGAACTTAATGCTAATTTGGATGAGCTCATACTAGCCGTAAAAGGTAAGGAAACCCAGGTAAGAGCTATCCCTGAAACAAATATTGAAGAAATAGACTTCGTAGATCATAATGATTATAACCCTGCTTGGAAGAAGAATTATAATCCTAATTTTCAGAAACAGTATTTTAGTCCTGCAGGTAACTCTAATAATAATATGGGAACTCTTAATGGTAGTCTCCAAGAAACACTCAAATCTTTTATAGACTCACAAAATGAGCAAAACAATATTCTTGTTAAAATAACGGAGAACCATGATGCTATGCTTGGTAAATTCTCTAATCAAGTTGTTAGTTTGAGAAATGTTTTGCATGCCCTCCAAGAAAGAACATGGATCGTTGAGGCACAGCTAGGTAAGATAACTGAGAGTCTGTAACATCCCAAAACTTTAATCCAAGCTTATCAAGATCAAATCATCCAAAAATAGGGTTAACAAAAACTTATCCAAATTTAAAATGAAAGCATTCATATGTGTATGCATTTAAAATAGGAGTTGTTTGAATTGCCATGATTGAATGATCCAATGCTTGTAAAAAAAATTAGGTGATTTAAACATCATCTACATCATTCCCAAACTTTTCCTAAAGAAAATCAAATAAAAAAGAATTAAAAAGAAGGAATGGTCATTTTGGCAAATTTAACTCTCATGCCTACTTTGCATATGCATAGATCACCCCTATTTCAAAAACCATCTATTTGAGCTCCACTTTCAAAACCCTTGCAACCACAGACTACCTATCACTAGTGGAGATCACTCAAAAATTTTGAAACCAAAATCCAAAACTTTCTTTCATGCGGCCATTTCATCAAACACTTGGCATGCATAATCTCTACTCTAATCCTAACTCACTGTTTTGAACAGGGTTTTGCCCCCAAATGATCTACATTTATCTCCCCTGTCCCCTCCTAGTCTAACCAGACCCTTAACACCCCTCTCCCTTGTCCCTAACCCTCTTGCCATGTCAACCCGAGGGCACGGTCGCCAGCCAAACTTTGCCCCGCCGCAGCAGACCGCCCCTCTCCCTCTCTCCATATCTAGGAGGTAGCTCACACCTCACCGCCACCCCCTATCCCTTGCCCGAGCCCAGCCGTGCAGTGGACCACCGAGGACAAGCCGCGCCTAGTGCCACCGCACCATGCCAGTGTTGCCCCCAGAGCATGCCCTGTCCCCGCTCGCACAGATCATCCCTTGGCACCAACCCGCACCCGCCGCTCCACCTCGACCGGGAGAACACCCCAGACATCCCCGTTCGCCGCCCAAAGCCTCACAGCCACCGCTCACCGTGGACACCGCCGCTTCGGCCGCGTAGAGCTCCACCTCGCCCAGACCACGTGCCACCGCCCCTACGCTCGCATTCAATTCCTAGAGTACCGCCAGGGAACCGCCCATCTATCGCCACCCCCAGCCATGCCTCTACCTCATCGTAGCCTTGTCGCCGGAGTCGCCTGCCCATCCCGCTCGGTCTCACCGTCGGGCCTATAAAAGGAGCCCTCCCCAGCCTCTTCTCTCCACACCATTCCACTCCCCTCACCTCTCTGAACCTCACCCACCTCTAGCCGGAGCAAGTGGAGCAGCAGCTACAATTGAGCTGAGGCCATGGCAGGGAGGAGAAAGCGCCGTTGATTGCGACCACCCCAAGCTCTGCAAGGCGCCTCGCCTGCTGTCGTCTTCCACGTCGTTTGCCCGCCTCACGACCCAGCTGGAGCCCTGATACGCCCCAGTGAGCCCCCACCGAGCCGCTTAGGTTCGACCACTGTCACGACGACCCTCGGCCGTTGATCTCGCTTCTAATCCTACGGCCCTGGCAGCGTTGCTTGTTTAGCGTTTTAAGTGCCGCTGACACGTGGGACCCCCTGTCAGCTGAGCCCCGCACCGTGGAGCGCCACTGGGCCGGCCCAAGTCCTTTCCCGCGCTAGCCCATCGATTCAAATCTGGATTTTTCTTTTTTAGCTAAATCTAGTTTTTGTCCCCTAGTTTAAAAATCAATTCAGAGAGTTTTAGAAATCCAAATTGCATGAAACCAATTTTGTCTGAAAGGTATTAAAATGATCTATCCAAGCCCGTTGGATTAAATTCAATTAGAGTTATAGATCTCTCCTAATAAAAATAAGAAGACAAAAGCTTTTGCAACTTGCAACATTTTGATAAAATCAACCAAGTTAGCTTTTGAGTTGATTCCAACTCTCAAAAATCACACTTCATCATATCTATCTAAATATGTAATAATATTAAGGTTTACATGCAGTGACTTTGGACTAGTACCAAAATAATGCTATATAGGCATTTCTAGTCACTTTAAATCATTAAATAATAAACTTAAACTAAAGTAATATTGATCCAACCTTTAAATCTCATTCCCACATGTTAGAATATGTGGTGAGGACATGTGTCCACATGATCCCATATTTTGGTGGTGAATATTAAATTATAGTTAATATTTCAATGAGTAGAAATTACTTTTCTAAAATAAAAAGGATGAAACTATTGAAATTAAACTTGTGATGCTTGTGATGATAATAGATCATCAATTGTGTGTTTTAGAATGCTACTTAGCCTAGTTAAGTATTTTTTGGTGATTATCTACTCCCTATGTATTTATAGACGCTAGTACCGACCAAGCTTTCGAGGAGGAGGAGTTCTACCAAGAAGAAGAAGAAGAAGAAAACTTCAATCACTACACCAACCAAGGCAAGCTATTGTTAGCAGGCTAGAATTAAGCTAGATGAATGAGCAAGGATGCTTTAGGCATGCTTTGATCACACCCCTTTTTAACTATTAGTACCCCAAGACTTACTTACAAGTTTTACTCCCCTTAGTATGCAAAGTTCCTTACTTATTTTGAAGGTAGCATAAAAAGTATAAAACTTGACCTACTTAGAAACCTTTAGATGTCATTCTATGGCATGAGATTGATCCCATCCTTCCACCTTAGTGAACGCTCTTAACTTAGTCTTTTGGAGTAGATCAAAAACTTGAGTCACTTTAGATGGGAGCACTTGGTGAAAATGAATTGTGAAAACCTTGGAATGATGAGGCATTCTATTGAGATGTTTTGACATGTGCTGAGAGACACAACTGGTTTATGATGATGAAAATGATGAGGCATGAGCCTTAACCCTTTTATAAAACTGATGGTTGGATTCGGATGCGATACCATTCCAAATTTACCGTACAACCACATTACCTGAATTGGGTAA
Source organism: Avena insularis (assembly GCA_023614405.1). Classification (NCBI taxonomy): domain Eukaryota; kingdom Viridiplantae; phylum Streptophyta; class Magnoliopsida; order Poales; family Poaceae; genus Avena; species Avena insularis. The sequence goes on from CM042684.1 coordinate 299,770,205, forward strand.
GGCTTAGCTGGAAATTTATATGCATTAGTATTAGTTCCCTCACGGGAGAGGTTTGAGCTGAGGCTACCTCTCAATGTTGTCCACCTATGCAGTGCCCAAGATGACTGATGGTCATGGTTGGGAGGCCATACTCATAGGAGAGGTGCTTGTACTAGGGTGTGTAAAGGGAAGGTTATGTTTGATTATCTGCATACTAAGTATGATGATTCAGGGTTATCCCTGATAGATGTATCGAATCTTGTGGTGAAAGTGTACCACCTCTATAGAGTGTCAAACTATTCGAATAGCCGCGTCCGTGGTTATGGACAGTTGGAATGGCCATACTGTTTTGTTGTCAGATGTTTTCTAAATAACTTGAAATGAATGATGAACTTTGACTTGACCACAACAGGGTTGTGTTGATGATAATAGCTTCCCAACTTAAGTGATTCTAGAACTTTACTTTATCTTTCTTTGCTTCTGAACTCAGCTTAGGTTTCAAACTTAACTTGATAGTTAAATTAGATTCAGCACTTTAACTTAGAATTATAGTACCTGTTAATAGTAGTTTGCGAGTACTTGAAGAGTACTCATGACTTTTGTCCCTGGCTATTATCATGGACAGACTATGAAGGAGATTATCAAGATGATGGTCAGCAGGACGGCTATGATAACTAGGACTATCTGCCTTTGTCAGCATTGCATGTGCCCCTGAAGATGGACCCCACCGCTACGCTTATCTTTTATTTCCGCTGCTTGTTGTATTAAAGACTGGATCATGAGATCCTTATTTGTGTAAAACCTTATGTATGGTTTGTAATGGATGATGTACTATGATATCCAATCCGTTATGTCTCGCAAAAATGGTAATCCTGGGATTGCGAGGTATGGCATAACGGGCATCTGGGATTAAAAATCCGGGTGTTGACAGAGTCAAACTCTCATTCTAGCTAAATTTGCAGGGAAAGCTGAGCCCAATCCTGTTGAAGACCTCAAAATGATGAGAATCCAAAGGGAGGAGCCTAAAGAACTTGATTATAGCAAGGCTCCTTCACCAAGTTACACCATTGAATATCTCGTAAAAAGGATCAACATTAAGATTCTGGTGAGTGAAGGTAGTGAGGAAGCCATGTACCAACATTTTGTGTTAATCAGGTAGCAATAAAGGTTTGTGATCTTGAGGAAGAATATAAGAAAATTTCTGAAAAATTACCTATAAAGCTAGATGACATATTTGAGCCTACTATTAAAATTGGAACTAATGAGATAGCTGCACTTTGTGATCTAGGTGCAAGCATCTCAACAATTCCAAAGAGTCTTTTTAACAAGTTAAATCTTGGCTCTTTTGAGATCACCGAGTTAAAATTGCATCTAGCAAATTCTACCTACAAACAAGCTATAGGTATTAAGGAGAATACTTTAGTATACATTACAGTTTGTCCTGCTCTCATTGATTTTGTTATTGTTGACATGCCTGAAGATGCTACTGCTCCTATTATATTAGGTCGTCCTTTCTTAAGAACTATTAAGGCTTTGATTAATCTACATGAAGTGAACGTGAAGCTTCAATTGCCTTCGCGGGATCCTTTTGTTATTCATTTCCCTAGGAAGAAGAAAGTCAAGCATGATGAAAAGGAGGCCATCACTTTGAAGGCCAACTATTTTGGAGTGGGTGTTCCACTCATCTGGCCTAAGTGAGCAACATTGAGGTCAAGCTATTGACCATAAAAGAGCGCTTCATGGGAGGCAATCCATGTGAAATAAAGTTTTGAGTAAAGTTTTAGTTTAAGTTTATGTTCAAAAAAGAGTGCTAGAAAACTCTAATTGAGGAGAAGAAGTTCGGTAGTACTAAAAATCCTGGTTCATTTATGTTGTTGTTGGTCGATAATATTTACTATCAATTTTTTGTCAAAAACAAGGTATATCACTAAGTTATAGGAAAAGAAATAATTTTCAAAGAAACATATTTTTTTATGCATACAGAGAGTTTAACAACCAACTATACGGCAGGAATAAAAATTTCGGCCGTATAGTTCATAGATATCTTTGCCATCGACAATTTTTCTTTCATATGTACGAAGAGTTTAACGACCAACTATACGGGGGGAATAAAAATTTCTGCCGTATAGCTCCGGTCATATAGATATCGGTGCCTCTGTACAAATTCTTTTCATATGTACTGAGAGTTTAACGACCAACTATACGGCGGGAATAAAAAGTCCGGCCGTATAGTTCCGGTCGTATAGATATCAATGCCTTTGTATATTTTCTCCCAGGGACAGACAGTTTAACGACCAACTATACGGCAGGAACATATTGTTCCGGCTGTATAGTTCCAGTCGTATAGCTACGCCGCCAGGAGGAGACCCTAATATTTTGACAGAAGGCCAACTATACGGGGGGAACGCATTGTTCCAGCCGTATAGTTGTGCCCGTATAGTTGCGTCCGACCATAAAAACGCACGGGAAGGTACCTCCAACTCCAAAACATCAATCCTTTTTCTCTCTTCTACCTCCAAACTCTCTCAAAACCTCAAGAGATCTTCATCTCTACTCAATTTCGTTCGATTTCCTTGCACACAAGTGATCTATGGTATGTTTCTCCTCTGATCTTCCAATTAATTTTTGCAAATTCATCTTTGATCTATTGTCATTATCAATCTAGGGTGAGAACTACTATGAACCAATTGCCATGATTATCTTGCCTAGATTATTATTTTGAGGAGATTCGTTAGTGTGCTATGATGAGGAATATGTTGTACTTACTGTTGTTGGATCAAAAAGTTTTATTTTTGTCTTTCTTCAGTGTGTTAGATGATGAACACAATGAGATAAACTCGTGCTCGTGCCACCACTAGTGCTTCTCGGGCTGTCGCTCAAGAACGCATGGGGATACGGTTCAGGAATAAGCTCCACCATGATCGCTTTGACATGATCAAGAACCGCGAAGTGAAGGCCACCAAGTGGGCTTACCCCATTATAATGAACCAACTGAGTATTTCGGATGACTTCAATTTACTCTGCAATAGAGCTGGCCTGCAAAACTTTGTGTACAATGATGTGCCTACTTATCGCCGCTTAACTATTGAATTCCTAAGTTTGTTGCAAAGCACAGTTAGACAATGGAAAGGAGAGGACATGATTTCTTTCCAACTTATGAACAACAACTACACTTTAACATTAGATGAATGGTGCGCATGTTTTAATTTGCCACACAATGATGTTAATGCCTTACGCGCATCCTTTATTGGCCTAGACCCTTCCCCCTAAACAATATTATAATGGAATGAGTTTCACTACTAGAGTAAACAAGGGGAAGAATATTCAACATCATGTAATTCGCTATTTGTTCTATGTTATTGCTAACACCTTGCAGGCACGTAATGAGTTCACGAGACTCAACGAGGAGGACATCTTAGTCCTTGCAAAGGCTGCTTACATCAACTGCGGCTTGTCACTCAACTTGGGCGCCATCCTTGTACGCTACCTGGAGCACCAAGCCTCCCAAAGCCAAGGATCAATCATAGGTGGAGGCGTCATCACCGTGTTTGCCACTGCCCTAGGCATTAACCAAGGTGACTTGCAATCCGTGCTAGGTCAGCGACATGTTGGTTTCTCTACTTTAAAAGCTTGTGGAATGCTCATTAGGAGAGGTGGTGTTTATTATCTGCATATTGCTGGAGCTGGGCGTCTCTACCCCGCTCCTATGCCTAATGGTCTTTTCTCTATCGAGGAAGGACGTTTGCTATATGACTTGCAGGTTGAGCAACACCAACCCGAGGAGGAGGTTCCAGAGGAGGATGAGGACCAAGAGGAGGAGCAAGAAGTTCCTTATCAAGAGGAGGAGCAAGAAGTTCCTTATCAAGAGGAGCAGCCACAAACCTGGTTCGCTACATACCAAGACTTCCAAGAACTTGGACAAACTATGGAGAGGATGCATAGCCTCTCTTTGAACCTCCGAGGAACAACTAGTAACCTCTCAACTCAATTTGTGAACTAGAGTAACGACTTTTTCCCGCCACCACAATGATTTGAAGGGCTTGCAAAAGCCTAAGCTTGGGGAAGTTTCCTCATATATCTTTATTTGGCATTCATTTCCTTTTATTTATTTTGAGGTTGTGTTTTTAGTTCGAGTTTATAAGCACTCATGTTGGTTTCCCCAACACTTTATTTTTAGTTCCTTCTATTTACTTTCGATATTTTCTAGCCGAGCTTTGCCGCCAATTTTCTATTCTTTAAACACCCTCTCTTAAAAAACACAAAAAGATTTCTCCATTTTTCCTAATTTCCCTCTTTCTTTTCTATCCGCCTTGAGGTTTTCATGTATTTGCAGGAGAGTGATCGACTTCGAGTTTCCAAGAAGCAAATAAAAAAGGAAGAGAGAAGTGGAACCAAACATGAGAGGTATGCCTTATGACTCCCCACTTTTGAAGTTTGAGAAACCCATGCTAGTTAGTAGTAAATGTGGAGAGATTATATTGGTGGAGTGAGTCTTTGTATTGTAGTAAGATTTTCATTTGCATGGGTATTTAGTTGGGTACGTTTTGTTCCAGCTCTTGTAATTAACCAAGTCTTGCCTAAAAATTGCTAAAAAATTGTAATAAGAAAAAGTCTCACAATTGAAGGCTTGGGTGTTGTAGTGCTTAGTCTTGAAGGATTATTTCTAGAAACACTCAACACCACTGAAAACATTGATTGACTTGATAGCTCTCTTTAAAAAGATTTGTTCAATTGAATTAATGTTTAGCGGTTTTTGTGAGCATGCCAAAGTTTGACTTGTTAATCATAAGAATGATATAGCTTTATGCATGTCAAACTTCATGGGATGCCAACAAATCCGATGGCCTATGAACGATCTTCATGGAGGAAACTCCTAGATTTCGGCTATGAGTTGATTAAACACTTGTAGAAGCAATGCTATAGTGGGTAAGATTCTTGGCACTCCCGAGAAGCTGTAATCATAATGGAATCACTCCTCTGGCTGTTATGAGTAATCATATGCAAAAGGAACAAAAACCTTAGTGATTCCACGAGTGTCCATCACAGCCCAATAAACTAATAAAAATCTTTGGCATGCTCTCAATTACTCAAAAACTAAAATTCTTGAAGGACAATGAATAGAAAAGTAGTGCTTGAAAAGTCTTGATTTATTGATACGGGAGAATTGAGATACTCTAGTGTATATGTGTTTCATGAAAACTCTCACACTCTCAATTTACATGATTATACTTTATCGTTCAAAGGCAAGCCTATGAGTTGATTACATGACATGGAATAAAGTTACTCATTTGAATCGACCATGTTAACAAAAAATTTGCTGCACCATAAGGATGCATAAAACCTGTATGATATGCTTGCCATTACTCTACCTATGCTGAAGTTTTTCAGATTTATGAAGTGGAGGAAACATGAGACTACCAATCATGAGTAAGATCACCATCTCGTTATTTCAGTTTAAATGCTGAGTTCCTTTTTGATTTTGGTTTTCTTGCTCGGGGACGATCAAGTTTAAGCTTGGGGAGGTTGATGGCTCTAAAATATAGTCATCTATGTACACATTTAAACTGGATATTATTCATATTTTTGATGAAATATCTCTCTAAACCCTACCACTAATGCCTAATATTCAAAGGGGTATGCAATCCTTTCTTTTTATATTTTTCCTGCATAGATAATGTCGTTTGAAGATGGGAATCACTACATTAAAGTCAAAGATACGAGATTTCTAACAACCAGAAGAAATCAGGAGCCGTGAAGCGGAGGCAAACGCTTTAACGACCAACTATATGACCGGAGCAAAATTCCGGCCGTATAGTTCCGGTCGTATAGTTGGCGCCACCATCGTTAGGTCAAACAGAACAACTTTCGTGAAGGGACCCCTATATAAATAATCCTCGGGCAACGAGAAAACAAGCCATCCTCGTCCAAAAGTCTTTGCCTCAGATCACCAACCGCCTCCAGATCTCAAAACCCTTCTCCATCTCCATAGCCATATTCCACCACTTGTAATAGTAGATATCTTCTTTGATTGGCGACATTGTAAGACTATTGCTATCAATCTCATTATTTTCATTACAATGTTTATGATTGTTGATCTCATCTCTATGTGTGAGTAATTCTCCTTGGGCTAAGGGCTTCAGCCTAGCCATGTAGCATTTGTGCATGTTATTTACCATAGATGGGATCATGTATTAGTTTGTATGACATGATGATTATTGTATCCTCGCTTGCCTCAATCCAAGGACTTGTTAGGTATCCAAGACCCCGAGGGTTGAGCCATGTATAGGGAGTATGAGTAATGACTGATCTACAGGTTGGGAACCCTAGTGACAGAAGGGGTAGTACGACTGTATGTGAGGGATTTACTTGAGATTAACGGTGACATCACTATGCATATCATTAGTTCTCTTTCTTCTATGAATGAGACTGGTAGGTTATTGCTACAAGCGGTTGTGGAGGCAATAGCAATTATGGATGCACTGCCCACATATAAGTTATCTTGCTCTAACAATTACATGCATACTATATCTTTATCTTTTATTCCCATCAGATGTTTTGTATAGCTACAGGTGAAACCGAACGCCCTAGGCCCCCTCTCTCTCCATCATCGACAACAACAAAAAGACGCAAACTCTTGGTCAGGTAAAAACACAAAAGGAATTCTAAAACTCCCGTAGGTCCGTTAAAGTAACTTTACTACGCATCTTCTTCCCGAGGATTCGATAACCTAGGTCTACTAGGGAAAAATAAGTTATACTACATCTGTAAACCGGATCGAAGGTATCAGGTGCCAAGGAAATGCGGGAGCCAGGGAGTGGCATCGAGGCTGGCAGAGTGACGAGGCGATGCAGTCCCGCGGTGAGCCGGGACAGCCAACGCCGGCCCACCCGGGTGAACGTGGCGACAGGTTGAGGCGACATGGCGAGGTAGGCTCGGGATGGGTCGCGATGCCCCGATCCCGGCCCACCCAGGGAAGCGACGTTGAGGTGGCAGGAAGGCGAGTGAGGCTGAGGTTGCTTCGGTTCAGGAGATGCGGTTGTCCCGGGTGACATGGAGATGGTGTTGGAGCCCCGTGGTAGGCCGAGTTGTCCTTAGGACGACCCACCTGGGCGAAGTTTGGCAGGGCTGTGGAGAAGGTAGCTGCTGGGGAGTTTGGTGGGCCGGCTGGGGGCATATGTCGGCCTGGGAAAGTCACCCAGGCCGAGATTCACGTGTGTCATCCTAGGAAGACTTATTTCCTTTTCCTTTTCACTTATTATTTTTATATCTCACATCCTATTACATATATGTCTCTTCTCTTCACATCCTTTATTGAATTACTCATGGCTTTGTTGAATCATTTGACATCTCAACTCTGGGATACTCGGGGTCATATCCCCGACATTTATTACTAGCTATTATAGACAATCATAATGTTCATCTTCTACCTCCAGTCTCTAATGTTTGGTTGTGCTCATTGTCATGGCTTAACCATTGTGGTGTTCCTTGTAATGAGGATGCATATGGATGCCTGACTATTGGCAGTCCAACTAAAATTCTCTCTCTCTCCTATTGTTGGATCCTAGTGATCCCTGACTACTACGATCTAAGACTAGCAATTAGCTACAACCTTTTTATATATTCCTAAGCTTGCTTGATGAAGATATATAGATTCTTCTCCTTATTCATCCTCATGTTCTAGAGGTGTTCTTCAAGTTCTTGCTCTACTCCTAGCTTCCTTTCTCACTCAGTTCTCTCTCTAACTAGTGTGTGTGTGTGTGTTTAGTCTAAGCTCGACTAGTGAGTTATGAGCTCTAAGGTGTGAGATTCCCATCTATTTATAGTGTTCACAAATGAGCGATGATAATTCTAGTTGGTTTTATCTTACTAGTAGTTGTTACTCTTCAATTTGATTGGTTTAGATTTTGGATAAGTATCCATTTTACTTTCTAGCTGTAGTTTAAGTTCATAATTGTTGGGTGGTTGAATTCAATATCCTTTTGGGTGATTATGATTAGAATAAGGTGTTCTTCATTTGTATCGGGCAATTCGTTATATTAGCTTCCATTTAACTTTTGATTGGTTATTCACATAATCCATGGCTTGAGGAAAACCTTTTGGTTGATCTATTTCTATTTGGTCTTGGAACATTTCTATTGGTTTACTTTTACTACTTTAACAAGATGAAATTTGGCTACTGTCCTAGTATTTGGTCATGTGATCATACCCTTGGGTTTATTCTAGTGGATATCAACTACTATGAGTACTAGTTCAAGTTTTGATTAGTCTCTGTATTTGGTTCTCCTTGTTATCTAGTTTGGCTCTGATTTTGTGTTTTCCTACCTCCAGATGCTAAGGTTCAGGACTAGTTCTTGAATATTGATTATGGATTCCATAGTAAAATGTATTCACTTATGTGAATCCAACATTTTAACCCTAACAAAATTATTTTATGTGTTGTTTTTGCTTTGCAGGTTTGAAGCAATAGAAGAATGATCAAGTGAAGATGATAGATTAGATAGGTTTAGATAGGTTTTCTGTTCTGTTAGTTTGAATTAGGATTTAAAGTTCATTTTTATAATCCTAACAATGTACTTGGTATTTGTAAAATAGCATATGCATAAAGTTGATTTCTCGATCCTATGTTCCTCTAATTTGAATTATGTTATTTATCAATGGTGTTTTACTTGTGTTTAATTTTTTATACATTAATATGTGTGTGTTGGTGCGAATTTTAATTCAAGTTTGACTTAGGTCAAACCTCAATTTTGAATTTGTTCAAGTTTTTAAAACCTTCAACCAAACTTGGTTCAAATCCTAGTGACAATTTGGTTATAAAATCTCACTAGAGCCAAATTCAACTGAAAGTTTTTGAAATATTCAAACTAACTCATAATTCTATATGCATGATATGCAATTCACACAACTACCCTTTCCTAAATAATTTTCCTTGGGTTGTTACAGGAAACATAGAAACACTAAACAGAGGCAGAACCAACAAAGATTGGAGGGGGAAATGTTGCTGGAGTCATTATCGGCTGCATCTCTACCCTCTCCAACATCATCATCAATGTCTCCATGATGAAGAGGGAGTAGTACACCTCTGGACTATGGGTTTGTGGTAGTACCTTGATCTCTCTTTCTCTCTTGTGTTATCATTGTTTAGAACCATATGAGCTGCCTTACATGATTATGGTCATATATGTAATTTCTATGTGGTGGATCTTTGTCTTATGAGATGATATATGATATTGCAAATTATATTATGTGTTTGATGTATTTATAGATGCATATTATTAACCTATTCTTAAGTGCTTGTTCTGATCAAACTTGTATGCAAGGGCGTGTGTGGTGGAACGTGTGCATTAGATGGAATAACATGGTCATAGTGATTGGATAGTGATAAAAAATTCAAGATCTACTATGGTTTTTACCTTTATTTTGTTACCTCGATAGGGAGAAACGGAATGCATGTGTTAAAATCATCTAGTGACAACAAAGATGCTATTGTTTGCTCAAGGTAGCACATTTGTCATTCAAACATCATGGCAAAGTACTTAAGGCTATACTCTGTTCATTCTTAATTCTGGATTGCGTGGAGTTTTCCCTTTCTAGAGGAGTATGAGTGATGTGTTGTGTCATCTTTATAATAGGATGTGATACCTAGATGAATGCTAATCAAACACTGTATTGAAGTGTCAACATATTTATGTCATATATGAGATGTTTTATGTCCACCATGATTTATGAGTGAGTAGCCAGGTGAAACCATGAACATCGGTCCACTTTTAAATATAAGAAACACCTTTTACTTGCTTTTACCATCCTTTACATTTTCTGCAACAATTAAATTTGAAATATAAAAACACTTTTACCTTTTACAAGCATAAACAAAATCCAGAAATTTACTTGACTGTTTTTACTTTCCTATTTTAGTTATAGATTACTTTACTATTTTATCTACTATTTTTTAGTTTACAATTCTAATAGGAAGCCTTGTGTTTAACAACCACATCGTGGAGTTGGGGGCATAAGACAAATACTCCTTCCGTCCCAGAATAAGTGACTTGAGTTTGTCTAGATTCGCATGTACCTATATACTAAAATGTGTCTAGATACATCCGAATCTAGACAAACCCACGTCACTTATTTTGGGACGGAGGGAGTACTTTATTTTGAAGGTTGGTAGAAGAGGTTGGAAGAAAGAAGTTACTCACATCCCCGAGCGATCGATATAAACCCTCGATTAACCATTATGGGAAAAACACACTTGCTACATCATTCTGCACATGGAGTCTCAACGAGTTGGCACATACATAGCTGGTGTCCTCACTTTCCCCTCCCCACCGAAAGTTGTCGAACATAAAACATTTTTTAACATAAAAGATATATTAACAATCAATGATCATAGTATAATATTACATAACTCGATAAAGAGCAAGAGCCAACATTTGTAAGCTGCACATAACAGATTCTAGATAAAACATGATATGCATAGAAGATACCGAAGACTACAAGTGGAGTCAAACAACAGTTGTTTATCTGACGACAGCTCGGGCTCGAATTTGCTGCAATTGTAGTCTTCAACAACCTCCTTTGTGTTCCATACCAGTTGATGCCCCGTGGTTTATTCTCCCAACGGTCTATCTAGCTTATGCATCTGAGGTTGGGAGCATTCAGATGTAGATACTGAATATCTTTTACCGAGCTCAAACTCAAAGAGTCCCCTTTGTTAAATTTGAGGATCAACAGCGAATGTGCTATCATCCACCTTCGGTAACACAACCCTAACAACAAGTGGACAGTATCTTCAGCATGAGTGCCATCCTTCATAGGTGAACTTGTGCAACAATAACATGTAAGATAAGCTTGCTCAAATGGACCAATTGGGCTGCCATTGATCAAAGATTGTCGTGTATGAACATATAATTCTCTAGATATGTGACAATCATATTAGCTTGGCTCCACTGGTTCACACAAGTCAAATGATTCCATTTAAAATATTTACATAGGATAACATGACCAATAGACCGAGAACAAACTCAAATATCTCCTATAATTCTGATGTACGGCTAAGTGTGTATACCCACAAATGGAGATGATGATCAACATGGAGGAGTCATCAGGAAGATGTATAAACCAATTCATCCTAGACTTCGGCGATATAGCAACCACCATCAGGACCTGGACATCATCTTCAATCCCGTGATAGCGAACACCACGCACAACAACAGGATGAGTAGAAAAATGAGAGAGAGGGGAAGGATCCCCTTCCTCATGTGCAAGGATTTTTGCAACACCACACTCAAGTTTGTTCCTGAGCACAATCGAGTCACATCTGCCGAGTTGATAGCAACCGGAGGAACTCACCAGGAAGAGCTTGTTGTAGGACGGCTCGAAATTGACAGGGGCAGTGGGGAGATCACCTTCAATATTCACGATGCACCATACCGGGCCAGCGCCATCCCATCCGCTAAGGCGCTGCAAGGAGGCGGGTGCACGCACTTGAGTATCCACCGTACCCAGCAACGAAGCGAAACCGAGGACCTCGTCCAGAAACACACCACCACCTGCCTAGGAAGCAACCTACCTAGACTCGACTCATCAAATCCGGGGAGCGGGCCCCCTCCCACCACCAATAGCTCGACCACCATGGACAAGCCGAGGAGGGGAAGATGCGACCACCCGGACCGTAGCTACTTATATATAGAAGATTGAACGACAAAACTTTGGTTAGAAAAAATATCCCATTAAAATAGCAATTAAAGTTCAAATTACTCCGTATACCACCTCTACCTGTAAAATATTCTATCACCAAAAGTAGTCAAGCTTTCTACCTAGTCTCTCTCGACGCCTTCCTAACATAATTAAGTCGCACTTAAAGGAGAAAGCCAAACCCATTCAAAAAACAATATTATGTCCGCACTTGTTATTGTATGACGATCTTTACTATGAGATGATCGTAGTACACGGATCTACTCACCATATGTGAAGAGATATCCTACTCTCCAGTTATTTTTATCATGACAAGAATGAAACATTGCATGAGTACTAAAGTTTCGGCACTTATTTTATTTTAGATAAGAGGGAGTAGTAAAATTGAATGACAAAACTATGGATACAGAAATAGTCCATTAAAAATACTAACCGAAGGTCAAATTATTCACCATAACAAAAAATAATAAAAAATTGAACCTTGCCCCCATGCATGAGGGAGTAGTAAAATTGAATGACAAAACCCTGGATACGGAAATATTCCATTAAAAATACTAACCCAAGGTCAAATTATTCACCATAACAAAAAAAAATTGAACCTTGTCCCCATGCAGGAGGGAGTAGTAAAATTGAATGACAAAACTGTGGATACGGAAATATTCCATTAAAAATACTAACCGAAGGTCAAATTATTCACCATAACAAAAAATAATCAAAAAATGCACATTGCCCCCATGCAGGATCGAACTACAGACCTTCAGTTTACAAGACTGACGCTCTACCACTGAGCTATAGGGGCCAACCTTGGATTGGTAAAGTGTAGTGATGTATATATTTCGTTACTATTCAGTAGGGATGCTGATTATCCATATTGATCGCCCCTCGCGACCTCAGCTCTTCGTTTCCCCTCTCCCTGCCCACCAGTCCACCGCCGCCGCCTCTCCTCCCCTTCCCATCTCCCCGGCGGCGGCCAGCAAGCAGCCATGGCGAGCCCCGAGCGCATCGAAGTGGATAAGCTGAGCGTGGAGCAGCTGAAGGCGCTCAAGGAGCAGACCGATCTGGAAGTCAATCTCCTCCAGGACAGCCTCACCAAGATCCGCACCGCCGCCACCCGCCTCGAGAACGCCACCGCTGCCCTCCACCAGCTCTCCCTCCGCCCTCACGGCACGGCTCATCCAACCCTAATCCTATCTAGTCCGCAACGTTACGTTCTACATGCGCGTTCCCGGGTTTTGGTTAACGCTTTCTTTTTGTGGTTCCGCCTTCTGCAGGGAAGAAACTGCTTGTGCCGCTCACGGCGTCCCTCTACGTTCCCGGCACGCTTGACGACGCCGAGAAGGTCCTCGTTGACGTCGGCACTGGCTACTTCATCGAGGTATGTTGCTACTTGCAATTGTCAGACGGGTTTGTAATAGCTCACGGTATGTTAGTTTGTTCTGTACTTCAGTGAATTTCTCAACGTGGTGATATACATTGGAATCATGAGCTTCTTCGGTTATTCGGAAAAATGTCGCACTGGTTGGTTAGTTTTTGGTGACATTTGGATATTTAGGAAGAACACACGATTTGCAACACAGCATTAGTGCCATGAAACTTTGCACAGAAATTATGTAAACACCTGTTGGCCTGTTCATGTTCCATGTCTGGTTCAGCCTTTGTTTGGTGAGAAGAAGCTAATCATGAAGTTCTTCCAACTCTGGCTTTCAGTAATGTGGCCCTTGGGATGCTTGTTGAATGAGACATAGTTTAGAACTTGCTTTATTGCTCATAAAACTGCATGTTTTCTGGTCCGTAATTTAAGTTACTCTTTTAGAACCTAGTGGCGCTGCAGTGCTCTTAGTAAACCATATGCCCACTCAAATGATGCATATATTTTTAATTTTTGTTTGCATCTGTTGCCTTTCATATGATTATTTTTTCTTGTGTGCAGAAAACTATGGCTCAAGGAAAAGAATACTGTGAAAGGAAAATTAATTTGCTGAAGTCCAATTTCGATGAACTACTTGAGGTAATATTGACAGACTGCACTTCTCCTGTCGTGCTCATTTTAGCCAACATGGAGGACAAATTGTTTAGCCTTCATGTTTGATAAAATTCAAAATGAATAGAAGCACTTGAGATACTGAAGTTCACAAGGCTATTTTTTTTTCTTTTGAAGTAGGCTATTTTGAGCTTGAGTAACTTCTAGTTATGGGATTATGTGGTCTCATGAAGAAATTTGTAAGAGAAAGGTTTTCGTTAATCTATCCATGTGGGCTGTAAGCTTGTAGCATGCAGACCTAATAGTTTGCGCGAATTTATCTTGTATGCTCAGGTCATGATTTCTGTTGACATACCACAGCATTTGGTCTAAAATTTAATTCTGTGTCACCACCAGATTAACCTTGCGCACCATGTCACTAGCCAAGTTGATGGAAAGATATAATTTAGTGCCTAACAAATATGATTAGTGTTAGTGCAACTGCTGATTATATTATTATCAGTTCTTGGAAAATGGTTTATTATGAGTATAAAAATCAAGGTTTCGGGCTTCTCAAATTTAAGCTGTACTCCCTCTGTTTCATAGTATAAGATGTTTTAGCTTTTGTTAAACAAATGCATCTAGACCCCTTTTAGTGTGTAAGTTCACTCCGAACCTAGACACTAAAAGATGCCTAGATACATTCGTTTCACAAAAGCTAAAACATCTTATATTTTGAAATGGAGGGAGTAGAATACATAGAGTGATGTCTAGGGGACACCACTATTAGCATAGAATGCACCCGGTTGCAATAGAAAGAATTGCCGATGCCTTTTTATTCCTTTTAAACATGTTATGAATGTGACATTGTTTACATTAGCTATGCATATTTGGTCAATCACAATTCACAAAATGTTCAATAGCCTCGTGGAATGTGTTGCCTCAGTTCCTAAATGTAAGATGGTTTGGTAGGCTAAAAAAATGGTTTGGTAGTCTATTTTAGCCTACCAAAACATCTTAATTTAGGAAGGGGGGTAGTGGCACACAACTTCGGGGCTAGTAGCACAAAGCACCAATGCCAATTTGCTGGATACTTTTATCATTTGCACAACCTCTATTTTTTGTGGTAATTTTCCATGAAGTCATTCTGTGGTGCGAACTAAACTAGGTCGCACTTCGTTATTCATTACTGGTTGTAAACAGTCTTTAATTCCTTGGTATAAATAGCAGTCTTCAAGGAAGTGAATTGACAAAGTCTACTGTATTACGATTGTCTTATATGGATGATGATAGCCACATAAATTGATTTCTTTTTGCTATTTCCATTACTAGCTACTCATCACTATTTCGAAGACACAACTTATTGAGCTACTCTGTTACTCGGATCCCCCTCTACTGAACTTACACTCAGACCTAAATTACAACACCCACCCTTAGCAGATGAACATTCTATTCTTCATGTGCAGATGGCGACGAAGAAGAAAAGCATAGCAGACGAAATGGGTATGCTCCTACAAGCCAAGCTGCGACAGGCATCGGCGAGCCCGAGTTCATGAGGGCCGAGTGCGCGCCCTGTCCCTCGCTTTGCTGGACAGCTGCCAAGTGGTTGGTTTGGAGCACTCAGGAAGCATAGAGCAATGTTTAGCTGTTTTGGGTGTCTGTGTGCTAGGTTCTCTCAGATGGTTTACTGGACCAACCCCTGTTGCCACACTCCATCTAGTGATTTTGTAAGTCGGTATCAAACATGCGGCTTAGGTGTGCAACTTGTACTTTGATGACTTTGCACGATGCGGCCAATGTATGAACATCAAGTTCTGACTTTGTTGCATTTTTACATCTGAATGATTGGTTTCATTTGCATGTGTCGTTCTTGCTTTTGCTCGTACTTCTTGGAGTTGTCATATGATATAAAAAGTACTTCTACTGCTGTATACACCAAGCCACCTACAATAGTATGACCAAATTTGTAATGACAAAACAAGTCCTGTAATATGTTTATAAATAGATGGAAGAAAATAAGTGGAAATAGCTCGGGACAGCCAGCACCCACCTCACACTATGATGCCCACACTGAGGAGGCGTTTCTTCCAGTGTAGGGAAGGTTGCAACATCTTACTTGCGCCTACTACATCAGTTATAAGATACAATTGAACATACTCTACATTTTATAAATCATGCTTCAGCAAAATGGTATATACATGAAGGTTCACAGCATGTTCACCAGTAAAGGCTCACAGGCCATTGCGCAATACTAATTAATTTAGACGGCACCCTCAGGATAATATAAAGGTCCGCATACTATTCGACAGTTGAACAAGGTTCATGGCTTGTTCGCTCAGCTATTACATAGAAGTTACAAAATAGTAGATAAGAATTACAGCGCAACTTTGCAGTTATTCATAGCTTGGAAACGAGATATGATGGCATCATCCCTCACTCGCGCAAAGATTTCTCGCTCAAGACAAGTAACCATGCAATCATTCGCGCACTGATCCGACAACTTATTTGTTGCCTTGTTGTTCACATAATTCACAGAAGAGAGGTTCCTCTCAACACTTGCAGTTGCTACAGGAAGGATTAACACCAGTTTGAGAAGCCTGTAAACCATAACAAAAATGCGGTCCATCCTTGTTTCGACAAGCTTGACAGTAAGCTCGGCAAGAGTCCTCCCTTCTCTAAACCTTTCATCTCGACGCACAACAGCAAAAAATGTTGAAAGCTGGAAGGGAAGATGCACCAGTTCAACTGTTGAGAAATCCTCGGGATAAAAGTGTACAAGCTTAACCAACTTGTCCTCATCATAAGCAGCATATGAGTCAGCAGGGTTGAATGATGCCATGCATATAAGTATCTCCGTGTTTACCTCATCGAACATGTCATTCAGTTCTCGAAGTTGGCTATCAATAACATCCAAAAACATATCAACGTGGTAGTAATGGAGATTAGTAGCTTCTTCGTAAAACCTTGGAGATCTTCCAACCGGCTCATACAAAGCATCCATGTCCACAACTTCGACATTGTGTTCCACACAGAAAGAAGTGACCTTTTGAAGAAAACTTTCCCATCCAACATCTTCTCGCAATGATTGCAACCGTTTCTTCGTCATGCAAACAAGATCAATAGCATTAACAATATCATGTTCCCTCTTTTGCAAAGCACTGCATAAGTCCTCTGTATACTCAAATATGGTTAGCAACAAGTGTGCTACAAAAACAAACTCAAATGACTCGAATGATGTGAAGATGATTTGAGCTCGAACTGATTCTATGCCGCTATGCTCTTCTCCAATCGTAGTGAGAATTCGCCAAATTGAAGGATATAAAGGGATAACATCCATCACAGTTTTATAGCAAGATTGACGACGAGTATCACAAGGCGTTCCCCAAGCTCTCATGATCAAAGCCATATTCAGATGCAGTCTCATCCAATTCAAATGCGTCAATGATATGCTCAGCTTCAGCTACTCCAAGCATCCGTATCTTTTCATAGAACATCACAAAAACATCCAACAAATTCTCAAGTTCTTGAAAGACCCAACCACAATGAACATTCTGCTTAGCAAGAGCAACAATATTTAACTGAAGTTGATGCCCAAAGCAATGGACGTAATAAACAGAAGGAGACTCATCCATGATCAGTTTCTTCAAACCATTAGCATAACTCTTCATGCAACTAGCCCCATCGTATCCCAGCCCACGGACCATAGAGAATTTCAAAGAGTGTGCCATAAGCAGATTCTCAATCGTTGTTTTAACTGTCAAAGAGGTAGTGTCTTCAACTCCGACGATACCAAGAAACCTTTCAACTACCATTCCTTTTGTACCAACATACCGCAAGCAAATAGCCAATTGCTCTTGTTGCTCCACATCACGAGATTCATAAACAAGCACCGCAAAATAATCATCACCGAGATCTTCCATGATAAGTCTGGTAGTTTCTTTGGCACAAGAGTTGATCAGTTGATCCTGTGTCTTGCGGTCTAGCATTTCACGGTTAATCAGAGTATCTTTTAGATGCAAACTTTTAACTTCTTCAACACCTTCTGCCAGCCAATTCAAAAGCTCGAGGAAATTTCCTGCATTATGTGAGCCTTCACTTTCATCATGTCCATGAATTGGCAAACCTTGTTGCAAGATGAACCTCAAGCACTGAAGCGAACGGGTCAAACAGGACAAATTATATTGAGCTTTGGCCTGTAACTGATTACTGTTTGAAGCAATGGACTCGTCATCTTTGTCACCGGATCCATCATCCCCTGCCATTGGGGAGCATCTTTGTGCTTGTACGGGTACCACCTGCAGCCTACTGGAAGGAGAAAGATTGGTTTGATTGTGAGGTTGGCTTTCAGCTTCAACGGGTAAGGGTTTTGGAGTTGAGGTGGAAGCCATCTTCTGTTTCTTCGAAGCTCTATCCCACAACGATTTCAAATCCATAGCCTTCTTCATTTTTCACGGCCCCTCTGGATCTCTAAATCTTTAATATCTACACTGCACAGAATGACAGACAAAAACTATCATTTACCAACTGATTCATTTGACCATTCGCAAGTTCTAATCTACTCCCTCCGTTTCAAAATATAAGATGTTTTAGTTTTGTAAATGGAGCGTACCTAGACCCCTTTTAGTGTGTAGGTTCATCTAGATTTGGAGTGAACCTAGACACTAAAACAAGTCTAGATACACTCCTTTTACAATATAAGATGTGTCTACGGCCTGCAAAGAAATGTCGAGAAACTTGCTTTCATTCAGGAACTACGCGACCTCAAACCGCTAGTCCGCAGCGAGTGGCTTCTTGTTGGAGATTTCAACCTCATCACCAAAGCCTCCGATAAAAATAACCTTAACATAAACCGTCGTCTGATCCGCAAATTCCGCGAAGCACGTGACTTCCTCCAACTCAAAGATATGCGGATGGTCGGTAGACGTTTCACTTGGTCTAATGCCTAGTCCGACCCGGTCCTAACCAAGATCGACCATGTTTTCTTCTCGGATGATTGGGACAGCCTCTTCCCGGATGCTCGGACCACGCTCCGCTCCACCTGCAAGGTTGTGTCACTTCTATGAGGAAGGCATCTTTCAAATTCGAAGAATTCTGGCTATGTTTGGACGGGTTTAAGGAAGCTGTCGCTGAGGCGTGGGGCAAGGACATCTACGACCTTGACCCCATTCGGAGAATTCACACAAAGCTCTCCCGTACGGCAAAGGCTCTCAAGAAATGGCAGCGGCAGAGCGTTGGAGTTTTGGGGAGGCAAATTGCCACAACTAAGGAGATTATCGGCCGACTTGATGTTGCGGAGGAGTCGAGACTTCTTTCGGCTGAGGAAAGAGATCTTCGGTCTCGCCTTAAGGCAACCTACGTGGGCCTGCTCACAATCCAGAAAATTAAACTGCGCCAAAGATCAAGGCTAACCTGGATCCGCCTGGGCGACGCCAACACAAAGCTTTTCCATGCTAGGGCAAATGGCCGCAGGAGGAGGGTCTACATCCAGTCCCTCAACACGAGCACTGGGATGGCAATCACTACTGAGGACAAAGAGGAGGCTCTCCTGAAGCATTTCAAGGATCAGCTCGGAACGGCGGCTCCGCATCAGACCAGTTTGGACTGGGAAGGCCTTGGATACACCACAAACGACCTCTCGGAGCTCGATGCTCCCTTCACGAACGACGAGATAAAAGAGGCAGTGTTCTCCCTGCCTTCGGTCAAAGCGCCGGGCCCAGATGGATACATCGGTGCTTTCTTCAAATCTTGCTGGGATATCATCAAGGTCGACGTCATCTCGGCCATCACCCACATGTCCAAGCTTCGGGGAAACTGCGCTCATCTTGTAAACTCGGCAAACATCGTTCTCATCCCGAAGAAGCCGGACGCCGCGACTGCTGGCGATTACAGACCCATCAGCCTCATCCACAACCTCTCCAAAATTTTCTCAAAGCTCCTGGCCAACCGCCTGGCGCCTGTCCTCCCCGTCATTGTTTTCAAATGTCAAAGTGCTTTTGTTAAGAAGAGAAGCATCCACGATAATTTCCTGCACGTTCAAAACCTCATCAGAGAGCTGCACTCCTCAAAAACGCCTAGTATGTTCCTCAAGCTGGACATTTCCAAAGCCTTTGACTCCGTCAGATGGGCCTACCTTCTCGAAGTGCTTTCGGCCATCGGCTTTGGGCCTATGTGGCGAGACTGGATATGCCTCACCCTCACCTCTTCATCTTCGAGGGTTCTCCTTAATGGTGACCCCGGAATGGCTTTCTGGCACGCCAAGGGCCTGCATCAGGGAGACCCACTATCGCCGATGCTTTTTATCCTGGCCATCGACCCTCTGCAACGCATCCTCTCTAGGGCGACCCTCGCAGGAATTCTGAGCCCAATACGATCGCGCACGACAACCTGCAGAGTCTCCCTCTATGCGGACGATGCTGGAATCTTCGTAAACCCTATCAGAGAGGAATTACAGGCCATTAGGGCCATCCTCGACTGCTTCGGCAAAGCAAGTGGCCTCGTCACCAACATGGCCAAGACTGAGGTCTTCCCGGTGCAATGCGGACAAATCGATCTTGATGATGTTCTGGCTGATTTCCCAGCTAAGATCGCCACCTTCCCGGACAGATATCTCGGCCTGCCGCTCCACGTCCGCTCTCTCCGTAAAGTGGATTTCCAGCCACTTTTCGACAAAATCGCTGGAAAGCTCCCGGGATGGTACTGTAAGCACATTGCGCGGCCGAGATGAGTTACCCTTGCAAAATCGGTCCTCATGGCCACGGCAATCTACCACTCAATGGCTATCCCGCTTTCAAGTTGGGCCCGACAGAAGATTTCAAAGATTGTCAGGAACTTTGTGTGGGCTGGAGATGGAGAGCACGCAGCAAAGGGTAAAGCCCTCGTCAACTGGAAGACTGTCTGTCTTCCTAAAGCCTTCGGCGGGCTGGGGATGACGGATCTGGAGCGCACTGGGAGGGCTCTGCACTTGCGTTGGCCTTGGCTGCAGTGGAATGACCCCGAACGCCCTTGGGCCGGTTCAAAGCTGCCTTGTAGCCAGGCTGACATGGCCCTTTTTAGGGCGTCCACGACGATTACCATCGGGAATGGTGAAACGGCCTCTTTCTGGCACGACAACTGGAGTGGCCAAGGGCCTCTGCGCCTCAAAGCTCCCGACCTATACAAGATTGCAACTAGAAAAAAAAGATCTATCGCAAAAGAGCTCGACCAAGGGAATTGGATCCGCTGCGTGGCTAGACTAAACACCCCTACTCAACTCTCCCAGTACATCGAGGTCTGGGACATCACTCAGCAGACGCATCTCAACCCTTCGGAAAAAGACTCCATCAGATGGAACCTCACTAGCGATGGCGTGTATACGGCAAGTTCGGCGTACCACGTGCAATTCAACGGCTCCTTCTCTAAATTTAAGGCCGAAAAGATATGGTCTGCCGAAGCGGAGCCGAAATGTAAGCTCTTTTCCTGGCTGGCTCTGCATGGGAAATTACTTAATGCTGACATGCTGTCCATCAGAGGCTGGCCCCACGACCTGACATGCAGCTTGTGCGGCTCTGCCCCGGAAACGGCATCCCACCTCTGTAAAGACTGCCCCTTCACGACGGCAGTCTGGAACACAATCCAATCCTGGGACAACGAGGCTATGAGCAGCCACGGCACATCCTTCCCATCAATTTCGGACTGGTGGGACGACCTGATCACTGGACGATCGAAAGCCGAGCAACATCGCCGGAGTGGTCGTCTGCTATACACCCTATGGAACGCCTGGAAGGAGCGAAACCGCAGAATCTTCACTGGCAAGCGGCTCACCTACATCGAGGTGGCATCCATTACTCGGGACGACATCTTACAGAGGGTTGGCGCCTATGCTGCAGCGGGGCCGGCTATCCCAGCTGAGCCGGACTAGTTTTTCTACTTTTTTTGTTTTTCGATATAGTGGTTTTCCGGCATGTTACCACTTCAAACTAAACATGCCATTCTCTGTACTTCTGGTCGTGGTTTTTCCCTCTTCTAATAGAATAGGCAGCGTTCCTGCCGGTTGCTCTAAAAAAACCCGGAAGAAGTAGTTAGAAACTGGAAACAATCAGACTGGATTAGGGAACTCACGCCACGACCGAGGCGGGATTGGGGATTTGGCGAGTGCCGGCCGGGGGGCGCAGCCGCAATGCTGCCCGCTGGCTGCCTGCCTGGAAGCTCGCGCCAGGCCACGATTCCGTCAGCGGGAGCGCTGGAGGCAAGTCGCGGAGGGGAGCCGGCGGCGCGCGCCCTACAGGAGTTGGAGCTTGCTCGGGTACTCGCGCCCCTCTGGCTTATTTTGTAACAAGGGTTCCCGATTCCGGAATTTTTTGAACCCGTGTGCATTTGCACCCGGTACAAAAATAATATATTTTAAAATGTTGATTTTTTTTAAAAAAAATGTTCATGTGTAGCTTCATCTTTTAGGTTCACGTCAAGTCATTCCATGAAAAACCGATATATTTTGTGGGCTGTGCAAAAAAGACAAGAAGTTGTCTTGTGTAGCAAAAAAGACAAAAAATTGTCTTGTGTAGCACGTTATTTTTGCATCATTTTTGTCAAAATTTGTCTTGCATAGCACGTTACTTTTGCACCAATTTTTATAATTTTTGCATAAGTCATTCAAAATATTCTTTTTTGTGAAACCACTTTGCGCGCACCTAAAATTTGAAGTTCTACGCGTACATATTTTTTAAAAATTTTTTGGGACAAAAATCAAATTAAATAAAGGATGCATATGAGCTCGGGAGCCAAATAGCTGCGTCCCGATCGATTTTTTTTTAGAATCACTTCTCCCACGGCACGTCCGTTCCGCAGCAGCCGCTTAGAGCATGTATAATGCTAGGTGCTTATGGAGGTGCTCAGGAGAAAAATATTAAGCAACAGTGTTTACTTATACTAGAAAAATGTCTAACTAAGCATCCTCCAATGCCGATGACTAGTTTTGTTGGAAACATGGAAAGTGCTCTCGGTTTTGCCTACCATGGTGGACATCAGGATATGCAACCGGTGTACCAGATGTGTGGGTTGGGTTGCCTTGCGCACCGCATTTCACCGTGAGAGCTAGAGTGTCTATGGCTGGCCTTCCGAAGAGAAAAGAAGAAGAAGAAGCAATCTCAGCAAATCTAGTCGGACCCTCAGCATCAGCAGCCGGGCTTGCACCAGTTTGGGTATCCTCAGATGCAGGTCATGGTGCGTTTGCTTCAACTTTTCAGTCTCAAGGTCAACAAATGCAATATCCGTTCAGTTAGCAGGGACAACAACTTGCTCAGGGCGTTGTCCCTCCTCTTCCAGTTGCGGATCCACATGTTATCTCTGCTCATGTGGCTACCGATGTTGGCAAAAAGAACAAAAAGATAGTGCACTGTTGGAAGTGTGTGGTCGACACACATGCATCCAAAGATTATAAGGTCGTGCACTACTACTACATTTGTGATAACTCCGCCCATCTTTCTTTGAGATGTCCAGTTCTTAAGCAAACACGCTTTACACCTTATATGGCCGGTATTGGCAATGAGCTTACTTTATTTGCATAGTTTCCTGATAGTGTGGTTCGGGATCATTTGGAGACAAATAAGACTCATATTGCCCTTGTGCGGGTGTCTGGTCAGACTATTTCTACAGATGTGGTTCAGAGACAAATTGTTAGGAGATGCTTTGTTCGTGATAAGTGGAAATGGGAAGCTCTGCCATATGGAGAGAATGCTTTCTTAGTGAGCTTTTCGTCTTTTGAGGATCTGGACAGGGTTGATGGGATTCAGGTTTTGATGCCTCTTACCACTGCTCAGCTCACCTTTTCTGTCTATAGATCGCAGGAGATTCCCCACAAATGTGAGATACAGGAGGTTTGGTGCATGTTGAGGGGGTACCGAATTCTTTGTGTTCTTTTTTGGGGTTGTGGGCAGTTGGTGGTCTTTTGGGGACTATGTTGGAAGTTGATTTGTTCAGTATGAGGAAGCGTGGGGTTGTTCATATTCTTGTGGCTAAGTTTGACACCAAGGTCTTTTGAAGAAACAAGATGCGTTGGGTTATTTTATCCTTTCTGATGTTGTGGTGAAGTTAAAAGGATATGGATTTCGCTTTGGATTGGAACCTGAGGGCGAGATTTTGTTCCTTTTTTTGGAAGAAAGATGACAAAGGGCCTGATGATGATGCCAATGAGAATCCCTCTGATGATATCATGGATACTTCTGAGCCGGCCATTGACAACGAGAATGCTAGGTTTGGTTCCACTTCCGGTTTGCAAGGGCAGGGGAATTTGGCACCGTCTTCTTCTTGGCTAGGGCCGTAGGTGGTGATTGTAGTCACATTGTTTAATGCCAACCCTACTACCCCTCGAGGCATGGAACTGGTCGCAAAACTACTTGTGGACTATCCCCTACTGGGAAGGAGTACTTCATCATCACCATGGGTCTCGCCGGCTCAGCTACAGGAGGCTCTTAGGATGCTTCTTAGGCCATTGTTCGGGCTCAAGCGGCTTCCCCTGTACGGTCCAGGACTCACGTCTTGGGTCGTTCGATTCCGGGCGCCCGACCACAGCCAGTTCTCCAGGAGGTTGATGCTACAGATAGTTTGCAGAAGCTGGCCTAGGAGGGGTCAGCTGACAGCGATGTCGGTGGGATGGCGGCGGTGGACCAGGCATCACTGAGGATGCCACGCGACGGTGCACCGACAGGTGCCCTTCTAGGGTTGGGTATGGCAGGGGGCATGGACCTCGGCGACCAGGCAGCCCAGGTGGGGCGGCCAGTTGCGGGCACCCCCTCGCCGGTGAAATGGAACGTATGGGCACCTAGAGGGGGGGGTAAATAGGTGCTACTCCAAATTTTAATTCTTTTTCAATTTTAGGCTTGACACACCGGTAAATTCTCTAGATATGCAACTACAAAGAATTTTCCTATATGCAAACCTAACTACTAAGCGAGTAAAGTGAGGAACACGGTAACCGTAGTAGAGCACGCGGAGACACATGATTTATTTGACCGTAGTTCCTTCCTTGTTAAGGGAAGTACGTCTGCGTTGGAGGGGTGAGCGATACTAAGACCACCACGCTACAATGGGCCTCACCCTGTTCTTCGATGGATCTCACCACCAAAGGCATGATCCACCTTCCCACTATTGGTACCCTTCAAGGCGAGAACCGATGCCTTTACAAAAATAGTAGGGCACACATCCACAGTTGAATTGTAGGCTCCCGTAATGACAACAAGCTGTCACAAGAACAAGTATTATCAATAACTGAAAACGAGATCTAGATATATAGAAGAAATACTAGATCAAGAATCCTCAAAGTGAATGGAGGGGAAGTGATGCACTTGATTGGTGTTGATGAAGATCGAAGCCTCCTCCTTCGATTCCCCAAAGATCGGAGCCTTTGGGTGGATGAAGATGGAGATCTCGGTTTTGGAACTTGAAGAACAATACTGCACTTTTTCGAATGAATCAAGAGATCTGACAGGAGGAGCAATTGGGGTATTTATACCCCTGCCAAAACACAGCTGTTGGAGAGTTTGGGGCCGGATTATCCGGCCCAAGTGGGGGCCGGATTATCCGGCGGGGGCAAAACCTTGCCCCAGAAACGGATTTTTCGGGGGAAAATCCGCCCCCTTACTGCATGATGCGCCTTGGCTCGCTTTGCAAAAAATTCCTGGGATGCAGATTATCCGGCCCCCTTGAAGGACGGATTATCCGGCCCGGAAAAAAACTCCAGCCCTGGCCGGGAAATCCAAGGAAATGTCCGCCCCGCATACCGCATGACGCGCCTTGTCCACTTTGTCGATCGAGCCAGGGCGGATAATCCGGCCCTTAGCAGGGGCGAATAATCCGCCCCTCCCAAAAACTCTGTTTTGGCTGCTTTTTGTATGGGCAATTGTCTACAGAACTCAACACACATTAAATATTCCTTGGAATTGTTATCTAACACACAAAACACTAGAGATCATGAAATGTTCTTTCAATCTCCCCCTTTTTGGTGTTATATGACTATACGAGGATTTGCAATTACGCCCTATGATACGTCCAAAACGTATCTACTTTCTCGAACACTTTTGCTATTGTTTTTCCTCTAAACTTGTGTGATTTGGATACAACTAACACAGACTGACGCTATTTTCAGCAGAATTACCTTGGTGTCTAGTTTTTGTGCAGAAAATCAACTATTAGGAAAAATCCCGGAAAATATGCCAAAAATCCTATTTCACCAGAAGACTCACGGAGCTAGAATACGAGACGGAGTGGGGCTGGGGCCTGGCCACACCACCTGACCGCGCCAGGGGGTGGTCTGGCCACCCCAGACACCCCCCCGGTCTCCCCCTTCGCCTATAAGTTGCCTTCTGACCTAAAACCCCGGGAGGGTCAACGCTTTTCGAAAGAGTTCCGCTGCGCCACCACCGTATTCCGTGATTCAAACCGTAAACTCTGTTCGCACACCTGGGGACGGGAATTGGAGGAGATCATCGCCATCATCATCACCATCGCTTCTCCATCGACCATCCATGTTTCCCCCATCTATGAGTGAGTAATCCCCCGCTGTAGGCTATGGGGATGGTAGGGATTGGATGAGATCGTTCATGTAATGGCATCAGATTGTTAGGGCATGGTGCCTAGTATCTACTATTAGTGCTTTTTGACTTTGTTGCAATGTGTTATGCTTAATGCTTGTCAATAGGGCCCGAGTGCCATGATTTTAGATCTAAACATGTTATTGATTCATTATGATAGTATTGTTTATGGTCTTACGTGCAAGTTGTATACACACGTTGTTGTCCGGAACCAAAGGCCCCGAAGTGACAGCAATTGGGATAACCGGAGGGAATGGCTTTGATGTGAGGATCACATGTATTCATGGAGTATTAATGCTTTGCTCCGGTGCTCTATTAAAAGGAGCACCTTAATTGCCAGTAGTTCCCTTGAGGCCTCGTTGCAAATGGGCTGGCAGGACAAAAGATGTTGTGCAAGTTCTCATTGCGAGCACGTATGACTATATATGGAACACATGCCTATGATTATTTAGTACTTGGATGCTTTATCTTATTTATCTGCAAATGCCCTACATCTTGATTGCCATGTGAATTGTCTTGTCCATACAACGCCCGTCCATCCATCCCTATGCCTACTGCGCTTTAATCCTACTGTTTACTGCAATTCTTACTACTATCTTTACTTTACTACTGCTATAACTTTACTATTGCTACTACAAAGCTGTTGCTACTGATAAACTCCTGTGAGCAAGATTGTTTCTTGGTGCAGCTGAATTGACAACTCAGTTGTTAAGGCTTATAAATATTCTTTGGATCCCCTTGTGTCGAATCAATAAATTGGGTTTCACTTCCCTCGAAAATACTGCGATACACCCCCTATACTTGTGAGTCATCATCCTACTAACAAAATCATTCCAAGGATGAAAAAGACTCCCCCTAAATGTGTGCATGTAATAAGTTTGCATTTGAATACAAATGCACACATGAAGGTACAAGTCTTTTCATTGAAATGGAAACTACAAACACATGATGGGTTAACCAAAATATCATACCATCGGGAGAATGAAGTCCTCAATAATTAAGTCCTCAATAATTTCAATAGAGCCAATATGATAACTACTTAGTGAGGATTCGAAGCATAATACCAATTGAATGCATCCATATAGATAACACCGGAATTCCATGGCATAGAGATCAATCCATAGTCCCATAGAGATAAATCCACATAGATAATTCCAGAGATAATACCATAGTGTCACACAATCAACCACAAAGTCTCACACAAATACAAACCAAATAGAAAATTTAAAGTTCAACGCTAAAATGGGCACAAGCAAGAGAAAAGAAACGCTAAAGAGTGCAAATGCTTGTGCCCGACCCATGCAAATCCACGATGGCCTAATATAACTACATCTCCCCCTTTGGCATCAAAATGCCAAAAAGGAAGAAGAGCGATGCTAACGCCCGAAGGTATCTGACGAGGGTTAAACTCATCAATGCCCATTGTTATGGACTTGGGTTTAGAGGAAGAGGGGTGCGCTGGAGTTCTCATTCCGCTAACAGACAAGCAACACGGGACACGATGTTTACCCAGGTTCATGCCCCTAGAGGGAAAACCCTACTCCTGCTTGTATGCTCTTGATTGATGATGATTCAAAGGATTACAATGTCATCGATGGCGGTGGTGCGCAGATGAGATCTGGTGGTGTATGAACTAGGGTTTACGATGTCTAGATATATTGTGGTGTAGTGTGTCCTCCTCTTTGGACCCTCCTAGCCTTTATATATGGGGGGCTAGGTCTCAGGTACCAATACGAGTTGGATACAAGTTAGATTCAAACTCTAGTATTGCGATTTCCTTGTCTTATGCGTTTGGGAGTCTATGTCCATATGGTCTTCGTACCAGCCAAACCGTCATGGGCGTCATGGACCTTGATATATCTTCGAGTGGGCCTTCCGTCGGGCCACACCAGGTAGGCTATAGTCGGGTGCCTGTTGGGCATACCTATGTAAGTAGCCCCCGAGTGTCCATGTGAATCGTAGATTCGGGTGGAGACTCAGAAATCTCGAGATTCGCCTTTGGTAGTCGCAATCAACCATTGTTTCGAGTGCGAAGCACTTCACCCGGAAGTTCATCGGGGCAGCTGGATTCATAGTAGTTCATAGGGATGTTGGTAAACGTGCATGGTGCGCTCGACGGATCGGGACCAAATAATTGCTCTAGGGCAAAAACAACGTTACCTACTCAAACTCGAGTCCCTAGACTCGAATTCGGAAACTGCTGGCGTAGTTCGACTCATGCCGCTGAGGCCTTACTGAGTCGAACTCCAGTTTTAATGCATATGTACCCAATGCATCCGTCGGGATTTTCTTCATGCCTGCAGGCATGGTATTTATCTGGTAGAGCGCAGCGGATGCGATTGCCAGGCCATCCTGTAGGTCTTATCTTTACGTCGTAGATGCAGCGTCCGAAGGTTTATCACCGCAGAGGTGTTTCGGGTGGCCAAGGAGATGTTGTATCTGAACTTGACATTGCAATGTAAGTGAGCGGAGTCGCCAATGAGTTCGATTACTGTAAGCGAGTCGACATTGTGGACACAGTTGACACAATGGGTTATGATGTGAATATTTTGTTTTCTATAGGGTGTGCGACCAGCGCTTCCTATGGGAGTAACCCCCTAGTGTCTGTTCGAGTCGTAGACTCGAGCAGAGACTTATAGTCATCGGTTGCATAGATAGAATGATCTGAAAGTAGTTCAGATGATCTTGCAAATGCCATCAACACAGGCGCTTTTCTGAATACGCGACCAGCGCTCTCTATGGGAGTAACTCTCGAGTCATTAGTCAAATCGTGGATTCGAGTGAGGATCCAGAGCGTGCCACTCGAATATCTTGTATATGCGCTTCCAATGCTCTAGTTTGGAGTAGCCCCTAAGTGTCTGGTGGAGTCGTAGACTCAGGCAGAGACTCGAGTCTTGTATCTTGTAGACGTAGTTGGCAATCATGCGAGGAGAAACCATTGACCCGAAAGTGCATCGAGTTAGCGTCTCACACCTATGGAGACAGGAGTCGACGATGTAGTCGGAATCGATGTAGCAGAGTCATGCGGCGATTAGCCAGGTGAGTCGATGATGCGGATGGAGTCGACACAGTAGCTTCCATCAGGTACGCGGCCAACGTCGCGTGTGTGTAGCATCAAGCTGCAACCATCCGAGGAAGGACTCGAGTTGGATCTTGAGTGTATGTCATAACCAGTTATTTTGTCGACTCCTGTTGGAGGACCCGATATAATAGGTTGACGCATTCGACATCCATGTAAGCTATAGAAAATTCAAAGAATTGTGAAGTACTTGTATCTTGTAAAGAATATTTGCCTATTGGCTTATAAAGTAAAATTCTAGTGCCAATCGAGTCAACACTTTTGCACTGTATGCTAGGCCTTTTCGTTAGCTTGATTACCCTTAGTCTCAGTACCTTGTCGAGGTACTCGGAGTTCAATGATTCGATGATCAGGCAGAATCAGCTACTTGGGCTGCCGCGTATAAGGTGCTCGAGTGCGTGGAATCGACGACACATTAGGTTACTGGAAGAGGGCGCAGCCCCCGAGTGTTTCGAGTGTGATTAAATTAAGAAATAAATCAACTTTAAGTAGAAAACTTAGCTTTATTGGTTATTGTCGTGGAAATGTCCACGGCAGTCGCTGCAATGGTCAGCGATTGATAGAGTCGGAGCGAGAGCTGGCGGCCATCTGCGGTGCGAGATGGGGACGGATGCACATGGGTTTACCCAGGTTCGCCCCCGGAGGGTAAAGACCTACTCCTGCTAGATTAGATTGATGGAGAGCGAGTTTCAAGGGTGGAGAGCTCAGTGTCTAAGCAGCGAGTCACTTGAAGGGGTGTATGATGGAACGTAAGTCCTCAGAGTACCCTAGGGAGGTTTATATAGGAGTCACCTCGCTAGGGTTTACAGTTTACAACCAAACAAGATATGGATTCGGAGGCTTTGACCTAATCCGACTAGGCTTCGAGTATGCTTCTGGGCCTCCAGTCTCCAATCGCTAGGCCTTCTCCTCAGTCGCATTCCAGTCACCATCCTGCAGGCCCACTCGCAAAGCCTTTGACCCATTCGGAACGTCCTGCTGGGCACACCCTGTTCGGCACATCCCCATCAATTATCAACGAGGTAAATGGGTCGCATGAGCCAATGCGATCGGTGGAGCCGATGTGACCGGCGGGTCGTGGTCGAGGCCGACTCCCGAAATGGTGGACGTGGAGTTACACAACGGACGGAGTCGAAGCGTCGGCGAGTCATGTGGTAAACATAGTCGACATGGCAGCGGGTTTCGCGATGGATCAGAGTCGCATGGTGATGACGAGTTGCCGCATCCGAAGACCGTAACGGGCAATAGCAGTTGAAGACCGCATCGGGTCGCCTCACCTGAAGACCGCAGAGTGTCACTGGACTCGAAGGATGCAGAGGGTCGCTATAGAGGAGGGAGCCCCCGAGTCGTTGGAGCTAAAGATCGCAGTGGGTCTCCGGAGTCGAAGACCGCACCGGGCCACCGATGCCGAGGGAGCCCCTGAGTGTAGAGTCGATGTGATCGATGTGGTTGAGGTGGCATTCGACACGGCAGAGAGTCACATGATGGATGGGATCGTGTGGTGGACGAAGTTGACGCGGTAGCTGGTCGCATGGTGGAGTTGGAGATTGTAGCGGGTCACCGCAGCCGAAAGCGGCACCGGGTCGATGGAGCCGAGGGATCCCCCGAGTCACCGGAGTCGAAGACCACGGCGAATCCCTAGAGCCCCCGAGTGTAGAGTCAACGCGGTCGGGCACCAACAGCGGACATGTAGTCGAGTTTAACAGAGTCGTGCGGTGGACCCGGAGTCGACACAGTGGCGAGCCTTGTGGTGGACGGAGTTGTCGTAACCAGGTCGTTGGATTTTTGTCCAAAGGGAGTTGACGCGGCGGCTAGTGGCGTGGTAGACGGAGTCGACATCGCGGTGCGTTGCATGTACACTATTGTATGGATGAATCTGCATCCAAAATGTACTAAAAACAAAGAAAAAATATTCGTAGATTGAGATTTGCAAAACGAGATAAATAATTAGAAAAATAGGACCTGATACGATTGCGTGTAGCCGAGTTAGGAGGCGTTGGGGGTCGCTGATTCTCTCCCACGTCTTGAGCCGATTCATCGATTCTTCTTATCCGCCGATTCATCGATTCTTCTTATCCTCTTTTTTTGCCTTTGGCTGTATGCGCACGTGATCGAGGCAACTGTTGCTCTTGCGTGATATCTCTTTGGAATTTGAATTGTCGGGAGCATCCCAACGAGCCATGCAAGTGTTGATTTAATCGCTCCCACGT
The DNA here is from genome assembly GCA_023614405.1 of Avena insularis. NCBI lineage: Eukaryota > Viridiplantae > Streptophyta > Magnoliopsida > Poales > Poaceae > Avena > Avena insularis. The sequence continues at coordinate 299,801,690 of CM042684.1, forward strand.
GAAGGAGCAGCCATGGAGCACGCTTCACGAGGGAAGCTTGGTCTTTACGACTACTTTGATGAAACTATTTTGCTTCAAGTTCCGGCCACCAGCCCCTTGCAGCTGTTCGGCTGGGCCATGCCCGTATTGAATCCAAAAATCACTACATGCTGGTAGCCGAATCCAAAAATCACTACATGCTGGTAGCCAAATAGTAAATACGTGGTCTGTACGGACTTAGTCTGGTAATCAATTTTCATATTTGGAAGTCTGACGAGCCGACGCGAGACCGGCCAGCTTGGCTGGCGGGTCAATTTTCTCTATAGGAGATTGCCGACGGGTCAGAAAAATCTCGATCATGTAGATCTGAACTGCTACACGCAAAAGGCGGCCTTGATGTTGAACCTCGTGGTCTGTAGTCAACTTTTTCGTTGTGCTCTTCAACATAATTTGAACTAGATGCTAGACGCAGCCAAAAATATTTCGGACCAGATATGATCTAGCCGTGTTGATTACGACGGATCCTGCCCGGAAGATGACTCCAAGCAAAGTAGATCTGCTGACTTGAAGACGACGAATCGTAGATTTCCTGGCAATGGAGCCGTCGATATCGTAACATCAGCGTGCCCGTTTCGCACAGACGGCACCAATTGACGAGGGTTAAACTCATCCATGCCCATTGTTATGGACTTAGGTTTAGAGTAAGAGGGGTGCGCTAGAGATCTCGTTCGGCTAACAGACAAGCAACACGGGACACGATGTTTATCCAGGTTCAGGCCCCTAAGGGAAAACCCTACTCCTTCTTGTCTGCTCTTGATTGATGATGATCCAAATGATTACAATGTCGCCGATGGCGGTGGTGCGCAAATAAGATCTGGTGGTGTATGAACTATGGTTTACGATGTCTAGATCTATTGTGGCGTAGCGTGTCCTCCTCGTTGGACCCTCCTAGCCTTTAATATGGGGAGGCTAGGTCTTAGGTACCAATACGAGTTGGATATAAGTTATATTCAAACTCTAGTATTGCGATTTCCTTGTCTTGTGTGTTTGGGAGTCTATGTCCATATGGTCTTCGTACCAGCCGAACCGTCATGGGCGTCATGGACCTTGATATATCTTCGAGTGGGCCTTCCATCGGGCCGCACCAGGTAGGCTATAGTGAGGTGCCTGTTGGGCATACTTATGTCAGTATCACTCCTCGTCCTCGACCTCACCACTAGGGGCGGATAATCCGTCCTTTTCTGAATTTTCTGTTACACACAGATTCAGGCCATCACATCCCAAAAAAAACCTCGCAAGTGTACCAAAAGACTTGTGTGCAAAAAATAGATGGCTCGGGGATGGAGAAAAGCTTAGGTTTAGGCAGCCAAACTAGATGGTACTACACACCTAAAATTGCAAGAGCTAAATAAAATAAAATCCAAAATTGGGTGTGTTTTCCATAATAACACAAGATATGCATGAAAATCCAAAAAGATCCATAAGGAATCAACTCTTCTCAAAGAAGATAGCGCTGGCCAAAGCCACCATGTTGGAGGGGATGGTATGACACCGTGAAGATATATCTTGGATTCATGACCAATACTCATCAATAAGCTCACATATCACAAAATGAAATTAAGCTAAATGATTTTTCTTGCTTTCGATATTATGGGGGAGGGTTAGCCCAATAAATTAGGATCACACTCCCCCTATTTCCATGCCCACACATAAACCAAATAAAGGAAGAGATATAAGTGAACATGCAAGGGTAATCAAGCCAAGCTCCTTGAATCCACGATATTTTAGCTCATTCATCAAGTAACAAAATGCCACGCCACAATAGGCCTCACCCTGTTCTTTGATGGATCATGCCACCAAAGGCCTAGTCCACCTTTCCACTATTGGTACCCTTCGAGGAGGGAACCGGTGCCTTTACAACACTAGTGGGGCACACATCCACAACTGAATTGGAGGCTCCTGTGATGACAACAAGCTGCCACAAGAACAAGTATTATCAATAAACAAAAACGAGATCTAGATATATGGAAGAAATACTAGATCAAGAATCCTCAAAGTGAATGGAGGGGAAGTGATGCGCTTGATTGGTGTTGATGACGACCGAAGCCTCCTCCTTTGATTCCCCAAAGACCAGAGCCTTCGGGTGGATGAAGATGGAGACCTCAGTTTGGAACTTGAGGAATAGTACTACACTTTTTCGAATGAATTAAGAGATCTGATAGGAGGAGCAATTGGGGTATTTATACTCCCTGCCAAAACATAGCCGTTGGAGAGTTTGGGGCCGGATTATCCGGCCCAAGTGGGGGTCGAATTATTCGGTCGGGGCAAAACCTCCACCCCGGGATTGGATTTTCGGGGGAAATCTGCCCCCTTACTACATGACGCGCCTTGGCTCCATTTGCAAACAATTCCTGGGAGGCGGATTATCCGACCCCCTTGAGGGGCGGATTATTCGGCCCGGGCAAAAACTCCAGCCCTGACCAGACAATCTGAGGGAAAGTCCCCCCATGCCGCATGACGCGCCTTTTCAACTTTGTCGATCTAGCCAGGGTGGATAATCTGGCCCTTGGAAAGGGCGGATAATCCCCCCAAACTCTGTTTTGGCTTTTTTTGTATGCGCAATTGTCTGGAGCAGTCAACACACATTAAATATTCCTTGATATTGTTATCTAACATACAAACCACTAGAGATCATGAAATGTTCTTTTAGCCGGCCCACGAGTGGAATGCGACCATGGTGGCTTCCCCTCTGGCCCAGGTGTTGTTGGAGTCTCTAGAGGCCCAAGTGGGGTCTTTGCTAGATGGGGGTGACCCGACCCATGTGGGGTTGCAGGTGCCCCTATCTCTGGCACGGTCTTAGACTCCTGGCGTGGATGCTCCGACCATCGTGCAGGCGGGGATGTCGTTTAGGCGAAGCACGTTCCATGGGATCAATGCCTCGGGTGCGTCTGCGATGCATGAGGATTCCTTTGTTAAGGCAATGTGTCGCAAGGCGGAGAAGGATCTAGATTAGCCTAGAATAACGAGTTCACCCAAGTCCTTCCTTTATTTTCCTACCCTAGTTATTACTTCTAAGTTAGCCGGTGTTGGCGTTAGCTTGGGTAGTTCTCCTAATGAAGTTATTTTTTCTTCTAATGTTTTGAGGCATATGGAGGTTGGCCGTCTAACGGTTACTCCTAAGGTATCTGTTGTTACTAACTCTTCACCGATGGAGGAGGAGGAGGAGGAGTTGCATGCCACAGTAGATGGTCAACTCCTCTCTCACTTAGTTGGTGAAGTGTCGGAAGTGGAATTTGATGAGACTGGGCTTGGCTCTTTGTATGAGCTTAAAGCATCTAGTCGTAGATCAAAGAACCAGAAGTCTCACAAGAGATCCCATGTATCCAAATTCCCTATTGTTTCTCAATGAATGGCATGTTTTAAAATAGCTGAGGTATTCGTAACTTGGCTAAACATTGTTCTTTGCTGATTGTGTGAGAGATTATAAGTTAGATTTTCTGGATATTTCTGAGATTGGTAGACATGATTTTTCACAAGCTCTACTCAATCGCCTTTATGGTGAAGTGAACTTTATGTGGATATCATGTCCGCTGCATGGTAGATCCGGGGGATCCCGTTAGGCATCCGAGATGATACTATGGAAGTCTTAGCTACTTCGGTTGGAGATTTTTATATAAAATTCCATACGTAACAAGGTTTATGATTTCACATGGTCTCTAGTTGTTGATTATGGGGCCGCCCAGGATGTCTATAAGTCTGACTTTTTACGTGAGTTGGTGATTCTGGCAAAGGATAATCTGTATCCTATACTTATAGGTGGTGATTTCAATTTGCTAAGATTCCCTCATGAGAAAAGTCAGGACCGTTTTGACGAACATTGGCCTTTCTTGTTCAATGTTTTCATAGATAGCTTCGATTTAAGGGAGGTTACCAAGTTAGAAAGATAGTTTACTTGGGATAATAGTCTTTCGGATCCAACAAACGAAAAATTAGATATGGTTCTTATGGATACTGAGTGAGAAGGAAGTTCCCTATGGTAACTGTTAGCGCTCTAGAGCAAATTGAGGCTTTGTCGGATCATGCTCCTTTATTTTTCTCTATTGGAATACCGCGGCGAAAATCTAAACATGAGTTCAATTTGAACTTGGCTGGTTGATTCATGATGGTTTCCATGAGATGGTGAATTCTATTTGGGAGAAGTCTGTTAGTGGTCAAACGCCTATACATCGATGGAATAATAAAATGCGTGCTTTACGTAATTTTCTTCGAGGTTGGGCTAGACATACTACTGGAATCCTTAAGAAAGAGAAAATACGCCTTTCATCTATTATTAATGACTTAGAAGCTTCTGGTGAAGTCAGTCCATTATCTGCATAGGATATTGAGCTTAAAAGTCAATCGAATGTGGAGATTGCCAGACTACTACGAGAGGAGGACTCAAATGGTACCAACGCTCTAAAGCAAAATTCATTCTGGAAGGACATGCGAATACAAGATACTTCCATGTTCTGGCCAATGGCAAGCATAAGAAAAAATTTATTCACTCTCTGAATCAGGATGAGGGTATTATTGAGGGACAGGAGCAACTAAAGTCTTACATTACAAGTTATTACACATCCTTGTTTGGGGCACCTCCAGAAAACTCTTTTACTGTGGATGAATCCCAAATGGCCGATATCCCTCAAGTTTCTGCTGTGGAAAACAACTTCCCAACCGCTCCTTACATGGAGGAGGAGGTCAAGAAAGCTGTTTTCCAAATGGAACATAACAAATCGTCAGGGCCTGATGGTTTCCCAGCGGAATTTTACCAAAAATTCTGGGAAGTCATCAAGGAGGACCTGATGAATTTGTTTAGGTTTTTGCAGGTAGGTCAACTGGATCTTTTTAGACTAAATTTTGGCAACATAATTTTACTACCTAAGGTTAATAATGCAGAACTTATACAAAAGTATCATCCAATCTGCCTTCTTAACATTAGTTTTAAAATTTTCACAAAAGTTGCCAAGTTTAGGCTAAATTCAGTGGCTGGCCATGTTGTCCGTCCTTCTCAAACTTCTTTGATGCAAGGAAGAAACATCTTAGATGGTGTAGTAATCTTGCATGAAACAATGCACGAACTACACTCAAAAAAACTAAATGGTGTACTATTCAAGATTGACTTTGAGAAGGCGTATGATAAAGTTAATTGGTCTTTCCTCCAGCAAACACTCCGTATGAAAGGTTTTTCGAAGGAGTGGTGTGCTCTCATACAGTCTTTTGTGTCTGGTGGTAGTGTTGCCATAAAGTAAACAATGACACTGGCAATTACTTCTAGACCAAGAAAGGACTAAGACAGGGGATCCACTATCGCCTATACTATTTAATGTAGTGGCTAATATGTTGGCTATCCTTATCGAGAGAGCCAAAGATGATGGCCAAATTGAAGGATTGGTTCCCCATCTTGTTGATGGCGTACTCTCTATTCTTCAATACGCTGACGATACAATCTTATTTATGGAACACGATCAGGAGAAAGCTAAGAATCTAAAATTAATACCATCCGCATTCGAGCAACTCTCTGGATTGAATATTAACTTCCATAAGAGTGATTTGTATTGTTTTGGCGAGGCTCAAAATGAGGCTCACCTATATGCTGCACTGTTCGGCTATGGCTAGGGGAAGTTTCCAATCAACTATTTGGAAATACCAATTCACTATCGGTGTCTCACAATTGCTGAATGGAAATTCGTAGAGGAAAGACTCCAAAAATATCTTAATAGTTGGAAAGATATACTATCCCTTAGGGGAAGACTCAGTACTCACCAACATGGTACTATATATGATCTCGTTTTTCTAGTTACCAAAAGGTGTCTTGAATAAAGTGGATTATTTCTGATCAAGATCCTTTTGGCAGGGGGATAGTGAAAAGAAGAAATATCGATTGGCCGGATGGAATGAGGTTTGCCGATCGAAAGAATACAGTGGACTTGGTATACATGATTTGCAAGTCAAAAGTACCACACTTATGGGTAAATGGCTTTTCTAACTACTTCCAAAAGATGGTGTCTGGCAAACCATTCTATGAAGGAAATATGTTGGCTCCAAAGCCGTGTCTCAAGTGGTTTGGAAACCCGGTGATTCACACTTTTGGGCTGGACAAATGGCATCCAAAAATCATTTCTTCCATTTTGGTGTTTTCAATATTAAGGATGGCTCATAGATTAGATTCTAGGAAGATAAGTGGCTTGGCCAAACTTCTTCGCGAACAATATCCAGCTCTATACTCGATTGTTAGGCATAAAGGGATTCACTATCCACAGTAATGAATCTAATAATCCTAATGTGTTTTTCATAAGAAGTCTCATAGGCCCTCGACTGGTATCTTGGAACAATCTTTTATTACGATTATCCATGATACAACTGTCAGATGGTGTGGATGAGTTCAAATGCAAATTACTAGAGAGTGGTAAATTTTCAGTTGACTCAATGTATATAGCTTTGATTCAACCTGATATCCCGATGATAATAGTAAAAATTGGAAGATGAAAATACCTGTAAAGATGAAGATATTCACATGATATCTCCATAAGGGAGTAATTCTTACAAAATATAATCTTGTAAAGAGGAATTGGCATGGAAGTACACAATGCAATTTTTGTCATCATGATGAGACAATCTGACATTTATTCTTCCATTGTAAATTTTCTCGCTCTATATGGTCAATCATCCAAGTAGCCTCTGGTTTATATCCCCCATGTTCGATGGCCAATGTATTTGGTAACTGGTTGCATGGGATAGATGATAAATACATGACTTTGTTTAGGGTGGGACCGCTTGCCATTATTTGGTTGCTATGGCTATGTAGAAATGACAAGATTTTTAATAACTTTGTGTCTTCTTCCTTGCAGGTTATCTATCGAGCCACGACTATTCTCCGATCATGGACTACTCTCCAACGTATGGAGTTTCACGACTTGTTTGTGGAGGGGTGTACGTGATTGGAGGACACAACGAGGGATATTTTCTCCTGACATGGATGGCCACATGATTTGTGGATTGATCTTCCATAACTCGAGGCCGTTTATTTTGATAGTATTATTTGTAATGTTGGTCTACTTACTTTGTTATCTAGTCGTGTGGATTGTTCGGCTATGTGCATCTTAGTTATGCAAAATCTGGGTGTAAACATTACTTTCAAGTAATAAAAACGCCCATTTCCAAAAAAAATACGAGTTCACGGTTATAGGATGATCTAACCCTTCAGGAGGTTTTTGAAACCACACATAGCGACCATGCTGCCTCCTAGTAGCCGATGGGTTCCCGATTCATGGACATGATGAAAGTGAAGGCTGTAGTGAAGACAGCAAAGTGCAATGGGGTCTCAGAGATGGGACAAGCCCAAAGCTGGGGTAGTAGGCAAGTGGGAGATGAGGAGTCTGGAGGTGAATGGGGATGCGGCCTATTGTGTATGAGGAGCCCTAGTTTGTAAGGTTGAAAGTGGGTAAACTCTAGGGTATCCTCTACCCTTTTTAGTTAAGAAAATAATCTACTCTCTCCGATCCATAATAAGTGTCGCTCATTTTTTACTATGCTAGTACAAGATTTGTACTAGGTGACCGACACTTATTATGGATCAGAGGGAGTATATTTTTATGGATTATTATTTTTTGATAAAACTATTTCATTTGTTTGAACTAGACTAAATAGAGGGTATCCGAAAGGTTCCAAACTTCCATCTCTACTGGTATGCTTAGGTATTTTTCTTGGAAAAATTTCGATTCATAATACTCCCTCTATCTCAAAATAAATGTCGCAAATTTATCAGAACTTGAATGTATCTAGACACTATTTATAGATACATCCAAATTTAGACAAACTTTTTACATCTATTTTGAGACGGAGGGAGTAATTCCAAATGATACCGAAGGCCCTACATAGTATAGATTACAACAAACACTCACAAAGTAGAGCATAAAATAAATTAGAACTACAAATATGCCCTTGTAGCCTAAACATGCCAAGTTTTGAGTGAGTTGCAAATGCGCGTAGTTTCTTCCATAGTGGGACACCACTCGTCTGGTGAACTCCTTTGCCGCCAACCAAAATCCTTCCAGCCACCACGAATAGATGGTATTTTCCAATGGATGCAAGGCCTCTAAGACAACCCCAAGACGAGGATATCTTGGAGCTCGTGCAATGGGACATATGCTTCCCCTATAAAACTTTGCTGGTGCAAAAGGTATCATACACACCATAAAGAAACCAACAGAGCATGAAATCAACCTACTCTAACTCCCATGAAACCAAGAGCAAAGCACCAAGAAGGTAACAAAGAGCCATGAAACCAAGAGCAGAGCACCAAGAAGTCAACGGAGATGGTTAGAATGGATGAAACAAACTCTTAGGCACACAAAAGGTGATATTTTCTAAATGTTTGCCTAGTTCTCATTTGAATGGGAACTAGTTTAATTCCCATTCGAATGTCACCGTCCCCATTTAAAAAGAAAAATTCAGTTGTAAGTGGAAAATATCCAATTGTAACTATAACATAACTTGAAATATTCCAATATAAAATACAATAGATTCAGTTGCAACATAGTGTGTAACTAGGAAAAAACTCAGTTGTTGAAGGGTTTCGTAGCAGAAAAATTCTAACTAGCGCAACACCAATTCCTAGGATCTATCTAGGAGTAATGTTGTAATGGAGAGAGTTTTGTTAACATACCCTTGAAGACCGAAAGCGCATAATGTTTTGTGGGGAATGTGGATGAGATAGTCATACTCGTAGCTGACCTCAAGGTCACGAAGCTCCTCGCAAGTCACCTTAGGTTTGTACACGACAAACCAGGTGATGTAGCCCTACACACGGCATTCACCATTGGTCCACTTCATGCTACACCAACCACTCCTACTAAGGTGAATTCCTTCCATACCTCGTCCTCCTTTGATCATCATTTGAATGGGATCCTACCTGAGAAGAATGCCTATGCCTATGACTACTTGAGAATGAATGGGATCATCATTTGGAAGGATCATTATGGTGGAGGGCTCACTTAAAACTAATTGACACATACAAAGCTATGGCTAGAGGGGTTTGATGTCTACGCACTTCTATTCTTGTAGACAGTTGTTGGGCCTCCAAGTGCAGAGGTTTGTAGAACAACAACAAGTTTTCCCTTAAGTGGATTACCCAAGGTTTATCAAACTTAGGGAGGAAGCGGTCAAAGGTATCCCTCTCAAGCAACCCTGCAATCAAGATACAAGAAGTCTCTTGTGTCCCCAACACACCCAATACACTTGTCAGGTGTATGTGTGCACTAGTTCGGCGAAGAGATAGTGAAATACAAGTGGTATGGATAATTATAAGTGGTAACAGTGCTAGAAAATAGCTTTGATGGTGCGTGGTTGACGTGGGAAGAGACTAAAGGCAATCTGAAATAAAGATGGAAGCAAACAAACATGTAATAGATCTAGTTACAAACGGTGTTTCAATGCTTAGAAACAAGGCCTAGGGATCATACTTTCACTAGTGAACACTCTCATATAAATATCTTCTCTTCATGATACTACTCTGAACTACTCTCCGGTTGGACACTCTAATCCATGGTAGGGCTATAACAGCACACCTCAAAGTTCGCTTTCCCCATCTAGATAACCCCACAATGTTACCTTGAGCACTAGATGGTTCCAACAAAAACCACAATTTCATAGAGACATCCAACTCCAAATATAACTCATAACAAGTATTTGTAATCTCTAGCCTAAGTGACACATGGTGTGCACACTGTCAACTTCACACACATGGGGAGAGCAGAGATCTATTAAAGAACTTGAGTAGCAAGGTAGATCTACTTGATTAAAAAGCTCATGATCACAATATGATCATGCATAGAGAGAGAGAGAGATGAACACGTAGCTACCGGTAGAACCCTTAGCCTCGAGGAAGAACTACTCCCTCATCATCATGGGAATCAGCAACGACGATGCAGATGGTGGTGGAGATCGATGGAGATGGCTCCGAGGGCACTTCCCTGTCCCGGCAGGGTGCCGGAACAGAGACTTCTGTCCCCCGAATCTCCTCTTCGGTGGCGGCGGCGCTGCGGAACTTTTCGTGGCTGGAGGCTGGATTATTTAGGGTTTTCTCATTGGGAGGCTTCTTATAGGCGAAGGGGCGATGTCAGAGGGTGGACCAGGGGCCCACACCACCTGGTGGCGCGGCCAGGGGGACCCGCGCCACCACATGGTGTGGCTAGCCCCTGGCCCCTCTCCGTCTCGTCTTATGGCTCCGTGAGTGTTCCGGTAAAATACTGACTTTGGCTTTTGTCCGGTCCAATTCCAAGAATATTCATTTTCTGGCTTTTCTGGAACCAAAAACAGAAGAAAACAGGCAAATGGCACCGTGGCATCTTGTTAATAGGTTAGTTCTAGAAAAATGTGTAAAAGTACTCCAAAGTGTGGACAAAACATAAGAAAGTAGATATAAAACAAGCATGGAACATAAAAAATTATAGATACGTTTGCAACGTATCAACATCCCCAAGCTTAACTCCTGCTCGTCCTCGAGTAGGTAAGTGATAAAAATAATAATTTTTGAGGTGACATGCACCATCATAATCTTGATCAAGGTATTTGTAAAACATTGATAGTTGGGATCATAGTACTCTAACATAGACATCAAAGATATAGTTCTAACAATAAGACATAGCAACTATGTTGTAAGATGAAAAGGTACAAACAAAAGATTCATGAATAACAATGCTTTGAAAGACGTTTGATTGTTTCACATATAGAAAACATAATGAGAATGGTATTCAGCTTGTCCCTCATAGTGTAGCAAAACATAAATGCATAGGGCACCTTCAAAGTTCAGAAGGGTGACTAGTACCAATAGTTTAAGAACAAGGAATATCAAAGTTATGAATCAATCAACAAGTCTTGGGACAATGCACATTAAACTAAGAATGACAACTATGCTCTCTTGATTGGTGCATAAAGATAGAAGGTGGAGACTCAATATAAAAGTGGAAGAAAGGCCCTTCATAGAAGGAAGCAGAGATTCAACTCTCATAAAGAGCTTCCAAAAATTATGGTACTTATTAGCTTTCAGATCTCATTGCCCCTATCATAGGCATATTCAAGTGATTAAGGTTAAAGTGACACAACTAAGAGGATATGCTTGACAAGTTATAAGTTGAAATCTCATGCCCCTTCCTTACGAGTGCTGAACCTCATGCTACTCAACTTCAGTCACAACTAAGATCTTGTCATTGTAAGTACATATGTATCATAGAGAACCGCCAATAGGGTACCCCTTGCCCCATGACACAGGAGCTATCCCATATCAAAATGACAAGGGAACAGACAATGAGCATCTCAGTGATCATTTTATTTGCTATTTGCATAGGTTTTTATTGAGGATGCTTCATAGAATGCCCATTATGGTTATGCTGTAAGTTTCCACCATGATTAGGCATGGCTTAGGCTAGCGGCCCAGACGTTTCTCTAACACACATACAAACTCCATGATCTTACAAGTTCCCCTTTTATTTCACACCGCCGGGATCCATAAGCAAAAGAATCATGATATCAACGGAATAATAAGTGCAATGTTGAAAGTGTTCCCCATGATACATGGTTCTGCTAACTTCAACTTATAAAGCGCAAGCATATACGCAACAAAGATGGACACAATGGTTCAAGATTATTAAGTACAAGAAAGTAAAGTGTGCCATCAAGTTCGTGAGAGCTTTAACCACTAATTTTCACATAACAAGTTTAATTCGGAAGGTAGATAAAAACATGAATATACTTGGAGTAGCAAATGCTAATAGGTAGGTATGGTGGACTCTTTGGAATAACTTGGTTTTATTTGGAGTTAGATGCATGAGTGGAACTCATACTTTGTATGGAGGCTAGCAAAAGACTGGGAGCGATAAACTAAGAGAGCAATAATGGTCATAATCATGCAAAGAGACAAAACATCATTAATTAAAGCATAAAGTGATATTACAAGTCGAAAACTAAATGATCATAGAGGCTATGGTGACTTGGTATAGTCTTAACATGGTGTGAGCATGCGCCAAGTCAACCCAAATAAACCATTAAAGGGGAATACCACAATATTATGCTTTTATATGCTAAAACAACACATGATTCTTTCAAGGCACATTAAGAAATATCAATTGTTTATAACATGTCATGCTACAACAATAATCACTAAGCATAAAGTCATATCAATATCAAACATGACATGATAAAGTCTAAGTCACAGTCAAAAACAAAGCTCCTTTTTACCACTTAAGCATGAATTTTCCTACTCTTTTCCAATCCAAATCAACTTTATTTGAAAACTAATGCATGAATGAGGGGGTCCAACAAATTTATTCAAGCAAACTAAGCAAACAAAAACAAAAAAAAACAAAAACAAAGACGCTCCAAGAACAACACAATAGTGCATAAAACAATAAAAACAAAGTGTCTAGAAAGACCTGAGATTTTTATTGATGAAGAAAGGGATGCCTTGGGCATCCCCAAGCTTTGACGCTTGTACCTCTTGAATATTTCTTGGGGTGACACGGGGTAGCATCCCCAAGCTTGAGATTTTGTCTATTCTTCATCTTATTACATCATTCTTTCCCTGCACGTGAAAATTTCCTTTATACAAAACTTCACACAATCTTCATTAGCAACATTAATGCATTCCAAAGATAATAAACCTTTGGGGTTTAATTTTAAAACAGCAAAACTTTCATTAAAAACACAAGCTACTGTAGAAATTCCCTCAAAAATCTCAATTTACCAAAAAGAACCCAAAAAGAAATCGATAAAGATGCAAATGCAAATAATGGCAGAAATCTGTCAAAACAGACCAGCAGGTGAGAACCGATTTTTTAGAATACCTTCTGTTTCTCAAATCAAAATGTGTCGAACTTACAAAAGTTAGCTAACAACCTGGGGGATTTATTCAGAAAATTACAGCTCAATCTGACATACAGAGATGTTTTACGAATTTTTACAGTGAAGCACAAAAATCTGTTTCGGAACAACAACTTTCCTAAGCATTACTTCCCTCTCATTAGAGGTTATTCTTGGCACAAAAACCATATAAAAAGGATAAGAAGAGGTTATTACAGAAGTAATAACTTCCAAGACTCAATAAAACTATTGGGTTATCTCCCAAGAAGTACTTTTCTTTAACGCCTTTAAGTTAGGCATGATAGTTTGAGAAGATGCTCACATAAGAAATATGAATTGAAGTAAAAGAGAGCATCAAGAAGCAAATTCAAAGAACATTTAAGTCTAACCCACTTCATATACGTAGGAATCTTGTAAAGAAACAAGTCATGAACGCACAAAGCAACAAGCATAGGAAAGCAAAACAAGTGCAACTTCAAAAATTTCAACATAAAGAGGGGAAACTTAATATTGTTGAGATACATAAAACCATGTTTCCCTTTCTCATAATAACTTTCAGTAGCATCATGAATAAAATTAACAATATAACTATCACATGAAACATTCTTATCATGAGCCACATGCATAAAACAATTATTACTCTCCCTATAAGAATAGTCATTCTTATTATTCATAGTGGGAGAAAATTCAACAAAATAGCTATCATTATTATTCTCATCACCATAATCATCAAATATAGGAGGCATATTGTAATCATAATTAATTTTCTCCTCAATAGTAGGTGGACTGAAAATATCATATTCATCATTGTATTCATCATATATTGGAGGTATAGTATCATCAAAGTAAATTTTCTCCTCTAAAGATGGGGGACTAAAAAGATCATTTTCATCAAAACTAGCTTCCCCAAGCTTATACTTTTCCATAGCATTAGCAATAATGGTGTCCAAAGAATTCATACTAACAAACACCACAATTTCATAGGTGCCGCCTTTACTTGAGAACGTGCTGTCGGACTATCACCTTGAGCGCTAGATGGTTCCAACAAACACCACAATTTCATAGAGACATCCAACTCCAAATATAACTCACAACAAGTATTTGTAATCTCTAGCCTAAGTGCCACACGGTGTGCACACTGTCAACTTCACACACGTGGGGAGAGCAGAGATCTATTAAAGCACTTGAGTAGCAAGGTAGATCTACTTGATTACAAAGCTCATGATCACAATATGATCATGCATAGAGAGAGAGATGAACACATAGCTACCGGTAGAACCCTTAGCCTCGAGGAAGAACTACTCCCTCATCATCATGGGAATCAGCAACGACGATGCAGATGGTGGTGGAGATCGATGGAGATGGCTCAGGCACTTCTCCCGGCAGGTCTTGAACAGACTTCGTCCCGAATCTCCTCTTCGGTGGCGGCGGCGCTGCGGAACTTTTCGTGGCTGGAGGCTGGATTATTTAGGGTTTTCTCATCGGGAGGCTTCTTATAGGCGAAGGGGCGATGTCAGAGGGTGGACCAGGGGCCCACACCACTTGGTGGCGTGGCCAGGGGGACCCGCGCCACCACATGGTGTGGCCAGCCCCTAGCCCCTCTCTGTCTCGTCTTATGGCTCCGTGAGTCTTCCGGTAAAATACCGACTTTGGATTTTGGCCGGTCCAATTCCAAGAATATTCATTTTCTGGCTTTTCTGGAACCAAAAAATAGAAGAAAACAGGCAAATGGCACTGTGGCATCTTGTTAATAGGTTAGTTATAGAAAAATGTGTAAAAGTACTCCAAAGTGTGGACAAAACATAAGAAAGTAGATAAAAACAAGCATGGAACATCAAATATTATAGATACGTTTGCAACTTATCAGGGTTCTGGGTAATGGCAAATCCATCTTATTCTGGACTAATTTGTGGGAAGACCAATGCCTTCATCACAAACTTCCACACCTTCTTTCTTATGCAAAGAACAAAAGCCTTACCATCCATGATGTGATGCAAACTGAATATCTTTGAGGATCTGTTTCACCTGCCATTATCTCAACAAGCTTTCTGTGAGTTTGAATAGCTGGAAACCATTTGGCAACATGCTACAGTAAAAATCCAAGAAGGCAGATCTGATGTTTGGACCTACATCTAGGGTAATAACATATTCATCTCACAAAAGGCTTACAAGGTTATAATTGGATATCAACCCACACCACCTCACTTCTCATGGATTTGCATTGGAACACTTCTTGTCAACAAAAACACAAGTTATTTTTCTGGTTGTTACTTCAAGACCGCTTAAAAACTAGAAATATCCTTAGAAGATAAAATATACAGCTATAGTCTTATTCCTATGCAATCATGGAGTGTTCTCAAGAAGAAACTTTGTCACATCTATTCTGGACTTGTCCTTTTGCTGTGAGTTGTTGGGATTTAATATGCCCACAAAGAGACAAAAGGTTATCATTCTTTGAAGCCATTGAGGATGTCAAGCAAAAATTGAACTTACCTTTTGTTATGGAAATTATTATTCTGGCAGCTTGGGGAATATGGATTGTCAGAAATAATTGGATCTTCAATAATCAAAGGCCAAGATTTAATAGCTGGAAAGCAATTTACAAAGAAGATTTAATATGGATTAGCTTTAGAATAAAAAGAAAACTTGCTGAAAGCTTCAAAGCTTGGCTTCAGTCTTAGACTTAGTCGGTGTTCTTCTTTCTTTCTTTCTTTCTTTCTTTTTCTTTTCTTTCTCTTTTCAGCTAGACCTTTGTATATACCTTTGATGTTATATAATTTAAAAATTGCAGTGGGCTTTTTAGCTCACTGTTCATCCTCAAAAAAAAGAATGCCTATGGTATGAACAAGATTATCACCGTAATGCCAAGAGGAGACAAGGATGCCCTAGGAGCCAATACCCCTAAGCAAGAGGCCAATAAGAGAAGGAGAAAGAAGAAGCTGAGCCTACACTAGAGTCTCTAGCATGCACACCTCAGAGTCTCTACAACCTGTCTCTGGCCCAACTTCTAGAAGCTACGGTGAGCTGCCTGGAGTCTACCTCGGAGATGACCCCAGAGTCTCCGGCCACACCGGAATCTTCGCCCCCCGCACCCCGAAGTCTCCGGCCTGAGTGATACAGGCATGCGATCCTCAAGATGGTTGATACCTTTGATCCAGATTTATGGATGCAATATAGTAGATTTTCCCTAGTAGGCCAAGGTTTAATCGAACCTTGGGAAACGATTCTAAAAGGAAATTAATAAGGCATGTCTACAAGACCTGTTTGTTTGTTTTACCTTCCTTTACTAGACCTTTCTAGTTTACTTTAGACCGTGGGTTGTTTCAATGGATGGAGATAGGATAGGGTTGAAGATTCACTTGTAGTTGCACATCATATGGGATAAAGATAGTAATACACACATTCATTTCTAATGATTTAATAAAGATAAAATTTGTGGGCAACACATCCTGATATACTAGAGCCCTGCGAGTCATTGGCATAGCAATAGTCTTTTGATCCAACCATTGCAACCGCGAAGTACCGGGCTACAACAATTATTAAGTGAAAACACAGATCAAAGCCTTAAGAAATGATGTTCATGTTGTTCCCAAATGGATTGCTAAACGAAGACCGTACTCCCCTTTATTTCACTAGGTTTACTACGAGATCGCCGCTCACCAAGTATCTCACCTCAATCCTTTATCAATCTATGGGATTTTGGGTACCCACAAGTCCATAGATCGAGACAAGAGACAAAGAAACAAAGATACAAATCTCTATTCAGTCAATGCATAATACTCCCATGGATTAGATGCACATAATTGCTGCGAGGTTTCACCCCAACCTACAGCCCATGAGGACTACTCACTCATAACAATAATATCAAGGATAGAAAACATTGTGTAGAATACTTAGATTGAAATCAAATATTCTTACAATGGTCACCGAATCACAAGGAATCTCAAGTACAAGCTAATGGCTATACCTATGAGAGGATTAAGGGTGGAGATGATGAACTATGGTGGTGGATCTCTTTTGGTGGTGGTGTGATGCAATCTGAGAATGGCGGCCCTCTGCGCCGTGGCTGGGATCTCGAAATATTTAGGCGCCTACATGAAAGTCATAGGGTTTTACGAGATGAAGCCAACGCCACATGGTACAGGAAGACCGGATGGGTGGGCCTTGCCCGTACCAGTGGTCGTTAAATCCTACATCGACTGGTTTTTACTCCATGAGTGCTTGGCCGTGTGCACTTCCTCAAAATCTTCATTAATAGCTCCTAATTTTGCCCGCATGATTTCCTGTACAACACAATTAAAAGTAAGGGATTACACATCTTTGCAATAATTAGTCATTAGTAGCAAGGCTAGAGAGATTATTGGTCAATTACTTAGCTAAAAATGTAGTTTAAACACAGAGAAAGATGGCTATTTGCACATCCATCAACTTCCCCAAATCTCAAGCCTTGATCTTCCTCGAGCAAGAAAACAACAAAACCATAAAGAACTTAGTGTTTAACCTAAAACAACGAGAGTACAAACTCACTTACGGTTGGTAGTCATGTGCATCCAGCACGTCTTCCATTTTAAAATCTCATCAAAGTTAGAGAGAGACGCGAGGAATACTATATGAGCTTCATTAACTCAAAACAATCAAAGTAGAGTTTAATTAATATAAGTATAAATAACTAGAAGTGTAACAATCAATCCAATTCCTCTAGTTAACTCTCAACATGCCAAGGAACACTAGAATATTTTATAATAACAGAATTAAGTAAGAGAGATCATGTCCTAAGTAGTATAATAGTGAAGTGTCTTATTGACACCCACATCAGTAAATAAAGTCTATGAAAACACTAATATTCCAATCATTGTCTTTCAAGAAAATTCATAGAGTAGTAACAAGACTGGTTTGTATGGATCTTTATTTTTCAAGGGTAATTCTCAACAAGGATCATTGGGTGATTTTTTTAATAATGGTTTTCACAGCCTTCAATAGTACCAATACTTATGTTCCATGCTTGTTTTATATCTACCTTCTTATGGTTTGTCCACACTTTGGAGTATTTTTATACACTTTCTTGGATTAACCTACTTACAAGATGCCACAATGCCAGCTGCCTGTTTTCTGCTGTTTTTGGTTCCAGGAAAGTCAGAAAATGAATATTCTTGGAATTGGACGGGACAAAAGCCAAAGTCAATATTTCACCGAGGGGAACATGGAGCTAGAATACAAGACGGAGAGGGGCCAGAGGCCGGCCACACCACCTGGCCATGTGGCTAGTCCTGGCCCGTGCCAGGGGGTGGTGTGGCTTCCTAGGGCACCCCTCGGCCTCTCCTTTCGCCTATAAGATGCCTCCAATACAGAAACCCTAAGTACCCCGATCAAAATTCCACGAAAGAGTCTGTAGCCGCTGTCATCTCCATCCCTAGATAGGGAGGGATCTGAAGCTCTTCCCGGCACCCTGCCAGAGGGGAGAATTCACCCTGGAGGCCTTCTTCATCACCATGCAAGCCTCCGGTGTGATGCGTGAGTAGTTCATCCTTGGACTATGGGTCCATGTAGTAGCTAGATGGTTGCTTCTCCTCCTTTGTGCTATCATGTCTAGATCTTGTGAGCTCCGTTCATGATCAAGATCATCTATTTTAATCATACATGTTGTGTTTGTGGGGATCCGATGGATATTGAGATGCTATTTTAGATTGATTATTGATTCTATCATGTCTTTGTTATTTGTGATCTTGCATGCTCTCTGTTGTTAGTAGATATCTTGGCCGAGTAGATGCTAGCAACTCCAAGAGGGAGTATTTATGCTCAATTGTGGGTTCATGCCTCTAGTATTCTGGGGAAGTGACAGAAATCTCTAAGGTACTAGATGTGTTGTTTCTACTAGGGAGAAAACATCAATCCTTTGTTCATAGAACAACCGTATTGTTTACTTTACATGCAATGCTTAATGCAATTATCTGTTGCTTGCAACTTAATACTGGAGGGGTTTCGGATGATAACCTGAAGGTGGATTATTAGTCATAGATGTAGTTGGATTACAGTCTATGTATAATGTTGTAATGCCCAATCAAATCTCATAGGAGTCAAGATGATTAGTATATGCATGTATGCTTTATCGATGTTTGTCAATTGCCCCGCTGTAATTTGTTCACCCAACATGTCATCTATCTTAAGGAGAATCACCACTAATGAAATATGGACCCCGGTCCTTTCTTTTACCATCAATCTACAACTATTTACTGTTTTTTGTTTACTTTCTGCAAGCAATTACTATCTTCCACACAATACATTTAATCCTTTGTTTTCACCAAAACTGGTGAGATTGACAACCTCCCTGTAAGTTGGGGGAAAAGTTCAGTGGTTGTGTTGTGCAGGATTCCAAGTGGGAAACAACACCTTGGAGGTGTTTCCTTGCTCCTACTGGTTCAATAACATTCGTTTCATAACTGAGGGAAAACTTGCTGCTGTGCTCATCATACCTTCCTCTTGGGGTTCCCCAACGAGCTCGATATATTTTGGGCCATCAAGCTATTTTTCTGGCGCCATTGCCGGGGAGTCAAGGACATCTTCACAAGGGGAGTCCCTCATAACCAATCTCTTTACTTTGTTTTATTTTTTTTGCTTAGTTTATTCTTTGTTTGCTTGTTTCTTTATAAAAAACACAAAAAAATTAGTTGTACTAGTTTGCTTCTTTATATCAAAAACACAAAAAATTTAGTCCTTTCCTGTAGTTGTCACTTTGTTGTTTTCTCACCATGTTGATCCCTAAGTTCACCTGAAAGACCTTTCAATAGGTAGTGGCTCTATAATTGGGAAAGATAATATTGAAGAATTATGTAATCATGTTAGTAAGCATGAGGATATTGAGGATAGATCCCTTGTAGAACTTGCTCCAAACTATGAAATTTTTGCAGCTTCTTTAGTTCACATGTTGGAAGCTAGGTTTGTTAACCTTAACCCCATAATGCAAGTAATGTTTCTTAAACTTAAATAAATTGAGGACCCTGAAAAGAGAGATTTTATTCTGGAAACTTTGCTTAAAGAATTCTATGATGTTGCTAAGGAAGCTAGAAAAGTCTTTGAACATTTTAATATGCTAGGCTCATGTGTAGATGTTATTGGTACACAAGAAAAGATGGACAAAACCGAACCTAATGGGGAGGAAATTAAGATACCAATACCTTTTAAACTTGTAGGTATGCATGGAGCCTTAGAAAAGAATTTTGATTGGATTGTTCCTGAAAACCCGTTTGATGAAAATAGTGAACCCAAGAGCATTGAGAGAGGATCCTCTAGAACTTATTTGGATGAGATATCTTGCCTTGTTGAAGAAATTTCTGGTATTAATCTTAATGCTTCTTCATTTGAAAATACTTGATTCTTTTCTTGCTTCTTATGCCTAACTTAAAGGCATTAAAAAAAGTACTTATTGGGAGATAACCCAAAAGTTATAGTTGAGTCTTGGAAGTTATTACCTCTGTAATAACCGCTCCTTATCCTTTTTGTTTGCTTTTTGTGCCAAGAGTAACCTCTAATGAGAGAGAAGTAATGCTTGGGAAAGTTGCTGTTCCGAAACAGATTTTTGTGCTTCGCTGTAAAAATTCGTGTAAAATATCTGTACGTCGGTTTGAGCTGCGATTTTTTGCGCTTCTGATCCAGGTTGTTATCCAACTTTTAGTTCAACACTTTTCGATTTGAGCAACACAAAGTCTTTGAAAAAATTGGTTTTTACCTGCTGGTCTGTTTTGACAGATTTCTGCCATTATTTGCATTTGCTTCTTGTTGATTCCTTTTTGGGTTCCTTTTGGGGATTGAGCTTTTTAAGGGAAGTGCTACAGTAGCTTGTGTTTTAATAGAAGTTTTATTGGTGTTGAAACTGAACCCAAAGACTTATTATCTTGAGTACACTAATGTTGCTAATAAAGATTGTGTGAAGTTTTGTATGAAGGAAAAATTTCAGGTGTAAGGAAATAATGATGTAATGAGATGAAGAATGGACTAAATCTCAAGCTTGGGGATGCCACCAGTGTCACCCAAAGAAATATCCAAGAAGTACAAGCGTCAAAGGGGATGCCTAAGGCATCTCCTTCTTCATCAATAAAAATCTTAGGTTTCTTCCAAACACTTCATTTTTATTGTTTCATGCACAGTTGTGTTGTTCTTGGAGCGTCTTCATTTTCGTTTTTGTTTTCGTTTGCTTGGTTTTCTTAGTTTGCTTGAATAAATTGGTTGGACCCCCTCATTCATGCATTAGTTTTCAAATAAGTTTGGTTTGATTTGGAAAAGAGTAGGAAAAGTTCATGCTTAAGTGGTAAAAGGAGCTTGTTTTTGACTGTGGCCTATGATTTGTCATGTCATGCTTGGTATTGTTTTGGATATATTCTTAGTGATTTTTGCTGTATCATGACATGTTATAAACAATTGATATTGCTTAATGTGCCTTGAAAGAATCATGCGTTGTTTTAGCATATTAAAGCATAGTATTGTGGTATTCTCCTTTGATGCTTTATTTGGGTTGACTTGGCGCATGCTCACACCATGTTAAGACTATCCCGAGTCACCATAGCCTCGATGATCCTTTAGTTTTCGACTTGTAATATCACTTTATGCTTTAATTAATGATGTTTTGTCGCTTTGCATGATTATGGCCATTATTGCTCTCTTAGTTGGTCGCTCCCAGTCTTTTGCTAGCCTCCATAACCAAGTGTGAGTTCCACTCATGTATCCAACTCCAAACAAAACCAAGTTATTCCAAAGAGTCCACCATACCTACCTATTAGCATTTGCTATTCCAAGTATATTCATGTTTTTATCTACCTTCCGAATTAAAGTTGTTATGAGAAAACTAGTGATTAAAGCTCTCACGAACTTGATGGCACACTTTACTTTTCTTGCCCCTAATAAACTTGAACCATTGTATCATCTATCTTGTATATGCTTGCACTTATATGTTGGGGATTAGCAGAACCATGTTGTCATGGGGAATGCTTTCAACATTGCACTTGTACATTGTACCTAGTTGATATCATGCTATTTTGTCTATGGATGTCGTCGGTGTGAAATGAAAGGGGAGCTTATAAGTCCATGGAGTTATGTATGTGTGTTAGATAAAAGCCTGGTCCGCTGGTCTAATCCATGCCTAATCATGGTGGAAACCTGCAGCGTAACCATAATGAGCAATCTATGAAGCATTCTTCTTATAAAAAAAGAGATAGAGATTGCGAAAAAGAAAAGAAAAAAAGAGATGAGAAAAGAGGAAAGGGAGGAAAGGCACCATTTTCCCATGGTAAATAAGAAGATTGCTGAGATGCTCGTTGTCTGCTTGCCTTATCATTTTGATATGGGGATTCTTCTGTATCATCGGGCAAGGGGTACCTCGTTGGTGGTTCTCTATGATACACATGTACTTACTATGACAAGAACTTACCGGTAACTAAACTTGAGTAGCATGAGGAGCGGCCCTCGTATTCAAGGGACATGAGATTGCAAACTTATACTTTGTCAAGCATACACTCCATGGTTTGTTCACTTCAACCTTAATCACTTCAACATGCTTATGATAGGGGCAATGAGAGTTGAAAGCTAATAAGTACCATAATTTTGGGAAGCTCTTTATGAGACTTGAATCCCTGCTTCCTTCTATGAAGGCCTTTCTTTTACTTTTATGTTGAGCCTCCATCTTCTATCTTTATGCACCTATTGAGAGAGCATAGTGGCCATTCTTAGTTTAATGTGCATTGTCCCAAGACTTGTTGATTGATGCATAACTTTGATATTGCTTGTTCTTAAACTATTTGTATCTAGTCACCCTTATGAACTTTGAAGGTGTCCTATGCGTTTATGTTTTGCTACTCTATGAGGGACAAACTGAATACCATTCTCACTATGTTTTCTTTATGTGAAACAAACAAACGTCTTGCAAAGCATTGTTACTCATGAATCTTTTGTTTGTGCCTTTTCATGTTACAACATAGTTTCTATGTCTTATTGTTAGAACTATATCTTTCATGCTATGTTAAATTTTATGATCCCAGCTATCGAATGTTTTACAAATACTTTGATCAAGTTTATGATGGTGCATGTCACCTCAAAAATCATTCTTTCTTTTTATCACTTACCTACTCGAGGACGAGCAGGAGTTAAGCTTGGGGATGTTGATACGTTGCTAACATATCTATAATTTTTGATGTTCCATGCTTGTTTTATATCTACTTTCTTATGTTTTGTCCACACTTTGGAGTATTTTTACACACTTTCTTGGACTAAGCTATTAGCAAGATGCCATAGTGCCAGCTGCCTGTTTTCTACTGTTTTTGGTTCCAGGAAAGTCAGAAAATGAATATTCTCGGAATTGGATGGGACAAAAGCCAAAGTCAATATTTCACCGAGGGGACATGGAGCTAGAATACGAGAAGGAGAAGGGCCAGAGGCCGGCCACACAACCTAGCCGCGTGGCCAGGCCTGACCCGCGCCAGGGGGTGGTGTGGCCGCCTAGGGCACCCCCTCGGTCTCCCCTTTCGCCTATAAGATGCCTCCGATATAGAAGCCCTAAGTACCCCGATCAAAATTCCATGAAAGAGTCTGTAGACGCCGTCATCTCCATCCCTAGGTCGGGAGGGATCTGAAGCTCTTCCCGGCACCCTACCAGAGGGGAGAATTCACCCTAGAGGCCTTCTTCATCACCATGCAAGCCTCCGGTGTGATGCGTGAGTAGTTCATCCTTGGAGTACGAGTCCATGTAGTACCTAGATGGTTGGTTCTCCTCCTTTGTGCTATCATGTCTAGATCTTGTGAGCTCCGTTCATGATCAAGATCATCTATTTGTAATCATACATGTTGTGTTTGCGGGGATTCGATGGATATTGAGATGTTATTTCAGATTGATTATTGATTCTATCATGTCTTTGTTATTTGTGATCTTGCATGCTCTCCGTTGTTAGTAGATATCTGGTTCATGCCTCTGAGAAAGTGAAATCTCTAAGGTACTAGATGTCACTAGGAGAAAACAACAATCCTTTGTTCATAGAACAATCATATTGTTTACTTTACACGCAATGCTTAATGCAATTATCTATTGGTTGCAACTTAATACTAGAGGGGGTTCGGATGATAACCTGAAGGTTGATTATTAGTCATAGATGCAGTTGGATTACGGTCTATGTATAATGTTGTAATGCCTAATAAAATCTCATAGGAGTCAAGATGATTAGTATATGCATGTATGCTTTCTTGATGTTTGTCAATTGCCCCGCTGTAATTTGTTCACCCAACATGTCATATATCTTAAGGAGAATCCCCACTAGTGAACTATGGACCCCGGTCCTTTCTTTTACCATCAATCTACAACTATTTACTGTTTTCTGTTTACTTTCTGCAAGCAATTACTATCTTCCACACAATACATTTAATCCTTTGTTTTTAGCAAAACCGGTGAGATTGACAACCTCACTGTAAGTTGGGGCAAAGTTCTGTGGTTGTGTTGTGTGGGATTCCAAGTTGGAAATAACACCTTGGAGGTGTTTCCTTGCTCCTACAAGTTGGATAACCTTGGTTTCATAACTGAGGGAAAACTTGCTGTTGTGCTCATCGTACCTTCCTCTTGGGGTTCCCCAACGAGCTCGATATATTTTGGGCCATCACCCATGCTATCAACTCATAGCCGAAATCAGGGGTTGTACCATTGATTGTTCATAGGCTAGCGGAGTTTTTGGAATCCAAAGGTGTGCATCAAAAATATATAGACTTTTTAAATAGTATCACATTTTTAATCCACAAGTTTGGCTTTGGCATGAATCACAATTACCACTAGACTTCATTTCAATCAAACAACTTTTTTTAAGAGTGTCGTCAAGTCTATCAAAATATCTATGGGGTTATGTATCTTAAAAGGTATACTCTTAAGACAATTACTCATCAAACAAGTCATAATTTAAAGACTTATCTTGTTGTACTTGTTTGGCAATATTATTTCCAAGGCAAGACTCGGTTAACTACAAGAACTAGAGCAAAAGCTTCCACAACTAATTGCTCATGCAAATAAAAAGCTTTACTCTAACAATTTTGAATTACTCCCACTAGTGATGGTTCAAACTACGATGAGCTCGTTGGGAACCCCAAGAGGGCACAACAGCAAGTTTTTCCTCAGTTATGAAACCAAGGTTATCAAACCAGTAGGAGAAAGGAAACAACCCCAAGGTGTTGTCTCCAATTTGGAATCTTGCACAACACAACCACATAACTTGGCCCCAACTTACAGTGAGGTTGTCAATCTCACCGGTTTTGCTGAAACAAAGGATTAAACGTGTTGTGTGGAAGATAGTAATTGCTTGCAGAAAGTAAATAGTAAATAGATGATAGATTGATGGTAAAAGAATGGACCGGGGTCCATAGTTCACTAGAGGTGATTCTCCTTAAGATAGATGACATGTTGGGTGAACAAATTACAGCAGGGCAATTGACAGACACCGAGAAAGCATACATGCATATACTAATCATCTTGACTCCTATGAGATTTGATTGGGCATTACAACATTATACATAGACCGTAATCCAACTGCATCTATGACTAATAATCCACCTTCAGGTTATCATCTGAACCCCCTCCAGTATTAAGTTGCAAGCAACAGATAATTGCATTAAGCAAAGTGTGTAAAGTAAACAATACGATTGTCCCATGGACAAAGGATTGCTGTTTTCTCCCTAGTAGCAACAACACATCTAGTACCTTAGAGATTTCTGTCACTTCCCCAGATTACTAGAGGCATGAACCCACTATCAAGCATAAATACTCCCTCTTGGAGTTGCTAGCATCTACTCGGCCAAGATAGCTACTAACAACGGAAAGCATGCAAGATCACAAATAACAAAGACATGATAGAATCAATAATCAATCTGAAATAGCATCTCAATATCCATCGGATCCCCGCAAACACAACATGTAAGATTACAAATAGATGATCTTGATCATGAACAGACCTCAAAAGATCTAAGCATGGTAGCACAAAGGAGGAGAACCAACCATCTAGATACTACATAGACCCGTAGTCCAGGGATGAACTACTCACACATCACATTGGAGGCAGGCATGGTGATGAACAAGGCCTCTAGGGTGATCTCTCCCCTCCGGCGGGGTGCCTGGAAGAGCTTCAGATCCCTCCCGATCTAGGGATGGAGATGACGGCGGCTACAGACTCCTTCATGGAATTTTGATCGGGTACTTAGGGTTTTCGCCCCGAGGGGTCTTTATAGGAGGAAGGGCAAGGTCGGTGGAGCACCAGGGGGCCCACACCCCTGGTGGCGTGCCCCCAGGCCTGCCGCCACCAGGTGTGGCCACCCTGGTGCGCCACTTTGTCTCCCCTACGGACTCCGTGTTGCTTCAGGTAAAATATTGACTTTGGCTTTTGCCGGTCCAATTCCAAGAATATTTACTTACTAGCTTTTCTGAAACCAAAAACAACATAAAATAGGCAACTGGTACTGTGGCATCTTGTTAATAGGTTATTTCCAGAAAATGTGTAAAAATACTCCAAAGTGTGGACAAAACATAAGAAAGTAGATATAAAACAAGCATGGAACATGAAAAATTATAAATATGTTTACAACGTATCAACATCCCCAAGCATAACTCCTGCTTGTCCTCGAGTAGGTAAGTGATAAAAGAAAAAATAATTTTTGAGGTGACATGCACCATCACAATCTTGATCAAGGTATTTGAAAAACATTGATAGCTGGGGTCATAGTACTTTAACATATCATGAAAGATATAGTTCTAACAATAAGACATAGCAACTATGTTGTAACATGAATAGGTACAAACAAAAGATTCATGAATAACAATGCTTTGAAAGACGTTTGTTTGTTTCACATATAGAAAACATAATGAGAATGGTATTCACCTTGTCCCTCAATAGTGTAGCAAAACATAAATGCATAGGACACCTTCAAAGTTCATAAGGGTGACTAGTACCAATAGTTTAAGAACAAGCAATATCAAAGTTATGAATCAATCAACAAGTTTTGGGACAATGCACATTAAACTAAGAATGGCCACTATTCTCTCTCAATAGGTGCATAAAGATAGAAGGTGGAGACTCAACATAAAAGTAAAAGAAAGGCCCTTCATAGAAGGAAGCAGGGATTCAAGTCTCATAAAGAGCTTCCAAAAATTATGGTACTTATTAGCTTTCAGCTCTCATTGCCCCTATCATAAGCATCTTGAAGTGATCATGGTTAAAGTGAACAAATATGAAGATATGCTTGACAAGTTATAAGCTAAAAATCTCATGCCCCTTACTTACGAGTACCGTTCCTCATGCTACTCAAGTCTAGTCACAAGTAAGGTCTTCTCATTGTAAGTACATGTGTATCATAGAGAACCACCAACGGGGTACCCCTTGCCTGATGATACAGAAGAATCCCCATATCAAAATGACAAGGCAAGCAAACAATGAGCATCTCAGCATCCTTTTATTTCCTATTTGCATAGGATTTATTTTCTTTTTTTTTCTCTTTTTTCTTTCAAATTTGCACATGCTTCCTTTTTTTAGAGGATGCTTCATAGATTGCTCACTATGGTTACGCTACAGGTTTCCACCATGATTAGGCATGGCTTAGACCAGCCGCCCAGGCGTTTCTCTAACACATATACGAACTCCATGAGCCTTACAAGCTCCCCTTTCATTTCACACCGCCGGGATCCATAAGCAAAAGAACATGATATCAACTAAATAAAGTGCAATGTTGAAAGCATTCCCCATGATTAAATGGTTCTGCTAATTCACAACTTACAAAACGCAAGCATATACGCAACATAGATGGGCACAATGGTTCAAGTTTATTAAGTGCAAGAAAAGTAAAGTGTGCCATCAAGTTCATGAGAGCTTTAATCACTAATTTTCACATAACAAGTTTAATTCGGAAGGTAGATAAAAACATGAATATACTTGGAATAGCAAATGCTAATAGGTAGGTATGGTGGACTCTTTGGAATAACTTGGTTTTATTTGGAGTTGGATGCATGAGTGGAACTCATACTTGGTATGGAGGCTAGCAAAAGACTGGGAGCGACCAACTAAGAGAGCAATAATGGACATAATCATGCAAAGCGACAAAGCATTATTAATTAAAGCATAAAGTGATATTACATGTCGAAAACTAAATGATCATAGAGGCTATGGTGACTTGGTATAGTCTTAACATGGTGTGAGCATGCGCTAAGTCAACCCAAATGAAGCATTAAAGGAGAATACCACAATATTATGCTTTTATATGCTAAAACAACGCATGATTCTTTCAAGGCACATTAAGCAATCTCAATTGTTTGTAACAAGTCATGCTACAGCAATAATCACTTAGCATAAAGCCAAAACAATATCAAGCATGACATGACAAAGCCTAGGCCACAGTTAAAAACAAGACTCCTTTTATACCACTTATAAGCATGAACTTTTCCTACTCTTTTCCAATCCAAATCAACCAACTAATGAATGAATACAGGGGTCCAACCAATTTATTCAAGCAAACTAAGAAAACGAAAACTAAGAACAAAAACAAAGACGCTCCAAGAACAACACAATTGTGCATGAAACAATAAAAATGAAGTGTTTGGAAGAAACCTGAGATTTTTATTGATGAAGAAGGGGATGCCTTGGGCATCCCCAAGCTTTGACGCTTGTACTTCTTGAATATTTCTTGGGGTGACACGGGTGGCATCCCCAAGCTTGAGCTTTTGTCCATACTTCATCTTATCACATTACTCTTCCCTACACTTCTTATTTTCCTTCATACAAAACTTCACACAATCTTCATTAGCAACATTAGTGTACTCAAGATAATAAGTATTTTGGTTCAGTTTCAACACAAGTAAAACTTCCATTAAAACACAAGCTACTGTAGCACTTCCTTTAAAAAGTTCAAGTGATCAAAGAGAACTCAAAGAGAAAGAGATTAAGAGGCAAATGCAAATAATGGCAGAAATCTGTCAAAACAGACCAGCAGGTAAAAACCAATTTTTTCGAAGACCTTATGTTGCTCAAATCGAAACGTGTTGAACTAACAACTGTTAGATAACAACCTGGGCAGAAGCAAAAAAAATTACAGCTTAATCCGATGTACAGAGATTTTTCATGAATTTTTACAGCGAAGCACAAAAATCTGTTTCGGGACAGCAACTTTCCCAAGTCTTACTTCTCTCTCATTAGAGGTTACTCTTGGCACAAAAATCATACAAAAAGGATAAAAAGTGGTTATTACAGAGGTAATAACTTCCAAGACTCAACAAAATATTCCTAAAGAAATTTGGGTTATCTCCCAATAAGTGCTTTTCTTTAATGCCTTTGAGCTAGGGATAAGAAGAAAGAATCAAGTATTCTCAAATGAAGTAGCATTAAGAGCAAATTTTGTTTTAATAGGAGAAGCAAAAGGAATATTATCTCCCTTCTTAGGGAAGTGTTCTATACCTTTATTGAGTGGGAGTTGATATTTAATGGTGCCTTCTTTCATATCAATAATGGCACCAACAGTTCTAAGGAAAGGTATTACCAAAATAATAGGACAAGAAGCATTGCATTCAACATCCAAAACATAGAAATCAACGGGGACATAGGCATTGTTAACCATAATACGAACATCATTAATACTCCCCATTAGTTTCTTTTTAGCATTATCATCAAGTTGGACATTTAAATAACAATCTTCCAATGGTGGCAAATCAAGCATTTCATAAATTCTTCTAGGCATAATAGAAACACTACTATCAAGATCACATGAAGCTTTGAGATCAAAATCATTCACGTTCATATTAATGATGGGTTCCCAACCATCTTCTAATTTCATAGGAATAGAAGCTTTATGTTTCATCTTTTCTTCTTTAATTTTTATGAGATCATCAATAATGTGTTTTGTAAAGGCCATATTCATAACACTAGCATTAGGACTTTTAGCAAGATTTTGTAGGAACATAATTACTTCAGAGATATTGCAACCATCAAGATCAAAATCATAATTACCATCTAAAGTAGTAGAGTTATTGTTTCCCATTTTCGAAGAATTTCAGCATTTTTATTAGAAAATGTTCTGCGGGGTCCCCCGGATTAACCATCTGAGAAATCCCTGTTATGCATATATCCATGTTCCCATGATCAGTGAGCCGTGGAACATAACCGACAAGTATGATTACAACATCCGAAACATAACGAATCTACAAGACTTACATAAATGCCATTATGGCTATACCATCTTTAGCAGCGGAACATCATCACGCGCATAGCCCAATCGTGCCTCAATCTACATGCGACTGACTGGGAAGACGGCCTAGCTCGCTGGACATCACCTTAATCTTCCGATGTCGAACCTCTGAAAGCTTGGCCAAGTAAATAGCCAGGGACAATGCCATGAGTACTTTTGAATGTACTCGCAAACCACCAAGATAAGTGAAACAAGGAAATGCAATTTTGGCTATGGCGAAATAGCTCTATCTAGGGTTGTTTCTGAAAAACCTAGACTATCTCTTGAAGCTACGACATCTCCATATCTTTGTTGAAAAATAGTTTTGAAACATGCCTTTGTTTTATAACCCAAGACATCTCCATATCTTTGTTGAAAAGGAGTTTGGAAAACAGTTTTTGGAGTAAAACCCCCTTTCTAAACCTCTTTGACCACCTCTGGTCAAAACAAAACTTTCGAACTCAGGTTCCCCCAGAACCTCCATACTTGCATCCCTTCTTTCCAAACAAACACCGTTTGGGTACTCCTAGCCATCACCTCTCCAACCGTCCTTGACCGTGGACGCGGCTATTTGAATAGATTATACTCTGCAGAGTTTGCGCACTTTCCCCACAAGAATCAATACATCCGTGGGGATAAAACCACGGCCCACTACACACTGTAGATGGGGGTCCGGATAATCAAACCTAACCTTTCGCTTGTCGACCCTAACAAAGGCTGCTTTTCCTTTTGGGTTTGTTCTCCCCGGCAACGAGTATGTGGATCCAATCCATAGTCCTACCTTCCGTACACACGTATACCCAAACCGCAGCTTGGCGTATACCTTAACTTGGTGACTCCACTTCCTTCTGTACCACCTAAGTCATACCGTCTGCGGGAGACCCAATTGTTGCACCGGCACTCTTGCCAAGACAGGCTCACTCTTGCCGAAGCAAGCTACAGGCTCCAGATCCGTAGATCTGTTAGCGCCCGCCTAGAATTCAAGGGATTCCTCCCTATAAGCATTGTACAAGCTACCTCGGCTAATGAAGACAAACTATTAGCTAAGCCCCAGCACCTGGGGTAATGTGGTTGCACGGATAAAAATTGTTCTAGTAAAGGCATAGAACATCCTTTCCCTTTCTCGTTTCTCATCAACATACCTTCTTTAGTTAAAACATCCGCTTGGAACGATGGCTCTTCCCAAGGGTTTTACAAAGAAGTTTTGAAACATTTGTAGTAGGGTAAATCCCAAAACAGTTCATTTTCTCAAAACCGGGGTTTTCAACGAGGTAGGATGCTGACCATCGTACTCTCGGTCTAAAGGGATAAAATGGTAGGTACAATCAGGGTGGGTGTCACGAGGGACACCAAGTCATAACTTGGAGGAGCCAAGTCATTCACGCAGTATTTGTAGAACAAAACATGTAGATAAATAATGCAATTTATAAAGGAGCTACAAAACAGGTAATAAAAAGAGTAGGACAAGTATCGGAATTCGGGAAGGGTGGCTTGCCTGTGATCAGCAATAAGTCCCTGGACTTATTTAGATAACCAAGAATATCTAATAAATAACAATAAGGAGTCCTTTTTCTTCTCGTCGACAAACAATCACACTATCGCCGTCATCGAGTATACATGCAAGCAGACAATACCACAATCAATACAAGGCATACAAGCATCAAGCCATACAGCAATCAAACATCAGGAATCCTACTTAACTTAGTGGTTTTGGAGAAGTTGGGTACTAGTAGTGGAATTACTAGATTGCCATAGAGGTGTTTTTCCCCTTGGAAGATAGTTGTATAGGTTATACACCAATGACTTGGGGTGGAGACTTGAGGTATGTAGGATATCAATGTGCAACCATGATATCCTTTGATAGGTCTTGACAAAACAAGACCAACACAAGTGGTTTCATCAGATTATCAATTACCTAGATTTAGATATGCTTTTTATAGTGGAATAAACTCTAGTTTGGGGAAATAATTTACCAGAATTTATCTGGAGGCCCAAAAATTATTTCCTTGGTTGGTTATGTAGTGTTTGAGGTATTAAACAACATATAAGTGGAATCTTTTCAAAAGGATTAACAGAATGCCCTTAATAAATCATCAAAGGCAGCTCTATATGGTTTTTCTCTTTTTCACCAGATTTCTTTTACAGAAGCTTTTAGTGTGATTCCAACTTTGCACGGTAGGTATTGGAAATACCTTTCTGTAGAAATTGGAGTTACTCAATTTGGGTAACCAGAACTACTGGAGGGATTTATTTAGTGAAAAAGGGGTACACAGAACAGTTTAATTCACTAGAATTCAACAAGATCTCAATAAAACCTGATCTGCTGGGGTTTGATAGATACTGATAATACACAACCCTAGGAATTGGAAAAAGGTCAATACCTCATTTGGTTTGACCTGGAGAATTTACCCAAGGTAGATATTCTCTATATTTGTTATTTTTGCTGAGGGCACACTACTATTCACCTTGGCATAGGACCTATGCTAGATGACAGGTATATGAAATACCTTCCAATAGAGCTCTAATTCTTTCCAAATGGATCTGTGAAACTCTCTGAGGAATTTATTTAGTGCATAGGACAATCTTTAGTGGATTAATTGCTAAGGAATAATAAAAATTATTTTTGGCAAGGGACCAGTTCTACATGTTGCACAAAACAACCAGGAACATGATGAATTTTTTCTCTAGACGAAATACCCCAGTTTTCATTTTCAAAACGATTTAAATTGAACAGTTATAGTGAGAACAGATCTGAACAGATTTAAATAAAAAGAAAAGGGAAAACAGGGGCTACTGAGCTGAATCTGGGTGGGGAGGTGGGCCGCGGGGAGGGGACTCGGCCCACGGCGGACGGCACAGCATGCGGGAGCTCGCGGCTTGAACTGCTAGGCGGGGCCCGGCGTCAGTGGCAGCAGGGCGGCGAAAAGGTATCGAGGAGCTGGAGTCGTTCGATCTAGTGCCGATCGACGGCTCCCAGTCATCGTCTACGACGAAAGGAGAGGCCGGCGGCGGAAACCCTAGGGGGCGGTGGGGCTCGCCGGGGGAGCTTACCAGGGGCTCGGGGAGGCGACGGGGCGATGCGGTGGACGACGGCGACCTCGAGGTTGGGCAGAAGAAGGGGGTTCCTCACCGAGATCTGGCTCGCGCATCGACGACCGAGGAGAGCTCGTCGGACCTCGCCGGTGCGGCTCGAGGGGACTGTCCTGGGCGAAAATAAGCATACGGTTAGACAGAGGAGGAAGAGGGGATCTCGAGGGAGTGACATGCATAAGGGGAAAGAGGGGGGAGGGAGCCTTGCTCGGTTTTTGAAGGAGGTCGAGGCTTCTCCTCCTTCTTCTTCTGGGCAGCACAGAGCAGGGGAGAGGGAGGGGAGTGTAGGGGAGGTGAGTGAGGAGGAAATGGGGCAAATGAGGGACAGGGGCGTGCTAGGGGTGGCCTCTGGCCTTTATACCGAAGGGGGAGATCCATGGTGAAAATGCCCACTTTGGACATGGAGGAGGGGTAGTGCTGGCCTGTGATTGGCCTAGAGGGCGGTGAGGAGGGTAAGAGTGGGATCTGGTCGTGCTGGAGCTCAGAGAGGGAGGGAGTGGTAGTTGTTGCAATTAATCTTACATGCTTGTCTCTCTCTCTCTACTTCTTACTTCCAAGCACATGGGACAAGGGATTTCTACAGTAGCTTAGCTACAGTGCTTTCGACCAGAGGGAGAGAAGTGTGTTGTACAAGCTTGGTGGAGAAGATTTGATAAGGTTTAATGGGGTATTTGTACAAGGTTTTGATTGTTGTGCTATTTTGATCACAAAAATGCTTGTGAAGGAGTTCCCTTATTTATATTGGAAAGAGTGGGGAGATGGTACTGGTAGATGGATAGGGTGAAGGTACACTCCTAGGATTTATTTGGGATTTTTATAAGGGGTTTTAGTCCTCTTAAATCCATTTATTCAAAAAGGGCAGAAGTAGATTCTAGAAGATCATTTGATATAATTACATCGGACAAGGTTGGTTTTTGGTGTGAGAGGGTCCCAAATGTGAATACACACTTAGGGTAAATTTCCCAAGATTTATTGAGGCATAAAAGTATTTAAGACAATTATTTTGTTGTTTCTGCCATTTAGGAAAAATGGCAAAAAGAATTATTAGAGCTCTTCAAAAATATTTATTTTTGAAGTTTGAAGGTAGGGTATGATAAATGTAACTCACATGAGCCAAAAGTTGGGGAAGTGTTTTGACAAAAACCAAAATTTCCATTGGGAAAGGGGTTTTGAGATTTTATCTATTAAAGGAATTAAATAGATTTGGAGCCATAATAATTATGGGTAATATATGATAAATCTTGATGATCAAGGTAGATTATGTAGACAAGGTGTAGCAAGCATTTGCAACCTTGTGAATTGGAATTCCAACTTGAATTAGATGGAAAACATGGAATTGAGGATCTAGGGTGATGTTATTTTTATACCACCAAAACCTTGTTAGATCTTGGAGCTCAAAGCTCACCTTGATGCAAGGGATAGATGATTTGTTAGACCAAGTCATATGGATGATCATGGCAGAAGGATTTTTGGAGTGGTTACATTTGATATGGTCTGGGAGTGATGGAAATTTTGTTGAAAATAAGGCTGCCATACCAAATGAGTCATGATGCCTTATAAACCATGTAGGTTTAATAAGCAAAAAGATCCACTCGGAACAAGTGAAGTAGATGTTGATAGACCTATATGATTAGAACACAACCATGCAGAGAGTTGGTCCATAGAAGGTGGGGTGGTGATGTGAGCTTCTGTCAAAGTAGGCATGATGACTAGATTTGCAGGAAAAGTTATTTTCTTGCCTGCAAAACCATCAAGAACAAGTGGGTTGTAGGATGATCTAACCAAGGGAAAGTGTGGGCCTTGGTATTCATTAGGATAGTTAACAAGATGGTTCAGGTGCATTTCCAAAAATGCACAAGGGTTGAGGAAGGGAGGCATTCAAAAAGGTGATGTTGGGAATAGTTTCTAGACTTAGCCAAATTTGGCAGATTTGAGGATTTTGACTAGGGTATGAGAGGGGATGGTTTTGATGGGTTCCAGGGTACCCAAGCATCATCAAGTGGATGATGTTGAAGTGTAGATTGAGTAGAAAGGATCCATGCTTGATATTGGTCTTCATTGACTTGGTGACTTCTGGAATGGATCACTACATAATTGATCTTGGTTAAGGGTTTTAGATGATCACCTGGTGTCTAGAGAGGGGATCTAGCTTTGTAATCTTGCTTAGGGAGTGGTGATTTGGAAACATCTTGATCCTATTGATGAGCTCCTAGAGTAGCTCATACTATCTTCTAGGCAGACAAATCAAGCAGCAGATCAAGGCAACTCATCTTATAAACTAAGCAAACCTACTACTGGGGTTGCCATCAAGCTTAGCTTGAGGTAAAGTTGGGGCAATTTGAAGAGGTTGGATTTTGAATGAGATGAGCATCCTTGGTACCTCTACCAAGAGTAGAATTCAAATGCTTTGAAAGGAGGTTTTGGGAAACCTAGAGATAAGATTAGTTAAAGGCTCTGTCTTGAAAACATAAGGAGGTTATAGCTCTCCATAGTTTTGTCAATGGAAGCTACTAAGCTAGTTTTGGTTACACAAGCATCTTGGCTCAGGTTTTTGAAATGTCAGAACGTTTGAGAATATGTAAACTGAGCCAGGATAGTTTTGTTAAATAGCTTTTGTCAACTGAGGGTGAGGTAAGGTGTATCATATGGTGTACACTCACATGCACAAGTACAAACAAACAACAAGCAAACACTGCACCCATGAACAAGAAAAAGTTTTTGTTCCCCTGATTTTTGCATTCTGGACAACTAATCAGGGTTGCTGAAATTGGGATGTTACATGTTCCATTGGTTTTAGGCATTGTTGCAAAAGGAATGGGGACTTCATGTGGGTTGCTAGCATCAACATTAGTGGTGGTGATAGTACAAATACTACTATTTCTAGCAATTTCATCTTCTCTTTCCCACTTAGCATGCAATTCAACTAACAGTCTAACATTTTCATCAATTCTAACTTGTATGGCATTAGTAGAAGCAAAGGGATTTTCAATAGTTTCAGTTTTAGCAGCCATTTTATTTAAAGAAGATTGTGCTTCGGACAATGATGCTATATTTCTTTCAGCATTAGAGAGTTTTTCCTCAATAGTTTTATTGAAAGCAGTTTGTTTACTAATGAAATCTTTAAGCATGACTTCAAGTTCAGAGGGTGCACTTCTATTATTGTTGTAGGAATTTCCATCAGCATTACCATTATTGGGAGGATATTCCCATATGGCCTATAATTATTATTACTAAAATTATTCCTGTAGGCATTGTTGCTAAAATTGTTATTTCTAATAAAGTTCACATCAACTTCCTCTCCTTGAGCAACCAAAGAGGCTAAGGGAACATGATTTGGATCAATATGAGCTTTCCCATTAACAAGCATAGACATAATAACATCCATTTTATCACTCAAGGAGGAGGTTTCTTCAACAAAATTTACCTTCTTACCTTGTGGAGCTCTCTCAGTGTGCCATTCAGAATAGTTAACCATCATATTATCTAGAAGCTTTGTTGCAGCACCCAAAGTAATGGTCATAAAGGTACCTCCAGCAGCAGAATGCAGCAGATTTCTTGAAGAATAATTTAGTCCTGCATAAAAGGTTTGGATAATTATCCAATAAGTTAGTCCATGATTGGGACAATTCTTTACCAAAGATTTCATTCTTTCCCAAGCTTGAGCAACATGTTCATTATTAGATTGTTTAAATTTCATTACTTCACTTCTCATAGATATAATCTTAGCTAGAGGATAGTATTTTCCAATGAAAGCATCTTTGCATTTAGTCCAAGAATCAATACTATTTCTAGTTAGGGATAGCAACCATTCTTTAGCTTTTCCTCTCAAAGAGAAAGGAAACAATTTAAGCTTAATAATATCTCCATCTATATCCCTATGTGTAACACCCTCAAATCGACCCTATGCAAGTTTTAGCGCTTCCCGCCAAACCCGCATAGAAACGATTCAAGGACGCCCACCAGGCACTTTCGTGCGGGTGGAAAACAAAGTAATAATGTTACACAACAGTCCTCGATGGGACCCACAGAACAGATATATATATATACAACACGACTCCATGAGTCAAGAATACAGATATACAGTACAAAGATCCAAATCACCTTGAAAATGATAGAGCGTCCGACTACGGACAAGATGCAAATGGGGCTAAGAGCCCTGAAGAATAACGAATGGCGTCCATAACCCTGCCCAGGCCAAGCCGGAAGGGTAACCCTGCTAACAACGTCGAAACCTGCTAAAACAAAAGGGGTGCCGACAAAGGGCAAAGGAAAAAGAGGAACGTCAGTACTGAGGCCAGTACATGGCGAGGCTAGAATTCGGCGGCTCTCGCCTACATAGGTATGGTGGACTGAAGCGGCAGCGCAGCAGCACTAAACAACCTATAGAGACTCGATACAACTGGCAGTTATCAGAGAGGGATAAGAAAGACCTATTTAGATCCAACCTGAAGCTAACACCAAACAAACCCATCCTGGTATTTCCCCCTCGAGACCAAACGAGGAAGTCGGACCAAGGAACTCACACAGTTGGCAATTTTACTCATTCCGTTATAGTTGCAGCACTTACTAATCAGATATAGATAGCATGAGTCGTCCTGAAGCATAAGTAGTGGGCAGTTTTAATCACCATTCCGTTATAGTTGGAACATTTACTGATCAAATATAATTGTCCTGAGGAATCCCAAAATCTAGCAGTGGTTGGCACTTTTATCACATTCCCTTGGAGTTGTAATACTTACTAGGTAGGTATAGTATGACACAGATCACCACAGATCCACCAGTTGTTGGCATTTTTATTATCCATTCCATTATAGATGCATCTGCTTAGTAGTCACATATTAAGTCAAATTTATAGCACTACTTTAGTTATGCTTGTCTATGATCGAGATACTGTGCTCCAAGTCGTCCATAACCGCGGACACGGCTTTTAGAAAGTTTTACCCTGCAGAGGTGCACAAATAGCAACACACACTCGATCAACCTCGGAAAAACCAACTCAAAACCCAACGAGGCTTTCACGACAAAGCGATCACAGGATTCATAAATATTTCAGGGGGCCACCCCACTAAGCTACCCGCAACGAAGTTGGCCGGCTCCGGAACGGACCCAGGGTTTGTGTGGACGGCTGTAAACGACTGGGAACCCGAAAGTGTGATTGGGCTTGTCGATACAGCGAAAACGTGTCACGATCCTAAACAGTACAGGTGCTCCACGCACAATCATAAATAAAGCAGTAAAGCATGGCATACGTACAGGATAGTAATAAAGCTCCAAACTACTTTGTGGCCCCAAGAAATAGAAATGAATCAAGCTCTGGCTCAGGGGGGTCCATAAGGCCTCCCGGATGTGGATAGTGCGAAAAATCAAGGAACAGGTATCAAGTACTCGGGGTCCTACGGGACACAAGTGGGCGTGGAAGAACCAAATAACATCTATTGCCCACCGATGCCTCTGCATTAGTTATATCTAGCATTTTAATGGTTGTAATTAAAGGCATGATCATCTCCACCAGTAAGCATCTCCATCAATAAGCATCTGCCAACCTTCCAACAACTGTGGTACTTGACAACACGGGATCACACCTGAGCAAGCAACTACGACTCGCAAGGCCAGCTATCTACCAAACACGGGTAATAGGAGGTGTTCAAGGCAATATAGAGGCTGCACGGGATATAACTGGTGTTCGGAAACTAAAGCATCGCGACACAGATAGCAATAGATCAACAGGAGGAAATAAAGACTATAAATGCAAAATAGGTAGAAGGGGAAGAGATGCTCGCCTGGGAAACACTGCCGAAGGTTCATAACCAGAGAACTTGTCGATACTCGCATCCACTCATCGGTCTAATCCGCGAAGAAGCAAACACTAGATGAAACACCGGATGCAATATTTAATACTACGGCAGAAGATCCGGCATGCTTATGATATGATGCATGGCATGGCACAGATGCGGTGCAATTAGGCAGTATTAAGAGGAACCGGGGTCCCGTCAATTAATTATATGGTTCACGTTATTTAACTACCCAGCAATTTAAATGTTGTATTAACAGGGCGAAACATGGCATCGGTTCGCTACACCAATTTAAATGGAGTCCGGAATAAGGCTAGAGTAGCCCGCATATAGACTCCATATTTAATTATAGGTGAATCGATAAAATAACCCGGACCCACAAAATATGTATGCATGTGTGAACAATTTAATATGCAACAGATGAATATCATATGTTATAAAATAAGGGCTTAGGGTCACACATCTGGGTTCGGACGATCTTGGGTTCCGGGGGGTCCGGGGTTTGATAGGGTTCGACGGGGACGGCGAGGTTCAGATACAAGATGGAGAGCTTGGCGTGTCGTGACGGAGAACTTGGGTTCCAAGCGGTCGACCTTGTCGTCGATGGCGAACTTGAATGGATCGGGTACCGGTGGTCTTCGGGTCCGTGAAGACGGTCATGGCGTCCGGGATGAAGAACTTGGCGTTTCGTGTCGGCGACCTTGGCGTCCTGGTTCTCGGGCATCGCAGCCGAGAAGGAGAACTTGTCGCATCTATGGAGATCTTGGTGTTCCGGGCATCTTCCGGTTGGGGTCTCGGCGTCCATGAAGAAGATCATGATAATCTAGGAAGGAGATCTTGTCGGTTCCATATCGAAGGCCTTGGCGCTCCGGATCGGTCTTCGGGTCCATGAAGGCGATGTTCGGTACATGTCGTCGACACCTCTTGATCCTTTGATTTCGGACTTCGGCGGCCACATGACATAGTCGGGGTAGCCGAGCCGTGTCTTCATCTCATCTATCTTGGCCATCTCGAGGTCTCGAACAAACGCTCCTACATCACCAGATTGACATCCACCTGACAACATCGGGTAGCCCAACTTGTAGCACTTGAGGTTGTAGCGGGGGTGACTATTCTCAAGCATCAGCAACACAAACAGCAGGGCACAACTGGTGTTGGGCATCAACACTGTACGGGAGCAGCAACCGCGCTTCACATGGACAGTCAGAGAAAACTCGACGGCAGTGAGCATCGTGGCGTCGCTTGGCCCGCTGCAGGTGGCAGGGCCGGCGCTAGAGACGAGGTCACCTCGAGGCAGCGGGACCACACGCTGCGTAGATGGAAGCGATGCTCACTGGCAGCCACGGGGCTTGCCGATGATTCCAGGAGGAAGACGCAGGGGCTCGCGCGTGCATCTGCACAGGAAGAGGCGGCCTGCGACGGTGCTGGAGCAGGAGAGGCCAACGACGAGAGGGACGCGGAGGTGGGGCAGCCGAGCACAAGCGAGGGCGGTGGTGGCCATGGCGGTGAGGGAGCCGCAGTAGGGGCCGGGTCGATGGAGAAACTCGCGGCCGCCGGGCAAGCTCGGGTTGCGGACGTCGGGGCCGCTGGCGGCTCGCTGAGGCGCGAAGGCGACAGAGACAGAGGACAGGGAGGGCTTCAAGGCGGAGGGAGCCCTTGGTGGGCGACAGAGGCCAAGCGGCGGCGACGGGTGCAGAGGGCAGCGGGCGCTGGCGTAGGAGCCTGATGGTGGCGGGGCGACGAGGTGAGGGAGGGGAACATGGCCGTCGGGAGCATCGGCGGGCGGCGGTGGCGAGGTCACCCAGAGGACGGGCGGCTCGGGCCAGGTGTGGGCGGTGAGGTCGGGGCCGAGACAAGGAGGCGGGGTTGGAAGAGGAGGTTCCTGGCGGCTCGGGGCTCGCCGGTTTGGCGGAGGAGGTCGGGGTCGCGATGGCGGGGCTCGAGCGGCGGCCTCGGTACGCGGGGCGGCTGCGTCGGGGGTTAGTGGGGAACATGGGGTAGGAGAGGGAGATGGCGTGCGGGCGACGCGGACGTGCGTGGGTGGGGCCGAGCGCGGGGAACAGGGCAGGTGGACGTGGGGAGTTTGGTGGGCGGCAGGTGGGGCTGGCCACTGGGCTCTGGAGGCGGAAAAGGTGGCCAGCTGGCAGGGGAGGCGGCTGGCTGTGGGTGTGAGTGGTGTGTGTGGTGTGTTGGGTGAGGTGGAGGGAAAAAGGGTGGGGCTGGTGAGGTGTCGACATGGGATTGGAGGGGGTAAGGTGGAGGGCTGGGTAGGATTAGAGTGGGTAGAATATATGGTGGAATAGGTTTTGGGAAAACTGGTTTTTGTACTGGGGATGGCCGACTGGGTTGGATCGGCCCGGTACGGCTGTCCCCTAAAAATAAACTAAATATTTTATTATTTAAAACGGGGCTTTTGAAAACCGTTGGTAGACAAAACAAAATATATCCGGAGACCCGGGTTTTGATTTGAATTAAAGACGGTGTATTTAGAAAACAATAAAAGACTTTTCGAAATAGTTTTAAACAAAACCATGCATGATGATGACGATGCTCAAATGCAATGTGGCATGATGACATGAGCATGCGGTCATGACGATGCAATGCACAAAAACAACGCGATTTTCTAGTAGTGGTTTTTGTGGGGCGCCACAATTCGACACCACTAACAATGGATCTCGCCCTCGAGATCCGCCTCATGGTACCGGGAAGAAGAACGGCGATCTGAATCTTGTCGCTTCGTGTCGATCCTCGCGACACCACTAACAAGAGGTCCTTGTCCGTGATCGTCGAGAGAACACTCTGGGAACAAAAGGCGAAGGTAGAGGTATCAACAAATAAAGCCACCTCTAACTTCGATAGAAAGAGAGAACCGATGCATTCTCATCCACTTCAATGTACACGAGCAAATAGAGTGAGTAGTCGGCATGGGGGACAATCCATCACGCACCCAAACTATTACTCTGCACAATCAGT
Organism: Avena insularis; assembly: GCA_023614405.1. Classification (NCBI taxonomy): domain Eukaryota; kingdom Viridiplantae; phylum Streptophyta; class Magnoliopsida; order Poales; family Poaceae; genus Avena; species Avena insularis. Next base: position 299,843,632 of record CM042684.1, read on the forward strand.
AGAGAAGCGTGCAACCATTCTCGGAATCAGACTGAAGATCTCGACAATCGAGGTTCGGAAACACAGGAGAAATGCAGACTCTGCATCAGATCTGGCGTAGAAGATGTCATCACGTCGGAAAACACCGGAAGGAACAAACAAGGAACAAAGAATGATACCACAGATAAAGGGTCACTCAGATAGCATGAAGTCCGGAGGTAGAAACACCGTTGCCAAAGGAGGAAGCGAAACCCTAAAGATACGACAGAAAACCCACCCACGAGAAATCCTGGACTAGAAGAAGGTAAGAGAGCACATTCAAAACACGCGGAGGTAAGAGGAGAATAGCATAGGGGTAAGGAGTAAAAGCAGACCTAATATGATCTACCCAACCGATTTTTGAAAAAATATTTTTGACACTCTACTTCGGCCGTTAGCTAGGTTATCCTATAGGCTGGACTTGTGGGGTATCGCAACTGCTGAGCTCTGATACCACTCTGTAACACCCTCAAATCGGCCCTATGCATGTTTTAGCGCTTCCCGCCAAACCCGCATAGAAACGATTCAAGGACGCCCACCAGGCACTTTCGTGTGGGTGGAAAACGAAGTAATAACGTTACACAACAGTCCTCGATGGGACTCACAGAACAGATATATATACAACACGACTCCATGAGTCAAGAATACAGATATACAGTACAAAGATCTAAATCACCTTGAAAACGATAGAGCGTTCGACTATGGACAAGATGCAAATGGGGCTAAGAGCCCTGAAGAATAACCAATGGCGTCCATAACCCTGCCCAGGCCAAGCCGGAAGGGAAACCCTGCTAACGACGTCGAAACCTGCTAAAACAAAAGGGGTGCCGAGAAAGGGCAAAGGAAAAAGAGGAGCATCGGTACTGAGGCCAGTACATGGCGAGGCTAGAATTCGGCGACTCTCGCCTACATAGGTATGGTGGACTGAAGCGGCAGCGCAGCAACACTAAACAACCTATAGAGACTCGATACAACTGGCAGTTATCAGAGAGGGATAAGAAAGACCTATTCGGATCCAACCTGAAGCTAACACCAAACAAACCCATCCTGGTATTTCCCCCTCGAGACCAAATGAGGAAGTCGGACCAAGGAACTCACACAGTTGGCAATTTTACTCATTCCGTTATAGTTGCAACACTTAATAATTAGATATAGATAACATGAGTCGTCCTGAAGCATAAGTAGTGGGCAGTTTTAATCACCATTCCGTTATAGTTGGAACATTTACTGATCAAATATAATTGTCTTGAGGAATCCCAAAACCCAGCAGTGGTTGGCACTTTTATCACATTCCCTTGGAGTTGTAGTACTTACGAGGCAGGTATAGTATGACACAGATCACCATAGATCCACCAGTTGTTGGCATTTTTATTATCCATTCCATTATAGTTGCATCTGCTTACTAGTCACATATTAAGTCAAATTTATAGCACTACTTTAGTTATGCTTGTCTATGATCGAGATACTGTGCTCCAAGTCGTCCATAACCGCGGACACGGCTTTCAGAAAGTTTTACCCTGCAGGGGTGCACAAATAGCAACACACACTCGATCAACCTCAGAAAAACCAACTCAAAACCCAACGAGGCTTTCACGACAAAGCGATCACGGGATTCATAAATATTTCAGGGGGCCACCCCACTAAGCTACCCGCAACAAAGTTGGCCGGCTCCAGAACGGACCCAGGGTTTGTGTGGATGGTCAAACATTTGGGAACCGAAAGTGTGACTGGGCTTGTCGATACAGCGAAAACGTGTCATGATCCTAAACAGTACAGGTGCTCCACGCACAATCGTAAATAAAGCAGTAAAGCATGGCATAAGTACAGTATAGTAATAAAGCCCCAAACAACTTTATGGCCCCAAGAAATAGAAATGAATCAAGCTCTGGCTCAGGGGGTCCATAAGGCCTCCCGGATGTGGATAGTGCGAAAAATCAAGGAACAGGTATCAAGTACTCGGGGTCCTTCGGGACACAAGTGGGCGTGGAAGAACCAAATAACATCTATTGCCCACCGATGCCTCTGCATTAGTTATATCTAGCATTTTAATGGTTGTAATTAAAGTCATGATCATCTCCACCAGTAAGCATCTCCATCAATAAGCATCTGCCAACCTTCCAACAACTGTGGTACTTGACAACACGGGATCACACCTGAGCAAGCAACTACGACTCGCAAGGCCAGCTATCTACCAAACACGGGTAATAGGAGGTGTTCAAGGCAATATAGAGGCTGCACGGGATATAACTGGTGTTCGGAAACTAAAGCATCGCGACACGGATAGCAATAGATCAACAGGAGGAAATAAAGACTATAAATGCAAAATAGGTAGAAGGGGAAGAGATGCTCGCCTGGGAAACACTGCCGAAGGTTCATAACCGGAGAACTTGTCGATACTCGCATCCACTCATCGGTCTAAGACGCGAAGAAGCAAACTCTAGATGAAACACCGGATGCAATATTTAATACTACGGCAGAAGATCCGGCATGCTTATGATATGATGCATGGCACGACACAGATGCGGTGCAATTAGGCAGTATTAAGCGGAACAGGGGTCCCGTCAATTAATTATATGGTTCACGTTATTTAACTACCCCGCAATTTAAATGTTGTATTAATAGGGCGAAACATGGCATCGGTTCGCTACACCAATTTAAATGGTGTACGGAATAAGGCTAGAGTAGCCCGCATATAGACTCCATATTTAATTATAGGTGAATCGATAAAATAACCCGGATCCACAAAATATGTATGCATGTGTGAACAATTTAATATGCAACAGATGAATGTCATATGTTATAAAATAAGGGCTTAGGGTCACACATCTAGGTTCGGACGATCTTGGGTTCCGGGGGGTCCGGGGTTTGACAGGGTTCGACGGGGACGGCGAGGTTCAGATACAAGATGGAGAGCTTGGCGTGTCATGACGGAGAACTTGGGTTCCAAGCGGTCGACCTTGTCGTCGATGGCGAACTTGAATGGATCGGGTACCGGTGGTCTTCGGGTCCGTGAAGACGGTCATGGCGTCCGGGATGAAGAACTTGGCGTTCCGTGTCGGCGACCTTGGCGTCCTGGTTCTCGGGCATCGCAGCCGAGAAGGAGAACTTGTCGCATCTGTGGAGATCTTGGTGTTCCGGGCATCTTCCGGTCGGGGTCTCGGCGTCCATGAAGAAGATCATGATAATCTAGGAAGGAGATCTTGTCGGTTCCATGTCGAAGGCCTTGGCGCTCCGGATCGGTCTTCGGGTCCATGAAGGCGATGTTCGGTACATGTCGTCGACACCTCTTGATCCTTTGATTTCGGACTTCGGCGGCCACATGACATAGTCGGGGTAGCCGAGCCGTGTCTTCATCTCATCTATCTTGGCCATCTCGAGGTCTCGAACAAACGCTCCTACATCACCAGATTGACATCCACCTGACAACACCGGGTAGCCCAACTTGTAGCACTTGAGGTTGTAGCGGGGGTGACTATTCTCAAGCATCAACAACACAAACAGCAGGGCACAACTGGTGTTGGGCATCAACACTGTACGGGAGCAGAAACAACGCTTCACGCGGACAGTCAGAGAAAACTCGACGGCAGCGAGCATCGTGGCGTCGCTTGGCCCGCTGCAGGTGGCAGGGCTGGCGCTGGAGACGAGGTCACCTCAAGGCAGCGGGACCACATGCTACGCAGATGGAAGCGACGCTCGCTGGCAGCCACGGGGCTTGCTGACGATTCCAGGAGGAAGACGCAGGGGCTCGCGCGTGCGTCTGCACAGGGAGAGGCGGCCTGCGACGGTGCTGGAGCAGGGGAGGCCAACGACAAGAGGGACGCGAAGGTGGGGCAGCCGAGCACAAGCGAGGGCGGTGGTGGCCATGGCGATGAGGGGAGCCACAGTAGGGGCCGGGTCGAGGGAGAAACTCGCGGGCGCCGGGCAAGCTCGGGTTGCGGACGTCGGGGCCGCTGGCGGCTCGCTGAGGCGCGAAGGCGACAGAGACAGAGGACGGGGAGGGCTTCAAGGCGGAGGGAGCCCTTGGTGGCCGACAGAGGCCGAGCGGCGGCGGCGGGTGCAGAGGGCAGCGGGCGCTGGCGTAGGAGCCTGATGGTGGCGGGGCGACGAGGTGAGGGAGGGGAACATGGCCGTCGGGAGCATCGGCGGGCGGCGGCGGCGAGGTCACCCAGAGGATGGGCGGCTCGGGCCAGGTGTGGGCGGCAAGGTCGGGGCCGAGACAAGGAGGCGGGGTTGGAAGAGGAGGTTCCTGGCGGCTCGGGGCTCGCCGGGCTGGCGGAGGAGGTCGGGGTCGTGATGGCGGGGCTCGAGCGGCGGCCTCGGTACGCGGGGCGGCTGCGTTGGGGGTTAGTGGGGAACGTGGGGTAGGAGAGGGAGATGGCGTGCGGGCGACGCAGACGTGCGTGGGTGGGGCCAAGCGCGGGGAACGGGGCAGGTGGAGGTGGGGAGTTTGGTGGGCGGCAGGTGGGGCCTGGCCACTGGCTGCGCCAGCCAGTGCGCGCTGTGGGGAGGCGGGAAAAGGTGGCCAGGATGGCCAGGGGGAAGGGCGGCCGGTTGTGTGGGTGTGAGTGGTGTGTGTGGTGTGTTGGGTGAGGTGGAGGGAAAAAGGGTGGGGCTGGTGAGGTGTCGACATGGGATTGGAGGGGGTGAGGTGGAGGGCTGGGTAGGATTAGAGTGGGTAGAATATATGGAGGAATAGGTTTTGGGAAAACTGGTTTTTGTACTGGGGATGGCCGACTGGGTCGGATCGGCCCGGTACGGCTGTCCCCTAATAATAAACTAAATATTTTATTATTTAAAACGGGGCTTTTGAAAACCGTTGGTAGACAAAACAAAATACATCCGGAGACCCGGGTTTTGATTTGAATTAAAGACGGGGTATTTAGAAAACAATAAAAGACTTTTCGAAATAGTTTTAGACAAAACCATGCATGATGATGACGATGCTCAAATGCAATGTGGCATGATGACATGAGCATGCGGTCATGACGATGCAATGCACAAAAACAACGCGATTTTCTAGTAGCGGTTTTTGCGGGGCGCCACACTATGTTTTTGCATCTTACAAAGTTCAACAAAGTTATTAAGGTGAGCAGCAACATCTTCAGTACCAAGACCAGAGAACTGTTCTTTCATAACAAGATTGAGTAAAGCTTGTTTAATTTCAAAGAAAGTAGCTTCGGGAACAGGTGGAGCAATAGGTGTGCACATGAAATCATTGTTGTTGGTGCTGGTGAAGTCACACAACTTAGTGTTTTTAACAGTAGTCATTTTTTTTGTTTTTAATAAAGGAAGCAAACTAGTACAACTATTTTTTTGTGTTTTTGATAAAAGAAACAAGCAAACAAAGCAGAAATAAACTAAGAAAAACAAAAAAACAAAGTAAAGAGATTGGTTATGAGGGACTCCCCTTGTGAAGATGTCCTTGACTCCCCGACAACGGCGCTAGAAAATAGGCTTGATGGATCAAAATACGATGAGCTCGTTGGGAACCCCAAGAGGAAGGTATGATGAGCACAACAACAAGTTTTCCCTCAGTTATGAAACCAAGGTTATCAAACCAGTAGGAGCAAGGAAACAACCCCAAGGTGTTGTCTCCAACTTGAAATCCTGCACAACACAACCACAAAACTTTTCCCCAACTTACAGTGAGGTTGTCAATCTCACCGGTTTTGCTGAAACAAAGGATTAAACATATTGTGTGGAAGATAGTAATTGCTTGCAGAAAGTAAACAGTAAATAGATGATAGATTGATGGTAAAAGAATGGATCAGGGTCCATAGTCCACTAGAGGTGATTCTCCTTAAAATAGATGACATGTTGGGTGAACAAATTATAGCGGGGTAATTGACAGACACCAAGAAAGCATACATGCATATACTAATCATCATGACTCCTATGAGATTTGATTAGGCATTACAACATTATACATAGACCGTAATCCAACTGCATCTATGACAAATAATCCACCTTCAGGTTATCATCTGAACCCCCTCTAGTATTAAGTTGCAAGCAACAGATAATTGCATTAAGCAAAGTGTGTAAAGTAAACAATACGATTGTACCATGGACAAAGGATTGTTGTTTTCTCCCTAGTAGCAACAACACATCTAGTACCTTAGAGATTTATGTCACTTCCCCAGATTACTAGAGGCATGAACCCACTATCGAGAATAAATACTCCCTCTTGGAGTTGGTAACATCTACTCAGCCAAGATAGCTACTAACAATGGAAAGCATGCAAGATCACAAATAACAAAGACATGATAGAATCAATAATCAATCTAAAATAGCATCTCAATATCCATCGGATCCCCACAAACACAACATGTAAGATCAAATAGATGATCTTGATCATGAACAGAGCTCACAAGATCTAAATATGGAGCACAAAGGAGGAGAACCAACCATCTAGCTACTACATGGACCCGTAGTCCAGGGATGAACTACTCACACATCACACTGGAGGGAGGCATGGTGATGAAGAAGGCTGCCAGGATGATCTCTCCCCTCCGGCAGGGTGCCAGGAAGAGCTTCAGATCTCTCCTGATCTAGGTATGGAGAGGCAGCTACAGACTCTTTCGTGGAATTTTGATCGGGAACTTAGGGTTTCGTCCCGAGGGGTCTTTATAGGCGGAAGGGCAAGGTCGGTGGAGCAGCAGGGGGCCCACACCCCCTGGTGGCGCCTCCCCAGGCCATGCCGCCACCAGGTGTGGCCACCCTGGTGTGCCACTTCGTCTCCCCTTCGGACTCCGTGTTGCTTCGGGTAAAATATTGACTTTGGCTTTTCTCCGGTCCAATTCCGAGAATATTTCCTTACTAGCTTTTTTGAAACAAAAAACAGCAGAAAACAGGTAGCTGGCACTGTGGCATCTTGTTAATAGGTTAGTTCCAGAAAATGTGTAAAAATACTCCAAAGTGTGGACAAAACATAAGAAAGTAGATATAAAACAAGCTTGGAACATCAAAAATTATAGATACGTTTACAACGTATCAACTAGCATAGCATCTTAGCAAATCAACTAACTAAGATGAACAATTCAAACTTATAAAATGGGAGACATAGGACATACCTCTCATGAGTGACTTCATATTTCTCTTCCTTATGGGGATGTGTTCCTTCAAAACTCAAGTCAAAATCACTCTCATAATAGTATCGAAGCGAAGAAGCAATAGGCAAATCCACTTTCACGAAAAAGGATAAAAGGAAAAATATTTTTGTATTTTTGAGGATGGGGATTAAAGAATAAAAAATCTTGCGACTAAGCAAGAAGCTAATAAAAGAAAAACAGACAAATGAAAAACAACAGAAAAAATCAAAGTGTTGGAACAAACCAACATGAGTGTTTCAAAGCTCACAAGGATCTGAAGTACAACCTCATCATTACACAAATATAAAAGTCAGGGGACACATCCCCAAGATCGAGCTTTTGCAAGCCCTTTTGTTGCTCATTGTGGTGGATAATCTCCCAAGTTTAATTGGCTTCTCTAATTGGTGAATTGTGTTGAGAGGTTGGCGGTAGCATCTCGAAGGTTGATGGAGAGGTTTCTCATGTTCAGAATGCTTCCTTCGAGAGAGTATATATCATCATAGGTGGTGTAGTAGTTTGGTGGCTGCACATCTTGATCAGGTCCTTTTTTCTCTACTTGTTCATCTTCTCCTTCTTCATACATGGGTTCTTATTGTTGGGGTAGACTTGCTTCAACCTGAGCGTCAAAATGCAAACATCCATCCTAGATAGAGAACAAGCCATTAGGAAAAGAAGTTGGGATCAAGTGATCTGCTCCAGGTATATCAAGAAAGTATCTACCATTGGATTTAGAAATCATACCACAAGCTCTTAGAGTAGCAAAACTGAGACGACGGTATCCTACCAACGGTTGGATATTACCTAGATTGACATGAAGCACACATGCAAGAACGATGACAACTCGTCCTCCACCTAGATTGAAGAGCTTGATGATCAAGATAAAAAATAGAAGGGCACCCAAATTTGGCGTCAAGTTATAGTTTGGAATAGCAGCTCTTGTGAGGATCACCGTATACTCCTCATTAAATCTAGTAAACTCACCACGTGCCTGCAAAGTGTTAGCAATAACATAGAAAAAATAACGAACATCAAGGTGATCAATTTGGTTTCTTTGGGAATGTTTCCACGGATTCTTATTCTATTAAAGTAGTCCAAGGGTGAGGGATCGAGAACAAAGGTGGTGGAGCGTATGTCGATCGTGTTGTTGGCAAACCCAAACTAATGAGCCCATTGGTCGAGTGTTAAGGTATACTCGTGATTCATAAGGTGGAAATTGATGAGGTCAATGATGACTACAAGTGCACAAATTGATTTTAGCTAGTTTTGAAACAAGAGTATCGAACCCACACAGAGCTATTTGGTTAAGGTCTTTATGCCCCTTGTCACTGTCTACCAAAGGATACTTGTAAGTAGCCTTTGATCTCAAGTAAAGGGTGTTTGAAAGGTTTTATGTTTAATGTAGAAAAGTAATTAAAACAAGTAAAAGAAAACAAGTAACAAAAGCGTTTTGAATGGTGGTTGAACTCAATAGGGCTAAAAGCACTCATAGGGATGTAGGATACACCACTAGCATGTTGTAATTAATCATAATTAGGATAACCTATTTCTTATGTCATGACATGGTTTCTTTCTAAGACACCCCCTATGTAATCTTGGCTTGTTAGCCTTAGACTTTTGTATCTCCCTCCTATTATATATATAATTTACACTGTAGGGGCTTCCCCTACGGTAAAGGTGTCAAAAACATGTGTGGAGATAGATCCATAATAAGATGTTCACTATAAGGCTCATAGGCAATCACTTTGTTGAGCCAAGAATAAGGTCATCTCTAAATAACCACCGCAATTAAGGGTCTCCCCGTGAATATCGTAATTAGCTTAGTGAATCTCTCTTTATTCCTCCTTTGACCGTGTAGGTTCCTAGCCGGTGCTTCTAGTCATAATAGCTCCGAGCACACTTCCAAACACGTCCAAAGGATTTCACCCTTTTCCTTAGACCTGAAGGTGTGGCGCCCCGCAAAAACCACTACTAGAAAATCGCTGTGATTTTATTGTGCATCATCATGACATCTGCATGCATCTATTCGCAAAACTATTTTCTAAAAGCCTTATTCTATTTTCTAGATATCCCCCTCTTTATTTCAAATATAAAACCCTAGGTTCGCATGAGTGTTCTATTTTGCCTAAACCAATTTTGCTAAAAGCCATATTTTTGTTTTTTATAAATACCCCTCTCTATTCCAAAACATAAAATCCTCTGTCCGCCCGGATCTTCTATTTGTCTAAAATATTTTACAGAACAATATTTAAAACTAAATAAAATTAAATGTTTTATAAAACGGGAGAGGCAGCCGGCCAGGCCCGAAGGCCCAACCAGCCACCTACCACCCCTCTAACCCTAACCCTCTCCAAAACCTAAACCCTAAAATATCTAACCCCACCCACGGGCCATCTCCTGGCCCCACCACCCGACCAGCCCGGATCCCACCTCCCCCCTGGCGCTGACCACCCCCACGCGTTCCCCTCCTCCCTCTCTTTCCTCTCTGCGTCGCCCACCTCGTGCTCCACCCGCCTCCGGGCCCACGCCCCACCTCGCACCCACGCTCCCTCCCCGCGTCTCCCACCAACCCCCTCAGACGATCCCCGCCTGCCGTCCGGCCCAAGCGCCGTTCCCCCTGCCCATGGTACCCGCTCCTCGCGCTTCCCCACCTTCCGCTCGTCCTCCCCGCCGGCCTCCGTTCCTCTCTCCTCCCTCCTCTGGCCCTCCTCAGGTCCGCCGACAGCCAGCACGCCACCATCGGCCGCCGACCTCTCCCGCTCGGGCTCCTCCCCGGCGCCGGCCCCGCCACCAAGGGCACCGCTGGCCCGCTTCTGAGCCCCTCGCCAGCCGCTTCCTCGCGTTTGCTTGGTCACGACGTTGTCCGTCACGCCGCCGGCCAGGCTCTGGCCGCCAGAACCACAGCGCCCTCTGTCGCTTCGCCAAGGCCCCTAGGCCCGCCTCCCGAGGTCGCCAAGCTCCGCCCCATCGGCCCCTTCACCGGATCATCCTCCACCACCCTCCGTCGCGCCCAGACCGCCTCCCTGCGAGCCTCGCCGTCCTCTTCCCTTGAGCGCCTGGCCAAGCCCGACCAGCCTCCACTCACGCGTCCCTCCGCCTCGAGCCCGGCCTGCACCGCCTCAAGTCGTGCCCATGTGTGCGTGTGAGACTCTGTTTTGTTTCACTTTTTGTCGTTTGGTGCTATCGTGTGGCGATGTTGGGATGCACAGATGATGTGGTGGTCGTGCCTCCGGCAAACAGGAACACCAAGTTGTACAAGACCCTCGCCTCACAAAATATGGACGACAAGTACTCCGACAGGGAACACCAAGAGCTCGCGCCATCCGAGGACAAGATCGTTACCAATCCAAGATTGTCGACATTATTCCGATGGCCAGAACCCTAAAGACGTCTCCTCCATGGACCCGAAGCTCGATCCGAAGACCGATCCCGGCGCGCCCGAACCCCGTCGAACACCAAGACCCTCGGAATCGCCAAGTTCTCCTTCTCGGATCAGAAGACCGAACCGGATACGCCAAGTTCTTCCTCTCGGGTCTGAGGATACCGAGACCCCGGTGCAACAAGTACTCCTTCCCGGACGCCAAGTTCGCTGAGAACCGGATGCCAAGGTCACCGTCACGGAACGACAAGACCTCCTTCCGAACCCCAGATCCGGACCCTGAGACCCGACCCCGAACCCCTCGGAGCCCAAGTTCGCCGAACCCTAATGTGATTCCCTATCCGAGACCCCATTATTTTTTTATAACATGACATTATCAACTGATGCATAATGAATTGTTCATGCATGCATACTTGTCTGTGGTTTGGGGGCATTATGCCAATTCATCTCATAATTAAACATGGAGTCTATATGCGGGATATCTTTGTCTTATCCCGGACTCCATTTAAATTGGCATAGCGAACCGAAGCCCTGTTTTGTCTTGCTAATCCAACATTTAATTTGTGGGGTAGATAAATAACTTGAACCATCTAATTAAATGTCGGGACCCCGGTTCTGCTTAATAATGCCTAATTGCATCGCACCTTTTCCATGTCATACATCATACATGCATCATGCCCGATTTTCTACCGTAGTAATAAATAGTGCATCCAGTGTTTCTTCTAGTGTTTGGGATCTTCGCGGATAAGGACGTTGAGTTGATGCGAGTGTCGATCCGATCTTCGGATCAACCTTCGACAATGTTTTTCAGGCGAGCATCTCCCCCTTTCTACCTATCTTACTTTATAGTATTTATTCCCTCCTGTTGATCTATTGCTATCTGTGTTGCGATGCTCTAGTTTTCGTACCCGTGATATCCCTTGCAGCCTTATATTGCCTTGGACACATCCTATTACCTGTTGATTGGTAGGTAGTTGGACTTGTGCGTCGTAGTCACTTGCTCTAGTGCTATTGCATGTCGTCAAGTACCCCAGTTGTTGGAGTATTGCCGTGTGTTTAATGTTGGAGTTGATCATGGCTTTAATTACTGTTTAATAACTAAAAGTGAAGTAGGTAAATGCAGAGGCACCGGTGGGTGATAGACAATATTTGGTTTCCGACCACCTTTGGTGTCCGTAGGACCCGAAGTTCTTGACACTGTTCGAGATCGAGCGCTAACCATTGGGTGTGTGGGCACCCCCATCGATTAGTACCTGATTTCAAAGTATTGTACCGGGGGCCACAACTAGTTTGAGGTTTTATTTACTATCCTGTACTTATGCCATGTTTTACTGCTTTATTTAAATTGTGCGAGGTCTTGCAACTGATCTTGTTAGGATTATGGAGTGTTTTCGGTATCGACAAGCCCACCACACTTCGGGTTCGATTGTTTACCGCCATTGGCGAAACAAACCCTGAGTCCGTCTCGAGACCGCCGACTTTTGTTGCGGGTAGCTTAGTGGGGTGGCCCCATGTACTTGCTTTGGGTCCGAAACGTCATGACTTAGGCCCGCGACATACCGATGGGTGTATGTTAACCGATCTAGCAAAGGGTCAAGTGCGTGTGGATACTTTGGTGCACCCTCGCAGGTTAAATCTTTCGAAAAGCCGTGTCCGCGGTTATGGACGACTTGGAGCACAGTTCTCGATCATAGACAACTATAACTAAAGTTTACTGTTATAAATTGACTTGTTTCCGATATGACTAGTAATCAGCTTCACTGCAACGGAATGGCTAAATATAAGTACCAACAACTGCTGGGTTGGGGACATCTCATGCTAATTGTATCTGACTAGTAAGTGTTGCAACTACAACGGAATGGTTAACTAAAACTGCCCACTGCTTATTATATCAGGATGACTATCTATACCTGACTAGTAATTGGTGTAACGATAACTGAATAAATAAAACTGCCAACTGTGTGAGTTCCTCGGTTGACTTCCTCGTTTGGTCTCGAGGGGGAAATACCAGGATGGGTATGCTTGGTGATAGTTTCAGGTTGGATCCGAATAGGTCTTTCTTATCCCTCTCTAATAGCCGACAGTTATCTCGAGTCTCTATAGGTTGTTTAGTGCATGTCGCGCTGCCGCTCAGTCCACCATACCTATGTAGGCGAGGACCGCCGAATTCTAGTCTCGCTGTCTTGGCCTCGATCTTGACCGCTCTCTCTTTTCCTTTGCCCTTTGTCGGCACCCTTTTATTTAAGCAGGTCTTGAGATCGGCGTCGTTAGCGTGGTTACCCTTCCGCTTGGCCTGGCAGGGTTATGGACGCCATTGGTTATTCTTCAGGGCTCTTAGCCCCATTTGCATCTTGTCCGTAGTCGGACGCTCTATCATTTTCAAGGTGATTTGGATCTTTGTGTATTATATCTGTATTCTTGACTCATTGAGTCGCTGTTGTATATATATCTGTTCTGTGGGTCCCATCGAGGACTGTTGTGTAATGTTATTACTTTGTTCTCCACCCGCACGAAAGTGCCTGGTGGGCACCTTTGAATCGTTTCTATGCGGGTTTGTCGGGAAGCGCTGAAACTTGCATAGGGCCGATTCTGAGGGTGTTACAGAAGGCAAATGATATGTGGCTGACTACACATACCATCTAAAGATACAGATCAAACACACATCATAGATCAATAGATCATAGACACAAGTAATATATCATCTCTATTTCATTTCATAATAGTGCTAGCATTTCTCCATATCCCCAAGAACGAAGGAAACTACTCACATATGCAAACAATCAACAACATCATCATAATCAAATGGATGTATAAAAGTTCGGGGATGAATCTAGTGCAAACCACAATTGAACCTGGAATTACAACAAGATCTAATGAATGGAAGATGGGGATAGTAGTGGTGATGGTGGTGCAACGGTTGATGATGAAGGGGATGATGCGATGTCCTCCAATGATCCGTGAAGCAGCAAGGACTTTCCCTTCTCCAAGTTCCTCCTCTAGATCCCTTTCTGGTGTGGTTTTTCATGGCTGGATGTTTCTGTGAATGTCGGATCTATAATCCATATTCGCAAGGTGAAAGTATTTGACGAGGCAGTCACACTGCCATATCATACGGGCAGGAGGTACGGGCGCGCTCCACCCATACCAGTGGTCGTTAAGACCTCTGCGTCCTCCAATGCGCGTGAAAATCTCCTAGGTGCGAAGATAAATCAATTAAATGACTTTTATCATTTAAAAATATCATATTACAACATAATATGATAGTTCCAATTGATATGTTCATAAGAGACTTAGTAATCTAGGATCCTGTTGAAACAAGGACAAAAGGTGCATGCAAACACAGTAAAATACCAAAAACCCTACTCTACTTATGCAAAATCAAAAGGTAAATATGCTTCAATTTTGGACTCATCGGTCAAATCCTAGCATATAATCCTCGGAGCAGTAGTGTGAACCCACCATATGCGTCAAGGTACTGAGGAACTCAAGTGTCAAGCGATGATATGTGGCAGCGTCCTGAAAACAAAGTGATACAACCCAACATTGTTGCAAAGTAAAACAAAATCATGATGAATGCCTAGTTGTTTGAGGATAAAAGGACACACCCACTTGGTGGACTTGATTTCTCGGTGCTAAGACGGTTGAAACGAGTGAGCTAAAACTCCCTGATGAACTCGATGCCAAATGACTCGGGGGTTAGCGTATCAACAGGTGGTACGGCTTGTTCTGCAACCACTGCATATGTACGACTCCTCATATCATCTATAAAATAAAAAATAAGCTAAAAATTGTTCCAATAGAAAGATAGCATAAGTGATCCTCTACACTTTTTACAAAAGAATCTCCTCTAAAAAATCTAACCATGCTCATAATCAAGATTAGCTCAAGAATAAGACCTAAGTATAGATTGATAATTGATGACTGTAAGTGCACATATCATTTGTAGCTAGTTTAGAAATAAAGATATCGATCCCATAGGGAGCAGGAGTTTGAAGTCTAATAACTCTTGAAATAAATATTATAATAGAAATGCTAAATAAAGTTCTAAGTGACAAGATAAAATGCGAGTATTGTGTAAAAAAGGTGGTTTTGGGTTTTTGGTATAAGAGCAATAATAAAATAAAGTAAAACAACTAAAAACAGAAAGGAAGTACCGTGTATGTAAGAGAGATTGGAACTACAATAGGGGAAAAGCATTCTTAGGGAGTAACAGATACACCACTAGCATTATAAGGAGCTAAGGTAAAGATTATTATCATGAACATTTTCAACTATGTATGTGTGGGAGGAACTCCGTATTTGGAAAAATAGGCAGCAACCGATGCTCACATCATCCTCATAACCACATCAGTCAACAAATGACATCAATTGAATTACTACCCTATTAAGGGACGTACTCCCGTAGCACGTATCCCATGGCATGGATAGTGTTCCGTGAGTTTCCTCGGTGTTCCAAGTTGATACGTAAGGAGTGCCAACAGCTTTATAGTCACTTTAAGTGCTAACACACCTCCAAATAGTTCCCTCCATCAAGTAGTACCAACAAGTAGTTCCCTCCAACAAGTCCCCATTAGAGGCAAATATTGAGAGGTCGACTTCTCTCAACATCAAGATGAACAAAATCTAACACATGGTCACAGTGATGAATATCATAATAAACTTTATCTTATTTCAATCTCATACTAGGGTTTCTCCATATCTTCTATTTTTGTGTATATGCTCACACTTTTGTTTAAGTTCTGTGCAAAGGAGCTAGCCATACATTCCACTTCATGTAGAAATTCAAAGTTTAACGATCTCAATTATCAAATTTCAATTGTATATGAAGCATTCTTATGACTTGAAGATTCTACCTTGACTTGTTCTCGCTCTATTTTGATATCACTTTCATTTAACTTTGTTCAAGTTTTTTTTTCAACTTAACTACATAGATAGTTTTTCTTTGTAAATCAAACCGTAGACTTACAACATATTGACCAAATTATCTTTATATGTTCCATTAATACCAATGGTGTGGAAGACTCCTATTGCTATCATCAAGTGCAAGTAAAATTATACTCAAGCCATTCATATATCCAATAAAACAAGCACAAACTCAATATTACTCCATATATAATAATAAACTTGGGATTTCATAAAAGGGATCGACTATTCCTAAAGGGAATTCTAATGATGCAAACTTTATTTCTAGTTTGAACTAATGCAAGACTAAATAGTAATGTAAAACTTATAAGATAGATTACAAGGTCTTAAAGATCTCCCCAAGCTTGGAATCAAGCCAGGTGGCATCAAATAACCCCTTGCGATTATTTGATACCGTCATTATTGTAGATCACTGTGGCACCATGGCACGCGATATCTTCTCTTCACGGGCCAGCCTGACACAGAGGGACTGATTTACAGCTTCTAATTCTTTAACATGGAGCTTGTAGAAAAGATTATTCCTCTCTAGCACTTTCACTTGTTCTTTAATGAACTCATTATTATCCTGAAGTGTTTGTAGCACCTTAAGACTCATAGAAAAACCTGCTTCAGTTGTCTGCTAGATATCTTCATCAAGTTTGTCAAGATAAAGTCGCAGAGACCGAAGATGTTTGGGTGTCCCTAGCGTCTCCCTGTCCATCTCTTCAATCGTCAGCTCGAGGGCCTACAAATCCCTCTTCCGGTGTGCATTTTCAGCATCGAGCAACTCCATAGGGATGGTCTTGATCTCCTTGCCTTGCTCGCTATTGCTTCCAATCTCCTTAGGATATTTTCTTCTTGGCTTCCGTCCCTTGGTTGCGTGTCCTCACGTGTGAATAAGAGGTGGATTGGTTTCTGGAGATTATGATTAGAGAGAGAGATAATGGCAGTATATAAGGGAGTCAGAGGTCGGTAAAACTCGTGAGAAACACCAAATTGTCTCCCAAGAAAAGAATCTTAACGAAATAGGGAAAGAAATCATGGATTTGGAAGAGTCCTGCCGCGTAACAATCAACTATACGGGCGTGGCCCATATAGCTCCGGCCGTATAGTTAGTTCCGGGCAGATATTTCCAAATATCTCGAGTCCAAGTCGGTTAAGTCACAACTCGGAACCAACAATAACGGGATTTTTAGATGAATAAAACGAATAGGCAAATGAAAAGTATCTGGTAGTTTAACGACCAACTATACGGCCGAAAAATTTGCTCCGATCGTATATTTGCAACCATACCTATACAGACATCAAAAATTGAAAGTGTTTGAGAGTTTAACGACCAACTATACTGACGGAAAATTGGCTCCAGTTGTATGGTTGCGACCATATAGATACAGACATCAAAAATCAGAAGTGTCTGGGAGTTGAATGACCAACTATACGGCTAGAAAATTGGCTCCGGTCGTATAGTTGCGACCGTATAGATATAGACATAAAAAATTGAAAGTGTTTGAGAGTTTAACGACCAATTATACGGCTGGATAATTGGCTCCAGTTAGTTGCGACCGTATAGATCGAGACATCGAAAACAATTTCACGAAGAGGATACAGAGAGTTTAACAACCAACTATACGGTGGGAGATTTTTCTCCGATCGTATAGTTTCACCCGTATAGTTGGTAAAAACCCTCAGAAACTTCATAAAAGCACGAGGAATTCAAAGGAAAAATTTTCAGAAGTAAAATCTGTGAAAACAAATCACTTATTTGAGTAAGAACACTTACCTTGAACTTATCGTTTGCTTATTCGGGGATAACAAACTCCTCCAACAACAAAGACTTCTTCTCTTTTGGAGGAATTAACCTTAGTTCATTAAATAATTATCATAAGTGAAAATCACCGGGCCTAAAGTTCCTCTAAACAAGATTGGTGTCTTGCTGGGCAAACATGGACACTGCATCCAACATCTTTACCTCTTGTCTCTGCATAATCTACAACTCAAATTCTTGAAGTAAAAGAATCCAATGGATCAATCTTGGCTTATGGTCTTTCCTCTCAAGGAGTTCTTTTAAACCATCACAATCTGTATGAACTCTTACTTTTGCATCAACTATATAAGAACGAAATTTATCACAAGAGAAAAATACGGCAAAAATTTCCCTTTCTTCCTTAGGATAATTCTTTTGAGCACCATTAAGAGTTCTACTAGAATGATGTACAATATTAAATCTGTGACGAATGTGTTGTCCAAGAGTTACTCCTAGAACATCATCATTGGCTTCACATATTAAGTCAAAGGTCATATCCCAGATAGGTGGTTTAATGATAGGAGCATGGGATAAAGCATTTTTTAGTTTATCAAAGGCTTCAAGACATTTATCATCAAAATTAAATCTTACTCCCTTTTGCAGAAGGTTAGTCAAAGGTTTAGATATTCCAGAGAAATTTCTAATGAACCCTCTATAAAAACCTACATGAAAAAAACTTCTTATACCTTTAATATCCCTAGGCTGTGGCATTCTCTCTATTGCCTCAACCTTATCTATATCCACTTCAATTCCCTTACCCAATACCTTATGCCCAAGGACTATACCTTCTTTGACCATAAAATGGCACTTCTCCTAGTTTAGAACAAGATTGGTTTCTTCGCAGCGCTGCAAAACTCTTTTGAGATTATCCAAGCAACTAGTAAACGAAGTTCCATAGACAGAAAAGTCATCCATAAATACTTCCATTATCAGTTCTATAAAATCCACAAAAATAGCAGTCATGCATCTTTGAAAAGTAGCTGGAGCATTACATAAACCAAAAGGCATACATCGGTAAGCATGTAAACCATAAGGACTAATGAAAGTTGTTTTAAGTTGGTCATCAGGATGAACAACTATTTGAGAAAAAACAGAGTATCCGTCCAAGTAGCAAAAATGAGTGTGGTTTGCTAACCTTTCTAAAGTTTGATCTATGAACGGTAAAGGATAGTGATCTTTCCTCGTTTCTTTATTTAATTTCCTAAAGTCTATGCACATCCTATGCCCAACAATAGTTCTAGTAGGTATCAATTCATTGTTTTCATTAGGAACAATAGTAAAACTGCCCTTCTTAGGGACACAATGAATAGGACTTACCCATTCACTTTCTTTAACATGTTAGATTATACTTGCGTCCCATAGGCATACAATTTATTTTCTTACCACTTCCTTCATTTCAGGCTTCAATCTTCTATTAAATTTAGTAACTGGTTTAGCACCTTCTTACATGAATATTTGATGAGCGGTTATCATGGGACTAATGCCCTTCAAATCATCCATTGAGTACCCAAAGGACTTGCGATGCTCCATAAGTATTTTCATAAGTTCTTCTTCTTCTCCAGAAAGTTTAGCACTAATAATAATAGGAAATTTATTTGTATCATCTAAAAACCTATATTTAAGATTGTCTGGTAGAGTCTTCAACTCCGGGGGTGGTAATTCCTCGTCCCCTCTCTTTTCTAGCTCTTCAAAAGCCTCATTAGTTGGAGGCCCCATAATTGGAAGTGAATCGAATTCATCTTCTAGTTCTTCTAGGGACTTGTTCTTCATAAATATTTCTTCATAATTTGAGTCTTCATTTATTTCTTCTTCTTGATTACTAAAGAAAAGAGATGCCATTTCCTCAATAGTTTTCTCTTCCTATTCTTCTTGTATTTGTGGAGGTCTGTCTTTAAATCTAGAATTCTTTTTCCGCTCCCCCAAGCTTAAGAGACACAATCTCCTTTTTGAAGTCAACATAGGCACCAATATCACTCAAAAAGTTTCTTCCAAATATAATTGGGCAAAGAGTGCCAGCTGGCATATCAACAACTACAAAATTGATAGGAAACTTTTTGTTGCCAATTGTGACAGTTGCATGTTCAACTACTCCCATTGGAATTCTAAGATTTTTATTGGCTAGCATAATTGTCATATCAGTATTTGCAATTGTAGCCGATTCTATCTCTTCTTTTATTTCTAAATAGAAATCATAAGATATAATATTAACTTCGGTGCCAAGATCGCATAAACCATAATGCAAGGTTTCTTTAAATAAGCAGGGAAGAATAGTCTTACCCACATCTTTTACCTTTGTTTTACCTTCAACCAATACGGAAGTCTCTTCATCAAGTTCTACCATGTTACAGTGTGCGTACATAACCATAATTTCTTCCTTGGTTACCTCTTCATCTTTTGTTTCTGATGGCCCAAGATATCTCGAGCTCGTTGGGGAACCCCAAGAGGAAGGTATGATGAGCACACAAGCAAGTTTCCCTCAGTTATGAAACCAAGGTTATCGAACCCGTAGGAGCAAGGAAACACCTCCAAGGTGTTGTTGCCAACTTGGAATCCTGCACAACACAACCACATAACTTTGCCCCCAACTTACAGTGAGGTTGTCAATCTCACCGGTTTTGCTGAAAACAAAGGATTAAACATATTGTGTGGAAGAAAGTAAAAGCTTGCAGAAAGTAAACAGAAAGCAGTAAACAGTTGTAGATTGATGGTAAAAGAAAGGACCGGGGTCCATAGTTCACTAGTGGTGGCTCTCCTTAAGATATATGACATGTTGGGTGAACAAATTACAGCGGGGCAATTGACAAACATTGAGAAAGCACACATGCATATACTAATCATCTTAACTCCTATGAGATTTGATTGGGCATTACAACATTATACATAGATCATAATCCAACTCCATCTATGACTAATAATCCACCTTCAGGTTATCAATCCGAACCCTCTCCAGTATTAAGTTGCAAGCAACAGATAATTGCATTAAGCATTGCATGTAAAGTAAACAATACGATTGTTCTATGAACAAAGGATTGTTGTTTTCTCCCTAGTAGCAACAACACATCTAGTACCTTTGAGATTTTTGTCACTTCCCTAGATTACTAGAGGCATGAACCCACTATCGAGCATAAATACTCCCTCTTGGAGTTGCTAGCATCTACTCGGCCAAGATAGCTACTAACAACGGAGAGCATGCAAGATCACAAATAACAAAGACATGATAGAATCAATAATCAATGTGAAATAGCATCTCAATATCCATCGGATCCCCGCAAACACAACATGTATGATTAGAAACAGATGATCTTGATCATGAAAGGAGCTCCCAAGATCTAGACATGGTAACACAAAGGAGGAGAACCAACCATCTAGCTACTACATGGACCCGTAGTCCAAGGATGAACTACTCACGCATCACACCGGAGGCTTGCATGGTGATGAAGGAGGCCTCCAGGGTGAATTCTCCCCTTTGGCAGGGTGCCGGGAAGAGGTTGAGATCCCTCTCGATCTAAGGATGGAGATGATGGTGGCTACAGACTCTTTCGTGGATTTTTGATCGGGTACTTAGGGTTTCTGTATCGGAGGCATCTTATAGGGGAAAGGGGAGGCCAAGGGTGTGCCCTAGGCGGCCACACCACCCCTGGTGCGGGCCAGGCCTGGTCGTGCGTCCAGGTGGTGTGGGTGGCCCCTGGCCCCTCTCCGTCTCGTATTCTGGCTTCGTGTCCCCCTCGGTGAAATAATGACTGTGGCTTTTGTCCCGTCCAATTCCGAGAATATTGACTTTCCTAGAACCAAAAACAGAAGAAAACAGGCAGCTGACACTGTGGCATCTTGTTAATAGGTTAATCCAAGAAAGGGTATAAAAAGTACTCCAAAGTGTGGACAAAACATAAGAAAGTAGATAAAAACCAAGCATGGAACATCAAAAATTATGGATACGTTAGCAACATATCAACATCCCCAATCTTAACTCCTGCTCATCTTCGAGTAGGTAAGTGATAAAAAGAAAGAATAATTTTTGAGGTGACATGCACCATCATAAATTTGATCAAAGTATTTATAAAACATTGATAGCTGGGAGCATAGTACTTCAACATAGCATGAAAGATAAAGTTCTAACAATAAGACATAGCAACTATGTTGCAACATGAAAATGCACAAAGAAAAGATTCATGGATAACAATGGTTTGCAAGACGTTTGTCTGTTTCACATAAAGAAAACATAACATAGTGGCATTCAGCTTGTCCCTCATAGAGTAGCAAACATAAATGCATAGGACACCTTCAAAGTTTATAAGTGTGACTAGATACAAATAGTTTAAGAACAAGCAATATCAAAGTTATGAATCAATCAACAAGTCTTGGGACAATGCACATAGAACTAAGAATGGCCACTATGCTCTCTCAATAGGTGCACAAAGATAGAAGGTGGAGACTCAACAAAAAAGTAAAAGAAAGGCCTCCATGGAAGGAAGCAGGGATTCAAGTTTCAGAAAGAGCTTCCAAAAATTATGGTACTTATTAGTTTTCAGCTCTCATTGCCCCTATCATAAGCATCTTGAAGTGATTAAGGTTAAAGTGAACAAACTATGGAGTATATGCTTGACAAAGTATAAGTTGGAAATCTCATGTCCCTTGAATACGAGGGCCGCTTCTCATGCTACTCAAGTTTAGTTACCGGTAAGTTCTTGTCATAGTAAGTACATGTGTATCGTAGAGAACCGCCAACGGGGTACCCCTTACCCGATGATACGGAAGAATCCCCATATCAAAATGACAAGGCAAGCAGACAACGAGCATCTCAGCAATCTTCTTATTTACCATGGGAAAATGGTGTTTTTTCTCTCTTTCCTCTTTTCTCATATCTCTTTTTTTCCTTTTCTCTTTTTCTCAATATCTGACTCTTTTTTTATAAGAAGAATGCTTCATAGGCAGCTCATTATGGTTACGCTGCAGGTTTCCACCATGATAGCATGGATTAGACCAGCGGCCCAGGAATTTCTCTAACACACATACATAACTCCATGGACATACAAGCTCCCCTTTCATTTCACATCGACGACATCCATAGACAAAAGAGCATGATATCAACTAGGTACAAAGTACAAGTGCAATGTTGAAAGCGTTTCCCATGACAACATGGTTCTGCTAATCCCCAACATATAAGTGCAAGCATACACAACATAGACGACACAATGGTTCAAGTTTATTAAGGGCAAGAAAAGTAAAGTGTGCCCTCAAGTTCGTGAGAGCTTTAATCACTAGTTTTCTCATAACAAGTTTAATTTGGAAGGTAGATAAAAACATGAATATACTTGGAATAGAAAATGCTAATAGGTAGGTATGGTGGACTCTTTGGGATAACTTGGTTTTAGGAGTTGGATGCATGAGTGGAACTCATACTTGGTTATGGAGGCTAGCAAAAGACTAGGAGCGACCAACTAAGAGAGCAATAATGGCCATAATCATGCAAAGCGATAAAACATCATTAATTAAAGCATAAAGTGATATTACAAGTCGAAAACTAAAGGACCATAAAGGCTATGGTGACTTGGGATAGTCATAACATGGTGTGAGCATGCGCCAAGTCAACCCAAATAAAGCATCAAAGGAGAATACCACAATACTATGCTTTAATATGCTAAAACAACGCATGATTCTTCCAAGGCGCATTAAGCAATCTCAATTGTTTATAACATGTAATGCTACATCAAAGATCACTAAGCATAAAGCCAAAACAATATCAAGCATGACATGACAAAGCATGGGCCACAGTCAAAAACAAGCTCTCTTTACCACTTAAGCATGAACTTTCCTACTCTTTTCCAATCCAAACCAAACTATTTGAAAACAAATGTATGAAAGAGGGGGTCCAACCAATTTATTCAAGCAAACTAAGAAAACCAAGCAAATGAAAACCAAAAACAAAAACAAAGACGCTCCAAGAACAACACAACTGTGCATGAAACAATAAAAATGAAGTGTTTGGAAGAAACCTAGGATTTTTATTGATTAAGAAGGGGATGCCTTGGGCATCCCCAAGCTTTGACGCTTGTACTTCTTGGATATTTCTTGGGGTGACACACGTGGTATCCCCAATCTTGAGCTTTAGTCCATTCTTCATCTCATCATTCTCTCCATACACCTGAAATTTTTCCTTCACACAATATTTATTAGCAACATTAGTGCACTCAAGATAATAAGTCTTTGGATTCAGTTTCAAACACCAATAAAACTTCCATTAAAACACAAGATACTGTAGCACTTCCCTTGAAAAGCTCAATTCCCCAAAGAGAACTCAAAAAGGAATCAACAAGAAGCAAATGCAAATAATGGCAGAAATTTGTCAAAACAGACCAGCAGGTAAAAACCAATTTTTTCGAAGACCTTCTGTTGCTCAAATAGAAAAGTGTTGAACTAATGAAAGTTAGATAACAACCTGGGGCATAAGCACAAAAATTCATGCCTCAAAACGACGTACAGTGATTTTACAAGAATTTGTACGGTGAAGCACAAAAATCTGTTTAGGGACAACAACTTTCCCAAGCATTACTTCTCTCTCATTAGAGGTTACTCTTGGCACAAAAAGCAAATAAAACGGATAAGTAGATATTATTACTGATGCAATAACTTCCAAGACTCATCTAAAACTTTTGGGTTATCTCCCAATAAGTACTTTTCTTTAATGCCTTTAAGTTAGGCATAAGAAGCAAGAAAAAGAATCAAGTGTTCTCAAATGAAGAAGCATTAAAACCAAATTTCTTGCCCTTACCTCTCTTACTTTTATTCTTAACCTTGGGGAACATATGATTGTTTGGTGGAGAAGAAAAGTGCATGGTGCCCTTTTCCACATCTATTATTGCTCCAAGTAGTTTCAATAGGGATCTTCCAAGTGTAATTTGTCCTTTTCCTACACATTCAATAACAAGATAATAAGTAGAAACCATTTTCCCTAGGATCTTTGTAAACACTCCTTCAGCTATTCCAATTGGTGATATTGTGGCATTATTAGCAAGAAATATTTCTTCTCCTCCTTCAGAAAGTCCCCAAAGATTCAAGGATTCATAGATATCTTTAAGCATAAGACAGAATTCAGACATGATGTCACAGCGAGCATGAAAAGTTTCATTATTTATAACAATCTTTACTGCGGGAAGCCATTTTGAGGGTTTAGAATTTATTGGAACATAGTCATGATGCTCTCTAAGTGTATTATAGCAATCTTTTAAACTAGCAGCGCTGGTCTCAAGAGTATTCAATCTAGGAAATATGTTTATAAAGGAAGAATCAGATTTGCTAGGCAAGTTGTAAGTAAAGACCAACTTATTTATGGAATTAAAAGCATCATCCTCATTGCATTGGAGGAAATCTCCTCCCACTACAGCATCCAAAGCATATCTATAGCAAAGAGCAATTCCAAGGTAAAAATTGCTAAGGAACAAGCTTAGAGTCATTTTAGGTTCAGTTTTTTCATGTAGATCAGAGATTCTAGACCAAGCTTCTTTGAAACTCTCTTCAATTCCTTGTTTAAAAGTGAAAATCATTTCCTCAGGTGACATAGTGATTGGAGCAATGCAATACATAATGGAAACTTAAGATCGGAACTAATAATATTTTTTTGTGTTTTTAATAAAGAAAGAAAACTAGTAAAACTATTTTTTTGTGTGTTTTTGATAAAGAAACAAGCAAACAAAGCAAAAATAAACTAAGCAAAACAAATAAAACAAAGTAAAGAGATTGGTTATGAGGGACTCCCCTTGTGAAGATGTCCTTGACTACCTGGCAACGGTGCCAGAAAAGAGCTTGATGGCCCAAGATATCTCGAGCTCGTTGGGGAACCCCAAGAGGAAGGTATGATGAGCACAGCAACAAGTTTCTCTCAGTAATGAAACCAAGGTTATTGAACCAGTAGGAGCAAGGAAACACCTCCAAGGTGTTGTTGCCAACTTGGAATCCTGCACAACACAACCATAGAACTTTGCCCCCAACTTAGAGTGAGGTTGTCAATCTCACCGGTTTTGCTGAAAACAAAGGATTAAACGTATTGTGTGGAAGAAAGTAAAAGCTTGTAGAAAGTAAACAGAAAGTAGTAAACAGTTGTAGATTAATGGTAAAAGAAAGGACTGGGGTCCATAGTTCACTAGGGGTGTCTCTCCTTAAGATAGATGATATGTTGGGTGAACAAATTATAGCGGGGCAATTGACAAACATCGAGAAAGCATACATGATATACTAATCATCTTGACTCCTATGAGATTTGAGTGGGCATTACAACATTATACATAGACCGTAATCCAACTGCATCTATGACTAATAATCCACCTTCAGGTTATCAATCCGAACCCCCTCCAGTATTAAGTTGCAAGCAACAGATAATTGCATTAAGCATTCCGCGTAAAGTAAACAATACGATTGTTCTATGAACAAAGTATTGTTATTTTCTCCCTAGTAGCAACATCACATCTAGTACCTTAGAGATTTCTTTCACTTCCCCAGATTACTAGAGGCATGAACTCACTATCGAGCATAAATACTCCCTCTTGGAGTTTCTAGCATCTACTCGGCCAAGATAGCTACTAACAACGGAGAGCATGCAAGATCACAAATAACAAATACATGATAGAATCAATAATCAATCTGAAATAGCATCTCAATATCCATCTGATCCCCATAAACACAACATGTATGATTACAAATATATGATCTTGATCATGAACGGAGCTCACAAGATCTATACATGGTAGCACAAAGGAGAAGAACCAACCATCTAGCTACTACATGGACCTGTAGTCCAAGGATGAACTACTCACACATCACACCGGAGGCTTGCATGGTGATGAATAAGGCCTCCAGGGTGAATTCTCCCCTCCGGCAGGGTGTCAGGAAGCGCTTCAGATCCCTCCTGATCTAGGGATGGAAATGACGGCGGCTATAGACTCTTTCGTGGATTTTTGATCGAGTACTTAGGGTTTCTGTATTGGAGGCATCTTATAGGCGAAAGGGGAGGCCGTGGGGGTGCCCTAGGCGGCCACACCACCCCCTGGCGCGGGCTAGGCCTGGCCGTGCGGCCAGGTGGTGTGTGCGGCCCCTGGCCCCTCTCCGTATCGTATTCTAGCTCTATGTCCCCCTCGGTGAAATACTGACTTTGGCTTTTGTCCCGTCCAATTCCGAGAATATTCATTTTCTGACTTTCCTGGAACCAAAAACAGCAGAAAACAGGCAGCTGGCACTGTGGCATCTTGTTAATAGGTTAGTCCAAGAAAGTGTATTAAAATTACTCCAAAGTGTGGACAAAACATAAGAAAGTAGATAAAAACCAAGCATGGAACATCAAAAATTATGGATATGTTAGCAACGTATCAGTTTCTTCCAAATGTTCCATGACTTCTGGCATACTTTCCTCTTCCTTCCTCTCCTGTACTGCTTTGATCTGTTTATATTCAAGAATATTCTTCTGTACAGTGTTAGGAAAAGGCATTTCATATATTGGTTCTAGGGAGGCTAGTGTTGCTTTAAATTCTCTTTTCTTCTCCGGTTCGGGTGGTGGATCATACTTGACCAAACCCTCTTTTGGAGCTTTGATATGTTTTGTGAAAGCTTTAACAACTTGCAACACAAGGTCTGAATCCAAATAAAGTCCTTTAG
Organism: Avena insularis; assembly: GCA_023614405.1. Taxonomy (NCBI): domain Eukaryota; kingdom Viridiplantae; phylum Streptophyta; class Magnoliopsida; order Poales; family Poaceae; genus Avena; species Avena insularis. Next base: position 299,870,462 of record CM042684.1, read on the forward strand.
ATAATTCTTTAACATGACCCTTTTTATTATAGTCATGAATACAATCATGTTCTATTTCCACGCCTCCTTCACTTCCTAGACCATAATTCCATGAAACTCTATGATCGCGAATTCTATTAAGTAAAGCCCAAGCTTAAGTTATAGGAAGATTCATAAAGGCTCCTTCCGCGAAAGAGTCTATTTCAATTTTATTAGGTTCAATTTCACCGCCATAAAAGATATGCAATAAATACCATTCAGGCAAATTATGATGAGGACATAAACGTAGTAAATATTTAAATCTGATATAAGCTCTTACTAGTCCTTCATTAGAACGGTTCCTCCAAGTCATTATAAGATGCCTGATTCCAAAAGATTTTGATAATGGATAATATTTTGCTAGAAATTCACAGGCTAGATTATCCCAAGTAGTAGTGGCTTCAGGGGGTGGATATCTATATCATGAGAGAGATGTACTAGTCAAAGTTTGACTAAACAGGTTAACCCTTACCTCATTAGCAGTATATCCCGTCAACTGAAAAGTGCCACATATATCTTTGAAACATGCGATATACTCATATGGATCAGGATCTTCTTCATCTCCAGTAAACTGCTTTTTGTGTAGAATACCTAGTAATAGAGGATTTATTTCAAACCCTCTTGTCTTGTCAATGGAGTTATCTTTTTGATAAATATCATAGGGCTTCCCAAGGTGGTTGATTGGGTTAGCACTAGTCATATGCTCAAACTCCATCATGTTGGTGGAAACCTGTAACTCAAAACAAAACTTAGCAAGACAAAAATAAATAAGCAAAAACTAAAAGACCTACAACGCTTAGCTCCCCGGCAACAACACCAGAAAATAGCTTGATTACTACAAGTGCACCGATTATTTGTAGCTAGTTTTGAAATAAAGATATCGATCCCATAGGGAGCAAGAGTCTGAAGTCTAATAACTCTTGAAATAAATATTATATTAGAAATGCTAAATAAAGTTCTTAGTGACAAGGTAAAATGCGAGTATTGTGTAAAAAGGTGTTTTTGGGTTTTTGGTATAAGAGCAATAATCAAATAAAGTAAAACAACTGAACAAAGAAAGGAAGTATCGCGTGTGCAAGAGAGATTGGAACTGCAATAGGGGAAAGCGTTCTCAGGGAGTAGCGGATACACCACTAGCATTATAAGGAACTAAGGTAAAGATTATTATCATGAACATTCTCAACTATGTATGTGTGGGAGGAACTCCGTATTTGGACAAATAGGCAGCAACCACTGCTCACATCATCCTCATAACCACAATAGTCAGCAATCGACATCAATCGAATTACTGTGCTATTAAGGGACGTAATCCCGTAGGATGTATCCCATGGCATGGATAGTGTTCCGTGAGTTTTCTTGGTTTCCCAAGTTGATACGTAAGGAGTGTCAATAGCTTTATAGTCACTGTAAGTGCTAACACACCTCCGTCTACCAACAAGTAGTTCCCTCCATCAAGTCCCCATGAGAGGCAAATATTGAGACGTTGACTTCTCTCAGCATCAAGATGAAGACAATCTAACACATGGTCACAGTGATGAATATCATAATAAACTTTATCTTATTTCAATCTCATACTAGGGTTTCTCCATATCCCCAAGAGCTAATGATCTACTCAGACATGGAGGCAATCAACATCATGGCAATAACAATGGAATCTATCATAGATGAATAGTGCTTGAATAAATCCACAATGAGTACAGAAATTACAACAAGATCTAGACAAGATGTAGATGGGATGGATGGATATGGTGGTGATGCAACGATGGATGATGAAGATTGATGCCTTAGCCTCCCGGATCTGCGTAGGGCGAAGATGGATCCCCGGTGGATGAGTTCCCCCTCCAGATGCCTTCCGAAGGTGAGGTCTTGGCGATTTCTGGGTATTCTGTATATCATCTCTCTGATCCAATTACACGGGGAGAAACTACTTGAAGAGGCGATGGCGGCGCCAACTATACGACCGTAACTATACGGCCGGAAAATTTATTCCGGCCGTATAGTTGGGAATTGAACCGTCTGTACATCTTGTTCGCTTCGGGTTTTCTTTTGGTATTATTAATATTTCCCAAATAAGCGATTTACGTTGTTTTTTACTCCTTTTGTCCTTAGTACAACTGCTCCAAGAATTGTGTCCATTGGATCCATCATCTGTCCTGATCCTGGTGAAAACAGACATAAAATGTGCACGCGAGTATCGTAAAATACCAAGATCCTACATCTACAATGTAAAATATTAGTGTAAAACATGATGCAAATATGCACTCATCAATAATGGTGAAGGATTGAGCAAGGTTTGATGCAAATAAGTTGTAGATCAGAGGAGAAACATACCTTAGATTGATTGGGTGCGAGGAATCGAAGAAAGAACAAGCAAAACTGAAGATCCAATGGAGGTGGTTTGGAGTTTGGAGGAGAAAAAAAGAGAAATTTGTGATTTAGAAATTTTAGGTTTACCCCTCCCTGGGTTCATGTCGTGGCCGAGTATGTGGTACGGGCAGGCGGTACGTCTGGAGCCCGCTCGTACCAAGTGACTTACCTTGGGGTTGACGGATCCCCCGGCAGTGCACTCGGCACGGGCGCGCGGTATGATCACCCATGACCGTAATATTGATTGTTAACTCCTCAGTACATCCGCCTCAAACTTGATGTTTTACTCGTGGTACGGTACAAGTGGACGGTATGGTCCTATCAGGTCGTACTAGTGGTTGTTAAATGCACTGTGTCAATCAGCAAAAATCGAAGTTCGCATTTTCTTGTGTCGTGATGTGGTACGAGCGCATGGTACAATTGCCTCTGGTCGTACTAGTGCTTGTTAAGATCACTATAAGCTTCAAAAACTGAAGGAATTAAGTTAGTAGCTTCATGCACCTTTGCATATCTAAGCAACAAAAGAATGAAAACAAATAAACTTTATAAAAACAACAATACCTTATGGCCATGTGTTAGGAAAAATAATAGATCGAGGATTATCTTTGTTTCTTCTCTTCTCTTCAAAGGACCTTATTGAACACTCTTTATTAAAAAAACAAAAATAAAATAAAACTAACACAAGATTAAAAACTTCATTACACATGGGTTGCCTCTGATGAAGTGCTTCTAGTTAAGTTCAATTAGCTTGACCCAGATGGTGATCATTTGGGCTTTGCAAGTGGGATACGCACTCAAAAGTAATTAGCTTTTGAAGTGATTACACCATCATCGTCATTAGGCTTGTCCTTCTTCTTCCTAGGGAAGTGGACTATAGAAGTATCTTGAGATAGTAGTCCTATTCTCACATTCCCTTCATGTAAATTGATCAAAGCTTTGATAGTTCTTAGGAATGGCCTACCTAGAATTATAGGTGCTATGGGATCTTCAAGAATGTCTACTATAACAAGATAAACAAGAGCATGACATCCTTTAATTTCAACAACTATATATTCTTTTATCCCAACAACTTGTTTATAGGTTGAATCAACAAGATGGAGTCTCATTTCAGTAGTTGTAAATGTCCCTAAGTTTAACTTACCAAATAGACTCTTGGAAGTTGTTGAGACGCTTGCACCAAGATCATAAAGAGTAGTTGTCTCATTAACCCCAATTTTAATTTTAATAGTCGGCTCAAAAATATCATCTAGCTTAGCTGGAAGCTTACCGGCTAGTTTCTTATACTCCATTTCTAGTCCATGAACTTTAGATGCTACTTCTTTTATAAATTGTTGGTATGTAGCATCGTTACCTTGTTTAATACCTGGATTATTTAAGGTGATCATCTTCTATCCATGGTATAGTCTGGTGATGGCGCATTGCTATAATCTAGCTCTTCAGGCTTCTCATCTTTAATTTCTTCCCTCATCATATTGAGGTATTCTATTGGGTTTGGCTCGGGCTTTCAACGAATTTTGCAAGTATGAGAGCTTGGCTCTCGGCTACTTTGCCCTTGTGTGCCTCTGCGGTCTTGGTTATTTCCTGTACATCCTACACATCATTTCTAATTGCAATGACTTGGTGAGATAATTTTACAATACTAGTCTCATGGTTCTCCATGATTTTAATATGCATATTGTTTGGCTCGGTTTGAGCTTGCATGAAAGTTCTAATAGTATTTTCAAAAGAGAGATTTCCATGATTTGGTCCACTATGGTTATCATAATTGTTATTGTAAGGAGCACCTGCAGGATTAGAATATTATTTTTGAAAATTTGATCCAAAGTTTTTACTCTTCCAAGCAGGATTATAAGGATTATGAGCTATAAAATTAACTTCATTAGCATCAGTAGTGATAGCATTAATTTGGGTATCTTCCTTACCCTTCACAATAATAAGTGACTTATCTACCTTTGTAGTAAGCTCTTCATTATGTTCCTTGGTGATGGAGTTCACCCTTTTTGAGGATCTTTCTACATGCCATTGGGCATGGTTGTTTTGCATATCATCAAGTAATTTCTTTGCAACACTCACTTGATTTCCCATGATGGTTCCTCCTGGTGTGGTATCTAACATATACTTAGACATTGGGTTAAGACCATTATAAAATAAATGTAATATAAGCCATTCTTCCATACCATGACTAGGATAGTTCATCACGGCTTCTTTCATCCTTTCCCAAGAAAGTGCTAGTGGCTCATGGTCTTCTTGTCTAAAGCTTATAATGTTGGACCTTAGCTGCATAGTCTTAGCTGGAGGGAAAAAATTGTCATAAAAAGATTAGTGCATTCCTCCCAAGATGTAATGGTGCCTTTAGGCAAAGCTAGTAACCAGTCCTTAGCATTTCCTCTTATAGAAAGGAAATAACATAATTTAACCTTGTTTGGGTCAACATCTTTATGAGCATCATGTCGCAAATCTCAGTAAAAGTATTTAGGTGAAAACCTGAGTCATCAACAGATGAGCCTCCAAATTGGTTCTGTTGAACCAAACTCAAAAGGTTAGGCTTAATTTCATAAGTTTTCGCATTAACAGTGGGTTGAGTAATAGGTGCACGAATAAAATCATTAGCGGGAGTAGCATACTCCCCAAGTTTCTTTTGAGCCATGCCTCTTTTATTTTTGATGTTTTTATATAAGAGAAACAAATAAACAAGTAACTAATTTTTGGAGGTTTTCAATAGATAACAAAAAGTAAACTAATAACAAGAAATAAACTACAAGCAAAAAATAAAACAAAAAACAAGGTCTCTAGTGACCTCAACAGGATAGTGAATTGCTTACCTGACAACAGCACCAGAGAAAGGGTTGATACCTTCAATCCAGATTTACAGCTGCAGTATAGTAGCTTTTTCCCTAGTGGACCTAGGTTTAATCAAACCTTGGGAAACAATGCTAAAAGGAAATTAATAAGGCACGTCTACAAGACTTGTTTGTTTCTTTTACCTTCTTTACCAGAACTATCTAGTTTACTTTCGAATGTGGGTTATTTCAATGGATGGAGATAGGCCAGGGTTGAAGTTTCACCTGCATCTGCACATCATATGGGATAAAGATAGTAATACGCATATTCATGTGTAATGATTTAATAAAGATAAAATTTGTGGGCAACACATCCTAATATATTAGAGCCCCTGCGATTCATAGGCATAGCAATAGTGTTTTGATACAACCATTGCAACCATGAAGTACCGGGCTATAATAATTACTAAGTGAAAAAATAGATCAAATCCTTAAAAATTGATGTTGCTGTTGTTCCCAAATGGATCGCTAAACAAAGACTGTACTCCCCTATCTATCACTAGGTATCCTACAAGATCGCCACTCACCAAGTATCTCACCTCAAGCCTTTATCAATCTCTAGGATCTTGGGTACCTACAAGTCCATAGATCGAGACAAGATACAAAGAAACAAAGATACAAATCTCTATTCAATCAATACATAATACTCCCATGGATTAGATACACATAATTGCTGCGAGGTTTCACCCCAACTTGTAGCCCATGAGGACTACTGACTCATAACAATAAGATCAAGGATATAAAACATTATGCAAAATACTTGAGAAATACTTAGATTAAAATCAAATATTCTTACAATGGTCACCGAATCACAAGGAGATCTCAAGTATAACTTAATGACTATGGCTATGGAGAGGATGGAGGGTGGAGAGGATGGATTATGGTGGTGGATCTTGTTGGGTTCGCATCATAGGAAACAAAAAAAATCTTACGATGGGAACTATACGCCAAGATCTATCTACTAGATACAAGCAACGGGTGGATATACATCCATAGACAACTTACCCTCGAAGACAACAAAGCTTCGTTAACGAGATGGAACTCATGGATGATGTAGTCGTACACTTGCCGATCTCAAGATCGTGATGCAGTCCAGCAGGTCTGGCTCCAGCACGTCCATCAGATCCAGCTCCAGCAAGTCTAGCACCACCAAGTCTAGCACCGCAAAGCACCGGTGCATCCGTGATCGCACACATGTCCGGTACACAAACAACCTCCATCTCTCGCTCTAGCAAAGCAGCGGAATCAGCAACTCCTTTGCAGATAAAGCCACCGGGAACATGTATCTCGCTAATCCGAGACCATGGGGAATAACTAGAGGGGGAGAGAGATCCATCACGAGGAGGTGTGTTGTGAGGAGGAGAGGGGGGCCTTTTATAGGGAAGAAGGGGCAACCAAGGGCCATGGCATGGCAGCCATGGTGGTGCCCCCAACTCTTCCATCATTCATGTGGTGGATGCTCCACTCACATAAATATGCCTCCACTCACACTTCCACTCACATGCATTAAATTTCCACCAAATTTAATGCAAGCTCTCTTTAAATAAAACTATTTTATTTATTTTATTCAGAATTTTGTGAATTACTTTAATTAACAAACATTCACATAAAACCCCCTGCAATATTTCAATATCACATGCAGAACCAGTTTCTACAATTTCACCCGAAACAATTCCGATTTCCATCGAAATGATTCTAGCGCTTTCTTAAATATTTATCTAAAACATATTTGCTCCAAATGGTGTCGGTATCCCTTAAGTGTGTCACCATACGGTTTGCAAATAATGCAGACATGATCGAGACCCCTCTCCGATCAATAATCAGTAGCAGGACCTAGAGATCCGTACTGACTCCCACATATTCAACGATGACTCTTGTGATCGTGTGAACCTTTAACGTCGTAAACAAATCCCTTTGTCTCATGATATATTACATGTCTGAGATTCGATCATCGGTATCCCAATACCTAGTTTGATCTCGTTACCGACATGCACTCTTTTCTCGTTCCCGTGATATAACATTCTAGTGATCACATCACTTGCTTGCAAGCTATTCTCAATGTGATATCACCGAGAGGGCCTAGTGTATATCTATACATCATCAGGATGGACAAATCCCACTCTTGATCCATGAGCCTCAACATAACACCTTCGGAGTATCTGAACCCACCTTTATAGTCACCCTTTTATGGTGTGACGTTTGATGTTATCAAGTCACTCTTCCGATGTTAGCAATTAACATGATCTCATGGTCTAAGGACTAAGATTACTTTGTATGATGTTATAGCAATATAAACATAATGACTTTGATCGTAATGTTATACTTCAGATGAATGTTCATCATATCATTTCATAAATGTTGTGACCTCGTTATTAACAACATCCAATGTCCATGATCAAGGTCTTGATCATCTTGTTAATCATCAAGCTAGTCTATAAGAGAGGCATAACTAGAAACCGTTTATTTGTTAATTAAACACACATGTATTGACGTTTCCAATGAATACAATTATACATGCAAAATAAACATTTATCATAAACAAGGATTAAGATAATAACCACTTTATTATTGCCTCTCGGGCATATTCCCTTCAGATCTCCTTTGGTGGTGTTGTGATGCAATCTGAGAATGGCGACCCTCTGGGTGGCGGCTGGGACCTCGAAATATATATGCGTCGTCATGAAAGTTGTAGGGTTTAACAAGATGAAGCCAATGCCACATGGTACAGGCAGACCGTATGGGTGGGCCTTGCACGTACCAGTGGTCTTTAAAGCCTATGTCGACTGGTTTTTACTCCAGGAGTTCTTAGGCGTGTGCACTTCCTCAAAATCTTCATTACTAGCTCCCGATTTCACCTTAAATGCATGATTTCCTGCACAACACAATTCAAAGCAAGGGATTGCACATCTTTGCAATAATTAGTTATTAGTAGCAAGCCTAGAGAGATTCTTGGTCAATTACTTGACTAAAAACCAAGTTTAAACGCGGAGAAAGATGGCTATTTTCATAGCCATCAATGGGCCTAGCCCCTGAAATGACCCAAACTTCCCCTTATGCCTAAACTACCCCTATCTTGTGGCTGGCCTATATATATGCCCCGACCCCTTCCTTGGAACCCTAGAGATGATGATGAATTAAGTCTTATGCCTAACCCTTGATGGGAACCCCCTCTTTATAGTTTATTTATGAGTTGTACAAGGCCTTCATCTTGCGAGTGCGTGACTGAAATCGTCAAGACCCTCCTCAAGTGTTTGGTCTCACCTTGTAAAGGATTCTAGTAGTTTTAGGTCTCTTCCCTTTCGGATTCTACTTGGCTGCTACTCTCTCCTTCATTTGGATTCTATCATCCGCTTGTCGATCTCCCCTTTGGTGATTCTATCGCAAGGTCTCTCATCGAGGATTCTATTGGATTGGTTGTTTGAACCAACGGGAGCAAATCAAATAGTGTGTATTTTGTCATGCATTTGTATCTTTACCTTGCATTAGAGTTGATTTCATAAGGTTTCCACTCACTCCTCGCCTCAAATCTGTGAAGATCGGGCCACCCAAGGGTCAATCCCACAAGGGACCCATAACACCAGGCGCCACAAGTGGTAGTAACTCCGTGGTTTCGAACACGTCTAATGGCTGTGAAATATAGCCATCTACATCCACATTTAAACTGGATATTATTCATATTTTTGATGAAATATATCTCTAAACCCTACCACTAATGCCTAATGATCAAAGGGGTATGCAATCCTTTATTTCTATTTTTCCCTGTGCAGATAATGACGTTTGATGATGGGAATCAAAACATTAAAGTCAAAGATACAAGATTTCCAACAACCCAAAGAAACCAGGGGTCGTGAAGTGGAGACAGACGCTTTAACGACCAACTATATGGCGGGAATAAAATTCCGGGCCTAGAGTTGCCATCAACACGGCTAGGTCAAACAGAACAACTTTCGTGAAGGGCCCCCTATATAAAGAGGCTTCGGGCAACGAGAAACAGCCTCTCGCCAGATTGCTGGCCGCCCCTAGAACGCCATCCACAACACGGAAGAGCCGCCAGAGGAATAGACTTAGATCTAATCTCCAAACCCTTCTCCACCACCATAGCCATATTCCACCACTTGTAATAGTAGATCTCATCCTTGATTCGCGACATTGTAAGACTATTTTCTATCAATCTCATGATTTCCATCGCATTGTTTATGATTGTTGATTTCATCTCTATGCGTGAGTAATTCTCCTTGGGCTAAGGGATTTGGCCTAGCCATGTAGCTTTTGTGCATGTTATTTATAATAGATTGGATCATGTATTAGTTTGTATGACATGATGATTATTGTATCCTCTCTTGCCTCAATCCAAGGACTTGTCAGGTACCCAAGACCCTGAGGATTGAGCCAGGTATAGGGAGTATGAGTAATGACTAATCTGCAGGTTGGAAACCCCAGTGACAGAAGGGGTAGTACGGTTGTATGTGAGGGATTTACTTGGGATTAAAGGTGACATCACTATGCATATCATTAGTTCTCTTTCTTCTATGGATGAGACTAGTAGGTTATTGCTATAAGTGGTTACGGAGGCAATAGCAACTATGGATGCACTACCCACATATAATTATCTTGCTCTAACAATTACATGCATATTTTATTATTATCTTTTATTCCCATTAGATGTTTTGCACGGCTACAGGTGAAACCGAAAGCCCTAGGCCCTCTCTCTCCATCATCGACAACAATAAAAGACAGCAAACTATTGGTCCGATAAAACACAAAAAGAATTCTAAAACTCCCGAAGGTCCGTTAAAGTAACTTCACTATGCTTTCTGCTTCCCGAGGATATGATAACCTAGGTCTACTAGGGAAAAGGAGCTATACTACATCCATAATCCGGATCGAAGGTATCAACCCTTTTTCTGGCGCCGTTGTCGAGGAAGCAATAGCTACCCTGGTGAGGTTAGTAGGAACCTTGCTAGTTTTAATTCTTGTTTTTAATTTTGTTAGTTTGCTTTAAGTATTTATTTGAAAAAACAAAAAAAATAGTTAGTCTTTAATTTATTATTTTTACTATCATAAATCTTTGTTTAAGAAAACCCAAAACATAGGAAATGTGGCTGAAAAGAAGCTTGGGGGGTTTGCAACTCCCAACAATGATTATTTGCGTACTCCTATTACTCAGCCAACAATTACTGCTGATGATTATGAAATTAAGCCCCATTATTTAAGTTTGGTTCAACAAAATCAATTTGGAGGCTTTGCTGTTGAGGACGCATGTATGCACTTAAACACATTCACCGAAATATGTGATATGATGCGCATAAAAGATGTTGACCCCGATGTGGTCAAATTGTGTTTATTTCTTTTCTCTCTTAGAGGAAGAGCAAAATAATGGTTGCTACCTTTGACTACAAATACTATTGCATCATGGGTGGAGTGTACTTATTTATTTATGAATAAATTTTTCCCACCTGCAAAGACTATGCAACTAAGATCTAATATTACTAGTTTTAGATAGCAAGAGCATGAGCCACTAGCTCTTGCATGGGAGAGGATGAAAGAATGCATGAGAAACTGTCCCAGTCATGGGATGGAAGATTAGTTAATTCTCCATTTATTTTATAATGCTCTTAACCCTGTGTTTAAGTCTATACTTGGTACTACAGCTGGAGGAACATTTATGGGCAACATATTACCGAAGCAAAGCAGCTACTAGACAATATGCAAGACAACCATGCCCAGTGGCATGTGGATAGATCAAACACGAAGAAGGTGAACTCTGTCTCACCACAAGAAAATGAAGAACTCAATACTAATGACGGATGAGCTCATATTAGCCGTAAAAGGTAAGGAACCAGGTAAGAGCTATCCTAGAATCAAATATTGAAGAAATAGACTTCATAGCTCGTAATGATTATAACCCTGATTGGAAGAAGAATTATAATCCTAATTTTTAGAAACATTATTCTAGTCCTGTAGGTAACTCTAATAATAATATGGGAACAAGTAATGGTAGTCTCCAAGAAACACTTAAGTCCTTTATAGACTCACAAAACGATCAAAACAATATCCTTGTTAAAATAACGGAGAACCATGATGTTATGCTTGGTAATTATCTAACCAAGCTGTAAGTTTGAGGAATGGTTTTGCAGGCCCTCCAAGAAAGAACGAGGATTGTTGAGGCACAGCTAGGTAAGATAACCGAGAGTCAAACTCTCATTCTAGCTAAATTTGTAGGTAAAGCTGAGCCCAATCCTGCTGAAGACCTCAAGATGATAAGAATCCAAAGGGAGGAGCCGGAAGAACTTGATTATGGTAATGCTCCTTCGCCAAATTACACCATTGAAAATCTTGTAAAAAGGACCAATATCAAGATTCTGGTAAGTGAAGGAAATGAGGAAGCTATGTATCAATACTTCTTTAATCAGGTAGCAATAAAGGTACATGAGCTTGAGGAAGAATATAAGAACATTGCTGACAAATTACCTGTAAAGCTTGATGATATATTTGAGCCTACTATTAAGATTAAAATTGGGGCCAATGAGATAGCTTCACTTTGTGATCTAGGTGCAAGCGTTTCAACAATTACAAAAAGTCTTTTTAATAAGTTAAATCCTGGCTCTTTTGAAATCACCGAGTTAAAATTACATCTAGCAGATTCTACCTATAAACAAGCTATAGGAATTAAAGAAAATAGTTTAGTATACATTAAAGGTTGTCCTGCTCTTATTGATTTTGTTATTGTTGACATGTCTGAAGATGCTACTGCTCCTATTATATTAGGTCATCCATTCATAAGAACTATTAAGGCTTTGATTAATCTACATGAAGGGAATGTGAAGCTTCAATTGCCTTCGCGTGATCCTTTTGCTATTCATTTTCCTAGGAAGAAGAAAGCCAAGCATGATGAAAAGGAGGCCATCACTTTGAAGGCCAACTATTTTGGAGTGGGTGTTCCACTCATCTGGCCTAAGTGAGCAACATCAAGGTCAAGCTATTGACCATAAAAGAGCACTTCATGGGAGGCAACCCATGTGGAATAAAGGTTTGAGTAAAGTTTTTAAGTTTTAGTTTAAGTTTTATGTTTAATAAAGAGTGCTAGAAAGCTCTAGTTGAGGAGAAGAAGTTTGGTAGTACTAAAAATCCTGCTTTATACATGCCAATGTTGGTTGACAATTTTTACTGTCATTTTTCTATCAAAAACAAGGTGTTTCACTAAGTTTCAGGATAAGAAAGGATTCTTGAAGAAACGGATTTTTTTGATGATTATAGAGGGTTTAACGACCAACTATACAGCGGGAATAAAAATTCCAGCCGTATAGTCTGGCCATATAGATATATTTGCCATCGACAAATTTCTTTTCCAGGATACTGAAGGTTTAACGACCAACTATACGGCGGGAATAAAAATTCCAGCCATATAGTTCCGGTCATATATATATCGACGCCTTTGTAAATTTTCTTTCCACGTACTGAAGGTTTAACGACCAACTATACGATAGGAATAAAAATTCCGGCCGTATAGTTCCGGACGTATAGATATCGATGCCTTTGTAAAATTTGTTTGCCAGGTACAGAAGGTTTGATGACCAACTATACGGCGGGAACAAATTGTTCTGGCCATATAGTTTGGGTCGTATAGTTGCATCACGAGGTGAAAACCCTAAATTTTTGATAGCAGACCAACTATATGGCAGGAACAAATTGTTCTGGCCGTATAGTTTGGTCGTATAGTTGCGTCCGACCACAAAATCACCATGGGAGGTACTTCGAACCCCAAAACTTCAATCCTCTTTCTTTCTTCTACCTCCAAACTCTCTCAAAACCTCAAGAGATCTTCATCTCTCCTCAATTCCGTTCAATTTCCTCGCACACAAGTGATCTACGGTATGTTTCTCCTTTGATCCTCCAATTACTTTTTGCAAATTCATCTTTGATCTATTCTCATTAGCAATCTAGGGTGAGACCTACTATGAACTAATTTCCATGATTCTCTTGCCTAGATTATTATTTTGAGGGGACTCTTTAGTGTGCTATGACGAGGAATATGTTATGCTTATTATTGTTGGATCAAAAAGTTTTGTTCTTTATTTATTATTTTAGATGGTGAACACAAGGATCCAAACTCGTGCTCGTGCCGCCGCTAGTGTATCTCAGGCTGCCGCTCAAAAACGCATGGGGAAACGGTTCAGGGATGAGCTCCAACATGATCGCTTCAATGGGATCAAGAACCGAGAAGTGAAGATAACCAAGTGGGCTTGCCCCATTATATTGAATCAACTCGGTATTTCTAATGACTTCAATTTACTTTGAAATAGGGTTGGCCTGCAAAACTTTGTATTCAATGATGTGCCTACTTATCACCGGTTAACTCTTGAATTTCTAATTTCTTTTCAAAGCACCGTTAAAGCATGGCATGGAGAGGACATGATTTCTTTACGAATTATGAACAACAATTATGCTTTATCACTAGATGAATGGTGCGCATGTTTTAATTTTCCAAAACAATGATGATAATGCCTTACGTGTATCCTCTACCCCGGAACAATATTATAATGGAATGAGTTTCACTTCTAGAGTAAGCAAGGGGAAGAATATTCAACATCCTACAATTTGCTATTTGTTTTATGTTATTGCTAACACCTTGCAGGCACGAAATGAGTTCAGGAGACTCGGTGAGGAGGACATCTTAGTCCTCACAAAATCTACTTTCAACAACAACGACTTGTCACTCAACTTGGGCGCAATTCTTGTGCGCTACCTGGAGTACCAATCCGCCCAAAGCCATGGACCAATCACAGGTGGAGGTGTCATCACCATGCTTGCCATTGCCCTAGGCATCGACATAGGTGAGTTGCAATCGGTGCAAGGTGAGCGACGTGTTGGTTTCTCTACTTTAAAAGCTTATGGAATGCTCACTAGGAGAGGTGGTGTTTATTACTTGCATATTGCTGGAGCTGGGCGTCTCTACCCCGCTCCTTTTCCTAATGGTCTTTTCTCTATTGAGGAAGGACGTTTGCTATATGACTTGCAGGTTGAGCAACACCAACCCGAGGAGGAGATTTCGGATGAGGATGAGGACCAAGTAGATGAGCAAGAAGTTCCTTATCAAGAGGAGCATCCACCAACCCGGTTTGCTACATACCAAGAAGTCCAAGAACTTGGAGGAACTATGTTGAGGATGCAAAACCTCTCCTTGAACCTCCGAGAAACAACTAGTAATTTATCAACTCAATTTGCAAACTGGAGTTACGAATTTTTCCTGCCACCACAATGATTTGAAGGACTTGCAAAAGCCTAAGCTTGGGGAAGTTTCCTCATTATCTTTATTTGGCATTCATTTGTTTTTATTTTGAGGTTATGTTTTAATTTGAGTTTATAAGCACTCGTGTTGGTTTCCCCAACACTTTATCTTTAGTTGTTTCTATTTGTTTTCGAGATTTTCTAGCCGAGCTTTGCCGCCAATTTTCTATTCTTTAATTCCCTCTCTTAAAAACAACAAAAATATTTCTCCATTTATCTTTATTTTTCCTCTTCCTTCCTTTATATTCTCCTTGTGGCTTTCACATATTTGAAGGAGAGTGATCGACTTCGAGTTTCCAAGAAGCAAATCAAAAGGGAAGAGAGAAGTGGAACCAATCATGAGAGGTATGCCTAGAAACTCCCCACTTTTGAAGTTTGAGAAACACATGCTAGTTATTAGTAAATGTTAAGATATTATATTGGTGGAGTGAGTCTTTATATTGTAGTAAAATTTTGTTTGCATGGGTATTTAATTGGGTACGTTTCGTTCCAGCTCTTGTAGTTAACCAAGTCTTGCCTGAAAATTTGCTAAACACTTGTAATAAGAAAAAGTCTCAGAATTGAAGGCTTGGGTGTTGTAGTGTTTAGTCTTGAAGGCTTATTTCTAGAGACACTCAACACCGCAGAAAATAATGATTGACTTGATAGCCCTCTTTAAAAGGATTTGTTCAATTGAATTAATGTTTAGCGGGTTTTGTGAGCATGCCAAAGTTTGGCTTGTGAATCATAAGAATGATATAGCTTTATGCGTGTCAAACTTCATGGGATGCCAACAACTTCACTAGCCTACGAACGATCTTCATGGAGGAAACTCCTAGATTTCGGCTATGAGTTGATTAAACATATGTAGCATCAATGCTATAATGGGTAAGATTCTTGGCAATCTAGGGTAGATGTGTTCATGACGGAATCACTCCTCCGGCTGATATGAGTAATCATTGTGCAAAAGGAACAAAAACCTGGGTGATGCCACAAGTGTCCATCACAACCCGATAAACTAATTAAAATCTTTGGCATGCTCTCAATTACTTAAAAACTGAAATTCTTGAAGGATAATGATAGAAAAGTAGTGCTTGAAAAGTCTTGATTTATTGCTATGGGAGAATTGAGATACTCTGGTATATATGTTTTCATGACAACTCTCACACTCTCAATTTTACATGATTATAATTCATTGTTCAAAGTCAAGCCTATGAGTGGATTACATGACATGGAATAAGGTTTACTCATTTGAATCTCATGTTAACAATAATTTTGTTGTGCTATAAGGATAGATAAAAACCCGTATGATATGCTTGCCATTACTCTATCTATACTGAAGTTTTTTCAGATTTATAAAGTGGAGGAAACATGAGACTACCAATCATGAGTAAGATCATCATCTTGTTATTTTAGTTTAAATGCTGAGTTCCTTTTTTATTTTGGTTTTCTTGCTCGAGGACGATCAAGTTTAAGCTTGGGGAGGTTGATGGCTGTGAAATATAGCCATCTATGTCCACATCTAAACTGGATATTATTCATATTTTGTATGAAATATCTCTCTAAACCCTACCACTAATGCCTAATGATCAAAGGGGTATGCCATCCTTTCTTCCTATTTTTCCCTACGCAGATAATGATGTTTGATGATGGGAATCACAACATTAAAGTCAAAGATACGAGATTTCCAACAACCCGAAGAAACCAGGGGTTGGGAAGTGGAGATAGACGCTTTAACGACCAACTATACGGCAAGAATAAAATTCCAGCTGTATAGTTGTGGTCGTATAGTTGCCATCGACACCGCTAGGTCAAACATAACAACTTTCGTGAAGGGACCCCTATATAAAGAGGTTTCGGGCAACGAGAAACAGCCTCTCGCCAGATCTCCAGCCGCCCCCAGAACTCCATCCACAACACCGAAGAGTCGTCGGAGAAATAGACTTAGATCTAATCTCCAAACCGTTATCCACCACCATAGCCATATTCCACCACTTGTAATAGTAGATCTCGTCTTCGATTGGTGACATTGTAAGACTATTTTCTATCAATCTCATGATTTCCATCGCAATGTTTATGATTGTTGATTTCATCTCTATGCATGAGTAATTCTCCTTGTGCTAAGGGCTTCGGCCTAGCCATGTAGCTTTTGTGCATGTTATTTATCAATAGATGGGATCATGTATTTGTTTGTATGACATGATGATTATTTTATCCTCTCTTGCCTCAATCCAAGGACTTGTTAGGTACCCAAGACCCGAGGATTGAGCCAAGTATAGGGAGTATGAGTAATGACTATGCAGGTTGGAAACCTCAGTGACAGAAGGGGTAGTACGGCTGTATGTGAGGGATTTACTTGGGATTAAAGGTGACATCACTATGCATATCATTAGTTCTCTTTCTTCTATGGATGAGACTAGTAGGTTATTGCTATAAGTGGTTGCAGAGTCAATAGCAATTATGGATGCACTACCGACATATAATTATCTTGCTCTAACAATTGCATGCATACTTTATTATTATCTTTTATTCCCATCAGATGTTTTGCACAGCTACAGGTGAAACCGAAAGCCCTAGGCCCTCTCTCTCCATCATTGACAACGACAAAAGACATCAAACTATTGGTCCGATAAAACATAAAAAGAATTCTAAAACTCCCGAAGGTCTGTTAAAGTAACTTCACTACGCTTTCTTCTTATTGAGGATTTGATAACCTAGGTCTACTAGGGAAAAAGAGATATACTACATCCATAATCCGGATCGAAGGTATCAACGTCCGATGCAATATGACCTCTGGTTTTATGATCCAGCCGAGAGTATGGAAGTAGATATTCTAGTCGGAATAACTATAGCACAATGACATGCCGCAACGAAGCACTCCCTTGCGCGTGTAGCCCTCACTCGAGACCGCAGTTGCGAGAGAGGAGAGAGAGAAATCCTCTATGGAAACTGTCTCAAAGAATATTAATTATTGTGTGTCGTTTTTATAGCACCTCGGACTCTCCATGCCCGGGCTATCACTCCTGGTAGATCAATAGGATCTCTAGACTGTCCCCACAAACCAACGCTAGTATTTTCTACGCACTTTGTTCTCACTCGTGCGCACCCGGTACCCACTTCCCGGTCGGTCACCCATCCTCAAATTTCTCTAGGCCAAGCACGCTTAACCTCAGAGTTCCTTTTGGATGAGCTTCCGGAAAAGAAGTTGCAACTTGTTGGTATGAGTATCCTATCAACCCTATTAATCCATGCACTAGGATCTCACATTTTCCCTCCTATAGGACCCTCCTTATATAGGGAAAAAGGGGAGACCCCTATTTCCTCAAGTCCTGTTGTGGGACAAAAGGAGAGGGAGAGGAGGACGCATGTGGGAGGAGGTTGGCTGGTCGGCCGGGTGGGCTACACGCTGCCCAAGGAGGGGCCGATGGTTGGGTGGGCCCCACCCGCATGGTAGCCCTAGCCATCAGCGGTGGCTTCCCTTGCCTCCCTTTGGGCAGCTTTCCCTATTGCGCCTTTGCCCTCCGAGGATTTGGCCCATTTAGGGAAGTTGTCCTTTAAATTTAATTTTAAATATTATTTTAATATTAATTACAATAATTAATATAAAATACATATTATTAAATTATCTTTAACCTAAAACACCTTTCGGTTCATTCCAAATGACTTCGGTTCCTCCCAGAACGATTCTGGTTCTCTCTCGAAACACTTCTAGTATTCTCCCTTTCTTAATTTGGTGATTCCATTATAACCAAAACGATCTACAAGAATAAAAAATCCTACTTTGGTGGGCTTCCGCCAAGAACAATGGGGTAGTGCCCTTAAGTGTGTTACCCTATGGTTCGTGAACATCATAGACATGGTCGAGACAACCCTCATATCAATGATCATCAGCAGGACCGGGATGTTCGTAATGACCCCTATGCATTCCATGGTCTTAATGTCATTTGAACCATAAATTTTGAGTCCAATTCCCTTTGTTACTTTGATACTTGACTTTTCCGAGATCTGATCACTGGTATTATATACCTTGTTCAATCTCCTTACCGACAAGTGATGTTTTACTCGTTCCGTGATATTCCATCCCGTTGACCTAGTCACATGTTGCACAACATTTATGGATGTAATCTCGTTGAGTGGGCCAGTGTATATTCCCATCATGTGGGAGAACAAATCCTGATTTTGATGCATACACCTCAACATATCCCTCTAGACTATCCAATGTACACCTTTATGATCACCCTGTTACGGTGTGACGGTTGATGCAATAAAAGCAGACTTAGGTGATAGTGATTAAATATGATCTCACGGTCTAAGGAGTAGGATACTTCATTTCTAACTATTGCAATGATAAACTCGGTGACTTGATTGTGTTACAGTACTTATATTGGGTAATGTCCATCACATGATCCACTAATGATATGACTTCATTATCCATTGGCATAAATGCTTCATGATCAGGAAATCTTGATCATCAGTTGCCCAATGAACTAGTTGAATAGAGGCTACTGGGGACCTTTGTTTGTTTACATACCACACATTTATCAATGTTTCTGCTTGAAATAGTAATAACACGGTATAAAACTATTATGAACTAATAATATATGATAATAAACACATTTTATTATTTGCCTCTAGGGCATATCTCCTCTAGTCTCCCACTTGCACTAGAGTGTTGGGTTCGCAGTGTAGAAAACCAAAAAATTCCTATGCTGTGAACAACTAAGCACCAAGATCTATATACCTAGATACAATCAGTAGGTGGATATACATCCATATATAACTTACCCTTGAAGAGCGACAAAGTGTTACAATATTTGATCTCGTTTATGATGTAGTCATTGACTTAACGATATCAAGATCGTGATGAAGTCCTAGAACCACAAAGCAACAATGCATGTTTGATCGCACACAAGTCCGGTAGCCGACTACCTCCGAGTCCTTGCTCCAGTGAAGCAGCAAATCCTTCCAGAAAAAGCCACCAGGAACACGTACTTCGCCAATCCGAAGCCATGAGGAATATTCTAGAGGGGGAGAGAGATCCTTCATGAGGAGGTGTGAAGTTAGAGGAGGAGGAGGAATTTTATAGGGGGGCGGAATCCCCTCCCATGGCCGGCGGCCAAGGTGGTACCCCCACCTCTCCCTTCATTCATGTGGGTGGAAGCTCCACTCACATAAAACCTTCTCCACTCACATGCATTAAACTTCCACCAAATTTAATGTATCTCTCATTTAATAAAACTATTTTATTTATTTTTCAGAATTTTGATAATTATTTAATTAACAAACATCTGCATAAAATCCCTTGCAACATTTCGATATCACATGCAAAACCAATTTCAGCAATTTGACCCGAAACAATTCCAGTTTCTATCAAAATAATTCTAGCGCTTTCATAAACTTTCTCTGGTATCTTATTTTCTCCAAAGGGTGTCGCTATCCCTTAAGTGTGTCACCCTATGGTTTGTGAATAATGCAGACATGATCGAGAACCCTCTCCGGTCAATAATCAGCAGCGGGACCAGGAGATCTGTACTGACTCCCACACATTCAACGATGCTGGTGATCGTGTGAACCTTTAAACTTCACAGCTATATCCCTTTGTCTTGCGATATATTACATGTCCAAGATTCTATCATTAGTATCCCCATACCTATTTTGATCTTGTTACCGATAAGTACTCTTTTCTCGTTCCGGTGATATAACATTCTAGTGATCTCATCACTTGTTTGCAAGCTATGACAATGTGATATCAGCGAGAGGGCCCAGAGTATATATCTCTATCCTCAGGATGGACAAATCCCACTCTACATACATGATCCTCAACATAACACTTTCGGAGTAGCCAAACCCACCTTTATAGTCACCCTATTACAGTGTGATGTTTGATGTTATCAAAGTACTCTTCCGGTGTTAGCAATTAACATGATCTCATGGTCTAAGGATTAAAGTTACTTTGCATGATGTTATAGAAATGTAAACATAATGACTTGGATCGTATTACTATACTTTGGATGAATGTTCATCACATCATTCCACCAATGTTGTGACCTTGTTATTAACAACATCCAATGTCCATGATCAGGAAACCTTGATCATCTTATTAATCAACGAGCTAGTTTATATGAGAGGCATAACTAGGAACTATATGTTTATTTATTAAACACACATGTATTAACGTTTCCAATTAACACAATTTTAGCATGCAAAATAAACATCTATCATATACTTGGAGTAAGATAATAACAAATTTATTATTGTCTCTCAGGCATAATCCCTTCATAGAGTACAAATAATCTAGTTGCATCTGTTACTAAACACAAAACCATATCACATATGTGTTTATTGATCATGCTTGCTACTGGAGAAACCTTCCTGTCTTTGATCATATTACTAGATCCTTATGTTCTTTGCAAATCTTTTAATGTCACCTAATCTGACATTATCCCATTATCACATAATATGTCTAAGTATATGTTTGGCGGTAGAGTGAGACGTTTGTTTCCTTGGGTCTACATTGATGATTGTTCAGTCAACTCGACTTTCACTTTTGTCATGTATACACAGAAACACACTCAGCAAGAAGTCGATCTTCTTAAGCCATAACAATTATGCTTGCCACTTTAGAAGCAGCAACTTACTCCTATATCTATGTAGATCTTAATCGATAGTGCATATCATGCAACCTTTATGCCTAGCCATGCTTCTTACAGCTTAAGGATAAACTTAACTTTGGTTTAGTTATTAACTCAGGATTCACTTTGAAACATGCTCTTACAACTAAGAACTTGCTCCTTAAACCAAAAACTTAGGTCTCATTACGTCGAGTATATAATATGGTTATATGGAATAATCTATGACTAAGGAATAGGAGACGAGAATCATCTCGTTTCTTACCTTACAACCATTGTTGGCGTACCGAGATTAACTCAATGATTCTCCTAGTTTCATAAGTAAGAACCATGTTCTTTCCTTGCTCTATTCTGAAATTTTTAGAATCTAAACCAGAACATTCTGAAACTTTTTTCAGTATCTATTTCATGAAACATATCAACAATAATGTTCTTTAAACGAGTCAATCTATCTTGGTAGATTTCAATGTTTAATGCTTTGTTCAAACTTCATCCATAGAATATTCTTATATGTCAATCACATATATATATATGAATGTTTCCATGCTCCTACTCAAATATTTCATCCACATATGAGATTAGGAAATTCACTTAGCTCTCACTCAAAATATGTCATCTACATATTAAGATTTAGCAAACTACTCGGCTCCCACTCAAATTCACGTCAATGTACGTATTATTGATATTTTGGTAAATTCCAAAATTCTTTGATCATCCATTACAAGACACTAGCATCAGTATGATTTACAAAACCTACTTATTGTACCAATTACAACCCTTTCTTCAATCTTGCCATTGAAGAACATGCAATTTTTATAATCTTACTACCAATTAACTAATTGTAGTAATTGTTGGTCTAAATCCAATAGAATTTAAGCATTACATATCATAGTTAATTTCATTGAATTTGTCAAAACATTTTTTTTGAAAAATTGAGCTTTCATGTCTTCCTTTAAGTTTCATTTCTTCCTTATGATTGTAGTCATTTAGAAATATCAAGTAACAAATTTACTTAATAAGATCAAGTAACAGATTACTTTGCGATCTTAAATGTAACTTAATATGTCGGATTTCATGACTCTTAGTCATTTCTCTCGTACATAGGTCCATCACTGCTTCTTCGTAGTTCGTAGGTATATCTTGTTCCATTAACATGACTAGTGAATCAACAATATAATTCTGCAAATGATAGAATGTATTTTTGAATCATGTGTTCTTTAGTAAAAGAGCTAATTGAAACATTGTGATCATCATCATTAGTTTGTCCTCTATTTTTAGTGTTCAGCTTGCGGAATGATGCATCCAAAATTGAAGCATATCTAGCTCTTGTTTTTGCATAAGTAGAGTAGGTTTAGTATTTCATTGCGTTTGCATGTACCTTTTGTCCTTATTTCAACAAGATCCCGATTTACTGAGTCCTTTGTGAACATATCAATTTTGGGATAGTCATATTATGCAGTAATATGATATTTCTAAGTGATAAATGTCATTTAATTGATTTTTCCTCGCATACGGGAGAATAGCAAACATGGAGGAAGACTACATACACTTTAACAAGCACTAGTACGGGCGGAGCTTGCCCGTACCATCCACCCGTACCATGTGTCAGAGCCTACGCCTCGTCAAATACTCTCACCTCGCAAAGAAGGATCTGAGATCCGTCATTCACAGAAACCACCAGCCTCGAAATACCATGGCAGTGAGGGATATGGAGGAAGAACTAGGATAAGGGAAAATCCTTGCTGCTCTGCGGATCATCGGAGAACATCACATAATCCACCTCATCATCAATCATTGCATCTCCATCACCATTACCATTCCCCTCTTGCATACTTTAGATCTTGTTGTAATTCCAAATACAATTATGGTTTGCACTAGATTTATCTTCATACTTTTATCTATCCATTTGAATATGATGATGTTGTTGATTGTTTCCATGTGTGAGTAGTTCCCTTTGTTCTTGGGGAGATGGAGAAACAATAGCATTATTATGAAATGAAATAAAGATGATCCATTACTTCGGGCCATGATCCATTGATCTATGATGTTGTGTTTGTTCTCTCTCTTTAGATGGTATGTGTAGTCGGCCACATATCATTTGCCTCTGGGTCTAAAGAGAGGCTGATACCCTTGGGACATGTATGGGAGTATGTCTAGTGCCAAGTGGTGATAATAATTATTGGCTTATAACCTGCACGGTCAAAGGGGGAATTAAGAGAGACTCACTAAGCTTATTACGATATCCATGGGGAAACCCCTTAATTGTGGTGGTCTATATGAGTGATCGCTCTCAGGCATCGCAATGGTTGTTTAGAGGTGACATCATTACTTTACTCAAGAAAGCGATTTCCCACAAGTCTTGTAGTGAACATCTTATTATTGAGCACACATATCATGACGAAAGAAATATGTTATCCTGATTACGATTAATTACTCCATGCTAGCGGTGTATCCTAAATCCCCGAGAATATTTTAGCCTTATTGAGTTCCAACACCATACTCCAACGCTTTCTTTACTTGTTTTAGTTTACTTGTTTTATTACTTTCTTATACCTAAACACAAAACCTTTCAAACACCCTTTACTTGAGATCAAAGGCAGCTTACAAGTATCCTTTGATAGATAGTGACGAGGGGCATAATGAGCTAAACCAAAAAGCTCTCTGTGGGTTCGATACTCTTATTTTGAAACTAGCTACAATTGATATGTGTACTTGCAGTCATCACGGAACATATTTGTTGCGCCACTCGACCGTTGAAGGTAAGGTCAAATATCATCTAAAGAAGATATATTACCCATGTTTGCACATTGCAACATGATCGAATTAGACACCGAAGCTTCACAATTCGTTGAAGGAAAGGTAAAAGCCAAAGGATGTTGGTAAGCCAATTCTCCCTTGAACTTTTGGTGGGTCTTCCTACTATGGCCTCTATGATGTAGGAACAACTGTTAATGTAATCCCTTATAAGTTTTCTTAAAAAATCAAAATGAACTTCTCCCAGCCGAATTACAGGACAACGATATGATAGTAATGTTAGCTGATAAGACACTCAGAATTCCTAGGAGGTAGTGAGAGATGTTCCAATCTATATTGGACCTTACAAATACCCTATTGATTTTGTGCTTGTTGATATGCCTACTGGTCTCTATTGTCCAATTATTTTTGGGAGAGCTTTTCTGAACAATGCAGGAGCAAACTTTGACTGCAAGGAAGAAACTGTATCTCTCAAGTTTGGTGAACATAAAATGAATTTCCAAATCTCCAAGTTTGATCATATGCCAACTATTTATGAGTTTGATGAATGTGAGTATGAGCAAGAAGAAGAGGGTAACATCACTAGTCTTGCCATTGTATTTATTGAAAATCTCAATGATAGTTTATTAAGAAGCTTAGTTGATAATGATAATATTCCTAAAGATATAGATAAAATGGAAACTGATAATTATCTTGATTCAACCCTTGCGGTTGATCCTGAAATGAACCAAATATATGAGATACCTATGAGAAAAGGGGATAAGGCACTTCCACCTCATACACTCAAATCCCTTCCCAAAGAATTAAAATACAGCTTCCTTGGTGAAATTAACAAATATCCTATTATTGTAAGTTCTAATCTTGCATAAAAATATGAGGAGAATTTAATGGTGGTCTTGAGGATGCATAGGAAGGCCCTTGGATATTCAATTGATCACTTGAAAGGGATTAGCCCCTCGATAGCCACCCATAGGATATTTATGGAAGAATGAGCTCAGCCAATTGCACACTTTCAAAAGAGACTTAAAGCTCATATGAAGGGGGAGGTAAGAAAATTGGTAATACGTTTACTTGATGTAGGAATAATATTTCACGTGGAAGAAAGCGAATGGGTGAGTCCCATTCATTGTGTTCCAAAGAAAGGTGGGGTTCACTATGGTTCCAAATAAACATCATGAGTTGGTTCTAACTCGTACAGTGATTGGTCATATGATGTGCATCTGACTATAGGAAACTTAATAAAGAGACTAGAAAGGATCATTACCCTCTACCATTTATAGATCAAACTTTAGAAAAGATTGCGTTGCATTCTCATTTTTGTTATATAGATGGTTACTCTGGTTTTTCTCAAATAGTCGTACATCCTGATGACCAACTTAAGACCACTTTCACTTGTCCTTTCGGTTTATATGCTTATCGTCATATGCCTTTTAGCCTTTGTAACGCTCCTGCCACTTTCTAAAGATGTACGACTGCCATACTTGTTGATTATGTTGAAAATATTATGGAAGTATTCATGGATGATTTTCTAGTCTATAGAACTTTGTTTAACCATTGTCTTCATAATCTTCATAAAGTTTTGCAGAGATGCGAGGATACTAACCTAGTATTGAACTGGGAGAAGTGTCACTTCATGGTTCAACAAGGTACTTGGCCATAAAATTTCGGGTGAGGGCATTGAAGTCGACAAAGCAAAGGTAGAAGCAATAGAAAGACTTCCTCCTCCTTATGATGTAAAAGGTATCAGGAGTTTCTTAGGTCACGCTGGATTCTATAGAAGGTTTATTAAGAACTTATCTAAGACTACTAGACCTTTAACTAATCTCTTATAGAGGGGAGTTTTTTTAATTTTGATGAAAACTGTCTAATTGCTTTCACAATATTATAGCAAGCTCTTCTAGATGCCCCTGTTATTAAACCACCTTATTGGAAGAAACGTTTTGACTTGTTCTGTGAGGCTATTCATGAAGCAGTGGGGGCCGTTCTTTGCCAGCATGATGGTGATGAACTCAATATCATTCATCATGCCAGTCGCACCTTAAATGGCGCCCAAAATAATTATCACATGGCATAAAAGGAACTATTTGTTGTTGTTTTCTCCTATAGTAAGTTTAGATCTTACATAAGTGATTCGAAAGTAAGAGTGTATACTGATCATGTTGGCTTGAAAGGACTGATGTTACTCCTAGAATGATTCGTTGGACTTTGCTTTTGCAAGAATTTGATTTGTAGATCCTTCAAAGAAGAGAAGGACAAGTTGACACCTCGATGGGTATTGAAGAGACCGAATGGCCGAGAAGGTTTCATCTATTTGTATACCATCACGGACTATCCATTTGAAAAGAAAGTTTTTTGTTTCTCTTTGCAATGGTTTTAGCAATTTCTTGCGACCAACGTTGTTCAAAGAGAAGAAAAATAAGTTAATTCAAGATATCAAGGGAGAGAAAATGTCGAGGTAAAACTCATTACCATCGGACATGTAAGGTAATCAAAACCTTACTTTTCTATGTTCTAATTGTTATTTGACATTTTCAGTTTGCATTTTTGGACTCCTTATGTTTTTCTAAAGATGTTGGCAGTTTCACGAGATTGTTACGAGCGGGCGATATGGACGCACCCGTCCATACCACTGGTCGTTAAACATGCAATACCCCTTCCTTTATTTTGTTTGATTTTCCGTAGTATGGTACGTCTGGACCATATGTTCGCGCGTGCCCATACCACTGGTCATTAATAACTTTGTTTTTCTCGTTCGTTTTCTTAGCTTTTGCTTCGAAAAGAAAAAAACTTTTACCGGCATTGAAAAGGACGGTAGTTGTTAGTACGGCCAGACCGTAAGGGCAACACATGCCCGTACCGACTAGTCGATAAGTTTCATATCGCCATCGGGCGGGTGGATTTTTGGAATTACACCGGGTACGGGCGCCGCCTGTACCACTGATCGTTACCAACCCTAATTCTTACTTTTTATTTTATTGCTTTCCTAATTTGTTGGGATTATTTCATGGTTGACCTTTTTATCTCTAGAACGAGTTTTCCCCTATGTCTAACCTTTCATGAGCCTTTCCAAAGGTCTCTTTTTCCTCTCTTGGTGAATAGATCTTCCCCATGTTTCTTCTTCCCCTCAAGAACCTCGCAGCCATGTCCTGCCCTTGGAACATCATGCAAGCCAAGGAGGACTGCTGAGGATCTTCTTCCAATATCACAAGGGATGCCAAGGAAATAGCAGCCAAGAATGAGAAAGAGGAGGAAGTCTAGGGCAGTCAGCTAGGATTCGAGGGTGGATTCAAGTTGATGGAAATGGTCAAGGATGGGCGCACAATGTTAAACCTCATGGTGGTTCAAGAAGGCGATTTTGAAGAGGTTCAACTCCATCCCAAGGGAGATGGAGAGTCCTACCTGTAAGGTATGAAGCAACAAGGAGAGGAGATCCAAGCCTCTTTAGACCAACTTTATTGTCGTATCAAGAAAGTTGAGGTAAAGTCTCCAGGATCATCTAAACACATTGAACGGTTGCGCCACTATCTATATAAGATGGATCTGAAGATAATAAAAGGATTAGACGCCAACCTCGACATCATCCTCCGGTCCATCAAAACACAAAAGTGTACAATTGAGATGTATAAGGCACATGTGGCAAAGTTGGAAACAATTAGCGAACAATGTCGAATCTGCATCATGATCCTAGAAGCAACAAACAAGATGCTGTGTGCAAGCCTCTATAGTTTCATGACTTCTTCTCTAAACTAAGGGAACTCCACAGTATTGAATAATTGTGAGGGATTATTTGATCTCACCGGCTTGATTCCAAGCTTGGGGATCTATGACACCTTGAAATATATCTTATATTTTTAGCATGTTTACTTTTCTGCATGCATATTAGTTCGTGATTTTAGTTTCTGCATTAGTTGCATCATCTTCAACCTCCTTTGGTTAAAGAAAATAATTATATCCATTGAGTTATGAGACTTTATAATATTTGAAGTTATCTTTGATTCATGATTATTGTATTAGATGTATGAATTAGGTTGAGTACTATGATACTTGTACCACTGTTATGATTTTAGGTCTTCCACACCAATAAAGTATTGATAAATTATGAGAAGAAATCCTTGATAGCATGTTATAATCAGAAGTTTGAACAAAAAATAGCCATAAAGGGTATTAACATGATCTACTATTGTTTAACAAAAAGAGAAATGCTTTGTTATCAAAGAGTTCCAAAAAATAAAAAAATATATAAAGAGGTATAAGATTGAAAAAAGTTACCCAAGCAATGATAATCATTTATTCATTACTCAAAACAAGTGCTCAACTAATTAAACTTGGTGATTCTATAATATGCCAAACTATAAAAACTTCTTATAACTTATTGATACGAAAGGTGTGGAAGCCTCTAAGTCATGTAATGTGTAAAGGTGTGATATAACTCATAATGAAGTTCAATATCCGATATTATAATTCAGTTTCAATTTTTGCCTCATTTATTATAATGACTCATGCCTCATGAACATGATGAACTTGTCCATAAGTCACCATCTTGCTCGGAGACGAGCAAGAGTCTAGCTTGGGGGGAGTTGATGAGTCCTAAATTGAAGCATGTTTACCTCTTGTTTTTGCATAAGTAGAGTAGGATTTTTAGTATTTTACTGCGCTTGCGCGTACCTTTTGTCCTTGTTTCAACAGGATCCTGATTTACTGAGTCCTTTGTGAGTATATCAATTGGGTATGTCATATTATATAGTAATATGATATTTCTAAGTGATAAATGTCATTTAATTGATTTTTCCTCGCACCTGGGAGAATAGCAAACATGGAGGAAGGCTATAGACAGTTTAACGAGTACTGGTACTAGCTGAGCTTGCCCGTACCATCCGCTCGTACCATTTGTCAGACTGTCTGCCTCTTCAAATACACTCACCTCGTGAAGACGGATCTGAGTTCCGACATTCAGAGAAACCACCACCCTCGAAATACCACACCAGAGAGGGATGTGGAGCAGGAAGTAGGAGAAGGGAAAATCCTTGCTGCTCTATGGATCATCAGAGGACATCACATCATCCACCTCATCAACCATTCCCCTCTTCCATACTTTAGGTCTTGCTGTAATTCCAAATACAATTATGGTTTGCACTAGATTTATCTTCATACTTTTATTCATCCATTTGAATATATTGATGTTGTTGGTTGCTTCCATGTGTGAGTAGTTCTCTTTGTTATTGGGGAGATGGATAAACCATAACATTATTATAAAATGAAATAAACATGATCTATTACTTTGGTCCATGATCCATTGATCTATGATGTTGTGTTTGATCTCTCTCTTTAGATGGTATGTGTAGTCGGCCACATATCATTTGCCTCTGGTTCTAAAGAGAGGGTGATACCCTTGGCATGTGTATGGGAGTATGTATATCCAAGTGGTGATAGTAAACATTGGCTTATAACCTACATGGTCAAATGGGGAATTAAGAGAGACTCACTAAGCTTATTACGATATCCATGGGAAAACCCCTAATTGTGGTGGCCTGTATGAGTCATTGCTCTCAGGCATCACTGTGGTTATTTAGAAGTGACCTCATTACCTGACTCAAGAAAGCGATTTCCCACGATTTTTGTAGTGAACATCTTATTATTGAGCCCTCTCCACACATATCATGACGAAACAAATAGGTTATCCTAATTCTAATTAATTACTCGATGGTAGCGGTGTATCCTAAATCCCCAAGAATGTTTTAGCCTTATTGAGTTCCAACACCATTCTCCAACACTTCCTTTACTTGTTTTATTACTTTCTTGCACCCAAACACAAAACCTTTCAAACACCCTTTACTTGAGATCAAAGGCATCTTACAAGTATCCTTTGATAGATAGTGATGAGGGGCATAAAGACTTAAACCAAATAGCTCTCTGTGGGTTTGATACTCTTATTTTGAAACTAGCTACAATTGATCTATGCACTTGCAGTTATCACGAAATATATTAGGTTGCACCACTCGACCGTTGAAGGTAAGGTCAAATACCTTGTTTGAGTTTTCACTCTCTTCCACTAACACTTTCTATGAAAAAACACTTTCTCGAGAAAGTACCATGATAGACAACACAAGCATTGCCTTATTTAGTTTCCTAAGAATACACTACACATATTTACTTATTCAACATGACTTTAAAATATTGAAATCTTTAGAAACTCAAACATGCCATAACTCTTATGCTGTTGTTTCCACAAATCTTTATATGGTTTCCTATTCCTAAAGTGAGAGTTTTTGTTGTTTTGATCTACAACTCTGATGATAGCAATAACCTGGTAAGAGATAATTTCTGGACCATATGTATCTAATACCATATGATTACGATGTAGTAGTTGTATCAATACACTTTGAAATCATCGCAATTTGTGAAGACACCTTTCACAAGTCCATATGCCAAAAAAATCAACTTGAATACTTAGTAATTTGATCAAACCTTAGAGACTTTGTATTCTTGTAAATTCCATATCCAACTAATACCGATAGTTACTGAATATTTCAAATGATTTCAGACACATGCTTCATTTGGTAAATACTCACTTTCACCCAAATCAACAATCAATTTTACGAAATAATGATATCCACCATTTTGTCAAAATTCAATACATCATCAAGTATGATATCCAACAATTCTTCGAATAGAACTTTTTACCAGAATACGGAGTTTGTCTTTTTCCTCAATGGGGCATGGTTTTGCATGTATCAAAAAATCAAGTATCTAAAGACTTTACTTTTCATCATATTAAAATATCACATTCACTCGATACCAAGATGAATTTAAACAATAGTGTCATTCATTAATGATGTAATTATGCAACTTTGGATATCTTCTAGCATTCTTATTCTTTATATACTTAAATTATTATCTTCGAGATTGAAATAAGAATAACACATTCATAACCATGATGTGACCATAAACAATTTTATTCATAAAGATCGTTACAGCTGGCTTGTCACAAAATCATATGAATAATCATCTTACTAAAAGCAAGAAAAATTAGTAAAAGTCCACATACTCACTAATGGGAAAATATATTATATCAGAGAAAGGTCTGGAATGCGTTGAAATTATTTCGAGGAGCGCTAGAATTGTTTCAGGGGAAATCGCTGAAATTTGTTTCAGATGTAATATCAGCATTATGCAAGGGGTTTTATGTAAATATTTGTTAATTAAAGTAATAACAGATATTAATATAAATAAATAAAAAATGTTTTTATTTAATGAGAAATTGCATTTAATCTAGTTGAAATTTAATGCAAGTGAGTGGAATGAAAATTCATGTGAGTGGGACGAGTGGAGACTCCACTCACATGAATCAGGGAGATGTGGGGGAACCCACCATGGCCTGGCCATGGCCTTGGGAGCTACCCCTCCCCTATAAAAGGAGGTGGAGACCTCCTCTCATCTTACACCATCCTTATGAATGATCTCTCTCTCCCTCTAGTACTTTCCATGTTATTCAGATTAGCGATAAACATGTTCTCATAGTTTCTCTGGTGAGATCTGCTGCTCTATTGGAGTAAGGGCTTGGAGGTTGTCGAGAAGCTAGACGTGAGCCCAAGCATGGATGTGCTGATAGTTTGTGGTGCTCTACAACTCAACCTTGAGATCGACAAGTGATCGACTAAATTAACAACGGAATCTGATTTCGTAAAAGCTTTCGGTCTTCAAGGGTCAGTTTTCTAAATAATTCCTTACTCGTTACTTGCATGTACTAGATTAGATCTTGGTGTAATTATGCGTTCTTATCGTAGAACTTTTTGTTTTCTATGTTGCGAACCCTTCATAAATTCCCGCTCCACATCCTTCCTAGCAGCCTCTGCTCTTTCGCAAACCTCTTACATTTATCATCTGAAGGGTTTCAGACTGTATTCACAAAGGTGGTCCGGGAAGGATAGATGCCATCATCTAGATAATAACCCATATCATAAGGATTGCCATTAATCACATAGGAAACCTAATGAGCATTGCCTTCTATAAGCCTAGTAAATACAGTAGAGCATTAGGGCACATTGATATCATTGTTTGATCCTCCCATGCAAAAAAAGGAGTGCCAAATCCATAGAAATTGTGATGCAACAGCCTCTGATATGACCATGCACCCCTCCGCATGCCCTTTGAACTGCCCTTTCCAACCAAAAGGACAGTTCTTCCACTCCCAATGCATGTAGTCTATGCTACCTAGTATAGCATCCCAATTGTCTAACAATTGTAATGCTACTTGCCTAGTCTATATAATGCTACTTTCTACATGTCATTTATTGCATAATCATTATATCATGCTCATGTCACCATGCCACCTTGCATTTGAGCATCATATAAAACCCCTTTTGTTTGGTTCTTATCCCATATGCATTTATATTGTATTACTTGTATTTGCCTGTTGATGTATTGTAGTTGGATCTTAATATATTGCTTGATGTCCAAGTTAAGTTGGGGGCATATCTTTTCAAACTCCACCACCTTTCTTTGGCTCTACCTAAATTCCACCATCCCAAGTAATATGAGAAATTGCATTTATCATTGTCCTTTAAATCTAGCTCATAAATAATGAGGTGGGTCCTATCTCTTTGTCTATGCTTCCATACATGCTCTAGTATTGTTTTCACAATATTATGGTGGGAGACACCCTTGCATGCTATGAGTGTGGATCCTTGTTATCATCTTGTCATGATTTTATTGAAGATTGTGTGTATACCTGATTTACAAGACCATACCATCTATAGTGGCTCATGCACACTAACATTTGGTCTTCATTTCAAATATGCCCATCATCTAGATACACTCATGAGAGGAAGATAGAATGGTTCCACAAATTTGTGGTATGCATATGCTAGTGGAGATGTGGTGGTTTTCACCACCACACCACATCTGCATGCATGGCCCATGCAAACTCACCACATTCCATCAACCTCCTACATGTGCTTATGCCTTTCATTCTTCTACATCAACATCTCTACATGTGGCATTACCTCCCTTTATTGTTGGTTTCTACAAGGGGTCCCTCATGTTTAATGGGAGACACCACTTTTTCAAATACAACGTGTCTTGGGTTTCTCCATCTCTATTTTGTTTACCGTATCCCTTTTATTCTTGAAAAATGCCCAAAATGGCTAAGTGGGCATCACCTTTTCTACCCCTTCTATTCCTTGTTTACCTCTATTTTTGACACAAAGATCCTATTTAAATCCCTGTAAAAATTTACAAAAAATATTCGAATGTTAAAAGTGTTTTTGGAAAAGAAACAAACAAAAAATAAAGAAAAACCTAACAACAGAGAAAAAATAGAGAGAAGAAGTTACCAGCCAGAGCAGCCCACCTCCTGTTCCAGGTCTGCATCCACCATCTACCCTGGAAGCCCATGGCCCTTCTTTGATAGATCTCTGAAGAGAAACCTAATGTTGTCGTCTTCCTCTCTGGTCAAGCGCAGCGCATGAGCACCTCCACCCCACCTGCTCCCTTACTTTTCCCTCTCCTTTAATCCACATCCGAGGTAGCCCTGTCGAACACTAGCTTTCTTCCCCTCCTCATTGATGAGTGCATATTTGCATCATGTTTTACATTATTATTTTGCATTGTAGATGTAGGATCTTGGTATTTTACGGTGCTCGCACGCACATTTTATGTCTGTTTTCACTAGGATCAGGACAGATGATGGATCCAATGGATACAATTCTTGGAGCAGTTGTACTGTGGAGAAAAGGAGTCAAAAAAACATAAATCCCTTATTTGAGAAATATTAATAATACCAGAAGAAAACCACAAGAGAACGAAGGAGGCAGAGAGTCCAACGACCAACTATACGACTGGAACGAATTTTTCGGCCGTATAGTTGGCGCCGCCTCCGTCTCGTCAAATAGTTTCACCCCGTGTAACTGGTTCGGAGAGACGACATACAGAACACCCAGAAATTGCAGAAACCTCACCTCCGGAAGGCATCTGGAGGGGGAACTCATCCACCATGGATCCATCTTCGCCTTGCGTAGATCCGGGAAGCTAAGGCATCGATCTTCATTATCAACCGCTGCATCACCACCATATCCATCCATCCCATCTACATCTTGTCTAGATCTTGTTGTAATTTCCATACTCGTTGTGGATTTATACAAGTACTATTCATCTATGATAGATTCCATTTTTATTGCCATGATGTTGATTGCCTCCATGTTTGAGTAGATCATTAGTTCCTGGGGAGATGGAGAAACCCTAGTATGGGATTGAAAAAATATAACGTTTATTATGATATTCATCAATGTGACCATGTGTTAGATTGTCTTCATCTTGATGTTGAGACAAGTCGACCTCTCAATATTTGCCTCTCATGGGGACTTGATGGAGGGAACTAATTGTTGGTAGATGGAGGAGTGTTAGCACTTATAGTGACTATAAAGCTATTGACACTCCTTACGTATCAACTTGGGAAACCGAGGAAACTCATAGAACACTATCCATGCCATGGGATACATCCTACGGGTTTACGTCCCTTAATAGCGCAGTAATTCGGTTGATGTAGATTGCTGACTGCTGTGGTTATGAGGATGATATGAGCAGCGGTTGCTGCCTATTTGTCCAAATACGGAGTTCCTCCCACACATATATAGTTGAGAATGTTCATGATAATAATCTTTACCTTAGCTCCTTATAATGCTAGTGGTGTATCCGCTACTCCTTGTTGATTGGCTGAAAATATATCGAGCTCGTTGGGGAGCCCCAAGAGGAAGGTATGATGAGTACAGCAGCAAGTTTTCCCTCATTTATGAAACCAAGGTTATTGAACCAATAAGAGCAAGGAAACACCTCCAAGGTGTTGTTTCCAACTTGGAATCCTGTACAACACAACCACAGAACTTTGCCCCCAACTTACAGTGAGGTTGTCAATCTCACTGGTTTTGCTAAAAACAAAGGATTAAACATATTGTGTGGAAGATAGTAATTTCTTGCAAAAAGTAAACAGAAAACAGTAAATAGCTTGTATATTGATGGTAAAAGAATGGACCGGGGTCCATAGTTCACTAGAGGTGATTCTCCTTAAGATAGATGACATGTTGGGTGAACAAATTACAGCGGGGCAATTGACAGACACCGAGAAAGCATACATGCATATACTAATCATCTTGACTCCTATGAGATTTGATTGGTCATTACAACATTATACATAGACCGTAATCCAACTGCATCTATGACTAATAATCCACCTTCAGGTTATCATCCGAACCCCCTCCAGTATGAAGTTGCAAGCAACAGATAATTGCATTAAGAAAAGTGTGTAAAATAAACAATATGATTGTTCTATGAACAAAGGATTGCTGTTTTCTCCCTAGTAGCAACATCACATCTAGTACCTTAGAGATTTTTGTCATTTCCCCAGATTCCTAGAGGCATGAACCCACTATCTAGCATAAATACTCCCTCTTGGAGTTGTCAGCATCTACTTGGCCAACATAGCTACTAACAACAGAAAGCATGCAAGATCACAAATAACATTGACATGATAGAATAAATAATCAATCTGAAATAGCATCTCAATATCAATCAGATCCCCGCAAACACAACATGTAGGATATCAAATAGATGATCTTGATCATGAACGGAGCTCACAAGATCTAAACATGGTAGCAAAAAGGAGAAGAACCAACCATCTAGCTACTACATGGACCTGTAGTCCAGAGATGAACTACTCACGCATCACACCTGAGGCAGTCATGGTGATGAAGAACGCCTCCGGGGTGATCTCTCCCCTCTGGCAGGGTGCCAGGAAGAGCTTCAGATCCCTCCCGATCTAGGGATGGAGATGACGGCGGCTACAGACTCTTTCATGGAATTTTGATCGGGTCCATAGGGTTTTCGTCTCGGAGGCAATATATAGGCGAAGGGGCAAGGTCGGTGGAGTACTAGGGGCCCACACCAGGTGGCAATGCGGCTAGGGCTGGCCGCGCCACCCTAGGGTGTGGTCGCCCTGGCTCCCCTATTCGTCTCTCCTCCGGACTCCGTATTCCTTCTAGTGAAATATTGACTTGGGCTTTTGTCCGGTCCAATTCCGAGAATATTTCCTTGCTAGCTTTTCTGAAACCAAAAAAAGTAGAAAACATGCAACTGGCACTATGGCATCTTGTGAATAGGTTAGTTCCAGAAAATGTGTAAAAATACTCCAAAGTGTGGACAAAACATAAGAAAGTAGATATAAAACAAGCATGGAACATCAAAAATTATAGATACGTTTGCAACGTATCAACATCCCCAAGCTTAACTCCTTCTTGTACCGAGTAGGTAAGTGATAAAAAGAATAATTTTTGAGGTGACATGCACCATCATAATCTTGATCAAGGTATTTGTAAAACATTAATAGCTGGGATCATAGTACTTTAACATAGCATGAAAGATATAGTTCTAACAATAAGACATGGCAACTATGTTGTAACATGAAAAGGTACAAACAAAAGATTCATGAATAACAATGCTTTGAAAGATGTTTGTTTGTTTCACATATAGAAAACATAATGAGAATGTGAAGGGAATATGCCCGAGAGGCAATAATAAAGTGGTTATTATCGTACTCCATGTTTATGATAAATGTTTATTTTGCATGCTATAATTTTACTGATTGGAAACGTCAATACATGTGTGTTTAATAAACAAAATACAAAGTTCCTAGTAATGCCTCTCATATAAACTAGCTCGTTGATTAACAAGATGATCAAGGTTTCCTGATCATGGACATTGGATGTTGTTAATAACAAGGTCACAACATTGGTGGAATGATGTGATGAACATTCATCCAAAGTATAGCATTACGATCAAAGTCATTATGTTTATATTGCTATAACATCATACGGAGTAGTCTTAGTCCTTAGACCATGAGATCATGGTAATTGCTAACACCAGAAGAGTATCTTGATAACATCAAACGTCACATCATAACAGGGTGACTATAAAGGTCGGTTCAGTGCTACGAAGGTGTTATGTTGAGGCTCATGGATCAAGAGTGGGATTTTTCTATCCCGATGATGGATAGATATACTCTGGGCCCTCTCGGTGATATCACATTGAAATAGCTTGCAAGTAAGTGATGTGATCACTAGAATGTTATATCACGGGAACGAGAAAAGAGTGCATGTCGGTAACAAGATCAAACTAGGTATTTGGATGCCAATGATCGAATCTCGGACATGTAATATATCGCGAGACAAAGGGATTTAGTTACAACGTTAAAGGTTCACACGATCACAAGAGTCATCGTTGAATATGTGGGAGTCAGTACGGATCTCCAGGTCCCGCTGCTGATTATTGATCAGAGAGGGGTATCGATCATGTCTGCAGTATTCGTGAACCGTAGGGTGACACACTTAAGGGATACCAACACCATTTAGGAGAAAATATGTTTCAGATAAAGATTTAAGAAAGCGCTGGAATCATTTCGATGGAAACCGGAATTGTTTCGGGTGAAATTGCTGAAACTGGTTCTACTGTGATATTGAAATGTTGTAGGGAGTTTTATGTGAATATTTGTTAATTAAAGTAATTAACAAAATTCTGAATAAAATAAATAAAAGTGTTTTATTTAATGAGAACTTGCATTAAATTTAGTGGAAATTTAACGGAGGTGAGTGGAACTATGAGTGGGAGGCTAATTATGTGAGTGGGATCTCCACCCACATGAATGTGGAAGAGGTGGGGGCACCTCCCTTGGCTGCCAGCCATGGTGAGGGGCTGCCCCCCTCTCCCTATAAAAGGCCCCCCACTCCCTCCTCTCATCTTGCACCACCTCCTCGTGAAGGTTCTCTTCTCCCTCTAGTTATCCCCCATGGTCTCGGATTAGCGAGATACATGTTCCCGGTGGATTTATCTGGAAAGGAGTTGCTGCTTCCGCTGCATCGCTGGAGCGAGGAGGCAGAGGTTGTTCGGTGGACCGAACGTGTGTGTGATCACGGATGCACCGCTACTTTGGGTGATGGACTTGATGGTGCTGGACCTGATGGTGCTAGAGCTGCTGGACCTGAAGGACTTCATCACGATCTTGAGATCGGCAAGTGTACGACTACATCCTACACGAGTACCAACTCTTTAACAAAGCTTTGTTTTCTTCGAGGGTAAGTTCTCTATGGATGTATATCCACCCGTTGCTTGTATCTAGTAGATAGATCTTGGCGTATAGTTCCCATCGTAGGAATTTTTTGTTTTCTATGTTGTGAACCAACAGTGGTATCAGAGCCTAATCTATGTGTAGGTGCTTTGCACGGGTAGTACACATATGTTTATATGTGGGCGATGATGATCATGTTATTGCTTCTTTCATGTATTTTGGATATTGGTGGCATAGTGGGATGAAGCGGCCCAGACCAACCTTACATGTCATCGCACATGAGACCGATTCCACGACTGACATGCAACTAGTTTTGCATAAGTGGCTGGTGAGTGTCTGTCTCTCCTACTATAGTCAATATCTGATTTACAACGAGTTTCTAATAAGTTAGTTATCATCGTTGTGGTTCTATGTTTGTAGGTAAGACCGATTTTATCTCTGAAAGCCCTAAGCCACTTAAAACTTGCAATGGATAAATTAGAGGCGTCTAGTTTAGATTGTTGCTGGGCTAGTGTCATGATATGGTAATGTTGTAAGTTGATGTATGGTAGATACCCTTACAACACACCTAACGTGTAAGTTCCATAGACCTTGGCCTTACACACAAAAGGAAAGATAGAGATCATACCACGATGCACATGATGGTGATCAAATGCATGGACCATATCATTCCACTTTACACATATGATGTTTGCACCTTATATTGCTAGTTTGGCGTTTTAGTAGCATTATAAGATGATCCCTCATTTAAATATCAAGATAAAATGTGTTCTTCCTTAAGTATGCATCGTTTTATGGATCGTGTTTCGATACATCACGTGATGATCGGGTGTACTCGACTCTACGCTTTCATACAACGGGTGTAAGACAGTTTTACACACGCGAATACTAAGGTTCTTACTTGGCAAGCCTAGCATGTACAGACATGGCCTCGGAACACGGACCGAAAGGTTAAGCATGAGTCATATAGTTGATGTGATGACCATATTGATGCTCGCCTTTGAAGCTACACCGACTCACATGATGACCGGACTTGGTGTAGTGGATTTGGTTCATGTAATCACCAAAAAGGCATGAGGGATGTCGTTTTTGAGTGGGAGTTCATTTCTAATTTGGATTAGTCGAACTCAATTTATCATAAACTAAATCAAAGTGAATTTGCATAATTTGTTGTAGATATTGCCATCTGTTCACTACCTTATGCTTAGTTTTAATTGAGATAATAGAACTATAGAATTCTGGATATTTACTTTACCAACTGGTATCGTATTGTTTTGAATGTCAATTTAAAGTTTAGAAGTCCTAGTGCAAACTTTCAGCAAACTCTATTTACTCCATGAAGTTTAATAAGTAGTATTAAATCAAGAGTAAGAATTCCAATGTTAGTATCTAAAGTATCATATTTGCCTCCATGATTATTGATATTCAAAAGTTGTTTTAATATCAAGGTTATCTAGGAGCTGAAAGAATTGTTTCAGGAACCATCATGTGTGGAAGATATTGTGATATCTAAAACAATGTTTTTGGTTGCATTATGATAGAGTATAATTCAGCAAAATACATGTTCTCATATTGTATGAGAATTTGTGAAGGATGGAGATGCTAGGCATCCGGATCTCCCAAAAAGGTGTTGGGAACTAACATTATACTCACGATTCTTCCTTATAGGCTATAGTAGCTTGATCATGAAAGTTGTCATGATAAGGATGAATAGAAGATGTGAGTAAAATGTTTACTACACTAATAGATTACTAAAGAACGGATTTTTGAAAGAACACCAAACATTTGATGATGGTGATCCACTTCAAAGTGCAAGTCCAAAGGTATTAGTATTTGACTATATACGCTTTGTACTATGTGTCATGTAAATGACACCACTATTTATGTTGATAGATTCTTTTAAAAGAAAAGGAATTGTTGAAAGAGAATCTATAAAATATTTGGCAGAAAAGAAAAGGTTGGAGATGTCCAACTTAGGTATATAGAAGATATACATGTTATGGCTGTATTCCTTGCTTGTTAAACAATGTGGTTCTTAGGTATTGGATACCAAATTGGTTGGTGTGAAGTGTCATACATAACAACAGTATTCATGAACTACAACGGCCTAAGTAACTAGCAAGAGAATAAGTGATGATGTTCATCGAAAAAAATAAAGTGTTATTGTGTTCTTCGTTGTCGTCAAACCTAATCTTCAAGATTTGTTTTAATAATTGTTATTTTGTTCTGGTATTACGAGAACAATGTTTGTTCAAATAATTACCGTATTCCATAAAGGATGGATGAACTTTTACAAGTCTAGTTGGAGAAATCACATCCATAAACATTATTGCTAAAATGTCGTAAGACAAATGATTGGAAGATCACTTATGAAGTGACATCGTTGTTTGAATTATATTGGAAAGAAAACATGAAGAAACTCCATGTTGATGGATTTTTGGAGTCTTTTGATTTTGATCAATTGACGCTTGTGAAACTTTCCTCGAGATAATTGAAACTTTCTTCATAGGCCAAAGAGGAACGGATGACTAGCTTATTGGAAATTGTGCATGCTGATGTGCTTTCTCCAGAAATTTGAGTGAATATATCTATATATTTACTTAATAAGGAAGAAGTATGAAACATTTGAAAATTGTTCAAAGACTTTCAAGATGAAGTGAAAAATCATTGTAACAAGAAAATAAAAGAGTTTATGATTTGATCATATAGGAAGATATTTGAGTTACAGGTTTAGCAAAACACCTAAGATTTCAGGAATTGTTCCATGAATTTGCATTTCCCGATAAACCATAGGAGTATGGTATGTTCGAGATATCAAATCAAACCTTGTTTGACATGGTAAGATCAAAGGTGTCAT
This sequence comes from Avena insularis, assembly GCA_023614405.1. NCBI lineage: Eukaryota > Viridiplantae > Streptophyta > Magnoliopsida > Poales > Poaceae > Avena > Avena insularis. The sequence goes on from CM042684.1 coordinate 299,911,304, forward strand.
TTATATAACTACCATTATGTTTTAAGGATTAAAGCTTTAGAGACTACTGATGGCTCAATACACGGCGCCCAGAAAAGTGCTTGGTGCGTGGTGTTGATGTAGAGCTCGTTGGGAACCCCAAGAGGAAGGTATGATGAGCACAGCAGCAAGTTTCCCTTAGTTATGAAACCAAGGTTTAATCGAACCAGTAGGAGCAAGGAAACACCTCAAAGGTTTTACTAGCTGAGCTTTGGCAGGGCGCACTACCGGTGCTAGTAGCAACGTGGAGACATGCACAACACAACCACAGAACTTTGTCCCCAACTTGCGATGAGGTTGTCAATCTCACCGTGTTTTGTGGAAAACAAAGGATTAAACGTATCAAATGGAAATAAGTAAAAGTTTGCAGAAAGTAAACACAAAGCAGTAAAAGATTGTAGATTGTATGTAAAAGAAAAGGACCGGGATCCATAGTTCACTAGAGGTGGCTCTCCTTAGATATATAACATGCTGGATAAACAAATTACAGCGGGGCAGTTGACAAACACCGAGAAAGCAATACATGCATATACTAATCATCTTGACTCCTTTGAGACTTGATTGGGCAGTACAACATAATACATAGACCGCCATCCAACTGCATCTATGACTAATAATCCACCTTCAGGTTATCATCCGAACCCCTCTAGTATTAAGTTGCAAGCAACAGATTATTGCTTTACGAACTGCGTGTAAGGTAAACAATACAATTGTTCTATGAACAAAAGATCGTTGTTTTCTCCCAAGTAGCAACAACACATCTATTACCTTAGAGATTTATGTCACTTCCCTAGATTACCAGAGTCCTGAACCCACTATCGAGCATAAATACTAACTCTTGGAGTTGCTAGCATCTACTTGGCCAAGATAGCTACTAACAACAGAAAGCATGCAAGATCTCAAATAACAAAGACATGATAGAATCAATAATCAATCTGAAATAGCATATCAATATCCATCGGATCCCCGCAAACACAACATGTAAGGATTACAAATAGATGATCTTGATCATGAACGGAGCTCACAAGATCTAAACATGAAAGCACAAACGAGGAGAAACCAACCATCTAGCTACTACATGGATCCGTAGTCCAAGGATGAACTACTCACGCATCACACCGGAGGCTTGCATGGTGATGAAGAAGGCCTCCAGGGTGAATTCCCCTCTCCGGTAAGGTGGCGGGAAGAGCTTCAGATCCCCCCCGATCTAGGGATGGAGATGACGGCGGCTATAGACTCTTTCGTGGATTTTTGGTCGGGTACTTAGGGTTTTCGTCCCGAGGGCAACTTATAGGCGGAAGGAGAGGCCGAGGGGGTGCTGGGGTCGGCCAGACCACCCCCTAGCGTGGGCCAGGCCTGGCCACGTGGCCAGGTGGTGTGGCCGGCCCCTGGCCCCTCTCCGTCTCGTATTCTGGCACTTGATCCCTTTCGGAAAAATAGGCACTTTGGCTTTTGTCCCGTCCAATTCCGAGAATATTCATTTTCTGACTTTTGTGGAACCAAAACAACAGAAAAGCAGGCAAATTTGGCATGGTTCTTGTTAATAGGTTAGTCCAAGAAATCATAATAAAAGTACTCCAAAGTTGGAATAAAACACAAGAAAGTGGATAAAACAAAGCATGGAACATCAAAAATTATAGATACATTTGCAATGTATCAACATCCCCAAGCTTAACTCCTGCTCGTCCTCGAGTAGGTAAGTGATAAAAAGAAAGAATTTTTGAGGTGACATGCACCATCGAAGACTTGATCAAATTATTTGCAAAACATTCAAGGCTGGGCATAGTACTTCAATCATAACATGAAAGACAAAGTTCTAGCAATAAGCAAAGAAACTAAGATGCAACATGAAAAGGCACAAACAAAAGATTCATGAATAACATGCTTTGCAAGACGTTTGTTTGTTTCACATAAAGAAAACATAGCATAATAGTATTCAGCTTGTCCCTCAATAGAGTAGCAAATATAAATGCATAGGACACCTTCAAAGTTCATAAGAGTGACTAGATACAATAGTTTCAAACAAGCAATAACAAGTTATGCATCCATCAACTAGTCTTGGGACAATGCACATAGAACTAAGAATGGCCACTATGCTCTCAAAGTAGGTGCATAAAGATAGAAGGTGGAGACTCAATATAATGGTGGAAGAAAGGCCTTTTGTAAAAAGGAAGTAGGGATTCAAGTCTCATAAAGAGCTTCCAAAAATTATGATACTTATAGCTTTCATCTCTCATTGCCCCTATCATAAGCATCTTGAAGTGATTAAGGTTAAAGTGAACAAACTATGGTGTACATGCTTTACGAAGTATAAGTTAGAAATCTCATGTCCCTTGTATACGAGGGCCGCTCCTCATGCTACTCAAGTTTAGTCACCGGTAAGTTCTTGTCATCGTAAGTACATGTGTATCATTGAGAACCACCAACGGGGTACCCCTTGCCCGATGATATGGAAGAACCCCATATCAAAATGACAAGGCAAGCAGACAACGAGCATCTCAGCATTCTTCTTATTTACCATGGGAATATGGTGCTTTTTTCTCTCTTTCCTCTTTTCATAATCTCTCTTTTTTTCTTTTTCTCTTTTTTCTCAATATAGGACTCTTTTTTTATAAGAAGAATGCTTCATAGACAGCTCATTATGGTTACACTTGAAGGGAATATGCCCGAGAGGCAATAATAAAGTGGTTATTATCTTATTCCATGTTTATGATAAATGTTTATTTTGCATGCTATAATTGTATTGATCGGAAACATCAATACATGTGTGTTTAATAAACAAAAAGGGTTCCTAGTTATGCCTCTCTTATAGACTAGCTTGTTGTTTAACAAGATGATCAAGGTTTCCTGATCATGGACATTGGATGTTGTTAATAACAAGGTCACACCATTGGTGGAATGATGTGATGAACATTCATCCAAAGTATAGCATTACGATCAAGTCATTATGTTTATATTGCTATAACATCATACGAAGTAATCTTAGTCCTTATACCATGAGATCATGTTAATTGCTAACACCGGAAGAGTATCTTGATAACATCAAACGTCACACCGTAACAGGGTGACTATAAAGGTGGGTTCAGTGCTACGAAGGTGTTATGTTGAGGCTCATGGATCAAGAGTGGGATTTGTCCATCCTGATGATGGATAGATATACTCTGGGCCCTCTCGATGATATCACATTGAAATAGCTTGCAAGCAAGTGATGTGATCACTAGAATGTTATATCACGGGAACGAGAAAAGAGTGCATGTCGGTAACGATATCAAACTAGGTATGGAGATACCGATGATCGAATCTCGGACATGTAATATATCGCGAGACAAAGGGATTTAGTTACTAGCGTTAAAGGTTCTCACGATCACAGAAGTCATCGTTGAATGTGTAGGAGTCTGTATGGATCTCCAGGTCCCGCTGCTGATTATTGATCGGAGAGGGGTCTCGATCATGTCTGCATTATTCGTGAACCATAGGGTGACACACTTAAGGGATACCGACACCATTTGGAGCAAATATGTATCAGATAAAGATTTAAGAAAGTGCTGGAATTATTTCAATAGACACCAAAATTGTTTCGGGTGAAAATGCTGAAATTGGTTCTGCATGTAATATTGAAATGTTGCAGGGGGTTTTATGTGAATGTTTGTTAATTAAAGTAATTAACAAAATTCTGAATAAAAATAATAAAAGAGTTTTATTAAATGAGAGAGCATTAAATTTGGAGAAATTTAATGCATTTAAAGTGGAGACTTTAAAAGAGAATGTGAAGGGGCAAATTTATGTGGAGGGAGTTACCACCACATGAATGGAGGAGGTGAAGGGTCACCTCCTCCATGCGCCGGCCATGAAGGAGGGGCACCCCCCCTCCTATAAAAGGCCACCCCCTCCTCACTTCTCACACACACCTCCTTGTGAAGGATCTCTCTCCCCCTCTAGTATTATTCCCCCATGGTCTCGGATTAGCGAGATACATGTTCCCGGTGGCTTTATCTGGAAAGGAGTTGCTGCTTCCGCTGCTTTGCTGGAGCGAGGGACGGAGGTTGTCGGGCACCGACGGGCGTGTGTGCGATCATGGATGCATGCCGCTGCGGTGCTGGACTTGGTGGTGCTGGAGCTGGATCTGATGGACGTGCTGGAGCCGGACCTGCTGGACTTCATCACGATCTTGAGATCGGCAAGTGTATGACTACATCAACCACGAGTTCCTACTCATTAACAAAGCTCGTTGTCTATGAGGGTAAGTTCTTGTTGGATGTATGTCCACCCGTTGCTTTGTACCTAGTAGATAGATCTTGGCGTGTAGTTCATACCGTAGGAAATTTTTTGTTTTCTATGCTGCAGATCCAACAGTGGTATCAGAGCATGATCTATGCGTAGGTGCTTTGCACGGGTAGTACACATATGTTTATATGTGGGCGATGATGATCATGTTATTGCATCTTCTATGTATTTTGGATATTGGTGGCATAGTGGGATGAAGCGGCCCGGACCAACCTTACATGTCATCGTACATGAGACCGGTTCCACGACTGACATGCAACTTGTTTTGCATAAGTGGCTGGCAGGTGTCTGTCTCTCCTACTATAGTCAATATCTGATTTACAACGAGTTGCTAATAACTTAGTTATCCTGGTTGTGGTTCATGTTCGTAGGTAAGAACGGTTCTATCTCCGAAAGCTCTAAGCCACGTAAAACTTGCAATTGATAAATTAGAGGCGTCTAGTTTAGATCGTTGCTGGGCTAGTGTCTTGATATGGTATTGTTGTAAGTAGATGTATGATAGATACTCTTACAACACACTCAACGTGTAAGTTCCATAGACCTTGGCCTTACACACAAAGGAATGATAGAGATCATACCACGATGCAAGTGATAGAGATCAAATGCATGGACCATATCATCTCACTTTACACATTAGATGTTAGCATCTTATACTGCTAATTTTGCGCTTTTAGTAGCATTGTAAGATGATCCCTCATTTAAATATCAAGATAAAATGTGTTCTTCCTTAAGTATGCACTGTTCTATGGATCGTGTTTCAAGACATCATGTGATGATCGGGTGTTCTCAACTCTATGCTTTCATGCAACGGGTGTAAGACAGTTTTACACACGCGAATACTAAGGTTCTTACTTGGCGAGCCTAGCATGTACAGACATGGCCTCGGAACACGGACCGAAAGGTTAAGCATGAGTCATATAGTTGATGTGATGACCATATTGATGCTCGCCTTTGAAGCTACACCGACTCACGTGATGATCGGACTTGGTGTAGTGGATTTGGTTCATGTAATCACCAAAAAGGCACGAGGGATGTCGTTTTTGAGTGGGAGTTCATTTCTAATTTGGATTAGTCGAAATCAATTTGTCATAAACTAAATCGGAGTGAATTTGCATAATTTGTTGTAGTCATTCGCATCTGTTCACTACCTTATGCTTAGTTTTTATTTGAGATAATAGAACTATAGAATTCTGGATATTTACTTTACGAACTGGTATCGTATTGTTTTGAATGTCAATTTAAAGTTTATAAGTCCTATTGCAAACTTTCAGCAAACTCTATTTACTCCATGAAGTTTAATAAGTAGTATTAAATCAAGAGTAAGAATTCCAATGTTAGTATCTAAAGTATCATGTTTGCCTCCATGATTATTGATATTCAAAAAGTTGTTTTAATATCAAGATTATATTGGAGCTGAAAATTGTTTGAAACCATCATGTGTGAAAGATATTGTGATATCTGAAACAATGTTTTAGTTGCATTATGATAGAGTATAATTTAGCAAAATACATGTTCTCATATTGTATGAGAATTTGTGAAGGATGGAGATGCTAGGCATCTGAATCTACCAAAAGGGTTTTGGGAACTGATATTATACTCGCGATTCTTCCTTATAGGCTATAGTAGCTTGATCATGAAAGTTGTCATGATAAGGATGAATAGAAGATGTAAGTAAATTGTTTACTACACTAATAGATTACTAAAGAATGGATTTTTGAAAGAACACCAAACATTTGATGATGGTGATCCACTTCAAAGTGCAAGTCCAAAGGTATTAGTATTTGACTATATACGCTTTGTACCATGTGTCATGTTGATGGCACCACTATTGATGTTGATAGATTCTTTTAAAAGAAAAGGAATTGCTGAAAGAAAATCTATAAAATATTTGGCAGAAAATAAAAGGTTGGAGATGTCCAACTTAGGTATATAGAAGATATACATGTTATGGCTATATTACTTGCTTGTTAAACAATGTGGTTCTTAGGTATTGGATACCGGTATTGGATACCGAATTGGTTGGTATGAAGTGTCATACAGGACAACGCAATTCATGAACTACAATGGCCTAAGTAACCAGCAAGAGAATGAGTGATGATGTTCATCGAAAACAAATAAAGTGTTATTGTGTTTTTCGTTGTCATCAAACCAAGCCTTCAAGATTTGTTTAAATAATTGTTATTTTGTTCCGATATCATGAGAACAATGGTTGTTCAAATAATTACCGTATTCCATAAAGGATGGATGAACTTTTACAAGTATAGTTGGAGAAATCACATCCATAAACACTATTGCTAAAATGTCGCAAGACAAATGATTGAAAGATCACTTATGAAGTGACATCGCTGTTTAAATTATATTTGAAAGAAAACATGAAGAAACTCCATGTTGATGGATTTTTGGAGCCTATGATTTTGATCAATTGACGCATGTGAGACTTTCCTCGAGATAATTGAAACTCCGTCCATAGGCCAGAGAGGTACGGATGACTAGCTTATTGGAAATTGTGCATGCTGATGTGCATAGTCCATTATGTGTAGCCATATGCGATGGATCTTTTTGCTTCATATGCTTTCTTCAAAAAAAATTGAGTGAATATATCTGTATATTTACTTAATAAGGAAGAAGTATGAAACATTTGAAAGTTGTTCAAAGACTTTCAAGATGAAGTGGAAAATCATTGTAACAAGAAAATAAAGAGTTTATGATTCGATCATAAAGGAAGATATTTGAGTTACATGTTTAGCAAAAACACCTAAGACTTGAGGAATTGTTCCATGATTTGTGTTTCCCGATAAACCATAGGAGTATGGCATATTCGAGAGATAAAATCAAACCATGTTTGACATGGTAAGATCAAGGGTGTCATTTATAAAATTGCCATTATGTTTTAAAGATTGAAGCTTTAGAGACTACCGCTTTTACACTGAAAAGAGCACCATCGTGATCCATTGAAATGACACCATATGAGTATGGTTTGGGATAAAACCCGAATTGTCTTTTCTTAAATTTTGGTATGCTATGCATAAGTAAAATGTCCCAAAAAATTTGTTGGGAATTTCTCCATAACACCAAAGACAAACGAGTTTGTTACTTGGAACGTCAAGTTTCTTGAGAAGGAATTTTTCGTGAAAAGTTAAGTGGGAGGACAATAGAACTTTGATAAGGTTGTTGAACCTTAGCTATATGTGCTAAGTAGCACAGCGCCGGAAAGTGTCCCGGTGGCGGCCACAATGCTCATGGCTCTCGTGATTACAAAAGGTGTGATCTCGGAGATTAGAGTTCCTATAGAACCGTGTGGGTCGGTAAGAATCAAATAGTAAGATTTGATAAGCAAGTCGTTATTGTTTTGACAATGATGAACCGACTACATGCAAAGAAGCGATGATGGGCCCTGACTCCATAAAATGACTAGAAGTCATAGAATCCGTGATAGTATCCATACACGAGAAAACAAGTTTCTGAACTTGGAAGACCCTCCGGAAAGGCGTGAAGCCTATCGGTCGTGTTTGGATCTATAAAGAAATAAGACATGGATGTTTAACATCTATGAAATAGACAACATGTCGGAAAGAAGTTTACAACAATGTTCAAGGAGTTGACTATGACAAGATTTGATCTTTCATAGCGATATATAGTATTGGCGGATTAATGTAGCAACCACTACATATAATTTGGTATACGGTAGTTGAATAAACAAAACAAGGTTCTTCTAATAGAACGGTAACCTAGGACATGTACATGACATGGTCCGAACGGTTTTGTTAATTCAAAGGGTGTTGAAAGGGCATGTAAACTTCAATAGTTGAAGTAAGCATAGCGGAGTTGGAATCTTCACCATGATGAAACTATTAAAAGAGTTTAAATTCATCGGAGATGATGAAGATGCTTGCATTTGCAAGAAATTAAGTGGGAGCGCTGAGACATATTTCTAATACATTATGTAGAGGACATATTGTTGATTGGAAATGATGTATCTTGTATTGACACAAGTTAAGAATTTCATTAAAATAAGATTTCGATGAAAGACTTGGGCAAACCCGGAATATTAGGCATCAATATCTATATGGATAGATTAAGGCGTTGATATGGTTGTGCCACACATACATATATGATATATTTAAAGGGTTCAATATGGAAACAACAAGAAAGATTCTTGCTGCATGGAAAGGATTGTATCAAAATTCAAGTGTTTCAACACTTGGTGAGTAAAATCACATGAAGATTTTGATCGATTATACCATGATATGTATATATCCAGAATGTCCTATGCTCTAAATGTTATGAGCATATACTAGAATGATTCATAAGATGATCATTGGACAATAGTAAAGATATTCTTATGAGCTTTGGAAGAACTAAGAATATATAATGTATAAGTGACAAATAGTTAAAGGTAGTTCATTGTAAAGTGTTACATTGATACTAGTTTTGTCACAAGATACAAATTAAATTTATCTCAATTTAGACTATGGGTGGCACAATGTAATGGAAAGGATGTTCCATGATGGATTTGGATGAGTTCCAAAGTTGAGACATTGTGACGGATACTACAACAAAAAGGCTAAGTATATGACTGATATAGTAGCAGCAAAGGAGGCCATTTGTGTTAAGTAGTTTGTTATCAAAATAGGTGTGGTTCAAAGTGGGATGATACTATGAAGATATATTGTATGATAATAATATCAACATATTTTAACCCGAACGAACTAAAGGTCTCACCAAAGGACCAAATTTATACAATGCCATCTTATTTGAGAATGAGTGATGCGTAGAGACGCAAAGACATGCAAATACACACGGATCTGAAACTGCCAGATCCGGAGATTATGTTAACCACTAGCAATCGCGTATATGCAACACCAGAAAGTCATAGGTGTTCAATACGCAAAGTTTTTCAAACTAGATTATTGACTCTAGTGCAAGTGGGAGACTGAAGGGAATATGCCCGAGAGGCAATAATAAAGTGGTTATTATCTTATTCCATGTTTATGATAAATGTTTATTTTGCATGCTATAATTGTACTGATTGGAAATGTCAATACATGTGTGTTTAATATACAAAATACAAAGTTCCTAGTAATGCCTCTCATATAAACTAGCTCGTTGATTAACAAGATGATCAAGGTTTCCTGATCATGGACATTGGATGTTGTTAATAACGAGGTCACAACATTGGTGGAATGATATGATGAGTATTCATCCGAAGTATAGCATTACGATCAAAGTAATTATGTTTATATTGCTATAATATCATACAGAGTAGTCTTAGTCCTTAGACCATGAGATCATGTTAATTGCTAACACCGGAAGAGTATCTTGATAACATCAAACGTCACACCGTAACAGGGTGACTATAAAGGTGGGTTCGATTACTGAAGGTGTTATGTTGAGGCTCATGGATCAAGAGTGGGATTTGTCCATCCCGATGATGGATAGATATACTCTGGGCCCTCTCGGTGATATCACATTGAAATAGCTTGCAAGCAAGTGATGTGATCACTAGAATGTTATATCACGGGAACAAGAAAAGAGTGCATGTTTGTAACGAGATCAAACTAGGTATTTGGATGCCAATGATCGAATCTTGGACATGTAATATATCGCGAGACAAAGGGATTTAGTTACAATGTTAAAGGTTCACACGATCACAAGAGTCATCGTTGAATATGTGGGAGTCCGTACAGATCTCTAGGTCCCGCTGCTGATTATTGATCGAAGAGGGGTCTCGATCATGTCTGCATTATTCGCGAACCGTAGGGCGACACACTTAAGGGATACCGACACCATTTAGGAGAAAATATGTTTCATATAAAGATTTAAGAAAGCGCTGGAATCATTTCGATGGAAACCGGAATTGTTTCAGGTGAAATTGCTGAAACTGGTTCTGCATGTGATATTGAAATGTTGCAGGGAGTTTTATGTGAATATTTGTTAATTAAAGTAATTAAGAAATTCTGAATAAAATAAATAAAAGTGTTTTATTTAATGAGAATTTGCATTAAATTTAGTAGAAATTTAATGGAGGTGAGCGGAACTATGAGTGGGAGGCTAATTATGTGAGTGGGATCTCCACCCACATGAATGTGGAAGAGGTGGGGGCACCTCCCTTGGCCGCCGGCCATGGTGAGGGGCTGCCCCCCCCTCTCCCTATAAAAGTCCCCCCACTCCCTCCTCTCATCTTGCACCACCTCCTCGTGAAGGTTCTCTTCTCCCTCTAGTTATTCCCCATGCTCTCGGATTAGCGAGATACATGTTCCCGGTGGCTTTATCTAGAAAGGAGTTGCTTCTTCCGCTGCATCGCTGGAGTGAGGAGGCGGAGGTTGTTCAGTGGACCGAACGCGTGTGCGATCACAGATGCACCGCTACTTTGTGGTGCTGGACTTGATGGTGCTGGACCTGATGGTGCTGGAGCTACTGGACCTGAAGGACTTCATCACGATCTTGAGATCGGCAAGTGTACGACTACATCATCCTCGAGTACCAACTCATTAACAAAGCTTTGTTGTCTTCGAGGGTAAGTTCTCTATGGATGTATATCCACCCGTTGCTTGTGTCTAGTAGATAGATCTTGGTGTATAGTTCCCATCGTAGGAAATTTTTTGTTTTCTATGCTGTGAACCCAATAGAATGGTATTCAGCTTGTCCCTCATAGTGTAGCAAAACATAAATGCATAGGACAGCTTCAAAGTTCATAAGGGTGACTAGATACAAATAGTTTAAGAACAAGCAATATCAAAGTTATGAATCAATCAACAAGTCTTGGGACAATGCACATTAAACTAAGAATGGCCACTATGCTCTCTCAATAGGTGCATAAAGATAGAAGATGGAGACTCAACATAAAAGTAAAAGAAAGGCCCTTCATAGAAGGAAGCAAGGATTCAAGTCTCATAAAGAGATTCCAAAAATTATGGTACTTATTAGCTTTGAGCTCTCATTGCCCCTATCATAAGCATCTTTAGGTGGTTAAGGTTAAAGTGAACAAATATGAGGATATGCTTGAAATCTCATGCCCCTTACTTACGAGTACCGTTCCTCATGCTACTCAAGTTTAGTCACAAGTAAGTTCTTGTCATTGTAAGTACATGTGTATCATAGAGAACCACCAACAGGGTACCCCTTGCCTGATGATACAGAAGAATCCCCATATCAAAATGACAAGGCAAGCAAACAATGAGCATCTCAGCATCCTTTTATTTCCTATTTGCATAGGCTTTTTTTCTTTTTTTCTCTTTTTTCTTTCCTATTTGCATAGGCTTCCTTTTTTATAGAGGATGCTTCATAGATTGCTCACTATGGTTACGCTTTAGGTTTCCACCATGATTAGGCATGGATTAGACCAGCCGCCCAGGCGTTTCTCTAACACATATACGAACTCAATGAGCCTTACAAGCTCCCCGTTCATTTCACACCGCTGGGATCCATAAGCAAAAGAACATGATATAAACTAAATAAAGTGCAATGTTGAAAGCGTTCCCCATGGTAGCATGGTTCTGCTAATTCACAACTTACAAAACGCAACCATATATGCAACATAGATGGGCACAATGGTTCAAGTTTATTAAGTGCAAGAAAAGTAAAGTGTGCCATCAAGTTCGTGAGAGCTTTAATCACTAATTTTCACATAACAAGTTTAATTCGAAAGGTAGATAAAAACATGAATATACTTGGAATAGCAAATGCTAATAGGTAGGTATGGTGGACTCTTTGGAATAACTTGGTTTTATTTGGAGTTGGATGCATGAGTGGAACTCATACTTGGTATGGAGGCTAGCAAAAGACTGGGAGCGACCAACTAAGAGAGCAATAATGGCCATAATCATGCAAAGCGACAAAACATTATTAATTAAAGCATACAGTGATATTACAAGTCGAAAACTAAATGATCATAGAGGCTATGGTGACTTGGTGTAGTCTTAACATGGTGTGAGCATGCGCCAAGTCAACCCAAATAAAGCATCAAAGGAGAATACCACAATATTATGCTTTAATGCTAAAACAACACATGATTCTTTCAAGGCACATTAAGCAATATCAATTATTTGTAACAAGTTACGATACAGCAATAATCACTAAGCATAAAGCCAAAACAATATCAAGCATGACATGATAAAGTCTAAATCACAGTCTAAAACAAGCTCCTTTTATACCACTTAAGCATGAACTATCCTACTCTTTTCCAATCCAAATCAACTTATTTGAAAACTAATGTATGAATGAGGGGGTCCAACCATATTATTCCAGCAAACTAAGCAAACAAAAACTAAAAATGAAAATGAAGACGCTCCAAGAACAACACAATTGTGCATGAAACAATAAAAATGAAGTGTTTGGGAGAAACCTGATATTTTTATTGATGAAGAAGGGGATGCCTTGGGCATCCCCAGGCTTTGATGCTTGTACTTCTTGAATATTTCTTGGGATGACACAGGTGGCATGCCCAAGCTTGAGCTTTTGTCCATACTTCATCTTATCACATTACTCTTCCCTACACTTTAAAATCTCCTTCATACAAAACTTAACACAATCTTCATTAGCAACATTAGTGTACTCAAGATAATAAGTCTTTTGGTTAAGTTTCAACACAAGTAAAACTTTCATTAAAACACAAGATACTATAGCAATTCCTTTAAAAAGTTCAAATGATCAAAGAGAACTCAAAGAGAAAGCGATTAAGAGGCAAATGCAAATAATGGCAGAAATCTGTCAAAACAGACCAGCAGGTAAAAACCAATTTTTTCGAAGACCTTCTGTTGCTCAAATCGAAAAGTGTTGAACTAACGAAAGTTGGATAACAACCTGGGTCAGAAGCAGAAAACATTACAGCTCAATCCGATGTACAGAGATTTTTCACGAATTTTTACAGCGAAGCACAAAAATCTGTTTCGGGACAGCAACTTTCCCAAGCATTACTTCTCTCTCATTAGAGGTTAATCTTGGCACAAAAACCACACAAAAATTATAAGGAGAGCCTATTACTAAAGCAAAAATTTCCAATACTCAACAAAAGATTCCTAACGAAATTTGGGTTATCTCCCAATAACTGCTTTTCTTTAACGCCTTTGAGCTAGGCATAAGAAGCAAAAAGAATCAAGTATTCTAAAATGAAGAAGCATTAAGATCAATACCAGAAAGATCTTCAACAAGGCAAGGTATCTCATCCAAATAAGTTCTAGAGGATCCTCTCTCAATGCTCTTGGGTTCACAATTTCATCAAACAGGTTTTCAGGAACAATCCAATCAAAATTCTTTTCTAAGGCTTCATGCATTCCTACAAGTTTAAAAGGTTTTGGTATTTTAAATTCCTCTCCATTTTAGGTTTGGTTTTATCCATCTTTTCTCGTGTACCAACAACATCTACACATGATCCTAGCATATTAAAATGATCAAAGACTTTTCTGGCTTCCTTAACAACATCATAGAATTCTTTAAGCAAGGTTTCCAGAATAAAATCTCTCTTTTCAGGGTCCTACTTATCTTTAAGTTTAAGAAACATTACTTCCATTATGGGGTTAAGGTTAACAAACCTAGCTTCCAACATGTGAACTAAAGAAGCTGCAGCAATTTCATAATTTGGAGCAAGTTCTGCTAGGGATCTATCCTCAATATCCTCATGCTTGCTAACATGATTAAATAATTCTTCAATATTATCTTTCCAAATTATAGAGCCACTACCTATTGAAAGGTCTTTCAGGGTGAACTTAGGGATCAACATGGTGAGCTAGGAACAAGGTAACAACTATAGATTTTTTTTATGTTTTTGATAAAGGAAGCAAACTAGTATAACTAAATTTTTTTATGTTTTTGATAAAAGAAACAAGCAAATAGAGCAGAAATAAACTAAGCAAAACAAATAAAATAAAGTAAAGAGATTGGTTATGAGGGACTCCCCTTGTGAAGATGTCCTTGACTCCCTAGCAATGGCGCCAGAAAAAGCTGGCTAATTGGCTGAAAATATATCGAGCTCGTTGGGGAACCCCAAGAGGAAGGTATGATGAGTACAGCAGCAAGTTTTCCCTCAGTTATGAAACCAAGGTTATCGAACCAGTAGGAGCAAGGTAATACCTCCAAGGTGTTGTTTCCAACTTGGAATCCTGCATAACACAACCACAGAACTTTGCCCCCAACTTACAGTGAGGTTGTCAATCTCACCAGTTTTGCTGAAAACAAAGGATTAAACGTATTGTGTGGAAGATAGTAATTGCTTGCAGAAAGTAAACAGAAAACAGTAAATAGCTTATAGATTGATGGTAAAAGAATGGATTGGAGTCCATAGTTCACTAGAGGTGATTCTCCTTAAGATAGACGACATGTTGGGTGAACAAATTACAGCGGGGCAATTGATAGACACCGAGAAAGCATGCATGCATATACTAATCATCTTTACTCCTATGAGATTTGATTGGGCATTACAACATTATACATAGACCGTAATCCAACTTCATCTATGACTAATAATCCACCTTCAGGTTATCATCTGAACCCCCTCCAATATTAAGTTACAAGCAACAGATAATTGCATTAAGCAAAGTGTGTAAAGTAAACAATACGATTGTTCTATGAACAAAGGATTACTGTTTTATCCCTAGTAGCAACAACATATCTAGTACCTTAGAGATTTCTGTCACTTCCCCAGATTCCTAGAGGCGTGAACCCACTATCGAACATAAATACTCCCTCTTGGAGTTGTTAGCATCTACTTGGCCAAGATAGCTACTAACAACAGAAAGCATGCAAGATCACAAATAACATAGACATGATAGAATCAATAATCAAACTAAAATAGCATCTCAATATCCATCGGATCCCCGCAAACACAACATGTAGGATTACAAATAGATGATCTTGATCATGAATGGAGCTCACAAGATCTAAACATGGTATCACAAAGGAGAAGAACCAACCATCTAGCTACTACATGGACCCGTAGTCTAGAGATGAACTACTCACGCATCACACCGAAGGCAGTCATGGTGATGAAGAAGGCCTCCATGGTGATCTCTCCCCTCCGGCAGGGTGCCAGGAAGAGCTTCAGATCCCTCCCGATCTAGGGATGGAGATGACGGTGGCTATAGACTCTTTCGTGCAACTTTGATCGGGTCCTTAGGGTTTTCGTCCTGAAGGCAATATATAGGCGAAGGGGCAAGGTCGGTGGAGTACCAGGGGGCCCACACCAGGTGGCAGCACGGCTAGGGCTGGCTGCGCCACCCTAGGGTGTGGCCGCCCTGGCTCCCCTCTTTGTATCCCCTCCAGACTCCTGTATTCCTTCTGGTGAAATATTGACTTGGGCTTTTGTCCGGTCCAATTCCGAGAATAATTCCTTGCTAGCTTTTCTAAAACCAAAAATAGTAGAAAACAGGCAACTGGCACTATGGCATCTTGTTAATAGGTTAGTTCCAAAAAATATCTAAAAATACTTGAAAGTGTGGACAAAACATAAGAAAGTAGATATAAAACAAGCATGGAACATCAAAAATTATAGATACGTTTGCAACGTATCACTCCCTGAGAATGCTTTTCCCCTATTGCAGTTCCAATCTCTCTTACATACGCGATACTTACTTTCTATGTTTAGTTGTTTTACTTTATTTATTGTTACTCTTATACCAAAAACGCAAAAACAAATTTTTACGCAATACTCGCATTTTATCTTATCACTTAGAACTTTATTTAACATTTCTGTTGTAATATTTATTTCAAGAGTTATGAGACTTCAGACTCCTGCTCCCAGTGGGATCGATATCTTTATTTCGAAACTAGCTACAAACGATTTGTGCACTTGCAGTCATCAAGCTATTTTCTAGCGCTGTTGCTGGGGAGCTAAGTGTTGTAGGTCTTTTAGTTTTTGCTTATTTATTTTTGTCTTGCTAAGTTTTATTTTGAGTTATAGGCTTCCACCAACATGATGGAGTTTGAGCATATGACTAGTGCTAACCCACTCAACCACTTTGGGAAGCCCTATGATATTTATAAAAGAGACAACTCCAGTGAGAAGACGAGGGGGTTTGAAATAAATCTTCTACTAGTATTCTACATAAGAAGCAATTTACCGGAGATGAAGAAGATCCTAATCCATATGAGCATATTGCATGTTTCAAAGATATATGTGGCACTTTTCTATTGACAGGATATACCGTTGATGAGGTAAGGGTTAAACTTTTTAGTCAGACTTTGACAAGTATAGCTCTCTCATGGTATAGATCTCAACCCCTGAAGCCACTACTACTTGGGATAATCTAGCCTATGAATTTCTAGCAAAATATTATCCATTATCAAAATCTTTTGGAATCAGGCATCTTATAATGACTTGGAAGAATCGTTCTAACGAAGTACTAGTAAGAGCTTATATTATATTTAAAGATTTACTACGTCTATGTCCGCATCATGATTTGCCTGAATGGTATTTACTACATATCTTTTATGGCGGTCTAATTGAACCTAATAAAATTGAACTAGACTCTTTCACAAAAGGAGCCTTTATGAATATTCCTATACCTAAAGCTTGGGCTTTACTTAATAGAATTCGTGATCATAGAGTTTCATGGAATTTTGGTCTAGGAAGTGAAGGAGGCGTAGAAATAGAACATGATTGTATTCATGACTATAATAAAAAGGGCCATGTTAAAGAATTATCTAAAGAACTTTATTTGGATTAAGATCTTGTGTTGCAAGTTGTTAAATCTTTTACTGAACATATAAAAGCTCCAAAGAAGGGTCCAGTCAAGTATGATCCACCACCCGAACCTAAAAAGAAAAGAGAAGATAAATCAACACTGGCCTCCCTAGAACCAATATATGAAATGCCTTTCCCTAACGCTGCACAAAAGCATATTCTTGAATATGAACATGTCAAATCAATACAGGAGAAGAAGGAAGTGGAAAGCATGCGAGAAGTCGTGGAACATCTGGAAGAAACCAAAGATGAAGAGGTAACCAAGGAAGCAATTATGGCTATGTACGCACATTGTAACATAGTTGAACTTGATGAAGAGACTTCCGTATTGGTTGAAGGTAAAACAAAGGTAAAAGATGTGGGTAAGCCTATTCTTCCCTGCATATTTAAAGAAACCTCGCATTACGGTTTATGTGATCTTGGCAGCGAAGTTAATGTTATATCTTATGACTTATACTTATAAATAAAAGAAGAAATAGAACCGGCTACAATTGAAAATACTGATATGACAATTATGTTAGCCAATAAAACTTTAGAATTCCAATGGGAGTAGTTGAAGATGCAACTGTCACAATTTGCAACAAAAACTTTCCTATCGATTTTGTAGTTGTTGATATGCCAGCTGACACTCTTTGCCCAAATATATTTGGAAGGAACTTTTTGGGTGATATAGGTACCTATGTTAATTTCAAGAAGGAGATTGTGTCTCTTAAGCTTGGGGGAACGGAAAATAAATTCCACTTTTCCAAATTTAAAGACAGGCCTCCACAAATACAAGAAGAAGAGGAAAAGAGAACTATTGAGGAAATGGAGGCTCTCAAGAAGAAGAAATAAATGAAGATCCAAATTATGAAGAGATAGTTATGGAGGACAAGTCCCTGGAAGAATTAGAAGATGAATTTGATTCACTTCCCATTATGGGACCTCCAATTGATGAGGCTTTTGAAGAGCCAGAAAAAGAGAGGGGACGAAGAACTACCACCTCCAGAATTGAAGACCCTACCAGAAAATCTCAAATACAGGTTTTTAGATGATAAAAATAGATTTCCTGCTATTATTAGTGCTAAACTTTCAGGAGAAGAAGAAGAACTCATGAAGATACTTAAGGAGCATTGCAAGGCCTTTGGGTACTCAATGGGTGACTTGAAAGGTATCAGTGCCATGATAGCCGTCCATCGAATATTCATTGAAGAAGGTGCTAAACTAGTTGCAGAATTTAATAGAAGGTTGAAGCCTGAAATGAAAGAAGTGGTAAGAAAAGAAATTGTACGCGTACTAGACGCAGGTATAATCTATTATGTTAAAGAAAGTGAATGTGTAAGTCTTCATTGTGTCCCTAAGAAGGGCGGTTTTACTGTTGTTCCTAATGAAAACAATGAATTGATACCTACTAGAACTATTGTTGGGCATAGGATGTGCATAGACTTTAGAAAATTAAATAAAGAGACTAGGAAAGATCACTATCCATTACTATTCATAGATTAAACTTTAGAAAGGTTAGCAAACCATTCTCATTTTTGCTACTTGGACGGATACTCTAGTTTTTCTCAAATAGTTGTTCATCCTGATGACCAACTTAAAACAACTTTCATTAGTCCTTATGGTTTACATGCTTACCGACATATGCCTTTTGGTTTATGTAATGCTCCAGCTACTTTTCAAAGATACATGACTGCTATTTTTGCGGACTTTATAGAACCTAAAATGGAAGTATTTATGGATGACTTTTCTGTCTATGGAACTTTGTTTACTAGTTGCTTGGATAAACTCAAAAGAGTTTTGCAACATTGTGAAGAAACTAATCTTGTTCTAAACTGGGAGAAATGCCATTTTATGGTCAAAGAAGGTATAGTCCTTGGACACAAGGTATCAGGTAAGGGAATTGAAGTTGATAGAGCTAAGGTTGAGGCAATATAGAGAATGCCACAGCCTAGGGATATTAAAGGTATAAGAAGTTTCCTTGGTCATGTGGGTTTTTATAGAAGGTTCATCAGAAATTTCTCTGGAATATCTAGACCTTTGACTAACCTCCTGCAAAAGGGAATAAGATTTAATTTTGATGATAAGTGTCTTGAAGCCTTTGATAGACTAAAAATGCTTTATTTCATGCTCCCATCATTAAACCACCTATCTGGGATACAACCTTTGACTTAATATGTGAAGCTAGTGATGATGTTGTAGGAGTAACTCTGGGATAACATATTGGTCGTATATTTAATATTATACATCATGCTAGTAGAACTCTTAAGGTGCTCAAAAGAATTACCCTAAGGAAGAAAATGAACTTTTTGCTGTATTTTTCTCTTGTGATAAATTTCGTCGTATATAGTTGATGCAAAGCTAAGAGTTCACACGGATCATGATGGCTTAAAAGAACTCCTTGAAAGGAAATACCATAAGCCAAGACTGGTCCATTGGATTCTTTCACTTCAAGAATTTGAGTTGCAGATTATGCAGAGACAAGAAATAAAGATGTTAGATGCAGTGTACATGATTGCCCAGGAAGATACTAATCTTGTTGAGAGGAACTTTAGTCCTGATGATTTTCGTTTACGAGAATTACTCAATGATTTAAGGTCAATTCCTCCAAAAGAGAAGAAGTCTTTGTTGTTGGAGGAACTTTTCATCCCTGAATAAACAAATGGTAAGTGCAAGGTAAGTGCTCTTACCCAAATAAGTGATTTGTTTTCACAGTTTCTACTTTTGAAAATTCTGCCTTTGAATTCCTTGTGTTTTTCTAAAGCTTTAGAGGGTTTTTACCAACTATACGGGCGGAGCTATACGATCAGAGAGGAAGCTCCTGCCATATAGTTGGTTGTTAAACTCTCTGTATCATCTTCGTGAAATTGTTTTCGCTATTTGAGCCTATTGTTGGAAATATGCCCTAGAGACAAATAGTAATAAGGACTATTATCATATTTCATAAAGTTTATGATTAAGTTTATATCATTCTATGACTGTATTGAGTGGAAACATCAATACATGTGTGATATATAAACAACCAGGGGTTCCCAGTGAAACTCTAGTCACTGGTTCATTGGTCAACAAATGATCAAGTTTCCTGATCATGTGGCATTTGTGCTAGTTGGAAATGGAGTCAACTCATTCTAAGAATGATATGATCAACCAATACCCAACCTAAACATCGTGACCCGATCATGTCACGAAGTTCAAGTTACGATGATTAGAAATGGATCCTCGTAGACTATTCCTTAGACCATGAGGCTATATCAATCATTGTCTCCCGAGAGTGCTTAGATAGCATCAAGCGCCACTTGGTATATAGTGGTAATAAAGGTGTGTTCAGGTACTCAGAGGAAACCGTAGAGGCAATATATGTCAAGAGCGGGATTTGTCTGTCCACGTGATGGAAAGATACTCAAAGGCCAACTCAGAGAAGTTATATCCAATAGCAGCGCAGCGTTTGATTTGATCATAGGGATATCACTTGTCGAAACGAGTCAAGTAGCATTGTTCGATAATGAGATCGAACACTACATGGTGATGTCATTTATCAGATCTCGGGCAATGCAAGTATCAAGAGACAAAGGGAATAAGACACGACCGTCCCGGTTCAAACAACGAAAGATCTTCGTGGAACGCATAGGGGTCACATGGCCATCCAGGTCCCTCTATCGATCATTGGTCCGGGAGTGTCCCGACCATGTCTAGAGTGTTCCTGAACCGTAGGGTATCACGCTTAAGGGTTTGATGATGCTTAGAGAGTGTTTATAGGATCGAAAGAATCACCGAAGAATAGAAGAGAGAAAACCGGAAGGGTTTCGGTAAGTCTGGAGGATGTCTGGAATGGAGGTGGAAGGTGTTCCATAGCCACGGAGATTGAATAATATGTGAATGAATGTTAAATATTGATTTAATCATTTATTCTTAATTATTTAATAAAAGAGAAAATCAATTTAAAGGTCAAAAGGCTTAATGGGCCAATTCTGGAGGGAAGAGGGCCCATTACGGAAAGGCAAGAGGGAGAAGGGCCAGAGGGGTGGCCGGCGCCCTAGTGGGCTAGCCCCGCACCCCCCCACCCCCGCGCGGGGCCCATGGGGGTGGCCGGAGGCACCCCCCCCCCCCTCCTCCTCCTTTAGTCCCACCCCGAGACTTTGAGGGAGGTAGTACCTCCCCTCCCCCTATATATAGTGGGGGTATTTGGCCAGATAAATACACACAATATTCAATAAAGGTCTTCTCACTTTTGAGGAGACCTCCAATTGATATTCTCTCTCTCTCTCTCGTGACCGTGGTCCCAAGTTCGGACTGCGTGAATGAGAGACATCTTCACCGCGGAGCGCCGTCACGCTGCGGGATTCGGATCCAGGAGCTCTACTTCCACAACTATTGCTGGATCGGGGAAGCGGGAATCATCATCAGGCACCGGACGTGTGTAACTCCCCGCGAGATGTCACACTTGAGGCACTCAAGTTGTTGGAGCCACAGGAGCGCAAGGACTTCACCATGACCTTGAGGCCGACTTCGGCTCGTCTGCATCAACCATGCTCTCCTGAGCATTGACAACGCTTTTCAGTCTTCAAGGGTAAGTTCACGAAAAGCTCCTCACATTACGGTATTACTAATACATAGGTCCTGGCAACATCAGGGGTTCAGGGGCGTAGGGTAAAAATTATTGTTTTCATATGCGGAACCCCTGCAGCGGTATCAGAGCTAGTTCTATGCGTAGTAATGCTAGTACGGGTAGAACACATGAGATGTAGGATGTGGGCATTGATCTTTTAGTTGTTACCCTCCCATGTGTACTTGTGTATACCACAGTAATGCTTGATGAAGCGTCCCCCAACCGACTTTACGTGTTCATTCACAAGACTGGTCCACGCTTGACATACAGCTTGTACCGTATAAAGTGGCTTAGGGGGTGTCTGTCTCTCTCGCATTAGTTGGTATGCCATTTGCAACGAAGGGCCCCTAAAGGGTTGTAGTAGAAACAACTACTTGATCAGCGTTGTGCTGAAAGTTTGTAGGTAAGAACGGTTCTTGTGCAAAAGCCCATTCAGCCACGTAAAATATGCAAAGATAAAGTAGAGGCGTCTAACTTTGTTTTGCAGGGGGCGTTGCTTTGTGATATGGTTGTGGCAAAGGTAAAGTGATTTCCTTATGTTACGTAGTAGTAGATAGTCACGGAGGTGATGGACTACCATACCGGAATGACACCGGTACCCTGCTGTCTACGACGCTGGAACCCTGGCGCCGGAATCCAGTGACGACGGATGGAGATCACGACGTGAAGGACCATATCACATCGAATTTACATTCAATGTTATTGTTTGTATATATTATTATGTCCTAGTATTAGATACTCGATGGTAACCTAATAAGATGATCCCTGTTAAACTTAACAATGATTATGTTCCCCCTTAGTGTGCACCACCAAGAAAGTTCTTTGGTATGATGCGACCCACGGTGAGTGGGTGTCAGACATATCTATGTTTGCATACAATGATTGTAAGCCATGTTGCACAGCGAATACACTAAGGTTGAGTTGGCGAGCCTAGCACGTTATAGAGACGTGGCCTCGGAACACGGATGGTCGAAAGATTGAGCACGAGTCGCATGAATGATGTGACCGATGTTTATCGTCCACCCTTGAACCCACATTGATGTCCGTGATGATCGGGGGAGATGTGGGGAAAAGGGGTCGTGTTCTCACTAGGAACCCTTCATGGGATAGGTGTTTCTGAGTGGAGTTATTATTAACTCATTTAATTATAAACTTAGTCTAAATTCCTTTTGCAATTATAAATGTAGAAAAGGTTCTACCCGATGCCACCTTTCCTGTTGACAATTGATTAGTTAGAAGGAGAGAAGCTCAGACTAGACGGATCAAACTTCTCTATGTGGGTTGCGCGTCTCCACGTTCTCCTTAGCGAGAATGACGTGGTCGACTACATACTCGACGAGATGGATTTGGATCAGCCCATTGACCTAGAGACCCTAGAGCAGCAGGAAGACCGTTGTAACCGTTGGGAGATGGCCTCCTTCATTTCAGTTACAATGCGTTTCAGAATGGTCGACAAGTTGTGGCATGTAGTGGGTAATGTCAACCCTCGTACGGTAATGCTACAGCTTAGGACACATTTCGTGGAACAAGCATGCATATGGGAGCATGAGCTGATGGGAGACTTCCTCTCCATTAAGATGGAGGAGAACTCATCACTTGACGGCCACTTGGAGCGCATGCATGATGCGTACATGAGGCATGCATACTTCCTGGATAGCTGGATGATAGGATCTTTTGCAAACGGAGTTGTGTTGCGGTCGCTGCCACCAAGCTACCAAGCACAAGTCAGGACTTACATTATGAGGGGCGATGCGGAATCACTAGAATTCCACAGGTTCATATCACATCTCAGGAATGTGATGGTTGAACTCGTTGTCGCTGAGGTCATCAATGACTAAGGTATATATTTGATATACAATTTTATAAATGTTATAATCTTGCAAACACAATTGCAGTGTTAAGTATATTTGATACTTGTTTTGTTTTACTAAAAACAGGTCCTTCTGCATGAGAGGTGCTTACTGGAGAGGAGGTGGCGTTGCGTGTTGATGGAAAGCATGATGATGATGGCCAACGACACTCTCCCTCAACATTTGTCACTTAGTTTATGTTTTAGGATGATTATTGTAATCAAAAGACTGTGAACTTCTTTAGTGTGTCTCACACTTTGTGAGACGGTTATTCATATCAGTTTGTAACAAACAGTTGTTCCACTTATATGAATGATTTCTATTTGTGTTCATATCTTGTTTGATTATATGTGAATTATCCTTTTTGTTTGAAACGAATTGATAATGCATGAACATTTATAAAATATTGAAATGCCTTAAAATACCCAACTTAATGATATGTTCATTAATGAATGAAACCATTGTTTAAATTCAAAGTTATGTTGATAATATGTGAAAGTCATTCAATTTCTTATCACATATAAATCATGCCTAAGTTTGGAAAAATAACTTGAACACCGTGTATTACTTGAATATAAAGTGTTTAATGAATTGTTAAAAGTAAATACATATTCGATGTATTGTGTTTTAACAAAATGGTGATTATCATTATATGATTATTTAAATGTGTAAAGAAATTTACCAAAGGAAACATGAATATAAAACTATTTGATATGATCAAATTATTTCATCAACAAAGGGTATGAAGGTAAATGAGAATCTAATTACTATAATTTGATCAATAGTAATGAAATTCAACTTTATAAGATTGGCATAAATGGAATTGTGGAATGCAATGTGTTTGAAACGTCAAAATGCAAAGCATCACAATGTGATATTAGATATCAAAGTGGGTGAATAGATGGCACCATATAAATCATTGTAGTGTAGATGTAGAGACCATTAGTTAGAAATAGTTAGCACTCAATTAGAACATATAGTGAACCATTTGAATTCGTGAAAGCGACTCCATATCTGGTATGGATCGTCGTAAAAGTTTTGGGGTTATTCAATATAACCAAAACAATAGCGAATAAGTCCTTGTAGAGTATTCATTGGAAACTTTGAATACAAAATCCATAGCTAAAACCAAAACAAAAACAAAACTAGTATTGCTTGGATTTTGGTGCATTCTTGAGAAAGATCACTTTTAGTGATTTTTCTTGATTATGGAGCAAATGGAAGATAGTGTGAAACACGATGAGGATTCAAAACCCTGCATCAGAGTGTTGAGAAGCGCAAGGGAAAACGTTCCCGAACGATTCTCTTTACAAAGCAAAGAATCAATGATAATGATCATTGTGTTTTCCCATGGTGTTTTCACTACATGAAGTAGGATTCAAAATGTAACCCATATCTTGTATGGAGACATTTGTGAATCATTTGTCATGATTACCAGAATATGACATACCTACGAACTACTAAGGAAATAATGGTAAACTATAATTATGAGAAATCCTAAAAGCAAAATTCACTTGAGATTAGAAAGCAATTCGTTGCTGAATCTCAAAAGTAAAAGGGGTTACTTGGAATTTTCCCAAATGACTGTAAAGCCATAGTGGAAAAAGGGGTTGAATGACAAAAGCACAATTTGTCAAGTATTGGACGAATTCAAATGAATTTGATTCAAGTGTGCTAAATGTCTAGTGGATTTAAAACTAGTAAAAGTACTAGTATCTCATAGTAAATCTCCAAGTTTGATATTTGATCAAAGGATTTTGAAGTTGTTCAGAATAGTGAGTGGATATGCAATTTGCATGATTTTGAGTGGAAGCAATATAAGTCTCAAATTCAAATATGTAGGAACATAGTTTGAGTAAGAGTAGTGACTCATAACCAAATATGTTGGGAACATATTCTGAGTGGGAGCTTATAGGAGTGATTCTTAAGTGTGTTAAGAATAAAAGCGCAAGTACCAATAAATAATGATTTCTAAGGTGTAGAAGTTAATAATAAGTGTATTATAATATTATGTAGTATTCCTTGAGGGATTCTGAAAATGGTTTCAGAATAGAAGTTAATTAAGGAACTAGTCCTTAATAACTCAAGTTAGGAATAGTAGTAAGTTTAACATCAATGGTTGAAAGAAAGAAAGGATGATCATCATCCACTATGTTGAGACATAGGTTCTATCTTTGAAAACCATGATGGTAACTTAACATAATAAATCCAATAAGAAATGTTTAAAATTGATTAAGTTTGAATCACGGAACGTTGAGCTAGGTTTGTCCGCAGTGTCTAATAGAGAACTATAGACATGTTTTCCAAATCCATAAAGGATGACATATCTTAAATTATAAAGGGTTATGTTATAAGGGAATATGTTGGAAACTCCCGTAATACCGATTAAAGTCAAGTAGGAAGCGAGGTGAACAAAAACATCGAAAGTTGCACAGAGTGTACTAGTGTTTCGATGAATGAATTTATAATAATAGAGAATGGTACCATCTAAAGTGTTGTATAATGTTATGGCAGGGCTAGTTCTCTTTTAACATAGAATGATGTGTCCCAAGGCATAGTGCCCATGAGAAAGCCCTCGAGGTTGATCTAAAGTCACTGTAGGCTCCTGGAATCAGGCCTCGTTCTGCTGCCATAGCGACGATGCATACACACAGATGTTATCATGTGATGATAAAGTATTAATGTCAATCAAGCTGACATTAGTAAGTTGCAAAGTATTTGGGACTGTAAAGTACAAGCCCAAGACTCAACCTCTTCCATGAGCAAGCATGTTCAGGGTACCGGATATGGTGCCAATGATTAAGAACAAATGCAGCTAGTGTATTTGTACTCTAGTGCAAGTGGGAGACTGTTGGAAATATGCCCTAGAGACAAATAGTAATAAGGACTATTATCATATTTCATAAAGTTTATGATTAAATTTTATATCATGCTATAACTGTATTGAGTGGAAACATTAATACACGTGTGATATATAAACAACCAGGGGTTCCGGTGAAACTCTAGTCACTGGTTCATTGGTCAACAGATGATCAAGTTTCCTGATCATGTGGCATTTATGCCAGTTGGAAATGGAGTTAACTCATTCTAAGAATGATATGATCAACCAATACCCAACCTAAACATCATGACCCGATCATGTCACGAAGTTCAAGTTATGATGATTAGAAATGGATCCTCGTAGACTATTCCTTAGACCGTGAGGCTATATCAATCACTGTCTCCCGAGAGTGCTTAGATAGCATCAAGCCCCACTTGGTAATACAGTGGTTATAAAGGTGTGTTCAGGTACTCGGAGGAAACCGTAGAGGCAATATATTTCAAGAGCAGGATTTGTCCGTCCAAGTGACGGAAAGATACTCAAGGGCCCACTTGGAGAAGTTATATCCAATAGCTGCGCAGCGTGTGATTTGATCACAGGGATATCACTTGTCGAAACGAGTCAAGTAGCATTGTTCGGTAATGAGATCAAACACAACATGGTGATGTCATTGATCAGATCTCGGGCAATGCAAGTATCAAGAGACAAAGGGAATAAGACATGATCGTCCTGGTTCAAACGACGAAAGATCTTCGTGGAACACATAGGGGTCACATGTCCATCTAGGTCCCTCTATCAATCATTGGTTCGGGAGTGTCCCGACCATGTCTGGAGTGTTCCTGAACCATAGGGTATCACGCTTAAGGGTTTGATGATGCTTAGAGAGTGTTTATAGGACTGGAAGAATCACCGAAGAATAGAAGAGAGAAAACCGAAAGGGTTTCGGTAAGTCCGGAGGATGTCCGGAGTGAAGGCGGAAGGTGTTCCATATCCACGGAGATCGAATAATATGTGAATGAATGTTAAATATTGATTTAATCATTTATTCTTAATTATTTAATAAAAGAGAAAGGTTAAAAGGCTTAATGGGCCAATTCCGGAGGGAAGAGGGCCCATTAGGGAAAGGCAAGAGGGAGAAGGGCCAGAGGGGGTGGCTGGTAACCTAGTGGGCCAGCCCCCCCTCCCCCCGCAGGGCCCATGGGGGTGGCCGGCGGTGCCACCCCTCCCCCTCTGCTCCTCCTTTAGTCCCACCCGGGACTTTGAGGGAGGTAGTACCTCCCCTCCCCCTATATATAGTGGTGTATTTGGCCAGATAAATACACACAATATTCAATAAAGGTCTTCTCACTTTTGGGGAGACCTCCAATTGATATTCTTTCTCTCTCTCATGACTGTGGTCCCAAGTTTAGACTGCGCGAATGAGAGACATCTTCACCACGGAGTGTTGTCGTGCTGCGGGATTCGGATCCAAGAAGATGCTGAGATTCTTATTGTCTGCTTGCCTTGTCATTTTGATATGGGGATTCTTTCGTATCATCGGGCAAGGGGTACCCCGTTGGCGGTTCTCTATGATACGCATGTATTTACTATGACAAGAACTTACCGGTAACTAAATTGAGTAGCATGAGGAGCGGGCCTCGTACTCAAGGGACATGAAATTTCCAGTTTATGGTCTGTCAAGCATATAACTCATATTGGACCTCACTTTCACCTTAACCATTTAAAGATGCTTATGATAGGGGCAATGAGAGCTCAAAGCTAATGAGTACCATACTTTCAGCATTTGGAAGCCTTTCAAACTTTTCAAAACCTTTTCATTTCCTTGTTGAGTCACCACCTATTCTATGAGCACTTTCTTGAGAGCATAGTTATCATTCTTAGTGTAATATGCTTGTCTCAAAATTTGGATTAATTGTGTCATGACTTTGATGCTTGTATCTTTGATATCTTTACTTCTAGTTTCCACTTGAATTTCAGAGGTGCCTTGGCATTTATGTTTGCTCTACAATCAAAGGCAAGCGAGATACCACTCTATCATACCTTTTTATGAGCATTGCAATGTTGCTTATGTTTATGCTTCATGCTATTTATTATTTTTGAGTTGGAATCTCTTCATAGCTTGCAATGACTATTAAGTAAACTTATTTGTATACTCTTTATTATGAATTTCCTAAGTAGTTGATCATATGCTGAGAATATATACATCTTATGAAGCAAATGTGTTCGTGAAAGTTTCTTTTATCGCACTAATTTTTCAACTGAATTGCTTGAGGACAAGCAATAAGCTAAGCTTGGGGGGAGTTGATACGTCCAAAACGTATCTACTTTCCCGAACACTTTTTCTATTGTTTTTCCTCTAAACTTGTGTGATTTGGATACAACTAACACGGATTGGCGTTGTTTTCAGCAGAATTACCTTGGTGTCTAGTTTTTGTGCAGAAAATCAACTATCAGGAAAAATCCCAGAAAATATGCCAAAAATCCTATTTCACCAGAAGACTCACGGAGTCATAAGACGAGACGGAGGAGGGCCACGAGGGGCCCACACCACCTGGCCGCGCGGGCCAGGCCAGGCCGCGCCTGGGGGTGGTGTGGCCGCCTTGGTCACCCCCTTGTCTTCCCTACTCGCCTATAAGTTGCCTCTTGACCTAAAAAACAAGGGGGGGTCGACGTTTTTCCAGAAAGAGTTCTTCTACGCCGCCACCACCAGATTCCGTGATTCAGAACCAGAAACTCAGTTCTGGCACCCTGCCGGGACAGGGAATTGGAGGAGATCATCGCCATCGCTTCTCTATCAACCATCCATGATTCCCCCATCCATGAGTGAGTAATCCCCCATTGTAGGCTATGGGGATGGTAGGGATTGGATGAGATCATTCATGTAATGGCATCAGATTGTTAGGGGATGGTGCTTATTATCTATTATTAGTGCTTTTTAACTTTGTTGCAACTTGTTATGCTTAATGCTTGTCACTAGGGACCGAGTGCCATGATTTCAGATCTGAACATGTTATTGATTCATTATGATAGTATTGTTTATGGTCTTACCTGCAAGTTGTATACACATATTGTTCTCCAGAACCAAAGGCCCCGAAGTGACAATAATCGGGATAACCGGAGGGGATGGCTTTGATGTGAGGATCACATGTGTTCATGGAGTGTTAATGCTTTGCTCCGGTGCTCTATTAAAAGGAGCACCTTAATTGCCAGTAGTTCCCTTGAGGCCCCGCTGCAAATGGTCTGGCAGGCAAAAGATGTTGTGCAAGTTCTCATTGCGAGCACGTATGACTATATATGGAACACGTGCCTTGATTATTTAGTACTTGGATGCTTTATCTTATTTATCTACAAATGCCCTATGTCTTGATTGTTATATGAATTGTCTTGTCCATGCAATGCCCGTCCATCCATCCCTATGCCTACCGCGCTTTAATCCTACTATTTACTGTAATTGTTACTACTGTCTTTACTTTTACTACTGCTATTACTTTGCTATTGCTACTACAAAACTGTTGCTACTGATAAACTGTTGTGAGCAAGATTGTTTCCAGGTGCAGCTGAATTGACAACTCAGTTGTTAAGGCTTATAAATATTCTTTGGCTCCCCTTGTGTCGAATCAATAAATTGGGTTTCACTTCCCTCAAAAATACTGTGATACACCCGCTATACTTATGGGTCATCAAGACTATTTTTTGGCGCCGTTGCTGGGGAGCATAGCTCTATTTATCAAGTTCACTTGGAATCACTATTGTTCGCTGCCATTCATTCATCATGGGTAAGTCTTGTGATGGAAAGGTTCCTATATTACCATCCACTACAAGTAGAGGTACGGTTCTGAACACCTCCGTTGCTCTTGATTCACCATCTGTTATGAGTAAGCTCCTTACACCACCACATACACATGCTACACACACTACTACTACTGCTGAATCTGAAACTTCTGATACTTATGATGCTGCTTCTACTGTGCTTGATAAAAGTGGTTCATTAGGTCCTTTCCTAGATGCTACGATTGCTAGAACTATAGCTGGAAATACTGAAACTCCTAATGAAGATACTACTACACCTGTCAGTTCACCTGAGTCTAGAGAGAGCTATGATATTGAAGATGGTTATATATAGATGACTAATGAATTTATTAAAGAATGTCAAAACACTCATGATAAAAGTGCTATTAAGAGTCTTCTTGAGAAACATACTGTTAGACCTAAATTATCTCCTAATGCTAAGTTTGCTACATCTCCCATAAACATTAAAGATAAGGATTATGATTTCTCTCTTGATTTATCTTACATAACCATTGTTGAGAAAGAACCTTTTGGGGGAACTAAGAATGAAAGTGCTGTAGCACATATGACTGAGCTTTCTACCATGAGTGGTTTATTTTCTGATGATGTTAAGATGCGCACCTAATTTTTTGCTAAATTTTTCCCTTTTTCACTGAAAGGATAAGCTAAAACTTGGTTTAATAATTTACCTCCTGGATCTATTGATAGCCCTGATTGCTTGATTAGTACCTTCCTTCAGAAATATTTCCCTCCTAGTGCTAGACATGCCATTCTGCAGGAACTTTTTGATTTTAAACAGGGAGAAAAAGAGATATTGCCTGAATCATGGGCAAGGTTTTGTGCTTTGATTCATGCACAGGCTGGATGTCCATTACCTAAAAATGAGCTTCTTGATATATATTATAATGGACTAATTGAAGAATCTAGGGCATACCTGGATAGTTGTGCTGATTATGTTTTCAGGAAGAGAACCCCCAAAGAAGCTGAGGAATTAATGGCTAAAATAAGCAAGAATTATGAAGACTGGACTTCATCTGAGCCAACTACACCTGAGTTAACTGTGCCTAAGACAACACCAACACCAAAACCAAAGAAGAGGGGAGTTATTGAACTAAATGATGAAGTGATGAAGGAAGCTAAGAAATGTCTTAAGGAGAAGGGAATTAAAGCTGCAGATGTCAAGAATTTACCTCCTATAGAAGAATTATGTAAGCCAATCTCCCATTCACCCACTATTGAGGTACACTCTCTCCAACATTTTGATGAAGGTGATATTCCTTACTCTAAACCTCCTGATCAATGCTTAGAAAAATTTGATGTTTTTATTGTTAAGCAAGATAATTTTAATAAAAGGGTGCAAAATCATTTAATGGAAAACTCTAGAGCTATTATTGAGTTAAAATATATTGTGGAAAGAACCTCTAATGGTGTTAAAATGCTTGTTAAACATTTCCAAATGGTTCAAACTCAAATTCATTAGCTTATTAAGGTACAAAAAGATTTGCTAGTTAATGCTTCTGAGGAAAAACAAGCTTATGAAATTAGAACTAGAAGCGGTGCTGCAACCCATGATCCTCTACATCCTCATGGGAATCCTAAAAGAATTGAGCAGGATTCTCGGCAAATTGAAAATAGTGGTACTTCTCCTAAGAAAAGGAAAAATAAACATAAAACAATTATAGAACCTTCTGAATCTGCTAAAGATCCTAATAGTATATCTGTCTCTGATGCTGAAACTCAAAGTGGTAATGAGGAAAATGATGATCCTGATAAAGAAAAAGTTGAAGAAGAACCTAAAAGGCACACTAAGAATACTAAATACACTAAAGAAGATTTTGTTGCTAAGAAACATGGTAGTGAAAGGGAGCCTTCGGTCCAAAAACCTATGCCTTTCCCTGATAAGAAACACAAGTCAAAGGAAGATGAACACTAGAACAAGTTTTGTGAGTGGATGAAACCTTTATTTTTGCAAATTCCTTTGACTGATGCTATGCAATTGCCTCCTTATTCAAAGTATACGAAGGATATTGTCTCTAATAAAAGGAAGATCTCTAATGAAGAAATTTCTACTTTGCTTGCCAATTATTCCTTTAATGGTAAGGTTCTAAAGAAACTTGGAGACCCAGGGATTCCAACTATTCCATGCTCTATTAAAAATAGTTATGTTAGAATTTCTTTGTGTGATTTGGGAGCAGGAGTTAGTGTTATGCCTTTTTCTCTCTATAAGAGACTTCAATTGGAAAAACTAATACCAACTGATATATCTTTGCAAATGGCTAATAAATCTATTACTATTCCTGTTGGTATATGTGAGGGTGTACCTGTTCAAGTTGCTCATAATTGCTTGATATTAACTGACTTTGTTGTGCTTGAAATGCCTGAAGATGATAATATGTCTATTATTCTTGGGAGACCTTTTCTTAATACTGCAGGAGCTATTATTAATTGTAATCAAGGAAAGGTGACTTTTAATGTTAATGACAAGGAGCATACTATCTATTTCCCCAAGAAGATTGATAGGACTTATGGTTTAAATTCAATTGAACTTGTTGAGGGCAGCCAAGTTGGAGAAATATATTGTCCCATACCACGAGAAAAATATGAAATTATTATGATTGGGACCATTGCTATCAAGGTTAAGGTAACATAATCATTCAGTGGAATGCATTTGTTTCATATAAAATTGTTTTGGTAACAAGATGATACATTGCAAATGTATCTATAATTTTTGATGTTCAATGCTTAGTTTTATCCACTTTCTTGTGTTTTGTTCCAACTTTGGAGTACTTTTCATATGATTTCTTGGACTAACCTATTAACAAGAGCCACAGTGCCAGTTGCCTGTTTTCTGCTGTTTTTGGTTCCAGGAAAGTCAGAAAATGAATATTCTCGGAATTGGACGGGACAAAAGCCAAAGTGCCTATTTTTCCAGAAGGGATCAAGTGCCAGAATACGAGACGGAGAGGGGCCAGGGGCCGGCCACACCACCTGGCTGCACGGCCAGGCCTAGCCCGCGCCAGGGAGTGGTGTGGTGGCTCCCGGCACCCTCTCGGCCTCTCCTTCCGCCTATAAGTTGCCCTCGGGACAAAAACCCTAAGTACCCGATCAAAAATCCACGAAAGAGTCTGTAGCCGCCGTCATCTCCATCCCTAGATCGGGAGGGATTTGAAGCTCTTCTCGGCACCCTGCCGGAGAGGGGAATTCACCCTGGAGGCCTTCTTCATCACCATGCAAGCCTTCGGTGTGATGCGTGAGTAGTTCATCTTTGGACTACGGCTCCATGTAGTAGCTAGATGGCTAGTTTCTCCTCCTTTGTGCTTCCATGTTTAGATCTTGTGAGCTTCGTTCATGATCAAAATCATCTATTTGTAATCCATACATGTTGTGTTTGCGGTGATCCGATGGATATTGAGATGCTATTTCATATTGATTATTGATTCTATCATGTCTTTGTTATTTGAGATCTTGCATGCTTTCCATTGTTAGTAGCTATCTTGGCCAAGTAGATGCTAGCAACTCCAAGAGTTAGTATTTATGCTCGATAGTGGGTTCATGCCTCTGGTAATCTGGGGAAGTGACAGAAATCTCTAAGGTACTAGATGTGATGTTGCTACTAGGGAGAAAACAACGATCCTTTGTTCATAGAACAATTGTATTGTTTACTTTACACGCAGTTCGTAAAGTAATAATCTGTTGCTTGCAACTTAATACTGGAGGGGGTTCGGATGATAACCTGAAGGTGGATTATTAGTCATAGATGCAGTTGGATGGCGGTCTATGTATTATGTTGTAATGCCCAATCAAGTCTTAGAGGAGTCAAGATGATTAGTATATGCATGTATTGCTTTCTCGGTGTTTGTCAATTGCCCCGCTGTAATTTGTTCACCCAGCATGTTATCTATCTAAGGAGAGCCACCTCTAGTGAACTATGGATCCCGGTCCTTTACTTTACATACAATCTACAATCTTTTACTGCTTTGTGTTTACTTTCTGCAAACTTTTACTTCTTTCCATTCGATACGTTTAATCCTTTGTTTTCCGCAAAACATGGTGAGATTGACAACCTCATCGCAAGTTGGGGACAAAGTTCTGTGGTTGTGTTGTGCAGGTCTCCACGTTGCTACTAGCACCGGTAGTGCGCCCTGCCAAAGCTCAGCTAGTAACACCTTTGGGGTGTTTCCTTGATCCTACTGGTTCGATTAAACCTTGGTCTCATAACTGAGGGAAAACTTGCTGCTGTGCTCATCATACCTTCCTCTTGGGGTTCCCAACGAGCTCTACATCAACCACGAGCCAGCAAAGATTTTTCTGGCACCGTTGCCGGGGAACAAAGAAGAAGCTCCCACGTCAACTACACGCCTTCAAAGATTTTCTAGCGCCGTTGCCGGGGAGTCAAGGACATCTTCACAAGGGGAGTCCCTCATAACCAATCTCTTTACTTTGTTGTTTTTGTTTTGCTTAGTTTCTTTTTGCTTTGTTTGCTTGTTTTGTTCTTCAAAAAACACAAAAAAATTAGTTTTACTAGTTTGTTTTCTTATTTCAATAACACAAAAAAATTAGTTCCTATCTTGAGTTGCCACTATGTCTAGCCTGCTCCAATCACTATGTCACCCGAGGAAATGATTTTCACTTTTAAACTAGGAATTGAGGAAAGTTTTAAGGAAGCTTGGTCTAAAATCTCTGATCTACATGAAAAAACTGAGCCTAAAATGACTCAAAGCTTGTTCCTTAGCAGTTTTACCTTGGGATTGCTCTTTGCTATAGATATGCTTTAGATGCTATTGTGGGAGGAGATTTCCTCCAATGTAATGAGGGTGATTCCATTAATGCTATAAAGAAATTGATCCTCACTTACACTATGCCTAGCCAAACTGATATTTCTTTCGCAAAAATATTTGCTAGGTTGAACACTCTTGAGGCTAGCACTACTAGCTTAGAAAGTTGCTATAATACCCTTAGGGAGCATCACAATTATGTTCCAATAAATTCTGAACCATCAAAGTGGCTCCCTACAGTAAAGATTGAGATAAACACTGAAACTTTTCAAGCCTGTTGCGATATCATGTCTGAATTTTGTCTTATGCCCAAAGATATTTATGAATCTTTGAATCTTTGGGGGATTACTGAAGGAGGAAAAGAAATATCTCTTGCTAATAATGCTACTTATTTCCTATTGGAATAGCTGAAGGAGTGTTTACAAAGATCCTTGGGAAAATGATTTCTACTGATTATCTTATTATTGAATGTGCAGGAAAAGGACAAATTAAACTTGGAAGATCCCTATTAGAACTCCTTGGAGCAATAATAGATGTGGGAAAGGGGTCCATGGACCTTTCTTCTCCACCAAACAATCACATTTTCCCAAAGGTTAAGAATAAAAATAAGAGAGGTAAGGGCAACAAAGTTGGTCTTAATGCTTCTTCATTTGAGAACACTTGATTCTTCCTTTGCTTCTTATGCCTAACTTAAAGGCGTTAAAGAAAAGTACTTGTTGGGAGATAACCCAAGAGTTTTAGATGAGTCTTGGAAGTTATTATCTCTGTAATAACCTCTCCTTATCCTTTTTATTTGCTTTTTGTGCCAAGAGTAACCTCTAATGAGAGTGAAGTAATGATTGAGAAAGTTGCTGTCCCGAAACAGATTTCTGTGCTTCAGCGTAAAAATTCCTGAGAGAGCTCTGTAAGTCCGATTGAGCTGTAAGTTTTTGTGCTTCTTCCCCAGATTGTTATCTAACTTTAGTTTTCTCAACACTTTTTGATTTGAGCAACATAAGGTCTTCGAAAAAAATCGTATTTACCTGCTGGTCTGTTTTGACAGATTTCTGCCATTTTCTGCATTTGCTTCTTGTTGGTTCCTTCTTGAGTTCTTTTGGGAATTGAGCTTTTTGAGGGAAGTGCTACAGTATCTAGTGTTCTAATGGAAGTTTATTTGGTGTTATAACTGAACCTTGAGACTTATTTATCTTAAGTGCACTAACGTTGCTAATGAGATTGTGTGAAGTTTTGTATGAAGGAAAAATTTCAGGTGTATGGAAGGAATGAGTAATGAGATGAAGGATGGACTAAAGCTCAAGCTTGGGGATGCCACGCATATCACCCCAAGAAATATCCAAGAAGTACAAGCGTCAAAGCTTGGGGATGCCCAAGGCATCCCCTTCTTCATCAATAAAAATTCCATGTTTCCTCCAAACACTTCATTTTTATTGTTTCATGCACAGTTGTGTTGTTCTTGGAGCGTCTTCTTTTTCGTTTTCATTTTGGTTTTTCATTTGATTTGTTCTCTTAGTTTGCTGAATAAATTGGTTGGACCTCCTCTTTCATATATTGGTGTTCAAATAGTTTGGTTTGGTTTGGTTTGGAAAAGAGTAGGAAAGCTCATGCTTAAGTGGTAAAGAGAGCTTGTTTTTGACTGTGGCCTATGCTTTGTCATGCCATGCTTGATATTGTTTGGCTTTATGCTTAGTATTCTTTGCTGTAGCATGACTTTTTATAAACAATTTAGATTGCTTAACGTGCCTTGGATGAATCATGCGTTGTTTTAGCATATTAAAGCATAGAATAGTGGTATTCTCCTTTGATGCTTTATTTGGGTTGACTTGGCGCATGCTCACACCATGTTATGTCTATCTCAAGTCACCATAGCCTTTATGATCCTTTAGTTTTCAACTTTTAGTATCACTTTATGCTTTGATCAATGATGTTTTGTCGCTCTGCATGATTATGGCCATTATTGCTCTCTTAGTTTGTCGCTCCCAGTCTTTTGCTAGCCTCCACAACAAAGTATGAGTTCCACTCATGCATCCAACTCCCTAAACCAAGTTATTCCGAAGAGTCCACCATACCTACCTATTAGCTTATGCTATTCCAAGTATATTCATGCTTTTGTTTACCTTCCAAACTAAACTTGTTATGAGAAAACTAGTGATTAAAGCTCTCACGAACTTGATGGCACACTTTACTTTACTTGCCCTTAATAAACTTGAACCATTGTGTCTTCTATGTTGTATATGCTTGCACTTATTTGTTGGGAATTAGCAGAACCATGCTTTCATGGGGAACGCTTTCAACATTGCACTTGGTACTTTTACCTAGTTGATATCATGCTCTTTTGTATATGGATGTCGTCGGTGTGAAATGAAAGGGGAGCTTGTAAGTCCATGGAGTTATGTATATGTGTTAGAGAAACGCCTGGGCCGCTGGTCTAATCCATGCTGACATGGTGGAAACCTGTATCGTAACCATAATGAGCTTTCTATGAAGCATTCTTCTTATAAAAAAAAGAGTCCTATATTGAGAAAAAAGAGAAAAGAAAAAAAAAGATACTATGAAAAGAGGAAAGAGTGAAAAAAGCACCATATTCCCATGGTAAATAAGAAGAATGCTGACATGCTCGTCGTCTGCTTGCCTTGTCATTTTGATATGGGGATTCTTCTGTATCATCGGGCAAGGGGTACCCCGTTGCCGGTTCTCTATGATACACATGTAATTACGATGACAAGAACTTACCGGCGACTAAACTTGAGTAGCATGAGGAGCGGCCCTCGTATACAAGGGACATGAGATTTCTGACTTATACTTCGTCAAGCATGTACACCATAGTTTGTTCACTTTAACCTTAATCACTTCAAGATGCTTATGATAGGGGCAATGAGAGCTAAAAGCTCTAAGTACCATAATTTTTGGAAGCTCTTTATGAGACTTGAATCCCTACTTCCTTTTTAAAAAGGCCTTTCTTCCACCATTATATTGAGTCTCCACCTTCTATC
This sequence comes from Avena insularis, assembly GCA_023614405.1. Classification (NCBI taxonomy): domain Eukaryota; kingdom Viridiplantae; phylum Streptophyta; class Magnoliopsida; order Poales; family Poaceae; genus Avena; species Avena insularis. The sequence goes on from CM042684.1 coordinate 299,949,092, forward strand.
TTTATGCACCTACTTTGAGAGCATAGTGGCCATTCCTAGTTCTATGTGCATTGTCCCAAGACTAGTTGATTGATGCATAACTTGATATTTCTTGCTTTAAACTATTTGTATATAGTCACTATTGTAAACTTTTAAGGTGTCCTTTGCATTTATATTTGCTACTCTATTAGGGACAAGCTGAATGCCATTATGTTATGTTTTCTTTGTGTGAAACAAACAAACGTCTTGCAAAGCATTGTTATTCATGAATCTTTTGTTTGTGCCTTTTCATGTTGCATCATAGTTTCTTTGCTTATTGCTAGAACTTTGTCTTTCATGTTATGATTGAAGTACTATGATCCCAGCTTTGAATGTTTTGCAAATACTTTGATCAAGTCTTTGATGGTGCATGTCACCTCAAAATTTTTTTTTCACTTACCTACTCGAGGACGAGCAGGAGTTAAGCTTGGGGATGTTGATACATTGCAAATGTATCTATAATTTTTGATGTTCCATGCTTAGTTTTATCCACTTTCTTGTGTTTTGTTCCAACTTTGGAGTACTTTTCATATGTTTTCTTGGACTAACCTATTAACAAGAGCCATAGTGCCAGCTGCCTGTTTTCTGCTGTTTTTGGTTCCAGGAAAGTCAGAAAATGAATATTCTCGGAATTGGACGGGACAAAAGCCAAAGTGCCTATTTTTCCGGAAGGGATCAAGTACCAGAATACGAGACGGAGAGGGGCCAGGGGCCGGCCACACCAACTGGCCGCGCGGCCAGGCCTGGCCCGCGCCAGGGGGTGGTGTGGTGGCTCCCGGCAACCCCTCGGCCTCTCCTTCCTCCTATAAGTTGCCCTCGGGACGAAAACCCTAAGTACCCGATCAAAAATCCATGAAATAGTCTGTAGCCGCCGTCATCTCCATCCCTAGATCGGGAGGGATCTGAAGCTCTTCCCGGCACCCTGTCGGAGAGGGGAATTCACCCTGGAGGCCTTCTTCATCACCATGCAAGCCTCCGGTGTGATGCGTCAGTAGTTCATCTTTGGACTACGGATCCATGTAGTAGCTCGATGGCTGGTTTCTCCTCTTTTGTGCTTTCATGTTTAGATCTTGTGAGCTCCGTTCATGATCAAGATCATCTATTTGTAATCCATAAATGTTGTGTTTGCGGTGATCCGATGGATACTGAGATGCTATTTCAGATTGATTATTGATTCTATCATGTCTTTGTTATTTGAGATCTTGCATGCTTTTCGTTGTTAGTAGCTATCTTAGCCAAGTAGATGCTAGCAACTCCAAGAGTTAGTATTTATGCTCGATAGTGGGTTCATGCCTCTTGTAATCTGGGGAAGTGACAGAAATCTCTAAGGTACTATATGTGTTGTTGCTACTAGGGAGAAAACAACGATCCTTTGTTCATAGAACAATTGTATTGTTTACTTTACACGCAGTTCAGAAGAAATAATCATTGCTTGCAACTTAATCTTGGAGGGGGGATGATAACCTGAAGGTGGATTATTAGTCATAGATGCAGTTGGATGGCGGTCTATGTATTATGTTGTAATGCCCAATCAAGTCTCAGAGGAGTCAAGATGATTAGTACATGCATGTATTGCTTTCTCGGTGTTTGTCAATTGCCCCGCTGTAATTTGTTCACCCAGCATGTTATCTATCTAAGGAGAGCCACCTCTAGTGAACTATGGATCCCGGTCCTTTACTTTACATACAATCTACAATCTTTTACTGCTTTGTGTTTACTTTCTGCAAATTTTTACTTCTTTCCATTTGATACGTTTAATCCTTTGTTTTCCGCAAAACACGGTGAGATTGACAACCTCATCGCAAGTTGGGGACAAAGTTATGTGGTTGTGTTGTGCAGGTCTCCATGTTGCTACTAGCACCGGTAGTGCGCCCTGCCAAAGCTCAGCTAGTAACACCTTTGAGGTGTTTCCTTGCTCCTACTGGTTCGATTAAACCTTGGTCTCATAACTGAGGGAAAACATGCTGTTGTGCTCATCATACCTTCCTCTTGGGGTTCCCAACGAGCTCTACATCAACCACGAGCTAGCACAAGACCTGATCAACCTTGTTAACAAAGGGATTTTAATGAACAAAACAATGTTTTCACCATGATTATCTTTGCTTACTTTTAGTTGATCCATTTTAGTTTTTGCTTTCACTTAGTTTACTTTTCTGTTGTTAGTTGCTTGCTTATTAGAGTGTCTTAGAACTTCTGAAGTTTTAGTTTTGTTTTGCTTTTGCATCTTTCTGAAAAAACCTTTGTGTCAGAAAATCATTCATCATTACCTAAAAATTGCTCAAAAATAAAGTGTCTCGAAAATTTCCAGAAAATACATATTAAATTTTTACGTGAAAAAAGGGGCAGAGGAGTACCTGGAGTGACCCAGGGGGGCCACCAGGCAGGCACACCACCTGGTGGCGTGGCCACCCCAGGGGCGCGCCTGGCCATGGTGTGGGCCACCCCTAGCCCTCCACTCACTCTCTCACTTGCCACTGCCTTCTCTCTCCCGAGAAAACATCAGTTCATTGCTCGAAATCGCGTTCTTACTGTTATTGTCCATGATTTTTCGATCTCCTTGCTCAGCCCATCTTTGCTGCTGAAATTTGGAGCATTTGTTCTCCGGTATGTTACTCATCTGCTTGTCCAAGTAGATTTGTGTTTAGTGGTTTATATCTTGAGTATTTTGCTATTGTAGGTGACAGGTTATGTGAGCTTGTAAGCTTGTTCAATGCTTAGAGATATTGTTTTGATGCATGCGTAGGCCTCTTACAAGTCCCTATGAGTAGTTTCCTTCATTATGTATTCACTTTGCAATCACTTGTATAATGGATGTTTAAATTTTAGAATATCAAAGATGAACAACCACACTTTTGGAGAAATATTTGAGAGGTACACACCCAGGAGGGCAAGGCCTTCAAGATCAGCCTCTCAGTTTAGGCCATCATATAATGAAGATCTTATTGCACCACGCTTTGGCAATGAAGGAGATGAGGGAGATGCTCACCCATCTACCTTCCCTTGTTTTACCTTTTTGCAAGCTGCAGGGATCCTCAATGATTTGTTACTACTAGTTCAGAGGGTTGGTCTGACCACTTACATGGAAGATGAGAGTGAGCAATATGCCGTGCTCACCAAAACTTTCGTTGAGAGTTTCGTTTTCACTAACCCCTTATTAGTCAACTGTATCGTTCAAATATCCATTTATGTGGTTGCCACTAAGCATTTCAAAACCATCTATGGAGCACTTTTTACCCATTGTTCAAAGAGTTGAAAGAAGATTATGTGGTATAGTTGATTTCTTGAACTATGGAGGGAATTTGCAACTGGTAAAATCTATTCTATCCTCACTCCCTCTATTTTTTCATGAGTTGTTTGGAGGTACCAATTGCCATCAAGGATCAAATTATAAAATACATGAGACATTGTCTATGGAGAAAGAAGACTGAAGATGTTCAAGCAAAAGGACAAGCTCTGGTGTCTTGGGATAAAATCTGTCGTCCTAAAAATCAGGGGGGTCTAGGGGTGCTAAACCTACAGATTCAAAATACTGCCCTCCTTCTAAAAAACTTGGACAAATTCTACAATCACCATGACATCCCTTGGGTACATGGCGGCAACCAACCAGGTTATCAGCATCATCATCGTGGTGGAGCACAAGGAACCAACGCACGAATACAGAGTTTAGCGACCAGTTTACTATGTAAGTGAGGTCTTGATAGAATCCAAGTAGCGTTACCCGCACTACCAGAAGATAGCTTATGGAGTTTTCCTTGCTTCATGAAAGCTAAGGCATTATATCCAGGAGCACCCCATCACAGTAGTGAGCAAAGCTCCACTGTCCGACATCATCAACAATAGCAACACTACAGGAAGAGTGGCAAAGTGGGGCATTGAACTTGCCACCTTTGAAATCACCTAAAAGAGACAAGACGCTATCAAATCTCAAGCATTAGCGGATTTTATTGCGGATTGGACAGAACTACCAGAAGACACTCATGTACTAGAGCCAGAATATTGGGTCATGCACTTTGACAGATCAAAGCTACTCAATGGCTCAGGGGCTGGTGTACTACTGCAACCACCAACAGGGAAAATTATAGTACGTCCTGCAGATCCACTTCAACGCTACCAATAACATGGTGGAATATGAGGCCCTCATTCACAGACTTCGTGTGGCCAACGATATTGGCGTCAAGCGCAGAGTTTGCTGTGGAGATTCCAACTTGGTTTCCCAGCAGGTGGTTGGCACTTGGAATGCGTGGAACCCTATGATGGTGGCATATCGAGACAAAGTAGACGAGATATCCAAGTGCTTCGATGGCTACGAAGTCAAGTACGTCAAAAGGGAGGACAATAAAGTGGCAGATCTACTTTCAAAGCTTGGATAAGCTCATCAACCAATTCCACCAGGCATTTTTCTAAAGCATTTATGGACTCCATCCGTGAAGGGAGCAGACCCCAACAACCCCGATAGAGTGGACTCATTTGTGAATGCAGTAACAGTGACCTCTCTGGCCTGGATGAAACCATCCATGGACTATCTTCAAGACAGAACTTTCCCCGCCGACAAAGTTGAAAGTCGGCAGATAGTACGCAGAGCAAAAGGCTATGTCATCATTGATGGCCAGCTATACAAAAAGAGTACCATAGGAGTTTTTCTGCGATGCCTCTCCTAGCAGCAATGTATTGATATCCCTAGAGAAATATATCTCGGAGATTGCGAGCATCACACCGCTCCCCGGTCGTTGGTGGCAAAAGCTTTTCGACAAGGATTCTACAAGTTAACTGCCAAGGAAGACATTGACAAGTTGGTACGAACCTGTCTTGGGTGTTAGTTTTATGCATGACAACCAAGTGTTCTAGCTAAAGAATTGCGAATCATACTAATAACTTGGTTGTTTGTAGTCTGGGGGCTTGACATGGTTGGACCTTTGCAAATAACACCTTGTGGATTTACACATCTGCTAGTAGAAGTGGATAAATTCACAAAATGGATTGAAGCTAAACCCATTAGAAAGCTCGATGGGGCAACATCCCTAAAATTTGTCCGGGATTTGGTGGTGATATTTGGTCTCCCACATAGCATCATCATCGACAATGGCAAAAATTTATCTCTTGGAGAAGTTGAGGAGTACTGTCATGAAAAAGGCATCCGCCTTGACCTAGCTTCTATGGCACATCCACAGTCAAATGGGCAAGTTGAATGGGCCAATGGATTAATTCGGCAAGGAATCAAGCCACGCTTAGAGGCACCACTACACAGAGCAGTTGGAGCCTGGGCGGAGGAGTTGACATCTGTGTTGTGGAGTTTATGAACAACACCCAACAGATCCACCGGCTTAACCCCTTTCTTCATGGTTTATGGAGCAGAAGCTATCCTACCATCCGACATCCTCCACGATGCACCAAGAGTCGCTTCCTATGATGAAGATGACGCTGAAGAATCTAGACGCTTATATCTGGACCTACTGGAGGAAGAGCACGTGTTGGCATGCTAGAGATTCGCCATCTACCAGCATAAGCTGTGTGGCTACCATAGTCACCGTGTTAAGCATCGCTCGTTTAAAGAGGGGGATCTGGTGCTTAGACTCAAGTAGGAAAAGTCACACGAATTATCCGTGCCTTGGGAAGGACCGTTTGTCATAAGCAAAGCATTGCTCAATGGTTCCTATTACCTCGTCGATATTCACGAGTTGAAATATAGGCCAAAAAGCACAAGCGCAAACAACGTGACTCTAATAATGATTTCTCGGAAATAGATCAGCCATGGAACATAGCATAACTACATCCCTTTTACACTTAGTGTTGGGTCCGCAGCATAGAAAACAAAAAATTTCCTACGGTGTGAACTACACGCCAAGATCTATCTACTAGGTACAAAGCAACTGGTGGACATACATCCAACGAGAACTTACCCTCGTAGACAACGAGCTTTGTTAACGAGTAGGAACTCCTGGTTGATGTAGTCGTACACTTGTTGATCTCAAGATCGTGATGAAGTCCAGCAGGTCCGGCTCCAGCACGTCCATCAGATCCAGCTCTAGCATCACCAAGTCCAGCACCGCAAAGCAGCGGTGCATCCGTGATCGCACACACGTCCGGTACCCCGACAACCTCCGTCCCTCGCTCCAGCAAAGCAGCGGAAGCAGCAACTCCTTTCCAGATAAAGCCACCGGGAACATGTATCTCGCTAATCCGAGACCATGGGGGAATAATACTAGAGGGGGAGAGAGATCCTTCACAAGGAGGTGTGTGTGAGAAGTGAGGAGGGGGTGGCCTTTTATAGGAGGAGGGGGGTGCCCCTCCTTCATGGCCGGCGCATGGAGGAGGTGACCCTTCACCTCCTCCATTCATGTGGTGGTAACTCCCTCCACATAAATTTGCCCCTTCATATTCTCTTTTAAAGTCTCCACTTTAAATGCATTAAATTTCTCCAAATTTAATGCTCTCTCATTTAATAAAACTCTTTTATTAATTTTATTCAGAATTTTGTTAATTACTTTAATTAACAAACATTCACATAAAACCCCCTGCAACATTTCAAATATTACATGCAGAACCAATTTCAGCAATTTCACCTGAAACAGTTTCGGTGTCTATTGAAATAATTCCAGCGCTTTCTTAAATCTTTATCTGAAACATATTTGCTCCAAATGGTGTCGGTATCCCTTAAGTGTGTCACCCTACGGTTCGCGAATAATGCAGACATGATCGAGACCCCTCTCCGATCAATAATCAGCAGCGGGACCTGGAGATCCATACTGACTCCTACACATTCAACGATGACTTCTGTGATCGTGAGAACCTTTAACGCTAGTAACTAAATCCCTTTGTCCCGCGATATATTACATGTACGAGATTCGATCATCGGTATCTCCATACCTAGTTTGATCTCGTTACTGACATGCACTCTTTTCTCGTTCCCGTGATATAACATTCTAGTGATCACATCACTTGCTTGCAAGCTATTTCAATGTGATATCACCGAGAGGGCCCAGAGTATATCTATCCGTCATCGGGATGGACAAATCCTACTCTTGATCCATGAGTCTCAACATAACACCTTCGTAGCACTGAACCCACCTTTATAGTCGCCCTGTTATGGTGTGACATTTGATGTTATCAAGATACTCTTCCGGTGTTAGCAATTAACATGATCTCATGGTCTAAGGATAAAGATTACTTCGTATGATGTTATAGCAATATAAACATAATGACTTGATCGTAATGCTATACTTCGGATGAATGTTCATCACATCATTCCACCAATGGTGTGACCTTGTTATTAACAAATCCAATGTCCATGATCAGGAAACCTTGATCATCTTGTTAATCAACGAGCTAGTTTATATGAGAGGCATTACCAGGAACTTTGTATTTTGTATATTAAACACACATGTATTGATGTTTCCAATCAGTACAATTATAGCATGCAAAATAAACATTTATCATAAACATGGAATAAGATAATAACCACTTTATTATTGCCTCTCGGGCATATTCCCTTCAGTCTCCCACTTGCACTAGAGTCAATAATCTAGTTTGAAAAACTTTGCGCATTGAACACCTATGGCTTTCTGGTGTTGCATATACGCTATTGCTAGTGGTTAACATAATCTCCGGATGTGACAGTTTCAGATCTGTGTGTATTTGCATATCTTTGCGTCTCTACGCATCACTCATTCTCAAATGAGATGGCATTGTATAAATTTGGTCCTCTGGTGAGACCTTTAGTTCGTTCGGCTCAAAATATGTTGATATTATTGTCACACAATATATCTTCATAGTATTAGCCCACTTTGAACCACACCTAGTTTGATAACAAACTACCTAACACAAATGCCCTCCTTTGCTGCTACTATAGCAGCTATATACTTAGCCTTTTGTTGTAGTATCCGTCACAATATCTCAACTTTGGAACTCGTCCAAATCCATCATGGAACATCCTTTCCATTATATTGTGCCACCCATAGTCTAAATTGAGATAAATTTAATTTGTATCTTGTGACAAAACTAGTATCAATGTAACATTTTACAATGAACTACCTTTAACTATTTGTCACTTATACATGATATATTCTTAGTTCTTCCAAAGCTCATAAGAATATCTTTACTATTGTCCAATGATCATCTTATGAATCATTATGGTATATGCTCATAACATTTAGAGCATAGGACATTCTGGATATATACATATCATGGTATAATCGATCAGAATCTTCATGTGATTTTACTCACCAAGTGTTGAAACACTTGAATCTGAATACAATTCTTTCCATGCAGCAAGAACCTTTCTTGTTGTTTCCATATTGAACCCTTTCAATATCTCATATTGAACCCTTTCAATATCTTATATATGTATGTCTGGCACAACCATATTAGCGCCTTAATCTATCCATATAGATATTGATGCCTAATATTCTGGGTTTGCCCAAGTCTTTCATCGAAATCTTATTTTAATGAAATCCTTAACTTGTGTCAATTCAAGATACATCATTTCCAATCAACAATATGTCCTCTACATAATGTATTAGAAATATGTCTCAGCACTCCCACTTAATTTCTTGCAAATGCAAGCATCTTCATCATCTCTGATGAATTTAAACTCTTTTAACAGTTTCATCATGGTGAAGATTCCAACTCCGCTATGCTTACTTCAACTACTGAAGTTTACATGCCCTTTTAGCACCCTTTGAATTAACAAAACCCTTCGGACCATGTCATGTACATGTCCTAGGTTACCGTTCTATTAGAAGAACCTTGTTTTGTTTATTCAACTACCATATACCAAATTATATGTAGTGGTTGCTACATTAATCCGTCAAGACTATATATCGCTACGAAAGATCATATCTTGTCATAGTCAACTCCTTGAACATTGCCGTAAACTTCTTTCCGACATGTCGACTATTTCGTAGATGTCAAACATCCATGTCTATTTCTTTATAGATCCAAACACGACCGATAGGCTTCACGCCTTTTTGGAGGGTCTTCTAAGTTCAGAAACTTGATTTCTCGTGTATGGATACTATCACGGATTCTATGACTTCTAGTCATTTTATGGAGTCAGGGTCCATCATCGCTTCTTTGCATGTAGTCGGTTCATCATTGTCAAAACAATAATGACTTGCTTATCAAATCTTACTATTTGATTCTTACCGACCCACACGGTTCTATAGGAACTCTAATCTCCGAGATCACACCTTTTGTAATCACGAGAGCCATGAGCATTGTGGCCGCCACCGGGACACTTTCCGGCGCTGCGCTACTTAGCACATATAGCTAAGGTTCAACAACCTTATCAAAGTTCTATTGTCCTCCCACTTAACTTTTCGCGAAAAGTTCCTTCTCAAGAAACTTGATGTTCCAAGTGACAAACTCTTTTGTCCTTGGTGTTATGGAGAAATTCCCAACAAATTCTTTGGGATAACCTACAAAGACGTGCTTATCCGACTTTGGTTGTAAACATTTTACTTATGCATAGCATACCAAAATTTAAGAAAAGACAATTCGGGTTTTATCCCAAACCATAACTCATATGGTGTCATTTCAATGGATCACGATGGTGCTCTTTTCAGTGTAAAAGCGGTAGTCTCTAAAGCTTCAATCCTTAAAACATAATGGCAGTTTTATAAATGACACCCTTGATCTTACCATGTCAAACATGGTTTGATTTTATCTCTCGAATATGCCATACTCCTATGGTTTATCGGGAAACACAAATCATGGAACAATTCCTCAAGTCTTAGGTGTTTTTGCTAAACATGTAACTCAAATATCTTCCTTTATGATCGAATCATAAACTCTTTATTTTCTTGTTACAATGATTTTTCACTTCATCTTGAAAGTCTTTGAACAATTTTCAAATGTTTCATACTTCTTCCTTATTAAGTCAATATACAGATATATTCACTCAAATTTTCGGAGAAAGCATATGAACCAAAAAGATCCATCGCATATGGCTACACATAATGGACTATGCACATCAGCATGCACAATTTCCAATAAGCTAGTCATCCGTTCCTCTCTAGCCTATGGACGGAGTTTCAATTATCTCGAGGAAAGTCTCACATGCGTCAATTGATCAAAATCAAAGACTCCAAAAATCCATCAACATGGAGTTTCTTCATGTTTTCTTTCAAATATAATTTAAACAGCGATGTCACTTCATAAGTGATCTTTCAATCATTTGTCTTGCGACATTTTAGCAATAGTGTTTATGGATGTGATTTCTCCAACTAGACTTGTAAAAGTTCATCCATCCTTTATGGAATACGGTAATTATTTGAACAGCCATTGTTCTCATGATACCGGAACAAAATAACAATTATTTAAACAAATCTTGAAAGCTTGGTTTGATGACAACACAAAAAAAACACTTTATTTGTTTTTGATGAACATCATCACTCATTCTCTTGCTGGTTACTTAGGCCATTTTAGTTCATGAATTGCGTTGTCCTGTATGACACTTCATACCAACCAATTCGGTATCCAATACCGGTATCCAATACCTAAGAACCACATTGTTTAACAAGCAAGGAATATAGCCATAACATGTATATCTTCTATATACCTAAGTTGGACATCTCCAACCTTTTATTTTTTGCCAAATATTTTATAGATTCTCTTTCAGCAATTCTTTTTCTTTTAAAAGAATCTATCAACATCAATAGTGGTGTCATCAACATGACACATGGTACAAAGCGTATATAGTCAAATACTAATAACTTTGGACTTGCACTTTGAAGTGGATCACCATCATCAAATGTTTGGTGTTCTTTCAAAAATCCATTCTTTAGTAATCTATTAGTGTAGTAAACATTTTACTTACATCTTCTATTCATCCTTATCATGACAACTTTCATGATCAAGCTACTATATCTTATAAGGAAGAATCACGAGTATAATATCAGTTCCCAAAACCTTTTTGGTAGCTTCGGATGCCTAACATCTCCATCCTTCACATATTCTCATACAATATGAGAACATGTATTTTGCTAAATTATACTCTATCATAATGCAACCAAACACATTGTTTCAGATATCACAATATCTTTCACACATGATGGTTTCTGAAACAATTTCCAGCTCCAATATAATCTTGATATTAAAACAACTTTTTGAATATCAATAATCATGGAGGCAAACATGATACTTTAGATACTAACATTGGAATTCTTACTCTTGATTTAATACTACTTATTAAACTTCATGGAGTAAATAGAGTTTGCTGAAAGTTTGCAATAGGACTTATAAACTTTAAATTGACATTCAAAACAATACGATACCAGTTCGTAAAATAAATATCCAGAATTCTGTAGTTCTATTATCTCAAATTAAAACTAAGCATAAGGTAGTGAACAGATGCGAATGACTACAAGAAATTATGCAAATTCACTTCGATTTAGTTTATGACAAATTGAGTTCGACTAATCCAAATTAGAAATGAACTCCCACTCAAAAACGACATCCCTCGTGCCTTTTGGTGATTACATGAATCAAATCCACTACACCAAGTCCGATCATCACGTGAGTCGGTGTAGCTTCAAAGGCGAGCATCAATATGGTCATCACATCAACTATATGACTCATGCTTAACCTTTTGGTCCGTGTTCCAAGGCCATGTCTGTACATGCTAGGCTCGCCAAGTAAGAACCTTAGTATTCGTGTGTGTAAAACTGTCTTACACCCGTTGCATGAAAGCGTAGAGTTGAGAACACCCGATCATCACGTGATGTCTCGAAACACGATCCATAGAACGGTGCATACTTAAGGAAGAACACATTTTATCTTGATATTTAAATGAGGGGTCATCTTACAATGCTACAGAAAGCGCGAAACTAGCAGTATAAGATGCTAACATCTAATGTGTAAAGTGAGATGATATGGTCCATGCATTTGATCTCTATCATTTGCATCGTGGTATGATCTCTATCATTCATTTGTGTGTAAGGCCATGGTCTATGGAATTTACACGTTGAATGTGTTGTAAGAGTATCTATCATACATCTACTTACAACAATACCATATCAAGACACTAGCCCAGCAACGATCTAAACTAGACGCCTCTAATTTATCAATTGCAAGTTTTACGTGGCTTAGGGCTTTCGGAGATAGAATCATTCTTACCTACGAACATGAACCACAACAAGGATAACTAAGTTATTAGCAACTCGTTGTAAATCAGATATTGACTATAGTAGGAGAGATAGACACCCGCCAGCCACTTATGCAAAACAAGTTGCATGTCAGTCGTGGAACCGGTCTCATGTACGATGACATGTAAGGTTGGTCCGGGCCGCTTCATCCCACTATGCCACCAATATCCAAAATACATAGAAGATGCAATAACATGATCATCATCGCCCACATATCAACATATGTGTACTACCCGTGCTAAGCACCTACAAATAGATCAAGCTTTGATACCACTATTGGGTCCGCAGCATAGAAAACAAAAAATTTCCTACGGTGTGAACTACACGCCAAGATCTATCTACTAGGTACAAAGCAACGGGTGGACATACATCCAACGAGAACTTACCCTCGTAGACAACGAGCTTTGTTAACGAGTAGGAACTCATGGTTGATGTAGTCGTACACTTGCCGATCTCAAGATCGTGATGAAGTCCAGCAGGTCCGGCTCCAGCACGTCCATCAGATCCAGCTCTAGCATCACCAAGTCCAGCACCACAAAGAAGCGGTGCATCCGTGATCGCACACACGTCCGGTACCCCGACAACCTTCGTCCCTCGCTCCAGCAAAGCAGCGGAAGAAGCAACTCCTTTCCAGATAAAGCCACCGGGAACATGTATCTCGCTAATCCGAGACCATGGGGAAATAATACTAGAGGGGGAGAGAGATCCTTCACAAGGAGGTGTGTGTGAGAAGTGAGGAGGGGGTGGTGTAGTGACCTCGGATCGGTAAGGATCCTAAGTCCCTGTGATTAACATGCTAGTCCCTGGATCAATAGCTAGCACTCACAGTCGATGAAATATCATGTAAAACACAAGTCTTTATTACATGAATCGAATAATCCAGAGTTTACATTATTACAACAGAAGCGATATAAATACAACTTGGAGTCCCATCAATGCCACAGGCAGGTTGAGTGAAGACCCGCGATCCTAGCGCACCTTTCAACGATCTTCAAATTTCGCACATGAAACGTGCAGCCAACAAGTTGGGTCAATACTTTGAATGTATTGGCAAATTACACCAAGGAAAGAAAAGACTATCTCTACATGCAAGGCTAGTTTAGGCTGTAGAGTTCATTTGCTCAAAGCTAGTTTTCTTAAGTAGAGAGAAGAAGAGAGGATTGTCCTACTTTGTAAACAATTGCTTTGATAAAATAAGGTCGAGTGGCACACGAGGATATTACGCACCAGGTGTCCAAACAACCAAACACTTGGATATTACGCACCAAGCGTCACTTGGATATTACACACCAAGTTTCCCAAATTCCCGCCCATTAGCGATATTACGCACGCCATGGGGTTTCAAAACTTTGTTTTTAGAAAAGAGAGAGGAAGATCCTTCAGAGGCTCCATCCTTCAGACGCTCATTGTTGTTACATTACGTGAACACGGCTGATCGATCAGATTGCAATACTCTCGAGAGTTTGTGCACTTTACCCACAATCCACGATCAAGTCCTTTTACAGACAAGACCATGGCGAGGCTTTCCCTTAGTAGCCCCTCTACCTTCCGGATCCAACCTTGCCAAGAACCTCCAAATGTTGGTACCTAGGTGAGGTTTCCCACTAAGTACTAGGCCAAGACAGAGCCCATAATGTATTGTGGTTGCACTGGAAGCTTCTGAATTCTGAAACATGGCAGACTTCTTTGATTCCTGGGCGGCCGTCCTCCACCAAATATCACACTCGTTGACCCGACAACCATTCCGCCCAGAAGAAAACTTAGTTTTATTTTGAAGTGGATTTGAGAAGAAAATTTGCTCTAGAGAGCCTTTATACTTAGAAAAATTCTTTGTCTTTCGAACCCCCCAACGGTACTTTGTATATATAGCATAGCAAGCAATACTTAGCAAAAACAGGGGTAACCTATTGGGATAGGAATCCTAAGTATAGAGCTACTCATGGCATACTACAAAATCATCGTACTTGCAAAATAATACTAAGGAAAAATTCTACTAGAATATCCTACACATGCATACTACAGAATTTTGAAGATCGTATGCATAGAATCAAAACTGGGACAAAATTATGAACAAGTGGTGTAACTTGCCTTATGATGATAATATGGGTGTTGATTGTATTTCTCCGCAGCAATCGCACTCTCCGAACAATCTAATACGAGGACAAGGTAGTTCCAATCAAAACAATTGCAAACATAGCAAACACAATAAGGATGACCGAAAACATGCATGATGGTTTAATAAGTCATAATGGTTGTAATTAGTTCTCTGAACAATACTACACACATGATGCATGCAGGAGATCATTTAATACAATAGAATATCTATTATTAATACTTGATTGCCAATCTAGTGGTTTTAATAGTTCTGTTGAACTTCTGTACTAATTGCCGTATTAAATTTGTATCTAAAGTGTATTGGATAGAGGGCATTAATACGAACCAGTAGCAATTGGATTCAACTTAATCGGAGTTATAAATCTTTTCTTATGATTTAAATAGTGTTTAATGGAGTTTAAACTAATTAAACAATTTCTGTTGTCCAAAAATCAAACTAAATACAGATCTGTAATCTACATGATAATGTGATTCCAGAGACATATCATTCATATTTTTCTGAGTTGTAAATTATTTACTATGAATTTAATACTCTAAAAGTCGATTAAAACTATTTAAATCACTACAGCAATTTTACACTGCAAAATTTGGATCTAACAGCATATTAATGTTTTATATGAAATTATGAATCCATAGACACTTTATTTGTATTTTTAGGATCTACAGATAATTTACTATGATTTATTATGTCTAAAAAGCTCATTAAACCAATTAATTTATTACAGTAAATATGTACTATAAAAGTTATATCTAATCTCGTATTATTGTTCTACACAATTTTATGAATCCAACCATATATTATTTATAATTTTTGGACATGTATTCAATTTTATATGAATTTTACAAGATTGGACAATAATTCTGGCTATTTTAAATATTAAAATCAAATATCTCGCGCTGACTGGGCGCTGACCTGGCAGATGACGAAGCGATGACGCAGCGCGCTGACTGACTTGCCACGTGGTGCTCAGCGATTGGCAGGTATCGATTCAGGCTGGATCTATTCTCGTGCGTCAGATAAGGATCCAACGGCTGCTGGTGATCTGGGTTTAGGTGGCGGTCAACGGCGACGGGAAAGGTGGCTTCGGCGGCGGCGGCACTCGGATGCCGGTGGTGGAGGTGGTCCTGGTGGCCTCCGGTGACGGCGGAGTAGGCGACGGGGTGCAGATCGTCTCGGCGAACCCTATGGCATGCTTATGTTCGCTGTTTGCTTCCGGGAACAGCCACGGTGTGCGGATGGAGTGGCAGCGGGTCGGTGGAGCTCCGGCGATCCCTCCGGTGAGCAATTGCGGGTGTTGTGGCGATCTGTACAGGGGGAAAATACAGTGAGGAGATGCGGTAGAGGATGGGAAAGAGGATAGGAGGAACATCAGGGAGTAGGGCGACGGAATTCGTCGGGCTCGAGGTCGACCTGAGGGCTCCCGGCGGCGGAGGATCAGAACCTCGATGGTGGGACTAGGGTTTTTCAAAACACGAAAATAATCGAGGGCGGGGTGGAGGCCGAAGATTTATGGGGGCGCTTCGCGTGGAGTATGGGCAACAAACTCGAACAAATTCGCGCGGATTGGATCGGGATCAGGACAGCGTGGTCGCGTCGGTCTCTGGCTGGAGGTTGAAGACGAGGTGCGGGGTCCACCCGTCAGCGAGGCAGAGAGGAGGGAGGCCGAGCGGGCTGGCAGCTGGGCTGCTCTAGGCCGGCCCACTGGCGCTATGTTCTACTCGCTGGTGGGGAGCGGCGTCAAATAGAGGGGAGGAGGGAGTGGGCCGGGCCAGGGTGGTCCACGGGGTAGGTTAGTTTTTTTTTTTTGTTTATTCTTTTCTCTGTTTCTATTTTCTTATTTCCTTTATATCTTTTTCATATTATCTCCAAATGAGTTGATTCTTGTCTCCAAAATTTTCTAAAATTCTATAGATCATCATAGGACACTTTATAGAAATATTTTTCATATTTAAACAAATGGATTCATAATACCTTGTTTGTAGTCTTGTAGGAGTATTTTTTGTAATTTCATAATAGGGTTTGCCAACAGTGATTTAACTTAAGAAATCAAACAATTGTCTTGGGTTTGTTCAAAACTTGGTAGTCATAGTAATCCTCTTCTTTTACTGTGGCTTAGTAAAATATCAATCATCCACAAAAGTTTCTTTTCATTCAAAAATTTCAACAAGATTAAGCAATCCAATCAACTTAATAATTTTATTTTATCATTCCAAATTTAGGAAAAACAATTCGGGATGTTACAGGTGGCCTTTTATAGGAGGAGGGGGGGTGCCCCTCCTTCATGGCCGGCGCATGGAGGAGGTGACCCTTCACCTCCTCCATTCATGTGGTGGTAACTCCCTCCACATAAATTTGCCCCTTCATATTCTCTTTTAAAGTCTCCACTTTAAATGCATTAAATTTCTCCAAATTTAATGCTCTCTCATTTAATAAAACTCTTTTATTAATTTTATTCAGAATTTTGTTAATTACTTTAATTAACAAACATTCACATAAAACCCCCTGCAACATTTCAATATTACATGCAGAACCAATTTCAGCAATTTCACCCGAAACAGTTTCGGTGTCTATTGAAATAATTCCAGCGCTTTCTTAAATCTTTATCTGAAACATATTTGCTCCAAATGGTGTCGGTATCCCTTAAGTGTGTCACCCTACGGTTCATGAATAATGCGACATGATCGAGACCCTCTCCGATCAATAATCGGCGGGACCTGGAGATCCATACTGACTCCTACACATTCAACGATGACTTCTGTGATCGTGAGAACCTTTAACGCTAGTAACTAAATCCCTTTGTCCCGCGATATATTACATGTCCGAGATTCGATCATCGATATCTCCATACCTAGTTTGATCTGTTTTCTGACATGCACTCTTTTCTCGTTCCCGTGATATAACATTCTAGTGATCACATCACTTGCTTGCAAGCTATTTCAATGTGATATCACCGAGAGGGCCCAGAGTATATCTATCCGTCATCGGGATGGACAAATCCCACTCTTGATCCATGAGCCTCAACATAACACCTTCGTAGCACTGAACCCACCTTTATAGTCACCCTGTTACAGTGTGACGTTTGATGTTATCAAGATACTCTTCCGGTGTTAGCAATTAACATGATCTCATGGTCTAAGGATAAAGATTACTTCGTATGATGTTATAGCAATATAAACATAATGACTTGATCATAATGCTATACTTCGGATGAATGTTCATCACATCATTCCACCAATGGTGTGACCTTGTTATTAACAACATCCAATGTCCATGATCAGGAAACCTTGATCATCTTGTTAATCCACAAGCTAGTCTATAAGAGAGGCATGACTAGGAACCATTTTTGTTTATTAAACACACATGTATTGATGTTTCCGAATCAATACAATTCTAGCATATAAAATAAACATTTATCATAAATATGGAATAAGATAATAACCACTTTATTATTGCCTCTCGGGCATATTCCCTTCACTTAGCATATTTTATATTATGTAATAAGTATCTTTATATGATCAATGAAATAAAGCATTTGGTTCACTCATATTTCCTGAGTCTTTTACCTCATTTAGTTGTTCATTTTGGATCATATAAACCCTTTATGCGCAAGTTTGCATTTACACTTGTGAAAATTCTGCCTACGGGTGTTACCTTAAGTTTTCTGGTCTACACGTTTTCTGAAGTTTTCATGTGGATTCTAGAGTAGTTGACTTTTCGGCACTCAAATCGGCGATTTTTGCTCTTAGGTTCTTGACGGTGCTATTAAGCATCATCACCTGAGAGCATAGTTCTGTGCTACGAGCCTTCCGTCTCATGAAAGGTTAAGCATACGAACCAGAAATGGATAAGCCAGGACTTGCTTAAAAAATATATACATGCTGGATCTAGTTAAGTAGTAGGAGGCTTGTAGCCAAGTTTTCCACCTACAAAAAACATAAATTTTTTTCCGCATACACATTTAGAGACACATTTAATACAAATAATGTTTTTAGGGTTTTCTATTTCCGTGCCCTTGGTTCGTTAGTTGTACTCAGTTTTCCCTAGCCGCTTAATTTTTCCTCACTTTTCCCTCCCTCTATTCTGAAACCCTCATAGGCGCTCGGAAGGGGGGATGTCGTCAGGTTAAAGGCTTGACCGTTACATGCTGACCGGTGGGACCACGTTGGGGTGGGTCGTGCATTGAGCATTACGTTACGTTGCCTCGACCGTTACATGCTGACAGGTGGGGCCAGGATACACGGCGGACCAGCCATCCATCTCTCGCTGATTATAGGGGACGTGGTGTGGGACCATGTGGGGTTTGTTTGGTGGTTACGTGCGCCTTGTCGCCTAAATTGGAAGTTTTCTTTTTTGTTATTTTTATGATTGGCCTTTTTAAGAGCGCCTTTTCCCCTATCTCTCTTGCTAACGGTTGTGTTTTTTCCCAAAAAGGTAGCGAATCTAGAGCAGGTTCTCTCTTTATTCATTGTTTCTTTTGGCCCTCGTTTTTCCCAATCTAGTAGCAAATCTAGAGCAGCAAATCTAACCAGCACCATAAATAAATTCACTAAATAGAGCAGATGTAGATAAAAAAGCTAATATAAGTTAAATAGTATGGTACTTAACAAGGTTCAACAATTCGGCTGCTCAGCAACAACAGCGGACAAGTTCAACACAGACAAGACAAAAGAAGCTGCTTTATAGCAGCAGCAGCAACATCACAAGATCAGTGGCCCCTCATGGCCTCCGCCTCCTCACTCTAGCACCTCCTCCACTTCTTTCTGCCCAGTCCCTTGACCTTGGGCACCTTGGGATTGATCGGGGGCATGCGACCCTCCTCGATGGACACCCTTTGGAGGTTGCGGAGGTGAACGCCGAGCGCATGGTGCTTGGCTCTAAATCCATGGACGTTCATGGACTCACCGTAGGTCCTCACGTCCTCGGCATGCTTCACGAGGGAGTTGAGGTTGGTGGCGCGGATCCTCCTGGTGGTGCAGAAGAGGCACCTATAGACATCACCGGCGAAGAAGTTGTAGTACTGGCCGGACTTTAGCCTCCTCAGCACATGAAGAGTCTTGGTGTCCTTGGACTCATCGTCGCTGCGAACGTCGCTGCTATCCTCCTATTGGAAAAAACGGTAGAGTGCAATAAGGACATGATTGCGATACTTTGATTATCGGGATTGATTATTTGCATAAATTAAACGATTGAGATCCCCTGATTATTCCCCAAATCTCAAACCAAATCGAATACTGATCCCAACTATGAACAGGGGGATTCAAATACGAACAGGGGGATTCATCAAAATACGAGATCTAACACAAGAGGATTAGCTACTATAAAAATATGAATGGCCAAACCCTAATAACATACGATCTAGCATCCAACGATGGGAATGGGGGAATAACAAGGGAAGGAGAGAAAACCCTAGTTACCTCCGACCATGGGTCGGCGATGCTGGTGTCATAGGGGTTCTCCAGCCTTATGTAATCAACCTCCTCGTAGGGATCCCTGCCAAGCAGGATCTGCCCGAGACCGGCGGGGGCCTCCTCATCGGCGGCTATGGCAGATGCGGGGACAGGGATGGCGGCTGCCTTCGATGCCTGGATGGGGGCCTATACGAGGGCCTCCTCGCTGGCAGCCTTGGAGGCGCCGATGGCCTTCGCGCCGTTCTTCTCCATCGCTGGCATGGTTGGGGTTTTATTGGGGGTTTGCAGAAGGTGATGGGATAGTGGAGACGGATGAGTGAGCGAGTGAGTGATGAGTGAGAGTGAGGAGGCCTCTATGAAAGGAGAACGGAAGCGACATTTCATTGCACTACCGTGCACCACATAACCGTGTATGCTACTGCACCATGCACGGCCACACGTGTCCGCTACCACCCCGTGCACCACACACGCGTACCATGAGTCATGGTTTTTCCCTCGTGTCTAACCCTGGCGACTTGGTTGTGCTCAGTTTTGCCCTCGAGTGTAACACTGGCAGTTTGGTTGTACTCAGTTTTTCCCTCTAGTACTAACATTGCCAGTTTGGTTGTACTCAGTTTTGCCCTCCAATACTAACATTGCCATGTGCAATATACTCAGTTTTACCCTCCGGTGGCTGGTCAACAGAGAGTCAGCGAATGGGTTTTCGCTAGCTAATTGATTCATTTTATGCACAACAAATTCAAAAAGATCAAAACCTAGTGGCATCTACCTAGGGAGTCTTATTATGTGACCTGCCACCATAAAAAATGTAGATAAATCAAGTTTTAACCTAAATCACCACTTCTCTAATCACCTACTATCTATGAAGGTTCATGGCTTTCTACTCAATCCTCCTCCCAAAACATCCCTCCCCAAAATATAGTTTGTCTGAATGAGGCAATAATTGTCAAACTGGTGTATATTTGAATTGAAAATAGTTTGATATATGCCAAGATGTATTTTATTGTACAAAAGACGCATTTTCTATTTTTTAAATCTCTTTCTATTTTCTATTTGAATCCCTTTGTCAGTCTTGCCCTTGGTTTTTAAGTTCTACTCAGTTTTTCCCTTGGTTCTTAAGTTCTACTCACTTTTCCGCTCTCTTAGTCACAATCTCTCACACATGTGCTCGTCTTCGCTACTACGCTCTGATTGGTTGAGACAATTGTCACGCGGATCATGCCCACCAACCGTTGATCCTCTGTAATCTAGCGGACAGGATAACCCCTATATCTGTCAGGGGGCACCCCTCTATCCATGCAAAATAACAAGTTTGCCACCGGTACTTTAACTCCATAAACAAATGAACTTGAATATAATTTGAAGGGAATGTGTTCAAAGGTGTATAATTTGTGCATTACATTCCACTCTAAGAAAATGATAATCTCTCAAGATTTTCTTAGCACAACATTATCATGTATTAAGTGTGATTTCAAAGAGTTCAAATGTGTATAATTTTCGTATATGCAAGTTTGTGCATTATATTTCACTCCATGGAAATGATAATCTCTCAAGATTTTATTAGCACAACATTATCATGTCCTAAGTGTGATTTCAAAGAGTTCAAAGGTGTATAAACTTCGTATATGCAAGTTTATGCATTACATTCCACTCTATAAAAATGGGGGAGAAAATAATAATCTCTCAAAATTTTGTTAGCACATCATTATCACGTATTAAGTGCGATTTAAAAATGTTCAAAGGTTTATAATTTTCACATATGCAAGTTTGTGCATTACATTCCACTCTATGAAAATGATAATCTCTCAAGATTTTCTTAGCACAACATTATCATGTATTAAGTGTGATTTCAAAGAGTTCAAAGGTTTATAATTTTCATATATGCAACTTTATGCATTATATTTCACACCATGGAAATGATAATCTCTCAAGTTTTATTAGCACAACATTATCATGTCCTAAGTGCGATTTCAAAGAGTTCAAAGGTGTATAAACTTCGTATATGCAAGTTTATGCATTACATTCCACTCTATGAAAATGGGGGAGAACATAATAATATCTCAAAATTTTGTTAGCACATCATTATCACGTATTAAGTGCGATTTAAAAGTGTTCAAAGGTTTATAATTTTCGCATATGCAAGTTTGTGCATTACATTCCACTCTATGAAAATGATAATCTCTCAAGATGTTCTTAGCACAACATTATCACATATTAAGTGCGATTTCAAAGAGTTCAAAGGTGTATAATTTTTGTATACGCAAGTTTATGCATTATATTTCACTCCATGGAAGTGATAAATGATTAGGATTTTATTAGCACAACATTATCATGTCCTAATTGCGATTTAAAAGAGTTAAAAGGTGTATAATTTTCATATATGCATTACATTTCACTATATTAAATGAAGTTAGACAAAGGTCCACCATCATCAGAGAAGAAGAATAAGAAAGGGGAGGCAACGACACGGGCATGGATGCGGGGCTGGCTCGAGGTCCCATCTTGCAACGCCAACCTGGGTAAGTTGTGGGTCCGGCGCTCATGTGGATAAGCTGTGGGTCCGGCGCTCACATGGATAAGTTGTGGGTCCGATGCTGATCTAGATAAGTTGAGAGAGGTGTCCACTACAGGAACCGACTAAACGCAGCCCCACTTGTCAGCATGTAACGACAAGGGTCCACTATGGGACCCAAGAGAACACGGCCCTACTCATTAGCACGTAACAGCGAGGGTTCACTATGGGACCCGACTGAACACGGCCCCACTTGTTAGTATGTAACGGCAAGGCTGACGGATGGCGAATTTCAGACCATGTGAGAGTTTCGTACAAGGATATGGGTAAAAGGAAGGAAAAGTTAAGCGGCTGGGGAAAACTGAGTACAACTAACGAACCGAGGGTACGGAAATAGAAATCCCATGTTTTTATGGCTCTTCTACAGGGGACTTCACGGTTGCATCATCGGCAACAGGAGAACCAGGCCTAGAGAGTTCATCAAACTTGGAGGGGCTAGGGCTAGACTCAGAAGGCGCCAAGTCATCATCCATCTCCTCGGCAGGAACATAGACGTCCGCCTTGACCATCTTGGCAACCTTTGTGTCGTAGCCGGCGAGGGAGTTCCAAATAGCATCGCTATCAATCTCTTTCCCTTCCTCATCAAGCTTCGGCATGCCGGAGGTTACCAGATCAATGTCGGCGTTGTCATAGTGCCCCTTGACCAAGGACAAGGTCATCCTTGCACCAGACCGGATGCAAGAAGCTTTCTAGTCCTTGGCTTTCTTGGGGGCTCGTTGTAGGATTTCCGAGTACTTGGCCGCTGACTCTGCTGCCTTGATGTTGATACCCAAGGGTTGTGTTATCTCCTTGTCCTAGTCGATGGCAGTGTTGATAAAGTTGCCAACAAGAATCATGCATTCCTTTGGATCCGGAGCACCTTCACCCAGGTTGGTTAAACCAATGGAAGTTGTGTTTTCGTTAGAGACAAAGCGTATAAGTAGAACAAGTACGAAAAGTTCATCTTACAGAAATGAAAAATACGGAGGAAAGTTACCACAAGATGTTCCTCTCAGCTTGCTTGCAGATCTCCACCAAGATGTCATGCTCCTGCTGAACTTTCTTGTACACCTCAAGGTTCAGATCATTCTGCTCTTTGGCATCTTGGTTTTGACCTTTGAGTTGTTCCATTTCATTCTTCAGGAGGTGCATCTCGATGTCAACAAATTCTTGATCACCTTCACCGCCTTTTCATGGCCCTTGACAGCATCGGCTAGGTCTTTCTTCAAGATTTTATTTTCATCATCGAGCTCCCGAATATGCTTGGACTGCTCGACGATGCTCTTGGCTTTGGCAATGGCCTCTATAAGAGGAACACAAACAGTATTGTGATAGTTCGGAAGAAGTGGACCCATGAGAAAGATACAAAGATGTTAAAAGAAAACAGACGCTTGCTATTTTTGATCTGTTCCTTCAGGAAGGTTGTTTTACCCTGTTCAAGGTCTAGTTACTTCCGCAAGTTGGCAAATCTCCCATTGGTGGCCTTTCTCTAGCTATTCTCATTCTGCAAAGAAGACAAAATGCTTAGTTTCTCTAGAGCATCTAGTCGGAACTATCCAGTTTCAACTAAACGCTCGGGGGCTACTATATCAGATTTTAATCAACAAGTGTTCTCTCTTAGAGTATAGTCAGAATTTTCATTCTAAACTAGAAACTCGGGGGCTACACTGACAAGTTCTACACTTAGTTCTTTCGAGCACTCAAGCCAAAAGCTAATAATTTTCTGCCTAAGAGCTCGGGGGCTACAATGGCAATAACCTTCAGATTGTTTTCTAGATGAGCGTATGCATTATGGAAGGTCCAGGAATTGTTGTACACAACATCTGCCTGTTTGATGAGATCGTCCAAGCACAGACTTAGAGGATTTGAAGGCAGAGGAGTTGTCGAAGCTGGGGGCATGGATAAAGCCCTAGCCGCCTGTTGTGTTATGATGGCAGTTGATGGCTCAAGGGGTCCCGCCTTGTACGTTGTTGTGGATGCCTCTGCCTCGCTCCCTCCATTGCTTGTTTCCCTTTCTCGGTGGCATCCTTAGCTGGAGCTTCAGCCATTTTAGAGGAGGTACTCTCCTATGTCACCTGCCCACTAGGTGCAATATCCATGCCGGCAGAACCTGAGACATCCGTCGGCAGATCGACGTCAATCTCCACAATGGAGGTCTCAGGAATGACGGGGGATGAAGGCCCAGTGGGGCATATTATAGGCTTGGCGGTAGAGGTCAGGGGAGAAGTAGCGGGAGATGACTTGGAAAACATGTCACGAATATTTTTGGAACCCCCAACATCTTTGGATGTCTACTTCAAACCAACACCGGACTTTCTTCCTGAAACGTACATGGTATAAGTACATGAATTGAATAGGTGCAATGAAAATTAAAGACGGAGAATGAATGTGCTTACACTACAGTAGACGACCTAGCTAAGGAGATGCCGGTGGACTTCTTCTTCTTTGTATCTAAGGCGGCAATGGATTTTATTGAGACTCCACTCTCTGTTTTCTTTTTCTTCTTGCCCTCGGCAGCAGCATCAGAGGTGGAGCTCTTCCGCTTTCGTGCTACTGGAGCCGGATGATCATTGGAGGCCATTTGATCCACCGCCAAGGTCGCCAGCTATAGGACAAAGGAAAGTTAGTTCGATGACTTCAAGATGGAAAAGCCTTAGAGTGTATGTAACGAGCAACAAAGGAAACATAAGCTACTTCTGGGAACTTGCCGCATTCGAACATGTCAAAGATGATCTTGAAGCCATGCTTCCTATCCTTCACCTTGACAATGTCCTTTATCCAGAGCTTGATGGAGTCATTGGAGAAGTTATCCTACGAGATACGCATAGGATCCTTCCGGCTCTTGGAGTACATGCACATCAGCTCTATGTGATGTTGTAGAGGTTGCATCTGCCTAGTGAACCAGCACATGGCTAGGTCCAAGCTGGTCAGACCTCCGTCTACGAGCCATTCGATCCTCCTTACGGCGTGGTTGGCTTCTTTGTCAGATGGAAGGGAGTCTTGGGACCTCCAGGTGGGAGCTTCGGCGGCAGCCCCATCGACAAAGTCGGGGTACGTGTCTAGCCGGTCGGGCAGAGGAATGTATGGGCCATAAAAATTTGTGCGTTGCCAGTTCTTACAAGACTCGTGGCCCACGATGTCGGGGAAGCGCCGGCTAGGCAGGATCTTAAGCTAATGGTTCCACGGATCCGCAACTCATCTTTGGATTCTATGGACTCTCTCTTGATGGTAAAAAAATGAATAAACATATCTAACCAAGGTTTAATTCCTAGGTATCCTTCACACAAAGCTATGAAGTTGCTGAGTACGAGGATGCTGTTGGGAGAGAGATTGTGGGGAAGTACCCAGAAGTAACGAAGTACGTCTAGGAAGAAGTCAAAGACTGCCAGGCTTATGCCACATACCAGTTGAGCTTTGAGGTACACCTTCTCTCCGTCTTGCAGGGAAGGAGTCACCTCGCTAGCTGGCGCCGGCCTCCAGGCCAAGCCCTCCGTCGCAGGAAGATACCCCTCTGCGATGAGTTCTTGCAAATCTTTGGCGGAGAGGTCGGAACCCCTCCATACTCCCTTGTGGGAGTCGCCATCTTCTTCTGCAGCATCTGGCACCGCCCGTTTTTGGTCACCACCAGTGGTTTCCACCACGGTGGAGACGGGAATGATAACCCCCTCCGGTGAGACGGTTACTCCCTAGGATGGCTCCATTGAAGCCTCGGGGGTCACTGCCATTGAGGGAGCACTGCTGCTAGAGGCCATTGCGCATGTGGAGGAAGATGGAGAGGGGAGAAGGCTCTAGTTAGGATTTTCTGTTGAATAGCTCGAACGGTTGCGCGGATAGAGGAAGAAGAAGACATAGAAGAATGCGGGTAAAGAAAATATTCCATTATATAGACCCCAGCATCAAGATTCGTGCAAAAAATATCTAACGGATGCGGTGCTACTGGCGTGGAGATGAGCATGCGCGGTAATTTTGCCACATCCTCCGTCTTTGCCGCTTTAATGTTTCAGATTTTGCGCACGTAAAAATAGCTAATGATTAATTCACTGTCTTATGTGAGTTTCGAGGTAGCGTAGGTTGTAGCCTACGTCATCTTCTGATCGTTGAAGTGGAGTAGTCACATTTGAAGATTCCATCGAAGAAGGAAGATAGCCGACTCTGGAAATGAAGACTTATAGAATCTCTGGCTACATTACAAAGAAGGAGAGGACTATAGGGTTCTTTGGGAGACTGATACCTTCGATCTAGATTACGGATGTAGTATAGTTTCTTTTTCCCTAGAAGACCTAGGTTATTGAATCCTCGGGAAGCGAATGCATAGTGAAGTATTTTAACGGACCTTCAGGAGTTTTAGAATTCCTTTTGTGTTTTCACCGGACTAGTAGTTTGCATCTTTTGGTTGTTGATGATGGAGAGAGAGGGCCTAGGGTGTTCGGTTTCACCTGTAGCTGTGCAAAACATCTGATAGAAATAAAAGATAGAAATAAAGCATGCGTGTACTTGTTAGAGCAAGATAAATTATATGTGGGCAGTGCATCCATAATTTCTATTGCCTATGTAACCGCTTATAGTAATAACCTACTAGTCTCATCCATAGAAGAAAGAGAACTAATGATATGCATCGTGATGTCACTGTTAATTCCAAGGAAATCCCTCACATATAGCCGTACTACCCCTTCTGTCACTGGGGTTCCCAACCTGCAGATCAGTCATCACTCATACTCCCTATACCTGGCTCGACCCTCGGGTCTTGGGTACCTGACAAGTCCTTGGATTGAGGCAAGAGAGGATACAATAATCATCATATCATACAAACTAATACACGATCCCATCTATGATGATTCACATGCACAATTGCTACATGGCTCGGCCGAAGCCCTTAGCCCAAGGAGAATTACTCACACATAGAGATGAGATCAACAATCATAAACATTGTAATGAAAATCATAAGATTGATAGCAATAGTCTTACAATATTGCCAATCGGAGAAGAGATCTACTATTATAAGTGGTGAAGTATGGCTATGGAGATGGAGAAGTATGGATGATCCAAATGAGTAAATTTTATTCCATGTCAAGTAATCAACTCATAGGCTTGCCTTTGAAAAATAAAGTATAATCATGTAAATTAAGAGTGTGAGAGTTGTCATGAAAAGCATATATACTAGAGTATCTCAATTCTCCCACATCAATAAATCAAGACTTTGCAAGCACTACTTTTCTATTCATTGTCCTTCAAGAATTTTCAGTTTTTAAGTAATTGAGAGCATGCTAAAAAAATTAGTTTATCAGGCTGTGATGGACACTCGTGGCATCACTAAGGATTTTGTTCCTTTTGCACAATGATTTCTCATAACAGCCAGAGGAGTGATTCCATCTTGATTACAGTTATCCGAGAGTGCCAAGAATCTTACCCACTATAGCATTGCCGCTACAAGTGTTTAATCCACTCATAGCCGAAATCTAGGAGTTTCCTCCATGAAGATCGTTCGTAGGCCAGCGGAGTTGTTGGCATCCCATGAAGTTTAACACGCGTAAAGCTATATCATTCTTATGATTAACAAGTCAAACTTTGGCATGCTTACAAAAACCGCTAAACATTAATTCAATCGAACAAATCTTTTCAAAGAGAGCTATCAAGTCAATCAATATTTTCAGTGGTGTCGAGTGTCTCTAGAAATAAGCCTTCAAGACTAAGCACTACAACACCAAAGCCTTCAATTGTGAGACTTTTTCTTATTACAATTGTTTAGAAATTTTTAGGCAAGACTTGGTTAACTACGAGAGTTGGAACAAAATAAGACCAATTAAATACCCATGCAAACGACAATCTTACGGCAATACAAAGACTCACTCCACCAATATAATATCTCAACATTCACTACCAACTAGCATAGGTTTCTCAAACTTCAAAAGTGAGGAGTCATACAGCATACCTTTCATGTTTGGTTCCACTTCTCTCTTCCTTTTTTATTTGTTTCTTGGAAACTCTAAGTCGATTAGTCTCCTGCAAATATACGAAGACCTCGAGGCGGAAAGAAAAGAAAGAGGGAAAATAAGGAAAAATGGAGAAATATTTTTGTGATTTTTAAGAGAGGGAAATAAAGAATAGAAAATTGGCGACAAAGCTTGGCTAGAAAATTTTGAAAGCAAAATAGAAAGAACTAAAGATAAAGTGTTGGGGAAACCAACACGAGTGCTTATAAACTCAAATAAAAACACAACCTCTAAAATAAATAAAAGCAAATGAACGCCACGTAAAGATGCATGAGGAAACTTCCCCAAGCTTAGGCTTTTGCAAGCCCTGCAAATCATTGTGGTGGCGGGAAAAAGTCATTACTCCAGTTTGCAAATTGAGTCGAGAGGTTACTTGTTGATTTTTGGAGGTTCAAGGTTGTGCATCCTCTCCACAGTCCCTCCAAGTCCTTGGAAATCTTGATATGTGGCGAACCGGGTTTGTGGCTGCTCCTCTTGATGAGGAACCTCTTGCTCCTCCTCTTGGTCCTCATCCTCTTCAGGAATCTCTTCCTCGGGTTGGTGTTGCTCAACCTACACATCATATAGCAAACATCCTTCCTCGATAGAGAAAAGACCATTAGGCATAGGAGCGGGATAGATACGCCTAGCTCCAGCAATATGTAGATAATAAGAACCACCTCTCCTAGTGAGCATTCCACTTGCCCTCAAGGTGGAGAAACCAACACGCGTCTCACCTAGTATGGGTTGCAACTCACCTAGATCAATGTCTAGGGTAGTGGCAAGCATGGTGATGACGCCTCCTCCTGTGATTGGCCCTTGGCTTTGGGAGGCTTGCTGCTCCAAGTAGCGCACAAGGATGGCGTCCAAGTTGAGTGACAAGCTACAGTTGATGTAAGCAGCCTTTGCAAGGACTAGGATGTCCTCCTTGTTGAGTCTCTGAACTCATTACGTGCCTACAAGATGTTAGCAATAACATAGAACAAATATCGAGTTGCAGGATGTTGAATATTCTTCCCCTTGTTCACTCTACTAGTGAAACTCATTCCATTATAGTGTTGATCGGGGAAAGGGATTAAGCCAGTAAAGGATGTGCATAGAGCATGAACATCATTGTTTGGAAAATTAAAGCATGCACACCATTCATCTAATGTTAAAGTGTAGTTGTTGTTCATCAGACGGAAATAAATAGTATCCTCTCCTTGCCATTGTTTAACGGTGCTTTGCAATGAACTTAGGAATTCAATGGTTAAGCAGCGATAAGTACGTACATCATTGTACACAAAGTTTTGCAGGCCAAATCTATTGCAAAGTAAATTAAAGTCATCAGAAATACCGAGTTGGTTCAATATAATGGGACAAGCCCACTTGGTTGCCTTCACTTTGCGGTTCTTGATCTTGTTGAAGCGTTTGCGATGGGCCTCATTCCTGAACCGTATCCACATGTGTTCCCGAGCGACAGCCTGAGAAGCGCTAGCGGTGGCACGAGCACGAGTTTGGCTCCTTGTTTTCATCTTCTAAAGCATTGAAGAAAGGCAAAAATAAAACTTTTTGATCCAACAATAGTAAGTATAATATATTCCTCATCTAAACACACTAAAGAATCTCCTCAAGATAATAATCTAGGTAAGAAAATCATGGCAATAAGTTCATAGTAGGTCTCACCATAGATTGATAATGACAATAGATCGAAGATGAATTTGCAAAAAGTAATTGGAGGATCGGAGGAGAAACATACCATAGATCACTCGTATGCGAGGAGATCGAATGAAATTGAGCAGAGATGAAGATCCCTTGAGGTTTTGAGAGAGTTTGGAGGTAGAAGAAAGTAAAAGGATGGAAGTTTTGGAGTTGGGAGTACCTTCCCATGTAATTTTGTGGTCGGACGCAACTATACGGGCGCAACTATACGGGTGGAACATGCGTTTCGGCCGTATAGTTGGCGTTCTGTCAAAATATTAGGTCTTTCTCCTGGCGGCGCAGCTGTACGGATGCAACTATACGAGCGGAACAAAATATTCCGGCCGTATAGTTGGTCGTTAAACTGTCTGTCCCTGCGAAACAAAATTTGCAAAGGCATAGATATCTATACAACCAGAACTATACGGCCAGAATTTTTATTCCCATCGTATAGTTGGCCGTTAAACTCTCAGAACATATGAAAAGAAATTGTACAGAGGCATTGATATCTATACAGCCAGAACTATATGGTTGGAGTTTTTATTCCCGCCGTATAGTTGGTTGTTAAACTCTCAGTACATATTGCAGAAAAAATTTCGATGGCAAAGATAACTATACAACCGGAACTAGACGTCCGGAATTTTTTATTCTCGCCATATTGTTGGTCATTAAACTCTCTATGTGCGTCAAATTTTTTTTGTTTCTTTGTAGACTATTTCTTTTCCTGTAACTTAGTGATATACCTTATTTTTGACAGAAAAATGACAGCGAATATTGTCGACCAACAATAGCATGAATAAAGCAAAATTTTAAGTACTACCAAATTTCTTCTCCTCGAATGGAGTTTTCTAGCACTCTTTATTAAACAAAAACTTAAACTAGAACTAAAAACTTAACTCAAACCTTTATTTCACATGGTTGCCTCCCATGGAGCGCTCTTTTATGGTCAATAGCTTGACCTTGATGATACTTACTTGGGCGAGATGAGTGGAAACCCACTCCAAAGTAATTGGCCTTTAAAGTGATGGCCTCCTTTTCGTCATGCTTGGCTTTCTTCTTCCTGGGGAAATGAATAACAAAAGGATCCCACGAAGGCAATTTCAGCTTCACATTCCTCTCATGCATATTAATCAAAGCCTTAATAGTTCTTAAGAAAGGACGACCTAGAATTATAGGATCAACTGTATCTTCAGGCATGTCAACAATAACAAAATCAGTTAGAGCAGGATAGCCTTTGATGTAAACTAAAGTGTTCTCCTTAATCCCTATAGCTTGTTTGTAGGTAGAATCTACTAGATGCAATTTTAACTCAGTAATTTCAAAGGAGCCAAGATTTAACTTGTTGAAAAGACTCTTTGGAATTGTTGAGACGCTTGCACCTAGATCACAAAGTGTAGCTATCTCATTAGTTCCAATTTTTATCTTAATAGTAGGCTCAAATATGTCATCTAGTTTAACAGGTAACTTTTCAGCAATTTTCTTGTATTCTTCTTCAAGCTCATGTACCTTAATTGCAACTTGATCAACAAAGTGTTGATATATGGCTTCATCATTACCTTCACTTACCGGAATTTTGATGTTGATCCTTTTTACGATATCTTCGATGGTGTAGCTTGGTGAAGGGCATTACTATAGTCAAGTTCTTCGGGCAGTTCCCTTTGGATCATCATCATTTTGAGTTCCTCAATAAGATTGGGCTCAGCTTTACCTGCAAACTTAGCTAGAATGAGAGTTTGACTCTCGGTTATTTTACCTAGATGTGCCTCAATGATCCTCGTTCTTTCTAGAAGGGCCTGTAAATCATTTCTCAAACCAACAGCTTGGTTAGATAGTTTACCAATCATAGCATCATGGTTCTCCATAATTTTAACTAGAATATTATTTTGTTTGTTTTGTGAGCCTATGAAATACTTTAGTGTTTCCTAGAGACTACCTGACGAGGGTTTAACTCCTCAATGCCCATTGTTATGGACTTGGGTTTTGGAGAAGGAGGGAGCGCTGGAGGCATCAATCGGCTAGCAAATAAGCACATAGGGACGCAAGTTTTACCCAGGTTCAGGCCTTGTAGAGGTCCCTACTCCTGCTTGTCTGCTCTTGGAATTAACAAAGGAACCGAAGATTACAGGGGCGTGCAGATGCAATCTAGCGAGAGTTGTGGAAACTAGGGTTATGATCGTCCTCCTCGCCGCCCCCTCCTAGCCTTTATATAGATAGGCTAGGTCTCGGGTAGCACGTCGAGTCAGTTATAGATTAGGGTTTTCCCTCTGAACTTTCTATCTTAAGCTTCTTCTTGTTTCACAAGCAATCGAGAGTTTGTGGGCCACTCGAATTCCTTATTGGGCCTTGGTAATGCCGTGGGCTTCTACCGTATCTGGACCGTATATGCCACACTCGAGTACCTGTGAGGTATACCCATGTTAGTAGCCCCCGAGTGTCCAGTGGAATCGTGGATTCGACTAGAGACTTTATGAAGCCTTTCGAGTGCATGGCTGGGCATTTTTTCGAGTGTTCCGTTTGTGTCATTGGAATTGTTGATATACGTGCCTGATTTAGCCGATGCATCGGTATTAGTTAACTGCCTTAGGGCAAAACAACGCAATCTACTCAAACTCGAGTCCCTGGACTCGAATTTGGAAAAGTGTTGGCGTAATTCGACTCAGGCCGCGGAGGTCTTACAGGAGTCAAATTCTAGTGTATAAGTGTGATCACTCGACGCGTCCGTCAAGGCATGTTCATCGTACCGGCAGGCACGTATATGTTTCTGGTGGTGCGTAGTAGATGCGTTGTCAGGCCTTATTCAGGTTATCTTCATGCTATAAGCACGGGCATCCGAATTTTTGTCATCATGGAGATGATTCGGGTGGCCCAGGAGATGTAATCTCTTTGTAGGGAAAATGTGAGGCGGAGTCGCCATAGCATTCGAGTGTGGATGTTATCAACACACGGTACGATGTACAAGGAAAAACAGTCATAGGGTGCGCGACCAGCGCTCCCTATGGGAGTAGCCCCCGAGTGCCTATTAGAGTCGTAGACTTGAGTAGGGACTAAAAACATTTTGTGGCTGTTGTCGTCTTTTGTTGCTTGTTTCAGTCGAATGTGCATCCAGCGCTCCCTATGGGAGTAACCCGTAAATCACAATCGAATCGTTGATTCGAGTGATGGGTTTGTCTTGAATGTTCATATGCCTACATAAAAATTCCTTTTAGGTGTGTGGCCAGCGCTCCTGTTAGGAGTAGCCCCCGAGTGCTTGGTTGAGTCGAAGACTCGAGCAAGGACTAAACTAGTCAAAATCTTTTGCTGCTGGAATCGATGACGTCAGTGCTGATGATGTGATGACCTCAGTTTCCTGCGTGGGCGGCTTTGATGGGACGTGACGAGCGTGTTGGAAATATGCCCTAGATACAAATAGTAGTAAGGACTATTATCATATTTCATATAGTTTATGATTAAGTTTTATATCATGCTATAACTGTGTTGAGTGGAAACATCAATACACATGTGATATACAAACAACCAGGGGTTCCCAGTGAAACTCTAGTCACTGGTTCATTGGTCAACAGATGATCAAGTTTCCTGATCATGTGGCATTTATGCTAGTTGGAAATGAGGTCATCTCATTCTGAGAATGAGATGATGAACCAATACCCAACCTAAACATCATGACCCGATCATGTCACGAAGTTCAAGTTACGATGATTAGAAATGGATCCTCGTAGAGCTATATCAATCACTGTCTCCCAAGAGTGCTTAGATAGCATCAAACGCCATCTGGTAATACGGTGGTTATAAAGGTGTGTTTCAGGTACTCGGAGGAAACCGTAGAGGCAATATATGTCAAGGGCGGGATTTGTCCGTCCATGTGACGGGAAGATACTCAAGGGCCCACTCGGAGAAGTTATATCCAATAGCTGCGCAGCATGTGATTTGATCACGGGGATATCACTTGTCAGAACAAGTCAAGTAGCATTGTTCAGTAATGAGATTGAACATGACATGGTGATGTCATTGATCAGATCTCGGGCAATGCAAGTATCGAGTGACAAAGGGAATAAGACACGACTGTCTCGGTTCAAACGACAAAAGATCTTCGTGGAACTCACAGGGGTCACATGGCCATCTAGGTCCCTCTATTGAACATTGGTGCGGGAGTGTCCTGACCATGTCTGGAGTGTTCCCGAACCATGGGGTATCACGCTTAAGGGCTTGATGATGCTTAGAGAGTGTTTATAGGATCGGTAGAATGGCCGAAGAATTGTAGAGAGAAAACCGGAAGGGTTTCGGTAAGTCCGGAGGATGTCCGGAGTGGAGGTGGAAGGTGTTCCATAGCCACGGAGGTTGAATAATATGTGAATGAATGTTAAATATTGATTTAATCATTTATTCATATTTATTTAATAAAGAGAAAAATCAATTTAATGGTCAAAGGCTTAATGGGCCAATTTCCGAGGGAGAGGCCCATTAGGGGAAAGGCGAGAGGGAGAGGGGCCAAGGGGGAGGCCTGCTGGGCCTAGCCCCCCACGCGGGGCCCACTAGGGTGGCCGGCGGCCACCCCTCCCCCTCCTCTCCTTTAGTCCCACCCCGGGACTTTGAGGGAGGTAGTACCTCCCCTCCCCCTATATATAGTGGGGGTATTTGGCCAAATTAAATGCACCAATAATCAATAAAGGTCTCCCCACTTTTGGGAGGACCTCTAATTGATATTTTCTCTCTCCCCCTCTCTCTCTCGTGACCGTGGTCCCAATTCTGGATTGCGCGAGCGAGAGACATCTTCACCGCGGAGCACCGTCGCGCTGCT
This sequence comes from Avena insularis, assembly GCA_023614405.1. Lineage (NCBI taxonomy): Eukaryota > Viridiplantae > Streptophyta > Magnoliopsida > Poales > Poaceae > Avena > Avena insularis. The sequence goes on from CM042684.1 coordinate 299,983,769, forward strand.
GGATTCGGATCCAGGAGCTCTACTTCCGCAACTGCTGCTGGATCGGGGAAGCGGGAGTCATCGTGAGGCATTGGACGTGTGTAACTCCCCGCGAGGTGTCGCACTTGAGGCACTCAAGTCGTTGGAGCCAAGGAGCGCAAGGACTTCATCACGACCTTGAGGTCGGCTTCGGCTCGTCTACATCAACCACGCTCTCCTGAGCGTTGACAACACTTTTCGGTCTTCAAGGGTAAGTTCGTGAAAAGCCCCTACCGTTACTGTATTACTAATAGATAGGTCCTGGCAGCTTCAAGGGTTCAGGGGCGTAGGGTAAAATTTTATTGTTTTCATACGCGGAACCCCAACAGAGCGGTGGGTCCCACTTTCCGACTTTGATTTGACTGGGCATGCATAATATTCTGTTTTAACTATGTCTCCCTGATTTCCGCGCGTAATGGAGATAGTGGGGGATGGTTCGTGGTTCACCCTCGCCATGTGTCGATGGTGATGTACGCCACGCATCCAGTAGGGTTTCTGTTGGCCGTTGGATGGCATCCACGAGGAGGTTAAGTAGCAACGCAGCTGCGGTAATTTTCCCCATCTGTCTTCTTGCTCGTGCCTCCGTCGCCATTGCTGCTCTCCCTGCTTCCTTGTGCACTTCCTCTTCGCGGCACTAGACCAGCTCTGTGTCTTCCCGAGTTACTTCCTCCGTTCACACCGCCATCGAAAGATGGGCAAGAAGAAGGGAGGCGCCACCGCTGGATCCGTGGCCACCATTGTCGTCGCCAAGAAGAAGGGCGGTACCACCACCATGGGCACCAGCACCGTTGGTGCTAGGAAGAAGAAGGGTACGGGCACCCGCATCACCAATGGCGCCTGGCGAGCGTCTATCATAAAATCTTCCGAGCTGCATCTTCATCGTCAAGATGGAGTTCTTCCACCAGCGGAGGACGACTCGCGAGTGCCCGACGACGAGGTAATCCCTTGTCCTCCTCAGGGTTTCCTGGTGATGTTCCTTGCGTTCATCATCCGAGGTCTTTCTCTCCCCTTGTATCCTTTCTTCAGGGGTCTCCTTTGTTTCTACGGTCTCCAGCTTCACCAGCTGTCCCCAAATTCCATTCTCCACATCTCCTGCTTCATTACGCTTTGCGAGTGCTGGCTCGGAATCGAGCCGCACTTTGGCATCTTCAAGAGGCTTTTTAAGTTGAAACGCCAGTCGGCGTCTGGTTCGGTAGTCTACGACGTAGGAGGCTGCGGGATCCACGTCGACTCTTCTGTCACCTATTTTGCCATCAAGCTCACCACGTATATCCAAGGTTGGAGGGACAAGTGGTTTTATATCCGCGGCCAGAAGGCCGACGGAGACCACTACAGACTCGTGCCCTTTGATCCCGCAGCAACTTGTAAGAGGAGGCGCTCCTGGAAGAACATCGTGATGCCTGGCGATTCCGAGGAAACGGAGGTGCTGTACAAGCGTGTCTACGACCTAGAAAGCCGCATAGGTAAAGAAGAGGGTGGCGCCACTCTCATTCGCACGTGGTTGCGCCACCGCGTCCAGCCTCTGCAGGCCAGAGTGCACCCTATGTACTGCTGGACCGGCGCTGATGATGTCACTCGCGTGTCTGCCGAGGGCATTTCTACGGGTAAGGTGGATAGGAGGGTGCGATTGGTGACCAAGTACACTGGCAAGGAGGCTCTCCCAGGCGAACCAGTCGTGCCTCCTTTCGACGCCTCTAACCCTCCTCCTCAGGTAGAACTGTACTACTAAGTAGTTTCTTTTGTCGATTGCCAACAAGCGCTTGATATATAAGGATGTATCTTCTGATTGCAGGACTGGAAGGTGTCTTCCAATTTGACCCCTCATCCTGAAGGGGTTATCCCTCGCAAAGTGGATGTAGAGGACGATTCGGAATCGACCCTCCCAATTGAAGAAGAGGAGGGAGCCCCCGAGTCTAGTGACCAGGACACTCGCAAGCGTTCCCGCAGCAAGGATTCTGATGCTACTTCCCCGACGAAGCCGGAAGGTCATTCTGCTGCTGCAGAGGAGCCAATCCCCGCCATTCCTATGCGTGCCATGGCTCCTCCTGCCCGGAAGAAGCTGCGACTGCCGAAGGAGTCGTCGGAAAAATCTTTTGACCTTGATAATTTTAACTGGTGAGTGTTGTCTTCACGAATGCGTCTTTCTTTCTTCCCAGAGTTGCTTTTTCTGAAGTTTTTTGCTAGATGTGCATTGTAGTCAAGCGGCATCGTCGTCTTCTCACGACGTCCAATTTGTGAAGGAGTCCGGAGTCACCAACTCCAAAGCCAAGGAAGTGGCCGAGCAATCTTCTTCTCCTCTAGTGGTGGCCTACTCCAAGCACAATTCTTCGAGTTCCTCGCATGCTGGGGAACACCAGATGGTTTGCCCGGATGACTGCGCGGCAGTCATCTTCAGAGTCCCTGGAGGATCACGTGAGCGCCCTTTTTGCTGTTGTGGAAGTCGAATTTATACCTTGTGCTGCCGTTGAAGCTTTGTTTTCTTTTTTGTTGTAGCTCATTGTGAAGGAGGTTGCTCGCCTGGCGGAGCAAGTCCTTGTCATGGGTCGACAGCATGCTCTGCTGGACAATCGCCACCGTGTTGTCGAAGGTTAGTTTTGGCATCGTTTTTGTCTCCGTGAAATTTATGATTTCGTTTGATGATACGCCTTGTGCTTTGTAGTTGAGCACAATGAGCTGCTTCATCGTGTTGCTACACTCGAAAAGGCGCTTGCCGCAGAGGCGAAGAATCGCGACAAAGCAGTCGCAGCTCTGGAGGAAGAGGATCTCCGTGCTTCCACTTCTGAGAGGGAGAAGTTGTTCGAAGAACAACTTTTCTCGATTGCCAAGGCCCTCTCAGGTATTTTTTTCAGCTCGACTTGCATTGCTCTTTTTTCTGACGTCATGTTGTTGTGCTAACACTTTGTGTATGCATATGCCAGTAGCCTGAGCTTTGACGCCCAGTCTCTGTGTTGTGCGGATGCGTTCGCGGGTGCCGTCGCTGCAGTCGAAGACTGCAGTGTTTCTCTCCAGGAGACGCCAGGGAAAGCCAAGGATATGCTCAGTCGCATCCGTGAGTATTTAACTCCCAAGGTCGGGCTGATTGACAACCTTGAAGACCTAGTGGAATCCCTCGCTAGAGGTATTCCTGCGGAATTCAAGAACTCGCAGCGGTCCGTCGGCGCCAACATGGCACTCGCGATGGTGCAAGCCCATGGCGTGGAGATCGATCCCGCCACTATTTTCGAGGTGATTCCTATCGACACCAGAGGCCAGCAAGTAGTGTTTGCTCCCTTCGCTGGTAGCTGCGCAAAATATGGTCCTCAACTTATCGAGACAGTCGCCAAGTATTCTGAGGAGCGGCGACGAGCTAAGGCGGCGAAGGCCGTGGCGTCTAGGGCTACCACCGGCAAATCCGTGGCATCGGAGACTACCACAGATGCGATGAAGCCCCCGAAGCCAAAGTCTAAGTCGAAGAAGCAAAATGCTCCTTAGTCTGCATGTGTAATAGCTGTAGTTACCTTTTGTTGAAACTATGCTTTTGTGGGAATGTCCCTGTCGATACTTTGCTATGCTTGAATGCATTTGTGCCTTTTATCAATGTATTCTTGGTCCCTCGTTTGCTCTTGCTTGATTTGTGATAGGTACGTCGAGTGGTCCTTCGAGTGGTCCTCATGATCCTCTGCCCACCGATGAAGCCTTGGCGCAACCGTGCTCAAAGGTGGAGGAGTTGTCGTTGCTTTCGCGACTGCGCGATCGCATTAAGCAATTGGAGCGTGAATTGCCCATCCTCCATGGTAGTGCAGATGTATGGAAGTCAAAGGCAAAGAAGGCCACTGCCCGTGAGAAGTATCTCTTGAAGGAAGTGGCGCAGCTGAGTGAGCAATTCAAATGTTAGCTATTTGCCCTCTCATCTTTTCTTTTAGTCAGTCACGGCGATGCCTTGTCTTCACAATTTGCCATTCTGCTTGGTGTAGTTGTCAGTGCTCGTCATCCGCAGGATGAGAAGGACCGGGTTGCCATTCGAATGAATGACCTGACCCAGGAGCAACTGCAGGCGAGTGGGTACTTTTGGGTAGACCACGATCGTGCGATCGCGCTTGCGACCCTGCAGGATCGTGCTTCTCGAGTACTTCATTTTTTGAAGAAGTCATAGTCGTGCCTTAGGCATATTTATCAAACGATGTTTCCGCTGGACGCTGTCCCTTCAATCTTGTTGTCTCTTCTGGCGAAGTTCCAAGATTTGAGTGCGGTTCGCGAGTGCGTGCGACAGCAGTTAGTAGCTGGTGCTAAGGCTGCGTTGTCACTGGTGCGACTACATAGGCCAGATGTAGATGTTGCGTCTGTTGTAGCTGGGCCGCCGCCTCCACCAGAAGGTATGACCTAGAACATGGTTTCGCACTATCAAGCGGTTGATCGGTCAGCAGAGGACATTGTCGATTTCTTCGAGGAAGCGAATGAGCGTTCTTCTTTTTGCGATAGCATGTTTTGTATCCTGCACATAATTGTATAATTGTTGTAAAGTTCGTATGAATATGTTGGATGTAATTAATACTCATTGATATGTGAAGAGCTTGCTAGCTTTTATATTTTGCGAGTGCATTGTACTCTGCAGTTCCTTTTCGTTAGCTTGACTTATGCTTATCTCAGCACCTTGCCAACATGTCAGGTGTGTTGCAACTAGGTTGGTGTTTATCAAGGGTTCGATTGATGTTGTGTCAGCTACTCAGGATACTACGGTTTGTTCGTAGAACGGAAGTATAAAGGGTGGCGTAGCCCTCGGGTGATAAAATTTTAAGAAAATAAGGAAAATACAGAGTTTTGGGGCACTTAGCTTTATTTATTCGCAAAATAGTACGAGGTACAATGTGTGGCTAAGTAGCCTGGCTGAATAGCCCTATTTGTAAATGTAAAAACGACTAGGGGTAGAAGCGACGCAGCTGTGCGACGTTCCAGGGGTTGGAGTATGCGACTCCTGTCTCGAAATCTTTAAGGCGATAGGCGCCACCTAGGATTAGTTTTGTAATCACGTACGGTCCTTCCCAAGGAGACTCGAGCTGGAGATGCCCGTGTTGCTTCAGTTGCAGGACCAGGTCTCCTTCGACGAAGGATCTGGGGTGTAGCCTTCTGTTGTGGTAGTTGCAGAGACTTTGCTGGTAGATCGTTGATCTCTCCGCTGCAATTTCTCGTGCCTCGTCCAGGAGGTCAACGGAGTCTTCGAGTGCAAGAGTTGACTCTCGCTCGCTGTAAGCGACCACCCGTTCGGCTTTGTAGCGTACTTCTACGGGTAACACCACTTCAGCACCGTGCACCATGAAGAACGGGGTGTATCCCGTGGCGCTATTTGGAGTTGTACGCAGGCTCCAAAGTATGGATTGCAGCTCGTCTGGTCAGCATCTAGTGGCTTGTTCGAGTGGTCGGAGGAGTCGTTTCTTGATTCCACCGTAGACGAGGCCGTTGGCCTTTTCGACTTGACCGTTGGTCTGCGGGTGAGCCACCGAGGCGTAGCTTATGTTGATTACCAGGTTTTTGCAGAATTCCTGAAACTCCTTAGAGATGACGTTCGTCCCATTGTCCGTGATGATGCTGTGTGGCACTCCAAAGCGCTAGACAATGGACTCGAAGAACTTGACAACGCTGGCCCCTGATTGATTTGTCACTAGCATGGCCTCGATCCACTTGGTGAATTTGTTGACTGTGACCAAGAGGTAGACATAACCTCCTGGCGAGGATTTCGGGAGCTTACCGACCATGTCGAGTCCCCATTGCACGAAGGGCCAAGCCAATGGAATTGGCTCGAGTTCCGCGCCGGGTGCGTGAGGTTGGTCTATGAATCGCTGGCAAGCGTTGCAGCGCTGGAAGATGTCCTTGGCATCGCGCATGGCCGTAGGCCAGTAGAATCCAGCTCGTAGAGCTTTGGCAACGAGGGAACGACTGCCAGCATGGTGCCCGCAGGTGCCTTCATGGATGTCGAGGAGGATGGCCCTTCCGTCCCCGTTGGAGATGCACCGTTGGAGTACTCTTGTGATGCTACGCTTGTACAGTTCGGGCGAATGCCTTGGATCGTCGCGTTATCTGTCGTGCATCAGTCAGATCATCTGGCAGCCTCTTGCTGAGTAGATACATGATGTAGGGTTGTGTCCAAGATGGCTCGATCATCATGACGCTCATTGGTCCTTCGAGTCCTGTATCAAGCTCCAGGTCGTCGAGTGTCATTGGCTCGTTGGTTGGCATAGCCCCTGAGTGCGTTGACGCGCTTGCTTTCTTCTCTGGAACCTTTGGCTTGATGGAGCATTCGTTGATGCGCTCAAGAAATACCCCAGGTGGTATGGGGGCGCAGGTGGAACCAATATTGGCGAGGAGATCCACCTCTTCATTGCTTTCGCGACCCACATGTCGCAGCTCACAGCCGTCGAAGTCTCCTTCCAGTGTGTCGTAGAGGTCGCGATAGGCGATCATGTTGTCTCTCAGTGCGTAGCACTCGTGCATCATTTGGTTGACCACCAGTTTGGAGTCGTCATAGATGATGAGCCTTTTGGTGCCGCAGGCTTTCGTCATCCGCATCCCATGGATTAGAGCTTCATACTTAGCTTCATTATTGGAGGCGGTGAACTGCATTCGCATAATGTATTTCATCTTGTCTCCTTGGGGAGATGTTAGTATGACATCTGTGTCGGCTCCGTCCTTTCGCTTGGACCCGTCGAAGTGCATTGTCCAGAGGTAGGACATATCTGGTTTGTCGGGGAGCTGATTCTCCATCCAGTGCACGAGAAAGTCCGGGAGAACTTGCGACTTGATCGCGTCGCGCTTCTCGTATGTTATGTCTCGTGGAGACAGTTTGATTCCCCAGAGCACGACTCGTCCGGTGGCATCAGGATTATTGAGTATGTGCCCGAGCGGGGCGTCGTTTACCACCATGATTGGGTGCGCCTGGAAGTAGTGGCGTAGTCGCCTAGCTGTCATGAAGACGCCATACGCCAGCTTCTGGTAGTGCGGGTACCACTGTTTCGTTGGCATGAGCACCTCGCTGAGGTAATATACTGGGCGCTAGACCCCGTGGACCTTGTTTTCTTCTGCTTGTTCCACCACAATCACCGTGCTAACCACCTGGTTGGTGGCGGAGATGTAGAGAAACAGTGGCTCTTTTTCGCGTGGATTCACCAGTACTGGCGAGGTGGATAGTAGACGTTTGAGGTCTTCAAATGCTTCTTGCGCCTCGTCTGTCCACTCGAACTTGTCAGCTTTGCGGAGAAGTTGGTAGAAGGCAAGTGCCTTTTTGCCCATTCGACTGATGAATCGACTGAACGTCGCGATTCACCCAGCCAACTGCTGGATGCCTTTTACATTCTTCGGCTTCTACATGGCCAATATGGCCTTTATTTTCTTAGGGTTTGCTTCGATCCCTCTCGCAGAGATGAGATACCCGAGTAACTGCCCAGATGGTACGCCAAAGGCGCATTTATCCGGACTGAGCTTAATACGGTAGCGGTCAAGGTTGGCAAATGTCTCGTGTAGATCGTCGATTAGCGAGGCTTCCTCTTTGGTTTTGATGACGATGTCGTCAACGTAGACTTGGATGTTGCGTCCAAGTTGGTTCTTGAGGCAAGCCTGCATGTACCGCTGATAGGTGGCTCCTAGGTTTTTTAGCCCGAAGGGTATCGTGTTGTAGCAGAACACACCAAAGGGCGTCGTAAACGCCATTTTCTCCTGATCCTCCTCCTTCATTCAAATATGATTGTAGCCTGAGTAGGTGTCGAGGAAGCAGAGACGCTCACATCCCGTGGTGGAGTCGATGATTTGGTCGATTTGCGGCAATGGGAAGTGATCCTTTGCGTGGTGCTTATTCAAGGAGGTGAAGTCCACGCACATCCGCGTGATATCCGTGTCTTTTTTAGGAACAAGCACTATGTTAGAGAGCCAAGTACTTTCCTTGATCTCGCATATGAATTTTGCCTCGAGGAATCTGTTGATCTCCATTCTCACTGCTTTTGCTCTTGGTTTAGACAGTCGCCGAATTGTCTGCTTGATAGGCCTTGCGTCTGGATTCACGTTGAGTGAGTGCTCGGCAAATTCCCTGGGAACCCCTGGCATGTCCACTGGACACCAGGCGAAGATCTCCTAGTGCTCATAGAGGAATTCGACGAGCGCAAGTTCCTATGTGGAACTCAAGTTGTTGGCGATGAGGGCCGTCTTGGTCGGGTCCGTTGGGTGGACCTGGACTTTCTTCGTGTGCACCGACAAGTTGAAGGACAGATCGGGTGAACTTGGCCTGCTCAGGGGAGGCAGACTGTTGTCTGTCGATTCCCTTAATCTTGCGAGTTCCTCCTGCATGCCGAAGGACTAGGAGATTCTGTTGAATTCCCTGTCGCAGCTGTCGGACCTCTCAAAATTGCCATTGATTGTGATTACGATGTTTGGACCTGGCATTTTCATCTACAGGTAGGCATAGTGCGGAACTTCCATGAACCTTGTGAACGCGACACGTCCGAGGATGCAGTGGTATTGTGAAGGCCAGTCGACGACTTCAAAGTCGATGTGCTCTCGCCGAAAGTATTGCGGCGTGGCGAAGATGACGTCAAGGTTGATTTTGCCTAGGGTATATATGCCCTTCTCTAGGATGATGCCGTGGAACATCATGTCTGAGACTTCCAAACAAGTCAGAGGGATCCTCGTCGCACGCAAGGTACTCGCGAACATGAGGTTAATGCCGCTACCGCCATCCATGAAGATGCGACTCATATCGAAACCCCCGATCTGCGCCTCGAGTACGAGGGGACAGTGGCCTGGACGAGGAACTTGGCACGGGTGGTCACGCCTGTCGAAGGTGATGCATGAGTCGCTTCCACTGAGGTACTCAGTGGTGGAAGGTGGAGAATTTATCGCCAGATTGACTTGGTGAGTGATGGCCTTCTGCACTCGATTTGAGGGACGCCCTTTTTGGATCATCCTCATGTTGCCCACGGCTCGTGGGTATGGATCGCCTCCATGATGCTGGACCGGCACGGACGCGGGTGGTGGTGGTGGAGGAGCTCCATGTGCCACGGCGCCTGGTGCGGCTCCATAGCCCCTGTTGACCGCGTCATGATTCATCCGGGCTAGGCCCTCGTGGAGTTTGAGGAACTCGTGGCAGTCCTTGAGAAGGTGGCTGGATTTCTTCTTGTCATCGTGCTTGTCGATGTAGAAGTGCACGTTGCATGGCCCAGACAGTTTGTCCTCGATAGATGTTGCGGGTGCCTCTTCGCGAGTGCAGTGCTGCCACACCTGCGTGGTTTTTCTGCTGTCGCGGTATAAGAAGTTTCCTTGGTCATGTGGGTTTTTATAGAAGGTTCAATAGAAATTTCTCTAGAATATCTAAAACTTGGACTAACCTTCTGCAAAAGGGAGTAAGATTTAATTTTGATGATAAATGTCTTGAAGCCTTTGATAAACTAAAAAAATGCTTTATCCCATGCTCCTATCATTAAACCACCTATCTGGGATATGACCTTTGACTTAATATGTGAAGCTAGTGATGATGATGTAGGAGTAACTCTTGGACAACACATTGGTCGCGGATTTATCCTAATGGTGCTCAAAAGAATTATCCTAAGGAAGAAAGGGAACTTTTTGCCGTATTTTTAACTTGTGATAAATTTTGTTCTTACATAGTTGATGCAAAAGTAAGAGTTCATACAGATCATGATGGTTTAAAAGAACTCCTTGAGAGGAAAGACCATAAGCCAAGATTGACCGTTGGATTCTTTTACTTCAAGAATTTGAGTTGCGGATTATGCAGAGACAAGAGGTAAAGATGTTGGATGCAGTGTCCATGTTTGCCCAACAAGACACCAATCTTGTTGAGAGGAACTTTAGTCCCGGTGATTTTTGCTTACGAGAATTATTTAATGAACTAAGGTCAATTCATCCAAAAGAGAAGAAGTCTTTGTTGTTGGAGGAGCTTGTCATCCCTGAATAAGCAAACGGTAAGTTCGAAGTAAGTGTTCCTACTCAAATAAGTGATTTGTTTTCACAGATTTTACTTCTGAAAATTTTGCCTTTGAATTCCTTGTGTTTTTCTGAAGTTCTGGAGGTTTTTACCAAGTATACGGGCGCAACTATACGACTAGAGAAAAATCTCCCGCCGTATAGTTGGTCATCAAACCGTCTATATCTTCTTCGTGAAATTGTTTTCGATGCTTGGACCTATATGGGCGCAACTATACGACCGGAGATAAAATTCCGGCAGTATAGTTGGTCGTTGAACTCTTAGGCACTTTCGATTTTGGATGTCTATATCTATACGGTCGCAACTATATGATCTGAGGCAATTTTCCGGCCGTATAGTTGGTCGTTAAACTACCAGACACTTTTCGTTTGCCATTTCATTATTATAAAAAACATTATTGTCGGTTCCGAGTCATAACTTAACCGACCTAGACTCAAGATATTTGGAAATATCTGCCCGGAACCAACTATACGGCCGGAGCTATACGGGTCGCGCCCGTATAGTTGGTCATTACGCAGCAGGATGATGGCTCGGTGTTGATGTAGATCTTGTTGGGAACCCCAAGAGGAAGGTATGATGAGCACAGTAGCAAGTTTCCCTTAGTTATGAAACCAAGGTTTAATCGAACCAGTAGGAGCAAGGAAACACCCCAAAGGTGTTGCTAGCTGAGCCTTGGCAGGGTGCACTACCGGTGCTAGTAGCAACGTGGAGACCTGCACAACACAACCACAGAACTTTGTCCCCAACTTGCGATGAGGTTGTCAATATCACCGTTTTTTGCTGAAAACAAAGGATTAAACGTATCGAATGGAAGGAAGTAAAAGTTTGTAGAAAGTAAACACAAAGCAGTAAACAGTTTATAGATTGTATGTAAAGAAAAGGACCGGGATCCATAGTTCACTAGAGGTGGCTCTCCTTAAGATAGATAACATGCTGGGTGAACAAATTACAGCGGGGCAATTGACAAACATCGAGAAAGCAATACATGCACTTACTAATCATCTTGACTCCTTTGTAACTTGATTGGGCATTACAAAGTTATACATAGACCGCCATCCAACTACATCTATGACTAATAATCCACTTTCAGGTTATCATCCGAACCCCCTCCAGTATTAAGTTGCAAGCAACAGAATATTGCTTTACGAATTGCGTGTAATGTAAACAATACGATTGTTCTATGAACAAAGGATTGTTGTTTTATCCCTAGTAGCAACAGCACATCTAGTACCTTAGAGATTTTTGTCACTTCGCCAGATTACCAGAGGCCTGAACCCACTATCGAGCATAAATACTAACTCTTGGAGTTGCTAGCATCTACTTGGCCAAGATAGCTACTAACAACAGGAAGCATGCAAGATCACAAATAACAAACACATGATATAATCAATAATCAATCTGAAATAGCATCTCAATATCCATCGGATCCCCGCAAACACAACATGCAGAATTACAAATATATGATCTTGATCATGAACGGAACTCACAAGATCTAGACATGAAAGCACAAAGGAGGAGAACCAGCCATCTAGCTACTACATGGATCCGTAGTCCAAGTATGAACTACTTACGCATCACACCGGAGGCTTGCATGGTGATGAAGAAGGCCTCCAGGGTGAATTCCCCTCTCTGGCAGGGTGCCGGGAAGAGCTTCAGATCCCTCCCGATCTAGGGATGGAGATGATGGCGGCTACAGACTCTTTCGTGGATTTTTGATCGGGTCCTTAGGGTTTTCGTCCCAAGGGCATCTTATAGGCGGAAGGAGAGGCCGAGGGGGTGCTTGGGCTGGCCACACCACCCCTTGGCGCGGGCCAAGCCTGGCCGCGTGGCCAGGTGGTGTGGCTGCCCTCTGGCCCTTCTCCGTCTCGTATTTTGGCATCTGATGACTTCCGGAAAAATAGGCACTTTGGCTTTTGTCCTGTCCAATTCCGAGAATACTCATTTTCTAACTTTCCTGGAACCAAAAATAGCAGAAAACAGACAGCTGGCACTATGGCTCTTGTTAATAGGTTAGTCCAAGAAATCATATGAAAAGTACTCCAAAGTGTGGACAAAACACAAGAAAGTGGATAAAACCAAGCATGGAACATCAAAAATTATAGATACATTTGCAATGTATCAACATCCCCAAGCTTAACTCCTGCTCGTCCTCGAGTAGGTAAGTGATAAAAAGAAAGAATAATTTTTGAGGTGACATGCACCATCAAAGACTTGATCAAAGTATTTGTAAAACATTCAAAGCTGGGATCATAGTACTTCAATCATAACATTAAATACAAGGTTCTAGCAATAAGACAAAGAAACTATGATGCAACATGAAAAGGCACAAACTAAAGATTCATGAATAACAATGCTCTGCAAGACGTTTGTTTGTTTCACGTAAAGAAAACATAGCATAATAGTATTCAGCTTGTCCCTCATAGAGTAGCAAATATAAATGCATAAGACACCTTCAAAGTTCATAAGAGTGACTAGATACAAATAGTTTAAAACCAGCAATATCAAGTTATGCATCAATCAACTAGTCTTGGGACAATGCACATAGAACTAAGAATGGCCACTATGCATCAATCAACTAGTCTTGGGACAATGCATCAATCAACTAGTCTTGGGACAACTAGATACAAATAGTTTAAACCTTCAAAGTTCTTTTCATAATATCTCTTTTTTTCTTTTTCTCTTTTTCTCAATATAGGACTCTTTTTTATAAGAAGAATGCTTCATAGACAGTTCATTATGGTTACGCTACAGGTTTCCACCATGTCAGCATGGATTAGACCAGCGGCCCAGGCGTTTCTCTAACACATATACATAACTCCATGGACTTACAAGCTCCCCTTTCATTTCACACCGATGACATCCATATACAAAAGAGCATGATATCAACTAGGTACAAGTACCAAGTGCAATGTTGAAAGCATTCCCCATGACAGCATGGTTCTGCTAATCCCCAACAAATAAGTGCAAGCATATACAACATAGACGACAAAATGGTTCAAGTTTATTAAGGGCAAGAAAAATAAAGTGTGCCATCAAGTTCGCGAGAGCTTTATTCACTAGTTTTCTCATAACAAGTTTAATTCGGAAGGTAAACAAAAGCATGAATATACTTGGAATAGCATAAGCTAGTAGGTAGGTATGGTGGACTCTTTGGAATAACTTGGTTTAAGGAGTTGGATGCATGAGTGGAACTCATACTTGGTTGTGGAGGCTAGCAAAATACTGGGAGCGACAAACTAAGAGAGCAATAATGGCCATAATCATGCAGAGCGACAAAACATCATTGATCAAAGCATAAAGTGATACTACAAGTTGAAGACTAAAGGATCATAAAGGCTATGGTGACTTGAAATAGTCATAACATGGTGTGAGCATGCGCCAAGTCAACCCAAATAAAGCATCAAAGGAGAATACCACTATACTATGCTTTAATATGCTAAAACAACGCATGATTCATCCAAGGCACATTAAGCAATCTCAATTGTTTATAACAAGTCATGCTACAGCAAAGAATACTAAGCATAAAGCCAAAACAATATCAATCATGGCATGACAAAGCATAGGCCACAGTCAAAAACGAGCTCTTTTTACCACATAAGTATGAACTTTCCTACTCTTTTCCAAACCAAACCAGACTATTTGAAAACCAACGTAAGAAAGAGGGGGTCCAACCAATTTATTCAGAAAACTAAGCAAACCAAGCAAACGAAAACCAAAATGAAAACGAACAAGAAGACGCTCCAAGAACAACACAACTGTGCATGAAACAATAAAAATGAAGCGTTTGGAAGAAACCTGGGATTTTTATTGATGAAGAAGGGGATGCCTTGGGCATCCCAAGCTTTGACGATTGTACTTCTTGGATATTTCTTGGGGTGACACGTGTGGCATCCCCAAGCTTGAGCTTTAGTCCATCCTTCATCTCATTACTCATTCCTTCCATACACCTGAAATTTTTCCATCATACAAAACTTCACACAATCTTTATTAGCAACATTAGTGCACTCAAGATAAATAAGTCTTAAGGTTCAGTTCTAACACCAAATAAACTTCCATTAGAACACTAGCTACTGTAGCACTTCCCTCAAAAAGCTCAATTCCCCAAAAGAACTCAAAAAGGAACCAACAAGAAGCAAATGCAGAAAATGGCAGAAATCTGTCAAAACAGACCAGCAGGTAAAGACGATTTTTTTCGAAGACCTTCTGTTGCTCAAATAAAAAAGTTTTGAACCAACGAAAGTTAGATAACAACCTGGGGCAGAAGCACAAAAATTCACGCCTCAATAATACGTTCAGAGATTTTACACAACTTTTACGGTGAAGCACAGAAATCTGTTTTAGGACAGCAACTTTCCCAATCATTACTTCTCTCTCATTCGAGGTTACTCTTGGCACAAAAAGCAAATAAAAAGGATAAGGAGCGGTTATTACTGAAGTAATAACTTCCAAGACTCATCTAAAACTTTTGGGTTATCTCCCAATAAGTATTTTTCTTTAACGCCTTTAAGTTAGGCATAAGAAGCAAGAAAAAGAATCAAGTGTTCTCAAATGAAGAAGCATTAAGACCAAATTTTGTTTTCATAGGAGAAGCAAAAGAAATCTTCTCTCTCTTCTTAGGGAAGTGTTCTATACCTTTATTGAGTGGGAGTTGATATTTAATGGTGCCTTCTTTCATATCAATAATGGCACCAACAGTTCTAAGAAAAGGTCTTCCCAAAGTAATAGGACAAGAAGCATTGCATTTAACATCCAAAACATAGAAATCAACGGGGACATAGGCATTGTTAACCATAATAAGAACATCATTAAGTCTCCCCATGAGTTTCTTTTTAGCATTATCATCAAGTGGGACATTCAAATAACAATCTTCAAGTGGAGGCAAATCAAGCATATCATAAATCCTTCTAGGCATAATAGAAACACTACTATCAAGATCACATAAAGCTTTCAAATCAAAGTCATTCACTTTCATATTAATGATGGGTTCCCAACCATCTTCTTGTTTTATAGGAATAGAAGCTTTATGTTTCATCTTTTCTTCTTTAATCTTTATGAGAGCATCAGTAATGTGTTTTGTAAAGGCCATGTTTATAGCACTAGCATTAGGACTTTTAGCAAGCTTTTGTAGGAACTTAATAACTTCAGAGATATTGCAACCATCAAGATCAAAATCAAATTTATCATGTAAAGTAGTAGAACTATTACTAGCCTCAACACTAGTGGTGGTGATAGTAGAAACACTAATGTTTCTAGCAATTTCTCCCACTTAGCATGTAATTCAGCTAATAGTCTAACATTTTCATCAATTCTTACTTGTATAGCACTAGTAGCTGCAAAGGGATTATCATTAGTTTCAGGTTTAGCAGCCATTTTATTCAAAGAAGATTGAGCTTCAGCCAAAGATGTTATATTTCTTTCAGCATTAGAGAGTTTTTCCTCAATAGTTTTACTGAAAGCAGTTTGTTTACTAATAAAATCTTTAAGCATAACTTCAAGTTCAGAAGGTGCACTCCTATTATTGTTGTAAGAATTTCCATAAGCATTACCGTTGTTGGGAGGATATGGCTTATAATTGTTGTTACCAAAATTATTCCTATAATCATTATTGCCAAAATTGTTATTTCTTATGAAGTTCACATCAACTTGCTCTTCTTGAGCAACCAGAGAAGCCAAAGGAACATTATTTGGATCAATATGGGCTTTCCCATTCACAAGCATATACATAATAATATCAATCTTATCACTCAAGGAGGAAGTTTCCTCAACAGAATTTACCTTCCTACCTTGTGGAGCTCTCTCAGTATGCCATTCAGAATAATTAACCATCATATTGTCTAGAAGTTTCGTTGTAGCACCCAAAGTGATGGTCGTAAAGGTACCTCCAGCAGCAGAATCCAATAGGTTCCTTGAAGAATAGTTCAATCCTGAATAAAAAGTTTGGATGATCATCCAAGCAGTCAGTCCATGAGTGGGACATTTCTTTACCAAAGATTTCATTCTTTCCCAAGCTTGAGCAACATGCTCATTATTAGATTGTTTAAACTTCATTATTTCACTTCTCATATATATAATCTTAGCAGGAGGATAGTATTTTCCAGTGAAAGCATCTTTGCACTTAGTCCTAGAATCAATACTATTCCTAGTTAAGGAATTCAACCATTCTTTAGCTTTTCCTCTCAAAGAGAAAGGAAACAATTTCAGCTTAATAATATCACCATCTACATCCCTATGCTTTTGCATCTCACAAAGTTGAACAAAGTTATTTAGACGGGCAGCAGCATCTTCATTACCAATACCAGAAAATTGTTCTCTCATAACAAGATTGAGCAAAGCAGGTTTTATCTCAAAGAAAGTATCTTCAGGCACAGGTGGAGCAATAGGTGTGCTCATAAAATCATTGTTGTTGGTGCTAGTGAAGTCACACAACTTAGTGTTCTCAAGAGTAGTCATTTTTTTGTGTTTTTGATAAATAAAGCAAACTTGTAAAACTAATTTTTTGTGTGTGTTTTTGAATAAACAAACAAACAAACAAAGCAAAAAAGGAAACTAAGCAAAACAAAAATAACAAAGTAAAGAGATTGGTTATGAGGGACTCTCCTTGTGAAGATGTCCTTGACTCCCCGGCAACGGCGCCAGAAAAATGCTTGATGGCTCGGTGTTGATGTAGAGCTCGTTGGGAACCCCAAGAGGAAGGTATGATGAGCACATCAGCAAGTTTCCCTCAGTTATAAAACCAAGGTTTAATCGAACCAGTAGGAGCAAGGAAACACCCCAAAGGTGTTGCTAGCTGAGCCTTGGCAGGGCGCACTACCGGTGCTAGTAGCAACGTGGAGACCTGCACAACACAACCACAGAACTTTGTCCCCAACTTGCGATGAGGTTATCAATCTCACCGTGTTTTGCTAAAAATAAAGGATTAAACGTATCGAATGGAAGGAAGTAAAAGTTTGCAGAAAGTAAACACAAAGCAGTAAACAGTTTATAGATTGTATGTAAAGAAAAGGACTGGGATCCATCGTTCACTAGAGGTGGCTCTCCTTAAGATAGATAACATGTTGGGTGAACAAATTACAGCGGGGCAATTGACAAACATCGAGAAAGCAATACATGCATTTACTAATCATCTTGACTCATTTGGAACTTGATTGGGCATTACAACATTATACATAGACCGCCATCCAACTGCATCTATGACTAATAATCCACCTTCAGGTTATCATCCGAACCCCCTCTAGTATTAAGTTGCAAGCAACCGATTATTGCTTTACGAATTGCGTGTAATGTAAAAAATACGATTGTTCTATGAACAAAGGATTGTTGTTTTCTCCCTAGTAGCAACAACACATCTAGTACCTTAGAGATTTTTGTCACTTCGCCAGATTACCAGAGGCATGAACCCACTATCGAGCATAAATACTAACTCTTGGAGTTGCTAGCATCTACTTGGCCAAGATAGCTACTAACAACGGAAAGCATGCAAGGTCACAAATAACAAAGACATGATAGAATCAATAATCAATCTGAAATAGCATCTCAATATCCATCAGATCCCCGCAAACACAACATGCAGAATTACAAATAGATGATCTTGATCATGAACAGAGCTCACAAGATCTAGACATGAAAGCACAAAGGAGGATAACCAGCCATCTAGCTACTACTGGATCCGTAGTCCAAGGATGAACTACTCACGCATCACACCGGAGGCTTGCATGGTGATGAAGAAGGCCTCCAGGGTGAATTCCCCTCCGGCGGGGTGTGGGAAGAGCTTTAGATCCCTCCCGATCTAGGGATGGAGATGACGACTCTGAGACTCTTTCGTGGATTTTGATCGGGTCCTTAGGGTTTTTGTCTGAGGGCATCTTATAGGCGGAAGGAGGCCGAGGGTGCTGGGCGCCACACCACCCAGTGCGGGCCAAGCTTTGGCCTTGACCAGGTGGTGTGGCCGCCTCGGCCCTTCTCATCTCGTGATTCGGCATCTAATGACTTCCGGAAAAATAGGCACTTTGGCTTTTGTCCCGTCAATTCGAGAATATTCATTTTCGACTTTCCTGGAACCAAAAACAGCATGAAAAGGCAGGCACTATGGCTCTTGTTAATAGGTTAGTCCAAGAAATCATATGAAAAGTACTCCAAAGTGTGGACAAAACACAAGAAAGTGGATAAAACCAAGCATGGAACATCAAAAATTATAGATACATTTGCAATGTATCACAGGACTCCTCCAAATCTATGATTTCTTTCCCTGTTTCGCTAAGATCCTTTTCTTGGGCAAGAATTTGGTGTTTCTCGCAAGTTTTACCGACCTCTGACCCCCCTTATATACTGCCATTGTCTCTCTCTCTAATCATAATGTCCAGGAACCAATCCAGCCATGCTCTATCCCATCCCAGGCCGTGAGAAACCCCTGGGTCATATTGCTCCTTCTAGGGACCGCTCTCGCAGCCTGTCCATGGAGGACGACAATGAGGAGGTGGATAGGTTTAGCCTAAGTTACAAGGAGTACGTCGATCCAAGCTTCTACAACAACGATTTCGGTGATGATGTGGTTGACGTATACATCCGCCGTGATTTCTATGATCCCCCGGAGATCAATTGGGCGGCAATGAAGAGAGCTCAAGAAGAGAGAGAATGTCACAAGCCACATGGAAAAGGGCGCATGGAGACGGTCAAGTTCGTCACCACGGACCCCAGGCCGCACAAGCGTAAAGAATTACCTAATATTGGTGTAGGTTCTAGCATGGGAGCAAAGGCACCACTCTTGAAGCCAAGCATTGGTGCTCGTGTGAGGGTGAAGCCTCAAGAAGAGTGGAGGTATGGCTTCCACCTCCCTGATCCATCAATTATGGATGGGGAAGAAGAAGCAGTTACCAGGACCAAGGATCGCGTGCAAGCACTAGAGATATATC
This sequence comes from Avena insularis, assembly GCA_023614405.1. Classification (NCBI taxonomy): domain Eukaryota; kingdom Viridiplantae; phylum Streptophyta; class Magnoliopsida; order Poales; family Poaceae; genus Avena; species Avena insularis. Next base: position 300,002,657 of record CM042684.1, read on the forward strand.
AGAAGTAGGAACTACTTCATCATGTCGAAGTCCGCCACCATCTCAAGGAGATAGAGAAGAAGGATGATCTTCTCCCATTGGTGACTAAGCTCGCAGATAAAGTGGACACTCTGCAATCTGATTTGCGCAGGTGCTACAGCCGCATCACTGCTCTGGAGGACACCAACAAGAAGCTACGCTCCGCAGTGTTACATTCCATGGCGCCACAATGATCTACAATAATCATGGTATCAAATAATCGCAAGGGATTATTTGATCCCGCCTGGCTTGATTCCAAGCTTGGGGAGATCTTTAAGACCTTGTAATCTATCCTATAAGTTTTACATTACTATTTTAGTTTTGCATTAGTTCAAACTAGAAATAAAGTGCATCATTAGAATTCCCTTTAGGAATAGTCGATCCCTTTTATGAAGTTCCGAGTTTACTGTTATTAAATATGGAGCAATATTGAGTTTGTGCTTGTCTTATTGGATATATGAATGGCTTGAGTATAATTTTACTTACACTTGATGATAGCAATAGGAGTCTTCCACACCATTGGTATTAATGGAACATACAAAGATAATTTGGTCAATATGTTGTAAGTTCATGGTTTGATTTACAAAGAAAGAAAAATTATCTAATTAGTTAAGTTGGAAAAGAAACCTTGAACAAAGGAAAATAAAAGTGCTATCAAAATAGAGTGAGAACAAGTCGAGGTAGAATCTTCAAGTCATAAAAATTCTTCATATACAATTGGAATTTGATAATTGAGATTGTTAAACTTTGAATTCCTACATGAAGTGGAATGTATGGCTAGCTCCTTTGCACAACACTTAAACAAAAGTGTGAGCATATACACAAAAGAGAAGAAAATAAAGAAGAAAAAGAGAAAGTGTGCAAAGAGCAAATAGGCATATACCACTATATTGTAGTATGACAAAGAGAAACTTTTGAGATTTTGAATCCCAAGTGAATACGTTGATCCTAAAACACTTGGGACTACCTCACTAACTCATTCGGTTGAACCAGATACTTTTACATTATGTTGAGATTCATCTTTTGTGAACTATTGATCACTAAGGTGTGGAAGCCTGCTAATACTATTCAGATGGTTCGAGTAAGGTACTATTCATGAACTTATTTCTATGTATCGTATATGATAAACACATGCTACAACTGCCTCATTTATTTTATCGACTCAGCTTCATGAATATGAGGATCACATCCATTAAGCTAAACTTGCTCGGGACGAGCAAAATTCTAAGCTCGGGGAAGTTGATGAGTGCATATTTGAATCATGTTTTATATTATTATTTTGCATTGTAGATGTAGGATCTTGGTATTTTATGGCGCTCTCGTGCACATTTTATGTCTGTTTTCGCTAGGATCAGGATAGATGATGGATCCAATGGACACAATTCTTGGAGCAGTTGTACTGAGGAGAAAAGGAGTAAAAAAACGTAAATCGCTTATTTGGGAAATATCAATAATACCAGAAGAAAACCCGAAGCAAACAAGGTGCATAGATGGTTCAACGACCAACTATACGACATGAATAAATTTTCCGGCCGTATAGTTGGCACTACCACCGCCTCCTCAAATAGTTTCACACCGTGCAACTGGATCAGAGAGACGACATACAGAACACCCAGAAATCACTAAAACCTCACCCCCAGAAGGCATCTGGAGCAGGAACTCATCCACCGGGGATCCATCTTTGCCCTACGCAGACCCGGGAGGCTAAGGCATCGATCTTCATCATCAACCGTTGCATCACCACCATCTCTATCCATCCCATCTACATCTTGTCTAGATCTTGTTGTAATATCCATACTCGTTGTGGATTTATACAAGTACTGTTCATCTATGATAGATTCCATTGTTATTGCCATGATGTTGATTGCCTCCATGTCTGAGTAGATCATTAGTTCTTGGGGAGATGGAGAAACCCTAATATGGGATTGAAATAAGATAAAGTTTATTATGATATTCATCGTTGTGACCATGTGTTAGATTGTCTTCATCTTGATGTTGTGAGAAGTCGACCTCTCAATATTTGCCTCTCATGGGGACTTGATGGAGAGAACTACTTGTTGGTAGATGGAGGTGTGTTAGCACTTACAGTGACTATAAAGCTGTTGACACTCCTTACGTATCAACTTGGTAAACCGAGGAAACTCACGGAACACTATCCATGCCATGTTGTGGTTACGTCCCTTAATAGCGCAGTAATTCGATTGATGACTGTTGTGGTTATGAGGATGATGTGAGCAGCGGTTGCTGCCTATTTGTCCAAATACGGAGTTCCTCCCACACATACATAGTTGAGAATATTCATGATAATAATCTTTACCTTAGCTCCTTATAATGCTAGTGGTGTATCCGCTACTCCCTTAGAACACTTTTCCCCTATTACAGTTTCAATATCTCTTACATACACGATACTTACTTTCTGTGTTCAGTTGTTTTACTTTATTTATTGTTGCTCTTATACCAAAACCCCCAAAACACCTTTTTACGCAATACTTGCATTTTATCTTGTCACTTTGAACTTTATTTAGCATTTCTATTGTAATACTTGTTTCAAGAGTTATTAGACTTCAGACTCCTGCTCCCTGTGGGTTCGATATCTTTATTTCGAAACTAGCTACAGACGATCTGTGCACTTGTAGTCATTAGTGACCCATCTCCTCTATGCCTCCCGGTAATGGTGCTGGGCTCGGTCCGGTACTGCCGGTCCACCGCGGCAGTACCGCCCGGCTGGGTCGGTACTACCGGGCTGGCCCAGATCGCCCAGGGCACTGCCTAGCTGCTTGCGCTGGCCCCACGCAGCCACCAAGCTCCCGCGCTCCCATCGCTTACCCGCCGCTGCCGCTTTGCTGCATGCGCTTCACGCTTGGGCCGACTGCCTAAGCTTAGCTCGCCTTGCTGACCCATACGGCTTTGCTTGATCAACGGGTCCGGTAGTACCGGCCCATTCCGGTACTACCGGCCCAGGTCGAGGAAAATGCCCCCAACAGGCAGGAAATTCTCGGCCCCTATTTAAGCTTTCTCCCTTTATCTTTTTAGGCGTTCTTCGTCCATATTTTCTCAAGCTTTGCCTCTTTGACTCTAATCTTTTGAGCTTGATTAATCTCTCCCCCTCCAATGATTCTTGCCAATATTTGAGGGAAAGTTAGAGGAGATCTATATCTACAATTTGACCAAACCAAATCACCTCTTTATGAGTGAATCTTTGGGATATAGATCTTGAGGGATTTTATGTTTCCCTTTGTGTTCTTCCTCTCTTGTTCCCCCAATTGATTTAGTAGCTTTTTGTTGGAACTTGAGAGTGAAGTATCGGGGCATCTTTGTGGTGTTCTTGCCTTTTGCATTAGGTGCATCGGTTTGTGTTCTCCCTAGAGGATTTGATTGGTGAAATCAAGAAGTTTATCCCTCTTGGGTTCTTGGAACCCTAGACAGCTATGTGGCCTTTGTGGCATGTTCTCGGGGCCTTCAATTAAGTTGTGAAGCTCTCCCCTAGATTGAGGCCTTGGTGGAGATTATTGGGAGCCTCCAATTAAGTTGTGGAGATAGCCTCAATCTTGTACGGGTTTGGTGACCACCCTCAAGTGCCCCATAGTGGAACGGGTTCTTGCCGCGTGGTGGGTTCTCGGGAGAATAGGGTGAGGCCTTTGTGGCGTTGGTGGTCTTAGTACCGCCCACCCCTCCAAAGCGACGTACTCCCTTGTTAGGAGGAACTCGGTAAAATATCATCGTCCCCTCGTGCCTCGGTTATCTCTATACCCGAGCTCTTTACTTATGCACTTTACATTGTGATAGCCTTCATGTTTGAAGTAATCTATATTGCTATCGCATTGTTGCTTGTCTTGCTTAGCATAAGTTGTTGGTGCACCTAGGTGAACCTTAGTATATCTAGGATTTATGCTTGACAAAAGAGAACGCTAGTTTTATTCCGCCATTGTTAAGTCCATCTCGTAGAAGTTTTAAACCGCCTATTCACCCCCTCTAGGAGACATCTGCGATCTTTCAACAACGACAAGCAAATTTTGGTCTTACCATCAGACTCCTCTTCCGACGATGATTTGATGATATTCTTGTAGAAGAACTCGATCGACCTATGACATTTTCCCATCTGTACAAGCACACATGCCGTCAATGTCCATGCCAACACTAGTACCGAGCTAGATAACTAAAATTGGCTGACCAACAAATCTCAAATGTGGCCAGGTGAATAGACGAGCATGTTGTAGGTATGGGCTAGCGATGCATCGGACCGTCTAGCCTACATAGAGTGCTGGTCAGGACCGGTGGCGGGATGAATCCACACAACACCAGTAACGCTCGTAGGCTGTGGCGATGGTGGACACTGGGTGGAAACACTAGAGACAACGGTCCGGGTTGGAAACTATTAGCAAGATCTTGTGCAATATGGAGACCCAGACCGCATAGCGCAGCGCTGCCTAGGGTGGCGGCGGAGATGGCACACGAGAGTCTGGGGCAGGGAGTGGTTCGGGTGTGCCTTGTTTGACACTGACCCAAAGGGAGGACGCGCGTTGTTCGACGTGATGCAACCGTGTCCCAAATTTAGTACATGGATGGATTGATCCGCGCAAGTCAGTTTGTTTGGATCATTCCGCTAGGCCGTGCTTCAGCTGTCCTCCCGTCCACGTGGGACAATACCATTTAGATCGCCCCACGTAGAGATGTGCTTAGTTCACTTATAGTACCCTCTCCGGTCTAAATTAGTTTTCTCAGATTTTTCTAGATTCGGTTGTACCTAGTCATGTTTTAGTGCTAGATACATACGATCTAGACAAATATGAGAATAATAATTTGGATCGGAGGTAGTAGTAGGATACTAGTCGTGGTACAATAAGACCAATGTACATCGCCCCCTGAATACGTATACTCTCTTCGATCCAAATTAATGGTCTCAGATTTCTCTCCGATCCAAATTAGTGTTCTCAGATTTATGTAGATTCGGATGTATTGGTCATGTTTGAGTGCTACATACATATGAATATAGACAAATTTAAGAACATTAATTTAGATCTGAGAGAGTATTAAAATGCAAATTCGAGAGTAAATACTCCCTTTGTTTTAAAATCGAAGTTGTTTACAAAGCTGAGAGTAATTCAGAATGCATAATGCATGATATAGAAATGAATTAGTATCTTAGCAAATCCGAAGAACAAATACAAAAGCTCCAAGGGTATGTTTGGTTCTCAGGCCGGATTTTTACATTTTTCCTAGTTGGTCCAGCGGATGCTGCATGTGGGGAGATTATCCTCGGGCCTAGATGGACTGTTTATTTGGTTGCCCGTATTTGCGTTTCCCCACTAAGAGATCCCATATGGCCACTTTGTTTGGTTTCCTAGAATAGGCTCGGCTGATACAAATGTGTATGTTTGAAGCCCGCGTCCGGCCCGATATGGTTACCTCGCATGACAAATGGTGAGCTTACCAACTACTCATTAGGGTTTAAGATCTTACACATGATCGATCACATGAATTAAACAACTGGTAGTATACAATCCACATGATCAGGCCGACGATGATGAAGTTTTTGATCACACTTTCACCCTGTATAGGTGGAACCTGTTCATGTGGATGAACTCGATGAGCTACAGGCGGAGGAGTGAAATTGATGTTCATATCTTGTGACGGCTGTGGATGCTCTGCTAAGAACTCATAGTAGGCTATTTGTGCATGTTCTAGAGTCTTAAACCGATTATGGAGGTTGTGCTGGTAACCCATCACTTGTTGGCTGCACTCCTCCCATGTCTTGTAGATTCCCGACTTTTTGCCGTAGTACATCACGTACCAGTTGTATTTCTACGAGACATAACACATATACAACATAAGGATCACAACTAAAGCAGGCAAATCAAATTCATAAACACAAGGTAATCAACATAAGTAATTTAAGCATGCATGATCATATGGGCAAAAGCATCATTAGTTCATCTACAAGCTAGTGTGATCCTACCGATCTCCACCAACTTCTATGGTGTCATCCTACCACCACATTAAAAGGGGTGCAATCCTACCACCACAAGTTCTCCATAATGTGAGGGGTTAGTATATACCACCTCACAATAAACAGGCCTTTGAATAAGTTTTTATCAAGTCCCTAGCTACTTCAAAATATATAACCGACAACTTCTTCTTCATCATGCATGCACTAGCCGCCACCATCTCCATGATCAGGAAGCAAGAACTACACGCAGTAGTGCTTGGCCAGGTAGGTCATGAGCCAGAGATCCCTGTGGTCCTCCGCCATTTGAACAAAGCCATTTCCCATAGCCCTGTTGTCGAAGAGGTGGTTGAGCGCCACCATTAGAGCCCTGTAGCCTCTGGCGCCCATGACAACATCATAGAGAGCTAGGTGCACATCAGGAGGGGAAGCAGTGGTGATGGAGGTCGCCACCGCTTTCACGACATGGGTTATGCACGTGATGGCGATGATGTCCTCCTCTCATAGCAGCGACCTTTTCCTCTTCTTGGGCGAATCGAAGCCACTAGCAACGTAGGCATTTGTGCTGGCACCAGGACCAACGCCTAGAGCAGAAGAACCAACAGCGGCATTGGTCTCGGCCTCTTCATCAATTACCACTGTCTCGGACTCCTGGGTCTGCATGTATTCAGGGCTTGGTGCTCCAAGGGGCTCACTGGAGTCCATGGCAAACCTGCCAGTGGCAAGACCGACGAGAAGATGGCCTCCATCTGCCTATAGTTGGCGACTGGCTTGTTCAGATACTCGGTATACTTGGGGTGATCTTGAGACAGTGAATTGCAGGAAGGTTAGTGGTAGTTAGAGAGGTTATAAAAGGGAATTGTAGGGATGTTACTGCAATAACTGAAATTAGTTAGTACCGAGATGTGTCCTATGTAGTGGGCATCCTCTAAGATGATGGTGTAGGTCTCCCCATCCCATCTAGCTCCGCTAAGGTCTCTGAGCTTGGCCACATGGATCCACCTGATCCTCCACTTACGCAGGTGGTTGTACACTTGCTGTGAGGACCCCTCGATGCTACAAAACTCAAACACCTTGCGGGCAACAGTGTCCAGGTGCACCTCCTTGAACCCCTTCTCTGTCCTGACGCCGCTCTTAATGATCTCACACATCTAGTCGAGCACGAACGCCGAGAGGAACGGTTCCCACTTCATGGTGCCCTTAACCCCCTTGCAGTGGCCTGTGTTATGGGCTTTGCCAGCCTTGAGGGCCTTCTTTTTGGCCACGATCTTGGCAGCTTGCTCTGCAATCTGCTCCACCGTGTACCGGTCATTGGAGGCATAAACAAGATCTCCGAGCATGGAGGATAGGTGAGCCTTAAAGGCGGGGGCTAGGGTTGGGTCTTAGCGACAAAGGTCTCCTGAGAATCTATGAGGGCCTGGCTGAACTCACCAAGGGTCATGTCCTACAGATCTCACGGTCGCACATATCAGAACCTAGACTAGACATGAACACAAGCTTACATGACATATACAAAATTACCTACCTAGACATGCAATAAGTCCACAAAAACATCGATCTATGACTACACCGAGCAGTTCATTGGACATACTAACATGGATCTACCGCAAACTACAACCAGATCTAGGAGGTGTAACAAATCGAAGCTACTACATCTGGGATTTGATGAAACTCACCGGTATCAGAGGAGCGGAGCACGTTGCCACTGAAGATCTTGGAGAAGAACGCTTGCACCAACCGATCTACAATCACCACCGCCGCTACCGCCACTTACCTGTGGGCCGATGAAGAACTGCGCCAGCTTGAGAGCTCGAAGAATGGGAAAAATGGTGGCGAGACACTACGTAGTGAGCCGGGTGGTGATATATACCGCCGCTCCGCATGCGGTGACGAAATTTCTCCCGCCAGCTTTTGGGAGAAGCTACGGCTTGCGCCATCGCCGAGCTTGTAGGCGACGCGCGGTTTCCCCCGCTTTTGCACGAGCGCAATCTGTCCCCACGAAAACACTCGATTTGGGCGTTCTCAGCGGACCAAGTTTTAGACCGATTTAAATCTCGTGCGAAAACCGTGCGACCAGTAAAAACAAGGAAAATAATGCCATTCCCCTGGACGACCATCGTCCGGGTCGACTTGCGTGCGCGTGTGGCTGTTGCTAGACGCGCGTGCCTGGCCGCTGCTCCTCGCTGGCTTGCCGCGCCGCGCCCTCTGCGGGACCTGCTGGCCGCGTCGCCCATGTATTCTTGAGCATGCGCCCGGCCTTGCCGCTGGTCGCGTGCCACGCATCTTCTGGCCCGTTGGACGCCGCTAGGCCGCGCGCGCCGCCGCTAGCTTGGCGTTGCCGCTGCTAGCCTCCGCTCCTCTCCCGCGCGCCTCTGGTCCTCTCCGTCAACGAGCCGCCGCTCCTCTACCTCCATGGCCTAGGGTTCCTCCTTAGGTGGCCCCAGCTGCAATGAAAGACGCCGCTGCTCTCTGCCACGTTGGTAATTTTTGCTACGTGCGGTGGTCAAATTTGCTAAATACGGCAGTCGGCGTTGCTACATATGACGGACTATTTTGCTACATAGCATGTGTCTTCGGCGAAGTCCGTTTTGCTACATTTTTTTGCTATATTAGAAGAATTTTTTTGCTACAACCGTCTTGTAATTTTGCTACATCGGTGTCAACTATTTGCTACAAGGTCTCCGGCGAGTTTTTTCCGACGATGTCTCCGGCGAAATCGTTTTTGCTTTATTAGCATAATTTTTTTGCTGCATGGTCTCCAACGAGATCTCCGGCGGGACGTTCTATTTCTGAAACGAACCGTTTTTGTTACTTAAGAAAAAAAACAGGACATTTGTAGTAAAACAGGCTGTTTTGCAGCAAAACGGGATTTGAGGCGATTTTTGAGACATGTTTCGCCCTGGGAAGCAGGAGGATAGGAGCTCCCATCTCCAGGGACGCCTAGCACTTGCCTAAAAACAAACTGTGCGAGAAACGAGAAAAAGGACTGACCAAACACGCGCCAAATGTTCCCGCTGAAACTTTCCTCGGTGCTCCTCCCATTCCGATTGCAGTGGGCTAACGGTTGCGAACTGAACCTCGTACTCGCGCGGGTCGCCTGGTTCCTCGCACTGAGGGCTGTTTCGATCTCCTAGCCCAGCGCCTCGCCTTGATGGATCCCGCGGCCGGGCGAGGGATTCGGAGCGGGGGGACGTGGGCGCGGCAGGGCGAGGTCTTCGACCTCACGCGTGGCGGGCTCCTCCCACCCTGCTCGTCCGCCCCCCAAGTCTGTCGCCGCCACGACCGCTTCGCCCGCGCCGCCCCTTGTCCCCTCCCACTACCGAAGCCAAAGGAACTCGTAGGCGTCCTCCTCCGCCTCCTAATCTTCTCTGCTGGACTGTGGAGTTAGCTGCAGATCCATCCGGACGCGATCCCTTTCGCTGGTGAGGACGCCCTAGCTCGTCCGGGCTGTTGTTCGTTTTGCTCTCCATTTGCCGTGAACGCTCGAATCCGACCAGATCGGTCTCAGTTTGCCCCCAAATCCCATTGATCCACTATTACTATGAATTGTTGCCACTAATACTCGTTTATTTCAGAAAAAATAACTAGGGATTCAACTGTTCCGAACAGTTGTGTTCGGCTATGTTTCAGGCTTTCATCCTTTGGTGTTTCTTCTCTAGTTTTTGCTGATTCAGTTGCGCTGTATTATAGTGGACTGAACAATTCCCTGCTTTTCTTTTATCAGATGAGAAATGCATTGATCTTCATGATAGAATTCGTAGCACTTGCCTTAAATAAAGCAAGGGTGATTATTGCAGGAACCGAAAACGGCTGAATGGCGGGGTTCCAGGAACAGCGATACGAAGAATTATTTGGTGGTTTTTTCTTTGATGAAGACACGTTAAGGTACTGTAGTCCTAGTAGCATCGATGGAATACGTGCTGTGTATCTCTGCAATTTTTTTTTTAAAATCACCTCACAGTGGACTGCTCAGAGTATTTTTTGTGCAATGACTATGAGTGCGAAAGTGCAACACACTTTGGACTCGGTGGAGCAGTGCCATTAGGTTATATTTTCAGACTAAAACATGTATATAGATTTCATCTTATTATTGACACGCTGAAAGGCCTCCTCCCGTGCTCCTATCACTCTATCCCGCCATTTAGCGTACTGGTGGGCGGTGGCACCTTCAAGTAGCCTCAGGCTGCCTGTGATGCTGGCGCCGCTTCCCCACGGCTCGATTTCGTTTGTAAGACGTTGCTGCACCCCAGCACCGTTGCGACAGCCAGGAGTGCAATGGTGGCAATTGATTCCATGGCTTGCTGTCGGCAACTGGGTAGGTTGTTGATCATTGTTATTTAGAAATGGATAATTCTGTGATCGTCCTGTGGAAGTTTATTTGGACAAGGATAATAAAAGGCTACTGGCCAGTCTGTCCTCTAATCGCCCTGGTGTTATCTATTGCTCTAAGTGCTTGGGCCTGGGTCACTCTCAAACCCTTATCTGCGTAAATCGACAACAAAAAGGCGTAGGCATTAACATGAGAGGGAAGCTAGATTAAGGGGGCCATCCCCCACTGGATCCTTGGGACATGAAATCTACGTTTGAAAACTCGTTAGAAGATATGATCAAGTCGCTGTAGTGTTTGTTGAGATTTTAGTTGAGACAAAGTTAATCAACAATATTTATATGAACTAGTATGTTAATATCTTGTTGTTTGTGGGTGCCATGGTCCCAACACTGGATCCGCCTATTGGTTATAATGCTTGCATGTGAGGACAATATTTGCTTTCTCCTGTTATCTTAGTAACATATTAGGTGCAGTGAAAGTGTTACATCGTCCGTTTGTGCTAGAGAAGATTACTTTCTGTGATCATGGAATCTTAATTGTTGTTTATTTGCTGAAATGTTCTAACAGTGAGGATATATCATTAGATGGGCTGGACAAGGAACTCGAGGAGCACAAGAACTACGATGTGAGTCTAAAGCCCATTGATGCTAATTCTCTATTTTTAAATAACAATGATCTTAAGTAACTGGTCTTACTAGTGGAATGTGCTTTTAACGACTTGTTTATTAATGAGGGTGCATAGTTGGCATTGGACTTGATGAAGTACTGATTACATCGTCTTTATATCTTATCGATGGCCTACATGGCTTACATGAACCAATTTGAAAGATCTTTGCCATTCTTTTTTCAAAAGACAATTCAATTCCTGAAGTAAATGAGATCTAATCTATGCACATTAATTTGCTTCAAACAACATACACCACTCAGGTTCTTAGAAGCATGATCTTCTTTTCCTCATACGTGATCATATGATAATCTGTGTTGTTCTCCAGGTGCTAATAAGTATTCTAGCCAATGGTGAAAAACAGCGAGATATGGCAACAATAGTGGAAGGCAACCTAGGCGATATTGAAGAGGATCTAATTCAAGTACGTGTTTCTGCAAGCTTTAGATATGCCATCATCAATCTGATAAAACTATAAAACAGAGTTGCGGCACATTTGTGCTTCCAAGTGGTGGGTATTGGATTATTTTATGGTACTGCTGACCTTTTTTTAGAATAAGAAGATTCTGCATTTTCTTTGCTGAAGCTTTATTCCATGGAATGGAAAACGAATTGAATGATTTAATGATTATGTGTATGTCAGCAAAAGGAAAAGTGCAAAACCAGGAGTCAGGACAAATACTATTCCTAACAATGAACCGTGCCCACCTTTTAATTTAGCAGAGCCTGACTGAACTTATTTTTGAATGTCTTCATTGTTCTGTTTGCTTGCTACAAGATACAAGCAAAGTGTGTATTTTTTTGAACTATAAAATATTGTGAATGCTATCTCACCTGTTAAAAAAAGTCCATCTTAGATAGGCCGAAAAGTGCATTTAGCTTCCGAGGTCCCTGGAGCTCTTTATTTTAGAACTTCGAAAACCACATTTTCAAAACTCAAAAAAATCTGAAAAAAAACAGAAGTACATACCTATATCTAGTATGTGCGCACAAAGTTTTGTCTACATATATGCTAGATGTGATCTACACCAAAAAACAAATCTGGGGATCAAAGTCAAGTTTTTTTCCTTTTTGGAACCACCGTTTTGTCTTTTTTGCACACCACAAAATATACAGTATTGTTTAAGAATATTTTAAGGAGCTGTAGATTAGATCTCTATGTGTCCACTGAATTATTTTTGGATTTTTTTGAAACTTCAAAGTTCAAAATATTTTTTTTGTTTTTCTTAAAATGAGCTCCATAGAGCTCGGAGTCAAATTGACGCACTCGCCTCCTAGTTCCCTATGAACGATGTTATGTTGCTCATCAACTCAATTCAGGCTCTATCAGATATACGTGGACATAGCACAATTCACAGATCAGAAGTGATAGGAATTTTGTGCAACAGACCTAAGGATGTAGGATATACAACCTGTATTAGAGTTAATTCTTAGAGATGACATGATACCATTTTCTAGAAGTCATTTGATTCTGATACTAGTCTGGAGCCTGGAGCATGTGTTATGACTTACATTTTGTTAACTTATATGGTTCTTATAACGTATGAAATAACCAAGGAAAGGTATCTTCTGTAGGCACGTCAATGTTAGCATGTTCTTTCCTACTGGGATAATCTGCATATTTCAATCCATTTGTTTCTGAACTTTTATGTACGGAAATTCTAGACCTTAAGAGGAAATTTCCTTATATCTACAGGATTATGTCAAAGACAATGACAGCCTAGTTCTGTTGCATGATGATATTCATGATTGTGACATTATCTTATCTCAAATAGGATCACTTCTTAGTGGATTTCAGGTAAATTGTTGATTACCTGTTTAGTACATGTAGGGTCCCTATTTTGTTTTTTAATTTTCATGTTATAGATGAAATGATTACTCCTGGTAGCCTCTGGAAAAGATAATCTTGCAGTAGGTTAGATTTCTTTCCGAGAGAAAATATTTGTGGATTTCATATTATAAGGGAAATGTTGAGACCTCATACATATCGAATATGTAAAGTGTGTGGATGCATGGTGCGACTGCTTATTCAAACTTTAAAATTCTCGTTTCTTAAACTGATAGATTGACAGATTTACTTTGTCCAACGTGGGAGTGTTACTCTTTAAAGCATCCCACTGCCTGCCCACCTGAAATAGCTAGGGCATGCAAGCACTGCAAATCAGTATTACCAGGAGTGCGTGTGTTTGCATGTGTGGGCTGGTGGTACAAATAAAGAAAATAAGAGAGATGGAACAGAATGTATAGTATAAACTGAAAATGCCTCGATGCAGCCACTTAGTCATTTTCTTACCCATGGTGGGTACGCTCTGGTTGGTTATACATTGCATTGGCTCAATATGCTGATTGATGCTTATCAAATGTTTTCGTCGTCATCTTTTGTCATCCAACCATTATGCCTAGTAGATGCTGGTCCATGGCCTTGCCACGCTGCATATGGCTTATCACCAAGCCTTCTGCAGTTTGGTTGCCACTCATTCAACGCCTCACAAAAATTGGAGGGAAGGGGAAACATTGATAGATAATGAGCAGATCCAAGGGGGAGGGTTTGGATCTTGAAGTGGCTGACCCAGTGTTACGTGCAAGATTCCCATTCATGAGATGCTGACAGTCCCATTTATTGCAGCAAATTATTGTGGTTGCCATGGCCTACCAAGGTTTGGTGGCTGTCTGAGAAGTTCACTGACTCATAATCCTTTGCCATTCTATGAGGCTTACCGCCATGCACCTTTGACCACATAGTTGCCACTGTTTAATGCCTCCAGAGTTTGGAGCAGAGGCCACTGAACTCAGAACAAGCAATTACTAGTGGAAGGCTGGACGTGGGAAATCTTGCTAACCCTGCTTTGGATTGGAACTTGATCGGACAGTGCAAGACAAATGGGGTGTCGTTGCCATGTTACCAGCCGTTTGTTTGGACCAAAGCTGTCGTTAGCTCACAAAGAGCACTGAAATGTGATTGAAAGAGTGAGAAAGAGAGAGGCGCTTGTTATGGATGTACTAGGCTTGTACCCTAAAACCTGCAGTTTTGTAATACAATTTGCAAATAGATGTTCAATAGTTTCTCCGAGCATCCAACTCCAATTAGCTTGTGATTGTAATCATATCACTAAAATCTCTTATTGTGGCATGACAGGTTCACATTGGTTCTATAAGCTCAGAAATTAGAAGTCTTCAGGAGAAATCCTTGGACCTGGGTGTTAGACTGAAGAACCGTAAGGTAAGGACAAATCCTGCTAGGCCGTTGCTGATACAACGTGGTAGTATTTTGTGGTTAAAAAATTTCTGCACTTCAACAAGTTAGCTTATGAGCAATAAGAGTTGCTCAGAAGCTTAATTATCTTTTATTATAAAGATAGAATAGCAAAAGTTTAATTGGCAGCAGTAGTATAGTTGATGCACAGATATGGTTTACCTTTTATGGTTTCATAAATACAAATGTGCTCACATGAGAGCTTATACTGTACAGTTGGTCGAGACAAAACTTGCAGCATTTGTCGAAGAAATTGTTGCTCCTCCTGGTTTGGTGAATGTTATCATTGATGGTGAGGTAAACACGTAACAATAACTCTGCAATTTGATTTTGGGGTTCTACAGTGTGACAGTTTACTTTTGAGTTTTATTGTTGCAAAGCAAGTGTTGACATTTTCAGCTAGCTATGACTTTAATACTTGAGTTTTCGTGCACATCCGCACATGCAGATAAAAGTATATTTGCATTTGTGCATGTGATAAACAGTCCTGTACTATTACTCTGTATGTTCATGCGCTGTGTAGTAGTGGTTTCTTATTTTAATTAGACAAAATTATTTAAGGCTGAAGTCCATTAAAACATTGACATCTATATGTTGATTTCAGCATCACCTTATCACTATCCTCTTCAATAGTTAGGATAATCCAGTATTTCTTATCTAGTTCTCTATTTCTAGCAAATTATTGAAGTTCATACAGATTTCTATTTGTTGGTTTTGCTCATCTGCTTCGTCCTGTTTTAATCAATTCCAAGCCGCTCAGATAGTTCTGGATCCAGATATATATAATGTTTCTTACCTCACTTAGAATGGGATGAGATAAATATTGGATCGAGCGATAGCAAATAGAGGAGAGTCAGTTTCTTATTGCTTGCATCAAAAGAAGATGCATACCATTCTTATATTATGGATGCTTATGCCTTGACCTTTCCTAATACAATTGGGCTCCCTAATATATATCTTTCTGTACCTTACAGGCTCCCTAATATATATCTTTGTGTACCCACATATAACACTCTTTTCTAAATGTCCGTACTCTATCCAAATCCCGTTCTTTTCCTATTCCTGCGTGTCTGATTTCGCTCTGTAACTCCAATACAGCCTCTCCAATGTGTGGGGGTTGTCCCTTTTCCTGAACAAAACAGCACCAAACTATTGGTGTTTTTCCTTTTCAACGAGAAACACCATGGATCTAGTAGCATATATATTTTTGAGCTGAAAACTGTAGGAGAGGCTCTGACAGTAGAATTTTATTAAAAGAGGGGATCAGGGAGTGTAAAAAGGTCATAGCCCGGGAGCCAAAAAGCTACATAGCTTCTAGCCAGATAACTAGGGGAGATGTAAGCTCATTCTTCATTCTGTCAGAGAGAAGGAAAATGTCCCTTTTGAAGGAGAAGGTCCAAGAACTAAGACTAGGGTTTACATTGTCAAACAGTAGCGCACCAAGCCGCTGCGGCAAAATCTTCAAAGAAGAAGAGTTTGCCAAAGTGGGTTCTAGCTGAAAAGAGCATGGTGGCGAAGTCCAGATGTGGGTCTAGCCTAATGTTGATAGAATTCCAACATGGATGATCTAGCTGAGGAGAGCATGGTGGCGAAGTAGCATATTGGGAACTAGCAATCACGCAATACATGGAACTTTAGATGTTTTGCTTTTCAAAGATAACATCATTGTTCTTTTGTTTTCCGTACCGCTATGTCAGTTACAAGGATGCATGGAATATAGTTCAGTGACTTGCTATTCCAGTTTCTTTTGGCAGGTAAATGATGATTATATCAAAAGTCTGAACATACTGAGCAAAAAATTGAGATTTGCTCAAGTTGATCCGATGATTAATGCATCAAATGCTCTGAAAGATATTAAGCAAGAACTGGAAAGGCTTTGGAAAAAGGCACTATCAAAGGTTACATCAGAATGCACTCATATAGATTGCTTTATGAGCTTGTACTCAAGCTAATCGGAAATACTTACTGCTGAAGTGACAGTTCCCATTTATTCCCCCCTTTGCATTTGCTTTGTCAGGTGTCCAACCATATCATTGAGATATTCTCTTCCATGAGAAAGCCTGGAACTAATATCCAAATACTGCAACAAAATTTGCTTCAGAAGTATAGGTATATGTTGTGAGAAATCAATTTTCATATAGAATAACTAGCTATGCTTTCCCTTCTAGACAGTAGTTATCTTCATGGTATTAGATCTCATGCATGCTCCTGGATATATAAAGAATCTTATCCATACTCTTTTGGGTCTGTTATTTACTCATGCCACCTCTTACATTTAACTGTACGGGTCAGAAATTTGTATGCATTGTCAGTTCTCTTAACAGTCAGTTCTTGCTTAGTAAAGCTCCATATGTCTGATTAACTGGATATTAAGGAAACCATCTGAGATTGGAATAGTTAAAAACATGGAGAAACACAGAACAAACATCACTTGCTAAGATGAGTATCATAATTTTTTAAAGTTGAAAGCCTACTAGTTCTAATGTTGTTTTCTCTGGTGTATATTGCCAGTTAATATTATTCCCTTTAGTCCCATAGTTGCAGTAATGAATAAAACAAGACAACATGATGTCATCATTTATTTTATTTGGATTAGTCATGTCACTGTTGCATAGGTAAGCCATGGTAAACATTTTCTGTTTATTTGCAACAGTAGTTAGTGCTAACTTGGTTTCACAGGTGTCTTGTTCTCTTTCTTAAAGAGCATGGATTGGAGACGTATAATGATGTATGTGCAGCATATGTTGATAAAATGAACAAGGTAAAGCTGTGTCACATTATTTTCACTTCTTTATTTGACAAAAAAGAATAGAATTATTTTCATGTCTGTCCATGAGTACATGATATCGGGTGAAAAGTCTGAAGAAAATTTCAAAACGTATCTCTGGTGTCATGCCTGTCCTATACTCCTATTAGGTACTGGGATTCTGGGAGATCAACAAACATGTTGAGTGGATGGCATTTGACTTGCGATAAAATGTGACAGGCTTGGTGATAAGAATCCTGTTGAAAAATAGATGGTGGTAGTGGTAGGCCGAGGGTTCCATTTCCTTTTGATTGTCTTGGTCTTTTGATGATTGATTTTTTACTATCTACATTCAGATGGAAGTTGCATGAACTTCATCTAGTCGCAACTCTGGCAGTATGAATTATGCTTTCTTTCATCTGGCATGAGGGCACCAAGCTTATTCGATTCCTCTCATCCTTTGCTTGTTCCTGGTCTGCTCCTTAAGTTTTTTTTTGCTATGTTGCTGGCTTTGTCGGGATCGAGCACAGCGTCGGCGTCACCGTGCACGCCAAGCGACGTGGGATTTGAATTCGGTCAGGGCGCAGCTTCGTTGTCGTCGTGCGCACAAAGCGACATGGAGTTTGAATTCAGCGAGGGCTCGGTGTCGTCTGCTTCTCTGCTCCCTTCCTGACCAGAAGTGGGCAGCGATGTCCTGCCCGCGAACGATCGCCCTGGCCATCGAGGCCCGTGGCATCCACGAGGATGGCCTGGCTATTGACACGCGGTTGTCCGACACCCGCCAGCCGGCGCCGCCGCCACCTCTCCGCCGCCCCGATGCCGGCCAGGGCCGTACGATGGCGCCTTGGTCAAGCCAGGGTGGGGCCCGCGCCTCGCGCCGCCGTCCCGACCGCGGAAAGATGGTCTGGTTGCGCAAGGACAGACAAGTTGCAGCCGCAACCGTCACGGCTGACGTGGCCGCGCCGACCACCACAACATCGCCCGATCCCAGGCAGGCGGAACACCCCAGAAGCACAGCTGGCGGGATCCCATTGGCCACCCCGCAACGTGAGGGCCCCAACGCGGGCAGGACATCGCTGCCCACTTCTGGTCAGGAAGGGAGCAGAGAAGCAGACGAGACCCAGCCCTCGCTGAATTCAAACTCCATGTCGCTTTGTGCGCACGACGACAACGAAGCTGCGCCCTCACCGAATTCAAATCCCACGTCGCTTGGCGTGCACGGTGACGACGATGTGGCGCTCGATCCCGACAAAGCCAGCAACCCCTGCCAGGATCAGGATCAGGACCGAGGCACTTTCTCCTTGGACTCTGTGGTCCAGGACTCCCAGCCTGGGAGTGACCCAGGACCCAATGGTGATCCCTTGTCGGGGTAAAACGACGCTGGCGCGCACGTGACGCCAGAGGAGGATTTCGTGGCCGCTGTGCCGCCACGGCCGCTGCCCTCTCCCGCCATAACTCGCGGCGAAGCCAGAAGCTACCCCAGCGGGCCACCACGAGCCCATCTCGGAGCAGATACGGCCCGATACGCTTCTTGCGCCAGCTGCACACTCTCCCACGACGGACCGCCGAGCCTGCTTGCGTGCGGCACCGCATCGGTTCGCCACACCACCGCGAACTTACCGTCACAGTGGCACACGTGCAGACTCAGCTCAGACATGGACCCTGGGAGATTTCCTGAAGGCGGCTACCAAGCACATTGACCCAGCTCTCCCCTCGCCAAGGAGGAAGACGCGGAAGCAACCTCTGAATTTCGCGCCACGACGTGGGCGCTCTGCCTCCAAAAGAACAACTACCGGTGCACCCCCTACAGCTGAGCGCAGAGCCCAGGTCCAGATCCTTCGGACCCTTGGAATTGTCGGGCTGGACCAGAAAATTACAGCGGCTGAGATGCAGGCCTACGATTGCTTATTCGCGATGCCAATCCCGCGGTCTGTTCTAGCTGCCATTGCGGCGCTGGTCGATCGTGACTTGGCAAGCACCCCGTCAGCGGCCTTGCCGGCCGCAGTCGACATCACGAGCGAAACTTAGACTGGGCGCGCTGATCCTGGCCTGTCGATCTCGTATCAATGGATCACGGCCTAAAGATTGTAGTATGGAATGTTCGCGGACTAAACGCTCGTGCTAGACGCCTAACCATCAGATCCCTGCTCAACACTACTGGTGCGAGCATCGTTTGTATCCAAGAAACAAAGGTGGCTTTGCTTTGCTCGTCCATTGTCCTTGAAGCCCTAGGACCGGAGTTCGATGATTACACTTGCCGGCGGATGGCACGCGTGGTGGTATCCTACTTGCCTGGAAGAGCAGGGCAGTGACTATCACTGACCCACTGTTCACCAGAAACGCCATCACGGCAAAGGTCTCCTCTGAATCTGGCTCGCCATGGTGGCTGTCTGTCGTCTACGGGCCACAGGACGACACGGACAAGATTGAGTTCCTGCAGGAACTACGTGATATACGCACTGATTGCCAGGGCCCCTGGATGCTTTGCGGAGATTTCAACCTCATCTACCAGGCAGTAGACAAAAATAATGGCAATCTTAACAGGCGACTAATGGGCAAGTTCCGGAGACTGATCAATGATCTTGCTCTAAGAGAAACCTACTTAAATGGGCGCAGATACACATGGTCTAATGAGCAGTCACCTCCAACACTTGTTCGCTTAGATCGTGTACTCTGCACCTCTGATTGGGAAGATCTACATGGTGAGAGCCACCTCAGATGCCTAGCATCGGTGGTTTCTGATCACAGCCCCCTCCTTTTGGACTGCTCCCCAATGCCGATGTTGCACAAATGGTTCCACTTTGAAGATTTTTGGCTTCGCCTGGATGGATTTCAGGAGGTTGTGATCGAGGCATGGAATTCCATCTGGCACGATGACCCATTCCACAGGCTCATGCTACGGTTACAGGCGACGGCACGCAGACTCACCAGCTGGAGTGCGCGTTCAGTGGGCAACATAAAGAATAAAATGGCGATCTCTCGTGAGTTGATCTCACGGTTCGGCAAGGCCCAAGAGGATCGCATTCTCTCGCCTGAGGAGAACCGGCTGCGCAAACAACTGAAAGTATCTTACCTGGGACTTGCCTCCCTTGAGCGCACAATAGCCCGATAGCGTGCACGCCTGGCTAATCTGAAAGACGGCGATGCCAATACCTCTTTCTACCACCGGCAGTGCACATACCGGCAACAAAAGAAGAGAATATACAGTATCTCCACCAATGAGCAGGTGCTAACTGATCATGCTGGCATGGCGGAGGCAGCTTACCTCCACTATGATGCACTGCTGGGTACAGCCATCACCCGCGAGCACACACTTGACCTCTCACCGCTGATTGAACAACATGACTTGCAAGACCTTGAGATGCCATTCAGCCTGGAGGAGATTTGGGACGCCGTGAAGAGCCTACCTGCACGCAAGGCCCCTGGACCTGACGGATTCACTGCAGAATTCCTGCGCGCCTGTTGGAGCATCATCAAACATGATATAGGTGCAGTGTTCCAGCGATTGTACGAGATGCGTGGCCGCGGCTTCCACAAGCTAAATCAAGCACTTCTCACGCTGCTCCCCAAGAAAGCTGACGCAACCACGCTCAGCGACTATCGCCCTATAAGCCTGATCCACATCGTCGCGAAGCTCTTCGCCAAGATCCTGTCTCTACGCCTGGCTCCTAAACTGAATGACATCGTCAGCAACTGCTAGAACGCGTTCATAGAGGGAGAAGCCTCCACGACAACTTTGTCCTTGTCAAGCAATCAGCCAAGCTACTGCATCATCTCGGAGTGCCAGCTGTGCTACTCAAACTCGACTTGACAAAGGCCTTCGACTCCATCGCCTGGCCCTTCCTCTTCGAGGTGCTGCGACAATATGGTTTCGGAGATAGATTCCTTGAATGGCTGGCCATCCTCCTGTCCTCGGCGAGCACCCGCATCCTACTCAATGGCGAACCTGGGCCGCCAATTTGGCACCGCCGAGGACTCCGGCAAAGCGACCCCCTGTCCCCGCAGCTGTTTGTGCTTGAGGTAGATGTTTTGAGCAAGTTGATCTGGCGTGCCATCGATCTTGGCATCATGCAGCGCCTGCACCCACGGCGGATGATCCCACCCATCTCCCTGTACGCCGACGACGTTGTCCTGTTCTGTCACCCGCAGCCCGATGACGTTGCGGCAGTACGAGCGATCCTGCAGCTTTTCGGCGCTGCCTCGGGCCTTAAGGTTAACTTCACCAAGAGCTCGACCACTTTACTGTGCTGCAACGCCGAGGATGCTGCCCCAGTGATCCAGACTCTGGGCTGCCCCATTGTGGATCTACCCATCACCTACCTGGGGATCCCACTCACCTTACGGCGCCCAACCGCTGCACAGCTGCAGCCGCTCGTGGACAAGATTGCTGGCCGGCTACCTACTTGGATGTCTGGGCTAATGAACAAAACTGGTCGGCTCGCCATGGTGAAGTCAGTACTAAGTGCAATCCCTCTCCACCAGCTGCTTGTCATCGCACCATCTAAGAAAACTCTGAAGCAGATTGAAAGAATCCAACGAGGTTTCCTATGGGCTGCTCGAGCCGATGCCCAAGGTGGGCACTGCCATGCCAATTGGCAACGCGTGTGCCGTCCTGTTGAGCAAGGAGGCCTAGGGGTGCGCGACCTGGAGCGCACTGGGCTTTCCCTAAGGATGCGTTGGATGTGGCTCGCTCGCACTGACGACAACTGAGCATGGAGCGGGCTGGATCTACACTTCTCTACCGAAGAGCGCCAACTCTTCTTCGCTTCAACCTCCATGACACTGGGCAATGGCCAAAAAGCGCTATTCTGGGAGGATCGTTGGATCAGTGGCCGTGCTATCAGCGAGATTGCACCACTCCTGTACAACTGCATACCAAAGCGATGCCGGCGCGCTAGAACTGTCGCCCAGGCCCTGCTGGGAAATAGCTGGGCCAGGGAAATCCAGGGAGTGATCGGCGTGCACGAGATTGGCCAATATCTCAAGATCTGGAATTTACTTCAGGGCATAATTCTCACCGAGGAGCCTGATGCGCTTCAATGGAAATGGACAAATGACGGCACATACACTGCTAGCTCATGCTACCTAGCCACCTTCCATGGATCAACCACTTGTTACTCCTGGAAGCTGATCTGGAAAACATGGGCACCCCCGCGAGTCAAATTCTTCCATTGGTTAGCGATGCAAGACCGATGCTGGACCGCCGAGCGCCTCGCAAGGCACGGCCTTCAGCACCACCCCCGCTGCCTCCTTTGTGACCAAGAACCGGAGACCATCCAACACCTGCTGCTGACTTGCCCCTTCGCTAGACAAGTCTGGCATGAAATCCTAGCTTGGCTACGGATGACAGCAGCAGCACCGGACCAAGTCACATCGCTCATGGACTGGTGGCGCAAGGCGAGGCATGACACTCCCAGGCAGCTTCGGAGCGCGCTAGCGTCCACTGCCCTTCTGATCCCTTGGATGATCTGGAAGCACCGTAATGACTGCGTCTTTAACGGCGCCCAGCCATCCGTGTCCTCTCTAACTGCGAAGATCAAGGAGGAGATTAGCTTATGGGCGCGGGCAGGGGCCAAAGGCTTACGGGTTGTGCTGCCATCCACCTGGGATGTGCACTAGTTTGTTTGTTTGTACCTCTGTAACTGCCTCCTAGTGAGGATGTACCCTTAACTCTACCTATTCAATGAAATGAAACGCAAAGGTCCTTTGCGTTTTCTCTAAAAAAAATTCAACTGCCTTTTTCAGACATTTGAATCATATAGTCACCTAACCTACTAATACGAGGACATCTGCTGTGACGTGATGTCAATACATTGTTCCTTCTGCATAGCCACCTGAAAGCACATAGTACAATGGTGATATGCTTGCTTGTATGACCTCTTATCTTGTTGGCCACGGTCACAAGTTGATGAGCAGCCAGTACTTTACCCATTGGGCCTAACAAAATCCTTGGGTTCTCAATTTTTTTCTTCGCAAAAACGCAAAAGCCTTGTGTTTCGATTCATTGATAGAAAAAAGGAGTTTTGCACAAATATAGATCACCATTTGATATTCATTCCCCACTTGTAATAGCACAATCATGATTTCACAATATTATATATGAATTTATCATAATTGCTATTGTCCTTTTGCTCAAATAGGTGCTGAGTGCAGATTTTCGTGTGTACGTAGAAGCATTGGAGAAGTTGAAGCTAGATATTGGTGTATCTAGTGATGTGACTGGTTACGACACCAATATTGTTGACCTTATAACAAAGGGGAGAGAGCAGTTGAGAAACCATCGTTTCATGTTTTCCTTAGGTGAACGATCACACATTTTGAAGGTACATCAACAATGATTGTAAATTAGTTGAATATTATTCGAAATTTCACATTAGTCATATTTCAAACAGCTTCATGGAAATATTTGTTACCTCACTTTGCAGGAGATTGATCAGCCTGGCTTGGTACCTCGTATATCTGAAGCCAATTCTCTGAAATACCCATATGAAGTTATTTTTAGGAGTCTACAAAAGCTTCTGATGGACACTGCTAGCTCTGAGTAAGTGAGTATCCATTTATTTGATCTGAAGTATGGTAATGTTACTAATAATTTCCTCTTAAATATACTTTTCAGGTATCTTTTTATTGAAGCATTCTTTGGCGAAGAGTCATTGTTTTATCGAGTTTTTGAAGGTGCATTCTTTTATTTTCTTTTACTTATTCATCTTATTCTTCTCTTTTGCAGTGGCTACACGTTTATGCCAATATCAAACATCCTGTAATTACCTTCACAAAAGAACAGGGTCACATAACAGTTACTCTATGATGGATATCAAGATTCCAGAGTTAGAAGAACATATAAAAACATATAATTTGAATTCTCTGAAATATATGCAAATGGACATAATTTTTTCCTATGCTTAGTTGTAACTATATCTCGGAATTATATTCGATATTGACATATTGAAGAAGTATTTATATTATTATTATTATTTTGCACATAATTAGCACTGTTCTGCACCCCCTAGAATAGCTATTATGTACCCCTCTCATCCCCTCCTTGCCGCCCAAATCTCCAATTAATCCTGCACCCCCTCTTACTTCCACGTAAACCTCCTAAATTACCCGCTCTTGAACACCCCCCTTCCCGTGCCGCCTCGCCCTAGTATTCTTATTCCCACAAATAATGTGTTAACAGACCAAGCAGTTTTTTCTAAAGTAAGTTAGTAACAATGTTAATTTAAGAGTAATTTCTACCTTGGAAATTTCTGCTAGAGGTCCATAAATTTCTAGGTACTATGAACTAACACTGGGACATTTTCAACCGTTAGCTTCTAAAAAGCAAGGTACTATTAACTAACCCTAGTATTCATGTCGGATGGTGGCATGGTACCGAATCCAGTGTCATTCATCTTTCCCCTGGATCGGGCTTGGGTTGAAACTTGAAAATAAATAAGGAGTGCAGATGCTCAGCTGGATGCTATGCTATTCATTTTAGGGTTTCATATGAGATGTTTTGGCTATTCGTACCCATGGCATAATCCTTTTTTATTTGAAAATCTAGAAAAGGATTTTCCTATGGACCCACCACTCTGCCGGACAGGGTTTGTTTGTGAAGTGGCAACATAGAAGCGGTACAAGTTGAATATTTTTTTCAACATGAAAAACGATTTACCGTACTTCAGGAGTCAGATTAGTGCACCTTTTCAGGAGAGTTACTGTCTGAGCATGGAAGGGAGATGAGAGAGTGGGAGCAAGTCAGCAGGGTGGACGGAGATGAGGGTGGTTTGTTTTCTTTGACTGTTCAAAGCAAGGTTAGGTTTTGTTTTTGGACCATGTGGAGGATTCGGGGTATGGGTAGGGTTGCGAAGCGGCAACCCGCGAGAGCCCGCGAAAGCAAAATTTAGTTCAAACCAGAGAAATTTTGATGAAAATTTTTGAACCAGACTAATTTTTTTTGCCTACGAAGCGGGGCGGATCGGGTGCCGCTCCGCAACCCTAGGTATGGGTAAAGTGTTGCTAATGTGCTCAGTCGCATTTATTTTTTTCCCACACAGGCAAGCGTGAAGAACATTGAACTGGCTACATATTCGATATTGCCTCCCTCAGTGACTACTTTAAACTATATTTGGTCCTCATTTCTTAGTTTCATATACAGCTTAACTGTACAAGTTATGGTATACAAACCCCTGAAATTTGAGAAATATGGTATAAAACCCAATACACTGTTCAGTCTAGCGTGGAAAATAGCCAAGGTTCTAGTTGTTTCCTTTCATGAGCACTGCTGTAATTACTGAAGCATCATATGGCATATGCTTCAGATAATGTGACAAAACCTCACAACCTCTTTTATCCTTGTAACTTTCAGGACCTTTTTCAGTAATTGATGAACATTTGAAGGTTACTCTTCAAAATTTTCATGATGCAGTATGCCTGATGCTCATGATCTGCATAATTAAGAAGCACCAGGTAGGAAGGTATTTGCATTTTCCCTTTATCAGGGCAGAAAACTGAACTATTGTTGCCGGTCTCTTTTTTCCACAATACAAACAAGGAACGAGTAAACTGATAATAAATAAATCGTCTGATCACAATCTGGTGACCTCGGTGTCTGTTTCGCTTTACGTGGACGTGGTCATCTTTTGCCACCCGGATGAGACAGAGTTGCACGCAGTTTGCAGCATTCTTGCATTCTTGGGGCACGCATCGGGACTACATACCAACTTTGTTAAGTGCTCAATCTCCCTCATCGCCTGCTTGGAGGAGGGAGGCCCTAGAGGCGGCGGCGGTTATGGAATGCCAGCTGGCACCCTACCCTGTCAAGTACCTTGGAATCCCCCTTGTGTTCAGGAGGTTGCCGAGTGAGGCGTTCCAACCCATTGTGGATCGCCTGGCGGACCGGTTGCCTGCCCACCTGAAGGCTTCCATGACGGCTAATGCAGGTCGCCTTGCGCTTGCTGAATCGGTGCTTGCGGCAATCCCACTGCATTACATCATGGTTTTGAGCCTCAACAAGAAGACCCTTAAGCAGGCGGAGAAGATCCTTCGGGGTTTCCTTTGGGTGGGCAGGGTGACCGCTAATAGCGGCCATTGCCATGTCAACTGGTAAGGTTTGCTGCCCGCTGCGGTTTGGTGGCTTGGGTATACCTGACCTTGACTGCATGGCTATCAGCATTCAAGTCTGTTGGCTTTGGAGAATGCGCATCGACCCCTTGCGACCTTGGCGTGGGCTATACATGCAATTCTCTAGGGAGGAGTAACAGGTGTTCGACGCTTCCACCAAGATGGCGGTTGGCGACGGAATCTGTGCTCTCTTTTGGGAGGAAATGTGGATGGATGGAAAGCCTTACAGGAAATGGCGCCGAACTTTTGTCGCTCATTCCGAGGCGAGCAAGGAAGCATCGCGCGGTAAGAGATGCGCTGGTCGAGCACTCCCTAGATCACTGAAGGGGGGGGGGGGGGCTGAACCCGCTAGCTCTATGGCAGTACATCCAGTATGGATTCGGTTACATGACGTGCAGCTCATGGTGGAGCCAGATACGTTGATCTGTCTGTGGACGACTGACTCCCAGTACTCCTCTAGATCTTGCTACAACACCTTCCAGGGACGATAGTATCAAGATCCTGGAAACTGAACTGGAAGTCGTGGGCGCCCCCCTAGGGTGAAGTTTTTCATCTGGCTTGCCTGTCAGGTTGCCCTTTGTGTGACCAATCCGAGGAGATCATGTCGCACCTCCTAACTTTTGTTGCTCCTTTTAGAGGACTATCTGGTACGAGGTGCTATCTTGGATCCGATCCACATCCAGACTACCCGTTGGCGAGGACGACTTTGCGGACTGGTGGTCGATGGCACTATGATCCACCCCTCACCTGCTGCGCAAGGGCACTTTGTCTGTGATCATGCTCACGACATGGCGGATTTGGGAACATCACAACACGGCCGTATGTGATAATGTTCAGCCTTCCGTAGCCACCATGTTTGACACGATTAGGACTGAGGCACATCCGTGGGCAAACGCAGGGGCTATTGGCCTACGCTAGCTGCTTCCCTAGAACACCTTGCTTACTTGGGTTGAGTTGTATGGTGCGGCATTGGTCCATTCTCGGGCTTGTACATAAACCTCTCTTTTCTATCAATGCGTTTTGTTTTTTCGCGAAAAACGTATGCCCAATAACACAAGGCAGGCCACATGGCAGTGGTTACTGCTCAATTACCAGATCGTAATTCCTCTCGGGTTTCGCTTGGAGCGTCAATTGTGTAATGGACCGTGGCCCATTTGATGACTTCAGTTTGATCCTCTCCACCAATCATAAGAATAACGACAACCTCCATCGGCATATATGATTGGCTGCATCTGGTGCTTCGTTAACGATGTCGAACTCAAAGACGTCTGATCTTTACGGCTGAAGCTGCACATGCTTGAACAAACGCAACTCACCCACCTTAGAGTGCATCGATCTCATCCATGTTTACCTTGAATTGGGAAGTTGTGGACCCCGGTCTAGCTGACCGAAGCCTCCGATTGTGTATGCAACATCAATCCCATGATCAGTGTGTTACTGAACACAATTAAATGGTGCCATAAGTTCACATCCATTACATTACTGGATTGTCTTGCACAAATAGGGCCTCATGGCTAAGTCTTATGAATACACGCCACGCCACACAGGTGTAACTTCAACAAAACAGCGGGCCCAAGCAAACATGTCTTCACCCTGCAGACAGCTGACTTAGGAAGCGTGTTAGCATCGTCCTAGGCTCCATCGAAGAACTCTTCCACCTGTACCCTATAGGTCTTCTTCCATTGCTGGCCATGCCAACAAGCCAGGTGAGTACTTTGAATGTACTTGGAAGCAACCCAAAAAAGGATAATAACTGGTATTCACACACCACTTGTACAAAGTAAGGGCTACTCGTCTAACCTGGGGGTTCTCGAAAACTAATTTTCACCTTGGCAATTGCCATAGCAGATTGGCAACTGTAAAAGCGGAGTTTGAAAACCATACTTTTATCATAGGAGTTTAAAATGGCGTCCTCCCTACCCCCCTCCCCTCCCCTGTCATGTCACAGCACTCCTGCCTGTCCCTTGTAAAAAATTAGACATGGCTTTGACCAAGAATTACTCTATTAATGTGTGGTTTATATGATGGAAAATCATAGTTATTAGTAAGTATATTTGTAAGTAATTCTTGGTCAATTATGAAACTATGGATTAGGAATTTGAGAAATTATAATACTTACCAAGAATGGCAAAAAACTTTGGTCAAATGTACTCCCTCCGTCTCAAAATAGATGTCGCAGGTTTGTCAAAAATTTGGATGAATCTATACACTCAGGTTTGTCAAAAATTTGGATGAATCTATACACTAAATAGTGTCTAGATTCATCCAAATTTTAATAAATCCGCAACATCTATTTTGAGACGGAGGGAGTAATAAACATAGCATCATGATCTTCGTCATAATAAGGAGAAGTAATAGATGATAGACAGCTTATGTCAAAGATGAGACATTTAACAAGGATACTGTTCTGCTATCCTTCAGACTTTAATGTGGATCTATACTCTCCAGAGTGAAAGTAGTCATTTCTCAAGTAAGAAACAGTAAGAAGAAAAAAAATCCTAGCTGTAATGGCACAAACTTTGCGTGCTTCAAATTCCATTTCTTAAGAACCATATCAGTGGTGCTTCTGCCACAGGTTGGCTCTTCTCTATGCAATAGATTTTGCCTGTTAGTTTACTATGTCCAATGTTTGCAAAATAAGATAACAAGAATTGTTTTGCCTTTATTTTTTCATTTCAGTTGGTTATGTCCAACAGGCGGCTTCCTTGTCTAGATACATATTTGGATAAGGTTTGTGTTGAGGCATCAATTGATTCTAAATGCCCTGCTAACTATGTTCTTAACTACAGTATTCTCTTTGTTTATGTATTATATAAATTAACCCCTTCCTCTCCTCTTTAGGCTGTCATCTATCTCTGGCCACGTTTCAAGATAGTGTTTGACATGTATATTCACAGCTTATACCAATGCGATGTGAAAGTGCTATGGGTGGATGGGACTCATCCAAACCACATTGTAAGGTGCTATGTGGAGTTTACATCATCCCTTGTTCAACTTAATGCTGAATGTGGCGATGGTCAGGTTAGTTTAGTTGCATAAATAACTAACCTCTTAGCATTGGATTCTGCTAGCATTAGTTTCCTTTTTGAAGGCAAGTCTGCTGTGTCTAAGCAATCAAATGTTCTGAAGTCCTATTGATAACCATTATATTTTTCTTCTTGAGCACAGACCAACATGCATATCTTTCTGTTCTATGTTTATACTTTATAGTATGTTTAGACTCAATTGACTTGATCTCCTGCTTGTACTTATTTAATCTGCATGCTGTTCATTTAAGCATCCCATGCAATTGTGCCCTGTTCTACTGACATTTTGGATTAAGTAAGTAGTACTCCATCCGTCCCGTAATATAAGATGTTATTTACAACCTTATTGGTTGTAAGAACATCTTATATTATAGGAGCGAGGGAGTACTATTCAAAAAGTATATTTCATGAACTGCTGATTGATCTTTGGTGCACATGATGTTAGGCACAAGAAATCATACCATCACAGAGCAAGTCCATATAGGATAGCTGTGAAACGGCAACAGTGAGTTTACACACAATGTAACGCTTTCAAAGAAGTCCGATGTGATTAACCAAGAACAGGAATTTAAGTACTCCCTCCGTCCCAAAACCGATGTCCCAAAATTTTCTAGATTCGCATGTATCTAGACGCGTTTTAGTGTATAGATACATGTGAATCTAGAAAAATCTGCGACATCTTTTTAGGACGGAGGGAGTACATAAACTGAGTTCCAGTAAAATCAACTTTTATCATGGAATATATATTTAAGGCGAAGCAGCATTTCTCTTCCAGCTTTAGCGATATCATAGTGCCAGTATCTGTTTTCCAGTAGCTTTCTTGTTCAGCTAAATACCCTGTTTTTTCCTCATGGATTTGTTATATTATATATGATTTATGTAGCTTGATATGAGTTTGGAACGGTTGCGGTTAGCTGTCGATGACCTACTTGTTAGATTTGCTGAAAAGTTTGCAACTCCGAAACTGTGTCACCTGTTTCTCTTGAATAATTATGACATGTCCATCTCTATCCTGAAGGTTAGTTTCTTGCCTTGATACATACAACTGTTCTTCTTGTGCTCCTTTCAACCTTTTGGGGTTTACTACACCTATCTATTTCAGGAAGCCAGTGATGATGCGAAAAAACTGCAAAGATATTTTGAAGAGAAGCTTGAAAGTAGCCTGGTGTCATTTGTGGTAAGACTATCCTATCATGTCCAATCACCCTTCTTGTAAGTGCAACTGCGGTGTAGGGTTAACTATTGGATTATATTTTTTTTACTTCCGGTGGGATCTGGTTTAGATATGATTCTGGTGAACTTCACTGGATCTTTGCTGGAGTTACCTGTTTCAGTTTCAATCACTCGATGGCTGATGTTTCCTTTATGAAATAAGGTTGAATTTAATAGTATCATCAAAAAGTTCATGCACAAATGTGGCATATATATAATCCAGTATCTTCACGATATTTTGCTTTTTCATGTATTGGTGGTAACTGGGAATTTACTGTCCGTTAAGCTCTGGGCCTTACTACAAAGGGATGCACATCAGATGTTAAATTCCTTAAATTTTGTTAGTCATTCTGGTTAAATTTGTCTCCATCTTAGCGTGTGAGGGTGCAGCATGTATGCTGTTAGTTTCTTTATCAAAATTAGCCGATTTACATTTTTATTCTGTAATAGATATTGTATGACTGAATTTTCCACATGGATAACTTTTGATGTGTTTGCAATCTTTGGTGGTGTACAGGATGAATTGCTTATGGAGTACTTTGGTGATCTAATTAAATTTGTGAAGAGTCATATTTGTAAGTTAAACAAAACTATAATAAGTACCATTTGATGTTATTGTTGTTATTCACAGGAATATGCAGAAAATTACTCCATTTGTTTTTTCAGCTGAAGACCTGATTTCGTACACTGAGCGCCCAAACATTGCTGACGTTGAGCCAGTTGTGAAGAACTTCGCTGTGAAGTGGAAAACTGCTCTAGAGCTCATGCACAATGAAGTTATAACTTGTTGCAGTAACCTTGTGTCTGGTATGGCGATTCTGAAAGCAGCAATGGCTCAGTTGCTTAATGACTATAACAGACTCTCAGAATGTGTTAAGATGATCCCAGGTGGATCTTCTTTGAACAGGAATCTGGTTTCTATCACCTCACTTTCATATGAAATCAGGAAATATTCAAGAACACTCTAGTTCTTGAATGGTATGCTAGGTGGGCGCATATCCACCTCCTTTATTCAATAAAGGCTCAAATGCTCGAATGGACTCTCAAGATCCATGCTGGAGAGGAGCTTGTGCTTCTGTCCAAGAAAATTGTAAAAGAAGAGCTGAAAAATGCTGTAGCATTGATATATTTTTTACCCTTCCGACCAAATAATGTCAATTGTAGTTGGTTTTCAAAACTAGACAAGACTGCCATTTTGGAAATTCTGTATTTCTATCCTTATAGCTTATTTTGTTGCATGTACTGTTGCTGAAAGTTCAATGGATCAAATGGTACTCGTCATTGGTGACGTAGCCACAGTCTATTCCAGGAAGTTTTCAACCTGGTGATGCACTACCTATACTAGTTTTCCATGAAGAGAAAACGTTGTTTGCACGTAGTACAGGTCAAGTTAAAGTGACTGGTAAGAATCTTTTTTCATTATGAAAATGCCACTTGATGAATAGCCTAATGGTTGTCCGCTTTAATTATTATTATCGCTCGGAAAATGTAAAAGAAAATCAAGCTTATATAGTGTCCTCATGTATATTTCGCATTACCTAAAGCTATAACTTGTACTCCCTCCGTTTAGAAATATATGATATTATATTTTTCCTTTGTGAACTGAATGTATTTAGACATCTTTTAGTGTATAGGTTCGTAGATGTTCGGAATAAACCTATACACTAAAAAAGTGTCAAGATACATTTATTTTACAAAGCTAAAATGTCTTATATTTTTGAACGGAGGGAGTATGATAGAACTACCATAGTAATCCTCCGGTCTCCAGCTATCTTAGAGACAAGATCTTTTTT
This sequence comes from Avena insularis, assembly GCA_023614405.1. NCBI lineage: Eukaryota > Viridiplantae > Streptophyta > Magnoliopsida > Poales > Poaceae > Avena > Avena insularis. The sequence goes on from CM042684.1 coordinate 300,034,748, forward strand.
GGACACCCTTTGGACTTGACATTTCGACCAAGTAGTTTCGGTTCACATATAATTGTCGCACATTAATGTAGAACTACATAAATTTTCTAGATACCGCATAGATGTGAAGATTACTGAACAAGATGGATACAGTGGCGTTTTACTGGAATATATGGGGAACCGGCAACAGATAAGAAAGACAGGACATGGAAGCTTCTGAGAATTCTCAATCAACAGCTAAAACTCCCATGGTTATGTGCTGGAGATTTTAATGAAATATTATATGCACATGAAAAGAAAGGTGGACCCCCTCGAAATCAGAAGCACATGGAAAGTTTTAGAATGGTGCTGGCAGATTGTGGATTGCGGGATCTGGGTTTCTCGGGCGATAAATTCACATGGCGTAATAATAGTCATGAGGCAAACCATTATATCAAAGAGAGACTAGACCGAGCAGTGGGCTCTAGAGAGTGGTGTGCACGGTTCCCGGCCTATAAAGTTATCAACGGTGACCAAAGGCACTCAGATCATAGACCAGTCACCATACTTTTGGAAGGGTCCCAAAAAAAGCCTAGAGGTGTAAATGGCAGGAATTTATCCAGGTTTGAGGCAAAATGGCTTGAGGAGGAGGACTGTGAAGCCATTGTGAACAACGCATGGAATGTATCTCATTTGCGAACTGGAGGCGATGTGTCACAAGGACTTCAGAATGTGGCCACAGACCTGAAAGACTGGGACGAAAATATACTTGGTGATTTGCAGAAAAGAATTAAACAATTGAAACAAGAGTTAGAGGAAGTAAGGAAAGGGGAAATAAATCAAACAAGAGTAAACCGTGAGCATTTCTTGAAAGACAAGCTGAATAGGCTAGAAGAACAACAAGATACAATTTGGAGGCAAAGGGCACACGTGAAGTGGCTTCATTCCGGCGACAAAAATACAACCTATTTTCATGCTTTTGCATCGGAGAGGAAAAAGAAAAACACCATCAGAAGGTTAAGGAAAGAAGATGGAACATGTGAAGATAAGATAGATCAGCTGAAGGAGCACATAGCCAATTACTTTTTCAACTTATTTTCCTCTGCAAGTAGACAGAGCAATGATCAAGTCATTCGTGCAGTTCAGCCAAGAGTGACACAACAAATGAATGAATTCCTTTGTTCGGAGTACACCGAAGAAGAAGTTAAAAATGCTCTTGATAGCATAGGGGACCTTAAAGCTCCGGGATCTGATGGTATGCCCGCAATATTTTTCAAACGTTTTTGGAACATTGTGGGTAGTCAGGTCACAAAAGAAGTTCTAAATGTACTCCCGGGAGGTCAAATGCCAGAAGGCTGGAACAATACGATGATTGTCTTGATCCCAAAAACTACGGCCCCTGAAAGTTTGAAAGATTTGCGACCCATAAGCCTCTGCAATGTGGTCTACAAATTAATCTCGAAGGTACTCACAAATAGGTTAAAAGTAATTCTCCCTGATATAATATCCGCAAATCAGAGTGCTTTTGTCCCAGGACAAATGATCTCCGATAATATTATTTTAGCCTATGAGCTAACACATTTTTTGCAGAGGAAGAGAAATGGAAAAAAGGATATGCAGCAATCAAACTCGACATGAGTAAAGCATATGATCGAGTTGAATGGAAATTTCTCCAAGAAATGATGCTAAAAATGGGCTTCAATAGAAACTGGACTGAATTGATAATGAAGTGTGTCACCACTGTTAGATATCAGATCAAGGTGAATGGTGATACAACTGATATAATCATTCCAGAGCGAGAGCTTCGCCAAGGTGACCCTCTATCCCCATATATGTTTCTTTTGTGTGCTGAAGGTTTTTCTGCAATGCTTCATGGAGCCGAATTAAATGGCAGATTGAAAGGAATAAAAATCTGCAACTCCGCCCCAAGCGTAAGTCATTTACTATTTGCAGATGACTCGCTTCTCCTCATTGAAGCAAATGGAAAAAGTGTACACGAAGTGAAGAGATCCTTAACGTGTATGAAGCATGCTCGGGGCAGGCTATAAATAAAGACAAGTCAACTATCCTATTCAGCAAGAATATAAGAACTGCAGATAAAAGTGAGGTCATGAACCAATTAAGTATATCCAAGGAAGGCTTTTCGGGGAAATATTTGGGGTTACCGGTCTATATTGGTAAATCCAAAACCAAGGCCTTTCAATATTTGAAGGACAAGATTTGGAATGAACTACAAGGATGGAAGGAGAAGATGCTCTCCAAGTCTGGGAAGGAAATCCTAATAAAGGCTGTAGTACAAGCAATACCAGTCCACGCCATGGCCTGTTTTGACCTTACCAAATCCTTGTGCGATGATATCAGCTCACTGATAGGGAGATACTGGTGGAGCCATATGGATAAAGAGAACATAATCCATTGGATTAGCTGGCAAAATATGACAAAGCCAAAGAAAGACGGGGGACTAGGATTCAGAGACTTATACTCTTTTAATCTTGCCATGTTAGCAAGACAAGCATGGAGAATTCTAAAGAATCCCTCCTCTTTATGTGCGCAAGTACTAGCTGCAAAATACTTCCCGGACCAAAATATTCTGAAAGCTGAAGCAAAGGACGGGATTTCTTATTGCTGGAGAAGCATTTTAAAAGGGGGCCAAGTTTTAAAAGACGGAATTATTTAGAGAGTAGGAGATGGGGAAAATATCAATATTTGGAGGGATCCTTGGCTCCCAACAGGCAACTCAAGAATGGTCACATCTAGAAGAGGCAATCATCTATCAACCAAAGTTGTAGAATTAATTGATCCGGTGACCTACTCCTGGAATGCACAACTAATTCAACAAACTTTCAATGAAGAAGATGCTCGGGCAATATTTAAAATCCCAGTTCAGGAAGGAGCGGAAGATTTCATAGCTTGGCATATTGATAAAAAGGAAACTTTTCAGTTAAAATCAGCGTACCAGGTAGCTCTAAATATCCAAGCAAGAAATCCGGATAGGAATTCACCGTCTACGTCTACATCATCATGGCCGGAGAGAAGCATAGACTTATTGTGGAAAAGACTATGGGCCTTACCCCTTCCGACTAAAATTCTGCATTTCTTATGGCGTCTCACAAAAAACAGCCTTCCACTCAGGATGAATTTAAAGAGGAAGGGAATAGATCTGGACACAAGATGTTCAATATGCTACAGACTTGATGAAGATGGCGGGCATTGTTTTCTAAAATGCAAATCGGTTAAAGCTCTATGGAGAGCAGCCCAATTGGAGGAAACACGACAACTCCTTACTAATTGCACCAATGCTCAATCTGTAATGAATGAAATCTTTCAACACGACGAGGAGAAATGTATGAAAATATGTGTGCTACTATGGTTATGGTGGTCTGAGAGGAACAAAGCTAACCGGGAAGGTAATATAAGAAATATTCATGAAATTTTGTCTTCCCTTCAGTTCCACCTGACTGAGTTCCACAGCAAGACGGAGAAGCGAAAAGAACATAAACGTAACAACCAACAGGTTTGGACTCCTCTGTTAGAGTATGTCACGGTTTGGACTATATTTGGTAGTTTAATTTTGTAATCCAATTCTATCTCTATTAGGCTTCTTGCCCCCCAAATCTTCTAGTACTATATAAACAGCCTAAGGGCTCACGATGTAATCACCTCTTACAATATTAATACAGTCTCTACTTCCGTAATCTTTCATGGTATTAGAGCGGTTCGCTCCGCCTAGGGTTTAGCCACTGCTTTCGCGCGCCGCCCCCGGCGAGATCGAGCTCCATGATCTCTGCCGGGGGATCAAATCTCGTAGCTAGTTTTTTTTCCAATTCCCTAGATCGATTTAGTAGTTTTAGTAAATTTCTTTTTTCTATTAGATCTAATTTTCTTTTAGCCACCAAAAGCATCGTCCATAGCCGCATGTCGTCATCGCGCGCCTCTACTTTAACCTCGGCATCGACTCAACTTCGGCAAATCATCGTCAACGATCGTGACAAGGAGGCTCCGCGCGACGCCCCAAGGGACGCCTTCACGCGCTGCGTCGGCTGCTCCGTCCTCACGTCGTCTCCACGCTGGTCCGTCTTCGCCAACATCTACCGGGACGCACGTCCCTAAGTACGCGCCTCGCCGTCAACAAAGGGCTGCATCTTCATCACACGTGATCATCATCGCCGACAATCATTTACACTAACAACATCGCCACATCATCGCCGCCATCACCAATCATGGTCATCGTCAACGCCAACAAGTTCTTCTCCACGAGCGACGCCGTGCTCACACAAGCGGAAAATACGGTCTAAATCCCCGAAATCAACTACCGCTACAGCAAATCTCCATCAACAACTATCTCTTCGTCTTCGTCCACCACGACTTCGCCGCTAGAGTCGCAGTCTAATTTTTATTTTTTACTTAATCAATTTTCTTCTTACAACTACTTCATCTACTCCGACAAATCGGCGGACAACTTCTACGCACCGACCGTTCACGGAGAATTTCTTTGCTGCTCCCTCCGGCTCTGGCTCGCATGGCTCGTGATGGTCCCTGTCTTCGCACGTCCGGGATTGGCAACACCGACGCGTGCCTTCGTCCCCGGCGAGCTCCTGAGTTTGGCAAGCTCGGCAAGGCGTGTCGCCTATCTCGACTATTCCGGATCCAACTACATCTACGTCAATTACTACGGCGAATTCTCCAGACTCAACGACGACATCGACCACAACACCACGACAACATAAACATCATCACTTTCATCAACGGTGACTATATCACCAACGGCATCATCGACCACGACTACAGCACCCTACTTCTGGCTACATCGACATCGACATCCACCGACATCCTCTACAGTTCGCGCCTTCGGATTATGCTCCAGTCAGACCGTCCGCGACACTCCGGCTATTCTCGTCACTATCGATCCGACTACGGGGGGTGTGTTAGAGTATGTCACGGTTTGAACTATATTTGGTAGTTTAAGTTTGTAATCCAATTCTATCTCTGTTAGGCTTCTTGCCCCCCAAATCTTCTAGTACTATATAAACAGTCTAAGGGCTCACGATGTAATCACCTCTTACAATATCAATACAGTCTCTACTTCCGCAATCTTTCATCCTCCCCCAGCAGATTTTTTGAAAATTAATACTGACGGTGCCTTTAGACAATCATCTTGTTCAGGTGGATGGGGTTTTACCATAAAAAATGAACAAGGTGAAACATTAGTGGCGGGAGCAGGAAACCTGGAGTTAGTTGCTGATCCTTTTCATGCAGAAATAGCAGCTATGTCCCATGCGGTGCAAGAGGCAGTCAGAATGGGCTGTCAAAAGGTTATCCTAGAAACTGATGCAGTGACACTTAAAGAGGCGATGACTAGCATATGTATGATAACTCAATGGTAGGTGCTTTGTTAAAAGAGATGAAATCTGTAATTGAGCACTATTTTCAGTGTTGTAAAATAGAAGTGTGCCCAAGAACCTCTAACGTAGCTGCACATTACTTAGCAGCATTTGGTGTGAATTTGGAACAGGGTAAAAGTCAGGTTTGGCTTGACCCGTTCCCAGAGTTTGTAAAAAACCTGGTTGCTGGCGTTTGTCCAGCTTGTTAATTTAATGGAATGCATCTGTGTTCCTTTCAAAAAAAAAAAGTTAAGTATACATATAGCTTATCTTTTCCCTACTTTTCCTCCTATAGGCAACTTGGTTACTAAGCTTGTCGATTTGGATTTAAATAAAGCTGTCCTGAAACTACTGTAGGTCTGTAGCTGAGTCTGGTCCAATCGAAATTCAGATGCTAATGGAAACGTTTTTTGAAAACCCTTGTTAGTTTAAGTTAACTACATTTTTCGATAAAGAGCACTTTTAGTATACTCAAAAGTTTACATCAAGGTGATACAATCAAGAGAGCCATGCCTGGCCTCTGCACAACGAAGGTGCACACAACCGAAAGAATCAAATGAATAGATAGAAGCATCAGTCTATAAGTCATAAGCATATCCTAGAATACATTAAACTATAAGAAACACCTATGGTGGAGGGGGTTCACTCAGCAAGCTATGGTGCACCCGGGATGGAAAAACTTCTTTCGCCACTTGCTCCAACCATGAACACACCTCCGTAGAGTGGGCGCGGTGTTTCGGGTTTTAAAAAGTAGACCACTTCTGAAGTAAGTGTGGACAATGGAAGATAACCTGCATGGGGTAGACAATTTAGCCTAAAAAACCATATTATTTTTTACATAGCCATAGCAACCATAGTAAGCAATCGCTCCCACCCGCATATGTATCATATCCCTGTTATCAATACCATGCAACCAGTTACCAAAAATATTAGTTACTGAGCTTGGTGGATACAACTTTGAGGCAACTCGGGGCTGACCATATAGAACATGCAAACTGACACTCAAAGAACAAATGTTTGATAGTTTCGTCATATCGTGACAGAAACAATATTCTGTTGCCAGTTGTGCTTAACCAGATTATATTTAGTTAATATCGCACCTCGACGAAGACACTAGGCGGAAATTTTAATCTTCAGTGGTATCTTTATTTTTCAGATGTGTTTGTTTTTATTAACTGGTACTTCAGATCATACTAGTGATTTGTACATAGAATTAACTGAAAACTTACCATTCTCAGTTAGATTCCAACAAAACTCATCGTGCTCATATGTTAAATATCTGCTAATTGCTCCTATAGAGCATGCCATGAGGAAAGAGGAGCACCAATGAGATATCTTCTAAAAGCCACATTAAGAGGTGAAGCGCTCAACGCCTCGGCAATTATACCGCTCTTTGTTATGTACTATGTTGTACAATACCGGATATTTTTCCATGAGAGGTATATTCACTAATCAAAATACTTCTAGAATATAATTTCCAAGCCATCCTTGATAAGGAAAGATCCAAAGCGGCAGGAGTTTTTCACATGCATTAGACCATCCCAAAAGTGTGAATCCCCTATTTCCATTAAATTTGGGACAAAACTTTTGAGCCAATGCATTTCCTTCCCAATATGGTTTGCCATACACGTTAACAACTTGAATAACCATTTCCCCACTAAAGCCATATTTTTTGCTTCAAGATCATGGATTCCAAGTGACATGGATATGCCCCACGGGTACCCTAGATTAGCCTATATGGTTTGGCCCAGGAGGAGCCCACGGGATAATTAAAGCTCAGCAAGGATCCAGGTGACCCAGTCCCAAGCGACTCCTTGAAGAACACGACAAGGAATAGATAGAAATTTAAAGGGAAAATCCTAATCTGTAACCGACTCGGCCTGTTATCCCGAGACCTGGCCTTCCTATATAAAGGTCATGAGAGAGCAGCGAGAAGGATATTTGCAACCCTAGTTTTACACACCTCCAGATTTACATCTGCGCACCCCCTGTAACTTTCGACTCCTCGATAATCAAAGAGCAAGCAAGCAGAAGTAGGGTCCCTTCCAAGGGCCTGAACCTGGGTAAATCACGTGTCCCTGATGTGCTTATTTGCTAGCTGATCGATACCTCCAGCGCTCCCCACTTCCTGTAACCCAAGTCCATCAACGATGAGCATTGACGAGTTAACCCCTCGTCAATTGGCGCCGTCTGTGGGAGACGGGAGTGCTGATGTTGCGGCTTCCTCAGCCCCATCAACTGCGATCTACAACTTTGTTGCAGTGGAAAATTGCCTCCTCTTCGGCACTTTCGACTTCACCATCCACTCGTCGGCGACTCGCCCGGATTTCGAGTCCGTGGGCGACGGAATCGGCATGACAATAGGGAGTCTACGCTTCCAGGTCGGCCAGATCGACATGCTCCACTTCCCCGATCATTCGCCGGCACCCTCGATTGCACCTGCCTCGCGGCACCCTGAGCGAGCTCAACGCGCCGGCTTCGGCCTACAACATGGAGAACAACAACAACAGTTGCGACTCTGATCTATGCGACCCATCTTCAGAGGATGCTGCCTATGGCTCTGGATCTGAGAGTTGTAGGAGCAACACCTTCCCCAACCACCACATGTGTGTCGTCATCAACAACGGTGACATGGGCACTCAAGGAAACATCGACAACAACAGGCCTGCCAATAGAGTTCCCATCATTGGCCCCGCCAACGGTGAGCAGCCCAACCCACCCAACCTCGACAATCTGGGCGAACATGCCAACAACGGGTCGGCGCGCCAAGAGATCCACCTCAGCAATGCTGAGTGGGCACGATGCAGGAAAGCCCTACAAGGCAACCCCCTGCTAGCAGACGCATCGCACGATATGCTGATGGGATACCATTGGCTACTCATCCAGGAGTTAAAACGCCAGCAGGTGGTGAACACACAACTCGAGGCCCTCAAGAAGGCCGCAGAGGAGTCGAGTGCTCGACATGCAAAACTCTCTTCTATCGGCGGGTCCTCCTCGAAAGGCATCAGTCCCGTAGCCGCCAAAAGGCGCTCTTGACTGAACCACCACAACAACAAAGATTAGGACAAGGCAACTAGATCCCTCGAATTCTCATTCATGTCGGTGAACTCGCGGGGTCACATGATCCCGAAAACACCGCAAGCTGCGGTGATAGAAGCTACCATGTATCTGCTCACCAACCAACCACCAACCGAAGATCCATGATCTGCCGTGCACCGGTCTGCCATCGCTGAGCTTGGATTGGTCGAAGCTACGCTAGCCAAGGAGCCAACACCGGAGCCAAAGAAATCCAAGTCTCCACCCGCAAGATATCCCTCGTCATCTTCCAGCGAGGATGACCATGACTTATCGCGGTGATGCTGCAGCTCGCGGTGACATGACCGTGACCACGACGCACGTGACGAAATCACGCAGCGCAAGGTCGACAAGATGCGCGCCAAACGCGCCTACTCAACATAGTCGGAGGATGAAGGAACAGAGCTCTGCAGTGCTAGCTGCTTCAGCAGAGCTATACAACAGACTCGAATGCCGAAAGGCTTCAAGCTTCCTTTGGAAAACCCAAAGTTTGGCAACCTCTAGGATCCAAAGATCTAGCTAGAAGACCACATCTCCTCCGTCAAGCTGCACGGCAGGAACAAGTGCACAACCATGCAGTGCCTCTAGCTGTAGCTGTAGGGCCCTACTCGTGCGTGGCTCAACAATTTGTCTCGCAGATCAATCCGCAGCTAGGAGGAGCTGGTGTACAGTTTCGTCCACAACTTCAAAGGCACCTACAAGCGGCCCGCGTCAATCGAAGATCTCAGGGCCTGCTGCCAAAAGCCGAGCGAATCCCTTCGCTCCTACATCCAAAGGTGGTCCATCATCAAAAATTAGGCGGAAGATATCTCCGAAGATCGCGCAATCGACATTTTCAACGGCAGCATACGCCACAGAGAGCTTAGAGAGGAGCTGGGCCGCATGAAGCCCAAAACCATCAACCACTTGATGGACATCGCGAATCAGTGGGCAGACCGAGAAGACTCGCTGAACAACAACCACGTCCGCTCAGATGATGAGGACGACCTCGGGCGCAGACGCGATCGCCGAGGGAAGAGTCGGATGCGCGGTTATGAAGACTGCGAGGAGGTCGACATGCTCATGACTGGCTATGCCGACAAACGCGATGAGGGTAACCGCAACAACAGATACCGTAGCAGTAGCTACCGCGACAATGGGAAAACCGTGCAAGTGTGGCAATGCTGCACCCGCGACGATGCACCTGGCACATCCAGCATCCTGGAGAAGCTATCTGGCCCCTGCAACGTTCACTTCTACATCGACAAACATGATGGCAAGAAAAAGTCCAGCCACCTCCCCAAGGACTGCCGCGAGTTCTAGCAACCTTCCACGGCATTGTCCCAAGGAAAGGAGTATGGCAAAATCTGGCTGGATGTCATCTTCGACATGCCTGCAAACTTTTGACGAGAATGCCTTGAGTTTGAGGTGGTCGACTGGCCATCACAATATCACACTATCCTTGGGCATGTCGCGTTCGCAAGGTTCATGGCGGTCCCGCACTACGCATACCTCCAGATGAAGATGCCGGGACCTAACGACATTATCACCATCAACAGAAGCTTCACGAAGTCCGACAACTGCGACATGGAATTCAACAGAATCTCCCAATCCTTCGCATGCAAGATGAGCTAGCAAGACTCAAGAAGTTGACAAACAACAGTCTTCCTCCTGTGAGATAGCAGAACACACTGGACCAGTCCTTCGACTCGACGATGAACACCAAGGCGGTCTGGATCCACCCGATAGACCCGACCAAGATGGCGCTCATTACCAACAACTTGAGTTCCACATAGGAACTCGTGCTCGTCAAATTCCTCCATGAGTGCTGGGAAATATTCGCTTGGTGTCCTGCGGACATGCCAGGAGTTCCCAAGGAATTCGCCGAGAATGCACTCAATGTGTCTCCAGATGCAAGACTAGTCAAGAAGTCGATGCGTTGACTGTCGGAGCCAAGGGCCAAGGCGGTTGGCATGGAAGTCAACAGACTCCTCGATGCCAAATTTATATGCAAGATCAAGGAAAGTACCTGGGTAGCTAACCCCGTGCTCGTTCCTAAAAAGGACACGAAAATCCTGTGGATGTGCGTGGACTGCACCTCCCTCAACAAGCACTGCCTGAAGGACCACTTCCCATTACCGCGGATCGACCAGATAACCGACTCCACCGCGGGATGCGAATGCTTATGTTTCCTCGACGCCTACTCAGGCTATCATCAGATCCGAATGAATGAAGAGGACCAGGAGAAGACGACCTTCATCATGCCCTTTGGCGTCTACTGCTACACCACGATGCCCTTCGGGCCGAAGAACGCAAGATCAACCTACCAATGGTGTATGCAGGCCTGCCTCAAGAACCATCTTGGTCGAAACATCCAGGTCTATGTAGATGACATAGTGGTAAAGACCAAAGAGGAAGCTACGCTCATCGATGATCTCCGTGAGACCTTTGATAACCTTGACCGCTATCAGATCAAGATGAATCTAGAGAAGTGCGCCTTCGGCGTCCCATCTGGGCAATTACTTGGGTACCTTATCTCCACCAGAGGAATAGAGGCTAACCCAAAGAAGGTAAGGGCCATACTGGCCATGGAGAAGCCAAAGAATGTCAAGGGCGTCCAGCAGCTGGCTGGGCGAATCACAGCGCTCAGCTGATTCATCAGTCGAATGGGCAAGAAGGCACTACCGTTCTACCAACTCCTCCACAAGACCGACAAGTTCGAATGGACAGATGAGGTGCAAGATGCATTCGACGATCTCAAGAGCCTGCTCTCCACTTCCCTCGTTTTGGTAACCCCTAGGGAAAAGGAGCCAATGTTGCTATACATATCCGCCACCAACTAGATGGTCAATACCGTGCTGGTGGTCGAACGAACCGAAGAAAACAAGATCCATGGGGTGCAACGTCTAGTGTACAACCTCAGTAAGGTACTAACGCCAACAAAGCAGCGGTACCCACATTACTAGAAGCTGGCATATGGTGTATTCATGATAGCATGACGACTACGCCACTACTTCCAGGAGCACCCCATAGTTGTGGTGAACGACACCCCGCTGAACCACATCCTCAACAACCTCGATGCTATGGGGCGGGTCATCCTCTCGGGCATCGGACTGTCCCCACGAGACATCACATACGAGCGGCAGACAACGATCAAGTCACAAGTTTTGCCGGATTTCCTCATCCACTAGATGGAGAATCAGCTCCCGGACACACCAGACATGTCCAACCTCCGGACCATGAACTTCGATGGATCCAAACACAAAGAAGGAGATGGCGCCGGCGTCATCCTGACATCTCCTCAGGGTGACAAGACGTGGTATATACTACGGATGAAAATCTGTGCATCCAACAATGAGGCGGAGTATGAGGCACTAATCCATGGGATGCGAATGGCCAAGGCTTGCAGGGAGAATATCATTTTGCGGCCCGAAAGTTGGGGTGCCCAGGCAACGCGGTACCCAAGTTGCTTGTAATCAGCCGTGATGACTACAGTTGGCGTGCCAAATACTCAGAGGGTCTTTTACGGCACGAATTCAACTTTACGTTTCAATACAAAATATCAGGCTAACGACCGTCAAGTTGGCCCCCCTGTCAGTTCTCGCTATTATGTCGCTCCCGTCGCTTAGGCGGGGTGGCTGGCACATAGGCTTGCAGCGTTGGCATAGTGGATAGGACAACGTGATCGGCCTAGTGTATTGACGTGACAAAACAGGGCACATATATCGTCGTTATAATTTTTTTTATTTACTCAGAAGCTGGAAGGGCCACCGCCACGCGTCTCTCCTTTGGACTTACGTCCCCATTGTTAACCACTACCTTAAAAGCGCATTGAGGGTTCCACTGTTCCCCTGCCTCACAGAAACCACTCTTCTTCTTCCTGTCATCTGTCTTCTTCCCGTCTTCTCCTTTCCATCATGGAAGGTCGTCGCACTCTAGAGACAAGCTTCACTACCCATGACAATAAGAAGATGGACGTCGTCTACACCAATGAGGAGGAGACAGTGGTGCGAGTCCTGAGGATGTACGAGGGTTGGCTTGAGAAAGACGAGGACAAGTTTGTGGGATTAGATCTCGAGTACACCCCGGAGGACCCACATGAAGGGAGTGAAGTCGCCGTCGTTCAACTGGCCATGAGGAAGCACGTCCTCGTCTACCACCTCTCCCGGTTTGTAGATCTGCTCTTTGTAGCTAACCGCTTTTAGGGTTTTCTCCTCTTGTTCTTTATCCATTTGCTTATCTTGCAACTACTGGATTTTATTTAGGACCAAATAAATTATGACAAGACAATGTTAAGAGTCTTGATCTTGCATTTACTAAACTTTTCAAAATTATATTCAGATGATGATCTTGCATTGACAAAATATTTGTAGTTACAAATTTTGGTGATGACAAACTACATACTTTCAGATCGACAGAACTGTCCAGTGCCATTCCTTGTAGAAAAGGGAATTGTTTTCTGCATTGTCAACAATACAAATGATTTTTCGAAATTTCATCGAGAGGGAATTACAATTCCTGCGCACAACTGGATCGATATTCAGAGTCTTGTCAAGATCCTAGGGGGCTCGAGGAAGGATGGAATGGCATCACTCACAACTAGAATCCTTGATGAGTCGTACGACAAAATGAAGGCAGATTTCCCTATGGGTAGGCACGATTTCTAGGACGAGTGGCCGTTGTCTAATATAAACCTGAAGTATGCACCCATAGATGCTTACGTGACCTACCAGCTGTACAAGAAGATCCATTTTTTTCTATGTTACCTCGTGTTTTCCCCTATTTGCAAGAGGGAAGACGAGCTTAGGGGAGCCCTTTGTAGAAAATGCAGAATAGCTAAGTTTGAAGCTGCATATGCAAAGGAAATGGCTGCATCTGAAGCAGCTGACAGAGAGGCTAAGGTCTGAAGCGGTGAAAGAGAGCTTGAAGCTGAAGCATAATCGACAGAGAGGTTGCAGCTGAAGCAGCAAACAGAGAGGCATCATCTTCTAACGGCAACAATCAGGTCTATGATGCACCGCTAATTGTGCCGCGGGACGCTGAAGATAGGGAAGGCAAGTCAGATCCCAGGTGGGACGAATCATTTCGTGAGCTGTGGAGTGCCAATTATGTAAGATCCACCTGGAATGATCGCAGTTGGTCGCCTAGGAACGATGGCAAGCGCCTAAAGTGGGTTGATGAGAAGTGAATTAAATTTTACTCCTTTGTGTTATGTTTCTATTTTGTGGAACTCATTTATCTTATCAAGATGTCTAGCGCCTCAAGTGAGAGTAGTAAAATAAATTTAACCCTCTTTGTGTTATGTTTTTGTATGTGTCTTGTAGCTTGTCAAGATGGTAGCTCGTTAACTGGCAGTTTGAAAGAGTACCTTTTTCCTCTCTCGCTAAACAGATATGTTTCATTTTGCCCAAATTGGTAGCAAATCTAGAGAAGATTCTCTCTTCAATAATTCGTTCCCTTTTGGACGTCTTTTTGCCTCTGATCTGGTAGCAAATCTTGAGCAGAAAATCACACCAGGCAGAATACATTCATTCAGAAAACAAAGCAAATGTAGATATAGCTGTGTGCAGCTAAATAGGATATAGCGATAGAAAGTAGGTTGCTTAACGAGGTTTGATGCATTCAACCAGAAATAGGATGCAAGCAAAATATAGAAAATCAAAAGAAGCTGCTTAGCAGCAGCAGTAGACACATTCAACCCCTCCTTGCATGCGCCTGCGCCTGCGTCTCCTCCCTCCGGTGCTTCCTCCACTTCTTGCTGCCTAGTCCCTTGATCTTGGGGCCCTTGGGCTTAATTGGAGGCATGCGATCCTCTTTGATGGCCACCCGCTGGAGGTTTCAGAGGTGAATGCTAAGAGCCTGGTGTTCAATGATGTAGGCGTTGACGTTCACGGTCTGGCCGCCATTATGGATGCCGGAGCGCGGGCCATCTGCATGCTTCACTAAGGAGTTGAAGTCGGTGCCGGCGAGACTCACCCAGCAGAAGGCGGTCCCCTTGCAGAAGGGCAACTGTAGTCGCCGCCAACAAAGAAGGCGTCGTACTGGCCGGCTTGCAGCCTCCTCAGCACCTGACAAGTCTTGGTGTGCCTGGACTCATCATCGCTGCAGACGTCGCTGCCATAAACCTATTGGAAGAAAAGGAAAATGGGGGAGTAGATGATGTAAGAAGATCGAACAATCAAAATGCAAACAAGCGAATCCTAATAAACCAAGATCTAGCATCCAATGATGGGAACGGTAGAAGAACCAGGGAAGGGGAGCAAACCCTAGTTACCTCCGACCATGGGTCGTTGATGCCAGTGTCATAGGGGTTCAGTGAAGCGATGTACTCATCTGGATTGTAGGCCCCCCTGAAGACCTAGATCTGCTCGTGACCGGCGGGAGCCTCCTCGCTAGCGGGGGATCCTCGCTGGCAGCTACGTCGGTAGCAGGGACGAGGGCCTGAATGGGAACGACGGCTGCCATCGATGCCTCGACAGGGGCCTAGACGGGGATGGCAACTGCTTTCAACGTGTCGAGGGGGACCGGTGAGGAGACGGGGGCCTCCTCGCCGGTGGCCTCGGAGGCGACGATGGCCACCGTATCCTCCTCCGCCATCGCCGGTGCGGACGAGGTATTCTCGGGAGTTTGCAGATGCTGGTGGAATAGTGGAGAGGGTTGCGTGGGGAGAGTGGGTGTGCGGAGAGGGGCTCTATAGTTAAGGTGAATGGAAACAAGGCACCTTTTCCACCGTAATGTGCCGTGCAATGTCTTGCTGATCTCTGCACCGTGCACGCGACACGTGCGATGCCACGTTTTTTGGGCCAAGCATGGCAGTTCAGTATTGAGCTGCATGCAAAGGGCGCATACACAATTTCTATGTACGAAGTTTGACACGGCCCTAAAATTGGCGATAATTAAAAGTGGAAATGTAGAGGGGAAGGTAGGTGGGTTTGTCTGGTAGATTTGTGGGGTTGTGCTAGATCGGGTAGAGGGATGTGTTGATGACTGCAAGTGACTCGATGAAGGCGGAGACGTTAGGTCTCGTCGAGCTCAGCTCTTCGGCCTCCGGCTAGCGCGTGCAAGTTTCTTATGGTGGGGCCCACTTGGAAGTGAGATTGAGAGCCGCTGCGTTAAAAATGGGATATGTCTTATTAAAATAAAGTGGCAATAAATTGCAGCTATTCATCGACGACCGTGCACTCGATGACGCATGTGTTGTGGCATAGTAGTAGCAGTAGTAGGCTTTTCAGACTTGATTAAACATGACATGACCAGTCGATGACTTTTTCCATGGACGGCTTCGTGTTCCTTCTTGTAGAAGTCTTGCTGAGGGAGACGTTCGTGTTGTCTCACGCTGTACTGTGAAGGGCACGATGTGTGCAACGATCATCGTTGGATCGCACAGAATCAACGGTTGGTGCGCACGATCTACGTGACAACTGTGACAACAATTCAGGGAGTAGCAGACAGAGTGAGCATAGGTTTGGGCTTCTATGAAAGATAGAGAGAGGGGGCAAAACTGAGTAGTATCAAAAAACCAAGGGCAAAACTAAGTAGTATAAAAATGGAAAGTGAGTGTCTTGTATAATGAAATACATCGTGGCATACATCAAGTTATGCCAAGATAGATCCACTAGAGTTCATTGGATGTGTGTTCTTCTCATAAACCACATGGACCCACTAGAGTTCATTGCATGTGTGTTATTATCATAAACCACATGGATCCACCAGTGTCATTGCATGTGTGTTCTTTTCATAAACCACATGTTGATCCACCAGTGTCATTGCATGTGTGTTCTTTTCATGAACCACATATAGATCCACCAGTGTCATTGAATGTGTTCTTTTCATGAACCAGATATGGATCCACCAGAGTCATTGCATGTGTGTTCTTTCAATAAACCACAACTAGAGACATTGCATCTCTATTCTTTTCAATAACCACCCAGTGTCATTGCATGTGTGTTCTTCTCACAAACCACACATGGATCCACCAGTGTGATTACATGTGTGTTCTTTTTCATGAACCATAGCCAGAGTCATTGGATGTGTGTTCCTCTCACAAAACACACATAATGATCCACCAGTGTCATTGGATGTGTATTATTTTCATGAACCACACCCAGTGTCATTGCATGTCTGTTCTTCTCACAAACCACACATGGAACCACTAGTGTCATTGCATGTGTGTTCTTTTCATTAAACCACACATGGATCCACCAGTGTCATTGGATGTCTGTTCTTTTCATGAACCACACCTAGAGTCATTGCATGTCTATTATTCACACAAACCACACATGGATCCACCGGTGTGATTGCATGTCCGTTCTTTTCACAAACCATAGCTAGAGTCATTTCCATGCTTGTTCTTGTCACAAACCACACATCGATCCACCGGTGTCATTGCATGTGTGTTCTTTTCATGAACCACATCTAGAGTCATTGCATGTGTGTTCTTTTTCACAAACCACATAAGGATACACCAGTGTCATTGCATGTCTGTTATTTTCATGAACCACAGCTAGAGTCATTGGATGTGTGTTTTTCTCAGAAACCACATAAGGATCCACCAGTGTCATTGGATGTGTGTTCTTTTCATGAACCACACCCAGTGTCATTGCATGTGTGTTCTTCTCACAAACCACACAAGGATCCACCAATGTCATTGGACGTGTTTTCTTTTCATGAACCACACCCAGTGTCATTGCATGTGTGTTCTTCTCACAAACCACACATGGATCCACCAGTGTCATTGCATGTCTGCTCTTTTCATTAACCACAGCTAGAGTCATTGCATGTCTGTTCTTCCCACAAGCCACACATGGATCCACCAGTGTGATTGCATGTGTGTTCTTTTTCACAAACCACAGCTAGTGTCATTGCATGTATGTTCTTTCCACAAACTACATATGGATCCACCAGTGTCACTGGATGCGTGTTCTTTTCACAAACCACAACTAGAGTCATTGGATGTGTGTTCTTTTCATGAAGCACAACTAGAGTCATTAGATGTGTGTTCTTCTCACAAACCACATAAGGATCCACCAGTGTCATTGGATGTGTGTTCTTTTCATGAACTACACCCAGTGTCATTGCATGTGTGTTCTTCTCACAAACCACATAAGGATCCACTAGTGTGATTGCATGTGTGTTCTTTTCATGAACCACACATGGATCCACTAGTGTGATTGCATGTGTGTTCTTTTCATGAACCACATATGGAGTCATTTGCATGTCTGTTCTTCTCACAAACCACATATGGTGTCACTGGATGTGTGTTCTTTTCACAAACCACAGCTAGAGTGATTGCATGTTTGTTCTTTTCACAAACCATAGCTAGAGTCATTGCATGTTTGTTCTTTCCGCAAACTACATAAGGATCCACCAGTGTCATTGGATGTGTGTTCTTTTCGTGAACCACAACCAGTGTCATTGCATGTGTGTTCCTCTCACAAACACCACATAAGGATCCACCAGTGTCATTGGATGTGTTTTCTTTTCATGAACCACACCTAGTGTCATTTCATGTGTGTTCTTCTCACAAACCACACATGGATCCACTAGTGTCATTGCATGTCCGTTCGTCTCACAAACCACAACTAGAATCATTGCATGTATGTTCTTTCCACAAACCACATATGGATCCACAAGTGTCATTGCATGTCTATTCTTTTCATTAACCACAACTAGAGTCATCCCATGTCTGTTCTTCTCACAAACCACACACGGATCCACCAGTGTGATCTGAAGGAGATATGCCCTAGAGGCAAATAAGAAATAGGTTTTTATTATCATATCTCAATTAGTTTATAATAGTTTCATATTGTGCTAGAACTGTGCCAAGTAGAAAATTGGTACAGGTGTGGTATGAAACAACCAAGTCCCTAGTAGCCTCTATTCATACTAGTTC
Source organism: Avena insularis (assembly GCA_023614405.1). Classification (NCBI taxonomy): domain Eukaryota; kingdom Viridiplantae; phylum Streptophyta; class Magnoliopsida; order Poales; family Poaceae; genus Avena; species Avena insularis. The sequence goes on from CM042684.1 coordinate 300,053,033, forward strand.
GTTGGTCACGAAGATGATCTAGGTTTCAAGATCATGGGCATTTATTCCGACTGACAACGAGATCATATCATTGGAGAATGATGTGATTGGACATTCCTCGAAGGATTGCAACACGATCAAGTCATCTAGTTCATTGTTGCAACAACTATACCTAGACTCCTTCTCCTTAGACCGTGAGCTCATATTACTCACTGTTTCCCTAGGCAGCTTTGACTGCATCAAACGCCATCTGGTAATACAGTGGTTATAAAGGTGTACGTTGGGTATTCGGAAGGAACAGTAGATGACATGTGACTGCAAGACCGAGATTTGTTCACCCACATGACGGGTAAAGATACATACGACCGGCTTGGTGAGATTACATCTATAAATGTTGCAACATGTGACTAGGTCACGGGGATGTAATATCACGGTAACAAGAAAACATAACTTGTTGTGAACAAGATTGAACAAGGTATGGAATACCAGTGATCGGATCTCGGACAAGTTGTATCGAGAAACAAAAGGAAGAGGATGCTACATTTAGACGGTTCAAACGACATTGTCATTAGGAATGCATAGAGGTCACATGGATATCCCTGGTCCCTCTGTTGATCATTGATACAGATCATGTCTAGAGCATTCCCGAGCCGTGAGAGGATACATTTAAGGGTACGATGAGAGCGATCATTCGTAAGACGGAATCACAGTAGAGAAAGAGAGAAAGCAGGAATCGTTCCACAGAGAGATGCAAAGAGGTTCGGAGAAAGAATAAAGGAAAAGTCCTGAAAAGTGTTTTTGGATAAATGGGAATTTAAATATATATTTATTATATGTTAATTGTGAATTAATATATTATAAATAATATTTAGGTTAAGATTTATAAAGACAACTTTTTTTATTAGGCTAAATCCCGGAGGGAAATAGTCTAGAAGAAAAAGCTGCAGAAAAAGAATTGGAAAAAGAAAAATAAGCTAGCCCTGTGGGTGGCAGATAAACACGCTTGCGTGACGCAGATGGCCGGCAAGCAGCTGCCCACCCACGCCAAGCGGGAAGCTGGATGGCCGCCATGCTATTCATGAGGAGCCGGCCCACCCGGGGCCAGCTACGACCGCCTGCACGCGGGCTGCCAAGCGGGCCACGTGGGCGCACACCAGCCCAGGCGGGGGTGCCCTTTGCTGCTGCTGGGCGGGAGGAAGCAGGCGCGGGAGTGGGCCGTGCCAAGGCCCACCCGGCCGGCTCCTCCCAGGCTGCTGTGCTATTTCCTTTTTCTTTTATTAGTTTATTTTCTGTTTGCTATTTGGGCTGAGTAATTTTGGCCCATTTGGCAGTCCGAAAATCAGCTGACTTTTTCCTTTAGTAATTAGTCCCACATGGCTTAGCCTTTGAGAAAAGTACACCCCGTCCGCCTATATAAAGGGGTCCCCATGGGTGGGATTAAACACAAAATTTTTGGAGAAGTCCTTTGGTTGACTTCCTCCTTCTCTCTCTCCCTCCATGCCTTGTGACCATGGCCCCAAGTCTGGGCTGTGCGATCGAGGCACACCTGCAGTATGCCGTTGCGCTGCAGGGATTCCTAGCCAGATATCAACTTCCGCACTCCCGGCGGGATCGGGGAGCCGGAGGTCTCATCGTGCACCGGATGTGTACGAAGACACGAGGCGCAACACTTGGAGCGCTTAAATGTCGTGAGCCGGAGCTGTTGCACGATGAAGATGATGAAGATCAAGAAGGAGCAAGGGGTGACCTGTGAGGAGCTTCGCGACCTTGAGGTCGGCTTGAGAATCGACTACATCAACCATGTTCCCCGCGGAACGTTAACCGCGTACAGACTACAAGGGTATGTATTCTCTATGCATTGGCCGTTACCGCATTACTACATAGATAGATCCTAGGCTAAGTTTCCGGGGTTTCATCGTAGGAAATTTTTTGTTTTCCGCGACGATCCCCTACAGTGGTATCAGAGCCGATCTATGCGTAGGAGTGCTGTACGGCCAGTACACACAAGTTTTGTGCGGGCATTGATCCCTTGGTTGTTACCCTCTAATGTGTACTTGGTTATATTGCGGTATTGTTTGATGAAGCGGCCCGGACCGACCTTACGCGTATTCATACGCGAGACCGGTTCCACGCTCAACATACGGCTTGTACCGTATAAGTGGCTAGCGGGTGTCTGTTTCTCATTCGATAGTTGATATAACATTTACAACAGAGGGCCCTAAAAGGGGTGTAATAGAGACAACTGTCGAATCCATGTTGTGGTTGGAAAGTTCGTAGTTTAGAAACGGTTCTAGTGCGAAAACCCTAACAACCACGTAAAACTTGCAATAGATAAAGTAGAGGCGTCTAACTTTATTTTGCAGGGGGCATGTGATTATGATATGGCATTGGTCGATACGAAGGTAAAGTAGTTTACTTTTATGTTACTAAATAGTATAGTAATAGTCATCATTCTGATGAACGACCTGGTGGCGGCGCCGTGGACTTTGCGTCAAACCAAGAGCAAGATGGAGATCATGTCGGAGCGCTCGATGGAGATCAAGGCGCAAGAAGACCATATCATATCACATTATACATATGATGTTGATACCAGTTTTTATCATCTTATTGTGTGCTAGTATTTAGATACTCAACGGTAGCAAATAAGGTAATCCCTATTTAATTCCAATGTTCCGTGTTCCCCTTGTGTGTGCACCACCAAGAAAGTTCTTCAGATGAGGCGATCCAGGTTACAGGCCTGGGTGTCGACATATCTACGTCAGATTGGTGGGTGTAAGCCATGTTGCACAGCAAATACACACAAGTTAGATTTGGCGAGCCTAGCACGCTAGAGAAGCGTGGCCTCGGAACACAAGAGATCGAAAGATCGAGCATGAGTCACATGGATGATGTGATTGGCATTAATGAATGTCCACCTTTGATAATGCACTGATGGCCGTGACAATCGGGGGAGGTGCAGAGGATAGGGATCATGCGATCACTAAAATCGTCTAGGGGATGACCGTTTTAGTGGAGACCAATTATAAATTGATCTCTTATTATAAACTTAGTCTAGATGTCTGTTTGCAAATATCTTAGTAGACCTTAACCTATCCCATTGAGGTCCTTTGTGACCATGGGAATATATTGCTTAATATGGAACTTAGCAAAAGGGTCCAACTTCATAGATTAATACCCACGCCTGAGGGATATCCTCGTAGAAAGGTGATCTTCTCTTCTTGATACAATAACCATTAGGAGATAATTCGATGACTCCAGAATGTTTGGAGAAACACTTAGTGATCTTGCATTAGAGTTGAGAACTCTTAGTAGGGCTTGGTTGCAAATGGAGATCATGGATAGAAAAGGTATATGTAAGATATACAATTTATAAATGTGGTTCTTGCAGAACTCATTGCAGTTTGCAAAGTATTTGATACTTGTCCCGTTTTGAGAAAACAAGATGATCTGCTTGAGAATTGTTGGATTTGAGACAATGTGACTTGATGACGGCAAGCAAATCAGTTGATGGCCAACATCACTTCTTCCCTCAAAGTTTATCATTTGGATTAGTGGACTTGAATATAATTTGTAATCCTTGTATGTGTGTCTTGCTTTTGGCAAGACGATTATTCATATGAACAAGTTACAAACCAGTTTGTACTATTCTTATGAACAATACCTTATGGTCACATTACAATCACAAACAAGTTATTCTCATCACTATGTTAATGATAATAGTTTAAACATTTATAAAGGATGAATGCTAAAAGATATCCAAAGTTTAATGATGAAATTACACTATAGTTTAAGTCATTTTGGTTATTGCATGTTCTTTATGAAAGATCGGGGTCCTAGATGCACAATCTAGAGACTTTGCAAAACCATGCCTCTTGGGCAGAATGACTAAAACTCCGCATTCTGGTAAAACGGTGATATGCGAATAAATGTTGAATCTTATACATAGTGATGTATCATATTTTCAACAAGTAGTAGAAATCATTTATTGTGGACTTAAGTGAATAAGTGTATTTACTTAATGAAACATGAAGTTTGAAATGATTTGAATTGTTTAAATGAATTCATGACTAAATGGGATATTAAATTAACTGAATTAACAAGTCTCTTCAATTTGATCGACTTGACTAAAGTATTCAAGTTAAGTTTAGCATAAAAGGAACTTGTGAAAGATGTTTCATAAATTATGATAATTGGACAAATTCAAACTATGTTGAAATGTCTAAACATCATAATCAATATGTATTAGATACATATGGTGTGATATTATCTCTTATCAGGGTTGTAGTTGTCGTTTAGAGTTAGAGATCGAAATAAGCAAACACTCATTTGAAATACAAAGGAACATCTAAAGATTCATGGAAACAACACCATAAGTGTTATGGTACGTTCAAGTTTCTGGAGATTTCGACATGTCGAAGTCGTGGCGAATAAACAAGTCTTTGTAGAGCATTCTTAGGAAGCTATGAATGCATCTTCCACAAAGGGGCAAACCTGTTGTTGTCCAAAGATGACGTGTCTCGATGAAAGATACAGGTGGAAGAAAGTAAAATATCAAAACAAGGTATTTGACCTTTCCTCCAAATTGTTGAGTGGCGCAGCGGAATTTGTTTCGTGAATCCAAGCTCTACAAATAGAGGAGAAACCAATGATAATGATCATAAAGTTTCAGGAATACTTTTACTAAAGAAAGTAGGATTCAGCTATATATCCTACAAGTTTGTGGAGTTATATTATTGATTCACTTGTAATGTTTTGAACAAGACATACCTACGAATTACAAAGAAGCGTGATGGACCTAAGTACGAGAAATGAATTGTCATTGAAATCTCGTTAGTGGAATTCTCGATTTGATAGTGATCAAAGAATTTTGGAATGTCCAAGATTATCGAGAGGACCTAGATTTTTTAGTGGGAGCAAATCGGCTTGGCTAATTCATAATGTGTAGCTGACATATTCTGAGTGGGAGCTAAGTAAAATCCCTGGATCTCAAAACATGAATGTCATATTTGAGTGGGAGCGTGAAATCATTCTGGAATATGTAGACAACATATGTGAACGATGTGATTGGTGTTAATAGTATTTAAGTTAGGATGAAGTTGAAGTTATTAAATAATAAGATCTATCGAGATAGATTGGTAAGTTTAATAAACACTAAATGTCAAATGCTTCCTGGACTTGATTCTGAAAGATGTTCAGAATGTCCTAAGACAAGACTCTGAAGTATCTCAGAATGGAATAAGGTAAGAAAGACATTCTTACTATATGAAGCATTGAGTATTGCAACTATGGTTGAAATAAAGAGATGCATTGCATCTCCTATGCCTCAGTCATAGGTTCTTCCATATAACCATGTTGCATACTCGACATAATGTGACCCAAGGTTTTGGTTGGAAGGACTAGCTCTTAACTATAAGAACATGTCTTTAAGTGATTCCTGAGTTGATCACTGAACCAGAATTAAGTTTGTACTTAAGTAGCAAGAAGCAATGTAAGTGGCGTAGATGCATTTCATGCACTAGGATCTATATAGATATAGAAGTATAAAAGCTCCATCTGATGTGCTGTATAATGTTATGGTGGGGCTAGTTCGCTTTTAACGTTGAATGATGTGTCCCAGGGCCCAGTGCCCATGAGAAAGCCCTCGAGGTTGATCTAAAGTCACTGTAAGCTCCTGGAATCCGGCCTCGTTCTGCTTCCATGACTATAGTATATACACAAAGGATAGCAAAGTGTGTTTCGAAGTTTAGATGACAACAGTGAATAACGACCGTCATTATAAACACTAGAAACAAAAGTCTCACTTTGTTGCCAAACAAATGCTTCGACCCATTATAAGATAATGGTGTGAATGTCAGATTAGGAAGACATTAACGATTTGCAAAAGACATAATGATCTGGTAAAACAGAACATGGACATGACGTTTCCCATGAGCATGCATGATCTGTAAACGCATATGGTATATGGTTTATATGAGTAAAATGCGAGCTAGCTTATTTGTACTCTAGTGCAAGTGGGAGACTGAAGGAGATATGCCCTAGAGGCAAATAAGAAATAGGTTTTTATTATCATATCTCAATTAGTTTGTAATAGTTTCATATTGTGCTAGAACTGTGCCAAGTAGAAACATTGGTATAGGTGTGGTATGAAACAACCAAGTCCCTAGTAGCCTCTATTCATACTAGTCCGTTGGTCACGAAGATGATCTGGGTTTCAAGATCATGGGCATTTATGCCGACTGACAACAAGATCATATCATTGGAGAATGATGTGATTGGACATTCCTCGAAGGATTGCAACACGATCAAGTCATCTAGTTCATTGTTGCAACAACTATACCTAGACTCCTTCTCCTTAGACTGTGAGCTCATATTACTCACTGTTTCCCTAGGCTGCTTTGACTGCATCAAACGCCATCTGGTAATACGGTGGTTATAAAGGTGTACGTTGGGTATTCGGAAGGAACAGTAGATGACATGTGACTGCAAGACCGAGATTTGTTCACCCACATGACGGGTAAAGATACATATGGCCGGCTTGGTGAGATTACATCTATAAATGTTGCAACATGTGACTAGGTCACGGGGATGTAATATCACGGTAACAAGAAAACATAACTTGTTGTGAACGAGATTGAACAAGGTATGGAATACCAGTGATCGGATCTCGGACAAGTTGTATCGAGAAACAAAAGGAAGAGGATGCTACATTTAGACGGTTCAAACGACATTGTCATCAGGAATGCATAGAGGTCACATGGATATCCCTGGTCCCTCTGTTGATCATTGATACAGATCATGTCTAGAGCATTCCCGAGCCGTGAGAGGATACACTTAAGGGTACGATGAGAGCGACCATTCGTAAGACGGAATCACAGTAGAGAAAGAGAGAAAGCCGGAATCGTTCCGCAGAGAGATCCGAAGTGGTTCGGAGAAAGAATAAAGGAAAAGTCCTGAAAAGTGTTTTTGGATGAATGGGAATTTAAATATATATTTATTATATGTTAATTGTGAATTAATATATTATAAATAATATTTAGGTTAAGATTTATAAAGACAACTTTTTTTATTAGGCTAAATCCCGGAGGGAAATAGTCTAGAAGAAAAAGCTGCAGAAAAAGAATTGGAAAAAGAAAAATAAGCCAGCCACATGCAGGCCAGACAATGCCGCCTGAGGCGACCTGGCAGGCCACGCCAGGTGGATGCGAGCTGGGCGCCCATGGCAGCCGGCCCCACCCGGGCTGAGCGGCGAGCGAGGCCGCCGGCTTGCAGTGGGCCTCATGCAGGCGGAGCCGGCCACCCGGCCAGCTACGACCGCTTTGCGCGTGCGACGGCGAGGCGCTGCTGCTTCTTGGGGGAGGAAGCGGAGGAGTGGCGCGCCAAGCCCACCCGGCCCTCCTCTGCTTTGTCTGTTTCCTTTTTCTTTTATTAGTTTATTTTCTGTTTGCTATTTGGGCTGAGTAATTTTGGCCCATTTAGCAGTTCGAAAATCAGCTGACTTTTTTCCTGTAGTAATTAGTCCCACATGGCTTAGCCTTTGAGAAAGGTACACCCCTTCCGCCTATATAAAGGGGTGCCCATGGGTGGGATTAAACACACAATTTGGAGAAGTCCTTTGGTTGACTTCCTCCTTCTCTCTCCCTCCATGCCTTGTGACCATGGCCCCAAGTCTGGGCTGTGCGATCGAGGCACACCTGCAGTATGCCGTTGCGCTACAGGGATTCCTAGCCGGATATCAACTTCTACACTCCCGGCGAGATCAGGGAGCCGGAGGTCTCATCGTGCACCAGATGTGTACGAAGACACGAGGCGCAACACTTGCGGCGCTTAAATGTCATGAGTCGGAGCTGTTGCACGATGAAGATGATGAAGATCAAGAAGGAGCAAGGGGTGACCTGCGAGGAGCTTCACGACCTTGAGGTCGGCTTCGAGTACGACTACATCAACCACGTTCCCCGCGGAACGTTAACCGCGTATAGACTACAAGGGTATGTATTCTCTACGCATTGGCCATTACTGCATTACTACATAGATAGATCCTAGGCTAAGTTTCCGGGGTTTCATCGTAAGAAATTTTTTGTTTTCCGCGCCGATCCCCTACATGTTCTTCTCACAAACCACATATGGATCCACCAGTGTCATTGCATGTCTGTTCTTCTCACAAACCACACATGGAACCACCAGTGTCATTGCATGTGTGTTCTTTTCATTAAACCACCCATGGATCCACCAGTGTCATCGGATGTCTGTTCTTTTCATGAACCACACCCAGAGTCATTGCATGTCTGTTCTTCTCACAAACCACACATGGATCCACCAGTGTGATTGCATGTGTGTTCTTTTCACAAACCACAACTAGAGTCATTTGCATGCCTGTTCTTGTCACAAACCACACATGGATCCACCGGTGTCATTGCATGTGTGTTCATTTCATGAACCACAGCTAGAGTCATTGCATTTGTGTTCTTTTTCACAAACCACATAAGGATCCACCAGTGTCATTGGATGTGTGTTCTTTTCATGAACCACACCCAGTGTCATTTCATGTGTGTTCTTTTCACAAACCACATAAGGGTCCACCAGTGTCATTGGATGTGTTTTCTTTTCATGAACCACACCCACTGTCATTGCATGTGTGTTCTTCTCACAAACCACACATGGATCCACCAGTGTCATTGCATGTCTGTTCTTTTCATTAACCACAGCTAGAGTCATTGCATGTATGTTCTTTCCACAAACCACATATGGATCCACTAGTGTCATTACATGTCTGTTCTTTTCATTAACCACATCTAGAGTCATTGCATGTATGTTCTTCCCATAAACCACACACGGATCCACCAGTGTGATTGCATGTGTGTTCTTTTTAAAAACCATAGTCAGTGTCATTGCATGTATGTTCTTTCCACAAACCACATATGGATCCACCAGTGTCACTACATGTCTGTTCTTTTCATGAACTACAACTAGAGTCATTGGATGTGTGTTCTTCTCACAAACCACATTAGGATCCACCGGTGTCATTGGATGTGTGTTCTTTTCATGAACCACACCCAGTGTCATTGCACGTGTGTTCTTCTCACAAACCACATTAGGATCCACCAGTGTCATTGGATGTGTGTTCTTTTCATGAACCACACCCAATGTCATTGCATGTGTGTTCTTCTCACAAACCACACATGGATCCACTAGTGTCATTGCATGTCTGTTCTTTTCATTAACCAGAGCTAGAGTCATTGCATGTATGTTCTTTCCACAAACCACATATGGATCCACCACTGTCATTGCATGTCTGTTCTTTTCATTAACCATAGTTAGAGTCATTGCATGTCTGTTCTTCCCACAAACCACACATGGATCCACCGGTGTGATTGCATGTGTGTTCTTTTCACAAACCACAACCAGTTTCATTGCTTGTATATTCTTTCCACAAACCACATATGGATCCACCAGTGTCACTGGATGTGTGTTCTTTTCACAAACCACAGCTAGAGTCATTGCATGTCTGTTCTTTTCATGAACCACAACTAGAGTCATTGCATGTGTGTTCTTTTTCACAAACCACATAAGGATCCACCAGTGTCATTAGATGTGTGTTCTTTTCATGAACCACACCCAGTGTGATTGCATGTGTGTTCTTCTCACAAACCACACATGGATCCACCATTGTGATTGCATGTGTGTTCTTTTCATGAACCACACATGGATCCACCAGTGTCATTGCATATCTGTTCTTCTCACAAACCACCCATGGATCCACCAGTGTGATTGCATGTCTGTTCTTTTCACAAACCACATATGGATCCACCAGTGTCATTGGATGTGTGTTCTTTTCATGAACCACACCTAGAGTCATTGCATGTCTGTTCTTTTCACAAACCACACATGGATCCACTAGTGTCATTGGATGTGTGTTGTTTTCATGAACCACATATAGAGTCATTGCATGTGTGTTTTTATCACAAACCACATAAGGATACACCATTGTCATTGCATGCATGTTCTTGTCACAAACCATACATGGATCCACCGGTGTCATTGCATGTGTGTTGTTTTCATGAACCACAACTAGAGGCATTGCATGTGTTCTCTTTTTCACAAACCACATAAGGATCCACCAGTGTCATTGGATGTGTGTTCTTTTCATGATCCACACCTAGTGTCATTGCATGTGTGTTCTTTTCACAAACCACATAAGGATCCACCGGTGTCATTGGATGTGTTTTCTTTTAATGAACCACACCCAGTGTCATTGCATGTGTGTTCTTCTCACAAACCACACATTGATCCACCAGTGTCATTGCATGTCTATTCTTTTCGTTAACCCCAGCTAGAGTCATTGCATGTATGTTCTTTCCACAAACCACATATGGATCCACCAGTGTCATTGCATGTCTGTTCTTTTTATTAACCACAACTAGAGTCATTGCATGTCTGTTCTTCCCACAAACCACACATGGATCCAATAGTGTGATTTCTTGTCTGTTCTTTTCACAAACCACAGCCAGTGTCATTGCATGTATGTTATTTCCACAAACCACATATGGATCCACTAGTGTCACTGGATGTGTGTTCTTTTCACAAACCACACCTAGAGTCATTGCATGTGTGTTCTTTTCATGAACCACATCTAGAGTAATTGGATGTGTGTTCTCACAAACCACATAAGGATCCACCAGTGTCATTGGATGTGTGTTCTTTTCATGAACCACACCTAGTGTCATTGTGTGTGTGTTCTTCTCACAAACCACATAAGGATCCACCAGTGTAATTGGATGTGTGTTCTTTTCATGAACCACACATGGATCCACCAGTGTGATTGCATGTCTGTTCTTTTCATGAACCACATATGGAGTCATTTGCATGTCTGTTCTTCTCACAAACCACATATGGTGTCACTGGATGTGTGTTCTTTTCACAAACCACAGCTAGAGTGATTGCATGTTTGTTCTTTTCACAAACCATAGCTAGAGTCATTGCATGTTTGTTCTTTCCGCAAACTACATAAGGATCCACCAGTGTCATTGGATGTGTGTTCTTTTCGTGAACCACAACCAGTGTCATTGCATGTGTGTTCCTCTCACAAACACCACATAAGGATCCACCAGTGTCATTGGATGTGTTTTCTTTTCATGAACCACACCTAGTGTCATTTCATGTGTGTTCTTCTCACAAACCACACATGGATCCACTAGTGTCATTGCATGTCTGTTATTTTCATTGACCACAACTAGAGTCATTGCATGTATGTTCTTTCCACAAACCACATATGGATTAACCAGTGTCATTACATGTTTGTTTTTTCATTAACCACAGCTAGAGACATTGCATGTATGTTCTTCTCACAAACCACACATGGATCCACCAGTGTGATTGCATCTGTGTTCTTTTCACAAACCACAGCCAATGTCATTGTATCTATGTTATTTCCACAAACCACATATAGATCCACTAGTGTCACTGGATGTGTGTTTGTTTCACAAACCACACCTAGAGTCATTGCATGTCTGTTCTTTTCATGAACCACAGCAAGAGTCATAGGATGTGTGTTCTTCTCACAAACCACATAAGGATCCACCAGTGTCATTGGATGTGTGTTCTTTTCATGAACCACACCTAGTGTCATTGCATGTGTGTTCTTTTCACAAACCACATAAGGATCCACCAGTGTCATTGGATGTGTTTTCTTTTCATGAACCACACCCAGTGTCATTGCATGTTTGTTCTTCTCACAAAACACACATGGATCCACCAGTGTCATTGCATGTCTGTTCTTTTCCTTAACCCCAGCTAGAGTCATTGCATGTATGTTCTTTCCACAAACCACATATGGATCCACCAGTGTCATTGCATGTCTGTTCTTTTTATTAACCACAGCTAGAGTCATTTCATGTCTGTTCTTCCCACAAACCACACATGGATCCACCAGTGTGATTGCTTGTCTGTTCTTTTCACAAACCACAGCCAGTGTCATTGCATGTATGTTATTTCCACAAATCACATATGGATCCACTAGTGTCACTAGATGTGTGTTCTTTTCACAAACCACACCTAGAGTCATTGCATGTGTGTTCTTTTCATGAACCACAGCTAGAGTCATTGGATGTGTGTTCTTCTCACAAACCACATAAGGATCCACTAGTGTCATTGGATGTGTGTTCTTTTCATGAACCACACCTAGTGTCATTGCGTGTGTGTTCTTCTCACAAACCACATAAGGATCCACCAGTGTCATTGGATGTGTGTTCTTTTTATGAATCACACATGGATCCACCAGTGTGATTGCATGTCTGTTCTTTTCATGAACCACATATGGAGTCATTTGCATGTCTGTTCTTGTCACAGACCACATATGGATCCACTAGTGTCACTAGATTTGTGTTCTTTTCACAAACCACAGCTAGAGTCATTGCATGTCTGTTCTTTTCACAAACCACAGCTAGAGTCACTTCATGTCAGTTCTTTCCACAAACCACATAAGGATCCACCAGTGTCATTGGATGTGTGTTCTTTTCATGAACCACACCCAGTGTCATTGCATGTGTGTTCTTTTCACAAACCACATAAGGATACACCAGTGTCATTCGATGTGTTTTCTTTTCGTGAACCACACCCAGTGTCATTGCATGTGTGTTCTTCTCACAAACCACACATGGATCCACCAGTGTCATTGCATGTCTATTATTTTCATTAACCACAGCTAGAGTCATTGCATGTATGTTCTTTCCACAAACCACATATGGATCCACCAGTGTCATTACATGTTTGTTTTTTCATTAACTACAGCTAGAGCCATTGCATGTCTGTTCTTCTCACAAACCACACATGGATCCACCAGCGTGATTGCATGTGTGTTCTTTTCACAAACCACTGCCAGTGTCATTGCATGTATGTTCTTTCCACAAACCACATATGGATCCACCAGTGTCACTGGATGCGTGTTCTTTTCACAAACCACAACTAGAGTCATTGGATGTGTGTTCTTTTCATGAAGCACAACTAGAGTCATTGGATGTGTGTTCTTCTCACAAACCACATAAGGATCCACCAGTGTCATTGGATGTGTGTTCTTTTCATGGACCACACCCAGTGTCATTGGATGTGTGTTCTTCTCACAAACCACATAAGGATCCACCAGTGTCATTGGATGTGTGTTCTTTTCATGAACCACACATGGATCCACCAGTGTGTTCTTTTCATGAACCACATATGGAGTCATTTGCATGTCTATTCTTGTCACAAACCACATATGGATCCACCAGTGTCACTGGATGTGTGTTCTTTTCACAAACCACAGCTAGAGTCATTGCATGTCTGTTGTTTTCACAAACCACATCTAGAGTCATTGCATGTCTGTTCTTTCCACAAACCACACAAGGATCCACTAGTGTCATTGGATGTGTGTTCTTTTCATGAACCACAACTAGAGTCATTTCAGGTGTGTTCTTTTTCACAAACCACATAAGGATCCACCAGTGTCATTGGATGTGTGTTCTTTTCATGAACCACACCCACTGTCATTGCATGTGTGTTCTTTTTCACAAACCACATAAGGATCCACTAGTGTCATTGGATGTGTGTTCTTTTCATGAACCACACCCAGTGTCATTGCATGTGTGTTCTTTTCACAAACCACAACTAGAGTCATTGCATGTGTGTTCTTCTCACAAACCACATAAGGATACACTAGTGTCACTGGATGTGTTTTCTTTTCATGGACCACACCAAGTGTCATTGCATGTGTGTTCTTTTCACAAACCACATATGTATCCACCAGTGTCATTGCATGTGTGTTCTTTTCACAAACCACGGTTAGAGTCATTACATGTTTGTTCTTTTCATGAACCACACATGGATCCACCCGTGTCATTGCATGTGTGTTCTTCTCATAAACCACATATGGATCCTAACCTTAGGAGATCCCTAACCTTAGCCCCCCAATGGTGGCCGTTAGACCGAGTCTTCTAAAAGGTACGCCCTAACACAGTTGTTCTGCTTGGACGATTGGGATGGTCTTCGTGAGAGCGATCCACGAGTAGGCTGTTCTGCGGCATGATTGGCCACGCTTGCTTGCTTGCTCGACAAGCGGCAACAGGCGCTCCCACATTGCAGTGTCATGACTCACGAGTTCAGTGGGCCATATTCCAGTGTCACTTCCCCATTACTTATCTTCCTCCCCTTACTTCTCTTCCTTCCCCTCGAAGCCACTTTCCCCACTTCACTCCCATCCTGCCGTAGCCGCAAGCCGACAACGCATCCAGCTATCTCTTCGGCATCCACCCCCCTCTCTGCCTCTCTCTCTCACCATGGGTTCAAGGGGAGACTTTGAGGAAACGCGTCGTGACGACAGGGACGGTGATTTCTATGTGAGTCATCTCATCTCTATCTCTATCATCTGTGGCCAGTTATCTATTTTGAGCTAGATCTACTCTGTTTACTCATGCGTGTATGATGTGTTAGGACAACCAGACGCTGTATGACTCCGACTATCATGGTTTAGCGGATGAAGACATTCCTCTGCTATGTAAACATGGATATGTGCCCGCTAAATTTTTAGCATTCGAAGGACGAAACACAGGCAAGAGGTTTTTACGGTGTCAAGGACATCGTGCAATGATGCAATGCGGAAGTTGCGGTGTTGTCAAATGGGTAGATCCAGAGTGGCCCAACTCGATGCAGAAAACACTGGACAAACTATGGGATATGACTGTTGAGTTGAAAGAATCCATAGTCAGCTCACTTCTTGACAGTGTTGAGATGAAGCTATGGGACCCAGTTGACACGACCAAGCTTAACCGAGATCTCAGGAGGGTGCAAGACAAGGTTAGAAAAGTCAAGAAGGAGAGGGACGTGGCGTTGTCCCTGAAGGCTAAAGCAGAGCAAGAACTGACTCAAGCAAGGAATGATCTTCACCAAGCCAAAGTACTGCAGTTCACAACTACGAGTATTGACAAGTGCATGCGGAAAAATGCAGAGAAACAATTGAAGCTGTGCAAGGAAGATGCTAAAAGGAAGGAGCAGACGATTCGATCCTTTCTCTCGCAGGAAGATGCACATTGGGCTAAGATTAGGAAGATCAAGGAGATGTGTGATAACTAGTTCTATTTAGCTTGAGCTCCGTGCCTTTTTAAGTTGTAATAGTAGTACTTGTTGACGTAGCGGTCTGAACTAGTGGTCCCGGAGTCCTGGGAGGAAAAAAATTGGTCTCCCGTTAATCTGTCTTAACCCTGCATTACTTCCTTTTGTCTGATCATGGTGGTATTCTGTAACACCCTCAGAATCGGCCCTATGCAAGTTTTAGCGAAACCCGCCAAACCCGCATAGAAACGATTCAAAGGTGCCCACCAGGCACTTTCGTGCGGGTGGAAAACGAAGTAATAACATTACACAACAGTCCTCGATGGGACCCACAGAACAGATATATATGACAGCAACTCAATGAGTCAAGAATTCAGATATACAGTACAAAGATCCAAATCACCTTGAAAACGATAGAGCGTCCAGCTACGGACAAGATGCAAATGGGGCTAAGAGCCCTGAAGAATAACCAATGGTGTCCATAACCCGAGCCAAGCGGAAGGGTAACCACCTAACGACGTCGATCTCAAAACCTGCTTAAACAAAAGGGTGCCGACAAAGGGCAAAGGAAAAAGAGGCGTCGATCGAGGCGATTACAGCGAGGCTAGAATTGGCGGTCCTCGCCTACATAGGTATGGTGGATCAAGCGCAACGCAGCATGTACTAAACAACCTATAGAGACTCGATATAGCTGCCATCGAGAGGGATAAGAAAGGTCTATTCGGATCCAACCTGAATCTAACACCAAACAAACCCATCCTGGTATTCCCTCGATACCAACCGAGAAGGTCAACCGAGGCACTCACACCGTTGGCGGTTTATTCATTCGTTATAGTTGCGGCAATTACTAGTCAAATATAGATAGTCATCCCGATAAAATAAGCGTTGGACAGTTTTAATTGACCATTCCGTTGTAGTTCGTCACTTACTAGTCAAATACAATTAGCATGAGATATCCCAAAACTCAGCAGGTGTTGGTACTTGGAGTTAGCCATTCCGGTGCAGTGACGCTGATTACTAGTCAGAGCGGATACAAGTCAATTTATAACGTAAACTTTAGTTATAGTTGTCTATGATCGAGACCTGTGCTCCAAGTCGTCCATAACGCGACACGGCTTCGAAAAGATTTAACCTGAGGGTGCACCAAGTATCCACACGCACTTGACCCTTTTGCCGATCGGTTAACATACACCCACGGTATGTCGGCGGGGCCTAAGTCATGACGTTTCCCAGACCCCAAAGCAAGCACGGGGGGCCACCCCACTAAGTCTACCCGCAACGAAGTCGGACGGTCTCCGAGACGGACTCAGGGTTTGCGTCAGTGGCTGTAAACGACGGGGAACCCAAAACTGGGATTGTCGATACCGCGAAAACACTCCGCTTTCCTAAACAGTACAGGTGCTATCCATCGCACAATTTAAATAAAGCAGTAAAGCATGGCATAAGTACAGAATAGTAATAAAGCCCCAAACTACTTGTGGCCCCCAGTACAGTACTTTGAAATCAGGTACTAAATCGATGGGGTGCCCATACATCCCACATGTGGTTAGCGCGCTCGATCTCGGAACAGGTGTCAAGAACTCGGGGTCCTACGGACACCAAAGGTGATCGGAAACCAAATATTGTCTATCACCCACCGGTGCCTCTGCATTTAGCTACTTCAATTTTAGTTGTTAAAGAGTAATTAAAGTAAACGATAATTAAAGCCACAATCATCTCCAACACTAAACATGCGGCAAGACTCCAACAACTGTGGTAATCTTGGGCGACACGCAACACACGAGCAAGCGCAGGTCCAACTATCTACCAAACAACAGGTAATAGGAGGTGTCCAAGGCAATATAAGGCTGCACGGGATATCACGGGTACGAAAACTAGAGCATCGCAACACAGATAGCAATAGATCAACAGGAGGGAGTAAATACTATAAAAGTAAGATAGGTAGAAAGGGGGAGGTGCTCGCCTGAAAACATTGCCGAAGATTCAACCGAAGATCGGGTTGACACTCGCATCAACTCATCGGCCTAGTCCGTGAAGAAGCAAAACACTAGCACAAACACCGGATGCACTATTTAATACTATGACAGAAGATCGGGCATGATGCATGCATGATGTATGACATGGCAAAGGTGTGATGCAATTAGGCCAGATTAAGCGGAACCGGGGTCCCGACAAATATTTAAGTGGTTCAAGTTGTTTAGATACCCCCCAATTTAAATGTTATCTTAGCATGGCAAAATATAGCACCGGTTCGCTACACAAATTTAAATGGAACCAATATGAGACTAGAAATGTCCGCATATGGCCTCCATATTTATTTATTAGGTGAAACGGCAAAATGCCCCCAAACCACAGACAAGTATGCATGCATGGCAATTTTAATATGCAACAAGTATATCATATATTATAAAAATATGAGGGGTCTCGGATAGGGGTCACACATTAGGGGTCTCGACGATCTTGGGCTCCGAAGGGTTCGGGGTTGGTCTCAGGGTTCGACGGGGCGAGGTTCGATGGGATCGGTCTCGGACAATGGAAGTCGATCTTGCCGCATCCGAGAAGAAGGACTTGTTCGGCGTCAGGGTCACATCGGATTCGTCCTGGTCGGTGTCGATCTTGTCGTAGCGAAGATCTTGTCGGGTCCGCGCCATCGAGTCGGTCTTGGCATTCGGGGTGACGAACTTGGCGTCCTCGAGGAAGTACTTGGCGTATCCGAGTCGGCGACCTTGGCGTTCGGCAACCTACGAGGTAGACCTTGGAGTTCCGCGATGATCTTGTCGATTCCCTGTCGAAGGCCTTGGCGCTTCGGATCGGTCTCCGGGATCGGCCTTCGGATCCGGGTTCCTTGGGGTCCGAGAGGAAGATGTCCTCAGGGTCTCGATCATCGGGTCCATGGATCGGGGGTCTTTGGCATCTTCGGATCTAGGGTGGAAAACATGGCGATCCGGGGGAAACAGTACTCGGGTTCGGGGTCTCGGCATTCATGAAGAAAGGCACGGCGTTCCATGTGGCGGTCCTGGCGGTCATCGGGCCCATGTCGACGATATACGGTTTTCGGTGATTCTTCGGTCCCATCTCAGTACTTCCTCCACTCGATACCGGTACATGGTGTTGGTAAGCCACCCGACTACACACGGGTACCGGCGGAGAAAGCGAGAGGCTCCCAAAACTGAGCGGCACCACCTGCTTGGCGGCAACGATCTGCAGAAAAGAAAGACGGCGAGGCGGGCACATGCATGGCGCCGAGGCAATGGCGTGGCGAAAGCGACCTGGGCAGGGACGGAGGATCGAGGAGGGAAGGCGGCGGGCGGTGGTCGACAAGGGCGGCAGGAAAGGTGCAGGGAGAGGCGGCGGAGAGAACGGTGGCGGGCAGAGGCCAGCAGAGGGGGGATGCGGAGGAGGCTGAGGCAGCTCATGGAGGAAGGGCGCAGCGGGGTGGTTCTGGGAGGCCAGGCGGCGGGGAGGAGGGTCGCCCGGCTGGGAGGCGTCGGTGGTTGGGTGTAGACGGGGTGGCGATGGGGAGGTGGGGGAAGGTGGGTCCGGGGTGGAGCTGGCGGTAGGTGGGGGTCTGGGGGCGCGCTGTGTGCGTTGTGTGGCGTGTGTGCTGTGTGTGAGTGTGGGGCAGAGGAGAGAGGGAGTGAGGCTGCGGGGTGGGACCAGATGCAGGAGGTGGGGCCGGGGTGTAAGGAAGAGGGAAAAAGAGGAGGATCGGTGAGGTGGCGGTGGGTGTGATGAGGTGGAGGGACGGTGAGGTGGCAAGCTGGGGTTGGTGGGTAGACTAGGTTTGGGTAGGAATAGATTGGGGTTTGGGTTTTATTAGTTTGTAAAATGTTTATGGTGTTGTCTTGTTTTAAATCTTTTTAGCAAAATAATTTTTAGTCAATTAATTTAACAGATAATTATAAGACTTGTTTTGAAATAAGAGAAGAGGTATTGTATCAGACAAAATAATTTTTAGCCACACTATTCTGAGAGCCAAAGATGCATGATGATGACGATGCTCAAATGCAATGCACAAAAACAACGCGATTTTCTAGTAGTGGTTTTGCGGGATGCCACATATTCTGACATTGGTGGTTTGTTTAAATGTAATCTACATCGATTGTGCCGCATGCAAATGGCACATCCACAATTTATAAATTGGAAGCACGTACACCTGGTTAATGGAGATCCGGGAGCTTCACCAGACGCAGGAGATGTAGGAGCAGGGAGGAAGTGAGATAGACGGGCTCAAGCATCTGGGCATTATCGGTTGCCATTGCTCTTTATGTTGCCATGTCATTGTGCAACAACTAAAATAAGTTGCTGCTTCGTAGTGTGTAACAGCTTAAATAATTTATTTCTATGTCACTTACATTCCATCGAATTTGGAGACATCCTGCCCCTCAGCAATCATGGAACCGGTGCTGCGTGTTTTCAGATAGTAGTGGCACAATCACAATTTCGGATTCAACTACTGAATCGGGCATTTCCAAACCCTAAGTCGCGACACATTTTACTCAGAGAACGTGGGTAGATTGTTTCGCCCAGCAAACTTCCACACACAGAGCTCCAGAATTTAACCGAATTACATATATAGGTTCAAGTTCAACACATTACTACGCATCTTCATTGCCAGCAACCTTCTTCCGTAGCCTGGGTGCCAAGCCTTCACGTCCACTGACTTCTTTATTTCCTGCATTCTTCCTCTTCCTCGGTGCCAATTTTCTTAGCTTCACGTACTCTGCATCACCGGGACAATCAACACCAGAATTGTGTCCAGCATCATCTTTCCACTCATTTTACCTTCTTCGGACAGCAAAATGGCTGACCCGGCAGTCATGTTTCTAACCTTGTGGCGCTTCCTATCAAAGAAATAGGACTGTTGCATAACGGCCCAATATCTACAGAGTAAATACTTGCAAAAATTACAATTCAGCACAAAATGCGAACCCCAAGAGACTTTTGCTTACCAAGAGCTAATTGGGTTCGAGCGACCACCCTGTCCAAGAATAGAAGGGCGACTCCCAGTTGCAGCAGCTTCCACATCCAGTATATCACAGTTCAGCTCAAACATGCAAGCTGAAGAATAGCTTTTTATCAACCCAATTAGCTGACTGTCACACGTTAGAGGAACCATGATGCCACGTTCATCCATGAAGCTAAACTTTGCAGTCTGCTTCGGCTATAATTCATCATGATTACGTAGAGCAGCAACCATACCATATATAGTGCATATATGGGCAGGCGCTTCTTCCATCGTGATACAATGGTGTCCATACCACTTGCCCTTCATCTTTGTTGATTTAGAGTCTTTCCTGAAGAGGACTACCGTAACCAGGTAAGGGTGGTCCGCGGAGATCCCACTTGACAGAAAACTATGGACAAAATATTCTTGTCAACGTTGGGCTAACAAACAATGGTAGGTTCAGTAGCCAGCTAGCAGTTATAATTAGTGCGAATAGCAAAGAGAATGGTAGCTCACCCGCATGTAGCCAGAACTTCTTCTTCCTTGGTAGTAGGATCTGCCATCCCCCGAGCTGCTCGGCTCATCGGCGGTGGAGGTGGGCTAGAGCCTTGCAACGATGGCTACGGCATGCGCCATTGGAGCTCAGGATCAGCGACTGGGCGCAACAACTTGGCGCCGGAAGTCAAATGTGCGAAGGGATCGTACTGCTTGGAGGGTGGATTTTGACGCTGTCGGTGCTAGGGGAAAGGAGGGAATGGATTTGTGAAATTGGTCAACGCATCCAATCCACTTAGTTCCTCGATTTTCCTAAGAGGTTGCCGCGTTGGCGCTCGCATCACGGACAGATGACTGACATGTGGGTCCCGACCATCTACTTCACGGGGCAGTTTAACAGAATGTTTGTATTTGGCAGGGGTGAGATGAGTTTGCCTCGAAATGGCCCCTCTGAGTAGTTGGC
Source organism: Avena insularis (assembly GCA_023614405.1). Classification (NCBI taxonomy): domain Eukaryota; kingdom Viridiplantae; phylum Streptophyta; class Magnoliopsida; order Poales; family Poaceae; genus Avena; species Avena insularis. Next base: position 300,073,993 of record CM042684.1, read on the forward strand.
AGTCCAACTTTACGAAACACGGCAATTACAGGGAACTTGGGTACCGCCATGCACTCGCCCATGAACTTTCGGGCCGCAAACAAACAATCCCGCTTGCGGGACCACACAGCTCATCATCTACGATGAATCCAAGCTCGTGGTCCAACAAACCATGAACCTGTGTGATGCACTAAGCGATAACATGGTTGCATACCACGACCTTTACAATGCACTCGAAGGGGACTTCAATGGCTACGAACTGTGGCACGTTGGCCGTGAAAGCAACGAGGAGGCCGACATACTCGCCAACATAGGCTCCACTTGCGCCTCGGTGCCACCAGGCGTATTCCTAGAGCAAATCTGCGAACAATGCATCAAGCCAAAGACTATCGCACAGACATTTGACGCAACAACGCACTTGGGGGCTACGCTACCCGAAGAGGCCAAAGGATCTAGCAAGGGAGAACAAGGATCTACACCCGAAGGTCCCATGGAGGTCATGATCATAAAGCCATCCTGGACACAGCCGTGAAGAAGATCAAGTGTTGACCAAGGTTTCAATGAGTGATCTAGAGATTGTCCGGAGATGGAATAGAATCTCCGGTATGCAAGTACCAGAGTCTCCGGTGTCCCAACCAGAATTTCGACACGAGTCTCTGGTGTGTTCCTCGAAACCAAGTCCCAACCAGTCTGTATAGGGGTCCGGATATTGTCCGGAGATGGACCAGAATCTCTGGTGTGAGATAATTTCTAACCGGAATCTCCGGTATCCAGGCCAGAGTCTCCAGTGTGATATTTCCCCAATGGGCAGAAGATGGTTTGTAAAGAGTTGAGCCTATAGCAAGTGTGTCTTGAAGAATAAAGTTGGAGTGATATCTTGTATGTACCTTCAAGACACCAACATAATGAAGAATGAAGAAATGATGTGCAAGTTCAAGATGAGCCATCTCAAAGAGATCATTTCCTTGAACCTTGCCATCCTATGGTGGTCATGTATATGAGAAGATGACATGACCAAAATATAAGCTCGACCATAGTGGAGTATGGGGAGCAATTTGCAAGTCTTCACCAAGCTAGCGCAATCAAGAAAGGTGTTCCACCTTGAGGTGGAGAAGATCATCATCGTTAAGCTCAAGTGAAATATGTGCAAGGAAAAGGTATGTTCTTGATAAGGTTTCCTTCTTTTCGGTCTCGTGGTGTTAGTTGGAGAGATCGGTTTATAGGATAGATATCCGTACTATCAAGAGGGGCTCTCGAGTTAGTAACTTGATCATATCCTTCGGAGAGAGCTCAAACCTTTGCATACCTGGCATCATATTTCTTGGTTGTTATTTGGATCTTATCCATGTGAGGTTCCAGAGATTGTGGTAATATTCATAACAAGCTCTAGTTCATCAAAAGTAGATTTCATATGCATTCTCTATTGCATTTTCGATGTTGGAGGTTTTACGAGTTCGTATTTCTGAGAGAGGTCAAACCTTTCATCATTTGGTTCTATCCTATCTTGCCGGACTATGATGTTTTTCTGTATGATCTTCTATAGCTTATTGTCCTCTTTAAAATGAGCCCAAGATCATCAAAATCGGAGTCCGTATGCAAAAGTTATGGTTGTTTTCGTATTGGTCTTTCTTCCAGTTTTTGTAAGACCGGAGACTCCGGACTAAATCTCCAGTCTATCTCCGGACCGCGTACTGAATGACATCCAGTTTGTTCCTGTTTGGCCTGGGTACACCGGAGACTCCGGTCCCAGTCTAGAGACTCTGGACCGGGCGATTCCTGAGCCTAACAGTTGGATTTCTAGAGACCTATTTAATGGGCCTTTCTTCTCCAATGGTTCCCTAGCTCTCTTGCAAGTTTTCCCCCACCATTGTTGACCTCTTGAAGCTTGCAAACCCTCAATCCATCCTATGATTCTTGCATATTCTTGAAGGATTGGAAAGAGGAGATCTAGATCTACAACCCCACCAATCAATCTCTCCTGTAAGTGAGGGGAACATCTTGGGATCTAGATCTTGGAGTCTTTTGTGGATTTCCTCCATTATTCTTCCTTTCTTATTCCCCCATAAGATTTTGTAGCTTTGGTGGAATTTGGGAGTGAAGGACTTGAGCACTTCTTGTGTTCTTTCCATTGCATTTGGTGCATCAGTTTGAGTTCTCGGTGACGATTGGGTGAAAGGTGAGAAGCTTTTTACTCTTGGGTTCTTGGAACCCTAGACGATTTAGTTGTATTGCAGGTTTGTGTATTACTTGGGGCCTCCAATTAAGTTGTGGAGAGTTCCCAAGCTTGTTTGTTGGGAGCCTCCAATTGAGTTGTAGATAAGTGCCCCAATCTTGTGAGAGGTTTCGGATTACCACCAACAAGTGCACCGATAGTGGAAGTGTGGATCGATCCTGTTCGGGTAAGATTCACAGGAGAACAAGGGAGGCCTTTTGTGGTGTTGGTGGTTTGAAACCACCTCCTCTCCAAACGAGACGTACTCCATTGTTGGGAGGAACTCGGTAAAACATCGTCATCTCTGCGTGCCTCAGTTATCTCTTTACCCGAGCTCTTACTTATGCACCTTACTTTGTGATAGCCTTCATGCTTGAAGTTTATATCTTGCTATCACATAGTTGCTTGTCTTGATTAGCATAAGTTGTTGGTGCACATAGGTGAACCCTAGTTGATTTAGGTTTTGTTCTTGACAAAGTAAATGCTAGTTTAATTCCGCCATTGTTGAGCCACTCTCGTAAAAGTTTTAAACCGCCTATTCACCCCTCTCTAGGCGACATCCGTGATCTTTCAATTGGTATCTGAGCTTGGTCTCTCATTTTAGGCTTCACCGCCTTGAGAGTAAAGATGACGGCTAGGGTATTAGTGCACAATGAAATTTTCATATTTGATGCACAAATTATGATATATGAAAAACTCGTATGCTTATTCATTTTCGGGACATGGACCCAAATTTGGAGCGTATTGTAGATATAGGTTTTTCTCCTCCTATGGATTTCGAAAATCTATCTTGCGAGGATGAGAAAAACGTATATCTTGATGCTCAAGCTTCTAATGTGCTTGTTAATGCTTTGAGCTATGTAGTTACATCTTCAGTTATTCCTTTTTGGAGCGCTCATGAGTTATGGACAAAACTTCAAGATAAATATGTTGTGTCCAATATTCTTGAGGATGATTGTGTTGCTTCCATTTATGGTCGAGATGAGTTCTCATCTTCTTCCACTTCACCAAAGTGTGGCAAGACACAAGGTAATGATATGGTGAGTGGTAATGAATATTGCAATGTTGATAGTAAGCTTACTCTTGATGATCCTTCATCTCTATCTCATTGCAATGCTTCATCTTTGGACTTAAACATGTCTATCACTATATATGATTTACATGCTAGTGTTGATAGTCCTTGCATATCATGTATAAATTGCCTCAATAGATCTCATGATGATATGCTCTCTTTGCCTTGTTGCCATAATATAAATGCTCCTATTTCCTCTAATTGTGTGTGCCTAACAATGTAGAGGAAACCAAAGATTCTATTGGTAAAGACACGATTTTGAATGGAGCTTCAAGTAATTCTTCATCATGATCATCTCACGGTTTCCACCTATGCCTTATGGCTAGGGATTCAAAGGTAGCTCCTACTTTGGAACCCAATACCTCTTATGATGATGAGGATGAGGATAATGAGGAAAAAGAGATTAATGTTGATGATTTATATGAAAAGGATGAGATTGTTTATCATGCTCTTATTAAGAATAATATTCCTTGCTCTAACTTCGTTGAAATCTTGGACTTCTCTATTAAGCAAAGAACATATTGATAAGTTAGAAGCACAAATTGAGGAGCATGAGAACACCATTGATAAAATGGATTTCTATTTTCGTGCCCCTGGTTCATTAGTTGTACTTAGTTTTCCCCAATCGCTTAACTTTTCCTCACTTTTCCCCTTCCTCTATTCTAAAACCCTCACAGGCGCTCGGACGGAGGGATGTCGTCAGGTCAAAGGCTTGATCATTACATGTTGACCGGTAGGACCGCGTTGGGGTAGGTCCTGCCGTAGACGTTACGTGCTGGCACGTGGGGCTAGGATACACGGCGAACCATCCATCCATCTCTCGCTGACTTGTGGGCCCCTTTTTTCCTGATTGTGTGGCCGGTTAAGCCAACGACAAATGGGACCGTTCTGTGGGGCTGTCGAAGCCAATGAACGATGTGGTTGCTATGTGGGGCCATCGAAGCCAATGACCGATGAGACCGTCATGTGGGGTTGGAGGGGGATTTGCATATTTTCCATGTTTTACTTTGCAACTTGCATATTTGCCATTTTGTGTGTCACTGACAAGTGGTGGTCATGTGGCAAATTTAAAAAATTCAAAGAAAAAGTTTGGCAAATATGCAAAATTGGCAAATATGCAAAAATCCCGGAGAAGCTACTCCCCCAAATATTGACATGTGGGGTCGTGTATGACACGTGATGTCGTCTCTCTCTCTCATATGCTCCTAGCCCCTAGCCCCGAGCAGCTCCTATCCCACCGGCGGACAGAGCAGCCATCGTCAGTGCATTGGCGCATCGCTGGATCCGTCCTACGGCAGCGTCAGACGGACTACCACGCTACACCTCAACCACGGCTCCAACACCTCTTTCGTCCGCACGCATTGTACGTTGAGGCAGTACCGATCGTAGGCAGGTCCGCCGCCCACAACGACTGGGATTTTGTTCCGTTACCATAGCTCGGTGAATAGTGATAAAAATTTCTAGTAGTGCTTGGTAAGACCTACGCTCCTAATCTGCCCACCCTAATCGATTCGGTTCCCATAATTTCCTCGATATTCCAGGTGCAAATTAGTCCTCAACGTCTGGTCGTAGCGGGTACACCGGCGAGGGTGGGGAATCGATCATGTCGTGGCCCACATTCTCGTTCTCCTACCATGTTGGAAGTGCATGTAGCTCCTTCTCTTTGTACTACCATTGAATTTGAAGTGCCTCCATGGCCCGTCGGACTGATTTCAATTGGGTTTGTTTTGGGATTGTTACAGTGTGCTATGCAGGCCGATGATCCATGGTACATTGCATACCAAGATGAATCAACCCAGTGGTCTAGCTAGAGGATGGATTTGGAGGAGATGGTTACCAATTTAGGTGATGAATTGGCCCGTAAAAACCTGTTGATATTCGAGCTGAAGCATACTGTCGAGAAAGAAAAGAAGAATTCAGAGCTTATTCTCAAAGAGGAGTTAACACTTGAGGCTGATCTTGCCGTATCTGATCAAGTGGTAGAAAATCGAAAACATGAACTTCAAGTGAAGGGGGAGGAGAATAGTAGATTAATGTGGGCAGTTTTAGTAGTTTTCATCCCCGTCCTAGCAGTTACATTATACGGTTGTGGTGAAGGGTGGCACGTGTAATGAATAGTTGAATAGATAGCTAACTTAGAGAGTAGAATTGTTATTCAATGGATGGTTGTGAGTTCCTGCTAATTTAGTCACTTTGCAGTCCTAAAGTTGTTGAGAGAATGCATTGTCGGGCACGAGTTGCTTGCCATTGGATCTAGCAGTCCCAAAGTTGTCGAGAGAATGTATTGCGGGGCCTGAGTTTCTTGCCATTAGATCTAGCGATCCCAAAGTTGTCGAGAGAATGCATTGCAGGGATGGAGTTGCTTGCCATTGGATCTAGCTGCCCATAGTTGGCGTGCCGAATGCCTAGAGGGTCAGGTTGGGGGCCCTATCAGTTTTGACCATTCAGTCGTTGCCATCGTGGCTTCCATGTAGACTTGCAACGTTGGCAACAACATCCATTCCCTGTTCCAAATTAGTGGCTGAGATTGTCAAAGAAAGTACTCCGATCCAAGTTAGTTAACTCAAATTCAGCAAGATACGAATGAATCTAATACTACTTATGAATCAGCTTTAGAGCATATAAACCGTCCTCATAGCTCAAATACATATCAATTTTGATTCAAATCATACATATTTTGATCAAATTTATACAAGCCCACCGGAGATTGTCAAAGAAAGTACTACTACTTATGAATCAGCTTTAGAGCATATCCACCGGTCTCATGGCTCAAACACATATCAAATTTATTCAAATCATACATATATTTTAAGTCACAGAATTTTGGTTCAAATTGAGCTCAATTTCGTCCCAATTTTAAGTGGACAGTGAGCTAGCCGCCCTCCCCGCCATATGTATACTCTAAGAAGTACGAGAAAAGTGTTCCCATCCATCCCGCCACGAGGTACATCCGGCCTTCACCGTTGAAGTGCACCTCGATGTGCCAGCCGCGGCCGTCCTACCGTATGATGGCTTAAATTGTCTTCGCATCGATGACCACTGTCGGCACCACTGCCGTTGCACTGATGTTGCGGATGATGGCTTCCATCGGTCTCTTTCATCGATGACCACTGTCGGCACCACCGCCATCGCACTGATGTTGTGGATGATCGCTTCCATTGGTGTCTTTCATTAGCAACGGACCTGAGGATGTAAACATAAGTGAGATAGACAGAGACAAAAACTTCAGATGCTTAGATCCTCACCGCCACACGCCATTCCAGCTGCCACACTTAGATCCGCGCCACCGCAAGCCGTTCTGACCCCCACGCTTAAGTTCGTGCCGCCACACGCCATTCCGACCGCTATGCTTAGGTCCGTGCCGCCACACGCCGTTCCGACCACCACGCTTAGCTCCATGCCGCTGCATGTCGTTCGGACTGCCATGCCGCCATACGTCAATAGGAGGGGAGGAAGATCCGGCTGGTATACGTGCGACATGGAAAGGGAGGGAGAGACATCCAGCCCGTCAGGCTTTCCTCTCCATAGAGGGTAGGTGCGCCCAATGGGAGAGAGAGACCTCCATCCCATCGGATCATGATGTATCCAATGATGGTTGGCCAAGATCCATGTGACATACATCTCGACCAATCAGAGCGCATACAAAATGAGCGCTAGTTGATGCGGCTAGTATACATGAGACAAGGAAAGGGAGGGAGAGACATCCAGCCTATCGGGCTCTCCTCGCCGTACAAGGTTAGTGTTGGAAATATGCCCTAGAGACAAATAGTTATAAGGACTATTATCATATTTCATATAGTTTATGATTAAGTTTTATATCATGCTATAACTGTATTGAGTGGAAACATCAATACACGTGTGATATATAAACAACCAGGGGTTCCCAGTGAAACTCTAGTCACTAGTTCATTGGTCAACAAATGATCAAGTTTCCTGATCATGTGGCATTTATGCCAGTTGGAAATGGAGTCAACTCATTCTGAGAATGAGATGATGAACCAATATCCAACCTAAACATCGTGACCCGATCATGTCACGAATTTCAAGTTACGATGATTAGAAACGGATCCTCGTAGACTATTCCTTAGACCGTGAGGCTATATCAATCACTGTCTCCCGAGAGTGCTTAGATAGCATCAATTGCCACTTGGTAATACAGTGGTTATAAAGGTGTGTTCAGGTACTCGGAGGAAACCGTAGAGGCAATATATGTCAAGAGCAGGATTTGTCCGTCCATGTGACGGGAAGATACTCAAGGGCCCACTCGGATAGGTTATATCCAATAGCTGCACATCGCGTGATTTGATCATAGGGATATCACTTGTCGGAACGAGTCAAGTAGCATTGTTCGGTAACGAGATTGAACACGACATGGTGATGTCATTGATCAAATCTCGGGCAATGCAAGTATCAAGAGACAAAGGGAATAAGACACTAGAATGACTCTCAGATGTGGAACCATTCTGTTACATTCCACTTCGTGACACCAACCGAACACACCCATAGTGAACCATCTGGATTCATGAAAGTGGCTCCATATCTAGTATGGATCATCGTAAAAGTTTTGGGGTTATTCGATATAACCAAAAAAATAGCGAATAAGTCCTTGTAGAGTATTCATTGGAAACTTTGAATACGAAGTCCATAGCTAAAGCCAAAAGAGAAGCAAAACTGGTATTGCTTGGATTTTGGTACATTCTTGAGAAAGCTCACTTTTAGTGATATTTCTCGATTATGGAGCAAATGGAAGATAGTGAAAAACACGACGAGGATTCAAATCCCTGCATCAGAGTGTAGAGAAGCGCAATGGACAATGTTCCTGAACGATTCTCTTCACAAAAGGAAAAACTCAATGATAATGATCATTGTGTTTTCCCCACTGGTGTTTTCACTACATGAAGTAGGATTCAAAATGTAATCCATATCTTGTATGGAAACATTTGTGAATCATTTGTCATGATTCTTGGAATATGACATACCTACGAACTACTAAGGAAATAATGGTAAACTAAAATTATGAGAAATCCTAATAGCAAAATTCCCTTGAGATTAGAAAGCAATTCGTTGCTGAATCGCACAAGTAAAAGGGGTTACTTGGAATTTTCCCAAATGACTGCAAAGCCATAGTGGAAAAGGGGTGAATGACAAAAGCACAATTTGTCAAGTATTGGACGAATTCAAATGAATTTGATTCAAGTGTGCTAAATGTCTAGTGGATTTGGAACTAGTAGAAGTACTAGTATGTCAAAGTAAATCTCCAAGTTTGATATTTGATCAAAAGTTTTGAAGTTGTTCAAATAGTGAGTAGATGTGAAATTTGCATGAAATTGAGTGGGAGCTATGAAAGTCTTCCTAAAACAATATGTGGTTGACATATTTTTGAGTGGGAGCAATATAAGTCTCAAATTCAAATATGTAGAAACATAGTTTGAGTAAGAGTAGTGACTCATACTCAAAATATGTTAGAAACATATTTTGAGTGGGAGCTTATAGGAGTGGTTCTTAAGTATGTTAAGAATAAAAGCGCAAGTACCGATAAATAATGATTTATAAGGTGTAGAAGTTAATAATAAGTGTATTATAATATTATGTAATATTCCTTGAGGGATTCTGAAAATGGTTTCAGAATAGAAGTTAATTAAGGAACTAGTCCTTAATAACTCAAGTTAGGAATAGCATTAAGTGTAACATCAATGGTTGAAAGAAAGAAAAGGATGATCATCATCCACTATGTTGAGACATAGGTTCTATCTTAGAAAACCATGATGATAACTTAACATAATATTTGATCCAAGAAGGAACGTTTGAAAGTGATTAAGTTCGAATCACAGAATGTTGAGCTAAGTTTGTCTATAGTGTCTAATAGAGAACTGCATACATGTTTTCCAAATCCATAAAGGATGACATATCTTAAAGCATAAAGGGTTATGTTATAAGGGAATATGTTGTAAACTCCTGTAAATACCGATAAAAGTCAAGTAGGAAGCAAGGTGAACAAAAACATCGAAAGTTGCATAGAGTGCACTAGTGTTTCGATGATTACATTTATAATAATAGATAAGGTACCATCTAAAGTGTTGTATAATGTTATGGCGGGGATAGTTCGCTTTTAACATAGAATGATGTGTCCTAGGGCACAGTGCCCATGAGAAAGCCCTTGAGGTTGATCTAAAGTCACTGTAGGCTCCTGGAATCAGGCCTCGTTCTGCTGCCATAGCGACGATGCATACACACAGATGTTATCATGTGATGATAATGTATTAATGTCAATCAAGGCGACATTAGTAAGTTGCAAAGGATTTGGGACTATAAAGTACAGACCCAGGACTCAACCTCTTCCATGAGCAAGCATGTTCAGGGAACCGGATATATGGTGCCAATGATTAAAGAACAATGTATTTGTACTCTAGTGCAAGTGGGAGACTGTTGGAAATCTGCCCTAGAGACAAATAGTTATAAGGACTATTATCATATTTCATATAGTTTATGATTAAGTTTTATATCATGCTATAACTGTATTGAGTGGAAACATCAATACACGTGTGATATACAAACAACCAGGGGTTCCCAGTGAAACTCTAGTCACTGGTTCATTGGTCAACAGATGATCAAGTTTCCTGATCATGTGGCATTTATGCCAGATGGAAATGGAGTCAACTCATTCTAAGAATGAGATGATGAACCAATACCCAACCTAAACATCGTGACCCGATCATGTCATGAAGTTCAAGTTACGATGATTAGAAATGGATCCTCGTAGACTATTCCTTAGACCGTGAGGCTATATCAATCACTGTCTCCCGAGAGTGCTTAGATAGCATCAAGCACCACTTGGTAATACAGTGGTTATAAAGGTGTGTTCAGGTACTCAGAGGAAACCGTAGAGGCAATATATGTCAAGAGCGGGATTTTTCCGTCCATGTGACAGGAAGATACTCAAGGGCCCACTCGGAGAGGTTATATCCAATAGCTGCGCAGCGTGTGATTTGATCACAAGGATATCACTTGTCGGAACGAGTCAAGTAGCATTGTTCGGTAACAAGATTGAACATTACATGATGATGTCATTGATCAAATCTCGGTCAATGCAAGTATCGAGAGACAAAGGGAATAAGACACGACTGTCCCGGTTCAAACGACAAAAGATCTTCGTGGAACACATAGGGGTCACATGGCCATCCAGGTACCTCTGTCGACCAATGGTGCGGGAGTGTCCCGACCATGTATGGAGTGTTCCCGAACCATGGGGTATCACACTTAAGGGCTTGATGATGCTTAGAGAGTGTTTATAGGATTAGAAGAATCACTGAAGAATAGTAGAGAGAAAACCGGAAGGGTTTCGGTAAGTCCGGAGGATGTCCGGAGTGGAGGTAGAAGTGTTCCATAACCACGGAGGTTGAATAATATGTGAATGAATGTTAAATATTGATTTAATCATTTATTCATAATTATTTAATAAAGAGAAAATCAATTTAAAAGGTCAAAAGGCTTAATGGGCCAATTCCCGGAGGGGAGAGGGCCCATTAGGGAAAGGAGAGAGGGAGAAGGGGCAAGGGGGTGGCCGGCTAGGCTAAGCCCCTGGGCCCACTAGGTGGCCGGGCGGCCTCCCTCCCTCCTCCTTTAGTCCCACCCGGGGACTTTGAGGGAGGTAGTACCTCCCCTCCCCCTATATATAGTGGGGGGGTATTTGGCTAGATAAATACACCCAATAATCAATAAAGGTCTTCTCATTTTTGGGAGGACCTCTAATTGATATTTTCTCTCTCTCTCTCCCTCTCTCTCTCGTGACCGTGGTCCCAAGTTCAGATTGCGAGACGAGAGACATCTTCACCGCGGAGCGCCGTCGCGCTGCGGGATTCGGATCTAGGAGCTCTACTTCCGCAACTGCTGCTGGATCGGGGAAGCGGGAGCCATCATTAGGCACCGGACGTGTGTAACTCCCCGCGAGGTGTCGCACTTGAGGCACTCAAGTCGTTGGAGCCAAAGGAGCGCAAGGACTTCATCATGACCTTGAGGTCGGCTTCGGCTCGTCTATATCAACCACGCTCTCTTGAGCGTTGACAGCGCTTTTCGGTCTTCAAGGGTAAACACGCGAAAAGCCCCTCCCGTTACTATATTACTAATAGATAGGTCCTGGCAGCTTCAGGGGTTCAGGGGCGTAGGGGTAAAATTTATTTTTTTCATACACAGAACCCCAATAGTTAGGTGCGCCCATCAGATCATGATGTATCCAACGGTGGTTGGCCAATATCCGTGTGGCATACATCTCGACCAATCAGAGCGTAGCCAAACTGAGACATAAGAGAGGGGAAAAGTGAGGACAACTTTAGCGGGAGGGGAAAACTGAGGAAAACTTTAGCGGGAGGGGAAAAGTGAGTAGAACTAAGGGAAACAAGGGCACCCAGATAAAAAAATGAGTAAGGAAAATTCAAGCTTTTGGCATAACAAATGGAAAATGTGTTATTTGAACAAAATAATCCATCTTAACCGACATTGTATTGTTTGCAACTCAAAGATACACAAGTGTTTCAAATTTGGCCTTATTTAGACAAAGTATGTTTTGGGACGGGTTATTTTGGTGGTTGATTGAGTAGAAAGCCATGCATCTTCATAGCTAGTAGCTCATTTCAAGAAGGGTTTGAGAGGTGGTTTATGGGATAAGTCCATTTCTCTTTATTTCTTTTTCCTTTATTATTCACTAGTCATCAACCCATGCACTTGCACGGGCTAGTACTTGAAGAATCCTTAAATGTGGACGTAAATTGTAGGAAAATAGAGAATTTGGATTTTGGTAATACCATGTCATATTTTACCATTACATGGTGCTTTTGTTCCTACCTATAATAGATAGAAAAAGTTTTAGTATCTTTTGTTTCATTAATAGGGAATGGTTTGGGAGGATGCGGAATTTTCACCATTAGTAGATAAAACTATTTATTTAACTTCAAAATGCTGATTTTTTTGTTATGATTTACCTATCAAATAAAAACCATATTGGATTTGTTATATTCTAGCATGGTGAATAGAATACTTGTAACTCAAAGTGGATATACTTACATTTATTCTATATGTGTATTGTGTTTGTATGAGAATGTTATTCCTAATTATTTTTTATGCGTAATTAATAGGAGAAATTCTCAGTCATACTTTATTAAAAATAATTAGAAGCCCTCACTTATTAGCATGTAATTGTGCCGGCTAACCAATGAAACAGTTGAAGATGAAGATGGAAATTACCTTTTTTCCCAAACAATTGAAGTAGTTTCTGCGCGTGTTCTTTCATTCAACCTCTAAGTATCCAAAAAACATTGGGTATCATTCCAAATTCTTGACATAAGGAAGCCATAACTTAATAAGTAAGATGGAATCTTGTTGAATAAACTAATAAACAACTAAGGGGTGTATCTTTTTGTCATGGAGATTCACATACTATTACCCACCTGGTGTCAGTGTGAGTATTCTTCAATCATCCTTGAATCATAAAAAGTAATTTAGATTTCAAGATACACCTCCTCGGTGTTGTAGATTGTTGTCAAGCTTTTGAACTGTCAAAGTTACATACCGGTTCCTACATTGGTCTAGCAGTGTAAATCACTATCATGCGGCATAATTAACCTAGTGGTTATAGCCGAAAAGCTATCTAAAATCATAGATACATGATAGTAAAATAACTAAACTACTTTCAAGGAAATCCTTTAATATCATTTACTCCTATAAATAAATGGAACGTCATTGAAATATAGTACCTGGGCTCTACATTGATCCTTCAATTTTGGCTCTAGAACATATTGGACCCAGCATGTCAATGTTATTTTTTTAACCTTCCTCTTCAGTTCTTACCAATTGGGGTGTTATATGGTTGAACATCAATTATTTTGTTAGTCACACTGGAAAAGCTCTCACTGGAAACTCACAATGCCACTGCTATGCACCAGAAGTATGAGAATGGACACTGGAGTGACAAGACACATATAGATAATCTAGCATACCAAATATCTAGTACACATGTCGATATGGAAATAAGAGATGCTATATGAGTACTCTCTAAGAGAAACAATAAGACACATACTGTATTTTTATTTGATGCTTGAGATTATAAATATGCTTGTTAGATTCTTTAGCTCACATGTAAATATTTGCATTTCAGACTAAGAATTCACCACTGCCTAATACAATTAAACTTCTAGATGCAAAGAAGAATATAGAAAAGAAAGGCAGTAATATTTAGAGAGCTCTTTAGATGCATGCAATTGAGAAATTTAAATAAACCATTAATAAGACTAATTAATGTAAACCACTACTAATAATGCATTAACAAATATTACCACAGATGAAGGTATTTCCTGCACAAAAATCCAAAATACATGCAATTGTCATTCTTCAGTTGCCATGATCTTCTGACTCCAAAAAATAATTATAAATTAGAAAGTCTCCGAGGAATAATTATAAATTAGAAAGTAAAATAGAAAACTACGTCGGAATAACCAATGTAAGAATCATGTGCTCCCATAACCTATTATTTTATTATCTATACAATCCATCTGCTGAATTTCAAAGCAAATTAAAAATACGAAAAGTATATTCCAAACTGAATTAGATACTATTGAATTCTAGTAAAAACTCTTAAATGTAAGATTATGCTAAAGCTACTTCTCTATTTGAATTGAATCTTAGAAGTTAGAAGCCTGCTGAGAGCAACGTCCCATTTGTCTAGCTGCAATTAGACACACATGCTTTATTGTCCATCGTATCTGTTCTTTTCCATGTAAACCTAGCTTTTGTCCACACAACATGATTAGGTATTGGACAACGAACTGGAGAGCAGAATCTTAGGTACTCACAACTACCCATGCAGTCGACCATGCCGGCTGGAAGGAGGAGTCACACTACGGCTCAGGATACGATCGATTGGAGCCAAAATAGAGTCGTCTGATCAGGCCGGATTTGCCTGTTCCCGGTTTAGATCGCCAATGTGCTTTATGCCGAGCTCATGCATACATGCGTGAAGCCTTGAGACGAATCAAATGGATTTCTTGTTCAGTGAGTCTGCGCTCGTAGAGTAGCACCATATAAACTACGTACGTGGCAGCCTAGTTAGCTTTGAAGGGATGTACGCATCAGGAGTAGATCAGAAATTAGCTCTTGCAAAAAGTCATCAGCTTTGTGCAATCACCGACGAATAAAACCTGTACCAAAATATACATGATGGATTGATCATGGAAATAAGATTCAGCCATTAGAGAGGAACACGATCAGGAAAGCTGCATATGTTAGATGGTATTGTACCTCCTTTCTGTTAGATCGCCTGGAATACTCGTTGATGCAGGATGATGCCATGGTTCAGTTATCGATTAATCGATGTCCATGTGTTGTAGCTGAAGATCGTCTTTTTTTGGTCGTCGTCCGGTAAAATCAGCGGCTGGGGGCGGCAGCGAATATGAAGGCGTCATATCAATTGGAAGCATGGGAAAACAGAGTCGGGTATGACTACACCTTCAGGCTCGCATGAGCTCGATTGATTATATAAATCTAAGCACGTTTAAAGTAGATCGATCTGATATCCCTAAGAATGTTTAAAGCTTGCGATCTGATATTTCATTTTTGATTTTTTACGTGATGCACAACGAAAAAAGTGTGCACGGAAAACTATTTGGCCACTTATTTAATCCTGATCGTACAACTAAGATCGTAAAGTTAACTTTAGGTGATTTCCTAGGATTAACGTGGAGCCTCCAATTAGTAAATATAAGATATAAGATGCTAGGTTGTAGGTAACATAACAAGACTCCATGTGAAGGTGGCACTATGTTTTGACTTTTTTAAAATTAAACTAATCCTAAAACCATTTTTTTTGAATTTAATCACTTGGAAAAAGAAAATGTGGCTGATTACAAGTAAATCTAAAATTTCCAATTTCATATGGTAAATCAATCCAAGATACATAAGTGTGTCAAATTTTGGATCAATTGGTCAATGTTTGCTATGGTTTAAGCCATGAACTAGCTAAACCCCATGTGTTGACCACATGTCGAGGGAAAAACTGAGTAGTGGTAAGAAACTAGGTGGATGGCCATAGAAACTTGCAATAACACATACATTATGTGGTTATCCAACATACAAACTTGAGAGCGTCACACTAGTTTGAATTCAATACAAACATTGATAGTAGTTCAAATTCATCATACAAATTCAAATTCATTTTTTTCTTGCTCCTAGTGTTTTTTCCTGGGTTCACCACCTTGCTCCGGGTGATCCTAGCTGGAATATTTGCGGAGTCCACCATCAGCTTCTTCCCTTTGTTCCCTTTGTTCTTTTCTCTACATCCAATGAATCAAGTGCTTCAATCTGTCATACAATTGGTCCAATCACATTTCGATCCATTGGTTCATATAATTCAAAATGCATTGACATCATTTCTTCAATATCCTCTTGTTTAATTCATTTACTTTTGAACTCTGCTTTCAATGAATAAATTCTTTTATTCTCCTCTCAATCCATTGGTTCAAACTCCTCTCGATCCATTGATTCAATCTCCCATGCATTTGGTTCAATCTCCTCTGCATTTGGTTCAATCTCCTCTCGATCCATTGGTTCAATCTCCCCTGCATTTGGTTCAATCTCGTCTAGATCCATTGGTCCAATCTCCCTTGTGTTTGGTTCAATCTCATCTGCATTTGGTTCAATACTCTCTCGATCCGTTGGTTCAATGTGAAATGTATCCATTGCTTCATTCTCCTCTTGTTCAAATACTTCATTCTCATCTGCATGTGTTGCTCCCTCCTGATCATCCATTCCATAAGTTGGGTCCACTGCATTTTTATAAAGCCTAGAAATGTGCCCTAGGATCCCACAATGTTTGCACTTACATCGTCGAGGTGGTGCACCACCCTCTACACTAGCTCTCATCCTATTCTTCCTTGGCCTACCTGCTGGTCTAGTAAAAACTGGAGGGTATAGCTTAAAGCTTGGATCCACTTCCATCCATTGGTCTTTTCCCAACAAGGCTGGAACATTCTGAGCATATGGTGCCCTAAATTTTACAACGGAGAAATACTCTGACACGTACTGATCAACTTCACCCTCTTCACCTCTTAGAACACCCGTGAAAAACAATGCATGTATGCAAGGTTTCCCACAAAGCTGCCATTGCCTGCAATGGCATGTCCTATCAACCAAACTCACTAGATACCTCCATTGTCTATCTTTACTGTTAGTGTACGATACCTCATCCTCCATTCCTCTTCTAATGCATTTCATATTCAATTTTTTCCCTGGCATGCAAAGCCTTAATCAAAGATGGGAGGATGAGATGGCCAACATATACTATTGATTCAATTCTTTGATGCCAATCGATCTTTATCATGATCATCTGCCTAATCTTATCAAATATTTGCAAAGCATAAGCCCTTTCAACAACTTGACCTTTGCAAGTAAACTCTTTGCAAGGTTACTTGTTACATAGTCTACCTTGCAAATTTCATTGAGTTGGCTTCTTGACCACACCATTCTATGATGTGCATCTAAGTACTCCTTCACCACAGGTTTTTGTTTATACAACACTTACAAATGATATAGATGCTTCCTCAAAATGCATGTGTATGAAGTTGGCCGTAGATTGTCAGTATAAACTTTACCCTTGAACTTATTTGTAAAATTCTGTACTAAGTGTCGCATACATTCCCTATGCTCCAC
Organism: Avena insularis; assembly: GCA_023614405.1. Lineage (NCBI taxonomy): Eukaryota > Viridiplantae > Streptophyta > Magnoliopsida > Poales > Poaceae > Avena > Avena insularis. The sequence continues at coordinate 300,090,948 of CM042684.1, forward strand.
TCCAAGGAATACTGCTTCTACAACTTTCTCCAAACCTTTGCAAGTGTCCGTGTGGATAGTAAGTCCTAGTGGATGACCTATAAGGTCGCGCAAATTCTCCAGAAACCAAGTCCAACTTTCCTATGACTCAATCTCCAAAACTCCAAAAGCAACAGGGAACATCCAATTGTGGCCATTAACTACAGTAGCAGGTACTAGCTGTCCTTTAAATCTGCCATGAAGAGCCGTTGCATCCACGGCCAAATAAGGCCTCCAATCATCTAGAAACCCTTGCCAGCAAGCTTTGAAACAAACAAAAGCCCTTCTAAAGCACTCCTTCTCCTTTGTCTTCCCTCTTATTTTGTACTGAACTTTATGCCTGTCTATCTGTACAGCCCTACCTGGACTAGCCATCTACACTTCAGCTTTGAAGCTATAAAGCAACTAAAAACTTCCATTCCATGGACCATTGATCCTATCAAGATCCATTTCCTTTGCATAGAACATCCTCATGTAAGGTACTATAATATTAAACTTTTGAGGAACTTCTTTTATGAGCGTTGTTGCACCAAGTAATGGGTTCGCTCTTATCCAATCCATGATTGCATCTGCTAATCACCTAGTCTTTTCTAGTTTTGTTTTGTCCTTTGGCTGTCCCCCTTGAGGTGGATAAGAATGTTCGAACCGGTTACTTTTTATCTGAAACATAATGAAAATGTCAGGTATAGTTAACAAACTCTACACAATGATCTAAAATACACAACTGGTTGTAATACCTGAACCAAACTGCTCCTGAGCATAGTGGATGCATGCATCCTCCACCTACACTTCTTATATGTGCACTTCATTGTGAACCTTGTTGGCTCACTCTTAATAACATCATAATCATTACTGGTGTGGATGCAATATGTAGTAAGGGCATTATGACAGTCCTGCATCATTTCAAATATGGTGCCTTCTGAAATCTTAAGATCGTTCCTGTCCCACTCAATTACTGGCAAGTCCTCACCATCGTACTCGGCTAAAATAAGACTGTCATTGTTCTCCTTGTTCTCTTCGTCATCAGTGTCATCAAATCTAGCACCGTGGGACATTTCCTCTATGTATTGATCCTCTAGTGCCTATTTACTGAATCTATCTACCAATTCAGGAAACATCAACTCAATCCTCATCATCTAGTGGAGGTGCTCCCTCGTCAGGCTCTACTTCTTCCTCCACTTCGGCCACACGAGCAATTTGGCTTACGCTCGCTGCAAACAGATAGTACTGCTATGGACCTATAAGGAGCTTGGGGCTGCACACTATTAGCAGAGAGACACTAGAGACACATGACGCCCGACCACTTGATGATGCTTGACCACCAAGTGATGCTTTAACCCTCTTTCCCATATGTTCAACTTTAGATTGCACATGGAGACGAATTTGACCAAAACATTCAGCAACATTCAAAGAGAAAAGCATTACCAGATCAGCTTCGCTAGCTAGTGGGAGCAATCTTTGCTCAATAATGTTGCAAATCAACTAAATCACCATTGCTCCAGGGGAATTTAGAAAGATTTTATCTTTCAAATCTCTAAGAGTTATGGAGGTTGCAACCACTACTGGGAAGTAAAATCTAGAGAGATACTGTTCACAACCATGAATTACGCTAGTATCCAGTTTAACCGCCAGCCGAAATGCCAGCGCTGGATCAATCCTATTCGAAAAGCAAGGCAGTTAGTTGAGCACCAATGATTCGCGCTCAATTACTGCCTATAATCAATACACAAAGGGAAATGATGCTTACCCAGATGGAATCCATGCGGTAGATCCCTCTGATTCCACCCAATCTTCTCCGCGCTTGACGGGAAGGACCAGTACACCAGCCGGCGTTGCATACTGTTCCATGAAAGGGGTTGATCTAGCAGGGTCGGGAGCAGAGCCAGAGGTGGAGTGGGATCCATGGCTAGGGGGAAGGGGTGGCTCGGTGGCCAAGGACGACATAAGGTAGGAGGGCACGACGGCAGGGGAGCAGAGGGGCGGTGTGGGAGCTATTCTAGGCTTGGGGGAAGCGAATGCTTTGGGTGAGCGAGAATGGCTGGTCCGACGTGTCTCCATGCGTCCCCACCATGCACCACGTATGCAAGACCTATCCCAACACATCCCCACCCTTCATCACGTATGCAAGACCCGTCCCAACACGGCCCCACAGTCAGCATGTAACGGTCGAGGCCACGTAACGTAACGTAACGTAACGTAATGCTCAACGCATGACCCGCCCCAGCGCGGTCCCACCGGTCAGCGTGTAACGGTCAAGCCTTTGACCTAACGGCATCCCTCCGTCTGAGTGCCTATGAGGGTTTTAGAATAGAGGGAGGGGAAACATGAGGAAAAGTTAAGTGGTTAGGGAAAACTGAGTACAACTAACGAACTAGGTGCACGAAAATATAAATCCCTTGATAAAATGAGTAGCCTTGAGCGTGAGTATGCTAATAAAATTGCAAATCTAAGATAAGCTCTTGAAAAGGAACAAACCACTAAGGAATATCTTAAGGAAGCTTTTGCTCTAGAGATGTCTAGAGTGAAGGAATCTCATGATAGAGATCTTGAGGTGGCAAGTGATCTCAAAATTAAAAATGATGAGCTTCAAGTTTCTTATGTTAAACTCCTTGAGGATTTTGAACTCCTCAAAAATGGCTCTAGGGTCATTAAGAGGGAGATCATCAAACTCCCTGAGTCACATGAGCAACTTAAAGCTTCTTACTCAAAAGAGCTTTCGAAGTTGCCCTCACCTCTTGCAATTAATTATGATGCTTGTGCTGCTAAATCTATTTCTTGTGAAGCATCTATTTTGAAGGATAATGTTGAGCTAAGGGCTCAACTTGAGTTGCTAACTAGTAAGTATGGGAAATTAGAAGAAAGTCATGAAAATCTCTCTAGCTCTAATGAGGACCTTCTAGCATCCCATGATAGGCTAAAGTTAGCTCATGAGGCTAGTATGTTTAAGGTAACATCTAATGAGCCCCATGTGGACAATAGCACTATATCTAATCCAAATTTCACATTGCCATGTGCTAGTCCTTGTAATTCATCCACTCATGACATTGCTACATCTTATTATGAATTACATTCCGTACCTTGTTGCTCTAACAATGTAGCATCCACTTCCTCTAGTATTGTTGTTCACACTAACCATATAGAGGAAATTAAAGAGCTCAGGTCTCAATTCACTTCCTTAAAGAATGACTTGAAAAGGGTCATAAAGGGAAGGATACACTCAACAACATCTTGAGTGTGCAAAAATCCCCCAATGACAAGAGTGGACTTGGATTCAACTCCAATATCAAGAACAAGTCCAATATCAAGTTGAAGCACAAGGGAAACAAGAAAAAGGGCCAAGTTCAAATCAATAATTCGGCCCACATTGTTTGCTTCAGTGCAAGGAAGAAGGGCATCATGTTAAGTCATGCCCATTGAAGAATAAACCCCTTTGCACGAAGCAACAAGGGAAGGGGCCTCAAGCTCTACCTATTGTTAGAGCTGGGCCTCCTCCCAAGAAGACTCAAGCTCTTCTTCAAGTTGTCGCGTCACCCAAAATGAAAGATGGTAAGAGAAGAACTTGCTACATTTGCCATGAGAAAGGGCACATTTCTTCCTCATGCACCATTGGTAACTCCTCATCCAATCATATCATGATTTATGATGCTTATTCTCTTCATAAGGATGAGGTTGGCAATGTGTTTGCCAAATTTGTTGGTGCCTAATGTGGTGTCAAGAAAAGAACCATTTGGGTTGCCAAGCCTATTGTGACTAACTTTTTAGGACCCAACTTGGTTGTGGGCCAACAAGCCAAAATTTGATCAATAGGTGATTTTGGAGGACAATGGAGACTTGGTTTCATCATGAAGAATTGAGGGATCTTCGTCTAGTATATTTTTCAAGCCAAGTCACGTGGATTATATTGCCTCTATCATATTTCCAATGTTCCTCCTTGCAGTAATATGTTCTTAACTCATTACATTGAAAGTTACTCGCCCCTTGTGCATGTGTTGGTTTTGTACCTTTCATGCTTTTGTATTTGTTGCGCCTGGCACTTACTTACCTTGAGTTATCAAGTTTTTTTGTGTATGTTTGGTGGCACACCATGTTCGTGTGTTTCTTGTGTTGGAGCCCTTCTTGTATATGTTTGGTATCTTATTTGGCTCTTGTGAGAGATTAATGGACTATCCCATTTTGGGTGGAGTGTTATGCTTGGGCATTTCACAATCCTAAAAATGTGTGTACATGAGGAATAACACCTAGTATTGATAGTGCAATATTATCTAGTCTCTATGTGGTATGTTTCTCATGAGAAATTCAAGTTCTATAATGTCCATTGATTATCTTTATTTGGATCCTTTTGCCTCGTGTTGATCTTTATGGTTTATCACATTATGGGGGAGTCATATGCTTAGTGCATCTTACAAGCCTAGAAAATGTGAATATTCGAGGTTGTTTCACTTAGAATTGATATTGATAATTATCTAGCTCCTATGTGACACATTTGCTCAAACAAGTTCAAATTTTCTTGAATACATTGTTTCTCATATTTTGGATCTTGTTTGTGTGAGCTCTTCTTGGTATGCGTTTCCTCATATTTGGACATCTATATCCTCCATTGAAACCATTTGCTTCAAGTTACTCTAATCATTAATGATTATGTAGCTATTTGGATCTATCAAGATTCTCTTCCTAAGCATCAAGCGTAATTCTTATATATTGCCATATGCTTGTGTTATGAATATGATCTTGCATATCCTTTTAAGCTACCTCAGGAAATTATCTCTCTACTTCTTTTCATTGGAAAATTTGTACACCATATATGGTAGAACTTATTGATCATATTCACATTGGTTTTTGAGTGTTTATGTTGCTCCCAAGTTTTCCTTGCTACTTTTGTATCTATTGATTTAATTGGTATTCTCGTATGTTTCATTTAATTTAGGTTATAGTGATGATCCCATATGTGTACATTTTGCATTCAAAAGCAAAATCCTACATAATGCACTATTCATGGGGGAGCTCTCATATATTATTTAGACCACTCCTTTATATTTCTTGCTTTGATCCATATCATGCTTTATGTTCTTGGAAGTTTGATCTTTTTGTTTTGGTATTTTGTGACATCATGAAAAGTGTTGAGAGTTTGGTTTAATTGTTGGAACCTTGCTATTTTTGGGAGTTGTCTTTGTCTCATTCCTTGTTTCGTGTTTTGACCTTTAGAATGAGATAAATTGTTAAGCATTTGTATTTGTTTATCCGTTTTGCTCTTTGGTTTTTCCATGTTCATTTATTGAACTTGGGGCCTATTATGTGTTGATTTGGTCCTTGATATATTTTGGACCACCGTTATCGTGTCACACTTAGGTGTGTTGTCTTTGCTTTCTTGGTGTTGTTGTTCAAACTATATCTCCTTTTGGTTCTAAAAAGTCTTGTGCATGCATATTTACTAAATGTATATTTTATGGTATGCTTGCTTTCTTTGATCCAATATATAAGGGAAACTCGACCAAATACTATTTTTCCTAACATGTGCATGAAATTCCATTTCATATTAATATGCACATGTTTTTGTGGAGTTTGTCCTATGTATTGTAGTGTATCTAACTACTTTGGACCCACTGAGTTTTGGGACCATTGTGTACTTGAATGTGTATTAGGTACATTGGAGATTCATTGGATGCTTATCTCAATAATAAGAATATGTGTGACGAAATGATAATTGGAGGCAAGCTAGGATGATAAACAAACTCATATCTACTTTTGTCTTACCAATGGTATCTCGGAAACAAGTATCCTGTCATGCATACTTTTCTAGTATCCACCTTTGTGGTTGCATCATGGCATGATTTCCTTCAGTTGCTTTTATTATGGTTCTTGCAAGATTTTTTTGTATCTTCCTTATTGTATATGAGTAAGTTAAGATGAATGTATATTTTTGGGAGTATATAAAAATCATGTTTATGATTCACCAATCCCACATATGCCAATCTACCAATTCTATTTCTAATCACTTCCTCAATTTCTCCCATGTGCAATTTGGATGAATTTGCAAGGTTTATTTGTTCTTTATGATACTTATTGCCTTTCCCAGTGCATTCCAACTATCTCTTGTTCCCTTGTGATAGTTGTGATGTATTTGTTGGTGTTTGAGGGTCATTGATGTTCAATAAGATAAATTTGAGCCTTTGGGCATGCTTTCTAGCAAAAATCTTATTGGCATTATCTATGAATTTTGCTTGGATATCTTGCTCATTATTGGGTATCCATTATTGTGTGTACATGGTTCTTTGTGGATGTATATCTTGGTGATTGTTGTCTACCTAGAAGGTTATACACATGATTATGGCTAAATCTCTAGCTGGTATCCTTTTTCTTTGGAGTCCACCTTGTGCTCCTTTTTATCCTTTAGTGGCTCCAAAAGTTTTGCTTGATTGCTTGACCTTTTCATTTGCATATTTTGGCGCTCATTGGTGTTAAGAAAGTTTATCTCTCATGCCTCTGTGTTGTTATGTAAGTTTGGGGGAGCAAGGACACCATGTTTATGCACTTTGCATTCAAAGAAATTATTATATTTGGTGCACAAACCTTCGGGAGCTTTCCTAATTTACCTAAGAACACACATTTGCTTTCTTGTTGTTGTTTGGTGTTTTGTTTGATTATGGGTAGTTAGGATTCCATAATTCTGCACTTTGTTGTGCATGAACCTTGGGGAGCTTCCTATTTTCATCTAAACACTCATTTTCTCTCATCGTAATATCTTCTCTCTTGCTCATGCTCGTGGTTTAAATGATATAAAGGGAATGAGGATGCCATGTTATGCATATTGTATTCAAATGCAAATTATAATTTGTGCACAAACTTTGGGGAGTATCCTCATATTATTTAAATCACTCTCCTTTCGATCTTATCATAATATATCCTTATTTTTGTATCTTCATTTTGTGAAGTGGTTATTTGGATCGTTTGATTGCTTGCTTCATTCATTGATGCTTATTCACCCTTTTATTTCTTTGCAATCGTTGGATCCTTAATTTAGTTTGATTCCCTCTGGGTATTCGTCATTGGATATGTGTGTTTGATTCCACTTATATTATGAGAAATGCACACCATATGGAGGAACTCTCACTAAATTGGCCTTCTAATTTTTTTCACCCATTTTGGCAATTGATGCCAATGGGGGAGAAGTTTTAGAGGGTTTAAGAGAATTTGGTTTTGTGCTTTGAGTTTTGTACTTAAACATTTGCATCTTGTGCTTTGTATCTTAGCATGTTGAATATATCGAGGAAACTCCACCACTGGTAATGGTTGGCAATTTATGCAATGGAATTCAAGTTCATCCACACGTGCATAGATTGTGAGGGAGTTTGCTCTATATTATGGTTGTACTAACATCAAATAGTTATGTAGTATTTGACGTTAGCACGACGATTTGTTCGGTTAATTCCTTATATAAACCCTCTCAAAGGGATTGTCATCAATTACCAAAATGGGGGAGATTGAAAGTGCATGTGTGCCCCCATGTGTGGTTTTGGTAATTAATGACAATATTTATGGACTTATGTTTGCATTGAGTTTTACTTGTAGGATTTGTCCATGGGCAATGCTTGAACCATATGTTGGCTTCAAGGTTGGGAGAAGAAGAAAGTGAAGAAGATCAAGTGTTGAGCAAGGTTTCAATGAGTGATCCAGGGATTGTCCAGAGATGGACCAGAATCTTCGGTATGCAAGGATCAGAGTCTCCGGTATCCCAACCAGTGTTTCAGCATGAGTCTCCGGTGTGTTCCTTGAAACCAAGTCCAAGCCAGTCTGTATAGGGGTCCGGAGATTGTCTGGAGATGGACTGGAATCTCCGGTGTGAGATAATTTCCAACCGGAATCTCCGGTATCCAGGCCGGAGTCTCTAGTGTGATATTTCCCCAATGGGTAGAAAACGGTCTGTAAAGAGTTGAGCCTATAACAAGTGTGTCTTGAAGAATAAAGTTGGAGTGATATCTCGTATGTACCTTCAAGACACCAACATAATGAAGAATGAAGAAATAATGTGCAAGTTTAAGATAAGCCATCTCGAAGAGATCATTTCCTTGAATATTTCCATCCTATGGTGATCACGGATATGAGAAGATGATATGCCCAAAATAGAAGCTCTACCATAGTGGAGTATGGGGGGAGCAATTTGCAAGTCTTCACCAAGCTAGCGCAATCAAGAAAGGTGTTCCACCTTGAGGCAGAGAAGATCATTATCATTAAGCTCAAGTGAAATATGTGCAAGGCAAAGGTATGTTCTTGATAGGGTTTCCTTCTTTTCGGTCTCATGGTGTTAGTTGGATAGACCGGTTTATAGGACAGATAGCCATATACTATCAAGACAAGCTCTCGAGTGAGCAACTTGATCATATCTTTTGGAGAGAGCTCAAACCTTTGCATACTTGGCATCATCTTTCTTGGTTGTTATTTGTATCTTATCCCTGTTAGGTTCTAGAGCTTGTGGTAATATTCATAACAAGCTCTAGTTCATCAGAAACGGATTTCATATGCATTCTTTATTGTGTTTTCGATGTTGGAGGTTTTACTGGTTCGTCTTTTTGAGAAAGGTCAACCTTTCTTCATTTGGTTCTATCCTACCATGCTGTACTCTGACGTTTTTTTTGTATGATCTTGTAGATCTTATTGACCCCTTTAAAACGAGCCTAAGATCATCAAAATCGGAGTCCGGATGCAAAAGTTATGGTTGTTTTCGTATTGATCTTCCTGCCAGTTTTTGTAAGACCGGAGACTCCAGACTAAATCTCCGGTCTATCTCCGGACTGCGTACTGTATGGAATCTAGTTTATTCCTGTTTGTCTTGGGTACACCAGAGACTCCGGTCCTAGTCCAGAGACTCCGGACCGAGCGATTCCTGAGCCTAACAGTTGGATTTTTAGGGACCTATTTAAGGGGCCCTTCTTCCCCAATGGTTCCCTAGCTCTCTTGCAAGTTTCCTCCCACCATTGTTGAGCTCTTGAAGCTTGCTATCCCTCAATCCCTCATATGATTCTTGCATATTGTTGAGAGATTTGAAAGAGGAGATCGAGATCTACAATCCCACCAATCAATCTATCCTCTAAGTGAGGGGAACATCTTGGGATCTAGATCTTGGAGTCTTTTGTGGATTTCCTCCATTGTTCTTCCTCTCTTATTCCCCATAAGATTTTGTAGCTTTGGTGGAATTTGGGAGTGAAGGACTTTAGCACTTCTTGTGTTCTTGCCATTTCATTTTGTGCATCGGTTTGAGTTCTCGGTGACGATTGGGTGAAAGGTGAGAAGCTTTTTACTCTTGGGTTCTTGGAACCCTAGACAGTTTAGTTGTATTGCAGGTTTGTGGATTACTTGGGGCATCCAATTAAGTTGTGGAGCTTTACCAAGCTTGTTTGTTGGAAGCCTCCAATTGAGTTATGGAGAAGTGCCCCAATCTTGTGAGAGGTTTCGGATTGCCACCGACAGGTGCACCGATAGTGAAAGTGTGGGTCGATCCCGTTGAGGTGAGATTCATAGGAGAACAAGGGAGGCCTTTTGTGGCGTTGGTGGTTTGAAACCACCCCCTCTCCAAATGAGATGTACTCCATTGTTCGGAGGAACTCGGTAAAACATCGTCGTCTCCACGTGCCTCGGTTATCTCTTTACCCGAGCTCTTACTTATGGACCTTACTTTTTGATAGCCTTCGTGCTTGAAGTCTATATATTGCTATCACATAGTTGCTTGTCTTGCTTAGCATAAGTTGTTGGTGCACATAGGTGAACCCTAGTTGATCTAGGTTTTGTTCTTGACAAAATAAACACTAGTTTAATTCCGCCTTTGTTGATCCACTCTCGTAAAAGTTTTAAACCACCTATTCACCCCCCCTCTAGGCGACATCCGTGATCCTTCACTGTGGACATCACGCCGGCAATCGCGCCCTCGTCGCTAAAGCTCTATGAGCTGGCTTCTACTGGCCCAACGTGATGCGTGATGCGAAGGAAATCATCGAACGGTGCAATGCCTATCAAAGATTCGCGGATAAGCCGCATGAACCATGCACGAAACTCAGGCCAATACATGTGGCCTGGCCCTTCGCGCAGTGGGGACTCGACATGGTCGGCAAACTGCATAAGTCATTGCTCGGAGGATACATTTTCCTGCTTGTTGTAGTCGGCAAGTTCACCAAGAGGAGGAGATCCATGAAGAATAAGATGCCCCCGTTCACCCTCCTCTGCCACCTACGTTCTTCTAGTTGGGATACGTTAGCATCACCCTACTTCTCTTCCTTTTTGGTGTCTCGATTCCAATGGGGGAGAAGAGTAGAGTTTTATAAGATATGTATGGGATCCTTGACGGGGGTTTTCTGGGGTTCACCGTTAGCATGCCTCTTGCTTTCTCATTGCTTCTCATGGCATTGTGCTTTACCTTTGATTTCGCGCTTGAACTATTTGCTCTTCTTCCGTGTGATGGACAAATTTGTGATATGTGTGTGGACCATGGATATTTCTATTGTGCTATGACTATGTGTACTACTATTATTTGTCTAGCTCTTTTATATATTCATGCTTTATATCTTGTCATGTTATGCTTGCTGCCATTAAGACATGTGGGAAGCTTTCCCTATACTATTTAGGTGCACCTTGCATTCAAACACAAATTCAACCAAGTGCATACTTTATGGGGATCCTCATGTATGTCTTTATGGAATTCCTCCGTTAATATCTCTTTATGATATCTTTGTGAACTCTAGGTTAGTTTGTCATTGCCAACCAAAAAAGGGGGAGATTGAAAGGGTAGTTTACCCTCTACTATTTTTGGTTGACAATGACACCGTAGTTAGAGCGGACTAATGCTACCTACTAGTGTCTTAAACGGGTTTTAGTCCGATGGCGTGTTGGAAGATTGTCAGAGACCCCCCCATTTTGATAACGAAGCTATGTGCCGGACTATTGCTTTATTATGTAACTTGAGTCTTTAGGAACTCCGCATTACTAACAGGGGTTCTCTCGATTAGCTTGTTGGGGATGAATTCCTAAGCCATATACACATCCCATACACCCACTTGTCCCATCACCAAAGAGAGAGGAGAGGGAGATCTACCTTTCATAGTGTTTCTATAGGATTCGGTTTTTAAGCCGGTTGAACCAGCTCCCAGACCGGGTGGTCCGGTGCCAGTGCAGGAAAACCTACATTCAACCGGGATTGCCGGTTTCTTATGCCGAATCTATCCGGAACTGCGAACAGAACCCATTTCCAGTTGAGTTTCGGTTTTCCGTCTTGGGAACCGGACCATCCGGTATGTGAGCCGGTTCAACCGAACTTAAAACCGGTTTTGTCAGAATTGCTCTAAATGACTAGATTTCTCCCTTGGGTATAAAATACCTCTTCTTCCACCTTGAGCAGCTCAGGCATTCAATTTCATATTCATTCTTGAAGCTCTCTATCCCCCATTGTTGAAACACAATTCCTTGAGGATCTCCGATTCTACCCAACCAATTCCAAATCCCTTTGGTAGAAAGTAAGAGGAGCTCCCGATCTATGTTTCCACCAAGCCAAAGTTCATTCCCCCTTGATCTCATCGAGTTTTCTTGTTACTCTTGGGTTTTTGGGAAACTCTAGGCGGCTAGGGTCGCCTGGAGGCATTCAGCTTGTGATTTTCTCCATGGAAAGTTTGTGAGGGTTTGGAGACTACCTTAAAGTGTACCACGATTAAGTGAGCTATTCCTTTGCGGGATAGGCTCGGAGAAGAAGGTGAGCCTTCATGGCGTTGGGGAATCCTTCGTGGAACCTCAGACCTCTCCAACATGACTTAGCCCCCTTCCCAAAGGTGGTGAAGACGGTAATACATCTTCGTCTCCATGTGCTTCAGTTATTTATCAATCGATCTCTTACTTGTGTTGTTTACATTGTGATAGCCTTCGTGCTTTAAGTTTATTGTATCATCATCTAGGTTGCCTCACCTAGTTTTCATTTAGGCACACTTATATTCCACAAAGCCTAAAATTTGCAAAAGATTACAAAGAATTTTGTAGAAACCTACTCACCCGCTCTAGGTAAACCATCTTACACTTTAAAATTGGTATAAGAGCCAAGGGCTCTTCTAAGGGCTTTACCGCCTAAGAGAAAAAATGGTTTTGTCTCATGATGAGGAGGAAAAGACTTATTTGGTCAAGGAGCTTCGTGAACTCTTTGCCAAAAAGTCCCTTGAAAAGGCTAAGGCGGATTACGTTTCCTTGAAGGACGTTTTGTGGGGATGGGCGAGGGGGTCATGCTTTCCGTACCTTCGGTAGTACCTCATGGGAGGCCGATGGACACCGCTAAGTAGGCCGTGAATGAATCCTCTAGTGAGAGTGACCTTACAAAAGGCTCCATGCCTCTTAATCCATTTCTGTATATATACCCTAAGAAAAAGAAAATCATGACTCATATTAATGGTTCGGGTCCCACACCTCATTATGATGGAACTCACTTCTCTCATTGGAAAGCTTCTATGGAATCTCATCTTCGTAGCTGTAGTGTGGAGCTTTGGGAGATTGTGGGCAAGGGCTTCTATCCACGAGATCCCAACAACCTCACTCCGGGAGAGTACTATGACCGTCAACTAAATGCAACGGCTTGTGACAAGATAAGGAGTGCCATTCACTAAACTCTCCATGATCAAGTTAGTGACATCCCCACCTCAAAGGATCTTTGGGATAGGATTATCATTCTCCAAGAGGGAACGTCCCTTAACCAAAAGTCCAAGTATGAAGCTTCCAAGTCGGAGATGAATATGTTCATGAACCACGATGGTGAGGCCATCGTGGAAGCATACAAGAGACTTGTTGCCCTCCGTGTGAAGATTAGTGGTCTTGGATATGAAAAGTACGATGATGGGTTCAGCTTGAATGATGATATCATCAAGTCCAAGATTGTCTCCATGATCGCAACCATCGATAAGAAGCTTGCCTTGAAATTGCAACTCCTAGATTTAGTTAGCCACTTCTCTCCCGATGATCTAGTATCATATCTTGTTGCCACAGATAACTTGGTGGATGAAGGACAAAGATCAAGGAGATCAACCGTGCTATTGGGTCTTCTCACTCCCTAGCATTGAAGGCCAAGCATGTGCAAGAAGATGTTGAAAGTGAAGAAGAGAATGATAGTGATGGAGTTGATGATATGCTCTCTCAACTTGCACTCTTCACCAAGAACTTGAAGTTACAAATAAGAAGAGGTTCAACCGGACCAAGTGAGAATAAGAGGACTTGCTACAATTGTGATGAGTCGGATCACTTTGCCTACAAGTGCCCATTATGAGAAGAGACTTGACAAGCCTAAGTATGAAGAGGGCGCCAAGCCAATATTGAAGCCAAACCCCATCAATGAAAGATACAAGAGGAACAAGAAGCATGATGGCAAAGGCTTCCTAGGCCAAGAATACTTATCCGGTGCGGAGAGTGAAGATGAGGAGAAGATTGTGGGAGTGGACAGTTTGGCTTTTGCCAAACCCGGGTCACTTTTCACATATGACTACACCAAGGACGCCGATGACTCCACCACTCCCAAGGTCGACGGCACTTGCCTTATGGCAAGAAGCTCCAAGGACACATGTGATGAGGAGTATGAAGATGATGAGAAGGTGTTTAGTGAGCCTAGTTTGGTTTACACCAAACCCGGGTCACTACTCACCTATGAGTACACCAAGGACTACATCGATGAATCTCCTACTCTCAAGGTCGTCGGCTCTTGCCTTATGGCAAGGAGCACCAAGGTATATCCTCCTCACCATCTCTCTGTAGCATCTTGTATGATCATGTTAGTAACAATGTTAGTGACAATGATGAATTTGATGAAAACTATGTGCAAGAAATGTATAAAATCATGAAGTCTCTTCCTAGCAATGCTCGTGCTAGATTCAAGCAATTAATGGACCTTGTAAGCTCACGTGATGAGGCCATTGATAGATTGGAATCTCATATTGATGATGAGAAATGGAGATTCAATCTCCTTGAGCAAGAGCTAAGCAAGGAAAGAGACATCATCTCACTTATTAAACAATGAATTGACACCTATGAACTTCATAAGGCAAAAGATGTGGATACCCTAGATAGGGAAATTACCTTGTCCAAAGAGCTTGATGCTTCAAAGAAGGAACTTGAGATTTCTCATGCTTCTCTCACCAATGACCTTGAGGACCTTGAGAAAGCTAATTTGCTTGTCAAGCGTGAGCTCATAAAACTTGGGGAGAATCATGATCAACTTCGAGTATCCTATGAAAAGGCTCTTGGTATATTGAAGGATCCAATCATTATTGAGAATATTACTTGTGCTTCTAGCTCTACCTTGGATCAAGCTTGTCTCCTTGAGGAGAACAAGAAGTTGAAGGAACAACTTGAGAAAGAGCGTCTCACACCTACCTCCAAGGGCAAGATTCTTGATGAGATTCTTGCTCGCCAAATGATGAGAGCTCCAAGGAAAGGTATGGGGTTTGACCCCAAGAACAACAAGAATGGTGCCAACCCACCTAAGAAGATCAACTTTGTGCGTGAAGGGCACAAGGTGGTTAACCAAGTAAAGATGAATGTTGTGAATGGGGGAGCCACAAGGGGCAACCCCAATCACAAGTTTGTGGGAAATCTAATCCATCCTATGTGCTATGTAAGGGAACCCAAGGAGCTGTGCATACCAAATATGTTGGACCTTGCAATGGTTATGCTTATAGGTGGTACTCAATTTGGGTACCAAAAGATATTGTTGCTAATTCTAGGGTACCCATTACTCAATGGGTTCCTAAATCAAGGAATTAATTTTGTAGGGGTATGCCTCCGGTGGATCAAAATGGGTGTTTGATAGTGGATGCACCAATCATATGACCAGAGGTAGAAGTGCGCTTGACCAATTCATTCATGATGTCAATTCAACTTCAAGCATCACTTTTGGAGACAACTCTAAAGGAAAGGTACTAGGTTATGGCAAGTTGGTGGTCTCCAAGGCTTTGACCCTAGAGACCATCATGCTTGTTGAGAACCTTGGTTACAACTTGCTTTCAATTAAACATCTTGCGGATGCCAGTTATGATTCCTATTTCTCTAGAACTTTTGTGAAAGTATTTAGGGTTGATAATCTCAATTTGGTCCTTGTTGGATATGTGGAAGACGACCTTTATGTGGTTGACCTCTCGCAAGAGAGTCAACCTCTTTCCACATGTCTAATGGCCAAGGTTGAGGAAGGATGGCTTTGGCATCGCCGCCTTGGCCACGTCAACATGAGAAATCTTAAACAACTCCTAAAGGGTGAGAATATTGTTGGACTAACCGGTGTGTCTTTTGAGAAGGACCGTGTGTGTAGTGCTTGCATCTCCAGAAAGAAACGCGGGAAGAGTCATCCATCAATATCCAAGGTGGCCACATCAAGACCATTGGAGCTTCTCCATTTGGATATCTTCGGGCAATCAACATATGATACTCTTGGTGGAAGGAAGTATGGCCTTTTCATTGTTGATGATTATTCAAGATACACTTGGGTCTTCCTTCTCAAGTCCAAGGATGAGACCTACAAGTACTTCATGATCTTCACCAAGCAAGATCAACTTACCCATGAAGTGGAGATCAAGACCATTAGGACCGACAATGACACCAAATTCAAGAACTACACCATGCAAGAGTTCATTCAAGATGTGGGTATCAAGCATGAGTTCTCGGCTGCATATACCCCTCAATGAAATGGTGTTGCTGAAATGAAGAACCGGACTATCATCAATATGGCAAGAACAATTTTGAGTGAGTTCAAGTCACCTCACAACTTTTGGGGAGAAGCCATCGCTACCACGGTCCACTACTCGAATCGGCTCTTCCTCTGTGCTCCCTTTTACATGACTCCATACGAGATTCTCACAAAGAACAAGCCCAACGTCAACTACTTCCGCGTCTTTGGGTGCAAGTGCCTCATCAAGAACAAGAAAGAAAAGCTTGGTAAATTCGAATCATGAACTATAGAGGGTATATTTGTTGGTTATTCGGAAAACTCTCATGCCTATAGAAACTACAACAAAACTAATGGTTGTGCTGAAGTATCTTGTGACGTGGAGTTTTAGGAGGATAATGGCCCCCAAGAGGGGCAAGTTTTTCCACGTGTTGTAGGTGATGGAGATTCTTCTCAAGTCATCAAGTTGATGGGAATTGCGCATATTTTGCCCACCGAATATCATATCCATGATCAAGAAGTTGATGGGGTAGGATCAAGCCCAACTCAAGAAGAGCCTAGCTCTACTCAAGTTGAACCATCAAGTGCACCACAAGACGAACAACTCTCGCAAACCGAAGAAGAACAACCAAGCCCTCAACCCATTGAGAAAGACCAAGATGATGGATAAGTTCCTCAAAACCAAGGTCAAGCTCAAGAAGTTATCAATGATCAAGGACCATCAAAAGATGAATTTGTTGATCATGCGGGCACAATCCGGAAGATCAAGTCCACCTCTATTGCAAGTGGAATCAAAGTCAATAATATACTTGGAACCATATCAAGAGGGATCGAGACCCGCAATAAGAAGAATCTCACTACTTTTTGTGGCCATCATGCATTTGTGTCCAACTTTGATCCACTCAAGGTCCATGAAGCTTTGGAGGATCCATATTGGGTCATTTCCATGCAAGAAGAACTCGAGTGCTTCACCCGCAATGAAGTTTGGTCTCTTGTGGAGAGGCCTAAAGATCATCACATCAATCACTGGGACCAAGTGGGTATTCAAGATGAGAACGGAACCGCCACAAGAAACAAAGCATAGTGGCGCAAGGGTATGCCCAAATACAAGGTATTGACTATGAGGACACCTTTGCGCCCATTGCTCGCCTTGAAGCTATTCGTCTCTTGCTTGCATATGCATCTTTTCATAAGTTCAAGCTTTATCAAATGGCTGTGAAAAGTGCATTTCTTAATGGTCCCTTGAAAGAGGTTGCATATGTAGCTCAACCCCCGGGTTTCTAAAACACACGCTATCCCAACCATGTGTATCTACTCCATAAGGCAAGCTCCTCGTGCTTGGTATGAGCACCTTAGGGATTTCTTACTCATGGACGGTTTTAGCGTGGGTAAGGTGAATTCCACCCTTTTCACCAAACGGGTTAAAGGGGGTGGCTTATTCATTATTCAAATTTATGTTGATGATATTATTTTTGGTGGAGCTAACGAATCTCATAACATAGCTTTTGCCGAGTTGATGACCAAGAAATTTAGGATGTCCATGATGGGGGAGTTGAAGTATTTCCTAGGCTTGATTGTGAAGAAACTTGCTCAAGGCACCTTCATTTCCCAAGAGAAGTACGTGAAGTACATGCTCGTGAAGTTTGAGATGACCAATGCCAATCCCATGAAGACACCCATGCCACTCAATGGGAAACTTGGTCTTGGAGAAGGTGAGAAGGACGTGGACCAAAAGGTATATCGCTCCATGATTGGTTCCTTGATCTACCTTTGGGCTTCTAGGCCGAATATAATGTTAAGTGTTGGAATGTGTGCACATTTTCAATCCGCTCCCAAGGAGTGCCATTTGATGGAGGTCAAACGGATTTTTAGGTACCTTATTCTCACTCCTACACTCGGGCTTTGGTATCCAAATGGGTCAACCTTTGATC
Source organism: Avena insularis (assembly GCA_023614405.1). Taxonomy (NCBI): domain Eukaryota; kingdom Viridiplantae; phylum Streptophyta; class Magnoliopsida; order Poales; family Poaceae; genus Avena; species Avena insularis. Next base: position 300,108,558 of record CM042684.1, read on the forward strand.
TTGTTGGCTATTTGGATTCCAATTGGGCTAGTGATAAGGTTGACCAGAAGTCGACCTCCAGGGCTTGCCAATTCCTTGGCTGGTCGTTGGTGAGTTGGTCATCCAAGAAACAAAACTCCACCGCCCTATCCACCGCTGGAGCTGAATATATTTCCGTGACATCTTGTTGAGCTCAATTGTTATGGATGAGGCAAACCTTGAAAGACTATGGTGTGTCTCTTGGTACGGTGCCTCTTCTATGTGACAATGAAAGCACAATAAAGATCACCAATAACCTCATCCAACATTGTCGCACCAAACATATTGACATTTGCCACCACTTCCTATGTGACCATGTCGCAAATGGTGACATCAATCCCACTCATGTGGGAACGATGTTCCAATTGACGGATATTTTCATGAAGCCTTTGGATGAATCCCTTCTTGTTAGGTTGAGGCAAGAACTCGGTACTATAGATCCTAAAAACTTGGATTGATTTACTTTCATGATATTCTTGCTCTTAACTTGCTATGTAGCCTAGTCGTGCATGACATATGGGGATAGTCATCCTACCATGCCTTGGTTTGATGCATACCTATGTGTGCGATATTAATTGATCTTGTGTCATGATATGGGTCCAAGCATCTATCTTTGAGGCGCCATGACATGTGTGCTTAAACATTATAGGGGAGAAATCCTCCGCCAACCATCGGCTTCTCTTTTTGACTTTTATCATGTGTGCCTCTTTATATTCTCGAATCATGCCTATTGTTGTTATTGTGTGTTTGAACTTGGTCCTTTTCCAATAGGCATGCCTAGATCACCTGCTGCCTTTACCCCTTTGGAGTCTACTATCTTCTTCTACATGCACATGCCATCCTCGAAAAATTTCTGTTTTCTGAAAAAATATCGGAGTTTTTTCTGGGACTTCCGGTTTGTGGCCTGGTTTGACCGGCTCTAGGACTAGACCATCCGGTGCACAGGCCGGATACAACTGAGTCTATCCTGTTCTACGAATAGAGAGTTCCTGAATGAACTTCGGTGGTCAGCCCAGTCCAAACCGAGTGCTCTAGTCCTGTAGCCGGTTGACCAGACTCGCCACCGAATCTACCTCGCGACCTCCCCGTTCCTAGATTCGGTTTTAAGCTCGGTTCTCCGGCCTGTATACCTACTGGTCTGGTCTGGATCTCGGTTGAACCGACTCCCACACCGGGATCTAGAACCTTTTCCTTCTTCTTCCTGGCCCGCTCCCACCCCTCCACTAGTTACCTTTTCACTTTCCTCGATCCTCTCTCTCTCCATTGCCGCCCCTCCCACCCTCTCCTCCTCTCCTAGGGTGATTCCACCCCTAGGATCCATAGATCGGGCCACCAAATTGTGTAGAAGGACCTTTGAATGCTCTCCAACAAAGGAATTTCTACATCTCGCGGTGGTTTGGGAGCATTTTTGTGTTCTTCCTCCTCGAGGGCTCTTTAGTGTTTTCCGACGGGAAGCCATGTCCTTGGGTAATCCTTTGCTCCCACTCTTGTGCTTTTCAAATCCCCATGTTTTTCTATACATCTTATTGGATTTGACAAGTTAGGGTTCCACCATTGTTCTTGTATGCCAACCATGTCAAACCATGGCCTACACTTCCTGTTAAATTTGCATAGATGCGTTTTTGGATCTCCCCATGAGATTCGGTTCCTGCCCCGGTTGAATTGGCCCTGCTACCGGGTCTTCCGGTCTGAGTCTGGTATTCCGGCTCGAGCACCGGACTATCCGGTTTGGCTTTGGTTCATCCGGTGCTGCCACCAGACCATCTAGTCCTGGAGCTGGTCCAACCGGCCCTGGCACCGGACCTCTCTACAGTGCACTTTTTTTGACCATGCACTTGCCCAAATCCAAGTTTTCCTCTGTTTTTTCCTTGTGGCATGTGTACTTATCTTTGTGCCCCCCAACCTCTCTCTTTTTCATAGGTGAAGATGATGACTATGTGAGTGATGAGTATGTGCCTGAGGAAACTAGAAGGGACAAGAGGGCTCTTAGAGCCAGTCAATCTGTGCAGCGTGAGGAAGAGAGCATCACTCGTTCTGGTCGCATAAAGATCAAGGCCAACAGGGGTAATCAAGATGCCATACAGGCTGAAGAGGAAGATGTGCCTACTCAAAATATGAATAATATGGAGATTGCTCTGTATCGGACTCTTCGCAAGCAGAATCCCTATCGTTTTAAGGCTCGTACCTATACTGGCCCTAACAAGAAGTTTTGGACTGAGACTCAAGCTTTGATGTGGGATCACATTTACACTCAGTTCAAGGTCACTCTCTACGGTAACATTCTAGCTTTCAATAAGGAGTGGTTCAACATGTATGCAGATCAGATTATCGTTTTATTGATGATGCTCCGAAGAAGATGGATTTGTTTGACCTTGTGTGTCTCAAGGAGGACTACTACCCTAAGTATATCCATTAGTTCTTTTGCACAGTCTATTTTCATGATGATGATGAGCGCACTATCTCTTGGATGACTGGCACGCGGCGGTTTCGTGCCACCTATGTTGATTTGGTTGAAGTTATGGGCTATTCTGGCAAGGGAGGTGGTTTTTGTATTCACAGCGAGAAGGTCAAGCCTGCTGAAACTCTTGCTTTCTGCTATCCCAGGGATTCTGAGTAGGCTCCTCCGTGCATGACTAACATGTATATATATTATCACACCTTGGCCAGCATCTTCCATCAGTCCCTTGTTCCTCGAGTTGGAGATACTACAAACTGTCGTGGGCACTTTGCCAATCTTATGCACTATTGTCACCCTGACCGGCTGAGGAAGCTTGATGGTTGTGACTTTGTGTACTGTGAGCTATGGCGGGCTGCTTTGGACAAGATGACCCCCACCTTCTGTGTGTATGTACAAAAGCTACTCAATAAGGTTGTGCCTCCTAGTGTAATGGTGGGCGAGCGTATGGAATAGGCGGTGCCTACTCTTTCTCTTCGTGGTCAGTCACCTGATGTTCCTGAGACGAGGCCTCCCGAGTAATGAACCAAGGCTATTCATGACCCTCCGCCTCACATTGCTACTAGGGCTGGTTGTCGTCGTCCTATTGGTGAGTATTCTTCTCGCCCAAGGCACAAGGGTGGTGCTGCCATGTTCTTCAAGAGGTTGTTTCAGATGTGCCATTCGTCCTATGATGTGAGCCACAAGGCTCTAGAGATGAGCGAAGAGACTCAGTGCAGGCACAATGAGTTTCTCTTGACCCAGAATGTCACTCCTCCACCTGATGGTCCCAAGATGACTCCCGTTCCCTATGTGAACTATGAGATGCTGCCAATTGATGATGCTATGTTCTATGGCTACTTCCCTAGTAAGTTCCCTCCCGTTGGCCCTAGTGGTTCCTCTGCTGCTCCTCATGGATCTGATGATGATTATGATGCTGATGATGATGATGAGGAGGAGATCCATGAAGAATAAGATGCCCCCATTCACCCTCCTCCACCACCTACGTTCTTCTAGTTAGGATACATTAGCATCACTCTACTTCTGTTCCTTTTTGGTGTCTCTATGCCAATGGGGGAGACAAGTAGAGTTCTATTAGATATCTACAGGATCCTTGCCGGAGTTTATCCGGGGTTCTCCGTTAGCACAATGCCCCTCAGTTTCTCATTGCTTCTTATGGCATTGTGCTTTCCCTTTGCTTTCGAGCTTGAACTATTTGCTCTTCTTCCGTGTGATGGACAAGTTTGTGTTATGTGTGTAGACCATGGATATTTCTATTCTGCTATGACTAGCCCTTTTAGATATTCATGCTTTATATCTTGTCTTGTTATGCTTGTTGCCATGAAGACATGTGGGAAGCTTTCCATATACTTTATGGGGGAGCCTCACGTATGTATTTATGGAATTCCTCCGTTAATAGCTCTTTATGATATCTTTGTGAACTTTAGCTCAGTTTGTCATCGCCAACCAAAAAGGGGGAGATTGAAAGGGTAGCTTACCCTCTACTGTTTTTGGTTGACAATGACATCATAGTTAGAGCAGACTAATGCTACCTACTAGTGTCTTAAACAGGTTTTAGTCCGATGGCGTGTTGGAAGATCGTCGGAGATGCCCCATTTTGATAACGAAGCTATGTGCTAGAGTTTTCCTTTATTATGTAACTTGAGTCTTTAGGAACTCCACACTATTAAGAGGGGTTCTCTCGATGGTTGGGGATGAATTCCTAAGCCATATACACATCCCATACACCCGCTTGTACCATCACCAAAGAGAGAGGAGAGGGAGATCTACCTTTCATAGTGTTTCTGCAGGATTTGGTTTTTAAGCTGTTGAACCGGCTCCCAGACCGGGTGGTCTGGTGCCAGCGCTAGAAAACCGACATTCAACCGGTATTACTGGTTGCTTATGCCAAATCTATCTGGAACTACGAGCATAACCCATTTCCGGTTGAGTTCCAATTTTCGGGCTTGGGAACCGAACCGTCCGGTATGTGGGCCGGTTCAACCGAACTTAAAACTGGTTTTGTCAGAACTGCTCTAAACGGCTAGATTTCCCCGTTGGGTATAAATACCTCTTCTTCCACCTTGAGTAGGTCAGGCATTCCATTTCATATTCTTTCTTGAAGCTCCCTCTCCCCATTGTTGAAACACAATTCCTTGAGGATCTCCCATTCTACCCAACCAATTCCAAATCCCTTTGGTAGAAAGCAAGAGGAGGTCCTGATCTATGTTTCCACCAATTCCTTGAGGATCTCCCATTCTACCCAACCAATTCCAAAGTTCATTCCCCCCTGAGTTCATCGAGTTAGCTTGTTACTCTTGGGTTTGTGGGAAACCCTAGGTGGCTAGGGTCGCCCGGAGGCATTTGGCTTGTGATTTGATCCATGGAAAGTTTGTGAGGGTTTGGAGACTACCTTAAAGTATACCACGAGTAAGTAAGCTATTCCTTCATGGGATAGGCTCGGAGAAGAATGTGAGCCTTTGTGGCGTTGGGGAATCCTTCGTGGAACCTCACACCTCTCCAACGTGATGTAGCCCCCCTTCCCAAAAGTGGTGAACATGGGAATACATCTTCGTCTCCGTGTGCTTCAGTTATTCCTCAATCAGTATCTTACTTGTGTTGTTTACATTGTGATAGCCTTCGTGCTTGAAGTATCTTGTATTATCATCTAGGTTGCCTCACCTAGTTTGCATTTAGGCACACTTATATTCCGCAAAGCCTAAAACTTGCAAAAGATTACAAAGATTTTTGTAGAAACCTATTCACCCCTCTAGGTAAACCATCTTACACTTTCAGTGCAGCATAACAACTAATCTACTGGCTTTGAAGAAGGACGTTGGTTTGCTCATCGAATAGAGTCATGATGTCCTCCGTTGGCCGTGCCACCGCTCGATAGTGTGGGGACCATGTTCCATGCCATACCTTCTAGAGGTGCCGACGGTCCCTCTGCAATGGTGCCCAAGTACACATCTGGACGCTGCATATGCACAAGTGCAAGCGCAGCTTTAGCACCATCAACAAATTGCAGGTGCACGCACTCACGAACAACATCAGCATCACGGAATTTCTGTAGCAACGACAACAAAGTTGCAGGGACCACGTCCAGCGGGAACATCACCTTGGAAATATGCTTCAAAGAAGACCACGCAATCTTCAAAAAGTGTAGCACCTGCGAGATACGATCCTGCAGGATCGCTAGTACGGTTTCCCGATCCTGATTGGTCCAGAAGAACACCCTAGCTTCCAGCTCCGCCTAAGTCACGCAATTCAGCCGAATGCTGATTCGATCCCTCTCTTCTTGCATAATAAGATTGATAACTTCACATGCAAAGCAAGACACATCAGTCAAGTTCATGGAAAGCATAGAGTAGCACAAGTCAGTCGAATGATGCTCACATCACAGATGTTCATTGATCTGAGCAACCTCTCCAAGGAGATACTTCTCCCGCTTGACGGCTTCCTATGCCTTCGATTTCCACACATCAGTGTTGCCACGGATGATCAATGTGTCACGCTCCAATTTCTTCATGCGATCACTGATACGTCCATTTTGCATCACTATTCTATATCATAATTTACTATTATTCATTGATATATTTCATATTAAGAGACGATACTTATGTTATTTCATCTGTTCTTGCATGTTTGATGACGTTTGGAGGATGGACCGCTGAAGTCAGGATTCTAATGGAAAAGGTGTTGTCTAGAGGCGAAATTCGCGAAGATCAGATAATTCCATAAAATACATGGAAAATCTTATTTTTCCAGAAGACGAAGGATGCTAGAAGGGGGAGCGGAGTTAGGCCACAGGGGGCCCACGCCACCCCCTGGCGCGGTCCACCCCTCGCCGTGCCACCAGGTGGTGTGGCCACCCTGGCCTACTCCTGGCTCTCCCCTTTGGCATATATTATCCCCACGAAACTCTAAGACTCGGGGGTCGACCACAGAAAGATTCTGCCGCCTCTACGGCGGCAGAAAACTACAGAGAGAGAAAGAGCTCTTCGGCAGGCAGAAATCTGCCGAGGAAATTCCTTCCCGGAGAGGGGAGATCATCGCCATCAACACCACCATCAAGCTTGACTTCATCGGGATGATCATCTCCACCAGCACCATCATCACCACTTCATACTGCTATAAAAATTGGGTTGGATCTTGCATAGTTCTTAGGGGAAACTTTCCTGGTGTTGATTACTTGTTGTAGTTGATGCTATTGAGTGGAACCATTGAATTATTGTTATGTTCAGATTGTTACTTATCATTATTCCATTTCTTATCTTGATACATATGATTTCTTGTGAGTAGTTCGTTTAGTTCTTGAGGACATGGGAGAAGTCATGTTGTTAGTAGTGGAATTGTGTTGAGAAAGATTCAATGGTTTGTTATTTAAGTTGTGGTGTTATTCTTCTAGTGGTGTCATGTGAATGTAGACTACATGACACTTCACCTTTATGGGCCTAGGGGAATGCATTGTGTATTTGGCTACTAATCGCAAGGGTTGCCGGAGTGACAGAAACCTAAACCCCCGTTAGGAAACCTTTGCACAAGGGATGTAGGATCTCCGAGTTTAAAGCTGTTGTTAGGGTTTTATCTTAATTACTTTCTTGTACTTGCGGATGCTTGCAAGGGGTTTAATCACAAGTATGTATTAGTCCTAGGAAGGTTAGTACATTAGCACAGGTTCACCCACACAACACTTATCAAACTAAAGAAGATTAATCAACTATATGAAGCAAAAGCACTTGACGATATTCCCGTGTGTCCTCGAGAACGTTTGGTCATCTTAAGTAATACAACCGGCTTGTCCTTTGCTAAAAAAAGGATTGGGCCACTTGCTGCATCTATTATTATTGTCTTTTATTGACTCATACTTTATTTATCTCCATTATCAAAAAACCCTAAAAATCCGTTTGCTAAGTATTTATAGAGAATTCCTACTCCAAGCCACTCGTCAACACCTTCCGCTCCTCGTTGGGTTCGACACTCTTACTTATCAAAAATACTGTGATACACCCCCTATACTTGTGGGTCATCAAGACTATTTTCTAGCACCGTTGCCGGGGAGTGAAGCGCCATTAGAGAGTGGAACTGGTAAAGGAAACTTCTACTGTGAGTATTGTTTATTTCTATTAGTTACTTTATTTCAATATGGATAATTCGCTTAGTTTCTTATTTCGTAATGCTACTACCACTGCTAAGGTAGTAGATGGACCACCACCTACTGAGAATGATACTTTTAAAATACCTACAAGAATTATTGATCGTGTTATGGATAACTACTATTTTGGAGATGGAACTGTCCGTCCCGGTGATCATTTGCTCTTTATACACGAATTTTGCGGGTTGTTCAAGTGTGCAGGTATTACAACAGATCAAGTCAAGAAGAAGTTATTCTCATTATCACTGAAAGTAAGAGCCGAGGAATGGTACAAGCTGCTAATGAATGGCCAATATCTTGAATGGGAGGAAGTAGTTCCTCTCTTTTATTCAAAATTTTATCCTCCTAGTGAGATTCATAAAGATCGGAATCAAATATAATTTTTGTCCTCGTGATGGAGAGAGTACAACTCAATCTTGGGGGAGATTGAAGTTACTAATGCTCAAATGTCCTATTCATGAGCTCCCCAAAAATATTATTATCAATAACTTTTATGCAAGGCTTTCTCTTCATGATAAGGATCTATTGGATGCTTCTTGCGCTGGATCATTTACACGCATGGAAGAAGGAGCTAAATGGGACCTTCTACACCGTATTCAAGACAATGCTGAAGCATGGGAGAATGATAAAGGAAGAAAGTCAGGTATAAATTATGATTATGAATGCATTAAATCTTTTATGGGAACTGATGACTTTCAAAATATTAGTAATGCTTATGGTCTTGCCTCTCAAGCTATTGCAACTTATTTTAAGGCTTTTGCTTCCTATATTGAAATTTCTAAAAAGAAATGGAATAAGTATCATAAGCCATATAAAGATATTGCTAATTGTGTTCCTGCAAGAAATACTGAAGTTTATACTGCTAATCATGTTTTACCTAAACCTTACATTGAGTAAATGCCTTTTCCAGTTAAGATAAAAGAACATTCTATGATAGCTAGTATGGTTAATGAAAGTACAAATAAAGCTATTGAACCTGATGAACAAGTGGATGCTGAACCTGTAGTAGCAAATGTGAAGGACTTTGTCACTAAATATGTAGAAGATGGACACACTATACTGTGTAAGGATATCCCTAAGATTGTCTCACAAAGTAGTGTTATGAGAGCTAGTATCCTTGTGTTTTCTGTTAGGATAAGTGATCATTTCTACAATGGTTCTTGTGATAGTTATATTGTTAAATTTATGCATGATACTGAAAGTTATTATGAGAGAGGGAAGACTGTTCTTATGCATCTCAATAATATCAAGTTTCCTCGTTTTATGCTTAAAGTCTTTATGTTGCACTTGTTTTGCCTTCCTATGCTTGTAGCCTCTGGTTTCAACAATTTATTTTCTTACAAAATTCCCTTGCATAGGAAGTGGGTTAGACTTAAACATGCGTATTTTTGCTTCTCGATGCTCTCTTTTACTTCAATTCATATTCTTATGTGAGCATTAATAAAATTATCATGCCCATCTTAATGGCTGTAAAGAAAGAGCTTTTTGGGAGACAACCCAATATATTTTTGCTTTCAGTTTGTTTTTTGTTTCTTTGAGTTTTGGAAGTTATTAATGCGGTGATAACCTCTCCTTATCCTTTTGTATAGTTTTTGTGTCAAGATCCACCTCTAATGAGAGAGAAGAAATATTTGGGAAAGTTGCTGTCCTGAAACATATTTTTGTGCTTCACTATAAAAAAATCATGAAAAACCCCAGAACATCGTACTGATCTGTAATTTTGTGTGTGCATGCCCCAGATTATTATTTAACTTTCGTTAGTTTTGCACTTTCTGATTTGAGCAACAGAACATTTTCGAAAAAATTGATCTTTACCTGCTGGTCTGTTTTGATAGATTTTTGCTACTCTTGCATTTGCTTCTTATATCGATTTCCTTTTTGAATTCCGTTTTGTGCTTTCGGAAGGAGTTGCTACAGTAGCTTATGTTTTGATGGATTTTAGTTGAAATTGAACTTAAAAGGTTTATCACCTCGCTTGCACTAATGTTGCTAATGAGAATTTTGTGAAATAAATTTCCAGGTTATTGGAGAAAATGGTGTAATAAGATGGTGAATGGTTGATTGACTCAAACAATATGAGTATAAAGATGAAGATATTGATGTTATTCAAGCGGTGACTCCAGAAGAATTTATTAAATGTCAAGCTCAGAGACCTGCAGAGTCCGTTTTCGAATAGGTAACAGTTCTAGTAAGAAAAGGTCCGCGAAAAATCTGTCAATTTATATTTTTGCAGTTTTTATCTAACAAGGAAAGTAATGAGTAGAAATAGGGACAGAAACGGATCCCGGGTGGCTCACACCACCCCGTGGCGCGGGCCCCCATGGCCACGCCACCAGGTGGTGTGGCCACCCCGGAGCCCGTCTCCGACCCGTTTTCTCCCACTACCTTCCTTTTGTTGTTAAACTTTGTAATATATAATCCACCGGATCCCCTGAGGTTCGTATATCGTGTTCTTGTCGTGTTTTTGTTTCGATCTGTTTCTTCCAGGAATTATTCCTAAAGTTTAGAAGCACAATGGTCTCCGCCAATGATAAGGGCAAGGATCCTGCGGAGGAGGATCTCCAAGACTCTGAGCAGGAGGAGGAGATCGATAGTGAAGTTGAAGAGGAGGCAAAGGAAGACCAGCATCTGCACACCAGCACCACCATTGCAAGCATTGGAGTGGTGGCAAACCCCGCCAGGTTCAAAAGGACTGCATAGATGTCCATTAGAGGGAAGACTCCGCGTCATTGCTTGGCTTCGCGGTCACCTCCTCCACGCACCAAGAATTCCTTCCATACCCTTATCCATGAGCAACAATTCCAGAATATGCCCAAGAGAAACTACCCTCCAATTGGGATATGCCTCATTCTAACCATGCAAGAAAGGAAGACTTCAAGGAGGAAGAGTGGGGAAATAATCGCAAGAGCTGGGATTCACAGCCCGACATGATCATGAACCGCATCGAGCACAATTCGGAGTTGATTCGTACTCTCACCTTCGAGATTGAGGACTTGAGGGAATTGATTGAAAATCTCATCGAGATAACACCATCACCACCGCAGGAGTAATTCGTCATCAGGTTTTGGCATCCCCATGGTTTGTTCCAAGCTTTGGGGAGTGCCGCGATATCACATCACTATCTTTTATCTTTTTACCTTTCAAGTAGAGCCATATCATGAATAGAGACGTTATCATGTAGGATGGTTTGCATTATGGAAGTGTCCCTCCTCTCGTGATATATCTATGTATCCCTTGGTGTGAGTTGCCGTTATGGAATATTAGTGAGAAGTTCTATCATTTACACTTTTGCATATCTTATTTTAGTTTTCAATTACTATTATATGATAGATCTTATTGTTAATATTGGTATCACTTTGGGATCATTAAGTAAATTTAGTTGGTTTTGGCAAACCTGGCTTGGTTAGTAGCAACACTATTATGATAATTGAATGAAAAAGATAAAAGTACTCTTAAGAAATATAATTTCATCATCTTTCTTGATTTGCTCATAAGCTTAGTATTCTCTAGTTAAGATCACTTGTGCTTCCAAGGAAGATTGCGTGTTTGTTTTTATCACTTGTATGCTTGTTTGTTTCCTTCAACTCTTATGCTTGCTACCCAGCTTTGCTAGCCAAAAACCTGTACTGAGAGGGAATGCTTCTCGTGCATCCAATCCTTTAACCAAAACCTATGCCATTTGTGTCCACCATACCTACCTATTAGCACTATTGCTATTCCAAGTAAATTCATGTTTTTATCTACCTTCTGAATTAAACTTGTTATGTGAAAATTAGTGATTAAAGCTCTCACGAACTTGATGGCACACTTTACTTTTCTTGCCCCTAATAAACTAGAACCATTGTGTCGTCTATGTTGTATATCCTTGCACTTATACTTTGGGATTAGTAGAACCATGCTGTCATGGGGAACGCTTTCAACATTGAACTTGTACATTGTACCTAGTTGATATCATGCTCTTTTGTTTATGGATGTTGTTAGTGTGAAATGAAAGGGGAGCTTGTAAGTCCATGGAGTTATGTATATGTGTTAGAGAAACGCCTGGGCGGCTAGTCTAATCCATGCCTAATCATGGTGGAAACCTGCAGCGTAACCATAATGAGCAATCTATGAAGCATTCTTCTTATAAAAAAAGGAGATAGAGATTGAGAAAAAAAAGAAAAAAGATGAGAAAAGAGGAAAGAGAGAAAAAACACCATTTTCCCATGGTAAATAAGAAGATGCTGAGATGCTTATTGTCTGCTTGCCTTGTCATTTTGATATGGGGATTCTTCCATATCATCGGGCAAGGGGTACCCCGTTGGCGGTTCTCTATGATACATGTACTTATTATGATAAGAACTTACCGGTAACTAAACTTGAGTAGCATGAGGAGCGGCCCTCGTATTCAAGGGACATGAGATTGCCAACTTATACTTTGTGAAGCATATACTCCATAGTTTGTTCACTTTAACCTTAATCACTTCAAGATGCTTATGATAGGGGCAATGATAGATGAAAGCTAATAATTATCATAATTTTTGGAAGCTCTTTATGAAACTTGAGATCCCTGCTTCCCTCTGCGAAGGGCCTATCTTTTATGTTTTAGTTGAATTAGTAAACCTATTTCTTTCTATCTCAAGAAAGTATTTTGAGTTGTTGTGTTTCATTCATATGATGATTTATTCAATCATGTTTCTTATGTTCCTTGTTTTTGCACATTGCTCTTATCTTAGAGAGTATTACTTTGAAAGCTATCATTGAGTACTCCATTATGTTTGAACTCCTGCAAATTGTTAGCTATCCTTTGACCAAGAGAAGAGTTTTCCATTACCAATTATGATTTACTTTATGTATCTTTATTGTGCTTCCTTTACTTATTGAAAGTTAAAATTATATAACCGTGAGTTGTCTGCTATTATGATTTATGTATTGATGAATGTGATGCTTCTTGTCCGTATTCTTTTATCGACACTTCACTCCATAAACCTGAGGTCATGTCTATTGAGCTCAGTTTTCTCTTGGGGACAAGCGAAATCTAAGATTGGGGGAGTTGATACGTACATTTTGCATCACTATTCTACATCATAATTTACTATTATTCATTGATATATTTCATATTAAGAGACGATACTTATGTTATTTCATCTGTTCTTTCATGGTTGATGACTTTTGGAGGATGGACCGCTAAAGTCAGGATTCTGATGGAAAAGGTGATGTCTGGAGGCAAAATTCACGAAGATCGGAAAATTCCAGAAAATACATGGAAAATCTTATTTTTCCAGAAGACGAAGGATGCCAGAAGGGGGAGCGGAGTTGGGCCATAGGGGACCCACACCACCCCCTAGCGCGGGCCACCCCTGGCCGTGCCACCAGGTGGTGTGGCCACCTGGCCCACTCCTGGCTCTCCCCTTTGGCGTATATTATCCCCACGAAACCCTAAGACTCGGGAGGCGACCACAGAAAGATTCCGCCGCTTCTATGGTGCGGAAAACTACAGAGAGAGAAAGAGCTCTCCGGCAGGCAGAAATCTGCTGGGGAAATTCCTTCCTGAAGAGGGGAGATCGTCGCCATCAACACCACCATAAAGCTGGACTTCATCAGGATCATCATCATCATCTCCACTAGCACCATCATCACCACTTCGTACCGCTGTAACAATTGGGTTGAATCTTGCATAGTTCTTAGGGGAAACTTTCCCGGTGATGATTACTTGTTGTAGTTTATGCTATTGAGTGGAACCATTGAATTATTGTTATGTTCAGATTGTTACTTATCATTATTCCATCTCTGATCTTGATCCATATGATGTCTTCTGAGTAGTTTGTTTAGTTCTTGAGGACATGGGAGAAGTCATGTTGTTAGTAGTGGAATTGTGTTGAGAAAGATTCAATGGTTTGTTATTTAAGTCGTGGTGTTATTCTTCTAGTGGTGTCATGTGAACATCGACTACATGACACTTCACCTTTATGGGCCTAGGGGAATGCATTGTGTATTTGGCTACTAATTGTAGGGGTTGCCGGAGTGACAGAAACCTGAACCCCCATTAGGAAACCTTTGCACAAGGGATGTAGCATCTTAGAGTTTAAAGCTGTGGTTAGGTTTTTATCTTAATTACTTTCTTGTACTTGCGGATGCTTGCAAGGGGTTTAATCACAAGTATGTATTAGTCCTAGGAAGGTTAGTACATTAGCACAGGTTCACCCACACAACACTTATCAAACTAAAGAAGATTAATCAACTATATGAAGCGAAAGCACTTGACGATATTCCCGTGTGTCCTCGAGAATGTTTGGTCATCTTAAGTAATACAACCGGCTTGTCCTTTGCTAAAGAAAGGATTTGGCCACTTGCTGCATCTATTATTATTGTCTTTTATTTACTCGTACTTTATTTATCTGCATTATCAAAAAACCCTAAAAATCCGTTTGCTAAGTATTTACAAAGAATTCCTACTCCAAGCCACTCGTCAACACCTTTTGCTCCTTGTTGGGTTCGACACTCTTCCTTCTCGAAAATACTGCGATACACCCCCTATACTTATGGGTCATCAGTCACACAGGCGGGAAAGTAGCAACAACTCGTCGACTCTCGATGGTGGGGGAGCCAAGGACATGGCAAAAGATGGCATATCTTGCACACCAGTTACAGGCCCCGAGCCCAACAAATGTTTGAAGTATAAGAGTCCTTGAACATGTAATTGAAGTCCGAAGAAGCAAAAAGAAGCATCAAGCAACCAAAAATATATACATCAGGTTTAAACAAGTTCTTGACGGGGTACCCCAAAAAAGTATTCCAGGACAATTGAAATTCCTAGCACAACTATAAAGTAAGCAGAAGGAAAGCTAGGCCTGTGTGTCAGCACTTGCGGGCTTTGTGAACTCCGTGCCAACCTCCGAGGTCATGGCCTTTGCAGCAGGAGCCCCCGACGCCATGGTCTTCGTCGCATTCAGTCTCTTCTGCTCCACAGAGTACCTCGTGAGCGTCTCTAAGAGACGAGGCCCATACTTCTGACAACAAGCAGAAAAAGGAGCGAATGCTACTTCTTCGCTGTCCGCGGTCATCAGGATCTTCAACATGATCTTGCTCATGTTGAGATCAACACCACATGCCTGCACCATTGCCAGACCGAGAGATGCTCCTGCTCCTTTATGCGCCCGTTTGTACTCCACAGGTACGCCCCCGGTGAAATCTTCAGCAAGGCCGTCAAGGTCCTCAATAGCCATGGCCTTCGGCATCATCTCCTGCTGGAAACGATGGAGCATGACCTTGGACTTTCGAAGTGTGTCTATGGCAGAAGTGATGCGGTCTTCGACTGCAGCCATTGCACCGACCAAGAGGTCCTCACGGGTCAACACCTGATGATCGAAATCGACGCCGGCTGCATCTGCGAAACCATCACAGTTCATGGTCAAGTACAAGAAGAAGATAAAAACATCGATGAATTCAAAACCAAAGTCGAATAAAACACAAACCTGAAAGAGCTTGGACAGCGGCCATGAGTTGTTGCACGAACCCGTGCTCTCTTTTAGCTACAGTGGCAGCCCGTTCCTCCTCGCGCCATTGCGACTCCTCCTTGTAGCGCTCGAGGGCATCGACCGCATCCTTCCTATTTGTCTCAGCCGCTCTAAGACTCTCCTCAAGGGAGCTCAGCTAACGAAGATTATCATTCTTCTCCTCTGGCAACATAAGGTCACTCTAGTGAGAATATTGGCCAAAACTCCTACAACAACCACTCGAAGAAGAAAGGACATTACTCTGTAGCTGTTGATAGTCAACATCCAGTCGCACATAGTCATTGCCAAGGCGAATCATATTTTGCAGAAAGGGCAGCAACAGAATTCGAGTCAGATAAGCAACAAAAGTACTCGGGGGCTTCCTAGAATGATTAAGCAAACACTTACATGGCCTCCTGAAGACTCCGAAGGTTCTTTTGTGGTCATCCGGGTGAGAACCCTATGTTCCCCCGACTTGGAGGAACTCGAGGAGCTTGCGTCGGAGTTGGTCACTATCTTCGGGGAAGGCGCGGGTTGGTCCGCAGCTTTTCCCCTGGAGTCCACGACTCCCTCGTCTTCCAGCTCGCAAACGATGTCAGACGAACACGACGCTGTGACACTTTAGTACAATCAAAATAAAAATAAGAGCAAGGAGAACAATGGTAAGAGCAAACTAAAGAAACATCACCAGAAAAAAGAGTGGAGTCTCACCCGTAAAAATGGTCAAGATCAAATGGTTCATCCTGCTTCCACTTCTTCAGCGGAGGAGGACACATGCTGCAGGCATTATAGGAATCGGATCCGTGGTGCTTTCCTCAGGAGCAAGGTCCTTCGGCGCCCCAAGCATGGAGGAATCTGACTCCTCGCTCCACTCCCGCTTCCGCGACTCCGACTCGTTGCACTCGGGGGCTCCCTATGTCTCGGCAATAGGCACTGTCGAGTCCGATTCATCCTCCTCTACGACCTCCAGAGGGATCACGCCTTCTGGCTGAGGAGGCATTGAGCCTGCAACTTTCCACTCCTGCAATAGTGGGGACAACACCATCAACTCATCACTCGTGTTGTCCTACGGATAGAAGGAAACATTGAATGAAAGATTACCTCTGGCGGCACAAAGGTAGCATAGAAAGGAAGGGTGCTCTATTCCGTGGGGAGAACTTCCTTCAAAGTGATTTTAGTCAATGACCTGATCTTCTTCTCGAGTTCCACCGAAGACATGTCCTATGTTCAGACGCGAGTCAGATCCATAACGTTTGACTAGAGATACATCGGGTGGGCCCTCGCTTGTAGTGGCTGCACTCGATGCTTCAACCACATTCGGATGAGGTCCACTCCAGTGACCTCCCTGCCTCGAACGAGTTGAAGGTCCAGCACCTGCTTGTACAAGACCTCTACATCCTTCAACTCTCCTGGCATCACATCATTCTTCCAAGACCTCTTCTTCTTCAGCTCCGCCTTCGGGTCAAAGGGAGCAAGGCCAAACCTCTGCCTTGTTGCCTTTTGGTCTCGAATACAGAACCACTTGTCCCTCCACTCTTGGGAAGAGTCGACCATGCCAAGGCTGAAGTACTCGACATGTGAATCTACAGCTATTCCGCACCTGCCAATATCGTATACTATGGATCCTGACCCTGACTGTCTCTTCAAAATAAATAGTTTCTTGAAGAGATCAAAGTGCGTCTCGATTCCGAGCCAGCACTCGCAGAGAGTGATGTAGCACGCGATGTGAAGAATATAGTTGGGAGTCAGTTGATGGAGCTGAATCCCATATAAACAAAGTAATCCACGAACAAAATTGTTGAGGGGAAGAGAAAAACCACGGAGAAGGAAGGAAACGAACATCACACAGAATCCGGCGGGAGGATCGGGAATTACCTCCGGTCCGGGAATCTGGTAGTCATCTTTGTTGGCCGGAATAAGACAGGCTTGTCGAAGAGGATGCAATTCATGAGGCTTCATCATCGACCGCTACCAGGACCCGTTGGTCACGCGGGAACCAGTGCCCTTCTTACTCGCATCAGCGGCTGCGATACCGAACCCAGTGGCGGCGACGGATTTCTTCTTCACAGCACTGGCGGCGGCGCCAGATCCCACAGCAGCATCGCCCTTCTTATTTCTCGTTCTTCTTCAATGAAGAGACCAGAGGAAGTAACTAGTAAATTCCCTAAGGACGACTGATGTCTGCAAGTGCACAGATCATTTGTAGCTAGTTTCGAAGTATAGATATCGATCCCACAGGGAGCCCAAAGGTAAGTGTTTATGAATGGAGTCTCTGTCACACTCAAAGTTGTCACAGGTCTTCGAGTGAATTGACTGCAAGTGTGGAAATAAGAATGAAATTTGGATTAAACTGGATGTATTTAAATAAAACTAAAATGTAAACTTCAGGAATAAAAAGCATAAAAGTAAAGAACGATTCGATTGTTTGTGGTTTTTTGCAGATGACAAAGAAGGCGCGAGGAGATACAGTTCATGGTGATAGTGACTATGCCAGGTGGACGAATGATAAGTGTAACACTTATAATCTTATAAGTATATGTGTAGGCGAGCAACCCATAATTAGCCAGAACTCCTCTTGGTAGATTTCATCCCAACTTCAATAATCCTACTAGTTTGTTACCAAAACCATGGTCAGTCACTAGACGATTAAGATCCTTCCGGTTGCTTAGCAATTAAGCTCCTTAGATCGGACTAATGCAATAAGCACAGTGGTTCCTCATGATCCTCGAGTCAAACTAGTTTCCCATTGATATCCCCGTGTCACTCGGGGGTCACTAGTCTGCTAGCAAACAAGATCCTATCTATGTAGAACAAAGCATCATGTTGTCTGGGCCCTTAATTGGACAACAAGCATTAGGCATCCCACAGATAGTCAAGCACACATAATATAGTAATTAAAATCAATTGCAAACTAATGGAAAATATATGGAGGCACATCACATCTCACCAATCCCTTACATCTCCCACGCCCAAGAAACTTACTCATACATGAGAGAAGAAAGCATCATCGATATAATTAAATAAAGGGTGTTCTTCTCGATATTACCGTGGAGATCCACAATAAGAATAGAAAAGTAATCCAACACAATTCAAGATAGGAAGAAAATCTCAAACCCTAATCTTGCAAAGTGAAGATCTCTCTCTCTCTCTCTCAAGTACAAGTAATGGCTATGACGGTGTGATGGCTTGGAGGTCAAAGATCGTGGAGCGAGATGAAGAATGTCTTCCCCTTCTTCTCCAGATCTCTTCTTTCTCCTTTCTGGATGGGATGACGGCTCCTATGTTGTGATTTCACATCCCTTCTCTTCAGAAAAGTTGTCCCATTTGACAAGATGGAGGTGGCGGGAACTATACGGCCGGAAAAATATTCCCGCCGTATAGTTGCTCGTTAAAGCTACAGTATGCCTCCCTTGATCGCTTCCAAAAAGAGACTTGCTTGTTTTTGCCTGAATATTGCGTTTCTCTTGTTAAAACCTTCTGCTGATGTTCAGAACCTGAAACACACATTAAAAACCAAGTTTTCTTTGCTACCGAAGCATTAGCGTTAGGTAAAGCTAGAAAACGATCTAATCCAAAAGAAAACCATGAATAAAAACCATCAAAAATATGCCGAATCTCACAGCTATCAACTCCCCCAAGCTTAGATGTTGCTCGCCCTCGAGTGATAAGAAAATAAGGAAGAATAGTGGAGATCCGAGACTGAAATAAAAGAACTTACAAGCTCAAATTGGTGTCAAATTCTTTTCTTCACAATTCCTGCAATCTTAAACATGATCATACAGGTATTCACAAGATTGCACTGAGTCCACTTCCTAACCACGTATATCTTGATAGCAAATAAATCATATGCCCGAGCAAGTGTCAAAAGTTTAGCTAAGAAAGTGAAACAAATTCTTTTGGTGCCTCTCTTTGTTGAGAGATGAAAACTTTTTGCTCTTGTTTCTTTAATCAATTAAGAGTACTCAAGTTGGCACCAAAAACATTCAATTTAAGAACAACTCATCTATTCCCATGTCAAAATTTCAAGACTCTCAAAGCACCTTTTTCCTTTCCTTGTTTTTCAAAAACTTCAGCCCTTTCATAGAGAAATCATGCCACTGTTTTTAACATGTTAATTGGGACTGTGTTGCGCACTCGTGACCATGCCAATAGATAAATATTGAGCAATAGTGGGTTATAGAAGTACCACAACTTCGCTTGGAATGTGAAACCATGAGGAAACTAAAATTTTACCCGTCATAGCATTGCAGCTACAGACGCTTACATAACTCAATAGCCAAAATCAAGTGGTTTCCCACATTTAGATCGTTCGTTGGCCAGCGGAGGTAATAGTTCCCCATGGAGCATGATAGTGTTGTAATGACACGCGTAAAGCAATATCTTACTATAATTATTAGAAAAAGCAGTGGCATAATCTCTACTACTTCGAAGCATCCATTTTATCAATAATTTCATTCAAGAGTGCTATCGAGTCTATTTACATTAAGCTCAAATGGGGTTGAGTAGTTCTAAAATCAAATCCTTTGGGCTAAACATGGACTCAAGTCATCTTTTGGATGCTTTTTCTTGTTGTTAAAATGTAGGAAATATTTTTAACCAAGTTCATTGCTCATTATTTCAAAGCTAAAAAGGAGACACTGGAAAAGCAATATAATTTATAGGATAACAAGCTAAGTGAGGAGTGGCTCAAGTGCAAGCGAGTAAATAATTGTAGGGTCAATTTAAAGTTGCCGAAAAGGTGATGAAAGGAATGTGATACCTCCTCTTTCTTGCTTCGTTCTCATACTTGAGTCGAACCCCCTCTATATTTCCCTATTGCCAAGTCACCTGAAATTGAGCAATCTCCGAGAGAAACTAAGAAACAAATTTGCAATAAAGGTTACAACTATTTTTGTGTGTTTTTGGTTTAGGAATGCGAACTGAAAGTAAACATGCAATTTTGAAGAAGTAAAATAAATCAAAAGAAGAAATAAAAATATGAATGCAAGGTTTGGAGGTTTTCAAACCTCCCCCAAGCTTAGTTGCATTGCCAGGCTTGTTGCCGTCATTCAATGCGAATGGATACTGCTGGTAGTAGTCGGGGAAGTGGGTCATGAAGTGACTGAAGTTGTGAGTTAAGGCGTTAACATCCTCATTCACTCCTTGTAGCATGTGGTCAATCTCCCCAACGCGCTGGTTGAGTTGCTAAAAATCTTGATAGGGGACGTTGTTGAACCCCTATTGCTGCTGATTGGGCCATGGGTCCCAGGATCCCTCCTATTGCTGTTGGTGTCCCTCCCAAGAAGGGTTGTATTCCTGCTCCTGCTCTTGCTCATCCTGCTACTCTCCTTCTTCATCTTCTTGATCAGGCTAAAATTTAGCCATGATCTCCACCACTTGATCCTTGGTGAGGATCCAATTGTCCTTCGCCACAATCGAGAAGGCTTGTGGACAGGGCAACTGAATCTGCTCAACCTGTGCATCATCAATATAACCAAACTGATATGCTCGGAGCCTCTTGTTATCTTGGTAATACCGAGGAAACCACAAGAAGTTATATATTTGACATCCATAACTTTGGAGCCGTCAACAGGTTGCATCATAGGTAATGGAATGTTCAATCCTATGACAAGGTGGGTTACCAATCCACCAATGTGAATGTCACCTTTCTTTTTGTTGCTCTGGTGGTAAAGGTGCTGGAGGAGTAGAGCCACAGGATTGGGGATTTGCGGTGCATTGGGGAAGAGTGCCTTGGTGATCATGGCCATGTCCGCATTGGCCATGGAACGGGTATCTCCTCTTCCCAACAGTGTATTGGCGAGGAACAAGGCGAAGTAGCAAATTGTTGGGTTCTGAATGGTGGACATCTTCTTTTGGTAGAAGTCCCTGCCACCTTTAACAGAAATAACCTCCCAAGTTTCTCCACTTGAGACGCTATATAATTTTGTAACAGTTGACTCCCCATCATGAGGGAAGCCAAAAGCATCACAAAATCATTGGAAAGTTATTTCATATGGCTGCTGGTTTATGGTGAAGCTTACCAGGCACACATTACGTTTCTCCTTGTGGTCATCGTAGAAAGAGGCGAGGAACTCATAAGTGAGCTCGGTGTAGGTATTGTGGCTTGCAAAGGCGAGTAGTGATAGCCCTGCATTTTCACACATGAGGTCGAAGTTCGCCTATTGGGGATATACTTTTCGGGTATCCTCACTATGCCTCACTGACCAGGGTGGCCCATTTCAGGTTAGAGCTTTGCTTCACGGCCAGCCCAGTCAGGGAGAAGAGACGGAGTCCAGTCTGGCTACGGGAAGGCCTAGAAGACTTACCGACATAGGTCTATAGTGTTACTTGTAATTCAAGATGTACTCTATAACCGACTCTTAGTCGTAGCCGGATAGGTCTCTCTTGTAAACCCTAGGACAGATATCTATATAGGCCGTCCTAGGGACCAGCCTTTAGGGCACCCCACAATAGTCTTCAATCTCAACTCGCACAGGCGAAACCCTTGTAACCCATATTCTGGCTCTGCTGTATTACTGGATTGCTAGCAAGAGTAGGATCCGTCCAAAGCCGACGGATTTGAACCTGGATAAACTTGTGTGCTCACCGTCTCGGAATACCGTACGTCTCACACCCCTCTCTTCTGCACGCCTCGAGGACCCCCTCATAGCGTACTTGTCATCAATCTGACAACAGTTGGCGCCCACCATGGGGCAAGTGAGCTTCGGATCTGCGTTCCAAGCAGAATCTGCAAGAATTGTAATCAGCAAGACAATCACCATCGGCCGCATCCTCTACGCCAGCGACGTCCCTCTCATTGTTCTCGACGAGACCTGGATTTCGGCTAGGGAGGTCGTGACTGCCTACACCATCATGTATTTTGGTGAGATCAATGTTTACATCAGTTTTGCTAAACCTGCCCCACCCACCCCAGCGGTGATGATAGAGGCAGAAGAAGCTTCTGGGTCCACTTTGTCCGCTGAGGCGGCAGAGTTCCGGATCCCGGAAAATCTCAACCCCACCCAGCCCGCACCTAACATGGAGATAGTGGAGAAAAGCTAAGCCTGAAGTAGATCTTACGGTCCAAGTCGAATCTGGAGTGGATCTCCCAAGGGAGGCCGAATCCCAGATCGATCTCCCCATCGAGGTTGAAATCCAGGAGGAGCAAGACAACAACTCTAGTTCCGGCTCTGCCAACGCCAGAACCGATCAACCCTTCCCGAGGCACACGTTGAGGCGTATGATGCTACAAGACGCCAACATGGATGAAATTCTCAAGACCATCAGGCGTTTCGAGGAAGCCCACGAGGAAAGCCGCAACTACCTCAGTATGCACACATCACACTTTGTTGGGTATGTTGGATCCGGATCCGGCTCTGCCGATGCTGGAGACAATGAAGACTCATTGCTAGAGGCGATTGGAACAAACACTGACTTACCGGCATCTTCGGATGATTCAATGACATCGGCGGATTTCCGAAAGTTCTCCGCGGAGTATGAAGAGGAGTACAATTCCAAGGCTGTAGAAGAAGGAGAAGCCATGCATGAAGGATCTGGAGAAAACTCTCCCAAATCATAGGATGATATGTATCTCGGAGCTAATCCCGACATCCAGATGTCCGAAAGTACTGATCAGAGCTTGACTCCAGGAAATGGACCCAAAGCCATCTTTGCTACCGGCGCTGCCAAGAAGGCAAAGAAGAAGAAGACTCCGGCAAAAGATCCTCTGGCTGAGGAAGTGGTTGCCGAAGACTATGAGGAAGACTCAGATGGAGCCCTAATCCCAGACGATCCAAAGGAAACTCCGATGAATGGATACGTGATTACCGCTGGTGCTCATAAACTCATCGGAGATGCGTTAACTACGCCAATCCCTACCGCTGTAGAGCTTACACCTGCAGAAT
This sequence comes from Avena insularis, assembly GCA_023614405.1. Lineage (NCBI taxonomy): Eukaryota > Viridiplantae > Streptophyta > Magnoliopsida > Poales > Poaceae > Avena > Avena insularis. Next base: position 300,131,523 of record CM042684.1, read on the forward strand.
TGGAAGACAGTGCCCAACCCTAGAAGCGCGTCGTCAAGTACTCCTGGACAAGGCTAACAACCTCAAGGAAGAGAAGAAGCGCATTGCATCTGCGGAGCAGTTGATCTCTCTACAGCATCAGAAGACCCGGAAAGGCCCTGTGCGGGATAACAAATATCTAGAAGTTCACAAGATCCTCTTTGAGGGAGATCCGGGAGCACCTCGGCTTGACAACAAGGGAGATCTGGTGTATTCAACACTAGTGGAAAATAATGCTGCCGCTCGAGATATTCTGGCGAACAATCCAAACCCAGATCAAGTCTGGTTGGGCATAAAGCTATTTCCCAAAGGTCTAGAGGAAACAGAAGGCCGCGAAGTCCGGTAGCGGAAAATTGGTCTCTAAGTCCGACCAATGTCGCACGGATCCGACCTGGGATGACATTAGGCCCCGATGGGACCCAGAACAACATCACCGTCCTGACCATTGGGAAGAAAACTATTCAAGAACCGGATCTTCAGGGCCGCACGTGACTGTAGCAATGTTGCATCACTGGTTCCGAGGCATCCTCCCCGGCGAGAGTCGAACAATCGTAGGGAAGACGAAAAACAGCAACGTCGGGAGGAGGACCGACAAAGGATGCCACCTCCTAGACATACAAGCCGTTCGGCTAAACCTCATCGCAATGGGGGAAACGCTGGACGAAGGAACGACAGACACCATGCCGAGTAAAGCCGATAGAGGGCTCATCATAGTAAAGACCCTCCCTGGAACTGGAATAATGATGCTCCGGATGGAGGCCGGCGCTCAGCCGGAAACAATCCACCCGCACCACCCTCTCCATAAGGTAGCCATCACAGCAGCTCTCGAGGAGGCCAAGGAGGGCGTCGTGGCGGAGGAGGTGGTGGTAGAAGCAGAAGTCCAGCTCCAAGGCACCGCAACCACAACGAACAACCAAGACGGTGTTCTCTGTCACCAAGTGACGCGAGACACCGGATCAACTCTAACATAGAGGCGCGGTGCTATGAGAACGATGATATCTATGTGGGTCCAAAATGCTTCGGACCGCGCATTCGATAGACACAGTTCCCGGAAGGATTTGCTATCTCAAGACACATCCAAGCCTACGACGGTGTGGCCCAGCCAGATACTTGGCTCTAGGATTTTTTTCTAGGCTTGATGCATTGCCAAAGGCGGAAATAGCTTGGTCACGACCCGATATCTCCCACTTATGCTGAGGAAGACGACATGATCCTGGCTCAATGAACTTTCGGAGAACACCATCCACAACTGGTATGACATGAAAAGTGCGTTCTTTCGGAATTTCGAAGGCACATACCGGAGGCCCTGTATGGTTGGAGACCTACAACGTTGCACCCAGAAAGTCGAAGAAACTTACCGAGATTATCTCGGATGATGGATCGACACCAAGAACTCCTATGAAGGAGTAAACGATCAAACTGTGATTGAAGCTGTCATGGTGGTGTCACGGCAGATGCCATGGATAGGCTAAAGGTGGGGACTAATATGCGCTAGGGGAATACAGGGAGGGATAGTAGAGTGATTCTCTACATAGAAGCTTTGTATTGATGTTCAATCTCCAAGATTACAAGTGCTCCTCGAGCTGTATTGACAAGAGGAGGAAGAAGAAACTCTCTTACTCTTGCCTACCAACTAGACCAAGAACCCTAGATCCTCTAGTGCTCAACCAACTAGAATTCTTCTTGTCCTGTATCCCCAAAAAACCCAACCCCCTTACCAGAACCCTAACCCCCTTATATAGAGGTGGTTCGGTCCTGGCCTAGGGCATACATGGAGGCATATTCCTAAGAATATGCCCCCTCCCAAAGTAGTAACCCGACAGGGGTGCTTTTCCCCCGCGTCACACTTGCTTTAGCGACGTAGCCTCTGCGGCACCCGCGTCAGCCGACGTGAGCGTCGCCACCCTTGTCGGCCACGATCCGATGGTCCTGCCCTTGCTTTATTCGCTCATCCAGTACGCACCGGACCTTCTTTTTTGACCAGAGAGATTCCTTCCTTCTCCTAGAAGCAAAGCGAGGATCCGGATCACAGTTGATCCGGCCACACCTGTTCCTGCATATAAGCTAGACAAGTATTTTCGACTTACTCCTTGAGTCGGATGAGACAATGTTAGGCGACCCCCCTGGTCCGGGTTACTCCGTGATCCGGCCTGCCTTGAGGTGACTCGGCCAGCATCCGCTTTGACCTTGCCGAACCTCGGCTAACTCGGCCCTTATACCCCGGAGTGACCCTACCTAGGGTTATCCCCCCAACATTAGTCCCCGAAGCTGGTGCAGCCTTAGCGGCCTTGGTCGCTAAGGCCACATCAGGTTCATTCGTATCTAAGCCTCGGACGTTTAGTTCCGGGTTAACTTCTTGTCTTGGATTATATGGATTTATGTTCCCTTCGCACGTTCCAAGTTTTCACTTGCCGGCCGGGTTACCATTGTAGCTCAGATCCTATGGTTTTACTTTCCCTCTGCACATTTCAAGTTTTCACTTGTCGGCCGGGTTACCATGGAGGCTCGGATCCGGACCTTGCTTCCTTCTCTCATACGCCAACCCACGTAAGGGTTAATCATTGCGTTACCTCATTTTAAGGGCTGATCAGAATCGCCGCAGAATCGCTGATTATTGGCGCGGGTTATGTCACGCCCGCCTCCTCGCTTACCGCAACTACACGTCGTGTCATGTGATCATTTTTACTGTGGCCTCCACTGGCTTCTCTCTGATTGGCTAATGCCGGTGATACACGCCACAGCGCAGTGCCTCTCAGGCAGCGTGATCCCACTTTTCGACATCGGGGCAGTTAAATAGGGAGGGCGCGCCTTTAGCGCTTTTCCGCCTCCGCGCCTCGCCTGCTCTCTTCTTCTTCCTCGCGATCGCCGCTAGCCGTGCGCAGCAGCAGCGCCGCCAAGACCTTCTCCGTGCCTCCGCACCGTAGCCACCGCTGCCCCAATCGCTAGCCACGGGTCCTCATCAATCTAGAACGCAGAGCCCGCCGCCGCGCCAGCTCCAGAGGACAGCGGATTCGAGATGACGGAGGAAGAGCTCATCGCCGAAAGGGAGATGGAGGAGGACGCCGGGCGCGGGCGATCGCTGCGGGCTGGTTCGTGGGTCTGCCAGACGACATCGATCGGCTCTACTGACCCGGGCGATTCCTGCCGCCGCCGCCGCCTCCCTCCTCGGAATTGGCCCTCTCACCCAATCCGGGTGAGTTCGTTGTTTTCCTATCCCATTTCCAACGGAGATTTGGTCTTCCGGTGAGTGATTTCTTCCGGGACTGGGTCCGGACCTATCACCTGCAACCACATCATCTCCCAGCGAGCGCCATCACCTCTCTGTCCGCTTTCGTCTCTTCGATCGAGGGCTACACCGGACTATGGCCCACGAAGGAGCTGTGGATCCGGTTCATCGGCCTCCATCGCAACGTCGTCCCCAACATCCACGTCGAGTCGGAGGACAAGCAGCTCACTCAGTTTGGAGCCGCCTCGATTTCTCCCTGGAGATTTTCAATCTTTCCTCGGGACACTGGGCTTGACTCCTGCAAAGGATGGGCCTGGACCTTCTTCTACGTCCGGAACGAAGGCACCGAAGACTTGATCCGGTTGCTGCCCTACGCTCCGGGTCCCTCGGACACGGATTTCTGGGAAGAGGTCGCCAAAAAACCTACAGCTCTGGCCAACCAAGTCAACAAAAGGTTTGTGGAGCTAAAGAAGCTCGGATTGCGCAACGAGGATGCCATGATCACATTCGTGCGCAACCGAATCTCTCCCCTCAAGCGGCGCACTCACAAGTTGTGCCATATGAGCTTCAAATGACCCAACCGAACCTCCTCGCTCGAGTTGAGCAATACGGAGATCTTCCGCTGGGTCAAGGCTCTTTTCACCACCCATAAGTATTTTTCTGCCGAATGGACGTGGGGAATCGAGAATTACTGCCGTGACAGGCTCCCTCCCGCGGTAAGCTTCGCGGAGTAAACTTATTTTGGATCAATTACATGTCGGTTCTTATCGTATTTTTGACTTTGCTCCTTGTGCTTTTTTCTCAGTTGTTTCTCCAGCAAACCCTCGAGGATGGTACTGATCCGACCCTTAAGTGGGCCCCGGACCGAGAAATCCCGGATGAGGAGCCGGACCAGGAGATGTTCCTCCCCACGACCGACGCCACCAAACGACCCAGCGGTAAATTCTCTTCTCTTAGATATTGGCCCGACGATCAGGATGACTCGGACATCGACGTGATTGAACCCGTTGAGGCTGTCCCTCTTTCTTTTGCCTTCCCGGCATTAGCTAACCCCGGTGGGCACATCCACGAGGATTCTCCACTTGCCACGGGCGAGCCTGTTCCGGTGGCATCGAAGAAGAAGCGTGGATCCGCGTCAAGTTCTTCTTCCGAACCTTCTCAGCCTACCAAAAGGCAAAAGAAGGCCGGAGACAAGACTGTCTCCAAACGGGCAGGCAAAGCCCCGGCACGGAGGGCCCGGAAACCTAAGGAGGCCGAGACCTCGGATGCGTAAGTCATTTTTCATTGCGCAACACACTTCTCCCTGCATCGGGGTAATTTCACTCCTGACATTATTTTATTTTGCAGGGCTCCTGTGGAGGTCCCTCAGAGCGGATCGAGCATCTCCTCTCCCTTCGTCCGTCCTTCCTCCTCGTGACGAAGAGTCACGCCGCTGAGCCCTATTCCGGAGGGCTCTGCGGCCGCCGGTTCCGCAGCATTCCCTCTAGAGGAACGCGACCTCGGATCGGGAGGGGTCGGATCGGCCGAGGCAACAGCGTCCGTCACTTCGGCATTGCCGCAACCAGCAACCACCAAGTCTACCGCAACTCCAGCACCAACAGCAGCTCCAGCACCATCCACCGAACCAGCGCCTGTCCCGGCTCCGAAGAAACCAACAGCAGCTCCAGCACCAGCCACCAAAGCTCCCGTGCCAAGTTCGTCTGCCTCGTCCGAGTCATCCCAAGCTCGGCGAGGAACCACTCCAGCGGCTTCCAAGGGCAAATCCACTATGGTCACATCCTCTCAGCAAGCCAAAGGCAAGTCCACCTCCGTCGAGGCCAGGCAGCGAACTTTGTCATCAATGCTTCCGAAGAAGTCACCGGCAGCGACGGATCCTCCTACCGAGCCAACCGACTCGCAGCAGATGGTTCTTCACACTAGCCTGGCTCTTGCCCTGATTGAAAGGAAAGAAGCTCACGCAAAGGGCTTGGTGGCACCCCACATGCCCACTGGCGAACGGTACCCTCCGAGCCTCATCGAGTTTGTCATGAACTGGAATAAGGCGGAGTTCGTCTACAACGACGATCTCCCGAAAAAGTTCGGCCCCGCTGAATTTTCTGCTCAGATGAATACCGCCGCCAAGGCCATTAACCTTGCTGGGCGAATGATGGAGGTACGTCGTTTCTTCTTTACATGCAGTAGATAATAACCATTAGTCCCCGAGCCTCTGGCGGAGTAACTTGTTACTCGGCCGGATGCTCATTAGAAGATCAACGTAGCTGCATGTAAACTTCAAATATGCACATACCTAGAGCCGGGTTAAGTTACACTTGGCCCGGATCTCGCACACTTCGAATATGCACACACCTAGAGCCGTAAGGTGTAAGTTCCGGCTCGATCTCGATACTTTAATATGCACACACCTAGAGCCGGGTTAAGTTCCGCTTGGCCCGGATCTTGTATACTTCAAATATGCACACACCTAGAGCCGGGTTAAGTTCCGCTTGGCCCGGATCTCGTATACTTCGAATATGCACACACCTAGAGCCGGGTTAAGTTTCGCTTGGCCCGGATCTTGTATACTTCAAATATGCACACACCTAGAGCCGGGTTAAGTTTCGCTTGGCCCAGATCTTGTATACTGTGAATATGCACACACCTAGAGCCGGGTTAAGTTCCGCTTGGCCCGGATCTTGTATACTTCAAATATGCAACAAACTAACTTTACACTCCTGTACCTTTGTCAGGTAACCACCAATCGCCGGAGCGCCGAGTTTCAGCGCCTGCTTGATACCCACAAGATCTTGCGCGCAAAACATGTTGCACTTGGCGCGGAGCATGAAAAGAGGGGTAATTTCCTCTCTTAACACCTCTCCGTTTCATTTGTTTCTGCCGGACTAACCTCCTTATTCGGTTTTTTGCAGCTGGGGTGGAGGCTGCAAACAAAATTATGCGGAAGAACTTGGAGGAAATCCGAGGTATGTCCTCTTTCGGCCAACGTTGTTGTGTTTTTGATTTCTTCTTCTCCTTGGCTTGGCAAACATTCACTCCTCGGCTTTGCCGGGTCAACACACTATTTCAGCATCGCTTGAGGATAGTGTGCCCGTGCCTAATATGATGCTGCATTTTCTCGAACAAGCAGGACAGCATCAAGCCGAGCTGAAGAAGAAGAACGATGAGCTCGCCCTCCTCCGGACCAAGGACGACGAAATAGCCAAACTCAAGGACGAGATGGAGAAGATGAAGGCCCAACACAAAACCGAGCTCCAAAAAGTTGGCCAGAACTTCATCGAAGAGCGTGACGCTTTACCCTCCAGATCTCCAAGGACCAGGACCTGCTCAAGGAATCCGAGGTCCAGCTTGGGTCGGCGCTTGCTGAGCTTGAACAACTTCGCCAGAGACGCGACAGTTGTATCAAGGAGTTGACCCGGATCCATCGTCATATCTCCCGTAAGTTTCTTCCCCTTGTCTGACATAGTTTTCCGGGTTAGCTCATATGCCTTTGTTTCAGCATCTTCCCTTTCCTTATTTTCAGATAACTTCCCGGAGGGTACTCCCATCGCTAGTGCTGTTGTTGCCAAATTCCGCCGAGAGAGGGGTACTCCTGTCGCTCCTGATGGTGAGAGCATCCCCTTAGACATTGAGGACCTGCTGGTCAGCGTGTCAGCTCGGGTGGAAACCATCAAGAACTATGGGAAAGATCTCCTCGACGTTGCGGTCCGGATCTTCAACACTTTCTGGCCAAGCGAGAGCGCTCCGAAAAGGATCACACTCCTTGCTGAGAAGCTATTGGAAATCGAGACATAGCTTGATCTTTGGAGAGAATCCGGGCGCAAGCAGTAGCGTATACCCTCCTCCATCATATCCTTACATTGTACGAGAAGATCGACTGAGCCTCTCACACGCCAAGACCGGATCCAAATGGACCGATGATCCGGAGTGGGTAGCTCGGCGCCAGGCTTGCACCTACAGCCTTGTCGAATATTCTCCCATCCATGACTAGGTTGAGGGGCCGAGCTTTCTGGAATCCGGCGAGGAGGAGCAGATGGAGAACGTGGAGGATGGGTCGGGAGATGATGGAGAAGATGCTGCTTCAGCTATTGAAGACAGTGATGATGACGCCAAACTTCCTCCTCCTGCCGCTCCTTAGTTGAAAAAGCTTGAAAATTTATCAGATCCCCGGTATGCCGGGTGCAATTGTATGCTGAATACATGATATTTTGCTACTATGCTTGTATGCCGGATTAACTTGGGCGTAGTCCCCGAGTTTCATTTTCTTGTTCGTCCAATTCTCCGGCTCGATCCGTGTCTACCTTGATTCGGTTTTACGACTTACGAATCCGAGCCTCAAGAACCGTTTTAACAATACTGAGAAACTTTGAGGCTTGGCTCAAAATAATTCAACATAATAGCTTGAAAGTAAATACGGGGTTAGTCCAAAAAAAACAAACGTTAGCTGGAATAGGATCGTTTCCTTAGTAGTTTTTCATGTGCTACGCAATTCCAAACTTGTTCCCTTGCTTGCCATGAAGCCAATTCTTGTTGGACAGCAGCAAGTCGAAGGGTTGGGTTTTTGGTGCTCACACATTACTAATCCGGGTTAAGTGAAACGAGTCATTCCAGCTAACGCATAAAAAGTAACAACAATCATTTATTAAGGCAGTTTCCGAGTTACTGCTCGAGGCTCCGCTATTTCATTGATAAGCTCATTGCCGACATACGTACTGACATATGAGATGACTCGGATACATACACTCTTTAGCTAAGTGTAGAAGGGACGAAGTAGCGCTACATTCCATGGTCACTTCGATTCCTCTCCGGACCTGTCCGCCTTGTTCTTTTCCTGTGGCTTTGCATCTATGAGATAATAAGAGTCATTGTGCAATGCTTTGCTCACAATAAATGGTCCTTCCCATGGGGGATAATTTATGCATGCCGCTGGTACTGTACCAACCGAGCACCAGATCGCCTTCCCTAAGACTGGGGCACACTTTCCGCTATGATAGCGTTGAGATTTTGCTGATATATGGCGGATCCGACAAAGGCGCCTTCTCGCTTCTTCCAGCAGATCAACATCATTTTGCCGGGCTTCTTGCACTTCGGCTTCTGTGTATTGGGTGACCCTAGGCGAATCATGCTCTATGTCGGCTGGTAATACAACTTCTGCCCCATATACCAGAAAGAACGGTGTGTAGCCTGTTGATCGATTCGGAGTTGTTCTTAAACTCCACAATACCGCTGGTAGTTCTTCTATCCAGCACCCAGCTGATCTTTGCAGCGACTCAATGAGCCGGGGTTTTATCCCGGATAGCACTAATCCGTTGGATCTTTCCACTTGTCCGTTCGATGCGGGGTGGGCTACCGAGGCTACGTCGAGTCGGATTTTCTTATCTCGACAGAATCGTGCAAATGCTCCTTCAGCAAAATTTGTGTCGTTATCAGTTATGATACTATGAGGATAACCGTATCTCAAGATAATGTCTTTGAGAAATGTTACGGCCGTAGCCCCATCACATTTTCTTATAGGCTTCACTTCGATCCATTTTGTAAACTTGTCCACCATGACCAGAATGTGTGTCATGTTTCCTCTTGCTGGTTTAAACGGGCCAACCATATCCAAGCACCACACAGCAAATGGCCATGTAATTGGTATGGTTTTGAGTTCCGACATAGGCATATGTGTCTTGGTGGCGTACCTTTGACAACTATTGCATTTTCTCACCAGATCTTCTGCTTGCTCCAAGGCACTTGGCCAGTTGAATCCATGCCGGAACGCCTTTGCCACTAAGGCCCGGGATGAGGCGTGATGCTCGCATTATCCTTGGTGAATATCTCGGAGGATGTCAAGTCCTTCTTCCGGGTCAACACACCGCTGGAGGACATTGGTTACACTCCGTTTGTACAGCTCGGAATTGATGATTGTGTAAGCTTTGGCTCTCCTCTAAGTTTGCCTGGCTAGCACTTCCTCAGTGGGTAACGTTCCATCTTTCAAGAACTGGTATATAGGTAGTGCCCAAGCTGGTATTGCTTGCACAGGGAACATCTCCTCATCAATTTCCATCCGATCCACCGGCATAACTTCAGCCGGATCACGCTGAACAGTCCCCGGGTCTAGCGAGGTAGTCCCCGGGTTTGCCGAGGTAGTCCCGGTGTTCGGGCGTATACCTCCCATGTCAATGTCCATGGGCTCAACTCCGGATTCCACGCTTTCCGGGACATAGATTGAATCGGTTCTCGGGACTCGATAGATGGTTTTCGAGGTGCTCCAATGCTACGCCGATGGAATTGCTCGGTCGATCCGAGCTTTGACAAAGATGTCGAACTTCGCTTTCCACGCGAGGTACATGGTGAAATTCGATCCCTCAAAGTAACCCGAGATCTTCGACATGAAATCTGTATAGCGCCATGTTTGGATCCAGGCATCCCACACTCGGACACTTGTCTGACATTAGATCCGAGTCGCCAAAGCATATTATCCGACGTATGCCAATCTCCTTCACCACTTTGAGACCATGCAAAAGAGCCTCGTACTCAGCGACATTGTTTGATGCCGCGAAATGGATCTGTAATACGTACTTGAGCTGATCCTTCTTTGGCGAGGTAAGCACAACCCCGACACCTAACCCGGTTTTGGTTTTCGATCCGTCAAAGTGCATCCTCCAGTAGTTCGGATCTGGTGGCGGCGGTTCGTATTGTACCTCGGCCCAATCCACGAAAAAGTCTGCCACAGCTCGACTTGATCGCTTCTCTCCTATCATACTGGGTGCGTAAGGTGCTAGCTCAATTGCCCATTTCGCACTCTGCCATTCGCATCTTTGTTTCCCATTATCTCGGATATGGGGCTTTCAGATATCACTTTGATGGGATGCTCCTCAAAGTAGTGCTTTAACTTCTTTGCCGCCATATAAACTCCAGATGCCACCTTTTGAAAATGCGGTAGTGCTGTTTTGAGGCGCATAATACCGCCAAGTAATACACTGGCCTCTGCACCGACTTACCCTCTTCATCTCGCTCCACTACAATCACTGCACTTACAACTCCGTTGGTTGCGGCTATGTAGAGCAACATTGGCTCATTTGACAGTGGAGAAGCTAACACTGGTGCAGTGGCCAACATCTTTTTCAAGTGGGCAAAAGCTTCATCGGCCTGCGGCGTCCAAACAAATTTATCTGACTTTTTCATGAGTTGGTAGAGAGGGAGTGCCTTTTCCCCTAACCGACATACAAACCGACTCAACGACGCCAGGCATCCAGTGAACTTCTGGACGTCGTTGAGACATTTTGGCAGCTCCATTCGTTCGATGGCTCGGATCTTAGTTGGATTAACCTCGATACCTCTACCGAGACGAAATCCGAGTAATTTCCCAGCCGGGACACTGAAGGTACATTTCTCCGGGTTAAGCTTCATCCGGAAGCTCCTCAAGTTCGCGAATGTTTGCCTTATGTCATCAAGGAGCGTTGCGCTTCTTGGTCTTAATAATCACATCGTCCACATAGACTTGTACATTTTGACCTATTTGATCGTGCAAACATTTTTGCATACATCTTTGGTATGTTGCTCCTGCATTTCGTAAACCGAACGGCATAGTGCGATAGCAATAAGCCCCGTACGGGGTAATAAAGGCAGTTTTTATTTGATCATCCGGGTTTAGAGGTATCTGGTGGAAACCAGAATAAGCGTCAATGAATGACAACAGTTCACATCCTGCGGTAGAGTCGATGACCTGATCTATCCTCGGCAGTGGGAATGGATCTTTTGGACACGCCTTGTTCAGGTTCGTGTAATCGATACACATACGCCAAACCACTGCCATGTTCGGATCATCCTTCTTCTTTTCTACCAGCACCAGATTAGAGAGCCAATCCGGATACAGAACTTCCATGATAAATCCTGCTGCTAGCAACCGAGCTATCTCGTCACCAATGACCTTTCTCCTGTCCTCGGCGAAGCGTCGGAGAGGTTGCTTCACCGGCCTTGCTCCGGGTCTTATGTTCAAAGAGTGCTCGGCCAACTCCCTCGGAACACCTTGCAAGTCCTGTGTGGACCAAGCAAACATATCCCGATTCTCACGGAGGAAGTTGACGAGCTCGCTTTCCTATTTGTCAGTTAACCCGGCACCAATTGTTACGGTACGCTCCGGAAACAGGTTATCCACTGGAATCTTCTTGGTGTCCTTCGCGGCTTGAAATGAAACGCTTCCATGCGGGTTGCTTAACACCGACATATACTGCTACGCGGATTGAGCTAATGCCGCCACCTCTTGGATTTTTCTTTTCTCTTGGGCAATTACGAGTGACTCGGCTAGGTTAGACCCGGCTGAGGCGCACTCAATAGAACGTCGGAAATCCCCAGCGATAGTAATTGCTCCATTTGGCCTGGGCAACTTCATCTTCAGATAACTAACGTGGCAACTTGCCATGAATTTGCTCAGTGCTGGTCTCCCGAGTAATGCATGATACGCGCTCTCCAAGTTTACCACCTCAAACCAGATTCTCAGTCGCGCTTATCCTCGTATCCGAATAGCACGTCGACCGGACTTTGCCTATGGGCTCACAGGATATGCCTGCACGATACCATGGAAAGTTGTTCTTGTAGCGGAGCATTTTCTCCGAGATGCCCAACTTGGCGATCAGATCAGATACATGATGTTAATGCTACGCCATTGTCGATCAAGACCTTGGAGAACCTCACATTAATGTTTGGTCCAATGAATGTCGGATCTAACACTAGTGCATACGAGCCCGGACTTGGCATAAGCTTGGGATGATCTTTGACGCCTGTAATTTCCTGGTCCGACCAAGACATGTACCTCATCATCGCAGTATAACCGCATTAACCTCCATATGTCGGCGCTGCAAGCTCTTCCTATCTGCTTCTCCTAGAACACACAATAGCTCGTGATGTTCCTCACTCATTCCTTCCCTCGTTTCCGGAGTACCTATGATCCAGTTGTTGCTGGTTTTCCACCTGATGCACTGCATCCCTTCTCTCACTATTGTCATACCTCGGCGGAGGGGGAGGCAACATTGGTTGTTGCGTGTTTGCTCTGGAAAGCAATTGCTGCCGGGGTAACTCCTGCCGAGGTTGGTCATTCCGGGGTGCCTGAGCATTCCCTGAACCACCTTGTTCTATCTTACGCATCCACTCACATTGCCTCGTTGTGTGACCCGCCGGGCTGTTCGGATTTGGCGTGTGAAATTTACACGGTTGGTCCAACATTGACTCATAGGTATACCTCGGACGATCTTTCTTTTCTTGCCATTGCTTCTTCTACTCTGGAGTCCACGTTTTCTTGCCATCGTTTCGAGGAGTCCATTGCCCTCCCGTTTTCTGGCGTTGGTTGCTCCCTGCTCCGAGCTGATCTTGATTCACGGCTGCAACTTGTTGTGAACTATACCGATGGTCCGGTCTATCGCCTCCTTTTTCCCTCAATCGCTCCTCCGGATGACCTGCCCGTCCCTCGGATAGTACTCCTCATTTGACTCGTTCGACGCGATCCTAGGTTGAGTCGGATCACCTAAAGCATAAGAATCCGTGATCCGGATCATCTCTGCCAATGTGACTGGCATTTTCCTTTGCAATTTCATCCACAACTCGCAGCCATATCTGCACCCTTGTGTGGACCATGCTATAGCCTGTGACTCTATGACTCCCTCACACGAGTTTCTCACGGTACACCACCGGGTCAAGAATTCACGATCCGTTTCGTTAGATCTCTGCTTGCACATTGCCAGGGTCTGCGGTCTATTCGGTCTCTGATATGTACTTGAGAAGTTGCTGATAAACATTTCTTCAAAATCTATCCAGCAATTGATGCTTCCGGGTGGCAAATTATTCAGCCATACCCTAGCCGGACCTTCCAACATTTGGGGTACATTTCGTACAGCCCATCTCAAGTTGCCAGTTGCAATTTTCACAGCTATTGCGTAGTTTATCAGCCAATCCTCCGGCTTTGTACTGCCGTCATACGTCTTCGTGCCCCTGGGTAATTGGAAATTGGGTACTGGCGGTTCCGAGTCTCCGTCATTGTATCGGTCTTGTTCTCGTTGTGCTCCTCTATGTTGCATACCACGACCGGCACTTTGCTCTTGCCTTGGTATATTCCGCTGCTGTGGTTGACCTGCTCCTGCCGAGTTTCGCTGTCCGGCATTGCCGTTGGCATCATTCCCTTGACTGGCATTGCCTTGGTCGTGATTACCTCGGCCCGCTTCACCTCGGCTCACACTTCGTCGATCGTCGTTTTTCTGCATCTCCTTTTCTTTTCCCGCACGCGTTGGGTCATACGGAACGATCTGCTTGTTCCGTCTGGCCGAGGTTACTACCTCTTCTCTCCTTGGGCCACCATGAGGCAACGATTAGGCTCCAGCGGATTTGTCTGGGTTACCCATCGCCGAATGGACGATCTTAGAAGCTCCAACTCTCTCCGGGTTACCTCTCAGCAGCTCCTCGTTCTGCCTGTTCGCGATCCGAACCAGCTCGTTAACCCGGTTTTGCTGTCTTTGACGGGCTTCACCCCGATCTTCTAGCTCGGACGCCATGGCATCCGCTGCTCGAGGTTCTTCGCCGGGTACTATACCGCAACCCCACGGACAGATAGTTTTCCGACCCTTCTGGTCCATCATCACCTTCTCTGTTCATCTCACTTATGAGATTTTTCCCTTTTACCCTTACTGCATCAACCTTGTTTGCCTTCGCGTACTCACGCAGCGTCATGTTCAACGACTGCTGAGCCGCTGCTATTTTCTTTGCGCCCTCCAGTATCTTTTGCCGGGTCTCCTCTAGCTCGGCCTATGCCTGAGCCGGATCTACCACTTCTGCCACCAAGTTTGCCAAGCTATCCATAGCTTCCCTCAGCACGTTCTCAGGCCTCTCTAGCGGAGGACCCCTAGCTTTCCTCGGCGCCTTAGGCGTTACCTCTGGGTCTGGCGCTGGATCCTTGCTCATGCCCGCGCCTGGCGCAGTCATCATCACCTCTGCATGGTCCGGGGAGCGAGCGATGCGCGCTCCGCGAGCCACAGTGAGGGGTGGTTCTCCTGCATCGACGATGCAACGCGGATGAACGCAAGATGCGTCCACAACAACGTAGACCTTGTGCGCACCGAGCTTGACGATGATGCCGTTGCGCGGAAGGGGGCGCGTGCCGAAGCAGCCAGCATTGTCGCTGATGTAGTCCAGCGCTCCAAAGCGCTGAACGAGCCCGGAGACGATGCGTTTGCCGGTGTCGATGAAGTTTCCCGTCCGGATCTTCACCCCTGCTAGCGCCGCTAGCCCCACGGTGGGCGCTAACTGTCGTGGTGGTGTCACGGCAGATGCCATGGATAGGCTAAAGGTGGGGACTAATATGCGCTAGGGGAATCCAGGGAGGGATAGTAGAGTGATTCTCTACACAGAAGCTTTGTATTGATGTTCAATCTTCAAGATTACAAGTGCTCCTCGAGCTGTATTGACAAGAGGAGGAAGAAGAAACTCTCTTACTCTTGCCTACCAACTAGCCCAAGAACCCTAGATCCTCTAGTGCTCAACCAACTAGAATTCTCCTTGTCCTGTATCCCCAAAAAACCCAACCCCCTTACCAGAACCCTAACCCCCCCTTATATAGAGGTGGTTCGGTCCTGGCCTAGGGCATACGTGGAGGCATATTCCTAAGAATATGCCCCCTCCCAAAGTAGTAACCCGACAGGGGTGCTTTTCCCCCGTGTCACACTTGCTTTAGCGACGCCTCAAGGGCGCCCGCCACCGACGTGAGCGTCGCCACCCTTGTCGGCCACGATCCGGTGGTCCTACCCTTGCTTTATTCGCTCATCCAGTACGCACCGGACCTTATTTTTTGACCAGAGAGATTCCTTCCTTCTCCTAGAAGCCAAGCGAGGATCCAGATCACAGTTGATCCGGCCACACCTGTTCCTGCATATAAGCTAGACAAGTATTTCCGACTTACTCCTTGAGTCAGACAAGACAATGTTAGGCGACCCCCCTGGTCCGGGTTACTCCGTGATCCGGCCTGCCTTGAGGTGACTCGGCCAGCATCCGCTTTGACCTTGCCGAACCTCGGCTAACTCGGCCCTTATACCGCGGAGTGACCCTACCCGGGGTTATCCCCCCAACAGAAGCGTTCATTGCAGGACTCCCAATTGGTTTACTACGTCACCGTCTGAAGTGCGACAAGGTCACTGATCTAGGAGAGATGATAGAGACGGCGAGAAAATATGCAGATGTCGAAGATGACGCAGATGGACTACTGAACATCCTGGCTATACCACAATCAGCAAAACAGCCAAAGCAATAAGCTCAGAAGCGCAAGAATACCTCGGAAGAAAAACCCAATGCGGAAACAGCGGTTGTCACCACCACTTTCGGGTCTAGCGAACGAGGAGTGCACGGAGGCAACCACGGACGTGGTCGTGGGATGTCAAGGGTCCAAGGTAGAGGAGACCAGCAACCTGGCAAAACCTACTCTTGGGCCGACATTGCCAACAATCAGTGTGTGCATCACTTAGATGCCAACGGGGGCTCATCCCACACAAACACCGAGTGTCGTTTCAATGATGATATCAAGAAAGATGATTCCGCTGGTTACAGGGCCAAGCGGAAGAAGGGAAAGAAGAATCCTGAAAAAGAAAAAGAGACCAAGGAAGATTCCGACATGGAGGAAGTAGATCCTTCAAATCCCAAGTCGGATGGAAAGAAGAACTTCCCAACAAAGAAAGACACTTATGTCACTTTCCTTGGGTCTCAACCAGCTAAGGTCAAGAAAGCAGTTTTGCATGAGCTCAACGCGACTGTTCCGGCTGTCCCTCAATTCTTGGATTGGTCCGAAGTGGCAATCACCTTTAACTGTGTTGATCATCCACCTAAGTTGCATAGGCGAGGAAAATATGCCTTAGTCGTCAATCCACTTATTTTCGGCTATGGTTTCTCCAAGACTCTCATGGACGGCGGCAGCAACATCAACATTCTCTACATCGAAACGCTGTGTCGAATGAGGATCTCAGAAACTCAGCTGAATCACAGCTCTGTGATCTTTCATGGAGTTGTCCCAAGAAGACAAGAAAATTCCCTAGGAGAGATCACTTTGGATGCTACCTTTGGAACTCCAAAGAACTATCGGATGGAAGCACTTTCCTTCGAAGTGGTCCCGTTCAAGAGCACATACCACACTATATTTGGACGACCGGCTTACTAGGCTTTCATGGCTCGTCCGTGTTACATTTATAATATGATGAAAATTCCAGGTCCCAAGGGCGTGATCACCATCAGGGGAGCCCGAAGAAAGCACGAGAGTGCGCGGACGGAAATCCCGCCTTTGTTGAAGCCGTACTACACGCCCAGGAGTACCAGGAGATCAAGAAGACCATCGGCCCGTCCGAGATGCCCCCGATGAAGAAGGAGGTTACAAAGCCGACTCCGTAGTCCAAGGCATCAGAAGACACGAAGATGACGCCATTGAAGGATGACGACCCCTCCAAGGTGACTTGGATAGGTGTATGTTTAGATAGCGCATAGGAAAGCGCGCTCGTCAAGTTCCTCCAAGCAAATCAAGACATCTTCGCATGGCAGCCATCTGACATGACCGAAGTACCTAGGGAACTTGCCGAGCACTCTCTTAATGTACACCCAAACGCTAAACCCGTCAAACAGTCCTTACAACATTTCGGTGATGAAAAGTGAAAAGCAATAGCTAAGGAACTAGCCCGACTCGAGTTAGCCGGATTCATAGAAGAGGTCATCCACACTGAGTGGTCGGCCAATCATGTGATGGTCCCTAAAAAGGACACTACTGAATTAAGGATGTGTGTTGATTATACCGCCTTGAATAAGGCTTGTCCCAAAGATCTGTTCGCTCTGCCTAGAACTGATCAAGTCATCGATTCTACGGCAGGCTTGGAACTCCTATGTTTTCTCGATGCATATTCCGGTTATCACCAAATCCGGATGAATGAATCAGACAAAGTGAAAACTTCATTCATAACCCCCTTCAGAACATTCTGTTTGTTACGATGCCCTTT
The DNA here is from genome assembly GCA_023614405.1 of Avena insularis. Taxonomy (NCBI): domain Eukaryota; kingdom Viridiplantae; phylum Streptophyta; class Magnoliopsida; order Poales; family Poaceae; genus Avena; species Avena insularis. Next base: position 300,148,752 of record CM042684.1, read on the forward strand.
GGGCTAAAAAATGCAGGAGCTACGTACCAGTGCACTATGCAACGTTTCCTCCACGATCAAATCGGATGCAATGTACATGCATATGTGGACGACATAGTGGTGATGTCCAAAAAGAAGGAAACCTTAATTTACGACTTCGAGGAAATGTTCGCTAATCTACGAAAATACAATATAATGCTTAATCTGAAGAAGTGCTTCTTTGGAATACCAGCCAGAAAATTGTTAGGCTTCATCGTGTCTCAAAGAGGCATATAGGTGAACCAGGACAAAATTAAGGCTATACTCAATATCTCTAGGCTGACTCGCTTGAAGGACGTTCAAAGACTAATCGGCTGCATTGTCGCAGTCAGTCAGTTTGTAAGCCGGCTCGGTGAAAGAGCCGCACCACTCTACAAGATACTAAAAAAGACTAAAAAGTTCATTTGGACTGATGAAGCTGAGGCTGCACTATAATACCTGAAAGCAGTACTCTTGTCTACTCCTATCCTTGCAGCACCGGAACCTCGTGAACCGATGTTGCTCTATCTCACTACGACAAACATAGTCTTCAGTGTCATCATGGTGGTGGAAAGACCAGAGGAAAAACAGGAACACCTGGTGCAATGTCCGACTTATTATCTCAGTGAAGTCCTAACTGAATCAAAACAGCGGTATCCGCACTGTCAAAATCTGGCTTATGGTGTGTTCTTTGCATCTCGGAAGTTACGACAATACTTTCAGGAGCATCAAATTACCGTGGTGAGCATAGCTCCCATGAGAGACATAATTAACAACAATGATGCTACATGACTTGTTGCAAATGGGGAATAGAGCTTTCAACTTTCGACATTCAGTACAAACCTCGTAAAGAAATCAAATCCCAAATCCTCACTGACTTTGTCGCTGATTGGACAGAGATAACGGAAAATATGACCCTCCCAGAGTCGGAATACTGAACTTGCATTTTGACGGGTCTAAAGCACTCGGGGGCTGGTGTGGTGCTCAAATCACCCCAAGGAGATAAGATTTTCTATGTGTTGCAGATTCACTTCATAGCAACAAACAACATTGCCGAATATGAAGCACTGCTGCATGGAATCCGGACTGCTAAGGATATTGGCATCCGACGACTAATGTGTTATGGAGATTCGGATCTTGTTGCTTAGCAAGTGTTGGATATCTGTAATGCAAACAAACACATGGCACCATATAGGGCTGTCGTGGATTAACTAGCTAAATCGTTTGAAGGGTTTGAAGTTCAAGACATCCCTCAAACAGAAAACGAGGAAGAAGACGCACTATCTCAGATAGGCTCTACGCGGAAAAGGGTCTCGGATGGCGCTTTTTTGGAGCACATTAGAGTTCCCTCTATCATAGGAGTTGATGAGGAGTATCCGACCAAATCCGACTCACCTTTAGTAGAAGTTCTGGATGTAATTCCCAGCTGGACTCAACCCTACCTTGACTTCTTGGTAGATGGAAAATTACCCGAAGACGAGGTTCTAAGCCGGCCGATCGTCCGATGAGCAAAAACCAATACAATAATAAGTGGTGAGCTCTATACGTGGAGTGTATTTATCTTTCAGCGTTGTGTATCTCTAGAAGAAGGAGTGGAAATCCTAAGGGAAATTCACGAAGGCGAATGCGGTCATCACGCTGCAGCCAAATCTTTAGTGGCAAAAGCTTTCAGACACGGATTTTTCTGGCTTACAACCAAGGCAGATGCTGAACGGCTGGTCAAGACGTGCAAAGGCTGCCAAAAGTACGCCAAACAAGCTCATATTTCGGTTGATCAGCTACGAACAATACCTATAACATGGCCTTTTGTGGTCTGGGGGCTTGACATGGTAGGACCGTTTAAACGAGCTCCAATTGGATTTACTCACCTCTTAGTGATGGTGGATAAGTTCACAAAATGGATTGAGGCTAAACCCGTCATAAGTTGTGATGGAGCAATAGCCAGAAGATTTGTCGAGGATGTTATAATCCGATATGGCTATCCGCATAGTATTATCACGGACAACAGGAGCAATTTTTCTATGGGAGAACTTGCCGAATTCTACGATGAACAAAATATCCGACTTGACATTGCGTTAGTCGCACATCTACAAGCTAATGGACAAGTTGAAAGAGCAAATGGTTTAATCCTACAAGGCCTCAAACCAAGACTTGAAGCACCGCTTTGTCGTGCTGCGGGGGCCTGGGCAGATGAATTTTACCGTCTGTAATATGGATCTTGAGAACAACTCCGAACAGGTCAACTGGATACACACCTTTCTTCTTGGTCTATGGCATAGAAGCAGCTCTTCCTAGTGATTTAATTCATACTTCTCCCCGAGTTGCTACGTATATTGAAGAGGATGCCAACATTTCTTGACAAAATGATCTCGATTTAATCGAAGAAGTTCGCGTCGTTGCTGAGATGAGATCAACAACCTATTAGCAGAAGTTACGCATGTATCATAGCTAGAGAGTCAGAAACCGGTCTTTCAATAAAGGTGACTTGGTTCTCTGGCTTGTGCAGAAAAGAAAGCACAAACTTTCCCCAGTATGGGAAGGGCCCTTTTTAGTTAGCCGAGTATTGCACAATGGTTCTTACTATCTAATTGATATGCGGCCAGTCAAAGAAAGACCTGCTACTAAGAAGAGAAAGAGAGCTGGAGGCAGTACAGACCCGGAAGAATTAGACCGACCATGGATTATTGCTCAGCTACGTCCCTTTTATTCTTAAAATTTCTTTCTTTGTAATCATATATGTGTACATGTTCAAAGATAAATAAAGTTTCTGAGAAGTTTTATGTTAGCATCTTGTTTCCAAATGATCATGTCACAATCGAAAATCCTAGAATACTTGAAAGTACTTTATGCTCACATTTTTTCTGGTTAGATTTCCGATTCTAAAAATGCTACTTTCAACTATAAATCTAAATTTTCTAGTCTATACTTGGGTTATTTATCTAATTGCTAGATGCGGGCATTTTCCGAGTAGTGAATTGTTGGTACTGGAAGCCGACTTTGTTTCTAAGTTTAAACTGGTTTAGCAATTGAGATCCGTTGCTCAGTAGAGTTTCCGTGTTGGAGGTTAGCCGGCTCACAAAAGGGACGAGACAGAAGGCTAGATAAGCGGTAAGTATAGACAAAAAAGTGCTTATGTAAAAATTTCAGGCACGTCAAAATAAAGCCAAAAGTGCTAAAAAGAAGTCAAAAGCAGCAGTTCTTGCAAATCTTAGCACTAGCAAAAATATTATACTACTTATTACAATCCGATTATTTCAGAATAACACATTGTTTTTATGGTACTCTACGATACAGGAGAAGAGGTAGGAGCTGCCGACTCACTAGAGACATTGCCTTCGCCTTGATATCTTTCTGAGACAGGCAAATCTGATTCAGTTTGCTCGTCGTCAGAAACTTCAGCTGTTTCTTCGGCAGGCGGAGGAGGTGTGTCCACGCGAGTGAAGAAAGGAGTGTCATAGCTGGTCAAATCAGCCACGTGACATCCATAACCGGCACAGGAGTCCATGATGGCCTTGATGTTCTTCTCCTTGCCGTCTTCATGCACAGTTGAATAACCTCTGGTTACTTGCCAGATCTCCATGCTTCCATGGTGGCTCATAACCATGGTAAGGACATTTTGTGCTGCGGTTTGCGCATAGGACATGTTCAAATCATGGATGAGCTGGGGCATCTCCTTTGCCTTATCTCGCACCTTAAAGGCGGACATTCTATTCATGTCTGGAACTTTGACAACTTCGCCAATATCCTCCAATGACTGGCGGAAATTGATTAGAAGGTCGTTGACTTCTGGAAGCCGGCTGGTGCAAGACTCGGTGGAGGAAGAATCCAGTAAGTTCAAAGGAGCTGCATATACAAAAGCAAAGTCAGACATATATCCAGATTCCTAGGAATCAGAAAGAAATAAAGGTCAGAGACAGGAAAATTACCGAAGATGGCATTGTCAACTTTGGTCTTCTCCGCTCGAAGACTCTAGAGTTCATCCCGGAGAGCTTGGGTGGTGTCCTTTTCTATGAACAACTCATCATTGAGATCCGAGATTTTCTGATCCTGGATTGCGATCTTTCGATCATGTTCTTCGGTGGCCATGTTAGATGATTCAAGAACGTTAGCAATGTTGCGCTCATGATCCGTCTTCAGTTCATTAAGCTCCCGCCTTAAGTCAGCATTTTCTACCTCCAGGGTTTTGAAATTTTCGGCCTCTTCAATCATTTTACATGACTGCTTGACCAGTTGTGTAAACAAAAGGGAAACAGTTGGATACGCATTTGACTATGAAAGCAAAAATAGCAAGGATAAGGACTGAAATGATTACCTTCAGCTTCATCCTTGGAAATCTTCAGTTGAGCATTTTCCAGACAGATTGCTCTGATCTCTCTCCGCTTATTGCAAATATTCTTTAATAATTCCTGGTAATAAGCATTAACTTTCTGTAAGTCAGAATAATACCCAGAGTTAGAAGTCTACTAAAGACTTGAGCTAATATTTTAACTAATATGAGCACGAGCCTTGGGGGCTACACTAGTTCATTCTTTGGCATCCTATGAAAGCATAAATCCGGATTGTCTATCCAACTTCATGCTCGGGGGCTAGAGGATATGATATCAAATAAAGTAAAAGAGTGAGTTGGAATTCTGACTTACATATTGTTCATGAGTAAGCTTGCTTAGACTCATGTTCACCTCAGTAGTAACGTTCTCAGCGAGAGTCAGCGGGATTATTGGTGGTGGCGGAGCCACGCCGGCCTTCAACTTCTCATCACGAAGATGAACTTGGTCAAGAAGCTCAGAGTACTTGATGTCCTCGGCTTCTTGCGCCTCTTCGTCGGTGGTGATGTTCCGGCTCTCTAGGCATTGCTGATCCAGTTTCTGGATTTCTTCGGCAGTCTTCCAAGTAATGCCAAGTTTGGCAATACCCGGATTGCAGAGTAGGTTATCCACGAAAACATCTGCCAAGGTATCATTACCCTTTGAGGGTTCACCCTTATCAGTTGCTGAGTCACTCATGGTGACGTTGGCCTGCGAACCAAGGTTCGCTGGCTCAGAATGCTGAGCCAGATCTTTCGCAACAGATGGAGATGGAGTAATCTCCGGTGTTGTAGAAGGCTTTGGGGCAAGAGTCGGAGGCACTGCGGTAGGATAAGTCAAGTTTAACTTTGACTGGAGCAGGGACTTTGCCGAGTTTCCCTTCCCCTTGCCCTTGGTGAGTTGTTTAGCTCTGAAGAAATGATAGAACAAGATCATTATGCTTCAGAAGGAATAAGAAATAAAATACAAAGACCATGTGATGAAAGTTACCTCTTCACAGCGGGCACTTCCTTTGTGTCGATAAAAACAGTCGGAGTCTTACGCTTTTGGGTAAGCGCCTCTGGCAGTGCAATAAGTTCTCCATCATCCTGAGAGAGCTCAGGAGGATATCCCTCAAGAGGATCAAGCTCCGACTCGAGGAGGTCAGCAAGCTGAAAGAAGAATTACCTCAGTATTGCAAAAAGACATAACAATGTAGAGATGAACACATATTCGAGTAATTGCTGGAAAACTTACTGGTGTCACGGGATCATCAGCCATATGCATATCCAAGGAAAGTTCCAGAATCTTCCTCTCGATCTGCTCCTTGATCAACCATTTGATCTAGGACTTGTAGTCCTTGTCCGAATAATATTTGGAGCAGATCTGGAGAGAATCCGTCTTACTCTTGGTGATTGAATGCATGAGCCGATCACCATGATATTGGAGAGGCTCGATCCGGCGCGCCAGCTAGCAGTGGATCAAGTCGTATCCTTTCAGACCCTTGTGCTTCATCAAATATTCGATCCGCCTCTTAGCGAGAAGCAGAATGTTAGTGAGAGACGAAGGATCCGCATCCCAAGACTCTTGGGGCATGGTGGCGCCATCAACAAAAGCCGGAAAAGCAGTTGCTTTGCCGGGAACTAGTCTGTCCTTATAGTAAAGGAACATGGACGGCCATTTCTTCACAGACTCACTGGCCTTAATCCTAGGATAGATTCGTTCTCTCTAACAGAAAAGCTAATAAGGATTACCGCCAGTGATGGAATTTCTCTGGGTATGGAAATAGTACCAGAAAAGAATAAGACTCGGCCTAATACCGAGATACCCCTCACACAAAGATGCATAAGCGCTCATTTCTAAAAGTGAGTTTGGGGGTAGATTGTGGAGTTGCACTCCATAGTGATCTATAACCTCAGAGAAGAAATTTGAGGGAGGAAAACTCAAACCTCTGTCGAGGTGGGTGCCGAAGTGCACTCGCTTGTCGGTGTTGGGGGTGGCGATGGTTTGTCCGAAGCCACTCCACTATTCGCCGGCACAAAGGAGGCCTTCCTTCTCAACGACATGGAGCATGGCATCGTCAAGGGCGCAAGGGTTCCAAATCTCGTGGAAGTTCTCCTTCTCCATTGCTATAGAAGTTGTCACTGCTGTCGCTGCCATGCTGGAAGACGAAGCCTTAGAGATCTTTTGGGCGTCGGTGACCTAGGATGGGCGGCACTGTGGGCTTTGGGGGAGGCGAAGGAGCTTTTTCGCAGGAAGCATCGAGAGGAAGGAGAAAGCACTAGCATTGGTAAGGAAGAAGGAAAAGATCTTGACCCCTTATATCCCTCACTTGGGCCAAGATTCGTGCAAAGATAAATAGTAATTGTGCCACACGTTGTGGAAGGAGCTGGGTAACCTCCTCGCGAGGATTACGCCGCCTCGATCTCCACGCACGCATTAAAATGACACCCTGGTTCCGCAAAAGGCGGACCCACCAATGGTCGTGCTAATAGGAATGTCTATCAGTGACGTGACTTAACCTTGACTGATGTCAGGTTACGTCAGAGACCAAGTTCTGGCTTACTTTGAATTTTAAGCTGGAAAGCCAAATAATGTACTCATAGGTCTGACTCGCTTTGAGACTCGGATCCTATCCTTTATTTTTGAAGTTTCAGGAACCCTTCAAGATTCTACAAGCCAAAGATGGATCAAGCTAGATGATGATAAAATCCGACTCTTGATCTTGGAGGCTTCCGGGAGCTGTTGTTGGGGATATACTTTCTGAGTATCCTCACTGTGCCTCACTGACCAGGGTGGCCCATTTCGGTTTAGAGCTTTGCTTCACGGGCGGCCCAGTCAGGGAGAAGAGACGGAGTCCAGTCTGACTATGGTAAGGCCCAGAAGACTTACCGACATAGGCCTATAGTGTTACTTATAGTTCAAGATGTACTCTGTAACCGACTCTTAATCATAGCCGGATAGGTCTCTCCTGTAAACCCTAGGATGGATATCTATATAAGCCGTCCTAGGGACCATCCTTGAGGGAACCCCACAATAGTCTACAATCTCAACTCACACAGGTGAAACCCTTGTAACCCATATTCCGGCTCTACCGTATTACTGGATTGCTAGCAGGAGTAGGATCCGTCCAAAGCCGGCGGATTCGAACCTGGGTAAACTTGTGTGCTCACCGTCCCGGAATACCATACGTCTCACACCCCTCTCTTTCGCATGCCTCGAGGACCCCCTCATGGCATACTTTCCATCAATCCAACGACACCGCCCTCAACCCTGCCGCGCTGAGAAAGCTATCATTGGCCCAACATGTGGGCATCGCCCTCCTTGCTGAAACTATGGCCAACTTGCTGTTGAGCTTGGCCCGTAGCCTCGAGCTCTCGCCACGTTGGGGCTTACTCTTGCGAAAAATGCTACCAATTTTGTTCATCTTGATGCAGTGAAAAATTTCACTGTAAAACCTTAGGCATATAGTTTCTACATGATATACGAACGATTCTACATGGAAAATTTAATCCTAACATGAGAAATCAAAAGGGAAAAACAAACAAGCATGAGTTCAGCCACTAGATCAATGTGAGAGTTTCAACCATGGAATTCTGAAAATAAAGCATGGATAGGGAGAGAAACATATCGATCTGTTGATTCCCAACTCAAACAAACGAAATCCGCGAAGAATCAAGAGTTCTAGGTGGGTTTTGAGGGGTTTGGAGAGAGAATATGAGGGAAAAAGTAAGGAGGAGGAAGAACCCTAGCCATCCCAGTACATTTAAGTGGTCGTGCCGAACTATACGGGCAGGAAAAGTAGTTCCCGCCATATAGTTGTGGCGGCATCGACAATTAGGGTTTCTTTATGCCAGATCACAACTATACGGGCGCAACTATACAACCGGATTAAAATGGTACCGCCGTATATTTGGTCGTTAAACCTTTAGTATCCTGGAAAGGAAATTTTACAAAGGCAACGATAACTATACGGCTGGAATTTGTGTTCCTGCCGTATAATTGGTCGTTAAACCTTTAGTACCAAGATTTTTTGCCCAAAATTTTCAGAGATTCACCTTTTAATATGGACAAAAATGATTAAGCTAGTTTTTGTAGATAAAACTCAAACTTTTATTTTTATACTTATTCTATGCTTATTCAATCTATGTTTCTACTACTTTCTGACAGCTACATCTTCACGAGCGCGCTTCCGAAAGAATGTCTGTGAAAAAGTTGTAGGAACGCGATGAACATTTTATTCTTTAATTTATTTTATTAATATGATGGGTTGACTCCCATTAAGCATTTTATTAAGAATGGTTGAATAATTCAACCCCTTTTCTGTTCTCAAATTCTTACCTTGCGTTGCCCCATATCAAAGGCACTTATCACATGAACTCGTTTTGCCAGTGGAATATATCTTTCTCCTGCTTCTAGCTTTTTTGGAAAATACCGGATGATTTCAGCATCATAAACATTGAAGATCTCTTTCCCTTAGCACAATCAACGGACGCTCCTACACTACTAAGGAAAGGTCTTCCAAGTATTATGGATAATTTTTCATCCTCTGGCATTTCAAGAATAATAAAATCAGTGGGAATAACATGCTCATCTATTCTAAGTAGAACATCCTCAATCATACCAATGGGTTGTTTAGTGGACTTGTCAGCCATCTGTAAAGTGATAGTAGTAGGGGAATACTCCCCTAATCCTAACCTTTTATAGAGGGAATATGGCATTACACTAACTCCTGCACCTAAAGCACACAAGGCATTGTGAATATCTGTTTTGCCAATTGAGCATGAAATAGTTGGTATTCCGGGATCTCCCTATTTAGACAATAGCTTCCCATTAGCAGGATAACTAGTCACCATGGCAATTGTTTCCGTTATTTCTTTCTTTCTACTAAGAATATCATGGAGGAATTTAGAATAGGTAGGAACTTTTATTGCATCCGCAAATGGAATTTCTAGACGAAGATCACCAAGTGCCTTTATCAAAGAATCATAAATTACATGATCTAATGCTTTCTTTTTTTTCAATATGGATAAGGAAGCTTTTGCTCACCTTTCTTATTCTTGTCTTTTACCTTTTATGGGGGATCAGGCTCTTTTGTTGCTTTATTTTGTTGTTGCTTATCGCTTTTCTTCTTTTCTACTACTACAACAACTTCATCTTTATTGCTTATCTATTTTTCTTCTCTTGGATCAACTGTCTCTGCATCAAAGTCATAACGATCATCATGTGCATCATTTTGCTCCTCCATGGTTTGATCTTGTGTTTCTTGGACAGTTTCATCTTGAGGATCCACCAGTGTATCATCTTCTTGGCTTGCTTTGAGCAAGACTTTTTCCTTTTGATCTTTTTTAGCTTCATATTCCGGTGGTACTAATGGCCCTGTAACAACTGCCCCTCCCCTTGTAACAACATTAGTAGAAACAGGAATATCTGTATCATTTTGAAGAAAAATTTGATAACCAGAAGCTATTTGTTCATATTGGGTTTCAATCATACTAAGGTACTTGTGAAATAATTTTATTTGTTGGCCAATGTCATCATAATTTTCCGTGAGTTCTACCAAAATCTTCTTATGTCTTTGAAATTGCTTATGCAGGTTATTATGAGATTTTGCTTGTCGATGTTTTAATTGTTGAAAAACTTTTCTAGTTTCATCTTCTTCAGTAAAAACTTGTAACAAGTCTACTTTGTTTTCCTTAACAAGTTCAGAAGGTATACCTTTTTCTTTCATTGTTTTGCATACTTCAAGCATAAGATCAGGAGTTCTATGAAGTATCCCTTTTTTCTAGCTTAGTGCCGAAATCAGGATTATATAAAGAATCATTCTTAGCCCTAGTAGACATCAATTCCAAACATGCTTTAAAAATTAAAGTATTTATCGATCCTCCTACTGATAAGTCAAGCAACTCTCTGCATTGAGTATTAAGACCATGGTAAAATAAATGGAAAATAGTTGATTCAGAATAGCCATGATTAGGAATACTATTGATCATTCAAAAGAATTAATCCCAGGCTTATGGGTAGTTTTCTCCCGCGTTCTGACTAAAGTTACCTATATTCTTTCTAATTTCAGTTACCTTTTTAAAAGGATTAAACCTATTTATGAATTTAACAATACAGTTTCCTCAACATTTAATGTAATGGCGAGGGAGAGAATATAACAAGTCTAGAGCCTTACCTTTAAGAGACCAACGAAATAATTTTAGATGTGAGAAGTCTCTTGGCAAACCTTTTGGTCCAAGTGATGTTATCACATCGTCGAAATCTCTAAGATCTCTTCCTAGGTCTTCATCTTCCCTTCCAGTGAAAGCTTTTTCCTGCAAAATTTTAATAATCTCACCATCAAATCAATATTCTCTAACTCTAGGATTAGGAAATTCTATTGGTTGTTTAAGAAAAGAAGAATTTGGAACACTGTATTCTCTGAGAGTTTTCTCAGGTTTCTTGGGAGTTGTCCAATAAATGGACAAGATTTCCATAAAATCACTTAGGTTTTCAACTTCAACCTTATTTGATCTTAAAAGTTTTTCAATAATTTCCTCGTGCCTTTGAATAGGCTCACGCTCAATATAATCTAGTAAATAGGTCCTACCAGAGTGTGTAGACCCTTTATCTCCCAGGGAGACCATTTTGTAGTAGTAACACCTGAAATGTCCAGAGACAAACACTTAGCGCTTAGCTCCCTAGCAACAGCGCCAGAAAATATCTTGATGTCTGCAAGTGCATAGATCGTTTGTAGCTAGTTTCGAAGTATAGATATTGATCCCACAGGGAGCCCAAAGGTAAGTGTTTATGAATGGAGTCTCTATCACACTCAAACTTGTCACAGGTCTTCGAGTGAATTGACTACAAGTGTGGAAATAAGAATGAAATCTGGATTAAACTGGATGAATTTAAATAAAACTAAAATGTAAACTTCAGGAATAAAAAGCACAAAAGTAAAGAACGATTTGATTGTTTGTGGTTTTTCTACAGATGACAAAGAAGGCACGAGGAGATACAGTTCATGGTGATAGTGACTGTGCCAGGTGGACGAATGATAAGTGTAACACTTATAATCTTATAAGTATATGTGTAGGCGAGCAACCCAAAATTAGCCAGAACTCCTCTTGGTAGATTTCATCCCAACTTCAATAATCCTACTAGTTTGTTACCAAATCCATGGTCAGTCGCTAGACGATTAAGATCCTTCCGGTTACTTAGCAATTAAGCTCCTTGGATCGGACTAATGCAATAAGCATAGTGGTTCCCCGTGATCCTCGAGTCAAAATAGTTTCCTATTGATATCCCCGTGTCACTCGGGGGTCGCCGGTCTGCTAGCAGACAAGATCTTATCTATGTAGAACAAAGCATCATGTTGTCTGGGCCCTTAATTGGACAACAAGCCTTAGGCATCCCACGGATAGTCAAGCACACATAATATAGTAATTAAAATCAGTCACAAACTAATTGAAGATCTATGGAGGCACATCACATCTCACCAATCCCTTACATATCCCACGCCCAAGGAACTTACTCACACATGAGAGAAGAAAGCATCATCGATATAATTAAATAAAGGGAGTTCTTCTCGATATTACCGTGGAGATCCACAATAAGAATAGAAAAGTAATCCGACACAATTCAAGATAGGAAGAAACAATCTCAAATCCTAATATTGCAAAGTAAAGATTTCTCTCTCTCAAGTACAAGTAATGGCTATGAGGGTGTGATGGCTAGGAGGTCGAAGATCGTGGAGCGAGATGAAGAACATCTTCCCCTTCTTCTCCGGATCTCTTCTTTCTCCTTTCTAGATGGGATGGCGGCTGCTGTGTTGTGATTTCACGTCCCTTCTCTTCATGAAAGTTGTCCCTTTTGACAAGACGGAGGTAGCGGCAACTATACGGCGGGAACTATACGGCTAGAAAAATATTCCTGCCGTATAGTTGCTCGTTAAAGCTACAGTATGCCTCCCTTGATCGCATCCAAAAAGAGACTTGCTTGTTTTCACCTGAATATTGTGTTTCTCTTATTAAAACCTTCTGTAGATGTTCAGAACCTAAAACACGCATTTAAAACCAAGTTTTCTTTGCTGCCGAAGTATTAGCGTTAGGTAAAGCTAGAAAACGATCAAATCCAGAAGAAAAACATCAATAAAAACCATCAAAAATATGTCGAATCTCACAACTATCAACATCCAGCGCAGTAAGGGATGCAAAGTAGTGGAGAAGAGCATAGCAGCAATGGCAGCATCACGAGGAGGAAGAGGAGGCAAAGTAAGAAAATCATTGCCTCAATCTGTTACATAAGCACGGATGAAAAATCATCCAACGACCAACAATCCTCTACCCTAATACATGGTGCACATCAGAGAAGACACGTGGTGGCACGTGTACTAAACCGTCGCTGCACGATTCCCATTCTGCACGAAAATCGAGGAGGCGCGGTAATTTTTTGTTTGGTTAAATCAGTTTCTGCTCGAGTCTATGACTCAAACAAATACTTAGGGGCTACTCCTAATAGGATTGCTGGTCGCACACCCGAATACTTTCCGGGTCTAGTGAACAAGCCATCTACACACAAATCCAAGGCAACTAAGCCTCGACCCCTCCTTCGAATCACCGATTTGACTACAGACTCGGGGGTTACTCCCATAGGGAGCACTAGAAGCTCAATCGACAAGCTACGACCAATTACAATAGTCGCAAAAAAATCAAAGTCCCCACTTGAGTCTACGACTCGAATAGGCACTCGGGGGCTACTCCCATAGGGAGCGCTGGTCGTGCATGCTATGAAAAGGAAAAATAGCTATTCATGGCAAGAAGCGTTGACCACGTACGCACCATAAGCATTTGAAGCATTCAGAGACGTCGCCTCTGACCAAATACGAAAGTGCCTTGTAATAATACAACGTCTCCTGGGCCACTCGAAACACCTCTGCAGTGATAAAACTTCGGATGCCGCATTTACGATGTGAAGGTAATACCTACGGAATCAATCTAATGGCCTGGCAACGCACCTGCTGTGCTCTACCAGAAGCATACCATGCTTACAGGCACGATGAAAAATCCTCGGCAGACGTTCGAGTGCACACAATAAACACTAGAATTCGACTCTGTAAGGCCTCCACGGCGTGAGTCAAATTATGCCAGCAACTTTACAAATTTGAGTCCGGGGACTCGAGTTTGAGTAGATAGCGTTGTTTTGTCCTAAGGCAGTTAACTGATCCTGATCCGTCAGATGAATGAGACATGCATATCAACTATCCATATGACATAAGCGGACACTCAATAAAATGTTCGGATGGGCACTTGAAAGACTTCATAGTCTCCATCTGAATCTATGATTTGAACGGACACTCAGGGGCTACTGACATGGGTATGCCCACGGGTACCCTGGATTAGCCTATATGGTTTGGCCCAGGAGGAGCTCATGGGAAAATGGAAGCCCAGCAAGGATTCGGGTGACCCAGACCCAAGCGACTCCTTGAAGAACACGACAAGGAATAGATAGAAATTTAGAGGGAAAACCCTAATCTGTAACCGACTCGACCTGTTATCCTAAGACCTGGCCTCCCTATATAAACAAAAGGATGGAGCAGCGAGAAGGATATTCACAACCCTAGTTTTACACACCGCCAAATTACATATGTGCACCCCCTATAACTTTCGACTCCTTGATAATCAAAGAGCAGACAAGCAGGAGTAGGGTCCCTTCTGAGGGCATGAACCTAGGTAAACCGCATGTCCTGATGTGCTTATTTGCTAGCCGATCGATGCCTCCAGTGCTCCCCACTTCCTGTAACCCAAGTCCATCAACGATGGGCATTGACGAGTTAACCCCTCGTCACCAAGCCCTCCTTGGTCTTTTGGACAGCAGATTAGATTCCATTTTGTCATTAGTGTTTTTTCCGAATCTCCTTGCCAAAAGAATCTCAAGCGATAATAGTCTAACAGTAAGAGAACTCCCTTTGGAACTTGGAGGAAGGATAACAAGACCATATTAGTGATGACAGAATTAATCAGAACTAGTATTCCACCAATTGATAAGACTTTTCCTTTCCAGTTGTTAGAAGTTTCTATAGTTTTTCCTCAACCACTTTTCATTCCACATTCGTGAGTCTGTGATAATGAATTGAGATTCCCAAATACGTCATTGGAAATTTTCCTTGTTCGTATCCAAACAATCAGGTATACCGATTCATAGCATCTTTTGCTTCTCCAAAACAAAACAAATCACTCTTATAGAAATTTATCTTTAGACCTGAAAGTTGCTCAAACGGTAAGAGAATTAACTTCAGGTTTTTAGACTTTTCAATATCATGTTTCATAAAAAGAATTGTGTCATCGGCATATTGTAGAATTGACAATCCCCATCAACTAGATGTGGTACGATCAAACCAATTTTCACATATTTTTGGCACGCTCTATCAAAATGGCCAACATATCAACCACGATGTAAAATAATATTGAGGATAATGGCTCACCTTGGCATAAACCTTTAATTGCTTGGAAGTAGCGGCCGCTGTCATTGTTTACTTTCACAGAAACACTAGATCATTGCAAAAAGTTTCAGGTTAAAGCATGCCACACTAGGGAGAAGCCTTTCATTTTAATAACTTGAAACATAAAGGCCATTTGACTTTATCATAGGCCTTCTAAAAGTCAATCTTAAAGATCACATAGTTCATGTTCTTCGGAGCATCTCATATACTATTTCATGAAGGGTTACTACTCTATCGAGTATATATCTCCCTTGCATAAATGTAGTTTGTGTTGGATGAACCACATTGTCTGTCATTGAATTTAAACGGATGGTTGCTAAAGGGTTTCGTAGCAGAAAACAAAAAATTTCTATCTACTCGAACACTAATACCAGGATCTATACTATGTAGACATAAGTAACGGAGAAGGAATACAATATTCATACCTTTGCAGAGTGAGGCACGCCTTACGCAGGAAGGCATATATTGATGAAGACGAGCAGCACCCCAAGTGTGGTGCCTCCAAAGTTTGTCACACGTCCGGTGTAGTGGACGTCAACCGGGCTCCGATCTAGACGAGCAGCGGAAGAAGTAGATGCCGGATCACCGATCACACGACGATAGTGTGAAGGTGGAGAAATCAACTACGAGGTCCTCCCCAATATTACGGGGAAGTCCTCAGCAGAAGAGAGAGAGAGAATGAGAGGAATGGGTGTGTTCCAAGGGGAGGGGGACCCCTTTATATAGTAGGAGGGGGGCGCACCACCCAGAGGCCAAGCGGTGTGGGACTAATGCCCACACCCGCCGGACACCATGGGGCAGCCGCCGGCCCTAGGTGGGCCCCACTCGGGTGGCCCACTAGCCCTAGGCCGGCTGGCCCCCACCCCCTTAGGCGCCTTGCCCACTTGGACCTCCCTTCGGGTGAGGCCCATTAGCAATATAGTGCCTTCACAAATAAAATAAAATATATATTTAATATTAATTCTCCAATTAACATTCAAATACACATATTATATTATTCCTTCACTCTAGAACATCTTCCGGACCCCTTCCGATCTCCATCGGATGTTACCGAAACTATTTCAGTTTCTCTCTTTCTCTATTTCTCATACGATACCTCATCTACCCTAAGCGTCCCCACCCTTAAGCGTGACATCCTTCGGTTCGGAAACACTCTGGACATGATAGAGATCACTCTCATATCAATGATCAATAGAGGGACCTAGATGGCCATGTGAACCCCGTGCGTTTCACGAATACAATCGCTCGAACCATGAGATAGTCGTTCCCCATTCCCTTTGTCATACGATACCTAATTCATCCGAGACTTGATATTCGGCATCTTTATACCTTAGTTCGATCTTGTTGCTGATGAACTTGTTTTCTCGTTCTCATGTCGTTGCATTCCGTGACCTAGTCACATGCTTGCAAGCTTCATTAATGCAACTTCACCGAGATGGCCACATGTATCTGTCTGTTACATGGACTAGACAAATCCTGGTCTTGATATGTACTCCTCTATGCATTCCTTCGGAAAACCCGAGTGGCACCTTTTTGATCACCCTGTTATTTAGATGATTCTTGATAACCATCTAAGCTTCTTCCAGAATGGTGATTTGCATTACCTCACAGTCAAAGGATCAGGTTGCGAGGTTCTCTGTGTTTTATCATCAATGGTGAACTTTGTAACTAGATCTCATTACGATATAACGGTCGGACGTTTGTCTATCATGTTATTTAACTAATAACATGACCTTATTGTCAGTTGGCATAAATGCCCATGGTCTTGAAACATAGACCATCTTCATGACCAATGAACTAGTTCACTAGAGGTAACTAGAGACACAGTTTGTTTACATACCACACGTGTATTAACGTTTCAGACAATACGCTTATAGCACAGTATGAAACGTATTATGAACATACAGGAGGTATATCAAATAATACACTTTATTATTTGCCTCTAGGGCATAACTCCTTCAGTCTCCCACTTACACTAGAGTATATACAAAACTAGTTTACAATAGGCAGGAACCTAGCACCAATGGAATATCGGTGTTGTTCGTGCTTGTCATGTTGGAGAGATTTAGTCAAAGGATCTGCTACATTCAGTTCCGTATCTACTTTGCAAATCTTGACTTCACCTTCGTCAACTATCTGTCGGATGACGTGAAATCTAAGTTTGATGTGTTTGGCTATGGAATGAGTTCTTGGTTCCCTTGCATTTGCAATAGCTCCCATGTTATCACAATAGATTATCATGGGGTCTTGTGCATTGGGAAAAACTCCTAGTTCGATGACAAAATTCCTTAGCCAAACAGCTTCATTTGCTGCATCAGCTGCAGCAATGTATTCAAACTCCATTGAAGATTGTGCCACCACCGGCTGCTTCTTGCTCTTCCAGCTTACCACCCCACCATTCACCAAGAAAATAAATCCTGTTTGAGACTTAGAGTCATCACGATCTGAGTTCCAGATCGCATCTACGTAACCTGTTACGTTCAGAGCTTCATCATTTCCTCCATAGATTAGGAACATATCCCTTGTTCTTCTCAGATACTTTAGGATATTTTTCACAGCTGTCCAATGATCCGGTCCTGGATTACTCTGATATCGGCTCGTCAAACTAAGAGCCAATGCCACATCAGGTCGGGTACTAAGCATTGCATACATGATAGATCCTATTGCAGAAGCATAGGGGACGTCAGACATCTTCTCTCTATCATTGTGCGTTACAGGACATTGAGTCACACTCAAGTTGCAATTCTTCATCATAGGTGTAAAACCCCTCTTGGTGTTTTCCATTTTGAATCTCTTCAAAATCTTATCTATGTAAGTACTCTGACTTAATGCTATTAGGTGCCTTGATCTATCTCTATAGATCTTGATTCCTAATATGTATGCAGCTTCACCTAGATCCTTTATGGAAAATTGGTTGCTCAAATACGCTTTCACGCTATTCATAAGATCCACATCATTTCCCATGAGTAATGTCATCCACATATACTACTAAGAAAACTACCGAGCTCCCACTCGCTTTCTTGTAAACACAGAACTCTTGTTGGTTTTGGATAAATCCAAAACTCTTGATCACTTGATCAAAACGTTGGTTCTAGCTCCGAGATGCTTGCTTCAACCCATAAATGGACCGTTGTAGCTTGCATACCTTTCCAACATCCTTAGGATCAACAAAACCTTCTGGTTGCATCATATACAACTCTTCATCAATGTGACCATTGAGGAATGCGGTCTTGACATCCATCTGCCATATTTCATAGTCGAAATGTGCAGAAATTGCTATTAAAATCCTGACAGCCTTAAGCATCACTACGGGAGAGTAAGTCTCGTCGTAGTCAACTCCTTGAATTTGTCAAAACCACTTTGCGACAAGTCGAGCTTTGTGAATGGTTACATTACCATTCGCATCTGCCTTTTTCTTAAAGATCCATTTATTTTCCACGGCCTTGCGACCCTCTGGAAGATCCACCAAGGTCCAAACTTGGTTTTCATGCATGGATCCTATTTCGGATTTCATGGCTTCTAGCCATTTCTCGGAGTCAGCACTATCCATAGCTTCTTTGTAGTTGCAGGTTCTTCCTGATCATCTAAGATGACAGACATTACAAGGCTACTGTACCAATCTGGAGTGGCACGGACCCTTGTAGACCTGCGAACCTCAGGAGTCTCGATGTCATTGTTTTGATCAGCATCAATGGGCTCTTCCTCCATATTGGAGAGCGGTTTTGGAACAGCTTCCGTTGCGCTACTCGGAATACGGAGAGAAGGGTCAACAATTTCATCTAACTCTATTTTCCTTCCACTCACTCCTTTTGCAAGAAACTCTTTATCGAGAAAGGTGCCAGTTTTTGCGACAAACGTTTTGCCTTCAGCTTGGTTGTAGAACGTATATCCAATGGTTTCCCTTGGATATCCTACAAAGATACATTTTTATGACTTGGGTTCGAGTTTGTTAGGCTGCAGTTTCTTAACATATGCCTCACATCCCCAAACTTTCAGAAAAGACAACTTTGGCTTCTTCCCATACCATATCTCATATGGTGTTGTCTCCACAGATTTGGATGGTGCTCGGTTTAAAATAAAAGCGGCGGTTTCTAACGCATATCCCCAAAAGACACAGACAAATCAGTTAAAGACATCATGGACCGTACAATATCCAATAGGGTCCGGTTACGGTGTTCCGACAAACCATTACGCTGTGGTGTTCCGGTTGGCGTAAGCTGTGGGATGATCCCACAGTCCTTCAAGTGCATGTTAAACTCATAACTCAAATACTCGCCTCCCTGATCTGATCGAAGGTGCTTGATTTTCTTGTTAAGTTGATTCTCTACCCCTTTCTGAAATTCCTTGAACTTTTCAAAGGTTTCAGACTTGTGCTTCATCAAGTAGATATATCCATATCTGCTCAAGTCGTCAGTAAAGGTAACAAAGTAACGATAACCATTGCGAGTTGAGACACTCATTGGTCCATATACATCTGTATGTATGATCCCAAGCAGGTCTACAGCTCTCTCTACTATGCCGGAGAATGGTGTCCTGGTCATCTTGCCCATGAGGCATGGCTCACATGTATCAAGGGATTCGAAATCCAATGATCCAAGAGGCCCTTCTGAATGAAGCTTCTTCATGAGCTTTATGCCAATATGACCAAGACGGCAATGCCATATGTACATGGAATTATCATCACTGTGCTTACAACGTTTAGCATCAACACTATGGATGTGTGTATCACAATCAAGATTAAGTAAGAATAAACCATCACATACAGGAGCATGAACATAGAAAACATCATTCATATAAATTGAACAACCATTTGTTCTTGATTTAAACGAATAACGGTCTTGCAACAAGCAAGACCCACTTATTCATACTCAGTGCGGGTACATAATAGCATTTATTCAAAACCAATAATAATCCTGACGGTAGACGAAGATGCAGGGTGCCGACGGCCATCACTTCGACTCTCGAACCATTGTCGACGTGCATTGTCACCTCGTCCTTCCTCAGGCGCCTCCTACTCTGCAGATCCTGCTGAGAGTTACAAATGTGAGAAACAGATCCGGTATCAAATACCCAGGTGTTACTCCTAGCGCTAGTAAGGAATACATCAATAACATGTATATCATATATACCATTGCCTGGAATGGCTATCTTGCCAGCTCGCTTGTCTTCAAGGTACTTGGGGCAGTTGCATTTCCAGTGCCCATCCCCTTTGCAGTAGAAGCACGAAGTGCCAGGCTTAGGGCCAGGCTTGGCAGCCTTTGAGGTGGTGGGGACAAGCTTGCCATCCCTCTTAGGCTTCTTGCCCTTGCCTTTTCCCTTTTGCCCCGGTTTCTTAAAGTTGGTGGTCTTGTTGACCATCAGCATCGTGTGTTCCTTCTTGATTTCAACCTCAGCAGTTTTGAGCATGGCGAACACCTCAGCAAGAGTCTTAGTCATCCCTTGCATGTTGTAGTTCATCACAAAACCCCTATAGCTAGGGAGGCGTGAATGCAAGACCCTATCTATAGCGAGTTCCTCCGGATTTTGCAATCCAGTATGCTAAGCGCTTAACGAGCAGACATTTTGACCACATGCTCACTAATACTACTGTGCTCTTCCATTTTAGCAGAGAAGAAGAGCTCGGAAGCATCATACCTCTCTGCACGAGCTTGTGGACCAAAGACAGCCTTGAGATCCTCAATGATCTCAAAAGCATTCATCTTCTCAAAACGCTTTTGAAGCTCCGGCTCCATGGCATAGAGCATTCCGCTCTGGATGAGGGATAAATCATCCGCCTTGGACTGCTAGACATTCTTTTCATCCTCAGAGGCGGAATCTGCAGGCTTAGCCGGAAGCTCAGCCTCGATGACATAAGTCAACTTTTAGGGGACTAGGAGGATCCTAAGATTGCGGAACCATGCGGTGAAGTTGGTTCCATCAGTTTTTAGCTTGTCCTTCTCGAGGAAAGTGCTAAGGTTGAAGGTGGGTGGGCGAGACATCTACAAAGGAATTTGCAAAGTATTTAGACTATGTTCATAATAATGATTTCAAATTTTAATCAAGGAACTCCCACTTAAACGAACATCCCTCTACTCGTTTAGTGATCACATGATCCCTATCCCCTGCACCTCCCCCGATCATCATGGCCATCTGTGCAGTATCAAAGGTGGACATTCCCTAATGTCGATCACATCAACTATGTGATTCATGCTCGACTTTTCAGTCTCTTGTATTCCGAGGCCATGTCTGTACATGCTAGGCTCGCCAGTTCTAACTCGTGTGTATTCACAAAGGCAACATGGCTTACACCCACCGTATGCTAACGTAGATATGTCCGACACCCGTGCCTGCCACTGGATCGCCTCATACCGAAGAACTTTCTTGGTGGTGCACACACAAGGGGAATACGATAACTGGAATACTATGAGGGATTATCTTATTATGCTACCGTCTAGTAAGTATACCAGCACAATAAGTAATACTTCTAAAGTGAAGTGTTATGACATGGTTATAGCTTTGTGATCATTATCAATAGCTTCAATGAGAGTTTCACAAACTTGTCATTGCCATGTTATAATACTTGCCCCTATGCAATAATGAAGATAGACGCTTCTACATTGACTATTGCATGTTTTACGCGGCTTTAGGGCTTTCGCAGTAGAACCCTTTCCCACCTACGAACGTCGAGACACAACATGGATTCAATGATTGCCGTTCTTCTTCCCTTTTCAGGGCCCTCTAATGTCAATGGCATATCAACTACTGTAGAGAGATAGACACCCCCTAAGCCACTTTGATTTGTGGACCAGTCTCATGAATCACCACATGAGGTCGGTTGGGGGCCGCTTCATCAAACAGTGTCGCGATATGAACAATAACACTAAAGAGGGTAGAAACTAGAGAATCAATGCCCACATATTGCTATGTGTTCTATCCGTACGACATGTCTACCCATAGACCCGCTCTGATACCACTGAAGGGTTCCATAGCAGAAAACAAAAAATTTCTATCTACTCGAACACTAATACCAGGATCTATACTATGTAGACATAAGTAACGGAGAAGGAATACAGTATTCATACCTTTGCAGAGTGAGGCACGCCGTACGCAGGAAGGCGTATATTGATGAAGACGAGCAGCACCCCAAGTGTGGTGCCTCCGAAGTCCGTCACACGTCCGGTGTAGTAGACGTCAACCGGGCTCCAATCCAGCCGAGCAGCGGAAGAAGTAGATGCCGGATCGCCGATCACACGACGGTAGTGTGAAGGTGGAGAACTCAACTACGAGGTCCTCCCCAATATTACGGGGAAGTCCTCAGCAGAAGAGAGAGAGAGAATGAGAGGAATGGGTGTGTTCCAAGGGAAGGGGGGACCCCTTTATATAGTAGGAGGGGGGCGCACCACCTAGGGGCCAGGCGGTGTGGGACTAATGCCCACACCCGCCGGCCACCATGGGGCAGCCGCCAGCCCTAGGTGGTCCCCACTCGAGTGGCCCACTAGCCCTAGGCCGGCTGGCCCCCACCCCCTTAGGCGCCTTGCCCACTTGGGCCTCCCTTCGGGTGAGGCCCATTAGCAATATAGTGCCTTCACAAATAAAATAAACTATATATTTAATATTAATTCTCCAATTAACATTCAAATACACATATTATATTATTCCTTCACTCCGGAACATCTTCCGGACCCCTTCCGATCTCCATAGGATGTTACCAAAACTATTCTGGTTTCTCTCTTTCTCTATTTCTCATACGATACCTCATATACCCTAAGTGTCCCCACCCTTAAGCATGACATCCTTCGGTTTGGAAACAATCCAGACATGATAGAGATCACTCTCATATCAATGATCAATAGAGGGACCTGGATGGCCACGTGACCCCCGTGTGTTTCACGAATACAATCGCTTGAACCGTGAGATAGTCGTTCCCCATTCCCTTTGTCATACGATACCTAATTCATCCGAGACTTGATCTTCGGCATCTTTATACATTAGTTCGATCTCGTTGCCGATGAACTTGTTTTCTCGTTCTCATGTCGTTGCATTCCGTGACCTAGTCACATGCTTGCAAGCTTCATTAATGCAACGTCACCGAGATGGCCACATGTATCTGTCTGTTACATGGACTAGACAAATCCTGGTCTTGATATGTACTCCTCTACGCATTCCTTCAGAAAACCTGAGTGGCACCTTTTTGATCGCCCTGTTACGAGATGATTCTTGATAACCATCTAAGCTTCTTCCAAAATGGTGATTTGCATTACCTCACAGTCAAAGGATCAGGTTGCGAGGTTCTCTGTGTTTTATCATCAATGGTGAACTTTGTAACTAGATCTCATTACGATATAATGGTCGGATGTTTGTCTATCATGTTATTTAACTAATAACATGACCTCATTGTCAGTTGGCATAAATGCCCATGGTCTTGAAACATAGACCATCCTCATGACCAATGAACTAGTTCACTAGAGGTAACTAGAGACATGGTTTGTTTACATACCACACATGTATTAACTTTTCGTATTAACACAGTTATAGCACAGTATGAAACGTATTATGAACATACAGGAGGTATATAAAATAATACACTTTATTATTTGCCTCTAGGGAATAACTCCTTCAGTTGCCACCTTTGTGAATATCTTGAAGCTAACATTAAGGAGACAGATCGGTCTATATTGTTGTTGGATAACTGTTGGAGATGTGTGTTGATACCTGCTGGGCCTTCTTTATGTTCTATGTGACCCATCTGGCCCAACCCAATATCTATCGTATATAAGGTGCTTCTATCTTCTTCTCTGTGACCTAATACCAGAAGGGAGTTCCTCCCAGCCACCAAAGAATATAAGGTAGTCAGGTTAGGCTGTCAACTCTGCCCTCATGGTATCAAAGCAAGGGGTAGTGAGGGTAACATCAACTCGAGTGGAAGATCTAGAAGGCTAGGCTGCTGCGGTATCTAGGAGGAGGTATGAGTGAGCAGGATGCTGCAGTGGCAAGGAAGAGAAGGATGTGACAAGGGAATCTTGCAGGTAAGTCCTTGGTTCCGTGAGAGGTTGATTTATAGTCAAGCTGTCTGGAGGAGAAAAAGAAGCTAGGGCAGTGAAGGCAGGCATGGGAGACAAGCAGGACTTGGTCAAGGTTCTCGAGAAGCTGGTAGAACTTATCACTGTCAAAGATGATGGAGTTGCATCTGCTTGAGGGGGAGCAATTGTTCCTCATATTGAAGCTCTCCAGAAACTTGAAATAATGCCAAATGACATCAAGTTGGTAGGAATGACCAACTATCTTTGGTGGTTGAGGAGGGCCCTGTTGATTCTGAACACGACAGGGTTGGATGAGCGCGTGACGGGTGAATCTATTGAACCACTAGACAAGACCAGTTTTGAGTGGAAGAAGTGGAGTGCCACAAATTCTATAATTTTGGCATGGTTGCTGAACTCTTTGGTCCCTGACATTGCTGCTTTAGTAGAGGCACTCATGAAGGCTTCGGATGTATGGGACACTCTATCAAATCTCTACTCTAGAAAGGGGAACATGATGTTGATTACTGAGATTGAAGATCAGGTGCATGACTTACAACAAGGAGATAAAACTATGATGGCATACGTGGCCGAGCTGCAACATCTGTGGGGAGATTTAGACCATCTTGATCCTCTTGAACTTGTCCATGGTGAATGTGTTAGTGTTGCCGCAAGCTGGATTGAGCGCCAACGAGTCATGAAATTTTTGAAAGGTCTTAATAAAGAGTGTGAGGGTAGAAGGGTTGCTCTACTACATCAAAGCACTACCCCTTCCCTCAAAGACGCCGTTGCTGCTATGTCTAGAGAGGAAGTGCGGCTGAACATGACGAAAAACAGTGATTCAATCCCTCATCCTACCTTCTACACCACTGAGAAAAGGGAGATGGGAGAGTGCTTCACTTGTGGGGTGAAGGGACACTTGAAGCATCAATGTACCTCCTCTAGGACACCTAGCAGGGGGAGAGGAGGATACACATATGGTATAGGAAGCTACCGAGGAAGGGGTGAAGGTAGATGTGGTGGACAATAGTATGGTAGAGGTGGTGGACAACCGTATGGACAACAGTATTGTAGAGGTGGTGGACAACAATATGGACGACAATACGAACAACATCACACTACATTTCCCAAGGCACATATGGCAGCGGGGGCTGTAGATACCATAGCCATTACATCACAAGGACAATCAAATGAAGAAAAAAAAGGAGGCAACATTTGGGAACTTTGCTCACTATGCCTACACAAATGAAGGTAATATTGGCAGAGTATCTATAGCCGCTCATAACGTTGATTTGGATTGGATTCTAGATTCTGGAGCATCCAACATGTTACTGGGAATATTAGCAAGTTTGACACTTATATTTAGTATCCTCCTGCACATAGAGGCACTATCCAAACAACAAATGGCACAACACAATCTATAAAAGGGGTGGGATCAGTTAACTATACACCCAACATAAAATTTTCTTAAATACTGCATGTTCCTACTTTTCCAGTTAATTTGGTGTCCCTAAGTGCCTTGACTGATCAACAGGATCGTTGTGTAATACTTGATAAATATATGTGTTTAATTCAGGAGAGGATGACTGGCAGGAGGATTGGGACCGGAACCAGGCATATAGGTCTTTGGCACATGGATCGTGACAAGATGGGACATGAGGCAAGTTCTATGTTGGCTACGATTGTAGGAGGAATAGAGAATATGGCACTGGTGCATCATTGTCGAATGGGCCACATGGATTTTCATAAAATGTTTGAAGTTTTTCTCGATGTAATGAATGGAGTGGACCGAACCAAATTAAGCTATGATGCATGTGAGTATGCTAATCATACAAGAACCTCTTCTGTCATTAGGGGGGGTCAGAAGTGTATCCCCATTTGTGCTAGTATATTCTGATGTGTGGACATGTCTGCTTGTGTCAGTAAATGGCATGAAGTACTTTGTTACTTTTATTGATTGCTATTCTAGAATGACTTGGGTTTATCTTATGCATCACAAAGATGAAGTGTTCACATGCTTTTAGAATTTTAGTGCCTATGTGAAAAACCAATTCAATGTACAAGTGCAGTTGATTAGGACTGATAATGGTACTGAATATATCAACAAACCATTTGCTACTTTCTTATCTTCACAGGGTATCCTGCACCAGACTTCATGTCCTGATACGCCTCACTAGAATGGAGTTGCTGAAAGGAAAAATAGGCACATTCTTGAAGTTGCTCGATCTCTTAGGTTCACCATGAATGTGCCCAAGTTCTTATGGAGTGAGGCTGTTATGACATCTACCTATTTGATCAACAAAATGCCTTCCAAGATATTGGGTATGCAATCTCCATGCCAACTCCTTCTACATAACAATGACTTTGTTGTTCCACCCAAACTCTTTGGATGTACATGCTTTGTCAGGGATCACAGGCCATATGTTGGCAAGTTAGATCATCGGGCCATCAAATGTATTTTTATTGGGTATTCCTCCAGACAGAAGGGGTACAAATGTTGGAGTCCTACAGAAAGGAGAACCTTTGTGAGCATGGATGTTACGTTTCATGAGTCAGAACCTTTCTATGGTAGTGTGAGTGATCTTAGTGGCTTGTTCCAGGGTCTTGACCATCTTGGTGATGCTCAAGAGGGGGAGAGGGTTGGAAACAATGACTTGGAACGGCAACAACAAGGTGGTGGTGTGGAGCAGCAATGTGGTGACCAGCAGCAAATTCCCATTGTTGTTGTGGAGAGGCAATGTGGTGACCAGCAGCGAATTCGTATTGTTGAGGAGACACCTGTAGTTCTTAACAAACCTACACCACCATAATTATGGAAGCAAGATCCACTTGTTTACTCTAGAAGACAAGTACCAAGGGAACATGTTTCAAGGGAGCAACAAGCAGATGAGTAGGAGAAGGAGTAGCAACGGGATCAGGGCCAGGGAGAGCAACCCGTTCAACATGAAAACCAAGAGAGCACAAGTATAGATTCTGCAGAAGGGAGTCAATCTCAGGTTGCATCCAATGACAGTCTAGACTTGCCAATTGCAATAAGAAAATGGACAAGGAAAGTTAATCCAATAAAGCGACATAGTTATGATGACTATGCCAAAGGAAATTATATCTCCTACAAGGCTTTATCTTCCTCATTTCAGGCCTTTGTTGCCTCTCTACAAGTTGTATCTATTCCTAAGGATTGGAAGACAGCCAAGTTGGACCCAAGATGGTGCAATGCAATGATCGAAGAATTAGAGGCATTGAAGAAAAATAAAACATGGGAGTTAACATATCTCTCGGAAGGAAAAAAAAGGCAGTAGGCTATAAGTGGATCTATACGGTAAAACAGAATCCAGAAGGAAAGGTCAAGAGATATAAAGCAACACTTGTGGAAAGAGGATATAGTCAGACTTATGGCATTGATTATGATGAGACCATTGCACCAGCAAATTTTGGATGGCCCTTGCATCACCTTGATGTCAAAAATGCATTTTTGCATGGTGGCCTACATGAAAAGGTGTATATGAAAATGCCACCGGGATTTGTCGCACCATAAACTAAAGGAAAGGTATGCACGTTGAAGAAATCACTATATGGACTCAAACAATCCCCAAGGGCCTAGTTTGATAGGTTTAGAAAAGCTGTGTGTGGCATGGGATATGGTCAATGTAATGGAGATCATACACTATTTTACAAGCACTTCAAACAGAAAATCACCATTCTTGCAGTATATGTTGATGATATTATTATCATGGGATATGATGATGTGGAAATAGCAAAACTGAAAAAATGCCTGAGTCAAGCCTTTGAGCTGAAAGATCTAGGAAAACTAAAGTACTTTCTTGGAATAGAAGTTGCTAGATCTTCAAAAGGAATAGTACTTTCTCAAAGAAAGTATACCTTGGATCTCTTATATGATATGGGCATGCTAGGATGTCGAATAACTTCAACTTCTATTGACCAAAACAATCAAGTTACAACAGAGTCTAGTGAACCCATAAACAAGGAGAATTATCAAATACTTGTTCGAAGACTAATTTATTTATGCCACACAAGACCAGATATATCATATGAAGTGAGTGTAGTGATTCATTATATGCATGACCCCAGGGATGCACACTTGGAAGCAGCTCAAAGGATCTTGAGGTACCTAAATGGTACTCCAGGAAAAGGATTATGGTTCAAAAGTAATGGGCATATATATGTAGATGGATACTGTGATGCAGATTGGGCTAGCTATTTGGATGATCGAAGATCTACCTCAGGATATTGTGTTTTTGTTGGAGGAAATTTGGTTTCCTAGAGAAGCAAGAAACAATCTGTTGTCTCAAAATCAACAACTAAAGCAGAGTATAGAGTCATGTCGCAAGGGTTGAGTGAAATATTGTGGGTAAGAAACCTATTAAGTGAACTGAAATTGTTAAGGAAAGTAAGATTGAAGGTGTGGTGTGATAACATGTCTGCCATCAACATAGCAAATAATCATGTTCAGCATGATAGAACCAAACACGTGGAGATAGACAGATTCTTTATTAAAGAAAAGATTGATATTGGGATTATATCATTGGCTTATGTTAGATCCGGACAACAAGTGGCAGACTGTTTGACAAAAGGATTGGGTACAAAAGAGTGTAATCTTGAATGTGCAAAGATGGGGATGATTGATATTTATCACCCATCTTGAGGGGAAGTGTTGGATAACTGTTGGAGATATCTGCTGATACCTGGTAGGCCTTATTTATGTTCTATGTGGCCCATTTGGCCTAGCCTAGTATCTATCCTATATAAGGTGCTTCTCTCTTGTTCTCTGTGACCTTATACCAGAAGGGAGTTCCTCCCAGCCGCCAGAGAATATAAGGTAGAAAGGTTAGGTTCTCAACTTTGCCCTCAATGTTGAATCTGTTATGCATCCTTTACCCTAGAAAACCGAATAATTTTACCGAAGTTAAGCCTAAAAAGTTCGAGTTGTCCCTTATGAAGATCATTGAACAACTGTAACAGATTTGGTTTGATAATATCTCAAAAGGTTTGATAAAACTCCGCTGGGAATCCATCCAGACCAGGGGCTTTATTATGCTCCATTTCAAAGATTGTGTTTCTTACTTCCTCTTCTGTGAAGGCAGCAGGCAAGAAAACATTCTCTTTATTGGATACTGCAGGAATATCTCCCGTTTGTGATTCATCCAGAGAAATAGTTGCTTGTTCTGGTGGTCCAAACAGGGTCTTATAATGTTTTGTTATTTACCTTTTCAGGTCATTTTGGCCCTCAATTGTACCCTCATCTTGATGAAGCATATGAAATTATTTTTATGATGGCCATTAGCCACCATATGAAAGTATCTTGTGTTTTTTGAAACCCTTCTTGTTAGTTTAAGTTAACTACATGCAAGAAGTTCAAGATTTTTCAAGAGTGTTTGCAAATTGGTAAAAAATAATTGCATGCTACTTCTTCTGCATTCTAAATATTTATGTCTATATTTGTGGGTGTGGTAAACCCACTATTGCACATGGTACTAAATAAATCATAAAGTAACTACAAAATGCTACTACTAGGGTCTTACCAAATTATGTCAATTGAAGGATGGATTGTTGTGATTATGAAATGTAGAAGACTAAAACTTCATTTTACATCGCTGTGGTTTGAAATATCATTCTGTAAAAAATTAAAATGTCATTGCAATGAAACGCAAAGACTTCTTTGTGTTTTATCAAAAATAAAAAAATAAAAACTGATAGCTAAAGTGTCCTATTCGGGGCTTTTAAGTTTCCACCCTACGCTTATCTGTCATTGCATGGTTTTATTGTTCATCTTTACTTATGATAAACAAATACTAGAATTTCTTGTTGTCATTAACTCTCGTACTTGCACCAATGATGCTGCAAATGAAGTCATGTTCTATTTTTCATTCACTATTGTGCAATTATATGTCTAACCTGCTGATTTCTTTATTATATTGTACATGTATGGAGGAAAAAACCAAAGGGCACTTGTGAATTCTTACAAAAAATGGTTATTCCACAAATATTAAAATGGTTGATGCGAAACAATACCTCCCATCTTTGTTTGCCATCATTGAAATCCATGCACCTGTCTTTTTTTTGTTTATTTTTTGTCTGAGGGGAATGCACCTATGTTATTGACTATACTTACCCATTATTGGTTGCTCAAATGTATTTCTGAAATGTTCAGCTATATGACCTGGGTCGTTGGGCCAAGATCTGGGCTGCGAGGCTGATCTGGCCAGATGGGTCCAGCCACAGACGGGGTGGAGGGATATGGCGGTTCCTCGGATTGCCGGTACCGGTAGCCTTGTGCTTGGACCGCCTCTTTCCTCTCTTGTCACTCCGGCATGGAGGTGACTGACGGCGTGGGGGCCTGCTAGTCTCGCAAATAACGGCGGCGGTCCTAGGATTCCTTATATCACCAAGATGATGATCTGCCGATGCTTGTCCCCATCGATCTGGCGGAAGTGGCGTGTTCCAAAAGGCTCTGTCGGCGAACTCTCATGGACGAATAATGCCTGGAGATTGCTGGATTGGAGGGATTCGGTCGTACGCACCCATGTTTTACTCTGACTGTTTGGTCTTAGAGGGAGCGCTTCGAAGCTCTCTTGGCTATTAATATCATTGGGGCATGTTCTCATTCCATGGTGCTGAGGGAGAATATTATGGAGGCCGAGATCTGAGGACTGATAATGGTAGTTTGAGTCTGGGTGGTGATGAAGAATTGACTTGGTGACTCATGACTTGGTGTAGTGGCATGCAAGTGGGGCGACTGCACAGGAGAGGTTCACATCCTACCTTTTAGGGTGAAAACCCAGGATCTGATCTTAATTGGTTGTGCCTGATAATGACCTTGTTGAAGGTATTGTTTTGAGAGCGTGTACTTTCTTCAGGGTAAAAACCTAAGATCTATGATCGGACGATGACGGTGTTTATGCACCATTTCCTTCTTGGAGGCATCGCTTTTGGAGAAGCTAGACTTCTGGTGTTGTCTTGGTGGTGATAGTATCGCTATTTCAACGAATGGGTCACTGTAGCGGGATTTTTCTTTTTTTGTAATTCTACTTTTTTTTGTTGGTTGTGTGCATCCGTATGGCCGCTAGGACAATGTGTTGTTGCAGAGGCTGGATCTAATTGATATCTTCTGATATTAATATATGCTCCTTCCTAAAAAAAGAAATGCACATGGCACGGATGCCCTACTTGCGTAGCACAATATATATATATATAGGCAACATATCCTATGCATCCGGCTTCTTCCGTGTATCCGTGCATCCAGCTGACCTCGTCCCTTTGATCTAAATCGCACGCTCGGCGTCACAACCATGTTCAATTTACAATTAGACGCCCGCCTATACACAAAGTAACTAACCTATTTACACTAACCACCCCGCCAAGCGTTGAGACGGTGACGATGCAATGTGACGGCCGGCGATGACCACATAACACGACGGCAAGCCAGAACATCAGATCATATTTTGTGACGGCCAGCGGTGACCACACAACGCACGTCTTGCAGCGACAGCGGCGGAGAAGCGGTGACCACGTAACGCGGCAACAAGCCGAAACACCAGATCGTACGCGCATTTACTCGTATTGATCAGCTGCAGGCATCAGTTGATGTTCCATGCATGATACGAGCCTTTCTGGCCATTGATGGACGCCACCGGCCATGCATTTTGCGGTTGTTGCCGTTGTTGCCGATTACCGCGTTGGGAGATTGTCGCCGCCCGTTCGTCCTGGGCTGTCGATAGCTGTGTTGGTATCATCGCTGATTTTCCATGGTGGTCTGCTCTAGTATAGAATCGATCTGGTGTTTTTATGGAGAATCGATCTGATCGACTAGTATGGAACTGATCTGTTCCGTGGAACAAACGAGCATAAATGCTTGGAGGGGGTTATCGCAAAGATTATAGTGACTTCGTGTCCAGGAGGGCGTCTAATTATAAATTAGAAATGGCTGCGACAAAGAGCGTGCGATTTAGATCGAAGGGACCAGGGCAGCTAGATGCACGGATACATGGAAGAAGCCGGATGCATAGGATATGTTTCCATATAGGCAGGGGCCACCCCACTAAGCTACCCGCAACGAAGTTGGACGGCTCCGAGACGGACCCATGGTTTGTGACAATGGCTCTAAACGACTGGAAACCCAAAAATGTGACTAGGCTTGTCGATACCGCGAAAACATTCCACGTTCCAAAATAGTACAGATGCTCCACGCACAATCATAAATAAAGAAGTAAAACATGGCATAAGTACATGATAGTAATAAAGCCCCAAACTACTTTGTGGCCCTAAGAAATAAAGAAATGAATCAAGCTCTGGCTAAGGGGGATTCATAGAGTCTCCCGTATATGGATAGTGCGAATAATCAAGGAACAGGTATCAAGTACTCAGGACCTACGGGACACGAGTGGACATGAAAAACCAAATAGCATATATTACCCACCGGTGCCTCTTTCATTAGTTATCCCAGCAATTTAATAGTTGTATATAAAGTCATGATCCTCTCCACCATAAAGCATCTCCACCATTTGTCATGTGCCAACTTGCCGTCAACGGTGGAACGACAACGACACGAAGCAACACATAAGCAAGCAACTACGACTCGCAAGGCCGACTATCTATCAAACAACAGGCAATAGGATGTGTCCATGGCAATATAAAGGCTGCACGGAATATATCTGGTACGGAACACTAAAGCATCGCGGCACGGATAGCAATAGATCAACAGGAGGAAATAAAGACTATAAATGCAAAATAGGTAGAAAGGGGGAGAATGCTCGCCTGGGAACACTACCAAAAATACACCGGAGAACTTCTCGATACTCGCATCCACTCAACGGCCTAATCCGTGAAGAAGCAAAGCACTAAAAAAACATCAGATGCACTATTTAATACTACGGTAGAAGATCCGGCATGATTATGATACGATGCATGGCATGGCAAGATGCGGTGCAATTAGGCAATATTAAGCGGAACCGGGGTCCCGACAATTAATTAGATGGTTTATGTTGTTTAGATACCCCACAATTTAAATGTTATATTGAAAAGGCAAAACATGGCATCAGTTCGCTACACAAATTTAAATAAAGATAATATGAGACTAGAAAAGCCCGCATATGGTCTCCATATTTAATTTAGGTGAATTATCTAACTATCCCTAAACAACCACAGCATGTATGCAAGCATGTTAAATTCATATGCAACAAATGATAATATCATATTATCAAGATAGGGATCTCGGGTAGGGGTCACACATTGGCGTTTGGCGATCTTGGTTCGATGTGGTTCAGGTTCGGTCTCACCGGGATCGGTCTTCGGATCATCGGGTCCAGGGTCTTCGGGTTCTCAGCCATCAAATCCGTTATGGAGATCATGGCGTCCGTCTCGTCTTTGGGGTCGAACTTGTTCAATTTCCGGGTCTTCGGAAGATCTTGTTGTCCCTATCGTCGGGAAGATCTTGACGGAGGCACGGGTAAGTGAATTCTTGGACTTGGACACGGATGCTTCAGACTGTCGGAACAATTGCATCAACACCATCTTGGTACCATTGTGGAGCCACTACACCATCACCAAAACGATTTCCTCCACAACATTACCACAACGGCCTCATGTTAGCAATACATGATCAGGTACCAACAAAACCGACGAGGCTAGCTGCGGAACCTTGGCTAGGATGGGGACGCGCTGGCACGAGCGTTAAAGAGGACGAGGACCAGAGGCGGCCTGGGGAGACGATCTCGGGGCGGCGCCGCTGCTTGGGCGACGGACGACAGGGGCAGAGGTGAGGCGAGCAACGACGGTGGTGGCGGCGTGCTTCTGCAGAGGAGGTCGGTGAGGAGGTGACAAGGAAGGCGCTTTGTAACACCCTCAAATCGTCCCTATGCAAATTTTAACGCTTCCCGCCAAACCCGCATAGAAACGATTCAAGGACGCCCACTAGGCACTTGCGTGCGGGTGGAGAACGAAGTAATACCGTTACACATTACTCCACGATGGAACCCACCGAACATATATATACAACAATGACTCCATGAGTCAAGAATACAAATACAATACAAAGATCCAAATCACCTTGAAAACGATACAATATCCGAGTACGGATAAGATGTAAATGAGGCTAAGAGCCCTGAAGAATAACCAATGGCATCCATAATCCTGCCCAGGCCAAGCCAGAAGGGTAACCCTGCTAACGACGTCGAACTCAAACCTGCTAAAACAAAAGGGGTGCCGACAAAGGGCAAAGGAAAAAGAGGAGAAGTCAGTACTGAGGCCAGTACACGGCGAGGCTAGAATTCGGCGGCTCTCGCCTACATAGGTATGGTGGACTGAAGCGGCAACGCAGTAGCACTAAATAATCTATAGAGACTCAGTAAAACTGGCGGCTATCTGAGAGGGATAAGAAAGACCTATTCGGATCCAACCTGATACTAACACCAAACAAACCTATCTTGGCATTTCCCCCTCGAGACCAAACGAGGAAGTCAAACTGAGGAACTCACACAGTTGGCAGTTTTATTCATTCCATTATAGTTGCAGCACTTATTAGTCAGATATAGCTAACACGAGTCATCCTGATAGCATAAGTAGTGGGCAGTTTTAGTTAACCATTCAGTTGTAGTTGCAGTACTTACTAGTCAGATACCATTAGCATGTGACATCCCAAACCCAGCAGTTGTTGGCACTTTTATCTCATTATATTGGAGTTGCGATACTTACTAGGCAGGTATAATATGACATGATACACCCCAGTTCCACTGGTTGTTGGCACTTTTATTATCCATTCTATTATAGTGAAGCTGATTACTAGTCACATATTAAGTCAAATTTATAGCACTACTTTAGTTATGCTTGTCTATGATCGAGATACCGTGCTCCAAGTCGTCCATAACCGCTGACACGGCTTTCAGAAAGATTTACCCTGCAGGGGTGCACAAAAAGCAACACACACACGATCAACCTCGGAAAAACCAAATCAAAACCCAACGAGGCTTTCATGACAAAGCAATCACATGATTCATAAAATATTTCAGAGGGCCACCCCACTAAGCTACCCGCAACGAAGTTGGCCGGCTCCGAGACAGACCCAGGATTTGTGACAATGGCTGTAAACGACTGGGAACCCGAAAGTGTGACTGGGATTGTCGATACCGCGAAAACATTCCATGTTCCAAAACAGTATAGGTGCTCCACGCACAATCGTAAATAAAACAGTAAAGCAAGGCATAGGTATAGGATAGTAATAAAGCCCCAAACTACTTTGTGGCCCCAAGAAATAAGAAATGAATAAAGCTCTGGCTAAGGGGGATCCATAGGGTCTCCCGGATATAGATAGTGCGAATAATCAAGGAACAGGTATCAAGTACTCGGGGCCTACAGGACACAAGTGGACATGAAAAACCAAATAGCTTATATTTCCCACCGGTGCCTCTTTCATTAGTTATCCCAGCAATTTAATAGTTGTATTTAAAGTCATGATCATCTCCACCAATAAGCATCTCCAAGCATGTGCCAACCTTTCATCAACAGTGGAACGACAACGACACGAAGCAGCACCTGAGCAAGCAACTACGACTCGCAAGGCCGACTATCTATCAAGCAACAGGCAATAGGATGTGTCCAAGGCAATATAGGGGCTGCAAGGAATATAAATGGTGCACGAAAACTAAAGCATCGCGGCACGGATAGCAATAGATCAACAGGAGGAAGTAAAGACTATAAATGCCAAATAGGTAGAAAGAGGGAAATGCTCGCCTGGGAAACATAGCCGAAGATTCATTATCCGAAGGACTTATCGATACTCGCATCAACTCAACGGCCTAATCCGCGAAGAACCAAAGCACTAAAAGAAACACGAATGCGCTATTTAATACTACGACAGAAGATCCGTCATGATCTTCTTCATGGATCCGATGTTCGAGACCCCGAACCAAGATCCGAAGACCGATCCCGGCGCCCGAACCCCTCCGAAACCAAGACCTTCGCTCCTAATGTGATCCCCTATTCGAGACCCTATTTTATAATATGATATCCATTTTGTTGCATTCAAATTGTTCATGATTGCATACATCTTTGTATGGTTTAGGGGCATTATGTCGATTCACCTAATAATTAAATATGGAGACCATATGTGGGCGAATCTAGTCTTATATTGGCTCCATTTAAATTGGTGTAGCGAACCGATGATATATATATATATATATATATATATATATATAAACCCTATTTAGTACCCACATATATAAATTTATGTTTTGTACCAATAATTATGTTTATGTTCATCAGAAACGTAAAAAAATCGACATAAAAATATGATTTATGAGTCATTATAGTGTAAAAACATAGAAAATGCACATTTTATGTCGTATTTTTATACAGCATGTAAACGAATTTTTTTACGACATGTCTAAATTTTCTTATGTTGTTCTCGACTTCTGAGGTACGAGAAAATTTACGTGATATAAAAATTTTATACGGTTTGTAATATAGAGGGTGGGTGTAGAATAACTATTCTACACCCTAGGGGTCAAATAGCGCCACTATATATATATATATATATATATATATATATATAGGAAAAATACCTCTTACTCCCGGGTGTAACTACACCTACGTCTCATATACTGCCTTACGGAAGTATTTGTAATACTTTATCTGTTTGAGTATGTTCATATACTATATCTAAGATACTTCTAAACAAGTTAGGTGAAAAAATTGCAAATACACCCATAGTTTGCACTATAGATGTAAAATACCGTCATATTTGTATGTACAAAAGGAGTATGTGAATAAAAATTACATACTACCAAAAAAGTAGTATATATACTGCCCAAATATTCTTATATACTTCATACTACGCGTACATACCTTTCGGTATGGTAGATACTGCCTATATAGTGTGAAACACGTGTGGGTGTAACTACACCCGGGTGTAGAATGAATATGTCCTATATATATATATTAGTGTAACTACACCCGGCAGTGCTTAGGACCGTTGGATATAGAGATCACATGCAGATGCTCCTTTAGATGTTAGTGGCTGGCTCTTGGAATGTCAAAACGGTGTATAACGGTGTGTGTTCCATTCCGTTATGTGCATGCATGCAATGGCTATTGTTTTGGACAAACCCTAATTTTTTAGCGCGCTGTTTGGGTAAGAAAATTTTAGCAGCTCAAATGGGAAGGTAGTGAGAACAAGGCTTACAAGAATTTTGCATGCAAATGCTTCATGCTAACTGCTTGTGCTAGTATGCAAACCCTAACTATCCGGCGGTAGAGTGGTGTCTTATTTTGACAAACCCTAACTTTTTAGCACGTTGTTTTGCTATGAAATTTTTAGCATCTAAAATGGAAAGCTAGTGAGAATAAGGTTTATAAGAGTTTTGCATGCAAATGCTTCATACTAAGTTCTTGTGCTAGTATGCAAACCCTAACTTTTTTAGCGCGCTGTTTGGCTAAGAAAATTTTAGCAGCTAAAACGGAAAGGTAGTGAGAACAAGGCTTATAAGAGTTTTGCATGCAAATGCTTCATGCTAAGTGTTTGTGCTAGTATGCAAACCCTAACTATCCGGCGGTAGAGTATAGTGTCTTATTTGGGCAAACCCTAACTTTTTAGCGCGCTGTTTGGCTATGAAATTTTTAGCATCTAAAATGGAAAAGTAGTGAGAACAAGGCTTAATTCGGTTAGGGTTTTGTGCATGGAAAACATTAGGGTTTGCACGCCATGGTACTAACGGCGTTAGTAACCTTATATTGGGATCAAGCCTTTTGGGTATGGAAATATGTGCTCTCTATATCAAAAGTGGAGAGAATCAACGGTGGATAGCCTATGCGCAGCTACGCCTGCGTGTAGCTGGCTACATATATATATATATATATATATATATATATATATATATATATATATATATATATATAGAAACCCTATTCAGCATCCAGGGTGCAGAATAGTTATTTTACACCCCACATATTTTTATGTTCTAACATTCAGAAATTTATGTTTTGTATGCTAATAATTATGTTCATATTTATTAGAAATGCAAAAAAATCGACATAAAAATACAATTTTTGAGTCATTATAGTGTAAAATATATAGAAAATATGCATTTTACGTCGTATTTTTATACGGTATGTAAACAAATTTTTTTACGACATGTCTAAATTTTCTTATGTTCTTCTTGACTTCTGAGGTAAGAAAAAATTTACGTGACATAAAAATCATGTACGGTTTAAAAGATAGAGGGTGGATGAAGAATAACTATTCTACACCCTACATAGTCTATCATGGCAGAGCATGGCACACCAAGCTTATTTTGCATAATACCGAGTCCACCACAATTTAGTCGAATACTAGTAACATACATATGTGCATGCCATGTGGGTTTATGCCTAAGAAAGTACAACTTTGATAGCCTACCAAGCGCGCTCCACGAATACTTAAATTTGGCATTGAACCCTGATTAATCTTAACCAAACTGGTGGTGTAAGATGACAAGCGCAGGATTGGAATGACATGTGTCCTCTTCAATCATACATGATTAGAAAAAAAACTACATGATTTTGGATCCATAAGTGTTTGATTGCACAGGAAAATTAAAGAAATTGTAAAAAGAGATTTTAGTGGAGGAAATGTTTTCCCCGAAACAGAGTGCAAAGGAACCTTCTGTAAAAATTCCAAAAGAATTATAATATGTACTGTGAATTAAACGACCTTTGTAGGAAAAAAACTAAGGATCTAAATCTTTCAAAAATCCTACCTAATTCTTTTAAAGCAATGTACTAGGCTCAAAGTGAGGACCCTAATTTATCAACCCCACGGTTCTGACCAATGCGCTGGCCAAGGTAACAAAAAAGATCCACCTTATGAACAAACCGTCCAAAATGTCCCCATCTTGATCGTACAGTTGATGTGTTATCCATTCATCTCTTGCAATCCTCCCAAGATCTCTTTTGATCAAAAGATGGACAACAGTTTCCTCTCTCAACGTATGGTGATATCAGACTATGGGGTGTAAAGCGGCGATAGTAGGATCATCCATGCAGAATTTGGAGGAACATATAAAGGACTAGACAGAGAAGATAGACAGCTACAGACGGTGTCATTTCGACTCCTACGTTCACGGCTACGTGGAAAGCTGTCTAGTCATTTATATAGGCCATTCGACAGTGGAAACAACCGCATGAACCCTAGGTGACATGGATGCGTCTAGACAGAGAGAAACACTAACATGCATTCCTGCCATCACGCTGAGTACGGAGTACCGATGTCCGATGATGTCCATTTCCGCATGCAGCAATTCACTATTCCGCTTTTGTTTCTTTGAGTTATCGTCATGTCTTTGAGAAAGTGAGATGCCGGTCCGGTGCGGTGCATCACAACTTGGCAACAACAAACGGCTCCGATCCACTGGGCCGGCCGGCCGTAGCATGATCCTTTCCTCGCCGTCCGTCCACGTCCATGTCCAGGTACCCTGTTTTATTTCCCCTCCGACCCGGCCATCTTGTCTAGGAAGAAGAGAAACAAGACACACGAAATTTCTTGGCGAGTGGGAGTAGCAGACGAACAGTAGGTTGCACCGAGATGAAGATGGTGGCGGTTGTTGGCGATAAGCCATCGCCCGATGCCCTCCCTTTTGGTGCATAGCGTAGCTTTCGTATATTCTAGCCATCATTTTTTTTGCTTTGCGGTTTGGAGTGGGCATGCATGTTTTTTTTACCGCTAGCAATTTTACCACCGGTACCAGCGCCCGCGGATACCATATCCGTATGGATGGTATGCGCATACTTTTATATCCATGGATAATACCCATAATCTAACAAAGTTAAGTCATGGGTACGGGCACAGGACGTACCCTGGATATATCATATCCTACCCATTTAAATTGACATAGTAAAACTACCTGTAGAATTTCAACCTATGTGCTGAGCAATCTAGGAAAGAGTATGATATTGCGACTTCTAAACTTCGATAATTTTCATGTAATTGTCTACCTATTATTGAGTAGAGATAGTTATTTTTTGTCAAATATGCTATTGGTAAACATAAAATTATAAATAATTTGTGTACTATTGGATTTACCCGCCGGTATCCGCCGGGTATAAGCATGGCTAAAGTTTTATACCCGCAGGTACATGTATGGCTAAAATTTTCTAACCATTGACTAAACGGACCGGACATGTGATTGATATTGCTCAGCCCATTGCCATCCTAAATAGTAAGACAGTATGACACAGTAAGACGCCAGCTGCCAAAGTCGACTGGTAGGGATGAGTCGGACGGGCCGTGGTACTTGCTAATTAATCTCGTCCCAAAATGGAGTAAGTAGTGTAGTATAGTTTTGTTTAGATTAGAATGGTCTCTTCGTCCTAAATAGTGGATAGAACGAATGAATGATGCATGCTTCAACACGTGTTCTGTTCTAGCAGCGTCTGCTCCACATTTCATTGGAATGGAGTATTTTCCATAGGCGTAATTAGATTAGATTAGATTAGATGTTTTGTCTATTGTCTAACAAGTTGATTAGTATTGCGTTGGAAGAAGTGGAAGAAGCTATTCAAACAAGTTATACTATATCTTAGTGTTAGAATTATGACAAGCAAATAACGAAGAACAAAAAAAACGCAGCAAGGGAATTTTCACTATATCGTGAAGAAAAACACGGGCACCAGCAAGCAAAACTTTACTATATCGAAGAGTGTTTACATGAGATTTTCACAGATGCACCTTATCCTGACTCGGCGGCTTACAAGATGTATATATAACGGTGAAACTTAGGTCATCAACGATCCGTACGGGGCTCGCTCCGCTTCGTCAGAAGTTAGCCTTCTTAATTAAATTTGGATCATACTTCAACACTTAGGTTCAATGATTAGAGCATTTACTTGTGAATCCAAGGCCAGATACTTGCTAGCATGTTCTTGGGCTGTGACCACCAGCACAAGAAGTACCGTTTTCTTGTGAAGAATGTTAGATTGTATATATTATATTTACAGTAGGACTGTATTGTAATCGTACCGGCCTCGGCCCCCGCCCTCCCCGATGGGACCAACGGCTCTCCGGCCGCCGCCGCCCTCGTCCCCGCCGACGGCGCACCTCGACATGTCGGCCCCGTCGTCCTCTCCTTCACCACTGGGAACTACACCAAGTGGTGCATCTATATGCGCGCTTCCCTCGGCCGCTCCGGCTACCTCGGCCGCGTCGACGACACCACGCCTGCTGCTCCCACCGATGACGCCTGGAGCACCGCCGACTACACCGTCCTCAACCACCTCCACGCTACTATTGACGAGGACGTCGCGGACATGATCCTCGCGGGGAATCAGACCGCGCGTCAGCTGTGGCTGGCGGCTCGCGATCTCTTCACCACGAACAAGGCAAACAAAGCCATCTACCTCGACAATGACTTTCGCCAGCTCTTGCAAGGGGGTCTCTCCATCCACAAGTACTGTTGCCGTCAGAAGCACCTCGCCGATGCGCTAGCCGACAACGACTCCCCCTTGAACGACCGCGCCCTCATCCTCAACACCCTGTGTGGTCTCGGTCCCCACTTTGCCTCCGCCGCCACGGTCATCTCCATGTCCGACTGCTGCCCACCTGCCTCTACACTCGGGCGATGCTCCTGATGGAGGAGATGCAGCAGGCCAACGTGGCGGCCAACTCTGCCTCCACCGCCCTAGTCGCTCAGGCCCGCGCTCCAGCCCCTCCTTGCCTCGGCCCTGGCTGCCATGGCGACGGCCCTACCCCTGGCGTGGCTCCCGGGAAGGGCAAGGCAGCGACCAAGCCGAAGGGGCGCAACGGCGGCCACCAAGGTGGGGGTTCTGTTGGGTTCGCAGCATAGAAAACAAAAAATTTCCTACGATAGGAACTATTATACGCCAAGATCTATCTATTAGATACAAGCAACGGGTGGATATACATCAATAGAGAACATACCCTCGAAGACAACAAAACTTTGTTAACGAGATGGAACTCGTGGATGATGTAGTCGTACACTTGCCGATCTCAAGATCGTGATGAAGTCCAGCAGCTCCAGCAGATCCAGCTCCATCAGATCCAGCTCAGATGAAGTCCAGTACCACAGAAAAAAGCATCCGTGATCGCACACACGTCTGATACCCCGACAACCTCCGTCCCTCGCTCCAGCAAAGCAGCGGAAGCAGCAACTCCTTTCCAGATAAACCCACCGGGACATGTATCTCGCTAATCCGAGACCATGGGGAATAACTAGAGGGGGAGAGAGATCCTTCACGAGGAGATGTGTTTTGTGAGGAGGAGAGGGGGGCCTTTTATAGGGAAGAGGGGGCAACCAAGGGCCATGGCATGGCAGCCATGGTAGTGCCCCCACGTCTTCCATCATTCATGTAGTGGATGCTCCACTCACATAAATATGCATCCACTCACACTTCCACTCACATGCATTAAATTTTCACCAAATTTAATGCAAGCTCTCATTAAATAAAACTATTTTATTTATTTTATTCAGAATTTTGTTAATTACTTTAATTAACAAACATTCACATAAAACCCCCTGCAACATTTCAATATCACATGTAGAACTAGTTTCTGCAATTTCACCCAAAACAATTTCGGTTTCTATTGAAATGATTCCAGCGCTTTCTTAAATCTTTATCTGAAACATATTTGCTCAAAATGGTGTCGGTATCCCTTAAGTGTGTCACCCTATGGTTCGCGAATAATGCAGACATGATCGAGACCCCTCTTCGATCAATAATCAGCAACGGGACCTAGAGATCCATACTGACTCCCACATATTCAACGATGACTCTTGTGATCGTGTGAACCTTTAACATTGTAACTGAATCCCTTTGTCTCGTGATATATTACATGTCCGAGATTCAATCATCGGTATCCAAATACCTAGTTTTATCTTGTTACCAACATGCACTCTTTTCTCGTTCTCGTGATATAACATTCTAGTGATCACATCATTTGCTTGCAAGCTATTTCAATGTGATATCACCGAGAGGGCCCCGAGTATATCTATCCGTCATCGGGATTGACAAATCCCACTCTTGATCCATGAGCCTCTACATAACACCTTCGTAGTACTGAATCCACCTTTATAGTCACCCTGTTACGGTGTGACATTTGATGTTATCAAGATACTCTTCCGATGTTAGTGATTAACATGATCTCATGGTCTAAGGACTCGGATTACTTCGTATGATTTTATAGCAATATAAACATAAGACTTTGATCGTAATGCTATACTTCGGATGAATGTTCATCACATCATTTCACCAATGTTGTGACCTTGTTATTAACAACATCAAATGTCCATGATCAAGAAACCTTGATCATCTTGTTAATCAACGAGCTAGTTTATATGAGAGACATTACTAGGAACTTTGTATTTTGTTTATTAAACTCACATGTATTAATGTTTCTAATTAATACAATTATAGCATGAAAAATAAACATTTATCATAAACATGTAATAAGATAATAACCATTTTATTATTGCCTCCCGGGCATATTCCCTTCAGTCTCCCACTTGCACTAGAGTCAATAATCTAGTTTGTAAACTTGTATATATAACACCTAGGTGTTGAATATACGCGCCTGCTAGTGGTTAACATAATCTCTGGATCTGGCACTTTCAGGTCCGTGTGTATTTGCATGTCTTTGCATCTCTACGCATCACTCATTCTCTAATGAGATGGCATTGTATAAATTTAGTCCTTCAGTGAGACCTTTAGTTCCTTTGGGTTAAAACATGTCGATAGTATTATCGTACAATATATCTTCATAGTATTAGCCTGCTGTGAACCACGCCCAGTTTGATAACAAACTACTTGACACAAATGCCCTTCTTTGCTGCTACTATGGGAATCATATACTTAGCCTTTTGTTGTAGTATCCATCACAATGTCTTAACTTTAGAACCCATCCAAATCCATCATGGAATTTGCTTTCCATAATATTGTGCCACCCATAGTTTAAATTGAGATAAATTCAGTTTGAATCTTGTGATAAACTAGTATCAATGTAACATATTACAATGAACTAGTATTCACTATTTGTCACTTATACATGATATATTCTTAGTTCTTGCAAAGCTCATAAGAATATATTTACTATCGTCCAATGATCATCTTATGAATCATTCTGGTATATGCTCATAACATTTCGAGCATTGGACATATCTGGATATGTACATATCATGGTATTATTGATCAAAATCTTCATGCGATTTTACTCACCAAGTGTTGAAATACTTGAATCTTGATACAATCCTTTCCATGCAGCAAGAATCTTTCTTGTTTCTTTCCATATTGAACCCTTTTCAATATCTCATATATGTATGTCTGGCACAACTATATTAGCGCCTCAATCTATCCATATAGACATTGATGTTGAATATTCCAGTTTTGCCCAAGTCTTTCATCAATATGAATTTTTTTAATCCGTGTCAATAAAAGATACATCATTTCCAATCAACAACATATACTCTGCATAATGTATTGGAAATGTGTCTCACCGCTCCCACTTAATTTCTTGCAAATGCAAGCATCTTCATCATTTCCGATGAATTTAAACTCCTTTAACATTTTCATCACGCTGAAGATTCCAACTCCGCTATGCTCACTTTAACTATTGAAGTTTGCATGCCCTTTTAGCACCCTTTGAATTAACAAAACCCTTCGGACCATGTCATGTACACGTCCTAGGTAACCATTCTATTAGAAGAACATTGTTTTGTTTGTTCAACTACCATACACCAAATTATATGTAGTGGTTGCTAGATTAATCGGTCAAGACTAAATATCACTATGAAAGATCAAATCTTGTCATAGTCAACTCCTTGAACATTGTCGTAAATTCCTTTTCGACATGTGTCAACACCCGTATTTTTAATCCCAGATATCTGTTATGCCATACCTCGCAATCCCAGGATTACCATTTTTGTGAGACATAATAGAATTGGTACCACAGTACATCATCCATTACAAACCA
Organism: Avena insularis; assembly: GCA_023614405.1. Lineage (NCBI taxonomy): Eukaryota > Viridiplantae > Streptophyta > Magnoliopsida > Poales > Poaceae > Avena > Avena insularis. The sequence goes on from CM042684.1 coordinate 300,193,476, forward strand.
TAATAAAGGTCTTACAAATAAAGGATCTCATGATCTAGTCTTAATACAATCAAAGCAGCGGAAAATAAACGTAGTAGGGGCTCCATCTTCAGGGTCACAGGCAATGCTGACGATGGGAGATGATCCTAGTTGTTGTAGACCTCCTGTTGTCAATCATCCTGGTAGTCCTCCTCATAGTCTGGACACGGGAATAGCCAGAGACAAAGCCATGAGTACTCTTTAAGTACTCGCAAACTATCACTAACAACTAAGGTAGTTCTAATAGGAACCTTAAGCTCTAGGTTTATTTGCAAAAAGCCAGGTTTATCTCATACTGAGTTTAGAAGTAAAGAAAACTAAGTTAATGTTCTAAAGCACTTAAGTGGGAACCTAGTTTTAATGTTCACAACCCTGTTGTGGTCAAGTCAAAGTCATAGTTCAATTCACAAGTCATTTTGAAAACATCTGACGACAGAACAGTATGGCCACTCCAACTATCCATGACCGCAGATGTGGCTATTCGAATAGTTTGACACTCTGCAGAGGTGGTACACTTTCACCACAAAATTTGATACATCCATCAGGGATAACCCTGAATCATCATACTTAGTGTGCGGACAATCAATCCTAACCTTTCAATTACACACTCTAGTATAGGCACCTCCCCTATGAGCTTGGCCTCCCAGCCATGGCCACCTGCCATCCTGGGCACTGCATAGGTGGACATTCACACTCACGAGATAGCCTCAGCTCAACCTCTTTCTGCAAGGGAACCCATACTAAGGCATATAAACTTCCAGTTAAGCCCTACCCAATTCAGGTATTTTGGTTGTACGGTAAAATTGGAATGGTATCGCATCTGAACCCAACCATCAGTTTTTATAAAGGGCTAAGGCTCATGCCTCAACATTTCCATCATCAAATCCTTTTGTGTTTCTCAACACATGTCAAAACATTTCAATAGAATGAATCCTCATTCCAAGGTTTTCATAATCATTTTCACCAAGTATTCCCATCTAAAGTGATCAACTTTTATGCTTAGCACTAGCCACTAAAGCTGAGAGTATTCACTAATGAGGGGTGCTAATCAAGTGTAACTATCCAACTCTAGTGTTATGCCTTTTGATGACATCTAAGTATAACTAGTTAAGCCTAGTTTTATACTCTTTATGGTATCTATACTATTGTTCCAATACTCACAAAGCACTAACTAAAAGTAAAGAACTTTGGTAAAGGTAAAAGAATAAAGCTTGCAAGTAAAACTTATGATTGGTATAATCAAAGTTGCATAACCAAGCATGCCTAAGGCATCTTGCATAGGTTATTTTGCAAGGATTAACTTGCATAGTTCTAGCTTGCCTTGAGTAGCGCAGTGGTTGAAGTTTTCTTCTTCTTCTTCTTCTTGGTAGTACTCCTCCTCCTTGTATCCTGGGTCGGTACTATCGTCTATAAATGAATACGAGGTACACAATCACCAAACAATACTTAACTATGTCTATTTAGCATACTATGGCTCACACTTGATAATCTAGCATCATCACAAATATCACATGAAATAAAGACTTAATCTTGTTTATCTTATTTTAGAAAAGTAATTTCTACTCATTGAAAGATTTAATATTCTCCAATTAAAATATGGGATCTTGTGGACACATGTCATCACCACATATTCTAATACATGGGAATGTGATTTAAAGTGGTGGTCATATTTTTATAAAGTTTAAAATTATCATTTAATAGAATTAAAGTGACTAGAAATTCCTGTATAGCATTCTTTTAATACTAGTCCAATGTCACTGCATGTAATCCTAAATATTTTTACATATTCAGATAGATCTTGGCAACTATGATTTTTGAGAGTTAGAATCAACTCAAAAGCATTTATGGTTGATTTTTGATAAATGTTTGAATGTGGAAAACTCACATTTGCTAAACTTGGCATACAACTGATGTTCTCTAAGGGTTTCAAGGATGGTCCTCAGGTGTAGCTCATGGTCTTCTTCTGACTTGGAATAGATCATAATATCATTGATAAAAACAACAACAAACTTATCCAGGAAGTTCATAAAAATCTTATTCATGAGATTCATGAAATAAGAGGGGCATTGATTAATCCAAAAGACATGACCGTTTACTCATACAATCCATATCTGGTGGTAAAGGCAGTCTTTAGAATATCCATTGCACGAATCTTGAGTTGATGAAAACCAGTTCTAAGATAAATCTTAGAAAACACTCTAGCACCAGTCAACTGGTCAAACAGATCCTCTATCTATGGCAGTGGGTACTTGTTCTTGATGGTGACATCATTCAGCTTCCGATAATCCGTGCACAAATGGTTACCTCTATCTTTCTTATCCACAAATAATACAAGCGATCTCCATGGCGATGCGCTTGGTTGAATCAGACCTCTCTCCAACATAGCATCAAGTTGCTTCTTCAGCTCCACTAATTCTGATGGGTTCATACTATAAGGTCTCTGAGCTATAGGTCCAGTTCTAGGAATTAGTTCAATGATGAACTCGATATCCTGATCTGGGGGCATACCGGGCAATTCATCTGGGAACACGTCTGGGTATTCACAGACTACTCTGACTTGGTCTAGGGTTGGTTGGGCTAGACTCTTGTTGCATTTGAATTGGCAGGGCAAGGTCTCAGATACATGCTCTACTGATACTCCAGAGCTACTGGTCATGGTTATGGATTTCTTGGCACAGTCGATTAATATTTTATGTTTCGACATCCAATCCATTCCTAGTACTACTTCCAAACCTTTGGTTCCAAGTACTATTAGATTGGCATAAAAATCTATTCTATGGATTCTGATAGGTACAGCCTTGCAAATTTTTCTAGCTTTGGTGGTTGAACCAGGTATTTCGACTGTCATAACATGCTTCAATTTTGTTGGTTGAATCTTACTAGTGCATGCAAATTCTTCTGTAATAAACGAGTGCGATGCTCCAGAATCAAACAATACTCTTGCAAGTACTGAGTTGACAGAAAACATACCCAGCATGACATCTGGCACTTCCTGAGCTTCTTCGGCATTCATGTGGAACAGACGGCTGTTGCGATTGAGCGAATTCCCTGGGGCAAATCTCCTTCCAGGCTGAACACGACGTTGCTGCTGAGCGGGTGGTGGCTGCTGCAAGCTTCTTGGGGCACTCATTGGAGTAGTGACCCTTGACTCCACATTCAAAGCAAGTAATCTGGGACTTGTCTTTTCCTGCAACAGGCACATCATTGCTTCCAGTCCTTGGGGTAGTATTGTTGTTATTGTTGTTATTGGACTTGGGCGGTGCACGGTTGAAGTTATTGGAGTTGTCGGGGTTGTTGTTGTGGTTTCCTCCAGACTTCAGGTTTCCTCCGCCACGATTGGGATAGTTTGGACGGGACATAGGGGTCTGTTGTTTCTTGGGGCATATCCTGCAGACGGGTTGGGGCGATACTTCTGAGTATGGTGGGATCTAGTCTGGTGCATCATCCTGCACTTACGATTGTCATTGGCTTGGTTTATCTTCCCTTCCATCTAAATGGTAGAGTCTACTAGCTCTTCTAGATCTGCAAAACGGATGTTGGCTAACACAGTCTGCATCTCATCATGTAATCCATTCAGGAACCTTTCCTTCTTCTTTGCTTTGGTGTTAATCTCATCAGGGGCATATCTAGCTAGTGACAAAAATTCGTCACGGTACTCAACTACCATCATCCTTCCTTGCTTCAGTTCTCTAAACCCATCCCTCATCCTGGTGACCAAACCTTGGGGCACATGGTTCCAGCTGAACTTGATCTTGAATGCTTCCCAAGTCGTCATCTGACCTTCGTTCATGGTACTTGTGCTATTACACCAAGCTCTTGCATCTCCTGCCAGATAATGGGTGGCAAACAGTACTTTTTCATTGGCTTCAACTCCTGCGACCTCTAAGTTGTTCTCCATGGTTTGCAGCCAGTCATCAGCATCTAAGGGTTCCTCAGACTTACTAAAGATAGGTGGGTTGGTATACTGAAAGTTCTTGAGCTTGGATCCACGGTGATCCTGGTTTCCGTGACCTTGATTATTGTGGGCCATCTGAGCTATCTGTTGAAGATTGGCTAGGTTGGCTTGTCGTTCGGCTCTACTAGCTTCACGGTCAGAAACTAGCATTTGCAGAATCTGTAGCATCAGGTCCTGAGATGAACTGCTTCCTCCTGGATTTCCACGAGTCATCTAAAGATTGAGATAGATAATGAGATAAGAGGGAAATCTCTAGGGTTCATGGTTTTGTTTCAAAAGCTTTAAACTTTGAGTTTGACTCAGGTTTTTCAAACTAACGACTTCCTCTCATTCATTCATTCAAAGCACACCATACAAACACACACCACAACACAAATAGAAAACAGAGGGTTTTAAGAACCATTCCGTGAAACTACGATACAGTGGGACCGGTACAACTCATTCCTACGATAGTCCTGAAGTGCATATAATCATCATCAATGAAGTCGGAATCATCATCATCAGTGTGGAACTCCATGGCATCATCCTCCAGGTAGTCGTTGTCATCACTAAGGTAAGAGTAAAGATCTCCCTGGATATCTTCACCTTCCTCCTCCTTTGCTTCAAGCTGGATTTCCTGTTCACGGATGGTCTTCTCGAGAGTGGCCACCTTCTTGCGAAGATGATCGATGGTGCGATCCTTCTTGTCGCATTGACGACGAAGTGATTGGTGCTCCTTGGCGAGAATGGCGAGGGTCTGGTCCTTCTTGACTGCAATGGCATGGTTGTGGTTGGTGTAGGCACGAGCGTTATCCAACTCCTTCTGCCTATGATACAACATGAAGTCAAGATTATCCACCTGGTGCTTCAGCTCCGGGTATCCTGGCATCTCCAAGGGAATTCCCATAGAATCATGGCTTGCGTAGTGAGCAAAGCGAGTTCCCTGGATCTGGTTGATGTTTTTCCCACACAAACGGGCAAGAGCTTCATGCCTAGCCCTGGATAATCCATCTAGCTAGTTGTTTTCCCTCAAACTGAATTAGATCTTCTCCGAAGTGGGTGCTTCCATCTTGCCTCTGATATCTGCAACTATCATCCATTGTAGATCTCCTCCTATGTGATCGTTGAGTTGTGCCCTGAAGAATTCCGAGTGTGGGCGCTCAATATACTCTGATAGTGCATCTAGATCCCTCTCAAAGATCAGGTGGCCTCCGTTGCCTAGCTGGTAGAACTTGCAATACTCGTGACGAGGGTTTAACTCGTCAATGCCCATTGTTATGGACTTGGGTTTTGGAGAAGGAGGGAGCACTAGAGACATCTATCGGCTAGCAAACAAACACACAGGGGACAAAGGATTTACCCAGGATCAGGCCTCGTAGAGGTCCCTACTCCTGCTTGTCTGCTCGTGGAATTATCGAGGGAGCCGAAAGTTACAATGATGCGTAGATGAAATCTGGCGAGGGTTGCGAAAACTAGGGTTGCGTGTGTCCTCCTCGCTGCCCCCTCCTAGCCTTTATATAGATAGGCTAGGTCTTGGGTAGTAGGTCGAGTCGGTTACAAGTTAGGGTTTTCCCCTTCAAACTTTCTATCTTTAGCTTCTTCTTGTCCTTCAAGCAATTGAGAGTCCATAGGTTACTCGAGTCCCTCCATCCGGGCCTTGGTGACACCGTGGGCCTGTACGTATTTGGGCTGTATATACCAAGCTCGAGTACCTGTAGGGTATACCCATGTCAGTAGCCCCCAAGTGTCCAGTGGAATCACAGATTCGACTAGGGACTTTTGAAGCCTTCGAGTGCCTGAATGAGTATATTTCGATTGCTTTTATTCATGTCATAGGGATTGTTGATATGTGTGCCTGATATGACCGAAGTATCGGTATCAGTTAACCACCTTAGGGTGAAACAACGCAATCTACTCGAATTCGAGTCCCCGGACTCGAATCCGTGCTGGTGTAATTCGACTCAGGCCGCGGAGGTCTTACAGGAGTCGAATTCCAGTTATATGGGTGTGAGCACTTGACGCATCCGTCAAGGCATGTTCATCGTGCCTGTGAGCACGGATATGTTTCTGGTAGTGCGCAGTTAAATGCGTTGCCAGGCCTTATTCAGGTCTTACCTTCATGCCGTAGGCGCGGCATCCGAATTTTATCATCGCGGAGACGATTCGGGTAACCCAGGAGACGCAGTCTCTTTATAGGGGAAAAATTATGAGGCGGTGTCGCCATGAGTTTCGAGTGCGGATGTTATCAACACACAGTTTTTTGGTCAAATAATCATAGGGTGCGCGACCAGCGCTCCCTATGGGAGTAGCCCCCGAGTGCCTGGTTGAGTCGAAGACTCAGGCAGGGACTAAAAACCTTTGTGACTACTGTCGTCTTTTGCTTGCTTGTTTGGTTGATGACCCGGGCAGGTAGTAAAATACCTTTGCGACTGCTATCGTCTTTGCCTGCTTGTTTCAGTCGATGACCCGGGCAGGTAGCAAAATACCTTTGCGACTGCTATCGTCTTTGCCTGCTTGTTTCCGGCGCTCCCTATGGGAGTAACCCATGTTCATAATCGAACTGTGTTTCGAGTGGTTGGGTTTGCCTTTTGTAATTGTCCATGTTCCTGCAAAAAGAAAGGAAAAATCGTAGGGTGCACGGCCAACGCTCCCTATGGGAGTAGCCCCCGAGTGCTTGGTGGAGTCAAAGACTCCAGCAAGGACTAAAAATAGTCGAAGTTCTCCATTGCATAGCCTTTGGTGACGTCAGTGCTGACGCTTGTACGACCTTAGTTGCCCGCGTGAGCGGTTTTGACGGGACGTGACGAGCTGTGGGTCCCACTTTCTGACTTTGATTTGACTGGGCGTGCGTAATCTTATTTTTAACTGTGCCTCCTCTATTTCCACGCATAATGGTAGAAGTGGGGGGACGGTTCGCGCTTCCTCTTCTCCACGTTTCCTCCGCGATGCGTGCCACGCGTCCAATAGGGTTTTTGTCAGCCGTTGGATTGCATCTTCCAGGGGTTAAGTAGCGATGCTATGCGGTAATTTTCCCATCTGTGTTCTTTCTTTTCCTGCTGCCATCGCCATTGCCCTTTGCTTTCCTGCTTTCCTCTGCGCCCATCTGCTCTACGACGCTGGACCAGCTCCGTTCGTTCCCCAACTATTTTCTTCGCTCTCATCGCCGCCGCGCAATGGGGAAGAAGAAGGGAGGCGCTGCCGCTGAGTCCGCGGCCACCCTCGCTACAGCGAAGAAGAAGGGTGGCTCTGCTGTTGCGGCCACAAGCGCCGCCGCCGCCAGGAAGAAGAAGGTCGCGGGCACTCACGTGACCAATGGCGCTTGGCGCCCCTCCATCATTAAAGCGTCGGATCTTCGTCTTCTTCGCCAAGACGGAGTGATCTCTGCATCAATCACCGATTCGCGCGTCCCCAGCGGTGAGACCGTTCCTGTGCCTCCTGCTGGTTATCGAGTGATGTTTCTTGCATTCATCATTCGTGGTCTTTCCTTGCCTCTTCACCCCTTTCTCCGGGGTCTTCTTTGTTTCTATGGGCTCCACCTCCATCAGCTGTCCCCAAATTCTCTCCTCCATATTACTTGCTTCATCACCCTCTGCGAGTGCTGGCTCGGAATCGAGCCGCACTTTCGTCTTTTCAAACGCATTTTTAAATTGAAGCGTCAGTCCGCATCTGGCTCTTTAGTTTACGATGTAGGTGGTTGCGGAATCCATGTTGATCCATCCGCCACCTATTTTGATATCAAGCTCGCCAAGTCCGTCCAAGGATGGAGGGACAGATGGTTCTATGTGCACGATCAGAAGGCCAATGACGAGCACTTTGGACTTGCTCCCTTCGATCCCGCGACTCCCTGCAAGAAGATACGTTCTTGGAAGAACGTGATCATGCCTTCCGAACTCGCGGATACGGACGTGCTATATCAGCGTGTCTGTGACCTCGAGAGTCGTATAGGCGTAGAAGAGGGAGGCTGCGCTCTTGTGAGGACCTGGTTGCGTCGTCGCGTCCAGCCTCTCCAGGCCAGGGTCCATCCCATGTTCCAATGGGGTGGCTCTGATGATCCCACTCGCGTGTCTGCCGATGGCATGTCTACGAGTGAGGTAGATAAGAGGGTGTGACTGGTTACGAAGTATACCCTCAAGGATGTGCTTCCGAATGAGCCGGTCGTTCCTCCTTTCGATGCTTCGAATCCTCCCCCTGAGCCGGTTGTTTTTTTCTTGATTGCATCTTCTGTTGCTTATCTGTTTTATTTTTGTATGCAGGAGTAGGCGGTGTCGCCTTGCATGCCTCCCCTCCCTGAGGGGATTATTCCTTGTGAGGCTATGGAAGAGGACCAGTTTGAGTCGACTGTCCCTTCCGATGTTGAAGAGGAAGCCCCCGAGTCCGAAAGTCCGGATACTCGCAAGCGTTCGCATAGCGAGGATTCCGACGCGTCGACTCCTTCCACTCCAGGGGGCGCGGCTGTTGGTGCGGAGTCGCCAATTCCCGCTATTCCCGTGAGGGCTGTGGCACCGTCATCTTGCAAGAAGATGCGATTGCCCAAGAAGTCTTCGTCGGAGTCGACGGAAGCCACATTTGATCTTGAAAGATTTGACTGGTAAGTTTGCTGGTGCACTCGTTCTTCACTTGTTTTCTTCTTGTTGACTTTGCCCTAGGAGTTTGCCCTTTTTTGAGTGCGGATTTTATCTTGTAGTCAAGAGGCGTCGTCATCTTCTGGCGACGTCGAATTTTTGAAGGAATCAAGAGTCGCGACCTCGAAGGCCAAGATGGAGGTTGAGCGTGCTCCTTCTCCTCCAGCGGCGGCCCACTCCGGGCACAATTCTTCGAGCTCTCCTCACGTAGGGGAGCATCGAGTAGTATCTCGGATGATGGTTCAGCAATCTTCTTTGGAGTCACTGGAGGACCATGTAAGTATATCTCCCCCTCTTTTATATAAGTTAGCAGTCAAGGCTCTTTGTTGCCCTCTGCTGATTCCTTGCTTTGCATGACATATCCTTGTAAAGGAAGCGACGCAGGTAGCAGAGCAAGTGATGGTGATAGGTCGCCAGCATGCAATGCTGGAGAAGCGCCACCGCGTGGTTGAGAGTGAGTATTCCATACCTGTTCTTTTTGTTTTCTCTGTATTTTGGCATTATCGACTGACAACCAGATTTTGATTGTCCTGTAGCTAAGCATAATGCTTTACTGCGTGACGTCGCCACGTTGGAGAAGACACTGGCCGCAGCAGTGAAGGGGCGCGACGAGGCAATCGCGGCTCGTGATGAGGCCCAGAAGCGCGAAGAGGATATGCGTGCCTCCTTTGCGGCTAGGGAGAAGTTGTTCGAAGAGCAGCTTTTGTCGGTCGCCAAGGCCCTCTCAGGTACCTCTACTTGGTAGATATTTTATTCATGTTCTTCCCTTCCTTTGTGGTGCCGGTGGCCTTAGGGATCCGCATACGTATTTTTGTTGTAGATGCTGGTGGCTTGAGCTTTGACCCGCAAGGTCTTGGTCGCGATGACGTTTTGGCGGGCGCGGTATCTGCAGTCGAAGACCGCAATGCCGTTGTCCAAAACACGTTGTCCAAATACATGGCTACCCTGAGTCGCCTCCAGGAGGAGCTGATGCCGAAGGCGGAGCTGGTCGACAATGTCGAGAAGCTGGTGGAGTCACTCGCTGGGGGTGTGCCTGCCACGTACAAGAACTCCCTCCGCGCAACTGGCGCGACCATGTCGCTAGCCATGGTGCAAGCCCACGGAGTCGAAGTGGATCCCTCGGCGGTGTCGAAGACAATGCCTGTTGGTGCGGATGGTCAGCAGGTAGTGTTTGCTCCCTTTGCGACTGCCTGTGCCAAATATGGCCATTCCTTGATAAACACCGTTGCCAAGTATTCGGAGGAGCTCAATCGCGCCAAGAAGGTGGCGAAAACTTCGGCCTCAGGGGCCGGCGGAAAGTCAGTGGCATCTGATACTGCCACGGACTTGATGAAGCCCCCGAAGTCCTCGAAGTCGAAGAAGCCAGCTGCTCTGTAGTTATTTTCGTGTAATAGCTGATGAACTCGCTCTTTTGATTGTAGCTCATGCCTGTTGGTGGATGTGTTTATACATACTTTTATTGATCCTGAATGCACCTGTTACTTTTGGCTTTTGAGTTGGTCGCCTTATTCTTTCTTCTGGCTTGATTTTTGGTAGGGTACATCAAGTGGCCCTGTGGGGGGAACCCTGGACTCGCCATCTTTTGAGGATGCAACGACACCATCTTGCTCTAGAGTAGAGGAGCTTTCCTTGCTTTTGTGACTTCGTGATCGCGTTAAGCAGCTGGAGCGTGAGTTGCCCGTGATCCGTGGTAGCGCCGACGTGTGGAAGTTGAAGGCTGAGAAAGCCGCCGCTCGCGAGCAATATCTGCTTGGCGAGGTGACGCAACTGGGCGACCAGTTTAAATGTTAGTTTGCTCATCCTCGTCTTTTACTTTGTAGTTAATCGCGATGGTACGTTGTACTCATGCTGTTGATGCTGCTTCGTGTAGTTGTTAGCGCACACCGTCCACAGGAGGAGAGAGATAGGATTGCCATCCGCCTTCATGATCTTACCCAAGAGCAACTTCAAGAGAGTGGATACTTCTGGGTAGATCATGATCGTGCGACTGCGTTAGCGACCCTGCAGGATCGCACCTCGTGAGTCATGCTCTTTCTGAAGAAGTCGCAGTCGTTCCTAAAGAACATTTACCGGGCGATGTTCCCGTTGGATGATACTCCATCAAGCCTGCGGGCCCTTCTGATGGAATTTCAAGATATGTCCGCGGTTCGCGAGTGCGTGAGGCAGCAGCTAGTGGCTGGTGCTAAGGCTGCGCTCTCTTTGGTGCATTTGCACAGGCCTGACGTGGATGTCGTCGCCATTGCATCTGGGCCACCGATGCCCCCTGCAGGATCTTCCTGGAACATGGTGCCGCATTATCAAGCGGTGGATCGTCTAGCCGAGGAAATTGTCGACTTCTTCGAGGAACAGACTAATGTTCTTCTGTTGCAAGGGTAGCTGAATATGTATCCTGCATACAAGTGTACTGGTGTTGTAAAGCTCATATATAATTTTGTAGATAATTTACAAATAACTTTTATAAGCATGGGGTGCGTTGCACTTATGCGAGTCCTTTTCGTTAGCCTGGTCATCTTTGTATCTTTCCCCGTTAACCCTGAATTTCGTGGCAGCTGGGTTGTGTTTATGTTTAGGGGTTCGATTGATGTGCCAGCTACTCAGGATGTCGCATTTATTGTTCGAAGAACATATGTATATAGGGTGGCTCAGCCCCCGAGTATGAAAGTTTGACAAAAGAAAAGAGAGCACGGAGTTTTGGGGCACTTAGCTTTCATTTATTTAGAGAACAGTACGTAGTACAATGTGCGGCTAAGTAGCCTTGGCTAAATAGCCTTATTTGCGATGTAAAAGTAAAGAAGAAACGTCTAAGGGTAGAAGGCCGCAGCCAGCGACGTTCCAAGGGTTGGAGTATGCGACTCCTGTCTCTAAATCTTGAAGGCGATAGGCGCCACCTGGGATTACTTCTGTAATCACGTACGGTCCTTCCCAGGGGGACTCGAGCTTGAGATGCCCCTGCTGCTTCAGTCGCAGGACCAGGTCACCTTTGATGAAGGATCTTGGGCGAAGCCTTCTGCTATGGTAGTTGCGCAGGTTCTGCTAGTAGATCGTATATCTTTCTGCGGTGATTTCTCTTGCTTCGTCAAGGAGGTCGACGAAGTCTTCGAAAGTAGGGATGACTCCTTCGCCAGGCGATTACGCTGACGCCTTCACTGCATTTGGTGTAATACTGCCTCTGCCCCATGTACCATGAAGAATGGTGTGTAGCTGGTGGCGCTGTTTGGAGTTGTACGCAGACTCCAGAGTACGGATTGCAGTTCGTTTGGCCAGCAACCCGCGGCTTGTTCGAGTGGCCGGAGGAGTCGCTTCTTAATGCCGCTGCAGACGAGCCCGTTTGCCTTTTCCACCTGACCGTTGGTCCGTGGGTGTGCGACTGAGGCATAGCTGGTGTTGATCCCCAGGTTCTCACAGAAATCCTGGAACTCGTTGGATGTAAAGTTCGTTCCATTGTCGGTGATGATGCTGTGTGGCACGCCGAAGCGGTAGACGATGGACTCGAAGAACTTGACTGCGCTGTGCCCTGATTGCTTGGTTACTGGCATGGCCTCGATCCACTTGGTGAACTTGTCGACTGTGACCAAGAGGTAGACGTAGCCTCCTTGCGAGGACCTTGGAAGTTTGCCGACCATGTCGAGTCCCCACTGGGCGAAGGGCCAGGCCAATGGAATAGGCCGTAGCTCTGCGCCTGGTGCGTGTGGCTTGTCCGCGAATCGCTGACAGGCGTTGCACTTTTGGACTATATCCTTGGCGTCGCGCATGGCCGTGGGCCAAGAAAATCCAGCTCAGAGAGCTTTGGCGGCATGGCTGCCGGTGTGGTGCCCGCAGGTCCCTTCGTGGATGTCAAGGAGGACTGCTCTTCCATCGGCTAGGGAAACGCATCGTTGTAACACGCCTGTGATGCTACGTTTATATAGTTCGCTGTTGATAACGGCGAATGCCTTGGAGCGTCGCGCGATGTGTCGCGCGTCTGTTGGGTCGTCCGGTAGGTGCTTGCTGAGGAGGTACGTGATGTACGGCTGCGTCCAGGATTGTTCGATCATCCTGACGCTCATTGGCCCCTCGAGTCCTGTGTTGAGCTCCAAATCATCGATTGGTGTTGGCTCATTGGGTGGCGTAGCCCCCGAGTCCGTTGTTGCGCTTGTTTTATTCTCTGTGGCCTTCGGCTTGATGGAGCGTTTGCATATGCGCTCGAGAAATACCCCAGGTGGTATGGGTGCGCAGGTGGAGCCTATGTTGGCGAAAAGGCCCGCCTCATTGCTTTCGCGACCTATGTGTCGCAACTCGCAGCCGTCGAAGTCTCCTTCAAGTGTGTCGTAGAGGTCGCGGTATGCGATCATGTTGTCGTTTAGTGCGTCGCACTCGTGCATTGTTTGGTTTACGACCAGCTTCGAGTCGCCATATATGATTAGCCTCTTTGCGCCGCAGGCTTTTGCCATCCTCATCCCGTGTAACAGGGCCTCGTATCCAGCCTCGTTGTTTGAGGTTGTGAACTGCATTCGCAGGACGTACTTCAGCTTGTCCCCTTGAGGCAATGTCAGTATGACACCTGCTCCTGCTCCATCTTTTCTCTTGGACCCATCGAAGTGTATTGTCTAGAGGTAGGACATGTCTGGCTTTTCCGGGAGTTGGTTTTCCATCCAATGTACGAGGAAGTCCGGGAGAACTTGCGACTTATTGCGCCACGCTTTTCGTATGTGATGTCTCGTGGAGACAGTTCGATTCCCCAAAGCACGACTCGCCCTGTGGCATCAGGGTTATTGAGGATATGTCCCAATGGGGCGTCGTTGACTACCACGATTGGGTGTTCCTGGAAGTAGTGGCGCAGTCGCCGGGCAGTCATAAAGACGCCATACGCCAGCTTCTGATAGTGCGGGTACCGCAGTTTTGTTGGCGTGAGGACCTCGCTGAGGTAGTATACGGGGCGTTGTACGCCGTGGACCTTGTTTTCCTCGGCCCGTTCGACGACGAGTACTGTGCTAACCACTTGGTTGGTGGCGGAGATGTACAGCAGCAGTGGTTCCCTTTCTCGGGGAGTTGCCAATACTGGCGAGGTGGATAGCAGGCGTTTGAGGTCTTCGAATGCTTCTTGCGCGTCGTTGGTCCACTCGAATTTGTCGGTTTTGCGGAGGAGCTGATAGAAGGGCAGCGCCTTTTCACCCATTCGACTGATAAATCGACTGAGGGCCGCGATTCGCCCAGCTAGTTGCTGAACGCCTCTTATGTTCTTTTTCGGGTTTGCCTCGATCCCTCTCGCAGAGATGAGATACCTGAGTAGTTGTCCGGAGGGTACGCCGAAGGCGCATTTGTCCGGATTGAGCTTTATCCGGTAGCGATCGAGATTGGTGAAGGTTTCGTGCAAGTCGTCGATTAGAGAGGATTCTTCCTTGGTTTTGATTACTATGTCGTCGACATAGACTTGGATGTTGCGACCAAGTTGTTCCTTGAGGCAGGCCTACATGCACCGCTGGTACGTGGCTCCTGCATTTTTTAGCCCGAAGGGCATTGTGTTGTAGCAGAACACGCCGAAGGGCATTGTAAACGCAGTCTTCTCCTGGTCTTCCTCCTTCATTCGAATTTGGTTATAGCCTGAGTAGGCGTCGAGGAAGCAGAGGCGCTCGCATCTAGCCGTGGAGTCGATGATTTGATCGATCCGTGGTAGCGGGAAGTGATCTTTTGGGCAGTGCTTGTTAAGAGAAGTGAAGTCGACGCACATCCGCAGGATATCCGTGTCTTTTTTTGGTACTAGTATCAGACATGCAGCCAAGTGCTTTCCTTGATCTCGCGATGAATTTGGCCTCGAGGAGTCTGTTGATCTCCATTCCACCGCTGTGCCCGTGGCTCGCATACCGATTGTTTGCTTCGACCGGCCTTGCGTCGGGTTGACGTTGAGTGCGTTTCGGCGAATTTCGGAACTTCGCACATCCGCAGGACACCAGGCGAAAATTTCCCAGTGCTCACGGAGGAATTTGACGAGCGCGAGTTCCTATGCGGGACTTAAGCTGTTGGCGATGAGGACCGTTTTAGCGGGATCCGATGGATGGACCTGCACCTTCTTTGTGTGCACAGATGAGTCGAAGGAGAGATCAGGTGAGCTTGACCTACTCAGGGGGGGCAGGCTGTTGTCTGTCGTTTCCTTCAGTCGCGTGAGTTCCTCCTGCATGCTGAAGGACTGGGAGATTCTATTGAATTCCATGTCGCAACTATCAGATCGCTTGAAACTCTCGTTGATCGTGATGACGCCGTTGGGACCTGGCATTTTCATCTGTAGATAGGCATAGTGAGGTACTGCCATGAACCTAGCGAACGCGACGCACCCGAGGATGCAGTGGTATTGAGAGGGCCAGTCGACAACTTCAAAGTCGATGCGCTCACGCCGGAAGTTCTTCGGCATGCCGAATATGACGTCGAGGTTGATTTTGCCCAGGGGGTATACGCCTTTTCCTGGGACGATGCCGTGGAACGTTGTGTCCGATGCCTCCAAACAGGTTAGAGGGATCCTCATTGCTTGCAAGGTACTCACGAATATGAGGTTAATACCGCTTCCGCCGTCCAGGAAGACGCGACTCATGTCGAAGCCTCCAATTTGCGCCTCGAGTACGAGGGGGCAGTGACATGGGCGAGGTACTTGAGGCGGGTGGTCGCGTTTGTCGAAGGTAATGCACGACTCACTGCCACTGAGCTACTCAGTGGTGGATGGTGGTGAGTGCATGGCCAAGTTGACTTGGCGAGTGATGGCCTTCTGCACCCTATTGGAGGGGCGTCCCTTTTGGATCATCATGGTACCCATGGCCCGTGGGTACGGTTCACCTCCGTGGTGTTGGTCCGGTGCAGCTCCGTTTGGGGGTGGCCCGGGTGGTGGTGGTGGTGCGCCATGTGCCATCGCTACCGAGCGGTTCCATAGCCTCTTTCGACCGCGCTGCGGTTCATCCGCACCAACCCCTCGTGTAGCTTGAGGAACTCGCGGCAGTCTTTAAGGAGGTGGCTGGACTTTCTCTTGCCGTCATGCTTGTCGATGTAGAAGTGTACCCTGCATGGTCTGGACAATTTATCTTCGATGGTGGTCGCAGGTGCTTCATCGCGGGTACGGCGTTGCCATACTTGCGTGGTTTTCCCGGAGTCGCGATATCCGCCGCTGTGGTATCCGCTGTTGCGGTTGTCGTCGCGTCTATCAGCGTAGCCGGAGGTGACCATGTTGACGTCATCGTGATCGTCGTAGACGCGCATACGACGTTTGCTCCGGCGGTCGCGTCTGAGTTCTGCTTCCTCGTCAGAGTGAGCGCGGTTCTTCAGCGAATCTTCTCCATCAACCCACCGATTCGCGATCTCCATCAGGTGGTCGATGGTCTTGGGCTTTGAGCGTCCTAGCTCCTCCCTGAGTTCTATGCGGCGGACACCATCATTGAATGCATCAATCGGGCGGTCTTCCGAGATGTTCTCCGCGGAGTTCTTGATGATGGACCACCTTTGGATGTAAGAGCACAGCAATTCGCCAGATTTTTGCTGGCAGCATCTCAGTACTTCGATTGAAGCGGGGCGTTTGTATGTGCCCTTGAAGTTGCGTACGAAGCTGTAGACCAGCTCATCCCAGCTGCGAATGGATCCACGCGGGAGGTTATTGAGCCATGCCCGGGCTGCCCCTTGCAGCTGTAGCTGTAAGCATTGCATGGCAGTACTTCGACTGCCTCCGTGCAGCCTGACTGAAGAGATGTGATCCTCCAGCCAGATCTTGGGGTCCTGTAGACCGTCAAATTTCGGGTTCTCTGATGGGAGTTTGAACCCTTTAGGCATTCGCTTCTGCCTGATGGATCCGCTGAAGCATCTGGCACCGCAGAGCTCTCCATCTTCTTCTTCCGAATCGGTCGACCGAGCACGTCGTGCCCTTGACTTGTCGATCTTGCACTGCGTGAGCTCGTCGCGTACATCGTAGTCGCGATCGTGTCGTCGTGAACAGCGACGTCGAGACAGGTCGTGACTGTCGTTGCTTGACGAGGACGAGGAGTAGCGTTTTGCTAACGCTTTGCCCTTTTTGGGGTCTGGTATTGGTTCTTTCTCGAGGGCGGCCTCGATTAGCCCAAGGCCGCGATCGTAGATCGGTGCATGGCCATCCGAGGATCTCCAGCTGGTGGCTGGTTATTGAGAAGGTACATGGTGGCCGCCGTCACTGCGGCCTGCGGCGTCCTTGGAACCACGTTGCCTCTTGTGTCGACTGTCATAGAGCCGAAATCGAGGATTTTTGCGGCGTCTATGCGTTCTTGTTTGGTGAGGTGAGCCATTCGCGACTGCCTCTTCTTGGCGAGATGTTCGTTGCCTCTTGAGGAGGATCCTCCAAAGGAGGAGAGCCCAGCACGACGAAGGCTTGACTCGTCTGCCGCCTTTTTACGCGCCTCAAGTTCCGCGATTGCTTGTTTCTGGCGCTTGAATTCCTCCTTTAGGAGCCAGAGGTATCCCATCAGTAGTTCTTGCGGGGACCCGAAGGGTAGAGGTGTGCCTCGTAGGGCTTCGCGACAGCATTCCCACTCTTGCTTGTTGAGCCTGATCACGAGGCGTTTGCCGGTTTGCTCGTTGATTATGGTAGGGGGTTCGACTGCTCCTCCATTGCTACCATTGCCACCGTTGGTGGCGTTGGGTGGGTCGGTGCCGTTGCCACGGTTGGCGGAGGTGTCACCCGCGTTGATGACGGTGCACATGAAGTGATTTGGGAAGTTGTTGCTTCCACAACTTTCAGACCCAGAACCGTAGGTTCCTTCCTCAGTGGCCAGATCGCTTAGATCGGAATCGCGACTGCTGTCGCTGATCGTGTTTTCGACTGCCACCGGAGCATTGAGTTTGCTGAGGGTGCCGATAGATGGAGGGAACCATGATGCCGTGGCAATCGTCGGTGCTGTCGGCTGATCAGGCATGCGGAGCGTGCCCATCTGACCAACTTGGAAGCGGAAGCTCCCAATCGCCAGGCTGATTCCGTCGCCTACGGAATCGAAGGCGGCGTGGCGCGTGGCGGTGAAGGTGAAGTCGAAGGCGCCGAAGAGCTGGCGAATCTCCGCTGTTGCGGAGTTGTAGATCGCAGTTGATGGGGCCGAAGAAGTCGTGACATCAGCACTCCCAGCTTCCCACAGACGGCGCCAATTGACGAGGGTTTAACTCGTCAATGCCCATTTTTATGGACTTGGGTTTTGGAGAAGGAGGGAGCATTGGAGACATCTATCGGCTAGCAAACAAGCACACAGGGGACAAAGGATTTACCCAGGTTCAGGCCTCGTAGAGGTCCCTACTCCTGCTTGTCTGCTCGTGGAATTATCGAGGGAGTCGAAAGTTACAATGATGCGTAGATGAAATCTGGCGAGGGTTGCGAAAACTAGGGTTGCGTGTGTCCTCCTCGCCGCCCCCTCCTAGCCTTTATATAGATAGGCTAGGTCTCGGGTAGCAGGTCGAGTCGGTTACAAGTTAGGGTTTTCCCCCTCAAACTTTCTATCTTTAGCTTCTTCTTGTCCTTCAAGCAATTGAGAGTCCATAGGTTACTCGAGTCCCTCCATCCGGGCCTTGGTGACACCATGGGCCTGTATGTATTTGGGCCGTATATACCAAGCTCGAGTACCTGTAGGGTATACCCATGTCAACTGGACTTCCATCCATAAGAATTTAGGGTGAGTGAGTTAGTTAGGTGATCAAGTGTGTCAAATTTTATGTAGGAATGCAAGAATTTTTGAGGAACATGCCTTTTTTTGAAACAATCTCAAGGATAAGAGTGGGAATAGGTTTTCATAAATACTCACTTCTTTTGTTTTGAAACTAAGTTTTTGGGTCAAGCGTCCATTCTAACTAGGGTCTCCTATGGTCAGGATGTTGTGATACCAACTTGTCAACACCCGGATTTTTAATCCCAGATGCCTGTTATGCCATACCTCGCAATCCCAGGATTACCATTTTTGCGAGACATAACAGAATTGGTACCACAGTACATCCTCCATTACAAACCATAATAAAGGTCTTACAAATAAAGGATCTCATGATCCAGTCTTAATATAATCAAAGCAGCGGAAAATAAATGTAGTAGGGGCTCCATCTTGGTCCTGAGGCAATGCCGACGATGATGGGAGATGATCCTAGTTGTCGTAGACCTCCTGCTGTCCATCATCCTGGTAGTCCTCCTCATATTCTGGCCACATGAATAGCCAGGGAAAAAGCCATGAGTACTCTTTAAGTACTCGCAAACTATCACTAACAACTAAGGTAGTTCTAATAGGAATCTTAAGCTCTAGGTTTATTTGCAAAAAGCCAGGTTTATCTCATACTGAGTTTAGAAGTAAAGAAAACTAAGTTAATGTTCTAAAGCACTTAAGTGGGAACCTAGTTTTCATGTTCACAACCCTGTTTTGGTCAAGTCAAAGTCATAGTTCAATTGACAAGTCATTTTGAAAACATCTGATGGCAGAACAGTATGGCCACTCCAACTGTCCATGACCGCAGACGCGGCTATTCGAATAGTTTGACACTCTGCAGAGGTGGTACACTTTCACCACAAAATTCGATACATCCATCAGGGATAACCATGAATCATCATACTTAGTATGTGGATAATCAGTCCTAACCTTTCAATTACACACTCTACTATAGGCACCTCCCCTATGAGCTTGGCCTCCCAGCCATGGCCATCTGCCATCCTGGGCACTGCATTGGTGGACATTCACACTCACGAGGTAGCCTCATCTCAACCTCTTTCCACGAGGGAACCCATACTAAGGCATATAACCTTCCAATTAAACCCTACCCAATTCAGGTACTGTGGTTGTACGGTAAAATTGGAATGGTATCGCACCTGGACCCAACCATCAGTTTTTATAAAGGGCTAAGGCTCATGCCTCAACATTTCCATCATCAAATCCTTTTGTGTTTCTCAACACATGTCAAAATATTTCAATAGAATGAATCCTCATTCCAAGGTTTTCATAATCATTTTCACCAAGTATTCCCATCTAAAGTGATCAACTTTTATGCTTAGCACTAGGCACTAAAGTTGAGGGTATTCACTAATGAGGGGTGCTAATCAAGTGTAACTATCCAACTCTAGTGTTATTGTTGGGGGGATACCCCCGGGTAGGGTCACGCCGGGGTATGAAGGCCGAGTTAGCCGAGGTACGGCAAGGTCAAAGCAGATGCTGGCCGAGTCACCTCAAGGCAGGCCGAATCACGGGGTAACCCGAACCAGGGGATGTCCACCTAACTGGGTCTCAGCCGACTTATATCGTAAGTCGGTGAGATGTATCTAACTTGTATGCAGGAACAGGAATGGCCGGATCAGCTAGGTACGATTCGGATTATAGCAAGCTTACAAGAGAAGGAAGGTATCTCGCTGGTCAAAGGGTGACCAGTGTACGCAGAGCGTGAGCAAAGCGGACAGAGGCCAGGACCACCGAGGCTTGGCCGACAAAGGTCACGAGGCCAGTGTCGGATGACGCGAGCGCCGCAGAGGCTCACGTAGCCTCTGCATGGATGACGCTGGGTTAAAGTAACCCGGTCGGCTTACTATTTTGGGAGGAGGCATATTCCCTGGAATATGCCTCCACGTATGCCCTAATTGGAGAACTAGCCACCCCTATATAAGGAGGGCTAGGGCCTCTGTAGAAGGGGTTGATCTCTAGTTGGTTGAGTTTTACTTGGTTCCTGAGGGCTAGCTAGTGGTGAGAATAAGAGAGTTCCTTCTTCCTCCTCTCCCCAATACAGCTCAAGGAGCACTTGTAATCTGTGGAAGTGAATCAAATACAAAGCTACCATGTGTGGAATCACCACACTATCCCTCCCTGGATTCCCCTAGTGCATTTAGTCCCCACCTTTAGCCTATCCATGGCATCTGCCGTGACACCACCACGACAGTTGGCGCCCACCGTGGGGCTAGTGGCGCTAGCAGGGGTGAGGATCCGGACGGGAAACCTCATCAGCACCGGTGAACGCATCATCTCCGGGCTTGTTCAGCGCTTTGGAGCGCTGGACTTTGTCAGCGACAACGCTGGCTGCTTCGGTAAGCGTCCTCTTCCGTGCAACGGCCTCTTTGTCAAGCTCGGCACGCACAAGGTCTATGTTGTTGTCGATGTGTCGTGCGTTCATCCGCGGCACATCGTCGAAGGAGGCGAGCCACCCCTTAGCGTGGTTCACGGGGCGCGTATCACTCGCTCCCCGGACCGTGCTGAGGTGATGATGATCGCCAGTGCGGCGCAAGCAAGGATCCGGCACCAGATCCGGAGGTAACGCCTAAGGCACCAAGGAAAAGTAGAGGTCCTCCACTAGAGAGGCCAGAGAATGTGCTGCAGCAAGCGATGGATAGCTTGGCAAACCCAGTAGCAGCAGTGGTAGATCCGGCCCAGGCATAGGCCGAGCTAGAAGAAACTAGGCAAAAAATACTAGAGGGAGCAAAAAAAGATAGCCGCGGCTCAGCAGTCGTTGAACATGACACTGCGTGAGTACGCAAAGGCAAATAAAGTAGATGTTGTAAAAGTGAAGGGAAGAAACCTCATGAGTGAAATGAACAAAGAGGGAGATACTAGGATTGAGGAGTCAGAGAACTGTTTATCCGTGGGGCTGCCGAAGTATAGTACCAATGAAAACCTCGAAAGCAGCGCATTTAATGCATCCGAGTTAGAGGGTCTAACGGGTGAAGCCCGTCAGAGACAGCAAGATAGGGTCAATGAGTTGGTTGGGATCGCGAACAGGCAAAATGAGGAATTTCTCAGGGCTAACCCGCAGAGAGCTGGGGCCTCCAAGATCGTTCATTCGGCGGTGGGTAACCCAGAGAAATCCACTGGAGCTGCATCGCCTCCTCATGGTGGTCCTAGGAGAGAAGAGGTAGTAACCACGGCCAGGAGGAACAAACAGATAGTCCCGTATGACCTGGCAAGGGCAGGAAAAGGGAAAGAAGTGCAGAGAAATGAGGATCGACGAAGTGTGATCCGAGGTGAAGCTGGCCGAGGTAACCGCGGCCAAGGCAATGCCGGTCAAGGAAATGTTGTAAATGGCAATGCCGGACAGCGTAACTCGGCAGGAGCAGGACAACGACAGCAGCGGAATATACTAAGGAAAGAGCAAAGTGCCGGCCGAGGTATGCAACAGAGAGGTGCTCCACGAGAGCAAGACCAATATAATGATGGTGATTCGGAAATGGTGAACGCAGGATACCCAAGACCGGACTATCATGTGATAGGGTCAAGATTGGGAAGCAGGGATTTGATGCCTAACGATGCCAGATTAAAACTGGATCGGTTGTATAGGTCGGAACAGATTGAATGTCAAGGTCCCCCGGGTCCTACGTGTTTTGGGCCCCGGATCATGAAGGAACCTCCGGTACCTAACTTCCATCTACCTAGAGGCACTAAGACATACGATGGCAGCACAAAGCCGGAGGATTGGTTGATTAACTATGCTACACCTGTAAAGATTGCTATAGGCAACTTGAGATGGGCTGTGAGGTATGTACCCTAGATGTTGGAGGGGCCAGTGAGGGTATGGCTAAATAATTTGCCGCCCGGAAGTATCAACTGTTGGATCGATTTTGAGGAAATGTTTATCAGCAATTTCTCAAGTACGTATCAGAGGCCGAGTAGGCCGCATACCCTAGCAATGTGCAAGCAGAGACCGAACGAGATGAACCGGGAGTTCTTAACCCGATGGTGTACCGTGCGAAACTCATGTGAGGGTGTGAATGAGTCACATGACATAGCATGGTTTGCGCAAGGATGCAGGTATGCAAGCATGTTGTGGCAAAGATTGCAAAGGGATATGCCAACTACATTGGCAGAGACAATCCGGATTGCTGATTCGTATGCTTTGGGTGATCCGACTCAACCCAGGCTCATGTCAAACGAGTCAAATGAGGAGTGCTACCAGAGAGATGTAGCCGGGTCATCCCGGACAAATGACTACCGGGGTAAGAGAAAAGATGACAGACCGGATTACGGGTACAATTCGCAACAAGTTGCTGCTGTGAATCAAGATCAGCTCGGAGCAGGGGGCAATCAACGTCAGAAAACTGGAGGGCAACAATGGACACCGAGAAAAGATGGCAAGAAAACTTGGACGCCAGAGCAAAAGAAACAGTGGCAGGAAAAGAAGGACCGTCTGAGGTACACTTACGAGTCAATGTTGGATCAGCCGTGTAAATTTCACACGCCAAATCCGAGTAACCCAGTGGGTCATACAACAAGGCAGTGCGAGTGGATGCGTAAGATAGAACAAGGTGGTTCAGGGAATGCTCAAGCACCTCGGAATGATCAACCTCGGCAGGAGTTACCCCGGCAACAATTCCTCTGGGGAGCGAACACGTAACAGCTAATGTTGCCTCCCCCTCCGCCGAGGTATGACAACCACAAGAGAAGGGATGCAGTGCATCAAGTGGAAGACCAGCATCAACCGGATCAGAGGTACCCCAGAAATGAGGGGAGGAATAAGTACAGAGAGCATCATCAGAGTTACTGTGTGTTTACCACTGAGGAAACAGATAGAAAGAGCTTGCAGCGTCGACACATGGAGGTGAATGCGGTAATGCCAACAGTGACGAGGTATATTCCTTGGTCGGATCAAGAAATTACCTGGAGCATCAAAGATCATCCCAAGCTTATGCCGAGTCCTGGTTCGTATGCGCTAGTGCTGGATCCGACATTCGTTGGACCTAATATCAACGTGAGATTCTCCAAGGTGCTGATAGATAATGGCAGTAGCATCAATATCATGTATGCGTATACAATGCGCAAGTTGGGTATCTCAGAGAACATGCTCCAGGCTACAAGGACAACTTTCAATGGCATTGTGCCATGCATTCCTTGTGAGCCCATAGGCAAGGTCTGGGTTGACGTATTGTTCGGCACGAGAGATAACTGCTGAACTGAGAATTTGGAGTTTGAAGTGGTGAACTTAGAAAGTGCGTACCACGCGTTACTCGGAAGACTAGCACTGAACAAGTTCATGGCAAGTTGCCACATCAGTTATCTGAAGAGTACAAAAAGATATCTTAGTGTTATGCATATTCGAAGTGTACAAGATCCGAGCCAAGTGGAACTTAACCCGGCTCTAGGTGTGTGCATATTCGAAGTGTACAAGATCCGGGCCAAGTGGAACTTAACCCGGCTCTAGGTGTGTGCATATTCGAAGTGTACAAGATCCGGGCCAAGTGGAACTTAACCCGGCTCTAGGTGTGTGCATATTCGAAGTGTACAAGATCCGAGCCAAGTGGAACTTAACCTGTCTCTAGGTGTGTGCATATTCGAAGTGTACAAGATCCGAGCCAAGTGGAACTTAACCTGTCTCTAGGTGTGTGCATATTCGAAGTGTACAAGGTCCGGGCCAAGTGGAACTTAACCCGGCTCTAGGTGTGGGCATATTCAAAGTGTACAAGATCCGGGCCAGGTGGAACTTAACCCGGCTCTAGGTGTGTGCATATTCGAAGTGTACAAGATCCGGGCCAAATGGAGTAATTACCATAGCTAGATATTTCCGACGTTCCATTGAGTGTGCGTCAGCCAGGTCTAACCTAGCCGAGTCACTCGTGATTGCGCAAGAGAAAAGAAAAATATAGGAAGTGGTGGCATTGGCTCAGTCCGCACAGCAGTATATGCCAGCGTTGAGTAATCCGCATGATAGTGTCTCATTCCAAGACACAAAGGATACCAAGAAAGTGCCTGTTGATGATATGTTCCCATAGCGCACTGTAATAATTGGTGTCGGGTTAAACGATAAATAGGAGAAGCGAGCTCGTCAACTTCCTCCGTGAGAATCGGGATATGTTTGCTTGGTCCACACAGGACTTGCAAGGTGTTCCGAGGGAGTTGGCCGAGCACTCTTTGAATGTGAGACCCAGAGCAAGGCCGGTGAAGCAACCTCTCCGCCACTTCGCCGAAGATAGGAGAAAAGTCATTGGAGATGAGATAGCTTGGTTACTAGCAGTAGGGTTTATCATGGAAGTTCTTTACCCGGATTGGCTATCTAATCCGGTGCTGGTGGAGAAGAAGAAGGATGATCCGAATGTGGAAGTGGTTTGGCATATGTGTATCGATTACACGAACTTGAATAAGGCGTGTCCGAAAGATCCATTTCCACTTCCAAGGATAGATCAGGTCATAGATTCAACTGCTGGGTGTGAACTGTTGCCATTCATTGATGCATATTCTGGTTTCCACCAGATACCCCTGAATCTGGATGATCAAATAAAAACTGCATTTATCACCCCGTATGGGGCTTATTGCTATCGCACCATGCCATTTGGTTTATGTAATGTAGGGGCAACGTACCAGAGATGTATGCAGAAATGTTTGCACGACCAAATTGGTCAAAATGTATAGGTGTATGTGGATGATGTGGTTATCAAGACCAAGGAAAGCAAAACGCTCCTTGACAATATCGGGCAGACATTCGCGAACCTAAGGAGGTTCCAGATGAAGCTTAACATGGAAAAATGTACCTTCGGTGTCCCGGCTAGAAAATTACTCGAATTTCTTGTCTCCAGCTGAGGTATCGAAGTCAATCCAACTAAAATCTGGGCCATAGAGCGAATGGAACTGCTGAAGTGTCTTAACGATGTCCAGAAGTTCACTGGTTTCCTAGCATCGTTAAGTCGGTTTGTATGTCGATTGGGAGAAAAGGCACTGCCTCTCTATCAACTCATGAAAATGTTAGCCACTGCACCAGTGTTAGCCTCTCCACTATCAAAGGAGCCAATGTTGCTCTATATAGCCGTAACCACCCGAGTTGTAAGTGCAGTAATTGTGGTAGAGCGCGACGAAGAGGGTAAGTCAGTGCAAAGGCTAGTATATTACCTAAGCGAGGTATTATCCGCATCAAATAAAAATTATCCGCACTAGCAGAAAGTGGCGTATGGTGTGTACATGTCGGCTAAGAAGCTAAAACACTATTTTGAGGAGCATCCCATCAAAGTAATATGTGAAGCTCCCATATCCGAGATAATGAGTAACAAGGATACAAGTGGCAGGATTGCAAAATGGGAAATTGAGCTAGCTCCTTATGCGCCACAATATGACAGAAGAGAAGCAGTCAAGTCTCAGGTTGTGGCCGACTTTTTTGTGGACTGGGCCGAGGTGCAATATGAACCACCATTACCAGATCCAAACTATTGGAGAATGCACTTTGACGGGTCAAAAACAAAAACCGGGTTAGGTGTCAGAGTTGTGCTTACCTCGCCAATAAATGACCAGTTGAAGTATGTGCTGCAGATCCATTTCGCAGCATAAAACAATGTCGCCGAATATGAAGCACTTGTGCATGGGTTCAAAGTGGCAAAAGAAATTGGGATACGTCGGATCCAATGCTTTGGCGACTCGGATTTGGTAGTTCAGCAAGTGTCGGGGCTGTGGGACGCTCTTGATCCAAATATGGCACTATACAGATTCCATGTGCAGAAGATATCTGGTTACTTTGAGGGATGCGAATTTCGCCATGTACCCCGGGTAGAAAATGAGGCTGCCGACGTATTGTCGAAGCTCGTATCAACCCGACAAGCAATTCCACCGGGTGTAGCATTAGAACACCTCAGAAAACCGTCTATCAGGCCGTCCCCAGAAACCATCTCAATTTACGTCCAGGAGGATTTAGAGTCCGGAGCCGTACCCATGGACATTGACATGGGAGGTGGTACGCGAAACCCGGGGACTGCCTCGGCGAACCCGAGGACTGCTTTGCAAGACCCGGGGACTGCTCAGCGTGATCCGGTTGAGGTTATGCCGGTGGATCAGATGGAAATTGATGAGGATGTGTTCCATGTATGAGCAATACCAGCTTGGGCACTACCTATATTTCAACTCCTGAAAGATGGAACTTTACCCGCTGAGGAGGTGTTATCCAGGCAAACTCAGAGGAGAGCAAAGGCATACACGATCATCAATTCCGAGCTATACAAAAGGAGTGTGACCAATGTCCTCCAGCGATGTGTTGACCCGGAAGAAGGGCTTGACATCCTCCGAGATATACATCAAGGGGAATGTGGGCATCATGCCTCGTCCAGAGCCTTGGTAGCAAAAGCTTTCCGGCATGGATTCTACTCGCCTAGTGCCTTAGAACAAGCAGAGCACTTGGTAAGAAAATGCAATGGTTGTCAGAGGTATGCTACGAAGACACATATGCCAATGTCGGATCTCAAGACCATACCAATTACTTGGCCATTTGCCGTATGGTGTTTGGACATGGTTGGCCCGTTCAAACTAGCGAGGGGAAATATGACTCACATTTTGGTCCTGGTTGATAAATTTATAAAGTGGATTGAAGTAAAGCCAATAAGAAAATGTGATGGAGCTACGACCGTGACATTTCTCAAAGACAACATCTTGAGATACGGTTATCCTCACAGTATCATAACAGATAATGGCACAAATTTTGCTGAAGGAGCATTTGCGCGATTCTGCCGAGATAAGAAGATCCGGCTGGACGTTGCCTCGCTAGCCCATCCCGCATCGAACGGACAAGTGGAAAGATCCAACGGATTAGTATTATCCGGGATAAAACCCCAGCTCATTGAGTCGCTGCAAAGATCAGTGGGGTGCTGGATAGAAGAACTACCAGCGGTACTGTGGAGTTTAAGAACAACTCCAAATCGATCAACAGGCTATACGCCATTCTTTCTGGTATATGGGGCAGAAGCTGTATTACCAGTCGACATAGAGCACGACTCGCCTAGGGTCACCCAATACACAGAAGCCGAAGTGCAAGAAGCCCGGCAAAATGATGTTGATTTGCTGGAAGAAGCGAGAGAATTGGCATTGTCCAGATCCGCCATATATCAGCAAAATCTCCAACGCTATCATAGCCAGAAAGTAAACCCCCAAGTCTTCCGGGAAGGTGATCTGGTACTCCGGTTGGTACAACATACTGTTGGCATGCATAAGTTATCCCCCCATGGGAAGGGCCATTCATTGTGAGCAAAGCATTGCACAATGATTCTTATTATCTTATCAATGCGAAACCACAGGAAAAGAACAAGGCGAATAGGTCCGGCGAGGAATCTAAGCATTCATGGAATGTAGCTCTACTTCGTCCTTTCTACACTTAGCAGAGAAGTGTATGTATCCGAGTCTCTCATATGTCGGTATGTATGCCGGCAATGAGCCTATCAATGAAATGTGGGCACCTCGAGCAGTAACTCGGGGACTGCCTTAAAAATCTTTGTTGTTTTCTGTATTTATTATTTATACGTCAGCTGGCGTAAGTTTTTCTACTTAAGTCGGATTAGTAGTGTGTGAGCACCAAAAACCCAACTCTTCGACTTGCTGCTGTCCAACAAGATTTGGCTTCATGGCAAGCAAGAGAACAAGTTTGGAATTGCGTAGCACATGAAAAATGACTAAGGAAAGGAACTTAATCGAGCCGACATTTGTTTTTGCACTAACCTTATGTTTACTTTCGATTTATTATGCTGAATTATTTTGAGCTAATCCTAAAGTTTCAAAGTATTGTTAAGGCAATTTTTGAAGCTCGGACTCGTAAGTCATAAAACCTAATCAAGGTAGACATGAGCCGAGCCATGAAATTGGAAGAACGAGAAAATGAAACTCGGGGACTACGGCCAAGTCAATCCAGCATAAAAACTTAGTAGCAAAATATCACTTGTGTGCTTGATACAATTGCACCCGGCATACCGGGGATCTGATGATACTTAAAGCG
This sequence comes from Avena insularis, assembly GCA_023614405.1. Taxonomy (NCBI): domain Eukaryota; kingdom Viridiplantae; phylum Streptophyta; class Magnoliopsida; order Poales; family Poaceae; genus Avena; species Avena insularis. The sequence continues at coordinate 300,221,691 of CM042684.1, forward strand.
TTTATCAAGGAGTAGTAGGAGGAGGTAATTCGGCGCCAGCAGGTGCAGCCCCAGCCTCGGCTTCGGAATCATCGGTGTCTTCCTCGACGTCTGAGACTTCGTCCTCTTCGTCCTCATCCGAATCATCTTCAGCGATTTCAGCATTTTCATCGTCGGCGGCATCCAGGAAGCTTGGTCCCTCGTTCCATTGATGAATGGGGGCGTATTGGATGAAGCTATGAGCGCAAGCCTTGCGCCGAGCTACCCAATATGGGTCAGTAGACCACCTTGATCCGGTGCACGTGCGCTCAAGGAGTTTGAGGTCAATCTTCTCGTACCACGTAAGCACGTAGTGAAGAACGATCTCAGCTCCGGCGCATCCAGCGGATTCTCTCTAGAGATCGAGCTGAGTCTCGCAATTGGGGCACCCCTCTTCTGGCGGAACTTGGCGACGACGATAGTTGCAACAACATTGCCCTCTGGAAATTTGTCTGAAAACGAGACAGGTGAAATAAGTGAGAAGGGTTGACCCGGAGAGATTCATGACAATTGAAGAGAAAAGGAACGTACGAGAAATGTGGCTGTGGATCCAAGTTAGCTCCTTGGTGCACTTGTCACGCCTCTCCCGGAGTTGAACAAGCTCAGCATTCGCCGACCCAGGTTTAGAGTCAGCATCCTTCAGCAATTCTTGGTCCTTGGCAATCTAGAGATTGAGGCGCTCGCGCTCTTCAGTAAAGTCCTGGCCAGCCTTTTGAAGTTCGGTTTGGTGCTGTGCTTTCAGCTTCTTCATATCTGCCTTGAGCTTGGCAATCTCATCATCTTTGGTTCGGAGGAGAGCAAGCTCATCATCTTTCTTTTTGAGTTCGGCCTGGTGCTGCCCTGCTTGTTCGAGAAAATGCAGCATCATATCAGGCACGGGCACACTATCTTCAAGAGATGCTGAAATAGTTTGTTGACCCGGCAGAGCCGAGGTATGAATGTTTGTCGAGCCAAGGAGAAAAGGAGATAGAGAGCATAGAAAGGTTGAGCAAGAATAACTTACCCTTTATCTGGTCTAAGTTTTTCCTCATTAGGATATTCTCAGCCTCCACACCAGCTGTGAAATCCGAATGAGGGATCAGTTCGGTGGAAAAAGATAAAGAAAAATGGAAAAATGCCAAGGAAGAAACTTACCCTGTTTATCGTGTTCGGCGATAAGCATAGTATGTTTCGCACGCAGCATTTTGTGAGTATCCAGGAGACACTGAAACTCGGCGCTCTGACGGTTGGTGGTCACCTGAAAAGAGTACAAAAAGATAGCTTAGTGTTATGCATATTCGAAGTGTACAAGATCCGGGCCAAGAGGAACTTAACCCGGCTCTACATGTGTGCATATTCGAAGTGTACAAGATCCGGGCCAAGTGGAACTTAACCCGGCTCTAGGTGTGTGCATATTCGAAGTGTACAATATCCGGGCCAAGTGGAACTTAACCCGACTCTAGGTGTATGCATATTCGAAGTGTACAAGATCCGGGCCAAGTGGAACTTAACCCGGCTCTAGGTGTGTGCATATTCGAAGTGTACAAGATCCGGGCCAAGTGGAACTTAACCCGGCTCTAGGTGTGTGCATATTCAAAGTGTACAATATCCAAGCCAAGTGGAACTTAACTCGTCTCTAGGTGTGTGCATATTCGAAGTGTACAAGGTTCGGGCCAAGTGGAACTTAACCCGGCTCTAGGTGTGTGCATATTCGAAGTGTACAAGATCCGGGCCAAGTGGAACTTAACCGGCTCTAGGTGTGCATATTGAAGTGTACAAGATCCGGGCCAAGTGGAACTTAACCCGGCTCTAGGTGTGTGCATATTCGAAGTGTACAAGATCCGGGCCAAGTGGAACTTAACCCGGCTCTAGGTGTGTGCATATTCGAAGTGTACAAGATCCGGGCCAAGTGGAACTTAACCCGGCTCTAGGTGTGTGCATATTGAAGTGCAAGATCCGGGCCAAGTGGAACTTAACCGCTCTAGGTGTGCATATTCGAAGTGTACAAGATCCGGGCCAAGTGGAACTTAACCCGGCTCTAGGTGTGTGCATATTCAAAGTGTACAAGATCCGAGCCAAGTGGAACTTAACTCGTCTCTAGGTGTGTGCATATTCGAAGTGCACAAGGTCCGGGCCAAGTGGAACTTAACCTGGCTCTAGGTGTGTGCATATTCGAAGTGTACAAGATCCGGGCCAAGTGGAACTTAACCCGGCTCTAGGGGTGTGCATATTCGAAGTGTACAAGATCCGGGCCAAGTGGAACTTAACCCGGCTCTAGGTGTGTGCATATTCGAAGTTACTAAGGAGTTACGTTAGTTCTCTAAGGAGCATCCGTCCGAGTAACAAGTTACTCCCCCGGAGGCTCGGGGACTAATGGCTATATCAATAATATCTACAACATGTTAAGGAAAAGAGGAAGTAACGTACCTCCATCATCCGACCCGCAAGGTTAATTGCCTTGGCGGCAGTATTCATCTACGCAGCAAATTCGGTGGGACCAAACTTCTCCGGGAGATCGTTGTTGTGGACGAACTCCGCCTTGTTCTAGTTATTTACAAACTCGATCAAGGTCGGAGGGTATCGCTCGCCGCTGAGCATGTGGGGCGCCACTAGGCCCTTGGCATGCGCTTCCTGTCTCTCAACCTGGGCAGCGGCGGGGCTAGTGTGCAAGACAAGTTGCGCATCAGCTGATTCGGCAAGGGCGTCCTTCGGAGGTGGAGTCTTCTTCGAAAGCATGGACGCAAGTGTGCGCTGTCCAGCCTCAATGGACGCTGCCCTGGTGGCATCAGGAGCCTTTTTGCCCTTGGGCTGCAGCTGAGAGGTTAAGGTTGCCGCAGCGGATTTGCCCTTGGGAGCTGCCTTGGTGCTAGCCTTGGTGCTGCTGGTATCTTCTCGTCGAGCCTTGGAAGACTCAGATGAGGCAGAAGGGCTTGGTGCTGTTGATGTTGCCTTTGCGGTTGCTGCTGGTGCTGGAGTTGCTGATGGTGCTTTTTCTATTGCTGGGGATGATGATGGTGCTGTTTTCTGCTTCGGCGGAGGTGCTGAGGGAACCTTGGTGGTAGCTGGTTGCGGCGGAGCCAAAGTGGTGGTTGTTGCTGTCTTGGCAGAGCCAGTCTCCCCCGCTCTGGGGTTGCCCTCCTCTTGATGAGGTGGGCTGGAACCCGGAGCAGCCGCTAAACCCTCCGGAATGGGGCTCAACGGGCGTGAATCGTTGCCACGATGGGGAGAAGGGCTGTGTCGGAGCGGCGAGGAAATGCCGAATCCACTCTGTGGGACCTCCACTGCGGCCCTGCTGAATCAAATAATGTATGATGAGAAACAATAACAAAAGAAGAACAAGTAAATAGCAAAGGGAGAAGAGGCTTACTCATCCGAGGTCAGGGGCTCTTTGGGCTTCCGAGCCCTTCGGGTTGTGGCCTTGGTTGCGGGCTTGGTGGCAGTTTTGTCCCCGGACTTCTTCCGCCTTTTAGTCCGAGGATGATCCCTTTTCTTCTTGGACAGGCTCACCCACCGCAAGGGGAGGGTCTTCATGGATCTGCCCACTGGGGTTAGCTGATGCCGGAAAAGCATAAGAAAGGGGATAGCGTCAAATGCTTCCATCACCTCAACATCCGAATCATCTTCATTGTCGGGCCAATCTCTAATGGAAGAGAGTTTACCGGTGGGTCGCTTGGTCGCGTCCGCCATCGGTAAGAACATCTACTGATCCGGCTCCTCCTCATCCGAGGTGTCTCGGTCAGGTGCCCATTTGAGAGAAGGCTCGGTGCCATCCTCAATGGTTTGATGAAGAAACATCTAAGGGAAAGAAAAGGCAAAGGGATTAAACCTACAATAGAAACCGACCTATGATTTAATTCGGAAAAGGTTTGGGGCACGGGACTCACCGCAGGGGGAAGCCTATCTCGGCAGAAGTGTCCGATCCCCCACATCCACTCAGTAGAGAAGTCCTTCTTAGTGGTGAAGAGGGACTTGACCCGGCGGAAGATCTCGGTGTTGCTCAACTCAAAAGAGGAGGTCCGGTTGGGGTCGTGGCCCCAGCTCATATGATAGACCTTGTGCGTGCGTTTCTGGAGGGGGAGATCCGGTTGCGAACAAACATAATCATGGAATCCTCATTGCACAATCCAAGATCCTTCAACTCCTGGAACCTCTTGTTGACCTGGTTCACCAGGACGGTGGGCTTCTTGGGGACCACGTCCCACAGATCCGGATTGGGAGGACCCAGAGCGTAAGGGCGCAGCCGGATCTGATCCTCAGTTGTGTTGTTCCGGACGTAGAAAAAGGTCCGGGCCCATCCCTTGCAAGAGTCAAGCCCCGTGACTCGGGGGAAGATGGACTGCTTCCGGGGAGAGATAGACACAGCGTCGAACTGTGTGAGCTGCTTGTCCTCCGGGTCAAGCTGCATGTTCGGAATCACGTTCTGTTGAAGGCCAAAGAAGCGGATCCAGAGCTCCTTCGTGGGCCATAGTCCAGCATAGCCCTCGATAGTGGAATCGAAGGTAGATAGAGACGTGATGGCGTTAGCCGGAAGATGGTGTGGCTGAAGCTCATACGTATTGAGCCAGTCATGGAAAAAATCACTAACTGGGAGACCGAACCCGCGTTGGAAGTGGGATAGAAACACCACATACTCACCCGGATTGGGTGAGGGGGCAAGCTCGGAGGCAGCAAGGCGTGCGGTGACGCCCTCCGGGATGCGCCTGGTGTGATACAGCCAGTCCAGGTCATCCTGGCAAACCCAGGAGCCTGCCCATGCGCCGCGGTCGCCGCATCTTCCTCCATCTCCTGCTCTGCAAAGGTGAGCTCCTCCTCTGTCATCTCCAGATCACTGCCCTTGCTGGCGCTGGTGGCGGTGGGTGATAGAGGCCTGGATAGGCGAGGACCCGTGGCAGAGGATATGCGTAGAGGTGGCGGCAGCGCTGGTGCGCGTGGAAGCAGTGCAGTGGCGGCGCAGCTACTCAGGTGCGGTGGAGGCGGCGCTATCGCTGGAGAGGAAGAGGAAGAAGCAAAGGCAGAGGGGCGCGAAAGTAGGGAAAGAACCCAAGGGGCGCACCCCTCCCCTATTTAACCACTCCCTTGAGGGGGTAGTGGGGTCGCGTTGTGCGGGCGGGCCACACGGTGTGGCCGTGTATGACCCGGATCAACCAATCAGCGATGAGCCACACGAAGGGCCAGAGGGCGCAGCGGATCCCATGACGTGATGTTATGGTGCAGTTAACGAGGAGGCAGGCACGACGCGACATGGGCAACAGTAACTTCTGACAATAACTGCGGAGGTTACTGTTGCTGGCCCTTAAAATGAGGCAAACGTGATGATTAACCTCCACGTGGGGAAGCGTACAGGAGAAGGAAGAGTGACCCAGATGGGTATGAGGTAACCCGGCCTGCAAGTAAAAACTTGGAATGTGCCAAGGGAAAGTAAACCCGTGGAATCCGAGATAGGAGGTAACTCGGAAAAGGAACACAAAGCTCAGTGAAATTGAACCTGTTGTGGCCTTAGCGGCTAAGGCAGCTAAGACCGCACCAGCTTCGGGGACTAATGTTGGGGGGATACCCCCGGGTAGGGTCACGCCAGGGTATGAAGGCCGAGTTAGCCGAGGTACGGCAAGGTCAAAGCAGATGCTGGCCGAGTCACCTCAAGGCAGGCCGAATCACGGGGTAACCCGGACCAGGGGATGTCCACCTAACCGGATCTCAGCCGACTTATATCGTAAGTCGGTGAGATGTATCTAACTTGTATGCAGGAATAGGAATGGCCGGATCAGCTAGGTACGATCCGGGTTATAGCAAGCTTACAAGAGAAGGAAGGTATCTCGCTGGTCAAAGGGTGACCACTGTACGCAGAGCATGAGCGAAGTGGACAGAGGCCAGGACCACCAAGGCGTGGCCGACAAAGGTGACGAGGCCAGTGTCGGATGACGCGGGCGCTGCAGAGGCTCACGTAGCCTCTACATGGATGACGCTGGGTTAAAGTAACCCGGTCGGCTTACTATTTTGGGAGGAGGCATATTCCCTAGAATATGCCTCCACGTATGCCCTAATTGCAGACCTAGCCACCCCTATATAAGAAGAGTTAGGGCCTCTGTAGAAGGGGTTGATCTCTAGTTGGTTGAGTTTTACTTGGTTCCTGAGGGCTAGCTAGTGGTGAGAGTAAGAGAGTTCCTTCTTCCTCCTCTCCCAATACAGCTCAAGGAGCACTTGTAATCTGTGGAAGTGAATCAAATACAAAGCTACCGTGTGTGGAATCACCATATTATCCCTCCCTGGATTCCCCTAGTGCATTTAGTCCCCACCTTTAGCCTATCCATGGCATCTGTCGTGACACCACCACGACAGTTATGCCTTTTGATGACATCTAAGTAAACTAGTTACGCCTAGTTTTATACTCTTTATGGTATCTATTCTATTGTTCCAATACTCACAAAGCACTAACTAAAAGTGAAGAACTTTGGTAAAGGTAAAATAATAAAGCTTGCAAGTAAAACTTGGGATTGGTATAATCAAAGTTGCATAACCAAGCATGCCTAAGGCATCTTGCATAGGTTATTTTGCAAGGATTAACTTGCATAGTTCTAGCTTGCCTTGAGTAGCGCAGTGGTTGAAGTTTTCTTCTTCTTCTTGATAGTACTCCTCCTCCTTGTATCCTGGGTCGGTACTATCGTCTATAAATGAATACGAGGTACACAATCACCAAACAATACTTAACTATGTCTATTTAGCATACTAAGGCTCACACTTGATGATCTAGCATCATCACAAATATCACATGAAATAAAGACTTAATCTTGTTTATCTTATTTTAGAAAAGTAATTTCTACTCATTGAAAATACTTAAGATTTAATATTCTCCAATTAAAATATTGGATCATGTGGATACATGTCATCACCACATATTATAATACATGGGAATGTGATTTAAAATGGTGGTCACATTTTTATAAAGTTTAATATTATCATTTAATAGAATTAAAGTGACTAGAAATGCCTATATAGCATTCTTTTGGTACTAGTCCAATGTCACTGCATATAAACCTAAATATTTTTACATATTCAGATAGATCTTGTCAAATGTGATTTTTGAGAGTTGGAATCAACTCAAAATCATTTATGGTTGATTTTTGAAAAATGTTTGAATGTTGAAATGTCTCTGTCTTGTTATTTTTGGTATATGTGATCTATAATTTCAAATGGTTTGAATCCAATGGGCTTGGATAGATAATTTGAATATCTTTCTAACAAAATTGGAATCATGCAATTTGGTTCACTGAATCTCTTTGATTTGATTTTTGAATCTACTGACAGAATCTGGTATTAATTAAAATGGAAAATAACTATTTGAATTACTGGGCTCTGCGCGGGAAAGCAAATGGGCCGGCCCAGCTACACTGCGCGGGCGCAACGGGCTGCTGACAGGGGGGATCCCACTAGTCAATGGCGCATCTAACCCAAAACGGTATGTTTCAATTTCAGCCCTACGATTAGAATGGGATCTAACGGCTGAGGTTCATCTCCTACGTCGAACAGCTCCGGCGAGAACTGAACCCTAAATGCGACGGTACGGGTACGTGGGGGCTCACCTGGGCTCTAGCTAGGGTCGGCGATGGGGGCGAATGACGTGGTAGATGACGGTGGTTTGAACGGTGGTCACGGCGGCTCCTAGGGCGGCTCCAATCAACAACTCCCTTCCTTCACTGCAGCGGAGGGCTCCGGCTAAATTCTGGCGATGCGGTGCTCGCCTTGCTCCCGGGAGAGGTGTGGGAGCTTCTTTGAGGAGTGGGGAGTGGGATGGTGTGGTTAATTGAGGCGGAGGTGGCCTATATTTGTACACCGGCGAGGGGGACATTGCGGCATGGGCTGGCTCCTACAGCGACGGCGGTATAGCAAGCTATTGGTGTGGCTGAGGGTAGGGGCGACGCGATGCTTCCTGGCGTTTGTCACGGGCTTAAAGGTGCAGCACGGGGCGGTCGAGAATGGTAGGGCGCGGGCGGTGCTCTGCGCGGAACTGGCGGTGTTTGAGACGGCGCACGGGGGCTACGGGCGCGCGGCGGCGAACCGGCATGTCTAGGAGGTAGCTAGGGTCATGGCGAGTGTGTGCACGTGCGGAGAGGGCGAGGAGCGGCGTGTGCGTGCTGATTGGCTGCGGCGCTCTGGCGTGCTCTCGGCATGGTGCAGAGAAAATAGGCGCGACAATTCTGGGATGGTCCATGGCCTGCCTACGGTCGAGGGTTGGATAGGGGGTGGCGGTGGACGGTCACTTGTCTCCTGGTCGTCGTGGGAGAGGGAGGCGTGGTCTGTGGCGAGCTGTCCATGGTCGACCGGCGCTGCACTAGCGCAACGGCAAAAGGAGATATATCGGACCCTTCAAGATTCTGAATCGCCGAGGAGAAGTATCGTATCAACTGGAACTGCCTGAAGAGATGTCTACCATCCACAATGTGTTCCATATCTCGTTACTTCGCAAATGCCTAGAAGTGTCGGAGAAGACCAAAGTTTTCAAGAACATCGATCATCGAGCCGTTGATATCAACAAGGATCTGACGTATCGTGAAGTGCCCATCCGTATTTTGGAGGAAGCCTACAGAAACACCAGGACCTGGAGTATCAAATTTCTCAAGATTCAGTGGAGCAACCATATCGAAGGAGAAGCCACTTGGGAGCGAGAAGATTACATTAGGACTGAGTTCCCAAATCTCTTTAGTTCCTAGTTTTCTTTCTTAAATCTCGAGACGAGATTTTGTTTAAGGGGGGAAGGTTTGTAACATCCCAAAACTTTAATCCAAGTTATCAAGATCCAAATTACCCAATTTAGGGTTAAGAAAAAACTTTTTCTCATTTAAAATATTTAAGCATGCATATGAGTATTGCATTAAATAGGAGTTGTTTTGAAATGCCATGATTGTTTGTTCTAATGGTTGTAAAGTGACTCTAAGATGAATGCCACATCATCTAGATCATTCCCAAGCAAAAACCAAAGAATAAGAAATCAAATATAATTAATAATGGAAATGGTCACTTTTGCCATTTTAATCAACTAGCCCACTTTGGGTATTCCTAGCACTCAAATTCCAATAGAAACAATTGTGGATCTTTACACCCCTTGCTAGTACAAGTAGTGATGTACCAAGGCCCACTTTGTGATCTTCCAAAAACATTCAAACTCTAAATTTAAAAGACATTTGAAAATGGAATTTAGTTCATATGTCTAGATCCCCCTTTTTGAAAAACCATCCAAATGAACTCCATTTGACAAATCCTAGCAACCATAGATGCTTAAGCATGTAACAAACCACTCCACCAAAAATCTCTGAAAAGTTCAAATCTTTGTGTCATGCAGCCATTTGGTCGAACACTTGGCATGCACTGATCACACCGTAGTTTAGACTCACTGTTTCTACAGGGTTTTGCCACCCATTTGACCCAAATTCACTCACTCTATCCCTCTTTGATCTAACCATGCCTTAATCAGCCCACCCCCTAGTCCCTAACAAACAGTGCCACGTCATCCCGACGCCATGATCGCTGGCCAACCGTGCCAACGCCGCAGGAGACCACCAGCCCCTCTCCGCCGCTCCAGGAAGGAAGGCGTGACCTCACCGCCGTCCACGGTCCACCCCACGGCCACTGCTAGCCCCTGGACCACAGAGGCCAAGCCCCGCACTAAGTCTTTGCGCCACGCCAGCACACGCCAGAGCACCGTCGCTGATAGAGCGCCACATACCGCGCCTCGACCACAGACTGCGCGCGCTGCTCCGCCTTGACCACCTCAACCCGCCAGACATGCCCTTACCCCGCCGCTCGACCCATAGTCGCCGGGAACCATGTTGAGCACCGCCTCTGTCTCTCAGAGCGCGAGATGCTCCCGACCGCTAGCCACCGCCCCTCGCATTGCCATTAAGCCCTAGCTGACCGCCAGGGAACCACCCACCGTCCACCTACCTCGCCCACGCTGATAGCCCCCTGTGCCGTCGTCATCGACGAGCTCCGCCCACACCTCTCTGCCGCCTCGCCAGGCCTATATAAGGGAGCCTCCCCAGCACCATTTCTTCACACTCCCACACTCACTGGTCTTTCCCCACCTCTCGTCGGAGCAGCTCAAGCAGCCAGCCGCCAGAATTTCACCGGAGATACCCGCAGTAGAGGAGGAGACGCTCCCGTTGATTTCATCCACCCCTGGATCTGCCGCGACTTCGCCTGAGCCCGTCGTCGTCTCCTTGTTCGTTTACCTGCCTCGCCACATTCACTGGAGCCCTGGTACACCCTCACCGCACCCCCACTGAGCCGTTAGGGTTCCACCTCGCCGGCAACGTGTGCGTCATCGACGATGAACATGAGCCGTAGATGCTAGCCCTAATCCTATGGTCCATAATGCCCTGTACCGCTTCGCGCTTAATGAGCCACTGATAGGCGGGACCCCCTATCAGCAGTCCTCAGCGCTTGTGAGTGGCTGGGCCCCCGTTAGTGTTCCGCTTGTACCGTGATTCAAATCTAGATTTTTCTTTTTAAACTTAAACTTAGTTTTGTCCTTTAGTTTGAAAATCAATTCAGGGAGTTTTACAAATCCAAATTGAGTGATTCCAATTTTGTTGGAAAGGTAATGAAAATATCTATCCAAGACCGTTGAATTTAAATCATTTAGAGTTATAGATCTCTCCTAGATAAAATAACAAGTTAGAAGCATTTTCACATTCAAACATTTTTATAAAATCAACCATAATAGCTTTTGAGTTGATTCCAACTCTCAAGAATCACATTTAACCATAGCTATCTGCATATGTAATAATATTAAGGTTTGCATGCAGTGACTTTGGACTAGTACCAAAATAATGCTATATAGGCATTTCTAGTCACTTTAAACCATTTAATATTAAACTTAAAATTATTAAAATGTGTCCCAATATTTAAATCACATTCCCATGTGTTAGAATATGTGGTGATGACATGTGTCCACATGATCCCATATTTTAATTGGAGAATATTAAATCTTAGTTAATTTCAATGAGTAGAAATTACTTTTCTCAAATAAAATAAATGAAACTAGTTCATTAAACCTTGTGATGTTTGTGATGATAATAGATCATCAAATGTGTGCCTTAGTGTGCTAAGTAGACTAGTTAAGTATTGTTTGGTGATTGTGTATTCCGTATGTATTTATAGACAATAGTACCGACCAAGTCTATGAGGAGGAGGAGTTCTACCCTGAAGAAGAAGAGGAGAATTTCAACCACTGAACACACCAAGGCAAGCTAGCAGTATACAAGTTAACCATGCAAGTGATTACTTGCAAGTCATCATTAACAATTCAAGCTAGACCTTGCAAGTAAGATAACCTAAGCAAGATCCAATACGCAAGCTTGGTTATACCTTTTGACTTATACCTACCCCAAGTTTTATTTACAAGCTTTACTTTCTTCACTTTACCAAAGTTCTTTACCTTGTTTATAGGTAGCATAAAGAGTATAAAACTTGACCTATCTAGTTAGATTTAGATGTCATTCTATGGCATGAGAGTGATATTAGCATCCCACATTAGTGAACACTCTTAACTTAGTAGTTAGAGCTAAACCAAAAACTTGATCACTTTAGATGGGAATACTTGGTGAAAATGACTTGTGAAAACCTTGGAATGATGAGTCGTTCTATTGAGATGTTTTGACATGTGTTGAGAAACACAAATGGTTTATGATGATGATGAAAATGTTGAGGCATGAGCCTTAGCCCCTTTAAAAAAACTGATGGTTGGGTTCAGATGTGATACCATTCCAATTTTACTGTACAACCACAATACCTGAATTGGGTAAGTCTTAGCCAGAAGTTTATATGCATTAGTATTAGTTCCCTCGCGGGAGAGGTTTGAGTTGAGGCTACCTCTGAATGTTGTCCACCTATGCAGTGCCCAGGATGACAGATGGTCATGGCTGGGAGGCCAAGCTCATAGGAGAGGTGCTTATACTAGAGTGTGTAAAGGAAAGGTTATGTTTGATTATCTGCATACTAAGTATGATGATTCAGGGTTATCCTTGACAGATGTATTGAATTTTGTGGTGAAAGTGTACCACCTCTGCAGAGTGTCAAACTATTCGAATAGGCGTCATGATTATGGACGATTGGATGGCCATCTTTGTTCCGTTGTGAGATGTTTTCAAAATGACTTATGAAATGAAGTGTGACACGACTTGAACACAACATGGTTGTGACTATGATAACTAAGTTCCCACTTAGGTTTTTTCAAGATTTATTTTATCTTTCTTTGTTTCTGAACTCAGCTTAGGTTTCAAACTTAACTTTACAATTAAACTTAGAGTTAGCATTCCTACTAGAACTATCTTACTTGTTAGTGATAGTTTGTGAGTACTTAAAGAGTACTCATGGCTTTGTCCCTGGCTATTCCTGTGGCCAGACTATGAGGAGGACTACCCTGAAGGATGACAGCAGGACGGCTACGACAACTAGGATCATCTCCCATCATCAGCATTGCCTGTGACACTGAAGATGGAGCCCACCGCTACACTATTTTTTCCGCTACTTGTTTGTACTAAGACTGGATCATGAGATCCTTTATTTGTGTAAGACCTTATAATGGTTTGTAATGGATGATGTACTGTGATATCCAATCTGTTATGTCTCGCAAAAATGGTAATCCTGGGATTGCGATGTATGGCATAACAGGCATCTGGGATTAAAAATCTGTGTGTTGACAAGTTGGTATCAGAACCATCCTGACCATAGGAGACCCTAGTTAGAATGGACGTCCGAAACAAAAACTTAGTTTCCAAAATCAAAGTGAGTATTTGTGAAAACCTATTTCCTCTCTTACCCTTGGGATTCTTTCTCTCAAAAAAATACGTGTTCCTCCAAATTCTTACATTACTTCATAAAACTTTGACACATTTGATCACTTCACTAACTTTCTCATCCTAAATTCTTATAGATGGAAGTTCAGTACAGCAAGTTCTACCAGTTGGGCAACAGAGGCCAACTGATCTTCGAGAGGGATCTTGATTCACTGTCTGAGTACTTGGAGCATCCACATCCGGAATTCTTTGGAGCTCAACTCAATAGTCCCCCAGGAGGAGATTTACAATGGCTAGTAGTTGCTGATCTTCGAGGCAAGTTAGAAACACCAATGTTCGAGAAGATTCAGTTCTCCGTGAGAGAGAACAACTGGCTAGATGGATTAGCCAGGGCAATGCATGAAGTTCTCGCTCGTCTTTGCGCACAAAATGTCAACCTAATCCAAGGAACCCGCTTTGTTCACTATGCAAGGCATGATTCTATGGGAATACCGCTAGAGATGCCAAGTCACCCGATGCTGAAGCGTCAAGTGGAGAACCTCGACTTCCTATTGTACGACAGACAGGAGGAGTTGGACAATGCTAGAGAGTTCGCCAACCACAACCTTGCCATTGCCACCCAAAAGGCCCGGACTTTCTCACTGCTCGTCAAGGATCGTCAGTCACTTTGCCGTCAACATGCAAAGAAGGATCGCACCATCGACCGTCTTTGCAAGAAGGTGGCCGACCTTGAGAAGACCATCAAGGAGCAGGAAGCTCAGCTTGCAGCAAAGGAAGAAGAAGAGGAGGAAGGTGAAGACATCCAAGGGGATATTCACTCGTACCTCAGCAATGATGATGACTATCTGGAGGATGATGCCATGGACTTCTACACCGATGATGAGGACTCCGACTTCATCGATGATGAGTAGATGCACTAGAGCACTATCGTAGGAGTGAGAAGTATCGGTCCCATTGTATCTTAGCTTACAGAATGGTTCTTAAAACCATTTGTTTTCCTTTTGTTGTGGTGTGTGTGTGTTTGTATCGTGTGCCTTGCTTGAATGAATGAAAAGAAGTTAGTTGCAAAACCTGAGTCAAACTCAAAGATTTAGCTTTGAAACCAAAACCATGAACCTTAGAACTTTCTCTCTTACCCCATTATCTATCTCAATCTTCAGATGACTCGTGGAAAACAAGGAGGGAGAAGCTCATCGCAAGACCCAATGCTGCAGATTTTGTAGACGCTCATTGCAAACCGTGAAGCTAGTAGAGCAGAGTGCCAAGCAAATCTAGCCACCCTGCAGTAGATCGCCCAGATGGCTCACAACAATCAGAACCATGGAAATTAGCATCATCATGGATCCAAACTCAAAAACTTCTAGAATACCAATCCCCCAATCTTTAGCAAGTCTAAAGACCAGCTGGATGCTGATGATTGGTTGCAGACCATGGAAAACAACTTAGAAGTCGCCGGAGTGGATGCAAACGAGAAAGTTCTTTTTGCCACCCACTATTTGGCAGGAGATGCAAGAGCATGGTGGAACAGCACCCGCACAATGAAGCATGGTTAAGTAATGACATGGGAAGCCTTCAAAATCAAGTTCAGCCGCACCCACGTGCCGCAGGGTCTAGTCACCAGGATGAGGGATGAATTCAGAGAGTTAAAGCAAGGCAGAATGACTGTAGTGGAGTACCGTGACAGATTCTTGTCCCTCGCCAGGTATGCACCTGATGAGATCAACACGGAGGCCAAGAAGAAGGAGAGATTCCTGAACAGACTGCATGATGAGATGCAGACAGTTCTCGTCAACATCCATTTCGAGGATCTTGAAGAACTAGTCGACTCTACCATTCAGATGGAAGGGAAGATTAATCAGGCAAACGACAACCGCAAACATCTAATGATGCACCAAGCTAGATCCAGCAGTCACCAGAAGTACCGTCCTAACTCGTCTGCCGGATATGCACCGCGGAACAATCGACCCCCAATGTCTCGCCTAAGCTACCCCAACCGTAGCGGAGGAAATGTGAAGTCCGAAGGAAACAAAAATCACCCCGGCAACTCCAGCAATTTCAACCGTGCACCTCCCAAGCACAACAACAACAACAACATCAACAACACTACACCCAGAACTGGAAGCAATGTTGTGCCCGTGGCAGCAAAAGACAAGTCTCAAATTACTTGTTTCGAGTGTGGAGTGAAGGGTCACTACTCCAATGAGTGTCCCAAGAAGATTGCCGCCACTACCAATGTGAAGGCCCCAGCTCAATAGCAGCGTCGTGTTCAGCCCGGAAGAAGATTCGCCCCAAGGAACCCTCACAACCGCAATGGCCGTCTCTTCCACATGAACACCAAAGAAGCCCAAGAAGAGTCAGATGTAGTGCTGTGTATGTTTTCTGTCAACTCAGTTTTAGCAAGAGTGTTGTTTGATTCTGGAGCATCGCACTCATTTATCACCGAAGAATTTGCATGCACTAGTAAGATTCACCCAACCAACTTGAAGCATGTAATGATAGTTCAAATACCCAGTTCAACTACAAAAGCTAGAAAAATTTGCAAAGCTGAGCCTATCAGAATACATGGGATAGATTTTTATGCCAATCTAATAGTACTTCGAACCAAAGGTTTGGAAGTAGTACTAGGAATGGATTGGATGTCAAAGCATAAAGGATTGATAGACTGTGCCAAGAAAGTCATCACTATGACCAGTAGCTCTGGAGTATCAGTAGAGCATATATCTGAAACTTTGCCCCGTCAATTCAAGTGCAACAAGAGTCTATCCCTACCCATCATAGACCAAGTTAGAGTAGTCTATGAATACCCTGATGTATTCCCAGATGAATTTACTGGTATGCCCCCAGATAGGGATATTGAGTTCATTTTTGAACTAATCCCCGGAACCGGTCCCATAGCTCAGATACCCTATAGCATGAACCCCTCAGAGTTAGTGGAACTGAAGAAGCAGTTAGATGCTATGCTGGAGAAAGGCTTGATTCAACCAAGCGCATCGCCATGGAGATCGCCCGTGTTATTAGTCGACAAGAAAGATGGAGGCAACCGTTTGTGCACAGATTACAGGAAACTGAATGACGTCACAATCAAAAACAAGTACCTATTGCCAAAGATAGAGGATATATTTGATCAGTTGACTGGTGCCAGTGTGTTCTCTAAGATCGATCTTAAGATTCGTGCAACAGATATTCCAAAGACCGCCTTTACTACTTGTTATGGATTATACGAGTATACGGTCATGTCTTTTGGATTAACCAATGCCCCTGCTTATTTCATGAATCTCGTGAATAAGATCTTTATGAATTTTCTAGATAAGTTTGTCGTTGTGTTTATCGACGATATCCTTATCTACTCCAAGTCAGAAGAAGAGCATGAGCAACATCTGAGGATCATTCTTGAAACCCTTAGAGAGCATCGGTTGTATGCCAAGTTCAGAAAATGTGAGTTTTGGCTGAAAGAAGTAGGATTCCTAGGACATATTGTGTATGCCGGAGGAGTCGCTGTTGATCCCGCCAAGATCAAAGATGTCGAAGAATGGGAAGCCCCAACCACTCAAACCCAAGTCCGTGCATTTCTCGGATTAGCGGGATATTACCGCAAGTTCGTAGAAGGATTTTCCAGCATCGCAAGACCCATGACCCAATTGCTAAAGAAGGACAAGAAGTTTGAATGGACCGACAAATGTGAAGCCAGTTTCCAAGAGGTCAAGAAGAGATTGATTTCAGCCCCAATATTGATCATGCCAGATATTAAGAAGTTGTTTGATGTGTATTGTGATGCATCCAAGATTGGTCTCGGATGTGTATTAATGCAAGAAGGCAAAGTCATCACATATCTATCTCAACAACTGAAGCAGCATGAGCAAAATTACCCTACCCATGATCTTGAGTTAGTGATACATTACAAATGTATCTATAATTTTTTATGTTCCATGCTTGGTTTTATCCACTTTCTTGTGTTTTGTCCACATTTTGGAGTACTTTTCATATGATTTCTTGGACTAACCTATTAACAAGAGCCACAGTGCCAGTTGCCTGTTTTCTGCTGTTTTTGGTTCCAGGAAAGTCAGAAAATCAATATTCTCGGAATTGGACCAGACAAAAGCCAAAGTCGATATTTTCCCGAAAGATTCACGAAGCCAGAAGGAGAGCCGGAGAGGGGCCACAGGACGGCTATGACAACTAGGATCATCTCCCATCGTCAACATTGCCTGTGACACTGAAGATGGAGCCCACCGCTACACTATTTTTTCCGCTACTTGTTTGTACTAAGACTGGATCATGAGATCCTTCATTTGTGTAAGACCTTATAATGGTTTGTAATGGATGATGTATTGTGATATCCAATCTGTTATGGCTCGCAAAAATGGTAATCCTAGGATTGCGATGTATGGCATAACAGGCATCTAGGATTCAAAATCCGGGTGTTAACAGGGAAGTGGTCTGCTGCGCTGCTAGGTGCTGGGGGACCAGGGGAGTGAAGAGGGGACAAATGGTCGAGTGATCACTACTCAAAAAAGTGGAGTTAGGCAGGGTTTGATCTGTGTCTGCAATGTGTTCGATCAAATGGCCATAAGAATTCTAATTTGAAATTTTTGAATGAAATTTGGTGAGTGTTCTGAGAACTTGCTTGAGTGTCTATGGTTGCTTGGAAAATTCAAGGTGAATTTATTTGAGTGGTTTTTGCAAAATGGTGATCTTATTACATACACTTGATTCAATTTTGAATTGTCCTTTAAATAGATTTGAAAATAGTTTTTGTGAGTTCGTAAAGTGGGCTTGGGTTCACTTTTACTTGGTCTAGCAAGGGGTGAAAAGAAAGGGAAATGTTTCTGTTAGAAATTCTTTACTAGGAACTCACAAAGTGGCCTAGTGGTTAATTTTGGTCAAAATGACCATTTGATCATATGCTTTATATTTGATTTCCTTTTCTTTGGATTTTGTTTATAATTGGCCTAGATGATGTATTATTCATCTTTAAACCATTCTTTATCATTTGTAGCAATCAAACAGGGCAATTGCACTCATTCATACACTAATGCAATTCACACATACACTCATATGAGATTTAATAATAAAAGTTTTTGTTAACCCTAAACTTGGGTGATTAGATTTTGATAATCTTGATTAATGTTTTTGGGGTGTTACAAACCTTCCCTCCTTAAACAAAATCTCGTCCCGAGATTTAAGGAAAACTAGGAACTAAAGAGATTTGGAAACTCAGTCCTAATGTAATCTTCTCGCTCCAAGTAGTTTCTTCTTCAGTATGGTTGCTCCACTGGATTTTGAGAAACTTGATACTCTGGGCCCTGGTGATTCTGAAGGCTTCTTCCAAAATACGAATGGGTACTTCTCGATATGTCAGATCTTGGTTAATGTCTATGGCTCGATGATCGATGTTCTTGAAAACATTTGTTTTCTCCGGAACTTCTAGGCATTTGCGAAGTAACGAGATATGGAACACATTATGTATGGATGACATCTCCTCTGGCAGTTCTAGTTGATATGATACTTCTCCTTAGCGATTTAAAATCTTGAAGGGTCCAATATATCTGGGGGCTAACTTTCCTTTCAGACGAAAACATTGCATTCCCTTCAAGGGTGATACTTTGAGATACACAAAATCTCCGTCATTAAGGTCAGGTCTCGATGTTTCTTGTCAGCATAACTCTTCTGTCTGGATTGGGCGGTCTTGAGGTGTTCGCGGACTTTGTGAACTTTCTCTTCGTCTTCTCGTAGGATGTTGGGTCCGAAAATATGACTCTAGCCTACTTGCGACCAATTCAAGGGGGTACGGCACTTCCTTCCATACAGAAATTCAAATGGGGCCATTTGCAAAATGGCTTGATAACTGTTGTTGTATGAGAATTCTGCGAACAGTAGACAATCTTCCCATTTTGATCCATATTCTAGCACACAAGCTCTCAACATATCTTCTAGGATTTGGTTGACACTTTCTGTTTGTCCGTCAGTCTGTGGGTGATAAGCTGTGCTGAAATTCAGCTTGGTTCCTAATCCTTCTTGGACTTTCTGCCAAAATCTTGAGGTAAATTGGGTTCCTCGATCTGACACTATGTTCTTAGGGGTTCCATGCAAACTGACGATTCTAGCAATGTATAACTCTGCTAGCTTAGAACTCTGGTAGGTAGTCTTGACAGGTATAAAATGGGCTACCTTATACAATCTATCCACTATGACCCAAATAGAGTCATTTCCCCTACTAGATGTAGGCAAACCTGTGATAAAGTCCATTCCGACAGAATCTCATTTCCATTCTAGAATCTGCAATGGTTGCAGAAGTCCCGCGGGTCTCTGATGTTCCGCTTTGACTCTCTGACAGATATCACACTTGGCTATGTAGCTTCCGATTTCTCTCTTCATCTTGTGCCACCAAAATTGCTCCTTCAAATCCTGATACATCTTTGTTCCTCCGGGGTGGATAGAATAAAGAGTATCATGAGCTTCCTACATGATAACTTGTTTCAACTCGAAATCTGCTGGCACACAGATACGTCCTTTGTACCACAAAACTCCTTCTTCATCTTCAGTGAATCCGGGTACTTTCCCTGTACCGATACGATGCTTGATTCCGTCAATATTTGCATTTCCTTTCTGCGCCTCCTTGATCTGACGAATCAAAGTGGGTTGAAGTTCAATGCTAGCTAAAAAATCCTTTGCTAACTAGCTCCATTCTAAACTGTTCCAACTCTTCATGCAAACTTGGTTGGGCTTCTTTTATCATGGTGTTTAATCTACACGGCAATATGCTAAGAGCAACCGCTACCACATTGGCTTTGCCGGGGTGATAGTGAATGTCAAGGTCATAATCCTTGATTAGCTCTATCCATCTCCTTTGCCTCATATTCAGCTCCTTATGGGTGAAAATATACTTCAGACTCTTGTGATCCGAATAAATCTCATAGCGGTTACCCATAAGGTAATGACACCATGTCTTCAAAGCTAAAACTATGGCTGCTAGTTCAAGGTCATGGGTAGGGTAGTTTTGCTCATGTTGCTTCAGTTGTCGGGATAGATATGCTATGACTTTGCCTTCCTGCATCAACGCACATCCGAGACCAATCTTGGATGCATCACAATACACATCAAAAGGTTTCTTGATATCTGGCATAATCAAGATTGGGGCTGAAATCAATCTCTTCTTGAGCTCTTGAAAACTTGCTTCACATTTATCCATCCATTCAAACCTCTTATCTTTCTTCAACAACTGGGTCATCGGTCTTGCGATGCTCGAAAATCCTTCAATGAACTTGCGGTAGTATCCCACTAATCCGAGAAATGCACGGACTTGGGTTTGAGTGGTTGGGGCTTTCCAATCTTCAACATCTTTGATCTTGGCGGGATCGACAGCGACTCCTCCTGCCGACACAATATGTCCTAGGAACCCCACTTCCTTCAACCAGAACTCACATTTTCTAAACTTGGCATACAACTGATGTTCTCTAAGGGTTTCAAGGATGGTCCTCACGTGTAGCTCATGGTCTTCTTCTGACTTGGAATAGATCATAATATCATCGATAAAAACAACAACAAACTTATCCAGGAAGTTCATAAGAATCTTATTCATGAGATTCATGAAATAAGCGGAGGCATTGGTTAATCCAAAAGACATGACTGTATACTCATATGATACGTCCATTTTGCATCACTATTCTATATCATAATTTACTGTTATTCATTGATATATTTCATATTAAGAGATGATACTTATGTAATTTCATCTGTTTTTGCATGGTTGATGACTTTTGGAGCATGGACCACTATAGTCAGGATTCTAATGGAAAAGGTGTTGTTTGGAGGCAAAATTTGCGAAGATCAGAAAATCCGGGAAAATATATGGAAAATCCTATTTTTCCAGAAGACGAAGGCTGCCAGAAGGAGGAGTGGAGATGGGCCACAGGGGGCCCACACCACCCCCTGGCGCGGGCCAGCCTAGGCCGCGCCACCAGGTGGTGTGGCCGCCCTGGCCCACCTCCAGCTCTCCCCTCTGGCGTATATAATCCTCCTGAAACCCTAATACTCAGGGGGGGCGACCACAGAAAGATTCCGCCGCCTCTGCGGGGCGGAAGACACCAAGAGAGAAAGATCTCTCCGGCAGACAGATTTCTGCTGGGGGAATTCCTTCCCGGAGAGGGGAGATCGTCGCCATCAACACCACCATCAAGCTGGACTTCATCGGGATCATCATCACCATCATCACCCTCATCACCATCTCCATATTGCTGTAACAATTGGGTTGAATCTTGCATAGTTCTTAGGGGAAACTTTCCCAGTGTTGATTACTCTTTGTAGTTGATGCTATTGAGTGGAACCATTGAATTATTGTTTATGTTTAGATTGTTATACATCATTATTCCATCTCTGATCATGATCCATATGATGTCTTGTGAGTAGTTTGCTTTGTTCTTGAGGACATGGGAGAAGTCATGTTGTTAGTAGTGGAGTTGTGTTGAGAAAGATTCAATAGTTTGATATTTAAGTTGTGGTGTACTTCTTCTAGTGGTGTCATGTGAACGTCGACTACATGACACTTAACCTATATGGGCCTAGGGGAATGCATTGTGTATTTGGCTACAAATCGTAGGGGTTGCCGGAGTGACACAAACCTAACCCCCGTTAGGAAACCATTGCAGAAGGGACGTCGGGGTCTTAGAGTTTAAAGCTTTGGTTAGGTTTCTACCTTAATTACTTTCTTATACTTACGGATGTTTACAAGGGGTATAATCACAAGTATGTATTAGTCCTAGGAAGGTCGGTACATTAGCACAGGTTCACCCACACAACACTTAGCAAACTAAAGAAGATTAATCAACTATATGAAGCAAAAGCACTTGACAGTCTTCCCGTGTGTCCTCGAGAACGTTTGGTCATCTTAAGTAATACAACCGGCTTGTCCTTTGCTGAATAAAGGATTGGGCCACTTGCTGCATTTATTCTTACTGCCTTTTATTTACTCGCACTTTATTTACTTGCATTATCAAAAAACCCTAAAATCCGTTTGCTAAGTATTTGCAGAGAATTCCTGAGCCATACCACTAGCCAGCACCTTCTGCTCCTCATTGGGTTCGACACTCTTACTTATCGAAAATACTGCGATACACCCCCTATACTTGTGGGTCATCGTCATACAATCCATATCTGGTGGTAAAGGCACTCTTTAGAATATCCATTGCACGAATCTTGAGTTGATGATAACCAGTCCTAAGATCAATCTTAGAAAACACTCTGGCACCACTCAACTGGTCAAACAGATCCTCTATCTACGGCAGTGGGTACTTGTTCTTCATGGTGACATCATTCAGCTTCTGGTAATCCGTGCATAAACGGTTACCTCCATCTTTCTTATCCACAAAAAATACAGGCGATCTCCATGGCAATGCACTTGGTTGAATCAGACCTCTCTCCAACATAGCATCAAGTTGCTTCTTCAGCTCCACTAATTCCTATGGGTTCATACAATAAGGTCTCTGAGCTATGGGTCTAGTTCCAGGAATTAGTTCAAGGATGAACTCGATATCCCGATCTGGGGGCATACCGGGCAATTCATCTGGGAACACGTCTGGGTATTCACAGACTACTCTGACTTGGTCTAGGGTTGGTTGGGCTAGACTCTTGTTGCATTTGAATTGGCGGGGCAAGGTCTCAGATACATGCTCTACTGATACTCCAAAGCTACTGGTCATGGTTATGGATTTCTTGGCACAGTCGATTAATCTTTTATGTTTCGATATCCAATCCATTCCTAGTACTACTTCCAAACCTTTGGTTCCAAGTACTATTAGATTGGCATAAAAATCTATTCTATGGATTCTGATAGGTACAGCCTTGCAAATTTTTCTAGCTTTGATGGTTGAACCAAGTATTTCGACTGTCATAACATGCTTCAATTTTGTTGGTTGAATCTTACTAGTGCATGCAAATTCTTCTGTAATAAACGAGTGCGATGCTCTAGAATCAAACAATACTCTTGCAAGTACTGAGTTGACAGAAAACATACCCAGCACGACATCTGGCACTTCCTGAGCTTCTTCGGCATTCATGTGGAACAGACGGCTGTTGCGATTGAGCAAATTCCCTGGGGCAAATCTCCTTCCAGGCTGAACATGGCGTTGCTGCTGAGCGGGTGCATTCACATTGGTGGCTGCTGCAAGCTTCTTGGGGCACTCATTGGAGTAGTGACCCTTGAGTCCACATTCAAAGCAAGTAATATGGGACTTGTCTTTTCCTGCAACAGGCACATCATTGCTTCCAGTCCTTGGGGCAGTATTGTTGTTATTGTTGTTGTTGGACTTGGGCGGTGGACGGTTGAAGTTATTGGAGTTGCCGGGGTTGTTGTTGTGGTTTCCTCCAGACTTCAGGTTTCCTCTGCTACGATTGGGATAGTTTGGACAGGACATAGGGGGTCTGTTGTTTCTTAGGGCATATCCTGCAGACGGGTTGGGGTGATACTTCTGAGTATGGTGGGATCCAGTCTGGTGCATCATCCTGCGCTTACAATTGTCATTGGCTTAGTTTATCTCCCCTTCCATATAAATGGTAGAGTCTAATAGCTCTTCTAGATCTGCAAAACGGATGTTGACTAACACAGTCTGCATCTCATCATGTAATCCATTCAGGAACCTTTCCTTCTTCTTTGCTTTGGTGTTAATCTCATCAGGGGCATATCTAGCTAGTGAGAAAAATTTGTCACGGTACTCAACTATCGTCATCCTTCCTTGCTTCAGTTCTCTAAACTCATCCCTCATCCTGGTGACCAAACCTTGGGGCACATGGGTCCGGCTGAACTTGATATTGAATGCTTCCCAAGTCATCATCTGACCTTCGTTCATGGTACGTGTGCTATTACACCAATCTCTTGCATCTCCTGCCAGATAATGGGTGGCAAACAGTACTTTTTCATTGGCTTCAACTCCTGCGACCTCTAAGTTGTTCTCCATGGTTTGCAGCCATTCATCAGCATCTAAGGGTTCCTCAGACTTACTAAAGATAGGTGGGTTGGTATTCTGAAAGTTCTTGAGCTTGGATCCATGGTGATCCTGGTTTCCGTGACCTTGATTATTGTGGGCCATCTGAGCTATCTGTTGAAGAGTGGCTAGGTTGGCTTGTCATTCGGCTCTACTAGCTTCACAGTCAGAAACTAGCATTTGCAGAATATGCAGCATCAGGTCCTGAGATGAACTGCTTCCTCCGGGATTTCCATGAGTCATCTGAAGATTGAGATAGATAATGAGATAAGGGGGAAATCTCTAGGGTTCATGGTTTTGTTTCAAAAGCTTTAAACTTTGAGTTTGACTCAGGTTTTTCAAACTAACGACTTCCTCTCATTCATTCATTCAAAGCACACCATACAAACACACACAACAACACAAATAGAAAACAGAGGGTTTTAAGAACCATTCCGTGAAACTACGATACAGTGGGACCGGTACAACTCATTCCTACGGTAGTGCTCAAGTGCATCTAATAATCATCAATGAAGTCGGAATCATCATCATCAGTGTGGAACTCCATGGCATCATCCTCCAGGTAGTCGTTGTCATCACTGAGGTAAGATTAAAGTTCTCCCTGGATATCTTCACCTTCCTCCTCCTTTGCTTCAAGATGGATTTCCTGTTCACGGATGGTCTTCTCGAGAGTGTCCACCTTCTTGCGAAGACGATCGATGGTGCGATCCTTCTTGTCACGTTGACAATGAAGTGATTGGCGCTCCTTGGCGAGAATGGCGAGGGTCTGGTCCTTCTTGACTGCAATGGCATGGTTGTGGTTGGCGTAGGCACGAGCGTTGTCCAACTCCTTCTGCCTATCATACAACATGAAGTCAAGATTGTCCACCTGGTGCTTCAGCTCCGGGTGTCCTGGCATCTCCAAAGGCATTCCCATAGAATCACGGCTTGCGTAGTGAGCAAAGCGAGTTCCCTGGATCTGGTTGATGTTTTGCCCACACAGACGGGTAAGAGCTTCATGCCTAGCCCTGGCTAATCCATCTAGCCAGTTGTTTTCCCTCAAACTGAATTAGATCTTCTCTGGAGTGGGTGCTTCCATCTTGCCTCTGATATCTGCAACTATGAGCCATTGTAGATCTCCTACGTGACCGTTGAGTTGTGCCCTGAAGAATTCTGAGTGTCGGCGCTCAAGATACTCTGACAGTGCATCTAGATCCCTCTCAAAGATTAGGTGGCCTCCGTTGCCTAGCTGGTAGAACTTGTAATACTAGACTTCCATCCATAAGAATTTAGGGTGAGTAAGTTAGTTAGGTGATCAAGTGTGTCAAATTTTATGTAGGAATGCAAGATTTTTTGAGGAACATGACTTTTTTTGAAAGAATCTCAAGGATAAGAGTGGGAATAGGTTTTCATAAATACTCACTTCTTTTGTTTTGAAACTAAGTTTTTGGGTCAAGCGTCCATTCTAACTAGGGTCTCCTATGGTCAGGATGGCTCTGATACCAACTTGTCAACACCCGGAATTTTAATCCCAGATGCCTGTTATGCCATACCTCGCAATCCTAGGATTACCATTTTTGCGAGACATAACAGAATTGGTACCACAGTACATCATCCATTACAAACCATAATAAAGGTCTTACAAATAAAGGATCTCATGATCCAGTCTTAATACAATCAAAGCAGCGGAAAATAAACATAGTAGGGGCTCCATCTTCAGGGTCATAGGCAATGCTGACGACGGGAGATGATCCTAGTTGTCGTAGACCTCCTGCTGTCCATCATCCTGGTAGTCCTCCTCATATTCTGGCCACATGAATAGCCAGGGACAAAGCCATGAGTACTCTTTAATTACTCGCAAACTATCACTAACAACTAAGGTAGTTATAATAGGAATCTTAAGCTCTAGGTTTATTTGCAAAAAGCCAGGTTTATCTCATACTGAGTTTAGAAGTAAAGAAAACTAAGTTAATGTTCTAAAGCACTTAAGTGGGAACCTAGTTTTCATGTTCACAACCCTGTTTTGGTCAAGTCAAAGTCATAGTTCAATTGACAAGTCATTTTGAAAACATCTGATGGCAGAACAGTATGGCCACTCCAACTGTCCATGACTGCAGACGCGGCTATTCGAATAGTTTGACACTCTGCAGAGGTGGTACACTTTCACCACAAAATTCGATACATCCATCAGGGATAACCATGAATCATCATACTTAGTATGTGGATAATCAGTCCTAACCTTTCAATTACACACTCTACTATAGGCACCTCCCCTATGAGCTTGGCCTCCCAGCCATGGCCATCTGCCATCCTGGGCACTGCATTGGTGGACATTCACACTCACGAGGTAGCCTCATCTCAACCTCTTTCCGCGAGGGAACCCATACTAAGGCATATAACCTTCCAATTAAACCCTACCCAATTCAGGTACTGTGGTTGTACGGTAAAATTGGAATGGTATCGCACCTGGACCCAACCATCAGTTTTTATAAAGGGCTAAGGCTCATGCCTCAACATTTCCATCATCAAATCCTTTTGTGTTTCTCAACACATGTCAAAACACTTCAATAGAATGAATCCTCATTCCAAGGTTTTCATAATCATTTTCACCAAGTATTCCCATCTAAAGTGATCAACTTTTATGCTTAGCACTAGCCACTAAAGCTGTGGGTATTCACTAATGAGGGGTGCTAATCAAGTGTAACCATCCAACTCTAGTGTTATGCCTTTTGATGACATCTAAGTATAACTAGTTAAGCCTAGTTTTATACTCTTTATGGTATCTATACTATTGTTCCAATACTCACAAAGCACTAACTAAAAGTAAAGAACTTTGGTAAAGGTAAAAGAATAAAGCTTGCAAGTAAAACTTGGGATTGGTATAATCAAAGTTGCATAACCAAGCATGCCTAAGGCATCTTGCGTAGGTTATTTTGCAAGGATTAACTTGCATAGTTCTAGCTTGCCTTGAGTAGCGCAGTGGTTGAAGTTTTCTTTTTCTTCTTCTTGGTAGTACTCCTCCTCCTCGTATCCCGGGTCGGTACTATCGTCTATAAATGAATACGAGGTACACAATCACCAAACAATACTTAACTATGTCTATTTAGCACACTAAGGCTCACACTTGATGATCTAGCATCATCACAAATATCACATGAAATAAAGACTTAATCTTGTTTGTCTTATTTTAGATAAGTAATTTCTACTCATTGAAAGATTTAATATTCTCCAATTAAAATATGGGATCATGTGGACACATGACATCACCACATATTCTAATACATGGGAATGTGATTTAAAGTCGTGGTCATATTTTTATAAAGATTAAGATTATCATTTAATAGAATTAAAGTGACTAGAATGCCTATATAGCATTCTTTTGATACTAGTCCAATGTCACTGTATGTAAAACTAAATATTTGTACATATTCAGATAGATCTTGTCAAATGTGATTTTTGAGAGTTAGAATCAACTCAAAAGCATTTATGGTTGATTTCTGAAAAATGTTTGAATGTGGAAAAGTCTCTGTCTTGTTATTTTTGGTATAGGTGATCTATAATTTCAAATGGTTTGAATCCAACAGGCTTGGATAGATAATTTAAATATCTTTCTAGAAAAATTGGTATCATGCAATTTGGTTTAGTGAATCTCTTTGATTTGATTTTTGAATCTACTGACAGAATCTGGTTTTAATTAAAATGGAAAATAACTATTTGAATCACTAGGCTCTGCGCGGGAAAGCAAATGGGCCGGCCCAGCTGCACTGCGTGGGCGCAGCGGGCTGCTGATAGGGGTCCCACTAGTCAGTGGCTCATCTAACCCGAAACAGTATGTTTCAATCTGAGCCCTACGATTAGAATGCGATGTAATGGCTGAGGTTCATCTCCTACGACGAACAGCTCTAGCAGAACTGAACCCTAACAGCGACGGTGGGGGTACATGGGGGATCATCTAGGCTCAAGCTAGGGTCGGCGATGGGGGAGAACGACATGGTAGGCGGTTCAAACGGTGGTCGCGGCGGCTCCTAGGGCAGCTCTAATCAACGGCACCCTTCCTTCACTGTAGCGGCGGGCTCCAGGTAAATTCCGGCGATGCGGTGCTCGCCTTGCTCCGGGGAGAGGTGTGGGAGGTTCTGTGAGGAGTGGGGAGTGGTATGGTGTGGTCAATTGAGGCGGAGGTGGCCTCTATTTATACACCGGCGAGGAGGACATTGCGGCATGGGCTGGCTCCTCTAGCGACAACTGTACAACGAGCTATTAGCGTGGCTGAGGGTAGGGGGCGACGTGGTGCTTCCTGGCAGTCTTCACGGGCTTAAAGGCGCGGCACGGGGTGGTCGAGAATGGTTGGGCGCGGGCGGTGCTCTGCGTGGAACTGGCGATGTTCGAGATGGTGCACGGGGGCTACAGGTCGCGTGGCAGCGAATGGGCATGTCTGGGAGGTACCTAGGGTCATGGCGAGTGTGTGCACGCGCGGCGAGGGCGAGGCGCGGCGTGTGCGCGCTGGTCGGCTGCGGTGCTCTGGCGTGCTCTCAGCATGGTGCCGAGAAAATGGGTGCGGCGATTTACGGGTGGTACATGGCCTGCCTACGATCAAGGGTTGGACAGGGGGTGGCGGTGGACGGTCGCCTGTCTCCTGGTCATCGTGGGAGAGGGATGCATGGTATGTGGCGAGCTGTCCATGGTCGACCGGCATGGCAGGCTTCGGGCGGCGCTGCACTGGTGCAATGGCAAAGGGGGAAGTGGTCTACTGCACTGCTAGGTGCTGGGGGAGACCAGGGGAGTGAATAGGGGACAAATGGTCGAGTGATCACTACTCAAAACAGTGGAGTTAGGCAGAGTTTGATCTGTGTCTGCAATGTGTTCGATTAAATGGCCGCAAGAATTCAAATTTGAAATTTTTGAATGAAATTTGGTGAGTGTTCTGAGCATTTGCTTGAGTGTCTATGGTTGCTTGGAAAAGTCAAGGTGAATTGATTTGAGTGGTTTTTGCAAAATGGTGATCTTAGTACATACACTTGATTCAATTTTGAATTGTCCTTTAAATAGATTTGAAAATAGTTTCTGTGAGTTTGTAAAGTGGGCTTTGGTTCACTTTTACTTGGTCTAGCAAGGGGTGAAAAGAAAGGGAAATGTTTTTGTTAGAAATTCTTTACTAGGAACTCACAAAGTGGCCTAGTGGTTAATTTTGGTCAAAATGACCATTTGATCATATGCTTTATATTTGATTTCCTTTTCTTTGGATTTTGTTTGTAATTGGCCTAGATGATGTAGTATTCATCTTTAAACCATTCTTTATCATTTGTAGCAATCAAACATGGCAATTGCACTCATTCATATACTAATGCAATTCACACATACACTCATGTGAGATTTAATAATAAAAAAATTGTTAATCCTAAACTTGGGTGATTAGAACTTGATAATCTTGATTAATGTTTTTGGGGTGTTACAACATGTCGATTATTTCATAGATGTGAAACACCTATGTCTATTTCTTTATAGATGGAAACATGACCTATAGGCTTCATGCCTTTTCGGAGGGTCTTCCAAGTTCAAAAGCTTGATTTCTCGTGTATGGAAACTATCACGAATTTTATGACTTCTAGTCATTCTATGGAGTCAGGGCCCATCATCAGTTCTTTGCATGCGTCGGTTCATTTTTGTCAAAACAATAACGACTTGTTTATCAAATCTCATTATTTGATTGTTACCCGATGCATATGGTTCAAATAGGAACTCTAATCTCCAAGATCACAACCTTTGTAATCACGGGAGCCATGAGCATTTTTGCCGCCACCGGAACACTTTCTGGTGCTCCGCTACTTAGGACATATAGCTAAGGTTCAATAACCTTATCAACATTCTATTTTCCTCCCACTTAACTTTTCGTGAAAAAATCTTTTCAAGAAACTTAACAATCCAAGCGATAAACTCTTTTGTTCTTGGTGTTATGGAGGAATACCCAACAAATTCTTTGGGATAACCTACAAAGACATTCTTATACGACTTTGGTTGTAAACATTTTACTTATGCATAGCATACCAAAATTTTAAGAAAAGACAACTCAGATTTTATACCAAACCATAATTCATATGGTGTCATTTCAACGGATCACGATGGTGCTCTTTTCAGTGTAAAAGCGGTAGTCTCTAAAGTTTTAATCTTTAAAACATAATGGCAGTTTTATAAATGACAACTTTGATCTTACCATGTCAAACAAGGTTTGATTTGATCTCTCGAACATACCATACTCCTGTGATTTATTGGGAAATGCAAATTCATGGAACAATTCCTGAAATCTTAGGTGGTTTGCTAAACATGTAACTCAAATACCTTCCTTTATGATCAAATCATAAACTCTTTTATTTTCTTGTTACAATGATTTTCCACTTCATCTTGAAAGTCTTTGAACAATTTTCACATGTTTCATACTTCTCCCTTATAAGTAAATATATAGATATATTCACTCAAATTTCCGGAGAAAGCATATGAAGTCGAAAGATGCACCACACATGGCTACATATAATGGATTATTCACATCATCATGCACAATTTCCAATAAGTCAGTCATCCGTTCCTCTTTGTCCTATGAACGGAGTTTCAATTATCTCGAGGAAAGTTTCACAAGCGTCAATTGATCAAAATCAAAAGACTCCTAAAAATCCATCAAAATGGAGTTTCTTCATGTTCTCTTTCCAATAATTTAAACGGAGATGTCACTTCATAAATGATCTTTCAAACATTTGTCTTGCGAAGTTCATCCATATTCTATGGAATATGGTAATTATTTGAACACCTATTGTTCCCATTATACCGGAACAAAATAACAATTATTTAAACAAATCTTGAAGGCAAGCTCTGATGTCAACAAGAAATACAATAACACTTTTTTTCGATGAACATCATCACATATTCTTTTGCTAGTTACTTAGGACACTGTAGTTCATGAATTGTGTCGTTCTGTATGATATTTCACACCAACCAATTCGGTATCCAATACCCAAGAACCACATTGTTTAACAAGCAAAGATTATAACCATAACATGTATATCATCTATATACCTTAGCTGGACATTACTAGTCTTTTATTTTCTGCCAAATATTTTATAGATTCTCTTTTAGCATTTCCTTTTCCTTTTAAAAGAATCTATCAACATCAATAGTGGCGCCATACATATGACACATAGTCCAAAGCATGTATAGTAAAATACTAATACCTTTGGACTTGCACTTTGAAGTAGATCACCATCATCAAATGTTTGGTGTTCTTTCAAAAATCCATACTTTAGTAATCTTTTAGTGTAGTAAACATTTTACTTACATCTTCTATTCATCCTTATCATGACAACTTTCATTATCAAGCTACTATGGCTTATAAGGACGAATTGTGAGTATAATGTCAGTTCCCAAAACCTTTTCGGGAGATTAGGATGTCTAGCGTCTCCAACCTTCGCAAATTCTCATACAATGTGAGAACATGTATTTTGCCAAATTATACTCTATCATATTGCAACCATAAAAATTGTTTCAGATATCAAAATATCTTCCACACATGATGGCTTCTAAAACAATTCTTTCAGCTCCTAGATAACCTTGATATCAAAATTAACTTTTGAATATCAAGAATCATGGAGGCAAACATGATACTTTAGATACTAACATTGGAATTCTTACTCTCGATTTAATATTACTTATTAAACTTCATGGAGTAAATAGAGTTTGCTGAAAGTTTGCAATATGACTTCTAAAGTTGACATTCAAAATAATACGATACCTGTTCGTAAAGTAAATATCTAAAATTCTATAGTTATATTATCTCAATTAAAACTAAGCATAAGGTAGTAAATAGATGTCAATGACTACAATAAATTATGCAAATTCACTTCGATTTAGTTTATGACAAATTGAATTCGACTAATCCAAATTAGAAATGAACTTCCACTCAAAACCAACATCCCTCGAGTTGTTTTGGTGATTACATGAACCAAATCCACTACACCAAGTCCGATCATCACGTGAGTCGGTGTAGCTTCAAAGGCGAGCATCAATATGGGCATCATATCTACCATATAACTCATGCTTAACCTTTTGGTCCGTGTTCCGAGGCCATGGCTCTACATGATAGGCTCGCCAAGTAAGAACCTTAGTACTCGTGTGTGTAAAACTGTCTTACAACCGAAATATGATCGTGGATTCAAGTACACCCGATCATCACGTGATGTCTTGAAGCGGTGAAACATAAACGGTGTGTACTTAAGGAAGAACACATTTTTATCTTGATATCTAAATGAGGGACCATCTTATAATGCTACTTAAAACGCCAAACTAGCAATATAAGATGCAAACACCATATGTGTAAACTGCAATGATATGGTCCATGCATTTGATCACTATCATGTGCATCGTGGTATGATCTCTATCATTCCTTTGTGTGTAAGGCCAAGGTCTATGGAACTTACATGTTTGGGTGTGTTGTAAGAGTATCAAATATACATCAACTTACAACATTACCATATCATGACACTAGCCCAGCAACAATCTAAACTAGACGCTTCTAATTTATCCATTGCAAGTTTTACGTGGCTTAGGGCTTTTGAAGATAGAACCGGTCTTACCTACGAACATGGAACCACAACGATGATAACTAAGTTATTAGCAACTCGTTGTAAATCAGATATTGACTATAGTAGGAGAGACATACACCGGCTAGCCACTTATGCAAAGCTAGTTGCATGTCAATCGTGGAACCGGTCTCATGTGCGAGGACATGTAAAGTTAGTCTGGGCCGCTTCATCCCACTATGCCACCAATATCCAAAATACATGAAAGATGCAATAACATGGTCATCATCGCCCACATATAAACATATGTGTATTACCCGTGCAAAGCACCTATGCCTAGAAAAGGCTCTGATACCACTGTTGGGTTCACAACATAGAAAATAAAAAAATTCCTACGATTGGGAACTATTATACGCCAAGATCTATCTATTAGATACAAGTAACGGGTGGATATACATCCATAGAGAACATACCCTCGAAGACAACAAAGCTTTGTTAACGAGATGGAACTCGTGGATGATGTAGTCGTACACTTGCCAATGTCAAGATTGTGATGAAGTCCAGCAGGTCCAGCAGATCCAGCTCCAGCGCGTACATCAGATCCAGCTCCAGCAAGTCCAGCACCACCAAGTCTAGCACCGCAAAGCAGCGGTGCATCCGTGATCGCACACACGGACGGTACCCCGACAACCTCGATCCCTCGCTCCAGCAAAGCAGCGGAAGCAACAACTCCTTTCCAGATAAAGCCACCAGGAACATGTATCTCGCTAATCCGAGACCATGGGGATTAACTAGAGGGGGAGAGAGATCCTTCATGAGGAGATGTGTTTTGTGAGGAGGAGAGGGGCACCTTTTATAGGAAAGAGGGGGCAACCAAGGGCCATGGAGTGGCAGCCATGGTGGTGCCCCCACCTCTTCCATCATTCATGTGGTGGATACTCCACTCACATAAATATGCCTCCACTCACACTTCCACTCACATGCATTAAATTTCCACCAAATTTAATGCAAGCTCTCATTAAATAAAACTATTTTATTTATTTTATTCAGAATTTTTTTAATTACTTTAATTAACAAACATTCACATAAAACCCCCTGCAGCATTTCAATATCACATGTAGAACTAGTTTCTGCAATTTCACCAAAAATAATTCCGGTTTCCATCGAAATGATTCCAGCACTTTCTTAAATCTTTATCTGAAACATATTTGCTCCAAATGGTGTTGGTATCCCTTAAGTGTGTCACCCTACGGTTCACGAATAATGCAGACATGATCGAGATGCCTCCCCGATCAATAATCAGCAGCGGGACCTAGAGATCCGTACTAACTCCCACATATTCAACGATTACTCTTGTGATCGTGTGAACCTTTAACATTGCAACTAAATCCCTTTGTCTCGCGATATATTACATGTCCAAGATTCGATCATCGGTATCCAAATAGCTGGTTTGATCTCATTACCAACATGCACTCTTTTTTCGTTCCCGTGATATAACATTCTAGTGATCACATCACTTGCTTGCAAGCTATTTCAATGTGATATCACCGAGAGGGCCCCAAGTATATCTATCCGTCATCGGGATGGACAAATCCCACTCTTGATCCATGAGCCTCTACATAACACCTTCGTAGCACTGAACCCACCTTTATAGTCACCCTGTTATGGTGTGACGTTTGATGTTATCAAGATAGTCTTCCAGTGTTAGTGATTAACATGATCTCATGGTCTAAGGACTAGGATTACTTCGTATGATGTTATAGCAATATAAACATAATGACTTTGATCGTAATGCTATACTTCGGATGAATGTTCATCACATCATTCCACCAATGTTGTGACCTTGTTATTAACAACATCCAATGTCCATGATCAGGAAACCTTGATCATCTTGTAAATCAACGAGCTAGTTTATATGAGAGGCATTACTAGGAACTTTGTATTTTGTTTATTAAACACACATGTATTAATGTTTCCAATTAATACAATTATAGCATGCAAAATAAACATTTATCATAAACATGGAATAAGATAATAACCATTTTATTATTGCGTCTCGTGCATATTCCCTTCAGGCGCCACCCAGACCACTCACGCGCCCGCCCCGCTAGCCCGTGGGTCTGCTTCCTCCCGGGGGCTGGCTAGTGGCGCGCCCCCTCCTCTGGACAAGGCATTCTCGGCCCCCGGCCCCAGGCCCCAGGCGTACACCACCACCGTGTTGTCATCCTTGATGCCAACATGGGACAACTCGGCCCTCATTGCCGCCCTCAACAACCTCGTGCTTCAGCAAGGTGACTGGGTCATGGACTCCGGCGTCTCCTCACACATGACCAACGAAGACGGTAACTTGACTCGTTCATCTCCTCTTCGTACTGCACACTTTGTCACCGTCGGTGACGGCTGATGAGTGCATATTTACATCATATTTTACATTATTATTTTGCATTGTATATGTAGGATCTTGGTATTTTACGGTGCTCTCGCACACATTTTATGTCTGATTTCACCAGGATCAGGACATATGATGGATCCAATGGATACAATTATTGTGGCAATTGTACTATGGAGAAAGGAGTCAAAAACAACATAAATTGCTTATTTTGGAAATATTAATAATACCAGAAGAAAACCAAAAGAGAACAAAGGAGATAGAGGGTTCAACGACCAACTATACGACCAGAATAATTTTTTTGGCCGTATAGTTCCGGCCGTATAGTTGGCGCCGCTTCCGCCTCCTCAAATAGTTTCACCCCATGCAACTGGATCGGGGAGACGACATACAGAACACCCAGAAATCGCTGAAACCTCACCTCCAGAAGGCATCTGGAGGGGGAACTCATACACCGGGGATCCATCTTTGCTCTGCGCAGATCCGGGAAGCTAAGGCATCGATCTTCATCATCCACCACTGCATCACCACCATCTCCATCCATCCCATCTACATCTTTTCTATATCTTGTTGTAATTTCTGTACTCGTTGTGGATTTATACAAGTACTATTCATCTATGATAGATTCCATTGATATTGCCATGATGTTGATTACCTCCATGTCTGAGTAGATCATTAGTTCTTGGGGAGATGGAGAAACCCTAGTATGAGATTGAAATAAGATAAAGTCTATTATGATATTCATCGCTGTGACCAGGTGTTAGATTGTCTTCATCTTGATGTTGAGAGAAGTCGACCTCTCAATATTTGCCTCTCATGGGGACTTGATGGAGGGAACTACTTGTTGGTAGATGGATGTGTGTTAGCACTTATAGTGACTATAAAGCTATTGGCACACCTTACGTATCAACTTGGGAACCGAGGAAACTCATGGAACACTATCCATGCCATGGGATACGTCCTACGGGATTACGTCCCTTAATAGCGCAGTAATTCGGTTGATGTCGATTGCTGACTGTTGTGGTTATGAGGATAATGTGAGCAGCGGTTGTTGTCTATTTGTCCAAATACAGAGTTCCTCCCACACATACGTAGTTGAGTACATTCATGATAATAATCTTTATCTTAGCCCCTTATAATGCTACTAGTGTATCCATTACTCCTCGAGAACACTTTTCCCTATTGCAGTTCCAATCTCTCTTACATACGCGATTTTTACTTTCTGCATTCAGTTGTTTTACTTTACTTTATTGTTGCTCATACTACTGACTCGTGTATTAACGAGCTCGTTGGGGAACCCCAAGAGGAAGGTATGATGAGCACAACAGTAAGTTTCCCTCGGTTATGAAACCAAGGTTAGCAATCTAGTAGGATCAAGGAAACACCCCAAAGGTGTAGCTAGCTGAACTTTGGCAGGGCGCACTACCGGTGCCAACAGCAACGTGGAGACCTGCACAACACAACCACAGAACTCTATCCCCAACTTGTGATGAGGTTGTCAATCTCACCGGTTTTGCTGAAAACAAAGGATTAAACGTATCGAGTGGAAGAAAGTAATAGTTTGCAGAAAGTAAACACAAAACATTGAATAATTGATTGTAGATTGATAGTAAAAGAAAGGACCGGGGTCCATAGTTCACTAGAGGTGGCTCTCCTTAAGATAGATAACATGTTGGGTGAACAAATTACAATGAGGCAATTAACAAACATCGAGAAAGCATACAAGCATATACTAATCATCTTGACTCCTTTGAGATTCGATTGGGCATTACAACATTATACATAGACTGCCATCCAACTACATCTATGACTAATAATCCACCTTCAGGTTATCATCCGAACCCCCTCCAGTATTAAGTTGCAAGCAATGGATAATTGCATTACGAATTTCGTGTAAAGTAAACAATACGATTGTTCTATGAACAAAGGATTGTTGTTTTCTCCCTAGTAGCAACATCACATCTAGTACCTTAGAGATTTATGTCACTTCCCCAGATTACCAGAGGCATGAACCCACTATCGAGCATAAATACTAACTCTTGGAGTTGCTAGCATCTACTTGGCCAAGATAGCTACTAACAACGGAAAGCATGCAAGATCACAAATAACAAAGACATGATAGAATCAATAATCAATCTGAAATAGCATCTCAATATCCATCAGATCCCTGCAAACACAACATGCAGAATTACAAATAGATGATCTTGATCATGAATGGAGCTCACAAGATCTAGACATGATAGCACAAAGGAGGAGAACCAGCCATCTAGCTACTACATGGACCCGTAGTCCAGAGATGAACTACTCACGCATCACACCGGAGGCTTGCATGATGATGAAGAAGGCCTCCAGGGTGAATTCCCCTCTCCGACAGGGTGTCGGGAAGAGCTTCAGATGCCTCCCGATCTAGGGATGGAGATGATGGTGACTACCGACTCTTTCGTGGAATTTTGATTGGGTACTTAGGGTTTCCGTATCAGAGGCAACTTATAGGCGGAAGGAGAGGCCGAGGGGTGCACGGCTAGACCACCCCTAGCTGGTCAGGCCGTGCGGCCAGGTGGTGTGGTCGGGCCCTAGCCCCTCTTCGTCTCATATTCTGGCTCCAGGTGTCCCTCGGTGAAAAACTGACTTTGTCTTTTGTCCCGTCCAATTTCGAGAATATTCATTTTCTAACTTTCCTGGAACCAAAAACAGCAGAAAATAGGCAGTTGGCACTGTGGCTCTTGTTAATAGGTTAGTCCAAGAAATCATATGAAAAGTACTCCAAAGTGTGGACAAAACACAAGAAAGTAGATTAAACTAAGCATGGAACATCAAAAATTATGGATATATTTGCAACGTATCAACATCCCCAAGCTTAATTCCTGCTCGTCCTCAAGTAGGTAAGTGATAAAAAGAAAGAATAATTTTTGAGGTGACATGCACCATCATAAACTTGATCAAAGTATTATTAAAACATTCAAAGCTGGTATCATAGTACTTCAATCATAACATGAAAGAAAAAGTTCTAGCAATAAGACAAAGAAACTATGTTGCAACATGAAAGGCACAAACAAAAGATTCGTGAATAACAATGCTTTGCATGACGTTTGTTTGTTTCACATAAAGAAAACATAGCATAGTGGTATTCAGCTTGTCCCTCATAGAGTAGCAAACATAAATGCAAAGGAAACCTTCAAAGTTCGTAAGAGTGACTAGATACAAATAGTTTAAAACAAGCAATATCAAGGTATGCATCAATCAACAAGTCTTGGGACAATGCACATAGAACTAAGAATGGCCACTATGCTCTCAAAGTAGGTGCATAAAGATAGAAGGTGGAGACTCAACATAAAACTAAAAGAAAGGCCTTCATAGAATGAAGTAGGGATTCAAGTCTCATAAAGAGATTCCAAAAATTATGGTACTTATTAGCTTTTAGCTCCCATTGACCCTATCATAAGCATCTTGAAGGTGATTAAGGTTAAAGTGACACAACCAAGAGGATATGCTTGACAAGTTATAAACCAAAATCTCATGCCCCTTACTTACGAAGACCGAACCTCATGCTACTCAACTTTAGTCACAAGTAAGCTCTTGTCATTGTAAGTACATATGTATCATAGAGAACAGCCAACGGGGTACCCCTTGCACATGATGCAGGAGTTATCCCATAATCAAAATGACAAGGCAAGCAGACAATGAGCATCTCAACGATCTTTTTATTTGCTATTTGCATAGGTTTTTATTGAGGATGCTTCATAGAGTGCTCATTATGGTTATGCTGCAAGTTTCCACCATGATTAGGCATGGCTTAGGCTAGCGGCCCAGGCGTTTCTCTAAGACAAATACAAACTCCATGATCTTACAAGTTCCCCTTTTATTTCACACCACCGAGATCCATAAGCAAAAGAACATGATATCAACGGGGTACAAAGTACAGGTGCAATATTGAAAGCGTTCCCCATGATACATGGTTCTGCTAATTTCAACTTATAAAGCGCAAGCATATACGCAACAAAGATGGACGCAATGGTTCAAGTTTATTAAGTGCAAGAAAGTAAAGTGTGCCATCAAGTTCGTGAGAGCTTTAATCACTAGTTTTCTCATAACAAGTTTAATTTGGAAGGTAGACAAAAACATGAATATACTTGGAATAGCATATGCTAGTAGGTAGGTATGGTGTACTCTTTGGAATAACTTGTTTTAGGGAGTTGGATGCATGAGTGGAACTCATACTTGGTTGTGGAGGCTAGCAAAAGACTGAGAGCGACAAACTAAGAGAGCAATGATGGCCATAATCATGAAGAGTGACAAAACATCATTGATCAAAGCATAAAGTGATACCACAAGTTGAAAACTAAAGGACCATAAAGGCTTATGGTGACTTGGGATAGTCATAACATGGTGTGAGCATGTGCCAAGTCAACCCAAATAAAGCATCAAAGGAGAATACCACAATACTATGCTTTAATATGCTAAAACAACACATGATTCTTCAAAGGCACATTAAACAATCTCAATTGTTTATACCAAGTCATGCTACAGAAAAGAATACTAAGCATAAAGACAAAACAATATCAAGCATTGCATGACAAAGCATAGGCCACAGTCAAAAACAAGCTCTCTTTACCACTTAAGCATGAACTTTTTCTACTCTTTTCCAATCCAAACCAAACTATTTGAAAACCAATGTACGAAAGAGGGGGTCCAACCAATTTATTCATCAAACTAAGAAAACAAAGCAAACGAAAAACCAAAACGAAAACAAAATAGAAGACGCTCCAAGAACAACACATCTGTGCATGAAACAATAAAAATGAAGTGTTTGGAAGAAACCTGGGATTTTTATTGATGAAGAGGGAGATGCCTTGGGCATCCCCAAGCTTTGACGCTTCTACTTCTTGGATATTTCTTGGGGTGACACTCGTGGCATCCCCAAGCTTGAGCTTTAGTCCATTCTTCATCCATTACTCATTCCTTCCATACAACTGAAATTTTTCCTTCATACAAAACTTCACACAATCTTTATTAGCAACATTAGTGCACTCAAGATAATAGGTCTTTAGGTTCAGTTCTAACACCAATAAAACTTCCATTAAAACACAAGATACTGTATCACTTCCCTCAAAAAGATCAATTCCCCAAAAAACTCAAAAAGGAACCAACAAGAAGCAAATGCAGAAAATGGCAGAAATCTGTTAAAACAGACCAGCAGGTAAAGACGAATTTTTTGGAAGACCTTCTGTTGCTCAAATAAAAAAGTGTTGAACTAATGAAAGCTAGATAACAACCTAGGTCAGAAGCACAAAAATTCACGCCTCAAAAATACGTTCAGAGATTTTACACGAATTTTTACAGTGAAGGACAAAAATCTGTTTCGGGACAGCAACTTTCCCAATCATTACTTCTCTCTCATTAGAGGTTACTCTTGGCACAAAAAGCAAATAAAAAGGATAAGGAACGGTTATTACTGAAGTAATAACTTCCAATACTCATCTAAAACTTTTGGGTTATCTCCCAATAAGTACTTTTATTTAACGCCTTTAAGTTAGGCATAAGAAGCAAGAAAGAATCAAGTGTTCTCAAATGAAGAAGCATTAAGAGCAAATTTTGTTTTCATAGGAGAGGTAAAAGAAACCTTCTCTCTCTTCTTAGGGAAGTGTTCTATACCTTTCTTGAGTGGGAGTTGATATTTAATGGTGCCTTCTTTCATATTAATAATGGCACCAACAATTCTAAGAAAGGGTCTTTCCAAAGTAATAGGACAAGAAGCATTGCATTCAACATCCAAAACATAGAAATCAACGGGACATAAGCATTGTTAACCATAATGAGAACATCATTAATACTCCCCATGAGTTTCTTTTTAGCATTATCATCAAGTGGGACATTCAAATAACAATCTTCAAGTGGTGGCAAATCAAGCATATCATAAATCCTTCTAGGCATAATAGAAACACTACTATCAAGATCACATAAAGCTTTAAAATCAAAATCATCCATTTTCATATTGATGATGGGTTCCCAACCATCTTCTTGTTTTATAGGAATAGAAGCTTTATGTTTCATCTTTTATTCTTTAATCTTTATGAGAGCATTAGTAATGTGTTTTGTAAAGGCCATGTTCATAGCACTAGCATTAGGACTTTTAGCAAGCTTTTGTAGGAACTTAGTAACTTCAGAGAAGTTGCAACCATCAATATCAAAATCATAATTATCATCTAAAGTAGTAGAACCATTACTAGCCTCAATACTAGTGGTACTGATAGTAGAAACACTAATGTTTCTAGCAATTTCATCTTCTCTTTCCCATTTAGCATGCAATTCAGCTAATAGTCTAACATTTTCATCAATCCTTACTTGTATAGAATTAGTAGCTGCAAAGGGATTAACAATAGTTTCAGGTTTAGCAGCCATTTTATTCAAAGAAGATTGAGCTTCAGCCAAAGATGTTATATTTCTTTCAGCATTAGAGAGTTTTTCCTCAATAGTTTTATTGAAAGAAGTTTGTTTACTAATAAAGTCTTTAAGCATAACTTCAAGTTCAGAGGGAGCACTCCTATTGTGGTTGTAGGAATTTCCATAAGCATTACCATTGTTGGGAGGATATGTCTTATAATTGTTGTTACCAAAATTATTCCTGTAGGCATTGTTGCTAAAATTATTATTTCTTATAAAGTTCACATCAACTTGCTCTTCTTGAGCAACCAAAGAGGCTAAGGGAACATTATTTGGATCAATATGGGTTTTCCCATTAACAAGCATAGACATAATAACATCAATCTTATCACTCAAGGAGGAGGTTTCCTCAAGAGAATTTACCTTCTTACCTTGTGGATCTCTTTCAGTATGCCATTCAGAATAGTTAACCATCATATTATCCAGAAGCTTTGTTGCAGCACCCAAAGTAATGCTCATAAAGGTACCTCCAGCAACAGAATCCAATAGATTTCTTGAAGAATAGTTCAATCCTGCATAAAAAGTTTGGATGATCATCCAAGTAGTCAGTCCATGAGTGGGACAACTCTTTACCAAAGATTTCATTCTTTCCCAAGCTTGAGCAACATGTTCATTATCAGATTGTTTAAACTTCATTATTTCACTTCTCATAGATATAATCTTAGCAGGAGGATAGTATTTTCCAATGAAAGCATCTTTGCATTTAGTCCAAGAATCAATACTATTCCTAGTTAAGGAATTCAATCATTCTTTAGCTTTTCCTCTCAAAGAGAAAGGAAACAATTTAAGCTTAATAACATCTCCATCTATATCCCTATGCTTTTGCATCCCACAAAGTTCAACAAAGTTATTTAGCTGAGCAGCAGCATCTTCATTACCAATACTAGAAAATTGTTCTCTCATAACAAGATTGAGTAAAGCAGGTTTTATCTCAAAGAAAGTAGCTTCAGGAACAGGTGGAGCAATAGGTGTGCTCATAAAATCATTGTTGTTGGTGCTAGTGAAGTCACACAACTTAGTGTTTTCAGGAGTAGTCATTTTTTTGTGTTTTTAATAAAGAAAGCAAACAAGTAAAACTAATTTTTTTGTGTTTTTGATAAAGAAACAAGCAAACAAAGCAAAAGTAAACTAAGCAAAACAAAAATAACAAAGTAAAGAGATTGGTTATGAGCGACTCCCCTTGTGAAGATGTCCTTAACTCCCCGGCAACGGCGCCAGAAAAATACTTGCTAACTCGTGTATTAACGAGCTCGTTGGGGAACCCCAAGAGGAAGGTATGATGAGCACAGAAGTAAGTTTCTCTTAGTTATGAAACCAAGGTTATCAATCCCATAGGAGCAAGGATACACCCCATAGGTGTAGCTAGCTGAACTTTGGCAGGGCGCACTACCGGTGCCAGCAGCAACGTGGAGACCTGCACAACACAACCACAGAACTCTATCCCCAACTTGTGATGAGGTTGTCAATCTCACCAGTTTTGCTGAAAACAAAGGATTAAACGTATCGAGTGGAAGAAAGTAATAGTTTGCAGAAAGTAAACACACAACAGTAAACAGTTGATTGTAGATTGATAGTAAAAGAAAGGACCGGGGTCCATAGTTCACTAGAGGTGGCTCTCCTTAAGATAGATAACATGTTGGGTGAACAAATTATAGCGGGGCAATTGACAAACATCGAGAAAGCATACAAGCATATACTAATCATCTTGACTCCTTTGAGATTCGATTGGGCATTACAACATTATACATAGACCGCCATCCAACTGCATCTATGACTAATAATCACCTTCAGGTTATCATCCGAACCCCTCCATTATTAAGGTGCAAGCAACGGATAATTGCATTATGAATTACGTGTAAAGTAAACAATACGAATGTTCTATGAACAAAGGATTGTTGTTTTCTCCCTAGTAGCAACAGCACATCTAGTACCTTAGAGATTTCTGTCACTTCCCCAAATTACCAGAGGCATGAACCCACTATCGAGCATAAATACTAACTCTTGGAGTTGCTAGCATCTACTTGGCCAAGATAGCTACTAACAACGGAAAGCATGCAAGATCACAAATAACAAAGACATGATAGAATCAATAATCAATCTGAAATAGCATCTCAATATCCATCGGACCCTCGCAAACACAATATGTAGAATTACAAATAGATGATCTTGATCATGAATGGAGGTCACAAGATCTAGACATGATAGCACAAAGGAGGCGAACCAGCCATCTAGCTACTACATGGACCCATAGTCCAGAGATGAACTACTCACGTATCACACCGGAGGCTTGCATGATGATGATGAAGGCCTCTAGGGTGAATTCCCCTCTCTGGCAGGGTGCCGGGAAGAGCTTCAGATCCCTCCTGATCTAGGGATGGAGATGATGGCGCTCTGAGACTCTTTTGGAATTTTGATCGTACCTAGGGTTTTCGTCGAGGCAATTTATAGGCAAGGAGAGGCCGAGGTTGCACTGGGCGACCACCCCCTGGCGCGGGCCAGGCCTGGCCGCGCGGCCAGGTGGTGTGGCCGGGCCCCAGCCCCTCTCCGTCTCGTATTCTGGCTCTAGGTGTCCCTCGGTGAAAAACTGACGTTGGCTTTTTTCCCGTCCAATTCCGAGAATATTCATTTTTTGACTTTCCTGGAACCAAAAAGAGCAGAAAACAGGCAGCTGGCACTATGGCTCTTGTTAATAGGTTAGTCCAAGAAATCATATGAAAAGTACTCCAAAGTGTGGACAAAACACAAGAAAGTAGATAAAACCAAGCATGGAACATCAAAAATTATGGATACGTTTGCAACGTATCACATACCTAAAACCCAAAAACACCCTTTTACACAATACTTGCATTTATCTTGTTACTTAGAACTTTATTTAGCATTTCTATCGTAATATTTATTTCAAGAGTTATTAGACTTCAGACTCCTGCTCCCTATGGGATCAATATATTTATTTCGAAACTAGCTACAAACGATCTGTGTACTTGCAGTCATCAAGCTATTTTCTGGTGGTGTTGCTAGGGAGTTAAGCATTGTATGTCTTTTAGTTTTTGCTTAATTATTTTTTGTCTTGCTAAGTTTTGTTTTGAGTTACAGGTTTTCACCAACATGATGGAGTTTGAGCGTATGACTAGTGCTAACCCACTCAACTACTTTGGTAAGACCTATGATATTTATAAAAGATACAACTCCAATGAGAAGACAAGGGGGTTTGAAATAAATCCCCTACTACTTGGTATTTTACACAAGAAGTAATTTACTGGAGATGAAGAAGATCCTGATCCATATGAGCATATAGCATGTTTCAAAGATATATATGGCACTTTTCAATTGACGGGATATACCGCCGATGAGGTAAGGATTAAACTTTTTAGTCAAACTTTGACAAGTACAACTCTCTCATGGTATAGATCTCTACCCCTGAAGCCACTACTACTTGGGATAATCTAGCATGTGAATTTCTATCAAAATATTATCCATTATCAAAATCTTTTGGAATCAGGCGTCTTATAATGACTTGAAGGA
Source organism: Avena insularis (assembly GCA_023614405.1). Classification (NCBI taxonomy): domain Eukaryota; kingdom Viridiplantae; phylum Streptophyta; class Magnoliopsida; order Poales; family Poaceae; genus Avena; species Avena insularis. The sequence goes on from CM042684.1 coordinate 300,266,347, forward strand.
ATTGCTCTAATGAAGGAATAGTAAGAGCTTATATAAGATTTAAAAATTTACTACGTCTCTGTCCTCATCATGATTTTCCTGAATGGTATTTATTGCATATCTTTTATGGCGGTTTAATTGAACCTAATAAAATTGAACTAGACTCTTTCACGGAAGGAGCCTTTATGAATCTTCCTATACCTAAAGCTTGGGCTTTACTTAATAGAATTCATGATCATAGAGTTTCATGGAATTTTGGTTAAGGAAGTGAAGGAGGTGTAGAAATAGAACATGATTGCATTCATGACTATAATAAAAAGGGCCATGTTAAAGAATTATCTAAAGAACTTTATTTCGATTTAGATCTTGTATTGCAAGTTGTTAAAGCTTTTACAGAACATATCAAAGCTCCAAAAGAGGGTGCGGTCAAGTATGATCCACCCCTCGAACCTGAGAAGAAAATAGAAGATAAAACAACACTGGCCTCCCTAGAACCAACAAATGAGATGGCTTTCCCTAACATTGCACAAAAGCATATTCTTGAATATGAACAGGTCAAAGCAGTACAGGAAAAGAAGGAAGAAGAAAGTATGCTAGAAGTCGTGGAACATCTGGAAGAAACCAAAGATGAAGAGGTAACCAAGGAAGCAATTATGGCTATGTACGCACATTGTAACATAGTTGAACTTGATGAAGAGACTTTCTTATTGGTTAAAGGTAAACCAAAGGTAAAAGATGTGGGTAAGCCTATTCTTCCCTGCATATTTAAAGAAACCTCGTATTATGGTTTATGTGATCTTGGCACCGAAGTTAATGTTATATCTTATGATTTCTATTTAGAAATAAAAGAAGAGATAGAACCGGCTACAATTGAAAATACTGATATGACAATTATGCTAGCCAATAAAAATCTTAGAATTCCATTGGGAGTAGTTGAAGATGCAACTATCACAATTGGCAACAAAAACTTTCCTATCGATTTTGTAGTTGTTGATATGCCAACTAACACTCTTTGCACAATTATATTTGGAAGAAACTTTTTGAGTGATATAGGTGCCTATGTTGATTTAAAAAGGAGATTGTGTCGCTTCAGCTTGGGGTGCGGAAAATGAATTCCACTTTTCCAAATTTAAAGACAGGCCTCCACAAATACAAGAAGAAGAGGAAGAGAAAACTATTGAGGAAATGGCGGCTCTTTTTTTTAGCAATCAAGAAGAAGAAATAAATGAAGATCCAAATTATGAAGGAAAGTCCCTTGGAGAACTAGAAGATGAATTCGATTCACTTCCCATTATGGGACCTTCAATTGACGAGGCTTTTGAAGAGCCATAAAAGAGAGGTGACGAGGAATTACCACCCCCAGAGTTGAAGACTCTACCAGATAATCTTAAATATAGGTTTTTAGATGATACAAATAAATTTCATGTTATTATTAGTGCTAAACTTTCAGGAGTAGAAGAAGAACTTATGAAGATAATTAAGGAGCATCGCAAAGCTTTTGGGTATTCAATGGATGATTTGAAGGGCATTAGTCCCATGATAACCGTCCATCAGATATTCATGGAAGAAGGTGCTAAACCCGTTACGGGATTTAATAGAAGATTGAAGCCTGAAATGAAGGAGGTGGTAAGGACAGAAATTGTACGCCTATTGGATGCAGGTATAATTTATCATGTTAAATAAAGTGAATGGGTAAGTCATGTTCATTGTGTCCCTAAGAAGGACGGTTTTACTGTTGTTCCTAATGAAAACAATGAATTGATACCTACTAGAACTATTGTTGGGCATAGGATGTGCATAGACTTCAGAAAATTAAATAAAGAAACTAGTAAAGATCACTATCCTTTACCGTTCATAGATCAAACTTTAGAAAGGTTAGCAAACCATACTCATTTTTGCTACTTGGATACTCTGGTTTTTCTGAAATAGTTGTTCATCTGGATGACTAACTTAAAACAACTTTCATTAGTCCTTATGGTTTACATGCTTATAGATGTATGCCTTTTGGTTTATGTAATGCTCCATCTACTTTTCAAAGATGCATGACTGCTATTTTTACGAATTTTATAGAACTTATAATGGAAGTAATTATGAATGACTTTTCTGTCTATGGAACTTCATTTACTAGTTGTTTGGATAATCTCAAAAGAGTTTTGCAGTGTTGTGAAGAAACCAATCTTGTTCGAAACTGGGATAAGTGCCATTTTACCATCAAAGAAGGTATAGTCCTTGATAACAAGGTATCAGGTAAGGGAATTGAAGTTGATAGAGCTAAGGTTGAGGCAATAGAAAGAATTCCACAACCTAGGGATATTAAAGTATAAGAAGTTTCCTTGGTCATGTGGGTTTCTATAGAAGGTTCATTAGAAATTTCTCTAGAATATCTAAACCTTTGACTAACCTCCTACAAAAGGGAGTAAGATTTAATTTTGATGATAAATGTCTTGAAGCCTTTGATGAACTAAAAAATGCTTTATCCCATGCTCGCATTATTAAACCACCTATCCAGGATAAAACCTTTGACTTAATATGTGAAGCTAGTGATGATGATGTAGGAGTAACTCTGGGATAACACATTGGTCGCGGACTTAACATTATATATCATGCTAGTAGAACTCTAAATGGTGCTCAGAAGAATTACCCTAAGGAAGAAAGGGAATTTATTGATGTATTTTTCTCTTGTGATAAATTTCATTCTTACATAGTAGATGCAAAGGTAAGAGTTCATACAGATCATGATGGTTTAAAAGAACTCCTTGATAGGAAAGACCATAAGCCAAGACTGGTCCATTGGATTTTTTCACTTCAAGAATTTGAGTTGCACATTATGCAGAGGCAAGAAATAAAGATGTTGAATATAATGTCCATGTTTTCTCAACAAGACACCAATCTTATTGAGAGGAACTTTAGTCCTGGTGATTTTCGTTTACAAGAATTATTCAATAAACTAAGATCAATTCCTCACAAAGAGAATAAGTCTTTGTTGTTGGAGGAGCTTTTCATCCCCGAATAAACAAACAGTAAGTTCGAGGTAAGTATTCTTACCTAAATAAGTGATTTGTTTTCACAAATTTTACTTCTAAATTTTTTCCTTTGAATTTCTTGTGTTTTTCTGAAGTTTTTTAGGGTTTTTTACCAACTATACAGGCGGAGCTATACGACCGGAGAGGAAGTTGCCGCCGTATAGTTGGTCGTTAAACTCTCTATATCATCGTCGTGAAATTGTTTTTGATACCTGAGCCTATACGATCGCAACTATACGACCGGAGCCAAAATTCCAGCCATATAGTTGGTCGTTAAACTCTCAGATACTTTTGAATTTTGGTGTCTATATCTATACGGTCGCAACTATACGACCGGAGCCAAAATTCAGGCCGTATAGTTGGTCGTTAAACTCTCAGACACTTTTGATTTTTGATGTCTGTATCTATACGGTCACAACTATACGAACGGAGCCAAAATTCTAGCCGTATAATTGGTCGTTAAACTCCCAAACACTTTTCGTTTGTCTTTTCGATTACCAAAAAAATAACACGTTATTGTCGGTTCCGAGTCATGATTTAATAAACCTGGACTCAAGATATTTGGAAATATCTGCCCGGAACCAACTATACGACCGGAACTATACGGGTCGCGCCTGTATAGTTGGTCATTACGTGGCAGGACACTTTCAAATCCGTGATTTCTTTCCCTGTTTCGTTAAGATTCTTTTCTTGGGTGACAATTTGGTGTTTCTCGCGAGTTTTACCGACCTCTGACCCCTGCTTATATACTGCCATTATCTCTCTCTAATCATAGTCTCTAGGAACCAATCTAGCAATGCGTTATCCCGTCCTAGGCCATGGGAAACCCATGGGGCTAATTGCTCCTTCCAGGGACCGCTCCAGCAGCCCGTCCATGGAGGACGGTGATGAGGAGGTGGAGAGGCTTAGCCCGAGATACAAGGAGTACGTCGAGCCAAGCTACTACAACAACAATTCCGATGATGACTTGGTTGACGTCTACATCCATCATGATGTCTATGATCCACCAAAGAACGATTGGGCGACAATGAAGAAAGCTCAACAAGAGAGAGAAGATCGCAAGCTGCATGGAAAAGGGCATGTGGACACGGTCAAGTTCATCACCACGGATCCAAGGCCGCACTAGCATAAGAAATTATCTAATATTGGTATAGGTGCTAGCAAGGGAGCGAAAGCACCACTCTCGAAGCCAACCATTGGTGCTCGTATGAAGGTTAAGCCTCAAGAAGAGTGGAGGTACGGTTTTCACTTCCCCGGTCCATCTATTATGGATGAGGAAGAAGAAGCTGTCCCCAGAACCAAGGATCGCGTGCGGGAACTAGAGATATATCAGAAGCAGGAGCTACTCCATCGCGTTGAAGTCCGTCACTGTCTCAATGAGATGGAGAAGAAGGAAGACCTCCTTCCATTGGTGACTAAGCTCGCAGTTAGAGTGGATACTCTGCAATCTGATTTGCACAGGTGCTACACCCGCATCACTGCCCTGGAGGATACAAACAAGAAGTTACACACTATGGTGTTACATGCCATGGCGCCATAGTGATTTACAACAATCACAGTATCAAATAATCGTAAAGGATTATTTGATCCCTCCTGGCTTGATTCTAAGCTTGGGGAGATCTTTAAGACCCTGTAATCTATCTCATAAGTTTTTATTACTATTTTTTGCATTAGAAATAAAGTTTGCATCATTAGAATTCCCTTCAGGAATAGTCGATCCCTTTTATGAAATTCCGAGTTTATTATTATATATGGAGCAATATTGAGTTTGTGTTTGTTTTATTGGATATATGAATGGCTTGAGTATAATTTTACTTGCACTTGATGATAGCAATAGGATCTTCCACACTATTGGTATTAATGGAACATATAAAGATAATTTGGTCAATATGTTGTCAGTTTACTGTTTGATTTACAAAGAAAAATTATCTATACAGTTAAGTTGAAAAAGAAACCTTGAACAAAGGAAAATGAAAATGCTATCAAAATAGAGTGAGAATAAGTCGAGGTAGAATCTTCAAGTCATAAAAAAAATGCTTCATATACATTGGAATTTGATAATTGAGATCGTTAAACTTTGGATTCCTACATGAAGTGGAATGTATGACTAGCTTCTTTGCACAACACTTAAACAAAAGTGTAAGCATATATAAAGAAAAGAGAAAAAGAAGAAGAAGAAAAGGGCGAGTGTGCAAAGAGCAAATAGGCATATACCACGTTGATCCTAAAACACTTGGGACTACCTCACTTACTCATTCGGTTGAACTGGATACTTTTACATTATATTGAGATTCATATTTTTTATGAACTATTGATCACTAAGGTGTGGAAGCCTGCTAATACTATTAAGATGGTTCGAGTAAGGTACTATTCATAAACTTATTCCTATGTATCGTATATGATAAATACATGCTGCAACTGCCTCATTTATTTTAATTGACTCAGCTTCATTAATATGAGGATCACATTCATTAAGATAAACTTGCTCGGGACGAGCAAGAGTCTAAGTTTGGGGAAGTTGATGAGTGCATATTTGCATCATGTTTTACATTATTATTTTGCATTGTAGATGTAGAATCTTGGTATTTTACGGCGCTCTCGCGCATATTTTATGTCTGTTTTCACCAGGATCAGGACAGATTATGGATCAATGGATACAATTATTGGAGTAGTTGTATTGTGAAAAAAGGAGTCAAAAACAACGTGAATCGCTTATTTGGGAAATATTAATAATACCTGGAGAAAACCAGAAGCGAACAAAGGAGATAGAGGGTTCAACGACCAACTATACGACCGAAATATATTTTCTGGCCGTATAGTTCCAGCCATATAGTTGGCGCCGCCTCCGCCTCCTCAAATAGTTTCATCCCGTGCAACTGGATCAGGAACACGACATACAGAACACGTAGAAATCGTCGAAACCTCACCTCCAGAAGACATCTGGAGGGGCAACTCATCCACCGGGGATCCATCTTCACCCTGCACAGATCCGGGAGGCTAAGACATCGATCTTCATCATCCACCGCTGCATCACCACCATCTCCATCCATCCCATTTACATATTGTCTAGATCTTGTTATAATTTTCGTACTCGTTGTAGATTTATACAAGTACTATTCATCTATGATAGATTCCATTGATATTGCCATGACGTTGATTGTCTCCATGTCTGAGTAGATCATTAGTTTTTGGAGAGATGAAGAAAACCTAGTATGAGATTGAAATAAGATAAAGTCTATTATGATATTCATCGTTGTGACCATGTGTTAGATTGTCTTCATCTTGATGTTGAGAGAAGTCGACCTCTCAATATTTGCCTCTCATGGGGACTTGATGAAAGGAACTACTTGTTAGTAGACGGAGGCGTGTTAGCACTTATAGTGACTATAAAACTGTTGACACTCCTTACGTATCAACTTGGGAACCGAGGAAACTCACAGAACACTATCCATGCCATAGGATACGTCCTACGGGATTACGTTCCTTAATAGTGCAGTAATTCGATTGATGTTGACTGCTGACTGTTGTGGTTATGAGGATGATATGAGCAGCGGTTGCTGCCTATTTGTCCAAATACAGAGTTCCTCCCACACATACATAGTTGAGTACATTTATGATAATAATATTTATCTTAGCCCCTTATAATGCTACCGGTGTATCCGTTACTCCCTGATAACATTTTTCCCTATTGCAGTTCCAATCTCTCTTACATACGTGATACTTACTTTCTGCATTCAGTTGTTTTACTTTACTTTATTGTTGCTCTTATATCTAAAACCCAAAAACACCCTTTTACACAATACTTGCATTTATCTTGTTACTTAGAACTTTATTTAGCATTTCTATCGTAATATTTATTTTAAGAGTTATTAGACTTTAGACTCCTGTTCCCTGTGGGATCGATATCTTTATTTCGAAACTAGCTACAAACGATCTATGCACTTGCAGTCATCAACGGCAACACCATCCCTATTTCTTCTTCTAGTTTCATCTCCTTTCGCACACCTTCCGGTCACGTCTTTAGACTCAACCATGTTCTTCTAGTACCGCACATTATTCGCAATTTGCTTTCTATTCGCAAGTTTACCCGCGATACCATATGTTCCATTAAGTTTGACACATTTGGTTTCTCTGTGAAGGACCTGAAGATCCGTCGCGTGATTTTTCATTGCAATAGTGACGGAGATCTCTACACCTTTCCCGGGAGGAGCAGCTTTTGCCGTTCTTCCTCCACCTCCTTGGTCGTCACCGCCACCGCCGATTTATGGCACCAGCGTCTTGGTCACCCTAGTCATGATGCCATGTTGGGTTTTCAACGTCTAGATTTTACCAAGTGTAATAAAATTAGTCGTGCTCGGGTGTATCATGTCTGTCAACTTGGCAAGCACGTCCGTTTACCGTTCAGTCAGTCTACTACAACGTCTAGTGCCATCTTCGATTTGATATATTGTGATTTGTGGACATCACCAATTATTAGTACCTCTAGTTTTCGATATTATTTTGTTATTGTCGACGACTTCTACTTTTATTGGTCTTTTCTGTTACGTCAAAAATCGTGTGCTGCACATACTCTCGAAATTTTTTCGCTTACCCGCACACACAGTTTGGTGTCACTATTCGCTCTCTCCAAACAAACAACAGTACTGAGTTCCTCAATAAAACTATTGATACTCTCCTCACCACCCATGGCACCGCATTGCGGTTGTCATGCCCATATACTTCCCAGCAAAACGGCAAGCCTGAGCGTGCCATACGTACCATTAATGATACTATGTACACCCTTATGTTCCAGGCTCACATCCCACATCATCTCTGGGCCGAGGCGCTAGCTACTGCCACCTATCTCCTAAACCGCCGTCCTAGTACAGCCATACAATCCCAAGTTTCATACACGCGTCTCCATGGTCGTCCTCCCTCTTACACTGATCTTAGTGTCTTCGGTTGTCTTTGTTATCCTAACATCGTGTCCACCACTCCCCACAAGCTCAGTGCATGATCCATGGCATGTCTCTTTCTTGGGTACCCCTCCAACCATCGTGGTTATCGCTGCTATAATCCTGTCACCGGAAAACTTCTCGTCTTGCCCCATGTTGTCTTCGATGAGACTGTTTTTCCCTTTCAGTATGCAGCATCGTCGTCCGTGCCTGAGCCACCTGCACCACACCACCTGGACGACCTCTTCGGCACACCGATCGTGCCCCCACCGAGCGCCCCTGCACCAGCCCCGAGCGCCCATGCATCGCTCGCCTCGTCGCCGACTCGCCCTGCCGGGTCCGCTGCTGTGACAGAAAACGTGGCAGGAAATCCTGCCGCTTCTCTACCACGGCAGACCTCTGCCGCGCCACGTGCGCGACCTCGGCAGGCTACTACTGCTGCTGCCTCGACGCCCCCCTCTAGTGGGGCCCCTGCCCTTCCGCAGATGCGCTCCGGACGCCAAGTGCGTCCCGTGGACAGGCTGAATCTCTCAGCTGTGGACTCCATCATCGACACCATCCCCACCACTTTCCGCCAGGCGATGCAGGATCCTCAGTGGTGGGTTGCTATGTCCGCTGAGTACCAGGCTCTCGTCGACAACAACACTTGGTCTCTCGTTCCTCGTCCTCCGCGCGCCAACATGGTCACCGGCAAGTGGATCTCTCGTCAGAAGTTCCACTTCGATGGTACTCTCGCCCGCAACAAGGCGCGATGGGTCGTTCGTGGATACTCTCAGCGCCCCGACATCGACTATGAGGAGACTTTCAGCCCTGTTGTCAAGCCCGCTACGATCCGGCTCGTTCTTCATATTGTTGTCTCTAGCTCTTGGCCCATCCGGCAGCTTGACGTCAAGAATGCGTTCCTTAATGGCTCACTGGATGAAGTGGTCTACTGTCAGCAACCTCCTGGATTTGTTGATGAGTCTCGCCCGGATCATGTCTGTCGCCTCCACAAGTCCTTGTATAGCCTGAAGCAGGCTCCTCATGCGTGGTACCACCAGTTCGCCTCATACATTGCAACCCTGGGATTTGTTGCTTCAGCCACGGACACCTCCTTGTTTGTCCTTCGTTCTGGGGCCGACACGGTGTACTTGCTGCTCTACGTGGATGACATCATTGTCACCGCTTCGTCGACGAGATTTCTTCAGGGGCTTCTCACGCGACTGCACAATGAGTTTGCTATGACTGATCTCGGGGATCTCCACTACTTCCTACGCATTGCGATCAGCCGCTCCTCTGCTGGTTTGTTTCTGTCGCAGCGATAGTATGCCTTGGATGTTCTTCAGCGTGCTGGCATGACAGACTGTCACCCCTCGCCTACACCGGTCGACACATACTCGAAGCTCTCCGCCTCCGATGGCGAGCTCCTCTCCGACGCCACCGACTATCAGAGTCTCGCCGGTGCCCTTCAGTATCTCACACTGACGCGCCCCGATATCTCCTATGCGGTTCAGCAATCTGCCTCCAAATGCATGCTCCGCGCACGTCTCACTTGGCTCTCGTGAAACGTGTTCTTCGGTACGTCCGCGGCACACTGGAGTTCAGTCTACAGCTCCATGCATCATCGTCAACCGCCCTAGTGGCCTACTCCGACGCCAACTGGGCCGGCTACCCGGACTCGCGTCGCTCCAGGAACTCCATCATCCCATGAGCTCCGCTACTGTTGTCTATTGCGACAATGTGTCCGCCATCTACATGTCCTCGAATCCAGTGCAACACAAACGTACCAAGCATATCGAGATCGACATACACTTCGTCCGCGAGAAGGTGTCCTTGGGAGAGGTCCGTGTTCTACATGTTCCTTCATCCTGCCAGTTCGCGGATGTCATGACGAAGGGATTGCCGAGTCAGCTCTTCCTCGACTTTAGGTCCAGTCTTAACGTCCGAGAACCTCCCGCTGGGACTGCGGGGGGTGTTAGATTGTGTATATTGTATTTATAGTAGTACTGTATTATAATTGTACTGGTCTCTGGCCTGGCCTCTTATAAATATACATGGAACCCTACGGTTTTACGTTTGTGGCTTCCCCCAAACCCTTCCACAAAGAAAACAACATATTTTGCCACGCTAATCCGATGAGCATAAGTATAGTACGTCAGGCAGTACGTAAGGGTAACTTCACTAGGACATTTCTAATATAGCAAAAGCCCAAGATTCAATTGCAAGAGAGAGAGTTGATGCGCCTCTTTGTGTACGTGAGCAAACTCGAAGCTAATACAGGTTCGTGGTAGCATCCAGTTGGATACTGTTGCTTTATGCTGCTTACCCATGTAGGCAAGGCAAAAGCTCACATAATAAAAGATCAAGGGGCTGGATTACAGAGCGCGACATGTCTCGTCTGCTAGTGGGAGGGAGGGGCCGTCGAGTAGCGGAGGAGCCATGTGCGTCCAACTGCCCCGGCCAATAGACCGCGAGGCCGTGGCAAGGCTCATGTCTCATCGGAGGAATACTGTGTTTTTTTTAACTTGAATAATGTAAGCGACATGTTTATTGCGTCGCATGGCATGCATTGCGCTTTTCTTCTCTCTCTTTTTTAAACTTGAATAAGTGAGATGGGGTAGCTAGTGGGTGCCGGGGCCCCGCGCCGGCAGATGGATAAGCGAGGATGATCGAGACTTGCAAAGAGGCGATTAAGATAAGCGAGGCGACGCAGGTGCTACGTACGTACGTACAGTACGTTGTGTGCTAGCTGCTCCAGCTTTGGGGCTCCATTGACTGACCTCACCGGCTAGGAATAGGATAGGATAGGACAAGGCATGCATGTTCTTTGGATCATAGTACTACGTTGGTGGAATGAACGAACGAACCTCCCGGGCTATTCCGCTGAAACTACTGCTGTTAGCTCAGCTAGCGTGATGCAAGTCCCTGGTGCTAGCTCTGGTGTTCTGTGCTAAACATCTTGAACTCACACAATTTGTCATGAATCTCTCTTAAACTGTGTTTACGCTAGCATTTACTCCTTTCATCCCGTAATATATATTCTTCTTTTTTTAAATGGAGAAAATATTTGCACCAATCTATTAGTGAAGAAGTTTGACAAGAAAGTAAAATATATAATTCCTGTCTCGTAATATAAGATGTTGTTGTTATTATTATTACATTTTTATACTATTAAGAATTGGAAGAAGTAACATCGAAAAAGACTCTACTTACTTAGGGAGTGGAATACTTATCCTCCCTCCATGTTCCATGGTGATAGTAAACTGCATGTGCACAAGGGAAGCTGACGCTAAAGTGCGCTCCCCTCCTCCGATCTAACAAAGTGCCCAAGTGAGTCAAGTCACGGCCGGGTAGTAGCTAGATTTGTGTTACCCATATCATGCGTGGTTGACAAGGCTGCCACCCTCCAAGTCGAAGCAATCAGTCACTGGTAATACTATACTAATGCGGTTTCACTTCAACCAACCAAATGCGCGCGTATGTACACCCTCGTCATGCAACTGACGTACTACTACTATGGGTGTGCCCCATTTTTCCACCTCAATTCTTCACCGCGTGTTTCCATTTCTTATTATGGTAAACACTACGTAGTACTACTAAAATGTACACTTGTGTCTAAAACAGTAGCGATCGGAGACTTACTGGTTAAGTGGTGAGTATAAATACAAATATATATATATATGAAAAATCCTACTTACTCTCAGGTGTAGTTACATCCACGTCTAATATACCACCATACGGAAGTATACGTGATACTTTATCAGTTTGAGTATGTTCATATACTATATCTAAGATACTTCAAATCAAGTTACACGAAAAAATTCAAATATAGTCAGAGTTTGCACTATATATTCGAAATACCTTCATATTTGTACGTAAAAAGAAGAATATGTAAAAAACTTATACATACTATCTCAAAAGTAGTATATATGCTACTAATTAGTCTTATAATACTTCATACTACGCGTAGATACTCTCCGGTATGATAGATACTGCCTAGATAGTGTGAAACATACGTGGGTGTAACTACACCGGGTATAATATAAATATATCCTATATAGTATATATATATATATATATATATATATATATATATATATATATATATGAAAAATCCTACTTACTCTCAGGTGTAGTTACATCCACGTCTAATATACCACCATACGGAAGTATACGTGATACTTTATCAGTTTGAGTATGTTCATATACTATATCTAAGATACTTCAAATCAAGTTACACGAAAAAATTCAAATATAGTCAGAGTTTGCACTATATATTCGAAATACCTTCATATTTGTACGTAAAAAGAAGAATATGTAAAAAACTTATACATACTATCTCAAAAGTAGTATATATGCTACTAATTAGTCTTATAATACTTCATACTACGCGTAGATACTCTCCGGTATGATAGATACTGCCTAGATAGTGTGAAACATACGTGGGTGTAACTACACCGGGTATAATATAAATATATCCTATATAGTATATATATCCTATATAGTATATATATATATATATATATATATATATATATATATATATATATATATATATGAAAAATCCTACTTACTCTCAGGTGTAGTTACATCCACGTCTAATATACCACCATACGGAAGTATACGTGATACTTTATCAGTTTGAGTATGTTCATATACTATATCTAAGATACTTCAAATCAAGTTACACGAAAAAATTCAAATATAGTCAGAGTTTGCACTATATATTCGAAATACCTTCATATTTGTACGTAAAAAGAAGAATATGTAAAAAACTTATACATACTATCTCAAAAGTAGTATATATGCTACTAATTAGTCTTATAATACTTCATACTACGCGTAGATACTCTCCGGTATGATAGATACTGCCTAGATAGTGTGAAACATACGTGGGTGTAACTACACCGGGTATAATATAAATATATCCTATATAGTATATATATATATATATATATATATATATATATATATGAAAAATCCTACTTACTCTCAGGTGTAGTTACATCCACGTCTAATATACCACCATACGGAAGTATACGTGATACTTTATCAGTTTGAGTATGTTCATATACTATATCTAAGATACTTCAAATCAAGTTACACGAAAAAATTCAAATATAGTCAGAGTTTGCACTATATATTCGAAATACCTTCATATTTGTACGTAAAAAGAAGAATATGTAAAAAACTTATACATACTATCTCAAAAGTAGTATATATGCTACTAATTAGTCTTATAATACTTCATACTACGCGTAGATACTCTCCGGTATGATAGATACTGCCTAGATAGTGTGAAACATACGTGGTGTAACTACACGGTATAATATAAATATATCCTATATAGTATATATATCCTATATATATATATTATATATATTATATATATATATATATATATATATATATATATATATATATATATATATATATACGGGGTTTTCTTGGACCAAGGCAAAACACGGCATGTGTGTGTATTTCTGATGCAAGTTGTAGCTGGTTGGTATTGGTATTGGTATTGGTGTTTGACTGACCCGCGCGCCGTATCAGCTACGGTTAAACCTGCCATATGCATTTTTTAAAACCTCCGGTTCAACAGCTAGCTCTTCCATGGCTTAGCCTGGAACAAAAGTCAGCTTAATCAGAACATGGACTAGATTGGTGCTTGTAGGTACTCTCTCCATTTCGAAATATAAGATACTTTAGTTCTATGAAAAAATATACCTAGACCATTTTTATTGCGTAGGTTTACTCTAAATCTGTATAAACCTACACACTAAAAGGAAAACCAAGCTACCTGCCAATGTATTATGGTGCGCTAGTGTGTTTTTTTTTTGCGAAACCCAGTGACACTCACAAATACTTAATAAGATATTAAAACGTCAAATCTAAGGTTTGAACTCCGGTGGGAATACCACCGCCCTCCTAGCAATCTTATCACCGGTTGGTTCTCTATGGTGGGCTAGTTAATTCACTATTGTGGAGCAGGCCGGGTGCAATGTAAGATTGGAAAATAAATCAAATGTAAATTCTTTTTTCCAAAACGAGATGATATCGGCCTTGCGTCTGTTTATGGGTACGACCATGTACTATACTACTCTCTCCGTTTAGAAATATAAGACATTTTAGTTTTGTGAAATAATGTATTTAGACATTTTTTAGTATATAGGCTCTCTATAAACATCGACGAACCATACACTAAAAAGTCTAGATACATTCGATTCACAAAACTAAAACGTCTTATATTTCTAAACGGAGGATATATTTATTATCAAACAAGGCAAATAAAACCCGGGAAAGCAAAATCACACACTGTCGGGGTCTGCCTTATCTAATACCGTCCAATCTTGCTATGAGATCTGTACACTAACTTCTGGGCATTGCAAAAAGAACCCTTGGTTACTGTGATTTCTGATCTGTCAGGTCCTACTGGTTACACAATATAACCCAAGTTTATACTTTATCACATTCTGCATTATGAATAATATAATAGTACTGTATTATCACAATTAGTTTGCAACCGGGAGTATTAGGAATCCCGTTTCCAAATCCACCCCGTTTCATCGATATAACTTGGAAGCAAATCAAATCTTCAAACATGGAACCCAATCAAAGATGTAATCTGGCATTTGGGGAAAAAATAAAAATACGGAAAGATGCAACCAAATCAGATAGGAAAGGATCTGAAACTCCATGATTTCTAGAACTTATGCAACGCCAGGAAGAAAAAAAGGAATCAAGTCGCTCCATCACCAGGCAAGAATAACAGATATTCTTCATGTTTAGCTGTGGGACATGTTGAGCAGCAGGCCTTCAGCGGTGGCCTCGGTGTTCAGGGGCTGCACGCATCGGCGACAACGCAGATCGAGCGGCTTGGCAGCGCCATGAGGTCCTGCTGTCTCCTCTGCTCCAGCGGCTTGGCCATGCTCCAGACGGCCTAGAAGAACATGGCTGGTTCGAGGAGCTCTGTCATTTGGCCGTGGTCATCACCCTTTCCAGAAGGCCCAGCCGCGTGCTAGGAAACGGGAGCTCCGCGAGCTCAGCCGTGATTTCAGCCGACCACGTCACGCCACGGTGGAGCACGGATCTAGGAGGGTAAAGCACCGGGAGAACAGATCAGGTGAGAGGGAGAGAGAGGGCAGCACCGCCAGCCATGGTGTTTGGACATGGAGGTCGCGTGGAGACAAGGGATCCGGATAACTCGTCCTGGAGGAGAGATAAGATGGACATGTACACTTTGGTTCTATAAGGAGAGAAAGATGGACAAAACAAAGAGTGGTGGAGGCAAAAATAGATATACACGAATCTTGGAACACCAGGGACGTTGGATAAGCCAGTGACCCTACGACTATGAGGAATCGCCGCACTCAAATAAAACCAAACAAGCCACAGGCCTTGCCAATATCCTGAGGACAGAATGCCCAATAATTGTCTGGCTAGGTTTCGATCCTCACAGTGCTGCTGGAGTACTTAACTTTGCAAGCTTAATTCATTTACTGCTCGTACTCCCTCGGTTCACAGTTACCTCGCATTCTGGGTTTAGTCAAAATCAAACTTTGCAAGTTTGACCAACAATCGAAGGAAAAACATCAACATTTATGATTCCCAATGCATATAATATGAAAATATAGTTTAGGACAATTCCGATACAATAATTTTTATATTGTTAATGTTGATGTTTTTTTCTAAATATATGGTCAAAGTTTATAAAATTTAATTTTGACTAAACCCAGGATGCGAGTTAATTATGAAAGGAGGGGGTACCTATTTTGGGAATTAACTGTGGTTGAAGAAAATATCTTTGGCGTGCGCTCTGTGCTTTTCATAGAGGTGTGTCCCTAGTCACTACCGACTCCATGCCAGCTCGATCAGCTTATATAAACGTCCGAACCCATCCATCGATCGCTCCCCCTCCTTCATTACACAGCTAGCCACCACCCACCATCCCTCTCTGCTCGCAGTCTACTCTCACCCAGCCGAGATGAACTGCTCCTTCGTCCTCAGGACGGCAGCGGTCGCCGTGGCTGCCACGGCAGGCGCGTCGTCGTTCGTCTCGGTTGCGCCTCTCCCCTCCGACCTCCTCTCGTACCCTCCCTTCCACTGGATCGCCGCCAACGTCATCATCATCTGGCTCGTCTCCTCCTATCGCCACCACAAAACCGCGGGCGCGGCCGTATCCGCAGCCATGGACGGCCTCTTTCCATCGTCGGAAGAACATGACGTCTTTGCTGCCGCTCCTGACGCCGTCGTCGCACCGGTCCTGGTCTCGGTGAGACCGCAGCGGGAAGCAAGAACTGCCAAGAGGCCGACCGAGCGCCCCCGCGTGCGCAGGAAGTCAGTCGGCGAGGACAAGCCGCCGGCAGCCGTCGCGTCGGTGGCTAAGCCCGCCGTCAAAAAGGAGCACATCGAGGAAGAAAAGCCGATAGCCGCCGCTGCGACTGCGTCCGAGCCCGCTGGCGCCACTGACGATGTGTCGATGGACTCGGCGTGGCAGTCCATCGTGCGGAGCGGCGCGGCGCGGCCGGTGGCGGTGCGGAAGAGCGAGACGTGGGGCGGCGAGGAGCTGCCGCGGATGCGGCGCGCGGCTGACAAGGCCGTCGCCACGAAGAGGGAGATGCGGAAGTCGGCATCGATGGTCCCACCCTCACCGCCGCACCCGAGCGCGGCGTCGTCGTCGTCGTCTCCGGTGGCGGCGAAGCAGGGGTGGCGCACCAGGGACGTGCTGGTGATGGCCCAGGACGAGCTCCTGCGCCGCGCAGAGAGCTTCATCCGGAGGCAGCACGAGCATCTGCGCATCCAGCGCCAGGAGTCCGACCAGCGCCAGATGGCCATCGATCAGCAAGACCGCCGCCTGCGCGCCCCCGCGCCCATCCGCGTCTAGGCAGCGCGACGCCGCCGTCACATGACCGAACACACTCCATGCATCGCCTAGGCACGCACGGAAGACTGTACAGAAGTTAGCTAGGTAGCTACTACAGTACTAGCATCGTCAAGAGAGAGTCAAAAGTGCCGCCTTTGCATGCCATAGTTAGCTAAATCGAACGAACCACAGCATAGGCCGGTGGAGGAGAATCCGGAGGACATGGCTGTGAACGTAGCAAATTGAAGCAGTACCGGTCATGCCCGGCATCATCCTCCTTCGATCGATGTAAGATTATTATGCCTGAGTGAGTACATGTAAATTAGCCTCTAAATAAATGGAGAGTCTTAGCCGTTTCTTTGTTCTTTGGTACGTATACATATCTTGCTTAATTCTCATCAAGGAATCTGTTCGATCAGAGCACCTGAATCCCACAAGAAATTTCCTTTCACATGTACTCTAGTAGATGACTGAATTTCGCAAAAGTAAAGCGTGGATAAGATGCATGTGTTTGGTTCATATATAGCCGGAGTTTTCACAAATTAAAAGAGAACAAACAATTGGTTGCCTTTGTGGCAAGATTTGGCAAAAATATGAATCTAGTCAGGAGGAGGAGACTGCTAAAAGAATGATGGTTCGAACCACGACTCCACCTCGGGATACCGTCAGATCTCTCGCAGAGATCGCTGCTGCGCATGCATGATGCTTTGAGTGACGATTTAGCATCATCAGCTGGTAAGTGAAGTAGTAGTATCACAAAATTTACCCCTGAAAATATCTTTAGACTATTGTACTCCCTCCGTCTCAAAATAGATGTCGTAGACTTATCAAAATTTAGATGTATCTAGACAGTATTTAGGATAGATAAATTCAAAATTTAACAATTTTGCGACATCTATTTTGAGACGGAAACAATGTTTCGCCATCACATTGATACGAAAAGTAATGGTCTCTGGGCCATATTAATTAAGACCCACAACCGTAGTAGAGTGAGTACTCTCACTAGCAGACCAGCAACAGCACAAGTACATGCATCTAGTTAGCAAGATCAATCAATGGTGTTTTCAGTCGATTTTGTACGCATGAGTGTCGGATGGAGAGGAGAGTAGGGTTGGATAATTGCATGGTAGGTGCCCAGCATAATCATAGGCTCCTAATGATTCTCTACTAGATCCTACACAAGCGACTACCACTTCTCATGGTAGGCGACAAAATAGATTGTTCATTTAGCCTATTGCGGTTCCAGCGTGTAACACAAATAAAATCTCTATTCGGACGAATACAACTTTTATAAATTTTAGTTAAAAGTCAAATCCTACTATGTTTGACTAAACAATAGAAGAAATGTTAACATCTACTATATAAAATAAAAACATTATAAAAATATATTTGATGCTGAATCTATTGATATTGATTTGGTATTGTAATTATTCATATTTGTATCCAAAGCGTTGGTCCGACTTATTCATATTTGTATCCAAACTGTATCCAAAGCGTTGGTCCGACTTAACATCCAAAGTTCAGAGCTTTGGAGAGATGCAAAGTTGGATGTTAGGCTGGCTGGGGAGGCTGCAAGACAACGAGCTAGCTATGGCAGTGATGCTGATCTACCAGCTATGGTTAGCCCGGAATGACGCCCGAGACTTGGAGAATCTCGCCGACCCACTGGACATTGTCAACCGCTCGCTGTTTCTTACCGAAGAATGGGCAGAGATCAGATCACCGTCCACGCCGGCTATGGAGAGGGAAGTGGAGCACTGGCTCCCACCTGAAGCGGGCTGGTACAAAGCGAATGCGGATGGAGCTTTTCAATCTGGGGATGGTTCTGGAGGATGTGGTGTGGTCCTAAGGGACTACCATGGTAGCTTCCGTGGTGGAGCTTGCCATTTTTTGCCCTCTGTCTCTGACCCGGAGCAAGCTGAACTGTCTGCGTGCAAAAGAGCCTTGGAGCTAGCAAGGGAGATTGGCATCACGAAGGTTTGTCTTGAGACTGATTGTCTGGGTGCTGTGTCAAAACTCAAAAGTGGCGATTTGGATCGATCCCAGCATGGTCCTGTGGTGGAGGAGATCGAGGAGCTACTGAAGGGGTTTG
Source organism: Avena insularis (assembly GCA_023614405.1). Lineage (NCBI taxonomy): Eukaryota > Viridiplantae > Streptophyta > Magnoliopsida > Poales > Poaceae > Avena > Avena insularis. The sequence goes on from CM042684.1 coordinate 300,285,217, forward strand.
AAGATCACCAAGTTAGACATGTGCGTAGAACCGGCAATAGGGTAGCGCATATCTTAGCTAAAGAGAGCTGTATAAATAAAGCGTGTAAAACCTGGTTGGTCTTTCCTCCAGAGTTGATTGTGGACCTGTTGGCATCCGAGTATGCCCCTTGATTAATATATAGCAGCTATTTATCTCAAAAAAAAAAGACTTAGCAGCTATTGAATTTTAACTAAATTTATAAGCCATATCCATTGGAACGGAGAGGGTACTACACAAGAATTTTCTGGAGACAAACTGATTACACCTGGGTCTAAAAAAAAATCTAATGTTTTCGCACGTGTCAAAAAGACCATGTAAACCGTGATCGTTTTAATGGTTGAGGTATACTTTTTGACAAATATGTCCCTTTTGGAAAACTGGAGACACGCATGTCCCTTGTCGAAGCTAAAGGGAAATCTTCGGCTCGATGCTAAAAATGCGGCACAGAACTTGTGTAGTTCCACTCCATTCTCTTTGATGCCACAACCAGAATAACGGTACAACATGGCTCGATTGTCAATAGTTGTCTACATAAGTGGATCTCGCAGTCGGCTATGTTGCAAGCCAAGGAATCCTGCTTTTGTTTACACAAGGATGTGTACGTAGTTGTCTACATAAAGGGAAAGAATAGATATAAAATGCAGAGTCGATTTGGATCCCTCCCCGTGCCTCTTCTTCAGATATTACCCTATCACATTGGTAAGATATTTTCAGATTTTGTGTGCAACATATTCTCAAACAGGCACCACCCATGTTCCTTCTGTATCTGGACATATATCTCTTTTACTTTTCTCTGGCCTTTACAGTCCCACTCGAAACTTGCGGATGTTTGCGGATTCTTGTGAAAATATGTAAAATTCATTTTTTTAGGAGATTCCATGTTCAAAAGATGAACTTATCACTCAAGACAATTTTATTAACGTCACTTTCAGGTTGCAAGATAAAGATGGCATCAATCTAACAAGACGGAAAACTAGGTTTCTTCTTTACGCAAGAATTGCACGCAGTACTCCACTACTTTCAGCCAAGTAAGCAGGCTATTGACACAAATTGCACAAGTTGAGTAGGAGTAAGCATCACAGTATTTCTGGACTGATGTGGACCATTAATTTTAATTTAACCGTGGTTGTTTCGCCCGTACTCGGTGACAAAGAGTGATGTAGGTGTATCCTCCATTCCAACAGAAAGATCAACCTTGTTTCCCAGTCAAAAGTTTTTTACTCCTCTCATTTTCCGCTTTCTAAAGGGAGCAAGATCTGTGGATTGGATTGTCGAAGCTTGTCACTAGTAAAAAGTACATAGTGAACAATTAGGTTGCTGCTCCACCTAATCACCTAGCCTTATCATCTCTAGAAAACCATTGTCTTCCTTGACTTGGCCTGGCTAAGTATGAATTTTTTAACTTGACTATTGACTTTGAATGCCTCGTATAAAACCCTTGAGGCCAACACTTGTCTTGACACTACATGGATTTCTTTGTAAAGAAAAACTCCACGGGAGATTAGTAACTGTACAAGTGGTACCACCCTTTCTTCTGTGCTAATCCAGATAAATAATTAACTGCTGCATCAAGCAACCGTGCAAGAGATCAAATCCATCTGCTGTCTTTGATTGTTGGTTTGCTCATTTTTTAGGCGTCAACTTCGATTTTTTCTTTTCAAATTTCAAACGGTAAGAGAGTTAAAAAAACGGTCATGGCACTGAACTAATCACCCGATTGCGTGCACAGTGACCCCATAACTCTTTGGTTGCCCAAAAGTGCACTTATTGTTTTTTTTACCCTTTTTGATTAGTCAAAGATCTTCTCCCTAACCTTTCCAATCTCTTACTGATTGGTCAAATTAATAAAACGAAGGTTACATCGACAAAATTAATATCATGACAGCTTACTCTGTTTGTATTATTGTTGATGACATGGGTATACCCTACAGGTACTCGAGCTTGATATATACGGCCCAAATACGTACAGGCCCACGGTGTCACCAAGGCCCGGATGGAGGGACTCGAGTAACCTATGGACTCTCAATTGCTTGAAGGACAAGAAGAAGCTAAAGATAGAAAGTTTGAAGGGGAAAACCCTAACTTGTAACCGACTCGACCTGCTACCCGAGATCTAGCCTATCTATATAAAGGCTAGGAGGGGGCGGCGATGAGGACACACGCAACCCTAGTTTTCGCAACCCTCGCCAGATTTCATCTACGCATCATTGTAACTTTCGACTCCCTCGATAATTCCACGAGCAGACAAGAAGGAGTAGGGACCTCTACGAGGCCTCAACCTGGGTAAATCCTTTGTCCCCTGTGTGCTTGTTTGCTAGCCGATAGATGTCTCCAGCGCTCCCTCCTTCTCCAAAACCCAAGTCCATAACAATGGGCATTGACGAGTTAAACCCTCGTCAATTGGCGCCGTCTGTGGGAACTGGGAGTGCTGATGTCACGGCTTCTTCGGCCCCATCAACTGCGATCTACAACTCCGCAACAGCGGAGATTCGCCAGCTCTTCGGCGCCTTCGACTTCACCGTCCACACGCCGGCCACCCGCCCGGCCTTCGATTCCGTAGGCGACGGAATCAGCCTGGCGATTGGGAGCTTCCGCTTCCAAGTTGGTCAGATGGGCACGCTCCGCATGCCTGATCAGCCGACAGCACCGACGATTGCCCCGGCATCATGGTTCCCTCCATCGATCGGCACCCTCAGCGAACTCAACGCTCCGGTGGCAGTCGAAAACACGATCAGCGACAGCAGTCGCGATTCCGATCTAAGCGATCTGGCCACTGAGGAAGGAACCTACGGTTCCGGGTCTGAAAGTTGTGGAAGCAACAACCTCCCAAATCACTTCATGTGCGCCGTCATCAACGCGGGCGACACCTCCGCCAACCGCGGCAACGGCACCGACCCACCCAACGCCGCCAACGGTGGCAATGGTGGCAATGGAGGAGCAGTCGAACCCCCCACCATAATCAACGAGCAAACCGGCGAACGTGTCGTGATCAGGCTCAACGAGCAAGAGTGGGAACGCTGCCGCGAAGCCCTACGAGGCACACCTCTACCCTTCGGGTCCCCGCAAGAACTACTGATGGGCTATCACTGGCTCCTAAAGGAGGAATTCAAGCGCCAGAAACAAGCAATCGCGGAACTTGAGGCGCGTAAAAAGGCGGCAGACGAGTCAAGCCTTCGTCGTGCTGGGCTCTCCTCCTACGGAGGATCCTCAAGAGGCAACGAACATCTCGCCAAGAAGAGGCAGTCGCGAATGGCTCACCTCACCGAACAAGAATGCATAGACGCCGCAAAAATCCTCGATTTCGGCTCTATGACAGTCGACACGATAGGCAACGTGGTTCCAAGGACGCCGCAAGCCGCAGTGACGGCGGCCACCATGTACCTTATCAATAACCTGCCACCAGCTGGAGATCCTCGGACGACCATGCACCGATCGACGATCGCGGGCCTTGGGCTAATCGAGGCCGCCCTCGTCAAAAGGGCAAAGCGTTAGCAAAACGCTACTCCTCGTCCTCGTCAAGCGACGACAGTCACGACCTGTCTCGACGTCGCCGTTCACGACGACACGATCGCGACTACGATGCACGCGACGAGCTCACGCAGCGCAAGATCGACAAGTCAAGGGCACGACGTGCTCGGTCAACCGATTCGAAAAAAGAAGATGGAGAGCTCTACGGTGCCAGATGCTTCAGCAGATCCATCAGGCAGAAGTGAATGCCTCAAGGGTTCAAACTCCTATCGGAGAATCCGAAATTTGACGGTCTACAGGACCCCAAGATCTGGCTGGAGGATCACATCTCTTCAGTCAGGCTGCACGGAGGCAGTCGAAGTACTGCCATGCAATGCTTGCAGCTACAGCTGCAAGGCGCAGCCTGGGCATGGCTCAATAACCTCCCGCACGGATCCATTCGTAGCTGGGATGAGCTGGTCTACAGCTTTGTACGCAACTTCAAGGGCACATACAAACGCCCCGCTTCAATCAAAGTACTGAGATGCTGCCAGCAAAAATCTGGCGAATCGCTGCGCTCTTACATCCAAAGGTGGTCCATCATCAAGAACTCCGCGGAGAACATCTCAGAAGACCGCGCGATTGATGCATTCAACGACGGTGTCCGCCGCATAAAACTCAGGGAGGAGCTAGGAAGCTCAAAGCCCAAGACCATCGACCACCTGATGGAGATCGCGAATCGGTGGGCTGATGGAGAAGATTCGCTGAAGAACCGTGCTCACTCTAACGAGGAAGCAGAACTCAGACGCGACCGCCGGAGCAAACGTCGTATGCGCGTCTACGACGATCGCGATGACGTCAACATGGTCGCCACCAGCTACGCTGATAACGCGACGACAATCGCAACAGCGGATACCGCAACGGCGGATATCGCGACTCCGGGAAAACCACGCAAGTATGGCAACGTCGTACCCGCGATGAAGCACCCGCGGCCACCATCGAAGATAAATTGTCCGGACCATGCACGGTACACTTCTACATCGACAAGCATGATGGCAAGAGAAAGTCCAGCCACCTCCTCAAAGACTGCCGCGAGTTCCTCAAGATACACGAGGGGTTGGTGCGAATGAACCGCAACACGGTCGAAAGAGGCTATGGAACCGCTCCAGGCGCAGTGGCACATGGCGCACCACCACCACCACCACCCGGGCCACCCCCAAACGGAGCTGCACCGGACCAACACCACGGAGGCGAACCGTACCCACGGGCCATGGGTACCATGATGATCCAAAAGGGACGCCCCTCCAATAGGATGCAGAAGGCCATCACTCGCCAAGTCAACTTGGCCACGCACTCGCCACCATCCACCACTGAGTACCTCAGTGGAAGTGAGTCGTGCATTACCTTCGACAAACGCGACCACCCGCCTCAAGTACCTCGCCCAGGTCACTGCCCCCTCGTACTCGAGGCGCAAATTGGAGGCTTCGACATGAGTCGTGTCTTCATGGACGGTGGAAGCGGTATTAACCTCATATTCGCGAGTACCTTGCGAGCAATGAGGATCCCTCTAACCTGCTTGGAGGCATCGGACACAACGTTCCACGGCATCGTCCCAGGAAAAGGCGTATACCCCCTGGGAAAAATCAACCTCGACGTCATATTCGGCACGCCGAAGAACTTCCGGCGCGAGCGCATCGACTTTGAAGTTGTCGACTGCCCTCTCAATACCACTGCATCCTCGGGCGCGTCGCGTTCGCTAGGTTCATGGCAGTACCTCACTACGCCTATCTACAGATGAAAATGCCAGGTCCCAACGGCGTCATCACGATCAACGGGAGTTTCGAGCGTCGGCGATTCTGACGAGGAATTCAACAGAATCTCCCAGTCCTTCGGCATGCAAGAGGAACTCGCGCGACTGAAGGAAATGACAGACAACAGTCTGCCCCCCTGAGTAGGTCAAGCTCACCTGATCTCTCCTTCGACTCATCTGTGCACACAAAGAAGGTTTAGGTCCATCCATCGGATCCCGCTAAAACGGCCCTCATCGCCAACAACTTGAGTCCCGCATAGGAACTCGCGCTCGTCGAATTCCTCCGTGAGCACTGAGAAATTTTCGCCTGGGGTCCTACGGACATGCCAGGAGTTCCCAGGGAATTCGCCGAGCACGCACTCAACGTCAACCCCGACGCAAGGCCAGTCAAGCAAACAATCAGGCGACTGTCTGAGCCACGGGCACAGGCAGTCGGAATGGAGATCAACAGACTCCTCGAGGCCAAATTCATACGCGAGATCAAGGAAAGCACTTGGCTCGCCAATACAGTACTAGTACCAAAAAAGGACACGGATATCCTGCGGATGTGCGTCGACTTCACTTCTCTTAACAAGCACTGCCCAAAAGATCACTTCCCGCTACCACGGATCGATCAAATCTTAACAAGCGCCTCTGCTTCCTCGACGCCTACTCAGGCTATAACCAAATTCGAATGAAGGAGGAAGACCAAGAGAAGACCGTGTTTACAACGCCCTTCGGCGTGTTCTGCTACAACACAATGCCCTTCGGGCTAAAAAACGCAGGAGCCATGTACCAGCGGTGCATGCAGGCCTGCCTCAAGGAACAACTTGGTCGCAACATCCAAGTCTATGTCGACGACATAGTAATCAAAACCAAGGAAGAAGCCTCTCTAATCGACGACTTGCGTGAAACCTTCGCCAATCTCGATCGCTACTGGATAAAGCTCAATCCGGACAAATGCGTCTTCGGCGTACCCTCCGGACAACTGCTCGGGTATCTCATCTCCGCGAGAGGGATCGAGGCAAACCCGAAAAAGATAAAGGCCATACTGGCTATGGAGAAGCCAAAGAACATAAGAGGCGTTCAGCAACTAGCTGGGCGAATCGCGGCCCTCAGTCGATTTATCAGTCGAATGGGAGAAAAGGCGCTGCCCTTCTATCAGCTCCTCCGCAAAACCGACAAATTCGAGTGGACCAACGACGCGCAAGAAGCATTCGAAGACCTCAAACGCCTGCTATCCACCTCGCCAGTATTGGTAACTCCCCGAGAAAGGGAACCACTGCTGCTGTACATCTCCGCCACCAACCAAGTGGTTAGCACAGTACTCGTCGTCGAACGGGCCGAGGAAAACAAGGTCCACGGCGTACAACGCCCCGTATACTACCTCAGCGAGGTCCTCACGCCAACAAAACAGCGGTACCCGCACTATCAGAAGCTGGCGTATGGCGTCTTTATGACCGCCCGGCGACTGCGCCACTACTTCCAGGAACACCCAATCGTGGTAGTCAACGACGCCCCATTGGGACATATCCTCAATAACCCTGACGCCACAGGGCGAGTCGCGCTTTGGGGAATCGAACTGTCTCCACGAGACATCACATACGAAAAGCGCGGCGCAATTAAGTCGCAAGTTCTCCCGGACTTCCTCGTACATTGGATGGAAAACCAACTCCCGGACAAGCCAGACATGTCCTACCTCTGGACAATACACTTCGATGGGTCCAAGAGAAAAGATGGAGCAGGAGCAGGTGTCATACTGACATCGCCTCAAGGGGACAAGCTGAAGTACGTCCTGCGAATGCAGTTCACAGCCTCAAACAATGAGGCTGAATACGAGGCCCTATTACACGGGATGAGGATGGCAAAAGCCTGCGGCGCAAAGAGGCTAATCATATATGGCGACTCGAAGCTGGTCGTAAACCAAACAATGCACGAGTGCGACGCACTAAACGACAACATGATCGCGTACCGCGACCTCTACGACACACTTGAAGGAGACTTCGACGGCTGCGAGTTGCGACACATAGGTCGCGAAAGCAATGAGGAGGCGGACGCACTCGCCAACATAGGCTCCACCTGCGCACCCATACCACCTGGGGTATTTCTCGAGCGCATATGCGAATGCTCCATCAAGCCGAAGGCCGCAGAGAAGAAAACAAGCGCAGCAATGGACTCGGGGGCTACGCCACCCAATGAGCCAACACCAATCGATGATTTAGAGCTCGACACAGGACTCGAGGGGCCAATGAGCGTCATGATGATCGAACAATCCTGGACGCAGCCGTACATCACGTACCTCCTCAGCAAGCACCTACCGGACGACCCGACAGACGCGCGACACATCGCGCGACGCTCCAAAGCATTCGCCGTTATCAACGGCAAACTATATAAACGTAGCATCACAGGCGTGTTACAACGATGCGTCTCCCTAGCCGATGGAAGAGCAGTCCTCCTTGACATCCACGAAGGGACCTGCGGGCATCACGCCGGCAGCCGCGCCCTCGTCGCCAAAGCTCTACGAGCTGGATTTTACTGGCCCACGGCCATGCGCGATGTCAAGGATATAGTTCAAAAGTGCAACGCCTGTCAGGGATTCGCGGACAAGCCACACGCACCAGGCGCAGAGCTATGGCCTATTCCATTGGCCTGGCCCTTCGCCCAGTGGGGACTCGACATGGTCGGCAAACTTTCAAGGTCCTCGCAAGGAGGCTACGTCTACCTCTTGGTCGCAGTCGACAAGTTCACCAAGTGGATCGAGGCCATGCCAGTAACCAAGCAATTAGGGCACAGCGCAATCAAGTTCTTTGAGTCCATCGTCTACCGCTTCGGCGTGCCACATAGCCTCATCACCGACAATGGAACGAACTTTACATCCAACGAGTTTCAGGATTTCTACGAGAACCTGGGGATCAACATCAGCAATGCCTCAGTCGCACACCCACAGACCAACGGTCAGGTGGAAAAGGCAAACGGGCTCGTCTGCAGCGGCATCAAGAAGCGACTCCTCCGGCCACTCGAACAAGCCGCGGGCTGCTGGCCAAACGAACTGCAATCCGTACTCTGGAGCCGGTACAACTCAAACAACGCCACCGGCTACACCATTCTTCATGGTACATGGGGCAGAGTATTACCCGCGAAGTGCAGTGAGGCGTCAGCGTAGTCGCCACTGGCGAGAAGGAGTCATCCCTCGCACTCGAAGACTCCGTCGACCTCCTTGACAAAGCAACAAAAATCGTCACAGAAAGATCTACGATCTACCAACAGAACCTGTGCAACTACCATAGCAGAAGGCTTCGCCCAAGATCCTTCGTCGAAGGTGACCTGGTCCTACGACTGAAGTAGCAGGGGCATCTCAAGCACGAGTCCCCCTGGGAAGGACCGTACGTTATTACAGAAGTAATCCCAGGTGGCGCCTATCGTCTTCAAGATTTAGAGACAGGAGTCGCATACTCCAACCTTTGGAACGTCGCACAACTGCGACGCTTCTACCCTTAGACGTTTTTTCTTTACTTTTACATCGCAAATAAGGCTATTCAGCCAAGGCTACTTAGCCGCACATTGTACTACGTATTGTTCTCCGAATAAATGAAAGCTAAGTGCCCCAAAACTCCGTGCTCTCTTTTCTTTTGTTAAACTTTCATACTTGGGGGCTGCGCCACCCTATATACATATGTTCTTCGAACAATAAATGCGACATCCTGAGTAGCTAGCACATCAATCGAACCCCTAAACATAAACACAACCCAGCTGCCACGCAGCTGACAGGTTGACAGGGGAAAGATACAAAGATGACCAGGCTAACGAAAAGGACTCGCATAAGTGCAACGCACCCCACGCTTATAAAAGTTATTTGTAAATTATCTACAAAATTATATATGAGCTTTACAACACCAGTACACTTGTATGCAGGATACATATTCAGCTACCCTTGCAACAGAAGAACATTAGTCTGTTCCTCGAAGAAGTCGACAATTTCCTCGGCTGGACGATCCACCGCTTGATAATGCGGCACCATGTTCCAGGAAGATCCTGCAGGGGGCATCGGTGGCCTAGATGCAATGGCGGCGACATCCACGTCAGGCCTGTGCAAACGCACCAAAGAGAGTGCAACCTTAGCACCAGCCACTAGTTGCTGCCTCACGCACTCGCGAACCGCGGACATATCTTGAAATTTCGTTAGAAGGGCCAGCAGGCTTGATGGAGTATCATCCAACGGGAACATCGCCCGGTAAATGTTCTTCAGGCACGACTGCGACTTCTTCAGAAAGAGCATGACTCGTGAGGCGCGATCCTGTAGGGTCGCTAACACAGTCGCACGATCATGATCTACCCAGAAGTATCCACTCTCTTGAAGTTGCTCTTGGGTAAGACCATGAAGGCGGATGACAATCCTATCTCTCTCCTCCTGCGGACGGTGTGCGCTAACAACTACATGAAGCAGCATCAACAGCATGAGTACAACGTACCATCGCGATTAACTACAAAGCAAAAGACGAGGATGAGCAAACTAACATTTAAACTGGTCGCCCAGTTGCGTCACCTCGCCAAGTAGATATTGCTCGCGAGCGGCGGCTTTCTCAGCCTTCGACTTCCACACGTCGGCGCTTCCATGGATCACGGGCAACTCACGCTCCAGCTGCTTAACGCGATCACAAAGTCGCGAAAGCAAGGAAAGCTCCTCTACTCTGGAGCAAGATGGTGCCGTTGCATCCTCAAAAGATGGCGAGTCCAGGGTTCCTCCCACAGGGCCACTTGATGTACCCTACCAAAAATCAAGCCAGAAGCAAAAATAAGGCGACCAACTCAAAAGCCAAAAGTAACAGGTGCATTCAGGATCAATAAAAGTATGTACAAACACATCCACCAACAGGCATGAGCTACAATCAAAAGAGCGAGTTCATTAGCTATTACACGAAACTAACTACAGAGCAGCTGGCTTCTTCGACTTCGAGGACTTCGGGGGGCTTCATCAAGTCCGTGGCAGTATCAGATGCCACTGACTTTCCGCCGGCCCCTGAGGCCGAAGTTTTCGCCGCCTTCTTGGCGCGATTGAGCTCCTCCGAATACTTGGCAACGGTGTTTATCAAGGAATGGCCATATTTGGCACAGGCAGTCGCAAAGGGAGCGAACACTACCTGCTGACCATCCGCGCCAACAGGCATTGTCTTCGACACCGCCGAGGGATCCACTTCGACTCCGTGGGATTGCACCATGGCTAGCGACATGGTCGCGCCAGCTGCGCGGAGGGAGTTCTTGTACGTGGCAGGCACACCCCCAGCGAGTGACTCCACCAGCTCCTCGACATTGTCGACCAGCTCCGCCTTCGGCATCAGCTCCTCCCGGAGGCGACTCAGGGTAGCCTTGGCTTTGGACAATGTGTTTTGGATAACGGCGTTGCGGTCTTCGACTGCAGATACCGCGCCCGCCAAAACATCATCGCGACCAAGGGCTTGCAGGTCAAAGCTCAAGCCACCAGCATCTACAACAAAAATACGTATGCGGATCAAACTCCTAAGGCCACCGGCACCACAAAGGAAGGGAAGAACATGAATAAAATATCTACCAAGTAGAGGTACCTGAGAGGGCCTTGGCGACTGACAAAAGCTGCTCTTCGAACAACTTCTCCCTAGCCGCAAAGGAGGCACGCAGATCCTCTTCGCGCTTCTGGGCCTCATCACGAGCCGCGATTGCCTCGTCGCGCCCCTTCACTGCTGCGGCCAGCGTCTTCTCCAACGTGGCGACGTCACGCAGTAAAGCATTATGCTCAGCTACAGGACAATCAAAATCTGGTTGTCTGTCGATAATGCCAAAATAGAGAGAAAACAAAAAGAACAGGTATGGAATACTCACTCTCAACCACGTGGTGGCGCTTCTCCAGCATTGCATGCTGTCGACCTATCACCATCACTTGCTCCGCTACCTGCGCGGCTTCCTTTACAAGGATCTATCGTGCAAAGCAAGGAATCATCAGAGGGCAACAAAGGGCCTTGACTGCTAACTTATATAAAAGAGGGGGAGATATACTTACATGGTCCTCCAGCGACCCCGAAGAAGATTGCTGAACCATCATCCGAGCTACTACTCGATGCTCCCCTACGTGAGGAGAGCTCAAAGAATTGTGCCCGGAGTGGGCCGCCGCCGGAGGAGAAGGAGCACGCTCAACCTCCATCTTGGCCTTCGAGGTCGCGACTCCTGATTCCTTCAAAAATTCGACGTCGGCAGACGATGACGACGCCTCTTGACTACAAGATAAAATCCGCACTCAAAAAAGGGCAAACTCCCAGGGCAAAGTCAACAAGAAGAAAACAAGTGAAGAACGAGTGCACCAGCAAACTTACCAGTCAAATCTGTCAAGATCAAATGTGGCTTCCGTCGACTCCGACGAAGACACCTTGGGCAATCACATCTTCTTGCGAGATGACGGTGCCACAGCCCTCACAGGAACGGCGGGAATTGGTGACTCTGCACCAACAGCCGCGCCCCCTGGAGTGGAAGGAGTCGACGCGTCGGAATCCTTGCTACGCGAACGCTTGTGAGTATCCGGACTTTCGGACTCGGGGGCTTCCTCTTCAACATCGGAAGGGATAGTCAACTCAGACTGGTCCTCTTCCATAGCCTCACGAGGAATAATCCCCTCAGGGAGGGGAGGCATGCAAGGCGACACCGCCCACTCCTGCATACAAAAATAAAACAGATAAGCAACAGAAGATGCAATCAAGAAAAAAACGCTACTACGTAGCACAACCATACCTCAGGGGGAGGATTCGAAGCATCGAAAGGAGGAACGACCAACTCGTTCAGAAGCACATCCTTGAGGTTATACTTCGTAAGCAGTCGCACCCTCTTATCTACCTCATTCGCAGACATGCCATCGGCAGACACGCGAGTGGGATCATCAGAGCCACCCCATTGGAACATGGGATGGACCCTGTCCTAGAGAGGTTGGACGCGACGACGCAACCAGGTCCTCACAAGGGCGCAGCCTCCCTCTTCTGCGCCTATACGACTCTCGAGGTCACAGACACGCTGATATAGCACGTCCGTCTCCGCGAGTTCGGAAGGCATGATCACTTTCTTCCAAGAACGCATCTTCTTGCAGGGAGTCGCGGGATCGAAGGGAGCAAGTCCAAAGTGCTCGTCATTGGCCTTCTGATCGCGCACATAGAACCATCTGTCCCTCCATCCCTGGACGGACTTGGCGAGCTTGATATCAAAATAGGTGGCGGATGGATCAACATGGATTCCACAACCACCTACATCGTAAACTAAAGAGCCAGATGTGGACTGACGCTTCAATTTAAAATGCGTTTGACAAGACCAAAGTGCGGCTCGATTCCGAGCCAGCACTCGCAGAGGGTGATGAAGCAAGTAATGTGGAGGAGAGAATTTGGGGACAGCTGATGGAGCTGGAGCCCATAGAAACAAAGAAGACCCCGAAGAAAGGGTTGAAGAGGCAAGGAAATACCGCGAATGATGAATGCAAGAAACATCACTCGATAACCAGTAGGAGGCACAGGAACGGTCTCACCGTTGGGGACGCGTGAATCGGCGACTGATGCAGAGATCACTCCGTCTTGGCGAAGAAGACGGAGATCCGACGCTTTGATGATGGAGGGGCGCCATTGGTCATGCGGGTGCCCGCGACCTTCTTCTTCCCGGCGGCGGCGGCACTGGTGGCCGCAGCAGCGGAGCCACCCTTCTTCTTTGCTGCAGCGAGGGTGGTCGCGGACTCAGAGGCAGAGCCTCCCTTCTTCTTCCCCATTGCGCGGCGACGATGAGAGCGAAGAAAATAGCTGGGGAACGAACGGAGCTGGTCCAGCGTTGTAGAGCAGATGGGCGCAGAGGAAAGCAGGAAAGCAAAGGGCAATGGTGATGGCAGCTGGAAAAGAAAGAACACAGATGGGAAAATTACCGCTGTAGCATCGCTACTTAACCCCTGGAAGATGCAATCCAACGGCTGACAAAAACCCTATTGGACGCGTGGAACGCATCGCGGAGGACACGTGGAGAAGAGGAAGCGCGAACCGTCCCCCCACTTCTACCATTACGCGCGGAAATCGAGGAGGCACAGTTAAAAATAAGATTACGCACGCCCAGTCAAATCAAAGTCAGAAAGTGGGACCCACAGCTCATCACGTCCCGTCAAAACCGCTCACGCAGGCAACTAAGGTCGTACAAGCGTCAGCACTGACGTCACCAAAGGCTATGCAATGGAGAACTTCGACTATTTTTAGTCCATGCTGGAGTCTTCGACTCCACCAAGCACTCGGGGGCTACTCCCATAGGGAGCGCTGGCCGCGCACCCTATGATTTTTCCTTTCTTTTTGCAGGAACATGGACAATTACAAAAGGCAAACCCAACCACTCGAAACACAGTTCGATTATGAACATGGGTTACTCCCATAGGGAGCGCCGGAAACAAGCAGGCAAAGATGATAGCAGTCGCAAAGGTATTTTGCTACCTGTCCGGGTCATCGACTGAAACAAGCAGGCAAAGACGATAGCAGTCGCAAAGGTATTTTACTACCTGCCCGGGTCATCAACCAAACAAGCAAGCAAAAGACGACAGTAGTCGCAAAGGTTTTTAGTCCCTGCCTGAGTCTTTGACTCAACCAGACACTCGGGGGCTACTCCCATAGGAAGCGCTGGTCGCGCACCCTATGATTATTTGAGCAAAAAACTGTGTGTTGATAACAATCGCACTCGAAACTCATGGCGACATCGCCTCATAATTTTTCCCCTACAAAGAGACTGCGTCTCCTGGGTTACCCGAATCGTCTCCGCCATGATAAAATTCGGATACCGCGCCTACGGCGTGAAGGTAAGACCTGAATAAGGCCTGACAACGCATTTAACTGCGCACTACCAGAAACATATCCGTGCCCATAGGCACGATGAACATGCCTTGATGGACGCGTCAAGCGCTCACACCCATATAACTGGAATTCGACTCTTGTAAGACCTCCGCGGCCTGAGTCGAATTACACCAGCATTTTTCCAGATTCGAGTCCGGGGACTCGAATTCGAGTAGATTGCGTTGTTTCACCCTAAGGTGGTTAACTGATACCGATACTTCGGTCATATCAGGCACGCATATCAACAATCCCTATGATACGAATAAAAGCAATCGAAATATACTCATTCAGGCACTCGAAGGCTTCAAAAGTCCCCAGTCGAATCTGCGATTCCACTGGACACTTGGGGGCTACTGACATGGGTATACCCTACAGGTACTCGAGCTTGGTATATACGGCCCGAATACGTACAGGCCCACAGTGTCACCAAGGCCCGGATGGAGGGACTCGAGTAACCTATGGACTCTCAATTGCTTGAAGGAGAAGAAGAAGCTAAAGATAGAAAGTTTGAAGGGGAAAACCCTAACTTGTAACCGACTCGACCTGCTATCCGAGACCTAGCCTATCTATATAAAGTCTAGGAGGAGGCGACGAGGAGGACACACGCAACCCTCGTTTTCGCAACCCTCGCCAGATTTCATCTACGCATCATTGTAACTTTCGACTCCCTCGATAATTTCACGAGCAGACAAGCAGGAGTAGGGACCTCTACGAGGCTTGAACCTGGGTAAATCCTTTGTCCCCTGTGTGCTTGTTTGCTAGCCGATAGATGTCTCCAGTGCTCCCTCCTTCTCCAAAACCCAAGTCCATAACAATGGACATTGACGAGTTAAACCATCGTCAGTTGATGACCTGAATTAACTAGCATCATTTGTGATCTACGTGTCGTTGAATTTAATTGATGTAAATATTATCCTAGATATAGAGTGGATAGATGTTCGGTTGGATGTGTGTAAAGTGATAATCTTAGTTTGCATGGACTACTCTAGATTATAAGTTGAACAAGAACCTTTTTTTTGACCGTGAACAGCAGGTGCTTTGCTTTTGCATTATAGAAGAGAGGGAAACAACCAATACAAAAATTCGACACAATTGTGTCAAACAACACTGAAAAGAACGGAAACACGACAACAAGACTCGGGACAGCCCACTACACTCCTACTCGACTATATGCTAACTCCAGGAGCTCTGGAGTTGAACAAGAACTTTGAATCATGAGTATGATTAGCATGATCATTCATGCCGAAATGTGATTAGGATGAGACTGTTCCGTAGTTCGCATGCTACATGGACTGCTAACTATTTCGACACGAGCTGTAATAGTGTAATCCAAGTTGTCAAGCATACACACTGGGGACATGTTAGAAGTGCAAGAGTTTCACTTTCAGGCGAACCAGTCCATTTTCCACTAGATCATGCATGACAACATACTGCATTAAGAACAGTCCAAGAAGGAGGCTTGCTTCGGTACCCCTCTCCCACAAAGGAAAATTTTGATTGGAAAACCGGCTTACCGGTCTAGACCGTTATTTTTCTTTGTACGGATATGCGTATCTAAGGTGTTATGTACATGTCGTGGGTAGTGAAAAAATATTTGCCACTCCCTCGTGCGGTCCTGAAGCAAATGCCGTTCCACGTTGCATCTCGATCGTCGCTGATACCACCTGCGTCGTGCGCCTCCGATCTTGATCGAATTGCATCTCCTGAACAAGCCGTAAGACGCAGACGGAAGGAGAACAAGAGGTGGCCTCCTCTCGTGTAGCCGCAGTAGATCGAAGAAGATTTGGGCGAGAAAGAGGATGTGGACGGAGGCGACGGGGCTGGCGATTCCTTCATGTGGACTGACCGTTCGGTCTCCGTATTTTACTCAGCAAAGTATGCATATGGGGTCGCGCATACGGATTAAAACAAATTGATCGGATCCGGAACAAGCACGTAACCAGGAAAAAAACGGTTATTCCCTGAATGATTCCCTATAGGGAGGGGGGGGGGGGTATCTAAGCAAGAGTGTCCAAGAAGATAACAGACGAGGAGTAACATACAAGTTAGAGATCTTCGGAAGGAGGTTAGAAATAGCTCGATAGAGCCAGTAAAGCATATGCATCTGCCGATCGATGCTACGTTGAGACATATGGATGCTGACTGGCTAGCTAGCCAACGACGTTTGTGAAGTGGACATGCAAGCATTGGAAATGTATAGCCTCCAACAAAGCTCCAATTTGGCAGACAGTAGTTAATTTTAAAATTTCTATATGTATAATTTGGCAGGAAACTAAGTACGTACTCACAAGGAATCTATTAAGTTGGTGATTTGGGTTAACGAGGGAAACCGGATTTGCATGTGTGTGAGTTTGTATCTCTCATTCCCATTTCATTCTTCACGTTCATCCCGCTTCTCCTTTCCGCCAAGTCATTCCGTGAAGATCACACCACCCCAAGAGGTTAGGGGGGTGGGGGTCGTACTGCGGCATATGGAAGAGAGAGGCGAGATTAAAAAACTCATTCCTGATACGTGGGCCACAGTTGTTTGTGTAAGAGATTTGCCTGGCCATATCAACAATCCCCTTGTTTGGAAACAACTTAAATGTCACCTTGGAGCAACTCTAACAAATCCCCTAAAAAAGAGACGTTTACAGTTTTGATCGAGAAAATGGCGTCTAGCAGGTCCTGTAAAACTCGTTCGACCCATAAATATTTTACGTGCACCGAAATCCATCCACGAGAACGCTACATGTCTAGTTTCGGAGGCGACTTTTATGGTGCCCTGCAAAGCGGTCAAACGTCGTCGAAAATCCCAAATGTCACCGGAACAATGCCGGGTTCACCGGAATCTCGCGAAATACCGCTGCCGAGCTCCGATACCGATCAAATGATCAAATCTTTACCAATTATCGGCGAGTCGCCTCGACACGTACCTATTCCCGCGGGTGTGGGGCCAGGGGTGGCGCGGGAAGGCCCAGCGACGACGCTCGGGGCCGGCAGCGCGGTGGTGCATGGGGGCCGAGACTGTGAGACAAGCAGGTGGCCGCGTGCGAGGCCAGCACACGGGAGGCGGCGCGTGTGGGGCAGCACGCAGGAACCCCCTGGCGGCATAGTAGGATTATGCGGGAAGGTCTAGGAAGAGGATGTCTGTGAAAAAAGAAAAGAAAAGTGGGTCATTGGTCGGGCCTATGGAATACAACTGCTATTTACAGTATTTGTTCTGGCCGAGTCTATTTCACACCTAAAAATAGTTTTCCGTGACTCTGTATACACATTTTTTAAGGGCTGATTTTTACGGAATTTTCTAGAGTTGCTCTTAGACTGGGAATATCAAGTCCATCGCACTGATTTCCGCGATTGGACGTTCCAGGATTGATCTCGACGTACGAGTGTAAGTTTAAGGTTTATTTTAGACTTTACTCTTTCTACATTAACGGTCGCAAGTTTAAGTACTCCCTTCGATCCAAATTAATTGACTCAATTTTCTCTAGATTCGGATATATCTAGCACTATATCTAAGTCAATTAATTTGGATCGGAGGAAGTATTTGTTTTTACTCAAGATCAATCTGTGGGGCCATGTAGTGTCTCAGCGGTGGTAAACTACTCAACTCATAATTAATGGTCACACAAAAAAACTTGAATAATCAGTTGTCCCATGCATGTATCATGTATGTCGACATGCAGCGTGAAGTAGCCTGAAATAGTCAGCAGGGTGACATCAGGCCCGTGCCGATCAGTCGACCGAAGTTTGGACCAGCTTTGTTGCTGCCGGGGATGTGGATTGGGGAATGGGGAATGGTGATCGAGTCCGGCCGTCTGACTAGTCTTTGGCACGCGCGCAGGAGTCAAACCTGCAATTGCTTGGTCCCTCGGCCCTGACTTGACTCTAGTTTTGATGGCATGGTGCGGTATCTTAACCATTCAAGATGGACATGATCTTAAGCCCATTCGAGTCAAATGTCATCGGATGATGTTTGTCCAGATTCTTTAAACTAGGAAATGTAATTCTACCGCTAGCATTTTTTTTGTTCGATAATCAATGGGATATGTTGTCCATCAAAATGAGTAGTGTGGCGACTGGCGAGGAAGAAAAATGGTCGACGTATTTACACATGTCAGCACGTACTGACCCTGACAAGACGGTGCCAGCTTATTGCCTGGATCAAGGTTTTCAAGATGGACATGATCTTAAGCTCATTCGACTCAAGTGTCATCGGATGATGTTTGTCCAGATTCATTAAATTAGGAAATGTAATTCTACCACTAGCATATTTTTTTTGTTTGATAATCAATGGGATATGTTGTCCATCAAAATGAGTAGTGTGGCGAGGACGAGAAATGATCGACGTACCTACACTTGTCAGCACGTACATGCCCTAACAAGGCGTCGCCAGCTTATTAAATGGATCCTCGTCCAGTCTGCGGCGAGACGTGTCCGCGAGTCCATGACGACCTGATCCTGCGTGACTTCTCAATTGTTCACCCCTCTGTCCACTTTCTCGATCCCCTTCTTCTCGTCAACAAACCTGGGCGTGGGCAGCCCGGCCCGAAAAAAGCCCGCCGGGCCAGGCTTTTGAGGCCCGCAGGCTAGGCCTAGGCTCCATATGTGTGGCCCGAACATTGCACAGGCCGGGCTCGGGCTGGAGGAAAGTGCAAAATAGGCAAAGGCCCGGCCCGAGGCCTGACGGCCCGACAGAAAACACGCACCACGGGTCGGGCTTAGGCTTGATTTTCAGGCCCGACAGCCGGGACGGGCCGGGCCAGGCTTTGGCCTAGGATTTTCGTGGGCGGGCTTGGTCAGGCTGGCCTGGCCCTGGACCGGCCCGGAAAATGCCCACGTATACTCGTCAAGATTGACATCCCACGTGGCCATGCCCACGCTGTGCTGATGCTTGCTGCTTCGCCCAATCGTTCATGCCTGGCTCCCTGGTCCTTCAGTTCAGGTGCATCACCCTGCCCCAATTCCCTTACCTTCTGATTATTTCATTAAGTATTGGAATGTATTTGATGCTTCTGGCTTAGGTTAGGTAATTAAGAATTTTAAATGTATTGATGCAAAATTTGGTATTCTAAATTGGCTCATGGAGCCTAGCGTTATCTGATTAGCCTAGAGCCCTAGAGGGAGACCTGGAAGTATTGGTTTGCAATATGAAGATGTGCAAGAAAATCATAGTAACCAAGATGGGCATAGGTATAATCGAACCATTTATATTGTATTTGCATGTTCAATATGAATATCATCATTGCACCCCCACCTAATCTTATATATGCTCTTTGACTACCTGCATTTCCATAGATGTTTTGTGTCTTATATGGAATTGCCCCTCTTGTGTTTTATTCACGCCACTGAATGAAGGTGTGACCTAGGGTTTTCATCCTGGATTGAGACATTATGCTCAAATAGCACCACTAGGAGTCACCCCGTGTCACCACTCCTACATGTCGTCATGTGCATGGTTTTGAGGTGGACATCGCCACACAACTAAACTGCATGTACATAACTAGAAGGACACAAAAGTCGCATAGAGGGGATGAATAGGAGATTTAAACTAGTTATGATTTTGGATTTAATAAATACGAAATAAAACTAGCGTTTAATTTATCAAGCACAAAACTTAAAATACTAAGCTCACCTATGTGCACATACAACTTAATCTAAGCAAGACATGGAACTATGTGTCTGGAATAAATATGGTATGCCATTGATCTCAAAGTTCACCGATAGAGCATGGCCTTCAGTAAGTCTGCTAAACACCAGAGAGTGCTACAACATGTTCATGTCATTGTGAGATCCAGTCATGCCAAATAAAGCGTGCCTAATATTCGACAACTTCAAGTACCACAATGCAGTCTCTAGTATGGTCTTTGTACATCCCTTGCCAAAGGGAAATGATAGTTCATCTATCCAGTCAATGCTACCAAGAATCCCAAATACCCTCGTTGTATTTTGATCCAAGATCCAAGTTGTGTATTATTCATTTGGAGATCTTAGGTAGGTTAGCCTAAACACTGCAACAACCGCCTGACAAAACTTGTACACACACTCAAAGGTTGTGGACTCAGCCATGCACATATATTCATTTCGTGTGTCTGGAGGAGCGCCATATGCAAGACACAAGGCAGCCGTGCATTTCTGAGCAGACGAGAAACCAACCAATCTAGTCCTTCTTGCACATGAAGTAGGGATCAAACTCTCTCATGTCATGCAGAATCTTCATAAAAAATCCCTTGTTCGTCTTAAAGAGCCGTCAAAATATGTTTAGCAGAGTGTTGGATTGTCGACTAAGTAATTGGCCTTAAGCATCAAAGAACCAGCCATCACTGCTTGTCCTTGTTCGCCCTCTTCCCAGGCCTCTAACCTCCATGATGAGGAGTCTGAAGTTTTGCATGTAGATGAAGGAGGCAACTGATGATCATCACGCTCTCTTCGTAATCGGCCTGCGCATCGGCGACGTCTTGCTCCAATTTCTCTATAATCATTTCAATATTTCTATCCATCTTCTCACTACTAGGAAACAGCTCTTCTGTGGCGCACATTTTTTCAACTTCTGTGGCGCATTTCCTAGTCGCCACTGATAACTAACTTCAGTGGCGCATTTCGAAATGCGCCACAGAAGTCTCAAACTTCAGTGGCGCATATGGCCAATATGCGCCACAAAAGTTGTTTTCCAAAATTCAAAAAAAAGGCGGGCCAGATCTAAAACTTTTGTGGCGCATATGGCCAATATGTGCCACAGAAGTTTTTTTCAAATTTCAAAAAAAACCCGGGCTAGATCTGACCGGAGGTGGGGGCGTCGCTGGAGGTGGATCAGATGTGATGGCCGGAGGAGAAGGAGGCCGTCGGAGGTGGTCAGAGTAGTAGGAGGAGGAAGCCGTTGGAGGTGGAGGAAGGGCTTGCCGGAGATGGTTGGAGGAGGCCGTCGGAGATGGTTGGAGGAGACCGCCGGAGATGGTGGTGGTGGAGGAGGTCGCCGGTGGTGTTGGAGGTCGCCGGAAGATGAGGTCATCTAGGTGGAGGAGGTCACTGAGGTAGCCATGGCCGGAGGTGGATGTCGCCGGAGAGTGGAGGGAGAAGTGTGGAGGGGAGAAGTGGAGGAGAAGGGGAGAAGTATGGAGGGGAGGAGAAGTGGAGGGAGAAGTATGGAGGGGAGAAGTAT
Organism: Avena insularis; assembly: GCA_023614405.1. Lineage (NCBI taxonomy): Eukaryota > Viridiplantae > Streptophyta > Magnoliopsida > Poales > Poaceae > Avena > Avena insularis. The sequence goes on from CM042684.1 coordinate 300,306,473, forward strand.
GGAGGGGAGTAGAAGTGGAGGAGAAGGGGAGAAGAAGGAGAAGAAGTGGAGGAATATAAGGAGAAGGGACGCCGGCGGGATTCAAAATTCGAATCCCGCCCAAGACTTCTGTGGCGCATATAGGGAAAATGCGCCACAGAAGTTTCTCCCCCTTTTTTATTTTTTGTAGGAAAAAATCTTCTGTCTGCCATAACTTTTTACTCTTTTGGATTTTTGGGGCCAACCGTTGAAATCGAGTAGAAAATTTCGAGATGATCATTTTGATAGGTTAAAGATTTTTTTCCGACATCGTATGCAAAAGTTAGAGCCGTTTTACCGTGTCATGACCTATTTTTGCAAAATACATCGAAATTCATGTTTTTCAATTTTGTCTAGATCTATACCCTAAAATCTAACTATAATTTAAAGGAATTATTTTTTTCAAGTTTCTATCATTTTTGTTTATTTTTTACAAAACTGAAAAGGCGATCACCGGGGGGGATCTGTTTTCCCCCCCTTATGCTTGTTCTGTGGCGCATACACCTATATGCGCCACAGAAACATCACTTCCTGTGGCGCATATGGACATATGCACCACAGAAGTTTCTCCCCTTTTTTTTACGGCTTGGTCCCATCAACCTTCTGTGGCGCATACGTCTATATGCACCACAAAAGTTTGACACTTCAGTGGCGCACAAGAAAATATGCGTCACAGAAATATGGACTTCTGTGGCGCATATTTGTTTCGTGCGCCACTGAAGTGCCAAACTTCTGTGGCGCATTTTTTCTAGTGCGTCACTGATATATATCTGTGGCGTATATTTTTACATATACGCCACTGAGTATCTTATCTATCTATAAGCTGTTTTCTAGTAGTGTCTATACATCACACAACAATGCAATCGTAGCACCGAACACTATCTTATTCACTAAGGCCAAAAAATTAAAAGTTCACCTTATCAATTGGTCGAACACCTTTTGTGTGAGGCGTCCTCGAGGTGGTTTCGGTGAGAGATGTGTTGACGAAACAATGGCGATACGATGGTGAGATGTGGTGTGTTACGAACGCGGTAGTTTCAGGGGCTGTGTGGGGTTGTTGGAAGTTTGGTGAGGGGCGCCCAAGCGGGGCGGCATGGCAGCAACAACGATTCAAGAGGGGTGGGAGCGCGTACAACAAGGAAGAGAAGATAAAAACAAGGAGAAGTGCTTGGGTTGCTGCAAAGCGGCCCCGTGCGCCAATCTGACCTGACAGCAGTTTCCCGCGCTCGCTCTTCGCCCCATGTGGGTAGGGGCTGACACGAGAGTGCTAGGTAAAGAATTGGCCCGCACAAGGCGCCATAACCTGTTGGGGGCTAATGGTGCGGGTCATTTTTGCTCGGCCCCCAAAGCCCGTTTCGTGGTGGTTGGGACAGCCTGGTGAACATGCTCTCAGATTTATATATCGGTTCTGTCTAGAAATTTTATTATGGTATATAACGACCGAGTATCATCTTCAAAAAATGAAGGCGCTTAGGACGTTAGAGTTGGAAGAAGATTTTTGCACAAATTGATATATTAGGTCTAGTTGCATCATTAGAATATTTATGTGTGTCTAAGGTGAGGTGCACGCAAACTATTGGCTCTCATACCATATTAAATTAATATGCCGGTCGACTCAACTAAAAATCTAAACCGGTAGAAAGAGATTAGACAATATATTTCAACACGCGGAACGGCATCCCGGCTGCGGCAAAAACCCAAGATTCCCTCGTAAGAAAGCTTGTGTGCCTCCTCGTGTAAGCAAACTTGTAGTTAGAGCATCTCCAACAGGCGCGCCATATTTCGGCGCTATAAAAGTCGATGCGCCTGCGCTGGAAAAGTATACCGCGCGCTACGCCCTGCTTTCCTCCACCGGAGGCGCTAAATTACAGCACGAGCACGGGCGCAGAAAATGCACCTCCATCGGGCGCTCCAAAATACAGCGCATAGCGCCGACGGAAAACAACATTCACACTCTACTATGCATTCAGCAAGATCAAATACTCGCCATAAAAAACAAGATCAAATGCTCAAATAAATCATGAACCAAATGAACTACCATAGTGCAACACACAATTTGCATATCATGACATAGTTCAACAAACACACACAACATATTATAGTTCAAATGAACATAAAGTGCAAGACACAATTTGCATATCACAAATGCAAGAGACGATCTCACACTTCCGCATTTTCCAAGTCATCGTCATCTTTTGCGTCTTCCTTCATCGACACCTTGCCTTGAAGGAGGAAGAGAAGGATCCATAGAGGCCACGAATCCTCCCGGTGGTGCTCCCATGGCTCCATAGATACCACTCACCGATGCTCCCATGGTCCCTCCGAAGACTCCTCCATAGCTTGGTCCTCCTATGCCGGCGAAGCCTCCCATGCCGGCGATGCCTCCCATGCTGGCCATGCCTCCCATTCATCCTCCAAACATGGCCATGCCTCTTCCAAACATGCCTTCTCCAAACATGCCGGCTGTGGGTGTGTTCATGTTGGTCACCAACAATCTTTTTTTGGCTAACACTTCGTCACGAGCAAGGTTGATGTACTCCTTTTGCCTTTCATCCAAGTTGAAAGTGTCCATCAAAAAGAGCTTCCTCTCTTTCTCCACTAGGCATAGGTGCTCCTCATTGGCGAGCTTCTTCTCCTCTAATGGCAACTTCCTCTCCTTGTTGGCGGCAAGCCTCTCCTCCAAAGCGGATCTCCGAGCCTCCATAGCCTCTCTCTCTCCAAGATTCTTGCCACCTTCCTATCTTCATTTGATTGCAACCTTGCTTTTGCAATCCTATCCATAGCAATCGCTATATCATCATCTCCGGCCTTCTTTCCCTTCATATCTTTGGCGGCCTTCCTGCCAAGCACATTCCTCATTGCATTGGTAACCGAGTTAGGAGTGGAGATTCTCTTCTTGCCTTAGTCACTTGAGTCATCATCATCGATGATTGTTGCATCACCGGTTGCATTGGCGGCCATGGTTGTCGCATCAAATTTTCCACGGGTCTTCTACTTTTCTTTGTTCCCTAGCACTTCATAGAAATGATGCATCGTGAATGGCTTGCCAAGAATCTTCTTGCATTTCTTGTTCTTTTTTCCCACATCTCTAAACAAGCTTGGAGCCATGGAGTTCTACAAAGCAAACAAAAGATAATAGATGAGCCATATAGAACAACAACTGTGCGTAAAGATGATCAATAAAGTAGTAGAATTGCTTACCCTATAGATATCATTTGTGCCACTTGGGTTAATGACATCAATAGGCTTAAGGCACACCCACTTTTGACAATCGGTGTTGATTCCCGACCAACGAGACCAAAGAGAATGCACGCTCCGCTCATTCCCACTTGTGTTGTTGGCGTCGAAGTACTCCTTCATCCTTACCCAATAGGTCTCTCTAGTTTGATCCGAGCCAGTTGTTGGATCCATTCCAATTATCAACCATGTCTTGCAAAGCAACTTGTCCTCCGCTATGGTGTAGTTTGCCGACCAACCGGTAGGGCATGGTTCAATCAACCCCTCTCCTTCCTCATCGACATCCTCATATTCCTCCTCTTCAACAATGTCGTCATTCGTGAACAAAGATCCAACATTCATTGCGTCCATGAAAGTTGCATCATCAACTCTACATTGCAATAAAATTCATGGATCTCTAACAATGTATGCATCTAAACTAATAAATCGATAAAAATAAATGTCGTTTACCTCTCGGACACTTCATCGAACACCATGTGCGCGCCGGAAGGATCGACGGATGGCGGCGGCGGTGGTGGCGGCGGATGATTGCTTGATGGAGCCGGTGGCGAAGGTTGTTGCATGCGCCGAGTAGCCGAAGCCTTCCCCTTCTTCGATGGCTTGTTGGCACCCACCACGGGCGACGGCTTGTCGGGAACCTTCCTCTTGGCCCACGGCTTGCGTGGTGGCCACATGCACGGTGGCGGGGCTTGTGTGTAGCGCTGGGCGCAACGGGACGAAGAGGGCTCGGGCAGCGGTGTTCCTGGCAACGTCGGCATAGTTAGGGTTTAACGCATTCGGCGGCACCACGATGGAAGGTGGAATGGAGTAGTGAGGGTCAGAGGGGTGCCAGAGGGCGCGTCCATCGCCGGAATTCTGCCGGCGGCCGCGCGAATGCGATGATTTGGCGGTGGGGCGGCGACGCGCGGGGGGGATTTTCTTGGCGGGTTTTCTTCGCGTGCAGGTGGAGTAATGCCGCGCGCTGCTGCCGGAGCGCTCAGGATAGTGCAAAACGTCCTGCGCCCAAAAAAATTACAACGCCTGCTGGAGGAACGTTTGTTTCCTCCGGTGCTGCATATCGGCAATTAATATAGTGCACGACCGATTTGGCGCGCCTGTTGGAGATGCTCTTACACGCAGATGCTACAGAGTACAGATTATGTTTTCTATACCACATCCTGGCTCCGTAGCTCCTTTTTGTTTGTTTGGTAAAGCTCCTAGCCTAGAGTTGGATACTGCTAGTGTCCTACTATTGCTTTCTGCTTACCCATGCAATGCAAGCACACATAAGAATCACTCCATGGAATACAGAATGCGACATTATTCGTCCATAAGTGGAGACACAAATCACAAAGATAACCTAATTTTGGAAGTTAAGAACTAAATAACCTGGTTCATAAAAGATTTTACAAACTAACCTAAAAGCATGACGCCCTACATCGAACACGGCGTTTCTAAAGTTCACTTCACATGCCGGCAACGAATCGACTGCACACGACTTGGAGATTAGTGCAGGCCGTTTGTTTCTCCGTTTCCTTCTGTCCCGATGTCTCCCCGAGTGAACCCCACTAATTGATTAATATTTGCCTCGTGAGCGGCGTCTCTCTCTTTTCCCCTTCCAGCGAGTCCAAGGCGGCAGGCGGTGCTAGTCGGTCTCCCGAAGCCATGGCGGAGTACGCGGCGCGACACCTCCACCCTCTCCGGATCGTGCTGCTCCTTCTTCGGCGTACATCAGAGCCCCGAGCACCGTTACCGGTTCCTCTGTCAATGGTCGGGTCGTGCTGCCCGATCGAAGCATCGAGGCATGGAGACTACCCGAACGACGACATGTTAATGACCTTCTTCCTGGACTAGGTCTCCGTTGACCGTGGACGCCGGCAAGGCGGTTCTTCCTTATGGTCAACGCCCCCGTCGCTCAGCCCATGGATACGATGTTCCCAATTTCTTTTAGGCTAATCTCAGAAAAACCGCTAATCTATCTTTATTTTAGAAGGCTTACGATTGGTTGCTTCCAAGCCATACAACTTCGAGTCCAAGCAGAGTACATCCGTATTTTTTTGACTGTTAGCAGGAGAGCTGCTAAATTCATTGATTAGAAAGGAGTGTTACACAAAGCGAACCAAAGAAAAAAGGAAAGACAAAAAAACCATCGGGGAGACAAACCTCAGTCGGGGTCAAAAGGAAAAGAGGCACCAGCCATCTTCCAAAGCGTGGCTTCGTCCCTGATTCTAGGAACTAAAGCCGCAATCGAGATCTCTTATCAAAAATATGTCTATTATACTCACACTAGATTTCCCAGCTGGCCAACATCCTTAGTGAGTAAGCTCCTTTACACTATTGAGAGGTAGTGCCAGCATTGATTTGTTGCAACCAATCACTAACTAAACTTGGTGCGGTCCAAGAATTTGGATCAAGTGATGGCAACTGAAATAGCTGAGCTAGCTTGACTCAAATCTACTTGGTCCAGGTGCATTCAGTCAAAAGGTGGAGGGGTGTCTCAAGATTCTGGAAGCATAATTGGCAGAAATAATCGTTGGTCCATCCTCTACACTGCAGAGCATCAACAGTTAAAATTTTGTTCATTGTCGCGGTCCAAAGGAAGAACTTGCACTTGCCGAGCGCCCAACCCTCTCAGATCAAGGGCGCGATGCTCGAGGTCAATGATCCTTCAAATTGGATTAGGTATGCTGAACTAGCAGTGTATTCTCCTGATGGATCAAAACGCCATGTAATTGTATCCAGGTCATCAATATTCAGAGTCACGTCATCCAGCAATATAACAAGCCTGGTGAGCTCATCAATCATCTCTAGATGAAACCCACGACTTAAATCCACAAGCCATTTGTTGTTACTCAAAGCCTCCTTCACGGTTCGATGTTTTCGGGCAGATATTTCGAAGAGGGATGGGGCAATATCTCAAGGAGCATGTCCATTTAGCCAGCGATCAGTCCAAAAATCTGCAATGTTGCCATTGCCAAGGGTAATCATCATGGCTGCAGCAAACAGGCTTCGATCCTTGTCATCACAGGGCAGTGGAGAGCCATTCTAGGGGCGCTCAGGGTGTTTCCACGTTTTCCATAGCCATCTCAAACGAAGCGCCCGACTAAATTTGTGCAGATCGTGTACGCCTAGCCCTCCAAGGTGTTTTGGTCGGCAAACAGTTGCCCACTACACCCTACAATGCCCACCATGTCATGTTCCTTCTCCACGCCAAAACCAAGCACGGCATCGCTGCTCAATTTTTTCCAAAACCCAAGCGGGGAATTTGTGCACAGTCATCATGTAGATAGTGATTGGGGATAGCACTGCTTTGAGTAGAACAAGACGACCTTCCCTTGAGATCATAGAGCCCTTCCAAGCCGCAAGGAGAGCATCAGTTTTGTCTACAATGCTTGAAAGTCAATCTTGCACGGTGATCGAAGTGAAAGTGGCATGCCAAGGTAGGTACACGGGAAATCTTTGATGGTGAAGTTGAGTGGCTGAAGAATATGATTGAGAACTAAGCCTTGCCATCTAATAGGCATAGATGAGCTCTTACTTGCTGTTCTGAATGTCTAATTTATTCACAAATCCAGTCTTAACAAGCACACACAATTGTAATGATGGTTTATTGAAAGTAGCCTCAAGAAAATACTACTCCCTTCGACCCATATTAGTTGACATAGATTTATCCAGATACGAATATATCTAGTCAAATTTTAGTGCATTCGTATCTAGACAAATTTGAGTCAACTAATATGGATTGGTGGGAGTTTTGCATTTTTGAACCGCCCATGATTCATTGATTGGTAAACTGACCATGTGAACTACCACTGATCAACTGTTATGGTTCATAGACTGCTAAATTGGCCCTTGCCCCTACCTGTTTCATGAAGCCCGTACCTGCCATTTGTTGTAAACGCAAACTCCAGAGGCATTAAGATATTATATGAGCCAATATATGGTAAAGGGAGTGCTTATGTGCTTCTAACCCATTAGTGACATTACAATTGGCAAATCCATTCATCGGTATTACCAATCAAATAGTTTGGAGCAAATTTTAATTGTTGAAGTAGTTGGTGGAATGAGAAAAGGACTGTCTTTGTTCTTACATTGGTGTAATCTTCCTAGGTTATTGAATCTGACTGTTTGGAGCTTGTCAATATAGTAAAGAAGGAGGAACTGGATCATTCGGTCAACTCTATAATTATAGATGAGATTAAAACATTATTGAAGGTTCGTCAAACTTGTATTACTCATATTAAAAGAGGACAAAATACTAGTAGCCATTTCTTGGCAAACTATGCTAGAAATAATGCTTGAACGACAGTGTGGCTCGCCTCAGGTCATGTGTTTCATAAATGCTCGAACTTCAATAGTTTCGTAAATGTTTGGTGTGTTTCAGTTGTTTCATAAAGGCTCGATGTGGTTTCAAGATTGGGGTGTGTTTTGATTGTTTCATAAAGGATGGGTTGTGTTTCATTTCTTGTAAACATGATTTTGTGGTTTCAATTAAATGAAACTTGGTATTGAGGTTCCGGTGGTTTCGGGGGTTTCAATTATATGAAACTTAGTTTCAATTGTATCAAGCATCTATAAGTGCTATTAAATGTTTCAAACATGTTTTAGTGGTTTCAAATGTTTGAAGTGGCGGTTTCAATTGTTTCAACCATGGTTATGTGATTCCATACAAATGAAACTTGGTCTTGAGGCTCTAGTGGTTTTGGGGTGGTGGTTTCAATTAAATGAAACTTGGTTTCAATTGTTTTAATCATGTATTGGTGGTTTCAATTGTTTCGAACATGTTTTAGTGGTTTCGAATGTTTGAACTGGTGGTTTCAATTGTTTTAAATATGGTTTTTTGGTTTCATATAAATGAAACATGGTCTTATGGTTACGGTTCTTCTTACATGGTGGTTTCAGTTAAATGAAACCTAGTTTCAATTGTTTCAAACATGTATTAGTGGTTTCAATTGTTTAAAATATATTTTAGCCGCTTCACACATTTTAAGTGGTAGTTTCAATTGTTTGAAACATGGATCCATGGTTTCAATTAAATGAAACTTGGTCTTAAGGTTCCGGTGGTTTTTGGGTGTTTCAATTAAATGAAACTCGGTCTCAATTATATGAAATGTGTAATAGTGGTTTCAAATGTTTCGAACATATTTTAGTGGTTTCAAATGTTTGAAGTGATGGTTTCAATTGTTTGAAACATGCTTTTGTGGTTTCAATTAAATGAAACTAGGTCTTGTGGTACTGGTTCTTCTTATGTCACGGTTTTAATTGTTTCAAACATGTATTAGTGGTTTCAGATGTTTGAAATATGTTTTAGTGGTTTCAAATGTTTGAAGTGGTGGTTTCAATTGTTTCAATCATGGTTTTGTGGTTTCAGTTAAATGAAACTTGGTCTTGAGGTTCTAGTGGTTTTCTGGTGGTGGTTTCAATTTAATGAAACTTGGTTTCAATTGTTTGAAGCATGTCTTGGTGGTTTCACTAGTTTGAAACATGTTTTAGGGGTTTCAAAAGTTTGGAGTGGTGGTTCCAATTGATTTAAACATGGTTTTTTGGTTTCAATTAAATGAAACTTGATCTTATGGTTCCGGTTCTTCTTATGTGGTGGTTTAAATTTTTTCAAACATGTATTGGTTGTTTTAGATGTTTCAAACATGTTTTAGTGGTTTCAATTGTTTTAAGTGTTGGTTTCAATTGTTTCAAACATGTTTTGGTGGTTTCAAATGTTTGAAGTGATGGTTTAAATTATTTCAAACGTGTTTTTGTGGTTTCATATAAATGAAACTTGGTCTTGTGTTTAAGGTTCTTACATGGTGGTTTCAATTGTTTCAAACATGTATTAGTGGTTTCAATTGTTTCAAACATGTTTTAGTGGTTTCAAATGTTAGAAGTGGTCGTTTCAATTGTTTCAAACATGGTTTTGTAGTTTCAATTAAATGAAACATGGCCGTGTGGTTACGGTTCTTCTTACATGGTGGTTTCAGTTAAATGAAACTTGGTTTCAATTATTTCAAATATGTATTAGTGGTTTCAATTGTTTAAAATATTGTATATTTTAGTGGTTTCAAACATTTTAAGTGGTGGTTTCAAACATTTTAAGTGGTGGTTTCAGTTGTTTGAAACATAGTTCTGTGGTTTCAATTAAAGGAAACTTGGTCTTGAGGTTCCGGTGGTTTTTGGGTGTTTCAATTAAATGAAACTCGGTTTCAATTGTATGAAACGTGTAATAGTGGTTTCAGATGTTTCGAACATGTTTTAGATGTTTCAAATGTTTGAAGTGATGGTTTCAATTGTTTGAAATATGGTTTTGTGGTTTCAACTAAATGAAACTAGGTCTTGTGGTCCCTGTTCTTCTTATGTCGCGGATTTAATTGTTTCAAACATGTATTAGTGGTTTCAGATGTTTGAAACATGTTTTAGTGGTTTCAAATGTTTGAAGTGGTGGTTTCAATTGTTTCAATCATGGTTTTGTGGTTTCAATTAAATGAAACTTGGTCCTTAGGTTCCAATGGTTTTCTGGTAGTGGTTTCAATTTAATGAAACTTGGTTTCAATTATTTGAAGCATGTCTTGGTGGTTTCAATTGTTTGAAACATGTTTTATGGGTTTCAACAGTTTGGAGTGGTGGTTCCAATTGTTTCAAACATGGTTTTGTGGTTTCAATTAAATTAAACTTGATATTATGGTTCCAGTTCTTCTTATGTGGTGGTTTAAATTGTTTCAAACATGTATTGGTTGTTTCAGATGTTTCAAACATGTTTTAGTGGTTTAAATTGTTTGAAGTGTTGGTTTCAATTGTTTCAAACATGTTTTGGTGGTTTCAAATGTTTGAAGTGATGGTTTAAATTGTTTCAAATGTGGTTTTGTGGTTTAATATAAATGAAACTTGGTCTTGTGTTTAAGTTTCTTACATGGTGGTTTCAATTGTTTCAAACATTTATTAGTGGTTTGAAACATGTCTTATCTATTAATTAAGAAGAATACGAATGGTTAATTAGTGGAAAACCGAAAAAACTACAATAGCAATAATGTACCAGAGCCACACCTAGTCTCACCACGAGGCCAAGCCTACTCAAGACCCGAGAACTCTAGCATGAACGCAAAACACCACTCCACCAAGACAAAACGACCTACTACCAAAGTCGAAGTAAAAATGCCATGAATTCTATGAGAGGAATAGGCAGGGGACACTCCAACCAAGATGAAGAAGGGAACCCTCCAGGAGAACTGCCCCACCAACACACTGAGAACATAACATCAAGGGCAACCTCGCTGCCCATGTGACACAAGATCGATGCCATGAACATTGCCAACCTTCCGAGACATATGCCCCGACATCCAACTACTCGGACACGCCGAGCAGACCACAAACATCCCAAATTACTCCTGCTCGTGATCGAGCCATAGCGCCGCACGACTCGGCCGCTCGCAACCCATCCTGCACAAGGCAAACCATACGCAGACCATACGATGTGGTCCCAATCTTTGTTGATGTGGTTTCAATTGTTTCATAAAGGTTGGCTTTTGTTTTGATTGTTTCATAAATGGTCGATGGGGTTTCAGAGTGAATCTTTGTTTCATAAAGGGTCGACACGATTTGAATTGTTTCATAAAGGGTCGATGTGGTTTCAAGGTTGGGTTGTGTTTCAGTTTTAAATATTCTCAAAAAATACTCTAAGATGTTCGTATTATTAGAAACACAACCGTATATATTTTTCGTCATTTTCAAACAAGATGGTGCTTGGCCATGCACTTCCCACACTGGCCAGCTTCGGTCTAGGGTAGTAGGGTGTAACGCGTTGATTCGTTGCAAACGTATCTATAATTTTTGATGTTCCATGCTTGTTTAGTATCTACTTTGCTTTGCTTTGTCAACACTTTGAGGTATTTTTATATGTTTTCTGGGACTAACCTATTAACAAGATGCCACAGTGCCAGTTGCATGTTTTCTTCTATTTTTGGTTTGAGAAAAGGCAGAAAATCAATATTCTCGGAATTGGACGGGACAAAAGCCAATATGTCTATTTTCCCAGAGCAACACGGAAACACAAAGCAGAGATGGAGTATGGCACCAGGGTGGGCACACCATATGGTAGCTCGGGACAGCCCTGGCCGCGCCACCAGGTGGTGTGGGCCCCCTGGCCGCCTACCGACCTTGCCTCTTCGCCTATAAGATGCCTCCCGATGCAAAAACCCTAAATCGAACAGCCTCCAGCCAGGAAAAGTTCCGCAGCGCCACCGCCATTGAAGAGGAGATTCAGGGGACAGAAAGTCTCTGTTCCCGCACCCTGCCGAGACGGGGAAGTGCCCCCGGAGCCATCTCCATTGATCTCCATCACTATCTCCATCACCATTGTTGATTCCCATGATGATGAGGGAGTAGTTCTTCCTCGAGGCTAAGGGTTCTACCGGTAGCTATGTGTTCATCTCTCTCTATGAATGATCATATTGTGATCATGAGCTTTGTAATCAAGTAGATCTACCTTGCTACTCAAGTGCTTTAATAGATCTCTGCTCTCCCCATGTGTGTGAAAGTGACGTGCACACCATGGTGGCACTTAGGCTAGAGATTACAAATACTTGTTATGAGTTATATTTGAAGTTGGATGTTTCTATGAAATTGTGGTGTTTGTTGGAACCATCTAGTGCTCAAGGTGACAGTGTGGGGTTATCTAGATGGGGAAAGCGAACTTTGAGGAGTGTTGTTATAGCCCTACCATGGATTACAGTGTCCAACCGGAGAGTAGTTTAGAGTAGTATCATAAAGAGAAGATATTTATATGAGAGTGTTCACTAGTGAAAGTATGATCCCTAGGCCTTGTTTCTAAGCATTGAAACTTGGTTTACAACTAGATCAATTACATGTTTGCTTGCTTCCATCTTTATTTCAGTTTGTCTTTAGTCTCTTCCATGCCATTAAGCTATTTTCTAGCACCGTTGTCTTTTATCCATACCACTTGTATTTCACTATCTCTTTGCCGAACTAGTGCACCTACACACCTGACAAGTGTATTGGGTGTGTTGGGGACACAAGAGACTTCTTGTATCTTGATTGCAGGGTTGCTTGAGAGGGGATACCTTTGACCACTTCCTCCCTGAGTTCGATAAACCATGGGTGATCCACTTAAGGGAAACTTGCCGCTGTTCTACAAACCTCTACACTTGGAGGCCCAACAATTGTCTACAAGAATAAGTGCGTAGATATCAAGCTATTTTCTGGCGCCATTGCCAGGGAGGTAAGGTAAAAGGTACTCACATCCTCCGGTGTGAGTGCTCGAAGTTATTTCCTTTAGATTCTGCAATTTTGTATTTTTGTTTCTTGTTTTCACTAGTTAGGCTTAATGCAAAACAACAACAAAATTAGAGAGCTTTATAGTATTTATCTTGAGTTAGGACATGAAGTGTTTGAAGAGAAAATTAAAAAACCTATGGAACTTTATTTGCGTGCTAATAGCAATGTTATTAGTATGAATTCTTTAAACACCATTATTGCTAATGCTATGGAAAAGTCTAAGCTTGGGGAAGCTAGTTTTTATGAAAATGATCTTTTTAGTCCCCCAAGCATGGAGGAGAAAATTTACTTTAATGATACTATGACTCCAATATATGATGATTACAATGATGAGTATGATATTTTCAGTCCACCTACTATTGAGGAGAAAATTAATTATGATTGCAATATGCCTCCTATATTTGATGATTATGGTGATAAGAATAATAATGATAGCTATTTTGTTGAATTTGCTCCCACTACAATTAATAAGAATGACTATGTTTATGTGGAGAGTATTAATTCTTTTATGCATGTGGCTCATGATAAGAATGTTTTATGTGATAGTTATATTGTTAATTTTATTCATGATGGTACTGAAAGTTATTATGAGAGAGGGAAACATGGTTTTATGTATCTCAACATTATTAAGTTTCCCCTCTTTATGTTGAAAGTCTTGAAGTTGCACTTGTTTTGCTTTCCTATGCTTCTTCCTTTGTGCTTTCATGACTTGTTTCTTTACAATATTCCTATGCATAGGAAGTGGGTTAGAATTAAATGTGTTTTGAATTTGCTTCTTGATGCTCTCATTTACTTCAATTCATACTTCTTATCTGAGAATCTTCTCAAACTATCAAGCCTAACTTAAAGGCGTTAAAGAAAAGTACTTATTGGGAGATAACCTAAAAGTTTTAGATGAGTCTTAGAAGTTATTACTTCAGTAATAACCTATTCTTATCCTTTTTATTTGCTTTTTGTGCCAAGAGTAACCTCTAATGAGAGAGAAGTAATGCTTGAGAAAGTTGCTGTCCCGAAACAGATTTTTGTGCTTCGCTATAAAAATTCGTCTAAAATCTCTATACGTCCTTTTAAGGCGTGAATTTTTGTGCTTCCGCCTTAGGTTGTTATCTAACTTTCGTTAGTTCAACACGTTTTGATTTGAGAAACATAAGGTCTTTGCAAAATTGGTTTTTACCTGCTGGTCTATTTTGACAGATTTCTGCCATTATTTGCATTTGCTTTTTGTTGGTTCCTTTTTGAGTTCTTTTGGGGAATTGAGCTTTTTGAGTGAAGTGCTACAGTAGCTTGTGTTTTAATGGAATTTTTATTGGTGTTAAAACTGAACCCAAAGACTTATAAATAATGTGTCTATGAAGCATTCTTGTTATAAAAAAAGAGTCAGATATTGAGAAAAAAGAGAAAAAGAAAAAAATATGAGAAAAGAGGAAAGAGAGAAAAAAGCACCATATTCCCATGGTAAATAAGAAGATTGCTGAGATGCTCGTTGTCTGCTTGCCTTGTCATTTTGATATGGGGATTCTTCCATATCATCGGGCAAGGGTTACCCCGTTGGCGGTTCTCTATGATACACATGTACTTATGATGACAAGAACTTACCGGTGACTAAACTTGAGTAGCATGAGGAGTGGCCCTCGTATTTAAGGGACATGAGATTTCTAACTTATACTTCGTCAAACATATACACCATAGTTTGTTCACTTTAACCTTAATCACTTCAAGATTCTTATGATAGGGGCAATGAGAGCTGAAAGCTAATAAGTACCATAATTTTTGGAAGCTCTTTATGAAACTTGAATCCCTGCTTCCTTCTATGAAGGCCTTTCTTTTAGTTTTATGTTGAGTCTCCATCTTCTAGCTTTATGCACCTACTTTGAGGGCATAGTGGCCATTCTTAGTCCTACGTGCATTGTCCCAAGACTTGTTGATTGATGCATAACCTTGATATTGCTTGTTTTAAACTATTTGTATCTAGTCACTCTTATGAACTTTGAAGGTGTCCTATGCATTTATGTTTTCTACTCTATGAGGGACAAGCTGAATGCTACTATGGTATGTTTTCTTTATGTGAAACAAACAAACGTCTTGCAAAGCATTGTTATTCATGAATCTTTTGTTTATGCCTTTTCATGTTGCAACATAGTTTCTTTGTCTTATTGCTAGAACTTTGTCTTTCATGTTATGATTGAAGTACTATGATCCCAGCTTTGAATGTTTTACAAATACTTTGATCAAGTTTATGATGGTGCATGTCACCTCAAAAATTATTCTTTCTTTTTATCACTTACCTACTCGAGGACGAGCAGGAGTTAAGCTTGGGGATGTTGATACGTTGCTAATGTATCCATAATTTTTGATGTTCCATGCTTGGTTTTATCTATGTTCTTATGTTTTGTCCACACTTTGTAGTAATTTTCATATGATTTCTTGGACTAACCTATTAACAAGATGCCACGGTGCCAGTTGCCTGTTTTCTGCTGTTTATGGTTCCAGGAAAGTCAGAAAATGAATATTCTCAGAATTGGACCAGACAAAAGCCAGAGTTATTATTTTCCAGGAAGACTCACGGAGCCAGAAGGAGAGGCGGAGAGGTGCCACAGGGTGGCCACACCACCCCTAGGTGCGGGTCCCCCTGGTCGCGCCAGGGCATGGTGTGGGCCCCGTGGCCGGCCATCGACCTTGCCTCTTTCGCCTATATATCCCCCCGAGGCAAAAACCCTAAATCGTTAAGCCTCAAGCCACGAAAAGTTCCGTAGCGCCGCCACCACCGAAGGGGAGATTCGGGGGACAGAAAGTCTCTGTTTCGGCACCCTGTCGGGATGGGGAAGTGCCCCGGAGCCATCTCCATCGATCTCCGCCACCATCTCCATCACCATTGCTGATTCCCATGATGAGGAGGGAGTAGTTCTCTCTCAAGGCTAAGGGTTATACCGGTAGCTATGTGTTCATCTCTCTCTATGCATGATCTTATTGAGATCATACCTTGCTACTCAAGTGCTTTAATAGATCTCTGCTCTCCCCATGTGTGTGAAGTTGACAGTGTGCACACCATGGTGGCACTTAGGCTAGAAATTACAAATACTTGTTATGAGTTATATTTGGAGTTGGATGTCTTTATGAAATTGTGGTGTTTGTTGGACCCATCTAGTACTCAAGGTGACAGTGTGGGGTTAACTAGATGGGAAAGATGAACTTTGAGGTGTGCTGTTATAGCCCTACCATGGATTAGAGTGTCCAACCAGAGAGTAGTTCAACGTAGTATCATAAAGAAGAATATATTTATATGAGAGTGTTCACTAGTGAAAGTATGATCCCTAGGCCTTGTTCCTAAACATTGAAACACCATTTATAGCTAGATTTGTTACATGTTTGCTTGCTGCTATCTTTATTTCAGTTTTCCTTTAGTCTTTTCCCACATCAACCACACGCCATCAAGCTATTTTCTATCACCGTTACCACTTATAATTATCCATACCACTTGTATTTCACTATCTCTTCGCCGAACTAGTGCACCTATGCACCTGACAAGTGTATTGAGTGTGTTGGGGACACAAGAGACTTCTTGTATCTTGATTGCAGGGTTGCTTGAGAGGGAATACCTTTGACCACTTCCCGCCTGAGTTCGATAAACCTTGGGTGATCCACTTAAGGGAAAACTTGCTGCTGTTCTACAAACCTCTACACTTGGAGGCCCAACAACTGTCTACAATAATAGAAGTGCGTAGACATCAAGGATCTGCAGAGGGAGGGCAAGAGAGCAGGCGAGAGGAACTGGAGAGGATGGCCACGACACTGGGGTCTTATCCTTGGTCCTTATCAGTGATGAGGCGGGCATCTTGGTGCTAGGAAGATCAACGGCATGAGTAGTGACAACGAGCAGCTTCCGTCGGTGTCCTTCTGGCCATAGGAAGAACAAAAGAGAAAGAAGGAATGAAGGGGTATATGGGCCGGGCTTCTACTGGGCTGCGGCTTGCTGCGGGCTGCTACACTGCACGGCAGATAGAGGGGAGAAGGAGAGATGGGCTACAGCCTACTGAGCTTTGGCTCTATTTTTATTACTTAAAACTCTTTTTCCATTTCTGTTTTCTTTTCTCTCTTTTGTGTTTGAATTTCTTTTCTGTATTGAATCATTTCAAAAATACCAAAGGTTTGTAAAACATGTGAAAAACTATAGGGGCCCTTGTATTCAATTTGGGCTCCACAACTTTTGTAGTTTTCGAAATTCAAATTATTTTGGATAGGTTTTGAAAGAGAGGGAAGGGTTAGGGTTTTACTTCACTTCTTTTGCATGCAATTTAAAACATGATGCTCATGAATGCACAAACAAAACCCTCAGTATTAGCTAAAACTAGGGTGTTACAGCAGAACAATTGAGGAATGGCTTCAAACTTGCCACAATGGCTCACAATGACACACCACACACTTATATCACTTCAATGAGCAATGATGGCATGTTTGGGCATGCCTTCGGCACGGTAGATGGCTAAAATCTAGGGGTTTAGGGCAGTTTTGGACAAGTACGGACGAATCGTCAGGCCAAGTGTTCAAGGAATGTGCTCTGCTTTTGCACATTGCTCCACCATGCCCTCAAAAACACTCACATCATTTGTTTTACAAACAAGATGGTGCTTGGCCTTGCACTTCCCACACTGGCCAGCTTCGGTCTAGGGTAGTAGGGTGTAACGCATCTATCCGTCGGGACAACGGCAGGACAATTGAGGAATGGCTTCAAACTTGGAAAAATGGCTCACAATGACACACCACTCACCTATATCGCTTCAATGAGCAATGATGGCATGCTTGGGCATACTTCGGCACAGTAGACGGCTAAAATCTAGGGTTTTAGGGCAGTTTTGGACAAATACAGACGGATCATCAGGCCAAGTGTTCAAGGAATGTGCCCTCCTTTTTCACATTGCTCCACCATGCCCTCACAAACACTCACATCCCTTGTTTTACAAACAATATGGTGCTTGGCCATGCACTTCCCACACTGGCCAACTTCGGTCTAGGGTAGTAGGGTGTAACGCGTCTACCCGTCGGGATAGCGGCAGGACATTTGAGGAATGGCTTCAAACTTGGCACAATGACTCACAATGACACACCACACACTTATATCACTTAAGTGAGCAATGATGGCATGCTTGGGCATGCCTTTCGGCACGGTAGACGGCTAAAATCTAGGGTTTTAGGGCAGTTTTGGACAAGTACGGACGAATCGTCAAGCCAAGTGTTCAAGGAATGTGCTCCCCTTTTGCACATTGCTCCAACATTTCTCACAAACATTCACATCCCTTTTTTTACAAACAATATGGTGCTTGGCCATGCACTTCCCACACTAGCCTGCTTCGGTCTAGGGTAGTAGGGTGTAACGCGTCTACCCGCCGGGATAGCGGCAGGACAATTGAGGAATGGCTTCAAAATTGGCACAATGGCTCACAATGACACACCACTCACCTATATCGCTTCAATTAGCAATGATGGCGTGCTTGGCCATGCCTTCGGCACGGTAGACGGCTAAAATCTAGGGGTTTAGGGCAGTTTTGGACAAGTACAGACGAATCATCAGGCCAAGTTTTCAAGGAATATGCTCTCCTTTTGCACACTGCTCCACCATGCCCTCACAAACACTCACATCCATTGTTTTACAAAAGTTATGGTGCTTGGCCATGCACTTCCCACACTGGCCAGCTTCGGTCTAGGGTAGTAGGGTGTAACGCGTCTACCCGTCGGGATAGCGGCAGGACAATTGGGGAATGGCTTCAAACTTGGCACAATGGCTCACAATGATACACGACAAACTTATATCACTTCAATGAGAAATGATGGCATGCTTGGGCATGCCTTCGGCACGATATACGGCTAAAATCTAGGGTTTAAGGGCAGTTTTGGACAAGTACGGATGAATTGTCAGGCCAAGTGTTCAAGGAATGTGCTCTCCTTTTTCACATTGCTCCACCGTGACCTCAAAAACACTCACATCCTTTGTTTTAAAAACAAGATGGTCCTTGTCCATGCACTTCCCACACTGGCTAGCTTCGGTCTAGGGTAGTAGGGTGTAACGCGTCTACCCGTCGGGATAGCGGCAGGACAATTGAGGAATGTCTTCAAACTTGGCACAATGGCTCACAATGACACACCAAACACTTATATCACTTCAATCAGAAATGATGGCATGCTTGGGCATGCCTTCAGCACGGTAGACGGCTAAAATCTTGGGTTTTAGGGTAGTTTTGGACAAGTACGGACGAATCGTCAGGCCAAGTGTTCAAGGAATGTGCTATCCTTTTGCACATTGCTCCACCATGCCCTCACAAACACTCACATACCTTGTTTTACAAACAAGATGGTGCTTGGCCATGCACTTCCCACACTGGTCAGCTTCGGTCTAGGGTAGTAGGGTGTAACGCGTCTACCCGTCGTGATAGCGGCAGGACAATTGAGGAATGGCTTCAAACTTGGCACAATGGCTCACAATGACACACCACACACTTATATCACTTCAATGAGCAATGATGACATGCTTGGGCATGCCTTCAACACAGTAGACGGCTAAAATCTACTACCTCCATCCCAAGGCTTAAGGAATATAACTTTTTTCAAAAGTCAAACTACCTAAAGTTTGACCAAATTTTTAGAGAAAACTATTAATATTTACAATATGTAAGCCATACCCTTTCATACATCATGAAACATATTTTCACATGGTATCTATATAATATAATAGTTCTTGATAGTTTTTCCTAAGATTTTTTTCAAACTTTACATGGCTTGGCTTTTCAAAAAACTTATATGCCTTAAGCCTTGGGATAGAGGGAGTAGGGTTTTAAGGCAGTTTTGGACAAGTACGGACAAATCGTCAGGCCAAGTGTTCAAGGAATGTTCTATCCTTTTGCACATTGATCCACCATGCCCTCACAAACACTCATATCCCTTGTTTTACAAACAAGTTGGTGCTTGGCCATGCACTTCCCACACTGGCCAGCTTCGGGGTGTAACGCGTCTACCCGTTGGGAAAGCGGTAGGAAAATTGAGGAATGGCTTCAAACTAAGAAAAATGGCTCATAATGACACACCACACACTTATATCACTTAAATGAGCAATGATAGCATGCTTGGGCATGCCTTAGGCACGGTAGACGACTAAAATCTAGGGTTTTAGGGCAGTTTTGGACAAGTACGGACGAATCATTACGCCAAGTGTTCAAGGAATATGCTCTCCTTTTGCACATTGCTCCACCATGCCCTCACAAACACTCACATCCCTTGTATTACAAACAAGATGGTGCTTGGCCATGCACTTCCCACACTGGCTAGCTTCGGTCTAGGGTAGTAGGGTGTAACACGTCTACACGTCGGGATAGCGGTAGGACAATTAAGGAATGGCTTCAAACTTGTAAAAATGGCTCACAATGACACACCACACACTTATATAACTTCAATGAGCAATGATGGAATGCTTGGGCATGCCTTCGACACGGTAGACGACAAAATCTAGGGTTTTAGGGCAGTTTTGTATAAGTACGGACGAATCGTCAGGCCAAGTGTTCAAGGAATGTTCTCTATTTTTTAAAATTGCTCCAACATGCCCTAAAAAACACTCACATCCCTTGTTTTACAAACAATATTGTGTTTGGCCATGCACTTCCCACACTGGCCAGCTTCGGTCTAGGATAGTAGGGTGTAACGCGTCTACCCGTCGGGATAGCGGCAGGACAATTGAGTAATGGCTTAAAACTTTGCACAATGGCTCACAATGACACACCACACACTTATATCACTTCAATGAGCAATGATGGAATGCTTGGGCATGCCTTCGGCACGGTAGACGGCTAAAATCTAGGGTCTTAGGGCAGTTTTGGACAAGTACGAACGAATCGTCAGGCCAAGTTTTCAAGGAATGTGCTCTCCTTTTGCACATTTCTCCACCATGCCCTCACAAACACCCACATCACTTGTTTTAAAAACAAGATGGTGCTTGTCCATGCACTTCCCACAGTGGTCAGCTCGGTCTAGGGTAGTAGGGTGTAACGCATCTACCCGTCGAGATAGCGGCAGGACAATTGAGGAATGGCTTAAAACTTGGAACAATGGCTCACAAAACCACACACTTATATAACTTCAATAAGAAATGATGGCATGCTTGGGCATGCCTTCGATATGGTAGACGGCTAAAATCTAGGGGTTTAGGGCAGTTTTGGACAAGTACGGACGAATCTCAGGCCAAGTGTTCAAAGAATGTGCTCTCCATTTTCACATTGCTCCACCATGCCCTAAAAACACTCACATACCTTGTTTTACAAACAATATTGTGCTTGGACATGCACTTCCCACACTGGCCAGCTTCGGTCTAGGGTAGTAGGGTGTAACGCGTCTACCCATCGGGATAGCGGCGGGACAATTGAGGAATGGCTTCAAACTTGGCACAATGGCTCACAATGAAACACCAAACACTTATATCGCTTCAATGAGCAATGATGGAATGCTTGGGCATGCCTCCGACACGGTAGATGGCTAAAATCTAGGGTCTTAGGGCAGTTTTGGACAACTATGGACGAATCGTCAGGCCAAGTGTTCAAGGAATGTGCTATACTTTTGCACATTGCTCCACCATGCCCTCACAAACACTCACATCACTTGTTTTACAAACAAGATGGTGCTTGGCCACGCACTTCCCACACTGGCTAGCTTTGGTCTAGGGTAGTAGGGTGTAACGCGTCTACCCGTCGAGATAGCGGCAGCACAATTGAGGAATGGCTTAAAACTTGGCACAATGGATCAAAATGACACACCACAAACTTATATCACTTCAATTAGCAATGATGGCATGCTCGGGCATGCCTTCGGCACGGTAGACGGCTAAAATCTTGGGTTTTAGGGCAATTTTGGACAAGTATGGACGAATCGTCAGGCCAAGTGTTAAATGTGCTCTCCTTCTGAACATTGCTCCACCATGCCCTCAAAAACTCTCACATACCTTGTTTTACAAATAATATGGTGCTTGGCCATGCACTTCCCACACTGGCCAAATTCGGTCTAGGGTAGTAGGGTGTAACGCGTCTACCCGTCGAGATATCGGCAGGACAATTTAGGAATGGCTTAAAACTTGGCACAATGGCTCACAATGACACACCACACACTTATATCACTTCAATGAGCAATGATGGCATGTTTGGGCATGCCTTCGGCATGGTAGACGACTGAAATCTAGGGTTTTAGGGTAGTTTTGGACAAGTACAGACGAATCGTCAGGCCAAGTGTTCAAGGAATGTTCTCGCATTTTGCACATTGCTCCACCATGCCTTCACAAACAATCACATCACTTATTTTACAAACAAGATGGTGCTTGACCATGCACTTCTCACACTGGCCAGCTTCGGTCTAGGGTAGTAGGGTGTAACGTGTCTACCCGTCGGGATAGCGGCGGGACAATTGAGGAATGGCTTCAAACTTGGCACAATGTCTCACAATGACACACCACACACTTCTATCACTTTAATGAGCAATGATGACATGCTTGGGCATGCCTTTAGCATGGTAGACGGCTAAAATTTAGGGTTTTAGGGCAGTTTTGGATAAGTACGGACGAATCGTTAGGCCAAGTGTTCAAGGAATATGCTCTCATTTTGCACATTGGTCCACCATTCCCTCACAAACATGTACTACAAAATTGAGACAAATTTAAGAATGTTGAAAAAATCACTTGTCTACACAATAGACCGTTTATGTCTACCTGAGAGGGCCATTTCTAATAAGTCAAGGTTTTCAATTATTTTTAAATATTCTCAAAAATACTCTAAGATGTCCGTATTATTAGAAACACAACCGTATATTTTTTTTGTCATTTTCAAACATATGGTTATATGATTCATATTTAAATTCAAAATTTAATATATTAGATTAGGCCGACCCACTAGGAGGATCCTAAGGTAAACTCGACCATTAGGGTAATTACCTTATTAAACCAGGTGAAAGGATATTATTTTCTCCTTATGTTTTTGGTGCTGATGACAACTCCTATTGTGGTTTAACTATCTGTCCAAGTTACAGGGCTTATCTACGGACGTGCTTGTGGGTGGACTTTTCTCGAGGAAGAGCTTGAAGATGGTGGCGCTTATTTTCACTTTCTCTTGTTTTATATTTTAGGCTACCGTACTATCAAGAGGGAGTCCATCTAGGAAGGTTGTGGGAAATCAACATTTCATGCACAGACCATATATGCACTTCCACAGCCATCCTAGTTTTCTTGTGAGAGAGTGTTCCCTGCAGCTTTGGTGGGTTTTACGCCTGACGGTAATTGCCAAAGCGGTAAATACCGCCAAGGGTTTCAGGCTGTTAGGCGGAACTTTCGGCTAAAGTTCCGGTCCTAATTCCGACGAGGCATTTTTTTGGTTTAGTAAGACTTCTGTCTAACTTTGCATATTTGTCGAAACTAGAGTCGAAATTAGACTCGGTTGTACCAGCCTGACCAGCGCCTGGCTCCCTGAGCGGTAGTACCGCCACGCCTGACCGGTAGTACCAGCCACCCTCGGTCACCGGTAGTTCCGGGTCGATTCGGACCAGTTCCAATATTTGTCTTGGTCGAGATAACCTTCGCCTCGCCTTTGCTTATTTAATCGATATGAGGGCGGCGGGACCGGTACTTCCGGCCAGCCCTACGGGCCCGCTGTCTGGTCTTTCTGACCGTTGGGTGGCCCTAGCTGGGTCGTTGGTGGCTCGCCCACCGGTACTACCGGTCCGCCACCGGTAGTACCGATGGTGTCGGGGCTGGGCAGAATCTGCCCGTTTGAAGGTGGCCTATTTAAGGCCCCTTCTTCTTCCTCCCATCTTATCTCTTCGTTTTCTCTCTCCTCCATTTTTACAAGAGCTTGTCTTGCCTAGATCTCTCTCCCCACCCACTCAAATCTCTTGATCTTTTGAGGATTGGGAGAGTTGACCTAGATCTACACCTCCACCAAAGGAATCTTGATTTCCCCCACTCATCCTTCATGGATTTTGTTACTCTTGGGTTCTTGGAACCCTAGACGGTGTAGGGCATCCTTGGAGCTAGGACATGTGTTGTGAAGCTCTGTGGTGTCGTTGAGGGCCTTCAATTGAGTTGTGAAGCCTCCCCTCAACCTCGTTGTAAAGGTTTCGGTTGGCGCCTTCAAGGTCACGGGTTAGTGGATTGTGAGGCCACCTTTGTGGTGGTACTCACCGAAGAAGAAGGTTAGGCCTTTGTGGAGCTCGGGTGACCTTGTGTGGCCCCGACACCTCTCCAACATAGACGTAGCTTCCTTGGAAGTGAACTACAGGAATTACATCTCCGTGTCCCATCGCCGGTTCTTTCGCTCCACTCCTTTACTTCTTGCAATTACTCTCTCGTTTACTTGTTGTGTTGCTTGCCATTTAGGATATTCACGTAGCTGCATTTATAGTTAACTTTATTTTGTGCCAAGCTATAAAAGTGCAATAAAAGATTAAACTTGGTAGTCTCCTATTCACCCCCCTCTAGTCGACCAAAGTTGGGGCTTCCAATTGGTATCAGAGCCTCGGCTCTTTCTTCGGGCTTAACCGCCTAAGAGACAATGGCCGATGAAGAGGGAAGTGTGGGTGCAACCACCAAGAACTTGGCCTCCATGGATGACCTCAATCGATTGGAGACATCCATGATGACCAAGTTTGAGGAAATTGTTGGGGGGATACCACCGGGTAGGGTCACACCGGGGTATAAAGGCCGAGTTAGCCGAGGTACGGCAAGGTCAAAGCAAGTGCTGGCCGAGTCACCTCAAGGCAGGCCGAATCACGGAGTAACCCGGACCAGGGGATGTCCGCCTAACTGGGTCTCAACCGGCTTATGATGTATGTCGGTAAGAGGTATCTAACTTATATGCAAGTGCAGGTGTGGACGGATCAACTAGGTATGATCCGGGTTATATTAAGCTTGTAAGAGAAGGAAGGTATCCCGCTGGTCAAAGGGTGACCACTGTGTGTAGAGCGTGAGCGAAGCAGATAGAGGCCAGGACCACCGAGGCATGGCTGACAAAGGTGACGATACCTATGTCGGATGACGCAGGCGCCGCAGAGGCTCACATAGCCTCTACATGGATGACGCTGGGCAAAAGTGACCCGGTCGGCTTACTATTTTGGGAGGAAGCATATTCCAAGGAATATGCCTCCACGTATGCCCTAATTGGAGACCTGGCTACCCCTATATAAGGAGGGCTAGGGCCTCTGTTGAAAGGGTTGATATCGAGTGAGTTGTGGTTTACTAGTGAGTTCCTGAGGGCCAACAAGTGGTGAGAGTAAGAGAGACCTTCTTCCTCCTCTCCCCAATACAGCTCAAGGAGCACTTGTAATCTGCGGAAGTGAATCAAATAGAAAGCAACTGTGTGTGTGGGGAATCACCACACTATCCCTCCCTAGATTCCCCTAGTGCATTTAGTTCCCACCTTTAGCCTATCCATGGCATATGCCGTGACACCACCACGACATTTGGCGGCCACCGTGGGGCCAGCGGCGCTAGAAGGGGTGAAGATCCAGACAGGAAAATTCATCGGCACCGGCGAACGCATCGTCTCCGGGCTCGTTCAGCGCTTTGGAGCGCTGGATTTCGTCAGCGACAACGCTGGCTGCTTCGGCAAGCGTCCTCTTCCGCGCAACGTCCTCTTCGTCAAGCTCGGCGCGCATAAGATCTACGTTGCTGTCGATGTGTCGTGCGTTCACCCAAGGCACGTCGTCGAAGGAGGAGAGCCACCTCTTAGCGCGGCTCGCGGGGCGCGTATCACTCGCTCCCCGGACCATGCTGAGGTGATGATGACTGCACCAGGCGCTGGAGCGAGCAAGGATCCAGCACCAGATCCGGAGGTAACGCCTAAGGCACCGAGGAAAAGTAGAGGTCCTCCTCTAGAGAGGCCAGAGAATGTGCTGCAGCAGGCGATGGATAGCCTGGCAAACCCGATGTAGTGATAGATCCGGCTCGAGCACAGAGAGCTAGAGGAGACTAGGCAAAAAATACTAGAGGGTGCGAAAAAGATAGCTGTGGCTCAACAGTCGTAGAACATGACACTGCATGAGTACGCAAAGGCAAATAAGGTAGATGCTGTAAAAGTGAAGTGGAGAAATCTCATGAGTGAAATGAACAGAGAGGGTGATACTAGGATTGAGGAATCAGAAAACTGTTTGTCCGTGGGGCTGCCGAAGTGTAGTACCCTAGCAAAGAACCTCAGAGAAGCAGATGCAGCTGCATCCGAGTTAGAGGGTCTGAAGGGTGAAGCCTGTCAGAGACAGCAAGATAGGGTCATCGAGTTGGTTCGGATCGCGAACAGGCAAAATGAGGAATTGCTCAGGGCTAACCCGGATAGAGCTGGGGCCTCCAAGATCATTCATTCGGCGGTGGGAAACCTAAAGAAATCTGCTGGAGCTGCATCGTCTCCTCATGGTGGTCCTAGGAGAGAAGAAGTAGTAACCTCGGCCAGGAGGAATAAGCAGATAGTCCCATATGACCCGGCAAGGGCAGGGAAAGGAAAAGAAGTGAAGAGAAATGAGGATCGACGAAGTGTGAGCCGAGGTGAAGCTGGGCGAGGTAACCGTGACCAAGGCAATGCCGGTCAAGGGAACGCTGTAAACGGCAATGCCGGACAGCGTAATTCGGTAGGTGCAGGGCAACCGTAGCAGCGGAATATACCACGGCAAGAGCGCAGTGCCAGCCAAGGTATGCAACAGAGAGCAGCTCCGTAGGAGCAGGATAAATACAATGATGGTGATTCAGAAATGGTGAATGCTGGATATCCCAGGCCGGACTATCACGTGATAGGGTCAAGATTGGGAAGCAGGAATTTGATGCCTGACGATGCTAGGTTGAAACTGGATCGGCTGTATAGGTCGGAGCAAATCAAATGTCAAGGTCGTCCGGGTCCAGCATGTTTTGGGCCCCGGATCATGAAGGAACCTCTGGTACCTAACTTTTAGTTACCTAGAGGCACAAAGACATATGACGGCAGCACAAAGCCAGAAGATTGGTTGATTAACTATGCAACAGCTGTAAAAATCGCTACAGGCAACTTGAGATGGGCTATGAGATATGTACCCCAGATGTTGGAGGGGCCAGCGAGGGTATGGCTAAACAATTTGCTGCCCTGAAGCATTAACTGTTGGATCGATTTTGAGGAAATACTCGTCAACAATTTCTCAAGTACGTATCAGAGGCCCAACAGGCCACAGACCCTAGAAATGTGCAAGCAGAGACCGAATGAGACAAACCGGGAGTTCTTAACCCATTGGTGCACTGTGCGAAACTCTTATGAAGGTGTAATTGAGTCACAGGCCATAGCTTGGTTTGCTCAGGGGTGCAGATATGCAAGCATGCTATGGCAAAGGTTGTAAAGAGATATGCCAACTACCTTGGCAGAAACGATCCGAATCGCTGATTCATATGCCTTGGGTGATCCGACTCAGCCTAGGCTCGTGTCAAACGAGTCAAGCGAGGAATACTACCAAAGAGATGGAGCCATATCATCCCGGAGAAATGATTACCGGGGTAAAAGAAGAGATGACAGACCGGATTACAGGTACAGTTCGCAACAAGTTGCAGCTGTGAATCAAGATCAACCAGGTGCGGGAAGCCACCAACGTCAGAAAACTGGAGGACAGCAATGGACACCAAGGAATGATGGCAAGAAAACTTGGACGCTAGAGCAGAAGAAATAGTGGCAAGAAAAGAAGGACCGTCCGAGGTATACTTATGAGGCAATGATGGATCAGCCGTGTAAATTTCACATGCCAAATCCGAGTAACCCAGCGGGTCACACAACCAGGCAGTGTGAGTGGATGAGAAAGATAGAACAAGGTGGTTCGGGGAATGCTCATGCACCTCGGAATGATCAACCTCGGCAGGAGTTACCCGGCAGCAATTGCTCTCCGAAGAGAACATGTAACAGTTAATGTTGCCTCCCCCTCCGCCGAGGTATCACAACCATGAGAGCAGGGATGCAGTGCATTAGGTGGAAAACCAACATCAGCCAGATCATAGGTATCCCAGAAACGAGGGGAGGAATGAGTACAGAGAGCATCATCAGATTTACTGTGTGTTCACCATAGAAGAGACAGACAGAAAGAGCTTGCAGCACCGACATATGGAAGTCAATGCGGTAATGCCAGCAGTGACGAGGTATAGGCCTTGGTCGGACCAGGAAATTACCTGGAGCGTCAAAGATCATCCCAAGCTTATACCAAGTCCTGGTTCATATGCGCTAGTGTTGGACCCAACATTTATTGGGCCTAACATCAATGTGAGGTTCTCAAAGGTGCTAATTGACACTAGTAGTAGCATCAATATCATGTATGTGGACACGATGCGCAAGTTGGGTATCTCGGAGAACATTCTCCAAGCTATAAGGACAACTTTCCATGGCATTGTGCCAGGCATTTCTTGTGAGCCCATAGGCAAGGTCCGGGTTGATGTATTGTTCGGCACAAGAGATAACTGCTGGATTGAGAATTTGGAGTTCGAGGTTGTAAATTTGGAGAGCGCATATCACGCGTTACTCGGCAGGCCAGCTCTGAACAAGTTCATGGCAAGTACTCATATCAGTTACTTGAAGATGAAGCTTCCCGGGCCAAATGGGGTGATTACCATAACTGGTGATTTCCGACGTTCCATTGAGTGCGCGTCTGCTGGGTCTAACATGGCTGAGTCACTCGTGATTGCGCAAGAAAAAAGAAAGATCCAGGAGGTGGCGGCATTGGCTCAATCCGTGCAGCAGTATATGCCGGCGCTAAGTAACCCGCATGGTAGTGTCTCATTCCAAGCGACAAAGGATACCAAGAAAGTGCCTGTTGATGATATGTTCCCAGAGCGCACCGTAAAAATTGGTGCCGGGTTAAATGACAAATAGGAAAGCGAGCTCGTCAACTTCCTCTGTGAGAATCGGGATATTTTTGCTTGGTCCACATAGGACTTGCAAGGTGTTCCGAGGGAGTTGGCCGAGCACTCTTTGAATGTAAGACCCGGAGCAAAGCCAGTGAAGCAACCTCTCCGCCGCTTCGCCGAAGACAGGAGAAAGGTCATAGGAGATGAGATAGCTCGGCTGCTAGCAGCGGGATTTATCATGGAAGTGCTTTACCCGGATTGGCTGTCTAATCCGGTGCTGGTGGAGAAGAAGAAAGACGACCCGAACGTGGCAGTGGTTTGGCGTATGTGTATCGATTACACGAACCTGAATAAGGCGTGTCCAAAAGATCCATTCCCACTGCCAAGGATAGACCAAGTCATAGATTCTACTGCTGGGTGTGAGTTGTTGTCGTTCATCGATGCATATTCTGGTTTCCACTAGATACCTCTGAACCCAAGTGATCAAATAAAGACTGTGTTTATCACCCCGTATGGGGCTTATTGCTATCGCACCATGCCTTTTGGTTTACGTAATGCAGGGGCAACGTACCAAAGATGTATGCAGAAATGTTTGCATGACCAAATTGGTCAAAATGTGCAGGTGTATGTGGATGATGTTGTTATCAAGACCAAGGAAAGCAAAACGCTCCTTGACGATATCAGGCAGACATTCGCGAACCTAAGGAGGTTCCGAATGAAGCTTAATCCAGAGAAATGTACCTTCGGTGTCTCGGCTGGAAAATTACTTGGATTTCTTGTCTCTAGCCGAGGTATCGAAGTTAATCCAACTAAAATCCGGGCCATAGAGCGAATGGAACTGTGAAAGTGTCTTAACGATGTCCAGAAGTTCACTGGTTTCCTGGCATCCTTAAGTCGGTTTGTATGTCGGTTGGGAGAAAAGGCACTGCCTCTCTATCAACTCATGAAAAAGTCGGACAAGTTCATTTGGACGCTGCAAGCTAATGAAGCCTTTATCCAATTAAAGAAGATGTTAGCCACTGCACCAGTGTTAGCCTCTCCACTATCAAAGGAGCCAATGTTGCTCTATATAGCCGCAACCAACCGAGTTGTAAGTGCAGTGATTGTGGTAGAGCACGACGAAGACGGTAAGTCAGTGCAAAGGCCAGTGTATTACCTAAGTGAGGTATTATCCGCATCAAAGCAAAATTATCCGCACTATCAGAAAGTGGCATATGGTGTGTACATGTCAGCTAAGAAGCTAAAACACTATTTTGAGGAGCACCCCATCAAAGTAATATGTGAGGCTCCCATATCCGAGATAATGAGTAATAAGGATGCAATTGGCAGGATGGCAAAATGGGCAATTGAGCTAGCTCCTTATGCGCCACAATATGATAGAAGAGAAGCGATCAAGTCTCAGGCTGTAGCTGACTTTTTCGTGGATTGGGCCGAAGTACAATATGAACCACCATTACCAGATCCGAATTATTGGAGAATGCACTTTGACAGATCAAAAACAAAAACCAGGTTAGGCGCCGGCGTTATGCTTACCTTGCCCAAGAAGGACCAGCTGAAATATGTGCTGCAGATCCACTTCGCAGCGTCAAACAATGTCGCCGAATATGAGGCACTGGTACATGGGCTCAAAGTGGCAAAAGAAATTGGAATACGTCGGATCCAATGCTTTGGCGAGTTGGATTTGGTAGTTCACCAAGTTTCAGGGCTATGGGACGCTCTTGATCCAAACATGGCACTGTACAGATTTCATGTGCAGAAGATATCTGGTTACTTTGAGGGATGCGAATTTCACCATGTACCCCAGGTGGAAAATGAAGCTACCGACGTATTGTCGAAGCTCGGATCAACCCGACAAGCAATTCCACCGGGTGTAGCATTAGAACACCTCAGAAAACCATCTATCAGGCCGTCCCCAGAAATTGACTCAATCTACGTCCCGGAAGATCCGGAGTCCGGAGCTGTACCCATCGACATTGACATGGGAAGTGGTTCGTGAAACCCGAGGACTGCTTCGCAAGACCCGGGGACTGCTTCGCAAGACCCGGGGACTCCTTCGCAAGACCCGGGGACTACTCAGTGTGATCCGGCTGAGGTTATGCAGGTGGATCAAATGGAAATCGATGAGGATGTGTTCCCATTGCGAGTTGTACCAGCTTGGACACTGCCCATATTTCAATTCCTGAAAGATGGAACTTTACCCACTGAGGAGGTGCTTTCCAGGCAAACTCAGAGGAGAGCAAAGGCATACACGATCATCAATTCCGAGCTATTCAAAAGGAGTGTGACTAATGTCCTCCAGCGATGTGTTGATCCGGAGGAAGGACTGGACATCCTCCGAGATATACATCAAGGGGAATGTGGACATCATGCCTCGTCCAGAGCCTTGGTGGCAAAAGCTTTCCATCATGGGTTTTACTGGCCAAGTGCCTTGGAACAAGCAGAAGATCTGGTAAGAAAATGCAATGGTTGTCAAAGATATGCGACAAAGACACATATGCCAATGTCGGAGCTCAAGACCATACCAATTACCTGGCCATTTGCTGTATGGTGTTTGGATATGGTTGGCCCCTTTAAACCAGCAAGAGGGAACATGCCCCACATCTTGGTCATGGTTGACAAATTTACAAAATGGATTGAGGTGAAGCCAATAAGAAAATGTGATGGAGCTACCGCTGTAACATTCCTCAAGGATATCATCTTGAGATACGGTTATCCTCACAGTATCATAACAGATAATGGCACAAATTTCGCTGGAGGTGCATTTGCACGTTTCTGCCGAGATAAGAGGATCCGGCTAGACATAGCCTCGATAGCTCACCCCACATCGAACAGACAAGTAGAAAGATCCAACGGATTTGTATTATCCGGGATAAAACCCTGGCTCATTGAGCCGCTGCAAAGATCAACGGGGTGCTGGATAGAAGAACTACCAGCGGTACTATGGACTTTAAGAACAACTCTGAATCGATCAACAGGCTATACGCCATTTTTTCTGGTATATGGGGTAGAAGCTGTATTACCAGCCGGCATAGAGCATGACTCGCCTAGGGTCACCCAATACACAGAAGCTGAAGTGCAAGAAGCCCGACAAAATGATGTTGATCTGCTGGAAGAAGCGAGAGAATTGGCATTGTCCAGATCCGCCATATATCAGCAAAGCCTCCGACGCTATCATAGCCGGAAAGTAAACCCTCGAGTTTTCCGGGAAGGTGATCTGGTACTCCGGTTGGTACAACGTACTGCTGGCATGCATAAGTTATCCCCCCCCCATGGGAAGGGCCATTCATTGTGAGCAAAGTATTGCACAATAACTCATACTATCTCATAGATGCAAAACCGCAGGAGAAGAACAAGGCGGACATGTCTGGTGAGGAAACTAAGCGTCCATGGAATGTAGCTCTACTTCGTCCTTTCTACACTTAGCAAAGAAGTGTATGTATCCGAGTCTCTCATATGTCGGTAGGTATGTCGGCAATGAGATTATCAATGAAATGTTAGCACCTCGAGCAGTAACTCAGGGACTTCCTTAATAATATTTGTTGTCTTCTGTAGTTATTATTTATATGTCGGCTGGCGTAAGTTGCTTCTACCTAAGTCGGATTAGTAGTGTGTGAGCACCAAAAACCCAACTCTTCGACTTGCTGCTGTCCAACAAGATTTGGCTTCATGGGAAGCAAGAGAACAAGTTTGGAATTGCGTAACACATGAAAAACGACTAAGGAAAGGAACTTAATCGAGCCAACATTTGTTATTCGGACTAACCTTAGGCTTACTTTAAATTTTCTTTGCTGAATTATTTTGAGTTAATCCTAAAGTTTCCAAGTATTGTTAAGTCAATTTTTGAAGCTCGGACTCGTAAGTCATAAAACCGAACCAAGGTAGACACGAGCCGAGCCAAGAAATTGGAGGAACAAGAAAATGAAACTCGGGGACTACGCCCAAGTTAATCCGCCACAAAAACTTAGTAGCAAAATATCACTTGTGTGCTTAATACAATTGCACCCGGCATACCGCGGATCTGATGAAATTCAAAGTGTTTTTCGCTCAAGGAGCAGCAGCAGGAGGTAATTTGGCACCAGCGGGTGCAGCTCCAGCTTCGGCTTCAGCATCATCTTCATCTTCCTCGACGTTCGAAGCCTCGTCCTCTTCGTCCTCACCCGAATCATCTTCAGCATTTTCATCGTCGGCAGCTCCAAGGAAGCTTGGTCCCTCGTTCCATTGATGAATGGGGCCGTATTGGATGAGGCTGTGAGCGCAAGCCTTGCACCGAGCTATCCAATCCGGGTCAGTGGACCACCTTGATCCGGTGCGTATGCGCTCAAGGAGATTGAGGTTGATCTTCTCATACCACGTAAGCACGTAGTGGAGAACGAGCTCAGCTCCGGCCCGTCCGGCAGATTCCCTCCAAAGATCGAGCTGGGTCTCGCAGTCCATTAACTTGTCGACGAGAGTTGCGGTCCCCTCCGGAGTATCTTCGTCTGGCCAGAAGGCATTGAAGATCCGGATTGCCACATCAAGAATGTCCTTGCCATAATTCTTCACAATTTCAACACGAGAAGACAAGCTGACCAGCAGGTCCTCCATGTCATAAGGAATTTCTCCAGCATCAGGAGCAATGGAGGTACCCCTCTGCTGGCGGAACTTGGCAACATCAGTGGTTGCAATGGCATTGCCCTCCGGATATTTGCCTGAAAACAAGAAAAGTGAAGCAAATAAGTAAAAGACAAGTGAAGCAACCCGGAGAAATTAATGCCGGATGAAGGAAAAGAACTTACGAGAAATGTGGCTGTGGATCCGGGTCAACTCCTTGGTACAGTCATCACGCCTTTTCCGGAGTTGCGCAAGTTCAGTATTCGCCGACTCAAGCTTGACGCCGGCCTCCTTAAGAAGTTCTTGGTCCTTAGTGATCTGGAGGTTGAGGCGCTCTCGTTCTTCAGTAAAGTCTTGGCCTGCTTTCTCCAGTTCGGATTTGTGCTGTGCCTTGAGCTTCTTCATGTCTGCCTTAAGCTTGGCAATTTCTTCGTCTTTGGTCCGGAGGAGGGCAAGCTCGTCGTCCTTCTTCTTAAGTTCAGCTTGGTGCTGCCCTTCTTGTTCGAGAAAATGCAGCATCATGTCAGGCACGGGCACACTATCTTCAAGAGAGGCTGAAATAGTTTGTTGACCCGGCAAAGCCGAGGTATGAATATTTGCCGAGCCAAGGAGAAAAGGAGATAGAGAGCATAGCAAGGTCGAGCAAGAATAACTTACCCTTTATTTGGTCCAAGTTTTTCCTCATGAGGATATTCTCAGCCTCCACCCCAGCTGCGAAATCCGAATGATGGATTAGTTCAGCGGAAAAAGACGAAGAGAAATGGAAAAATGCCAAGGAGAAAACTTACCCCTTTTCTCGTGTTCGGCGAGAAGCGCACTATCTTTCGCGCGCGGCATCTTGTGAGTATCCAGGATATGCTGAAACTCAGCGCTCCGGCGATTGGTGGTCACCTGAAAAAAGTACAAAAAGATAGCTTCGTCATGTGCATTTTCGAAGTGTACAAAACCCGGGCCAAGTGGAACTTAACCCGGCTCTAGGTGTGTGCATATTCGAAGTGTACAAAATCCGGGCCAAGTGGAACTTAACCAGGCTCTAGGTGTGTGCATATTCGAAGTGTACAAAATCCAGGCCAAGTGGAACTGAACCCGGCTCTAGGTGTGTGCATATTCGAAGTGTACAAAATCCGGGCCAAGTGGAACTTAACCCAGCTCTAGGTGTATGCATATTCGAAGTGTACAAAATCCGGGCCAAGTGGAACTTAACCCGGCTCTAAGTGTGTGCATATTCGAAGTGTACAAAATCCGGGCCAAGTGGAACTTAACCCGGCTCTAGGTGTGTGCATATTCGAAGTGTACAAAATCCGGGCCAAGTGGAACTTAACCCGGCTCTAGGTGTGTGCATATTCGAAGTATACAAGATCCAGGCCAAGTAGAACTTAACCCGGCTCTAGGTGTGTGCATATTCGAAGTTATTAAGGAGCTACGTTAATTCTCTAAGGAGCATCCGGCCGAGTAACAAGTTACTCCCCCGGAGGCTCGGGGACTAATGGTTATATCACTAATATCTACTACATGCTAAGGAAGGGGCGAAGCAACATACCTCCATCATCCGACCTGCAAGGTTGATTGCCTTAGCAGCACTATTCATCTGGGCAGCAAACTCAGCGGGCCCGAATTTCTCCGGGAGATCATCATTATGGACGAACTCCGCCTTGTTCCAGTTGTTTACAAACTCGATCAAGGTTGGAGGATAGCGTTCGCTGCTGAGCATGTGGGGTGCAACTAGATCCTTAGCGTGGGCTTCCCTCCTCTCAACCTGGGCAACGGCAGGGCTGGTGTGCAAAACGAGTTGCGCATCAGCTGGCTCGACAGGGGCGTATTTCGGCGCTGGAGTCTTTTTCGGGAGCATGGACGCAAGTGTACGTTGTCCAGCCTCGATTGACGCTGCCCTGGTGGCGTCAGGAGCCTTTTTGCCCTTGGGGTGCTGCTATGAGGTGGAAGTTGCTGCGGCGGATTTGCCCTTGGAAGCAGCCTTACTGCTTGCCTTGGTGCTGCTGGTGCCTTCTCGCCGAGTCTTGGAAGACTCGGACGAGGCGGAGGGGCTTGGCGCTAGTGCTGGTGCCTTTGCTGTTGCTGCTGGTGCTGGAGCTGATGCTGGTACTAATTTCTGTTTCGGCGGGGGTGCTGAAGGTACCTCGGTGGTGGCTAGCTGCGGCTGTGCCGAAGAAGGAGAAACTGCAGCCTCGGCAGAACCACTTCCCCCCATTCCGAGGTTGGCCTCCTCTTGACGAGGTAGGCTACAACCCAGAGCGGCCGCTGAGCCCTCCTAAATGGGGCTCAACGGGCGTGAATTGTCGCCACGAGGGGGAGAAGGGCTATGTCGGAGCGGTGAGGCAATGCCGGATCCACTTTGAGGGACCTCTACCGCAGCCCTGCTGAATCAAATCATGAATGATGAGAAACCATAACAAAGGAAGAACAAATGAATAGCAAAGGGTGAAGTGGCTTACTCATCCGAGGTCAAAGGCTCCTTGGGCTTTCGAGCCCTCTGGGTTATGGCCTTGGTTGTAGGCTTGGTGGCAGCTTTGTCCGCGGACTTCTTTCGCCTTTTAGCTGGCTGAGAAGGTCCGGAGGAAGAAGCAGATGCGGCCCCCCTCTTCTTCTTCGGTGCGACCGGGACAGGCTCACTCGTGGCAAGGGGAGGATCTTCATGGATCTACCCACCGGGGTTAGCTGATGCCGGAAAAGCATAAGAAAGGGGGACAGCATCAAATGCCTCCATCACCTCAACGTCCGAGTCATCTTCATCGTCGGGCCAATCTCTAATGGAAGAGAGTTTACCGGTGTGTTGCTTGGTCGCGTCAGCCATCGGCAGGAACATCTCCTGATCCGGTTCCTCCTCGTCCGAGGTATCTCGGTCGGGCGCCCATTTGAGAGAAGGCTCGGTGCCATCCTCGATGGTTTGTTGAAGAAACATCTAAGGGAAAGAAAAGGCAATAGGATTAAACCTACAACAAAAACCAACCTATGATTTAATTCGGAAAAGGTTTGGAGCACGAGACTTACCGCAGGGGGAAGCTTATCTCGGCAGAAGTGTTCGATCCCCCACGTCCACTCAGCAGAGAAGTCCTTGTGGGTGGTGAAGAGGGCCTTGACCCAGCGAAAGATCTCGGTGTTGCTCAACTCGAATGAGGAGGTCTGGTTGGGGTCACGGCCCCAGCTCATGTGACAGAGTTTATGCGTGTGTTTCTGGAGGGGGAGATCCGGTTGCGGACAAATGTGATCATTGCGTCCTCATTGCGCAATCCCAGATCCTTCAGCTCCTGGAACCTTTTGTTGACTTGGTTCGCCAGGACAGTGGGCTTCTTGGGTACCTTGTCCCACAGATCCGGATTAGGAGGACCCGGAGCGTAGGGGCGCAGCCGGATCAGATCCTCAGATGTGCTGTTCCAGACATAAAAGAAGGTCCAGGCCAATCCCTTGCAAGAGTCAAGCCCCGTGACTCGGGGGAAGATTGACTGTTTCCTAGGAGAAATGGAGGCTGCGCCGAATTGCGTGAGCTGCTTGTCCTCCGAATTAAGCTCTATGTTCGGAATCATGTTCCGGCGGAGGCCAAAGAACTGGATCCAGAGCTCCTTCGTGGGCCACCGTCCGGCATAACCCTCGATGGTGGAAGCGAAAGCAGAGAGAGAGGTGATGGCGTTAGCCAGAAGATGATGCGGCTGAAGCTCATACGTGTTGAGCCAGTCGTGGAAAAAATCGCTAACGGGAAGACCAAACCCACGTTGGAAGTGGGAGAGGAACACCACATACTCACCCGGATTGGGTGAGGGGGCAAGCTCGGCGGCAGCGAGGCGTGCGGTGACGCCCTCCGGGATGCGCCTGGTGCGATACAGCCAGTCCAGATCATCCTGGCAAACCCAGAATCCAGCCCACGCGCCGCGGTCGGCGTTCGCCACGTCCTCCTCCATTTCCTGCTCCGCGACGGCGAGCTCCTCCTCTGTCATCTCAAGGTCACTATCCTCACTGGCGCTAGCAGCGGTGGGAGGCAGTGGCCTGGACTGGCGAGGAGATGCATGGAGGTGGCGGCGATGTTGGTGCGCGTGGAAGTAGTGCGGCGGCGGCGCAGCTACTCAAGTGCGGTGGCGGCGGAGCTGTCGCTGGAGAGGAAGAGGAAGAAGCAGAGGCAGAGGGGCGTGGAAGTGGGGAAAACACCCAAAGGGCGCGCCCCTCCCCTATTTAACCACGCCCTTAAGGGGTAGTGGGATCGCGCTATGCGGACGGGCCACACGGTGTGGCCATGTATGACCCGGATCGACCAATCAGCAACGAGCCATAGGAATGTCCACAGGGCGTAGAGGATCCCATGACGCTACGTTATGATACAGTTAACAAGGAGGCAGGCACGATGTGACGTGTGCTATAGTAAATTCTGACAATAACTGCGGCGGTTACTGTCGCAGGCCCTTAAAATGAGGCAAAGTAATGATTAGCCTCCACGTGGGAAAGCGTACGAGAGAAGGAAGAATAACTCGGATAAGTATAGGGTGACCCGGCCAGCGAGTAAAAACTCGGAATGTGCCAAGGGAAAGCAAACCCATGAAATCCGAACTATGAGATAACTCAGAAAAGGAGCAAGAGGCTCGGTAAAATTGAACCTGCTGTGGCCTTAGCGCCTAAGGCAGCTAAGACCGCACCAGCTTCGGGGACTAATGTTGGGGGTACGCCGGGGTATAAAGGCCGAGTTAGCCAAGGTACGGCAAGGTCAAAGCAAGTGCTGGCCGAGTCACCTCAAGGCAGGCCGAATCACGGAGTAACCCGGACCAGGGGATATCCGCCTAACTGGGTCTCAATCGGCTTATGCCGTATGTCGGTAAGAGGTATCTAACTTATATGCAGGTGCAGGTGTGGCCGGATCAACTAGGTACGATCCGGGTTATATCAAGCTTGTAAGAGAAGGAAGGTATCCCGCTGGTCAAAGGGTCACCACTGTGTGCAGAGCGTGAGCGAAGCAGACAGAGGCCAGGACCACCGAGGCGTGGCCGACAAAGGTGACGATACCTATGTCGGATGACGCAGGCGCCGCAGAGGCTCACGTAACCTCTGCATGGATGACGCTGGGCAAAAGTGACCCGGTCGGCTTACTATTTTGGGAGGAAGCATATTCCAAGGAATATGCCTCCACGTATGCCCTAATTGGAGACCTGGCTACCCCTATATAAGGAGGGCTAGGGCCTCTATAGAAAGGGTTGATCTCGAGTGAGTTGTGGTTTACTAGTGAGTTCCTGAGGGCCAGCAAGTGGTGAGAGTAAGAGAGACCTTCTTCCTCCTCTCCCCAATACAGCTCAAGGAGCACTTGTAATCTACGGAAGTGAATCAAATAGAAAGCAACTGTGTGTGGAATCACCACACTATCCCTCCCTGGATCCCACTAGCCTATCCATGGCATCTGCCGTGACACCACCACGATAGAAATGATGACCCTTTTACAATCCCTTAACCCTACCCCCATGTTAGAAACCCCTCATGATGCATCTCTTTCCGCCAAAGCCCCCTCCGCTCCCGTGCAAGTGGTCGCCCCCGGGGTGATTCCCATGGCAGTCCCAAAACACTTGGGCTTAGGCTTTCTGGCTCAAACCACCAAGCTCCCAAGCGAGAGCACCGAGGGGCTAGGTGACTCCTCCTCCAAAGAGGGAGAAGGGGAAAAGGATTACTCGGCGGTACCACCACCGTTCAAGTACACGCCGGACCCTCCCATTCCCATGTCGCACATCATACCTCAAGGAGTACCTCCCATGCTAGATACTTCTAACTTCGCCAATTGGCAATATCTAATGCAATCTCATATCTCTAGATCTTCTATTGAATTGATGAGGATTATGGAGGAAGGTTTCTCTCCATATGATGCTAAGAAGTTGACTCGGGCCGAGGTCGTGGACAAGCAACTCAATGCCACCGCTTTGGGTATGATCCAAAAGGCGTTGACCCCCAAGGAATTTGCTCACATTCGCCAATTCTCCACCGCCAAAGAAGCTTGGGATCATCTCACCGAGTTGTATATTGGGAATGCGAGCATTCAAAGCTCCAAGTTTGATGAAGTCAACAATGAGTCTGATGGCTTTGCAATGCAAGAGGATGAGACACCCGAAGACATGTATCGTCGGCTCAAGGTTCTTTGTTGTACCATGAGGGACCTCGGAGCTACCTATGTTGATGACAAGTTCATGAAGAGGAAGTTTGTTCAAGCTCTTCTTCCCTTTGAGGAGCAAAAACTCAACTCTATCAAGGGGAGAAGTAACTACCACACCATGTCCTCTCAAGATGTGCCGAGTGAAGTTATTGCCATGACCATTGCCAAGAATAATGCGGAGTCAGCTCGTGCTCGTGCTTATGGGTCTCAAAAGTTGAACCTTGCCTTGAAAGCTCAAGTGGTGGAAGTTGATGAAGACGACAACTCAAGTGAGTGATCTCAAGAGAACATCAAATATTCTTTCAATGAGCACTTGGCTCTAGCATCAAGGGCATTTTGGAACAAACCGAGCATGAAGTCAAGGTCAAGGGACAACCCAAGATTCAACTCAACCATGAAGGTTCCAAAGGCTAGATCTTGCTACAATTGCAACGACAAGAGTCACTTTGTAGCTCAATGCCCCTTCGAGAATAGAGAAGACAATGGAGGCCGCCTCATTCTCAAGAGCAAGCCAAGGCCTCCTCATCCCTTGAACAAGAACCTTCCTAACAAGGAAAGGGCGATGGTGGTCTATGAAGAGTACTTCTCGGGCGATGATGATGATGTTGAGAGTGAAGGTCGAGGTGGAGAGATCATGGGGGTTGCCGCTATTACTACTTCATCTACTCCACGAGTGTCTCTCTTCAACTCTCCAAATGAGAACATCACCAACCGCCACCAAAAGTGTCTCATGGCTAAGGCCACCGAGGTAATCCCTCTTCCAAGTCCTCCCCAAATGAACGTCCCTTGCATGATCTAGAAGGTTTAGAGGTTAAGAAACAGATGGTAAGCATGTGTGAATCCATGAAGCATCTAGATGATGATAATAGAATGTGCTTTGAAACACTTGTAAACCAACTTGACCTTGCTAGGGAAATGCTAGATGAGAAAGAAGAAGTTATTGACATGTTAGGTAAAAATGAGAGAGAGGCCGCCGATGAGATTGCCTCTCTATCTCAATCCCTTGAAGATGAACATAACATGAGAATAACTCTTGAGAAAAGTGTGGCTAAACTTGTTGATGACCATAATGCCTTCATATCGCAACTTGTTAAAGAACGAGATCATGCTATTGCTTCATTGAATGTCCTTAAAAATGAAAAGGTTGAGTTTGGTGTTGGTCATGAATGCCTCAAGGATTTTGAGAAACTCAAGGAGGAACATCATGCCTTGGAGAGTAAATTCTCAAGTCTATTTTAGGCTCATGAGCGACTTCAAACACAATTAAATAATGAACATTCAAAGTCTTCCGCTACGCCTATTGTGCATTTATCTTGTTCTTCTAACCCTTGTTGCAAGCATGAGAATCTTGTTGAGGAGAACAAGACGTTGAAAGATCAACTTGCAAAAGGGAAAGCTACCATCAAGAGGAAGAACAAGAGAAGGAAAAAGAAAAGGAAGAAGAGCAAGAGCCTTGCTCTAGTATCCTCTCGTGATTCTACCATTGTACAAAGTGATAACTTTGCCGGGAAGAACAATCCTTCCTACATTCTTTGCAAATATTTTGATGGTCATGTTTATGCTAAGTACATTGGCACATCTTACACTCATGATTATCATTGGAACATTTGGGTACCTAAGACCCTTGTGACTAACAAAAGGGGACCCATTGTAAAATGGGTACCTAAAACCAAAGCTTGATTTTCTTGTAGGACTTTGCTTCCGGAGGTGCAAAATGGGTGCTTGATAGTGGAGCTACATGCCATATGACCGGAAGCAAGTCTATCATGTCGGAGATTAGGCCAAATTTTGCCGATACTATGGTCTCCTATGGTGATAAAACAAGCTCTCAGGTATTGGGTTTTGGTAAGGTGGTAGTAACCCCGGATGTATCCTTGGTGAATGTCATGTTTGTCAAAACCCTTGGTTACAATCTCCTTTCCATTCGTGCTCTTGCTTTCATGGGTCTTTCATCTTTCTTTAATGAGCACTCTGTGGTCCTCATGTGGAGCAAGTATCTCATGGTGGCTTTCGTTGGATACATAGAGCATGACTTATATGTAGTGGATTTCTCCGGAAAGCCATCTACACATGCTATATGTCTCTATGCGAAAGCCGACGTGGGCTATTTGTGGCATCGCCGCCTAGCCCATGTAAACATGAAGGATTTGCAAAGTCTCTACATGGGGGGCCATGTCCTTGGACTAAAAGACATTTCCTTTGCCAAATATAGTGTGTGCAGGGCTTGTATAGAAGGGAAGATGCATGAACCCTCACAAGATCCTTAATCAAATCACCACCGAATGGTGCTTGGAGCTTCTCCACATGGATCTCTTTGGGCATCCCTCTCATGATAGTCTTGGTGGAAAGAAGTATTGTCTGGTAATTGTTGACGACTTTTCAAGATACACTTGGGTCTAATTCTTCAAGTTCAAGAGTGAGACTCAACAAACCGTCATCGACTTTTCCAATCAAGTGCAACAGAAACTCAATACCACCATCCTCACCATTAGAAGCGACAATGGCACCGAGTTCAAGAACTACACTTTGGATGAGTTTCTTAGTGATGAGGGGATCAAACATCAATACTCTACTCCCTATACCCCTCAACAAAATGGTGTTGCCAAAAGGAAGAATCATACTTTGATGGATGCATCCAAGACCATGTTGGCGGAATTCAAGTCACCATATAACTTTTGGGCCGAAGCCATCTCAACCGCTTGCCATGCAACCAATCGCCTCTACCTACGCAAGAAGAAGAAGAAGACTCCATATGAACTTTTCACCGGTCGCAAGCCAAATGTCAAGTACTTCCGGGTGTTTGGGTGTAGATGCTTCCTTCTCAAGAAAGGTGTTGGCTTATCAAAGTTTGAATCTAGGGATCAAGAAGGGATCTTTGTTGGGTACTCAAATCAATCCCATGCCTATCGAGTCTACAACAAAGCAACGGGAAGGGTTGACGAATCTAGCAATGTCGAGTTTGATGAAGATCACGAGTCTCTTGTGCGGCAAGATGGTGTTCGTGATCAAAGTGATGAAATTCCTCCCCAAGCCATAAGAAGAATGGGTGTGGGTTTCTTCCACCCCATTGAGGATCCCCTTATGGCCGAAGGAGAAGGACCAAGCTCCACTCTAGCGGAGCCTTCACTCTCACAAGACCATCTTGCACCTCAAGGTCAACTTATTGCTTCTCAAGGTTCTCCAAGCTCTTCTCAAGATCTTCATGTTCATGACTCTCCAAGATCAAGTCTACCTCAAGTCGATCAAGCTCCACCCCACCAAGGTAGTGAAGCTCCTCATGTCAATGACACTCAAGGTCAAGTTGAAGAAGGTCAAGTTGACAATGACCAAGGCCTAGCAAATGTCTCTCCACCAAATGATGTTGTATCTCCCTCGGTTGATGTTGATGAATATACTGATCAAGTTCATACATATAGTTAAGGCGGGGACTCAAACCGTGGTGATGACCAAGTGGTTGCTCAAGAATCTCGTCTTGAGACCCAATCTCGCCGTCAAGCATACCGTCTCGCCAAGCTCATCAAAGATGGCCATATCCTTGATAATGTTTATGGAGATTTCAATAGGGGCTCCACTACTAGGAGACAACTAACCTCATTTAGTTCTCATCATGCGTTTATTTCTCATGTTGAGCCCCAAAAGGTCTTCGAAGCTCTTGAAGATGATGATTGGCTTGACGCTATGAATGAAGAACTCCACAACTTAAAGAGAAACAAGGTGTGGACACTTGTGAAGAGACCCAAAGATTGTCAAAATGTGATTGGGACCAAGTGGATCTTCAAGAACAAGAGGGATGCAAATGGTATAGTCGTCCGCAACAAAGCAAGGCTAGTTTCCCAAGGATACTCTCAAGTTGAGGGCATAGACTATGGTGAAACTTATGCTC
The DNA here is from genome assembly GCA_023614405.1 of Avena insularis. Taxonomy (NCBI): domain Eukaryota; kingdom Viridiplantae; phylum Streptophyta; class Magnoliopsida; order Poales; family Poaceae; genus Avena; species Avena insularis. Next base: position 300,349,439 of record CM042684.1, read on the forward strand.
CCGTTGCTCGTCTAGAATCCATTCGCATGCTTCTTGCTTATGCTACCCATCATAACTTCAAGTTGCAACAAATGGATGTCAAGAGTGCTTTTCTTAATGGTCCTTTAAAAGAATTGGTGTATGTCAAGCAACCTCCGAGCTTTGAGTACCCCCTCTTCCCGGACCATGTCTACAAACTCGATAAGGCACTATATAGTCTCAAGCAAGCCCCACGTGCATGGTATGAGTGACTTAGAGAGCTTTTGTTAGACAGTGGTTTCGAAGTAGGCCTCATTGATCCCACTCTTTTTAGTAAGAAAGTTGGAGAAAACTTGTTCATTTGCCAAATCTATGTTGATGACATTATCTTTGGGTCTACTAACAAAGCTTTTAATGAGGATTTTGCTAAGCTCATGACCGACCGCTTTGAGATGTCTATGATGGGGGAGTTGGAATTCTTTCTTGGCTTTGAAGTCAAACAATTGAGGAAAGGGACTTTCATCAACCAAGCTAAATATGTCCAAGATATGCTCAAGAAGTTCAACCTTGATCAAGTAAATGGAGTCAAAACTCCCATGCCCACAAAGGTTAATCTTGATCTTAATCCCAAGGGTAAGGATGTGGATCAAAAGCTTTATCGCTCGATGATTGGTTCTTTACTCTATCTTTGTGCATCTCGACCAGATATTATGTTGAGTGTGGGTATGTGTGCAAGATTCCAAGCCCTGCCAAAGGAAAGCCACATGGTGGCGGTCAAGAGAATCTTTTGATATTTGGTTCATACCCCTAACTTTGGGCTATGGTACCCAAAGGGGGCTAGCTTTGACCTAATTGGATACACGGATTCGGATTGGGCAGGAGACAAAGTGGAAAGAAAGTCTACCTCCGGTGCTTATCAATTTCTTGGGAGGTCTTTGGTGTGTTTGTCCTTGAAGAAGCAAAAGTGCGTGTCTTTGTCCACCGCCGAAGCTGAGTACATCTCCGCCGCAAGTTGTTGTGCTCAATTGCTATGGATGAAGAAAACTTTGAAGGATCTTGGACTCTCTTTCGTCAAGGTGCTACTTATTTGTGACAATGAGAGTGCTATTTCTATTTCTCACAACCCGGTTCAACACAACAAGACCAAGCACATTGAGATTTCATTCGGGATCATGTTGCTAGAGGAGACATTTCTTTGGAGTATGTTCCTACCAACGCCAATCTTGTGGATCTTTTCACGAAGCCACTTGATGAAGCAAGGTTCCGAGAGTTGAGGCATGAACTAAATATCATTGATTCAAGCAACATGGCTTGAGTATCTTGCGCACCTACCCGGGTCTCAAAGAACATCTTGTTTGGATGTACGCATGGTTTTAGGGGGAGTGTGGTTCCTCATATGAACCAACACTCCTCCTGTTATGCACAAATTAATGTACTCATTCTTTATGGTCTCTCAAGGAGACAAAATGAGCTTAAATGATGAGCTTTGGTAATGAACCCAAGATACATCTTCGCGGTTTCAAGCCAAATATACTCATATATGGTGGCCTAGGCCACCGACATTGTTTTGTTTGGCTCGTAGTCTTTTTGAGTGTTGTTTTTCTTTGTTGGATCTATTTTTGTCGTTTCTTCACAGTTTGTGCCTCTTATCCCAAGCCTTTTCTCATTCCCTAGACCCTCTTTTCCATGCACAAGGTCGTTTTCTCTTTCCAATCAAAATCTAGAGCACGTTTCCTGGGAATCGTCGGTAGATCCGGCCAGAGCCGGTACTACCGGTCAGGGCCAAATCTCTCAGAAATTTCGCTCTGATCGGAAGTACCACTCCTTCCTGAAAATCCGACATCGTCGGTAGTTCTGGCCCTAGCCGGTACTACCGGTCGATCGAGGCCCCTTTAAGTGACGGGCCAGGGGGCACGGGGTCTTCTTCCCCATTTGCTCCCCCTGACCCCATCTTAACAACTCTCTTCCCAAGAAGCGCTCCACGGTGTCGCTGCCGGCCACACCGATTCTGGCCGTCCCTCCTCAGATCGGCTCCGTGGGATTCTTCCCCTCCTCGATCCCCCGCCATGGACCCTGGTATTTGCTCCTCTCATACTCCATTCATGGAGATCTGGACACTTCTTGTGCTTGAGTAGGACATGCCATGTTTAGGGCCCTTCTTTGGCTAGAAATGCTATGGGAGATCTTGGTAGGGCTAGGATTCGACTTTAGACTAGTTTGCCTCAGTACATTGTCTAGTTGTCAATAATTGGTGCATCGAGTTTCATAGATCTATGATTTCCAGTCGAACTGCCCTGCTCGTGTCCTAACCAGTACTACCGGTGCGGCTCCATCGGTACTACCGGCATGGTCATCTCATCCGTACTACCGCTGGGGGCACGACCGGTACTTCTGGTGTGCCCCGCGCCACTGGTAGTTCCAGCCGCCAGGCGGAACTTCCGATGCACAAGTTGTTTGATGTCTGCCTGTGTACTATGTCAATCCAATCTAGCTGTTTTTCTTTTTTTCTTTCGACCTTGTGCACTTATCCTCGATTTCCTCCCTTCTATTTGCTTTCTTCTCAGGGCAAGGTGGTTCTCGTGGCAGATCCAAGTGGTCTCGTGCTCCCTCTCGTGGCCCGTCAGAGATTGATGAGGATGATCTGGAGGTCGTGTACCCTCCAAGTCAGACTGCTCGTCAGAAGGCTGCAGCTGAGCATCCTGCTGCTACTGCAGAAGGTAAAAGACCTGTTCTGGACAGTCAAAAGAAGACCACCTCTGGACCTGATTCGATCAAGAATAAGATCTCCTCTTGGCCTCAGCTTGCGTATGAGGAGTTTCGCAAGATTGATCCCTACATTGTTCCTCGTGACCGCCTGGCTCAGGATCCCTTCTTCCACACCATGCATCAAGCTGAGATCTATTCTGAGGTTTATGCTACACGAAAGAAGAATGTTGTTGCCCCTCAGAAGCACATCAACATTGCAAAGATGGAGAGCAACCCTGAGTACTTTGGTGAAGCACTCAATATGTGCAGGAGGTTTGGGCTCATCAAGCTTATGCAACACCGTGAGAACTTTGATGAAAGGGCCATTGCTCAATTCTACTCCACCCTCTACTTTGATACTGACCCTGTTGATCAAACCATGAAATGGATGACTCATAATAGGTATATGTCTGCTAAATGGTCTGAGTTTGCTACCCTTCTTGGCTACCCTATTCAAGAAGGCCGTCGTGCCAATGGGTGGTGGGTGCATAGGGGGAAGGCCTCCAAGCCGGAAGTTCTTGAGCCACTATACATTAAGGGCTGGGGCGTAAATGGAAATGTTGCCCATCTCCTTCCCACCTATGACATCATGCGCAAGGTCTATCAGAACACTATTGCTCCCAAGGCAGGTAACTTCGATCAGCTTCATGCTTTCCAGATTGATCTCATGTATCAGACTTACCGCCACAGAAACTCTCATGAGCCCCTTGATGTTATGGATTATATGTTTGAAGAAATCTGGTCCGCGATGATTGAGAAGAGGTCTTGTCCATATGCTCCTTACATCCAGACTCTCATCAATGCCAAATGGAGGGAGGCAACTAGCTCTATCTTCCCTTAGGATGATCTCACTATCCATGAGGAAAAGACTCTCTGTGTGATGAAACACAAGATACCTCGCTCTCAGGATGAAAAGGAAGCTGCTGCTGCTACGGATGCTAGTGATGGGGACTGTGTTGAGCCTTATCCTCCACCCCAACTTGTGAGACAGCCCTCTTGGGCCAAGAAGCTATTGGAGAAGGTTAAGAAGACTTTCTGATTCATTCAGGACCGCGAGTATCAATCCTATGTCGCTCAAAGGCACAGTGTTCAAAGGGATAAGGCCATCATGAGGAAGCTTTACATTGTTGTGTCTCTTGAGTCCAGATCTGTCACCGCGCCCAAGGATGAGTGGGTCAACACGCATTATAGGTGGACTGATAGTGATGACGAGCCCGAGATCTCTAGTCAGTTTCCGCCCGCTTGGAACAATGCCTCTTGGGACCCCGAGCAGCCACCTCCGTTCGTTGGTGGGTGGGGCGCGTAGTTTGTCTACTTTATCCCTTTTTGGCGTCTTGATGCCAAAGGGGGAGAAAGTGTTTCGTTAGGACCACGGGATTTGCATGGGTTGTGCCACGAGCTCGCTCTTTCTTTGATCTTTTTATGCTCGTGCACACTTTATTCTGTTATGTATGTTTGTGGACCTCTGTTATTGTCTGTGGACCTCTTGTATGGTTGCTACTATGTTGGTGAGACTATGTGTTAAGGTATGTTTGTGGTATTCTTATGAGGAATTGTGGTGGACTATTCCCAGTTATCCAATCTTTGTTTCACCACAATGGTTTTGGTGCAAGGTATGAGTTCCCCTCTTCTCTCATTTACTTCCTTACACCCTTGTTGGTCTATCTAGTTTGGGGGAGCTCTCTCCCATGTCTCCAGGGAGAGCCTCTCTTCTCTCTCTTTCCTTTTTGTTATTACTGTTTGTTTTCCTCTGTGCAAATCTTGTGGGGTTGTCATCAAGCACCAAAAAGGGGGAGATTGAAAGGATATTGTTTTCTCCTTATGTTTTTGGTGCTGATGACATCTCCTATTGTGGTTTAACTATCTGTCCAAGTTATAGGGCTTATCTACGAATGTGCTTGTGGGTGGACTTTTCTCGAGGAAGAGCTTGAAGACGGTGGCGCTTATTTTCATTTTCTCTTGTTTTATATTTTAGGCTACCGTACTATCAAAAGGGAGTCCATCTAGGAAGGTTGTGGGAAATCAACATTTCATGCACAGACCATATATGCACTTCCACAACCATCCTAGTTTTCTTGTGAAAGAGTGTTCCCTGCAGCTTTGGTGGGTTTTCTGCCCTGACCGGTAATACTGGCCAGGCGGCGGTAGTACCACCCAAGGGGTTTCCTAGGGCTGTTCGGGTGGAACTTCCGGCTGAAATTCCGGTCCTAATTCCGACGAGGCATTTTTTGGTTCAGTAAGACTTCTGTCTAACTTTGCATATTTGTCGGAACTAGAGCCGGAATTAGACTCGGTTGTACCGGCCTGACCAACGCCTGGCTCCCTGAGCGGTAGTACCGCCACACCTGACCGGTAGTATCGGCCACCCTCGGTCACTGGTAGTTCCGGTCGATTCGGACCCGATTCAAGCTTTGGGATGTGCGGTGAATAACATACGCCTCGCCTTTGCTTATTTGTCGGTAACAGGGCCAGAACTGGGACCGGTACTTCCGGCCAGCCCTACGGGCCTGCTGTCTGGTCTTTTTGACCGTTGCGTGGCCCTAGCTAGGCCGTTTGTGGCTCGCCCACCGGTACTACCGACCCGCCACCGGTAGTACCGATGGTCTCGGGGCTGGGCAGAATCTGCCCGTTTGAAGGTGGCCTATTTAAGGCCCCTTCTTCTTCCTCCCATCTTATCTCTTCGTTTTCTCTCTCCTCTATTTTTACAAGAGCTTGTCTTGCCTAGATCTCTCTCCCCACCTACTCAAATCTCTTGATTTTTTGAAGATTGGGAGAGGTGACCTAGATCTACACCTCCACCAAAGGAATCTTGATTTCCCCCACTCATCATTCATGGATTTTGTTACTTTTGGGTTCTTGGAACCCTAGACGGTGTAGGGCATCCTCGGAGCTGGGGCATGTGTTGTGAACCTCCGTGGTGTCGTTGAGGGCCTTCAATTGAGTTGTGAAGCCTCCCCTCAACCTCGTTGTAAAGGTTTCGGTTGGCGCCTTCAAGGTCACCGGTTAGTGGATTGTGAGGCCACCTTTGTGGTGGTGCTCACCGGAGAAGAAGGTGAGGCCTTTGTGGCGCTCGGGTGACCTTGTGTGGCCCCGACACCTCTCCAACATAGACATATCTTCCTTGGAAGTGAACTACGGGAATTACATCTCCGTGTCCCCTCGCCGGTTCTTTCGCTCCACTCCTTTACTTCTTGCAATTACTCTCTCGTTTATTTATTGTGTTGCTTGCCATTTAGGATATTCATGTAGCTACATTTCTAGTTAACTTTACTTTGTGCTAAGCTATAAAAGTGCAATAAAAGATTAAAATTGGTAGTCTCCTATTCACCCCCCTCTAGTCGGCCAAAGTTGGGCCTTTCACCAGGACTGTTTATCTCCCGCGCGTACACATTCCCTTAGATCTACCTGTCACCTCATCATATCGCCTCCTCTCATCTGAAACTGGACGGGTGAGAGCTTCGTCAACGACGGTCGCTAGGAGGTAGTGTCGGAGATCCTCGGTCGCCATGGCGCAGGTACGTAAAATTGAAGCCCTGTCAATGATCTATATTTAGGTTAACTTACTGTCCACGGACAGCACGGACACACGATAGATCTAAGATCACGTAGATCTAATCCTCACAATTTTGTTTCGTCGTAAAAAATTCGGATTTATAATTACCTAATGTGTTCAAAAATATAGATCTAAATGTATTCGTCGTAGATCTAGTCTGGGCTAATCATGATGGTTCATTTTAGCATTGGCACAATTTTAGCCGTCGGCCTCTCCATCTCCTTTTCTATGTAGGCAAATGGACGGTGTTATCGCATGCGGACTGTACCCTAGGGAGCGAAAATCAATTGGGTAATGGGATGCTCGGCTACTTTTGATTTTCAGTTCGTACTGTTTGTATCTCTTAGCGCGCATATAAGCGTTTAGCATTATTCATGCCGTAATATGACATGTGATTTTAATTATTCTTTTATATTCCGTCAGGTTCCATTACATGTTACCGCTGCTGAGATCCGTGGTATGATCAAAAGGAAGAAAAAGGCTGTTTTTGTCAGTGGTAAGCATTTTGTGCCAAATTTATTTTATACGCAATTGATATATTGGATGTCGCTAATGTGTGCAAAACTTACATTAAGCTCCTGGAATATAAATAGCGAGCATGATTTTGAAGCTTTCCTTGAGTTTGGCAATCGCGTGAAGACGACTGATGAAGAATTTGATGAACTTGAGCGACTAGTCGAGGCTCACATGCCAAAAGACCCCTTTTATGTATGCACCATCAAAACATCCAACATAGTGAAAAATAAAGCTAAAATGGTAAACTATTCCGTACCTACGAACTTTTCACATTTATTTGTTTGCGTAAATGTGAAATAATTTGTATAACCGGTTGTCAAATCTATATGCAGTACTTTTCAAGGAGCTTCACTATGAAGCATATTGTTACAAACGTTCAATTGTCAGCAGTTATAAAATCCCATTCTAGAGATGGAAAATTTGCACACGTTAAGTTGGTGATGAACAAGTCAATGGTGAATGGAGTACCTAAAGAAGGTGCCATGATTACAACAAATTGGATGGACATTGTGAGGCAGAATGGTATGAGACTTAACCAGAAATTCGTGTTCTGATTCCGTCGTGGGGATGATGGTACTACGAAGCTACTGGTTGACCAAGTGTGAAATCAACCTCAAATTCATATTCTAGTTATATATTATGCTTATGTACTCTCGTATTTCTGTAGCACTTATGTAACGATTATGTCTTACTTAGTTCGGTCTATTTGAAGTTATTAAGTAATCATCATTTTATGTTATGTTCACAATTGTTGATGCTTCATTTTGATTTCTCGCCGTGAACATATGTTATGGTTTTGCATCTGGGTTTATCCAAACATTTTCTTATGTCACTGATATTTCATTTGGGGTTTCTCGCCGTGAACACATGTTGATGCTTCGTCTGGACTCGGAATCCAAGGGCCAAACCTTTCCTTATGTTGGTGATCCTTCGGTAGGACTTGTGTGCGCCATACACATCCTTTACGATGTACGTATTAAAAGTTCTCCAAAGATAGGGGCAACACTCCCATCGTATGAAGTCGATACTGTTTAAATTTAATTAAAGTTCGTATTGTGCATATGAAATTCGGAAAACCCCTAAATATGGTAAGACATTAAAGAATACAAAAAACACTTGAAAATACCAAAAATTGCATAAAAATAGAAAAAATAAGCCACTAAAAAGTAATAACCATGTAGGCCCAATTAACTACCTACAATGAGGCCCAACGTCGCTTTAATCACGAAGGGTGTAGTTATTGGCACGTCGATCGTACGACAAGCCACGACTCAACCTAGGTAGGCCACCTCTCACCGCTGCCTCCATTATGAGCCGCCCTCGCCATCCCACATTGTCGCCTCCCTTCTCCACCCCCTCTCGTCTGTCGTCCAAGGATTGATGCCGCCTGTCACCACTTCATCCTCGCAGGACTCCCTTTCACCGTCTCTCATTGGTGGCACCCTTCTCTACCTTTTCTCATCTGTCGTCCAGATACTGATTCCATGTCTCATCGATTGTTTGTCGTGTATACAAGATGCGCATATAGGTTTTTGGGAAACTACTGTAGATTTAGATGGAGAAACCTTAACACATTCTCTAAATGATTCGTACAGCATGGACAATTTAGATGGGGATTTATTTTGCAACTACATAAGATGGACATATTTGGTAGCCGGTTTTACAAGCATGCAACGTGCGAGATTTACCAGCACTACTTTGTAGCCGATGTTGGACGTGCCACGAATCACGATGCGGGAAAACTTAATCAGATTCATCATTGAGTTATTCAATCCATTATCTAGCACCTTTGTCATAAAAGAAGGATCAGGAGAAACAGTAGGAACTTGTGAGAACATAGAACATATTTATGGTTTACGTAACCAAGGTTATTCTACATTTCAAATTATAAATGAAGATGGTCAAACTAATATGTATAATATACCCCCATGTTTTCTCAGCAAGTCAAGTGGTAATATAGTGATACGAGATTTGATTAATGAGATAAAAACTGAGAATGCGTCCGATGACAATTTCGTCCGCAAAGCGGTGCTTATGCTAATTGGTCTTGTCATAGCCCCATTGAGTAACGTAACTGTACCTAAGACCTTCTACTGTTTAGTGGAAGACGTTCCTCGTATTTTTCAGATTAACTGGAATTACTTCACACTGAAGTTTCTCATAGATAGTTTGAAGGATAGCTTTGTAGGATCTACTATGAGAGCATGGCCCAAAGGAAATCTAGGTCTAACACAGGTATATATGTTAAGTCAAACAATCATCAGTTTTTATGTTCAGCTCTCCATGTAAAACTAAATTTATTTGTTTGTACAATTTGTTTGTCGTTTCTTTACTGGGAGTAGTTGGTGATCGTTGATGATCCTACTTATATTCCCCTGTGTCCATTCGGCCACTAATAAAAAAATGGATAGAAGACGAAATAGAAAGGATATGTTCCTATGATTATAAGAATGTTCGAGGCGTCGGAAACAACGCTAAAGTGATGGTAGTCAGTTTAATCATTCTTTTGATATGCGACCATACATAGCTCGTGTTTGTATTTGTAATTTGTATAATTTGTCCATTTTTGTAACATGTAGATCTGTAATAATATTAGGGATCAATATAAGAAAAAGAGTTGGCAAAAACCATCAATGAATGGTGAATAGTCAAGTTCAAATAAACAGATCAGTAACCTGGATATCCTATTCGAACGTATGACGATAGATTTGAAAAATCACATGGACATGAAGATGGCACTTATACCTCAGATATGTGCAGAGGTGATACGATCTATATTTTATGTGTTATTTCATGTTGATAATAACGATACTATACTATGAATAAAAACTCAATACTTAATATTTTTTGTTATACAGGAGGTTCTAAAATTGTTAAATGGTGTCATGTACAAACCAACTGAAACATCACAGTCGGACAAAGGAGGAGATGGTGAAGATGTAAAATATATTCTTAGTGAATCACAATCAATCAAAGAATTTGTCTATAAACATGGTAATAAAGAAGCCAAGCTTGATGACATACTGAGAAAAACGTCGGCTAATTCTGAAGCAGCCCTTACAGATGATCCATCTGGTGGTGAAATTTACGTCACACCCCTGAAGGACAAACGTATGCCGATGACTGCTATTGACATGTCAACGAATAACACACCAGACCACCTTCGAAAGATGGATGGTACAGATGAGAATCTGTGGGACGTAAATGAAAATACCAAGTCTGCGTCGTCATCAGAGGTACCGTCATGCATTTTTGGTACTCAGAAGAATACACCAATGGTGCATAGAGCGGTGTCGTGCATAACGATGTACGCAATGATATGACTTCTACCACGGCGAAGGAAGATGCAACAAAGTGTGCTAATTCTATTGATAGCGGAAAAAAGGAAATTGGCAATGGTCTAGGCAAAAGGAAAAGCGTACCCAAGGGTAATAGTGACGGAAATAACCAAAACGTAAATCAAAAAATACGAAAAGTATAATGTTTTATAGATTTCATTACTTATTTTTATTCAGCAAACAAAATGATTCAACGTGGTAACTTGTGTGTTTTTATAAATGTTATGCAACGATGTTAATTGAACAACATGATATTGGGGAATATTATACTATGTTAACACCTGCTGAAATAGAAGGTGCTGTAAAATATGTTTCAACAACAGCGAAGATCCCCAAAAGAAGTTGTAAAAAGGGCGTACCAGAACATAGACGAGGCCATCTTGTCTTCGAAAAATCTCAACGACGTTCTTATAAAAGAATGTCTTAGTACCGCTGTAAGTAATTCGCTAACCTATTATTGTTATTTTACAACAAAGCAGTATGAACATACAATCATTGTACAACTATTATTTTCAGATATTTGATGCCTACATTCTATAGCTGGCTCCCCGTCTTGAGTATGATCGGCACATATGTGGACAATTGAGGTCAACCTATATTATCAATGAAGCCATTAAAATGTACAAAACAAAAAAAAACTTGAAAACTTTTGACGTAGAAGAAGTGCCAAGACCAGGAGCTGTAGGAAGGGTTATGAATGAATATTTTGCGCGTGACAAGGTAAAGATTTTTTTTATAAATTTAATGTTGTTGTTAACTATTTGGAATCCTATATAGTGCATGCTAGTGATCTTATTTTGTAGGCATATTTCCCTCTGAATATACGCGGAGAACATTATGTGACAGTTGTAATGCATAACACCAAGGAGTTCCAAGTCCTTGACCCTAACTATAATTTAATCTATTCGCATGCAGTTGTGGATGACTTGGTATTATCTACTTTTCTCATTAAAACCGTATTATCTTTTGGTGTTTCACAAACTCTTAATCTTTTGCAGAAAGGACAAATTGCACTAGACATATGGTGGACAAATAAAACTACACCCAAACAATTTGCTGATATTGAAACTTGGCCTATTAAAAATATGAAATTAAAAAGCAAGATGATGCATAAGTACTTGTGAATCATATCACTTTCTCACTACTGATGTCGTAAATGAATTTTATTTCATCGTATGGCAGCAACTCATGTGGATTATGGGTATTGCAATGTCTAGAGCACTGGGACGGAGATCGTATGACTAAGAATATTTATCAGGTATGTACACTATTCCTTTGTATAGTCGCAAAAATCAATATGATTACAATTCAATTTATAAACTCTTCTATATAGTATTGCAGACAACAATCGAAGATTCAAGAGGACCTACCGTTGCAACGATTCTTCTGTCTAGAAGAAACAAGTTAGAGGCTGTGAAAAAGAAAGTCAGATCAGTGATTAATAACAGTGTACCTTGAGAATTTACTAGTGCCTATAGGTTTCCGTACCTGGTAAATTTATATGAGATATGTAAAACAGTTTATCGTTTCCATTTTACGACAAGGGTCCGTATCCTGTTGTGTCGGGTCAACTCAAAACTAAGAAATTATTTGGTTGTTTAACTTGTTTGTATTGACCCAAATTAGTTGTTCACGTTGAAAAACTTGTTCGTTCCTTTTAACCAAGCGTCTTTTAATATACATAGCATGCTCTGCATATTTTAATATATTTAGCTTGATCTACATATTACAGTGAAATCAAACTAGATGGGAACAAACAAAGTATAAGCACAAAAAAAGACATAGATATAATATAGGAGGGGGCATCCCTTACAACATAGAAAACGGACATAAAGAGGGGCATATATGCCCAAGCAAAAAACATGAAAATAAAGACTGTAGATGGCAGTGAACCCTAGCACAACAGGGGTTCACTACTTGGACTCTCTACTCCCTCTTGTTGTTGCTCCCCTCCTCGATCCCATCTCCTCGACGCTGCCCCGGCCCTCACTCTTCCTCAATGTTGTACGGGAGAGTGTGCATCCCGTTGATGGTAGGGAAAATATTGTCGAAGTTCGTGAAGATGTTGAAGATAGTGAAGAAGATCGACTCGCACCTACACAAGTAGACCTTGCCGGGGAGACAGTATGCATCGTAGTGGTTGGTGAAGTGCATCGTGAGCCCTACCACAAGGCCTCCGAGGACATAGTGATCTTCGAGGCGGAACATGGCCGGAGAGCCGGGTCGGAGGCGGCGATAGCTGGCGCTAAGGGAGGCGTGGGACAACTCCCTCGGGGACCTCAACCTTGAGTTCGCCCATACTCGGAGGGACCCCTCAACAACGACCCCAGCGGGGTAGGTCATCTCTGGCACGGTGCGAGGCGGACGGAACATAGCACCGTTGAACTGCATGGCGGCAGTGGGCGATGGATCTTGCTAGGCGGCGGGTGGTGGACCTTAGTGAAGAAGAAGGGCTTGGCAGATGGATGTGGTGGAGTGTGGGAGAGGGTGTTGTGGAGATAGGGCAGTTTAAATAGCCTGGAGCGCCGCTTGAACCAGATCGGTGAGTAACTGCACGACACGTCGCATACTATACGTGTATTAGTGCGAAACGAGGCGTGGTCATATCCATTAGAGGCATCGTCTCGGTTTCCATGGTCTCTGAATCGCTACGTCGTTAATGGATGCACTGATTCAACGAGTCTGAAACGAGCGCAGTCGCTGTGTTGTAAAGTATGAAACGAGCGTTGCATGCTACGTCGATCGACATATCCGCTCCGCTGCGCGCCTATGCATGCATCCATGGTGAGGACAGGGCCTAATTAGGAATCTCACGGCCCAACGGTCCAACCACCGCTCCGTTTCAACGTGTATTAATGAGGTGGGCCTTTTCCATGCATGCATCATGCAGCATCGTAGCCTGTCTATTGTACATCGTCGCAGCGTCACAACATTACAGCCTCGTAGTGTAGCTACTTGCACATCTTTTTTCACTTCGAATTCACACGGGCGTGTCGCTCGGTCGGTCACGCGCCAAACAATTTCACACAGGGTGCAACTTTCCTGTCATGCGCCCGTGGAAAAGAGTCAATGCTCCTCGATACCGTGCGCCCGCGCCTCCTCGATATTGTGCGCTCGCGCCTCCTCGAAACAGTGCGCCTTAAACACGAGGGGAGAACGAAGCGACCACGACGCACCCATTTATCTGCCCCTTGACCTCTCCCTCTCTCACTCGCTCGCACCCATCCATCTAACCGCTAGCCGCCAAGCCCCGCCACCACTCAAGCAACCGCTAGCCGCCACGCCCTTCCACCACTCAAGCAAGCGCTCGCCGCCCCCTCCCCCGCCACGATGCAGTTCAACGGCCCGATGTCCCGCTGCCCCACCATCGTGCCAGAGAGAGTGGTCACACGGCCGGGTTGTGGAGAACCGCTCCGCATCAGGGCCATCTAGAGGTGGAGGGGGCCGCTGGAGCTGGCCCGCTTCTTCCTTGCCGCCGGCTACCGCCACCTCCCTACCGGCACTCCACCCATGTTCCAGATCGACCAGCAGTACGACGGCACCAGCGGCAACAACAACTTGGGCATAGGCCTCTTTGTCAACCACTACGACGCCTACCACCTCCTCGGCCAAGTGTTCTGGCGTGGATGCGAGTTCATCGTGTTCACGACGTACAATATCTTCACCTACTTCCACGACATCGTCTCCATCAATAGTGTGGCCCACTCTCTCCCGTACATCATGGCGGAGGATGATGAGGGGTATGACGCGTAAGGAGCGGCCAAGGAGGAGCCAAGGAGCGGCCAGGCCGGACAAAGAAGAAGACGGTGTTGTGTCAGTGTCATGTCGTGTCTGTTCGTGTCGTGTCGTGGTCTTTGATTGCTACTATCGTGTATGGTTGGTACTATGGTGTCCGTGGACTTGCTTTGCTACTATGTAAGGTTGCTAATCATGTTTTATTAATATATGTGATTATAGTTCGTGCAAAAACACACTTGTGTATACTACCAAAACGGGTACACAAGTGCATAAAACAAAAGGCTCAAAATGTGATAACAGTTGGTGCATCAAAAGGTTGGAAAAAATATCACTACAATTATCATCAAAAAGGAACTACACATGTGAATAAAACAAAATAGTATGATCATACACTAGCTAGAGTGTGTTGCACATTGTGGTGCACTAAAATTTGGATTATAAGGTCGGTCTATAAACAGGAGCCTTGATTAACATATTTGGGCCAATTGATTTTTCTTAACACTGAACTTTCCAACCCCTCCCTTGCACACTAACAAACTGAAGAAGCAAAACAGAGCAACTAAAAATTGAAGGAAATATGCCCTGAGAGGCAATAATAAAGTTGTTATTATGTATTCCTTGTATATGATAGATGTTTATTTTGCATGCTATAATTGTATTGATAGGAAACATCAATACATGTGTGTTTAATAAACAAAAAAGGGTTCATAGTCATGCCTCTCTTATAGACTAGCTTGTTGATTAACAGGATGATCAAGGTTTCCTGATCATGGACATTGGATGTTGTTAATAACAAGGTCACACCATTGGTGGAATGATGTGATGAACATTCATCCGAAGTATAGCATTACGATCAAGTCATTATGTTTATATTTCTATAACATCATACGAAGTAATCTTTATCCTTAGACCATGAGATCATGTTAATTGCTAACACCGGAAGAGTATCTTGATAATATCAAACGTCACACCGTAACAGGGTGACTATAAAGATGGGTTCAGTGCTACGAAGGTGTTATGTTGAGGCTCATGGATCAAGAGTGGAATTTGTCAATCCAGATGACGGATAGATATACTCTGGGCCCTCTCAGTGATATCACATTAGGATAGCTTGCAAGCAAGTGATGTGATCACTAGAATGTTATATCAGGAGCGAGAAAAAGAGTGCATGTCGATAACGAGATTAAACTAGGTATGGAGATACGATGATCGAATCTCGGACATGTAATATATCGAGATACAAAGGATTTAGTTACAAGCGTTAAAGGTTCTCACGATCACAGAGTCATCGTTGAATGTGTAGGAGTGACGGATCTCTAGGTCCATTGCTGATTATTGATCGAGAAGGGTCTCGATCATGTCGCATTATTCGCGAACCGTAGGGTGGCACACTTAAGAGTTACGGACACCATTTTGGAGCACATATGTTTGAACAGAAAGAATTGCAAAGCACAGGAATTGTTTCAATAGAAACCGGAAATTGTTTCGGGTGAAATTGTAGAAGGTGTTTCTGCATGTGATATTGAAATATTGCAAGGGGCTATATGTGAATGTTTGTTAATTAAAGTAATTAACTAAATTCTGAATAAATTTAATAAAAGAGTTTTATTAAATGAGAGAGCATTAAATTTGGAGAAATTTAATGCATTTAAAGTGGAGACTTTAAAAGGGAATGTGAAGAGGCATTTTAATGTCACGGAGTTACCACCACATGAATGGGGGAGGTGAGGGGTCACCCCCCCATGCGCCGGCCATGGAGAGAGGGGGCACCCCCCTCCTCCTATAAAAGGCCACCCATTCCCTCCTTCATCCTCACACCTTCTTGTGAAGGATCTCTCTCCCCCTCTAGAATTATTCCCCCATGGTCTCGGATTAGCGAGATACATGTTCCCGGTGGCATTTAAATGAAGGAGTTCTTGCTTCCGCTGGATCGCTGGAGCGAGGAGGTGGAGGTTGTCCGTGAAAAGTGCGGATGCGCTGCTGAGTTGCGGCGCTCGGACTTTCTCACGATCTTGAGATCGGCAAGTGTACGACTACATCAACCACGAGTTCCTACTCGTTAACAAAGCTCGTTGTCTTCGAGGGTAAGTTCTCCATGGATGTATGTCCACCCGTTGCTCTGTACCTAGTAGATAGATCTTGGCGTGTAGTTCTCATCGTAGAATTTTTTTTGTTTTCTATGCTGCGGACCGAACAGTGGTATCAGAGACTGATCTATGCGTAGGTGCTTTGCACGGGTAGTACACATATGTTTATATGTGGGCGATGATGATCATGTTATTGTATCTTCTATGTACTTTGGATATTGGTGGCATAGTGGGATGAAGCCCGACCAACCTTACATGTCATCGTACATGAGACCGGTTCCACAATGACATGCAACTTGTTTTGCATAAGTGGTGGCGGTGTCTGTCTCTCCTACTATAGTCATTATCTGATTTACAATGAGTTGCTAATAACTTGGTTATCCTCGTGGTTCATGTTAAATAGGTTAGACAGGTTCTATCTCCGAAAGCCCTAAGCCACGTAAAACTTGCAATTGATAAATTAGAGGCGTCTAGTTTAGATCGTTCTTTGGGCTAGTGTTTTGATATGGTATTGTTGTAAGTAGATGTATAATAGACTCTTACAACTCACTTAACGTGTAAGTTCCATAGACCTTGGCCTTACACACAAAGGAATGATAGAGATCATACCACGATGCAAATGATAGAGATCAAATGCATGGACCATATCACCTCACTTCACACATTAGATGTTAGCATCTTATATTGCTAGTTTGGCGCATTTGGTAGCATTATAAGATGATCTCTCATTTAGATATCAAGATAAAATGTGTTCTTCCTTAAGTATGCACCGTTTTGTGGATCGTGTTTTGAGGCATCACGTGATGATCGGGTGTTTTCAACTCTACGCTTTCATACAACGGGTGCAAGACAGTTTTACACACGCAAATACTAAGGTTCTTACTTGACGAGCCTAGCATGTACAGACATGGCCTCGGAACACGGACCGAAAGGTTAAGCATGAGTCATATAGTTGATATGATGCCCATATAGATGCTCGCATTTGAAGCTACACCGACTCACGTGATGATCGGACTTGGTGTAGTGGATTTGGTTCATGTAATCACCAAAAGGACACGAGGGATGTCGTTTTTGAGTGGGAGTTCATTAGTAATTTGGATTAGTTGAACTCAATCTATCATAAAATTAGTCTAAATATACTTTACAAATTCTATTGTAGATGGCACCACCTGCTTTTAATTTCAATGTGTTCATGGAGAAAGAGAAACTTGCTACGAATGGTAGCAACTTCACCAACTGGGCTATGAATTTGAGGATTCTCCTCACTGCTGCACAAAAGCAATATGTGCTAGATGCGCCGCTAGGCCCCCACCAGTCTTGATGCCTGACGAGGAAAAGAACGTCTATATAACTCGTCAGGAGGACCACAACTTAGTTCATTGCGGCATACTGTATGGGGTAGAGCCAGAACTTCGAAAACATTTCGAAAATGGCAATGCCTTTGATACCATGGGAGAATTGAAAATGATTTTCGATACCCATGCTGCCGTAGAGAGTTATAATGCTACAGAAAAGTTCTTTAGCTGCATGATGGAGGAAAATAGCTTCGTTAGTGAGCACGTACTCAAAATATCTGGGTACGCCGATAAGCTTGTGTCCTTGGGAATAATGATTCCCATTGACTTAGGCATACATCTTGTTCTCCAATCTCTGCCACCTATCTACAAGAGCTTCGTGATGAACTATAATATGCAGGGCATGAAGAGGCAAGCAAAAGGGAAAGAAGGGTGGCAAGTCTGTTGCCGCGCCTTAAAAGAAACCCCGAGCTGGCCCTAAGTCTGACACCGAGTGCTACTATTGCAAGGATGGCCATTGGGCCTTAACTTCCCAAGTATTTGGCGGACAAGAAGTCCGGCAAGGCAAACAAAGGTATATGTGATATACATGTTATTGATGTGTACTTGACTAGTACTCGCAGTAGCACCTGGGTATTTGATACGGGATCTGTTGCTAATATATGTAACTCGGTTCAGGGGCTGCGAAACAAGCGACAACTAGCAAGGGATGAGGTCATGATGCGGGTCAGCAATGGATCAAGAGTTGATGTGATCGCCGTCGGAACGCTGCCTCTCCATATGCCATCGGGATTAGTTATAAACCTAAATAATTGTTATTTGGTGCCTGCACTGAGCATGAACATTGTATCCGGATCGTGTTTGATGCAAAGTGGTTATTCATTTAAGTCTGAAAACAATGGTTGTTCGATTTATATGAATAATATCTTTTATGGTCATGCACCTATGTTGAATGGTTTATTTCTGTTGGATCTCGATAGTAGTATTACGCATATTCATAATGTTGATGCTAAAAGGATTAAACTTGATAATGATATATCTACATATATGTGGCACTGCCGTCTAGGTCATATTGGCGTTAAACGCATGAAGAAACTCCATTCTGATGGACTTTTGGAATCACTTGATTTTGAATCATTTGATACATGTGAGCCATGCCTTATGGGCAAGATGACTAGAACGCCGTTTTCCGGTTCAATGGAACGGGCGACAGATCTATTGGAAATCATACATATTGATGTGTGTGGACCAATGAGTGTGTCGGCGCGAGGTGGATATCGTTATTTTGTTACTTTCACGGATGATTTGAGTAGATATGGGTATATCTATTTGATGAAACACAAGTCTAAAACTTTTGAAAAGTTCAAAGAATTTCAGAATGAAGTGGAAAATCATCGTAATAGAAAGATCAAATTTCTGCGGTCCGACCGTGGAGGAGAGTATCTTAGTTACGAGTTTAGCACACATATGAAAGACTGTGGAATAGTTTCACCACTCACGCCTGCCGGAACACCACAACGTAATGGTGTGTCAGAACGTCGTAATCGTACTTTATTGGATATGGTTCGATCTATGATGTCTCTCCGACTTGCCGTCATTTTGGGGTTATGCCGAAACCGCTACATTCACTTTAAATAGGGCACCATCTAAACTGCTGAAAAGACACCGTATGAATTATGGTTTGGAAACAAACCTAAGCTGTCATTTCTTAAAGTTTGGGGATGCGATGTTTATGTGAAGAAACTTCAACTGGATAAACTCGAACCCAAAGCGGAAAAATGCGTCTTCATAGGATACCCTAAGGAAACGATTGGGTATACCTTCTATCACAGATCCGAGGGCAAGGTCTTTGTTGCCAAGAATGGATCCTTTCTGGAGAAGGAGTTTCTCGCTAAAGGTGTGAGTAGTCGAAAGGTAGAACTCAAAGAGGTTATTGAACCTTCTCTTCATGAAATGGCGAGTAGCGCAGCTCCAGAAGTTGTTTCGGAGTTGACTTCACCTAATGAAGAGAGAGCTAATGATATTGATCATGAAACTCCGAAAGAGGACACTACCGAACCTCGCAGGTCAAGCAGGACACGTGCAGCTCCTGAACTGTACGGCAATCCTGTTATGAATTTCATGATTGATGAAATAGATGACCCTGCGACATATGAAGAAGCGATGATGAGCCCTGATTCCAACAAATGGCTAGAAGCCATGAAATCCGAGATGGAATCCATGTACGAGAACCAAGTTTGGAACTTGGTGGACTTACCTCACGACCGAAAGGCCGTTGAGAATAAATGGATTTTCAAAAGGAAAACTGATGCTGATGGTAATGTGACCATCTATAAGGCTCGACTTGTCGCAAAGGGGTTTCGACAAATTCAAGGAGTTGACTACGATGAGACATTCTCTCCCGTAGCGATGCTTAAGTCGGTTAGGATTATGTTAGCAATTGCTGCATATTTCGATTATGAAATATGGCAGATGGATGTCAAAACTGCATTCCTCAATGGTAAGATTGAAGAAGAGTTGTATATGATACAACCTAAGGGTTTTGTCGATCCTAAGGATGCTAATAAGGTGTGCAAACTTCAGCGATCCATCTATGGACTGAAGCAAGCATCACGAAGTTGGAATCTCCGCTTTGATGAGGTGATCAAAGAGTTTGGATTTGTCCAAACTTATGGAGAGGCTTGTATTTACAAGAAAGTGAGTGGGAGCAATGTGGCATTTCTGATATTATATGTGGATGACATATTATTGATTGGAAATGATTTAGATCTTTTAAACATTGTTAAAAGTTATCTAAACAGCAAATTTTCGATGAAGGACCTTGGTGAAGCTTCATATATATTAGGCATTAAAATCTATAGAGATAGATCAAGACGCCTAATTGGGCTATCGCAGAGTACATACCTTGATAAGATATTAAAGAAGTTTAATATGGATGGAAGTAAGAAGAGGTTCTTACCTATGTTGCAAGGCAAGACATTGAGTAAGACTCAAAGTCCGGCTACGGCGGAAGAAAGAGAGATAATGAATAAGATCCCCTATGCCTCAGCCATAGGCTCTATAATGTATGACATGCTATGTACAAGACCGGATGTGGCACATGCTATTAGTTTGACTAGTAGGTACCAATCTGATCCAGGTTCAGAACACTGGATAGCGGTCAAGAATATCCTTAAGTACTTGAGAAGAACTAAGGATATGTTTCTTGTATACGGAGGTGAAGAAGAGCTAGTCGCTAAGTGTTATGTCGATGCTAGCTTTGACACTGATCCGGATGACTCTAAGTCTCAATCCGGATACGTATTTCTCTTGAACGGAGCAGCAGTTAGTTGGAGGAGCTCCAAACAACCTGTGGTGGCTGGATCAACAATGAGCCGAATATGTTGCTTCAAGAAGCGCAGGAAGCGGTTTGGATGAAGGAGTTCATAACGGAACTGGGTGTGGTTCCCAGTGCGTTGGACCCGATGGTGATCTATTGTGACAACAATGGAGCCATAGCCAACGCCAAGGAACCAAGGCCTCACAAGAATTCCAAGCATATTAAGCGCCGGTTTCACTCCATCCGCAAGCATGTCAAGGATGGAGATATAAAGATTTGTAAAGTGCACACGGACCTGAATGTAGCAGATCCGTTGACTAAAGTACTCCCTAGGGCAAAACATGATCAACACCAGAACTCCATGGGTGTTAGATTTATCACTATGTGAACTAGATTATTGTCTCTAGTGCAAGTGGGAGACTGAAGGAAATATGCCCTGAGAGGCAATAATAAAGTTGTTATTATGTATTCCTTGTATATGATAGATGTTTATTTTGCATGCTATAATTGTATTCATAGGAAACATCAATACATGTGTGTTTAATAAACAAAAAAGGGTTCCTAGTCATGCCTCTCTTATAGACTAGCTTGTTGATTAATAGGATGATCAAGGTTTCCTGATCATGGACATTGGATGTTGTTAATAACAAGGTCACACCATTGGTGGAATGATGTGATGAACATTCATCCGAAGTATAGAATTACGATCAAGTCATTATGTTTATATTGCTATAACATCATACAAAGTAATCTTTATCCTTAGACCATGAGATCATGTTAATTGCTAACACTAGAAGAGTACCTTGATAACATCAAACATCACACCGTAACAGGGTGACTATAAAGATGGGTTCAGTGCTACGAAGGTGTTATGTTGAGGCTCATGGATCAAGAGTGGAATTTGTCAATCGAGATGACGGATAGATATACTCTGGGCCCTCTCGGTGATATCACATTAGGATAGCTTGCAAGCAAGTGATGTGATCACTAGAATGTTATATCACGGGAATGAGAAAAGAGTGCATGTCGAATCTAGATCAAACTAGGTATGGAGATACCGATGATCGAATCTCGGACATGTAATATATCGAGAGACAAAGGGATTTAGTTACAAGCGTTAAAGGTTCTCACGATCACAGGAGTCATCGTTGAATGTGTAGGAGTCAGTACGGATCTCTAGGTCCCGCTGCTGATTATTGATCGGAGAAGGGTCTCAATCATGTCTGCATTATTCGTGAACCGTAGGTTGGCACACTTAAGAGTTACCGGACACCATTTTGGAGCACATATGTTTCAGACGAAAGAATTGCAAAGCACAGGAATTGTTTCAATAGAAACCGGAAATTGTTTCGGGTGAAATTGCAGAAGGTGTTTCTGCATGTGATATTGAAATATTGCAAGGGGCTATATGTGAATATTTGTTAATTAAAGTAATTAACAAAAATCTGAATAAATTTAATAAAAGAGTTTTATTAAATGAGAGAGCATTAAATTTGGAGAAACTTAATGCATTTAAAGTGAAGACTTTAAAAGGGAATGTGAAGAGGCATTTTAATGTGGAGGAGTTACCACCACATGAATGGGGGAGGTGAGGGGTCACCCCTCCCCCATGCGCCGGCCATGGAGAGAGGGGGCACCCCCCCTCCTCCTATAAAAGGACACCCATTCCCTCCTTCATCCTCACACCTCCTTGTGAAGGATCTCTCTCCCCCTCTAGAATTATTCCTCCATGGTCTCGGATTAGCGAGATACAAGTTCCAGTGGCATTTAAATGCAGGAAGGAGTTGCTGCTTCCGCTGGATCGCTGGAGCGAGGAGGTGGAGGTTGTCCGGTGGCTTGAACGTGTGTGGGAGTGCGGATGCGCTGCTGAGTTGCGGCGCTCGGAGTTCCTCACGATCTTGAGATCGGCAAGTGTACGACTACATGAACCACGAGTTCCTACTCGTTAACAAAGCTCGTTGTCTTCGAGGGTAAGTTCTCCATGGATGTATGTCAACCCATTGCTCTGTACCTAGTAGATAGATCTTGGCGTGTAGTTTTCATCGTAGAATTTTTTTTGTTTTCTATGCTGCGGACCCAACAAAAATTTGCCTGAATTTGAGTTGATTTTATTCAAACCAAAGCCATAGACCATAACATCCATGTCAGTGGGTTCTAGGATAACAAAGCATCACGATTTTTACTTGAACACTGATTGCGTTGCCTAACGACCAATGATTAGGAGATAAACAAAACCGAGAGAAATTACAAGGACGATGCTCTCCTTCCAATTCCATGAAGAAACGTTGCACAAGAGCTATTTGCCCGAACAAACATCAGCAGACTATAAATGTACATCACAAATACATATTTTCACACGAACTATCTAAAAATTAATTTCCATGTATGATACTTGAAAAATGACTACCCTTGCTGCTGTAGGACATTCCTGCACGAGATGACGCACAATATTAGATAATAAAGTCTAATAAAATGCAGGCAATATATCAAGCTAATTTTCAAAATCGTACTTGGGATGATATATGCATTTTGGGTTCTTCCTGTTATGTCCCTCCTGTTGACAAGCGTTACTGACCCGCTTCTTCCGCTCTTTGTATCCTAGTGGTTGACCATTTTTGGTCATGGGAGATTGTTTCTCGACTGGAACTTTCTTGTTTTGCTTAGGCGCACCCTTGGTGGACACTTTTTTAGGATCACCAATATCAAACTGGCTTGCTTGACTTGCATCTGCATTTTCATTAACTGAACTACGAGGACCATGTGCTCTGCCTTTATCATACCCCTATCTTCTAGAAATAATTCCATCGATGGTACTCTTCAGAACTTGTGTCATTGCATGCAATATGCATGGCTTGTGAGGCCAACACATTTATACTGCTGTATTTTTTCCGCTCCTCTGGCCCAGACCAACCCCAACCACACATATCCCTCGTGCGTCTAGCATGCAACCCAAACCTGGTGTTTTTAGTGAAACGCCGCAGAGCACAACAGTCTGGTATTGCAGTAAATTTTAAGTGATTGAGCACACGCAGTATATGCTTGCAAGGGATCCCTTTGCGAATCATCCTTCGGTAGCCACACCTTATAATTTCTAACGAGTTGGGAGTGTATTCCACATAAAACTTGTTGTCAAGATTATTTTTCCATGCGACGATAAAGGTGTACGAGTCAGATCCTAGCTTTCTTTCTAAAATCTGCATGCCGCCAATCTTCGAAATGTCACCTTGCAAAATATAGAATACAGTTGGAGTGAAGACTGTCGCAGCAGCTACCTCTATTTCTCTAAAATCAGTAACTGGCACTAAAAATGTTTGTGAAGCCGTGCAGTCATCTTTGGCCTCCTTCTCACGGAGACGTTCGATGGCATTCTCGTAGTTACTAACCATGTCCACCAAGTTCATTTCCCCATCAAGGTGAAGGTGAAGAGATGAGTTTAAACTTTCACTCCTCTGGTTGCTTTTCATACCCAGCCATACCCTTCTAAACGCGGCGGCCCATAATCTCTTCTTCGTGTATATTATCTTAAGCCAATTTGTAGTTTTAGGTGACGTCCACTTCCTAACAAAAGTGTGCCATCGCTGCTCGAATACTTGCTCCGACGTGGTGTAATATAGAAGAGTCCTAAACTCGTTCAATGACTTGTTAGGTATATGCATCTCCATATTTTTTTCAACATGAAAGCTGCAAATACGATGATATACACCAGCAAGTACTTCATCCACAGCAGAGATCATCGCGGCATCCGCATCCGTGATTACTGCCTTTGGTTCTGCTGGCACATTGCTTTCAAGAAAGTCCAGAGCAGCCAGACATATGTTTCTTCGGTCTCGTTTGATAGGATGGCACAGCCAAATACCGTTGTTTTATGGTGATTGTTCAAGCCGACAAAGGGAAGAAATGACATTCTATACTTATCCATCTTGTATGTGCTGTCAAACACAACGACATCACCGTAGTTCTGGTAGTCCCGACGTGATTAAGAATCGCACCAAAACAAGTGTTGCAGACAGCCTTCATGTAGTGTTTAATCATAAAAAATTCAGGGTCCCTCTTCATTCTCTCTCCCATGATGCCCAAGGTTGTGTTAGCGTCACCCTTATAAAGCAGCTTCTTCTTCTCTCTTAAGCACATGTTGTACAAAATTTTCCTTGTAAATCCCACATCGGCAAATGAACCAGCAGAGTTGCTAATCATTGATCGCATGATGACATGTTCCTAACCCCCATGTTACACTGTGATAATATCTCAGCACTTTGGGAGTCGTTGATCTTCCTATGGGACCAAAGAAAAGGGACTTCATCCGGTCTCACTAACACATGATTGTGAGTGTCATCAAAACTCTGAACTATCCAAAGACTAGTTTTTCCATCAAACTTCATCACCATACGTCCCTTACAGTTGCACCTAGACTCACCTCTAAGCCTATATTTGCGGCCTTTCATTGTCAGTAACTTCTTGTCACGTTTCCCTTGCTTGCGACACATAAAGCGTCTTAGATGAACAAGTCCATCATCAAACCGCCTCACTTGGTGCTTCCTAATGCCGAATCCATGATTTTTGGTATATCTGTTGTAGAAAGAATAGGCTGTTTCACTATCAAATGTCATTTCCATTATCTTACAGTACAGTTCTCTCTTATCATCAGGATACCCAGTGTTATTGCTACATTTATTTGAACTCTCAGTCTGATTACATGGTCTTTTCTACAAATTCAAAACCTGGCCATTAGAACTATAGTAGTATGCATGTCGGTTTGTTAATTGCTAAAAAAGCCTATAAATAATACCTCACTCGTGTCAACGAACATATCAAAATTTGGTGCATCTTCACAATCATCATAATTACCCATCTCCAAGTCTAATTCACGAAAATAGTCATACTTCATACCAGAGTCACTTATTACCTGAACAATTTAGAAATATTTAAAATTTTACACCACTATGCATACCTCACTATCAACAAACATATCCGTTTCTTCATGCTTGTTAAGGCCAATTGTGCAAATCGTCGCCATAGAAAATCTAAATAAATCAAGCCATGAGATACCATATATTATTTAATTTAACATTTAAATGTCAAAGAAGAAGCTAATGTGTCCTCACATCAAACTCTTCTTCGCTCCAGCCGTCTTCGGGATGCTTATTGGCGGAAATAGAATTATCACCGACATACCCGGTTTAATCATCTTTCATACTAGATCTAGAGTTCTCCATCTTCTCTATGAGTAATTGCGTCACATTGTTAGAATCACCAATGCTACGTGTGTCTAACAATTACTAGAGACGAAGCATGATCATGGGATGAACTTACAAGATCGTAAGATAAAGCCGACGATTTGGATTAGAAACCCTAGTGACAAAGACGTCGAGCCGCTGGCGCGCCTTCTACCATCGAGGATCTGCAGCGGTAGACGCGAGGATCTGCAGCGGCAGATGCGAGGATCTGCAGTGGCGGACGCGGGGTAGATCGGCGGTGCCGAGGGGAAGCATATCCGCGGGTACGAACGACCGAGTTTTACCAAGCGGCGGAGAAGAGAAAGCTTAAGTTACACCCAACAATGGTGCATGCATGGACATGGGAGCTAATCGTGGTGATTAGGTCTAGGTGGAACCCATGTGGGGTTGTGCCGTACGACATCTTCAGTCCCTGTTTACAGATACGAGACTATACTGGGCTTGGATATGGGTTCCGCTTGGGCCAAAAAAACGAAGCCAACTAAACACGCCGGACTAAAATGCCCCTAGCAGTTCGGACTTCCTCGTAAACGACGGTGCGCACTGAAGCACTTCTCTTCAAAATACAAGATGTTTTAGCTTTTTATCAAGCGAATATATCTAGACGTCTTTTGGTGTCTAGGTTCAGAGTGAATCTACATATAAAAAGCGTCTAGATGCATTCGTTTCACAAAAGGTAAAACATCTTATATTTTAAAATGGAGGGACTACATATAAAGTTCTAGTCAAATATATACATTCAGAGATCATGGCAATATCTAAGCTACATGTATTTGAGAAAGGAAGGAGTGGCTTGCCAATTGGTTCATAATAGATGGGCAGAAAATGATGTGTTTAATTATAAATCAGTACTATCGTGTTTAACCAACATTTTTTGCTATCAATTGGTAAGTTAAAATAGCTCTGATTTGTCACTAAACATATCATATGTTGTTTCTTTATAATAATGTTTTGGCAACACAGGCCTTGTTTCACCTTCTCCAGCCTTCACTGCAGTTCGGCTTCGTTCCTAGCTCCCGCTCACCTCGCCAACGAAGTGTTTGGCGTATTGTTAGTTCGGACATGGAATCCGACGACGAGGAGATGTTCACTATATTGCTGGAGGAAGAGACCGCTACAGCCACCAAAGATGGAGAGCACATGCAGATCCTCGGTTCCCTGGCCCGGCTGTACACGCAAACTGCAGCGCCGAAGCGTGGAGGCTCGGTGAAGGGTCACCAGAAGTGCAAAGCAAGGCAGCGGATGGAGGGCTATTGCATGTTGTACGCCAACTACTTTGTCGACGAGCCGCTGCACGAAGAGGCCGTGTTTAGGCGACGTTTCAGGATGAGCCGGAAACTCTTTCTCGAGATCGTGAATGTCATTCGGGAGTTTGACCCCTATTTCGTATGCAAGGAGTGCACCGGCATGATAGAGTTTTCCTCTTTGCAGAAGTGCACGGTGGCGATGAGGTTGCTTGCATAAGGAGCTTCGTCACAGTGTCACGACTATCTCCGCATGGCCGAGTCCACCGCCATCAGTTGTTTGTACAGGTTTTGCAGGACAGTGATTGCAGTGTCTGGGTCAAAATACTTGAGAACACCCACTACTGAAGACACTGCTCGGATCCTCGCAGTCAATAAAAATAGAGGATTTCCTGAGATGTTTGGAAGCATCGACTGCATGCATTGACATTGGAAGAACTGTCCATTTGCTTGGTAGGGAATGTACAAAGGCCACAAATAAAGGTTGCATTGTTGATACTCGGGGCAGTTGCTACACATGATCTTTGGATTTGGCACACTTACTTCATCACCTGATCACCAGGTGTCGGCATCGTGGGCTGCCTTCATTGCCATGCGCCAGGAGATCCGAGACCCGACAATGCATCAACACCTGCAGGATGATCTGGTGGAGCACATATGAATACGCAAGGGTAACCCATAGCAGCTATGCCGAACATGATCCGGACTAACTAGGCCGAACTATGTTGTGTTTTATTTTATGGCGAACTGACATAGGTACGATTACTTGGGTGCTTATGATTTGCTACCGTGGTTGCATAAAGGCTCGCGGCCCATGAAGATTCAAGATGATGGCACGAAGAAACAACTGATAAAAGCCTTAGTTGTATTAGGAAAAGAAATATGAACCGACAATGTCTTGGTATTGTAATCATACATATGTAACATATCCGTATACAGATTTGAGGCCCGGCCAATTATATATAGGACGAGAGAAACCTACGAGGGATACCCAAAAAAACCCAAGCAATCTGTGATAGTGTTGTTCACCAAATAATCAGGCGACTTCGACTCTCTTGTTTGCCTGACATCCGACGAAATACCTAACGTTTTCTTTTCCGCAAAACCCTAAATCCATCACCATAGGCATTGCCGAGGTTACCCCTCGTCACGAACTATGCCAAAATTTATTTGTTTAAATTCATGCCGAACTATGCCGAACAATGCTCCGTATTCATATTTATGCTGAACTGTATGAATTTGTGCCCAATTCGGTTGAAATATCGCTAATTTTTTCTTACCTGGGAACCATGTCTGGAAAAGCGAGTGAAAAACTGACCGTTTTTACGCCAAAAGTTACATTCATCCGATATTAAATAGCGTCGAATATTTTGCCTGCGAACGCCGCTGAAACCGCTCTACGGATTGGACTGCACGGTAGGTGCTCAGCACTGTCTCGAGGGTGGATGCTCCGCTAGTGATCCTCTGCTAGATCCTACGTACGAGACTACCATCTCTCTCCGTAGGTGACAACCCTAGATTGTTCCTTTAGTCTTTTGCAAGGTTCCAGTCATCCAGTGTGAAATGTAATGTGTGACTCGGATGTTACACAAGAACTTTCTAAAGACAGAAATTGATTACATTGGGAATTCCAAAGAAAAGGAATCTAGTGTTTTCTCACATGTCAAAGAGGATCGCTCTACCCGTATTGTTTTTGTTCTCTGCACCGTGCTCTTCTGTAACGGAAGAGGCGTACCTTTTGACAAATGTGTCCATTTTAAACCCCTGGGTCGAGGCTAAATCGAATTATGGACCCTATATGGACCCCAAAATTATGGCGTGGGACCTGTGCATTTCAGATCCATTCTCTTTGGTGTCCAACCCTCTGTCGACCCTAATCGAAATATTTTGGAAAGATTGTGCGGGTTGGGACAAGAGTTCGGCGCCAAAGATAGTGAAGCTGAACTGCACAAGTTATGTGCCACAATCTTTGGTGCTGACCATGGGAGGCTAGAATTCGAAATAATTTTTGGGGGTATCATTAATAGTCATATTTATCAAAAAAAAAATGCCAGAGACATGTAATTATTTACTGAAAGAAAGTTTTATTTGGAGCACAGAAATTTCACCATGAAAAATACAAAACCCGTTCTTCCTGCGAGGAAAACAACGGAGGTAATGCCTTCTATTGAGATTGCCTGGTAGCAAAGGGCACCTGAATATCTTTCCCGTGAATCAGATGGTGTCGACATAGAACAATTTTATGACATTTTCTACGTTGTCACCAGACAATGCTTTAATTCACTCTGAATATATTGTAGTAGTACTAGTAGAAGCGCTGTGAATATATATTTTTTAGAGCAACCGGCAGAAGCGCTGCCTACACGACCTATTTTTCAGGAAAAACAGACGAAAACCCCACACGAGGCCACACCACCTAGCACAGCTAGGTCTGGATTGCCTCAGACGCCACACCGACCCCGAGGCCGCGGACCACGCGAGCCGATGACACTTTCGCCCAAGCAAGAAGGGCGCCACTCAAAGTAGAAAGAGCCGCCGCTCTAGCGTCCACACCAGTCCCGAGACTGCGCGCACTAGCGAGAACTAAAACACCCCAAACACAACACGCCGGCCCCGAGGCCGCGCACCACACGAGCCGTCGACACTTCTGCCCAAGCAAGAAGAGAAGACACTCAGCTCAGGAGGGTTCGGAGCTGCCGCTCCGACGTCCACATCGGTCCCGAGACCGCGCACCCGCCTGGCCGATGAAGCATCTGCCAAGCAAACCAAGACAAATTGCCGAGCAGAGAACCAGACCTCCAAGGCATCGCCCCCAAGAGGGAGACGACGATGACGCTGCCGATGCCCGCTCCGACGAAAGCCAAAGCTTAGGTTTTTACCCGGAGAGCCTGAGACTCAAAACGGCGAGGGAGGTGAAGGAGCTCCTCGATGATGCCTCCAACGAGGGGAACGACATCCGAGGACGCCGACATCGCCGGCTTCAACCAAGGTTGATGCGGTGCTTTCGCACGGAGTTCACCGCCCAAGTCGTTGAAGCCAATCCACCAAGGCAACCTAGCCAAGTCCGCTTCGCAGCTCGCCACCGCCGCCGCAAGAAAACCCACCGTGGCACCACACGCCAAGCTGCTCCTCGACATTCCCTCCGCCTCCGGATCGCTGCCCGACGCCATCAACCACCACCGGACCACCAGGACAGGAGGTGAAGTGCCTGACGACCCGAGACCGGTAGCACCGCACCACGCGATCACACTAGCTTGGGGACGAGAGCCCCGTCCAGCTCCATGTCGGCAGGAGCACCACCCAACAAAGGGCAGCAGCACCTCCACCTCCAAAACCGGCCGCCGCGCAGGCACGACGGCCGGGACCCCCCTGCACAAGCTCAAAGGCCCTGCTTCACGACGCCACGTCCTGGGCCGCCGCCCCGGGCAGCCTGTCCCGCCGCGGCCAAGACAGGAACAACCATGCCTCCACCCCGGCCGCACGAGCCCAGGGGCCTGCCGTGCACGTCCCCTTATGGGCCAGCCCCAGACGGCCTGCGCCGGCGACGGGAAACACCGCCGAAACACGGATCTGGGGGGCCCCGGATCTGGGCGTCGAGCCCCCAGGCCGCCGCCCCCCGCACAGCCGCCCGCCTCCCGGCCGCTGACGACGCCGCACCGCCGCAGGGTCCACCTCCGCCTCCCGGGGCAGCCGCCCCGGCTTCCACGCACCGGCGAGCCGGCCGACGACGCCCAGCCGTGTCAGCCCTTCGCCAGTGCCACCAATCGACGGGAGAACCGCCGCGGCAGCGGCGGTGAGGAGGAGGCCGGTGGGAAGACACGGGGGGACGAGACTATATGCTAAAGTTCTCTAGGCAAAATATTATCCTGATGGTGATCTCCAGCGCTGTGAATATGTTTCAACTCGTTGATAAAGTGGATCTCACAATCGGACCGTGGTGCACTCGAAGGAATATCCTGCCTGCCTTTGTTTATACAGCGATGCGTACATAGTTGTCTACATAAAGCGAAAGAAGAGATAAAAACGCAGAATCGATTTGGATTCCTCCCCGCGTGGACTGAATATATTGTCTTCAGATATTACCGTGTCACATTGGGAAGATATTTTCATGCATTGTTTTCAACATATTCCAAAACCTACACTAGCATGTTCCCTATATCTCTCCCGCTAAAAAAAGAGATGGTCCTTCTCTCGACTTCGTAGCCCATTCAAAATGCACGAAATTTTCTAATTCTTGCGAAATTGTGTACAGTCCATTTTGGAGCGATACGTTACTTGTCTCTCAAGATCATTTTATTGACGTCTCTATCACATAGCAAGAAAAATATCGGATCATAACGTATCAACATGAAATAATACTGTACTAGTTTTCTTCTTTTACCTCCAGAGATTTTGTCAAATCAAGAGTGCAATTCAAGTTTCACGCAGTGCTCAATTGCTTTGTAGCCTAGAAAACGAGCTATTTGTTACACACTCCACAACTGTAGTAGGAATAATTACGGAAAGCCACATTCCCTCCTAGGTGTGTATGTACCTATGATCTAAAGACACATTTTAATGTGAAAAAAAAACTGGGTATTTTATTTTCGTACACAAAGTTTCGCAAAATAAAAACATTTATGAAGCCTGTGTAAAGAGACAATTTTTTATACTCCCATATAACTATTCACGAGATATTTTCTTGTTTTTTACACATGCCACAAAAAAAAAATCCCTTTTTTGTCCAAACATGATGTACACCTGGTTTTTTAAGAATTGTTTGATATTTTAAAAAGTGTTTTTATGCGTTTTTCACAATGAGTGCATCTAGTCAAAACACCTCCTCAAAGTAATTAAACATAATAGTTATTTTGAACAGATCTGAACTATAAGATAGGACATTAAGTTTAACCTAATTGTGGTTGTTTTCCCTGGACTCGGTGACAAAAGTGATGTAGATGCATCCTCCAATCCAACAGAAAGATAAACTTCGTTTCAGTCAAAAAGGTTTGCACTCCTCTCATTTTCCCTTCTCAAAGGGAGCAAGATCTCTGGATTGGACGGTTGAAGCTTGTCACTAGTAGAAAGTACATAGTGAGCTTAATGATCGAACCTTATCACACCTCTAGAAAACCATTGTCTTCCTTTGACTTAGCCATGGCCAAGTGTGAATTTTTCAACTTGACTATTGACTCCATATGCCTCCTATCATCCCTTGATGCTAACACTTCTCTTGGTGACACCACACATATTTCTTTTTGAAGAAAATCTCCACATGGAACTAGTAAGTTTACAAGTGGTACTGCCTTTTATTTGTGCTAATCTGATTTATCCTGGGGCAATCAAGAAACCATGCAAGAGATCAAATCCATTATATTTGTTGTAGTACATCCTTGTACTGTTTGATTGCTGGTTTGTTCATTTTTTATGCATCAACTTTGATTTGTATTGACAGTCGAACCGCAAGAACATAAACAGTCCTGGCACTGAACTGATCATTCGAGTACACGCTGGCCCCATAAGTTTTTGGTTGCACAAAAATAAATTTATTTATTGTATTTTCTACCCTTTTTAATTAGTCAAAGATCTTCTCCCTAACCTTCTTAATCTCTTATTGATTAGTCAAAGTAATATAAAACGAAGGTTACGTTAGCGAAAATAAAATGTGTGTAACGTGATATCGATCTAAGTTTCACACGGATGAGCTGGCTATCGTGACAACTTAGGCTGTTTGTATTATTGAAACCCTGAATTAACTATCCAATGCATCATTTGTGATCTACTTGTCGCTGACTTTAATGTAAATATTATCCTCTAATTAAGGATTTAAGGATAGATAGATGTTCGGTCAGGTATGTGTAAATGATAATCCTATAGTTTGCATGGGCCTAAAATTCAGATAAGAACTTCGAATCATTGGTTAGCACGGTCATGCATGGCGAATTAGTGATTAGGATGAAAGTGTTCCTTAGTTTTGCTTGCATGATGCATGGACTTTGTTTGGTATTTTCTCAATGTTTTTTAGATATTTTGGACTGCTACTTTGACACGAACTGTAACCCAAGTTGTCAAGCATACACACTGGTGACATGTTAGAAGCGCAAACAAGTCCATTTTCTAGTAGATCATCCTAAAAACGTTCCCATGTTCCGAGTGGGACCTAATTCGTTCCCACCTAACGACTGACTTAAGCGTTGGCCATATATTGGACCCCATAAAAACCAGGAGTAACAAACAAGCTAGAGAACTTCAGAAGGAGGCTAGAATCTCCCAACAAAGCCAGTGAAGCATATTATATACTAGATGGGCCAAGCGCGCTCTGCTGCGCCATCCTCCTTAAATGACATTTAAAATCTATGGCATGTGGACTCATTTGCTAGAGTAGATATGGTTTTGTATTCGGTTCATTGTGGTCTAGCCTTATTCCACCAGGATCTGCCACAACCAAAACCAATGATATAGAGCACATCGGGGAAAAACAATGACATCGGCAGCAAAACCACACCAAAAAAGTCACGAGGCAGCAGCAACAACAAACACAACCGAACCATGAGCAGAAGAAACCCGATTCCACCAGCAGCGAAGCGGCAACATACATGCATGCGGGCCCTAGCCAACGGGACATCCAACCAACAATAGGACATTAAACCAACGGTCAGCAAAACAAAACCACTATATGTCACTTATAGCGATGTGGAGCATCGACTTGCCCGAATCAGTCTCCCGCATAGGCCGGCCCATGTTCTTGCTTCGTGTCGCAATTTTATTTCGTGTTGCATGCTTGTTTGGGTAGTACTCCTTGTTCCAATTTATTTAGGATGTTTTCTTCTTTCTTTTATTTTTCTCTTTATTTTTGTTTTTACTTTCTTCTCATTTTACAATTTTCTTGTAGCTTCTATCTTCAATTTTCATGGCTTTTTACTCAATATTTTTCATTTCATTTTCCAATGATTTTTTTCTTTTGTTATGTTTTCTTTATTTATTTTTCCATCTGTTCATGTTTTATTTTTACATTTCTCCTTATCTTTTTATTATTCTCATTTATTTTCTGCTTTTAAAAACATATGACTATTTTTGTTGAACACGTGAATAATTTTTTAGTTTACAAATGGTATAAAAATGCTTTGGACTTCTGGACTTTTTTCAGACCAATTAACATTTTTTAAACCGATAAACATTTTTCACACCGATGAATACTTTTTGAAATTATGTGACTTTTGTTTTAGACCATTGAGATTTTTTATGACCGACGAACATTTTTTCATACCCACGTATATTTTTTAGAATTATTCGAACATTGTTTTCCTCACCAGTGAGAATTTTTCAGACTGTTTGAATATTTTTCAGAATAGTTTTAAATTTTACGTGAACCTTTTTCGGACATGTCAGACTTCTTTTTTCATCCGATTAACTTTTTTCAACCTAGTGAGATTTTTTCAAAATCAAGTGAACATATTTTCAGACATGTGGGATTTATTTTAGATTGATGCACATTTTCAAAGTATGTGTTTTTAATTTGTACTATGCGAACATTTTTGTTGTTATGTGTGAAGATTACACATGTCCACCAAATATATTCCTATAATTTTTAAAAATTTAATATATGTATAATTGATTAGCTAATCTATTGTGTGAGATAAATAAAAAAAAGTAACATCCATAACACACTACCAGACGGTTGTCTACATATACTTGGGCCTCAGCTAGTGAGCGAGCTGAGGGACCCACCTAAGGACAGGTCACGAGCAAGGAGGGGCATTCAATTCAAGGGGATATCCATCCTACGTTGAGACATATGGAAACTGACTGGCTAGCTAGCTAGTGATCTTTGTGAAGTGGACATGCAAATGCATGGCAAGCGTATATTACAAATATGGGCTAAGTCCTTTGTCTTATGTGATATTTCAGATATTTTTTAAATTTTAAAGCCCATGTGTGTGAAAGTACATATATGATTTGATCTAAATTAGTGGCAGCTCACATGTGTATATGGAAAGAGGAGTGCGAGCTAAAGTTTAGTTTCACATGAAAAGTTGGAGTAGAGTTGAATCTTATAAGATGGAGTGCCTCACCACTTTATAAGTGAGTGAGAAAAAAAGTGCTACACGCGCATCCCTCCTCCGACGTCGCTCGCCCGCTCGTCACGATGCATGCGCGCGGGTTTGCGGAATAAGCCGAGTTTATTTTTTTGCTGCTCAGGAAAACTGATGCGGTTTTGACTGACGTGTCAACAGTTAGTCAGTTCGGATCACTCCCGAATTGTGGGCTATTGTAACTGACTCGAACTCGTGTGCGACGTGGCTTCGACCCACGTTGTACCATGTACAGTTTCCGAGCCGCTCTATATAAGAGCATATGCGGCTTCCACCATACACACCTAAACCAATCTAGGGTATTGTCAGCCTCTCTGCTTGCGCCACCATCACAGTCTACTCCATCCTGATCGCCAACGTGCACCGATGAACGTGAGAGCAGGTCTTCGAAACCACTCGCATTTGCTATCCTATACGGGAGAGAGCGAATAAGGTATTTAGGAAGCGCTCTACGCGACTGCTCAAGTTCGTCATGAAGAGCATCCATGTGCACGACGTCTGCTACGTCGTCTTCTTCGACTTCGACAGGCTACAACAACCTCTTCACCAAGGACGAGTTTATCGGCAACCGATCGGTACGTATTCCGTGATGTGATATGTTACTATACTATGGCTGGTTTTTATATACACCGCTAATGTTAGTGTTGATTAATATATATAGTATGTTAGAGTTTCACATAATTATAGTTGTTGTAGTCCTGATTCATATACTGGAATTAATTGTGAAAATTATGCCTATCCAACAGCATATAGCTTCCAAGTAGGCTCCAATTTGGCACACAATAGGTAATACTAAGTTTTTACGTGCAATTGGGCAAGAAACTACGTCCAACAACTTATATGTTAGTCATACTTAGATCTCCCAGTGACATGGTTTTACACAGCAGTACATTGTTGTATATAAATCGATGTGGGCGGATGTAGTGTTATTCAACTTAGATCCTTCGGAGATTAAAAATGATAACATGCATACAAAGACATACGATGTGCAACATGCATGCACGGATATATTTATTACCGGACACTTCATAGCAATTACTTGCTAAATTTTTTAAATAATATTTGTTTCTCATTTATTTCAAAATATAATATGTGATTTTAGGATTTTTAAAAGTAGCACAATATCGGTGTCGCCGACACTGAGTGAGCTAGTCGGCGTAGGCTACCCCGTGTGACCGTTGGTGGCAGGTCCCACCAGCCGACAGCCACACCGACCGGGGTAGTCGCGGCAGCCCACACCGACTGGGCCAGTCGCGCTAGGCCACCCCGTCTGGCCCTTAAATAAATCCAGCCACCGCGCAACGCTCCCCACCGCGCCGACAGCTTCTTCCTCATCTTTTGCTCTTCCCTGCCGCAACTCTCTTCCTCTCCAGCTCGTATTTCTTCCGTTTTGCATAACTTTCCTCAAGATCTTCACGCAATACTTAGCATAGCTATAGTTTAAGCTCCGTTCTACTGATTGATTAGCTTGAGAGGTGTATTTTGTTGGTGGTGGTGTTGGTGGTGAGAGCAGTGGCAATGGTGGTGGTGGTGAGGAGCTGACTGAGCTACATGGTGGTGTCGACCCGGTGACTGAAGACCGAGGGCTTCGCACGCTTCAAGAAAAAACGCTAATCTCTCGCTAATTATATCTTTTACTCGTTAGCTGCTAGATATCATTTGTTAGCTGTGCGAATATTTGTCCGAGTAGAGTAGTAACAGACTTAGATTATTTTTATGTAGTTAGTTGCGGAGTATGTTATTAGACTTGATTATGTTTTGTTGTTTAGTTTTTGATGAGTATCAATATATTTTTAGATCGGCAGATATATCAGATGCAATGAAGTTTGTTTTTTACTATGGTCATGGTCAAGTCAGATAAAATCATCAGGGAGGTGATCTGAGTGAGTTTCAGTATAGTGAGTTGGAACTGACGGCCCCCCTAACATGGACAATTGGTCAGTTGAGCGACTGGTTGGCAGCCTATTTAGAACTTCCTGATACATAGTGTGCATGCATTGTGGACAAATTCAAGGTCAAAATTTTTATTTTATTTGAGACCGATAGATGAGAACTCTAATTGGGTGGGTTGGTTAAAAGGTTGGCGGACCAGGCACATGTCGCCTTAATGCTTCCCGTGGAGAAGCAGGTTAATTCGCTTGTAGCCCAAGGTGGATACGATCATGGCCAGAGCAGCCAGGCCCAAGCTGGAGGTGGTGGTTACGAATCAGGGCAGAGTAGCCATGCACACATTAGAGGTTATGAATCAGAGCATAGTAGTCAGGCAATAGGAGAAAATGTTTTTAGTGGGGAGGCAGATTCAGACGAGAGAGATGGTCATCTACAAGAGCAGATGGAAGAGGAAGATATAGACGGTGAAATTGATATTTCAGAAGATTCCGATGAGTTAGATGAAGAACATGAGGTACCGATTCCTGTCTCATGGAATCAGGACTTCTCGAGAGTGATGAATGTGAATGATAGACATGATTTTGTCTAGCAGTATCACCAAAACACTATCACCCATGGTATCTTGTATCCGAGTAAGAAACATCTGCAGGAAGCAATCATAGCATGGGCAATCTCCACGCAAAGGGTTTTCAGAACTAAGGTGTCATCGCCAAAATACTTGATGATGGAATGCGAGAACGACGGTTGTCCTGCAAGGGTACATGGCTATTGCCCTAAATATGAAACAAACTGGAAGGTGAGCTAGTTTGTGCCGCGCACATATATACTTCCTAGTATCCTTCAGGATCATTGAAACCTGACGTCTACGCTCCTGGCTCGATTGTTATACACAGAGATTGTGGAGCACAAATCAATGGAAGCTAAA
This sequence comes from Avena insularis, assembly GCA_023614405.1. Lineage (NCBI taxonomy): Eukaryota > Viridiplantae > Streptophyta > Magnoliopsida > Poales > Poaceae > Avena > Avena insularis. The sequence continues at coordinate 300,387,353 of CM042684.1, forward strand.
GCTATCGTGAATAAAGTCAGGGTCAGATTTAACTACAGAATCTCTTATGGAAGGGCTTGGAGGGATAAGCGAAAGGCACTGGAGGAAAAATTTGGCTCATTCCTAGATGGACACTACATTAGAGCAATCTAGGAACCTATGTCAACATCTAGCACTTCATGTCGCCAGAGTACCCAACTGTGAGGGTATTGCATCGGGTGTTCTTCTCGTTTGCTATATGCATCCAAGCCTTCAGTAACTATCAACCAGTTCTATGCGTAAATGGGACATTTCTCATTGGCAATTACGAGGGTAGATCCTAACCGCCATTGGTCAAAATGGCAACAATCAAATCGTGCCTCTCACATTTTCTTTCGTGGAGAGCGAGAACACCGATAGTTGGACATGGTTCTTCAGGGAGCTGAAAATAGCAGTTATTTAGGATAAGCCGAACGTGTGCATCCTTGATGATAGGCATGCAGGTATACTCAACGCGATTAAGGCACTGACACATCCTAGGCCTGATGAACCTACCCCATGGTTGGACTTGTCAGAGCCGGTGGTGCATGCGCCATATCGGGGAAATTTTACTCACAGTTTAGGAATAAGGCCCTCATGAATCTTTTCAAAAAACTCTACAAGCAGAATCAGTAGTGGAAGTATAACAAGTTGTGTGCATATCTTAACAAGTTCACATGAAAACAAGTTCGAGAGAGGAAAATGGCGTTAGACGCAGTAGTGGAAGATCATCTACTAGTAGTCGCTTTGCAGACAGCTTCAGGAGAAGCACCAGAGGAGGAAGAACCAATTGCTCTTTGTGACTTACCAGGATTTGACCTATCGGGTACTAGGTGAAGGGCAGGGAGACAGATTAAAAAAAATTGAACAATGGATACAACACGATCCTGTAGAGAGATGGTCTTTGCTGCATGACACACATGGATCTAGGTTCGGCGCCATGACTACTAACCTCGTTGGGACATATAACTTTGTCCTGATCAGGCTGGAGGTTCGTTGTGGCGGCAGGAGGCTTCTTTCAACGGTTGGCAGCAGCTGAGCTCTTTTCAGGCTGAAGGTTCGTCGTGGTAGCACCAGCAGCAACATCCCATGTGAAACTTCGACCTTTGTCCACCATCCCAGCAATAGGGTATGTGTCTTCATATCTATCATCCACGGTTCACAATCACTCATTACTTACTATTTCTTCTACATGCAGGACCCTATGGATATCAACACTCCTTGTCCGAATCCATATGGGGGAGTGAGCCGGAAGATGCACAGCAGACACATGATCTACATGACCAGTGGATGAGTATGTTTCAGACTCCTCCACCAGACCCCACATAGGATTCATGGTACCATGATGACGGGTCTTAGATTCCTGCTAGTAACGTTGGGCCACCCCCATAGATATGGCTAGAGTACCCCTCTCTGTTACCTCGATGTCGTGCCAGACGTCGAGACTGATATCTATCTATGTATGAGACATATATTTATCTACTTCCAATGCATGAACTATCTATGTGAGAGACATAGACTTATCTACTTGTGAGACATGTTACTATTATTTCACATTGTTATTTATTTCACTAAAAAACAACTACAATAGAGAATTAAGATACAAACACGAACTGAATAAAACTTGGATAACCTAACTACGATGATGCCTCGCCCTTTCCCTTGCTCGTCGATGATGAAGCGCCCTTGTTCTTCTTTGCTCTTGCCTTCTCCTTGGCAGCTCTCTGGCTCTTGCCACTCGACGGCATGAAGATATCATATTCGTCCTTGCTCTCTTTGATCCAATAATAATGGTCATTTGCCAAAACCTGCAATGTTTTTTGGCTCTTAAGCTTTGCCTTCTCCTACCTTGCATTGATCCGGAGAAGTTCCTGACGTATTTCCTCAGAGGTCCTCTGGGGCCACCATGACCTATATAATTTCTCACCCAACTCAGTGAGTAGGATGTCACTACTGATGTGAGCATCCCATGTAACTAGAGTATCGTCTATCCTGAACTCTTTGACTAAATCTAAAAGGTGATAGGTCATATATCTATTAAAGCTATGATCGAAAGGTGATGGCTCTAAAAATGGTCATCATCCACCACGTTTAAACATTGTTTTTAGGAAGGCAATTGACAAGAAACTTTCAATCCTTGCCACTAATGACTAATAATTGCAAATATATGCAAAACCTTGCTTTGAATTGTGTTTTGCATGAAATCACGCTTTTTAATGCAAAATCAGGAGTCATAATGAAGGTATTTGAGGAAGTCCACATGGCCAAGGAATTGTGGAGTCAATTCCAAGCATCAAACACCGTAATGACCACTGGTACGGATAGGGCCTGCCCGTACTATCCGTCTGTACCATGTGGTGATGGCTTCATCTCTCAAACCCTACAACTTTCGTTAAGATGCCTATATATTCTAAGACTCCAGTTGTCGGCTAGGAAGCCGCCATTCGTAGATTGCATCGCAACACCACCAAAGGATATCCACACCATTGTTCATCCATCCCCTCCATTAGCCATAGCCATTGCTTTGTAGTTTAGATCTCCTTATGATTTGGCGACCATTGTAAGAATACTTGATTTTAATCTATATATTTTGCACAATGTTTTCTATCCTTGATCTTATTGTTATGAGTGAGTAGTCCTCACGGGTTATGGGTTGGGGAGAAACCTCGCAGCGATTATGTGCATCTAATTCATGGGAGCATTGTGTATTGTTTGAAATAGTGATTTGTATCTTTTGTTTCTTTGTCTCTTGTCTCGATCTGTAGACTTGGAGTTACCCAAGATCCCATAGATTAATAAAGGCTTGAGGTGAAATATTTGGCTAGCGGCAATCTCATAGGAACCCCAGTGATAGAAATGGTAGTACGGTCTTCGCTTAGCGACACATTCAGGATCACAACAACATCACCACTTAATGTTTTGATATGTGGTTTGCACTTAATAATCGTTTGTAGCCCGTTGCTTCGTGGTGCACTCGGTTGGATTAAAAGACTTTTGCTATGCCCGCTGCATCACGGGGGCTCTAGTATATTAAGATGTGTTGCCCACAAGAGATTATCACTATTAAAACTTTACACATGAATGTGCTTATTATTATCTTTCATCCCATATGATATGCAGATGTAGGTGGATCTTCAATCCTAGCCTATCTCCATCCATTGATTCAACCCACTATAAAAGTAAACTAGATTGGTCCGTAAACAAAGGTAAAACAAAGAAATAAAGCCTTGTAGACGTATCCTTTTTATTTCCTTTTAGCATTGCTTTCCAAGGTTCGATTAAACCTAGGTCTTATAGGGAAAAAGCTATTATACTTCATCCGTGAATCCGGATCGAAGGTATCAACCCTTTTTTGGCGGTGTTGCCAGGGAAGTAATTTCGCTATCCTAGTGAGGTCACTAGAGACCTTGTTTTTAGTTTTATTATTGTTTGTAGTTTTATTCTTGTTATTAGTTTACTTTCTAGTTATCTATTTTAAAACCCAAAAAATTAGTTACTCATTATTTGTTTTTTACTTAAAAATACCAAAAATATAAAGACCCATGGCTCAAAAGAGACTTGGGGAGTATGTTACTCCCACTGATGATTTTATTCGTGCACCTATCACTCAGCCCGCTATTGAAGCGGAAGCATGTGAAATTACGCCTAACATTTTAAGTTTGGTTCAGTAAAACCAATTTGGAGGCTCACCTTTTGAGGATTTAGGTTTGCACTTAAATACTTTTACTGAAATTTGCGACATGATGCATATTAAGAATGTAGATCCAAATGGTTTTAAATTAAGGTTGTTTCCTTTCTCTCTTAGAGGAAAGGTTAAGGACTGGTTACTAGCTCTACCTAGGGGCACTATTAAATCTTGGGAGGAATGCACCAATATGTTTATGACTAAATTTTCCCCCAGCTAAAACTATGCAACTAAGATCTAGCATTATAAGCTTTAGACAAGAAGATCACGAGCCACTAGCGCTTGCATGGGAAATGATGAAAGAAGCCGTAATGAACTGTCCTAGCCATGGGATGGAAGAATGGCTTATATTATATTTATTTTATAATGGCCTTAACTCAATGTCTAAGTTTATGCTAGATACTGCAGCAGGAGGAACAATCATGGGAAACCAAGTGAGTGTTGCAAACAAATTACTTGATAATATGCAAGATAACCATGCCCAATGGTATGTGGAGAGAACCTCGAAAAGAGTGAGTTCAATCACCGAGGTAAACAATGAAGAGCTTACATCTAAGGTAGACGAGTTACTCAACATAGTAAAGGGTAAGGAAGATACCCAACTTAATGATATCGCTACCGATGTTAATGATATTAATTTTATAGCTTGCACTCCTTATAATCCTGCATGGAAAAACCAAAATTATGCTTCTAATGTTCAAAAACATTACTCTAATCCTGTAGGAGCTCCTTACAATAATTATGATAATCATAATGGAGTAAATCATGGCAATCTCTTGTTTGAGCAAACTGTTAGAACTTTTATACAAGCTCAAACCAAGCAAAATAATATATTCATTAAAATCACAGAGAACCATGAAACTAGTATAGGTAAATTATCTAACTAAGTCGTTGCAATTAGAAATGATGTATGGGCTCTACAGAAAGGACAAAGACCGTGGAGGCTCAATTGGGCAAGGTAGCGGAGAGCCAAGCTCTCATACTAGCAAAATTTGCTGGGAAGCCTGAGACAAATCCAGTGGAAGCCCTCAAGATGATGAGGGCGGTAACAAATTAAGAAAATCCTGAAGAGCTGGATTACAGCAACGCACCAACACCGAAATATACCATGGAAGATCTAGTCAAGATGATCACCATAAAGAATCTCGGTATAGAACAAGGTAATGATGCTATGTACCAACAATTTATTCAACAAGTAGCATCTAAAGTTTGTGATTTAGAGATGGAGTATAAGAGACTAGCTGATAAGCTTCCTGCTAAGCTAGATGATATATTTGAGCCCACTATTAAAATTAAGGTTGGGGTTAATGAGATATCTGCACTTTGTGATCTTGGTGCAAGTGTCTCAATGATTTTCAAAATCCTATTTGACAAGTTAAACTTGGGGCCATTTGCAACTACTGAATTAAGACTCCATCTAGTGGATTCAACTTATAAACAAGTTGTTTCGATAAAGCAAAATATACTTGTTGAAATTAAAGGTAGTCCCGCGCTTATTGATCTTGTTATTGTGGACATGCCTGAAGATCCCATAGCACCTACAATCCTAGGTAGGCCCTTCCTAAGAACTATTAAAGCACTAATCAATTTGCATGAAGGTAATGTGAGAATAGGACTACCATCTAGAGATCTTTTTATAGTCCACTTCTCTAGAAAGAAGAAGGCCAAGCCTAATGATGATGATGGTATAATTACTTTGAAAGCCAAGTACTTTCGAGTGGGTGTTCCACTCATTAAAATTAAATGATCACCATCTGAGTCAAGCTAATTGACCTTAACTAGAAGCGCTTCATGGGATGCAACCAATGTGAAATAAAGTTTACTCTTGTGTTAGTTTTGTTTGTTTGTTTGTTTCTGTTTCGTTTTTGTTTTTAATAAAAAGTGTTCGAGAAGACCTTTGGAGAGAGGAGAAGAAATAAGGTAATCCTTTGTCTTTTTTTACTAACACTTGGTCTAAGAAGTATTGCTGATTTTTATAAAGTCTATTTGCTGTTATTTTGTCCTTTGATAAGATGTGTAAAGATGCATGAAGCTACTAATCAAATTCTTTGAAGTTTTTCAGCTCACTGGCCGCATAATGACTAGTAGTATGACCGAAAGGTACCGTACCATGCTCTCGTACCACCTCGATGCATTAGACAATAGAAATTTTGATTTTTTCCGCAAGACACAGGGGTCGTAACGACCACTGGTACGGGCAGACGCGCCGTATGGCATGCTCGTACCGTATCCTCGAGCAAAACATCAGATTTCAAGCAAAGCAACTAACAGCATAACGACTAGTAGTATGGACGCGCGTGACCGTACCCTGTGCACCGCCGGAAGGTATTCGCACCCCCAAGGTATGTCACCCGGTACGGCGGGCTCCGGTAGTACCGCCCGCCCATACCATGTACGCGGCTGCCATAACACCACGAGAAGGTACCTAAAAAAACCCAAAACACAAATGAAAGAGCATGTGGGCCGCCATGTGTGGTTTTGGTAATTAATAACAATCTTTATGGACTAATGTGTGTATTAAGGTGTACTTGTAGGATTTGTCCATTGGCATCGCTTGGAGCATGTGTTTGCTTCAAGGTCGATGAAATGAAGAAGAAGATGCGTTGTGCAAGCTCAAAATGTGCCATCCCTAGAAGATCTCATGTTTGAGGCTTGCCATCCTCGGTGATTATGGATCGATGAAGACAAGGTCAAAGTATGATCAAGGCAAAGGTATTCTTGATAGGTTTTCCATTTTGCTGGTCTCGTGTTAGTAGTTGAGAGACCGGGTTTAGGATAGATAGTCATACTATCAAGGGGGGCTCTTGAGTGAGTAACTCAATCATATCGTTCGGAGAGAGCTCAAACCTTTGCATACTTGCATCATTGTATTTGGTTGTTATTTGGTCTTATCCATGTGAGGATATAGAGCTTGTGGTAATCTTCATAACAAGCTCTTGTTCATCAAAATCGGATCTCCCTTTTATATCTTGTTGCGATTTTGATCTTGGTGGTTTTTCGGATTCTCGCCAAGTGAGGTATCTCACATTATACTACTTGATATATTCTCACTTGGTTATATCCAATATTTCTAGGCCGCCCAGCCAGGCCCAGGCGCCCTTCCCCGCTCCCAGGCACCAGCAAGACGCCGCCCAGCATCGCTCCCGCACAGCGCCCACGCCACGCTCACCCGATTCCCTTGCCGCACGTTGCTGCTCGCCTCGCTCAGCGCTGCCTCGCTCGCGCGTTGACCCGCACGTCGCCCGATCCCCTGCCGCTCTCGCTCGCGGTGCTCTCTTGCGTGCTGGCTCGTTCGAGGCGCCAGGAAGGGAACCGGTAGTACCGGCCCATCAGCGGTACTACCGGCCCAGCCAGGAAATTTGCCCCAACGGCCAGAAAAACATTGGGCCTATAATAGCCTCTTTCTCTCTTTTGACGAGTTGCTTCTTCCTCATTTCTTCTTCAAGCTTTGCCTATTCTTTGATACATCTTTGAGCTTGATTTGTCTCATCTCCTTCATTGATTCTTGCCAATATTTGAGGGGTAGATAGAGGGGATCTAGATCCACGTTTTGACCAAACCAAATCTCCTCTTTGTGAGTGGATCTTTGGGGCTTTTTGTGTTCTTCCTCTCTTGTTCCCCCAAGTGCTTTAGTAGCCTTGTTAGAACTTGAGAGTGAGCATTTGGGGCATCTTTGTGGTGTTCTTGCCTTTTGCATTTGGTGCATCGGTGTGTGTTCTCTCCGTAGGATTTGTTTGGTGATATTCATTGTTGCTTGTCCCTCTTGGGTTCTTAGAACCCTAGACAGTTTTGTGGCCTTTGTGGCGTGTTCTTGGGGTCTTCAATTAAGTTGTGAAGCTCCCCCAAGATTGAGGCCTTGGTGGCGATTATTGGGAGCCTCCAATTAAGTTGTGGAGATAGCCCCAATCTTGTACGGGCTCGGTGACCACCCTTAAGTGTCCCATAGTGGAACGGGTGCTTTCCCGCGTGGTGGGTGCTCGGGAGAATGATACGTCCAAAACGTATCTACTTTCCCGAACACTTCTGTTATTGTTTTTCCTCTAAACTTGTGTGATTTGGATACAACTAACACGCACTGACGCTGTTTTCAGCAGAATTACCTTGGTGTCTAGTTTTTGTGCAAAAAATCAACTATCAGAAAAAATCCCGGAAAAATATGCCAAAAATCCTATTTCACCAGAAGACTCACGGAGCCAGAAGATGAGACGGAGTAGGGCCACGAGGGGCCCACACCACCTGGCCACGCGGGCCAGGCTAGGCTGCGCCTGGGGTTGGTGTGGTCACCTCAGATGCCCCCTCGGCCTCCCTCTTCGCCTATAAGTTGCCTCTTGGCCTAAAAACCAAGGGGGGTTCGATGTTTTTCCAGAAAGAGTTCCGCCATGCCGCCACCACCAGATTCCGTGATTCAGAACCAAAAACTCCGTTCTGGTACTTTGCCAGGACGGGGAATTGGAGGAGATCATCGCCATCATCATCACCATCGCTTCTCCATCGACCATCCATGAGTGAGTAATCCCCCGCTGTAGGCTATGGGGATGGTAGGGATTGGATGAGATCATTCATGTAATGGCATCAGATTGTTAGGGCATGGTGCCTAGTATCTATTATTAGTGCTTTTTGACTTTGTTGCAACTTGTTATGCTTAATGCTTGTCACTAGGGCCCGAGTGCCATGATTTCAGATCTGAACATGTTATTGATTCATTATGATAGTATTGTTTATGGTCTTACCTGCAAGTTGTATACATAAATTGTTGTCCAGAACCAAAGGCCCTGAAGTGACAGCAATTGGGATAACCGGAGGGAATGGCTTTAATGTGAGGATCACATGTGTTCACGGAGTGTTAATGCTTTGCTCCTGTGCTCTATTAAAAGGAGCACCTTAATTGCCAGTAGTTCCCTTGAGGCCCCGCTACAAACAGGCTGGCAGGACAAAAGATGTTGTGCAAGTTCTCATTGCGGGCATGTATGACTATATAGGGAACACATGCCTATGATTATCTAGCACTTGGATGCTTTATCTTATTTATCTGCAAATGCCCTATGTTTTGATTACCATATGAATTGTCTTGTCCATGCAATGCCTGTCCATCCATCCCTATGCCTACCGTGCTTTAATCCTACTGTTTACTGCAATTGTTACTGCTGTCTTTACTTTTACTACTGCTGTTACTTTACTATTGCTACTACCAAATTGTTGCTACTGATAAACTGCTGTGAGCAAGATTTTTCCAGGTGCATCTGAATTGACAACTCAGTTGTTAAGGCTTATAAATATTCTTTGGCTCCCCTTGTGTCGAATCAATAAATTGGGTTTCACTTCCCTCAAAAATATTGCGATACACCCCCTATACTTGTGGGTCATCAAGACTATTTTCTAGCACCGTTGCCGGGGAGCATAGCTTTATTTATCAAGTTCACTTGGAATCACTATTGTTCACTGCCATCCATCCATCATGGGTAAGTCTCGTGATGGCAAGGTTCCTATTTACCATCCACTACAAGAAGAGGTACGGTTCTGAACACCTCTGTTGCTCTTGATTCACCATCTGTTATGAGTAAGCTCCTTACACCACCACATACACATGCTACACACACTGCTACTACTGCTGAATCTGAAACTTCTTATACTTATGATGCTGCTTCTACTGTGCTTGATAAGAGTGGTTCATTAGGTCCTTTCCTAGATGCTACGATTGCTAAAACTATAGCTAGAACTACTGAAACTCCTAATGAAGACACTACTACACCTGTCGGTTCACCCGAGTCTAGAGAGAGCTATGATATTGAAGATGGTTATATTGAGATGACCGATGAATTTATTAAAGAATGTCAAAACACCCATGATAGGAGTGCTATTAAGAGTCTCCTTGAGAGGCGTACTATAAAACCCAAATTGTCTCCTAATGCTAAGTTTGCTGCATCTCCCATAAACATTAAAGATAAGGATTATGATTTCTCTCTTGATCTATCTTACATAGCTATTGTTGAGAAAGAACCTTTTTGTGGGAATAAGAATGAAAGTGTGGTAGCACATATGACTGAGCTTTCTACCATGAGTGGCCTGTTTTCTGATGATATTAAGATGCACACCTACTTTGTTGCTAAAATTTTCCCCTTTTCACTAAAAGGAGAAGCTAAAACTTGGTTTAATATTTTACCTCCTGGATCTATTGGTATCCCTGATTGCTTGATTAGTACTTTCCTGCAGAAATAATTTCCTCCTAGTGCTAGACATGCTATTTTGCAGGAACTTTTTGATTTTAAACAGGGAGAATAAGAGATATTGCCTGGATCATGGGCAAGGTTTTGTGCTTTGATTCATGCACAGGCTGGATGTCCATTACCTAAGAATGAGCTTCTTGATATATTTTATAATGAACTAACTGAAGAATCTAGGACATACCTGGATAGTTGTGCTGATTGTGTTTTCAGGAATAGGACCCCCAAGGAAGCTGAGGAATTAATGGCTAAAATAAGCAAGAATTATGAAGACTGGACTCCTCCTGAACCAGCTATACCTGAAACAATTATACCTGAACCAGCTATACCTTCGCCTATACCAACATCTAAGAAGAGGGGAGTTATTGAACTAAATGATGAAGTGATGAAGGAAGCTAAGAAATGTCTTAAGGAGAAGGGAATTAAAGCTCCAGATGTCAAGAATTTACCTCCTATAGAAGAATTATGTAAGCCAATCCCCTACTCATCCACTATTGAGGTACACTCTCTCCAACATTTTAATGAAGGTGATATCCCTTACTCTAAACCTCCTGATCAATGCTTAGAAGAATTTGATATTTTTATTGTTAAGCAAGATAATTTCAATAAAAGGGTGCAAAATCATTTAATGGAAAACTCTAGAGCTATTGTTGAGTTAAAAGATATTGTGGAAAGAACCTCTAATGATGTTAAAATGCTTGTTAAACATTTTCAAATGGTCCAAACTCAAATTGATCAGCTTATTAAAGTACAAAAAGACTTGCTAGTTAATGCTGCTAAAGAAAAACATGCTTATGAAATTAGAACTAGAAGTGGTGCTGCTACCCAGGATCCTCTATATCCTGAGGGGCATCTTAAAAGAATTGAGCAGGATTCTCAACAAGCTGAAAATAGTGGTACTACTCCTAAGAAAAGAAAGAAGAAACATAAAATTATTGTAGAACCCTCTGAACCTGCTAAAGATCCTAATAGTATATCTGTCTCTGATGCTGAAACTAAAAGTGGTATTGAAGAAAATGATGTTCCTGATAAAGAAAAAGTTGAAGAAGAACCTGAAAGGCACACTAAGAATACTAAATACACTAAAGAAGATTTTCTTGCTAAGAAACATGGTAGTGAAAGAGAGCCTTGGGTCCAAAAACCTATGCCTTTCCCTGATAAGAAACACAAGTCAACAGAAGATGAACACTATAATAAGTTTTGTGAGTGGATGAAACCTTTATTCTTGCAAATTCCTTTGACTGATGCTATTAAATTGCCTCCTTATTCAAAGTATATGAAGGATATTGTCTTGAATAAAAGGAAGATCCCTAATGAAGAAATTTCTACTTTGCTTGCTAATTATTCCTTTAATGGTAAGGTTCCAAATAAACTTGGAGACCCAGGGATTCCAACTATCCCGTGCTCCATTAAAAATAGTTATGTTAGAACTGCTTTGTGTGATTTGGGAATAGGAGTTAGTGTTATGCCTTTCTCTCTCTATAAGAGACTTCAACTGGAAAAAATAATACCAACTGATATATGTTTGCAAATGGCCGATAAATCTACTACTATTCCTGTTGGTATATGTGAGGATGTACCTGTTCAAGTGGCTCATAATTTCTTGATATTAACTGATTTTGTTGTGCTTGAAATGCCTGAAGATGATAATATGTCTATTATTCTTGGGAGACCTTTCTCAATACTACAGGAGCTATTATTAATTGTAATCAAGGAAATGTGACTTTCAATGTTAATGACAAGGAGCATACTGTCTATTTCCCCAAGAAGATTGATAAGACTTATGGTTTGAATTCAATTGAACATGTTGAGGGCATTCAAGTTGGAGAAATATATTGTCCCATACCAAGAGAAAAATATGAAACTATTATGATTTGGACCATTGCTATCAAGGTTGAGGTAACATAATCATTAGTGGAATACAAAGTTTTGTTTCATATAAAATTATTTTGGTAATAAGACCTAATCAACATTTTTAACAAAAGGATTTCAATGAACAAAACAATGTTTTCACCATGATTATCTTTGTTTACTTTTATTTTATCCATTTTAGTTTTTGCTTTCGCTTAGTTTACTTTTCTGTTGTTAGTTGCTTGCATGTTAGAGTGTCTTAGAACTTCTGAAGTTTTAGTTTTTTTTTGTCATTGCGTCTTTCTAGAAACTTTTTCTGTCAGAAAATCATTCATCTATACCTGAAAATTGCTCAAAAATAAAGTGTCTCGAAAAATTCCAGAAAATTCATATTAAATTTTTAGTGAAAAAAGGGGCAGAGAAGTGCCTTGAGAGTACCAGGGGCCCCACCAGGCAGGCACACCACCTGGTGGCGCAGCCAGCCCAGGGGCGCGCCTGGCCATGGTGTGGGCCACCCCTGGCCCTCCACTCACTCTCTCACTTCCCATTTCTTTCTCTCTCCCGAGAAAACATCAGTTCTTTGCTTGAAATCGCGTTCTTGCTGTTCTTGCCCATGATTATTCGATCTCCTTGCTTAGCCCATCTTTGCTGCTGAAATTTGGAGCATTTTTTCTCCAGTATGTGACTCCTCCGCTTGTCCAAGTAGATTTTTGTTTAGTGGTTTATATCTTGAGTATTTTGTTGCTGTAGGTGACAGGTTATGAGAGCTTGTAAGCTTGTTCAATTCTTAGAGATATTGTTTTGATGCATGTTTAGGCCTCTTACAAGTCCCTCTGAGTAGTTCTCTTCATTATGTATTCACTTTGCAATCAGTTGGGTAATGGATGTTTAAATTTCAGAATATCAAAGATGAACAACCACACATTTGGAGAAATATTTGAGAGGGACACACCTAGGAGGTCAAGGCCCTCAAGATCAGCCTCTCAGTTTAGGCCTTCATATAATGAAGATCTCATTGCACTATGCTTTGGCAATGAAGGAGATGAGGGGGATGCTCACCCATCTACTTTTCCTTGTTATACCTTCTTGCAAGCTGCAGGGATCCTTGATGATTTCTTACTACTGGTTCAAAGGGTCGGTTTGACCTCATACATGCAAGATGAGAGTGAGCAATATGCCGTGTTCAGCAAAACTTTTGTTGAGAGTTTCGTTTTCACTAACACCCCCTATCAGTCAACTGTTTCTTTCAGAATTTATAATCTGCCTATTACCATGTCATTGGAAAGATTTTGCAGCATTATAGGTATAGGCATGACGGGGACCGTGAAGAAGATCCAAGGGCGACCCGCTGATTTGCTGGAGCTCTATTGAAGTGTGACAAATGACGATGACCGTGTAGCTCGGCGCAGGAAGATAAGAAACATCCAACTCCCAGCTCTTAGATACTTTGCTTATTATCTTGCTACTAGCATTCTTGGTAGGGAGAACACAAGTAATATCTCCAATTATCATTTGGCCTTCCTCGCTGCTGCACTTAATAATGATACTCGGTACAATCTTGGCTCTCTCATTGCTCGCCGCCTAGCTGCTAGGGGACCTATTTATGGGGGCATTATTGCTTCACGTATGGTTACTGCGTTAGGACATTCTGTGGATCCTAATGATACTATATTGGCACCACAAAGGCTTGATCTTGCTGCCATGAAAACACATCACTTCATCACTGCTGACTCTGATACAGACAATTTAGTATACAGGATGTTGTTTACTGATGGGGATGAAAGGGAGATTCCTTTGCCGCAATCTACTTTGTTGAGTGTTCATAGGAGGTCGTGGTCGCGTTCCAAGGAGGAGGTGGACGAGCAGCTCCGCTTGCTTGGTTTCCACAGGCAGCACCAGGAGGATGTGCCTTCTTACGACTACTTTGCGTACTACGGTGGGGCGTCCCCGAGCTCATACCAGGATGGGGTACTTCCTCGCCATACTATGGAGGCGCTCCATCTTGGCCTGCTTGGGATTGATACCCACTTAGGCGAAAAGCCTAATCTTGGGGGAAGGTACACCGACATCACACTCATCTCCATATCATGTTTCATCGGTACTTTGTATATCCATGCTTCATTTTATTTGTAGTTTTTGTTCTTTCTTTACTTTTTCTTTATAAAACACAAAAAGACCAAAAATATTTCTGTTGTTTCTCTTTGTTTGCTTCTTTTTCTTTTTGCCTTGGTTTGCTTCTTCCTTTTTGCTTTGTTTGAACTATTCGAAAAACTCAAAAAGATTCCACTTTGCTTGTTCTTCCTTTTTGTTCTTGCCTTTAAAAATCAAAAACACCAAAAATATTTGTTGTTCTTATTTGGTTTTGTGAAGTTTGTTGCAGGGTTCAGCAGTCCTCGGTGGAATTTGGTTTCATGTTATTATTCAAGCCACACAAGTGAAGGGCAATAATGAGGATTAATGACAACTTGAGGTTTGGTAAGAGGCTGGTAACGAACTCTATTTGCTTTCATTTTTGTACATATACTCATCATTGTGGGCATGCTTAGTCTGTTCATGTAGGGTGTATGTTATTTATGGATGCTTAGTAGATCTTGTTTTCTTATGATTAGCTCCAGCTTGCCAATAGTTTGTAGTATGTCATATGGATGTTTGCTTGCATTGCTCTATTCATAACTTGGTATGACACTGTGGTATCCTCCTCTGAATGTTTCTCTTGAATCGACTTGGCACATGCTAATGCATGCATATGACTGAAACAATCAGTTAAGCCTCGATGAATTATTTTGCCTTAGGGGTCTTGAATCACTTTCATGCCATGATTAGTCCAGTTTTGTTGCAAGCATGATTATGACAGTTATTGCTCTCTCGTTTGTCACTCCCTTACTATTTCTAGCCTACACTTACACTAAGTATGAGCTCTACTCATGTTTCCAATTCCCCAAAACCAATATTGCCAAAAGTGTCCACCATACCTACCTATTAGCATCATTTGTTGTTCCGTGCATATTCAATATGCCTTGTTTTCTTCTGAATAAAATGTTTGCTTGTTATGAGAAAGTTAGTTAGTAAAGCTCTCACGAACTTGATGGCACTCTTTATTTCTTGCACTTAATAAACCTGAACCATTGTGACTGTCCATGAAAGTTATATGCTTGCAAATTATAGGCTGGGGATTAGCAGAACCGTGCTGTCACGGGGAACGCTTTCAACACCTGTAAATATATACCTAGTTTATATCATGCTCTTTTGTTTGTGGATGTCGTCGGTGTGAAATAAAAGGGGAGCTTGTAAGTCCATGGAGTTATGTATGTGTGTTAGAGAAGCGCCTGGGCCGCCGGTCTAATCCATGCCTAATCATGGTGGAAACCTGCAGCGTAACCATAATGAGTATCTATGAAGCATTCTTCTTATAAAAAAAGAGATAGCTATTGAGAAAAATAAAAAAAGAGATATGAGAAAAGAGGAAAGAGAGAAAAAAGCACAATTTTCCCAGGGTAAATAAGAAGATTGCTGAGATGCTCGTTGTCTGCTTGCCATGTCATTTTGATATGGGGATTCTTCCGTATCATCGGGCAAGGGGTACCCCGTTGACGGTTCTCTATGATAGGCATGTATTTACTATGACAAGAACTTACCGGTAACTAAAGTTGAGTAGCATGAGGAGCGGCCCTCGTACTCAAGGGACATGAGATTTCCAGTTTGAAGTTTGTCAAGCATATAACTCAGATTGGACCTCACTTTCACCTTAACCATTTAAAGATGCTTATGATAGGGGCAATGAGAGCTCAAAGCTAATGAGTACCATACTTTCAGCATTTGGAAGCCTTTCAAACTTTTCAAAACAATTTTTTTTCATTTCCTTGTCGAGTCTCCACCTATTCTTTGGGCACTTTCTTGAGAGCATAGTTGTCATCCTTAGTTTAATGTGATTGTCTCAAAACTTGATTAATTGTGTTATGACTTTGATGCTTGTATCTTTGATAACTTTACTTCTAGTCTTTAATTCTAGTCTTTTGCCTCCTACTAGTGTTGGTACATATGAACTAATGGGCTTTGCAGGGCTTCATGTTCTGCTACACACGACACAGCTAAAGGGGGGGGGGCGAACAAAGCGAGAAAAGGCCCCAATTATCCTAGCGCTAATCGATGTTACGGAAAAAGTGGATCGTCAGGGGGGGTCTCGCCCCCGCTTGTCCCCCCTTGCCTCCGTCCCTGCCCCGAAGTGACAGCAATCAGGATAACCGGATGGAATGGCTTCGATGTGAGGATCACATGTGTTCACAGAGTGTTAATGCTTTTCTCCTGTTCTCTATTAAAAGGAGCACCTTAATTGTCAGTAGTTCCCTTGAGGCCCCGCTGCAAACGGGTTGGCAGGACAAAAGATGTTGTGCAAGTTCTCATTGCGAGCACGTATGACTATATATGGAACACATGCCTATGATTATCTAGTACTTGGATGCTTTATCTTATTTATCTGCAAATGCTCTATGTTTTGATTGCCATATGAATTGTCTTGTCCATGCAACGCCTGTCCATCCATCCCTATGCCTACCACGCTTTAATCCTACTGTTTACCACAATTGTTACTACTGTCTTTACTTTTACTACTGCTGTTACTTTACTATTGCTACTACCAAACTGTTGCTACTGATAAACTGTTGTGAGCAAGATTGTTTCCAGGTGCAGCTGAATTGACAACTCAGTTGTTAAGGCTTATAAATATTCTTTGGCTCCCCTTGTGTCGAATCAATAAATTGGGTTTCACTTCCCTCGAAAATACTGCGATACACCCCCTATACTTGTGGGTCATCAGAGAATGGGGTGAGGCCTTTGTGGCATTGGTGGTCTTAGTACCGCCCACCCTCCAACGAGACGTACTCCCTTGTTGGGAGGAACTCGGTAAAATATCGTCGTCCCCGCGTGCCTCGGTTATCTCTATACCCGAGCTCTTTACTTGTGCACTTTACATTGTGATAGCCATCGTGCTTGAAGTAATTATATTGCTATCATATTGTTGCTTGTCTTGCTTAGCATAAGTTGTTGGTGCACATAGGTGAACCTTATTATATCTAGGCTTTGTGATTAATAAAATAAAATGCTAGTTTTATTCCGCCTTTGTTAAGCCCATCTCGTAGAAGTTTTAATCGCCTATTCACCCCTCCTCTAGGCGACATCCGTGATCTTTCAACAAATTTTCCGTTTCATCCTCCTTCAAACTCCAAACCACCTTCATTGGATCTTCAAATTTACTTAATCTTTCTTTGTTTCCTTGCACCCAATCGATCTAAGGTATGATTCTCCTCCGATCCCCAACTTATTTGTGCCAAATCTTCATTCAATCTTTCATCACTGTCAATCTAGACTTAGGTCTTGTTCTTGATCTAATCTTGATATTGGGCTTTTTAGTGGAGTTTATTTTGTAACTAGTATAGAGGATCACATATGCTATGTTTCTATTGGACTAAAAATTTAATTAGCATTTTTTTTATTTTGTTTTCGATGAACACGAGGAGCCATACACGTGCGATGGTTGCGGAACCTTCTGCACCACCCCTTTGATATGTTGACCCCCGATTTACTTGGTATCGAGTTCGCTGAGAGGAGTTTCAACTGAACTGTTTTGACCGTCTTAAGCTCCGAGAAATCAAGTCCACCAAGTGGGTGTTTCCCTAAATCATGAACCAACTTGGCATTCGGGCTGATTTTGATTTACTTTGCAACAATGTTGGTTTGTATGACTTTCTTTTCCAGGATTTCACCACGTATCACTGCTTGACGCTTGAGTTCGTTAGCACCTTGACACATACAGTGGGTTCTCACCATTGTTCCAAGGATCAAATGCATGGAGTTAATCGCATCAATTTTTGTCTTATGAACTGTGAGTACTCCTTGACACTCGACCAATGGACTCAATGTTTTGGGTTTGCCAACAACACCACCGACATACGCTCCTCCACCTTTTTTAAACCCTGCACCTTGGTAGTACTTTAATTTAATGATAATTCATGGAAACACACCCAAGGGGAAACAAATTGATCATCCTGCTATTCGATATCTGTTTTATGTTATTGCTAACACCTTGCAGGCACGTCGTGAGTTTACTAGATTCAATAAGGAGGACATGATGATCCTCGTAAAAGCTGCTATTATTAATTGTAACTCAACGCCAAATTTGGGCGCCCTTCTTGTGTTTTACCTTAAGCATCAGGCTCTGCAATCTCGAGGAACCATATGCGGAGGAGGAGTTGTGACCGTTCTTGCACGCGCACTTCACATCAACTTAGATAATATTCAACCGTTGACAGGAACTAACCGTCTCGATTTTTCTACTCTAAGAGCATGTGGTATGATTTCTAGAACTAATGGTAGATACTTCTTTGATATACCTAGAGCGGATCACTTGATCCTAGATCCTTTGCCTAATGGTCTATTCTCTATCAAGGATGGACGTTTGCGTTTTATCGCGCAAGTTGAGGCAGGTCTACCCGATCAAGAAATACCCCTAGGAGGAGGAGGAGGAGAAGATGAAGAGGTAGAACAAGAAGGACCGGAACAAGATGAGCAGCCACTAAACTACTACACCACCTATGAAGATATCTATGCGCTCGAAGGAAACATCCAAAATATCAACAACGTGTCCACCAACCTTCGAGATTCTTCTGTAAACCTCGCCAACTAGTTCCATGATTGGAGTAGCCAATGGAACGTGGGAGATTATCCACCGCCACCATAATGAGCAACAAAAGGGCTTGCAAAAGCCTAAGCTTGGGGATATGTTCCCTCGACAATTTTATTTATGTAATAACGAGGTTGTACTCCAGCTCCTTGGGAGCTTTGAAACACTCATGTTGGGCTTGTTCCAACACTTTGCTTTTTCCATTTGCTTTCGTTTTTAATTTGCTTTTGTTTTTCATTTGTTTTTATTTTATTAGTTCCTTGCTTGGTCGCAAGTTCTTATCTATTCTTTAATCCCTATCCTCAAAAGTACAAAAAGATTTTTCCATTTTTCCTTTTTTCATAAATGTGGATTCGCACTTTGCCTCTTGCTTTAATATTATTATGGGAGTAATCGTGCTTGAGTTTTGAAGGAACACATCCTTATAAGGAAGAGGATTATGAAGTCACTTATGATATGTATGTCCTATGTCTCCTACTTTTGAAGTTTGAGTTGTTTACCCTAGTTGGTTGATTTGACTGATTTAATACAGTTACAGTAGAGCTTTTTATTGGTATAATGATTAGTTATGGAATCTCTTGCTCTAGTTCTTTTAGCTAACGGAGTCTTGCCTTGAAAATAATATTGCCAAATAAGTACAATAAGAAAAATTCTGAAATTTATGACTTGTTTGATGAATGATTGTCTTGAGAGTATACCCTTGAAGATACTTAACCCCATAGATGTTTTGATAGTCTTGATGACACTCTTGAAAGGAGTTGTTTGATTGAAATGAAGTCTAGTGGCAATTGTGATGCATGATAAATCTATCCTTGTGGATCAAACGTGGTACTAGCATAAAAAGGAGAAAAGGAGAAAAAGTTCTATGTTTCTCATGCACACCTTTGGGATGCCAACAACTCCGCTAGCTTTTGAACGATCTATGGTATAACCCCGGATTTCGGCTATGAGTTAATAACATGAGTGGCATACGTGTCAATATATGGACAAAAGTATTGGTACTCTCAAAGGTTGTGCAAGAACTTATAGAAGAAACAACCAATGATTCTTGAAAGAGGAAGAAGAAAGAAGAAGAAGAAGAAGAAGAAGAAGAAGAAACATATATGTATGAAGATCCACATAACAAGCCCTTGGCATGGTCTCATTACTACTTTATGAATTTGCTTGAAACACAATGATTGGATTAGAAGTGTTTTTGATAGACTTAATCTATTTATGTGGGCGTAAATAATACACTTCACCGTTAGAGCATGTACAATGCAAGGTGCTTAGGACAGTGCTTAGTAAAATAAACCTGTTTTTCTTTAAGCACCAGTGCTTATTTATATTAGGTAGATGCCTAACTAAGCACCTCTTCTATATGATAAGCACCAATGCTTAGAAAAATGGTTGGTTTATTTTGTAAGCACTCCTCTAAGAACCTCCCATTGTACATGCTCTTATGCTACTTAGGACATAAACTCTCTTACTCAATTATGCTATTAAAACATCATAGTGTTCCTTGGCAAGTTGAGAGTTAGCTAGAAGAATTGGATTGATTGTTACACTTCTAGTTATTTATACTTATATTAAACTTTACTTTGATTGTCTTGACTTACCGAAGCTTGTATAGTATTCTTGTCATATCTCTAATTTTGATAAGCCTTTCAAATGGATGAAGTACCGAGCGCATATGACTACCAACCATAAGTGAATTCTTATTCTCGTTGTTTCAAGTTTAAACGTTGAAATCCTTATAGTTCTTTTGTTTCTTCTTGCTCGAGGGTGATCAAGGTTTGAGCATTGGGGAGGTTGATGGCTCTAAAAATATCCATCTTCCACCGTGTTTAAATATTATTTTCGGTCAAGCAATTGGCAAGAAACTCTCAATCCTTGTCACTAATGACTAATAATTGCAAAGATATGCAAAACCTTGCTTTGAATTGTGTTGTGTAGGAAATCACACCTTTTAATGCTAAATCAGGAGTCATAATGGAGGTTTTGAGGAAGTCCACACGACCAAGTGATGCAAGCGTTAGAAAACTTCCTGACAGTTGCCGTAGGAGCTTCTCGCTGCACCTTAACGGTTGAGACTCTAAGTGGACAGTGATGTAGTAAATGGAAGTCTTCCCCACAAAGGAAACTCAAGGGTTTAAATACTGAACTCTTGGGGAGCTGTGTGTAAGAGAATGATCGTCTTATTCTTCATCAAGCAACCTACAAAATAGTTGTAGATTGTTTTGTGCCCTCAACCTCACCAAGTGGTTGTCAAGCACAAGGTGTATGTAAGAAAAACTGAAATAAAATACAATAAAGTAAAATGCAATGCAATAGTAAAATAAATATGCAATGGTGGTAAATGCAATGGAATATGATATTTTTGGGTATTGGCTGGTGTTTGCAAGTGATGACCCACAGGTATAGGGGGTGTATCGCAGTATTTTCGATAACTAAGAGTGTCGAACCCAACAAGGAGCAGAAGGTGTTGGCAAGTGGCTTGGATAAAAAAAATTCTATAAATACTTAGCAAATGGAATTTTAGGGGTTTTTGATAATGCAGATAAATAAAGTGCGAGTAAATAAAAGACAATAATAATTGCAGCAAGTGGCCCAATCCTTTCTTTAGCAAAGGACAAGCCGGTTGTATTACTTAAGATGACCAAACATTCTCAAGGACACATGGGAATATTGTCAGGTGCTTTCGCTTCATATAGTTGATTAATCTTCTTTGGTTGGGTAAGTGTTGTGTGGTGAACCTATGCTAATGTACTGACCTTCCTAGGACTAATACATACTTGTTATTATACCCCTTTCAAGCATCCGCAACTACAAGAAAGTAATTAAGATAAAAACCTAACCACAACCTTAAACTTTGAGATCCTACACTCCCTTATGCAAAGGTTTCCTAACGGGGTTTCAGGTTTCTGTCACTCCGGCAACCCCATGATTAGTAGCCAAATACATAATGCATCCCCCTAGGCCCATAAAGGTGAAGGATCATGTAGTCGACATTCACATGACACCACTAGAAGAATAACATCACAACTTAATTATCAAACCATTGAATATTTCTCAACACAATTCCACTACTAACAACATGACTTCTCCCATGTCCTCAAGAAATAAACGAACTACTCACAAGACATCATATGGATCAAGATCAGAGATGAAATAATGATAAGTAACAATATGAACATGACCAATAATTCAATGGTTCCACTCAATAGCATCAACTACAACAAGTAATCAATACCAAGAAAGTTTCCCCTAAGAACTATGCAAGATTCAACCCAATTGTTACAGCGGTATGGAGTGGTGATGATGGTGCTGGTGGAGGTGATGATGATCCTGATGAAGTCTATCTTAATGACGGTGTTGATGGCGACGATCTCCCCTCTCCGGAAGGAATTTCCCCGGCAGAATTCTGCCTATCAGAGAGCTCTTTCTCTCTCTGTAGTTTCTGCCCCGTAGAGGCGGCGGAACCTTTCTGTGGTTGCTCCCCGAGTCTTAGGGGTTTAAGGGGAATATATACGCAGAAGGGCGATGCTAGAGGTGGGCTAGGGTGGCCACACCACCTGGTGGCGCGACCAGGGGTGGCCCGCGCCAGGGGGTGGTGTGGGAACCCTGTGGCCCATGTCCACTCCTTCTAGCCTCCTCCGTCTTCTGGAAAAATAGGAATTTCCGTATATTTTCTAGGATTTTTTGATCTTCGCCAATTTTGCACCTGGGCAGTGCCTTTTCCATCAGAATCCTGACTTTAGTGGTTCATCCTCCAAAAGGCATCAACCATGCAAAAATAGATGAAATAACATAAGTATCATCTCTTAATATAAAATATATCGATGAATAACAGTAAATTATGATATAGAATAGTGATGCAAAATGGACGTATCAGCAAGTATGAGAAATGTTTTTGTATTTTCGAATTTAATTGGTACTGAAAATAAAGTGATGTAGATATGTTGGATAGTGTTTTCTTTTGGTTTAAAATGCACTGGGTTCATGTTTTCGCTTATGCACTCTGTCTTTGAGTTGTGGTGGACACGAGACACTCTAGTTGACATAATATTGGTGTAACATGTTAATGTATGGATAGCGATTCATATGGGCATCACATCTTAACATAGATATGTTATTTCTAACAATTCACTTATACTCCACTAGAAAGGGGGGTTTCCAAGCAATCTAGTATTAAGAACAATTTCAGAGTATAGCATTAAGTTCTATGACATGAAGTTAAAATAAGAACATACTTGGTCTAGTCTAAGCATGGTATTTTATTTATCCCTAGTGAGGCAACTAAGTAAGGTAAACACCCAAGTGATTCGCAAGTTTTACTGTCCTACCCGCAAGATCACCCTCGGTGCTCCAACAAATACACACGCTCCCATATACAAGTTTGATCAAAACAAGTAAACAAGAACGGGATACATGATATGCATCTATTCATATACATTCAATACTAAACAATTGCAATCTCAAATATTAACTATATAAAGATCCACCACATAGGTAATATAAATATCAACAAATATCAACTATGTGTAATCTTTTTAATATCACTTCAACATCCCAATCCTAACTTTTTAATATCATCCAACCTTACTTAAACCAAACCTCCAGGAGCTCTCCCATAATATATATCGAAGTGGTGATCTTACTCAAATGGAAATAAAACAAAACAGACTAAAACAAATAAAAGATGCTCCAAGTTTATGCGATAGTATTGTGTTGCTCGAAAAACAGAAAGTAGACGTGTGCAAACCGAGAGTGTGGTTGGTATAGTGGGGTGCCTTGGGAATCCCAAAGCTTATGGTTTTCACCATCCTTGGATTGCTCTTGGTGCAGTGATACATTGCAAATGTATCAATAATTTTTGTTGTTCCATGCTTGGTTTTATCCACTTTCTTGTGTTTTATTCCAACTTTGAAGTACTTTTCATATGATTTCTTGGACTAACCTATTAACAAGAGCAACATTGCCAGCTACCTGTTTTCTGCTGTTTTTGGTTCCAGGAAAGTCAGAAAATGAATATTCTCGGAATTGGACGGGACAAAAGCCAAAGTGCCTATTTTTCCGGAAGGGATCAAGTGCCAAAATACGAGACGGAGAGGGGCCAGGGGCCGGCCACACCACCTGGCCACGCGGCCAGGCCTGGCCCGCGCCAGGGGGTGGTGTGGTGGCTCCCGGCACCCCCTCGGCCTCTCCTTTCTCCTATATATTGCCCTCGGGATGAAAACCCTAAGTATCCGATCAAAAATCCACGAAAGAGTCTGTAGCCGCCGTCATCTCCATCCCTAGATCGGGAGGGATCTTAAGCTC
Source organism: Avena insularis (assembly GCA_023614405.1). Lineage (NCBI taxonomy): Eukaryota > Viridiplantae > Streptophyta > Magnoliopsida > Poales > Poaceae > Avena > Avena insularis. The sequence goes on from CM042684.1 coordinate 300,411,084, forward strand.
TTCCGGCACCACATGGAGGGAATTCACCTGAGGCCTTCTTCATCACCATGCAAGCCTCCGGTGTGATGCGTGAGTAGTTCATCCTTGGACTACGGATCCATGTAGTAGCTAGATGGCTGGTTTCTCCTTCTTTGTGCTTTCATGTTTAGATCTTGTGAGCTCCGTTCATGATCAAGATCATCTATTTATAATCCATACATGTTGTGTTTGCGGGGATCCGATGGATATTGAGATGCTATTTCAGATTGATTATTGATTCTTTCATGTCTTTTTATTTGAGATCTTGCATTCTTTCCGTTGTTAGTAGCTATCTTGGCCAAGTAGATGCTAGCAACTCCAAGAGTTAGTATTTATGCTCGATAGTGGGTTCATGCCTCTGGTAATCTGGGGAAGTGCAGAAATCTCTAAGGTACTAGATGTGTTGTTGCTACTAGGGTGAAAACAACAATCCTTTGTTCATAGAACAATCGTATTGTTTACTTTACACGTAGTTCGTAAAGCAGTAATCTGTTGCTTGCAACTTAATACTGGAGGGGGTTCGGATGATAACCTGAAGGTGGATTATTAGTCATAGATGCAGTTGGATGGAGGTCTATGTATTATGTTGTAATGCCCAATCGAATCTCAAATGAGTCAAGATGATTAGTATATGTATGTATTGCTTTCTCGGTGTTTGTCAATTGCCCCGCTGTAATTTGTTCACCCAGCATGTTATCTATCTAAGGAGAGCCACCTCTAGTGAACTATGGATCCCGGTCCTTTTTCTTTACATACAATCTACAACTGTTTACTGCTTTGTGTTTACTTTCTGCAAACTTTTACTTCTTTCCATTTGATATGTTTAATCCTTTGTTTTCCGCAAAACACTGGTGAGATTGACAACCTCATCGCAAGTTGGGGACAAAGTTCTATTGTTGTGTTGTGCAGGTCTCCACGTTGCTACTAGCACCGGTAGTGCCCCCTGCCAAAGCTCAGCTAGTAACACCTTTGGGGTGTTTCCTTGCTCCTACTGGTTCGATTAAACCTTGGTTTCATAACCGAGGGAAAACTTACTGTTGTGCTCATCATACCTTCCTCTTGGGGTTCCCAACGAGCTCTACGTCGAAAGTCGAGCGCATCATACAGCTCCTCTAATCCTTGTAAAAAACATCAACACAAAATTTTCTCCCATCTCTTTTCCGTGGGGTGACATTAGTAGGTATAAAAGATACATTGGTTGCTGCAAGAAATCCTTAAACAAATGTATATATGAAATTTCCAATAGGTATATAATGTTGTGTGATTTCTTGCAAACTCAAATCAATCAAAACGATTCAACTTAAAAGCTCAAAGAATGCATAAAATAAAATGGGACAGAATCTGTCTAGAATTTTAGCAGCAGCAAAACATAATTAATTACCCTTCTTAGACATGTCATAAGATCACGAAATTACATGAGCATATAGAAGATGAAAAGTTTTAACTACAGTTCCAATATGAGCTCAATCGGAGTTATATAAAAAATATGAAAAATCATATGATATAGAGACTCATGCAGAAATCTGCAACTTCATATATGTGTTCAACTTTTTTCAATCCAAAATAGGTAAAACTTGGTACTTTATTGAAAACTACAGAACTAAAACATAAACTAAAGTATCTTGCTACAAGAAGAGAACACAAATAAAATCAAAACAAAAACATTCAGGTTGCCTCCCACAAAGCGCTTTCTTTAAAGCCATATACCTAGGCTTACTTGAATTTCAAGAGGGGTGAAGTTCATGAGTGAGTTTGAATTTTGGAGTGTCCCTATTTCTTGTAAAGTGTTCCATACACATCTTATGTGGAAACTGAAACTTTACATTACCTTCCTTTGAATCAATAATAGCACCTGTAGTACGAAGGAAAGGTCTTCCCAAAATAATTGGACTAGAGGTTTTACTCCCCATGTCCATGATAATAAAATCAACAGGAACAAAAGTCATGTGAAGCTCTACCATTACATTACTAACTTTGCCTATAGCATGTTTAATGGTATCATCAGGAAGTATTAAGTCCATGGAGCATTTTTCTATATTTTGCAACTCTAGCGATTCATATAGATCTTTAGATAAAACAGAAACACTAGAACCTAGATCAAGTATAGCGTGGTGTGTTTATTTTCCAATAGTAATTAATACCTTGGGGATCCATACATCCGCAAGTTTAGGTGGTATCATAGCATCTTGATTGTACCTAACAATATTTTCTTTAAGCATATGGTTAGCTATATAAGAACCAAAACCCACTTGGTGAGAATTTATGGAAGGATCACTAGCAAATTTTTGTAGCACATTAATGAGTTCATGTAAGCTAAACTTATCTAGATCAAGTAGTGGATCCTTAAACTCAATAAGCATATTTACTTCTTCTATTTTTTCTTTTCCTTTTCAACCCATACTTGCTTTTTAACTTGGGGTTTTTTCTCATGTTTCGAAGATGCATTATTTTTTAAAATATCGCTCACACAAATTAAGTTATTTTCAACATTGTTAAGCTGATCATCCCTTTTAAGAAATCCCTTCTCACATATTTGTAATCTATGCATGATATTAACCAATTCATTGTCTATCCTTGGAATGACTTCTCTAGAGTAAGATGCTAAATGCTCAAAGTCCTCCTTGACATGTAATTTCTCTAATCTACTTTTAAGTTTAGCTCTAGATAATGCAAGTTGTGTTATTGAATCTTGCAATTTTTTATTACTTCCAACAAAGCTACCCAAAATATTTCTCAATGTCATGGCTGCACAAGTTGGTGTTAACAAGACAAAACTTCCACCTGTAGTTCCATCTAAAGCATTTTGATACCAAGGATCTAATCCATAATAAAAGTAAAGGTTTAATTTTTCATCTTCACATGGGGTAGGATCTTTATAATGTATTCTATTGATTCTTACCCAAGCATCTTTTAATGTTTCCCCAGGATGTTGCTTAAAAGTAGAGATGGAATTTACAGGAGGACTCATTTCTTATTTGTTTTCAGGACTCATAATAAAAGTTATACTAATTTTTATGTGTTTTATGTTTTTAGATGAAAACTAAAAGTAAAATGATACTACAACTAATACTACTGAACTAATAACTAAAAAATGAAACACAAAACTAAAAATAAAAAGACAAACTGAAACACAAAAGTAAATACAAAATCTAAAAAATAAAAAGTAAATGCAAAACCGAATGTAAAAAGTAACTAGAAATGTAAAAACTAAAATATAAAGATGAAAGTAAATACAATAACAAAACAAACCTAAAACTAATTTGAAGATCTAAAAGAACAAGATGATACTCACGTAGGTGCAACCTCCCCAAGCTTAGGTGTTTACACAAGTTGGTGATGCAGATGAAATTTCTTGCAAGATATCCTTTTACTAGCTCCTGGCAACGGCGCCAGAAAACTTCCTTGATGCAAGTGCTAGAAAACTTCTTGACAATCGTCGTAGGAGCTTCTCGCTGCACCTTAATGGTTGAGACTCTAAGTGAAGAGTGGTGTAGTAAATGGAAGTCTTCCCCACGAGGGAAACTCAAGGATTTAAATATTGAACTCTCGGGGAGCTGTGTGTAAGAGAATGACCGTCTTGTTCTTCGTCAAGCAACCTATAAAATACTTGTAGATTGTTTTGTACCCTCAACCTCACCAAGTGGTTGTCAAGCACAAGGTGTATGTAAGCAAAACAGAAATAAAATATAATAAAAGTAAAATGCAATGCAATAGTAAAGTAAATATGGAATTGTGGTAAATGCAATGGAATATGATGTTTTTGGGTTTTGGTTGGTGTTTGCAAGTATGAGAAATGTTTTCATATTTTTAGATTTAATTAGTACTAAAAATAAAAAGTGATGTAGATGTGTTGGATAGTGTTTTCTTATGGTTTAAAAGGGACCGGGTGAAGGAGATATGCCCTAGAGGCAAATAATAAAGTGTATTATTTGATATATCTCTTATATGTTCATAATACGTTTCATACTGTGCGTATTAATATGAAACGTTAATACACGTATGGTATGTAAACAAACTGTGTCTCTAGTTACCTCTAGCGAACTAGCTCATTGATCATGATGATGATCTAGGGTTTCGAGATCATGGCATTTATGCCAATTGAGAATGAGGTCATGTAATTTGTTGAATGATGTGATAGACAAATATCCGACAGTTATATCTTAATGAGATCTAGTTACAAAGTTCACCATTGATGATAAACACAGAAAACCTCGCAACATGATCCTTAGACTGTGAGATAATGCAATTCACCGTTCTGGAGGGAGCTTTGATGGCATCAATCATCATCTCGTGGTAGGGTGACCAAAAAGGTGCTACTCAGGTTTTTCAAAGGGGCATGTAGAGGAGTACATATCAAGACCAGGATTTGTCAATCCATGTAACGGATAGATACATGTGACCATCTTGGTGATGTTGCATTAACAAAGCTTGCAAGCGTGTGACTTGGTCACAGAATGCAACAACATGGGAACGAGTAAACAAGTTCATCAGTAACGAGACCGAACTAGGTATGGAGATACCGAAGATCAAGCCTCGGATGAACTAGGTATTAAGTGACAAAGGGAATGGGAACCGGCATTTACGATTCGAGCGATAAGATTCATGAAATGCACTGGGGTCAACATGGGCATCCAGGTCCCTCTAATGTTCATTGATATGAGAAAGGTATCAATCATGTCTAGAGTGTTTCCGAACTGAAGGATGTCACGCTTAAGGGTGGGGACGCTTAGGGATAGATGTGGTATCGTAGGAGAAATAGAGAGAGAGAAACCGGAATGGTTTCGAGTAACATCCGATGTTGATCGGAAGGGGTCCGGAAGGAGTTCTAGAGTGAAGGAATATAATAATATGTACATTTTATGTTAATTGGTGAATTAATATTAAAAAATATATATATTTTATTTTATTTTTATAGGCAGCCCATTGCTAATGGGCCTCACTCGGAGGGGAGGCGCGAAGGGGCAAGGCGCCTAGGGAGGAGGGTCTGTCGGCCAGGGCTTGGTGGGCCACTCAAGTGGGGCCCACCTAGGGCCGGTGGCTGCCCCTTGGTGTCCGGTGGGTGTGGGCATTAGTCCCACACCGCCTTCCCCTTGGGTGGTGCCCCTCCCCTCCCACTATATATAGGGGTCACCCCTCCCCTTTGGAATCATCTCATTCTCTCATTCTCTCTCTCATTTCCATTGAGGGCTTCTCCGTAATATTAGATAGGACCTCTAGGATTTTGAGTTCTCCACCTTCACACTACCGTCGTGTGATCTTCGGTACGCCATCTTCCTCTTCCGCTGCTCAGCCGGATCAGAGCCCAGGACACATCGCCTACACCGTACGTGTGTAGTACATCGGAGGCACCACACTTGGGGTGCTTAGAGCTGCTCGTCTTCATCAACATACGCCTTCCTACGTAAGGCGTTCCTTGGACTTCAAGGGTATGAATACCGTCTCTCTCTTTCCGTTACTTATGTCTACATAGTATTGATCCTGGTATTAGTGTTAGAATAGTTAGAATTTTTTGTTTTCTGCTACGGAACCCGACACCGGGGTTTATGGTTTCGCTTATGCACTCTCTGTTTGAGTTGTAGTGGACACGGAACATTCTAGTTGACATAATATTGGTGCAACATGTTAAAGTATGGATAGCAATTCATATGGGCATCGCGTCCTAACACAGATATATTATTTCTAACAATTCACTTATACTCCACTAGAAAGGGGGGTCTCCAAGCAATCTAGTATTTAGAACAATTTCAGAGTATAGCATTATGTTCTATGACATGAAGTTAAAATAAGAACATACTTGATCTAGTCTAAGCATGGTATTTTCTTTATCCCTAGTGAGTCAACTAAGTAAGGTAAGCACCCATGATTCGCAAGTTTTACTGTCTTACCCGCAAGATCACCCCTGTTGCTCCAACTAATGCACACGTTCCCCCATACACGCTCCCATATACAAGTTTGATCAAAATAAGTAAACAAGAACAGGGTACATGATATGCATATATTCATATACTTCCAATACTGAACAATTGCAATCTCAAATATCAACTATATAAAGATCCAGCACATAGGTAATACAAATATGACCATAATCATGTTATGCCGATCATATAGTTCTAATACAATTGAGATCATGAGATATATATATAATAGCTACTACTACAAACCCGTAGTCCAGGGGTGGACTACTCCCCCTTCATCATGGTGAAGGTGCTAGAGTCGTTGGAGGAGGTGGAGACCACACAGGCAGCGCCCCGTCGGAGTTTTTCCCCTCTAATCTTCTGCCTTCTGCCTCTTTGTTTCGTGTTCTTGCCTTCTGCGGTGCTCCCTTCTGAGAATTGTCAGGAGACCTTTTTATACGTGGTTTTAGGTCATAACCTTTGCCTGGGAGAAAGAATCGACGGCATCAGAGACTCGAGGAGCAAATGAGCACACCACACGCATTAGGGGGTTGGACGCATGTGGTCCATTCCTCCCTCAGCCTTCTTGTTTCTCTGATCTTTGTCCCAATGTTCTTGGTTCTGATAAATACTAGGTCCCGTGAAGTTCCAGGTTAATTGGACATCGTTTGGATACCTGAAAGTCAAAAACATTGAAATAGGGGTTTTCTGCCTCGGCATGGTTAATTCCAAAACAATATGTGAACTATGAATTATTCCCAAATATCATTATAAATCATGAATATACCCATATATTATGCAAATATGTTAGAATATTAAGTAATAAAGTGAAAACTTCATGGATGCATTTTACATGCATCACCAAGTAATTGTGGAGTCAATTCCAGGCGTCAGACGCCATAACGACCACTAGTACGGACAGAGCCCACCTGTACCATGTGGTGGCAGCTTTGTCTCGCCAAACTCTACAACTTTCATGAATACGCCTATATATTTTGAGGCTCTAGCTACCGACTAGGAAGCTGCCATTCCTAGATTATATCATAACACCAACAAAGAAGATCCACACCATAGTTCATCCCTTTCATCTTCCATACCCTCCATTAGTGATAACCATTACTTTGTACTTGAGATCTCCTTGTGATTTGGCAACCATTGTAAGAATATTTGATTTCAATCTAAGTATTTTGCACAATATTTTCTATCCTTGATCTTATTGTTATGAGTGAGTTGTCCTCACGGGCTGCGGGTTGAGGAGAAACCTTGCAGCGATTATATGCATTTAATTTATGGGAGCATTGTTTATTGTTTGAAATAGTGATTTGTATCTTTTGTTTATTTGTCTCTTGACTCGATCTGTGGACTTGTAGGTACCCAAGATCCCATAGATTGATAAAGGCTTGAGGTGAGATACGTGGCTAGCGGCGATCTCATAGGAACCCTAGTGACAGAAAGGGTAATACAGTCTTCACTTAGCGACCCATTCGGGATCACAACAACATCACCACTTAATGCTTTGATCTGTGTTTTACACTTAATAATCATTTGTAGCCCATTGCTTCGTGATGCACTCATTTGGATTAAAAGACTTTTTCTATGCGCGCTGCATCACAGTGCTCTAGTATATTAGGATGTGTTACCCACAAGAGATTATCACAATTAAAACTTTACACTTGAATATTTTTACTATTATCTTTTATCCCATATGATGTGCAGCTGCAGGTGGATGTTCAACCATGGCCTCTCTCCATCCATTGCTTCAACCCACTATAAAAGTAAACTAGATTGGTTCGGTAAACAAAGAAACAAAATCTTGTAGACGTGTTCTTTTTATTTCCTTTGAGCATTGCGACCTAGGCCTTCTAGGAAAAAAGCTATTATACTATATCCGTGAATCTGGATCAAGGGTATCAGAAGGAAAACCCGACATCCTAACGAGAAAACACTTGCCTGCTTACACAACGCAGCGATGATTTTTATAGAGCTAGAAGATAAGAAATAGCGGGAACTAACCGGAGGGAGAATGTGGCGGGAACATTCTGGCGGGAGAATGTAGCGGGAACATTCTGGCAGGAGAAATTTGCTCAGGAAAAAATGGGAAGAAATTCGCGTGGGAAAATAACTAGCGGGAGAAATTTGCACAGGAAAACAAAAGACGGGAGAACGAGTTAGTGCACGAAAGCACGATCATCCAATCATTCTGCAGCGATTTGCCCAACTAGCATCAGTCGGTGTGGCCCAAACCTAATGGTCTAGTCGGTTTGGGCCACACTTACTGGACCGACGCATGCGTCGCGTCGTAGTCGGTGCAGCCATACGGTGTTGGCCACACCGACTGGCTCAATCGGCCTAGGTGACCTCGACTAGCTCACTCGGTGTTGGCGACCCCAACCATGTGCTACTTCTGAAAATTCCTACATTTGCATATTATATTTTGAAATGAATAAAAAATGTATTATTAAAAAAGCACAATTACTTCCTTCGTTCCATATTAGTTATCGATGATTTAGTACTCCCTAATATATTGAAAATTTGTCTAGATTCATATGTATCTCAGCATGTTTTATTGCATAGGTACATATGACTCTACACAAATCTTCAACATCAATTTGAGACTGACCGAGAGAGTAGAAAAGTTGTACTTAAATCAACAAAAACTAATATAGAAGGCACGAAGTACAACATAACTTTGTTTTGCGGGTGGGTACAATGTAACTTCCATGACAGTAAACTTGCTACTAGAGCACTTTGGGGCCCGGTCGCCGTCTCCCTCCCCTCCCTCGGCAGTTGACAACCCGGGGATGGGGTGGGGGCTACCAAGGACGAGTCTTTGGGTGACGAGTCCTTCGACGCGGACAAGTCACTGGCGACTGAGGTGCCTTCCCCGCCATCATCTCAGTCGGAGAAGGGTATGGGAGGGGGACGTCTCACACAGTCTTGAGGCGCTTGGCGGAAGACCCGGTGACCTTCTTCCTAGAGAGGAAGCCCCTCTCCTAGAGTACGTCAGCCAAGGTGGCCCCGGTGGATCTTCAATTCTACTACCATCCCAACCCAAAGGCTCCACCCGATCTTGACATCGCTCAGTACGGCACCAACTTCGATAAGGGCCCATTGCCCCTAGGGCCTAAGCAGGTTGGGGAGAGGCGGCACTTCTCCCTCTACCCACTCAGTCTTCGTCGCTAGAGGACACCTCAGGGAGTGTGGGGATGGACATGTTCTCCCAAGCCACGCCCCGGTCCCCGGTGTTGGTGTGCTGCACACTGGCACCAGGCACTCCCAACCACGGTGTTGTGGGGGCAGCCATGGTCGACACCGCCCCTACCATGGTTGGTACTAAGGTGCGCCATACTCAGACCCTACTCCAGGCCCCTCCGCCCCCGTCCCATCACAGCGAGCGCATCCCCGGGTCCAGGGTTGGCGGGGCTAGCCTGGAGCCGACGGTGACCGAGCGCGCTACCCTTCTCGTGGCTGCATGCGACGAGTTCTTAGGTACTACCCTGTCCTTCCCCGTTTTTCTTCTGTTTCGGGTTGTCCATCTGGTTCCAGGTTCTCCATTTTGGCCCCGGTTACTTTGTAACACCTAGGCGATGTCGTGACTGACTATGGGATTGTCTTCCACAGTGAGAAAGGCCCCCAGGTTGTGAAGATAGCGGCCATTAAGTCTAGGGAGGTGTATGAGGGAGAGATCTCCATGGCCCGTGTGCGAGACACATGGGAGCAGGAGCGAGCCCTGGTGCTGGCAGGACCTGGATCTCGCGAACCCGGGTCCAGCACTGCCCCACCTCCCAGGTCTAATGGCAGCAAGGCCCCAGGAGTATTCCCCTTGATGGGAGACCTCGATGGAGGCCTCCCAAGGCGATTCCGTGACCCCTGTTGCCTGGGCATGCTTGATCTATCCCTATTGAGGGAACACCCCTCCTCAGTGATTGGTCCATCTGAACATCCTTAGAGAAATCCGAACGTTCATTTGGAACATTTGGAGGTTCGGACAGGAAGGTCGTCGCCACTAGAAAGGCTAGGTGAAAAAACCAAGGAAGGAGCCAAAGCCACCTAAAAGGAAAAGAAAAAATCAAAGAAAAAGAAAGAATAATCTACAAACTCAGCCCGAATCAAAGGATATCTTGGCTCCTGCCAAATTCCACATGACTGCTTCATCCTTTATGCGAAGTACTAGAGCGTCGACCGAAAGCTCTTCCTTTTGAAAAATATTCCCTCCGTTTTAAACTAGATGTCACAAGTTTGTCAAAAGTTAGATAAATCTATATAAGATTTATTCAACTTTTAAAAAATCTGCGACATCTATTTTGAGACGGAGGGAGTACCTCGGTTTCGTTCCCTCCAGACTAATCCTTGGCGCGCCAAGTTTTGATCGAATGCATGCCGGGTTATTTGGTTGGCGAATGGTACGTCCGACTAATCCTTGGGCACGCAAGACGCAGGAGTCAAACCTGTAATTGCTTGCTTGGTGCGTAGCCGTAGCATAGGAATAAAGACAGTTTTTATTGATGGTACGTTTCGATCGGCATCTTTAACTGCTTCACATGGACAAATCTTATAGCCGTCCACTGGCTCTTTCTTTTTTTGAACGAGAGCCCGAAGGGTCTTTTTTTTTTGCGGGGAAATTCGAGAGCTTTATTCAACACAAGCAGTACCAGCTTCATCAGCTTGAAGACTGGTAACAAGAAAATCCGGTACACCATCGAGCCAACTACTCGTCACCGTAAGTGTGCAAGCGAATTTCGCACAGAGATGAGCCGAGTGATTTCCCGATCTAAGAGTATGCTGAATACAAAAGGAATTAAAATTAAAAGCTAGCTCTCCAACTTCTTGTAGAATGGGTGCCACACTCGCACGGGAACCATGGCGATTGTTCCAGAGATTAACGATCTCCAGGCAGTCAACCTCTATTACCACCTCCAGAAAACCTCGCAGACGAGCAAAAATCACTCCATCGCGAAGAGCCAGAGCCTCGGCAATAAGGGGATCAGTTACTCCAGGGTAGGGTTTACTCCATGCACCAAGAAAACTTGAGCTTGTTCTTGCAACGCCTCCTGCACCACCCTTCCGAGCATGCAATGACAAACCACCATCAGTGTTGATCTTCACCACTGCACCCTCCGGTGGACGCCATCCATGACCTGGCAAAACAGCTGCCAGCTTTTTCGGCAAAACAAGAATAGCCAGTGCCTCTTTCGCCATCTTCAAAGCTTGAACCGGATCAAAGAAGCCGTGATCATGCGTCCAACTGTTTCTTGACGACCAGATTACCCACATCGTAGTAATGATTTTTGGTATGTCCGATTCTGAGAACATTGGATCACAGAGAATGTCCTTAGCCCACGAAACTGGATGCAGTCTAGGCAGAGAGAAAAGTAGCCAAGACTGCGCTTCTTCCCAGAACCTCTTTGCATGCGTGCACACAACAAGAGCATGCATAAGGTCTTCATCAGTAGATAGGCAGATTTTACATCTACCTAGAGGAGCAATATGTCGATGCTTAAGAACACTTTCCACAGGGAGAATACCACGCATCACTCTCCACCAAAAGATACGGACCTTAGGCACCACATTCAGCTTCCACAGAGATTTCCACATCTGTTTTTCAGTAGTTGAAGTTTCGGTAATCATCCCTTCATCTAGAGAACACTGCTCGTTGCGATTCACCAGAGAATGATACCTAGTTTTCACAGAATAATGACCTGACTTTTCAAGAGACCAGGCCCAGAAATCCACACCTCCTCCCCGCCGAAGAGGAATATTTAAAATTGCATCAGCTTTAGGAGCGGAATTTTTTTTTCTAATCACATCAATCTTCCAGCTGCTATTATCAGCGTCAATAAGATCTGCAACAATGGCAATATCATCATCTCCTGTTTGTGCTGACGGCTTCAAGTTCCGGATCCCAGGAATCCAACTATCCTGCCACACCGAGACCGAAGAACCATCACCAATACGTTTCACAAGTCCAAGCTGAAGAACTTCCTTGCCTGCTACTATACCCCTCCAAGTTGCTAAAGAATTAGCAGGAGTAGTAGCATTCAGGAAATCAGAATTAGGGTAGTATCTACCCTTCAGCACCCTCGCACATAAAGAGCTTGGATCCGTCATTAGCCTCCATCCATGCTTCGCGAGCAAAGCTAGATTAAAAAGCTCCGGGTCCCTAAACCCCATACCACCTTTAACCTTCGGTGTCGATAGCTCCTTCCATGACACCCAATGTATTGATTTTCTGTCCAACGAGCTACTCCACCAAAATCTCCCTGTACTCGATGTGAAGCCTTTGCAGACTTTCTTCGTCAGTCTGAAGCAACTCATCGGATAAGTTGGGATTGCTTGTACTACCGTTTTTATAAACACTTCCTTCCCGGCACACGAGAGCATCCTTGCACAACCTTGTATCTTGCTTCGGATACGTTCACCAACATGATCAAACAATCCACTATGAATCCTTCCCACAGCAGTAGGCAGTCCCAGATATCGTTCACTGAAAGCTTCCACCTAGATGCCCAAAGCCTGTTTCAAATTCTGCCGTATAATATCAGGTGTGTTTGGGCTGAAAAATATAGCACTTTTGTCTCTATTGACCCTTTGCCCAGAACATTCACCATATATGCGCAGTATTTCATTCAGTCGGTCCCCACTAGTTACACTTGCATTCATGAAGATTAGACTATCATCCGCGAAAAGCAAGTGATTAATCCATGGGGATTGAAAACTTACTCGAATTCCTCTATCCACCTGAGCCCCACCAAAGAAATTCAGAAGAGCTGTAAAACCTTGTGCACATAGAAGAAAAAGATACGGCAAGATGGGGTCTCCTTGCCAAAAGCCCCTCGAAGGGGTAAAAAAGGGTAAGAGCTCCCCATTCATCCTCACAGAGAATCTGACCGAAGATACACACTTCTGAATCAGTCTCACTGTTCTATCACTGAAGCCAAGTCGCAACATAATGGACTCAAGATAATGCCACTCCACGCGATCATAAGCCTTCATCATGTCTAGCTTCACCGCACACACATAGCTTTTCCCCTTGTTTTTCCGCCTCATCGCATGGACACTTTCATAAGCAATAAGCATGTTTTCAGTGATGAGCCGTCCAGGGACAAAAACACTCTGCTCCTCTCCAATAATCTCTCCCAAAAAGACACGCAATCTATTCGCAATGCATTTGGCGCCTATCTTGTAGAGTACCGGGCATAGCGAAATGGGTCTATACTGTGAAACTTTCTGAGGGTGTTGTACCTTTGGGATTAACGTGATAGCAGTATCATTCATCCCCATTGGCAAAAAAAACCATTCAAAAACTCTATGACAGCCGGCACTACATCTTGCTTAAGAAGATCCCAATGCCGCTGAAAGAAACCCGCCGTAAAACCATCCACACCGGGTGCCTTAGACGGAGCCATTTGGAATAAAGCCGTTTTGACCTCCTCCTCACTGTATACCGATCCATCCCTTCATTCATATGTCGAGATACACACGGCTGCACATGAGTCAACAAGCCCTCCATATCACTCCAACCTTGCGTATTATATAGAGCTTTGTAGAATTCCTGGACTTCCACTCTTATTTCCTCCATATTTGCACATCTAGACCCATCTGCTCTCTCCAAGAGTTCAACTTTGTCCATACGTCTTCTCTGGGCAGCTTGAGTGTGAAAATACGAGGTATTTCAATCCCCCTCTCGCAACCAAAGCACTCTGGATCGTTGCCGTATCCAGATTTCTTCTTGATGTAACGCCCGTCGCAGCTTCTTCACGACGGCTTTTTCCTCCTCTGACGGACCACGGCCCACAGAAGGAGCACGTAGCCTGTCCAACTGTTTTCGAAGTTTGCGAATCGTGCTAGCCAAGCAGCCGAACTCCTCTAATCCCCAAGTACTCAGCTTTCCTTGGAGACAATTCAGGGCATCAACCACACCGGATAAACCCCTTTGGCCCGAGCCCTTTTGCCAATTGTCCAATACCAACTTGTCATAGTCCGCGTGGGTCTGCCAAACATTCTCATAACGAAATTATTTAGATCCCCAACCCCTCTGCTCCACAGGTTGCTCTCGAAGTTCTGCAACAACAAAGCAATGGTCTGATTCAGTCGACACAATATGCCGAACTCTCGAGTGCTCAAAACGTGCCAGGAATTCAGGATTTGCCAGCGCTCTATCAAGGCGAGCCTTAACATTAGCATCACCAGCCTGACGATTATCCCACGTGTAGGGTGTGCCCACCCAACCAAGATCCTGGAACATACACTCATCCACAGCTTCCCTGAAATTTCTCATCTGCCATTCCGGCCTAGCTGTTCGAGAGAAGTGTTCATGAGCATATAAAGTCTCGTTAAAATCTCCCATACACAGCCATGCCGCATGCGGTATCTCATTCAGAGTTTTCATAAAACGCCAACTATGGTGCCTATTTTCAGCTCTTGGTGCACCATAAAAGCCTGTGAACCTCCACTCATCAGAGTTTTGGCCTTTCTTCCACACCATTGCGTCAATATGGCCGGAACTGAAGTTTTTAACCACCACCTCGTACTCGATGGACCAGAACAGCCCAAGACCACCACTTAGCCCTTCACTATTCACCGCAAACAGCCCCCAAAACCAAGCCCTTCACTATTCGCCCCCAAACAGCCTCGCGGTTCCCAAGCCCCCGGCCGTTCCATCCGATACAACTCATTGCGATGGGCAGGGCTGGAGCACAGCCTCTGCCGAATTTTGTGAATTGCTCGGAGTCTTCCTTTTCTTATTGGATTCAGTTTCATCAGTACCCTCTTTAGCCTCCTGGGGCTGCGAGAAGAGAACCAGCTGCCTATTCGTGTTTGTGCCTGCTCCTGCACCCCCATGTAACACACGTCGGTACTGCTGTTTCTACTGCTCCCCTTTTCTCTTCTTCGGTTCATATACTTTCGATGGGGAGTTAACCTCCACCCCATCCTTTGTAGCTGCAACATTGCTCGAGGATTTTGATTCCCTCTTACTCCCTGCAAACTGATCCCATGATGAGTTATCACTCAACCCAGATTTCTTTCGCTCATCCGGCGCCCTCAAACTAGCCCCATATGGGAGATTTCCATCCTCGTCTCTAGCCGCCGGTAACCGACAAAACAAATCAGAATGACCCAAACAGCCACACGAGAAACAGAAGTGAGGGATTTGTTCATACTGAAAATCATACCAGTCCCTACCCTTCCTTGCTGTCGAGTCAATCAGAATACCTCTTCTCAAAGGCTTCGAAATATCTATTGTAACTCTGGCCCTCAAGAAACCACCAACAGGATCAAAGGCCGTTTGGGTTGCATTCTTATCAATCTATTTAGCAATAGCTTTCCCCTAGGCCGGACTCCTCAGATTAAAAGGCAGGTTCAAAACCCTGACCCACATCTGCAGCTTGTCGAACTTGAGTTCAGATGGTTGCATCCACTCAACAAATTCTACCAGAATTGCCGCATTCTTGCTAACATGCCATGGTGATCCATCTCTCACACGATCCCTATCACGCTGAGACTCGAATTCTGCCACAAACGAGTTCACGCCCACCGAGCGGAACTCCAATCCTCTAGGGTTTCCCCATGCAGGCCTAAGGGCACTACCAATGGTCTGTATGTGGAAGACATTGCGGAACAGTACCTTCCCTGCTAGCATCCACTTCGCCTTCGATCCTTCTTCAACATCATTGATCACGAGAGGAGTCGCCTCCTCTTCCGTCAGACCCAGTTTCCCCATCGCCTCCTCTAGATGGGAACAATCCGCCCCCTGCGAACTTGCATCTTCCTTCTGCTTCCCGCGATCTGCCGAGGAACTCATCCCTCAAGCCCTACGATCACACTGCGCCCCGCCGGAGAATCGACGTGCGCCGCCACAATCCCCTAAACCCTAGTCGCCACGAGAGGGCTCCTAGTTTTTCGGGAAAAAACTCACATAAACTATGGAAGCTTTGAATTAAGAGCAAACAGTGGAGGTGTATAAGATTACAAATGACCCCATTTTGATGTGGATAAGGTCCCACTGAAAAATATGAGTAAAAACCAGGACCCTCCCTATCTCCACTGTCGAGCAGAAGGTCAGCTGCACTGCCGCCGAACACCGCCGTGGGGACAGAACCACTTGATTCAGAGCCGACGTAGGAAGCGGCCGCTGACCAGAAAAGGGGCCTCCGATGGAGGTTGAAGAGATGCCGGAGCACACCGGCTGTAACTGACGGCTCATAGCCGACACGATGATGCTCGCCGATATCGCTTCCAAGCTCTGGTGATCCCTGATGGAATAGACCTCGCAAACTCCGTCAGTGCCGAATGACCCGCGCTCCAGCACATCACTCCTACCACGGGTGGGTGAAGGCGGGCAGAGATGGTCGGAGAAGCGGGGAGAAGTCCGTCAAAATGGGAAGAACCGAAACTCCCCAGGGTACTCTGGCCAAGCCTTTCGCTCTCTGCAAACTGCATCCCCTTCCTCATCGCCACGGTCGGCCAAGAGGAACAGGAAAAAGCAACGAGCTTCTAGATTGGCCCGAGCACCGAACCTGTGCTTGTTTTTTGGATTCGCTTGGAGTCGATTTGCCGGTGTCTTCTGATGGGTTCGTAGCATGGAAAACAAAAAAATTCTACCGCAAGAACGAACAAAACCCAGATCTAATCTAGATAAAAGCCAAGATCTAATCTATTAGACATGCGGCCTAGAGTTCCCACCCCTAGGCCTACCCCTTAGGGCCGGCGCACAAGGAGGCTTGGGGGGAGAGTCCTTCCCCCCCAAGTTTCCTTTACTTACCCTTTAAGTTTCCCCTTATCCTATCTTGGTTTTCAAGTAAACTCCAAAATATCTTCTAGAACCTTCCGGAACATTCCGAAACCTTCTAGAATCCCCATACAAATACTCCGGAACATTTCCTAACTTAGAAAATGATCCCCATTATATGAATCTTATTCCCCGGACAATTCCGGATCTCCTCGTGATGTCCCGGATCCAATCCGAGACTCCAAACAACATTCGGTCTCCAATGCACATTCCATATCTACTTAAAACAACTTCGAACCTTAAGTGTGTCACCCTACGGTTCGTGAATATGTAGACATGATGGAGACACCTCTCCGATCAATAACCATCAGCGGGATTTGGAGATCCATAACGGCTCCCACATACTCAACGATGACTTCATGATCGATAGAACCATTAACATACGAAACCAATTCCCTTTATCACGCGATACTCTACTTATCCGAGGTTTGATCGTCGGTATCTCCATACCTAGTTCTACCTCGTTACTGATAAGTACTCTTTACTCGTTCCATGTTATGTCATACCTTGTGACGTAGTCACATGCTTGCAAGCTAACTAGATGACATTCCACCGAGAGGGCCCAGAGCATATCTATCTGTCATATGAATGGACAAATCCCAATCTTGGTCCATGCGCTTCAACACATACTTTCAGAATATCCAATGACACCTTTATAACCACCCAGTTATGAAGCGGTGTTTGATGTCATCAAAGTACCCATCCGGTGATGGTGATTAACATAACCTCATGGTCGAAGGATTAGGTTACTATGCATTTGAAAGCTTGTAGCAATACGAACTTAATGACTTGATCTTATGCTACGCTTACTATGGGTGTGTGTCCATCACATCGTTCTCCTAATGATATTACCTTTTTATTAATGACATCCAATGTCCATGATTAGGAAACCATGATCATCAATTAATCAACAAGCTAGTTCAACAAGAGGCTTACTAGGGACTCTTTTATGTTTACAAAACACACATGTATTAGTGTTCCCTTATAATACAATTATAGCATGGGATGCAAACATTCATCATAAACACAAAGATATAATAATAACCACTTTTATTATTGCCTCTTGGGCATATCTCCAACAGTCTCTCACTTGCACTAGAGTCAATAATCTAGATTACATGGTAATATACCTAACACCCATGGCGTTCTGGTGTTGGTCATGCTTTGCTCTAGGGAGAGGTTTAGTCAATGGATCTGCCACATTCAGATCAGTGTGTACTTTGCAAATCTTTATGTCACCATCTCGGACATACTCACGAATAGCATGGAAACATAGCTTGATGTGATTCAGCTTGCTATGTGACCTTGGCTCCTGTGCATTAGCTATGGCACCTGTGTTGTCACAGTAGATGGCCATCGGGTCCAGCGCACTAGGAACCACGCCAAGTTCAGTAATGAACTCCTTCATCCATATGGCTTCTTGTGCAACCTTCGAAGCAGCTATGTATTCCGATTCAGTTGAAGATTTCGCCACAACGCTTTGCTTGGCACTCATCCAGCTCACTGCAGCACCATTCAAAATAAATACGTATCCGCATCGTGACTTGAGTCATCTGGATCGGTGTTCCAACTAGCATCAGTGTAACTGTTTACAACAAGCTGTTCATCACCTCCATAAGAAAGAACCATATCCTTACTCCTATTCAGGTACTTTAGGATATTCTTGACCGCTGTCCAGTGCTCCATTCTAGGATCACTTTGATATCTACTAGTCAAACTAACAGCATGTGTTATATCTGGTCTTGTACACAGCATGGCATACATGATAGAACCTATGGCCGAGGCATAGGGAATATTATTCATCTTCTCTCTATCTTCTCCAGAATGGACTTTGAGTCTTACTCAAGGTCTTACCTGACAACATGGGCACGAACCCTTTCTTGCTCTCTTCCATTCTAAACTTCTTTAGAACTTTGTCTAAGTATGTACTTTGTGAAAGCGCTATTAGGCGTCTTGATCTATCTCTATAAATCTTGATGCCTAGAATATATGCCGCTTCGCCAAGATCCTTCATTGAAAAACTATTATTCAAATAGGCTTTGACACTATTAAGAAGTTCTATATCATTCCCAATCAACAATGTGTCATCTACATATAGTACTAGGAATGCTACAGAGATCCCACTCACTTTCTTGTAAATACAAGCTTCTCCATAAGTTTGTATAAATCCAAAGTTTTTGATTACTTTATCAAAAGCGTTGATTCCAACTCCGGGATGCTTGCTTCAATCCATAAATGGAGCGCTGAAGTTTGCATACCTTGTCAGCATCTTTAGGATCGACAAAACCCTTGGGTTGTACCATATACAACTCTTCCTCAATGTCACCATTAAGGAATGCCGTTTTGACATCCATCTGCCAAATCTCATAATCGAAATATGCAGCAACTGCTAACAAAATCCTCACAGACTTTAGCTTCGCTACTGGTGAGAAAGTCTCATCGTAGTCAACTCCTTGAATTTGTCAGAACCCTTTCGCGACAAGTCGAGCTTTGTAGACGGTAACATTACCATCAGCATCTGTTTTTCTTTTGAAAATCCATTTGTTCTCGACAGCCTTACGACCCTCCGGTAAGTCCACCAAGGTCCACACTTGGTTTTCGTACATGGATCCCATCTCAGATTTCATGGCTTCTAGCCATTTATCGGAATCTGGGCTCACCATAGCTTCTTCATACGTCGCAGGGTCATCAGTGTTGTCCAACAACATGACGTTCAAGGCAGGGTCATACCAATCAGGAGTGGTACGAACCCTCGTTGACCTGCGAGGTTCAGCAGCAACTTCGTTCGAAGTTTCATGATCACCATCATTAGCTTCCTCTCCAATTGCTGTAGGCGGCACAAAAACATCTTCCGGTGCTGCACTACTCTCAACTCTGAGAGAAGGTTCAATAACCTCGTCGAGTTCTACTTTCCTTCCAGTCAATTCCTTCGAGAGAAACTCCTTCTCAAGAAAGGATCCATTCTTGGCAACGAAAACTTTGCCTTCGGATCTATGATAGAAGGTATACCCAATTGTTTCTTTAGGGTATCCTATGAAGACGCATTTCTCCGCTTTGGGTTCAAGCTTATCAGGTTGTAACTTCTTTACATACGCTTCGCAACCCCAAACTTTAAGGAACGACAACTTAGGTTTCTTTCCAAACCATAATTCGTATGGTGCCGTTTCAACGGATTTAGATGGTGCCCTATTTAAAGTGAATGCGGCTGTCTCTAATGCATAGCCCCAAAACGATAGCGGTAAATCTGTAAGAGACATCATAGACCGAACCATATCTAAGAGAGTTCGATTACGACGTTCGACGTCAGACACACCATTACGCTGTGGTGTTCCCGACGGTGTCAATTGCGAAAGTATTCCACATTTCTTTAAATGCATGCCAAACTCATAACTTAGATATTCACCTCCGCGGTCAGAACGCAGAAACTTAATCTTCTTGTTACGATGATTTTCCACTTCACTTTGAAATTCCTTAAACTTCTCGAAAGTTTCGGACTTATGTTTCATAAAGTAGACATACCCATATCTACTTAAGTCATCCGTGAAAGTGAGAACATAACGATATCCACCACGCGACGCTACACTCATTGGACCGCACACATCGGTATGTATTATTTCCAATAAGTCTGTAGCTCGCTCCATTATTCCAGAGAATGGAGTCTTAGTCATTTTTCCCATTAGACATGCTTCACATCTTTCAAGTGATTCAAAATCAAGTGATTCAAGAAGTCCATCAGAATGGAGTTTCTTCATACGCTTCACTCCAATGTGACCAAGACGACAGTGCCACATGTATGTAGAATTATCATTCAATTTTGTTTGTTTAGCATATATGTTGTGAACATGTGTATCACTACTATCGAGATTCAGTAAGAATAAACCATTCATCTCAGGTGCATTACCATAAAATATATTACTCATATAAATCGAACAACCTTTATTCTCAGACTTAAAAGAGTAACCGTCTCGCAATAAACAAGATCTAGATATAATGTTCATGCTTAACGCAGGCACCAAATAACAATTATTTAAATTTAAAACTAATCCCGATGGTAGATGTAGAGGGAGCGTGCCGACGGCGATCACATCAACCTTGGAGCCATTTCCAACGCGCATCGTCACCTCGTCCCTCGCCAGTCTTCGTTTATTCCGCAGCTCCTGTTTCGAGTTACAAATATGAGCAACCGAACCAGTATCAAATACCCAGGCACTACTACGATTACTAGTAAGATACACATCAATAACATGTATATCGAATATACCTTTCTTCTTGATGTTTCCGTTCTTCAGATCCGCCAGGTACTTGGGGCAGTTACGCCCAAAGGACCAGCACCCTTGCAGTAGAAGCATTCAGTTTCAGGCTTAGGACCAGCCTTGGGCTTCTTAGCAGGTGCGGCAGCTTTCTTGCCGTCCTTCTTGAAGTTGCCCTTGTTCTTAGGCTTGCCCTGTTTCTTGAAATTGGTGGTCTTATTGACCATCAACACTTGGTGCTCCTTCTTGATCTCCACTTCAGCAGTTTTCAGCATGGACGATAGTTCAGGCAACGTCTTGTTCATGCAGTGCATATTGTAGTTCATCACAAAGTTCTTATAACTCGGTGCAAGTGATTGGAGGACACGGTGAATCCCTAACTCATTAGGAATCGTTATCCCCAACTCTTGGAGCTTGTTTGCGTGCCCAGACATGGTGAGAACGTGCTCGCTAACGGAGCTACCCTCTTCCATCTTACAGTTAAAGAACTTTTCGGAGGCCTCATAGCTCTCCACGGCCGCGTGAGTCTCAAAAATGAGCTTGAGCTCCTTAATGATCTCGAACGGGTCGTGGTGCTCAAAGCGCTTCTGAAGCTCCATTTCTAAACCGTACAGGATGGCACACTGAACTGTGGAGTAATGATTCTTCCGAGTGGCGTAAACATTCTTTACGTCATCGGTGACATCTTCTGCAGGTGGGTCACCTAGCGGTGCTTCGAGCACATAGGTCAACTGACCAGCCCTAAGGACAATCTTCAGTCCACGGAGCTAGTCCGTGAAGTTGCTTCCATTGTTCTTAAGCTTTTCTTTCTCTAGGAATGCATTGAAATTGATGGAGAGGTTCGCCATAATCTACAACAAATTTGCAAGTAGTTTAGACTAAGTTTATGATAAAAATGAGTTCAATTTTAATTATTAAATTAACTAGGTGAACTCCCACTCAAAACAACATTCCTCACATTGTCTTAGTGATTACACGAACCAAGTCCACTACACCAAGTCCGATCTTCACGAGAGAAGATGTAGTTTCATCAGCGAACAATCTTCATGTTCATCATATCATTTATATGATTCATGCTCTACTTTTCGGTATTTCGTGTTCCGAGACCATGTCTGTACATGCTAGGCTCGTCAAGATCAACCTTAGTTTCCGCATGTGCAAATCTGGCTTACACCCGTTGTATGCACACGTAGAATCTATCACATCCGATCATCACGAGATGCTTCGAAACGACGAGTCTTAGCAACAGCGCCAACTAAGGATGAACACTTTATTACTTGATATTTAGTGAGAGGGATTATCTTATAATGCTACCGTCGTGATCTAAGCAATACAAGATGCATAAAGGATTAACATCACAGGCAATTCATAATTAGTGTGATATGATATGGCCCTTTCTTCTTATGCCTTTGATCTCCATCTCCAAAGCACGGACATGATCTCCATCATCACTAGCATTGCGTCAAGGTCAGTGGCGCCGCTTCATGGTTGTCCATCATCACTAGCAACTATTACAACTACTTGGAATAAAGCTATTATAAGATGAATAGACACGCAGGTCTTAACAGAATTAAAGACAACCATTAGGCTCCTGCCGGTTGCCATATTACAACAAGGATCATTGCATACATCAAATATAATCACAATCACATGATGGCCATATCACATCAAAAAAACCTGCAAAAACAAGTTAGACACCTCTAATTTTCTTTGCATGTTTTACGTGGTTTGGGGCTTTCGAATAAGAACGGATCTTACCTACGAAACTGAACCACAATGTTGATATAAGTGCTATCAAGTACAAAGTGTAAATTGAATCTATACTATGGTGGGAGAGACAGACACCCGCAAAGCCACTTGTGCAAAGCAAGTTACACGTCAAGCGTGGAGCAAGTCTCATGTGCGATGACATGTAAGGTTAGCCCGAGCCGCTTCATCCCACCATACCGCAAGATGCAAAGTACACAAAGCAAAAGACGGCACGAGCACCAACACCCACAAAACCATTGTGTTCTACTCGTGCAACAGATCTACGCATAGACAAGGCTCTGATACCACTGATGGGTTCGTAGCATGGAAAACAAAAAATTTCTACCGCAAGAACGAACAAAACCCAGATCTAATCTATATAAAAGCCAAGATCTAATCTATTAGACATGTGCAACGAGATAGATCTGTACTAACCCTTGTAGATCCGAAAGCCTTGTGCGAGATCGGATCTCGTGGTTGATGTAGACGATCACTTGCCGATCTCAAGATCGAGTAGACGATCCTTCCGGCGCCGCGTTCCGGCAGCGCTTCCGCAGTCGGTCACACGTGCGGAGTCGAAGCAGACCTTCCTCTCCCCGTTCCAGCGAGCAACGGAGGTAGTAGATCTCTCCATGGAATCCCAGCAGCACGACGGCGTGGTGGTGGTGGTGGAGTAGAGAATTCTGCAGGGCTTCGCCTAAGCCAGAGCAAATGGAAGGAGGAGGAGAGAGGCGGCTAGGGTTTGGAGTGGGACGGGCCAGGGGGTGTTGGGTCCGCAACATAGAAAACAAAAAAATTCCTATGATGAGAACTATACGCCAAGGTCTATCTACTAGATACAGAGCAACGGGTGGACATACATCCATGGAGAACTTACCCTCGAAGACAACGAGTTTTGTTAACGAGTAGGAACTCGTGGTTGATGTAGTCGTACACTTGCCGATCTCAAAATCGTGAGGAAGTCCGAGCGCCGCAACTCAGCAGTGCATCCTCACTCGCACACACGTTCAAGCCACCGGACAACCTCCACCTCCTCGCTCCAGCGATCCAGTGAAGCAAAGAACTCCTTCCGCATTTAAATGCCACTGGAACATGTATCTCGCTAATCCGAGACCATGGGGAATAATTCTAGAGGGGGAGAGATCCTTCACAAGGAGGTGTGAGGATGAAGGAGGAATGGGTGGCCTTTTATAGGAGGAGGGGGTGCCCTCTCTCTCCATGGTGGCGCATGGGGTGACCCATCACCTCCCCCATTCATGTGGTGGTAACCCCTCCACATTAAAATGCCTCTTCACATTCCCTTTTAAAGTCTCCACTTTAAATGCATTAAATTTCTCCAAATTTAATGCTCTCTCATTTAATAAAACTCTTTTTATTAAATTTATTCAGAATTTTGTTAATTACTTTAATTAACAAACATTCACATATATCTCCTTGCAATATTTCAATATCACATGCAGAACCACCTTCTACCATTTCACCCGAAATAATTTCCGGTTTCTATTGAAACAATTCCTGCGCTTTGCAATTCTTTCGTCTGAAACATATGTGCTCCAAAATGGTGTCCGGTAACTCTTAAGTGTGCCACCCTACGGTTCGCGAATAATGCAGACATGATTGACTCCTACACATTCAACGATGACTCCTGTGATCGTGAGAACCTTTAACGCTTGTAACTAAATCCCTTTGTCTCTCGATATATTACATGTCCGAGATTCGATCATCGGTATCTCCATACCTAGTTTGATCTCGTTACCGACATGCACTCTTTTCTCGTTCCCGTGATATAACATTCTAGGGATCACATCACTTGCTTGCAAGCTATCCTAATGTGATATCACCGAGAGGGCCCAGAGTATATCTATCTGTCATCTGGATTGACAAATTACACTCTTGATCCATGAGCCTCAACATAACACCTTCGTAGTACTGAACCCATCTTTATAGTCACCCTGTTACGGTGTGACGTTTGATGTTATCAAGATACTCTTCCGGTGTTAGCAATTAACATGATCTCATGGTCTAAGGATAAAGATTACTTGGTATGATGTTATAGCAATATAAACATAATGACTTGATTGTAATGCTATACTTCGGATGAATGTTCATCACATCATTTCACAAATGTTGTGACCTTGTTATTAACAACATCCAATGTCCATGATCAGGAAACCTTGATCATCTTGTTAATCAATAAGCTAGTCTATAAGAGAGGCATAACTAGGAACCCTTTTTGTTTATTAAACACACATGTATTGATGTTTCCTATCAATACAATTATAGCATGCAAAATAAACATCTATCATATACAAGGAATACATAATAACAACTTTATTATTGCCTCTCAGGGCATATTTCCTTCAGTCTCCCACTTGCACTAGAGACAATAATCTAGTTTATATAGTGATAAATCTAACACCCATGGAGTTCTGGTGTTGATCATGTTTTGCCCTAGGGAGTACTTTAGTCAACGGATCTGCTACATTCAGGTCCGTGTGCACTTTACAAATCTTTATATCTCCATCCTTGACATGCTCGCGGATGGAGTGAAACCGGCGCTTAATATGCTTGGAATTCTTGTGAGACCTTGGTTCCTTGGCGTTGGCTATGGCTCCATTATTGTCACAATAGATCACCATTGGGTCCAACGCACTAGGAACCACACCTAGTTCCACTATGAACTCCTTCATCCAAACCGCTTCCTGCGCTGCTTCTGAAGCAGCAACATATTCCGCCTCCGTCGTTGATCCAGCCACCACAGGTTGTTTGGAGCTCCTCCAACTAACTGTTGCTCCATTCAAAAGAAATACGTATCCGGATTGAGACTTAGAGTCATCCGGATCAGTGTCAAAGCTAGCATCGACATAACACTTAGCGACTAGCTCTTCTTCACCTCCGTATACAAGAAACATATCCTTAGTTCTTCTCAAGTACTTAAGGATATTCTTGACCGCTATCCAGTGTTCCGAACCTGGATCAGATTGGTACCTACTAGTCAAACTAATAGCATGTGCCACATCTGGTCTTGTACATAGCATGGCATACATTATAGAACATATGGCTGAGGCATAGGGGATCTTATCCATTATCTCTCTTTCTTCCGCCGTAGCCGGACTTTGAGTCTTACTCAATGTCTTGCCTTGCAACATAGGTAAGTACCCCTTCTTACTTCTGTCCATATTAAACTTCTTTAATATCTTATCAAGGTATGTACTCTGCGATAGCCCAATTAGGCATCTTGATCTATCTCTATAGATTTTAATGCCTAATATATATGAAGCTTCACCAAGGTCCTTCATCTAAAATTTGCTGTTTAGATAACTTTTAACACTGTTTAAAAGATCTATATCATTTCCAATCAATAATATGTCATCCACATATAATATCAGAAATGCCACATTGCTCCCACTCACTTTCTTGTAAATACAAGCCTCTCCATAAGTTTGGACAAATCCAAACTCTTTGATCACCTCATCAAAGCGGAGATTCCAACTCCGGGATGCTTGCTTCAGTCCATAGATGGATCGCTGAAGTTTGCACACCTTATCAGCATCCTTAGGATCGACAAAACCCTTAGATTGTATCATATACAACTCTTCTTCAATATTACCATTGAGGAACGCAGTTTTGACATCCATCTGCCATATTTCATAATCGAAATATGCAGCAATTGCTAACATAATCCTAACCGGCTTAAGCATCATAGTCAACTCCTTGAATTTGTCGAAACCCCTTTGCGACAAGTCGAGCCTTATAGATGGTTACATTACCATTAGCATCAGTTTTTCTTTTGAAAATCCATTTATTCTCAATGGCCTTTCGATCGTGAGGTAAGTCCACCAAGGTCCAAACTTGGTTTTCGTACATGGATTCCATCTCGGATTTCATGGCTTCTAGCCATTTGTTGGAATCAGGGCTCATCATCGCTTCTTCATACGTCGCAGGGTCATCTATTTCATCAATCATGAAATTCATAACAGGATTGCCGTACAGTTCAGGAGTTGCACGTGTCCTGCTTGACCTGTGAGGTTCGGTAGTGTCCTTTTTCGGAGTTTCATGATCAATATCATTAGCTCTCTCTTCATTAGGTGAAGTCAACTCCGAAACAACTTCTAGAGCTGCGCTACTCGCCATTTCATGAAGAGAAGGTTAAATAACCTCTTCGAGTTCTACCTTCCGACTACTCACACCTTTCGCGAGATACTCCTTCTCAAGAAAGGATCCATTCTTGGCAACAAAGACCTTGCCCTCGGATCTGTGATAGAAGGTATATCCAATCATTTCCTTAGGGTATCCTATGAAGACGCATTTTTCCGCTTTGGGTTCGAGTTTATCCGGTTGAAGTTTCTTCACATAAACATCGCATTCCCAAACTTTAAGAAATGACAGCTTAGGTTTGTTTCCAAACCATAATTCATACGGTGTATTTTCAACGGATTTAGATGGTGCCCTATTTAAAGTGAATGCAGCGGTTTCTAGTGCATAACCCCAAAATGACAGTGGCAAGTCAGTCAGAGACATCATAGATCGAACCATATCCAATAAAGTACGATTACGATGTTCTGACACACCATTACGTTGTGGTGTTCCGGCAGGCGTGAGTTGTGAAACTATTCCACAGTCTTTCATATGTGTGCTAAACTCATAACTAAGATACTCTCCTCCACGGTCGGACCGCAGAAATTTGATCTTTCTATTACGATGATTTTCCACTTCATTCTGAAATTCTTTGAACCTTTCAAAGGTTTCAGACTTATGTTTCATCAAATAGATATACCCGTATCTACTCAAATCATCCGTGAAAATAACAAAATAACGATATCCACCTCGCACCGACACACTCATTGGTCCACACACATCAGTATGTATGATTTCCAATAAATCTGTCGCCCGTTCCATTGAACCGGAAAATGGCGTTCTAGTCATCTTGCCCATAAGGCATGGCTCACATGTATCAAATGATTCAAAATCAAGTGATTCCAAAAGTCCATCAGAATGGAGTTTCTTCATGCGTTTAACGCCAATATGACCTAGACGGTAGTGCCACATATATGTAGATATATCATTATCAAGTTTAATCCTTTTAGCATCAACATTATGAATATGCGTAATACTACTATCGAGATCCAATAGAAATAAACCATTCAACACAGGTGCACGACCATAAAAGATATTATTCTTATAAATCGAACAACCATTGTTTTCAGACTTAAATGAATAACCACTTTGCATCAAACACGATCCGGATACAATGTTCATGCTCAGTGCAGGCACCAAATAACAATTATTCAGGTTTATAACTAATCCCGACGGCATATGGAGAGGCAACATTCCGACGGCGATCACATCAACTCTTGATCCATTGCCGACCCGCATCGTGACCTCATCCCTTGCTAGTTGTCGCTTGTTCCGCAGCCCCTGAACCGAGTTACATATATTAGCAACCGATCCCGTATCAAATACCCAGGTGCTACTGCGAGTACTAGTCAAGTACACATCAATAACATGTATATCACCTATACCTTTGTTTGCCTTGCCGGCCTTCTTGTCCGTCAAATACTTGGGGCAGTTGCGCTTCCAGTGGCCAGTCCCCTTGCAATAGTAGCACTCGGTGTCAGACTTAGGGCCAGCTCGGTTTTTTTCAGCGCCGCAATGATTTGCCGTCCTTCTTTCCCTTCTGCTTGCCTTTCTTGTCCTTCTTGAAACCGTTGGTCTTATTGATCATCAACACTTGATGTTCTTTCCTAATCTCCACTTCTGTAGTCTTAAGCATTGACAGAAGCTCGGGAAGAGACTTCTTCATGCCCTGCATATTATAGTTCATCACGAAGCTCTTGTAGCTAGGTGGCAGAGATTGGAGAACATGATGTATGCCTAAGTCAATGGGAATCGTTATTCCTAAGGACACAAGCTTATCGGCGTACCCAGACATTTTGAGTACGTGCTCACTAACGGAGTTGTTCTCTTCCATCATGCAGCTAAAGAACTTTTCAGAAGCATTATAACTCTCTACGGCAGCATGGGTATCGAAAATCATTTTCAATTCTCCCATGGTATCAAAGGCATTGTCATTTTCGAAACGTTTTCGAAGTTTTGGCTCTAGCCCATACAGTATGCCACAATGAACTAAGTTGTGGTCCTCCTGACGAGTTATAAAGACGTTCTTTTCCTCGTCAGGAGCATCAAGAGCTGGTGGGGGGCCTAGCGGCGCCTCTAGCACATATTGCTTTTGTGCAGCGGTGAGGAGAATCCTCAAATTCATAGCCCAGTTGGTGAAGTTGCTACCATTCGCAGCAAGCTTCTCTTTCTTCATGAACACATTGAAATTAAAAGCAGGTGGTTCCATCTACAACAAAATTTGTAAAATATATTTAGACTAAGTTTATGATAGATTGAGTTCAACTAATCCAAATTACTAATGAACTCCCACTCAAAAATGACATCCCTCGTGTCATTTTGGTGATTACATGAACCAAATCCACTACACCAAGTCCGATCATCACGTGAGTCGGTGTAGCTTCAAAGGCGAGCATCTATATGGGCATCATATCAACTATATGACTCATGCTTACCTTTTCGGTCCGTGTTCTGAGGCCATGTATGTACATGCTAGGCTCGTCAAGTAAGAACCTTAGTATTTGCGTGTGTAAAACTGTCTTACACCCATTGTATGAAAGCGTAGAGTCGAGAACACCCGATCATCACGTGATGCCTCAAAACACGATCCACAAAACGGTGCATACTTAAGGAAGAACACATTTTATCTTGATATCTAAATGAGGGATCATCTTATAATGCTACCAAAAGCGCCAAACTAGCAATATAAGATGCTAATGTGTGAAGTGAGGTGATATGGTCCATGCATTTGATCTCTATCATTTGCATCATGGTATGATCTCTATCATTCCTCTGTGTGTAAGGCCAAGGTCTATGGAATTTACACGTTAAGTGAGTTGTAAGAGTATCTATCATACATCTACTTACAACAATACCATATCAATACACTAGCCCAGCAACGATCTAAACTAGACGCCTCTAATTTATCAATTGCAAGTTTTACGTGGCTTAGGGCTTTCGGAGATAGAACCGGTCTTACCTACGAACATGAACCACAACGAGGATAACCAAGTTATTAGCAACTCGTTGTAAATCAGATATTGACTATAGTAGGAGAGACAGACACCCGCTAGCCACTTATGCAAAACTAGTTGCATGTCAGTCGTGGAACCGGTCTCATGTATGATGACATGTAAGGTTGGTCCGGGCCGCTTCATCCCACTATGCCACCAATATCCAAAGTACATAGAAGATGCAATAACATGATCATCATCGCCCACATATAAACATATGTGTACTACTGCAAAGCACCTACGCATAGATCAGGCTCGATACCTTTGTTGGGTCCGCAAAGATAGAAAACAAAAAATTTCCTATGATGAGAACTATACGCCAAGATCTATCTACTAGATACAGAGCAACGGGTGGACATACATCCATGGAGAACTTACCCTCGAAGACAACGAGTTTTGTTAACGAGTAGGAACTCGTGGTTGATGTAGTCGTACACTTGCCGATCTCAAGATCGTGAGGAAGTCCGAGCGCCGCAACTCAGCAGCGCATCCGCACTCGCACACAAGTTCAAGCCACCAGACAACCTCCACCTCCTCGCTCCAGCGATCCAGCGGAAGCAGCAAATCCTTCCAGACGAAATGCCACCGGGAACATGTATCTCGCTAATCCGAGACCATGGGGTAATAATTCTAGAGGGGGAGAGAGATCCTTCACAAGGAGGTGTGAGGATGAAGGAGGGAATGGGTGGCCTTTTATAGGAGGAGGGGGGTGCCCCCTCTCTCCATGGCCGGCGCATGGGGGGGTGACCCCTCACCTCCCCCATTCATGTGGTGGTAACCCCTCCACATTAAAATGTCTCTTCACATTCCCTTTTAAAGTCTCCACTTTAAATGCATTAAATTTCTCCAAATTTAATGCTCTCTCATTTAATAAAACTCTTTTTATTAAATTTATTCAGAATTTTGTTAATTACTTTAATTAACAAACATTCACATATAGCCCCTTGGAATATTTCAATATCACATGCAGAACCACCTTCTACAATTTCACCCGAAACAATTTCCGGTTTCTATTGAAACAATTCCTGCGCTTTGCAATTCTTTCATCTAAAACATATGTGCTCCAAAATGGTGTTCGGTAACTCTTAAGTGTGCCACCCTACGGTTCGCGAATAATGCAGACATGATCGAGACCCTTCTCCGATCAATAATCAGCAACGGACACGGAGATCCATCGACTACACAGTCAACGATGACTCATGTGATCGTGAGAACCTTTAACGCTTGTAACTAAATCCCTTTGTCTCTCGATATATTACATGTCCGAGATTCGATCATCGGTATCTCCATACCTAGTTTGATCTCGTTACCGACATACACTCTTTTCTCGTTCCCGTGATATAACATTCTAGTGATCACATCACTTGCTTGCAAGCTATCCTAATGTGATATCACCGAGAGGGCCCAGGGTATATCTATCCGTCATCCGGATTGACAAATTCCACTCTTGATCCATGAGCCTCAACATAACACCTTCGTAGTACTGAACCCATCTTTATAGTCACCCTGTTACGGTGTGACGTTTGATGTTATCAAGATACTCTTCCGGTGTTAGCAATTAACATGATCTCATGGTCTAAGGATAAAGATTACTTCGTATGATGTTATAGCAATATAAACATAATGACTTGATCGTAATGCTATACTTCGGATGAATGTTCATCACATCATTTCACAAATGTTGTGACCTTGTTATTAACAACATCCAATGTCCATGATCAGGAAACCTTGATCATCTTGTTAATCAACAAGCTAGTCTATAAGAGAGGCATAACTAGGAACCCTTTTTGTTTATTAAACACACATGTATTGATGTTTCCTATCAATACAATTATAGCATGCAAAATAAACATCTATCATATACAAGGAATACATAATAACAACTTTATTATTGCCACTCAGGGCATATTTCCTTCAGGGGGGTGGCGCCTCCACCCCTCTATATATAGAGGGAGGGGTGCGGCCTAGGGTTCCCACCCCTAGGCCTACCCCTTAGGGCCGGCGCAGAAGGAGGCTTGGGGGGAGAGTCCTTCCCCCCAAGTTTCCTTTACTTACCCTTTAAGTTTCCGGTTATCCTATCTTGGTTTTCAAGTAAACTCCAAAATATCTTCTAGAACCTTCCGGAACATTCCGAAACCTTCTAGAATCCCCATACAAATACTCCGGAACATTTCCTAACTTAGAAAATGATCCCCATTATATGAATCTTATTCCCCGGACAATTCCGGATCTCCTCGTGATGTCCCGGATCCAATCCGAGACTCCGAACAACATTCGGTCTCCAATGCACATTCCATATCTACTTAAAACAACTTCGAACCTTAAGTGTGTCACCCTACGGTTCGTGAATATGTAGACATGATGGAGACACCTCTCCGATCAATAACCATCAGCGGGATTTAGAGATCCATAACGGCTCCCACATACTCAACGATAACTTCGTGATCGATAGAACCATTAACATATGAAACCAATTCCCTTTGTCACGCGATACTCTACTTATCCGAGGTTTGATCGTCGGTATCTCCATACCTAGTTCTACCTCGTTACTGATAAGTACTCTTTACTCGTTCCATGTTATGTCATACCTTGTGACCTAGTCACATGCTTGCAAGCTAACTAGATGACATTCCACCGAGAGGGCCCAGAGCATATCTATCCGTCATATGGATGGACAAATCCCAATCTTGGTCCATGCGCTTCAACACATACTTTTAGAATACCCAATAACACCTTTATAACCACCCAGTTATGAAGCGGTGTTTGATGTCATCAAAGTATCCATCCGGTGATGGTGATTAACATAACCTCATGGTCGAAGGATTAGGTTACTATGCATTTGAAAGCTTGTAGCAATACGAACTTAATGACTTGATCTTATGCTACGCTTACTATGGGTGTGTGTCCATCACATCATTCTTCTAATGATATAACCTTGTTATTAATGACATCCAATGTCCATGATCAGGAAACCATGATCATCAATTAATCAATAAGCTAGTTCAACAAGAGGCTTACTAGGGACTCTTTTATGTTTACAAAACACACATGTATTAGTGTTCCCTTATAATACAATTATAGCATGGGATGCAAACATTCATCATAAACACAAAGATATAATAATAACCACTTTTATTATTGCCTCTTGGGCATATCTCCAACATCTTCAACCTCCGAAACTCACCGGGAATCACCCACTGCGGCCTCCTGCCGCTGCGCCAGAACGCCAGGAGACAGAATTCAATGCCTTCACTTCCCGCAGCCACAACCCCGCACAAATCCACCTCCCCACGCTGCCACGGCCGGCTGGAAGGGGATCAGCGGGCAAGCAGCCGCCACGGGGAAGAGAAGGCACGGAGAGGCAGCAACCATTGCTCCGTCGGCCGGCACCCCCACAGCCTCCCTCGCCACCATGGCCGTCCGAGGAGAGGGGCGACACATAGAGCAGGTCGACGCCAGGAGGGGGCCTTATTGGAGGCTCGGTTGGCCCTCCACCACCACGCCGCCGGTGAGCGGACAGCGCCGACGAGGAGACCCAGCCCACGACGGATCTGCCCTAGAAAACCATCGGTGACCTCCTAGCACAGAGCCAAAAATCGGCAGATAGCCAAACCCTAGAGCTAATATATACAGGGGGTGCGCCGGCGTCGGTCCTCAGCCTCTCACCGCCGGCGGCGCCGGCGGGAGCGGCGTCGGATCGACCCGGGGCAGGCCGCGATTGAGACAGGAACTGTAGCTCGGTTTGAGTCAAGTGTCCTGTCGCAGGATGTTTATCCAGATTTCCTAATAACTATAGTAGGAAACTAATGCAATTGGAGTATAGCTTTTTTTTTCTTGAGATAATTGATGCGGTGTTCCAGTTGTGCAAGACTATCTAGATGCGACGCAGGAGTGACGGGAAACGGCTGACGTACATACGCTAGTCATGCCTGTCAAACGTGGACAAACATTGCGGGTCTGTACTGTCTGCCCAGCAGCAAACATGGACAAACTGAATACCATATCGGTCGATCAGGCCGGCAATTCTCAAGCACAGAAGCATCTCAAATCATTCAGAGTTTTAAATGTCAATGATAGGCCGCTCGAGGAGTAAGGAGTAGAAAATTGCCTGAACATATCTGACAGCATGAAGATAGTCTAGAGCAAAACCATTTTACACGGTAACTAGCTAGATGCTGCGTGATGCCTTTTTTTCCAAGTTAAAGAGTAGCTATCTTATTGAGGTTGGAGACTTGGAGTGTTTTGCTTTGGGGAGCGCTAGGCGTCCCGGGGATAACTTTCCCCGATCCCCTAGGTCTCTAGGCCGCCACTTGTCCCTAAAACAGGGCCTAATCCTGCTACAAACGGTCCAAGTTTGCTATAATATGTCCCGCTTTTGCTGTAGCAAAAAATGGTTCAGTCCAAAAAATAGAAAAAATAGACTAGATCTCGCCGGAGAGTTCGCCGGAGACCTCACCGGCGACTTTGTAGCAAAAAAAAGTCAAAACCGACGCCGGAGACATCGCCGGAGACTCTCGTCGGAAAAAAAGTCGCCGAAGGCCTCATAGAAAAAAAATTATACTATTGTAGCAAAATCACAAAACGGTTGTAGCAAAATATTTTTTCTAATGTAGCAGAGAGGACATCGCCGGAGACCTCGTAGCAAAACCGTAGAGATTCGTTGTAGCAAAAGATTATGCGTAAATAGAAAAAAAATATGAATACATAGCAAAAATAATATGCCAAGATAGCAAAATCGTAGCAAAGACAGAGACAAAAGTAGCGACACCGACCAACTAGAGTAGCAAGCCCTATAAGCTGTAGTAGCAACACCGGGCGCCCAACGTAGCAAAGCCATCCGCCGGTCGGAGCTGGCTTATGGCAGCACAGCGGGCGCGGAGCTTTGTAGGGAGGCCGGGGCGCGGCGGCCATGGCTGGTAGACTCCATCTTCAGTAGAGGCATCTAGGCGAGGCATCTGGGCTAATTCATCCATGGCCAACGCCATGGGAGGCGGCAGAGAAGGAGGTGTGGTGGGGCTAGAGGGAACGACGACGGCGCGATCGCGGCGAGGCGGCAGCAGAATCCCCCACAGGTCATGGCAGCGGTAGCCAAGGCGGCGTGCGGCGAGGAGCAGTGCGAGGAGCTGCGGGCGGCACACGGTGAGGAGCTGCTGGCGGCGAGCGGCGGGCTGCAGACGGCCGGGATGCGGACGGCGAACGACGGGCTGCAGGCAGCTGGGATGCGCGCGTCGCTGATTTGGGGAAGAAGGAGATAGGAAGAGGATGGGCTGGGTCCCACCCACGGAGGCGCGACCGCGCGCACGAGCAGCGACCCGGGGGATCGGGAGGCGTTATCCCCCGGGGGCACTGTATCATTTTCCTTTTGCTTTTCGAACGAAGGAGTTGGGCAGGCGAACAATTTGTATTTAATTTCACTCTAGACTTCACTAACATCATGTCGGACAGCTGCCAGCAAACATATTTCTTCTTTTCTGAGGTCCTAGCAACTAGCTTGCTATGGATAACATACAGTAGGATCGAGTACCCAACTCTTTGATTGATATTTGTCGTTGAGGCGGCCCTTGATTGATATCCTTAAAAAGGAATTAATTTGCTGTCAAACCGTGACATGATTCACAACCGGTCAGAGCATAGGATTTACCTCCATTAACAATCCCAAATGCAGATTTGTGAAATCCACACCACGATGATACTGATGTTGGATATACACATCAAGCCTGTAGGGGTGTCAACGTGATTACGTGAATACACACAAGTTCCGCTTGAATTCAAGTTACACCACGGGCGAGGTGTCGCTTTCCCAGGGAGGGTAGGCCGCCCTAGGCAGATACTAGGGCTAGGGGGATCGCGGTGTGGTTCTCGGGGCTCGCTCTAAGACCACCTACAGTCCGTCCCCAGCCCCGGCGGCAGCCACCGTGGCTGCAAGCCCTCGTGCGGCGCGGCAGTCCTGGACAGTGCCAGATGTGGAGGAAGGTGACTCGGGAGTAGGGTTGGGCGAGAGGAATGGGCTGGACCGGCCCACCCCGCAATGGAGGGCCCAATCCGGTCCACCGGCGTTCTGTCATAGCTAGACTAGCCCGTGGGCGGCCCACAGGAACTGGCCCACTTGACTCAGTCGGCCACCGGGCAACTAGCGCTGGATCCCGAAAGCGGACAGTGACCTAACCCTAACCTACCGCGCCTCCGACGCACTAATCCAAAAATTCCACGCCGCTGCACGAATTGTGCACCCTACACCGCTGCCGGCGCCGCTGCTCCGGTCGTTCGCCAAGGTGGTCAACATGAACGCGGCCACGACACCTCCCTGCCTAGCCAACGCGATCCCTACTTCCACCGTGACTACCCCCACCTCCTTCTCGTGCTCCGGTCCCCGCCTCCGCCCCCTACCGCCGCTCTCTGGCCCGTCCCTGCTGCTCTCCCGTGCGCGCGAATGGCTAGAGCAGCCGCAGCTCGCATGGCCTGGCCAGGGACAAACCCCGCAGGGGCGCCTACCTGCCAGCATCCGAGGTCGGGGAGTCTCCTCCGTGGGCGTACAGGCGCATGGACGAGGATGCCAGAAGGGCTCCATCCCCGACGGCACGTCGGACAGAGGAAGGGTTGCACCATACGTTGCTGCAGCACCCTCCAGTGCGCGATAGGGACCGTGCTCGTGACGGACACGATGATTGGAGGTAGGATAGGGAGCAGCCGCGCTTCCCATGTCGATCGCCAAGGCAGGAGGATGCCGCGGCCACGATGGCCCCGTCCAAGAAGAAGAAGAAGAAGAAGAAGAAGAAGAAGAAGAAGAACGACGGTGCGACCACGGATTTGACGTTGGGAAAGATCCCTATTGTGGCCACTCGGGGTACTCTCGGACCGCAGTCACGCCCGTACATCGCCCCCCACCCACCCTACCCCACCCCACTACGATATCCCCGTCAGTTGGATTACCTCGGCCACTACATTAACGGGGGATTCTACTACATCGACTTTGGGGGTGCAGCTGACGGTGTTGGAGAACTTGGCAGACGCCAAGGTGGTGCCAGGGAAGGGTCTAGCGACCATATCGGTGGAGCTCATTCACGAGGAGCTGGGAAGCATGATGTCAGGTGAGTGGCAGGTGAGGTCGATATCTAGTATGGAGTTCGCAGTAGCCGCCTGCAGCTCCGCCCTCACCCTGTCGATCAACCAGATATCCCTCTCCATCGAGCCCTCGACCTTGTCCACTCCCTCAGCGTTCAAGTTGACTTCCATGTGGATCAAGATTCTTGGGTACGCAAAGAATACCAAGCTCCGGAACTTGGCCTTTCCGGAGCTCACAACATAGGCGATTGACAAGATGGTCAAGGTTGACTAGGAGTCTCTAGCAGGGTGTGGACCGATCCGTATCACAGTGTTGTGCCCTGACCCGTCCCAACTCCTAGGGATTCTCCCCACGATCTACTTTGTGCAGGACGGCTGGACCATGACCATCGAGCTAGACTCAGCCCCTCCAGTCATGAGGTCACCTCCCCGTCCGGCATCCCCACCGTCAGACAGCCCCTCTAGGAGCGAGGACGACTCGTCAGGTGAGGACGACGATGACCTGGAGGGAGGTGGCTCGGAGGCTCTCCACTAGCCAAGACCTCCGTGCCCATACCGCTCGGGAGACCAACACCTCGTGTGCCGCCCTCGGCCCACCTTGGACTCTTACAAGTCTCTCTTGACCTCTCGATCGCCTAGTACGGCTCCAACTTCAGCAAGGAGGCCGGGTTCATGGGGAACCTGGACATGACGTCAGCCCCATGAACATCGCCTCCCATCCCTCAAGGGGGAGACAGGGACTTTGGGAGCATGGGGATGGAGGAGAATATCATTTTGCGGCCCGAAAGTTGGGGTGGCCAAGCAACACGGTACCCGAGTTCCCTGATATCATCCGCGATGACTATAGTTGGCGTGCCAAATATTCAGAGGGTCCTTTTCGTCCCGAATTCAACTTTACGTTTCAATACAAAAAATCAGGCTAACGGCCGTCAAGTTGGGTCCCCCCTGTCAGCTTTCGCTGTTATGTCGTTGTCGTTGTCGCTACCATGTAGGCATGCAGCATTGGCGCATGCATCCTTTACGCGTCTGCTTCTTCCTCCAGGGCGGCAATCTGTGGTCGCGGCCATGGAGCGGAGCTAGGACTTGTATAAACCTGCTCGGCCCGTTCTCCTCCCCATCCCGAATCAGAGCTCGCCCTCACCATGACCGCACCATTGGCACGGCGCGGGGACGGGAATTCATTCCTGGGTGAGATCTGTACCCATGCCGACCATGCTCGGTCCTGTTGGTCTCCTCTAGAATCCGAGCTCGCCGTTGTTGTGGTCACACACGCACCAGCCAAGGCGCCTTCCTCTCCAAAACCCAAAGCCACTTCCACCCAGTTCGGCACAACGCCAACAAGGTGAAAATGCATCAAGTTTTCTTCTTGTGATTGTAGAAAAACATGTATGTACCATGGCCGTAGCATACTCTAACAATGTACACATATATTGTTTACTAGATTTTCATTTGAAATTAGTAGCTCCGTGATGATGAAACATAGAGAACCTAAATGGAATGACGATGACGACCATGTTCTGTACTTTGCATTGCATCAACAAGTGCTCGCTGACGAAGCAAGTTACCAAGAGAGTGGAGTTCATCAGCCATTGCCAAAAAATATGTGAACAAATCAATGAGCGATTCAATGCAAATAAGCGCAGAAAAGCTAGATCCATGTCATCAATCATCAATAGGTGGCACATTCTAGTGATGCGTTCAAATGCGTACACGATGTATCATTTGCTTGAAGTGGTTGCTATCCTAAGAAAAAATGCCTGGTATGCACATTACATTTGTATGTTCTATGCTGCAATTCTGTTGTTATGGGCGTGGAAAGAAAAGCTGGGCTTCACTGAATATTACGCAGTTAGGCCTAACTTAGTCTTACACAAATAAGCACAGCTTAGTCTTTACACACATAAGCATAACTAATGATAAAGATAAAGACAAATGGTTCATCGGATCTGCCAGTATGAGCACTAGGTCCCTGGAGCTGGTGGTATCGTCGGAACGAACCAGAATGCTGCGTTTGGCCGTCTTTCATTCTCCTTCAAATAGTACGACCCCACTGATGAGCCAATTGTAGGCCCCCTACCCCGACGTGGATTCGGCTGTGTCGGATCTGGAGTGTCAACATGATAGGAGCGTGAGTGTGCAGCAAACACAGTCTGCTATCAACACTGGAAGTGCTGGCACCTCAGCAACAACACCAGCATGTTCTTCCTGGACTCTGGCAGCAGCCTCAGCAGGTATTTCGTCAGCTTCACCAGCAGCAGCATTAGCAAGTATTTCGTCAGCTTCACCAGCAGCAGCATCACCAAGTATTTCGTCAGCTTCACCAGGAGCAGCAGCAGCTAGTTCTTCGTCAGCTCCACCACCACCAACACCAACACCACCACCACCAGCAGCATCAGGGGCCAGGGCTGCCTGAGCAATTACAGGTTCAACAGCTCCAGGGGCTGTGACAAAGAAAGGGTAGTTGATCCCAAGAAACATAGATTGTCCCTTCAGATTGTTGACTCTGCTCTAGACTTGCTCTACTGGGTCTTCAGATGGGCATGCGGACCTCGAGAAAACGTGACACCGCAGCGATGGGTATGAAGAAAGTTGTGTCCCCATATGTTCTATTGTATCACCAACGCTGTTTAGTGCTCCCCTGATATGAATACACAAGAGTTCATCATGTTGTTCCGTGTTGTCTCCGAGAGGTGCCAGGAACCAGCGCCATGTCCCAAGTTCAGCATCTGCTACTGCATCTTCGATGACCGGAGCTGGAATTATGCGCGGGGCTGTGTGGGTACCTGCGTGTTACTAACAGTCAGTAAGCAGAATTTTGAATGGGATTTTACATGCTATATGACACCATGACTCACCCCAAATAGACGGCTCCCAAACACGCACGTCGCCGCTAGGTTCAGTGACCGCATAAATGTGTTGCGGTCTGTACGAAGAGCAACCGTAGGTGAAGACGGCGTCGACATACTTCTCCGGCCGCAGGAAGTCGTCGCGCAAGACTGTCCATTCCTTGTCTTCTGGGCATCTAATGAATGTGATTGCCTTGTCAAACACCGCTAAGAGGTCGATTCTAGTTCTTCCACGCCCCCTCCCGCGGTCTATGTGGGAGTTGTACCTTCACGAGCTCAAGTTCTGCCATGTTGAACCTGTAAGCGAATTCGGAAATGTGCGGCGGCCACCCGCTGTTGAATGCAGTAATGCCGACACCCTTCAAAGATGGCACTACAAGTCTCTTCGATCTGTAGCAATTTTTTTTAGAGTCCAAGTACTCCCATCCTGGGATAAAAGGACCAGCCACTCGCCGTTGCCACCCACCCAGTTCTGGTCATCTCTCATTTCCGTCTCTTCTTCTTCCTTGATATTCACCACTACTAATTCCGACCACTTATCCAGCAGCATCAGTTTTGCATGAATATTCTGTAGAGTTTGTTGTTAGTTGGCACAATCACCTAGCATGGATTCCATTGCAAATACAATTTGACAACTAGACCTTTAGATTAAAGTATACAAAATATCGCCTAAATACGAGTGTCTCCTCAGATATCGCCTAAATTGTGCCTGTGTCACTACGAAGATACTCAATATATGGAGTAGGAGCAGAGCCCCCCCCAGAACAAACTCCTGACGATGATCATAATTAAACAGCTCGGGGCATAACAGCCTTAAATCGTCTAATATGTTTGTTTTTATTTTAGGAAACAGAATATCACCTAGCAGGCATTCCATTGCAAAATCAAAATTGACAACTCGTCTATCACCTAAAGTAAGATTGTGTCACTATGAAAATACCAGAATATCAGGTATGAGCAGAGCTTTCACTGTACAGAATAGTCTTAAATGGTTCGATTTGCTCAAACCGCGTGTGCACACAACACGTTCGACGAAAGGAACATAGGATTCCGATGAGAGTTCAGAACATATGAATCAACGATATGACTGAACGAATAAGCTAGATACTAGAACTTACGTGGCCATCGCGGTCGTCTGGCCATTTGCTATTATCAGGGTAAAGAAGGCCTGGCGTGCCGAACGGTTGTTCGTCCATGTTCCGTATCGTCATGCGGTAGCCAGGGATGCAGTGAGCGAGGCGGCCGGCTGAGATGATGTCCAACTCCGAGGCGATCCTGTGCACATTCGCGGCGCTGAGGTTTGGCCATCCCCAATCCTCGCGGTAGCGGTCGCCCTGGCCATCCGCGTCATCATCGTATGCCTTTCGCTTCAGCCTGCTGCTACCCCAAGTTCTACCCATAGCGGCAAATGGAGTCTGGAATCCGGTAGATTAATGGAGGCGTTGTGATAAGGAGGCGGATGGATTCGAGAGAGGGTGGAATCAGGGATGGGGGCAGTTGTTCGAGTGGGGAGTGAATCTGCAAGGAACCGCCGCCGCCGCCGGTTCTCGTCCGCGTGGAAGAAAAGAAGGGGGCGTATTTATTGAGGGCGGGCACCGGAACCGTCTAGAGGAAGGGGAAAAATAAATTGTAAAAGGGAAATGTGCGGCCCGCCTGTCAGTGAGTGAAGGTCGACACGCGTAAACGTGCCTACGTTTGAATTTATTCCACCACATGCAAGTGGCGCAGAATAAATTTTAGGAAGTGCTAGCGTCGACGTGTAAAACCACCATTTTTCGCCACCTTCACCCTACTACAAACAGTCGTGCACCATTCCAGATATTGGTAAGGGCGGTTCCAATCTTTCACTTCTCCGTCTCATTTCCTCCTCCACGGCCTCATCGTCTTTCTCCTCCACGGCCTCATCCATTTCCTCCACCACCGCATCACCCTCTTCCTCCGTATCCTTTCCCTCTTGCCTATAGTCATGGACGCTCCGGACGTCCGAAACGACGGCAGGCAAGAAACTGCGCACTTCGACATCGAAGTACATGGCGGGAAGAAGATCGATGTTGTCTACACCACCGACCCTCGGATGGTGAGGAACACTCTGAATAATTTCATGAGTTGGCTACAGTTCGAAGAAAACAGGTTCATAGGTCTCGACCTCGAGTACAGCCGCGATTGCCGTAGGATCGCCGTGGTGCAACTCTCCATGAAGGGGCACGTCCTCGTATACCAGCCTTTTTGCGAGAAGGGGGCTGACGGGATCTGGTAGA
This sequence comes from Avena insularis, assembly GCA_023614405.1. Classification (NCBI taxonomy): domain Eukaryota; kingdom Viridiplantae; phylum Streptophyta; class Magnoliopsida; order Poales; family Poaceae; genus Avena; species Avena insularis. The sequence goes on from CM042684.1 coordinate 300,453,080, forward strand.
CTTTGCTGTCTTTTTGTTCCTGAACCGTCTGTTTGCAAAAGTTATTGCTATATTATTTGTCTGAATTTATTTTCATGCAGGTGGGGCGAAAGCATTAGGGATCTGTTTCATGACTTTCTCGTGAACCAGCACATAACATTTATCAGTGTTGACATCACGAATGACAGTAAACTGCTTGAAAGCCCGACTGTCAACATTAGAATTCCAAAGGAGTGCAGAGTGGACATCCAGGAAATTTACTGGATCCCAGGGACGAAGGGCGGCAGGACCGGGATAGCCGCTCTTGCCTCCGAACTCATACACCCGTGGTACGCTAACATGAAGGACAGATTGCCGAGATGTTCGTGGAGGCGTTTAGGGCACGATTACGGGGAGGATAAGCCACTTTCTGAACCTAATCTGGAGTACGTTGCAATTGACGGGTATGTTAGCCACGAGCTGTACCACCAGATTGTAAAATCTCGTTCCAGGCATCGCATCATTGAACCACCACCAAGGCAGGTTGTTTGTCCCAGATGCCGGATCGTAGATGAATCTACAAACCGGGGCAAGAGACCGAAGGCATCCTGGGATCGGTTGCCTTCTCCAACAGGCTGGGATGTAGACTATTAGTGCATGATTGTTGTGTTTATGAAAACATGTTATTTCATAAGTACACTATGTGAGCAATTACGAACTGCTGTGTATTACCTTTGTCATACTATAATCTGGTTTATGACTGTATCCTTCTCTATAATCTGGGTTTGGTTATGACTTATGATTGTATCACACCTTATGCATGTCAGTCCTGGATTCTGCCGCATGCAAATGGCATAGACAGAATTTGTAAGAATGAATGTTGAGCATATAAAAGGGGGAATGTAATTCATACAGGTTAAGTAGCTAATAGCACAGGGATCATACGAGCTTGGTTCTTACACACAGAATGCTTAGAAAATACATGCGAGATAAAATACAGGCGAGATAAAACTAGGAACGAAATGCGAAACTAGTAGTGGTAAACAGCACACTCACCCACCCGCCAGATCCTGTTGAGCATCTCGTAGCAGACATGCGTGTCCCTGGCTGCGTACTTGATCGCATCGTAATCCAGGTGCCTCCACTCCCATCGCTCGTGCAGGTGCTTCGAGAACTCGATTTTCATGCCGGCGTACTCGTGGTCGATGATGTCGGAAGCGAGTCTAGCCATGCCGGCTTTCCCCGTACCGCCATCCAGGTACCTCCACAAATGTTGGAGATCGACGTGATTGACGACATGAACGAGGAGATCCCGTTCTAGCTTCGGAGTGTCATTCTTGATGTCGACACTGGCGAAGTAGATCTCCCTCCTGTGTAGGAACTCGCGAAGCTCCGGGCATACAGATTTGGCCCTACATACGTGATATAGTAGGCAGTGGTTGCGCATGGACAGCTGCAAAAGCACCGTCCTCTTCCTATCTCTGGTATACTCGAGGTCAAGGCCAACGATCTTGTACCTGTCCATCGGATCTTGTAGCCACCGCTCGTACATTATGATGACCTTGGCCACCTCCGCTGATGCATTTGTTTGGACGACCGTTAGCTTGGTGGTGCCATGGGCGGTGACAGTGTACTCGTCGGTGTAGTCGCTCCCGTCGCCGAACACGCCGTACTCTGCATCCATGGCAGCAGCTAATGCGGCGGCGGTGGCCTAGGGTCGGTAACGATGGCTGGGACTAGGTGTGGAGGTGGAGTGATCTGTTGTGGTGGTATGTCCAGGCGGAGGTGGTGCCTGCGGCAGCATCGATGGTTCTTGCGGTGGCGGCGCCGGCGGAAGGAATGAGTTGGGGATTTTTGCATAGTGATGTGCTGAGGAGAACGAAGGCGGTGCTTAAATTCTGTTTACCAATATTCTGGTCATACCCATGTGGAAGCAAGTTTGACCGGGCGAGCACCGATGGTTTCCAATCCTAGCGATTAAATCCGGCGTCCGTCCCGGTAGGCGATGGGACGGGTGTGCGACATGGCTTTGGCGTGGCAGAGACCGGTCACGTAGACCACCGTCCGTTGCCGATCTGCAGCGGGTGCGCGGTGCTGATACGACGTAACGTGATAGGACAGAAGGAAGTGTACAGTTATTATTAATTCCTAACAAGTTTAAGAAGTATAAGCATAGACATGGACCTAGCATCCCTGCACCCCAGGGCAGCCGATCAGGCCTGACGATTGCGCAAAACTTGTCCCGAATTTGCCAAAATGAAGCTCGTTTGCCCATGCTTCTATAAGTTTCTCTGTAGGCCACTTGTGTAAGTATGCACGATCAAGCAACTTTGCAACACACGTGTCGGTGGAAAAGCATTAGGTTTCAATGCACCACATAGTTTAGGGATTTAGAATAGCTACATTGTGGAGCTCTAGCCAAATTGGATGGAAAAGCCAAATTCAGCTTTTTGTAAGATTTAGCTATAGCAACATTGTGTCTCGTTTGTCCTCACTTTTGCCCTCCCGATATTCCAAAGCCCTCACATGCGCTCGGAGGGGGTGCCGTCTGGTCAAAGGCTTGGTCGTTATGTGCGCCATGATGCCTAAAGTGGAAGTTTTTTTTGTTATTTGGCCTTTTTAAGAGCGCCTTTTCCCCTCTCTCTCTAACAATTGTGTTTTTTTTGCCCAAAAAGGTAGGGAATCTAGAGCAACTTCTCCTTTCATTCATTGTTCCTTTTGCGATCGTTTTTCCCCAATCTGGTAGCAAATCTAGAGCAGAAAAACAAACCAGCACCATAAATAAATTCAGTAAACAGAGCAGATGTAGATAAAGCAGCTAATATAGGTTATATAGTATGGTACTTAACGAGGTTCGACAATTAGGTTGCTCAGCAACAGCAGCAGCGGACTGCTTCAACACAGACAAGACAAAAGAAGCTGCATTACAGCAGCAGCTGCTGAACAATGGCCCCTCGTGGCCTCTGCCAGGAGGGCATCCGCCTCCTCCCTCTGGCGCCTCCTCCACTTCTTGCTGCCCAGCCCCTTGACCTTGGGCACCTTGGGTCTGATCGGGGGCATGCGACCCTCCTCGATAGCCACCTTCTGGAGGTTGCGATGGTGAAGACCGAGCGCCTCGTGCTTGGCCCTGAAGCCGTGGACGTTCACGGACTCGCCGCAGGTCCTCACGTCCTCGGCATGCTTCACGAGGGAGTTGAAGTCCGTGCCGTGGAGCCTCCTGGTGGGGCAGAAGGGCACACAGACACGTCGCCGGCGAAGAAGTTGTTGTACTGACCGGACTTTAGCCTCCTCAGCACATGACGAGTCTTGGTGTCCTGCGACTCGTCGTCGCTGCGGAGGTCGCTGCTATCCTCCTGTTGGAAAAAAACAGTAGAGTGAAATAAGGACATGATTGAGATACTTTGATTATCGGGATTGATTTTTTGCATAAATTAACCGAATGAAATCTCCCGATTATTCCCCAAATCTCAAACCAAATCGAATACTGATCCCAACTACGAACAGAGGGATTCATCGAAAATCGAGATCTAACAAAATAGGATTAGCTACTATAAAAAATACGAACAGCCGAGCCCTAATAACATATGATCTAGCATCCAACGATGGGAACAGGGGAAGAACAAGGGAAGGGGAGAAAACCCTGGTTACCTCAGACCACGGGTCGGCGATGCTGGTGTCATAGGGGTTCTCCGGCCTTATGTAGACAACCTCCTCGTAGGGGTCCCAGCCGAGCGGGATCTATCCGAGACCGGCGGGAGCCTCCTTGCCGGAGGCTACGGCGGATGCGGGGACGGGGACGGGGGCTCCTCGTCGGCTGCCTTGGAGGCGCCGATGACCATCGCGCCGATCTTCTCCATCGCCGGCGTGGTTGGGGTTTTGTTGGGCGTTTGCAGAAGGTGATGGGACAGTGGAGATGGTTGAGTGAGCGAGTGTGTGATGAGTGGGAGAGGGGAGGCCTCTATTAAAGGAGAAGAGAAGCGGCGTTTCGTTGCACTACCGTGCACCGCGTAGGCTAATGCACCGTGCACGACCACACGTGTCCGCTACCGCCCCGTGCATCGCACACGCGTACCGTGAGTCACGTTTTTTTCCCTCGTTTCTGACCATGGCGATTCAGTTGTACTTAGTTTTGCCCACCAACCGTTGATCCTCTGTGATCTAGCAGACAGGATAACCCTTGTATCTGTCGGGGGCACCCCTCTATCCATGCAAAATAATGAGTATGCCACCGGAACTTTAACAACATAAACAGATGAACTTGAATATATTTTGAAGGGTACGAAAATAGAAATCCACATAGTTTAAGGGTCTAGATACGGTAAGAGAACTAAATATTATTAGTCGCCGGGCCAACACAGTGACGGGGTTGGTCGGCTAGGAGTTGCTGATTCCTAAGTAAGGGGACACTAGGCCGGTCTTGACATACTCCCTCAGGAACTTGCCATAAGCAGCGTGCTTAGCCTTGGTCGCCGACTTGTGTTTACTAGCCGGGCTTTTACCGATGCCAACCGCATGCGGAATCAAGCTGGCAATCCTCGGGTTGACTCCTTTCTTACAGAAAGGGCACCTGAGCTCCCCAAGTCGAGTGCGGAAAGGGATTATCCCGCTCTTGAGCTTCTTCATGAGATGGCGGCTCTTGTTGTCCCTGGTCTCCTTGTTAGAGTCCATCTCACTTGAATACACCTGTAATGTATAGAATACAAACCGAAATGAGCAAAATAATAAATATATATTCCTTCCACCATTCCAAGTTACTTTCGATGCAATAACATGTCTATACAGGTTCATCAGTTTATTACGGTCGTCTCCCCAACACGCTCCTAAATTAATGTGGTTTGTGTTCTTGGTAACTTATTAATAAATAAATAATGTGGATTCATTCAGAATAGACTAGATCTCTCCATGTACTGGTTCGTACGTTGCATCTAATCATAATGACTAGATTTTTTTATGACGCCTGGATAGATTAAGCTCGAGCAGAAAATATGAAACAGGTAGAAATAGATGTACCTCCGGGTACACGAGCGGAGCGTGTTCGTCGAACTCCACGCCCTCATCGACGCCTCCGAAGTCATCAGCACCGGTGTGCACATGGTCCTCCAAGGGGTTGAACTGCACGTCCTCCTCGTCCTGTGCTACGTGATGCTCCTCCAGATCTGCCGGCGACGGTGATGCCCGGACACTCACCCCCACGCACTGGTTTCATGGAGAAGGTTTGTGCAAGTACGTTCAAGATTGTGGTGTTCTGCTGGATAGGGAAGAGAGAGTAGTGGATGAGTGCAAATGGAGGATCCGATAGGCTGGGTTTTTAATGCGGGGACGTTTAGGCCTCCTCGAGGGCCCCGGTTGACAGCTCTTCCGGCTGCGGCTGCCGCGTGGAAGGTTCGTGTGGTGGGGGCCTGACGGAAGTGAGAGTGCAGGCGCGCTGCATAGTAAAACTGGTATAGCCGGTGGTCTGTGGATGACCAGTTGCCGTGTAGTAGACTTGTAGCCTTTGCAGACTAGATTAAACATGACATGACCACTCGACCACTTTTTCCATGGACGACATCGTGTTCCTTCTTGTAGAAGTCTCGTTGAGGGAGACGTCTGTGATGTCTCGCACTGTCCTGTAAAGGGCACGACGTGTGCAACGAGCCTCGTTGGATCACACAGGATCAATGGTTGGTGCACACGATCCGTGGACACCGTGGACAAACAATCGTATGAAAGGCATGAGGGCACACGTTTGGGCTTCTACGAGAGAGAGAGAGAGAGAGAGAGAGAGAGAGAGAGGGGGGGGGGAGGGGGCAAAGCTGAGTAGTATAAAAATGGAAAGTGGTGTCTTTTACAATGAAATGCATCATGGCATACATCAAATTATGCCAAGATAGATCCACTAGAGTTCATTGCATGTGTGTTCTTTCCACAAACCACATATGTATCCACAAGAGTTATTGCATGTGTGTTCCTGTCATGAACCACATTTGGATCAACCAGTGTCATTGCATGTGTGTTCTTTCCACGAACCACATATGGATCAACCAATGGCATTGCATGTGTGTTCTTTTCACAAACCACACATGGATCAACCAGTTTTCACTACATGTGTGTTCTTTCCACAAAACACTTATGGATCAATCAGTGGTCATTGCATGTGTGTTATTTTCCACAAACCACATACGGATCCATATGTGACCTTAAACTAAAACCAGCACTAGAGTCATTGCATGTGTGTTATTTCCACGAACCACACATGGATCAACCACTAGAGTCATTGCATGTGTGTTCTTATACTAAAACCAACACTAGAGTCATTGCATGTGTGTTCTTTTCACAAACCACACATGGATCCACCACTGTCATTGCATGTGTGTTCTTTCCACAAACCACACATGGATCAACTAGTGGTCATTGCATGTGTGTTATTTTCCACAAACCACACATGGATCCACCAGTGGTCATTGCATGTGTGTTCTTTCCACAAACCACATATGGATCAACCAGAGTCATTGCATGTGTGTTCTTTCCACAAACCACATATGGATCCATTCGAGTAATTGCATGTTTGTTCTTATACTAAAACCATAAACCAGCACTAGAGTCATTGCATCTGTGTTCTTTTCCACAAACCACACATGGATCCACTAGACTCATTGCATGTGTGTTCTTTTCCACAAACAACTTATGGATCAACCAGTGGTCATTGCATGTGTGTTCTTTTGACAAACCACATGTGGACCCACTAGAGTCATTGCATGTGTGTTCTTATACTAAAACTAGCACTAGAGTCATTGCATGTGTGTTCTACCCACAAACCACACATGGATCCACCACTGTCATTGCATGTGTGTTCTTTCCATAAACCACACATGGATCAACCACTAGAGTCATTGCACGTGTGTTCTTTCCACAAACCACATATGGATCAACCAGTGGTCATTGCATGTGTGTTCTTTTCCATAAACCACTTATGGATCCATTACAGTCATTGCATGTGTATTATTTCCACAAACCGCACATGGATCAACCACTAGAGTCATTGTATGTGTGTTATTTCCACAAACCACACATGGATCAACCACTAGAGTCATTGCATGTGTGTTATTTCCACAAACCACACATGGATCAACCAGTAGAGTCATTGCACGTGTGTTCTTATACTAAAACCAACACTAGAGTCATTGCATGTGTGTTCTTTTCACAAACCACACATGGATCCACCACTGTCATTGCATGTGTGTTCTTTCCACAAACCACACATGGATCAACCAGTGGTCATTGCATGTGTGTTCTTTTTTCCACAAATCACAGATGGATCCACCAGTGGTCATTGCATGTGTGTTCTTTCCACAAACCACATATGGATCAACCAGAGTCATTGCATGTGTGTTCTTTCCACAAACCACATATGGATCCATTTGAGTAATTACATGTTTGTTCTTATACTAAAACCACAAACCAGCACTAGAGTCATTGCATGTGTGTTCTTTTCCACAAACCACACACGGATCCACTAGACTCATTGCATGTGTATTCTTTTCCACAAACAACTTATGGATCAACCAGTGGTCATTGCATGTGTGTTCTTTTCACAAACCACATGTGGACCCACTAGAGTCATTGCATGTGTGTTCTTATACTAAAACTAGCACTAGAGTCATTGCATGTGTGTTCTATCCACAAACCACACATGGATCCACCACTGTCATTGCATGTGTGTTCTTTCCACAAACCACACATGGATCAACCACTAGAGTCATTGCACGTGTGTTCTTTCCACAAACCATATATGGATCAACCAGTGGTCATTGCATTTGTGTTCTTTTCCATAAACCACTTATGGATCCATTACAGTCATTGCATGTGTGTTATTTCCACAAACCACACATGGATCAACCACTAGAGTCATTGCATGTGTGTTATTTCCACAAACCACACATGGATCAACCACTAGAGTCAATGCATGTGTGTTCTTATACTAAAACCAACACTAGAGTCATTGCATGTGTGTTCTTTTCACAAACCACACATGGATCCACCACTGTCATTGCATATGTGTTCTTTCCACAAACCACATATGGATCAAGTAGTGGTAATTGCATGTGTGTTCTTTTTTCCACAAACCACAGATGGATCCACCAGTGGTCATTGCATGTGTGTTCTTTCCACAAACCACATATCGATCAACTAGAGTCATTGCATGTGTGTTCTTTCAACAAACCACATATGGATCCATTTGAGTAATTGCATGTTTGTTCTTGTACTAAAACCACAAACCAGCACTAGAGTCATTGCATGTGTGTTCTTTTCCACAAACCACACACGGATCCACTAGACTCATTGCATGTGTGTTCTTTTCCACAAACAACTTATGGATCAACCAATGGTCATTGCATGTGTGTTCTTTTCACAAACCACGTGTGGACCCACTAGAGTCATTGCATGTATGTTCTTGTACTAAAACTAGCACTAGAGTCATTGCATGTGTGTTCTATCCACAAACCACACATGGATCCACCACTGTCATTGCATGTGTGTTCTTTCCACAAACCACACATGGATCAACCACTAGGGTCATTGCAGGTGTGTTCTTTCCACAAACCACACATGGATCAACCAGTGGTCATTGCATGTGTGTTCTTTCCACAAACCACACATGGATCAACCACTAGAGTCATTGCATGTGTGTTCTTTCCACAAACCACATATGGATCAACCAGAGTCATTGCATGTGTGTTCTTTCCACAAACCACATATGGATCCATTTGAGTAATTGCATGTTTGTTCTTATACAAAAACCACAAACCAGCACTAGAGTCATTGATGTGTGTTCTTTTCCACAAACCACACATGGATCCACTAGCCTCATTGCATGTGTGTTCTTTCCACAAACAACTTATCGATCAACCAGTGGTCATTGCATGTGTGTTCTTTTTACAAACCACATGTGGACCCACTAGAGTCATTGCATGTGTGTTCTTATATTAAAACTAGCACTAGAGTCATTGCATGTGTGTTCTATCCACAAACCACACATGGATCCACCACTGTCATTGCATGTGTGTTCTTTCCACAAACCACACATGGTTCAACCACTAGATTTATTGCATGTGTGTTCTTTCCACAAACCACACATGGATCAACCAGTGGTCATTGCATGTGTGTTCTTTTCCATAAACCACACATGGATCAACCACTAGAGTCATTGCATGTGTGTTCTTTCCACAAACCACATATGGATCAACCAGAGTCATTGCATGTGTATTCTTTCCACAAACCACATATGGATACATTTGAGTAATTGCATGTTTGTTCTTATACTAAAAACACAAACCAGCACTAGAGTCATTGCATGTGTGTTCTTTTCCACAAACCACACATGGATCCACTAGACTCATTGCATGTGTGTTCTTTTCCACAAACAACTTATGGATCAACTAGTGGTCATTGCATGTGTGTTCTTTCCACAAATCACATGTGGACCCACTAGAGTCATTGCATGTGTGTTCTTATACTAAAACTAGCACTAGAGTCATTGCATGTGTGTTCTATCCACAAACCACACATGCATCCACCACTGTCATTGCATGTGTATGCTTTCCACAAACCACACATGGATCAACCACTAGAGTCATTGCATGTGTGTTCTTTCCACAAACCACATATGGATCAACCAGTGGTCATTGCATGTGTTTTTTTTCCATAAACCATTTATGGATCCATTACAGTCATTGCATGTGTGTTATTTCCACAAACCACACATGGATCAACCACTAGAGTCATTGCATGTGTGTTATTTCCACAAACCACACATGGATCAACCACTAGAGTCATTGCATGTGTGTTATTTGCACAAACCACACATGGATCAACCACTAGAGTCATTGCATGTGTGTTCTTTTCCACAAACAAATTATGGATCAACCAGTGGTCATTGCATGTGTGTTCTTTCCACAAACCACATGTGGACCCACTAGAGTCATTGCATGTGTGTTCTATCCACAAACCACACGTGGATCCGCCACTAGAGTCATTCCATGTGTGTTCTTTCCATAAACCACATATGGATCAACCAGTGGTCCTAGCATGTGTGTTCTTTTCCATAAACCACTTATGGATCCATTGCATGTGTGTTCTTTTCCATAAACCACTTATGGATCAACCACTAGAGTCATTGCATGTGTGTTATTTCCACAAACCACACATGGATCAACCCCTAGAGTCATTGTATGTGTGTTATTTCCACAAACCACACATGGATCAACCACTAGAGTCATTGCATGTGTGTTATTTCCACAAACCACACATGGATCAACCAGTAGAGTCATTGCATGTGTGTTCTTATACTAAAACCAACACTAGAGTCATTGCATGTGTGTTCTTTTCACAAACCACACATGGATCCACCATTGTCATTACTTGTGTGTTCTTTCCACAAACCACACATGGATCAACCAGTGGTCATTGCATGTGTGTTCTTTTTTCCACAAATCACAGATGGATCCACCAGTGGTCATTGCATGTGTGTTCTTTCCACAAACCACATATGGATCAACCAGAGTCATTGCATGTGTGTTTTTTCCACAAACCACACATGGATCAACCAGTGGTCATTGCATGTGTGTTCTTTTCCACAAACCACACATGGATCAACCACTAGAGTCATTGCATGTGTGTTCTTTCCACAAACCACATATGGATCAACCAGAGTCATTGCATGTGTGTTCTTTCCACAAACCACATATGGATCCATTTGAGTAATTGCATGTTTGTTCTTATACAAAAACCACAAACCAGCACTAGAGTCATTGCATGTGTGTTCTTTTCCACAAACCACACATGGATCCACTAGCCTCATTGCATGTGTGTTCTTTTCCACAAACAACTTATCGATCAACCAGTGGTCATTGCATGTGTGTTCTTTTTACAAACCACATGTGGACCCACTAGAGTCATTGCATGTGTGTTCTTATATTAAAACTAGCACTAGAGTCATTGCATGTGTGTTCTATCCACAAACCACACATGGATCCACCACTGTCATTGCATGTGTGTTCTTTCCACAAACCACACATGGTTCAACCACTAGATTCATTGCATGTGTGTTCTTTCCACAAACCACACATGGATCAACCAGTGGTCATTGTGTGTTCTTTTCCATAAACCACACATGGATCAACCACTAGAGTCATTGCATGTGTTCTTTCCACAAACCACATATGGATCAACCAGAGTCATTGCATGTGTATTCTTTCCACAAACCACATATGGATACATTTGAGTAATTGCATGTTTGTTCTTATACTAAAAACACAAACCAGCACTAGAGTCATTGCATGTGTGTTCTTTTCCACAAACCACACATGGATCCACTAGACTCATTGCATGTGTGTTCTTTTCCACAAACAACTTATGGATCAACTAGTGGTCATTGCATGTGTGTTCTTTCCACAACTCACATGTGGACCCACTAGAGTCATTGCATGTGTGTTCTTATACTAAAACTAGCACTAGAGTCATTGCATGTGTGTTCTATCCACAAACCACACATGCATCCACCACTGTCATTGCATGTGTATTCTTTCCACAAACCACACATGGATCAACCACTAGAGTCATTGCATGTGTGTTCTTTCCACAAACCACATATGGATCAACCAGTGGTCATTGCATGTGTGTTTTTTTCCATAAACCATTTATGGATCCATTACAGTCATTGCATGTGTGTTATTTCCACAAACCACACATGGATCAACCACTAGAGTCATTGCATGTGTGTTATTTCCACAAACCACACATGGATCAACCACTAGAGTCATTGCATGTGTGTTATTTCCACAAACCACACATGGATCAACCAGTAGAGTCATTGCATGTGTGTTCTTATACTAAAACCAACACTAGAGTCATTGCATGTGTGTTCTTTTTACAAACCACACATGGATCCACCACTGTCATTACATGTGTGTTCTTTCCACAAACCACACATGGATCAACCAGTGGTCATTGCATGTGTGTTCTTTTTTCCACAAATCACAGATGGATCCACCAGTGGTCATTGCATGTGTGTTCTTTCCACAAACCACATATGGATCAACCAGAGTCATTGCATGTGTGTTCTTTCCACAAACCACACATGGATCAACCACTAGAGTCAATGCATGTGTGTTCTTATACTAAAACCAACACTAGAGTCATTGCATGTGTGTTCTTTTCACAAACCACACATGGATCCACCACTGTCATTGCATATGTGTTCTTTCCACAAACCACACATGGATCAACCAGTGGTAATTGCATGTGTGTTCTTTTTTCCACAAACCACAGATGGATCCACCAGTGGTCATTGCATGTGTGTTCTTTCCACAAACCACATATCGATCAACTAGAGTCATTGCATGTGTGTTCTTTCAACAAACCACATATGGATCCATTTGAGTAATTGCATGTTTGTTCTTGTACTAAAACCACAAACCAGCACTAGAGTCATTGCATGTGTGTTCTTTTCCACAAACCACACACGGATCCACTAGACTCATTGCATGTGTGTTCTTTTCCACAAACAACTTATGGATCAACCAATGGTCATTGCATGTGTGTTCTTTTCACAAACCACGTGTGGACCCACTAGAGTCATTGCATGTATGTTCTTGTACTAAAACTAGCACTAGAGTCATTGCATGTGTGTTCTATCCACAAACCACACATGGATCCACCACTGTCATTGCATGTGTGTTCTTTCCACAAACCACACATGGATCAACCACTAGGGTCATTGCAGGTGTGTTCTTTCCACAAACCACACATGGATCAACCAGTGGTCATTGCATGTGTGTTCTTTTCCACAAACCACACATGGATCAACCACTAGAGTCATTGCATGTGTGTTCTTTCCACAAACCACATATGGATCAACCAGAGTCATTGCATGTGTGTTCTTTCCACAAACCACATATGGATCCATTTGAGTAATTGCATGTTTGTTCTTATACAAAAACCACAAACCAGCACTAGAGTCATTGATGTGTGTTCTTTTCCACAAACCACACATGGATCCACTAGCCTCATTGCATGTGTGTTCTTTTCCACAAACAACTTATCGATCAACCAGTGGTCATTGCATGTGTGTTCTTTTTACAAACCACATGTGGACCCACTAGAGTCATTGCATGTGTGTTCTTATATTAAAACTAGCACTAGAGTCATTGCATGTGTGTTCTATCCACAAACCACACATGGATCCACCACTGTCATTGCATGTGTGTTCTTTCCACAAACCACACATGGTTCAACCACTAGATTTATTGCATGTGTGTTCTTTCCACAAACCACACATGGATCAACCAGTGGTCATTGCATGTGTGTTCTTTTCCATAAACCACACATGGATCAACCACTAGAGTCATTGCATGTGTGTTCTTTCCACAAACCACATATGGATCAACCAGAGTCATTGCATGTGTATTCTTTCCACAAACCACATATGGATACATTTGAGTAATTGCATGTTTGTTCTTATACTAAAAACACAAACCAGCACTAGAGTCATTGCATGTGTGTTCTTTTCCACAAACCACACATGGATCCACTAGACTCATTGCATGTGTGTTCTTTTCCACAAACAACTTATGGATCAACTAGTGGTCATTGCATGTGTGTTCTTTCCACAAATCACATGTGGACCCACTAGAGTCATTGCATGTGTGTTCTTATACTAAAACTAGCACTAGAGTCATTGCATGTGTGTTCTATCCACAAACCACACATGCATCCACCACTGTCATTGCATGTGTATGCTTTCCACAAACCACACATGGATCAACCACTAGAGTCATTGCATGTGTGTTCTTTCCACAAACCACATATGGATCAACCAGTGGTCATTGCATGTGTGTTCTTTTCCACAAACCACACATGGATCAACCACTAGAGTCATTGCATGTGTGTTCTTTCCACAAACCACATATGGATCAACCAGAGTCATTGCATGTGTGTTCTTTCCACAAACCACATATGGATCCATTTGAGTAATTGCATGTTTGTTCTTATACAAAAACCACAAACCAGCACTAGAGTCATTGATGTGTGTTCTTTTCCACAAACCACACATGGATCCACTAGCCTCATTGCATGTGTGTTCTTTTCCACAAACAACTTATCGATCAACCAGTGGTCATTGCATGTGTGTTCTTTTTACAAACCACATGTGGACCCACTAGAGTCATTGCATGTGTGTTCTTATATTAAAACTAGCACTAGAGTCATTGCATGTGTGTTCTATCCACAAACCACACATGGATCCACCACTGTCATTGCATGTGTGTTCTTTCCACAAACCACACATGGTTCAACCACTAGATTTATTGCATGTGTGTTCTTTCCACAAACCACACATGGATCAACCAGTGGTCATTGCATGTGCGTTCTTTTCCATAAACCACACATGGATCAACCACTAGAGTCATTGCATGTGTGTTCTTTCCACAAACCACATATGGATCAACCAGAGTCATTGCATGTGTATTCTTTCCACAAACCACATATGGATACATTTGAGTAATTGCATGTTTGTTCTTATACTAAAAACACAAACCAGCACTAGAGTCATTGCATGTGTGTTCTTTTCCACAAACCACACATGGATCCACTAGACTCATTGCATGTGTGTTCTTTTCCACAAACAACTTATGGATCAACTAGTGGTCATTGCATGTGTGTTCTTTCCACAAATCACATGTGGACCCACTAGAGTCATTGCATGTGTGTTCTTATACTAAAACTAGCACTAGAGTCATTGCATGTGTGTTCTATCCACAAACCACACATGCATCCACCACTGTCATTGCATGTGTATTCTTTCCACAAACCACACATGGATCAACCACTAGAGTCATTGCATGTGTGTTCTTTCCACAAACCACATATGGATCAACCAGTGGTCATTGCATGTGTGTTCTTTTCCATAAACCATTTATGGATCCATTACAGTCATTGCATGTGTGTTATTTCCACAAACCACACATGGATCAACCACTAGAGTCATTGCATGTGTGTTATTTCCACAAACCACACATGGATCAACCACTAGAGTCATTGCATGTGTGTTATTTGCACAAACCACACATGGATCAACTACTAGAGTCATTGCATGTGTGTTCTTTTCCACAAACAACTTATGGATCAACCAGTGGTCATTGCATGTGTGTTCTTTCCACAAACCACATGTGGACCCACTAGAGTCATTGCATGTGTGTTCTATCCACAAACCACACATGGATCCACCACTAGAGTCATTCCATGTGTGTTCTTTCCATAAACCACATATGGATCAACCAGTGGTCATTGCATGTGTGTTCTTTTCCATAAACCACTTATGGATCCATTGCAGTCATTGCATGTGTGTTCTTTTCCATAAACTACTTATGGATCAACCACTAGAGTCATTGCATGTGTGTTATTTCCACAAACCACACATGGATCAACCACTAGAATCATTGCATGTGTGTTATTTCCACATACCACACATGGATCCATTTGAGTCATTTCATGCTTGTTCTTATACTAAAACTAGCACTACCTCCCAATGGATCCATCGTTAGACCGAGTCTTCTAGAAGGCACGCCATAACACAGTTGTTCTGCTTGACGATTGGTACATACCGTTCGATTGGGGCGCTTGGATGATTAGGATGGTCTTCGCGAGAGCGATCCTCGAGTAGGCTGTTCTGTGGCATGATTTTCCACGCTTGCTCTGGACAAACTGGCATGTTGTGAGTGTTACGACTCACGAGTTCAGTGGGCCATATCCCAGTGTCACGTCCCCGTATTTCTTCCTCCCGCATCGCTTCTTCCTTCCCCTCGAAGCCACTTTCCCCACTTCACTTCCATCCTGCCGTAGCCGCAAGCCGACGACATCCGCCAATTCTCTGGTCGCTACCTTCATGGTAAGAAATCATTTTACAAGCTTTTGAACTTATCCTACACATTCCTGCTATTCGCCAATCTAACTGCTGATCTTTTTTACGATTTCTTGATGAACTTCAGATGTGGCAGATGTGGGAGCCCGAGAATCTGGAGATCCTCACGCGCAACTTCGCAGCGGCGTTCCCGCTCGTGTGCTCCGACCCAGGATGCTTTCTCTGTTACTCCTACCGCGAGCTCCCGCTCCACGAGCTCGCTGCGTTCAAGACGGCGCAGCGCGCTCGCACGGAGCTGGGCTGCAACTACACCGGCCTGCCGGCAGAGCTTGTCGTCCACCTTGCAGATGGGGACTTGATCGAAGTGATTAGGATCTCGTATGGGCAAGCCCAACTTCTCCAAGAGCAGGTGCCGTTCACTGACTCGGCACGCCGCCTGCTAATTTTCCAGGGGGGCGGCTATGTTTTCGTCCTGACATCACCACCGGTGTTTCGGGAACCAGAGCCAGGCCCACCGTCGTGGGTGCCGTATGCGTCAGGTCGGTCTCGTGTGTCTGGCCCGTATACACGGTGCGCATGTGGGCGAACGCCCAGCCGTCGTCGTCAGATAGCATTCTTTGATAGCCGAGGCGCCGAGCTGCCCGACGCCGCGGGAGGTGGAGTATGTGGACCTAAGGTCGATCCTATGCGTGCCATCTCAAGAGGTCTTTGTCGGCCGAACAGGCAGATGCATTTCTACATTTGTATCGAGAAGACCAACAGACAAATGTAGTACTTGTGCTGTCGTTACTGTTAGACTTAAGCGATGCTTCTCATGTGCTTAGAGCATACGTGTTGTGCGAATGTACCCCAGTTGTAGTTTTCAGTACTCCTTAATACTTCGACGAGTTATTATATTGGTCCAATCAGCTTGTTGTTGTCACGTTGCAAAGTCCGCTTGCTCTGGACAGACCGGCAATACCGTGTGCTACCGCTCCCGCATGTCAGTGTCATGTGTTCCGAGGGCCCACCTGCCAGTGTCCTTCCCCTCGAAGCCACTGTCCCAACTTCTCTTCCATCCTGCCACTCCCGTCCGATGGTTGTAATCTGATGATTTTCATTGGATTGTTTACAAGTAATCTACGTTGATAATGCAACATGCAAATGGCACAGACACAATTTCTAAAGTGGAAGCACTCACATGCTGCTATTGCACATATTTCTCAATATAGCTCGACAAACACATTACAATAATTGTACTCGCATTAAATACAACCGAAATTGCAACCATCCTAAACAACATCTAAACCCACATCACACAGCTGTCGTCGGAGTCCACCTTGATTGGTGACACCGCCGTGCCCTTCTCGGCGACATCCACTCCCGCCCGTGGCTTGCCCTTTGCCAAGGAGGCAACAATGGCGTTCTACACAGCTTCGTCCCCGTCGCCCTCCACATCGGAATCGACAATGACGAAGGTGACGGGGTTGGCGTGGACCGAGCGCCGTCGCGCCTGGTGGCTCTTGCTCGAGCTCGACGCCGCATCAGTCCTTCTACAGGTAGGAGGGGCCGAGCTCGCATACGTAATGTCGTCGCTCCTCTCAAGAAACCATGGCCATTTGATACTGCGACGGTAGGATCTTAGGGTGGATCCACCGCGGCGAGCCCTACCGGAAGCGGTGGAGCGGATGGATCTGCCGAGCCATGACAAGTTCCTAGGAGGGAGTAAGATTGTGGGCCAAGCGTGTCTGGTTCCTGAGCAAGACCTCCCAGTGATATGTACGCGGGCAAGGTACCAAAAAATTTCGTCCAATGCGCGCGATAGGGCTTTTGAACCACGAAGGCGCGAGTTTTTTTTGACAAGTCCACACGCTAGGTCCCCCACCTATCAGCCGAATGTGGATGGTAGGATTCTGCCCGAGTTATTAAGTAGGGATAAATCATGCTTCACCACTACCCTGACATCCAAAGGCTCCTCTTTCCTCTGCCCTCGCTCCCCTCGCTCATGGCTCGCAGCTCGCAGGCTTGCTCTAAGGAATCAGGGTCGGCTCAACGCCGTCAGGCGGGTGCCCCCATCAGGTATTAGAGGGTGCCCTACGATTACTACCCCGATATGCTGTGTTTGTGTGGTGAGAAGATGCCGAGATGGATTTCGTGGACCGACGAAAATACTTCAGGAAAATTCAGCAACTGCAGCATCAGAGCAGTAAGTTCCTACTGTAGGTACAATGGTAACCCGGATCCGGAAAGCGTAATGTAATTCTTTTTTTTGTTTCCTTTGATCTACTATGCAGGAAGGGAGGGGGACTGGCTGTGACAAGTTTGTGTGGATCGAAAAGCCACTGACAGGTTTTCACAAAGAGCTTGTTCAGGATCTGCGTGATGCTGTGTGGGACAAGAAAGAGGAGATTCGTGCGATGGAGCGAGAGATCCAGGAGCTTCGCCAAAGTGGAGGAGGCGAGGCAGGGAGGTGGTGAGACAGACGGGCTCAAGATTAGGCCAGATAGTGGACACAATTTCCTCATTATCTGGGCATTATCTGTTGCATTTGCAGTTTATGTTGCCATGTCGTTGTCCAGCAGCTGAAATAAGTTGCTGCTTCGTGGAGTGTAACGGCCAGCTTAAGAAATTGTTTTCCAGCCCAGAAACTTATCATAAGTGTAATGCCAACAGCAGGGATTTATTAAGCGCCTATAAATAAATCATGTCTGTGCCACTAACACCCATCGATTTTGGAGAGGATTTAACCGCTCAGCTATCGCGATTGTTCGCATAGAGTGGCATCACGCTTTTGGATTCAACTAGTGGCCTCGGCCGTATCAAATCCAAGTCACGATACATTTTACTCCGAGTACGGGAGGTAGATTGTTTCGCCCGACAAGTTCCACGCACACAGCTCCAGAGTTAACCGAACTACATATATAGGTTCAAGTTCAATACATCATTAGGCTGCTACACTTCTAGCCCTCTTTCTCTGCTTGGGTGCCAACTTTCTTCCTCTTTCCTTCACGTCCACTGGCTTCTTCATCTCCTGCCTTCTTCCTCTTCCTGGGTGCCAATTTTCTAACCTTCACGTACCCTGCATCTCCGGGCCGAGGGAAGTCAGGGCAATCAGCACTAGAATCTTGTCCGGCATCATCACTCCACTCGTTTTGGTTTTCTTCCCGCAGCAAAATCACTGACTCGGCTGTCTTGTTTCTTACCTTGCGCTTCCTGTAAAAAAACAGTACATGGATTACTACCTTATATCTACAGACTATAAACAATTTTTTTGTGTGAATGTACCATCTCATACCTAGGTTTGGGAGCATTAAGGGGACATCCAGTTGCTCTATGGCCTATAAGATGGCAGGTCTTGCATCTATTTTTGCCCTTCTTTGTAGCACAGAAAGCCGAACCCTTCTTCTCGAGAAAATTCTTAAACCTATTCACCCGGGGTCTTCCTCTGCCCCTTTTTGTAACTGGCTGGCAAAGCTCGAAAGACAGTTGGACTTGAGGCCACTAAGATGGGTCTGTACATGGCTCGACGGATCCAGCGTACGCAGCTCTGAACTTTTCCATAGAGTAGTAGTCTGACAAATACTGATCCAAATGTGGTAGAGTTCTTTTCTTCACCAAGAAGGCCAAGGCGTGGTCGCAAGGTCTCCCGGTATGCTGCCACTCTAAGCAGGTGCATTCTCGCAGCTGGATGTTCACAACATCCCTTTTGCCACTCTTGGACATATCGACCACCTCACAGCTTCTGCTAGTTGACGGGAGAACCTTAAGATGAGAAAGTCCTCGGATTCTCTTGTGTAGTTGATGTACAACTAGCGGTAGCATAAGTCTCCTACCGATCTCTCTCCTTATATTTAACAGCTTCATGATCATACCACATATGCTGTCCATCAAGATATGAACAGGACGCAATTTTATGTCCTTCACCCAGTTATTCAGGCATTCTGCAAGGTTGTTGTTTATGTAATCAACTTTGATGTCAGGGTTGAATTGACTCCTCTTCCATAGCTGCGAATGATGGATGGCTAAGTACTCTGGAAGTTCAGGGGCTTCGGCAAAAATCTTGCTCATGAAATAATCGCTGCTACTAGGTTTGTAAACTCTAGCAGTAGGAAACATGTAACAAAATACGTTGCCTGCATAGTGTGAGTATAAGTTGAGCATCATATGGGCATGGCATTCTCTACCTTCAGCTCGCGGGAACACCTCCTTCACTGCATTCGTCAGCCCTTTGCATGCATCCGTGGATATAGCCAATGGATCCATGTGGCCTATTGATCTCTTGAGCTGCCTCATAAACCAGACCCAGTTTTCCTCTGTTTCTATTTCAAACAGCCCGAATGCCACTGGGAACATCCAGTTGTGACCATCAAGTGCTGTGGCAGATGGCAGGCAGCCTTTCCATTTGCCAGTTAGGACAGTGCTGTCTACACTCAGATACGGCCTACAGCCGCCCTTGAATCCATCGATGCAAGGTTTAAGCGCCATGAAAAATCTTTTGAAATATATTTTACCACCTTCTGATTCGGTGTCAATCTCCACAACACTCCCCGGACACCTAGCTTGTACCTCCGCCTTGAAGTTGTACAGCATCCTGAAGCTATTGGTCCAATCCCCGTGCAAGACCCCCAGAGCTTTCTCTTTACCTTTCCAAACCGTGTAATATGGAAGGACAATGTTGTATTTAGAACCGAGGCTAGTCTGAATATTCTTCGCGGTCTCCTTAGGGTTATCCTTTAGTATGGACATAGATTGCATAGCCACCCACTCCGTATCAGCCATTGAGGATTTTAGTTTGCTGCTTGTCGGACACATGTGTGGACGGCCCATTCTGTTCACCTGCAACACAGATTCATTTAAAAGATAAGCAGAGTCGACTAGTTGCCAGAAAGATACCGCACATCAATTGTAGTTATAGAGTGAAAAGAGAGAGAGAGTTCTAATGGTTTGCTGCATTCATTGCCCCAATACCCTAATTGCAGTCGACGCAGGTAAGGATCTTGTTGTGATCCTCCATTGACAATGTACCTCGTCCCGTCCATTCATCCATGTTAACTTGCAAACGGCCTCATACCTCTCGGCAGAGTTCTTTAGTCGATAAACGTCAAACTCCTCCTTGATACAAAAATGCCGGAACAACATCCTGAACTCATGCATGCTCCTGAACTCGGTGCCGACCGAAATTATAGGATACTCGTGGTCATGTTTCATTTCTTCTACTTCAACACCCAAATCATCGACTGGAATACCAGCCTCATCATTAAGTTCCTCGTCTATTTCATCATCACCAGATTCTTGATCCTCTATAGTGCCTGCTTCTTCATCTGATTCAGAATCTTCGCCATCATCTCTAATGCCTAGTACTGCACACATCATATTGACTCCCATGGGTGGGGCTGCACCATCATCTCCACCCGGATGGACAGGAACATTGCCCCAGTCCACCTCACCGGCAACTCTGTTTTCTCCAAGACACTCGGTTGGTTCTGCTGCAACCACATGGGGTGGCCTTACGTTTGCATGCATCCCAGGTACTTCAGTGGACAAACAGCAGTCAGAATCAATTTCATCTTGAGTGTACAGAACCCTCTTGCTCTTCCTGTGTACATCCTACTTCCTGATGTAATCTTTCCTGATGGTATCAGTAGGGCTTGACATCCACGTTCCATTCCCCATCGAACTAGGTCGTTTGCTGCCGCTCTTGGGTGTGATCTCCTTACTGCCTCCCCTCACGGGTGTTGGCTCAAGGGTGCTGGCATTATTGCCTGACCTCTGCGGCGTGTTCTTCTTCGAATTAGCCCTTTTGCTTCTACTATTGGGCGTGTTCTCCTTCGTGTTGGCATTATTGCCTGACCCCAGCGGCGTGTTCCGCTCCAAATTAGCCCTTTTTCTGCTACTATTGGGCATCTTCTCCTTCGTGCTGGCATTATTGCCTGACCTCAGCGGCGTGTTCCTCTCCAAATTAGCCCTTTTGCTGCTACTATTGGGCGTGTTCTCCTTCGTGCTGGCATAATTCCCTGACAGCGGCGTGTTCCACTCCAAATTAGTGTTTTTTTCTGCTCCCACTAGGTGTGGTGGCCTCCGTGCTGGCCATCTTCGCCTCTTTGCTACCACTCCTGGGAGTGTTCAGCACCGTGCTAGCCCTCTTAGCGTTTTTGCTGCTACCGTTCGATGTGGCATTTTGACTGGATCTCAGGGGTGTACTCTGCGGCATGGTGCCTTTTGTCGTGCGACTCTTGGGCGTCCTCTTCTATGGCGTCGTCTCCTTGGTGACGTTCTTCTTCGGGGTGCCCTTTCTGGGGATGCTCTTCCTGCTCCTCTTTATGACGCTCCTCTGTAAGACTCTCCTCTGTTCGAAGCCACCCTCAGTCGCACCAGCCCTAGTGATGCCATGGATCAGGTCATGCATGCCTTCTAAAAGTCCATCATCGCTATTGTCAAGTTCCAATTCCTCTCCAACTGTGAGCACTACCAAGTGGAAGTAAACTTCACCTCTATAATGTTTCCTTGTAAACGGTACGACTAAATCCCTGGTATCTTTCACTTCGATAGCCTTTTTGCTCCTGTAACCATAATATAACAAATGTGCTTCTGGAGGACCCCACAACACCTTCACACGTAACGATGCCATCAGTCGATAACTCTACCACTTTAGGTCGATTCGCCAAGGATTACATCAAACTCGTCATAGAATTTTTCTATGCCATCATCTAATTTTGCAGTATAATCCGCGACACCGATACGAACGATTACTTTGCCATCATCAGGTTCTTCAGGATAGAAACCTCCGAGAGGTTCGAGAGATGGAGCGGCACCATCAGACCCAGCCCCAATGCCACCGCCGCCATCACCAGCGTCATCGTTAGCTGGATCAACCTCGGTGGAAGTACCAGGACAAGGAGCAAGGCGAGGGCCCTTAGCAGCGGGAGCTACATTACATGGTGGACAGGCAGGGCCTGATGGCTCAATACACGGCGCCCAGAAAAGTGCTTGGTGCGTGTTGTTGATGTAGAGCTCGTTGGGAACCCCAAGAGGAAGGTATGATGAGCACATCAGCAAGTTTCCCTCAGTTATGAAACCAAGGTTTAATCGAACCAGTAGGAGCAAGGAAACACCCCAAAGGTGTTACTAGCTAAGCTTTGGCAGGGCGCACTACCTGTGCTAGTAGCAACGTGGAGACCTGCACAACACAACCACAGAACTTTGTCCCCAACTTGCGATGAGGTTGTCAATCTCACTGTGTTTTGCGGAAAACAAAGGATTAAACGTATCGAATAGAAAGAAGTAAAAGTTTGCATAAAGTAAACACAAAGCAATAAAAGATTGTAGATTGTATGTAAAGTAAAGGACCTGGATCCATAGTTCACTAGAGGTGGCTCTCCTTAGATAGATAACATGCTGGGTGAACAAATTACAGCGGGGCAATTGACAAACACCGAGAAAGCAATACATGCATATACTAATCATCTTGACTCCTTTGAGACTTGATTGGGCAATACAACATAATACATAGACCGCCATCCAACTGCATCTATGACTAATAATCCACCTTCAGGTTATCATCCGAACCCCCTCCAGTATTAAGTTGCAAGCAACAGATTATTGCTTTATGAACTGCGTGTAAGGTAAACAATACAATTGTTCTATGAACAAAAGATCATTGTTTTCTCCCTAGTAGCAACAACACATCTAGTACCTTAGAGATTTACATCACTTCCCAGAGGCATGAACCCATTATCGAGCATAAATACTAACTCTTGGAGTTGCTAGCATCTACTTGGCCAAGATAGCTACTAACAACGGAAAGCATGCAAGATCACAAATAACAAAGACACGATAGAATCAATAATCAATCTGAAATAGCATCTCAATATCCATCGGATCCCCGCAAACACAACATGTATGAATTACAAATAGATGATCTTGATCATGAACGGGGCTCACAAGATCTAAACATGAAAGCACAAAGGAGGAGAAACCCGCCATCTAGCTACTACATGGATCCGTAGTCCAAGGATGAACTACTCACGCATCACACCGGAGGCTTGCATGATGATGAAGAAGGCCTCAGGTGAATTCCCTCTCCCAGGTGTCGGAAGAGCTTCAAATCCTCCCAATCTAGGGATGGAGATGACGGCGGCTATAGACTGTTTCGTGGATTTTTGATCGGGTACCTAGGGTTTTCGTCCCGAGGGCAACTTATAGGCGGAAGGAGAGGCCGAGGGGGTGCTCGGGTCGGCCAGACCACCTCTGCAAGCCTGGCCTGGCCAGGTGGTGTGGCCCCCCTCTTTCTCCGTCTCAGATTCGGCACTTGATCCCTTCCAGAAAAATAGGCACTTTGGCTTTTGTCCTGTCCAATTCCGAGAATATTCATTTTCTGACTTTTCTGGAATCAAAAACAACAGAAAACAGGCAGCTGGCACTATGGCTCTTGTTAATAGGTTAGTCCAAGAAATCATAATAAAAGTACTCCAAAGTTGGAACAAAACACAAGAAAGTGGATAAAACCAAGCATGGAACATCAAAAATTATAGATACATTTGCAATGTATCAACATCCCCAAGCTTAACTCCTGCTCGTCCTCGAGTAGGTAAGTGATAAAAAGAAATAATTTTTGAGGTGACATGCACCATCAAAGACTTGATCAAAAGTATGTGCAAAACTCAAAGCTGGGATCAAAGTACTTCAATCATAACATGAAAGACAAAGTTCTAGCAATAAGCAAAGAAACTAAGATGCAACATGAAAAGGCACAAACAAAAGATTCATGAATAACATGCCTTGCAAGACGTTTGTTTGTTTCACATAAAGAAAACATAGCATAATAGTATTCAGCTTGTCCCTCAATAGAGTAGCAAATATAAATGCATAGGACACCTTCAAAGTTCATAAGAGTGACTAGATACAATAGTTTCAAACAAGCAATAGCAAGTTATGCATCAATCAACTAGTCTTGGGACAATGCACATAGAACTAAGAATGGCCACTATGCTCTCAAAGTAGTGCATAAAGATAGAAGGTGGAAGAAAGGCCTTTTGTAAAAGGAAGTAGGGATTCAAGTCTCATAAAGAGCTTCCAAAAATTATGGCACTTATAGCTTTCAGCTCTCATTGCCCCTATCATAAGCATCTTGAAGGTGATTAAGGTTAAAGTGACACAACTAAGAGGATATGCTTGACAAGTTATAAACCGAAATCTCATGCCCCTTACTTACGAAGACCGAACCTCATGCTACTCAACTTCAGTCACGAGTAAGCTCTTGTCATTGTAAGTATATGTGTATCATTAAGAACCGCCAACGGGGTACACCTTGCACATGATACGAGAGCTTTCCCATAATCAAAATGACAAGGCAAGCAGACAATGAGCATCTCAGCAATCTTTTTATTTGCTATTTGCATAGGTTTTTATTCAGGATGCTTCATAGAGTGATCATTATGGTGATGCTGCAAGTTTCCACCATGATTAGGCATGGATTAGGCTAGCGGCCCAGGCGTTTCTCTAACACACATACAAACTCCATGATCTTACAAGTTCCACATTTATTTCACACCACCGGGATCCATAAGCAAAAGAACATAATATCAACGGGGTACAAAGTACAAGTGCAATGTTGAAAGCGTTCCCCATGAAACATGATTCTGCTAACTTCAACTTATAAAGCGCAAGCATATACGCAACAAAGAAGGACCCAATGGTTCAAGTTTATTAGAGGTAATAAAGTAAAGTGTGCCATCAAGTTCGTGAGAGCTTTAATCACTAGTTTTCTCATAACAAGTGAAAGGTAGACAAAAGCATGAATATACTTGGAATAGCATAAGCTAGTAGGTAGGTACGGTGGACTCTCTGGAAAAACTTGGTTTAGGGAGTTGGATGCATGAGTGGAACTCATACTTGGTTGTGGAGGCTAGCAAAGGACTGGGAGCGACAAACTAAGAGAGCAATAATGGCCATAATCATGCAGAGCGACAAAACATCATTGATCAAATCATAAAGTGATACTACAAGTTGAAAACTAAAGGATCATAAAGGCTTATGGTGACTTGAGATAGTCATAACATGTTGTGAGCATGTGCCAACTGAACCCAAATAAAGCATCAAAGGAGAATACCACTATACTATGCTTTAATATGCTAAAACAACGCATGATTCATCCAAGGCACATTAAGCAATCTCAATTGTTTATAACAAGTCATGATACAGCAAAGAATACTAAGCATAAAGCCAAAACAATATCAAGCATGGCATGACAAAGCATAGCCACAGTCAAAAACGAGCTCTTTTTACCACATAAGCATGAACTTTCCTACTCTATTCCAAACCAAACCAAACTATTTGCAAACCAATGTATGAAAGAGGGGGTCCAACCAACTTATTCAAAAAACTAAGCAAACCAAGCAAACTGAAAACCAAAACAAAAACGAAAAAGAAGACGCTCCAAGAGAAACACAACTGTGCATGAAACAATAAAAATGAAGCGTTTGGAAGAAACCTGGGATTTTTATTGATGAAGAAGGGGATGCCTTGGGAATCCCCAAGCTTTGACGCTTGTACTTATTGGATATTTCTTGGGGTGACACGCGTGGCATCCCCAAGCTTGAGCTTTAGTCCATCCTTCATCTCATCACTCATTCCTAACATACACCTGAAAATTTTCCTTCATACAAAACTTCGCACAATCTCATTAGCAACATTAGTGCACTTAAGATAAATAAGTCTCAAGGTTCAGTTCTAACACCAAATAAACTTCCATTAGAACACTAGCTACTATAGCACTTCCCTCAAAAAGCTCAATTCCCCAAAGGAACTCAAGAAGGAACTAACAAGAAGCAAATCCAGAAAATGGCAGAAATCTGTCAAAACAGACCAGCAGGTAAAGACGAATTTTTTTCGAAGACCTTCTGTTGCTCAAATCAAAAAGTGTTGAACTAATGAGAGTTAGATAACAACCTGGGGCATAAGCAAAAACAATTACAGCTCAATCCGGCGTACAGAACTCTCTCATGAATTTTTACGGTGATGCACAGAAATCTGTTTCGGGACAACAACTTTCCCAATCATTACTTCACTCTCATTAGAGGTTACTGTTGGCACAAAAAGCAAATAAAAAGGATAAGCAGCGATTATTACAGAGGTAATAACTTCCAAGGCTCATCTAAAACTCTTGGGTTATCTCCCAACAAGTACTTTTCTTTAACGCCTTTAAGTTAGGCATAAGAAGCAAAGAAAGAATCAAGTGTTCTCAAATGAAGAAGCATTAAGACCAACTTTCTTGCCCTTACCTCTCTTATTTTTATTCTTATCCTTTGGGAAAATGTGATTGTTTGGTGGAGAAGAAAGGTGCATGGTCCCCTTTCCCACATCTATTATTGCTCCAAGGAGTTCTAATAGGGACCTTCCAAGTGTAATTTGTCCTTTTCCTCCAGCAGCTGAATCCAATAGGTTCCTTGAAGAATAGTTCAATCCTGCATAAAAAGTTTGGATGATCATCCAAGCAGTCAGTCCATGAGTGGGACAATTCTTTACCAAATATTTCATTCTTTCCCAAGCTTGAGCAACATGCTCATTATCAAGTTGTTTAAACTTCATTATTTCACTTCTCATGGATATAATCTTAGCAGGGGGATAGTATTTTCCAATAAAAGCATATTTGCACTTAGTCAAAGAATCAATATTATTCCTAGTTAAGGAATTCAACCACTCTTTAGCTTTCCTCTCAAAGAGAAAGGAAACAATTTCAGCTTAATAATATCACCATCTATATCCCTATGCTTTTGCATCTCACAAAGTTCAACAAAGTTATTTAGATGGGAAGCAGCATCTTCATTACCAATACCAGAAAATTGTTCTCTCATAACAAGATTGAGCAAAGCGGGTTTTATCTCAAAGAAAGTGTTTTCAGCCACAGGTGGAGCAGTAGGTGTGCTCATAAAATCATTGTTGTTGGTGCTAGTGAAGTCACACAACTTAGTGTTTTCAAGGGTAGTCATTTATTTTATTTTATTTTGGGTTTTCAAATAAGAAAGCAAACAAGTAAAACTAATTTTTTTGGATTTTTGAAGAACAAAACAAGCAAACAAAGCAAAAATAAACTAAGCAAAACAAAAACAACAAAGTAAAGAGATTGGTTATGAGGGACTCCCCTTGTGAAGATGTCCTTGACTCCCTGGCAACGGCGCCAGAAAATCGCTGGTGCGGTGTTGACGTGGGAGTTTCTTCTTCTTCGTTCCCCGGCAACGGCGCCAGAAAATCGCTTGATGGCTCAATACACGGTGCCCAGAAAAGTGCGTGGTGTTGATGTAGAGATCGTTGGGAACCCCAAGAGGAAGGTATGATGATCATAGCAGCAAGTTTCCCTCAGTTATGAAACCAAGGTTTAATCGAACCAGTAGGAGCAAGGAAACACGCCAAAGGTGTTACTAGCTGAGCTTTGGCAGGGCGCACTACCGGTGCTAGTAGCAACATGGAGACATGCACAACACAACCACAGAACTTTGTCCCTAACTTGCGATGAGGTTGTCAATCTCACCGTGTTTTGTAGAAAACAAAGGATTAAACGTATCGAATGGAAAGAAGTAAAAGTTTGCAGAAAGTAAACACAAAGCAATAAAAGATTGTAGATTGTATGTATCGTAAAGGACCTGGATCCATAGTTCACTAGAGGTGGCTCTCCTTAGATAGATAACATGCTGGGTGAACAAATTATAGCGGGGCAATTGACAAACACCGAGAAAGCAATACATGCATATACTAATCATCTTGACTCCTTTGAGACTTGATTGGGCAATACAACATAATACATAGACCGCCATCCAACTGCATCTATGACTAATAATCCACCTTCAGGTTATCATCCGAACCCCCTCCAGTATTAAGTTGCAAGCAACAGATTATTGCTTTACGAACTGCGTGTAAGGTAAACAATACAATTGTTCTATGAACAAAAGATCGTTGTTTTCTCCCTAGTAGCAACATCACATCTAGTACCTTAGAGATTTATGTCACTTCCCCAGATTACCAGAGGCATGAACCCACTATCGAGCATAAATACTAACTCTTGGAGTTGCTAGCATCTACTTGGCCAAGATAGCTACTAACAACAGAAAGCATGCAAGATCACAAATAACAAAGACATGATAGAATCAATAATCAATCTGAAATAGCATCTCAATATCCATCGGATCCCCGCAAACACAACATGTATGAATTACAAATAGATGATCTTGATCATGAACGGGGCTCACAAGATCTAAACATGAAAGCACAAAGGAGGAGAAACCAGCCATCTAGCTACTACATGGATCCGTAGTCCAAGGATGAACTACTCACGCATCACACCGGAGGCTTGCATGATGATGAAGAAGGCCTCCAGGGTGAATTCCCCTCTTCGGCGGGGTGCCGGGAAGAGCTTCAGATCCCTCCTGATCTAGGGATGGAGATGATGGCGACTACAGACTCTTTCGTGGATTTTTTGATCGGGTACCTAGGGTTTTCGTCCCGAGGGCAACTTATAGGCGGAAGGAGAGGCCGAGGGGGTGCTGGGGTCGG
Source organism: Avena insularis (assembly GCA_023614405.1). Taxonomy (NCBI): domain Eukaryota; kingdom Viridiplantae; phylum Streptophyta; class Magnoliopsida; order Poales; family Poaceae; genus Avena; species Avena insularis. The sequence continues at coordinate 300,482,460 of CM042684.1, forward strand.
CCAGACCACCCTGGCGTGGGCTGGCCTGGCCGCGACTGTGGTGTGGCCGCCCCTGCACCTTCTCCGTCTCGATTCGGCACTTGATCCCTTCCGGAAAAATAGGCACTTTGGCTTTTGTCTGTCCAATTCGAGAATATTCATTTTTGACTTTTCGGAACCAAAAACAACAAAACAGGCAATGGGCACTGTGGCTCTTGTTAATAGGTTAGTCCAAGAAATCATAATAAAAGTACTCCAAAGTTGGAACAAAACACAAGAAAGTGGATAAAACCAAGCATGGAACATCAAAAATTATAGATACATTTGCAATGTATCAGGCCCCTTCTAACGGCAGCCACAATAGGATTAGTTGTTGCCATGCCACCTCGACGATCAGGAGCAGTTCCCACAACAGAAGTGTTTCGAGTGCTAGCAGAGTCCAGACCATGAGCTGGCTTGCATCAAGACTCGCTGAACCCGAGCACGGGTTCGAGGAGGAGAGAAGGCATTAGTCTTTGCAACAACAGTGGGGCAGCCTCCGGAAGCCTTAGTTTGCTCAACAGCGGCAGGGATTGGGTCAACATCGTCCAGATGAACAAGAACACGAGTACGACCAGTACCAACAGATTCCAGAGCACGAGTTCGCACAACTTGAGGACGGTTTCGAGGAGGAGGAGCACACAAGGCGGCGGTCTTGGCAACAACAGCAGGGTAGCCTCCGGACGCCTTAGTTTGCTCAACAGTGGCATGGATTGGGTGAGCAGCAGCCGCAGCAACACGGGCACGGGGAAGGGGACGACCAGTACCAACAGATTCCAGAGCAGAATTTTCCACAACGGCAATACGGGGACTCCTACGAGGAGGTTGCCTGACAGAAGCATGTCGTGGACGAGGAACCACATTTTGCTCAACAACAGCAGGGGTTCGAGTTAGACCTCCCTGTCCAATAATAGCTAGGCGACTCCCAATAGCAGGAGCTTCCTTATCCACTATGTTACACACCAGCATAACCACGCGAAGCCTAACATGCTGTTTCATCAACCCAATTAGCTGACTGTCACACGTTATAGGAACCTTGAAGCCTCGTTCATCAAGGAGGCTGAACCGTGCAGTCTGCTCCGGCCTCATTTCAGCAAGTTCACGCACAGCAGCAACCAAACCAGGGATAGTGCATAATTGCACAGGCGCTACTTCCATCTTCAGATTCTGAGCCTCTTTCCACGTGCTCTTCCCATGTGCTAATTTAATGAGGTAGCCGCAGATGGTGACCAGAACCATGTAGTTGTGTTCAGCGGAGATCCTAGTTGACAGAAAATTGGAGACAAAAGATAAGAATTGTTTGTCAGCGTCGTGCTAGCAAACAATTCTACGTTCGATATATCTCTGTAATGCCAATAGCCAGCTAGCAGTTATAGGTAGTGTGAATAGCAAAGAGAAGAGTAGCTTACCCGAAATTAGCCAGAAGTACTTCTTCCTCGGCAAATGGATCTGCCATCCTCTGCGCTGCTCAGCTCGTCGGCGGTAGGGGCGGGCTAGATCGTCGCAACGGCTGGCACGACATTCGGCATTAGAGCTCGGTAGCAGCGAGTAGGCGCAGCAACTTGGCGCCGGAAGTCAAATGCCCGAAGAGATCATTCTGGTTGGAGAGGGGATTTTAACGCCGCCGGTGCTAGGGTTCATGCAAAAGGAGGGAGGGTGGATTTGTGAATTTGGTCAACGCACGATGCTCCTTTAGTATCTCGTTTCGCCTACATGGTTACCACATTGGCGCTCGCGTCATGGAAATATTACTGACATGAGGGTCCCGACCGTCTACTTCATGAGGCAGTTTCACGACATGTTTGGATTTGGTAGGGGTGAGACGAGTTTGCATCGAAATGGCCCCTCTCGGTAGTTGGCGGCCCAACTTTTTGAAACATGGTAATTTCAGGCAACTTAGGTAATGCCATGCGCTGGCCTGCCAACTTTGGTACCGCAGACGAACAAGCCCGGGATGGAGGTCAGAGTGGCTTCATCACCATGCTCAACGGGAGTGCTCTGCGACACGGTGTCGCCTGGCTCGACTCCGACCTCTCTAAGGGGCTCACCAACTACATTCCCTAACACTCCCGCTCGGTCAGCATGGAGCCCACCCCGCCCTTCCACGACACTTTGGTGGATGTTCCCAAGCCACATCAGTAGCGCCATCAGTGCCCCAACCCCCATCCCTCCCGCCACAGTGCTGGCATTGCACGCTCGGGGCAGGGACATTAGGAGTGGATCCCACCGTGTTGGCAGTGACTAGCGGGCGGCAACACGCAACCTTCACCCAGGTACGCAACTTCCCCTACCCCCTCTAGTCCACTCCCCCTTCCAGTTCTAGGTTCTCAATTCTAGCATACACCCCCTTAGAGCACTTAGCACAGGTTGCAGCAGACACTTGCATTATCTTCCATGGTGAACACGGTCCCCGTATGGAGAATATTGCCGCATCAGGGCTAAGGAGATCTATGATGGGGTCCTAGGCACAACCCGTGCTCGGGCCAAGCATAGGATGGTTTACCCCCTCGACCCCACTGGACTCGGTCCCTTGGAGCCTGGGACCGGAAGGAAGGGACCTCCTGGCACCGATAGCAGGGAGGTCGCCCAAGCGTCCACCTCCCAAAGGAGTATGTGTGAGCAGCCTCCAAAGGTGACATACAAGCCCTCGTCCTTTGGCAGAGCCTGATCTGTCCCCTGTAAGGGGAGGTCCCTGACTTAGTTTCCCAACGAATTGGCACGCGATCAGATCATTCATTGGGAACATCAGGGGGTTCGGGAAAGAGTGCCCGCAACATCAACTAGAAGAGTATATGAGACAAGAAGCTGCCGATATTGTGGGAGTGCAAGAAATCATAAGACATGACTTCCACATCTCAGAACAAGAGGGCCTGAGCCAGCATAAGTTCTCATGGAATTGGCTACTAGCCTCAGGCCACTCAGGTGGTATCCTTCTAGGAGTCAAGGAGGATACTTTTGAGGTGGAGGATATGGACCGCGGGGAATTATTTGTGAGTATGTACCTCACCCATAGACGGTCTGGCCTCCAGTGGGAAGTCATCATCGCCTACGGCCCCGCGGATCATAGTAGATCAGTAGACTTCCTAGACGAACTGAAAGCAAAAGTGGAGCGGAGCCCCTTTCGTTAGTGATAGCAGGGGACTTTAATATGATCCGCTCGCCAAACGATAAGATCTCGGTAGACGTGGATGTCCCAAGGATGTGTATGTTCAATGATTGCATTGTTGATCTCTCACTTAGAGAGATCACTAGAGTGGGGCAGGTTTACCTGGACCAGTAAGCAGGTGGAACCAATTCGGTCAGTCTTGGACCGGGTCCTGGTATCAGTGGAGTGCGAAGAGGCATTCCCTCTTTGCTCACTCCGGGCACTCACCGGGATAGGATCATATCACCCCCTGCTTCTTTCCACTAGAGGAGGCACCACACCACGTCTGGAACGCTTCCACTTTGAAAACTTCTGGTTGTCCCAACCAGGCTTTATGGAAGCGGTCAATACAAAGTGGACTGCAGCAGCGACAACCCCTCCGGGCAGGTTCTGTGCGGTGGAGGTTTGGCACCACTACGCCATGATGGCCCACAAATTTATGAGAGGTTGGGGGATAATCTTGGTGTGGCATTCCAACAGTAGAAGGAATTGCTTCTAAGCGAGATCCAAAACCCTTGACCGTATTGCTGACGACCAGGGCATCTCCACTGAGGACTAGACACATCGCTATTCTATGGAGTCCTCTTTGATGGATATCTATAAAGGGGAAGAGACCTTCTGGAGATAAAGGAGCCGACATAACTAGCTACTCAAAGGGGATCCAAACACGACTTATTTCCATGCGATTGCTAATGGTAGACGTAGGAAATGCTCGATCCCATGACTATGCAATAACATGATGTTGTTAGAGGACCCCCGCGAACTATCTTTCCACATCTACTCCTTTTACAAGGATCTCTTATCGGAAGGACCCCACTCAGTGGTCGTGTTGGCAGACAACTTCTAGGTAGATGATGCCAGAATCAATGCGAACAAGAATCCGGAGCTTACTCTCCCATTCCTTCTGGAGGATGTGGAGAGAGTGGTGAGATCTATGAAATCCAACTCAGCCCCGGGCCCGGACGGCCTTCCTATTATGTTCCAGGAGTTCTTCACGAGTGCATTGGTCATGCCACGTCTAAACTTTGACATCATCACCCCGATTCCCATAGTAGCGGGAGCCACGGACATACGCCAATTCAGGACGATCACTTAAATAAACATCATTCAGTGCATCTTAGCCAAAGTATGTGCCTCACATATTGCCCTGATTATGGAGCGGTTGACCCACTCATACCAGTTTACCTTCCTTAAAGGCCGACTAATACATGATCGGGTCTTGGCCCTCAATGAGATCGCCCACAAGGTGAAAACCAGGTGGACAATGGTGCTCTTCCAGAAACTAGACTTCTAGAAGGCGTATGATCGACTAGACTGGCGTTTCCCGCGCTAAGTGTTGATCAAGAGAGGCTTTGATGACTGCCTTATCTCTTGGATCATGCAATTTGTGATGACTGGGGAAAATGCGATTAAAATAAATGGGAGGTGGGCCCATACTTCTACCCCACGTGTGGAGTGCACCAAGGTGACCCCATCTCCCTACTTCTTTTAACTCGGTGGTAGATGCCCTTGCGGAGATCTTAGAGAAGTCTAAGATCGCCGACCACATCTCTAGTGGGGTAGGACACCTTATACTGGGTGGAGGGGTCACTCACCTTCAGTACCCTGACGACATGATGATCATGGTATAAGGGTCGAACTAGGACATCATTAACCTTAAGTTCCTTCTCCTTTGTTTCCAAGAGATGTCGGGACTTAGGGTTAATTTTGACAAGAGCGAGGTCATTGCTTTAGGCTTTTCCCCAGAGGACCAGTAGAGGATAGCTAATAACCTTAATTGTCGGCTGACCTCATTCCCTATCACCTATCTAGGGATGCCAGTCCGGCCTTCTAGTAGGATTCTGATTAGAGACCTAGAGCCCCTAGTAGGTCGCGCGCGAGCAAAACCAGAACCATGGTGCGACAAGTTTACTTCAAAAGGTAGCAAGATGATCTTAATCGAATCTTGCCTATCCATACGACCGATGTATTTATGGGGTTGTACCAACTCCCGGAAGGGATGCACGGAATCTTTGACAGGGAGCTATCCCGCTTCTTCTGGCAGGATCCCCACGACCGTCAGAAATATCACATGGTAAAATGGGCAGACATCTGCACCCCCTAGGAGCTTGGGGGTATAGGCATCTTAGCTTCACACCAATTCAACTTGGTGCTGATGCTAAAATGAGTTTGGCGGATCCTGAAGGGGGGAGGAGGCTTATGCTTCAACTTATAAAAGCTAAATACCTCCGGAGATGCTCACTCCTAACATGTGATTGTCGAGACAACTCGCAGTTCTGACGGTCCATACAGGAAATCAAGCCGGAGATACGGTGAGGAGTGACCTTCACCATTGGGAATAGGGAAGGCACACTCTTCTGGCTGGATCTATGGCTTAACGGGCGCCCCATAGGGTAACTTACACGCATCTCTTCACGATATGCGTGGGCTCGTCACTGTCCGTTGCTAAGGCAGCCTAGGAAGGGACCTGTGCCGTCTCCTTCCGGAGGACCTTCAACCAAGTCAAAACAGTTGAGTGGCAGACCCTTAGGGCTAGCCTGCCTGCATCTGTCTCAGGTGGGTCGGACTCAGTGTCCTAGAGTTTGACCCCATCAGGGTCTTCTTTGTTAGCTCGGCATATATGGCCCTATTTAGAGGCCCCGCCATGCCATGGACCAAGCACCTGTGGAAAGCTCCTCTACCCCTGAAGACAAAGATTTCTGTGTGGCAGCTGCTTCGTGACCATCTTCCCTCGGGCGAAGAGGTGACCCTGTGACATGGACCGGAGGTGGATTATGTCCATATGTATGATTCCGGAGACGGGGTCATACATAATGTTCACTTGTCCCGCGGCCCGGTTCCTATGGAACTTTATCCGAGAAACTCTATTCTCTGACTGGAATGCTCAGAATCTTGGTCAGTTCCTAGAAACTCGCGTGAATGAACCCGGCAAGAGGCGACGCCTCTTCTAGACGGTGCGCAGTAAAATGGTGATAGAAAAAGTGTTCCTACGACGTACCACCGATTGGATCTTTAAATTGCTCGCTTTTTACAGCAGTGGCATCCGCTCTATAGACGCTAGGATAATGAGAAGCTGGACGACGTCCTCCGACGTCTTATTGAGGGGCCGCGTCACATCTCACCCCCGTCCACCTGATCCTGAGCCGTTGCTGGCCTGTGGGATCCCCCACTTCTTGTGCCTTCTTGACCAGTAAAATAAGGCACATTTTCTGACTCAGTTTCTAAAAAATACAGGAACCGTCGGTGGAAAAAAAAGAAATGCAAAATTACTTATATATATAGGACTAGGGGGCGGGAAGTAGCGGCCTGGTTCATTTTTATATGGGAAGCGGCCCGATTTGTTTTGTGGGTGGTCTTACTAGGTTACCACTACGGGCCTCCATGAGGATTCCATGAGATATCTACTGGTTGGCCCATGTAGACTTACATGCGGGAATTAATTTCTGACCAAATGAACAAGCCACCGCAGAGTACAGTCACTATACCAGCACAGCAAAACAGAAATCAAGATCAGTGTCGTGGTCTAGTGTAGCTCCCTGCAACTCTGCTGCAAACGACCTGTCTGCTGCAAGCTGCTAACAGTGCGTGCCTGCTGGTATAAGTATAACAGGACATACGCATGAAGACAACCGCATCACTGTTTCGCCCGTACACGCCCTGACTTTGCCCAATTACTACAAGCGTTGGCACGATTCTTCCCGATATCTGAAAGTCTCCTTGATCATGAAGCTACAGATCCTTAGGTACCAGGACTGAAAGCCTGAAACACATACGACCGAAGAAAAAAAAGTTTCTGAATTTCTTTTTTGCATTGCATATTCCTGTTTGCTGATTCTAGTTATAGGTAGTTCCCTCCGCGCGGATGGGATGTTGTTGTCCCCGCTCCTATTGTCACTCTTCTCGGGCCTCGCGACGATACCCACGCTAAGATGAGGAAGATGGCTCATTCTCCGCGGTGGCGGGTGCTGGTTGGCGGCGGGTTGGGTGGAGCACTACGGATCGTTCGGGATGATTTTTTTGGTTGGGAGAATCCCTGTCGGTTTTATCCGAAACTGACATGGTGACATCTGCGAGTGTCGGCATTCAATTTTGAAGTGTGTTGGGTGTACCTCTTCTCCACTCCAGGAAATTTTTTAGGACCAGTCCAGGCAACAGCGGCGTCGTTGTTGTATTTCTTGGTGAAGATGTTGTTTGGTACACGACGGCTTCTCCGGACGGCGCAGCGATGGAGGACAATCTTCTTTTCTTTGAAGTGCCAATGTCGGCATTTGTTTCTCTTTATTTCTTTTCGGGTTTGGTTGTGCACCGGCCCCGACGTGCTCGTCGTATCATGTGGTTGCTATGTTAATATTGCGGGATGAAATCATGTTTCGAGGATTGCAAAACAATGTTTGGACAGAAACAATGTAAGATATCAACCGGCATGTGGATTGTGGATTGGCCGAACAAAAGGAAAGTTGAAGGACACACTAATTAAGCTAGGGCCATTAGTAAAGCTAGTACTGGTACAATTCGGATCCACCACCGACTCTATTCCTATTGCCTACACATGTTTGGTTAGCAACACGTACGTACGCTTTCGACTGTTGCCCATTTAATATCCAGCTTGATATTATCTGTAACCAAACATGCATTGGACAGAGATTTGCATTTTATCTCTCCAATATCTCAGGGCCATTTTGTGCTTGAAAAGTTATCCGGTCCGTTCACCAGGTTCCGGTATCCCGATGTGAAAGCATTTTTATTTTCATGAAACAAAGAAAAATATTTTTCATTTTACTGACTAAAAAAAATAGAGGTCTTACAAACCAAGTTTGGCCAAAAAATGACCAAAATCGAATTCACAAGCCTGCACTCACGGCATTACATTACTCAAAGGTAATATAGCGGGGTGCAAGCCTATTTCGAGACATCAAAGGTTTAATTTATCCCGATGGCACCACATTGCCGTCTAATCTTTGATTTTTTTTTTCCCACGAGCATGTTTGGTTGCGGAAGACATGGACGTTCTTTTTCTTCCAAATTTTTCAAGAAATCAACATGGCAAGGGAAGCCATTGCCCTTCTAGATTGACCACTCTTGTCAAACCCTTTTATCCACCATCTTTTACGGTGTGCATGTTTGCCAATCCCTTGGCTCATGTAGGCAAAGCCAAGCTTTCAAAGAATAAACACACCCTAATAGTGAACCAACATTTGAAAGAACATGGTAGGTTGATTCTTGCACTTGGTTACAAATGTTGCAAACTCCACCATTTGGCCACCCCTTTTTTGTAACCTATCTGTCGTCCAAACACGATTTCAAAGGATCAACCATGCAAACAATTGCACTTCAGCAACGCCCCAAGGTTTCCAAACAAAAGAAGGCATCAGAGAGAGGATGGCCGCAAATTGCATCTTGTAGATCGACTTTGTCGAATAGCAACCATCATTGGTAGGATTACAAGTGATCTCATTGGGGGTGTCATTGTCCATGTGAACATTGTGAAGCATTTCCCAAAGCTTGGTAAATTGCACGATGTGTTTCAAGGATAGACCATTTTGGATATTGATTTGGGAGACCCAAAACTTGTATTCCATAGCTTTTCTCACTGAACATTTTCAATTCTTTGATATGCCGAAGATGAGGGGGTGTATTTTGGCCTCATTCCATTTAGCCAAGACGCTTCCCAAAAGAGCGATTTCCCCCATTCCCTACACTTGCAGCCGCCGCCGCAAAATGTCGTGATCTTATGGTTTGCAAGGGCTCCCAAGGCCAACCCAAGGCTTGGGAATTGGGATCATCACTCCACTCATTCATAAGCAATATCAAGCGAAGGGACGAGGCAAACTATGTGAGGTTAAGGATTCCAAGGTCACCATATTGTTACGCTACCAAACCATTTGCCACTTTACTTTTCACTTTCTGTTAGTGACCGTATTACACGCCACTCAAAGAAAGCCTTTCTTATGCTATCAATCTTCATGAGCACCTCTATTGGAATGTCAAGAACGAGCACGATGAGGTAGTAGATGCCAATGCTAGTAAGCACCGACTTGACTAGTGTAGCTCGACCGACCATAGTGACATGTTTCCCAATCCAAGGGACAAACTTGGCGGCAACTTTTTCCTCCGACAGTTGAAAGGGAGACCGAGGTTTTTCATAGGGAAAGCGGTGCGGGTGGCCACAAAATCTCGCAGGATACCGAATTGGCGCCACTTGGCTCTTTTGACAACTTGTAACAAGCCGAGTGATGTTGCCGAAATTTTCAATAGTGGTAGCAGGAAATTGATGCCATTTTCGATTGGCTTATCAAAAATAGAGGCATCATCGCCATAAAGGGAGGTATTAACCATGGGTGTTCTCCCATGAAGTCTATGAAGATGCTCGTGGTAGGTTGCCTTGTGGAGGTTATGATGTAGCAGGTCAATGGTCAACACGAAGAGGAGTGGCGACAAAGGGTCTCTATGAGATCCTGGCGCATGGCTTAATAGAATTAATAGAATACTCACACCAACAAGTTGCACATTCTTTTCCGGAAGATCATCCTAAGGAACTCCAGGTTAAGCGTGCATGGGTTGAAGCAATTTGAGGATGGGTGACCAACCGAGAAGTTATTCATGGGTGCGCAAAAGTGAGTACAAAGTGCGTAGAAAAGACAACTGTTGATTTGTGGGGCAGTCTAGAGATTCTAGTAAGTTATCAAGGGTGACAACCGCCAGTCCGAAAATGTTAGTGTTACGGTCTCCTTGCATTAGCCCCCTTCCATGCTTGATGGGTTCATCGACGATGCTATTTAGGAGCACTCTTGAGAAGGAATCGGAGAGGAGAGCCGAAATCCAATATCCTAACTTGCTAGGAAAGCCCAAGTGTTATAGCATATCCATCAAATAATCTCGTCTAACCGAGTTAAAAGACTTTTTGATGTTTGATTGGTTTTTTTTTCTATTACGGAGTAGTATTATTTAACTAGCACACATGATCGATCTTCTCTGAGCTGCAACATCTCCAACAGATAGCATTCCTCTCAAGATGAAAAGGTTGCAGAGGTTGATTGATTAGGTTGGGCTAATTTGCTGATGCATTTGATTGCAATGGACGTACGCGCGTGCAGGTGGGGGCGTGGGGCGCTCGAGGTAGCTATAGGCCGCTTCAGTTAAGAGGGGATAGTGAGTGCAGCGAGGCATGTGGCCAAGGCCAGCAGCCATATGTTGAGTTCTGCATACGTGAGAGGCTAATGAGCGGTCTTGTAAATTCTAATTAACTGCATATGATTAGTAACAGTGTTGCTGGTTCACAAAATTCAGAAGGAGAGACCTGGTACTCCACAGATTCAGAGAGATCGAGAGTGTCCCGCCAAGAGAAAAGGAAGGGTAGCCTTTGCGAACTGCGATTGGAAAAAGAAATTTTTTTGGAGATGCGGGGTATCGATCCACGTGCCTCTCGCATGCTAAGCGAGCGCTCTACCATCTGAGCTACATCCCCATTAATGTAATTCTAATCACTGACAACTATATAATGATCGTGGCTGCTGTTCAGAACCTTTGCCTACCACACCACACTGCCCCCATTTTGCTACCAGCTGCATTTGTGCACGTAACGAGCTCGGGACCGCGCGGCTACCGGCAGTGCTGATCCAGTCCGTGCGGCTATACTGAAGCTAGAGGGACGCAAGAAATAAATCCTATGAGATTAATAGACCCTCCCCTATGTCTGTCCGTTTACTTTAAGTTTTTTACCCTTTTTTATCTGCTTAAAATTGAATGGACCAACCGTTATGTATTAAGATGGATCTATCCTTCAGGATAATAGACCAGGTCTCATAGGATTAATTTCCAGGGACGCACACCGTGCCGAGTGGCAACTCGTACTAACCGCAGACCAACCCTTGCATCAAAATTAAGTGCTCTCTCTGTCCTAAAAAAATGTTGAGAATTTGGCTAAGAGGACAAGAAAACCTTCGCCCTGCTCCCCTGAAGCGTCGTTCCTGACGGCACACCTCCTCGTTTCCCGTCTCCTCCTCGCCACGGTTAGCGCCGGCAGCCAAGCCGTTCGGCGTCGGTGGCGGCGGCGCTCTCGGTGCCGCTCGACGCAGCGGGTCACGGCGAGCGGCGCGGCTATGCGCGGAAGGCAAGGGCGCGTCTGGCGGCGGGGCATGGTCGGAGGTTCTCGCTGGCGTCGGCGTGTGGGACCTTGGCCTCCGGTGGTGGCCCGGCGGCTTCGGCAGTTTCGGCCGGGCGTTCCGTGTAGGTCGTGTAAGACGGCGGCGGGCGCCTTGGCGGTCTGGCGACGGGTTGGATCTGCTAGGTTGCTCACCTGTCCGGCCCGAATCGGGCTTTGGTTAGATCTGTAGCTTGACGCGTCGTCTCTGGTTGGAACTGGGTAGGGCTTGTGGTGGGGGTGGTTGTGCCTGTGTCGCGTCTGCTGCAGCGAGACGACGAGAGCTTCACGGGCCCGCTCGGCCCGGCCTAGGGCGCTGAACCTGGGCGGCGACGGCTGGCCTTCGTGCTGCAGCGTGGTGGAGAGGGCTTTACGGTCCCTCTTTGGGTCCGCCCGGGCCTCCGACCTGGTGTGCCCTCACTGCCGCGTCCGGACGGCACCCGCTCTTCAGCGGTGGAGGATGTCCTCCAGTTGGCTGTGCGGCTGCTTGATACATTGCAAATGTATCTATAATTTTTGATGTTCCATGCTTGGTTTTATCCATTTTCTTGTGTTTTATTCACATTTTGGAGTACTTTTCATATGATTTCTTGGACTAACCTATTAACAAGAGCCACAGTGTCAGCTGCCTGTTTTCTGCTGTTTTTGGTTCCAGGAAAGTCAGAAAATGAATATTCTCGGAATTGGACGGGATAAAAGCCAAAGTGCCTATATTTCTGGAAGTCGTCAGATGCCAGAATACGAGACGGAGAAGGGCCGGGGGACGGCCACACCACCTGGCCACGCGGCCAGGCCTGGCCCGCCTTCCGCCTATAAGATGCCCTCGGGACAAAAACCCTAATGACCCGATCGAAAATCCACGAAAGAGTCTGTAGCCGCCGTCATCTCCATCCCTAGATCGGGGGGATCTAAAGCTCTTCCCGGCACCCTGCCGGAGAGGGGAATTCACCCTGGAGGCCTTCATCATCATCATGCAAGCCTCTGGTGTGATGTATGAGTAATTCATCTTTGGACTACGGGTCCATGTAGTAGCTAGATGGCTGGTTCTTCTCCTTTGTGTTTTCATGTCTAGATCTTGTGAGCTTCGTTCATGATCAAGATCATCTATTTGTAATTCTGCATGTTGTGTTTGCGGGGATCCGATGGATATTGAGATTCTATTTCAGATTGATTATTGATTCTATCATGTCTTTGTTATTTGTGATCTTGCATGCTTTCCGTTGTTAGTAGCTATCTTGGCCAAGTAGATGCTAGCAACTCCAAGAGTTAGTATGTATGCTCGATAGTGGATTCATGCCTCTGGTAATCTGGGGAAGTGACAGAAATATCTAAGGTACTAGATGTGTTGTTGCTACTAGGGAGAAAACAACAATCCTTTGTTCATAGAACAATCGTATTGTTTATATTACACGCAATTCGTAAAGCAATAATCTGTTGCTTGCAACTTAATACTAGAAGGGGTTCGGATGATAACCTGAAGGTGGATTATTAGTCATAGATGCAGTTGGATGGCGGTCTATGTATAATGTTGTAATACCCAATCAAGTTCCAAAGGAGTCAAGATGATTAGTATATGCATGTATTGCTTTCTCGATGTTTGTCAATTGCCTCGCTGTAATTTGTTCACCCAGCATGTTATCTATCTTAAGGAGAGCCACCTCTAGTGAACTATGGATCTCGGTCCTTTCTTTTACATATAATCTACAAACTATTTACTGCTTTGTGTTTACTTTCTACAAACTCTTTCTTCTTTCCATTCGATACATTTAATTCTTTGTTTTCAGCAAAACCGGTGAGATTGACAACCTCATCGCAAGTTGGAGACAAAGTTCTGTGGTTGTGTTATGCAGGTCTCCACGTTGCTACTAGCACCGGTAGTGCGCCCTGCCAAGGCTCAGCTAGCAACACCTTTGGGGTGTTTCCTTGCTCCTACTGGTTCGATTAAACCTTGGTTTCGTACTGAGGGAAAACTTGTTGTTGTGCTCATCATACCTTCCTCTTGGGGTTCCCCAACGAGCTCTACATCAACACTGAGCCATCACTGCTGCCCTTTGGCTCCCAATGGCCAGGTTTGCTTCTACTGCTGAGTCCGGCCGGCTAAGCCTATGGCGGTGGAGGTTGTTCCCTCCCACGGGGTTGCGGTTCGGTCACCTCTTGCCTACGGGTCCTTGCTTTTGGTCCAGCCGTCCTCGCAATGTTTGCCTCAGGGAGACAGCAATGGTATCCTCAAGACCGTGGTGACGCCTGCGGGCGCCACCTTCCTAGCTCAGGGCGGCGGGTGTACCCTCCTCCACTCCCCTAGTGTATCGGGAGAAATCCTTGGACCTGTCCAGGCAGCAGCGTTGTCGTCGTCGTCCCCTTCTTGAAGGTGCTGCTTGGTACACGATGACTCGAAGGCATATGAGTGTGGTGGTAATCTTCGGTGGGCACAGCGGTTGCGAGACACTAGCGCTTCTGTCGATCCGACGTTGTTGGCATATCTTTCTTTTTTCCGTTCTCTTGTTTTTCTTTTGGGCTTTTGCTGTGATGTCTGCCCCAGATGTGGTTTCGTGGTTGTGCCAGTTTGTACCTTGGGTGTTGTTCGCCCAAGAAAGTTTCACTCATGCTTTTATTTATAAAGCGAAAAGGCTGTTTCGTAAGAATTTGGCAATGGATATATATCTAGACAATATTTTGTATGTAGATAAATTTGCGATATTTTTTTAGGACGGAGGGAGTTGTAACTATGACTTATGTTTCGTAGCTATTAGGCTGCAACTATAATTTTAGTTTCAGAAATCAACGTATAGTTGTGAATTAATTGACGAATGCAGCCCGTAGATTGCAGCGCTGCGTTGGTTCATTAACTCCACACACACACACAGTGAGCATGCATGCCCACCTCTGCGTTTCGCTGTTCCAACTAGAACATGGGCAGGAGCACGACAGCAGGACCAGACCGAGAGAGAGGCGGCCGACGCAGACCGCTCAACCAAATGCATGTAGCGATGGAGATGATCTAATGATGCACAGCATCGTTGATCGTTATATTCGAGATTTTGAGGTCGATCTTGGTATCGGGCTCGGGCTCGGGCTAGGTAGTTCCGTGTATGCATGGCATGTGGATATATGGATCGGTGGATCTGTCCAAGCAAGCAGGGAAATGGCGGGGACCGCATGCAGCGCGGAGGAACATGACAGATGATAAAAGGCTCGCGTACGTCAATCAGTTGCATTGCATGCCCGTCCACGTAGACCCAATGTAGGCTGGCGGTTTGTTTGTTGGGAAACCGTAAATGGTCCAAGGAAGCATGATTCGGTGTGTATAAACACACGATCAGCTCTGCGCGTATCTAAATCCCTAACCTATTACTACTACTCACTCGCTCCTCCCTACTACTTCTCTCTCTCTCTCTCTCTCTCTCTCTCTCTCAGGGAAAAAATAAGATAAACGGGTGTACTGTCAACTGCAGCTCAAGTCCTGGACCTTTTATGTTTCATGGGCCCAGGGCCATCCTACGGATCTACAGAAATGGGTTTCTGATGTCTTCCCTCTTTTCTTTTCCCTGCGCATGTCTTCCCTCTTTTCCGTTGCGTTTTGGCTGCCACCACCAAGGGATGGGGATTTTGCACTTCAAAAAAAAGGGAAGAAAACAAAGGGAGGAGGGAAGGGGATCACTCAAAGAAGGAAGAAAACGATCGGAGCTGGGGGCGTTTTGCTTTTGGGTTACTAGGAGGAGGAGACGAGCAATGCATGTGTGCATGTCATGTGCGTGGAATGCCGAGCGATGGATTGCATATAATGCATCACGCATGGCATGTTCACGAGTATTCCATCCATGATTCTAGTAGCTAGCTAGATGGGGGGGTCCTGCACTTTTATGAACACACATGGTCATAATAAAGCGCCACCGCACACGCTACACAATTATGCGTGTCCGGCCGGCCTCATCTATCTGCGTGATCTTCGTATCTCTTTGCAGTACGGAGTACCTGATGATCTGCCTAGGAAAGTTACCGAGAAATTAGACACACAATTAATTGGTCGATGGGCATCAGCGATCCAGGTCAGACTGCAAGGCCAGCAGACAGAATCACATGACAGTGTAGGGATCAGTAGCGAGCTAATTCATGAAAAGCTTATATTGTTTGCTTATTGCAGGTGTTTACATACTGGACGATCCACACCTTTCCATGACAAGAAAGTTGTCTGTCTGTCCCCTTTCTTTCCTTGAGAAACAAGGGAAGCACATCATTCGTGCGCGCGCGCGCGTGCTTACATGGAACAACGTATGGGGAATTAGTTTTGGTTGGGTTCCACCACATGGAACGTCGTCCAACCTGCGTGCCTATACTCAACCAATATTTGTGGTGTGGATACCTCGCTTTCTCCCGGCTAATTGGACTAGAATGTCCTTCTTCACCTCTCACTTGTGTCATGTTCATGCTGTGTTAAGGTAGCATTCCGTCGCCAACTACTTCCCTAGCTGCTACGTATTTCCAATGAATAAATTCTACTCCCTCGGACTCAAAATAGATGTGGAAAATTTGTCCAAACTTGAATGTATGTAGACACTATTTATTATTAGATACATTCAAATTTAGAAAATTTTGAGACATCTATTTTAAGCCGGATTGAGTATTTCTCGACTCCTTGACCCATCTGGTTGACCAATGCAACCTCTACGCCGCGGGTGGATGGCCATTGAGCAAAAGGGTTTTAGTGCAGGTTCATTTTTAGTTGAATTTCTCGATAAGAGTTAAGTTTGCACTTTTTCACCCGTAGATCCACTGACTACCAATAAGGCCAAAGCACAGAGGGAGTACCATACATTGGAATACACGGGTAACTAGTTGATCAATGGGGGGAAGCAACAATCCCAGACAAAACGCAATTTGCAAAAAGGAAAGAAAAAAGGACACAATTTGGTGTAAAATATAAATGTGCATTACACCTGTACAATTTAACCGTGAAATATCCGTTTCTTGGGCTAAGATATCAAATCTTACAAATACATGCACGGTGAATATTTTTATGTGTACAAATGTTTTCACAACTTTCAAAGCTTGAAGACATGAATTTTGAACCTTTGAATTTTTTTTACTTCGCCAGGGGTCTAGGAGCCAAAAGTCCGCACTCATTGGAAAACCTTTTTCTCTTCATTAAAACAAAAGCATACATCTCATAAAAAATGGATAAAACCGAAAAAGCCTCGATCCCATCAATGGCCCCTTTTCATAGGAGGCTCGTGAGAAAAGCTCCTCACGTACATACGCACGTGCCTGAGGACGTACCAACAGGTACATCGAGAGCACAAGGTTGGTTAATTAACCAGCGACTTTGGTGTGATTAGAAAAAAAGAGCACGGACCTGGTATTAGTTAAGCTTATCACGGTACTCTAAAGCAGGGGTCAATGTTGCGAATATTCTCCCATGCGTGCCCCAAATGATCTATCTCTCGTGATCCATCGATCTCATTCGTAAAGGAGAATTAACAACAACGTGCCCTTTCAGGTTTTAAATTCCTAATAAAGTGGTATGGATTGGATCGTACACATATGAAACGTATATATTGTGAGTATTTTTCATGTATCGTAATATATCAAGGAAACTTCTTCTAGGTGAGGGTGGTGTGTATGCTTTTTTTCTGAAAAGGACTCTGGCATTAAAAAATACATATGACGGTACAAAGCATCGCAAGAAAAACTAAAATTATAACAAATTTTCGAGATGCTCGTCGTCTTCGACCTCCAGGCCATGTCGATGGTGCGCCGCCGCTGTTGCTCCTACCTAAGCCGGCCTGACGTCGTTGGTTGCAGACAAGAAATAGCCGAACGGGTCTAGAAGACCACATCTGACCCGGAGACAAAGAGAAAGAAGTACCCGTTCATGAACCTCCTTGACGATCCGTAGGTCCCCACAGTTAGAAGAAGTTCCCTTGATATACATACCAATTGCCAAGATCCAAAGAGAATCAACAAATCCGGTGACGCTAACCCTCAAGGCCATTCGTTGACTCCGAATCAAACGCCTACAAGGTAGAAAGAGGCCGAAAGAAGCTTATTCCAATACGCCATTGTTGCCTCCCATCTTGATGATGCCACTAGGGAGACAAAACCAAGAGAACACAGACCTACAAAAAACAACGATAAAGAGGATGAGTCTACACTCCTCTATTCGTCGCCGTGGCCATCGGGCGGAGTGGAGTGATGACCCACAAGTATAGGGGGTGTATCACAGTATTTTTGATAAGTAAGAGTGTCGAACCCAACGAGGAGCAGAAGATGCTGGCTAGTGGTATGGATCAGGAATTCTCTGCAAATACTTAGCAAACGGATTTTTAGGGGTTTTTGATAAAGCAAGTAAACAAAGTACGAGTAAACAAAAGACAGTAAGAATGAATACAGCAAGTGGCCCAATCCTTTATGCAGCAAAGGACAAGCCGATTGTATTTCTATAGATGACCAAACGTTCTCGAGGATACATGGAAAGACTGTCAAGTGCTTTCGCTTCACATAGTCGATTAATCTTCTCTAGCTTGCTAAGTGTTGTGTGGGTGAATCTGTGCTAATGTACCGTCCCATCCAAGACTTAATACATACTTGTGATTAAACCCCCTTGCAAACATCCGTAAGTACAAGAAAGTAATTAAGGTAAAACCTAATCACAGCTTTAAACTCTAAGACCCTTACGTCCCTTGTGCAATGGTTTCCTAACGGGGGTTCAGGTTTCTGTCACTCCGGCAACCCCTACGATTAGTAGCCAAATACACAATGCATTCCCCTAGGGTCATATAGGTAAAGTGTCATGTAGTCGACGTTCACATGACACCACTAGAAGAAGTACACCACAACTTAAATAACAATCTATTGAATCTTTCTCAACGCAATTCCACTACTAACAACAAGACTTCTCCCATGTCCTCAAGAACAAAACGAACTACTCAGAAGACATCATATGGATCATGATCAGAGATGGAATAATGATGTATAACAATCTGAACATAAACAATAATTTAATGGTTCACTCAATAGCATTAACTACAAAGAGTAATCAACACCGGGAAAGTTTCCCCTATAAACTATAGCAAGATTTAACCAATTGTTACAACAATATGGAGATGGTGATGAGGGTGTTGATGGTGATGATGGTGGTGATGATGATGATGATCCCGATAAAGTCCAGCTTGATGGTGGTGTTGATGGCGACGATCTCCCCTCTCTAGGAAGGAATTCCCCCGGCAGAAATCTGTCTACCGGAGAGATATTTCTCTCTCGGTGTTTTCCGCCCCGCAGAGGCGGCGGAATCTTTTTGTGGTCGCTCTCCGAGTCTTAGGGTTTCGGGAGGAAGATATACGCCAGGAGAGGTCGGAGTGGGCTGGGGTGGCCACACCACTCCTGGCGCTTACTGCGCCATGGGGTTGTGTGGGCCTCCTGTGGCCCACCTCCACTCCATCTTCTAGCATCTTGGGTCTTCTGGAAAAATAGAATTTGCCGTATATTTTCCCGGATTTTCTGATCTTCGTGAATTTTGCCTCCAAACGGCACCTTTTCCATCAGAATCCGGACTGCAGCGATCCATGCTCCAAAAGTCATCAACCATGCAAAAACAGATGAAATAACATAAGTATCCCCTCTCAATACGAAATATATCAATGAATAATAGTGAATTAAGACATAGAATAGTGATGCAAAATGGACATATCAACTCCCCCCAAGCTTAGACTTCGCTTGTCCCCAAGCGAAACTGAGCTCAATAAACATGACCTCGGGTTTATGGAGTAAGAGTCGATAAAAGAATACGGACAAGAAGCATCACATTCATCAAATACATAGATCATAATAGAAGACAACTCACTAATATACAACTCAACTTGCAATGAGTAAAGGAAACACAAAAAAGATACATAGAGTAAACCATCATTGGTAATGGCAAACTTAGCTCTTGGTCGAAGAATAGTTGATAATTTCCTGGAGTTCACAAATAGCTGGTTTTTCAATGAAACCTTTCAAAGTAGTAAACTTCAAGATAAGAGCAATGTGCAAAACAAGGAACATAAGAAACATAATTGAATAAATCATATTATGAATGAATGAAACACATCAACTCAAAATATTTGCTGAGATAGAAGGGAATAGGTTTACTGACTCAACTACAAAGTACAAGAAAGGGCCCTTCAAAGAGGAAAGCAGGGATTACAAGTCTCATAAAGAGCTCCCAAAAATAATGATACTTACTAGATTTCAGCTTCATTGCCCCTATCATAGGCATCCTTAGGTGATTAAGGTTAAAGTGAGGTCCAATCTGAGTTATATGCTTGACAAACTATAAACTGAAAATCCCAAGTCCCTTGAGTACGAGGGCCGCTCCTCATGCTACTCAACTTTAGTTACCGGTAAGTTCTTGTCATCGTAAGTATGTGCGTATCGTTGAGAACCGCCAACGGGGTACCCCTTGCCCGATGGTACGGAAGAACCCCATATCAAAATGACAAGGCAAGCAGACAATGAGTATCTCAGCAATCTTCTTATTTACCATGGGAAAATGGTGCTTTTTTTCTCTCTTTCCTCTTTTCATAGTATCTCTTTTTTATTTTCTTTTTCTCAATAGCTATCTCTCTCTCTTTTTTATAAGAAGAATGCTTCATAGATATCATTATTGTTACGCTGCAGGTTTCCACCATGTCAGCATGGATTAGACCAGCGGCCCAGGCATTTCTCTAACACACCTACATAACTCCATGGACTTACAAGCTCCCCTTTTATTTCACACCGACGACATCCGCAAACAAAAGAGCAAGGTATCAACTGGGTATATATTTACAAGTGTTGAAAGCGTTCCCCGTGACAAAGACGGTTACGCTAATCCCCAGCCTATAATTTGCAAGCATATAACTTTCATGGAGAGTTCACAATGGTTCAGGTTTATTAAGTGCGGAAATAAAGTGTGCCATCAAGTTCGTGAGAGCTTTAATCACTAATTTTCTCATATCAAGTTTAATTTGGGAGGTAGACAAAACAGGAATTTACTTGGAATAGCAATAATGCTACTAGGTAGATATGGTGGACACAAATGGCAAAGGTTTTGGTTTAAAGGAGGTGGATGCACGAGAATAATTCCCTCTCAGTACAGGTTTTTGGCTAGCAAGGCTGGGTAGCAAGTACAAGAGTTGAAGGAAATAAACAAACATACAAATGATAAAGACAAACATGCAATCTTCCTTGGAAGCACAAAAGATCTTAACTAGAGAATACTAAACTTATGAGCAAATCAAGAAAGAAAGATGATGAAATTATTTTTCTTTAGAGTACTTCTATCTTTTTCTTTTCAACTCCCAGAAAGGTGTTGCTACTGACTGAGCCAGGTTTGCCAAAACCAACTAAATTAACTCAATGATCCCAAAGTGCTACCAATACTAACAACAAGATCAATCATATAACCACGAATTGAAAACTAATATAAGCTATGCAAAAGAGTGAATGATAGAACTTCTCATTAATATTCTATAACGGAAACTCACACCAAGGGATACAAATCTAACGAGAGAGGGGACACTTCCATAATACAAACCATACTACATAATAACTCCTCTATTCATGATATGACTCTACTAATAAAGTAAAAAGATAGAAAATAGTGATGTGATACCGCGGCACTCCCCCAATCTTGGAACAAACCAAGGGGATGCCAAACCTGATGACGAATTACTCCTTAGGTGGTGGTGGTATCCTCTTGATGAGCTCCTTGATCAGTTTCCCAAAGTCCTCAATCTCGAAGGTGAGAGTACGAATCAACTTCGAGTTGTGCTCAATGCGGCCCATAATCATTTTAGTTTGTGGATCCTAGCTCTTGTGATTCGTCTTCCATTCTTCCCACTTGGAGTCTTCTTTTCCTGCATGGTTATGGGTAAAGGTATGGAAGGTACTCTTGGTGTTTGGAGAGGGTGTCCTTGGTGCCAAACAGTGACGCGGAGGCTTCCCTCCAGTTGACATTCGTGCCGTCCTTCTGATCTTGGTAGGTTTCACCACTCCAATGCTTGCAATGGTGGTGTCGGTGTGCGGACGTTGGCCTTGCTCCTCTTCACCTTCACTCTTGATCTCCTTCTCCTTCCTGGGGTCTTGGAGGTCTTCCTCCATGGGCTCCTTCTCTTTATCCTTGGCGGACACCATTGTGCTTCTAAACTCTCAAAGAGTATATCCTGATAGAAACAGATCGAAACAAAAACACGACGAAAACACAATATACGAACCTCGGAAGATCCAGGGGTAATATATTACGAAGTTTCACATCAAAAGGAAGGTAGTGGGAGAAAACGAGTCGGAGGCGGAGTCCGGAGTGGCCTCACCACCTGGTGGCGCGGCCAGGGGTGGACCCGCGCCATGGGGTGGTGTGGGCCACCCTGGTTCCATTTCCGTCCCTTTGTCGCTTCGTAGCTTTCCTTATTGACTAAAAACTACAAAAATATAGTTGGATTGTATTTTCGCGAAACTTTTCTTACCAGAACTGTTACCTATTTGAATACGGACTCTACAGGTCTCTGAATTTGGTATCTAGTAGATCCTTCCGGAGTCATCACTTGAATATCATCGATATCTTCATCTTTGTATACTTATTACTTGAGTCATAAATCCTTTCTCTTCCTTATTATACCATTATCTCCACTTTCCTGGAAATTTCTTTCACACAAAACTTCACACAATTCTTATTAGCAACATTAGTATAAGTGAAGTGATAAAACCTTTTGAGTCCAACTTCAACTGAAAACTATCAAAACAAAAGCTACTGCAGCAACTCCTTCCGAAAACCCAAAAAGAATTCAAAAAGGAAATCGAATAAAGAAGCAAATGCAAGATTGGCAAAATCTGTCAAAACAGACCAGCACGTAAAGATCAATTTTTTAGAAAATCTTCTGTTGCTCAAATCAAAAAGTGCAAAACTAACTAAAGTTAAATAACAACCTGGGGAAGAAGCACAAAAAATTACAGCTCAATCCGACAGACATAGGTCTCTCACGAATTTTTACGATGAAGCACAAAAAATCTGTTTCGGAACAGCAACTTTCCTAAATATTACTTCTCTCTCATTAGAGGTTGATCTTGACACAGAAACCAAACAAAACGGATAAGGAGCGGTTATTACCGAAGTAATAACTTCCAAGACTCAAAGAAACAAAAGCAAACTGAAAGCAAAAACAAATTGGGTTGTCTCTCATAAAGCTCTTTCTTTATAGCCATTAAGATGGGCATGATAATTTTAAAGAAGCTCTCATAGGGATATGATTTGAAGTGAAAGAGAGCATTAAGAAGCAAAAACACACACACATTTAAGTCTAACCCACTTCCTATGCAAGGGGATTTTGTAAACAAACAAGTTATTGAAACCAAAGGCAACTTGCATAAGAAGGCAAAAGAAGTGCAACATATAAACTTTCAACATAAAACGGGGAAACTTGAGATTATTGAGATGCATAAGAACACTTTTCCCTCTCTCATAATAACTTTCAGTATCATGCATAAACTTAACAATATAGCTATCACAAGGACTATCATAGCAATGATCACTTATTCTAACAGAAAAACACGGGAATACTAGCTCTCGTAACACTACTTTGTGAAACAATATTAGAGGTATCCTTACAAAGGATAGTGTGTCCCTCTTTTTCATACTTAGCAACAAAGTCTTTCACATTTGCTACAATTGGTTCATCAACCATTTGTTTATCAGGTTCAACAACTTTATTCATACTTTCATCTACCATACTAGCTATCATAGAATGTTCCTTTATCTTAAATGGGAAAGGCATTTTCTCAATATAAGGTTCAGGTAAAACATGATTAGTAGTATAAACTTCAGTATTTCTTGAAGGAACACTCTTAGCAATATCTTTATAAGGCTCATGATACTTATTCCACTTCTTTTTAGGCACTTCAATATAGGAAGCAAGGGCCTTAAAATAAGAAGCAATAGCTTGAGAGTCTAGACCATAAGCATTTTTAATATTTTGAAAGTCATCAGTTCCCATAAAAGATTCAATGCATTCATAATCATGATTTATACCTGACTTTCTACCTTTGTCATTCTCCCAAGCTTCAGCATTGTCTTGAATACGATCTAGAAGGTCCCATTTAACTTCTTCTTCCATACGAGTGAATGATCCAGCACAAGAAGAATCTAATAAATCCTTGTCATGTAGAGGGAGCCTTGCATAAAAATTATTGATAATAATATTGTTGGGGAGCTCATGAATGGGACATTTGAGCATTAGTAACTTCAATCTCCCCCAAGCTTGAGCTGTACTCTCTCCATCAAGAGGCCAAAAGTTGTATATTTGATTCCGATCTTTATGAATCTCACTAGGAGGATAAAACTTTGAATAAAAGAGAGGCACTATTTCCTCCCATTCCAGAGCTTGACCATTCTTCAGCAGCTTATACCATTCCTCAGCTCTTCCTTTCAGTGATAATGAGAATAACTTCTTCTTAACTTGATCTGTAGTAATACCTGCACACTTGAACAACCCGCATAATTCGTGTATAAAGAGTAAATGATCACCGGGATAGACAGTTCATCCCCAACATAGTAGTTATCCATAACACGATCAATAATTCTTGTAGGTATTTTGAAAACATCTTTCTCAGCAGGTGGTGGCTTATCTACTACCTTAGTAGTGGTAGTAGCATTACCAAATAAGAAACTCAGCGAAATATCCATAACGAAAATAAAGCAACTAGCAGAAGTAAACAATACTCACAGTAGAAGTTTCCTTTACCAGTTCCACTCTCCAATAGCGCTTCACTCCCCCCAACGGCAACAGAAAATAGTCTTGATGACCCACAAGTATAGGGGGTGTATCGCAGTATTTTCGATAAGTAAGAGTGTCGAACCCAACGAGGAGCAGAAGGTGCTGGCTAGTGGTATGGATCAGGAATTCTCTGCAAATACTTAGCAAACAGATTTTTAGGGGTTTTTGATAAAGCAAGTAAACAAAGTACGAGTAAACAAAAGACAGTAAGAATGAATACAGCAAGTGGCCCAATCCTTTATGCAGCAAAGGACAAGCCGGTTGTATTTCTATAGATGACTAAACGTTCTCGAGGATACATGGGAAGACTGTCAAGTGCTTTCCCTTCACATAGTCGATTAATCTTCTCTAGCTTGCTAAGTGTTGTGTGGGTGAATCTGTGCTAATGTACCGTCCCATCCAAGACTTAATACATACTTGTGATTAAACCCCCTTGCAAACATCCGTAAGTATAAGAAAGTAATTAAGGTAAAACCTAACCACAACTTTAAACTCTAAGACCCTTACGTCCCTTGTGCAATGGTTTCCTAACGGGGGTTCAGGTTTCTGTCACTCCGGCAACCCCTACGATTAGTAGCCAAATACACAATGCATTCTCCTAGGCCCATATAGGTGAAGTGTCATGTAGTCGACGTTCACATGACACCACTAGAAGAAGTACACCACAACTTAAATAACAATCTATTGAATCTTTCTCAACGCAATTCCACTACTAACAACAAGACTTCTCCCATGTCCTCAAGAACAAAACGAACTACTCAGAAGACATCATATGGATCATGATCAGAGATAGAATAATGATGTATAACAATCTGAACATAAACAATAATTTAATGGTTCACTCAATAGCATCAACTACAAAGAGTAATCAACACCGGAAAAGTTTCTCCTATGAACTATAGCAAGATTTAACCAATTGTTACAACAATATGGAGATGGTGATGAGTGTGTTGATGGTGATGATGGTGGTGATGAAGATGATGATCCCGATAAAGTCCAGCTTGATGGTGGTGTTGATGGCGACGATCTCCCCTCTCTAGGAAGAAATTCCCCCGGCAGAAATCTGTCTGCCGGAGAGATCTTTCTCTCTCGGTGTTTTCCGCCCCGTAGAGGCGGCGGAATCTTTTTGTGGTCGCTCTCCGAGTCTTAGGGTTTCGGGAGGAAGATATACGCTAGAGGGAAGAGGCTGGAGTGGGCCAGGGTGGCCACACCACTCCCTGGCGCGGCCTGGGCTTGCATGCGCCATGGGGTGATGTGGGCCCCCTGTGGCCCACCTCCACTCCATCTTCTGACATCTTGAGTCTTCTGGAAAAATAGAATTTTCCGTATATTTTCCCGGAATTTCTGATCTTCGCGAATTTTGCCTCCAAACAGCAACTTTTCCATCAGAATCCTGACTGCAGCGGTCCATGCTCCAAAAGTCATCAACCATGCAAAAACATATGAAATAACATAAGTATCACCTCTCAATACGAAATATATCAATGCATAATAGTGAATTAAGACATAGAATAGTGATGCAAAATGGACGTATCATGGAGGAGGAGTGCTCATGTGGGGGAAGGGTAGAGTGTGGTGTGTATGTTGACCTTGTGTCTTTTCATATACTCTTAAGAGAAAAATCTACTACGAGACAAAATAGTCTGTCTAAATTTAGATGTATATTTACACTATTTAGTATACAGATACATTTAAATTTAAATATATTTGTGACATCTATTTTGGAACAGAGAGAATAGTAATATCAATGTAGTGCCCCTTTTGTCTATAATAAGTTTTATTGATGTAGTACAACTTTATATTAAATCAGTGATATATTGTGGATTGGAGGGATTATCTTTTATCCAAATTGTTTAGGTTCGCGTGAAATTAACCAATTATTGTGGCTTCCTAGTTATGACCCATATCTATTTTCGATGCTTGTAATTTTGTCCGTACAGGAGTGATGTTATGCCACATTGATGTTAACAGATTTTGATTCTTATGCTAGTCATAGTGGGAGTAACTTAAGTAGTAACATGTATGTGCCACTAGGCAAAAAAATGAGTGACTTGGATTCATACTAGTGTGTATGTTACTCAATCCATCTCATACATGCCAACATAGTACTCCACTATGACTCAAGAAACCTTCATTTATTCTTAGACTCATCTTTTATTCATAATAGTCTAAGTTACTCTTCACTATGACTAGTCTCAGGTTGCATATGCTCCCTTTACCATAAACACATACTCCCTCCATTCTGAAACAAGTGACTTGGATTTTGTTTATATTCATATGTATCTAGTATCTAGACGCTTTTATTGTATAGATATACGTAAATTTAGGCAAAATCAAATCACTTATTTTAAGACGAAGAAAGTATTTCAGATTGT
This sequence comes from Avena insularis, assembly GCA_023614405.1. Classification (NCBI taxonomy): domain Eukaryota; kingdom Viridiplantae; phylum Streptophyta; class Magnoliopsida; order Poales; family Poaceae; genus Avena; species Avena insularis. The sequence goes on from CM042684.1 coordinate 300,508,920, forward strand.
TTAAAAAATGAATGTGTGTGTGCATCTCAACATTCTATTGGTTCACGTAAAGTACTGTGAAAAAAGGATAATTTTTGTTGGCAGCGTAAAAATGACAAAAACATGTCTTGTGGTAAGACTCATATTTTAGCACTGAATTTTGTCGCTTTATATTGGTCATGAGAATATATATATTTTTTGTAAAACAAGTCTGTGCACACCTAGAATGTGAAGGTGTACATGATGGTATTTGTTTTGGACTTTTTTGACATTTCAAAATACTTTTTCAAATAAAGACAGCATATACACCCTAGAACCAAAACGTCGTGTCCGAAAGTTATTTTCTGTATATGTTGCGATGATCGGTACTACGGGGTACTAGCTCTTTTCGGCTACAAACAATCACCACATACGCTTGCCAGGGGATTTCAGACATGTACACCCATTGATGAGGGCATACCTACTATATTGCCACATTCTTCAGTTGTTGATCAAGATACACAAGTAAAAGAAAAAGATATTCGCATTGAGATGCCAACCGGTCCGATCACGCGAGCTCGAGCGAAAGCACTACAACAACAGGTGAATTTAATCCTTAACGAGTATACCAATTTATTTTATGAGAATTTATACTACCTAAATCGTCTGAATTATTTGTACTCAGATATGTCGACAATTACTCCAAATCCATACTTCCGGAAGATGATGCTGTCAGCGAGTACTCTGTCTATGGAGAGGATACAAGGACGTACTTACAGAAGAAGCAGTGGGAGGGAGGCGTGGAAGCTGATCCATGTGCGTTCAAATATGGAGTCGAAGAGGACCTAGCCAAAGATAGAATTAGTTAGTATGTATGGCAACACACGTATTAAAATTCATCCGGCTTTCTAATTGTTTGAAGAAAAGGACCTGCGTGCTATATATGTACTGTACCTACACGGGTCGGTTTGTAACCTTGTTTTAGACCAGTTAATTAGGAGACCGGACCAAGTCAGATTAGACATCCATCGAGACTCTTATATACCGAATACCGGGAGCAACTAGGGCAGACTATGTATAATTTTCAGATTGAAACATTGCAATATCTGCTTGTTCCTCTTCTCCACAGCTCATACGAGGGTTAGTGAGAGGGATTGGGTGACACCGTGTTTCCATCTGCAGATCAAGGTCAAGTTTGCTTTTCTGCTTGGAATTGAGGGCTTGGCGATCTCCGTTTCATAGTCAGCGGCGATCAATTTGATGCGTGTTGAGCAAATATCCGTAGAGCCGCAAGTCCGTGCAATGGCGCGTGATGTACGGCTGAGTGATATTCGAGAGGCAAACACTAATTATCCATCGTTCTACTGAGAAGATCGGGCGACCGGTATCACCCATCGTCTTGAGCAATACGCGGTGCTGCTCGTAGAAAATTCTAGCTTAGCAAAGGGATAGCATTTTCTCCAGAAAACGACGCAAGCAGAGACCGCCTTGGCGGTGGTTTTACATACACCCAAATCTGAGTGGATGGAAACGAGCCGAGACAAAACGGGCTGCCTGCCGTCCTGTGGCGCACGGAGACCCGTTCTTCCGAGCCGCACATGGCGACCCGCGCCTCACCTGCTCCCCAACCCTCCGATCGTAAACTGACGGCTGCGGTTCAAAACGGGACAAGGCGTTGGCCCTGGAGTCTTGGCGTCATCCGGTCATCCCTTATCGCGGAACCATCGTCGTGACTCGCGAGAGGTCGGTATTTGTTTACCGGTAAGTGTAGTATGTACTACTCCCTCCCGTCCTAAAAAGGTATCTTAAGTTTGTCTAAACTTAAATGTATCTAGACACTATTTAGTATTTAGATACATCCAAATTTAAACAAATTTGAGACATTCTTTTTAGGACGGAGGGAGTACTTTATCCTGCCACATTTCGCGTGCATTTCCGGGCCTGCGAATTTTCTTTCGTACCCCTGATGTAGGCTGAAACGTCATCTCGCAGAGACCGTTAGCAATTTATGGCGGACGTTGGTCTCGTAGGCCCAGTTTGTTTCCGCTTCAGCGGTGCCTTTTGAAACAAACACCCAGAATTTCAACCGTGATGGCGAGAAGCGGGCCGAGAAAATGAACTACGCAGCGTGGTCAGTTGAAAGCGGGTCGGGGACGCTTCCACGGTAGGCATGCAAACCGTCAGTCCGGCGGACAACACGGACGTCCGCCAGCGTTGCATGCAAAGCTAGAAAAGCTAGAAAATGGATTAGTTCGGGATACGAGCTGGTTTATTGACTACGTGGAGAAAATTAGACATACAAGGGTGTATGCTTTTGACGGACGTCCGTCTACATCCCTATTCCACGGCTTCTCGAGTTGCAGCGGACGAAACTGCCCTCAAGACTTCAGAAAAAATACAAGCCACCTGCCACCGCACCCTTCCACGTGAACCGTTCCCCTGTCTACCCCCGATTTTCATCCCCTCTCTCCTACACCTTTTTCCCCCTCTCCCGGACCTGCAGCAGGAGGAGCTCGTCGGAGATTGGTTCCCCGTCCGCCGGAGATCGGTTCCCCGTCCGTCGCCGTCCCCGACGAATCGTCCAGGCTAGCACCACGTGCGAGCCTTGCATCTTCTCTGGTCGGAGTCCGATATGTCTGTTGTATGATTGCCTCCCCCGCCGGTGACCGGCCGAGTCTGATCTGGCCGGAGTTAGATCCCCTCCTCACCACTCTGGAAGAAGGAGGTCGTCTTGGAAGGAGCCCGCGATCCAAGCGTTGTCCATAGTGCCCATCCTGGATCTTCACGAGGCATCGGCCAACATATTGTCCATGAGTAGTTTTTTTAAGATATACATGCGTTGTTAATTTTCACATCGATTGATCGATGTATTGATTTGTTTCTTTCCGTTTTCTTGCCTGAATTATTCTAGGACTATATGATGTTTTATGCTTATCAACAAGCTTTAGAATTTAATTGTCGCGATAATGTTGCATTATCATTTCGAATAACCCTTGAACCTAGTATTTAACTAAAAAAGTTAGAAATAGCTAATTCATTTCAAAACGACTCTTATGTACCATCTTCTGCGCTTAGGTCATTTCAAACATTTCAGTTCCAAAGCCAACCAGAACAACCATCAAAAGCATTCTTGCCAAGCACCAAATCTCTGATTCTAACAACTGCTTCCTATAGCTGATTTTCCACAATCGATTTTTCACAATTGATTTTCAAAAGCTGCAGTCCAAACAAACACACCTAGTATCCCTGATGTGATTTATCCCAGTCGATGGGAGGACAAACTGCCTAAGAGATCGCTTTGCCCCCTGATGTGTGGGGCCACATGTAAAGCTACATGTATGGTAATGTTGAATCGGTCCTTTCACCAGCAGCAAAATTATATGTTCTCTCATGTATCCATCGAGAGTACGCGAAAGCGTACCTTAATTTTATCAAAGGCAGAGTTATATGGTACAACAAAGGGTTCAAAGTGCGCACACCCGAACCCAAGCACTCCAAAAGAAAAAATATGACTACTCTCTCGCCCTAGCTCTATCTCCTACTCCTACACGCCCCTCCTGCCTCAAGGCTATCCTCATCAGGCGCGCCTCTTCCAGTATGAGGTCTGTGAGGCTACTTGCTCTATGTTGCTTCTGTGGGTTGTTGAAAACCCAAGCATTTTTGTTTTTCCATAGAGCATAACCAGCTGTACAAACTAGACCATCAAACCATCCCTTCTCCTTGGCGCCGAAGTTCCTTCTCTGCTCTTACCACCATTCTTTGATAGTATCTGTTAGCGTGGGCACTCGTAATGGTATGCCAAGTGCTTGTCTACATCGGTGCCACACCTCCCTGGTGAAGACACATTTTAGAAGGATGTGCTCCACCGTGTCCTCCTCCTGTAGACACATAAAGCAACAGGAAGATTGGCTCTGTAGTCCATGCCTAAAACGCTGATCCGCTGTCCAAATCCGCTGTTGGACTACTAGTGACATGAACAGTTTCCCTTTAGGGGTCACCTTGTTGTTCCAGATGATCTCTCCAAGCTCGAACCTTTCTTGGCCCTGGGATAGATTGACATAGGTGGATTGAGCTGAATAGGCTCCCGTGCTCGATCCCGACCAGTTGAAGATGTCGGGCATCTCAACATCTCTATTCACACCTCTTATGGCGAGCCAGGCACTCCCTAATGCCTCGATGCGCTACGCTCTCAGGGATGTCTAGGAGCCAGCGGTTTTCCAACAGGCCTTGCTCGACTGTCCTAGAGTTGCGAACCCTCATACTGACTATGGGCGTGAGGCCTGGTGCAAAATCCAAAATAGAATGCCCAGATATCCATCGATCATGCTAGAATAGAGTGTCCTTGCTATCGCCCACTTGGATATGAACCATACCATCGAAAACCCTCCTAGCTACCTCATCGTGGGGCATGGAAAGCCATTGCCAAGGCTTTTACTTGTTCGTTCTCTCCAGCCATTCCCAACAAACCCTAAGCGCCAAACCTTGTCTCCTCATATTGTTGATGCCCAGACCTCAAAACTCGTATGGGTTGCAGATTTTCTCCCAAGCTACTAGGAACTGTCCACCATTCGCACACTTTTTCCCTAGCCAGAAGAAACCCCTACAACTGCTCTAAAACTCGTCGATGAGCCAAGTCAGTGATTTTGTGGTGATAAGGTGGTGGACCAGCCCTATTGCCATCACAACCTTGACGAGCACCAGTCTACCTAGCCACGCAATCAGTCCCTTTTGCTAGGTAGGGAGAATCTTCACCGCCGCATTGAGCATGGGTTGCCATTGTGAATTAGTGAGTAGCCACAACGCAAGATGAAGTCCTAGATATCGGATCGAGAAGCTAGCGATCTCGCATCTCAACAGACTTGCCACCAGGGTCTCAATGTCATCTCCCCTTTGATTATAGTCATCGTCTTCCTGTAGTTGACCTATAAGCCAGACGCTTCTCCGAAGGTCGCAAGCAGTTCTCTTACTGTAGTTAGGTCTTGGTTTGTAGGTCTGATGAAGTGTACAATATCATTCGCATAGAGCGTCATACATTCATATGTATGCGAACCAATGAGCGTCTCCACGTGAATGATTATCGTTACTTTTTCACTTTCACTGATGATTTGAGTAGATACAGGTATATCTACTTGATAAAGCACAAGTCTGAAACCTTTGAAAAGTTCAAGAAATTTTAGAGTGAAGTTGAAAATCAAATCGACAAGAAAATCAAGCACCTTCATACCGGTCGAGGGGCCAGTATTTGACTTACAAGTTTGGCGCACATCTGAAGACTTGTGGCATCGTACCACAACTTATGCCTGCTGGAACGCCACAATGTAATGGTGTTTCTGAGCAACGTAATCGCACTCTATTGTACAATGTGCAGTCTATGATGTCTCTCACCGACTTATTTGTATCATTATGGGAATACGCACTGGAAACAACTGCATTCATTTTAAATAGAGCGTCATCCAAGTCTGTGGAGATAACATCTTATGAGAAATGGCATGGCACAAAGCCAAAGTTGTCTTTCCTGAAAGTGTGGGGATGTGAGGCTTATGTTAAGAAACTACAGTCTGACAAACTCGCACAGAAATGAGAAATGCATCTTTGTAGGATATTCAAAGGAAACTATTGGATATACATTCTACAACCAAGCTGAGGGCAAAATGTTTGTCGTGAAGAACAGTACCTTCCTCGAGAAAGAGATCCTCGTGAAGAGTATAAGTGGAAGGAAAATAGAACTCGATGATATTGTTGATCCTGATCTTCAAATATCGAGTGGCACAACGGAAGCTATTCCAGAACCATCCTCATCAATTGAAGTGGTAGCAAATAATGATGATCATGAATCTCAAGAAGAGATAGTTATTGAACCTCATAGGTCAACAAGAAGACGTACTCCTCCTGAGTGGTACGGTCAACTTGTAAACATGGTCATGATGATTAAACCTGATGAACCTGCGATCTACAAGGAAGCGATGGAAGGCCCTGAGTTCTAGAAATGGCTTGAATCCATGAAATCCGAAATGGGATCCATGTACGATAACCAAGTATGGACCTTGGAAGATATTCCAGAAGGCCACAAGGCTGTAGAGAATAAATGGGTCTTCAAGAAAAAGATTGATGCTAACGTCAACATCATCGTCTACAAAGCTCATGTCGCGAAAGGTTTCCGACAAATTCAAGGAATTGACTATGAGGAGACATTCTCTCTCGTAGCAAAGCTTAAGTCAATTCAGTTTTTACTAGGAGCTGTCGCACATTTAGATTACAAAATATGGCAGATGGATGTAAAAAACGCATTGCTGAATGGCAACATAGAGGAAGAGTTGTGTATGATGAAACTGGAAGGTTTTATAGATCCAAAGGATGCTGGAAAAGTATGCAAACTTCAGCGTTCCATTTATGGAGTGAAGCAAGCATCTCGGAGCTAGAATCTTTGATTTGATCAAGTTATCAAAGGATTTGGATTTGTCTAAAACGAAGAAGCATGTGAAGGAGATATGCCCTATAGGCCAATAGTAAAGATATTTTTATTGACATATTGATGACTCCCAAGTGCAGGAGATCAATTGTAATACTTTTCAAGAAGAAAGGTTGTCGAACCCACGAGGAGCCGAAAGTATTGGTTAGTATGTGATACGTCCAAAACGTATCTACTTTCCCGAACACTTTTGCTATTGTTTCTCCTCTAAACTTGTGTGATTTCGATGCAACTAACACGGACTGACGTTGTTTTTAGCTGAATTGTCTTGGCGTCTAGTTTTTTGTGCAAAAAATCAACTATCAGGAAAAATTCCAGAAAATATGCCAAAAATCCTATTTCACCAGAAGACTCCCGGAGCCAGAATACAAAACGGAGGAGGGCTAGGCCCAGGCCACACCACCTGGCATGCGGGCTCAGCTCGGCGCGCCGGTGGCCCACCCCTGCACCCTCGGTCTTCCTCTTCGCCTATAAGTTGCCTTCTGACCTAAAAACTCAGGGGGTCGACGTTTTTCCAAAAGGAGTTCCGCTCCGCCGCCACCACCAGATTCCATGAAACAGCACCAGAAACTCTGTTCTGTCACCCTGCCGGGATGGGGAATTGGAGGAGATCATTGCCATCATCATCACCATCGCTTCTCCATCGACCATCCATGTTTCCCCCATCTATGAGTGAGTAATCCCTGCTGTAGGCTATGGGGATGGTAGGGATTGGATGAGATCGTTCATGTAATGGCATCAGATTGTTAGGGCATGGTGCCTAGTATCTTCTATTAGTGCTTTATGACTTTGTTGCGACTTGTTATGCTTAATGCTTATCACTAGGGCCGGAGTGCCATGATTTCAGATCTGAACATGTTATTGATTCATTATGATAGTATTGTTTTTGGTCTTACCTGCAAGTTATATACACACGTTGTTGTTCGAAACCAATGGCCCCGAAGTGACAGAAATCGGGATAACCGGAGGGAATGGCTTTGATGTGAGGATCACATGTGTTCACGGAGTGTTAGTGCTTTGCTCCGGTGCTCTATTAAAAGGAACGCCTTAATTGCCAGTAGTTCCCTTGAGGCCCCACTGCAAACGGGCTGGCAGGACAAAAGATGTTGTGCAAGTTCTCATTGCGAGCACGTATGACTATATATGGAACACATGCCTAGGATTATTTAGTACTTGGATGCTTTATCTTATTTATCTGCAATTGCCCTACGTTCTGATTTCCATGTGAATTGTCTTGTCCATGCAACGCCCGTCCATCCATCCCTATGCCTACCGCACTCGAATCCTACTGTTTACTGCTATTGTTACTACTGTCTTTGCTTTGCTACTGCTGGTACTTTACTATTCCTACTGCAAAACTGTTGCTACTGATAAACTACTATGAGCAAGATTGTTTCAGTGCAATTTGAATTGACAACTCAGTTGTTAAGGCTTATAAATATTCTTTGTCTCCCCTTGTGTCGAATCAATAAATTGGGTTTCACTTCCCTCGAAAATACTGCAGTACACCCCCTATACCTGTGGGTCATCAAGACTATTTTTTGGCGCTGTTGCCGAGAAGCATAGCTTTATTTATCAAGTTCACTTGGATTCTGTATTGTTTGCTAGTATCCATCCATCATGGGTAAGTCTCGTGATGGCAAGGTTACTATTTTACCATCCACTACAAGAAGATGTACGGCTCTGAACACCTCTGTTGCTCTTGATTCACCATCTGTTATGAGTAAGCTCGTTACACCACCACATACACATGCTACACACACTCCTACTACTGCTGAATATGAAACCTCTGATACTTATGATGCTGCTTCTACTGTGCTTGATAAGAGTGGTTCATTAGGTCCTTTCCTCGATGCTACAATTGCTAGAACTATAGCTGGAAATACTAAAACTCCTAATGAAGACACTACTACACCTGTTATTAGTTCACTTGAGTCTAGTGAGAGTTATGATATTGAAGACGGTTATGTTGAGATGACCGATGAATTTATTAAAGAATGCAAAAACACCCATGATAGGAGCACTGCTAAGAATCTCCTTGAGAGGCGTACTATTAGACCCAAATTGTCTCCTATTGCTAAGTTTGCTGCTTCTCCCATAAACGTTAAAGATAAAGATTATGATTTCTCTCTGATCTATCTTACATAGCTATTGTTGAGAAAGAATCTTTTTGTGGGACTAAGAATGAAAGTGCGGTAGCACATATGACTGAGCTTTCTACCATGAGTGGCTTATTTTCTGATGATATTAAGATGCGTACTTACTTTGTTGCTAAGATTTTCCCCTTTTCATTGAAAGGAGAAGCTAAAACTTGGTTTAGTAATTTACCTCCTGGATCTATTGATAGCCCTGATTGCTTGATTAGTACTTTCCTACGGAAATATTTTCCTCCTATTGCTAGATATGTTATTTTGCAGGAACTTTTTGATTTTAAACAGGGAGAAAAAGAGATATTGCCTGAATCATGGGCAAGGTTTTGTGCTTTGATTCATGCACAGGATGTAAATCCATTACCTAAGAATGAGCTTCTTGATATATTTTATAATGGACTAACTGAAGAATCTAGGACATACCTAGATAGTTGTGCTGATTGTGTTTTCAGGAATAAGACTCCCAAGGAAGCTGAGGAATTAATGGCTAAAATAAGCAAGAATTATGAAGACTGGACTCCTCCTGAACCAGCTATACCTGAAATAATTATACCTGAACCAGCTATACCGGCGCCTATACCATCATCTAAGAAGAGGGGAGTTATTGAATTGAATGATGAAGTGATGAAGGAAGCTAAGAAATGTCTTAAGGAGAAAGGAATTAAAGCTGCAGATGTCAAGAATTTACCTCCTATAGAAGAATTATGTAAGCCTATCCCCTACTCATCCACTATTGAGGTACACTCTCCCCAACACTTTGATGAAGGTGATATCCCTTACTCTAAACCTCCTGATCAATGCTTAGAAGAATTCGATATTTTTATTGTTAAGCAGGATAATTTTAATAAAAGGGTGCAAAATCATCTAATGGAAAATACTAGAGCTATTGTTGAGTTAAAAGATATTGTGGAAAGAACCTCTAATGATGTTAAAATGATTGTTAAACACTTTCAAATGGTTCAAACTCAAATAGGTCAACTCATTAAAGTGCAAAAAGACTTGCTAGTTAACGCTGCTAAATAAAAACATGCTTATGAAATTAGAACGAGAAGTGGTGCTCCTACCCAGGATCCTCTATATCTTGAGGGGCATCCCAAAAGAATCGAGCAGGATTCTCAACAAGATGAAAATAGTGGCTCTACTCATAAGAAAAGGAAAAAGAAACATAAAACTATTGTAGAACCTTCTAAACCTACTATATATCCTAATAGTATATCTATTTCTGATGCTGAAACTGAAAGTGGTAATGAAGAGAATGATGTTCCTAATGAATAAAAAGTTAAAGAAGAACCTGAAAAGCACACTAAGAATACTAAATACACTAAAGAAGATTTTATTGCTAAGAAACATGGTAGTGAAAGAGAGCCTTGGGTCCAAAAACCTATGCCTTTCCTTGATAAGAAACACAAGTCAAAGGAAGATGAACACTATAATAAGTTTTGTGAGTGGATGAAACCTTTATTCTTGCAAATTCCTTTGACTGATGCTATCAAATTGCCTACTTATTCAAAGTATATGAAGGATATTGTCTCAAATAAAAGGAAGATCCCTAATGAAGAAATTTCTACTTTGCTTGCTAATTATTCCTTTAATGGTAAGGTTCCAAAGAAACTTGGAGACCCAGGGATTCCAACTATTCCTTGCTCTGTTAAGAATAGTTATGTTAGAACTGCTTTGTGTGATTTGGGAGCTGGAGTTAGTGTTATGCCTTTTTCTCTCTACAAGAGACTTCAACTTGAAAAACTGATACCAACTAATATATCTTTGCAAATGGCTGATAAATCTACCACTATTCCTGTTGGTATATGTGAGGATGTACCTGGCTCATAATTGCTTGATATTAACTGATTTTGTTGTGCTTGAAATGCCTGAAGATGATAATATGTCTATTATTCTTGGGAGACCTTTTCTTAATACTGTAGGAGCTGTTAGTAATTGTAATCAAGGAAAGGTGACTTTCAATGTTAATGACAAGGAACATACTATCTATTTCCCCAAGAAGATTGATATGACATATGGTTTGAATTCAATTGAACATGTTGAGGGCATTCAAGTTGGAGAAATATATTGTCCCATACCAACAGAAAAATTTGAAACTATTATGATTGGGACCATTGCTATCAAAGTTGAGGCAACATAATCATTAGTGGAATACAAAGTTTTGTCTCATATGAAATTGTTTTGGTAACAAGACCTGATCAACCTTGTTAACAAAAGGATTTCGTTGAACAAAACAATGTTTTCACCGTGATTACCTCCGTTTACTTCCTTTATTTCCATTTAGTTTTTGTTTTCGTTTAGTTTTCTTTTCTATTGTTAGTTGCTTGCATGTTAGAGTGTCTTAGAACTTATGTAGTTCTATCCTTGTTTTGTCATTGCATCATTCCATAAAATCTGTCTGTCAGAAAATCATTCATCTATACCTAAAAACTGCCCAAAAATAAAGTGTCTCGAAAAATTCCAGAAAATTCATATTAAATTTTTACATGAAAAAGGGGCAGATGAGTGCCTGGAAGGTGCCAGGGGGGCCCACCAGGCAGGCACACCACCTAGTGGCACGGCCAGCCTAGGGGTGCGCCAGCCTATTGTGTGGGCCACCCCTGGCCGTCCACTCGCTCTCTCACTTGCCACTTTCTTCTCTCTCCCGAGCAAACTCCAGTTCATTGCTCAAAAACGCGTTCTTGTTGTGCTTGCCCTCGATTTTCGATCTCCTTGCTCAGTCCATCTTTGCTGCTGAAATTTGGAGCATTGTTCTCCGGTATGTGACTCCTCCGCTTGTCCAAGTAGATTTGTGTTTAGTGGATTATATCTTGAGTATTTTGCTACTATAGGTGATAGGTTATGAGAGCTTGTAAGCTTGTTTGATGCTTAGAGTTATAGTTTTGGTGCATGTTTGGGCCTCTTACAAGTCCCTATGAGTAGTGCCTTTCATTATATTCACTTTGCAATCACTTGTTTAATAGGTGTTTAAATTTCAGAATAGAAGATGAATGAGCATCAACTAAACCAACATGAACTATGGGTGCCTGAGGTTATGAAGGTTCACCGGGAGGAGGAAGTTTTTCCTTCCATTTATCCATGCTCTGAATTCATGAGAGCTATAGGAATTCTCAAGGATTTCCACACTTTGGTTTCTAATGCAGGATTGGAGCACTTTTTGGAAGATGGACCTGTCAATTTGTGAAGCTAACCATGTCTATGGTGCAGGACTTTCAATTTAGTTACTCTTTGCCTAACCCCATGGTTCACTACAAAATTTACAATATTGATGTCGACCTTTCTCTTGATGACTTTTGTGCAGCTATTAAGATACCTCAGTGGGGATCATGTGGAAGGATTAAAGAGCGACCTGCACCACTCATGGATTTATATGCAGAAATTTGCCAAGGGAACAGATTCTTGAAGGTGAGTGGGAAAATCCGTAACATTCATCTCCCCTCCATTCTCTACTTTGCCTACTTTATTGCCAAGTGTGTTCTTGCTAGGAAAACTGCCAATAAGTTATCCTCTTATGATCTAGCATTCATCTCTGCTGCTCTTAAATGAAATAGGTCTTACAACTTGGGTGCTTTGATAGCTTTCCGTCTTGCTGCTAATCATGAGAAAGGTGGAATTTATGGGGGCCTCATTGCTTCTCGTTTACTAGCATTGCATGGTTTAGTGCCTCATCATGTAGACCTACAGTTTCCCATAGAAAGGCTTGATCTTAATTCCATGATACAACATAAATTTGTTTCCTCGTGGGCTAGTTTGAGTGAGTTGTCTTATGAAATAACCTTTCTCAAAGCTAGTTGGAGAAAGAGAAAGTCTGAGCGTGTTGTCCTTTTGCTTGCACCTGTTTTGTTTAACCTTGATAACTGGGTAGGATGGTCCCTCACGGAGGAGGAGTTTGATACGTACTTGGGAGAGCTCTCCCAACAGGAGCAGGATACTAGAAGGGAGGTCACAACCGATTCGGTCCAGCCCTCGAATGAGGGGGAGTCTTCATATCAGTAGCCTACTTATGATTGGGGAGCTTATTCTTCTTCTCACGGTCCTAACTACGATCATTCTTACAGTGACCCGCCTGCTTGGAATCCTTACCCGTATCTGGATTGACACCCACTTAGGCCAAAAGCCTAAGCTTGGGGGGAGGTACGCCGACATCGCACTCATCTCCATATCATTTTGCGTCGGTGCTTTGTATATTCATGTTTCATTCTCTTTTTAGTTTTCGTTCTTTCTTTGCTTTTGCTTTCTAAAACACAAAAAGACCAAAAATATTTCTATTGTTTCTCTTTAGTTTGCTTATTTTTCTTTTTGCCTTGGTTTGTTTTTCCCTTTTGCTTTGTTTGAACTATTCGAAAACCCCAAAAAGTTTTTGCTTTGCTTGTTCTTCCTTTTTGGTTCTTGTTTAAAAAAATCGAAAACACCAAAAATATTTGTTGTTCTTCTTTGGTTTTGTGAGTTTTGTTGCAGGGTTCAGTAGTCCTCGGTGGGATTTGGTTTCATATTATTATTCAAGCCACACAAGTGAAGGGCAATAATTAGGATTAATGACAACTTGAGGTGTGGTAAGAGGCTGGTAACGAACTCTATTTGTTTTCATTTTTGTACATATACTCATCATTGTGGGCATGCTTAGCCTGTTTGTGTAGGGTTTATGTTATCTTTGGATGCTTAGTAGTTCTTGCTTTCATATGATTAGTCCCAGCTTGCTAATAGTTTGTAGCATGTCATATGAATGTTTGCTTGCATTAATCTATTCATAACTTGGTATGACACCATGGTATCCTCCTCTGAATGTTTTCATTTGAATTGACTTGGCACATGCTCACGCATGCATATGACTGAAATAATTAGTTAAGCCTCGATGAATTATTTTGCCTCAGGGGTCTTGAATCACTTTCATGCCATGATTAGTCCTGTTTTGTTGCAAGCATGATTATGACAACTATTGCTCTCTCGTTTGTCGCTCCCTTACTATTGCTAGCCTTCACTTTCACTAAGTATGTTTTACTCATGTTTCCAACTCCCTAAAACCAAATATTGCCAAAGCGTCCACCATACCTACCTATTAGCATCATTTGCTATTTCCGTGCATATTCAATATGCCTTGTTTTCTTCCAAATAAAATGTTTGCTTGTTATGAGAAAGTTAGTTAGTAAAGCTCTCACGAACTTGATGGCACACTTTATTTTTTGCACTTAATAAACCTGAACCATTATGACTGTCCATGAAAGTTATATGCTTGCAAATTATAGGCTGGGGATTAGCAGAACCGTGTTATCACGGGGAACGCTTTCAACACTTGTAAATATATACCCAGTTAATACAATGCTCTTTTGTTTGCGGATGTCGTCGGTGTGAAATAAAAGGGGAGCTTGTAAGTCCATGGAGTTATGTATGTGTGTTAGAGAAATGCCTGGGCCACCGGTCTAATCCGTGCCATCATGGTGGAAACCTACAACATAACCATAATGATATCTATGAAGCATTCTTCTTATAAAAAAAGAGAGATAGCTATTGAGAAAAAGAAAAGAAAAAAAGAGAGATTTGAGAAAAGAGGAAAGAGAGAAAAAAGCACCATTTTCCCATGGTAAATAAGAAGATTGCTGAGATACTCATTGTCTGCTTGCCTTGTCATTTTGATATGGGGATTCTTCCGTATCATCGGGCAAGGGGTACCCTGTTGGCGGTTCTCTATGATACGCACATATTTACGATGACAAGAACTTACTGGTAACTAAAGTTTATAGTCTGTCAAGCATATAACTCAGATTGGACCTCACTTTCACCTTAACCATATTAAAGATGCTTATGATAGGGGCAATGAGAGCTCAAAGCTAATGAGTACCATACTTTCAGCATTTGGAAGCCTTTCAAACTATTCAAAACCTTTTCATTTCCTTGTTGAGTCTCCACTTATTCTATGAGCACCTTCTTGAGAGCATAGTTGTCATTCTTAGTGTAATGTGCTTGTCTCAAAACTTGATTATTTGTGTTATGACTTTGATCCTTGTATCTTTGATATCTTTACTTCTAGTCTTCACCTGAACTTTAGAGGTGCCTTGGTATTCACAATAAAAAGGCAAGCGGGATACCACTCTATCATACCTTGTTATGAGCATTGTAATGTTGCTTATGTTTATGTTTCATGCTACTTATTATTTTTGAGTTGGATCCCTTCATAGCTTGCAATGCCTATTAAGTAAACTTAGTTGCATACTCCTTATTATGAATTGTCTAAGTAGTTCATCACATGCTGAGAATATATACATCATATGAAGCAAATGTGTTTGTGAAAGTTCTTTTATCGCACTCAGTTTTCAACTGAATTGCTTGAGGACAAGCAATAAGCTAAGCTTGGGGGGAGTTGATACATCCAAAACGTATCTACTTTCCTAAACACTTTTGCTATTGTTTCTCCTCTAAACTTGTGTGATTTGGATGCAACTAACACAGACTGACGCTGTTTTCAGCAGAATTGCCTTGGTGTCTAGTTTTTGTGCATAAAATCAACTATCAGGAAAAATCCCGGAAAATATGCCAAAAATCCTATTTCACCAGAAGACTCCCGGAGCCAGAATACGAGACGGAGGAGGGTTGGGCCCAGGCCACACCACCTGGCCGCGTGGGCTAGCCCAGGCCACGGCAGGGGGTGGTCTGGCCGCCCCAGACACCCCCTCAGTCTCCCTCTTCGTCTATAAGTTGCCTTCTGACCTAAAAACTCAGGGGGGTTCGACGTTTTTCCAGAAGGAGTTCCGCTCTGCCGCCACCACCAGATTCCACGAAACAGCACTAGAAACTCCTTTCTGGCACCCTGCCAGGACGGGGAATTGGAGGAGATCATCGCCATCATCATCACCATCGCTTCTCCATCGACCATCCATGTTTCCCCCATCTATGAGTGAGTAATCCCCCGCTGTAGGCTATGGGGATGGTAGGGATTGGATGAGATCGTTCATGTAATGGCATCAGATTGATAGGGCATGGTGCCTAGTATCTTCTATTAGTGCTTTATGACTTTGTTGCGACTTAATGCTTGTCACTAGGGCCCGAGTGCCATGATTTCAGATCTGAACATGTTATTGATTCATTATGATAGTATTGTTTTTGGTCTTACCTGCAACTTGTATACACATGTTGTTGTCCGGAACCAATGGCCCGGCGATGTAAATCGGGATAACCGGAGGAATGGCTTTGATGTGAGGATCACATGTGTTCACGAGTGTTAGTGCTTTGCTCGGTGCTCTATTAAAAGGCGCCTTAATTTCGATGAGTTCCTTGAGGCCCCACTGCAAACGGGCTGGCAGGACAAAAGATGTTGTGCAAGTTCTCATTGCGAGCGCGTATGACTATATATGGAACACATGCCTAGGATTATTTAGTACTTGGATGCTTTATCTTATTTATCTGCAATTGCCCTACGTTCTGATTTCCATGTGAATTGTCTTGTACATGCAACGCCCGTCCATCCATCCCTATGCCTACCGCTTTTCGAATCCTCATTTCTTCGCTATTGTTACTCTTGCTTTTGCTTTGCTACTGCTGGTACTTTACTATTCCTACTGCAAAACTGTTGCTACTGATAAACTACTATGAGCAAGATTGTTTCCAGGTGCAGCTGAATTGACAACTCAGTTGTTAAGGCTTATAAATATTCTTTGGCTCCCCTTATGTCGAATCAATAAATTGGGTTTCACTTCCCTCGAAAATACTGCGATACACCCCCTATACTTGTGGATCATCAGTATGTTTGACAAGTAAAACAATAAAAGGTGTAGTGGTATTGGTGTTTTGGGTTTGTAGGTTGTAGTAAAATAAAGTACTGAAAGTAAATAGCAACAAGTGAATGCCCTCAATGAGAGAAATCCTAATCCTCTATGCAGCAAGAGGACAAGCTCAAGTGTGTTTGAACTTATATGTGACAAGTGTTCCCGACGACAACATGGATTTACTTAGCATTTATATTTCTACACAACATGGTGAATATCTTGTCAAGTTTCATTTCCTTAGGGCGGAGCCTAAATTAGGTGCAGCCATAGATATGAGAAAATACACCCCTTATTATGGGTCCTATAGCCATTTTCATAAGAAAGTATAGGAATCATTAAGACATAAATTTCCCACCATAGCAGTTAGTTCATTGGTCCCCAACAGAAATCCCTCTAATACAACTCAAAGTATTGGAAAACGGTTTCTGTCATTCTGTCCCTTCCAACCATCATCATTGCATTAAAGTGTAGCCCTATGAGCCTATATAGGTGAAGTAATATGCAGTCAACATTCGCATAAAACCATCATAGAGAACCACATAAAAGATAAAAACTTGACCGAGTACTCACTACATATTATATGGAAATCATAGTCAATTCATCCTATGCCCTCAGGAACATGTGGATTTACTCACAAGTGACAAACATGATATGGATTAGTGGCATATGGATTACAACGTAATCTGAAAATATAATATCTCCACCAAATAAAAACAAGTTGCCAATCATAAACATGCACATTGCACTCAAACAATATCCGGGTTCAATCAATCACAAACTATGAGGAGGTGAAGAGGATCTTGTTGGGTTCCAAGGCAGGAAACAAAAAAATCATATGGTGCGAACACACCTAGCCAAGATCTATCTATGCAGATGTGAAGTAACGAGCGGATATTTGGTGTTCATACCTTTGAAGACCGAATGCGGTTAACGTTCCGTGAGGAACATGGATGATGTAGTCGTACAACAGCGTCGACCTCAAGGTCATGCAGACGAACGGGTGCCATGCTCCAAGATCCATGGCTCTAAGGCTCCTAGATTCAAACTCAAAGCGCCAAGATCCAAGCGCCGCAAATGTGGCATATCCGAAGTTCTACACACATCCGGTGTAGAGATGTCCCCCGGACTCTGATCCAGCAGAGTAGTGGAAGAAGATTGATCCGGACCAAAGTCCCAATAGCACGACGGTGTGCGTATGGTGGAGATCTCTATCCTTATATGCGTGTTCTATTAGAGGAACCACACATGAGGGAGAGAGAGAGATAAATTGGGATACTTTTGGAGGAGGGGGTGTGATGAGTGCATATTTGCATCATGTTTTATATTATTATTTTGCATTGTAGATGCAGGATCTTGGTATTTTACAGCGCTCACGCGCACATTTTATGTCTATTTTCACCAGGATCAGGACAGATGATGGATACAATGGACATAATTCTTGGAGCAGTTATACTAGGGAGAAAAGGAATCAAAAACAACATAAATCGCTTATTTGGGAAATATCAATAATACCAGAAGAAAACCCAAAGCGATCAAGGCATACAAACGGTTTAAAGACCAACTATACGGTGGGAATAAATTTTCTAGTCGTATAGTTCCCGCCGTATAGTTGGCGCCGCCACCGCCTCCTCAAATAGTTTCATCCTGTGCAAATGTATCAGAGATACGACATACATAACAACCAGAAATCACTGAAACCTCACCTCCGGAAGGCATCTGGAGGTGGAATTAGTCCATCGGGGATCCATCTTCGCCATGTCTAGATCCGGAAGGCTAAGGCATCGATCTTCATCATCAACCGCTGCATCACCACTATCTCCATCCATCCCATCTACATTTTGTCTAGATCTTGTTGTAATTTCCGTATTTGTTGTGGATTTATACAAGTATTATTCATCTATGATAGATTCTATTGTTATTGCCATGATGTTAATTGCCTCTATGTCTGAGTAGATCATTAGTTCTTGGGGAGATGGAGAAACCTTAGTATGAGATTGAAATAAGATAAAGTTTATTATGATATTCATCGATGTGACCATGTGTTATATTGTCTTCATCTTGATGTTGAGAGAAGTTGACCTCTCAATATTTGCCTCTCATGGGGACTTGATGGAGGGAACTACTTGTTGGTAGACAGAGGTGTGTTAGCACTTACAGTGACTATAAAGCTATTGGCACTCCTTACGTGTCAATTTGGGAACTGAAGAAACTCACGGAACACTATCTATGCCATGGGATACGTCCTACGGGATTACGTCTCTTAATAGCGCAGTAATTCGACTGATGTCGATTGTTGGCTGTTGTGGTTATGAGGATGATGTGAGTAGTGGTTGCTACTTTACGGAATTTCTCCCACATATACATAGTTGAGAATGTTCATGATAATAATCTTTACCTTAGTTCTTTATAATGCTAGTGGTGTATCCGCTATTCCCTAAGAACGCTTTTCCCTATTGCGGTTTCAATCTCTCTTACATACACGATACTTATTTTCGGTGTTTAGTTATTTTACTTTACTTATTGTTGCTCTTATACCAAAAACCAAAAACACCTTTTTACGCAATACTCGCATTTTATCTTATCACTTAGAACTTTATTTAGTATTTCTATTATAGTATTTAATTTAAGAGTTATAGACTTCAGACTCCTACTCCCTGTAGGATTGATATCTTTATTTCGAAACAAGCTACAAACGATCTGTGCACTTGCAGTCATCAAGCTATTTTCTGGCGCCGTTGCTGGGGAGCTAAGCGCTGTAGGTCTTTTAGTTTTTGTTTATTTATTTTTGTCTTGCTAAGTTTTGTTTTGAGTTACAGGTTTCCACCAACATGATGAAGTTTGAGCATATGACTAGTGCTAACCCACTCAGCCACTTTGGGAAGCCCTATGATATTTATAAAAGAGACAACTCCCACGAGAAGACAAGGGGGTTTGAAATAAATTCTCTATTACTTGGTATTCTTCACAAGAAGCAATTTACCAGGGATGAAGAATATCCTGATCCATATGAGCATATTGCATATTTCAAAGATATATGTGGAACTTTTCAGTTGACGGGATATACTGCTAATGAGGTAAGGGTTAAACTTTTTAGTCATACTTTGACTAGTACAAATCTCTCATGGTATATATCTCTACCCCCAGAGGCCACTACTACTTGGAATAATTTAGCCTGTGAGTTTCTAGCAAAATATTACCCATTATCAAAATCTTTTGGAATTAGGTGTCTTATAATGACTTGGAGGAATCATCCTAATGAAGGATAGTAAGAGCTTATATCAGATTTAAAGATTTACTTAATCTATGTCCTCATCATGATTTGCTTGAATGGTATTTATTGCATATCTTTTATGGCGGTTTAATTAAACCTAATAAAATTGAACTAGACTCTTTCGCGGAAGGAGCCTTTATGAATCGTCCTATAACTAACGCTTGGGCTTTATTTAATAGAATTCACGACCATAGAGTTTCATGGAATTTTGGTCTAGGAAATAAAGGAGGCGTAGAAATAGATCATGATTGTATTCATGACTATAATTAAAAGGGCCATGTTAAAGAATTATCTAAAGAACTTTATTTGGATTCAGATCTTGTGTTCCAAGTTGTTAAAGCTTTTACAGAACATATCAAAGCTCCAAAAGAGGGTTTGGTCAAGTATGATCCACCACCTGAACCTAAGAAGAAAAGAGAAGTTAAAGCAACACTGGCCTCCCTAGAACCAACATATGAGATACCTTTCCCTAACACCGCACAGAAGCATATTTTTGAATATGAACAGGTCAAAGCAGTACATGATAAGAAGGAAGAGGAAAGTATGCCAGAAGTCGTGAAACATCTGGAAGAAACCAAAGATGAAGAGGTAACCAAGGAAGCAATTATGGCTATATATGCACATTGTAACACAGTTGAACTCGATAAAGAGACTTCCATATTGGTTGAAGGTAAAACAAAGGTAAAAGATGTGGGTAAGCCTATTCTTTCCTGCATATTTAAGGAATCCTTGCATTATGGTTTATGCAATCTTGGCACCGAAGTTAATGCTATGTCTTATGATTTCTATTTAAAAATAAAAGAAGAAATAGAACCGGCTGCAATTGAAAATACTGATATGACAATTATGTTTGCCAATAAAACTCTTAGAATTCCAATGGGAGTAGTTGAAGATGCAACTGTCACAATTGGCAATAAAAACTTTCCTATAGATTGTGTAGTTGTTGATATGTCAGCTGACACTCTTTGCCCAATTATAGCTGGAAGAAACTTTTTGAGTGATGTAGGTGCCTATGTTGATTTTAAAAAGGAGATTGTGTCTCTTAAGCTTGGGGGAGCGAAAAAAGAATTCCACTTTTCCAAATTTAAAGACAGACCTCCACAAATACAAGAAGAAGAGAAAGAGAAAACTATTGAGGAAATGGCAGCTCTCTTCTTTAGTGATCAAAAATAAGAAACAAATGAAGACTTAAATTATGAAGAAATGGTAATGGAGGACAAGTCCCTAGAAGAACTAGAAGATGAATTCAATTCACTTCCCATTATAGGGCCTCCAACTAATGATGCTTTTGAAGAGACACAAAAGAGAGGGGACGAGGAATTACCACCCCCAGAATTGAAGACTCTACCAGATAATCTTAAATACAGTTTATTAGATGATACAAATAAATTTCTTGTTATTATTAGTGCTAAACTTTCATGATAAGGAGAAGAAGAACTCATGAAAATACTTAAGGAGCATCGCAAGGCCTTTGGGTACTCGATGGATGATTTGAAGGGCATTAGTCCCATGATAGTGAATATCCATCAAAGGGTTAGACAACTATGATCTCAAATACAAACTAGAGATATGCAATCAAATCCCAACTGTCCATCGAATATTCATGGAGGAAGGTTGCGGAATTTAATAGACAACTGAAGCGTGAAATGAAGTAAGTGGTAAGAAAAGAAATTGTACGCCTACTAGATGCAGGTATAATCTATCCTATTAAAGAAAGTGAATGGGTAAGTCTTGTTCATTGTGTCCCTAAGAAGGGCGGTTTTACTGTTGTTTCTAATGAAAACAATGAATTGATACCTACTAGAACTATTGTTAGGCATAGGATGTGCATAGACTTCAGGAAGTTGAATAAAGAAACTAGGAAAGATCACTATCCTTTACCGTTCATAGATCAAACTTTAGAAAGGTTGGCAAACCACACTCATTTTTGCTACTTGGACGGATACTCTGGTTTTTCTCAAATAGCTGTTCATCCTGATGACCAACTTAAAACAACTTTCATTGGTCCTTATGGTTTACATGCTTCCCGACGTATGCCTTTTGGTTTATGTAATGCTCCAGCTACTTTTCAAAGATGCATGACTGCTATTTTTGTAGATTTTATAGAACTGATAATGGAAGTATTTATGGATGACTTTTCTGTCTATGGAACTTCGTTTACTAGTTGCTTGGATAATCTCAAAAGATTTTTGTAGCGTTCCAAAGAAACCAATCTTGTTCTAAACTGGGAGAAGTGCCATTTTATGGTCAAAGAAGGTATAGTCCTTGGACATAAGGTATCAGGTAAGGGAATTGAAGTGGATAGAGCTAAGGTTGAGGCCATTGAGAGAATGCCACAACCTAGGGATATTAAAGGTATAAGAAGTTTCCTTGGTCATGTGGGTTTTTATAGAAGGTTCATTAGAATTTCTCTAGAATATCTAAACCTTTAGCTAACCTCCTACAAAAGGGAGTAAGATTTAATTTTGATAATAAATGTCTTATAGCCTTTGATAAACTTAAAAATGCTTTATCCCGTGCTCCTATCATTAAACCACCTATCTAGGATATGACTTTTGACTTAATATGTGAAGCTAGTGAGGATGTTGTAGGAGTAACTCTGGGACAACACATAGGTCGCAAATTTAATATTATACATCATGCTAGTAGAAATCTTAATAGTGCTTAAAAGAATTGTCCTAAGGAAGAAAGGGAACTTTTTGCTGTATTCTTCTCTTGCGATAAATTTCGTTCTTATATAGTTGATGCAAAAGTCAGAGTTCGTACGGATTGTGATGGTTTAAAAGAACTCCTTGAGAGGAAAAACCATAAGCCAAGACTGATCCATTGGATTCTTTTACTTCAAAAATTTGAGTTGCAGATTATGTAGAGACAAGAAATAAAGATGTTGGATGTAGTGTCCATATTTACCCAGCAAGACACCAATCTTATGGAGAGGAACTTTAGTCCTGGTGATTTTTTCTTACAAGAGTTATTCAATTAACTAAGGTCAATTTCTCAAAAAGAGAAGAAGTCTTTGTTGTTGGAGGAGCTTGTCATCCCCGAATAAGTAAATGGTAAGTGTTCTTACTCAAATAAGTGATTTGTCTTCATAGATTTTACTTCTAATTTTTTTGCCTTTTAATTCCTCGTGTTTTTCTGAAGTGTCTGGAGGTTTTTACCAACTATACGGGCACAACTATACGACCGGAAAAAAAAATCTCCCGCCGTATAATTGGTCGTTAAACCCTCTGTATCTTCTTCGTGAAATTGTTTTCGATGTCTGGAC
Source organism: Avena insularis (assembly GCA_023614405.1). NCBI lineage: Eukaryota > Viridiplantae > Streptophyta > Magnoliopsida > Poales > Poaceae > Avena > Avena insularis. The sequence continues at coordinate 300,531,793 of CM042684.1, forward strand.
CAATACGAGCGCAACTATATGACCAGAGATAAATTCCGGATGTATAGTTGGTCGTTGAACTCTTAGGCACTTTCGTTTTTTATGTCTGTATCTATTCGGTCGCAAATATACGACCGGAGATAATATTCCGGCTGTATAGTTGGTCGTTAAACTCTTAGACATTTTCGTTTACTTTTTCATTTTCCCCCGATAAAAAACCCTGTTATTGTCGGTTCCGACTCGTAACTCAATCAACCTGGACTCGAGGTATTTGGAAATATCTACCCAGAACCAACTATACCGCTTGAGCTATACGGGCCACACCCGTATAGTTGGTCATTACGCGGCAGGACTCCTCCAAATCAGCAATTTCTTTTCCTATTCCGTTAAGATTCTTTTCTTGGGCGAGAATTTGGTGTTTCTCGCGAGTTTTACCGACCTCTGACCCCCCTTATATACTGCCATTATCTCTCTCTAATCATAATTTCCAGAAACCAATCCACCTCTTATTCACACGTGAGGACACGCAACCAAGGGATAGAAGCCAAGAAGAAAGGTTCATATGGAGATCAGGAGCAATAGCGAGCAAGGCAAGGAGATCAAGATTGTCCCTATGGAGTTCCTCGACACCGAAAATCCACATCGGAAGAGGGAATTGAAGGCCCTCGAGCTAAAGATTGAAGAGATGGATAAGGAGACACCAGGGACACCCAAACATCTTCGGTTGCTGCAACTTTATCTTGACAAACTTGATGAAGATATTAAGCAGACGACCGAAGTAGGTTTTTCTACGAGTCTTAAGGCGCCACAAACCCTTCAAGATAACAATGTGTTCATTAAAGAATAAGTGAAAGTGTTGGAGAGGAATAATCATTTCTACAAGCTGTGAGTTAAAGAATTAGAAGTTGTCAATCAATCCCTCCATCTCAGGCTGGCCCGTGACGAGAAGATATCGTGTGCCATGGCACCATAGTGATTTGCAATAATCGCAAGGGATTATTAGATCCCGCCTAGCTTGATTCCCAGCTTGGCGAGATCTTTAAGACCTATAATCTATCTTATAAGTTTTACATTACTATTTTAGTCTTGCATTAGTTCAAACTAGAAATAAAGTTTGCATCATTAGAATTCCCTTTAGGAATAGTCGATCCCTTTTATGAAATTTCGAGTTTATTATCATATATGGAGCAATATTGAGTTTGTGTTTGTCTTATTGGATATATGAATGGCTTGAGTATAATTTTACTTGCACTTGATGATAGCAATAGGAGTCTTCCACACCATTGGTATTAATGGAACATACAAAGATAATTTGGTCAATATGTTGTAAGTACATGGTTTGATTTACAAAGAAAGAAAAATTATCTAATCAGTTAAGTTGAAAAAGAAACCTTGAACAAAGGAAAAAATGCTATCAAATTAGAGTGAGAACAAGACGAGGTAGAATATTCAAGCTACAAAGATTGCTTCATATACAATTGGAATTTAGTAATTGAGATCTTTAAACTTTGAATTCCTACATGAAGTGGAATGTATGTCAATCTCCTTTGCACATCACTTAAACAAAAGTGTGAGTGACGAGGGTTTAACTCATCAATGCCCATTGTTATGGACTTGGGTTTTGGAGAAGGAGGGAGCGCTGGAGACATCTATCGGCTAGCAAACAAGCACGCATGGGGACTCGAACATTTACCCAGGTTCAGGCCTCGTAGAGGTCCCTACTCCTGCTTGTCTGCTCGTGGAATTATCATAGGAATTGAGGATTACAATGGTGCGCAGATGGGAATCTGGCGAGGGTGGTGTAAACTAGGGTTGCGTGTGTCCTCGCCGCCCCTCCTAGCCTTTATATAGATAAGCTAGGTCTCGTGTAGCAGGTCGAGTCGGTTACAAGTTAGGGTTTTCCCCTTTGAACTTTCTATCTTTAGCTTCTTCTTCTTCTTCTTCTTCAAGCAATCGAGAGTCCATAGGTTACTCGAGTTCCACATTTGGGCCTTGGCGACACCATGGGCCTCTACGTATTCCGGTCGTATATACCAAGCTCGAGTACCTGTAGGGTATACCCATGTCAGTAGCCCCCGAGTGTCCAGTGGAATCGTAGATTCGACTAGAGACTTTATGAAGCCTTTCGAGTGCATAACTGAGTATATTTTTCGACTGCTTTGTTTGTGTCATAGGGATTGTTGATGCGCGTGCGTGATTTAACCGATGTATTGGTATCAATTAACTACCTTAGGGTAAAGCAACACCATCTACTCGAACTCGAGTCCCTGGACTCGAATCCGGAAAAATGCTGGTGTAATTCGACTCAGGCCGCGGAGGTCTTACAGGAGTCGAATTCTAGTGTATGGGTGTGAGCACTCGATGCGTTTGTCAAGGCATGTTCATCGTACCTGTAGGCACGGATATATTTCTGGTAGTGCACAGCAAATGCGTTGCCAGGCCTTATTCAGGTCTTATCTTCACGCTGTAAGCGCGACATCCAAATTTTATCATCGCGGAGACGATTCGGGTGACCCAGGAGACGCAGTCTCTTTGTAGGGAAAATTAATGAGGCGGTGTTGCCATAAGCTTCGAGTGTGGATGTTATCAACACACAGTACTTTGTACAAATAATCATAGGGTGCGCGACCAGCGCTCCCTATGGGAGTAACCCCCGTGTGCCTAGTTGAGTCAAAGTCTCAGGCAGGGACTAAAAAACTTTTGCGACTGCTGTTGTCTTTTGTTTGCTTGTTTCAGTCGAATTTGCTTCCGGCGCTTCCTATGGGAGTAACCCATGTCCATAGTCGAACCGTGTTTCGAGTGGTTGGGTTTGCTTTGATTGTCCATGGTCCTGTATAAGAAGAAGAAATATCGTAGGGTGCGCGACCAGCGCTCCCTATGGGAGTAGCCCCCGAGTGCTTGGTGGAGTCGAAGACTCGAGCGAGGACTAAAGTAGTCGAAGTCTTCTGCTGTGTAGTTTTTGGATGATGTCAGTGCTAACGATTTCATGACCTCAGTTGCCCGTGTGACGAGGCGCAAAAGCGTGAAGAGGATCTGTGTGCCTCCACCGTAGCTAGGGAGAAGTTTTTCGAAGAACAACTTTTCTCGATTGCCAAGGCTCTCTCAGGTACCTTGGTTGGATATCATTATCGTTCTCTGTTCGAATTTGTCGTTGGCGCTGACTTTCATGCCCATGTGTGGGTTTATGTACAGATGCTGGCGATTTGAGCTTCGACCCTCAGGCCCTCCGTCGTGACGATGCCTTGGCGGGTCCTCTTTCAACAGTCGAGGACCGCAACACCGCCGTTCAAGATATGCTCTCTAAGGCCAAGGGCGTGCTTAGTCGCCTCCGGGAAGAGCTGATGCCCAAGGCTGAGCTGATCGAGAACATGGACGAGCTAGTGGAGTCTCTCGCCGGGGGCGTCCCTGCAAGCTTCAAGAACTCACTCCGTGCGGCTGGCGCATCAATGTCGCTCACTATGGTGCAGGCCCACAGAGTCGAAGTTGATCCTGCATCAGTCTCAAGGGCGATGCCCGTTAGTGCGGACGGCCAGCAGGTAGTCTTTGCTCCCTTCGCGACTGCCTATGGCAAGTATGGGCTACAGCTGATTAACACAGTTGAGAAGTACTCTGAGGAGCTGCAGGGAGCCAAGAAGGTGGCAAAGGCTGCGGTGTCAGGGACCGGCGGAAAGTCAGTGGCATCTGATACCGCCACGGACTTGATGAGGCCCCCAAAGCCATCCAAGTCGAAGAAACCAGTTGCTCCTTAGTATCATTGTAATAGTTGAATAGCTTATGTCTTTTGTCAAGAACATGCCTCGAGTGTATCTGCTGATACTTTTACTAATCTTGAATGCACTCGAATCTTTTGTCTGTGCATTGATTTGGTCTTCTTATTGCTTCTTGCTTGGCTTGTGATAGGGCACATCAAGTGATCCTTTGAGGGAACCTCGGGATTCGCCACCCCTTGATGATACTTTGGCACCGCCGCGCTCAAGGGTGGATGAGTTGTCTCTACTCTCGCAACTTCGTGATCGCGTGAAGCAGTTGGAGCGTGAATTGCCCGTACTCCGCGGTAATGCGGATGTATGGAAGTCGAAGGCAGAGAAGGCCACCGCCCGAGAACAATATCTGTTGGGGGAGGTGACGCAGCTGGGCGACCAATTTAAATGTTAGCTTGCTTACTCTTATCTTTTCCTTGTAGTCACTCGTAATGGTGTTCGTCCTCACACTTCCGTTTTTGCTTTGTATAGTTGTCAGCGCTCGCCATCCGCGGGATGAGAAGGATAGGATTGCCATTCGCATGCATGACTTGACCCAAGAGCATCTTCAGGAGAGTGGATACTTCTGGGTGGATCATGATCGTGCAATCGCACTGGCGACCCTGCAGGATCGTGCGTCACGAGTGCTGCACTTCCTGAAGAAGTCACAATCATGCTTGAAGAACATTTATCGGACGATGTTTCCGCTGGACGTTGTTCCATCGAGCCTGCTGGCCCTCCTTGCCAAGTTCCAAGACCTGGCTGCGATTCGCGAGTGTGTAAGGCAGCAGTTGGTGGTTGGTGCCAAGGCCGCTTTGTCGCTGGTGCGACTGCATAGGCCTGATGTAGACGTTGCGGCAATTGCGGCTGGTCCACCTGCGCCACCAGCGGGTTCTGCTTGGAATATGGTGCCGCATTATCAGGCGGTGGATCGCCCAGCAGAGGAGATCGTCGACTTCTTCGAGGAGCAAACCAACGTTCTCTTGTTGCAATAGTAGTTTAGTTTGTATCCTGCACATAAGTGTACCAGTGTTGTAAAGTTCGTATGTAATGATGTGCATAATTGATTGTCGATGATGTATAAAGAGCTTGTTAGCGTGTATGTTTTGTGAGTGTGTTGCACTATGCGACTCCATTTCGTTAGCCTGGCCATGCGCTTATCTCAGTCCGTTGTCAACCTGTCAGGTGCGTTGCAACTGGGTTGATGTGTGTCAAGGGTTTCGATTGATGTGCCAGCTACTCAGGATATCACATTTTAGTTCGTAGAACAGATGTGTATAGGGTGGCGCAGCCCCCGAGTGGATAAGTTGCGAAAAAATAAAGGAGAACGCAGAGTTTTGGGGCACTTAGCTTTATTTATTCGCGGGACAGTACGAAGTACAATGTGTGGCTAAGTAGCCTTGGCCGAGTGGCCTTATTTGCAATGTAAAAGTAAAAGCGACTAAGGGTAGAAGTGTCGCAGCTGCGCGACGTTCTAGGGGTTGGAGTATGTGACTCATGTCTCTAAATCTTGAAGGCGATAAGCGCCACCTGGGATTACTTCTGTAATCACGTATGGTCCCTCCCAGGGGGACTCGAGCTTGAGATGTCATTGCTACTTCAGTCACAGGACCAGGTCGCCTTCGGAAGGATGCAGGCGTAGCCTCCTCTGTGGTAGTTCTTGAGTTCTGCTGGTAGATCGTTGATCTTTCTGCGGCGATTTCCCTTGCCTCGTCAAGGAGGTCGGTGGAGTCTTCGAGTGCAAGGGTTGACTCCTGCTCGCTGTAAGCAACCACGCGCGGCACTTTGTACCGTACCTCGGCGGGTAGCACCGCTTCAGCCCCGTGCACCATAAAGAATGGGGTGTAGCCTGTAGCACTATTTGGAGTTGTGCGTAGGCTCCAGAGTTCTGATTGTAGTTCGTCTGGCCAGTAACCCGCGGCTTGTTCGAGTGGCCGGAGGAGTCGCTTCTTGATGCTGCCGCAGACGAGCCCGTTCGCCTTTTTGACCTGACCGTTGGTCTGTGGATGCGCTACCGAGGCGTAGCTGATGTTGATTCCCAGATTTTCACAGAATTCTTGGAACTCTTTGGATGTGAAGTTCGTCCCATTGTCTGTGATGATGCTGTGTGGCACTCCGAAGCGGAAAACGATGGATTCGAAGAACTTGACTGCGCTGTGCCCTGATTGATTGGTCACTGGCATGGCCTCTATCCACTTGGTGAACTTGTCGACTGCGACTAGGAGGTAGACGTAGCCTCCTCATGAGGACTTGGGGAGCTTGCCGACCATGTCGAGTCCCCATTGCGCGAAGGGCCAGGCCAATGGAATTGGCCGGAGCTCTGCGCCAGGTGCGTGCGGCTTGTCACGAATCGCTGGCACGCGTTGCATTTCTGGACGATGTCCTTGGCATCACGCATGGCTGTAGGCCAGTAGAATCCAGCTCGTAGAGCTTTGGCCACGAGGGCGTGACTGCCAGCATGGTGTCCGCAGGTTCCCTCATGGATGTCGAGGAGAATAGCTCTTCCCTCGGCCGCGGAGACGCATCGTTGGAGTACTCCTGTGATGCTGCGCTTGTATAGTTCACCGTTGATAACAGCGAATGCCTTGGATCATCACGCGATGTGTCGTGCGTCAGTCGGATCGTCCGGTAGCTTTTTGCTGATGAGGTACGTGATGTACGGCTGAGTCCAAGATGACTCGATCATCATGACGCTCATTGGTTCTTCAAGTCCTGTATCCAGCTCTAGGTCATCGAGTGCCATTGGCTCATTGGGTGGCGTAGCCCCCGAGTCCGTTGTTGCGCTTGTTTTCTTCTCTGCGGCCTTTGGCTTGATGGAGCATTCACAGATGCGCTCGAGAAATACCCCAGGTGGTATGGGGGCACAGGTAGAGCCTATGTTGGCGAGTGCGTCTGCCTCTTCGTTGCTTTCGCGGCCTACGTGTCGCAGCTTGCAGCCGTCGAAGTCCCCTTCGAGTGTGTCGTAGAGGTCACGGTAGGCGATCATGTTGTCGTTCAGTGCGTCGCACTCGTGCATTGTCTGGTTGATGACCAGCTTGGAGTCGCCATATATTATGAGCCTCTTGGTGCCGCAGGCTTTTGCCATCCTCATCCCATGCAGTAGGGCCTCGTATTCAGCTTCATTGTTGGAGGCGGTGAACTGCATTGGCAGGATATATTTCAGCTTGTCTCCCTGGGGTGATGTCAGTATGACACCTGCGCCGGCCCCATCCTTTCGCTTTGAACCTTCGAAGTGCATTGTCCAGAGGTAGGACATATCTGGTTTTTCGGGGAGCTGGTTCTCCATCCAGTGCACAAGGAAGTCAGGGAGAACTTGCGACTTGATTGCGTCGCGCTTTTCGTATGTAATGTCTCGTGGAGACAATTCGATTCCCCAAAGCGCGACTCACCCCGTGGCGTCGAGGTTATTGAGGATATGCCCAAGCGGGGCATCGTTGACCACCACGATTGGGTGTTCCTGGAAGTAGTGGCGCAGTCGCCGAGCAGTCATGAAGACGCCATACGCTAGCTTCTGGTAGTGCGGGTACCGCTGTTTTGTTGGTGTGAGGACCTCGCTGAGGTAGTAGACTAGGCGCTGTACCCCGTGGACCTTGTTTTCCTCCGCTCGCTCGACCACGAACACTATGTTGACCACCTGGTTGGTGGCGGAGATATATAGCAACAGCAGTTCCCTTTCTCGTGGGGTCACCAGTACTGGTGAGGTGGATAGCAGGCGCTTGAGGTCTTCGAATGCTTTCTGCGCCTCGTTGGTCCATTCGAATTTGTCAGCTTTGCGGAGGAGTTGATAGAAGGGTAGTGCCTTTTCACCCATCTGACTGATAAACCGACCGAGGGCCGCGATCTGTCCAGCCAGCTGCTGGACGCCCCTTATGTTTTTCGGCTTCTCCATGGCCAGTATGGCTTTTATTTTCTTCGGGTTTGCCTCGATTCCTCTCGCAGAGATGAGATACCCGAGTAGTTTCCCAAATGGTACGCCGAAGGCGCATTTGTCCGGATTGAGCTTGATCTGGTAGCGGTCGAGGTTGGCGAAGGTTTCGCGCAAATCGTCGACTAGTGAGGCTTCCTCTTTGGTCTTGATTACTATGTCGTCGACATAGACTTGAATGTTGCGACCAAATTGGTTCTTGAGGCAAGCCTGCATGCACCGCTGGTAGGTGGCTCCTGCGTTCTTTAGCCCAAAGGGCATTGTGTTGTAGCAGAACACACCAAAGGGCGTTGTGAACGCTGTTTTTCTTGATCTTCCTCCTTCATTCGAATCTAGTTATAGCCTGAGTAGGCATCGAGGAGCAGAGGCGCTCGCATCCCGCGGTGGAGTCGATGATCTGGTCGATTCGTGGTAGCGGGAAGTGATCCTTTGGGCAGTGCTTATTCAAAGAGGTGAAGTCCACGCACATCCGCAGGATATCCATGTCCTTTTTTGGTACCAACACCGTGTTGGCGAGCCAAGTGCTTTCCTTGATCTCGCGTATAAATTTGGCGTCGAGGAGTCTATTGATCTCCATTCCGACTGCCTTTGCCCTTGGTTCGTACAATCACCGAATTGTTTGTTTGACTGGCCTTACGGCTGGGTTGACGTTGAGTGCGTGCTCGGCGAATTCCCTAGGAATTCCTGGCATGTCCGCTGGACACCAGGCAAAAATTTCCTAGTGCTCACGAAGGAATTCGATGAGCGTGAGTTCCTATGTGGGACTCAAGTTGTGGCGATGAGGGCCGTCTTGGCGGGATCCGATGGGTGGACCTGCACTTTCTTTGTGTGCACCGATGAGTCGAAAGATAGGTCAGGCGAACTTGGCCGGCTTAGGGGAGGCAGACTATTGTCTGTCGACTCCTTTAGTCTTGCGAGTTCTTCCTACATGCCGAAGGACTAGGAAATTCTGTTGAATTCCCTGTCGCAACTGTCAGATCTCTTGAAGCTCCCGTTGACTGTGATGACGCCATTGGGACCTGGCATTTTCATCTGCAGGTAGGCGTAGTGTGGCACTGCCATGGACCTAGCGAACACGACACGTCCGAGGATGCAGTGGTACTGTGAGGGCCAGTCGACAACCTCAAAGTCGATGCGCTCACGCCGAAAGTTTTTCGGCGTGCCGAAGAAGATGTCGAGGTTGATTTTGCCTAGGGGATACACGCCTTTTCCTAGGACGATGCCGTGGAATGTTGTGTCCGAGGCTTCTAAGCAAGTCCGAGGGATCCTCATTGCTCGCAAGGTACTCACGAATATAAGGTTGATGCCGCTTCCGGCGTCCATGAAGATGCAGCTCATGTCGAAACCTCCGATTTGCGCCTCGAGTACGAGGGGATAATGGCCTGGACGAGGTACTTGAGGCGGATGATCGCGTTTGTCGAAGGTGATGCAGGACTTGTTTCCGCTGAGGTAGTCAGTCGTAGATGGTGGCGAGTTTGTGGCCAAGTTGACTTGGCGAGTGATAGCCTTCTGCACCCTATTAGAGGGGCGTCCTTTTTGGATCATCATGGTACCCATGGCTCATGGGTATGGTTCGCCTCCCTGGTGCTGGTCCGGCGCAACTGCGTTTGGGGGTAGTCTAGGTGGTGGTGGCGGAGCGCCATGTGCCATGGCGCCTGGAGCGGCTCTGTAGCCTCTTTCGACTGCGTTGCGATTCATCCGAACCAATCCCTCATGTAGTTTGAGGAACTCGTGGCAGTCCTTGAGGAGGTGGCTGGACTTCTTTTTTCCACCATGCTTGTCGATGTAGAAGTGCACCGTACATGGCCCGGACAGTTTTTCTTCAATGGATATCGCGGGTGCCTCATCACGATTGCGGCGTTGCCACACTTGCGTGGTTTTCCCAGAGTCGCGGTATCCACCGCTGCGGTATCCGTTGTTGCGGTTATCGTCGCGTCTGTCGGCGTAGCCAGCTGCGACCATGTTGACGTCGTCGCGGTCATCGTAGATGCGATGCGGCGTTTGCCTCGGCGGTCACGTTTGCGCTTGAGTTCTGCCTCCTCGTCGGAGTCAACGCGATTCTTCACCGAATCTTCTCCATCGGCCCACCGATTCGTGATTTCCATCAGGTGGTCGATGGGCTTGGGCTTCGAACGGCCCAGATCCTCCGTGAGCTCTATGCGGCGGACGCCGCTGTTGAATGCGTCAATCGCGCGATCCTCCGAGATGTTCTCTACGAAGTTCTTGATGATGGACCACCTTTGGATGTAGGAGTGTAGCGATTCGCCCGATCTTTGCTGGCAGCATCTCAGCTCTTCGATTGATGCAGGCCGCTTGTATGTGCCCTTGAAGTTGCGCACGAAGTTGTAAACCAGCTCTTCCCAACTGCAAATGGATCCGCATGGGAGGTTGTTGAGCCATGCTCGGGCGGCGCCCTGCAGCTGTAGCTGTAAGCATTGCATGGCCGTGCTTCGACTGCCGCCGTGGAGCCTGACGGAGGAGATGTGGTCATCCAGCCAGATCTTCGGGTCCTGCAGGCCGTCAAACTTTGGGTTCTCCGACGGGAGTTTAAACCCCTTGGGCATTCGCTTTTGCCTGATGGCCCTACTGAAGCATCTGGCGCCACAGAGCTCCACATCTTCCTCTTCCGAGTCAGTCGACCGAGCACGTCGCGCCCTTGATTTGACGATCTTGTGCTGCGTGAGGTCATCGCGCGCATCATAGTCGTGGTCGTGTCGTCGTGAGCGGCGGCGTCGAGAAAGGTCGTGACTGTCGTTGCTGGATGAGGTCCAGGAGTAGCGCTTTGCCTTTTTTCAGCTCCGGTGTTGGTTCCTTGTCGAGGGCAGCCTCGATTAGTCCCAAGCCCGCGATCGTAGATCGGTGCATGGTGGCTCGGGGATCTCCGGCTGGTGGCTGGTTGTTGAGGAGGTACATGGTGGCTGCTGTCACCGCGGCCTGCGGCGTCTTGGGGACCACGTTGCCCCGTGTATCGACTGTCATAGAGCTGAAGTCGAGGACCTTTGGAGCTTCTATGCGTTCTTGCTCGATGAGATGGGCCATCCGAGATCGTCTCTTGTTTGTGAGGTACTCGTTGACCTTTGAGGAGGATCCTCCGTGGGAGGAGAGCCCAGCACGTCGAAGGCTCAACTCGTCTGTCGCCTTTTTGCGCGCCTCGAGTTGCGCGATTGTTTGCACTTGGCGCTTGAATTCTTCCTTCAGGAGCCAATGGTAGCCCATTAGCAGTTCTTGCAGAGATCCGAAGGGTAAAGGGTTACCTCGTAAGGCCTCGCAGCAGCGAGCCCACTCTTGTTCGTTGAGCCTGACCACGACGCGTTCGCCGGTTTGCTCGTTTGTTATGGTTGGAGGTTTGATTGCTCCTCCATTGTTAACGGGGGTGCCGTTTCCACTGTTGCCACCGTTGCCGCCGTTAGGCGGGTCGGTTTCGTTACCACGGTTTCCCGTGTTGTCGCGGTTGGCGGAGGTGTCGCCTGCGTTGATGACGGCGCACATGAAGTGATTGGGGAAGCTGCTGCTCCCGCAACTTTCAGATCCGGAGCCGTAGGCTCCCTCTTAAGTTGCCAGACTCAGATCAGAGTCGCGACTGCTATCGCTGACCGTATTCTCGACTGTTGTCGGGGCGTTGAGCTCGCTGATGGTGCCGACCGATGGAGGGAACCACGATGCTGGGGCAATCGATGGCATCGTCGGCTGGTCACGCATGCGAAGCATGCCCATCTGACCAACTTGGAAGCGGAAGCTCCTGATCGCCAGGCTGATTCCATCGCCCACGAACTCGAAAGCCGGGTGAGTGGTCGGCGTGTGGACAGTGAAGTCGAACGCGCCGAAGAGCTGGAGAATCTCCGCTGTTGCGGAGTTGTAGATCGCGGTTGATGGGGCCAAAGAAGCCGCAACATCAGCACTCCCAATTCCCATAGACGGCGCCAATTGACGAGGGTTTAACTCATCAATGCCCATTGTTATGGACTTGGGTTTTGGAGAAGGAGGGAGCGCTGGAGACATCTATCGGCTAGCAAACAAGCACACAGGAGACTCGAATATTTACTCAGGTTCAGGCCTCGTAGAGGTCCCTACTCTTGCTTGTCTGCTCGTGGAATTATCAAAGAATCGATGATTACAATGGTGCGCAGATGCAATCTGGCCAGGGTGGTGTAAACTAGGGTTGCGTGTGTCCTCCTCGCCGCCCCCTCCTAGCCTTTATATAGATAGGCTAGGTCTCGTGTAGCAGGTCGAGTCGGTTACAAGTTAGGGTTTTCCCCTTTGAACTTTCTATCTTTAGCTTCTTCTTCTTCTTCAAGCAATCGAGAGTCCGTAGGTTACCCGAGTTCCACATTTGGGCCTTGGCAACACCGTGGGCCTCTACGTATTCCGGCCGTATATACCAAGCTCGAGTACCTGTAGGGTATACCCATGTCAGTGAGCATATACACAAAAGAGAAGAGAAGAAAGAAGAAAAAGAGTGAATGTGCAAAGAGCAAATAGGCATACACCACTATATTGTAGTATGACAAAGAAGCATTTGAGATTTTAAATCCCAAGTGAATTTGTTAATCCAAAAACACTTGGGACTACCTCACTAACTCATTCGGTTGAACCAGATACTTTTACATTATGTTGAGATTCATCTTTTGTGAACTATTGATCACTAAGGTGTGGAAGCCTGCTAATACTATTTAGATGGTTCGAGTAAGGTACTATTCATGAACTTAATCCCATGTATCATATATGATAAACACATGCTGCAACTACCTCATTTATTATATCGACTCAGCTTCATGAATATGAGGATCACATCCATTAAGCTAAACTTGCTCGGGACGAGCAAGAGTCTAAGCTTGGGGAAGTTGATGAGTACATATTTGCATCATGTTTTATATTATTATTTTCCATTGTAGATGTATGATCTTGGTATTTTACGGTGCTCGCGTGCACATTTTGTGTCTATTTTCACCAGGATCAGGACAGATGATGGATACAATGGACATAATTCTTGCAACAGTTATACTGGGGAGAAAAGGAGTCAAAAACTACGTAAATCGCTTATTTGGGAAATATCAATAATACTAGAAGAAAACCTGAAGCGATCAAGGCACACAGACGATTTAACGACCAACTATACGGCGGGAATAAATTTTTCAGCCGTATAGTTCCCGCTGTATAGTTGGCACCGCCACCGCCTCCTTAAATAGTTCCACCCCGTGCAACTGGATCAGAGAGACGACATGCCGAACAACCAGAAATCATCGAAACCTCACCTTCGGAAGACATCTGGAGGGGGAACTCGTCCACCAGGGATCCATCTTCGCCCTGCGTAGATCCGGGAGGCCAAGGAATTGATCTTCATCATCAACCGCTGCATCACCACCATCTCCATCATCCCATCTACATCTTGTCAAGATCTTGTTGTAATTTCCGTATTTGTTGTGGATTTATACAAGTACTATTCATCTATGATAGATTCCATTGTTATTTCCATGATGTTGATTGCCTCCATGTCTGAGTAGATCAATAGTTCTTGGGGAGATGGAGAAACCCTAGTGTGAGATTGAAATAAGATAAAGTTTATTATGATATTCATCAATGTGACCATGTGTTAGATTGTCTTCATATTGATGTTGAGAGAAGTCGACCTCCCAATATTTGCCTCTCATGGGAACTTTATGGAGGGAACTACTTGTTGGTAGACGGAGGTGTGTTAGCACTTACAGTGACTATAAAGCTGTTGGCAGTCCTTACCTATCAATTTGGGAACCGAGGAAACTCACGGAACACTATCCATGCCATGGGATACATCCTATGGGATTATGTCCCTTAATAGCATAGTAATTCGATTGATGTCGATTGCGGACTGTTGTAGTTATGAGGATGATGTGAGCAGTGGTTGCTGCCTATTTGTCTAAATACGGAGTTCCTCCCACATATACATAGTTGAGAATGTTCATGATAATAATCTTTACCTTAGTTATTTATAATGCTAGTGGTGTATCCGCTACTCCCTGAGAACGCCTTTTCCCTGTTGCAGTTCCAATCTCTCTTACATACACGATACTTACTTTCTGTGTTTAGTTATTTTATTTTACTTATTGTTGCTCTTATACCAAAACCCCCAAAACACCTTTTTACGCAATACTCGCATTTTATCTTATCACTTAGAACTTTATTTAGCATTTCAATTGTAGTATTTAATTCAAGAGTTATTAGACTTCAGACTTTTGATCCCTGTAGGATCGATATCTTTATTTCAAAACTAGCTACAAACAATCTGTGCACTTGCAGTCATCCGAGTGCTCCTCTTTATATAGGCTCAAGGGGACGCCTCCTCTCCTCAAAGTCCCGAGGTGGGACTAAAGGGAGAAAGAGGAGGTGGTTGGCCAAGGAGGGCCTCTCCCATGCGCCTTGGCCCACTAGGGGCTGGACGGACATGGGGAGGGCCTCCCATAAGGCCTCCTTTGGCCGGTTGGACAAGGGGCTCCCTCATGGGCCCTTTCCCTAGGGAAAAAGGCCCATGTAGGTGGGATTCTATTTTTAAATTGATTTAAACATATATATTCATAATTAATTCGCTTAATTAATATCAAATACATATTATTTTATATCTCTCATTTTGAAACACATTTTGGACCCCTCCGATCAACATCGGATTTCATTGAAACACTTCTGATACCTCCCCAGAACAATTCTGGTGTTCTTTATCTTTTTTCCGTCAATCCCGAATCAATCCCTAAGCATCACTACCCTTAAGTGTGCCACCCTTATAGTTCGAGAACACACATACATGATCGAGACACCTCTCCTATAAATTACCAATAGCGGGATCTGAATACCCATAATGGCCCCTATGCATTCCATAATTTAACTTGATCGCTTGAACCTTAAACGTCGAATCTCATTCCCTTTGCTACGCGATACTTAGTTTGTCCAAGATACGATCATCGGTATCTCCATACCTAGTTCAACCTTGTTACATACAAACACATTTACTCATTCTTGTGATATTACATCCTTGTGACCTAGTCACACGTTTGCGAACTTTATAGATGTAATCTCACTGAGTGGGCCCAGAGTATCTATCTGTCACTCGGATGTACAAATCGTGCTCTTGATACATAGGCCTCAAAATTTCTCCTAGAATACCTGACGCACACCTTTATGGTCACCCAGTCATGGACATGATGGTTGATATGATCAAAGTAGCCTCGGGAGATAGTGATTAATATGATATCACAGTCAAAGGAGTGGGTTACTACATTTTGCTAGTCATTGCAATGCTGAACCTTGTGACTAATCTCATTGCAATACTTTGAGTTGGGTGTGTTTCCATCACGTCATTCATCTAATAACATGACCCCATTGTCAATTGACATAAATGTCCATGATCGAGAAAACTCGATCATCAATTAACCAATGGACTAGTTGAATAGAGGCTACTAGGGACTTGTTGTGTTTACATACCACACGTGCACTAATGTTTCCACTTAATACAGTTATAGCATGGTATAAAACTATTACGAACTAATGAGATATGTTAATAAAAACATCTTTATTATTAGCCTCTAGGGCATATATATCTCCTTCAGATCTTGGAGATGGAGATGGTGATGATGATGGTGCTGATGGAGAGGCCTCCCCTTACGCCAACTAGGAGTGGTGATGACAATGGCTAGGATTTCCCCCTCATCGGAGACTCTGGTGCTGCAGAATTTGCCCTCTCCAAGAGTAGGAGAGGACTTTCTCCTCTGACGCTGCCTCTATAAATCGTGGAAAAATATGGCGTAGATTGTTTTGTGAGATGGAAGCATCTTTCAAAAGGAGGGAGCTGAGGCGACGCTCGTGGGCCAAACAAGCATGGGTGGCACACCCGTCAAGGTAGGGCGCGCCACCTGGGCTCTTTTGGGCCCAATAGCTCCTCTCGCTTGATTCTTTCGCTCATGGTCCTTCTCCAGGTGAAAAACTAATCAGTTATTTTTCCTTTGATTTTTAGGTGTCCAGAAGATCTCTGAAATAGCAAAATACAAAAAAGGAGTTTTTCTACCTCCCAAAAATTAAATACCAATGAAAGGTACTTTGTAGGAAAGTCCCATAAATCAACTAAAAAGGCATAAATGATGATAGTTCATGGCAAATATCATTCAAAACAAATCATATAAGTCACTATATTGATGATGTAAAATGCACGTATCAACTCCCCCAAGTTTAAACCTTTGCTCGTCCTCGAGCAAATAAGCGAATAAATCATATCATGTAGCAATGAGCTTATGGTTGATAACAAAATACGAGCATGCCATCATCAGATTATGCATATTTAGTTGTATTAAAAGATCTATAGACTAACAATCACACGAATGTGGGCTAGGATACCTTCGATCTGGATTCATGGATGTAGTATAATAGTCTTTTTTTCCTAGTAGACCTAGGTTTAATCGAACCTAGGAAGCAACGCTAAAAGGAATTAAAAGGACATGTCTGCAAGACTTTGTTTTTTTGTTTTACCTTGGTTTACCGGACTAATCTAGTTTACTTTTTATTGTGGGTTGATTCAATGGATGGAGATAGGCCAGGGTTGAAGATCCACCTACAGCTGCACATCATATGGGATAAAAGATAATAATAAGCACAATCATGTGTAATGTTCTAATAGAGATAATCTCTTGTGGGAACACATCCTAATATACTAGAGCCCCTGCGAGAAGCAGGCATAGCAATAGTCTTTTGATCCAACCGAGTGTACCACGAAGCACCGGGCTACAAAAGATTATTAAGTGAAAACACAGATCAAAGCCTTAAGAAGTGATGTTGATGTTGATCCCGAATGGGTCGCTAAGCAAAGACCACACCGCCCTTTCTGTCACCGCGTTTGCTATGAGATCGCCGCTAGCCAAGTATCTCATTTCAATTTATCAGTCTCGGAGATCTTGGGTACCTACAAGTCCAAATATCGAGGCAAGAGACAAAGAAACAAAAGATACAAATCCCTCTTTCAAACAATACACAATTCTCCCATAGATTGGATGCACATAATCGTTGCAAAGGTGATGAGTCCAAAATTGAAGCATATTTACCTTTTGTTCTTGCATTAATAGAGTAGGGATCTTTGTATTTCACCGCATCTACACGCACCTTTTTGTTCTTATTTCAACAGGATCCCAAAACATGGAGTCATATGTGAACATATCAATTAGAGCTATCATATTGTGTAATCATATGATATTTCTAAGTGATAAAAGTCATTTTATGATTTTGCCTTCGCACCTAGGAGAATACCAAGCAAGGAGGAGGCATCAGTACCGATAACGACCAATGGAACGGGCGGAGCCCGTTAGTACCATTCGCCCGTACCAGGAGCCTTCATGACCGCCTCGTCAAATACTTTCTCCTCGCAAAGACAAGAGGGATATCCGACATTCACAGCCACTAGAAACCACGAAAAACCACATCTGAGAGGGATCTGAAGGAGGAACTTGGCTGGGGCAAAATCCCAGCTACTTCACGGATCATTGGAGGACAACACATCATCCCCTTCATCATCAACCGATGCATCTCCATTACCACCATTACTCGAATCTTTAATCTATTAGATCTCTTTGTAATTATAGATCCAATTGTGGTTTGCATTAGATCTACTGCCGTACTTTTATCCATTCATGTGATTATGATGATGTTGTTAATTGCTTCCATGAGTGAGTAGTTCCTTTGTTCTTGGGGAGATGGAGAAACCCTAGCACCATTATGAACCTATAATAAATATGATCTATTCTTATGTCCATATGACTTGCTTGTCTATGATATAATTATGATTTGTGTTTGATCTCTCGCTTTAGATGGTATGTGTAGTCGGTCGCATATCATTTTCCTTCAGGACTAAAGGGAGGGAGAAATATTTTGGACGTGTCTTGGAAGCGTACCTGGAATGCCTCGTGACAGATTGGCGTCAGCTTGTAACCTACAAGGTCAAAGGAGGATTAAAGAGGGACTTCCTAAGCTAATTACGATATCCAGGGGAAACCCTTAATTGCGGTGGTTTGTATGGGTGACTTCTCTTAGACATCGCAGTGGTTATTTAGAGGCAACCTCACTCTTGGTTCAACAAAGTGGCTTCCTACGAGACTTGTAGTGAACATCTTATTATGGGGCTCTCTCCACACATATCACGACATAAGGAGTATGTTATCTTGATTACACATAACAATAATACTATGCTAGTGGTGTATCCTACATCCTCGAGAATGTTTTAGCCCTATTGAGTTCAACCATGCTTTCACACAAACTTGTTACTTGTTCTCTTTTACTTGTTTTAATTACTTTTCTGCAGTCAACCATCAACCTTTTAAACACCCTTTACTTGAGATCAAAGACATCTTATAAGTATACTTTGGTAGAGAGTAACGAGGGGCATAAAGACCTTTACAAATAGCTCTCTATGGATTGAATATCTTTACTTTGAAACTAGCTACAATTGGTATGTGCACTTGCAGTCATAAAGCTATTTTCTGGCGCCGTTGCCAGGGAGCTAAGCACTTTTGGTCTTTGTTCTTAGTTACTTATTTTACTCATTGTTTTACTAAAGTTGTTTACTAGTTTCAGGTAAGCACCATGACTGCACTCGGACTGATTAATTAGCTCGATGCTACTAAATACCTCGGGAAGTTCAATAGAGGACTAGTTTAAGAATTCCCGAGTGGGAGCGAACCAGAATACAAGGTCAACCCTTGTTTTATCGCTATTATTAAAGAGAAAACTTTTGTAAGAGATGACCCTGATGAGGATCCTTAGAATCATTTAATGCATTTTAATGAGCTATGTTGGACTCTTAAATTAAGAGGTTATTCTGATGATGAATTGAAACTTAAACTTTTTAGATAATCTCTAACCAATACTGCTTTAGCTTGGTATCGAATTTGCCCTGCAGAGAAAATTGATACCTAGGAAAAACTTAAAGGAGAATTTGTGTTTTGATTCTTTCCCAAGGTAAAAATTGTTGAAGTAAGAAGGGCGATTACAAACTTCAAGAATCGACTAGGTGAAGGATTGGTAAGAGCCTACAAAAGGTACAAGTCTCTACTTCATAAATGTCCCTATCACGATTTACCTGAATGATACATTTTGCATATTTTATATGGAGGACTTAATCAAGAAATTAAGCATGAGCTTGACACGAATTCAGGAGGCTCTTTCATGGAGTTAACTGTAATTAAAGCTTGGGAACTTTTAGAACGAATTTGCCGTAATAGAGAAACATGTGGATTTGATTTAGGATGCGAAGGAGGTATAGAAATTCAATATGATTGTCTTGATGCTTATAAAGACTCCGGTAAGGTACAAGAAACTGATAATGAACTGCAACTTGATGACGATATTATTTTGCAAATCCTTTAGTCTTTTACAGAACATATTGAAACTCCTAAGAAAGACTGGCTTCATTATACTCTACCACCTGAGCCAGTGGTAGAAGAAGATCCAATAATCATAGCTCCTGTCGAGCCATTAAGGGAGGTATCCCCATATGTTGAACCCTTTCCTTTTACAAGGATGGTAAGAAACCATATGATGGCTCATCAACTGGAAGATCAACGCAAAGAGGAAGAATTATTTCTCAAGGAGCTAGAAAAGGAAGCACAAAGAAAGAAAACCGAAGAAGAACGTGTACAAGAGGCAGAGGCATCAATAAAGGAAGATATTTTAACCACGTTTGCACACTGCAACATGATTGAGCTAGATACCGAAGCTTCGCAATTTTTTGAAGGAAAGGTAAAAGCTAAAGGATTTGGTAAGCCTATCCCCCCGTGCACTTTTGGAGGAACTTCCTATTATGGCCTTTGTGATATTGGTACATCTGTTAACGTTATCCCTTTTAACTTTTATTTAAAAATTCAAAATGAATTAGCTCGAGCTAAATTGGAAGATACGGATATGACTATAATGCTTGCGGATAAAACACTCAGAGTCCCTATGGGAATAATTAGAAATATACCAATATGTATTGGACCTTAAAAATATCCCGTTGATTTTGTGCTTATTGATATGTGCACTGACGTTTATTGTCCCATCATTTTTGGAAGAACTTTTCTAAATACCGCAAGAGCAAACATAGACTGCAAGAGGCAAATTGTGTCTCTCAAGTTTGGTGAAGAGAAAATGGATTTTCATTTCTCTAGATTTGACCATAAGACTGCTATTGAAGAATGGATGATGATGAGTACGAACGTGAGGAAGAAGGTAATATCGTAAATTTAGCTTCAATAGTCATCGAGACTACTGCTGATGATTTAGCAAGAAGCTTAGTCAATAATAATATCCTTCAAGACAGAGAAAAAGCTGAAATAGATGACTATCTTGACTCCACATCTAATGTGGACATCGATTTAATAAAAAATATGAAGAACCCATGAGGAAAGGAGACGAGGCATTTCCTCCTCCAACCCTTAAAATTCTACCAAAGGAACTAAAATATAGATTTCTTGATGAGACAAATAAATTTCCTGTTATTGTAAGTGCTAACCTTGTAGAGAAAGAGGAGGAAAACTTAATGAAGGTTCGCCGCATGCATCGAAAAGCTCTTGGGTATTCGATGAGTGACTTGAAGGGGATTAGTCCCTCGATAGCCACCCATAGAATATTCATGGAAGAAGGAGCTCAGTCGGTCGTGGATTTTTAGCGACGCCTTAAACCTCACATGAAAGAGGAGGTAAGAAAAGAAATAATATGTCTATTGGATGCAAGCGTCATCTTTCATGTGGAGGAGAGTGAATGGGTAAGTCCTGTTCATTGTGTTCAAAAGAAAGGTGGGTTTACGGTTGTAGAAAATGAACATAATGAAATGGTACCCACTAGGACTGTTGTTGGACACAGGATGTGCATTGACTATAGGAAACTTCATAAGGAAACTCGAAAGTACCATTACCCTTTACCGTTTATAGATCAAA
Source organism: Avena insularis (assembly GCA_023614405.1). NCBI lineage: Eukaryota > Viridiplantae > Streptophyta > Magnoliopsida > Poales > Poaceae > Avena > Avena insularis. Next base: position 300,552,354 of record CM042684.1, read on the forward strand.
GTTTAGAAAGGCTTGCTATGCATTCTTATTTTTGTTACTTAGACGGTTATTTCAGTTTTTCCCAAATTGTTGTTCACCCTGATGATCAACTTAAAACTACTTTTATTTGTCCTTATGGCCGTTATGCTTATCATTGTATGCCTTTCGGTCTTTGTAATGCCCCTGCCACTTTTCAAAGATGCATGACTGCTATTTTTGCTGATTATGTTGAAAGTATTATTGAAGTATTCATGGACGACTTCTCTGTTTATGGAACTTCCTTTAATCATTGTCTTCATAACCTTCATAAAGTTTTGCAGAGATGTGAAGATAGTAACTTAGTTTTGAACTAGGAGAAATGTCATTTTATCGTTCAATAAGGCATAGTGTTTGGTCACAAAGTCTCAAGTAAGGGCATAGAAGTTGATAAAGCAAAGATTGAAGCAATAGAAAGGTTACCCCTCCTCGAGACAAAAAAGGTATAAGAAGCTTCTTAGGTCATGTAGGATTCTATAGAAGGTTCATTAAGAATTTTTCGAAAACTGCTAGACCTTTAACTAACCTTCTTCAAAAGGATGTTCGTTTTAATTTTGATGAAAAGTGTCTTACTTCTTTCAACATATTAAAACAAGCCCTCCTTGAAGCTCCCATTATAAAACCACCTAATTGGAAGAAACCTTTTGAGCTGTTTTGTGAAGCTAGTCATGAAGCTATAGGAGCAATTCTTTGTCAATATAATGGTGATGACCTTAATAACATTCATCATGCTAGTCACACCTTAAATGGGGCCCAAAAGAACTATCCTATGGCAGAAAAAGAATTCTTCACAGTAGTTTTCTCTTGTGATAAATTCAGATCTTATATCATGGACTCCAAAGTAAGAGTACACACTGATCGTGTTGGCTTAAAGGAAATCCTAGAAAGGACCGATGTTAAACCAAGAATGATTCGTTGGACTCTATTTTTTCAAGAATTTGATTTACAGATCCTACAAAGGAAGGAAGAGATGGGGGAAACGTTCATGGACACTCAAGAAGTTGCTCATCCTAAGGAGGAGTCATCCTTGTATATACATGTGGAAACCACACTACCAAAAAGGAAGTTCTCTATTTATTCTTGCAATGGTTTTGGTGATTTCCTACGACCTACTTTATTCGAAGAGAGGAAGAAAAGATACTCAAATGAGTACATATTCTCTCGATGATCATGGCTTATGAAATCCTTAACACATATTTGTTCTGGATGATTTTATATTGTTTCTTTTTGCATATTTGAATTCTTCTCGTTTTTCTGAGTTCATTGCCGGTCTTATGAGATCGGTACGGGCGAACGGTACGGCCGGATCCGCCTATACTGATGGTCGTTAAGTCAGCTGGTTTCTCGGTTTGTTTTCACATAATCGGTACGACCGCACCGTACGGGCGCAGCCCCTCGTATGGCTGGTCGTTATCTATTCTGTGACCTCCTTCCACTTTTTGTTTGTGTTCCTAAGAAAAAACTGAAATTCAAATGCTACAAAGTCGATACGGACGGGCAGTACGGGCAGGACCTGCCCATACTGCTTAGTTGGTTGACTAATTACCGACTTCAGCCCGTGTTGTTTTTGAAACGACTGGTCGTTACGACCCAAATTTCATTCTTTTGCACTTATTTGTTTCCTTATTGGTTAGGATTCTTTTCTTGGGCGAACCTTTTCCTCTCAGTATGAATTTTACCCTGCTTCTAACCTTTTATAAGTCTCTTTAGAGTTCCACCTCTCTCTTTTATCAACATATCTAATCTATTTGATGTTCTACTCGATTCAAGGCAAAGGCAAGCCTCTAAACCTCATGGCTCGTTCGTGGGATTTATTCCAGACCTACTCCATTGAATCTGATGATCGTGAAGCTCAAGCTCTAAGCCCGAAGAACAAGCAGTACACTTACGATTCCGATGATGATGATTCTAAGACGAGGAGTTCCAGATCTTCATGGAGCAATCAAAGAGGGGATGGAAGCAGCCAGACTACCTGGCTATGGTGGAGCCTGGATATGAAGAAGAAGCAAAGAAACCTCATGAGAAGGGTTGCACGGAGTCGCCCAAGCTCATCACCGTCAACTACTCTTCACCAAAACATAAGAATGCTAACCGTTCTGATGCAGGAACTTATCAAGAGACTATGGCACATACCTCAACAACAAAGAAGATCACCATGAATGCGCGCATGAGCGTGAAGCCACAAGAAGATTGGGGGTTCAACCTCCTGGACGTGCCAGTTGCCGTGCACGTCCCAGACAATGAACACCGTCTTCATAGGATAGAGAAGTAACAGAAAGAAGACCTCATCCACAGGGAGATCATGCGCAAGCGCCTTTTGGATCTTGAAGGAAAGAAGGAACTCTATAACGTGATGATCAAAGCCGTCGATGGGATGTTTCTCTTGCGTTTAGATCTATAGAAGTGTCTTCAACGCATATCTGCTCTGGAAGAGATGAACAAGAAGCTTCGGGCATCACTCTATAACAAAACATCTTTGCCATGATAGACGCCACGGTACCGAATAATCGCAAGGGATTATTTGATCTTCTCGGCTTATTCCAAGCTTGGGGGATCCATGAGAACCTTGTAATCTATCTTATAGTTTTTGCATATTTTATTTTATGCACGCATGGTTAAGTTTAAAATTCCGAATTTGCATTAGTTGCATCAACTTTGAGCTCTCTTTGTTCAAGAGAAGATTTATATCCATTGAGTTATGAGACTTAATGATAATTGAAGTTGTGTTTGATTCATGATTATTATATTGGATGATTGAACTAGGTTGAGTGTTATCGTACTTGTACGGCTGTCATAATTTTAGGGACTTCCACACCAACAAAGGTATTGATTAAGTTATGAGAAGAAGAATTCTTGTAGCATATTATAGTTAAGAGTTTTTGAAAGCCATTGAAGTAGTGAGCATGATTGAATAGTTGTGTTGAAAGAAAAATAAAAAGGGGAGCAAGTAAAAATATAGACATACAACTATCAAAAGAAAAGAAGAAATCAGCTATCAAAAGAATCAAACATAGAGAAAAGAAGAAAAAATGACCATGAATCTTCATTACTAAACCTAGTGCTCTATATCTTTAAACTCTATGATAATATGATATGTTGAATTACTAGCAGCTTCTTATAATTTCATTAATACTGGAAAAGGTATGGAAGCCTCTAAGTTATGTAATGTGTAAGGGTATGGTAATAGCCCTAAAGTGTCTCTACATCCGATATTGTATTCCTGTTTCAATTGCTGCCTCATTTATTGTAACGACTCGTGTCTCATGAACATGATGATCTTGTCCATAAGCCACCATATTGCTCAGGGACGAGAAAGAGCCGAGCTTGGGGGAGTTGATGAGTCCAAAATTGAAGCATATTTACCTTTTGTTTTTGCATTAATAGAGTAGGGATCTTTGTATTTCATTGCGTCTACATGCACCTTTTTATTCTTATTTCAACAGTATCCCAAATCATGGAGTCATATGTGAACATATCAATTAGAGTTGTCATATTGTTTAACTATATGATATTTCTAAGTGATAAAATTCATTTTATGATTTTGCCTTCTCACTTGGGAGAATACCAAGCAAGGACGAGGCATCTGTACCAATAACGACCACTGGTACGGGCGGAGCCCATCCGTACCATGCGAAATCATGACTGCCTCGTCAAATACTTTCTCCTAGCAAAAACGAGAGGGAGATCCGACATTCACAGCCACCAGAAACCATGAAAAAACACATCCGAGAGGGATCTGAAGGAGGAACTTGGCTGGGGCAAAATCCCAGTTGCTTCACGGATCATTGGAGGACAACGCATCATCCCCTTCATCATCAACCGCTGCATCTCCATTACCACAATTACTCCCATCTTTAATCTATTAGATCTCTTTGTAATTCCAGATCCAATTGTGGTTTACGTTAGATCTACCGCCATACTTTTATCCATTCATTTGATTATGATGATGTTGTTGATTGCTTCCATGAGTGAGTAGTTCCTTTTTTTCTTGGGGAGATGGAGAAACCCTAGCACCATTATGAACCTGTAATAAAGATGATATATTCTTGTGTCCATATGACTTGCTTGTCTATGATATAATTATGATTTGTGTTTGATCTCTCTCTTTAGATGGTATGTGTAGTCGGTCGCATATCATTTGCCTTCGGGGCTAAAGGGAGGGAGAAATCCTTTGGACGTGTCTTGGAAGCATACCGAGAATGCCCCATGACAAATTGGCGTTGGCTCGTAACCTACATGGTCAAAGGAGGATTAAAGAGGGACTCCCTAAGCTAATTACGATATCCACGGGGAAACCCTTAATTGCGGTGGTTTGTATGGGTGACTGCTCTCAGACATCGCAGTGGTTATTTATAGACGACCTCACTCTTGGCTCAACAAAGTGGCTTCCTACGAGCCTTGTAGTGAATATCTTATTATGGGGCTCTGTCCACACATGTCATGACACAAGGAGTATGTTATCTTGATTACACATAACAATAATACTATGCTAGTGGTGTATCCTACATCCCCGAGAACGTTTTAGCCCTATTGAGTTCAACCATGCTTTCACACAAATTTGTTACTTGTTCTCTTTTACTTGTTTTAATTACTTTTCTGCAATCAACCATAAACCTTTTAAACACCCTTTACTGATCAAAGACAGCTTATAAGTATACTTTGGTAGGGAGTAATGAGGGGCATAAATACATTTACCAATAGCTCTCTGTGGGTTCGATATCTTTACTTCAAAACTAGCTACAATTAGTTTGCACACTTGCAGTCATCATGAGGATTCTCCCCAACCCGCAGCCCGTGAGGATTACTCACTCATAACAATAAGATCAAGGATAGAAAACATTGTGCAATATACTTAGATTGGAATCAAATATTCTTATAATGGTCGTGGAATCATAAGGAGATCGCAAGTACAAAGTAATGGCTATGGCTAATGGAGGGGATGGAAGATGGAAGGGATGAACTATGGTGTGGATCTCCTTTAGTGGTGTTGTGATGCAATCTGAGAATGGTGGCCTTCTGCGCGGCGGCCGAGGCCTCGAAATATATAGGCGTCTTCACGAAAGTTGTAGGGTTGGACGAGATGAAGTCGCTGCCACATGGTACAGGCGGACGCTACGAGCGAACCCTGCCCGCACCAGTGGTCATTACGGCTGCAGTCGCCTAGCAATTGCTCCAGAATTACTTGGTCATGTGGACTTTCTCAAAATCTTCATTATGACTCCTGATTTCGTATTAAAAAGCGTGATTTCCTGCACAACACAAATCAAAGCAATGTTTTGCATATCTTTGCAATAATTAGTCATTAGTGGTAAGGCTAGAGAGTTTCTTATCAACTGATTGACTAAAAACAATGTTTAAACGCGGGAAAAGATGGATATTTTTAGAGCCATCAACCTCCCCAAAGCTCAAACCTTGATCGCCCTCGAGCATGAAGAAACAAAAGAACTATAAGGAATTTAGTGTTTAAACTTGAAACAACGAGAATATGAATTCACTTACGGTTGGTAGTCATATGTGTCCAACACTTGATTCATTTGAAAGGCTCGTCAAAGTTAGAGACATGACAAGAATACTATACAAGCTTTGGCAAATCAAGACAATCAAAGTAGAGTTTAATATAAGTATACATAACTAGAAGTGTAACAAAAAGTCCAATTCTTCTAGTTAACTCTCAGCTTGCCAAGGAACACTAGGATGTTTTAATATAGAAAAATTGAGTAAGAGAGTTCATGTCCTAAGTAGCATAATAGTGAAGTGTCTTATTCACACCCACATTAGTAAATCAAGGCTATCAAAACACTTATATTCCAATCATTGCCTTTCAAGAAAATTCATCAAGTAGAAATGAGAGAATGCCAAGGACTTGTTATGTGAATCTTCATTTTTTTCTTCCTACTTTCAAGGATCATTGAGTGATTCTTTTAAACAATAGTTGCATAACCTCTGAGAGTACCAATACTTTTTCCCATTACCATGACATTGATTCCACCCATGTCATCAACTTATATCCGAAATCAGGGCTTATACCATAGATCGTTCATAGGCAGTAGAGTTGTTGGCATCCGAAGGTGTGCATGAGAAACATAGAACTCTTTAAATAGTACCACAGTTTGATCCACAAGGTCATCTTTGGCATGCATCACAATTACCGCTAGACTTCATTTCTACCAAACAACTCCTTTCAAGAGTGTCGTCAAGTCTATAAAAACATCTATGGGGTTAAGTATCTTCAAGGGTAGACTCTCAAGACAATCATTCATTAAACAAGTCATAAATTTTAGACTTTTTATTGTTGTACTTGTTTGTGAAGGGAATATGCCTGAGAGGCAATAGTAAAGTGGTTATTATATTATTTCATGTTTATGATAAATGTTTATTTTGCATGCTATAATTATATTAATTGGAAAAGTTAATACATGTGGGTTTAATAAACAAAATACAGTGTTCCTAGTAATGCCTCTCATATAAACTAGCTCGTTGATTAACAAGATGATCAAGGTTTCCCGATCATGGACATTGGATGTTGTTAATAACAAGGTCACAGCATTGGTGGAATGATGTGATGAACATTCATCTGAAGTATATCATTATGATCAAAGTCATTATGTATATATATTGTTATAACATCATACAAAGTAATCCTAGTCCTTAGACCATGAGATCATGTCAATCACTAACACTGGAAGAGTATCTTGATAACATCAAACGTCACACCATGAAAGGTTGACTATAAAGGTGGGTTCAGTGCTACGAAGGTGTTATGTAGAGGCTCATGGATCAAGAGTGGGATTTGTCCATCCCGATGACGGATAGATATAATCAGGGCCCTCTCGGTGATATCACATTGAAATAGCTTGCAAGCAAGTGATGTGATCACTAGAATGTTATATCACGAAACAAGAAAAGAATGCATGTCGGTAACGAGATCAAACTAGGTATTGAGATACCAATGATCGAATCTCGGACATGTAATATATCACGAGACAAAGGGATTTAGTTACGATGTTAATGGTTCACACAATCTCTAGAGTCATCGTTGAATGTGTGGGAGTCAGTATGGATCTCTAGGTCCCGCTGCTGATTATTGATCAGAGAGGGGTCTCGATCATGTCTGCATTATTCGCGAACCATAGGGTGACACACTTAAGGGATATCGACACCATTTGGAGAAAATATGTTTCAGATAAAGATTTAAGAAAGCGCTAGAATCATTTCGATGGAAATCGAAATTGTTTCGGGTGAAATTGCAGAAACTGGTTCTGTATGTGATATTAAAATATTGCAAGGGGTTTTATGTGATGTTTGTTAATTAAAGTAATTAAAAAATTCTGAAAAAAATAGTTTTATTTAATGAGATCTTGCATTAAATTTGGTGGAAATTTAATGGAGGTGAGTGGAACTTTGAGTGGGAGGCTAATTATGTGAGTGGGAGCTCCGCCCACATGAATGTGGAAGAGGTGGGGGCACCTACCTTGGCCGCCGGACATGGTGAGGGGCTGCCCCCCCTCTCCCTATAAAAGGCCCCAACTCCCTCCTCTCATCTTACACCTCCTCGTGAAGGATCTCTCTCCCCCTCTAGAAATTATTCCCCATGGTCTCAGATTAGCGAGATACATGTTCTCGGTGGCTTTATCTGGAAAGGAGTTGTTGCTTCTACTGCATCACTGGAGTGAGGACGCGAAGGTTGTCAGGTACCGGACATGTGTGCGATCACGGATGTATTGCTGCTTTGTAGTGCTAGACTTGCTGGAGCTGGACCTGATGGACGTGCTGGTATTGGACGTGCTGGACTTGTTGTATGATACATTGCAAATGTATCTATAATTTTTGATGTTCCATGCTTGGTTTCATCCACTTTCTTGCGTTTTGTTCCAACTTTGGAGTACTTTTCATATGATTTCTTGGACTAACCTATTAACAAGAGCCACGGTGCCAGCTGCCTGTTTTTTGCTGTTTTTGGTTCCAGGAAAGTCAGAAAATGAATATTCTCGGAATTGGACGGGACAAAAGCCAAAGTGCCTATTTTTCCGGAAGGGATCAAGTGCCAGAATACGAGATAGAGAAGGGCCAGGGAGCCACCACACCACCTGGCCGCGCGGCCCGGCCTGGCCCGTGCCAGGGGGTGGTGTGGCCGCTCCCGGCACCCCCTTGGCCTCTCCTTCCGCCTATATATTACCCTCGGGACGAAAACCCTAAGTGCCCGATCAAAAATCCATGAAAGAGTCTGTAGCCGTCGTCATCTCCATCCCTAGATCGGGAGGGATCTGAAGCTCTTCCCGGCACCCTGCCAGAGAGGGGAATTCACCCTGGAATCCTTCTTCATCACCATGCAAGCCTCCGGTGTGATGCGTGAGTAGTTCATCCTTGGACTACGGATCCATGTAGTAGCTAGATGGCTGGTTCTCCTCCTTTGTGCTTTCATGTTTAGATCTTGTGAGCTCCGTTCATGATCAAGATCATCTATTTGTAATTCATACATGTTGTGTTTGCGGGGATCCGATGGATATTGAGATGCTATTTCAGATTGATTATTGATTCTATCATGTCTTTGTTATTTGTGATCTTGCATGCTTTCCGTTGTTAGTAGCTATCTTGGCCAAGTAGATGCTAGCAACTCCAAGAGTTAGTATTTATGCTCGATAGTGGGTTCATGCCTCTGGTAATCTGGGGAAGTGACAGAAATCTCTAAGGTACTAGATGATGGGTTCGTAGCATGGAAAACAAAAAAATTCTACCGCAAGAATGAACGAAACCCAGATCTAATCTAGATAAAAGCCAAGATCTAATCTATTAGACATGTGCAACGAGATAGATCTGTACTAACCCTTGTAGATCCGAAAGCCTTGTGCGAGATCGGATCTCATGGTTGATGTAGACGATCACTTGCCGATCTCAAGATCGAGTAGACGATCCTTCCGGCGCTGCATTCCGGCAGCGCTTTCGCAGTCGGTCACACGTGCGGAGTCGAGGCAGACCTTCCTCTCCCTGTTCCAGCAAGCAGCGGAGGTAGTAGATCTTCTCCACGGAATCCTAGCAGCACGACGGTGTGGTGGTGGTGGTGGTGGAGTAGAGAATTCTGTAGGGCTTTGCCTAAGCGAGAGCAGATGGAAGGAGGAGGAGAGAGGTGGCTAGGGTTTTCGAGTGGGAGGGGCAAAGGGGGGTGGTGCCTCCACCCCTCTATATATAGAGGGAGGGGTGCGGCCTAGGGTTCCCACCCCTAGGCCCACCCCTTAGGGCCGACGCACAAGGGAGCTTGGGGGAGAGTCCTTCCCCCCCCCAAGTTTCCCTTACTTACCCTTTATCCTTTCTTGGTTTTCAAGTAAACTCCAAAAAATCTTCTAGAACCTTCCAGAACATTCCGAAACCTTCTAGAATCCCCATATAAATACTCCGGAACATTTCCTAACTTAGAAAATGATCTCCATTATATGAATCTTATTCTCCGGACAATTCCGGATCTCCTCGTGATGTCCCGGATCCAATCCGAGACTCCGAAAAACATTCGGTCTCCAACGCACATTCCATATCTACTTAAAACAACTTCGAACCTTAAGTGTGTCACCCTACGGTTCGTGAATATGCAGACATGATGGAGACACCTCTCCGATCAATAACCATCAGCGGGATCTGGAGATCCATAACGGCTCCCACATACTCAACGATGACTTCGTGATCGATAGAACCATTAACATACGAAACCAATTCCCTTTGTCACGCAATACTCTACTTATCCGAGGTTTGATCGTCGGTATCTCCATACCTAGTTCTACCTCGTTACTGATAAGTACTCTTTACTCGTTCCATGTTATGTCATCCCTTGTGACCTAGTCACATGCTTGCAAGCTAACTAGATGACATTCCACTGAGAGGGCCCAGAGCATATCTATCCATCATATGGATGGACAAATCCCAATCTTGGTCCATGCGCTTCAACACATACTTTCAGAATACCCAATGACACCTTTATAACCACCCAGTTACGAAGCGGTGTTTGATGTCATCAAAGTACCCATCCGGTGATGGTGATTAACATAACCTCATGGTCGAAGGATTAGGTTACTATGCATTTGAAAGCTTGTAGCTGAACTTAATGACTTGATCTTATGCTATGCTTACTATGGGTGTGTGTCCATCACATCATTCTCCTAATGATATAACCTTGTTATTAATGACATCCAATGTCCATGATCATCAATTTATCAACAAGCTAGTTCAACAAGAGGCTTACTAGGGACTCTTTTATGTTTACAAAACACACATGTATTTGTGTTTCCTTATAATACAAGTATAGCATGGGATGCAAACATTCATCATAAACACAAAGATATAATAATAACCACTTTTATTATTGCCTCTTGGGCATATCTTCAACAGTCTCCCACTTGCACTAGAGTCAATAATCTAGATTACATGGTAATATACCTAACACCCATGGCGTTCTGGTGTTGGTCTTGCTTTGCTCTAGGGAGAGGTTTAGTCAACGGATCTGCCACATTCAGATCAGTGTGTACATTGAAAATCTTTATGTCACCATCTCGGACATACTCGCGAATAGCATGGAAACGTAGCTTGATGTGCTTCAGCTTGATATGTGACCTTGGCTCCTGTGCATTAGCTATGGCACCTGTGTTGTCACAGTAGATGGCCATCGGGTCCAACACACTAGGAACCACGCCAAGTTCAGTAATGAACTCCTTCATCCATATGGCTTCTTGTGCAACCTCTGAAGCAGCTATGTATTCCGATTCAGTTGAAGATTTCGCCACAACGCTTTGCTTGGCACTCCTCCAGCTCACTGCAGCACCATTCAAAATAAATACGTATCCAGACTGTGACTTCGAGTCATCTGGATCGGTGTTCCAACTAGCATCAGTGTAACTGTTTACAACAAGCTGTTCATCACCTCCATAAGAAAGAACCATATCCTTAGTCCTATTCAGGTACTTTAGGATATTCTTGACCGCTGTCCAGTGCTCCATTCCAGGATCACTTTGATATCTGCTAGTCAAACTAACAACATGTGCTATATCCGGTCTTGTACACAGCATGGCATACATGATAGAACCTATGGCCAAGGCATAGGGAATATTATTCATCTTCTCTCTATCTTCTGCCGTAGCTGGACTTTGAGTCTTACTCAAGGTCTTACCTGATAACATGGGCACGAACCCTTTCTTGCTCTCTTCCATTCTAAACTTCTTCAGAACTTTGTCCAAGTATGTACTTTGTGAAAGCGCTATTAGGCGTCTAGATCTATCTCTATAAATCTTGATGCCTAGAATATATGCCGCCAAGAAGATCCTTCATTGAAAAACTATTATTCAAATAGGCTTTGACACTATTAAGAAGTTCTATATCATTCCCAATCAACAATATGTCATCTACATATAGTACTAGGAATGCTATAGAGCTCCCACTCACTTTCTTGTAAATACAAGCTTCTCAATAAGTTTGTATAAATCCAAAGTTTTTGATTACTTTATCAAAACGTTGATTCCAACTCCGGGATGCTTGCTTCAGTCCATAAATGGAGCGCTGAAGTTTGCATACCTTGTCAGCATCTTTAGGATCGACAAAACCCTTGGGTTGTACCATATACAACTCTTCCTCAATGTCACCATTAAGGAACGCCGTTTTGACATCCATCTGCCAAATCTCATAATTGAAATATGCAGCAATTGCTAACAAAATCCTCACAGACTTTAGCTTCGCTACTGGTGAGAAAGTCTCATCGTAGTCAACTCCTTGAATTTGTCGGAACCCTTTCGCGACAAGTCGAGCTTTATAGACGGTAACATTACCATCAACATCTGTTTTTCTTTTGAAAATCCATTTGTTCTCGATAGCCTTACGGCCATCCGGTAAGTCCACCAAAGTCCACACTTGGTTTTCGTACATGGATCCCATCTCGGATTTCATGGCTTCTAGCCATTTGTCGGAATATGGGCTCACCATAGCTTCTTCATACGTCGCAGGGTCATCAGTGTTGTCCACCAACATGACGTTCAAGGCTGGGTCATACCAATCAGGAGTGGTATGAACCCTCGTTGACCTGCGAGGTTCAGCAGCAACTTCGTTCGAAGTTTCATGATCACCATCATTAGCTTCCTCTCCAATTGGTGCAAAGGCACAAAACATCTTCCGGTGCTGCGCTACTCTCAACTCCGAGAGAAGGTTCAATAACCTCGTCGAGTTCTACTTTCCTTCCAGTCACTTCCTTCGAGAGAAACTCCTTCTCAAGAAAGGATCCATTCTTGGCAACGAAAACTTTGCCTTCGGATCTATGATAGAAGGTATACGCAATTGTTCCTTTAGGGTATCCTATGAAGACGCATTTCTCCGCTTTGGGTTCAAGCTTATCAGGTTGTAACTTCTTTACATACACTTCGCAACCCCAAACTTTAAGGAATGACAACTTAGGTTTCTTTCCAAACCACAATTTGTACGGTGTCGTTTCAACGGATTTAGATGGTGCCCTATTTAAAGTGAATGTGGCTGTCTCTAATGGATAGACCCAAAATGATAGCGGTAAATCTGTAAGAGACATCATAGACTGAACCATATCTAAGAGAGTTCGATTACGACGTTCGGACACACCATTACGCTGTGGTGTTCCCATGTGTCAGCTATGAAAGTATTCCACATTTCTTTAAATGCATGCCAAACTCATAACTTAGATATTCACCTCCATGTAACGCAAAAACTTAATCTTCTTGTTATGATGATTTTCCACTTCACTTTGAAATTCCTTAAACTTCTCGAAAGTTTCGGACTTATGTTTCATAAAGTAGACATACCCATATCTACTTAAGTCATCCGTGAAAGTGAGAACATAACGATATCCACCACGCGATGCTACACTCATTGGACCGCACACATCGGTATGTATTATTTCCAATAAGTCTGTAGCTCGCTCCATTATTCCAGAGAATGGAGTCTTAGTCATTTTTCCCATTAGACATGCTTCGCATCTTTCAAGTGATTCAAAATCAAGTGATTCAAGAAGTCCATCAGATTGAAGTTTCTTCATACGCTTCACTCCAATGTGACCAAGACGACAGTGCCACATGTATGTAGAATTATCATTCAATTTTGTTCGTTTAGCATCTATGTTGTGAACATGTGTATCACTACTATCGAGATTCAGTAAGAATAAACCATTCATCTCAGGTGCATTACCATAAAAGATATTACTCATATAAATCGAACAACCTTTATTCTCGGACTTAAAAGAGTAACCGTCTTGCAATAAACAAGATCCAGATATAATGTTCATGCTTAACGCAGGCACCAAATAACAATTATTCAAATTTAAAACAAATCCCGAAGGTAGATGTAGAGGGAGCGTGCCGACGGCGATCATATCAACCTTGGAGCCATTTCCAACGCGCATCGTCACCTCGTCTCTCGCTAGTCTTTGTTTATTCCGCAGCTCCTGTTTCGAGTTACAAATATGAGCAACCGAACCAGTATCAAATACCCAGGCACTACTACGATTACTAGTAAGATACACATCAATAACATGTATATAAAATATACCTTTCTTCTTGATGTTGCCGTTCTTTAGATCTGCCAGGTTCTTGGGGAAGTTACGCTTCCAGTGACCAGCAACCTTGCAGTAGAAGCATTCAGTTTCAGGCTTAGGACCAGCCTTGGGCTTCTTAGCAGGTGCGGCAGCTTTCTTGCTGTCCTTCTTGAAGTTGCCCTTGTTCTTAGGCTTGCCCTGTTTCTTGAAATTGGTGGTCTTATTGACCATCAACACTTGGTGCTCCTTCTTGATCTCCACTTCAGCAGTTTTCAGCATGGACGATAGTTCAGGCAACGTGTTGTTCATGCAGTGCATATTGTAGTTCATCACAAAGTTCTTATCACTCGGTGGCAGCGATTGGAGGACACGGTGAATCCCTAACTCATTAGGAATCGTTATCCCCAACTCTTGGAGCTTGTTTGCGTGCCCATACATGGTGAGCACGTGCTCGCTAACGGAGCTACCCTCTTCCATCTTACAGTTAAAGAACTTTTCGGAGGCCTCATGCTCTCTACGGCCGCGTGAGTCTCAAAAATGAGCTTGAGCTCCTTAATGATCTCGAACGGGTCGTGGTGCTCAAAGCGCTTCTGAAGCTCCGTTTCTAAACCGTACAGGATGGCACACTTAACTGTGGAGTAATGATATTTCCGAGTGGCGTAAACATTCTTTACGTCATCGGTGGCATCTTCTGCAGGTGGGTCACCTAGCGGTGCTTCGAGCACATAGGTCAACTGACCAGCCCTGAGGACAATCTTCAGTCCACGGAGCCAGTCCGTGAAGTTGCTTCCATTGTTCTTAAGCTTTTCTTTCTCTAGGAATGCATTGAAATTGATGGAGAGGTTCGCCATAATCTACAACAAATTTGCAAGTAGTTTAGACTAAGTTTATGATAAATTGAGTTCAATTTTAATTCTTAAATTAACTAGGTGAACTCCCACTCAAAACAACATCCCTCACATTGTCCTAGTGATTACGCGAACCAAGTCCACTACACCAAGTCCGATCTTCACGAGAGAAGATGTAGTTTCATCAGCGAACAATCTTCATGTTCATCATATCATTTATATGACTCGTGCTCTACCTTTCGGTATTCTGTGTTCTGAGACCATGTCTGTACATGCTAGGCTCGTCAAGATTAACCTTAGTTTCCGCATGTGCAAATCTGGCTTGCACCCGTTGTATGCACACGTAGAATCTATCACATCTGATCATCACGAGATGCTTCGAAACGACGAGTCTTAGCAACGGTGCCAACTAAGGACAAACACTTTATTACTTGATATTTAGTGAGAGGGATCATCTTATAATGCTATTGTCGCGATCTAAGCAATACAAGATGCATAAAGGATTAACATCACAGGCAATTCATAATTAGTGTGATATGGTATGGCCCTTTCTTCTTATGCCCTTGATCTCCATCTCCAAAGCATGGACTCGATCTCCATCATCACCAGCATTGCGTCAAGGTCAGTGGCGCCGCTTCATGGTTGTCCATCATCACTAGCAACTATTACAACTACTTGGAATAAAGCTATTACAAGATGAATAGACACTGGTCTTAATGTAATTAAAGACAACCATTAGGCTCCTGCCGGTTGCCATATTACAACAAGGATCATTGCATACATCAAATATAATCACAATCACATGATGGCCATATCACATCACAAAACCCCTGAAAAACAAGTTAGACGCCTCTAATTTTCTTTGCATGTTTTACGTGGTCTGGGGCTTTCGAATAAGAATGGATCTTACCTACGAAACTGAACCACAACGTTGGTACAAGTGTTATCAAGTGCAAAGTGTAGATTTGATCTATACTATGGTGTGAGAGACAGACACCCGCAAAGCCACTTGTGCAAAGCAAGTTACACATCAAGCGTGGAGCAAGTCTCATGTGCGATGACATGTAAGGTTAGCCCGAGCCGCTTCATCCCACCATACCGCAAGATGCAAAGTACACAAAGCAAAAGACGGCATGAGCACCAACACCCACAAAACCATTGTGTTCTACTCGTGCAACAGATCTACGCATAGACCTGGCTCTGATACCACTGATGGGTTCGTACCATGGAAAACAAAAAAATTCTACCGCAAGAACGAACAAAACCTAGATCTAATCTAGATAAAAGCCAAGATCTAATCTATTAGACATGTGCAACGAGATAGATCTGTACTAACCCTTGTAGATCCGAAAGCCTTGTGCGAGATCGGATCTCATGGTTGATGTAGACGATCACTTGCCGATCTCAAGATCGAGTAGACGATCCTTCCGGCGCCACGCAAGCAACACTTCCATGATCGGTCACTGCGTGCGGAGTCGTAGACCTTCCTCTCCTGCTCCAATGTGCGGAGGTAGTAGATCTTCTCCACGGAATCCCAGCAAGACGACGGCGTGGTGGTGGTGGAGTAGAGAATTCTGCAGGGCTTCGCCTAAGCCAGAGCAGATGGAAGGAGGAGGAGAGAGGCGGCTAGGATTTTGGAGTGGGAGGGGCAAAGGGGGGTGGCGCCTCCACCCCTCTATATATAGAGGGAGGGGTGCGGCCTAGGGTTCCCACCCCTAGGCCCACCCCTTAGGGTCGGCGCACAAGGGAACTTGGGGGGAGAGTCCTTCCCCCCCAAGTTTCCCTTACTTACCCTTTAAGTTTCCCTTTATCCTTTCTTGGTTTTCAAGTAAACTCCAAAAAATCTTCTAGAACCTTCCTAACATTCAAACCTTCTATAATCCCCATATAAATACTCCGGAACATTTCCTAACTTAGAAAATGATCTCCATTATATGAATCTTATTCTCCGGATAATTCCGGATCTCCTCGTGATGTCCCGGATCCAATCCGAGACTCCGAACAACATTCGGTCTCCAACGCACATTCCATATCTACTTAAAACAACTTAGAACCTTAAGTGTGTCACCCTACGGTTCGTGAATATGCAGACATGATGGAGACACCTCTCGATCAATAACCATCAGCGGGATCTGGAGATCCATAACGGCTCCCACATACTCAACGATGACTTCGTGATCGATAGAACCATTAACATACGAAACCAATTCCCTTTGTCACGCGATACTCTACTTATCCGAGGTTTGATCGTCGGTATCTCCATACCTAGTTCTACCTCGACATCGATAAGTACTCTTTACTCGTTCCATGTTATGTCATCCCTTGTGACCTAGTCACATGCTTGCAAGCTAACTAGATGACATTCCACCGAGAGGGCCCAGAGCATATCTATCCGTCATATGGATGAACAAATCCCAATCTCGGTCCATGCGCTTCAACACATACTTTCAGAATACCCAATGACACCTTTATAACCACCCAGTTAGAAAGCGGTGTTTGATGTCATCAAAGTACCCATCCGGTGATGGTGATTAACATAACCTCATGGTCGAAGGATTAGGTTACTATGCATTTGAACGCTTGTAGCAATACGAACTTAATGACTTGATCTTATGTTATGCTTACTATGGGTGTGTGTCCATCACATCATTCTCCTAATGATATAACCTTGTTATTAATGACATCCAATGTCCATGATCAGGAAACCATGATCATCAATTAATCAACAAGCTAGTTCAACAAGAGGCTTACTAGGGACTCTTTTATGTTTACAAAACACACATGTATTAGTGTTTCCTTATAATACAATTATAGCATGGGATGCAAACATTCATCATAAACACAAAGATATAATAATAACCACTTTTATTATTGCCTCTTGGGCATATCTTCAACACTAGATGTGCTGTTGCTACTAGGGAGAAAACAACAATCCTTTGTTCATAGAACAATCGTATTGTTTATATTACACGCAATTCGTAAAGCAATAATCTGTTGCTTGCAACTTAATACTTGAGGGGGTTCGGATGATAACCTGAAGGTGGATTATTAGTCATAGATGCAGTTGGATGGCGGTCTATGTATTATGTTGTAATGCCCAATCAAGTCTCAAAGGAGTCAAGATGATTAGTATATGCATGTATTGCTTTCTCGGTGTTTGTCAATTGCCCCTCTGTAATTTGTTCACCCAGCATGTTATCTATCTAAGGAGAGCCACCTCTAGTGAACTATGGATCCTGGTCCTTTCTCTTTACATACAATCTACAATCTTTTATTGCTTTGTGTTTACTTTCTGCAAACTTTTACTTCTTTCCATTCGATACGTTTAATCTTTTGTTTTCCGTAAAACACGGTGAGATTGACAACTCATCGCAAGTTGGGGACAAAGTTCTGTGGTTGTGTTGTGCAGGTCTCCACGTTGCTACTAGCACCGGTAGTGCGCCCTGCCAAAGCTCAGCTAGTAACACCTTTGGAGTGTTTCCTTGCTCCTACTGGTTCGATTAAACCTTGGTTTCATAACTGAGGGAAAACTTGCTGTTGTGCTTATCATACCTTCCTATTGGGGTTCCCAACGAGCTCTACATCGAACGATGAGTACATCAAGATCTTTTCTGGCGCTGTTGCCGCGGACTGAAGAACAAGAAGAAGCTCCCACGTCAACCACACGCCAGCATTTTTCTGGCGCCGTTGACAGGGAGTCAAGGACATCTTCACAAGGGGAGTCCCTCATAACCAATCTCTTTACTTTGTTGTTTTTGTTTTGCTTAGTTTCTTTTTGCTTTGTTTGCTTATTTTGTTCTTCAAAAACACACAAAAATTAGTTTTACTTTCTTATTGGAAAAACACAAAAAATTAGTTCCTATCTTGAGTGCCACCATGTCTAGCCTTGCTCCAATCACTATGTCACCCGAGGAAATGATTTTCACTTTTAAACAAGGAATTGAGGAAAGTTTTAAGGAAGCTTGGTCTAGAATCTCCGATCTACATGAAAAAACTAAGCCTAAAATGACTCAAAGCTTGTTCCTTAGCAGTTTTTACCTTGGGATTGCTCTTTGCTATAGATATGCTTTAGATGCTGTTGTGGGAGGAGATTTCCTCCAATGTAATGAGGATGATGCTATTAATTCTATAAAGAAATTGATCCTCACTTACAACATGCCTAGCCAAACTGATATTTCTTTCGCAAAAATATTTGCTAGGTTGAACACTCTTGAGGCTAGCACTACTAGCTTAGAAAGTTGCTATAATACGCTTAGGGAGCATCACAATTATGTTCCAATAAATTCTGAACCATCAAAGTGGCTCCCTACAGTAAAGATTGAGATAAGCACTAAAACTTTTTAAGCCCGCTGCGATATCATGTCTGAATTTTGTCTTATGCCCAAAGATATTTATGAATCTTTGAATCTTTGGGGGCTTACTGAAGGAGGAAAAGAAATATCTCTTGTTAATAATGCTACCTTATTACCTATTGGAATAGCTGAAGGAGTGTTTACCAAGATCCTTAGGAAAATGATTTCTACTGATTATCTTGTTATTGAATGTGCAGGAAAAGGACAAATTACACTTGGAAGGTCCCTATTAGAACTCCTTGGAGCAATAATAGATGTGGGAAGGGGGACCATGCACCTTTATTCTCCACCAAACAATCACATTTTACCTAAGGTTAAGAATAAAAATAAGAGAGGTAAGGGCAAGAAAGTTAGTCTTAATGCTTCTTCATTTGAGAACACTTGATTCTTTCTTTGCTTCTTATGCCTAACTTAAAGGCGTTAAAGAAAAGTACTTATTGGGAGATAACCCAAAAGTTTTAGATGAGTCTTGGAAGTTATTACTTCAGTAATAACCTCTCCTTATCCTTTTTATTTGCTTTTTGTGCCAAGAGTAACCTCTAATGAGAGTGAAGTAATGATTGGGAAAGTTGCTGTCGTGAAACAGATTTTTGTGCTTCACCGTAAAACTTCGTGAGAGAGCTCTGTATGTCGGATTGAGCTGTAATTTTTTGTGCTTCTGCCCCAGGTTGTTATCTAACTTTCATTAGATCAACACTTTTTGATTTGAGCAACAGAAGATCTTCGAAAGAATTCGTCTTTACCTGCAGGTCTGTTTTGACAGATTTCTGCCATTTTCTACATTTGCTTCTTGTGGGTTCCTTTTTTAGTTCTTTTGGGGAATTGAGATTTTTGAAAGAAGTGCTACAGTATCTAGTGTTCTAATGGAAGTTTATTTGGTGTTATAACCGAACCTTCAGACTTATTTATCTTGAGTGCACTAATGTTGCTAATAAAGATTGTGTGAAGTTTTGTATGAAGGAAAATTTTCAGGTGTATGGAAGGAATGAGTAATGAGATGAAGGATGGACTAAAGCTCAAGCTTGGGGATACCATGTGTGTCACCCCAAGAAATATCCAAGAAGTACAAGCGTCAAAGCTTGGGGATGCCCAAGGCATCCCCTTCTTCATCAATAAAAATCTCATGTTTCTTCCAAACGCTTCATTTTTATTGTTTCATGCACAGTTGTGTTGTTCTTGGAGCGTCTTCTTTTTCGTTTTTGTTTTGGTTTTTATTTTTCTTGGTTTGCTTAGTTTTCTGAATAAATTAGTTGGACCCCCTCTTTCATACATTGGTTTGCAAGTGGTTTGGTTTGGTTTGGAAAAGAGTAGGAAAGTTCATGCTTATGTGGTAAAAAGAGCTCATTTTTGACTGTGGCCTATGCTTTGTCATGCCATGCTTGATATTGTTTTGGCTTTATGCTTAGTATTCTTTGCTGTAGCATGACTTGTTATAAACAATTGAGATTGCTTAATGTGCCTTGGATGAATCATGCGTTGTTTTAGCATATTAAAGCATAGTATAGTGGTATTCTCCTTTGATGCTTTATTTGGGTTGACTTGGCGCATGCTCACACCATGTTATGACTGTCACAAGTCACAATAGCCTTTATGATCCTTTAGTTTTCAACTTTTAGTATCACTTTATGCTTTGATCAATGATGTTTTGTCGCTCTGCATGATTATGGCCATTATTGCTCTCTTAGTTTGTCGCTCCCAGTCTTTTGCTAGCCTCCACAACCAAGTATGAGTTCCACTCATGCATCCAACTCCCTAAACCAAGTTATTCCAAAGAGTCCACCATACCTACCTACTAGCTTATGCTATTCCAAGTATATTCATGCTTTTGTTTACCTTCCAAATTAAACTTGTTATGAGAAAACTAGTGATTAAAGCTCTCACGAACTTGATGGCACACTTTACTTTACTTGCCCTTAATAAACTTGAACCATTGTGTCGTCTATGTTGTATATGCTTGCACTTATTTGTTGGGAATTAGCAGAACCATGCTTTCATGGGGAACGCTTTCAACATTGCACTTGGTACTTGTACCTAGTTGATATCATGCTCTTTTGTATATGGATGTCGTCGGTGTGAAATGAAAGGGGAGCTTGTAAGTCCATGGAGTTATGTATATGTGTTAGAGAAAAGCCTGGGCCGCTGGTCTAATCCATGCTGACATGGTGGAAACCTACAGCGTAACCATAATGAGCTATCTATGAAGCATTCTTCTTATAAAAAAAAGGGGTCCTATATTGAGAAAACAAGAGAAAAAAAGAGATACTATGAAAAGAGGAAAGAGAGAAAAAAGCACCATATTCCCATGGTAAATAAGAAGAATGCTGAGATGCTCGTTGTCTGCTTGCCTTGTCATTTTGATGTGGGGATTCTTCTGTATCATCGAGCAAGGGGTACCCCGTTGGCGGTTCTCTATGATACACATATACTTACGATGACAAGAACTTACCGGTGACTAAACTTGAGTTGCATGAGGAGCGGCCCTCGTATACAAGGGACATGAGATTCCTGACTTATACTTCGTCAAGCATGTACACCATAGTTTGTTCACTTTAACCTTAATCACTTCAAGATGCTTATGATAGGGGCAATGAGAGCTGAAAGCTATAAGTACCATAATTTTTGGAAGCTCTTTATGAGACTTGAATCCCTACTTCCTTTTACAAAGGCCTTTCTTCCACCATTATATTGAGTCTCCACCTTCTATCTTTATGCACTTACTTTGAGAGCATAGTGGCCATTCTTAGTTCTATGTGCATTGTCCCAAGACTAGTTGATTGATGCATAACTTGATATTGCTTGTTTTAAACTATTGTATCTAGTCACTCTTATGAACTTTGAAGGTGGCCTATGCATTTATATTTGCTACTCTATTGAGGGACAAGCTGAATACTATTATGCTATGTTTTCTTTATGTGAAACAAACAAACGTCTTGCAAAGCATTGTTATTCATGAATCTTTTGTTTGTGCCTTTTCATGTTGCATCATAGTTTCTTTGCTTATTGCTAGAACTTTGTCTTTCATGTTATGATTGAAGTACTATGATCCCAGCTTTGGATGTTTTGCAAATACTTTGATCAAGTCTTTGATGGTGCATGTCACCTCAAAAAATATTCTTTCTTTTTATCACTTACCTACTCGAGGACGAGTAGGAGTTAAGCTTTGGGATGTTGATACATTGCAAATGTATCTTTAATTTTTGATGTTCCATTCTTGGTTTTATCCACTTTCTTGTGTTTTGTTCCAACTTTGGAGTACTTTTCATATGATTTCTTGGACTAACCTATTAACAAGAGCCACGATTGCCGCTACTGTTTTCTGCTGTTTTTGGTTCCAAGAAAGTCGAAAATGAATATTCTCGAATTGGGCGGACAAAAGCCAAAGTGCCTATTTTTCGGAAGGGATCAAGTGCCGAATACGAGATTTGAGGAGAAGGGCGGAGAGCCACCACACCACCTGGCCGCGCGGCCAGGCCTGGCCCGCGCCAGGGGGTGGTGTGGCCGCTCCCGGCACCCCCTCGGCCTCTTCTTCCACCTATATATTGCCCTCGGGACGAAAACCCTAAGTGACCGATCAAAAATCCACGAAAGAGTTTGTAGCCACCGTCATCTCCATCCCTAGATAGGGAGGGATCTGAAGCTCTTCCCGGCACCCTGCCGGAGAGGGGAATTCACCCTGGAGGCCTTCTTCATCACCATGCAAGCCTCCGGTGTGATGCGTGAGTAGTTCATCCTTGGACTACGGATCCACGTAGTACCTAGATGGCTGGTTATCCTCCTTTGTGCTTTCATGTTTAGATCTTGTGAGCTCCGTTCATGATCAAGATCATCTATTTGTAATTCATACATGTTGTGTTTGCGGGGATCCGATGGATATTGAGATGCTATTTCAGATTGATTATTGATTCTATCATGTCTTTGTTATTTGTGCTCTTGCATGCTTACCGTTCTTAGTATCTATCCTTGCCAAGTAGATGCTAGCAACTCCAAGAGTTAGTATTTATGCTCGATAGTGGGTTCATGCCTCTGGTAATCTAGGGAAGTGATAGAAATATCTAAGGTACTAGATGTGCTATTGCTACTAGGGAGAAAACAACAATCCTTTGTTCATAGAACAATCGTATTGTTTACTTTACACGCAGTTCGTAAAGCAATAATCTGTTGCTTGCAACTTAATACTGGAGGAGGTTCGGATGATAACCTGAAGGTGGATTATTAGTCATAGATGCAGTTGGATGGCGGTCTATGTATTATGTTGTAATGCCCAATCAAGTCTCAAAGGAGTCAAGATGATTAGTATATGCATGTATTGCTTTCTCGGTGTTTGTCAATTGCCCCGCTGTAATTTGTTCACCCAGCATGTTATCTATCTAGGGAGAGCCACCTCTAGTGAACTATGGATCCCGGTCCTTTCTCTTTACATACAATCTACAATCTTTTACTGCTTTGTGTTTACTTTCTGCAAACTTTTACTTCTTTCCATTCGATACGTTTAATCCTTTGTTTTCCGCAAAACACGGTGAGATTGACAACCTCATCGCAAGTTGGGGACAAAGTTCTGTGGTTGTGTTGTGCAGGTCTCCACGTTGCTACTAGCACCAATAGTGCGCCCTGCCAAAGCTCAGCTAGTAACACCTTTGGGGTGTTTCCTTGCTCCTACTAGTTCGATTAAACCTTGGTTTCATAACTGAGGGAAAACTTGTTGATGTGCTCATCATACCTTCCTCTTGGGGTTCCCAACGAGCTCTACGTCGAACGACGAGCACATCACTGTACTTCATCATGATCTTGAGATCGGCAAGTGTACGACTACATCAACCACAAAATCAGTTTCATTAACAAAGCTTTGTTGTTCTTCAAGGGCATGTTCTCTATGGATGTATCTCCACCTGTTGCTTGTATCTAGTAGATAGATCTTGGTGTATAATAGTTCCCATCGTAGAATTTTTTTGTTTTCTATGCTACAAACCCAATATTGGTATCAGATCCGGATCTATGTGTAGATGCTTTGCACGGGTAGAACACATATGAGTATGTGGGCGTTGACGATCATTTTATTGCATCTTCTATGTATTTTGGATATTGGTGGCATAGTGAGAAGAAGCGGCCTGGACTAACTTTGCATGTCCTCGCACATGAGACCTATTCCACTCTTTACATGCAACTAGTTTTGCATAAGTGGCTAGCGGGTGTCTGTCCTCCTACTATAGTCAATATCTGATTTACAACGAGTTGCTAATAATTTGATTATCATCGTTGTGTTTCCATGTTCGTAGGTAAGACTGGTTCTATCTTTGAAAGCCCTAAGCCACGTAAAACTTGCAATGGATAAATTAGAGGCGTTTAGTTTAGATTATTGCTGGGCTAGTGTCATGATATGGTAATGTTGTAAGTTGAAGTATAGTTGATACTCTTATAACATACCTAACGTGTAAGTTCCATAGACCTTGGCCTTACACACAAAGGAATGATAAAGATCATACCACAATGCACACGATAGTGATCAAGTGCAAGAACCATATCATTTCACTTTTGCATATGATGTTTGTTTGCATCTTATTTTGCTTGTTTGGCACTTTAGTAGCATTATAAGATGATCCCTCATTTATATATCAAGATAAAAAATGTGTTCTTCCTTAAGTATGCACCGTTCTCTGGATTGTGTTTCGAGACATCACGTGATGATCGGGTGTACTCGACTCTACACTTTCATACAATGGGTGTAAGACAGTTTTACACATGCGAGTACTAAGGTTCTTACTTGGCGATCCTAGCATGTACAGACATGGCCTCGAACACGGACCGAAAGGTTAAGCATGAGTCATATAGTTGATATGATGCCCATATAGATGCTCGCCTTTGAAGCTACACCGACTCACGTGATGATCGGACTTGGTGTAGTGGATTTGGTTCATGTAATCACCAAAAAGACACGAGAGATGTTGTTTTTGAGTGGGGGTTCATTTATAATTTGGATTAGTCGAACTCAATTTATCATAAACTAAAATCAAAGTGAATTTGCATAGTTTGTTGTAGTCATTGGCATCTGTTTACTACCTTGCACTTAGTTTTAATTTAGATAATAGAACTATAGAATTCTAGATATTTACTTTACAAACTGATATCGTATTGTTTTGAATGTCAATTTAAAGTTTAAAAGTCCTATTGCAAACTTTCAGCAAACTCTATTTATTCTGTGAAGTTTAATAAGTAGTATTAAATCAAGAGTAACAATTCTAGTGTTAGTATCTAAAATATCATGCTTGCCTCCATGATCCTTGATATTCAAAAGTTGTTTTAATATCGAGGTTATCTAGGAGCTAAAAGAATTGTTTCAGAAACCATCATGTGTGTAAGATATTGTGATATCTGAAACAATGTTTATGGTTGCAATATGATAGAGTATAATTTATTAAAATACATGTTCTCATATTGTATGACAATTTGCGAAGGTTGGAGACGCTAGACATCCTAATCTCCCCAAAAGGTTTTGGGAACTGACATTATACTCACGGTTCGTCCTTATAGGCTATAGTAGCTTGATCATGAAAGTTGTCATGATAAGGATGAATATGAGATGTAGGTAAAATGTTTACTACACTAATTGATTGCTAAAGAATGGATTTTTGAAAGAACGCCAAATATTTGATGATGCTGATTCACTTCAAAGTTCAAGTCCAAAGGTATTAGTATTTGACTATACACGCTTTGGACTATGTGTCATATGTATGGCACCATTTTTGATGTTGATAGATTCTTTTAAAGGAAAAAGGAAATGCTGAAAGAGAATCTATTAAATATTTGGCAGAAAAGACTGGAAATCTCCAGCTAAGGTATATAGATGATATATATGTTATAGTTGTATTCTTTGCTTGTTAAACAATGTGGTTCTTGGGTATTGGATACCGAATTGGTTGGTATGAAATGTCATACAGAACAACGCATTTCATGAACTACAATGGCCTAAGTAACTAGCAAAAGAATATGTGATGATGTTCATCGAAAACAAATAAAGTGTTATTGTGTTTCTCGTTGACATCAGAGCTTGCCTTCAAGATTTGTTTAAATAATTGTTATTTTGTTCCGGTATTATGAGAACAATGGTTGTTCAAATAATTACCGTATTCCATAGAAGATGGATGAACTTTTACAAGTTTAGTTGGAGAAATCACGTCCATAAAACTAATGTTAAAATGTCGCAAGACAAACGATTGAAAGGTCAATTACGATGTGACATCGCCTTTTAAATTATATTGGAAAGAAAACACGAAGAAACTCCATGTTGATGGATTTTTGGAGTCTTTGATTTTGATCAAATGACGCTTGTGAGACTTTCCTCGAGATAATTAAAACTCTGTTCATAGGCCAAAGAGGAACGGATGACTAACTTATTGGATGTTGTGCATGTTGATGTATATAGTCCATTATGTGTAGCCATATGCGATGGATCTTTTTTTTGCTTCATATGCTTTCTCCAGAAATTTGAGTGAATATATATGTATATTTACTTAATAAGGAAGAAGTGTGAAACATTTGAAAATTGTTCAAAGATTTTCAAGATGAAGTGCAAAATCACCATAACAAGAAAATAAAGAGTTTATGATTCAATCATAAAGGAATATATTTGAGTTACATGTTTAGCAAAACACCTAAGATTTTAGGAATTGTTCCATGATTCGTGTTTCCCGATAAACCATAGGAGTATGGGATGTTCGAGAGACGAAATCAAACCTTGTTTTACATGGTAAGATCAAAGGTGTCATTTCTAAAACTCCCACTATGTTTTAAGGATTAAAGCTTTAGAGACTACCGCTTTTACACTGAATAGAGCACCATCGTGATCCGTTGAAATGACACCATATGGGTTATGGTATGGGATAAAACCTGAATTCTCTTTTCTTAAATTTTGGTATGCTATGCATAAGTAAATTGTTTACAACCAAAGTCGGATAAGCACGTCTTTGTATGTTATCCCAAAGAATTTGTTTGGTATTCCTCCATAACACTGAAGACAAAAGAGTTTCTCGCTTGGAACGTGAAGTTTCTTAAAGAAGGAATTTTTCACAAAAGATAAGTGGGAGGACAATAGAAATTTGATTAGGTTGATGAACCTAAGCAACATGTGCTAAGTAGCTCAGCGCCGGAAAGTGTCCCGGAGGCTTCTAAAATGCTCATGGCTCCCGTGATAACAAAGGTTGTGATCTTGGAGATTAGAGTTCCTATTGAACCATGTGGGTCGGGTAAGAATCAAATAGTAAGTTTGAAATAGAAGTCATTATTGTTTTGACAATGATGAATTGACTGCATGCAAAGAAGCAATGATGGGCCCCGGCTCCATAAAATGACTAAAAGTCATAAAATCCGTGATAGTTTCCATGTACAAGAAATCAAGTTTCGAAATTGGAGACCCTCCAGAAAGGCGTAAAGCCTATCGGTTGAAGTTGGATCTATAAAGAAATAGACATGGATGTTTGACATCTATGAAATAGTAGACATGTCGGAAAGGAGTTTACGATATGTTCAAGGAGTTGACTATGACAAGATTTGATCTTTCATAGCGATATTTAGTCTTGATAGATTAATGTAGCAACCACTACATATAATTTGGTATATGATAGTTGAACAAACAAAACAATGTTCTTCTAATAGAATGGTTACCTAGGACGTGTACATGAAATGGTTTGAAGGGTTTTGTTAATTAAAATGATGCTAAAAGGGCATCCAAACTTCAATGGTTGAAGTGAGCATAATGGAGTTGGAATCTTCACTATGATGATACTATTAAAAGGTTTAATTTCATTGGAGACGATGAAGATGCTTGCATTTTCAAGAAATTAAGTGGGAGTGCTGAGACATATTTCCAATACATTATGTAGAGGACATGTTGTTGATTGGAAATGATGTATCTTTTATTGACACAAGTTAAGAATTTCAATAAAATTGGATTTCAATGAAAGACATGGGCAAAACTAGAATATTTGGCATCAATGTTTATATGGATAGATTGAGGCGCTAATATGGTTGTGCTAGCCATACATATATGAGATATTGAAAGGGTTCAATATGGAAACAACAAGAAAGGTTCTTGCTGCATGGAAAGGATTGAATCAAGATTCAAGTGTATCGACACTTGGTGAGTGAAATCACATGAATATTTTGATCAATAATACCACGATATGTACATATATAGATATGTCTAATGCTCTAAATGTTATGAGCATATACCAGAATGATTCATAAGATGATCATCGGACGATAGTAAAGATATTCTTATGACCTTTGGAAGAACTAAGAATATATCATGTATAAGTGATAAATAGTTGAAAGTAGTTCATTGTAAAGTGTTACATTGATACTAGTTTGTCACAAGATACAAATTAAATTTATCTCAATTTAAACTATGGGTGGCACAATGTAATGGAAAGGAAGTTCCATGATGGATTTGGATGAGTTCCAAAGTTAAGACATTGTGACGGATACTACAACAAAATGCTAAGTATATGACTGCTATAGTAGCAGCAAAGGAGGGCATTTGTGTTAAGTAGTTTGTTATCAAACTAGGTGTGGTTCACAGTGGGATAATACTATGAAGATATATTGTACGACAATACTATCAACATGTTTTAACCCAAAGGAACTAAAGGTCTCACCAAAGAACTAAATTTATACAATGCCATCTCATTAGAGAATGAGTGATGCATAGAGACGCAAAGACATGCAAATATACACGGACCTAAAAATGTCAGATCTGGAGATTATATTAACCACTAGCAAACACGTATATTCAACACCTAGGTGTTGTATATACAAGTTTACAAACTAGATTATTGACTCTAGTGCAAGTGGGAGACTGAAGGGAATATGCCTGAGAGGTAATAATAAAGTGGTTATTATATTATTCCATGTTTATGATAAATGTTTATTTTGCATGCTATAATTGTATTACTTGGAAACGTTAATACACGTGTGTTTAATAAACAAAATATAAAGTTCCTAGTAATGCCTCTCATATAAACTAGCTCGTTGATTAACAAGATGATTAAGGTTTCCTGATCATGGACATTGGATGTTCTTAATAACGAGGTCACAACATTGGTGGAATGATGTGATGAACATTCATCCGAAGTATAGCATTACGATCAAAGTCATTATGTTTATATTGCTATAACATCATACAAAGTAATCCTAGTCCTTAGACAATGAGATCATGTCAATCACTAACACTGGAAGAGTATCTTGATAACATCAAACGTCACACCATGAAAGGGTGACTATAAAGGTGGGTTCAGTGCTACGAAGGTGTTATGCTCATGTATCAAGAGTGGGATTTTTCCATCCCGATGACGGATAGATATACTCAGGGCCCTCTCGGTGATATCACATTGAAATAGCCTGCAAGCAAGTGATGTGATCACTAGAATGTTATATCACGGAACGAGAAAAGAGTGCATGTCGGTAACGAGATCAAATAAGGTATTGAGATACCGATGATCGAATCTCGGATATGTAATATATAATGAGACAAAGGGATTTAGTTACGACGTTAAAGGTTCACACAATCACTAGAGTCATCGTTGAATGTGTGGGAGTTAGTATGGATCTCTAGGTCTCGCTGCTGATTATTGATCGGAGAGGGGTCTCGATCATGTCTGCATTGTATGCGAACCATAGGGTGACACACTTAAGGTATACCTACATCATTTGGAGCAAATATGTTTCAGATAAATATTTAAGAAAGTGCTGGAATCATTTCGATGGAAACTAAAATTGTTTCGGGTGAAATTGCAGAAACTGGTTCTACATGTGATATTGAAATATTGCAGGGGGTTTTATGTGAATGTTTGTTAATTAAAGTAATTAACAAAATTCTGAATAAAATAAATAAAATAGTTTTATTTAATGTGAGCTTGCATTAAATTTGGTGGAAATTTAATGGAGGTGAGTGGAACTTTGAGTGGGAGGCTAATTATGTGAGTGGGAGCTCCACCCACATGAATGTGGAGGAGGTGGGGGAACCTCCCTTGGCCGCCGGCCATGGTGAGGGGTTGCCCCTCTCCCTATAAAAGGCCCCCCACTCCCTCCTCTCATCTTACACCTCCTTGTGAAGGATCTCTCTCGCCCTCTAGAAATTATTCCCCATGGTCTCGGATTAGCGAGATACATGTTCCCGGTGGCCTTATCTGGAAAGGAGTTCCTACTTCCGCTGCATCACTAGAGTGAGGACGCGGAGGTTGTCGGGTACCGGATGTGTGTGCGATCACGGATGTACCGCTGCTTTGCGGTGTTGGACTTGCTGGTGCTGGACCTGATGGACGTGCTAGTGCTGGACTTGCTGGACTTCATCACGATCTTGAGATCGGCAAGTGTATGACTACATCAACCATGAAATCAGTTTCGTTAACAAAGCTTTGTTGTTCTTCAAGGGTATGTTCTCTATGGATGTATATCCACCCGTTGCTTGTATCTAGTAGATAGATCATGGCGTATAATAGTTCCCATCGTAGATTTTTTTTGTTTTCTATGCTGCGAACCCAACAGGTTGGCAATATTATTTCCAAGGTAAGATTATGTTATCTAAAAGAATTAGGGCAAAAGCTTTCAGAACTAATCATTCATTCAAATAAAAAGCTTTACTCTAAATATTTTGAATTACTCCCACTAGCATGGCATCTTATAAAATCAACCAACTAAAATAAACAATTCAAACTTCAAAAGTGGGAGACATAGGACATACCACTCATGACCGACTTCACAATCCCCTTCCTTATAGGGATGTGTTCCTTTAAAACTCAAGTAAAATCACTCCCATAATAAAATTAAATCAAAGAAGCAAAGTGCAAATCCACTTTCACAAAAAAGGAACGGGGAAATATCTTTTTATACTTTTTAGGATAGGGATTAGAGAATAGAAAAGAATTTGCGACCAAGCAAGGAACTAAGAATAGAAAAACAAACGAAAAACAAAAGCAAATAAAAAAAGCAAAGTGTGGAACAAATCAATGCAAGTGTTTCAAAGCTCTCAACGAGCTAGAGTACAACCTCATTATTACACAAATAAAATTGTCGGGGAACACATCCCCAAGCCCAGGCTTTTGCAAGCCCTTTTGTTGCTCATTGTGGTGGTGGTGGATAATCTTCCATGTTCCATTGGCAGCTCCAAGCATGGAACTGGGTGGCAAGGTTGGTAGTAGCATATCGAAGGTTGATGGAGAGGTTGTTCATGTTTTGGATATTTCCTTTGAGAGTATAAATATCTTCATAGGTAGTGTAGTAGTTTGGTGGTGCACATCTTGTTCGGGTGCTTCTTGTTCTAGTTCTTCATCTTCTCCTTCCTCTCCCATGGGTACTTCTTGTTGGGGTAGACATGCCTCAACCTGCACGTCATAATGCAAACGCCACTCCTTGATAGAGAATAGACCATTAGGCAAAGGAGATGGGATCAAGTGATCTACCCTAGGTATATCAAGGAAGTATCTACCATTGGTTCAAGAAATCATACCACAAGCCCTTAGAGTAGAAAAACCAAGCTGATGACTTCCTACCAACGGTTGGATAATACCTAGGTTGACTTGAAGTCTCCCATAGCATAAGAGAGTCTCAAGCTTGTAAGCAAGAGAAATAAGAGTGCACAAGGCAAGTGCACAAATCCTAATATTTCTGTTTGCAAACAGGCCACTATCTCTCCTTGCATTGGCACAACAACCGAGCATAGTCTTCATTAGGACATTTGTGCTCATTTTCATAGTCGTGCTAATCTCATAGTATCCACGTGTGTGTATAGTCGTAGGTTCCTATCACCCTTTTGAGTTGACCTTTTTTCCTTTGACTCGAGTTTTGTTGGATTTTACCCACTTTTGACTATCATTTTCGTTTGGTTGTTTCATTGGCATTCCACCATAATAAACTTCCACCAAAAGTTTTTAAGAGTTTTAGTTCTTTCTTTAGTGTGAGAATTCTTTGTGATTTCACTTTGCAAGTTTATAGTTCTATGTGTGGCTCCTAGTTTCAAACAATCCTAAAGGTGAGGTAAAAGGCTAACCCCACCACATATTACCATCCATATACAATCCTTGTTTGCCTTACATCATGGATAGGCACGGTGAGGCGAGCCAACCACCTCCCCAATAATAAGAACAAGAAGGATTGTACATGACGCAAGCGAAGCACTTCATCATTCGACAAGAATTTCGTGAATGTTGCACCGCCCTTGAGACAAGACAAGACGAACAATTCGGAGAGACTCTAGCCAAGTTCAAGAGCATCGACAACCGCTTCGATGGCCTGGAAAGGCAAATGCATGCTATGCAACACAACTTCAGGCACTAAACTGAAGCTCTTCAACATGTCATCGACAAGACAAACGACACACTTCAATGCTTCATCGATGGAGTGACAAGCAACACAAGGCTGCGTTCGCACGCACCAAGCTCTTCATGGCACCATTCGAGTGCGTCAAGCTCGTCATGCCACCGTTCTCCTCATTGACAAGACCCTCATGCATGTGATCCAAAATGCAATGAAGCCCCCATGCTTGAACTCGTGAGCTCCTCACAATATGTACCGTCTCCAAGGCACGCTGCAATGTCAAGCTATGATGGTGATTTCTCCTCAAGGCCTCAAGCAAGGCGAAATTAATATCGTCATTACACAAGAGCACTAGTGATCCAACAAGACCAACAACGTGAAGAACCTCGAGTAGAACCTCAAGTACATCGTGAACATCTATAAGACCTTCACTCAACAACAAGTGATGACTCCAATCTGGAAGAACAAGCTCGTCATCCACGTGAAACTCCTGAAGACCCGCTTCGTTGTCATCGCTACCATGAACGCAAATGCCGACACCATGGACACCATGGAGAGCCTCCTCCACCACAACAAAACATGGATCATAAAATTGTACATGTTGAGCAACAACATCCATGTCAAGAGGCTCAAGACCATGATATTCATCGAGAGTCCCAAGTGCCTAATCCACGTCACCAACCGAGGAATAAGCCTCCTCCTCATCCACAACCGCGGAAAGATGCTCCACATCTTCATCAACCTCGTGAGGCCCAAGTGACTCAACCTCGTCAACAACCGTGCCAAAAGAAAGAGCACGCTCATAAACAACTATGCCAAGAACAAGCTCCCCAACAAGGTCACGAGGACTAAGTTCTACCTCCCCAAAATGCGGCTCAACAACTGCAAGGGCAACATCAATATCACGAAGCTCGTAGCAATGATTACATGGAAGATGAATACCATCAACATCATGGAAACCGTCGCTACCGTGACCGCAACGAGGAAGAAAATTTTGGCAAGCTCAAGTTCACCATGCCCAAGTTCACCGGTTATAATGATCCCGAACAATATTTCTCATGGGCACTCGAGGTTGACAAAATCTTTCCCATGAAAAATGATGAGTGCATATTTGCATCATGTTTTATATTATTATTTTGCACTGTAGTTGTAGGATCTTAGTATTTTACGGCCTTCACGCGCACATTTTATGTCTATTTTCACCAGGATCAGGACAGATGATGGATACAATAGGCACAATTCCTAGAGCAGTTGTATTAGGGAGAAAAGGAGTCAAAAACAATGTAAATATCAATAACACCAGAAGAAAACCCAAAGTGATCGAGGCATCTAGAAGGTTTAACGACCAACTATACAGTGGGAATTAATTTTCCGGACGTATATTTCCCGCCGTATAGTTGGCGCCGCCACCGCCCCCTCAAATAGTTTCACCCCGTGCAACTAGATTAGAGAGATAGCATACAGAACAACCAGAAATCGCCAAAACCTCACCTCCGGAAGGCATCTAGAGGGAGAACTCGTCCACCAGGGATCCATCTTCACCCTACGTAGATTCGGCAGGCTAAGGCATCGATCTTCATCATCAACCGCTGCATCACCACCATCTCCATCCATCCCATCTACATCTTGTCTAGATATTGTTATAATTTCCGTACTCGTTGTTGATTTATACAAGTACTATTCATCTATGATAGATTCCATTGTTATTGCCATGATGTTGATTGCCTCCATGTCTAAGTAGATCATTAGTTCTTGGGAAGATGGAGAAACCCTAGTATGAGATTGAAATAAGATAAAGTTTATTATGATATTCATCGATGTGACCATGTGTTAGATTGTCTTCATCTTGATGTTGGGAGAAGTCGACCTCTCAATATTTGCCTCTTGTGGGGACTTGATGGAGGGAACTAGATGTTGATAGATAGAGGTGTGTTAGTACTTATAGTGACTATAAAGCTGTTGGCACCCCTTACGTACCAACTTGGGAACCAAGGAAACTCACGGAACACTATCCATGCCATGGGATACGTCCTACGGGATTAAGTCCCTTAATAGCGTAGTAATTCAATTAATGTCGATTGCTGTCTACTATGGTTATGAGGATGATGTGAGCAGTGGTTGCTGCCTATTCGTCTAAATATAGAGTTCCTCCCACACATACATACTTGAGAATATTCATGATAATAATCTTTTCCTTAGCTCTTTATAATGCTAGAGGTGTATCCGCTACTCCCTGAGAACGCCTTTTTCCGTTGCAGTTTCAAATCTCTTTTACATACGTGATACTTACTTTCTGTGTTTAATTGTTTTACTTTACTTATTGTTCTCTTATATCAAAACCCGAAAACACCTTTTTACACAATACTCGCATTTTATCTTGTTACTTTGAACTTTATTTAGCATTTCTATTATAATATTTAATTCAAGAGTTATTAGACTTCAGACTCCTGCTCCTTTGGGATCGATATCTTTATTTCGAAACTAGCTACAAACGATTTGTGCACTTGCAGTCATCAAGCTATTTTCTGGCGCCGTTGCCGGGGAGCTAAGTGTTGTAGGTCTTTTAGTTTTTGCTTATTTATTTTTGTCTTGCTAAGTTTTGTTTTGAGTTACACATTTCCACCAACATGATGGAGTTTGAGCATATGGCTAGTACTAACCCACTCAACCACTTTGGGAAGCCCTGTGATATTAATAAAAGAGACAACTCCAACAAGAAGCCAAGGGGGTTTTAAATAAATCCTCTACTACTTGGTATTCTACACAAGAAGCAATTTACTGGAGATAAAGAAGATCTTGATCCATATGAGCATATTTCATGTTTCAAAGATATATGTGGCACTTTTCAGTTACCGGGATATACTGCTAATAAGGTAAGGGTTAAACGTTTTAGTCAGACTTTGACTAGTATAGCTCTCTCATGCTATAGATCTCTACCCCAGAAGCCACTACTACTTGGGATAATTTAGCTTGTGAGTTTCTAGCAAAATATTATCCATTATCAAAATCTTTTGGAATTAGGCATCTTATAATGACTTGGAGGAACCATCCTAATGAAGGACTAGTAAGAGCTTATATCATATTTAAAGATTTACTTAATCAATGTCCTCATCATGATTTTCCTGAATGGTATTTATTGCATATCTTTTATGGCGGTTTAATTGAACCTAATAAAATTAAACTAGACTCTTTCGTGAGAGGAGCTTTTATGAATCTTCCTATAACTAAAGCTTGGGCTTTACTTAATAGAATTTGTGATCATAGAGTTTCATGGAATTTTGGTCTAGGAAGCGAAGGAGGCATAGAAATAGATTATGATTGTATTCATGACTACAATAAAAAGGGTCATGTTAACGAATTATCTAAAGAACTTTATTTGGATTCAGATGTTGTGTTGCATGTTGTTAAAGCTTTTACAGGACACATCAAAGCTCCAAAAGAGGGTTTCGTCAAGTATGATCCACCACCCAAACCTGAGAAGAAAAAGAGAAGTTAAAGCAACACTGGCCTCCCTACAACCAATATATGAGATACATTTCCCTAACACTGCACATAAGCATATTTTTGAATATGATCAGCTCAAAGCAGTACAAGAGAAGAAGGAAGAGGAAAGTATGTCAGAAGTTGAGGAACATCTGGAAGAAACCAAAGATGAAGAGGTAACCAAGGAAGCAATTATGGCTACGTATGCACATTGTAACATAGTTGAACTTGATAAATATACTTCCGTATTGGTTGAAGGTAAAACAAAGGTAAAAGATGTAGGTAAGCCTAATCTTCCCTGCATATTTAAGGAAACCTTGCATTATGGTTTATGCAATCTTGGCACCGAAGTTAATGTTATTTCTTATGATTTTTATTTAGAAATAAAAGAAGAAATAGAACCAGCTACTATTGAAAATACTTATATGACAATTATGTTAGCCAACAAAACTCTTAGAATTCCAATGGGAGTAATTGAAGATGCAACTATCACAATTGGCCATAAAAACTTTCCTATCAATTTTGTAGTTGTTGATATGCCGGCTGACATTCTTTGCCCAAATATATTTGGAAGAAACTATTTGAGTGATGTAGGTGCCAAAGTTGATTTCAAAAAGGTGATTGTGTCTCTTAAGCTTGGGGAAGCGGAAAAAGAATTCCACTTTTCCAAATTTAAAGACAGACATCTACAAATACAAAGAAGAAGAGAAAGAGAAAACTATTGAGGAAATGGCAACTCTTTTCTTTAGTGATCAAGAAGAAGAAATAAATGAAGACCCAAATTATGAATAAATAGTTATGGAGGACAAGTCCCTAGAAGAACTACAAGGTGAATTTGATTCACTTCCCATTATAGGGCCTCCAACTAATGAGGCTTTCGAGGAGCCCTAAAAGAGAGGGGACGAGGAATTACCACCCTCAGAATTGAAGACTCTACCAGATAATCTTAAATACATATTTTTAGATGATACAAATAAATTTCCTGTTATTATTAGTGCTAAACTTTCAGGAGCTGAAGAATAAGAACTCATGAAAATACTTAAGGAGCATCACAAGGCCTTTGGGTACTCGATGGATGATTTGAAGGGCATTAGTCCCATGATAACCATCCATCGAATATTCATGGAGGAAGGTTGTGGAATTTAATAGACGACTGAAGCCCGAAATGAAGGAAGTGGTAAGAAACGAAATAATATGCCTATTGGATGCAGGTATAATCTATCCTGTAAAAGAAAGTGAATGGGTAAGTCATGTTCATTATGTCCCTAAGAAGGGCGGTTTTACTGTTGTTCCTAATGAAAATAATGAATTGATACCTACTAGAACTATTGTTGGACATAGGATGTGTATAGATTTCAGGAGATTGAATAAAGAAACTAGGAAAGATCACTATCCTTTACCATTCATAGATCAAACTTTAGTGAGGTTAGCAAGCCACACTCATTTTGGCTACTTGGATGGATACTCTGATTTTTTTCAAATAGTTGTTCATCCTGATGACCAACTTAAAACAACTTTCATTAGTCCTTATGGTTTACATGCTTACCGTCGTATGCCTTTTGGTTTATATAATTCTCCAGCTACTTTTCAAAGATGCGTGACTGCTATTTTTGTGGATTCTATAGAACTGACAATGGAAGTATTTATGGATGACTTTTCTATCTATGGAACTTCGTTTACTAGTTGCTTGGATAATCTCAAAAGAGTTTTGTAGCGTTGCGAAGAAACCAATATTGTTCTAAATTGCGAGAAGTGCCATTTTATGGTCAAAGAAGGTATAGTCCTTGGACATAACATATCAGGTAAGGGAATTGAAGTGGATAGAGCTAGGGTTGAGGCCATAGAGAGAATGCCACAACCTAGAGATATAAAAGGTACAAGAAGTTTCCTTGGTCATGTGGGTTTTTATAGAAGGTTCATTAGGAATTTCTC
Source organism: Avena insularis (assembly GCA_023614405.1). Taxonomy (NCBI): domain Eukaryota; kingdom Viridiplantae; phylum Streptophyta; class Magnoliopsida; order Poales; family Poaceae; genus Avena; species Avena insularis. Next base: position 300,589,811 of record CM042684.1, read on the forward strand.
TGGAATATCTAAACCTTTGACTAACCTTCTGCAAAAGGGTGTAAGATTTAATTTTGATAACAAATGTCTTGTAGCCTTTGATAAACTTAAATATGCTTTATCCCATGCTCCTATCATTGAACCACCTATCTAGGATATGACTTTTGACTTAATATGTGAAGCTAGTGATGATGCTATAGGAGTAACTCCGAGACAACATATAGGTTGCAGATTTAATATTATACATCATGCTAGTAGAACTCTTAATAGTGCTCAAAAGAATTATCCTAAGGAAGAAAGGGAACTTATTGCTATATTTTTCTCTTGCGATAAATTTCGTTCTTATATAGTTGATGCAAAAGTAAGAGTTCATACGGATCATGATGGTTTAAAAGAACTCCTTGAGAGGAAAAATCATAAGCCAAGACTGATCCGTTGGATCCTTTTACTTCAAGAATTTGAGTTGTAGATTATGCAGAGGCAAGAAATAAAGATGTTGGATGCACTGTCCATATTCACCCAGCAAGACAGCAATCTTATTGAGAGGAACTTTAGTCCTGGTGATTTTCATTTACGAGAATTATTAAATGAACTAAGGTCAATTCCTCCAAAAGAGAAGAAGTCTTTGTTGTTGGAGGAGCTTGTCATCCACGAATAAGTAAACGGTAAGTGCAAGGTAAGTGTTCTTATTCAAATAAGTGATTTGTTTTCACAAATTTTACTTCTGAAATTTTTGCCTTTGAATTCCTCGTGTTTTTCTGAAGTTTCTGGAGGTTTTACCAACTATACGGTTGCAACTATATGGCCAGCGAAAAATCTCCTACCGTATAGTTGGTCGTTAAACCTTCAGTACCTTCTTTGTGAAATTGTTTTCAATGTCTGGAAACTATACGGTCGCAACTATACGGCTAGAGAAAATCCTCCCACAGTATAGTTGGTCATTAAACTCTCTGACATTTTCGATTCCTTTTTCATTTTAGAATAATAAAAAACAGTTTTGTCGATTCCAAGTCGGTAACTTAATCGACCTAGACTCGAGATATTTGGAAATATCTGTCCGGAACCAACTATACGGCCAGATCTATACGGGCCGTGCCCGTATAGTTGGTCGTTACGCGGCAGGACTTCTCCAAATCCGTGTTTTCTTTCCCTATTTCGTTAAGATTCTTTTCTTGAGCCTAAATTTGGTGTTTATCGCAAGTTTTACCGACCTCTGACCCTTCTTATATACTGCCATGTTATCTCTCTCTAATCATAATCTCCAGAAGCCAATCTACCTCTTATTCATACGTGAGGACACGCAACCAAGGGACACAAGCCAAGGAGAGAAGTTCCTATAGAGATTGTGAGCAATAGCAAGCAAGGCAAGGATATCAAGATCATCCCTATGGATTTCCTTGACGCTGACAATAAACACCGGAAAAGGGAGTTAAAAGCCCTAGAGCTGGAGATTGAAGAGATGGACAAGGAGACACCGGGGACACCGAAACATCTACGGTTGCTGCGACTTTATATTGATAACTTGATGAAGATATTAAGTAGACAACCAAATCATGTTTTTCTATGATTCTTAAGACGATACAAACCCTTCAAGGTAACAATGAGCTCATTAAAGAACAAGTGAAAGTGCTGGAGAGGAATAATCTTTTCTACAAGCTGCGTGTTAAAGAATTAGAGGTTGTCAATCAATCCCTCCGTCTCAGGCTGGCCCGTGAAGAGAAGATACCGCGTGCCATGGCACCACAGTGATCTACAATAATCACGGTATCAAATAATCGCAAGGGATTATTTGATCCCGCGTGGCTTGATTCCAAGCTTGGGGAGATCTTTAAGACCTTGTAATCTATCTTATAAGTTTTACATTAGTATTTTAGTTTTGCATTAGTTCAAATTAGAAATAAAGTTTGCATCATTAGAATTCCCTTCAGGAATAGTCGATCCCTTTTATGAAATTCCGAGTTTATTATCATATATGGAGCAATATTGAGTTTATGCTTGTCCTATTGGATATATGAATGGATTGAGTATAATTTTACTTGCACTTGATGATAGCAATAGGAGTCTTCCACACCATTGGTATTAATGGAACATACAAAGATAATTTGGTCAATATGTTGTAAGTTCATGGTTTGATTTACAAAGTAAAAAATTATCTAATTAATTAAGTTGAAAAAGAAACCTTGAACAAAGGAAAATTAAAAGTGCTATCAAATTAGATTGAGAATAAGACGAGGTAGAATATTCAAGCTATAAAGATTGCTTCATATACAATTGGAATGTGGTAATTGATATCGTTAAACTTTGAATTCCTACATGAAGTGGAATGTATGACTAGATCCTTTGCACAACACTTAAACAAAAGTGTGAGCATATATATAAAAAAGGGGAAGAACAAAAGAGAGAAGAAAAAGAGCGAATGTGCAAAGAGCAAATAGGCATACACCACTATATTGTAGTATGACAAAGAAGCGTTTGAGATTTTAAATCCCAAGTGAATATGTTAATACAAAAACACTTGGGACTACCTCGCTAACTCATTCGGTTGAACTAAGTAATTTTACATCATATTGAGAGTGATCTTTTGTGAACTATTAAATGCTAAGGTGTGGAAGCCTGCTAATATTATTCAGATGGTTCGAGTAAGGTACTATTCATGAACTTATTCCTATGTATCATATATGATAAACACATGCTGCAACTGCCTCATTTATCTTATCGACCCAGCTTCATGAATATCAAGAGTCTAAGCTTGGGGAAGTTGATGAGTGCATATTTGCATCATGTTTTATATTATTATTTTGCACTATAATTGTAGGATCTTGGTGTTTTACGGCTTTCGCGCGCACATTTTATGTCTATTTTCACCAGGATCAAGACAGATGATGGATACAATGGACACAATCCTTGGAGCAGTTGTATTGGGGAGAAAAGGAGCCAAAACAACATAAATCGCTTATTTGTGAAATGTCAATAACACCAGAAGAAAACCCAAAGTGATCGAGGCATCCAGAAGGTTTAACGACCAACTATACGGTGGGAATTAATTTTCCGGTTGTATAGTTCCCGCCGTATAGTTGGCACCGCCACTGCCTCCTCAAATAGTTTCACCCCGTGCAACTGGATCAGAGAGATGACATACAAAACAACCAGAAGTCGCTGAAACCTCACCTCCGAAAGGCATCTAGAGGGGGAACTCGTCCATCGAGGATCCATCTTCACCCTGCGCAGATCCGGGAGGCTAAGGAATCGATCTTCATCATCAACCGCTACATCACCACCATCTGCATCCATCCCATCTACATCTTGTCTAGATCTTATTGTAATTTCCGTACTCATTGTAGATTTATACAAGTACTATTCATCTATGATAAATTCCATTGTTATTGCCATGATGTTGATTGCCTCCATGTCTAGGTAGACCATTAGTTCTTGGGGAGATGGAGAAACCCTAGTATGAGATTGAAATAAGATAAAGTTTATTATGATATTCATCGCTATGACCATGTGTTAGATTGTCTTCATCTTGATGTTGGGAGAAGTCGACCTCTCAATATTTGCCTCTTGTGGGGACTTGATGGAGGGAACTACTTGTTGGTAGACGGAGGTGTGTTAGCACTTACAGTGACTATAAAGCTATTGGCACCCTTTACGTAGCAACTTGGGAACCAATGAAAGTCATGGTACACTATCCATGCCATGGGATACTTCCTACGGGATTAAGTCCCTTAATAGCGTAGTAATTCGATTGATGTCGATTACTGTCTGCTATGGTTATGAGGATGATGTGAGCAGTGGTCGCTGCCTATTTGTCCATATACGGAGTTCCTCCCACACGTACATAGTAGAGAACGTTCATGATAATAATCTTTTCCTTAGCTCTTTATAATGCTAGAGGTGTATCCGCTACTCCCTGAGAACGCCTTTTTCCCATTGCAGTTTAAAATCTCTTTTACATACACGATACTTACTTTCCGTGTTCAGTTGTTTTACTTTACTTATTGTTCTCTTATACCAAAAACCCAAAACACCTTTTTACACAATACTCGCATTTTATCTTGTTACTTAGAACTTTATTTAGCATTTCTATTATAGTATTTAATTCAAGAGTTATTAGACTTCAGACTCCTGCTCCCTATGGGATCAATATCTTTATTTCTAAACTAGCTACACATGATCTATGCACTTGCTATCATGTTTGATGAGAATATGGTCGTCGTGGCCTCTCATGAGTTTGATGATTATACCAACCTTTGGTAGGAACAAGTCCAAGTGGCTCGTGAAGCAATAGGAGAGCCCCCAATCAACACTTGGCAAGATATGATGGCTCATATGATATCACGTTTTGTTCCTTCGCACTACACGAGCGACCTCTTCAACAAGCTTCAAATGCTTAACCAAGGAATGAAGACCGTGGAAGAGTACTTCAAGCAAATGGAGCTCAACATGATCCGTGCCAACATTGAAGAGCGTGAGGAACAAATAATGGAACGCTTCCTCATTGGCTTGAACCACCCAATCAAGCGCATTGCCGAGTTCCAAAAGTACAACAACATGGTTGAGATTGTGCATAATGCAACAAAAGCTAGGCTTCAAGTGCAAGAGTACATCAAATACAACAATCCCAAGATGCACTTCACCTACAAGCAAGATCCAACCGCTACACAAAAAACATCAAAGGAAGCTCCTCAAGTACCTCCAATCCTCCTCTCCAGTCCGCACTTCCTCAAGGAAAAATGCCCCCAAGTGGCAAGCAAACTTTGGATGACCCTCCATTCAACGGAGAATGCTACAAGTGTGGTGGCAAAGGTCACAGGTCAGCCAAATGTGGCAATACCAAAGTCTTGTTCATTCATGACAATGGTGATGAGGAATACTTGAGTGAAGATGAATTTGATGCAAGAGTCAAATAAGCAATTGCAAGGAAACATGTGGGAGATGACCACGAACTCCTCATGTGTGAGCATGAAGCAAGTCCACCGCTTTTCGTCACAAGAATATTGACTACTCAAGCCCAAGAGCATGAAGATCAAAGATCCAACATCTTCCAAACAAGTGTCGGCATCAACAAGAAATCCATTAAAGTTATCATCGATGGAGGGAGCTGCCACAACCTTGAAAGCACCGAGTTATGAGAGAAGTTCAAGCTCACCATCCATCCACACAATAAGCCCTACCATGTCCAATGGCTAAGTGACCAAGGTTCCGTGAAGATCAAGCACACCATCGTGGTAACATTCTCAATTGGACCATATAAAGACACGGTGGAGTGTGATGTAGTTCCCATGATGGTATGCCATATGTAGCTTGGTAGACCATGGAAATATGACAAATGTGCTACACATTATGGTCGCACAAATGTGTATACCTTCAAATGGATTGACAAGACATGTGTGTTGCAACCGATGAATCCTAGCCAAATAATTGTGGATAATGCAAAGGCTTTAGAGAGGGTGCAAACCACAAAACCTTATTGTGTGAAGAGTGGTGAGCGAGAGAACCACCATATAGCGAGTGAGATACACAAGCCAAAATTGAGTGGAAAAACTAAGAGTGTTCTCCTTGCCACCAAAAGTGAGATGAGGGAAGCGAGGAATAACCCATCTATCTTGCACTATGTCCTCATTTGCAAGGGACTAGCGCAAGGAACTAATGACTTAACAAATGTTCCTTCCTCTTTGATGGCTATTTTGCAGGAATTCAAGGATGTGTTTACCGAAGATCTTCCACATGAACTACCTCCTCTTCACGGAATTGAGCATCGCATTGACCTCATACCCGATGCACCTCTACCAAACCACGCCACATACCCAGAGGAGACAAAGGAAATCGAACGCCAAATCAACCAACTTGTCTCCAAAGTTTTGATTCAAGTAAGCACAAGCCCAAGTGCGGTACCTATGATTCTCGTTCCAAAGATGGATGATACGTTGCGGTTATGCATGGATTGTCATCCAATCAATGCTATCACCGTGCATTATCGACATCCTATACCACATTTTGATGACATACTTGATGAGTTGAGTAGAGCTACTATTTTCTCGAAAATTGACCTTCGTAGTGGCTACCATCAAATACGCATGGTGGAAGGTGATGAGTGGAAAACCGCCTTCAAGACCAATCTTGGTTTGTATGAATGGTTGGTCATGTCTTTTGGCCTATCTAATGCCCTATCCACCTTCATGCGCCTTATGAATCATATTTTGAGATCTCTCATTAGAAAAAGTGTAGTAGTGTACTTTGATGATATTCTTGTCTATAGCAAGTCGCTTGATGAGCATGTTACACATGTTAAGGAGGTTTTGCAAATCCTTCGAAATGAAAAGCTATATGCTAATCTTCCCAAGTGCACTTTTGCTAAAGACAAGTTTTTTTTTCTTGGTTTTGTTTTCTCTTAGAATGGCATTGAAGTGGATGTTTCCAAGGTCAAAGACACCGGAGATTGGACCATTCCCACAAATGTGAGTGAACTTCGAAGTTTTCATGGTTTGACCGGTTTCTATCATTGTTTTGTGAAATATTTCTCTACTATCGCTTGTCCTCACAGCAAACTAACCAAAAAGAATGTCACATTCGTTTGGGGAAAGGCACAACAAAAATCCTTTGATGAGCTAAAAAAGAGGCTAATCGAAGCACCTCTACTTGCTTTACTAGATTTCACAAAAACTTTTGAAATAGAGTGTGACGCTAGTGGTATTGGCATTAGAGGAGTCCTCATGCAAAATGAACGTCCTATTGCTTACCATAGCAATAATCTTGATAGAGCAAGCCTTAATTATCCTATTCATGACAAAGAGCTTTTTGCTTTAATTCGTGTTCTTCAAGTTTTCCAACATTACCTTTGGACTAAGGAATTTATCATACATTCTGACCATGAGTCATTGAAATGTCTCAAAGGCCAAGCTAACTTGAGTAAAAGGCACGCTCGGTGCATTGAGTTCATGGAGTCTTTTCCTTACATCGTAAAGTATAAGAAGGGCAACGATAATATAGTTGCGGATGCTTTGTCTCGCAAGAACACAAGCATTCTTATGCGCCTCGAAGCGAACGTGTTGGATCTTGAGGACATCAAAACTTTGTATATTCCTGACCCATCTTTTAGACCAAAATTCGCGAAGTGTTCAATTGAAAAAGGATTTGTTGACTTCTACTTGCACAATGGTTTTGTCTTTAAACTAAAAAAGCTTTGCATATCGAAGTCATCTCCAAATTTTGCTTCTCCAAGAGTATCATGGGGGAGGCCTTATGGGTCACTTTGGTCATGATAAGACATATAATGCTCTCCACACACTACTATTGGCCTAAGATGAATAGAGACGTGGAGCGCCACGTCCAATGATGCACTACATGTGTCCAAGCTAAGTCTAAGTCTAACCCATTTGGTCTTTATATGCCATTGCATATTCTTCATGCACCTTGGTCGGATATTAGCATGGACTTTGTGTTAGGATTGCCTAGATCTAAGCATGGTCATGATTTAATATTTGTGGTAGTGGATCGCTTTTCAAAGATGGCACATTTCGTTTTGTGCCATAAGACCGATGATGCTTCACATATTGCGAATCTGTTTTTAGGGAAATATTTCGTATTCATGGTATGCCAAGAACCATCATCTCCGAATGCGACATCAAGTTCATGAGTTACATGTGGAATACTCTAATGGCCAAGCTCAGCTGTCAAGATCCTCTTCTCGTTTGCCTCGCATCCTCAAACCGATGGCCAAACCTAAGCCTCACAACACTCCTTCACGTGTTGATCAAGAAGAATCTTAAGGATTGGGAGGAATGCATTCCCCACGACGAGTTTGCCTACAATCGAGCCAAGCACTCCACAACAATGAAGAGTCCATTCATGATCGTATATGGTTTGGAGCCCCTCACCACGCTCGACATCCTACCGCTTCCTCTCCACGAGTGCACCAACATGGATGTTGACAAGCGCGCTCAAGCAATGAAGAAACTACATGAAGACACAAGATCTACGATTGAACAACAAGTTCTTTGCAAAACGTCAAGGCTAAATAATACCAAGAAAGAGATGATCTTCTACGAAGGTGACCTCGTGTGGATACACCTAAGTAAAGACCTCTTTCCCAAAGATCGCGACTCTAAGCTCAAGCCAAGGGGAGATGTCCCTTTCAAGGTCCTCAAGAAGATCAACAATAATGCCTATGTTATCGACATATCGACATAAAATTACCTTGTGAGCAAGGCATTCAATGTGAAGGACCTCTCACCATTCCATGGAGATGATAACGATGAATAGTCGAGGACGACTCTTTCCTAGGGGGGGTGATGTAGCCTGTCCTACGGACACCTCTACATCCTCACCACCAAGTCCCACAAGTGGACCAATGACTCGTGCCTGAGCCAAAATCCTACAAGATAAGGTTAACACGCTCCTCTCCTTGTGTGACTTCGATACACCCATCAATGGCTTGCTACTTCAGGCCACTACACTGTGCATACTCAGGTGCAAAGTTGTGACGCATTAGCAAGCTATCTCGGAAGAAGAATGCGCAAAGTCAGCTCCAGGACTGGAGCCTCCACCCTCGACACCCCAGAATCTCCGGACTCCTCTCACATTGCGGGTCCGAAGTCTCCGACCCAAATCCAGAGTCTCCGATCGCGCCCGGGGTCTCCGCCAACCTGCACCCGAAGTCTCCAGCTCATCCACACCCGACCGCACCTACAAGCCTCTAGAACGCATCCGGAGTCTCCATCTCGACCGGAGTCTCAGGACCCGCAACTCTAGAGTTTCCAACATAAATGATGGACCTACGGATCGACAGCTAGGCCTTCAGGCCATGTACTCCCAATCCCATCCAGAACTTATCCTTTTATGCCCAAACTACCCCTTCTTAGTTGTTAGCCTATATATAGACCGCCTCCTCCTTATTGTAACCCTAAACTTGGATAATTGAATTAGAAGGAACCCCTTTGAGGATATATCTAATTCTAGTCTCATGCTCCTTGACAAGGAGCACTAATTATCCCCCAACCTATTAAGCTTTGCATAGTGCGTTCAAGTTGTACAAGGCATCGGAGTCGGTGACCCTTCTCCAAGTTTTCAAGCTCTCGCCAAGCCTCTCGCTCGCCATGCCGGTTAGAGAGAGATAGTGTTGTTTCTCGCCACCGATCCTAGGGATTGTGTTGGACCGGCTGCCCCCGGTGTGAGCTATAGGCTTGTATCGTGTATCGCGTGTGTGTGTGTGTGTTCATCGTGTACTTCATGTTTGTGTTCGTGGATTTCATTCTCTCCCTCAACCCCACTCGCCTTCACCTCGATTTCCATGGAGATTCGTGAAAGATCAAGCAACCCTAAGGGGTCACCCCTGATAGGAAATCTAAGTTCCTACTGAACCATATGGATCTGTTAATAATCAAATAGTGAGATTTGAGAACAAAGATTCATTGTTGGACAATGATATGCCGATTACAAGCAAAGAAGCCATGATGAGCCCTAACTCCGTTAGATGGGTAGAGGCCATAAGAATTCGTGATAGTATCCATATACAAAAATCAAGTTATGAACTTGGTAGAACCTCAGGAAGGCGTGAAACTTCTCCAAAGCGTAAATGGATCTATAAAAAAACAGACACAAGATTTTTACGTCTGTGAAATGTTCGACTTATCGGAAATTAGTTTGTGGCAAAGTTCAAAAGTTGACTATGACAAGGTTGGATCTTCCACATTGATATTTAGTCTATATGGATTATTGTAGCAACCACTACATATTGCTATATGGTAGTTGAATAAAACAAAACAATGTTCTTCTAAAAGAATGGTTACCTAGGATGTGTATATGACAGATTTCAAAGGGTTTTGTTAATTCGAAGGGTGCTAAAATACATGCAAGTTTCAATGGTTGAAATAAGGATAACGAAGCTGGAATTTTCATTGTGATGAAACTTTAAAGAGTTTAAGTTCACCACGATGATGAAGGTACTTGTGTTTACAAAAAACTAAGTGGGAGCATTAAGACATATTTCCAATGATTTATGTTGATTGGAAATGATGGATCTTTAATTTCACGTGAATTAAGAATTTCATTGAAATTTGATTTTGATGAAATACTAAGGTGAAACCAGAATGTTAGACATCTAAGTCTATACAGAAAGATTAAAATGCTAATATAGTTTTGCCAGAGTACATATATGGAATATTTAAGTAGTTAAATATGGTGGCATATTTGAGTGGGAGCTATGTGAGTCTCCTAGTCAATATATGACAAGAACAATTCTTGCCACATAGTAGCAAGATCAATTGTATTGACAATTGACAAGTGAAACCTTATGATTGATTGAATCATGAATGCCGTGATATGTACATGTCTAGATAAGTCCTACACTCTAAGAGTTATGAGCACATACCAAAATAGTTCATAAGATGATCATTGGATAATAGTAATGACATTCTTGTATAATTTGGAAGAAGAAAAATAAGATGATATGTATGCATAAGTGACAAAGTAGTTCAATGTAATGTGTTACATTGATGCAAGTTTTGGTCACATATACAAATGAAGTTTATCTCAATTAGGCTATCTATTAAGAAATAAGGTGGCACAGTGTAATGGAAGGAAATTTCTGATGGATTTGGACCAGTTCCAAAGTTGTAACGTTGTGAAGGATAGTACAACAATGGTTGAGTATATGGCTGCTCTAGCAACAACATATAGAGGTTTTTGTGTAAAATAGTTTTTTCATCAAAACTATGTACAGTTCCAAGTGGGCTACACTATGAAGATCTATTATACAACAGTAGTGTCAACATAGTTTTGGTTTAAGGAATTGAAGTCTCACCAGAAGACTTAATTTATACAATGCCATCTCATTAAAGAATGAGTGATGTGTAGTGACATATAGACATGCAAATACACATAGAGCTAGAAGTGTCAGTTCTAGAGATTGGCTTTACCACAAGCAATGCGTGTGGATTACACTGAAATGCCATAGGTGTTAAAATGCATGAAGCAATAACTAAATTATTGAAATAACTAAACTATTGACTTTGGTGCAAGTGGGAGAATGAAGGAGATATGCCCTAGAGGCCAATAATAAAGATGTTTTTATTGACATATCTCATTAGTTCGTAATGGTTTTGTATCATGGTATAACTTTATTAAGTGGAAACATTAATACAAGTGTGATGTATAAACAAACCAGGTCCCTAGTATCCTCTAGACTAGTTCGTTGGGCAGCTGATGATCGAGGTTTCCCGATCATGGACTTTACCATGTCAACTGATAATGAGGTCACTTATAAAGTGATGGACAACGCCCAACCACTAGTATTGCAATATGATCCAGTCACATGGTTCAACATTGCAATATCTAGCAAAGCATAGTGATTCAGTCCTTCGACCGTGAAATCGTATTAATCAATGTCTCTTGAGGCTAGTTTGATCACATCAACCGCCATGTCCGTAACTAGGTGACCATAAAGGTATGCGTTAGGTATTCCAGAGGAACTTTTGAGGCCTATGTATCAAGAGCGAAATTTTCCCATCCGAGTGATGGATAGATACCCTAGGCCCACTCAGTGAGATTACATCTACAGGTTTGCAAACATGTGACTAGGTCACGAGGATGTAATGTCATGGGAACGAGCAAATCTGTTTGTTGGTAACAAGATCGAACTAGGTATATAGATACCAAAGATCAGATCTTGGACAAACTAGGTATCATAGAGCAAAGGGAATGATACTCGACGTTCAAGGTTTAAACGATCAAGTTAATCGTGGAATGCATGAGGGCCATTATGTGTTTCCAGATACCGCTATTGGTCATTGATCAGGAAGTGTGTCGATCATGTCTATGTATTCCCGAGACATAGGGTGTCATACTTAAGGGTAGAGATGCTTAGGGGTTGATTCAGGATCATAGGAGAAAAGAGAGAGAACTTTGGAATTGTTCCGGAGTCATACCGAAAGTGTTTCGGGGATATCTGATGATGATCGAAGGGGGTTTGAAAGGTGTTTCAGAGTGATACGTATTAAATAAACTCTGCAATTGTTCCGGAGTCATACCAAAAGTGTTTCGGTGATATCTGATGATGATCGAAGGGATCCGAAAGGTGTTTCAGAGTGATAGGTATTAAATAATATCTATTTAATATTAAAAATTATTAATATTAAAAAATATTATTTAAATTTGATTTTGGGGGCAACCCACTATGAGATCCTGGCGCATGGCTTAATAAGATTGATAGGATACCCATATCAACAAGTTGCAACTTCTTTTCCAGAATCTCATCTAAAAAGAACTCTGAGGTTAAGCGTGCTTGGCCTAGAGAAATTTGAGGATGGGTGACCGACCGGGAAATGGGTCCCAGGTGCGCACGAGTGAGGACAAAGTGCATGCGTATAAAATACTAGTGTTGGTCTATGGGGCCATTCTAGATATCCTATTAAGTTGCCAGGAGTGATAACCCGGTCACAAAAAGTACGGGTTGTTACACCCACCTAATTGGGCATCACCGGAGGAGGCCCAAGAGGGGCGCGCCGCCCTAGGGAATGCCAAGGGGGGCCACCGGCTACCAAGTGGGCTCCCCCACATGGGCCCATGGTGGGGATTGGCTGGTGCTCCTCCTCCCACCTCCTCCCTTGATTAGTCCCACCCCGAGACTTTTAGTGAGGTAGTACCTCTCTTCCACCTATATAAATAAGGGCACCCCTCTCCCCAAATCCATCCCATCAATTGGCCTTTGCGTATTCTCTCTCTCCCTCTCCCTCATGTGTGATTCCCAAGATTGGAATTTCATATAGGGATTGGGGTTTCTCCACCATACGCATGTCGTCGTGTTGCTGGACTCGGTCCAGATCAATCTTCCTCCACTTCTTTGCTGGACTAGAGTCCGGGAGACGTCTCTACATCATATGTGTGTAAGGCCACGAGGCACCACCACTTGTGGTGCTTTTGCTTCGAGCTTGGAGCTTGGACGTTGACACGACCATGAGGTCGGCTACGTCGTACAAGGAGCAAGGGGTGACTTGTGAGGAGCTTCACGATCTTCAGGCCAGCTATGAGTACGACTATGTTATCCATATTCCCATTGGAATGTTAACCATGTTCGGTCTTTAAAGGTATGCACAACGAATCACTACAAGAAAAGTTTCCTTCCGCAATGAATTGGCCCGACGGTCATGGTAGAAGGCGCGTCTTCCGCGACGAAATTCTCGGCTTGGCCGTGGCCGATGGAATACTTTTTTTCCCGGTTTCGCGGCCCTCTACTACGACGGATCTGCTAAAAACATGGAGGAAGCTCGGCCAGCGCATGGCCGAAGCAAGATTTTCGTTTCCTTGTGCGATGTTGACTCGCTGAAGTCTTTTGAGGCGTGTGGGTCTCGGACATCAGTGTCTCTAGCGGACCATACTTTTCGGTCGCGCCTCCCTGATTTGAACTTGATAACGAAGCTCGAGGCATCTGCCGTTTAGTCAGGTTGCTAGGTCCCACATGTCAGCCTCTCATTAGAAGGATCGTGTGTATGATGGAATTTTTTTCCTTCACTCGCGCTACCCTGTTCCGAAGTTGATAGTGTTGCTCGATGCATCTAACGTCTAATCGACCTCCTGGGACCCACATGTCATCCTCTCATTAAAAGAAACATGTGTATGATGGAATTTTTTCTTTTGCTGGCGCTACCCCATTCCGAGTTGATAGCGCTGCTCAACGCATCTACCGTTTAACCAACCTCCTGAGCCCCACATGTCATCCTATCATTAGAAGAAACGTGTGTATCATGGATTTTTTTCCTTGGCTCGCGCTACCCTGTTCCGAACTTGATAGCGCTATTCGATGCATCTACCGTTTAATCGCGATGCTGGGCCCCACATGTCATCCTCTCATTAGAAGAAACGTGTGCATGATGGATTTTTTCCTTCGCTGGCGCTACCCCGTTCCGAGTTGATAGTGTTGCTCAACGCATCTACTGTTTAACCAACCTCCTGAGCCCCACATGTCATCCTCTCATTACAAGAAACGTGTGTATGATTGATTTTTTTTCCTTCACTTGCTCTACCCTATTCCGAACTTGATAGCGATGTTCAATGCATCTACCGTTTAATCACGCTACTGGGCCCCACATGTCATCCTCTCATTAGAAGAAACGTGTGTACGTATGATGGATTTTTTTCCTTCGCTGGCGCTACCCCGTTCCGAGTTGATAGCGCAGCTCGACGCATCTACCGTTTAACCAACCTCCTGAGCCCCACATGTCATCCTCTCATGAGAAGAAACGTGTGTATGATGATTTTTTATCCTTCGCTCGCGCTATCCTGTTCCGAACTTGATAGCGATGTTCGATGCATCTACTATTTAATCACGCTGCTAGGCCCCACATGTCATCCTCTCATTAGAAGAAAGGTGTGTATGATACATTTTTACCCTCTGTCGCGCATTCGTGTTCTGAACTTGATAGCTTTGCTCTCTGCATCAGCCGTTTATTCAGGCTGGTGGGTCCTTTATGTCAGCCTCACATTAGAAGAATCGTGGGCATCTCAATTTATTAAATGCCAGATAATGGAGTAGTTTCTTAAAAACATGGGTAGGCGGGTTTTCTGTTTTTGTTTTAAAGGGCAATTCCAAAAAGGTCGAATTAAACATTTTGGGCTATTCTTCATCTACTATACTCAATGGGCTATACTCCATGCACTATTCTCCATGGGCTCCTTGATAAATATTTAAATGGGCTGTCGTCAGCAAGTCCCCTGACCCTACAAGGCCGAATTAAATTGTTCTGGGCCAAAGAGGGGTCGAATGGGCTAGATTTTACCTCCTCTTTAGTAAAATTTGCATGGCTCGGCCAGATTCAGAACACAGACCTCACTACCGGAGGGAAAATTAACGATAATTCTTTTGACATATATTCGTGTAAAAATATCTGAAGAAAAAGGGACACAGATCGCGTGCGCCAAAACTGGACAGGTATCCAATGACTTAACTTGTTACCCTCTCATCCAAAACACATCCAACGGTTCCGATGACACATAGGCAAAAGCTCTAGTGCAAGCAGCCCAGCAGCAGCGACATAACTTTTTTTACAAATTCAGTAGCATTTGAAAGATCTAGTAGTATAGAATAAGACAGAAAAAATATCGACAGATTCCTAGTTCATATTCAGCAGCACTTGACCGATTCTACAGCATTCCAAAGTGACTGTTTCAGCTATACAGACACTGAAACTCAATAGCAGTACAGAGAAAACCCGTTCATATTTCAGCTCTAAAAACCTTGTCGCATGATCAGTTTGCCCTTTTATCCAAACACACTCGATCATTGGAGCAAGCATAACTAACGATCAATTATGCTTTTGTGTGGATACCTCCTCTTCACATTAATACCAGTATGACCCCCATATATATGCATCCCAAAATGCCCAAGCCTTATCTAGATTGTGACAAAGCCAAGTTTAAAAAGGAAAGCAAGATCATCTACTACACTTGATCTAAACAAGTACCAGTACATCAGTATTAGTTCTAGAAAATACCTTAGTAATAGTAACGACATAACACTTGATAGATTGGGTAGCATTTGAAGCTTGAGCAGTATAGAATAAGATAGAAAAAATATCTACAGATTCCCAGTTCATATTCAGCACCACTTGACAGATTCAGCAGCATTTCAATGTGACCGATTCAGCAGTACAGACAATGGCTAAAAGAAATGACAGATTCAACAATGAAGACATTGAAATTCAATAGTTGTAGCAAGGCCATGACTCATAAGGAAAGAGAGTCCATATTCAGCACTCGATCGGTCGATCTGAACAAGTACCACTACATATGTATACTACAAAATAGATTAGCAGTAGCAAGTTAAGACCTCCATACAAAATACTCGGCATAACGCAACAGCGTGTCAAGTGCTAGCCGGGTAGCACTTTCTTTCCTGCCTGTTACCCTTTCCTTATCACACCGTCGCCTGTGGGCCCACTATGTCAGCAGTGTACATTGGAAATAGGTATATATTGCCACAAACTTGTTCCACCTCTCCCCATACAAATTGAATCTGTCACCAACATAAAGTAGTAATTAATTAGTACGACGTTACATATCTTAACATTGGGATCATCACAAATAATATTTAGATGTTTTATATCACTTTTGAAACTTGTTGATGCAATAATCCTAATCCACAGGGAATTCCGAAGAATGGTTCAGAAGCTACTAGGTAACACCACGGCTGCGACAGGTACGACCTGAGCCCTTCCAGGGCGACTTCGGCCGATGATGGCCTGCTCGTCAACTCAGATGTCGCCACCATTTCGACCGCATGGAGCTCATGCCACAGAGGCAGTGACCAAAGCTTCACCTTGTACCGCGGCGATTCGCACGCCCCTGAACTGACGAACCTGGGGGATATGACGATGTCTGTGGTGTGGCCATCAATTTGGGCGACGAACATGGTGCCCTCTTTCCCGATGCTGATGATATCTGATCTCCGCGAGCCCCCTGTGGGCACCGGCTTGTATGACTCCCAATGTTTGTGGCTATAGGGCATTATGGGCGCAGTCCTCGAGTGGGCAACTCTAAGGTGGCGGACAAGCTCTACCATAGGTGTTAGCTCTATCGATGAGGTGATGAACTCGCATCCAGGATCCTTGCAGACTTGCTGGCCGTGAAAGCACTAGATTATGTGGTCGTAGACATTGTTGTAGGGGACGAATGTCCCGCAGTGGTCGTTGGGGCATCTGCTACCTTTTCTGCCCGCAACTTGGCGGTATAGCTCCTTGGAGCATGCGGCCAGCCGGGCGGCGCTGGTAGTGTCTAGACGCATAGCGATTTTGTTGAAAACGTCGTCGCCGACCTTGCCCCAGATGCCGTGAAGTGGGTTATGCGTCGATTGTGACATCGGGATGGATTGGAGGGAAGAGGCCGGACCATAGCATGACTATCGGGGGACTTTTGGAGAGGGGTGGCACGCAGCCTGCAAGATCCAATGCAGCGGGCGAGATGGCGAGGAAAATGTGCAAAGCATGCACTGGAGATGATCCCAAATGCGGGGCCAGGCGGCGTTGGCGAGTGGGGGTAAAAACAGCGAGATGGGGAAGATGGGATGGCTCTTTGAATGAGTATTTTTTGCAAGGCCTCTGGAGCTGCATCCAGGACGCCAATTAGCTTAGCTTGCATGTTGCAGTGCACTAAATTAACCATCTGAAATCCTGGCGCATTTTATAGCTAGGTCGACACGCTGCCGTGCCCTAAATTAACCATGTCACAACTTGGGCCATTACAGCTAGGCTGGCACACTGCCGTGTATGCTGACTAGAGTTACTACTGCTGTCATGTTTGACCAGATGATGTTTGTTGAGTTTGCTAAAAAGGATTATACTATAGGGCTGGACTATCAAGCAGCTCGACATGTTAAGGTTCGGCTCGTTAAGGCTCATGCTCATTAAGGCTCAGATCATTAAACTCGTTAAGGATAATGAGCAAAAAGTAAAGCTCAGCTTGGTTCATTAGATATTAACGAGCGCTCACGAGCTGCTCGTTATGAAAATGTATCAGCCTCAGTCAGAGGCATACCGATAATTTAAAACGACAGTCGGCAGGGTTCAGTCAGTGCCACGGTCAGTAGATCTAGATCGAGAAGGTGGAGATGGGGTATGCAGTGGGAGATGACGAGTTGACGAGACACATGAGAAATATTCTGAATCGATCGGGGGAGTCTAGGGTAAGGTTTTTGGTCGGTCGCTCTTGCTCCTGGATTGATCAGTCTTACTCAATGGGCTAGATGTTTGCGTTAGATGGGCTGCCAGATTAGACATGTAGCAACATAATTGGGCCTTACCTTGGTTGTTACCGAGCTTAACGAGTAGGCCATGAACATCGTTAACTCGATCGTTTAGCCTGTTAAGGATATCGAGCAAAAACTACAGCTCAGCCAAGATCTTTAAGGAAACGAGTCGATTTTGAATGAGCCGAGCAAACGAGTGCTCATTAAACTCATCAAGTTTCGAGTTTTATGTCCAGCCCTAATACTTTGGAACAGGAGGTAGTACAATACTAGCAATAGTACACTAGATGTTTGTTTTGCAGTTTTGTTGTAAACATAGTACAATAAATACCTCCACATTGGAGCCTAGCGCGATTAAGTACCACGGTGTTCCAACAGGATGCATGATAACGGAAGGTGTTCAAACACCTCTTTACAGAATAGTTATAATTAGAAGTGAATAGTCACTACATTAATACACCTACGATATAGTAAATTGTCCATCAAATGATGGGTGATAACCTGCACATCTGATCACCTTCTCGCAGTTATCATGATCAAATACTATCACCTTAAAGGAAGTGGTGGCAAGCTTCTTGAATACCAGAAAGTATCCTGCCTTCAAGTCACGTGCTTTGACAAAATCTAGCCATCCTTCATCAAGGATTACCTTGCCATCTTGCTTCTTCAACTCGACGTCCCAGCTGTAGGCTTTGCATATCTTCAGCTTAATGGCCTCTGGATACTCACCGCCAAACATTAGCAAAAAGGAGTTGGGTATGCTCCACACGTCTAACCCTCGCGGTATTAACAACACTCGTCACATGTGTTCTCCACGTGGGTGTTCCTGGCTAGCCCCTCCATCCAGACTGCACAGGACTCTCTTGTCTTCTTTGATGATGAGTCTATCCAAGGTCTTCTTGCCCAAACACTACAAAAAAAACATGGACAGATAATGTCTCTACCAGCTATCAATAATTGCGAAATAGTACAGTATTAACTGATAGAGTACAATACAAGATCAGCTAAGAAAGTAAAGTGGAGCAATTTTCTTATCGAAGTACACAAATTAAAGTCTTAACTCTAGCTAGCATGAATGCCGGTTATATTAGTACTACTTACAAGGTCTAGGCATCACATTAGTGCAGTTCTTTATCGAGCAGTACAGATACCGAACACCCAGGAACGGACGAACGGACGAACAGAATGAGCTCTATCTACTGCTGATGCTAGAGATGCATACATATACTCGAAATTTTGGCAAAAATTAGGGTAGGGTTGCAGCCACCCTAACTTGCCCAAATTAAAGGGACCTCCGCCCTTGAGACAAATCTAAAGCAAAACATACCGAGTGACCTCCCAAATCATCATCAACCGTGGATCAATCAATACAAAATTTGAACTTATTATTACAGTTCACCGTAGATCTAACCCTGGAACTAGCTTGCATGCATAAAACTGAACTGTAGTATATAGACGGGTTAAATGCACTAGATGAGAACTATACTCAACACCAAACCAATGTTAACCAAGCGCTAATAAAAGCTTGACCGCATCTCATCATCAAGATCAAGGGTTCCGGAGATTATCTACATACCGCACTGCCACCACGATGTCTGAGGGATGCGACGGCTCTATAGATGAGGTTGCAGGGCCCGCCGCCCGCAGCCGACCCGCCTAAGACGAGTAAGTTGCAGCGGTGGTGGTCATCAATGGAGGGAAGCGCATTGACGATTAAGGAGTGTTGTGTGAGAGAGGGCTAGGGCGGGGGCGGGGGCTGGTGAGGGAATAAATGCGGCGATGTTACACGAATACTGTGGACAAAGCAAACCTTGCCACCAATATAGTACTACTAATTCTCATGCAAAAATTAACTGCCTATAAAATTGGGCACGACAGCTTGAGTGCTTGAATAGGGAAACATCAAACACGTACTATAAAAGTATATTATTACGTACATGGTGCCTAGTACAAGCAATAGTGGAAATAATGTTCCAAGTACTGATACTACAATACAATATGAAAGTACTACATACATAGTACTGTATATTACATGGTGACAAGTACTAGCTACAGAAATGATGTTGCAAGTGCTCATAATCAGCTTTTCGATATTTTGGTCAAACTTCACATAGTTCTAACGAGGCAGGGTTGACACGAACCACATTAGCGCCTCAAACATTTGCTCTCTAAGTTCCGCTCTAGTGTAGTTAAGTGATGAACCTATGGTAGCTCCCCCATTGACATGCATGCGGCTCCAATCTGGAACTGGTTGTGGGCGATGTTGGCAGCGCACGTGTGTAGCAAACACACGGTTTCCTCTGAACACTAGTAGAGCTTCGTCAACATCGGTAGCACTAGGTTCAGAGTTTGTAGGGGGATTGAGGATGAATGGATGGTTGATTCCCACAAACACTAACCTCCCTTCAAGATTATCCCTTCTGATCCAGTCCGGTGCTACAAGGTCATCCAAATTAAGGGCCCTCTAGAAAACATGGAAGCAGAGCGAGGGATAAGTAAGCAGTTCTCTACCCATGTATGATACATGATTACCATGGTTGCTGGTTCGTGCACCCCTGCTGTGGATGTTGGGCCACACAGAGATAAACAAAACTTTTCCCTACACGGTGAACCCAAGAACCAGCTCAGGTAGAAGCCCACGAGGATTACCACTAGACGCGCAGTTGCGGAATCGATGAAGCACGTCGCTTGATGCAGTGCAGTCCTCATGATCCGATCTAGTTCCACGATCCATGATCCGTTCCGGCTCCACTATCGTTGAAGTGCTGAACGTACAGCACCTCCGCCAGTATCCACACGTACGAGGAGGAGCGTCGGCGGTGGACTGCTAGGTCCGGTACGGCGGCGACAGGACGAACTAGGGCTAGGGTTTCCAACACATGGAGTGACCTAACCTTATGCTCTAAGCACCTGCGCCCTAGCTTATATAGGAATTGAAAGTGGGCTCCACTCACTTGTGGCCCATTCATTAAAAGGCCTATATTAATCCCTGCAAGTCCAACTTGCCGACTAAGTCCATGTCACTATTTGGGTCCAACCCAAATGGTTTTCCTATTTGGGTCTAACCCAAACTTGCTCCCGCTCTTTAGTGTGTGACTCGACACGCTCATGGTAACCCAGACACGATTCCGAGTCTCACGCGTGATCGATCAGTCGGTAGCGGCCCCTAGCAGAAAGTGTCGACTCCCAAGTACCAATAAGTCATGACGATATACCTTCCAATGCGAATTTTTTCTAAGTCCCTTTTGCCTCACGATATACCTTGTCGGACTATAGGCGAATGATCGTCATCCCTTAAATAGTCCGACTCTCTTTCTCGATCCGAGATAAGTGATTCACCCGACTAACTCTTAGTCGGTTGCCTTAGTTAACACTTAACCGAGACGCGCATGGACATGCTTTCCGAATCTTATCTTCTGAGAGGGACTAGAGAATATCTCCCCAGACGGAGGGGCAAAATCCCATCTTGGTCATTCACATCACGCAGCTTGATTCACAGTTGACCTGAACTCCGCCTTTATAACTGGCCATTGACGGAACAACGTTTGATAGAACCTAAGTTGGTGATCCTCAACTCGGATTGTGCAATAACCTCGGGTCTAAGGATTACATTGATTGAGACATGCAAATGACGACTTGTTTGTTGCATCTCAATATGGGTCAGCCCGACTCGCTAAACTCTTTACCCGAATTCGTGTAAGTTGGAATAGCATCTCCATGTCCATGACAAGTGGAACCTAGTCATCTGCCGACTTTCACATTGGTCTAAGTTGTGTGTCCAGCACAACCTCAATGATAAAGGACAATTAGTATGAACAACATGAATATATAGTTCCATAATTGAATCACATATTCGATGATACATATCAGCAGTTCATACATGGACCATAACTTTATGAATACATTGGGAAATATCATCAACCATGATTGCCTCTAGGGCAAATTTCCCAATAGTCTCCCACTTGCTCTAGAGCCAATCATCCGACATCACATGTCCAGGCATCTAATGCCCATTTCTCTCAGGTGCGCCTCATTCTTCGGCTATGGAAGTGGCTTTGTCAATGGATCCACAATGTTTGCATCCGTGTGTACCTTGCATAACTTGATATCACCTTGATCCACGAACTGGCGAATAAGGTGGTACCGCATGAGTATATGTTTGTTCTTTTGGTGTTGTGTAGGTTCCTTGGCTTGTGCAATAGCACCATTGTTGTCACAATACACGTCTAACGGATTGGACGAGCCCTGAACCACACCAAGATCCATGAGGAAATTCCTCATCCAAACTGCTTCTTTTCTTCCTCCGAGGCAGCAATATACTCAGCTCTGTTGTAGATGCAGACATCGTCTCTTGCTTGGAACTTTTCCAGCTCACAGCCCCTCTGTTTATCACAAACACATATCCGGATTACAAACGAGAATCATCTGAGTCAATGAGATAACTCGCATCCGTGTAACCCCTTACACTGAGTTCATCCTCACCTCCATAAACCAGGAACATATCCTTAGTCCTTCTCAAGTACTTAAGGATATTTTTAGCCGCTGCCCAGTGGATCTCTCCAGGGCCAGCCTGGTACATGCTCACAACACTTAGAGCATTGGAAACATCTGGCCTAGAACAAATCATAGCGTACATGATGGATCCCGCTGCAGAAGCATATGGAATCGTACTCATCCGACTTCACTCATTAGTTGTCGAAGGACACTGAGTCTTGCTAAGTTTTATGCCATGGGACATCGGTAAGAACCCTTTATTAGACGATTCCATGTTGAACTTCTTCAACACTTTGTCCAAATATGTACTCTGACTCAATCCAATGAGCCGCCTTGATCTATCTCTATAGATCCAGATTCCTAGTATGTAAGTTGCCTCACCCAAGGCCTTCATCGAAAAACTCTTTTCGAATGATTCCTTGGTCTCTTGCAACATCTGGACATCATTTCCAATCAGTAATATATCATCCACATATAAGATCACAAAGTTTACTTTGCTCCCACTAAACTTCTTGTATAAACAAGAGTCATGATCACTCTTGATGAAGCCAAACGATTTGACTACCTCATCAAAGCGAATGTTCCAACTCCGAGATGTTTGCTTCAACCCATAAATGGATTTCTGAAGCTTGCATACCTTGTCAGCATTAGCCGGATAGACAAAACCCTCGGGCTATATCATATACACGTCCTCGGTTAAATTTCCATTAAGGAAAGCCGTCTTGACATCCATCTGCCATATCTCATAGTCGAAATAGGCTGCTATACCTAACATGATCCGAACTGATTTAGGCAACGCCACGGGAGAGAAAGTCTCATCGTAGTCGACTCCTTGAACTTGTCGGAACCCTTTCATGACAAGCCATGCTTTATAGATAGAAACATTTCCATCCATATCATTTTTCTTCTTAAATACCCATCTGCACTCGACGGGTCTTGCACCGTTTGGCAGATCAACCAAGTTCCGAACTTGATTTTCATCCATGGACTTTAACTTGGATCTCATGGCTCCAAGCCATGACTCAGAATCAGAACCCACCATCACTTCCGAATAAGTCGCCAGCTCAACACTGTCCAATAGCAACACATCACGAACACTTCGCAATCTTGCCGATCTTCACAGTGTCGGTGCAGTTTCTGGCTCAGGTACCACGTCCGGCTCAACCTCTAAGGCATTTGTCGACTCGCTGTTGACCGGTAGCTCTCGAATTTCTTCGAGATGCACCGTATGTTGGGTTCGTAGCATAGAAAACAAAAAAAATTCATACGATGAGAACTATACGCCAAGATCTTTCTACTAGATACAGAGCAACGGGTGGACATACATCCATGGAGAACTTACCCTCAAAGACAACGAGTTTTGTTAACGAGTAGGAACTCGTGGTTGATGTAGTCGTACGCTTGCCGATCTCAAGATCGTATGGAAGTCTGAGCGCCGCAAATCAGTAGCGCATCCGTCCTCGCACACACATTCAAGCCACCAGACAACCTTCACCTCCTCGCTCCAGCGAATCAGCGGAAGCAGCAACTCCTTCCAGACGCAAGGCCACCGGGAACATGTATCTCGCTAATCCGAGACCATGGGGGAATATCTAGAGGGGGAGAGAGATCCTTCACGAGGAGGTGTGCTTTGTGAGGGAGGAGAGGGGGCCTTTTATATGAGAGGGGGGACTCCTCCCCTACCATGGCTGGCGGCCAAGGAGGGAGCCCCCTCCTCTTCCTCATTCATGTGGTGGAAGCTCCACTCACATCAATTCAAGCTCCACCCAAAGTTCCACTCGCATGCATTAAATTTCCACCAAATTTAATGCAACTCTCAATTAATAAAACTCTATTATTTATTTTATTCAGAATTTTGTTAATTACTTTAATTAACAAACATTCACATAAAACCCCTTGCAACATTTGAATATCACATGCAGAACCACTTTCTGCAATTTCACCCGAAACAATTCCGATTTCTATCAAAACAATTCCTGTTTCTATCGAAACATTTCCTGTGCTTTGCAAACCTTTTGCCTAAAACATATGTGCTCCTAAATGGTGTCCGGCAACCCTTAAGTGTGTCACCCTATGGTTCACGAATAATGCAGACATGATTGACACTCCTCTCAGATCAATAATCAGAAGTGGGACCTGGAGATCCATACTGACTCCTGCACATTCAACGATGACTTCTGTGATCGTGAGATGCTTTAACACCAGTAATTTAATCCCTTTGTCTCATGATATAATACATGTCCGAGATTCGATCATCGGTATCCAAATACCTAGTTTGATCTCGTTACCGACATGCACTTGATACATTGCAAATGTATCTATAATTTTTGATATTCCATGCTTGGTTTTATCTACTTCCTTGCGTTTTGTCCACACTTTGGAGTACTTTCATATGATTTCTTGGACTAACCTATTAACAAGAGCCACAGTGCCAGCTGCCTGTTTTCTGCTGTTTTTGGTTCCAGGAAAGTCAGAAAATGAATATTCTCAGAATTGGACGGGACAAAAGCCAAAGTGCCTATTTTTCCAGAAGTCATCAGATGCCAGAATATGAGGAGAAGGGCTGGGGCCACACCACCACAGCGGCCAGCCTGCTCGCTCGCACCAGGGGGTGGTCTAGCCGACCCCAGCACCCCCTCGGCCTCTCCTTCTGCCTATATATTGCCCTCGGGATGAAAACCCTAAGTACCTGATCGAAAATCCACAAAAGAGTCTGTAGCCGCAGTCATATCCATCCCTAGATTGGGAGGGATCTAAAGCTCTTCCCGGCACGCTGCTGGAGAGGGGAATTCACCCTGGAGGCCTTCTTCATCATCATGCAAGCCTCCGGTGTGATGCGTGAGTAGTTCATCTTTGGACTACGGGTCCATGTAGTAGCTAGATGGCTGGTTCTTCTCCTTTATGATTTCATGTCTAGATCTTGTGAGCTCCGTTCATGATCAAGATCATCTATTTGTAATTCTGCATGTTGTGTTTGCGGGGATCCGATGGATATTGAGATACTATTTCAGATTCATTATTGATTCTATCATGTCTTTGTTATTTGTGATCTTACATGCTTTCCGTTGTTAGTAGCTATCTTGGCCAAGTAGATGGTAGCAACTCCAAGAGTTAGTATTTATGCTCGATAGTGGGTTCATGCCTCCGTAACTGGGAAGTGATGAAATCTCTAAGGTACTAGATGTGTTGTTGCTACTAGGGAGAAAACAACAATCCTTTGTTCATAGAACAATCGTATTGTTTATATTACACGCACTTCGTAAAGCAATAATCTATTGCTTGCAACTTAAGACTGGAGGGGATTCAGATGATAACCTGAAGGTGGATTATTAGTCATAGATGCAGTTGGATGGCTGTCTATGTATAATGTTGTAATGCCCAATCAAGTTCCAAAGGAGTCAAGATGATTAGTATATGCATGTATTGCTTTCTCGATGTTTGTCAATTGCCCCGCTGTAATTTGTTCACCCAACATGTTATCTTTCTTAAGGAGAGCCACCTCTAGTGAACTATGGATCCCGGTCCTTTCTTTTACATACAATCTATAAACTGTTTACTGCTTTGTGTTTACTTTCTGCAAACTATTACTTCCTTCCATTCGATACGTTTAATCCTTTGTTTTCAGCAAAACCGGTGAGATTGACAACATCATCGCAAGTTGGGGACAAAGTTCTGTGGTTGTGTTGTGCAGTGTCTCCATGTTGTCCTGCACCGGTAGTGCGCCCTGCCAACGTTCAACTAGCTACACCTTTGGGGTGTTTCCTTGCTCCTGCTGGATTGATAACCTTGGTTTCATACTGAGGGAAAACTTGTTGTTGTGCTCATCATACCTTCCTCTTGGGGTTTCCCAACGAGCTCGATATAATTTGGGCCATCAAGCATATTTCCTATGCCGTTTTCGGGGAGTCAAGGACATCTTCACAAGGGGAGTCCCTCATAACCAATCTCTTTACTTTGTTATTTTTGTTTTGCTTAGTTTCTTTTCGCTTTGTTTGCTTGCTTCTTTATCAAAAACACACAAAAATTTAGTTTTACAAGTTTGCTTTCTTTATCAAAAACACAAAAAAATTAGGTCTCCTTTAGTTGTCACCTCTTCCTTAGCTCACCATGTTGATCCCTAAATTCACCCTGAAAGACCTGTCAATTGGTAGTGGTTCTATAATTGGGAAAGATAATATTGAAGAATTCTTTAATCATGTTAGTAAACATGAGGATACTGAGGATAGATCCCTTGCAAAACTTGCTCCAAACTATGAGATTGTTGTAGCTTCTTTAATTCACATGTTAGAAGCTAGGTTTGTTAACCTCAACCCCTTAATGCAAGTACTGTTTCTTAAGCTTAAAAAATTGAGGACCCTGAAAAGAGGGATTTTATTCTAGAAACTTTGTTTAAGGAGTTCTATGATGTTGCCAAGGAAGCTAGGAAAGTCGTTGAACATTTCAATGTGCTAGGATCATGTGTAGATGTTGTTGCTACACGAGAAAAGATGAACAAAACCAAACCTAATGGGGAGGAACCTAAGATACCAATACCCTTTAAACTGGTAGCAATACATGAAGCCATAGAAAAGAATCTTGATTGGATTGTTCCTGAAAACCCTTTTCATGAAAATAGCGAACCTAAGAGCATTGAGAGAGGATCCTATAGAACTTATCTGGGTGATATACCTTGCCTTTTTGAAGATATTTCTGGTATTAATCTTAATGCTTCTTCATTTGAGAACACTTGATTCTTTCTTGCTTCTTATGCCTAACTTAAAGGCGTTAAAGAAAAGTACTTATTGGGAGATAACCCAAAAGTTTTAGATGAGTCTTGGAAGTTATTACCTCTGTAATAACCGCTCCTTATCCTTTTTATTTGCTTTTTGTGCTAAGAGTAACCTCTAATGAGAGAGAAGTAATGATTGGGAAAGTTGCTGTCCCGAAACAGATTTCTGTGCTTCACCGTAAAAATTCGTGTAAAATCTCTGAACGTCTTTTTGAGGCGTTAATTTTTGTGCTTGTGCCTATCTAACTTTCGTTAGTTCAACACTTTTTGATTTGAGCAACATAAGGTCTTTGAAAAAATTCGTCTTTACTCCTTTGCTTTTCTGATTTACGCATTTGCTTCTTGTTGGTTCCTTTTTGACTTCTTTTGAGGAATTAAGATTTTTGAGGGAAGTGCTACAGTAGCTAGTGTTCTAATGGAAGTTTATTGCTGTTGGAACTGAACCTTAATACTTATTATCTTGAGTGCACTAATGTTGCTAATAAAGATTGTGTGAAGTTTTGTATGAAGGAAAAATTTCAGGTGTATGGAAGGAATGAGTAATAAGATGAAGGATAGACTAAAGCTCAAGCTTGGGGATGCCACGCGTGTAACCCCAAGAAATATCCAAGAAGTACAAGCGTCAAAGCTTGGGGATGCCCAAGGCATCCCCTTCTTCATCAATAAAAATCCCAGGTTTCATCCAAACGCTTCATTTTTATTGTTTCATGTACAGTTGTGTTGTTCTTGGAGCGTCTTCTTTTTTATTTTCGTTTTGGTTTTTCATTTGCTTTGGTTTTATTAGTTTGCTGAATAAATTGGTTGGACCCCCTCTTTCATACATTGGTTTTCAAATAGTTTTGTTTGGATTGGAAAAGAGTAGGAAAGTTCATACTTATGTGGTAAAAAGAGCTCATTTTTTACTGTGGCCTATGCTTTGTCATGCCATGCTTGATATTGTTTTGGATTTATGCTTAGTATTCTTTGCTATAGCGTGACTTGTTATAAAAAATTTAGATTGCTTAATGTGCCTTGGATGAATCATGCGTTGTTTTAGCATATTAAAGCATAGTATAGTGGTATTCTCCTTTGATGCTTTATTTGGGTTGACTTTGCTCATGCTCACACCATGTTATGACTATCCAAAGTCACCATAGCCTTTATGATCCTTTAGTTTTCAACTTGTAGTATCACTTTATGCTTTGATCAATGATGTTCTGTCGCTCTGCATGATTATGGCCATTATTGCTCTCTTAGTTTGTCACTCCTAGTCTTTTGCTAGCCTCCACAACCAAGTATGAGTTCCACTCATGCATACAACTCCCTAAACCAAATTATTCCAAAGAGTCCACCATACCTACCTATTATCTTATGCTATTCCAAGTATATTCATGTTTTTGTTTACCTTCCAAATTAAACTTGTTATGAGAAAACTAGTGATTAAAGCTCTCACGAACTTGATGGCACACTTTACTTTTCTTGCCCTTAATAAACTTGAACCATTGTGTCGTCTATGTTGTATATGCTTGCAGTTATATGTTAGGAATTAGCAGAACCATGCTGTCATGGGGAACGCTTTCAACATTGCACTTGGTACTTTATACCTAGTTGATATCATGCTCTTTTGTATATGGATGTCGTCGGTGTGAAATAAAAGGGGAGCTTGTAAGTCCATGGAGTTATGTATATGTGTTAGAGAAACGCTTGGGCCGCTGGTCTAATCCATGCTGACATGGTGGAAACCTGCAGCATAACCATAATGAGTTGTCTATGAAGCATTCTTCTTATAAAAAAAGTGTCCTATATTGAGAAAAAAGAGAAAAAGAAAAAAGATTCTGAAAAGAGGAAAGAGAGAAAAAAGCACCATATTCCCATGGTAAATAAGAAGATTGTTGAGATGCTCGTTGTCTGCTTGCCTTGTCATTTTGATATGGGGATTCTTCCGTATCATTGGGCAAGGGGTACCCCGTTGGCGGTTCTCTATGATACACATGTACTTACGATGACAAGAACTTACCGGTGACTAAACTTGAGTAGCATGAGGAGCGGCCCTCGTATACAAGGGACATGAGATTTCTAACTTATACTTCGTCAAGCATGTACACCATAGTTTATTCACTTTAACCTTAATCACTTCAATATGCTTATGATAGGGGCAATGAGAGCTGAAAGCTATTAAGTACCATAATTTTTGGAAGCTCTTTATGAGACTTGAATCCCTACTTCCTTTTATAAAGGCCTTTCTTCCACCATTATATTGAGTCTCCGCCTTCTACCTTTATGCACCTATTTTGAGAGCATAGTGGCCATTCTTAGTTCTATGTGCATTGTCCCAAGACTAGTTGATTGATGCATAACTTGATATTGCTTGTTTTAAACTATTTGTATCTAGTCACTCATATGAACTTTGAAGGTGTCCTATGCATTTATATTTGCTACTCTATGAGGGACAAGCTGAATACTATTATGCTATGTTTTCTTTATGTGAAACAAACAACATCTTGCAAAGCATTGTAATTGATGAATCTTTTGTTTGTGCCTTTCCATGTTGCATCATAGTTTCTTTGTCTTATTGATAGAACCTTGTCTTTCATGTTATGATTGAAGTACTATGATCCCAACTTTGAATGTTTTACAAATACTTTGATCAAGTCTTTGATGGTGCATGTCCCTCAAAATTATTCTTTCTTTTTATCACTTACCTACTCGAGGACGAGCAGGAGTTAAGCTTGGGGATGTTGATACATTGCAAATGTATCTATAATTTTTTATGTTCCATGCTTGGTTTTATCTACTTTCTTGCGTTTTGTCCACACTTTGGAGTACTTTTCATATGATTTCTTGGACTAACCTATTAACAAGAGCCATAGTGCCAGCTGCCTGTTTTCTGCTGTTTTTGCTTCCAGGAAAGTTAGAAAATGAATATTCTTGGAATTGGACGGGACAAAAGCCAAAGTGCCTATTTTTCCGGAAGTCATCAGATGCCAGAATACGAGACGGAGAAGGGTTGGGGGCCGGCCACACCACTGGCTGCCTAGCCCGCTTAGGGGTGGTCTGGCCGACCCTAGCACCCCCTCGGCCTCTCCTTCCGCCTATATATTTCCCTCAGGACGAAAACCCTAAGTACGCGATCAAAAATCAACAAAAGAGTCTGTAGCATCATCTCCATCCCTAGATTGGGAGGGATCTAAAGCTCTTCCCAGCACGCTGCTGGAGAGGGGAATTCACCATGGAGGCCTTCTTCATCATCATGCAAGCCTCCGGTGTGATGCGTGAGTAGTTCATCTCTGGACTACGGGTCCATGTAGTAGCTAGATGGCTGGTTCTCCTCCTTTGTGCTTTCATGTCTAGATCTTGTGAGCTCCGTTCATGATCAAGATCATCTATTTGTAATTCTGCATGTTGTGTTTGCGGGGATCCGATGGATATTGAGATACTATTTCAGATTGATTATTGATTCTATCATGTCTTTGTTATTTGTGATCTTGCATCCTTTCCGTTGTTAGTAGCTATCTTGGCCAAGTAGATGCTAGCAACTCCAAGAGTTAGTATTTATGCTCGATAGTGGGTTCATGCCTCTGGTAATCTAGGGAAGTGACAGAAATCTCTAAGGTACTAGATGTGCTGTTGCTACTAGGGATAAAACAACAATCCTTTGTTCATAGAACAATCATATTGTTTACATTGCACGCAATTCGTAAAGCAATAATTTGTTGCTTGCAACTTAATACTAGAGGGGGTTCGGATGATAACCTGAAGGTGGATTATTAGTCATAGATGCAGTTGGATGACGGTCTATGTATAATGTTGTAATGCCCAATCAAGTTCCAAAGGAGTCAAGATGATTAGTATATGCAGGTATTACTTTCTCGATGTTTGTCAATTGCCCCACTGTAATTTGTTCACCCAGCATGTTATCTTTCTTAAGGAGAGCCACCTCTAGTGAACTATGGATCCCGGTCCTTTGTTTTACATACAATCTGTAAATTGTTTACTGCTTTGTGTTTACTTTCTGCAAACTATTACTTCCTTCCATTCGATACGTTTAATCCTTTGTTTTCAGCAAAACCGGTGAGATTAACAACCTCATCGCAAGTTGGGGACAGAGTTCTATGGTTGTGTTGTGCAGGTCTCCACGTTGCTTTGCTTGCCGCCAACGTTCAGCTAGCTACACCTTTGGGGTGTTTCCTTGCTCCTACTGGATTGATAACCTTGGTTTCATACTGAGGGAAAACTTGCTGCTGTGCTCATCATACCTTCCTCTTGGGGTTCCCCAACAAGCTCGATATAATTTGGGCCATCAGCACTCTTTTCTCGTTCCCGTGATATAACATTCTAGTGATCACATCACTTGCTTGCAAGCTATCTTAATGTGATATCATCGAGAGGGCCCAGAGTATATCTATCCGTCATCGGGATTGACAAATTCCACTCTTGATCCATGAGCCTCAACATAATACCTTCGTAGCACTGAACCCACCTTTATAGTCACCCTGTTACGGTGTGACGTTTGATGTTATCAAGATACTCTTCCGGTGTTAGCAATTAACATGATCTCATGGTCTAAGGACTAAGATTACTTTGTATGATGTTATAGCAATATAAACCTAATGACTTGATCGTAATGCTATACTTCGAATGAATTTTCATCACATCATGTCACAAATGTTGTGACCTTGTTATTAACAACATCCAATGTCCATGATCAGGAAACCTTGATCATCTTGTTAATCAACAAGCTAGTCTATAAGAGAGGCATAACTAGGAACCCTTTTTGTTTATTAAACACACATGTATTGAAGTTTCCTATCAATACAATTATAGCATGCAAAATAAACATCTATCATATACAAGGAATACACAATAACAACTTTATTATTGCCTCTTAGGGCATATTTCCTTCATCGTACTCCCACTAACTCCCCGACTGAGAAACTCTTTCTCAAGGAAGACACCGTTTCGAGCAACAAACACTTTGCCCTCTTCTCGGTTGTAGAAGTAGTATCCCAAGGTTTCCCTCGAATACCCCACGAAAATACACTTATCCCACTTGGCTGTAAGCTTGTCCGGCTGAAGTCTCTTCACAAAAGCTTCATAGCCCCAAATCTTAAGAAAAGAAAAACTTGGGTTTTTGCCAGTCCACATCTCATGTGGTGTCTTCTCTACCGACTTTGATGGTACTCTATTTAGTGTGAATGCTGCAGTTTCTAGAAAATAACCCCAAAATGATAAAGGCAGATCTATCTGACTCATCATTGATCGTACCATGTCTAACAAGGTTCGATTCCTCCTTTCCAATACACCATTTATGTGCAGTGTTCCTGGAGGAGTGAGCTGATGAACTATTCCCCAACTCTTCAGATGGTCATCAAACTCATGGCTCATGTACTCGCCTCCTCGGTCTGACCGAAGAAACTTTATTTTCTTGCCAAGTTGATTTTGTACCTCATTCTGGAATTCCTTGAACTTTTTAAAGGCTTTCGACTTATGTTTCATCAAGTAGATATATCCATATCTACTCAAATCATCAGTGAAGGTAATGAAGTACTCATAACCACCTCTGGCTATCGTGCTCATCGGGCCACATACATCACTATGTACTAGTCCCAATAAGCTGGACACCCTTTCACAACTCTTTGCAAAAGGTGTCTTGGTCATCTTGCCGAGAAGGCAGGAGGCGCATGTCTCGAACAACTCTAAGTCGAACGAAGTTAGGACTCCATCATCATGGAGCCTCTTCATGCGTTTCCAACTTATATGACCAAGCCGACAATGCCAAAAGTAAGTCATATTCAGATCATTTGGTTTTAACCTTTTCACATTTATGTTATAGACAGATTTGCCCTCAAAATAAATAACCCGTTCCGGACGGGTGCAAAGCCGCGAAACATATCATTCAAATATAAAGAACAACCATTATTCTTAATATTCGACTCATAGCCCTGTCTCATCAAACATGAGGCAGAAATGATGTTTCGACTAAGCACTGGAACATAATAACAATTATTTAGCTCCATTAAGAATCCAGAAGGTAAATGAAGTTGCATCGTGCCGACTTCTAACACAGCGACTCTCGCTTTGTTGCCGACTCTAATGTCAACCTCGCCTCTTGCAACGCTCCTAGTTCTTACCAGTCCCTGCAACGAGTTGCAGATGTGAATGATTGATCCGGTATCATATACCCAAGAACTATCAGGTGCATCAGCAAGATATATGTCTATAACATTGCAAATAAGCATACCTGAGCCGGAAGTCACACCTCCGCTCTTGACTTTGTCAGCCAGATACTTGCTGCAATTCCTCTTCCAGTGGCCATCCGACTTGCAGTAGAAGCAAGTGGATCCGGCTCCAGGAGGTGGCTTAGTCCCTGAGGAAGCGCTTTGGACTGGGTCCTCCGCCTTACCTCCCAACTTTGCCTTCTTCTTTTTAGTCCAAGAACTCTTCTTGAACTTAGCCTTATTTTGCACCATCAACACTTGACTGGCACCTTTCTTGAGATCCGCCTCAGCCTGCTTGAGCATCCCATGTAATTCAGTGAGCTTCTTATCCATACCATGCATGTGGTAGTTCGATATGAACTGTCCATATGCACTAGGAAGAGAGTTTAGAATTATGTCTGTAGCGAACTATTTGCTTATGGGGTAGCCAAGTATTTCTAGAGACTGCACGTAACCAACCATCTTGATCACATGCGGACTCAGTGGATCGCCGTCCTTAAGCTTGCAGCTCAACAAAGCCTGAGAGACTTGATACCTCTCAGTCTTTGCCTGAGCCTGGAACATACTTTTGAGGCTTTCGATCATATCGTAGGCCTCAACATTCTCGAACTGCAGCTGCAGGTCCGGTTCCATATGAGCAAGCATAAGACAGCTAATCTCGGTGGATTCATCACAAATCCAACGGTAGGCATTGGTGGTTGTGATACTCACATTCTCATCTGGCTCATCTGGAAGTGGGTTGTCTAGGACACGGTCCCTCTTTTCTTTTTTGGGAACAATTCTTATATTATGATACCGGTTGGTGAAATTAGTTCCATTTAGCTTATCTTTCTCTAAGATGGTTCTCAAAGCAAAACCGGATATCTAAGGGAGACTACTAGGTGCCATTTATCTACAATAGAAAATATGCAAAACACTTAAGACATGTATCCATAAAAGAGCAAGCACATTAAACACTTTAATATATATGCTCCCACTAGAACCAACATCCCTCTGATGGTTACTTAGTGATTCAGGACCCTAAATAAGCAAGTCGACTAGTGAGCTTTAGCATCACCACTAGCCGTCAAGTGATCTAGGTAGACAACTCCTTGTCAACCGTATCTCATACGACTCCTGTTGGATGGGTGGCATCACATGTCCCGGCCCCCATCCGACTTTTCCTCAAGTCCCATAACCATTGTGATAGACCTGTCTAGATTACCAAGTGCTTCCGCTGTAAGAGTCCGACTCAAACCCACCTAGTCGGAAAGAATTGATAGCACCTCAATTTTATGAGACCACTATGAAAAATGTCGGACTTGTGATGGTGCAGCACCAGCGGGGAAACCGACTAGACCTTCTTTGAGGGATGGCTTTCTACCAACTATCTAATAGAGGCAAAAACAGAGACATAACCATAACACAAAATAAGGAAATTATAATGTGAAATGGTATGGCTCTCTTCATGGCGATCTCCATCTCCCAAAGACTATAATCTGACTCGTGTCAACTCTTGTCACGCGCCGTCTTACACCATGTAGGCGACTTGTACATCGACTTGCATGCCTTTCGGATTCTCCAAACAGCTACACTAGCTTGTAAAGCAAATTACACAGAGAATCCGACAAGCAGGCCGTTATACAATAAGATGACAGCACCTAGGCTCGAGCCGGCTGACAAAAACCGTGATACACATATCACGTATGGATTACACACATCACATGCATATAAGCCATACCATTCACAACAACATCCTGCAAAAACAAGTTATGCATGGATACGATATCTACCGGCGTTATGAAAACCCGCAACGACATCCAAGACACTACGATAGGGTGAAGCTGGTGTTCCCGCTAGCCGAAAAGCAGGCGGGGATCGAAGTTCCGAAAACACACATCCCATCTGCATTCCGGACATGGATTTCATCATCGGATAAAACAATTTTACCCAAATCTGATCCAGACTCCGATTTGACCAAACTCTTTGATCTTCGATCACCGCATCCGGACTTCCGTGTCACAGTCTACCCTGATGGCGGAAACCGACTGATAGGGGTATGTCGTTCCACGATCTCAGCAGTAAGATCACGGAAACCAGATCATCCAATTCCCCGAGTACAGTTGATCCAATCAACCTCGTACAAAACCGATCTATCTCATAGATCGACCACCAAAACTTCAATTAGATCCAATCTAATGCCAACTGCATATCACAAATGCAAGATATCGAGCCTAAAACCAGAAGCCATCGCTCTGATACCACTTTTGGGCCACGCAGAGATAAACAAAACTTTTTCCCTACGCGGTGAACCCAAGAACCAGCTCAGGTAGAAGGCCACGAGGATTACCACTAGACGCGCAGTTGTGGAATCGATGAAGCATGTCGCTTGATGCAGTGTAGTCCTCACGATCCGTTCTGGTTCCACGATCCACGATCTGTTCCGGCTCCACTATCGTCAAAGTGCTGAACATACAGCACCTCCGCCAGTATCCACACGTACGAGGAGGAGCACCGGCGGTGGACTGCTAAGTCCGGTACGGCAGCGACAGGACGGACTGGGCTAGGGTTTCCAACACATGGAGTGACCTAACCTTATGCTCTAACCACCTGCGCCCCAGCTTATATAGGAAGTGAAAGTGGGATCCACTCACTTGTGGCCCATTCACTAAAAGGCCTATATTAGTCCCTGCAAGTCCAACTTGCCGACTAAGTCCATGTCACTATTTGGGTCCAACCCAAATGGTTTTCCTGTTCGGGTCTAACCCAAACTTGCTCCCGCTCTTAAGAGTGTGACCCGACAGGCTCATGGTAATCCGGACACGATTCCGAGTCTCACTCGTGATCGATCAGTTGGTAGCGGCCCCTAGCAGAACGTGCCGACTCCCAAGTACCAATAAGTCATGATGACATACCTTCCAATGCGACTTTCGTCTAAGTCCCTTTTTCCTCACGATATACCTTGTCGTACTATAGGCGAATGATCGTCATCCCTTAAATAATCCAACTCTCTTTCTCGATCCGAGATAAGTGATTCACCCGAGTAACTCTTAGTCGGTTGCCTCGGTTAACACTTAACCGAGACGCGCATGGCCATGCTTTCCAAATCTTATCTTCCGAGAGGGACCAGAG
Source organism: Avena insularis (assembly GCA_023614405.1). Lineage (NCBI taxonomy): Eukaryota > Viridiplantae > Streptophyta > Magnoliopsida > Poales > Poaceae > Avena > Avena insularis. Next base: position 300,626,094 of record CM042684.1, read on the forward strand.
AATATCTCTCCCGACGGAGGGGCAAAATCCCATCTTGGTCATTCACATGATGCAGCTTGATTCACAGTCGACTCGAACTCCGCCTTTATAACTGCCCATTGACGGAACAATGTTTGACAGAACCTAGGTCGGTGATCCTCAACTCGGATTGTGCAATAATCTCAGGTCTAAGGATTACATTGATTGAGACGTGCAAATGACGACTTGTTCATTGCATCTTAATATGGGTCAGTCCGACTTGCTAAACTCTTTAGCCGAATCCATGTAAGTCGGAATAGCATCTCCATGCCCATGACAAGTGGAACCTAGTCATCTGCCGACTTTCACATTGTCTAAGTTGTGTGTCCAGCACGACCTCAGTGACCAAGGACAATTAGTATGAACAACATGAATATATAGTTACACAATCGAATCAAATATTCGATGATACATATCAGCAGTTCATACATGGACCATAACTTTATGAATACATTGGGAAATATCATCAACCATGATTGCCTCTAGGGAATATTCCCAACAGCTAATCCGCAGGATTTTCCATCCAAGCTCTGCCAAGTACTAGCTGCATAATGCAATATCTTCAGCCTCGACATCATCACTAGGTTAGACGTTTGCTGGCTCTTCAATTACTAGAGCATGTATGACATGCGGGCCTGCAAGTATACCTGTGTGTGCATTTCAGTTAGAAAAAGTATCACGAACAATGTAGTTGTAAGTAATTTATAAATTTTATTTTTAATTAACGGGACTGACTCCACTTGTTTGGTTCCTAGACAAGAACACCTCCTCGCGGTTTTGTCACCGCGTATATGCAATCAATAGAACCACTGATTAGACAGTTGGAAATGGCATCGACATACATTGTTGGTGCAAGATAGTCGTTTCAAAGGATAATCCAGTCCCTATCACAAGGAAAATCTATGGTGGCAATGAATTTATCAAACACCGCCATCGCGCTGTAGTGCCATTGGTTGTCAAATCTGTACGGTTTCTTTGCTATTTGTATCTTCAGCAGCTCGATATACGCGTTCTTGTAGAGGTAAGTGCATGGGGGCCGGGGAAACAGTGGTTACCTGATGGATAAATATCAACACGCTGCACACCTGACAGCTCGATACGTGCCATACGGTAGACGTTTTGGAGGTACCAACGCCCCGGGTGCTTTGCAATCGCAATCCATTCTCCGTTGGCACCAACCCAGCGACCCTTGTTTTCAAATCCTTCATCATCCCATGTTCCGGGTATGTCATCATCAACTGGTACAAATGCTTCTACTGTTGAATTGTCTAGTGGCATCAACAACGCGTCAATGTCCTGCAACAAATTTTCTTCATATATAGGGGCATGCAAGGTGTTTGACTAAGGGGTAGTGCTAGCTAGCTTTGCGAAAAAACTACTATCTGAAAGATGTAGAAACGTGTTGAATAAATCGTGAATGCATGCAGACAAACACACCAAGGAATAAGGTCTTGTTTGCATTAAAGAAAAAGTATAGGAATAGTTAAGTTTCCTATGCTGGCACTGCTCAGAGGAATGGACCAGAGGAAAAAACGCAGGCAATTTTCCTATGATTGATTAACAAGATTAGGGGCCTCTTTCGATCAATGGTTTCTAAAAAACGTAGGAATAGGAAAAACACAGGATTGGCATGGTAGGTACAGTAAATTTATATTGGGAATTAAAAACGCAGGAATTTTGTAATAGGTGTCTTTGGATGGTGAATAGGAAATAAACACAAGATATTTGCAGGAATATAGTGTAAGCACATTGGACTTCTCAAAGGAAAAATAGAGTGAGGTTGGAGCTCGTGTTTAGATTCTTATGGAATGGAGGGCATAGGAACTAAGAAGTGACTCCATAGGAATTTGATATCTTCCAAAATCCTATGGGTTAGAATCCTCTAAAACTCATTTGCAATTCTTCATATCCAACTTGGACCTCATTTTCAAATTCCTACGCGTGCAAAGAACAAGAATGAGGTCTGAAGAGACACGATAACATCATAAATATACTCTCCCGTGAGATTTGACTTTGATTTTACCATGTTTTAAAGTAATCGTATATTTTTGTATTCATGTAAACAAAAGAGCCAACTTTTTACAGAAATCTTGTGTTTGTAAAACACATGAAACTTAAAATATAACGCCAGCCTTGATTGTCCAATACACCTTCCGTTACAGGTATCAACAATCCTGGTCGTTCTTGTGTTTTCAGATTAGTATATTTGGAGGAAAGGGGGGGACACTGAAGCAAAAGTCATGGGCCTCTTTCGATCGCAGGATTGAGACCACAGGAATTTCATAGGTTTGCCGGTGAAAAACAAGCGATTATAAAACGTAATAAAACTACCTACGTGATTGGCACGATGAGAGTTGAGACTCAAGTAGATGTTCTAATTCCTACGGGATTTAAGCATGGGTAGGGGGTTGCAGTTCAAAAGAATTTGCGTACCATGATTCCTTTGATCCAAATTCAATCCATAGGAAAGAATCTAAGGATTTGAGTCCTACAAAAATAATGCAAAACTGATTTTTACCAGCTCGTCACGGTCTAGTGGCCATGTCTGTGGGTCAGAGTGACGTAGGCAGGCCAAACCAAACGGGAGAACAGGATCTTCCGCAATCCCTCAATGCATGCCAACCATGCCGCGAGCCAGGCGAGCGGTGCTCAGAAGATCGGCGGCCGGTGATGTTGCTCAGCGGTCCATAGTGGAGATTGCCAAATCCGATTGCCTGGCTGTAGCGCTCAGATATCTTACGCTTCAATGCTCCAGATGTCATTCCGGGGAAGAGTACCGCGAAAGATTAGTCGAGATGGCTTGGCGGTTTCTACCTTTCTACAAGGGTGGAGAGGGGCTACGATGGTGCACAACTGGCCGAAGCGGCAGAGGAAGACGATGAGGGGCGCAGGGCGGTTCTCCTCCGGTTGTTGGATCGACTACTTCGACCCAGTATATTAGGGCAAAACTAATGCGGGACGTTAATGTAGACGCTTATGCAAAAAAGGAATAATAACAGAAAATTGGATATAGTAGTATTTTTTAAACGCTCCAGCCCGCAACGCTGGCCCCTTGTTTGAGGCGCTACTGTTTTTTCGGTAGGTAGCTAGGGACAGCAAATCACACTGTGCCAAAGAAAAAAGTTCGAAATGTCCTCAAATTTGCTTTGCGTGTGGGGATGGTGATGCCGCACTAAAGGAGAGAGCAAACACAATTTGTTTTGAATGCATATAAACTACTCCCTCTGATCCATATAATGTTCTTAGATTTATCTAGATTAGAATGTATATAGTCATGTTTTCGTGCTAGATTTATCTAATGGTTAGAAACTCCGAGTGGCAATGTTATTACCATGACATGATTCACCCATTTACTCCCAAATATGAGAACATCACGGATGATGGGAGTACAATTTAAATCAAGGACCTAAAAATGGATAAAATTACATAGAGGTTCTTACATTTAGTACGAAGCACCCTAAAAATAAGCAAGGGAAATAGTCGGGTCTGGCTCCTTCTTGAGAGAGCACATCCATACTCTTCATACTACTTTCTCTTCGTTTATTTTCAAAATATATGGCCAAATTTGGTGGCATGAAAATTCCTAGACATGGGATCATCATCAGCATAAAGTATGATGTAGATATGGCCATGACCTTGGTCGTTCGGCTTGAAATCTAAGAATGTTCATACCCATCGGCAACTAATAAAATTAAATATGTTTAAATTTTACCACTTGCTTTTAGATTCAAATTTTACACGTAAGGATGTAGGGATTATATTTTAAATCACGGACCTAAAAAGGTAAAATTTTATCGAGCTCCGTGCATTTAGCATGAAGCACCCTGAAATTAAGCAGGGAAAACAGTCATGTTTTGCTCCTTCTCGAGAGAAAAGCTGATCGAGACATACTCTTCATAGTACTTCCTCTTTGTTTGTTTTCAAAATATAGCCAAATTTGGCGGCTTGCAAATTCTTGGATACGGGATCATGAATCATCAACATAAAATATGATGTAGATATGGACATGAGGCCCATGACCTTGGTCGTTCTTCTTGAAATCCAAGAATGTTCATACTTATCGACAACTAATAATCTTAAATATGCTTAAATTTTTACAGTTGCTTTTAGGTTTGAATTTTACACGTACGGATGGTGGGAGTACATTTTACATCAAGGACCTAAAAAAGGTAAAATTACATCGAGGTTCATACATTTAGCACGAAGCACCCTAAAAATAATCAGGAAAAACAGTCATGTTTTGCTCCTTCTCGAGAGAAAAGTTGATCGAGCCATACTATTCATACTACTTCCTCTTCATTCATTTTCAAAATATGGCCAAATTTGGCCGCATGCAAATTCTTGAATATGGGATCAGAAACCATCAGCATAAAGTATGATGTAGATATGTCCATGACCTTGGTCGTTCGTCTTGAAATCCAAGAATGTTCATACTCGTCGATAACTGATAATCTTAAATATGTTTAAATTTTACCATTTGCTTTTAGGTTTGAATTTTACACATACAGACGGTGGGAGTACATTTTACACCAAGGACCTAAAAAAGGTAAAATTACATCGAGGTCTATACATTTAGCACGAAGCGTCCTAAAATTAAGCAGGGAAAATAGTCATGTTTTGATCCTTCTCGTGAGAGAAGCTTATCGAGCCATACTCTTCATACTACTTCCTCTTTGTTTGTTTTCAAAATATGGCCAAATTTGGGGGCATGCAAATTCTTGGATATGGGATCACAAATCATCGTTATAAAGTATGATGTAGATATGGCCATGACCTTGGTCGTTCGTCCTGAAATCCAAGAATGTTCATACTCATCGACATATAATAATCTTAAACATGTTTAAATTTTACAACTTGCTTTTAGGATCGAATTTTACACGGATATTTGGAGTACATTTTACATCAAGGACCTAAAAAGGCAAAATTAAATCGAGGTTCATACATTTAGCACAAAGCACCTTAAAATTAAGCAGGGAAAACCATCATGTTTTGCTCCTTCTAGAGAGAGAAGCTGACCAAGCCATGCATACTCTTCATACTGCTTCCGGTTCATTTGTTTTCAAAATATGGCCAAATTTGGTGGCATGAAAATTCTTCGCTATGGGATCATGAATCATCAACATATAAAGTATGATGTAAATATGTATGACCATGGTCTTTCGGCTTGAAATGCAAGAATTTTCATATTCATTGACAACTAATAAGCTTAATTATGTTTAAATTTTACCACTTGCTTTTATGTTCAAATTTTACACGGACGGTGGGAGTACATTTTATAGTAAGGACCTAAAAAAGGTAAAATTACATCAAGGTCTATACATTTAATTACCATGGAGCACCCTAAAATTAAGTAGGGAAAACAGTCGGGTTCGGCTCCTTCTCGAGACAGCAGCTGGTCGAGCCATACTATTCATACTACTTCCCTCTTCATTTGTTTTCGAAATATGGCCAATTTGGCGGCATGAAATTCTTGGATATAGGATCATGAATCATCGATGTAAAGTATAATGTAGATATGGCCATGACCTTGGCCGTTTGGCTTGAAATCCAAGATTGTTCATACTCATTCACAACTAACCTTAAATTCGTTTAACTTTTACCACTAACTTGTAGGTTTGAATTTTACACGGACGGTAGGAGTATATTTTACATCAAGGGCCTAAAAAGGGGAAATTACATCGAGGTCCATTCATTTAGCATGAAGTACCCTAAAATTGAGCAAATAAAACAGTTTGGTTCGGCTCCTTCTCGAGAGAACAGTTGATCAAGCCGTACTCTTCATAGTACTTCTTCCTCTTCGTTTGTTTTCATCAAGGACCTAAAAGGGGAAAATTACATCGAGGTACAAAAATTTAGCACGAAGCACGCCTTAAAATTAAGCAAAGGAAAATAGTCAGGTTCGGCTCCTTCTCGAGAAAGAACCTGACCAAGCCATACTCTTCGTAGTACTACTTCCTCTTCGATTGTTTTTAAAATACACGGCCAAATTTTGCGTCATGCAAATTCTTCGATATGGGACCATGAATCATTAGCATAAAGTATGATGTACATATGTTCATGACCCTGGTGGTTCGGCTTGAAATGCAAGAATGGTCATACTCATTGACAACTAATAAGCTTAAATACGTTTAAATTTTACCACTTGCTTTTGTGTTCGAATTTTACAGGGACAGTGGGAGTATATTTTACCGCAAGGACCTAAAAGGGGGTAAAATTACATCGAGGTCCATACATTTATCACGAAGCAACCTAAAATTAAGCAGGGAAAACAGTCATGTTTGGGTCCTTCTCGAGAGAGAAGCTCATCGATCCATACTCTTCATACTACTTTCTCTTTGTTTGTTTTCAAAATATATGGCAAGAGTTAGCGACACAAAAAAATTCTAGACATGGGATCATCATCAACATAAAGTATGATGTAGATATGGCCATGACCTTGGTCGTTCGGCTTGAAATCCAAGAACATTCATACTCATCGACAACTAATAATCTTAAATACTTTTAAATGTTACCACTTGCTTTTAGGTTTGAATTTTACAAGGACGGTGCGAGTACATTTTACATCAAGGACCTAAAAAAGGTAAAATTACCTCGACGTTCATACATTTATGTCTGAAAACTTGTCTTGTGGTATTTATATCCATATTGTTCGGTGTTTCTTTACTTAAAAGAACAATCTTGTCATCACTCGAAAAACTGAAAATTAAATGTTCTTTCGTGATAGTTGGAAACTAACAGCGAGGATATTGTTTACTACATGAAGATGCACCCATCTACCTTTGGAAATACATTTAATTCAATAGCAATCTATCGCACTTACTTGTAGCTCAAGTTTGACCTAATTTCGTTAAATTGTCAAGATGCAAAATCTTAGCAAGAAGTTGAACCTATCGTCAAAACTCTCAGTGTTTTATGATATATTAATTGTGACCCCTCGATGGGTACCTCCAAAAGATTTTTCGTAAAACTTTCAAAGCAACCTACAATTTACTTATAGTTTCAAATTTGACCTAATTTCGATAAATCGACATAAAGTCATTCGGTCAAATAGGCAGAGTTAGCTAGGAAGTTTGAAAACTCATAAATAAAACATGGGAATCGTTGGTACAACATGTTGGTAAACTTGGTTTCTGGCATTCAGATCCAATATTCTTCGGACATTCCTAAACGGAAAAGCACAACCTCGCTTGTCATCCACTCGAAAAATTGACAATAATTGAATGTTCTTCCCTGATATAGTTGGACAATCACACCAACGACACTATTTGGATTTGCCGGTCTTGATCCAACGGTCAATGTTCGAAGTTATCCGTACACTATATAGTGGTATGGTATGGTATTGTAAGAGATAACAAAAGATAAAGAAAAGATAAGAAGTATTGCGAATGGCCGATCTTTTGAGTAACCTTCCCTCTCGATGTTTGGGAAGCAAGTGAAAATTTCGAAAACCGGAAAAGTTTGAATTTTTTTTGCACCCAAGAACCAAAGTGGTTTCCTTCCTATGTACTCATCATCCCTACTCCACGCCAACACGGTTGCCGAACACGCCAGAGACACAGAGCCGTCGTACCAAGGCACACATGCGTAGCACCACGCTGTGGACCAGGAAGAGATCAGCCGGGCCGGTGCGCAAGGGGAATGGGTAGGAGAGAGGAAGGATGGATGGTGAGAGGCATCGAAGGAGAGAGAAAACACACAATTTGTTTTGCGTGCATAGATCCTGAAATTTTACTACTAGTAGAGTGGCTGCAGGAGTACCTCGTGTTAGGAACCCATCATAACTTTCCTCTGACATCGAACCACCTTTAACTCATCTTCACTGCTGCCCTCTTTTACCTTGCCTACATTTTATTCTCTCAGCGTGTACAGCGCGTCGACAGAGGTGAGCATATGTCTAAGCAAAGAAATGAGTACTAGTACTATACTAGTGTACTAATACTAATATACTTTCCTTAAAAAAGTACTAATATACTGCTCCCTCTGATCCAAATTAATGTTCTCAGATTTGTCTAGATTCAGATGTATCTAGCACTAAAACATGACTACATATATCCGAATCTAGAAAAATGTGAGAACACTAATTTGGATCGAGGGAGTACTATTTGCTTTTTCCCTAATAAGGGTATCAGTAATGTGTACAAAAGCACACCTTAAGGCCTAGTGTGTGGCATCCACTAAGGTTCACCATATACATTGTGGAAAATATAGAGTTTGTATCTTTAAGCCTAATAAGGTGCACCTCAAGCTTGTGGGTTGCCCATAGAGAATAGAAAAAGCATTTCCCCTCTCTCCCTGTTTCATCTGATCGTTTTCAAAAGGTGTTCAAAATTTTCATGATGCAAAGTCTTAGCTAGAAGTTGAACCACTCGTCAAAACTCTCTGTGATTTCTTATATATTTATTAACCGCTCGATGGGTACCTCCAAAAGCTTTTTTCATAAAACTTTCAAAGCAACCTACAATTTATTACTTGTAGCTCAAGTTTGACCTAATTTCATTAAATTCAAGAGCAATATATCGCACTTAGTTGTAGCTCAAGTTTGACCTAATTTCATTAAACTATCAAGACGCAAAATCTTAGAAAGAAGATGAACCCCTCGTCAAAACTCTCTATGGTTTCTAATAGTATATTAATTGACCCCCCTGCCCCCCCCGGGTGCCCCCTCCGATGGGTACCTCTAAGAGATTTTTCGTAAAACTTTCAAGGCAACCTACATAATTTACTTGTAGTAGTTCAAATTTTACCTATTATATTTTTCTGCTTTACCTATTATAATTTTATATAGTGATGGTATGCCAGATGTCTATTATTTGAGTCTCACGTCCAGGACACATGCACTTTACTAGTACTTGTAGTTTCAAATTTAACCTAATGTCGATAAATCGACATAAAGTCATTCTAATGGACAGAGTTAGCTGGGAAGTTTGAAACTCATAAAACATGGGAATCGTTGGTACAACATGTTGGTCCAATATATCTGTATGTAAACTTGGTTGGTGGCATTCAGATCCAATATTCTTCGTACTTTTCTTTAGGAAAAAGAACAACCTCACTTGTATTCTTCACTTGGAAAATGTAGAATTGAATGTTCTTTATTGATAGTTGGAAACTCACATCGACGCCACTGTTTACTACAAAAAGATGCACCGATGATCTACCTATGAAAAAAAAATAATTCAAGAGCAATCTATAGCGTTTACTTGTAGCTAGCTCAAGTTTGACCTAATTTCGTTAAATTGTCAAGATGCAAAGTCTTAGCAAGAAGTTGAACCTATTGTCGAAACTCTCACTGGTTTCTGATATATTAATTTTGACTCCTCGATGGGTACCTCCAAAAGCTTTTCCATAAATCTATCAAAGCAAAACCTACAATTTACTTGTAGTTTCAAATTTGACCTAATTCCTAGATATCAACATAAAGTCATTCAAATGGGCGGGGTAGGCTAGGAAGCTTGAAAACTCATAAAACATGGGAATCGCAAGTACAACATGTTGTCGATCCACTATATATGTCTGTCAACTTGGCTTGCGGTATCCACATCCAATATTCTTTGGACTTCTCTTTATAGAAAATTAAAGAACAACTAACCTCGCTCGTCTTCACTCGAAAAATGTAGAATTGAATGTTCTCTCCTAATAGTTGGAAACTCACACTGACGGTATTGTTTACTACAACACGATGCACCGATCTACCTCTGAAAATACATTTAATTCAAGAGCAATCTATCGCGCTTACTTGCATCTCAAGTTTAACCTAATTTTGTTAAATTATCAAGATGCAAAATCTTAGAAAGAAGTTGAACCTATCGTCAAAACTCTCGGTGTTTTATGATATATTAATTGTGATCCCTCGATGGGTACCTCCAAAAGATTTTTTATAAAACTTTAAAACTAACCTACAATTTACTTGTAGTTTCAAATTTGACCTAATTTCGATAAATCGACATAAAGTCATTCGGTCAAATGGGTAGAGTTACCTAGGAAGTTTGAAAACTCATAAATAAAATAGGGGAATCTTTGGTACAACATGTTGGTAAACTTGGCTTCTGGCATTTAGATCCAATATTCTTCGGACATTTCTTTACGGAAAAGAACAACCTCACTCGTGAGCACTCGGAAAATTGAGAATAATTGAATGTTATTTACTGATATAGTTGGAAAATCACACCGATGACACTGTTTACTACAAGAAAATGCACCCATCTACCTCTCTGAAAATTCATATATTTCAACAGCAACCTGTCGTGCTTACTTGTAGCTCAAGTTTCACCCCAATTTGTTAAATAGTGTCATGCGATGCAAAATCTTAGGAAGAAGTCAAACATGTTGTCAAAACTCTCGGTTGTTTCTCATATATTGATTGTGACCTCCCCCTCGATCGGTATGGTACCTCCAAAAGCTTTTTCATAAAACTTTCAGAGCAACCTACAATTTAGTTATAGTTCAAGTTTGACCTAATTTCGATAAATCGGCATGTAGTCATTCAAGTGGGCAGAATAATTAGCTAGAGAGTTTGAAAACTCAAAAAACATATGGGAATTGTAAGTAAAACACGTTGGTCCACTTAATATGTCTAGAACCTTGGCTTATGGCATTGAGATCCATATTCTTTGAGCTTTCTTTGCGAAAAAGAACCATCTCGTCATCACTCAAAAAACTGAGAATGTTCTTTCATGATAATTGGAAACTAACACCGAGGACATTGTTTACTACATCAAGGTGCACCCATCTACCTTTGGAAATACATTTAATTCAATAGCAATCTATCGCGCTTACTTGTAGCTCAAGTTTGACCTAATTTCGTAAATTGTCAAGATACAAAATCTTAGCAAGAAGTTGAACCTATTGTCAAAACTCTCAGTGTTTTATGATATATTAATTGTGACCCCTCGATGTGTACCTCCAAAAGATTTTTCGTAAAACTTTCAAAGCAACCTACAATTTACTTGTAGTTTCAAATTTGACCTAATTTCGATAAATCGACATAAATTCATTCGGTCAAATAGGCAGAGTTAGCTAGGAAGTTTGAAAACTCATAAATAAGACATGGGAATCGTTGGTACAACATGTTGGTAAACTTGGTTTCTGGCATTCAGATCCAATATTCTTCGGACATTCCTAAACGGAAAAGCACAACCTCACTTGTCATCCACTCGAAAAATTGAGAATAATTGAATGTTCTTTCTTGATATAGTTGGAAAATCACACCGACGACACTGTTTGGATTTGCTGGTCTTGATCCAACGGTCAATGTTCGAAGTTATCTGTATACTATATAGTGGTATGGTATGGTATGGTAAGAGATAAGAAAAGATAAAGATAAGGTAAGAAGTATTGCGAATGGCCGATCTTTTGAGTAACCTTCCCTCCCGATGTTTGGGAAGCAAGTGAAAATTTCAAAAACCGGAAAAGTTTGAATTTTTTTTGCACCCAAGAACCAAAGTGGTTTCCTTCCTATGTACTCATCATCCCTACTCCATGCCAACGTGGTTGCCGAACACGCCAGAGACACAGAGCCGTCGTACCAAGGCACACGTGCGCAGCACCATGCTGTGGACCAGGGAGAGATCAGCCAGTCCGGTATGCAAGGGGAATGGGTAGGAGAGAGTAAGGATGGATGGTGAGAGGCATCAAAGGAGAGAGAAAACACACAATTTGTTTTGCGTGCATAGGTCCTGAAATTTTAGTACTAGTAGAGTGGCTGCAGGAGTACCTCGTGTTAGGAACCCATCATAACTTTCCTCTAACATCAAACCACCTTCAACTCATCTTCGCTGCTGCCCTGTTTTACCCTGCCTACGTTTTATTCTCTTAGCGTGTACAGCGCGTGGACAGAGGTGAGCATATGTCTAAGCAAAGAAATGAGTACTAGTACTATACTAGTGTACTAGTACTAATATACTTTCCTAAAAAAAGTACTAATATACTGCTCCCTCTAATCCAGATTAATGTTCTCAGATTTGTCTAGATTCGGATGTATCTAGCACTAAAACATGACTAGATACATCTGAATCTAGACAAATGTGAGAACACTAATTTGGACCGAGGGAGTACTATTTGCTTTTTCCCTAATAAGGGCATCAACAATGTGTACAAAAGCACACCTGAAGGCCTAGTATGTGGCATCCACTAAGGTTCACCATATACATTATGGAGAAAATAGAGTTTGTATCTTTAAGCCTAATAAGGTGCACCTCAAGCTTGTTGGTTGCCCATAGAGAATAGAAAAATCATTTTCCCCTCTCCCTGTTTCATCTGATCGTTTTAAAAAGGTGTTCAAAATTTTCATGATGCAAAATCTTAGCTAGAAGTTGAACCACTCGTCAAAACTCTCTGTGGTTTCTGATATATTAATTAACCGCTCGATGGGTACCTCCAAAAGCTTTTCTCATAAAACTTTTAAAGCAACCTACAATTTATTACTTGTAGTTCAAGTTTGACCTAATTTCATTAATATAAAGTATTATCGAAACCAAAGAATAATTAATAATGTTCGTATTATACTTTTATAACTCGTTTTTCCGGATACACGTAACATGATAACACAAAAAAATATTGTACTTCTTTTCTTTTTTTGAAATGTTATGAAAACCGTGTCAACTTTTTCGGGATGCGGATGCATAGCAAGAACATGAATTTTTCAGAACTTTCGGTGGTTTTTCGATATACCAAATTCCTGCTTAGCTTCAAAAAGTTTTTTGGAAAATTTTCAAACCAACTTATCGCGCTTACGCTTAGTTAAAATTTGAGAAGGTCGGCAGGAGTACAATTTACATCGAAGACCTCAAAAAATAGAAAATTGCATAGAGGTCCATATATTTAGCACAAAGGGCACTAAAATGAAGCTATAAAAAATAGTCGGGTGCGGGTCCTTCTCAAGCAAGCGGCCGAGCCATACCCTTCGTACTACTGCTACTATACTTTTGCTCCAGCGTGCTGTGAGTGTGCTTGGTGGCTTTCTCTTTGCAGGGTGTGAAATGGAACGACAATGGAATACTACGGAGTAGTGGTAAAGCTGGCCAGATCATAATGAAGTGCATCGAATGCGATCTGACGTACTACAGAAACCAGACAATATAAACAATCCCTTGTGCACCACTATCTATTGAATCTTTTGAATAACCTGCCCTCTGGATGTTTGGGAAGGAAGTGAAAATTTTGAAACTGCGAAAGTTTGAACTCCGACTCTAATAGTAGTACTGTATGAGTACTATCCCTTTCGTCACCAAGCCCCAAAATGGTTCCTTCTATGCAGCACACCTGATACTGACACGGAGCCGACGATAATTCGGGTCGACACACGTGCGGAGTGCCACGTTTTGGATGAGGGAGAGATCACCCGGCCGGTGTGTGGGGATGGTGATGAGGTACTGAAGGAGAGACAAAACATAATTTGTTTTGCGTTCAAACAGTAGTACTATATAGTAAAGGTCCTGAAATTTACTAGTACTAGTTCCGTACTACTAATACTACTAGGTGACTATACCCTATACCTCGTTTCAGGAAGCCATCTCATAGCTTTGCTCTCATATCGCATCGCCTTCAACTCCTCCTCTTCCCTGCTCTCTCGAGCTGCTTCCTCTGTGCCCAAAGTTTCTCTTCTGTATCTTTGTTTCTTTCTACAGAAATACATATTCTTCCTCCCTTTGACCCAAATTAATTGACTCGGATTTGTCTAGATTCGGATGTATCTAGACATATTTTAGTACTAGATACATCCAGATCTATATAAACTTGAGTCAATTAATTTTGGGTCGGAGGGAGTACTTGCTTTACAGAAAATGCACTCCTCTCACTTGGAAAATTGATTTTTTCCTTTCCTCATGGTTGGAAACTCCGAGTGACAACATTGTTACCATACCATGATTCATAGCCATTTTACGCCCAAATATGGGACCACCACGGACGGTGGGAGTACAATTTACATCAAGGACCTAAAAATGTAAATAATTATATAAAGGTCCTTACATTTAGCACGAAGCCCCCTAAAATTAAGCAATGGAAATAGTCGGGTGCGGCTCCTTCTCGAGAGAGCAGCTGATCGAGCCATACTCTTCATACTACTTTCTCTTCATTTGTTTTTAAAATATATGACCAAATTTGGCGGCATGCAAATTCTTCGATATGGGATCATGAATCATTAGCATAAAGTATGATGTAGATATGTCTATGACCCTAGTCGTTCGGCTTGAAATACAAGAATGTTCATATTCATTGGCAACTAATAAGCTTAAATACGTTTAAATTTTACCTCTTACTTTTACGTACGAATTTTACACGTACGGACGGTGGAGGTACATTTTATATCAAGGACCTAAAAAGGGTAAAATTACATTGAGGTTCATACATTTAGCACTAAACACCCTAAAATTAAACAGGGAAAAGTCATGTTTTGCTCCTTCTCGAGAGAAAAGCTAATCGAGCCATACTCTTCATACTACTCTCTCTTTGTTTGTTTTCCAAATATGGCCCAATTTGGCGGCATGCAAATTCTTAGATATGGGATCATGAATCATCGATATAAAGTATGATGTAGATATGACCATGACCTTGGTCATTCGGCTTGAAATCCAAGATTGTTCATACTCATTCATGACTAAGCTGAAATACGTTTGAATTTTAGCTATTTTTAACTGATACATTTTTAAAATAATTTTCACGAATAATACACGAATTGAAAGATTTACAATTCTAGCGCGGTGTCGGCACTTGAAAAGCCGACCAGTCCTTATCGAACTTTGAATAGTCGACTAGGCCCTGTCTGTTTTTGAAAAGTTGACTAGTCATTGTCTACTTTTGAAAAGCTAACTAGTCCCCCTATTCTTCATATTGCCCTATAACCTGCTGGCTTTTCAAAAGTAGACAGAGACTTATCAGCTTTTCAAAAGCAGACAGGGACTAGTCGGCTATTCAAAAGTCGATAAGGACTGGTCGGCTATTCAACTGCCGATACCACGCTAGAATTGCAAATCTTTTAATTCTTGTATTATTCGTGGAAATTATTAAAAAATGTATTGTTTGAAAAAATAGCTGAATTTTACCACTTGCTTTTATCTTTGAAATTTACACGGACGATGGGAGTACATTTTACAGCAAGGACCTAAAAAGGGGTAAAATTATATCGAGGTCCATATTTTTAGCACGAAGCACCCTAAAATTAAGCAGGGAAAATAGTCATGTTTGGCTCCTTCTTGAGAGAGAAGCTGCTCGAGCCATACTCTTCAGACTACTTCCTCTTTGTTTGTTTTCAAAAAATGGCCAAATTTGGTGGCATGGAAATTCTTGGATATGTGATCATCATCAGCATAAAGTATGATGTAGATATGGCCATGACATTGGTCATTCGTCTTGAAATCAAAGAATGTTCATACTCATCGATAAATAATCTTAAATATGTTTAAAAAAGGTAAAATTACATCGAGGTCCATACTTTTAGCATGAAGACCCTAAAATTAAGCAGGGAAAACAGTCGGGTTCGGCACCTCTCGAGAGAGAGCAGCTAGTCGAGCCATAATCTTCATACTACTTCCTCTTCGTTTGTTTTCAAAATATAGCCCAATTCGGCGGCATGCAAATTCTTGGATATGGGATCATGAATCATCGATATAAAATATGATGTAGATGGATATGGCCATGACCTTGGTCGTTCGGCTTCGAATCCATGATTGTTCATACTCATTCACAAAACTAAGCCTAAATACGTTTAAATTTTACCACTTGCTTTTATCTTCGAATTTTACATGGACGGTGGGAGTACATTTTACAGCAAGGATCTAAAAAGGGGTAAAATTACATCGAGGTCCATACTTTTAGCATGAATAAATCACTCTAAAACTAAGCAAGGAAAACAATCATGTTTGGCTCCTTCTCGAGAGAGAAGCTAATCGAGTCATACTCTTCATATTACTTCCTCTTCGTTTGTTTTCAAAATATGTCCAAATTTGTCGGCATGAAAATTCTAGGATATGTGATCATCATCAGCATAATGTATGATGTATATATGGCCATGACCTTGGTCGTTCGTCTTGAAATCCAAGAATGTTCATACCAATCGACAAACAAATAATCTTAAATATGTTTAAAAAGGTAAAATTACAACGAGGTCCATACATTTAGCACGAAGCATCCTAAAATTAAGCAGGAAAACAATCATGTTTTGCTCCTTCTCGTGAGAGAAGCTGATCAAGCCATAATCTTCATACTACTTCCTGTTTGTTTGTTTTCAAAATATGGCCAAATTTGGCGGCATGCAAATTCTTGGATATGGGATCACGAATCATCAACATAAAGTATGATGTAGATATGGCCATGACCTTGGTTGTTCGTCTTGAAACCCAAGAATGTTCATACTCATCGACAACTAATAATCTTAAATATGTTTGAAATTTTACACTTGCTTTTAGGTTCGAATTTTACACAGACAGTGGGAGTATAATTTACATCAAGGACCTTAAAAGGGGGAAATTACATCGAGGTCATTACATTTAGCATGCGCTACCCCAAAATTAAGCAAAGAAATAAAACAGTCGGGTTCGGCTCATTCTTGAGAGAGCACCTGATCGAGCCATACTCTTCATACCGCTACTTCCTATTCATTTGTTTTCAAAATATATGGCCAAATTTGGTGGCATGCAAATTCTTGGATATGGGATCATCATCAACATAAAGTGTGATGTTTATATGGCCATGACCTTGGTTGTTCGGCTTGAAACTCCAAGAATGTTCATACTCATTAACAACTAATAATCTTAAATATGTTTAAATTTTACCACTTGCTTCTAGGTTCAAATTTACACGGACGGTGGAAGTACATTTTACATCAAGGACCTAAAAAGGTAAAAATTACATCGATGTACATACATTTAGCACGAAGCACCCTAAATTAAGCAAGGAAAGTAGTTTGCTTGGAAGCTTTTGAACTCATAAAACTTGGTAATCAGTCGTAAGTGTATCAAGGTCCACGCTTTGTTTGAAAACTAGGGTTGTTGTTGTTGTGGTACTCTGAGCCATTTTTCTTTGTATTTGCTTACAAAAAAAATCTTGTCGCTTTCAGTTTCATTGTTCCTATAAGTTGGAACCTGTGGTTGCCACTATGTTTCACCTTGCCAAGATGCACACATCTACCAAATATGGGAACATTACAATACAATACAATACAATACAATACAATACAATGTGCATATGGTTGTTACCTTTGTCGTTCGGCTTGAAACCCAAGAGTGTTCATACACCGTGGGCCATATATATTGTGTAACTATTTTTTGTAATTTATGATGACTCATGGTTATTAATTATTTTTCAGTGCAAATAGTAGTACACGCAAGAGGACGCCATGAAGAAGGCTTCATTTTTAGGTTTTCATTATTTTTGTTCATAGCTAGTGAGGATCAAATTGTCCACATGCATATTCGTAGCAAGAATTTTAATATTTCTAGAGAACTGTCATTGGTTTTTGAAGTATTGACCGCCTCGGTACCATAAAGACTCAAAGGATGTTTGTAATTTTTTAAGAGCATTATATCATGTTTACTTCTAGTTCAAATTTGAAAATGATTTTTTATTTCTAAATTTTGGAAACTCCCAGTACTGGTAGCATTATTGTTCACCATGCCAAGATGTACTCATCCATCAAATATGGGAACATTACCATAAAGTATGTTGTACATATATATAAGGCCATTTAGCTTGTCTTTCGGCCTGAAGCCTAAGGATATGTTCATACATGGCAGGCCATATTTTCAATTACATTGTTTTTTATATGCGAACTCTCTTGATAATGATCATTTTTCACAGCAAGTAGGACAAGTCAGAGGTCACCGTGCAATGTTTTTTATTGTTTTCAAATAAAAGACAAATTGTGTACATGCAAATGCTTAGCAAGAAGTTGAATCCAACAAATTCATTGATTTTCGATATATTGACAGTCTGGATGTGGGTACCATCAAAAGATACTTTTATAACTTTAAGAGCAATCTACTACTTACTCATAGTTCAAATTTTATCTAACATTGATAAATCAACTTAAATTAGTTTAACAATGTGAAGTTCACTAGGAAACCTTGAGAACTCAAAAAAGTTCGTAATCGTAAGTGACACATGTATAAACTTTGTCTAGAAACTAGGCTTATGGCATTCCGAGGCATATTCACCGTGCTTGCTCTCAGGAAAATAAATCCCGGGAAAATAATAATCTGCTTAAAGTTTATGATTAATCGGGGTATTTTTTGTGTGAGTTGTAATAAACAGACATATATCGTTGGTCCTATACTTTAAAAGAAACTCTTCGATAGACATTTGGATATGTGAATGAAACGTCAAATCTTATGTACAAACAAGTTATGTTCAAAAACAAGTTTATTACGACCAAATAAAGCCTTAACAAATTCAATGTGCGACGGACTGTTATGTTGGTACCTTTGTGTAAACATTGACGTTTCATATGAAATAAGTCTCTTACATACTAGCTACATGCATCCAAAAAGTATCGCGGGTGATAAATATCATTAGTATCTAGTTTTTAGCATCATTCAAATCTTTGTGTGTGAATGGGAGCAATGGCATTCAAGGACTACTTGTCAGTCTTGCTACCAATGAGGTTAAATCGGTCATTACATGACTAATTGGCCAAATTTGTGCATATTACACTAAAAACTATTAAAATGTGCAATAATGACGTCCACCAAGTGCTTTGTGCAAAAGTGCGATGAAAAGATTGTGAATCGTGCAATTTCCTCTATCTAAAAAAATATTTTATACTACTTCCTCCATCCCAAAATATAAGGCGCCTAAGGATTGGTCAAAAGTCAAATCTTGCTAACTTTGACCAAATATTTAGAAAAAAATATCTACATCTACAATATTGAATGGACATATTAAGAAAATATACTTTATGGTGAATCTATTGATATTAATTTAGTATTATAAATTATATATTTTTTGTATATAATCATGGTCAAACTAAAAAAATGTTGCTTTTTGACTAATCCTCAGGCGCCTTATATTTTGGGATGGAGGGTAATACAAAGTATTGTACTGTACTTACTACTAGCAAAACAGGTACCATATGGAAGTTTGAAACCAAAGGGTACCCACTATTTTAGTCGGTTCAAAGAAATGAACTAGTTCGTCAAAAAGTGATGATATGTGAAATATAGTTTTTTTGTAGTACGATACTACTAAAGCTGATAGAGGGTTACACACTCTCATTCTCTAATAACTCCTCCCCCACCATTCCCTCTCTCCCTATCATATTCCTGCACTCACCTCACGACTCTTAGTCATTAACCCAGCTGTTGCCTCGATGAAACTAATCCCAAAACCTTTGTCTGTGGTTGAGCTAGGGTCCTAATAAACCTCTGCTTCGGAGCTGCAGGTGGCTTGTTCGATTTCGATAGCCTCAGCGCCCTCTCTGAAGCGTCCTTCGTATTTCACGTGTGTGCGGGTCGTGCCCAAGGTGAGGCGTCCGTCGCCCTTAGGGTTTCGGTCGATCACGCCGAAACCCTCATCGCCCGCCGAGCGGTCGTCCAAGCCTCCGGTGCCGCGTGTGTTGGGAACGAATGCTCGTGCGGCGGCGGACGCGTCCATTTCATCTGCAGGTTGGACTCTCATTCCCAATGTGCCAAATTTCAGAGTGTACGTGGTGAAACCCCTATCGGTGGAGCCCCCTTCATCAGTGATTATTTGTGCTTCTTCGGTGTATGTGGCTGGATCTTCGTCAGTGGCGCCTTGTTCATCTGCTCAACCCATCGACCCCTGTGCAAGTTCACGCCCCCCCAACTGCAATGAGGTTAGATCTGGAGGATTGGGGCTTTAACCCAAATCTGACGTGCATCTAGTCAGATTTTTGCAACGTGTACTACAGGTCCTTTGTTGAACTGCTTAGTTGTATGTCATATTCTTGATAATTGTATTTTGTGTTGTTCTTTATACTCCCTCCGTCCAGAAATAACTGACTTAACTTTGCCTAGATTTGAATGTATCTATATTTGTCTTTTCTGCTGTTCTGCTTAGTTATGGAATATTCTTGATGACGATGATGTAGGGTTCTGTTTTGATACTTAGATGATGCATTGTGCTGTTTAGGAAATTTTCCATGCCACGTTGTTCTATTTTGGTTTTTTTGTATGATGCATTGTGTCCTGTCTCCTCACTATGTTGTTTCGTCCATTTTGATCTGCGTTCTGCTGTTTAGGATTAAATGATATGCCTTCTATCTGTTCAGATTATTTCAATGACCCATCAGTTTAGGTAATTTTGATTGTGCAGACACTGTTTATTAAATTTAATTACATAATACCTTTTGCTATTCTGGTATTTTTGATGATGCACTGCATATATGCTGTTTTGTCTATCCAGATAATGCATTGTGTTGTTTTAGCCATTCAGATTATGCATTGTGCTGTTTTTTTGCGGGGGATATGCATCGTGCTGTTTAATCAATCTAATTAAATTTTATGCCTTCTACTAGTAGTTGTTTAGATAATTTTGAGGACCCATCGGGTTAGGTCATTCTGATGATGCATTGTGCTGTGTAGGCAATTTAATTTACCTGATACCCTGTGTTGTTTATGTAATTTTGATGGTGCAATGACTCATCGTGGTCTTTAGTCAATTTATATAATGCATTGTGTTGTTTTGATAATTCCAAAGGACTGACGCAATGGTAATTTTCATGTAGGATGACCCAGTTGTAATGTCGAACTTAGACTACATTCTTGACCGGAGTGCTCTAGCTCCAGGTGGCTATGAAGATGCTCTACCCATCATACCAAGGAAGTTGAAGCTACCGGGCAGGAGAGTGGAGGCCTTGGCAAGGGCAAGTGCTGCCAGGTCTGTCGCTAGTTCTGCCAAACCGAGAAGACACCCTAGGTCGGTTGGACACCATGCCACGACGGATCGTCCTAGGTGCTTCTATATCTAGTTAGTCCAGCATGACTTGTATATGCTTATCATCCTGCCTTACTTCAAGCCTTACTTGAAGGGACGCCCCTACCCACAACTACTGGTGGTCCAAGCATGCGAGGAATGCGAGTGGGTTGTCCATGCCAACCGCAACAAAGACCAGATCGTCCTGGACAAAGAGTGGGCTACCTTTGCTACTTTCCATGGGTTGAAGGAGGGTGACTGCCTTATGTTCAAGGTCACCGCAGACGGGTTCAAGATGAAAATCTACGACCGCATCACCTTGATGACCCACAAGTATAGGGGGTGTATCCAGTATTTTTGATAAGTAAGAGTGTCGAACCCAACGAGGAGCAGAAGATGCTGGCTAGTGGTATGGATCAGGAGTTCTCTTCAAATACTTAGCAAACAGATTTTTAGGGGTTTTGAATAAAGCAAGTAAATAAAGTACGAGTAAATAAAAGACAGTAGGAATAAATGCAGCAAGTGGCCCAATCCTTTATGCAGCAAAGGACAAGCCGGTTGTATTACTTAAGATGACCAAACGTTCTCGAGGACACATGGGAAGACTGTCAAGTGCTTTCGCTTCATATAGTTGATTAATCTTCTTTAGCTTTCTAAGTGTTGTGTGGGTGATCCTGTGCTAATGTACCGTCCCATCCAAGACTAATACATACTTGTGATTATACCCCTTGCAAACATCCGTAAGTACAAGAAAGTAATTAAGGTAGAAACCTAACCACAACTTTAAACTATAAGACCCTTACGTCCCTTGTGCAATGGTTTCCTAACAGGGGTTCAGGTTTCTGTCACTCTGGCAACCCCTACGATTAGTAGCCAAATACACAATGCATTCCCCTAGGCCCATATAGGTGAAGTGTCATGTAGTCGACGTTCACATGACACCACTAGAAGAAGTACACCACAACTTAAATAACAATCTATTGAATCTTTCTCAACGCAACTCCACTACTAACAACAAGACTTCTCCCATGTCCTCGAGAACAAAACGAACTACTCACAAGACATCATATGGATCATGATCAGAGATGGAATAATGATGTATAACAATCTGAACATAGACAATAATTCAATGGTTCACTCACTAGCATCAACTACAAAGAGTAATCAACACCGGGAAAGTTTCCCCTATGAACTATGCAAGATTCAACTCAATTGTTACAGCAATATGGAGATGGTGATGATGGTGCTGATGGTGATGATGGTGGTGATAATGATGATGATCCTGATGAAGTCCAGCTTGATGGTGGTGTTGATGGCGACGATCTCCCCTCTCCGGGAAGGAATTCCCAGAATTTCTCCACGGAGAGATCTTTCTCTCTCGGTGTTTTCCGCCCCGCAGAGGCGGCAGAATCTTTCTATGGTCACTCCCCGAGTCTTAGGGTTTCGGGAGGATGATATACGCCAGAGGAGAGAGGCTGGAGTGGGCCAGGGTGGCCACACCACCTCCTGACGCGGCCTCGGGCTGCCCGCGCCATGGGGTGGTGTGGGCCCCCTGTGGCCCATCTCCACTCCGTCTTCTGGCATCCTTAGTCTTCTGGAAAAATAGGATCTCCGTATATTTTCCCGAATTTTCTGATCTTTGCGAATTTTGCCTCCAAACAGCACATTTTCCATCAGAATCCTGACTGCAGCGGTCCATGCTCCAAAAGTCATCAACCATGCAAAAATAGATGAAATAATATAAGTATCATCTCTCAATATGAAATATATCAATGAATAATAGTGAATTAAGACATAGAATAGTGATGCAAAATGGACGTATCAACTCCCCCCAAGCTTAGACTTCGCTTGTCCCCAAGCGGCGAGCTCAATAAACATGGCCTCAGGTTTATGGAGTGAAGAGTCGATAAAAGAATACGGACAAGAAGCATCACATTCATCAAATACATAGATCATAATAGAAGACAACTTACTATTATATAACTCAACTTGTAATGAGTAAAGGAAACACAATAAAGATACATAAAGTGAATCAGAATTGGTAATGGCAAACTTAGCTCTTGGTCGAAGAATAGTTGATAATTTGCTGGAGTTCACAAATAGCTGGTTTTTCAATGATAGCTTTCAAAGTAGTAAACATCAGGATAAGAGCAATGTGCAAAACAAGGAACATAAGAAACATGAGTGAATAAATCATCATACGAATGAATGAAACACAACAACTCAAAATACTTGCTGAGATAGAAGGGAGTAGGTTTACTGACTCAACTACAAAGTAAAAGAAAGGCCCTTCAAAGAGGGAAGCAGGGATTGCAAGTCTCATAAAGAGCTCCCAAAAATTATGATACTTACTAGCTTTTAGCTCTCATTGCCCCTATCATAGGCATCTTTAGGTGATTAAGGTTAAAGTGACACAACTAAGAGGATATGCTTGACAAGTTATAAGTTGAAATCTCATGCCCCTTACTTATGAGTACCGATCCTCCTGCTACTCAACTTCAGTCACGAGCAAGCTCTTGTCATTGTAAATACATGCGTATCATTGAGAACCGCCAACGGGGTACCCCTTGCACATGACACAGGAGCTATCCTATAATCAAAATGACAAGGCAAGCAGACAGTGAGCATCTCAGCGATCTTTTTATTTGCTATTTGCATAGGTTTTTATTGAGGATGCTTCATAGAATGCTCACTATAGTTATGCTGCAAGTTTCCACCATGATTAGGCATGGCTTAGGCTAGCGGCCCATGCGTTTCTCTAACACACATATAAACTCCATGATCTTACAAGTTCCACTTTTATTTCACACCGCCGGGATCCATAAGCAAAAGAACATGATATCAACTAGGTACAAAGTACCAAATGAAGTGTTGAAAGCGGTCCCCATGATACATGGTTCGGCTAGCTTCAACTCATAAAGCGCAAGCATATACGCAACAAAGAAGGACCCAATGGTTCAAGTTTATTAAATGCAAGAAAGTAAAGTGTGCCATCAAGTTCATGAGAGCTTTAATCACTAATTTTCACATAACAAGTTTAATTTGGGAGGTAGATAAAACAAGAATTTACTTGGAATAGCAATAATGCTACTAGGTAGGTATGGTGGACACAAATGGCAAAGGTTTTGGTTTAAAGGAGGTGGATGCACGAGAAGAATACCCTCTCAGTACAGTTTTTTGGCTAGCAAGGCTGGGTAGCAAGTATAAGAGTTGAAGGAAACAAACAAACATACAAGTGATAAAGACAAACATGCAATCTTCCTTGGAAGCACAAAAGATCTTAACTAGAGAATACTAAACTTATTAGCAAATCAAGAAAGAAAGATGATGAATAATTTTTCTTTAGGGTACCTTTATCTTTTTCATTCAACTCCCAAAAATAGTGTTGCTACTGACCGAGCCAGGTTTGCCAAAACCAACTAAATTAACTCAATGATCCCAGAGTGCTACCAATACTAACAACAAGATCAATCATATAACCACGAATTGAAAACTAATATAAGCTATGCAAAAGAGTGGATGATAGAACTTCTCATTAATATTCCATAACGGCAACTCACACCAAGGGATACATATCTAACGAGAGAGGGGACACTTCCATAATGCAAACCATACTACATAATAACTCCTCTATTCATGATATGACTCTACTAATAAGGTAAAAAGATAAAAGATAGTGATATGATACCGTGGCACTCCCCCAAGCTTGGAACAAACCAAGGGGATGCCAAACCTGATGACGAATTACTCCTTAGGTGGTGATGGTATCCTCTCAATGAGCTCTCTAATCAGCTTCCCCAAGTCCTCAATCTCGAAGGTGAGATTACGAATCGGCTGTGAGTTTTGCTCAATGCGGCTCATGATCATGTCCTGTTGAGAATTCTAGCACTTGCTATTCTTTCCCCACTATTCCTCCTTGAAGTCTTCTTTTCCTGCATGGCTAGAACGAGGAAAATCCCAATTGGAGGGTAATTTCCCTTTGGGCATATTCTGGTATTGATGCTCATGGATAAGGGTATGGAAAGGATTCTTGGTGCGTGGAGGAAGTGACCAGGGATCTGAACGGTGACGAGGAGGCTTCCCTCCAATGACTGGATTTGCCACCACTCCAATGCTTGCAATGGTAGTGCCGGTGTGTGGATGTTGGCCTTGCTCCTCTTCACCTTCACTCTTTACCTCCTTCTCCTTCCCGGGGTCTTGGAGGTCTTCCTCCATGGGCTCCTTCCCTTTATCCTTGGTGGACACCATTGTGCTTCTAAGCTTTCAAAGAGTATGTCCTGATAGAAACTGATCGAAACAAAAACACGACGAAAACACGATATGCGAACCTCGGGGGATCCGGGGGGTATATATTACGAAGTTTCATATCAAAAGGAAGGTACTGGGTGAAAACGGGTCGAAGGCGGAGTCTGGGGTGGACTCACCACCTAGTGGCGCGGCCAGGGGTGGGCTCGCGCCACAGGGTAGTGTGAGCCACCCTGGCTCCGTTTCCATCCCTTTTTCGCTTCGTAGTTTCCCTTATTGACTAAAAACTCCAAAAATATAGTTGGATAGTATTTTCGCGGAACTTTTCTTACCAGAACTATTACCTATTTGAAAACAGACTCTGCAGGTCTCTGAATTTGGTATCTAGTAGATTCTTTCAGAATCACCACTTGAATAACATCAATATCTTCATCTTCATATACTTATTACTTGAGTCATAAAACTTTTCTCTTCCTTATTACACCATTATCTCCACTAACCTGGAAATTTCTTTCACACAAAACTTCACACAGTTCTCATTAGCAACATTAGTATATATGAAGTGATAAAACCTTTTGAGTCCAACTTCAACTGAAAACCATCAAAACAAAAGCTACTGAAACAACTCCTTCCGAAAACCCAAAAAGAATTCAAAAAGGAAATCGAATAAAGAAGCAAATGCAAGAGTGGCAAAATCTGTCAAAACAGACCAGTGGGTAAAGATCAATTTTTTCGAAAATCTTCTGTTGCTCAAATAAAAAAGTGCAAACCTGACGAAAGTTAAATAACAACCTGGGGCAGAAGCACAAAAAATTACAGCTTAATCCGACATACAGAGATCTCTCACGAATTTTTATGGTGAAGCACAAAAATCTGTTTCGGGACAGCAACTTCCCCAATTATTACTTCTCTCTAATTAGAGGTTGATCTTGATACAAAAACCAAACAAAATGGATAAAGAGCGGTTATTACCAAAGTAATAACTTCCAAGACTCAAAGAAACAAAAACAAACTAAAAGCAAAAACAAATTGGGTTGTCTCCCATAAAGCTCTTTCTTTATAGCCATTAAGATGGGCATGATAATTTTGAAGAAGCTCTCATAGGGATATGGATTGAAGTGAAAGAGAGCATTAAGAAGCAAAAACACACACACATTTAAGTCTAACCCACTTCCTATGCAAGGGGATTTTGTAAACAAACAAGTTGTTGAAACCAGAAGCAATTTGCATAAGAGGGCAAAAGAAGTGTAACATAAAAACTTTCAACATAAAGCGAGAAAACTTGATATTATTGAGATGCATAAGAACACTTTTCCCTCTCTCATAGTAGCTTTCAGTATCATGCATAAACTTAACAATATAGCTATCACAAGGACCATCATGGCAATGATCGCTTATTCTAACAGAAAACATAGGAATACTAGCTCTCATAACACTACTTTGTGAAACAATATTAGAGGTATCCTTACAAAGGATAGGGTGTCCCTCTTTTTCATATTTAGTAATAAAGTCTTTCACATTTGCTATTATAGGTTCATCAACCATTTTTTATCAGGTTTAACAACTTTATTTGTACTTTCATTAACCATACTAGCTATCATAGAATGTTCCTTTACCTTAACTGGAAAAGGCATTTTCTCAATATAAGGTTCATGTAAAACATGATTAGCAGTATAAAGTTCAGTATTTCTTGCAGGAATACTCTTAGAAATATCTTTATAAGGTTCATGATACTTATTCCACTTATTTTTAGGCACTTCAATGTAAGAAGCAAAAGCCTTAAAATAAGAAGCAATAGCTTGAGAGTCTAGACCATAAGCATTTTTAATATTTTGAAAGTCATCACTTCCCATAAAAGATTCAATGCATTCATAATCATAATTTGTACCTGACTTTCTACCTTTGTCGTTCTCCCAAGCTTCAGCATTGTCTTGAATACGGTCCAGAAGATCCCATCTAGCTTCTTCTTCCATACGAGTGAATGATACAACACAAGAAGCATCCAATAAATCGTTGTCATGTAGAGGGAGTCTTGCATAAATGTTATTGATAATAATATTGTTGGGGAGCTCATGAATGGGACATTTGAGCATTAGTAACTTCAATCTCCCCCAAGCTTGAGCTGTACTCTCTCCATCAAGAGGCCA
Source organism: Avena insularis (assembly GCA_023614405.1). Classification (NCBI taxonomy): domain Eukaryota; kingdom Viridiplantae; phylum Streptophyta; class Magnoliopsida; order Poales; family Poaceae; genus Avena; species Avena insularis. Next base: position 300,653,369 of record CM042684.1, read on the forward strand.
AAAGTTGTATATTTGATTCCGATCTTTATGAATCTCACTAGGAGGATAAAACTTTGAATAAAAGAGAGGCACTATTTCCTCCCATTCCAGAGCTTGACCATTCTTCAGCAGCTTATACCATTCATCAGCTCTTCCTTTCAGTGATAATGAGAATAACTTCTTCTTAACTTGATCTGTAGTAATACCTGCACACTTGAACATCCCGCATAATTCGTGTATAAAGAGCAAATGATCACCGGGATGGACAGTTCCATCCCCAACATAGTAGTTATCCATAACACGATCAATAATTCTTGTAGGTATTTTGAAAACATCATTCTCAGCAGGTGGTGGCTTATCTACTACCTTAGAAGTGGTAGTAGCATTACCAAATAAGAAACTCAGCGAATTATCCATGACGAAAATAAAGTAGCTAACAGAAGTAAACAATACTCACAATAGAAGTTTCCTTTACCAGTTCCACTCTCCAATAGCGCTTCACTCCCTGGCAACGGCGCCATAAAATAGTCTCGATGACCCACAAGTATAGGGGGTGTATCGCAGTATTTTCGATAAGTAAGAGTGTCGAACCCAACGAGGAGCAGAAGGTGCTGGCTAGTGGTATGGATCAGGAATTCTCTTCAAATACTTAGCAAACGGATTTTTAGGGGTTTTTGATAAAGCAAGTAAACAAAGTACGAGTAAATAAAAGACAATAGTAATAAATGTAGCAAGTGGCCCAATCCTTTATGCAGCAAAGGATAAGCCGGTTGTATTACTTAAGATGACCAAACGTTCTCGAGGACACATGGGAAGACTGCCAAGTGCTTTCGCTTCGTATAGTTGATTAATCTTCTTTAGCTTGCTAAGTGTTGTGTGGGTGATCCTGTGCTAATGTACCGCCCCATCCAAGACTAATACATACTTGTGATTATACCCCTTGTAAACATCCGTAAGTACAAGAAAGTAATTAAGGTACAAACCTAACCATAGCTTTAAACTCTAAGACCCTTACGTCCCTTGTGGAATGGTTTCCTAACAGGGGTTCAGGTTTCTGTCACTCCGACAACCCCTACGATTAGTAGCCAAATACACAATGCATTCCCCTAGGAGCATATAGGTGAAGTGTCATGTAGTCGACGTTCACATGACACCACTAGAAGAAGTACACCACAACTTAAATAACAATCTATTGAATCTTTCTCAACGCAACTCCACTACTAACAACAAGACTTCTCTCATGTCCTCAAGAATAAAACGAACTACTCACAAGACATCATATAGATCATGATCAGAGATGGAATAATGATGTATAACAATCTGAACATAGACAATAATTCAATGGTTCACTCAATAGCATCAACTACAAAGAGTAATCAACTCCCCGAAAGTTTCCCCTATGAACTATGCAAGATTCAACTCAATTGTGACAACAATATGGAGATGGTGATGAGGGTGTTGATGGTGATGATGGTGGTGATGATGATGATGATCCCGATGAAGTCCAGCTTGATGGTGGTGTTGATGGCGACGATCTCCCCTCTCGGGAAGGAATTCCCTCGGGAGAATCTGTCTGCCGGAGAGATCTTTCTTTCTCGGTGTTTTCCGCCCCGCAGAGGCGGTGAAATCTTTCTGTGGTCGCTCCCCGAGTCTTAGGGTTTCGGGAGGATGATATACGCCAGAGGAGAGAGGCTGGAGTGGGCCAGGGTGGCCACACCACCTCCTGGCGCGGCCTAGGGTTGCCCGCGCCATGGGGTGGTGTGGGGCCCCTGTGGCCCATCTCCACTCCGTCTTCTGGCATCCTTAGTCTTCTGGAAAAATAGGATTTTCCGTATATTTTCCCGGATTTTCTGATCTTCGCGAATTTTGCCTCCAAACAGCATATTTTCCATCAAAATCCAGATTGCAGTGGTCCATGCTCCAAAAGTCATCCACCATGCAAAAATAGATGAAATAACATAAGTATCACCTCTCAATATGAAATATATCAATGAATAATAGTGAATTAATACATAGAATAGTGATTCAAAATGGACGTATCACACCTCCTGTCGGAAGGTGTTCGTCTGTCGTGAGCACGCACATCTTGTTTAAGTGCCAATTTGGATCTAAAGATTTTCAAAGGAATTTTGGAGGAATTCGACCCATAGTATTTTTTTCATAAGGAAGCCTTTGGATGAAAGGAATCATACCTCCAAAATTCATATAGATTGCATTTCTACACCCCCAATCCCATAGGAATTTCAACATCCACATTTTACACTCATTCGCGTAGGATTGAGGCAATTTTCCTCCACGTTTACTATGTTTTATTGAAATGACTTTAAGCCAGCAAATTTGTACCTCCGACCCTGTTATCCTGTGTTTTGAAATTCTGTGATCCAAAGAAAGTCATTTCCTCTGTTTTGCAATTCATTGTTTTGTACCTGTGACCGAGTCAAATTTCGATGTTTTTAAATCATGTTATCTAAAGAAGCCCAAAGTTATCTTTAAGTTTGACGTTCGATCTTTTGGCGACTGTTTGTGATGCTTATGCGTCAATCCCTAAGTATATTCAGTATGACTACTACTACTAATCCCTCCGATTCATTGCTAGATACGTCCAATTCAGCGACGAGTAAATATGGATGGGAGGGAGTACTACTACTACGAGCAAGAGACCTAAACGATGGAGCAGTTTTGATTAAAATATTCTTGGACTTGTGTCTAGTACAAGACCTAGAGGCTAGTTGATTAAAATATTTGGCATAATACTTTGAGGCATTTTCATTAGCCAGAGCACTAGTAGTTTGGAGAGAAAAAGTGAAAAAAGCTGCTACATGGGACCCACGCAAGAGACCTAAACGGTGGAGCAGTTTTGATTTTGCTAGACTCACGTCTAAGGGCAAGTGCAGCGTATGGAAAATGGGTGTCTAAGAACCTTTAGGCATAGCTCTAAACACTGGAGTACAGGTAGCTAAGGAGCTTTTTGCTAGACTCGGGTCTAGTACTAGACACATGTGGCTAAGAAGAAAAAAGCTTTAGTAAGAAGAAAAGATAGGGAAAGAGCCTTCTTAAATAGGTTTTTTTATTTTAACAGTGGGGCCTACCAGTGTGTCTAAACGCTGGAGCATATTTGCCTCTGCTAGACTCGTGTATAAGATTTTTGCTAGACTCAACCAACGTTGTACATGCTCTAAGTTTTTTTCTTAGCTCATGCCCAAGCCTTAGCACACTGCATAATATTTGCAGCTAGTAAGCTCGATCTTTTGATGGACCAACGAGATTGCTCGAAGGCCAGCGACGAGATCTAGTACTTTTTTTTGAACAAGCGAGACCCAGTACTTGACGTTTTGCTTCCACTATTCACTCTCCTCTCTCCTCCTACTAGTACTACCTCGCTCTGCCTTCGCAGAAACCATTTTCTTCCACTGCTCCTCTCTTTCTTCTCTACTTCTTCATCCAGCGATGTCACAAAATACCTATCTCGTCAGAAGAATAGCAAGATGGCGGTGGTTAGAGCCGTGGAGAAATCCCGCCGGCAGGGTGACATGCAGGATCGGACCGAGAAAGGAGACTAGCCATGGGGCGAGGGCTCATCTTCGCGCATGTATCCGAAGAGCGGCTATCATGGGGACCAAGAGTCCGGGTAGGTTTGTACTTCCGTTGATTCCTGGGCTGTCTGCTCCTACTATTGAACCGTCTATGTACATCTTCCAGGGCAGGCGGCTCGAGCGTCGAATTTTCCACCCCACGGGTCGATAGCACGACGGATATCTCTGACGCATACGATGCCCTCATGCCCGCTCTCGGTCGAAGAAGAGAGGTACTATAGTCGCCATACATGTATTGACATTTTTTGTTCTTCTCTGCATGCACTTCATGCTCTTTTACTGATGATGCATTTTCCATGCAGGAAGTCAGGGCGAGAATCTCGGCCAAAGTAGATGAAATCTACAACCATAACATCAACATTCTTCAGAAAAACTTCGAGCTCAACCTAGAGAGTGATCGCCTCCAAGCCGATTTGGCTTTTCAAATGAAGCTCGCATGATCTTACGAGCATGACTCCTCCACGCTTCGCGCTAAGTGTGAAAATTTGAAGAAAGAAGTCACGGTGCTCCACAGCAAGCAGCTACCATTGCAGAGATCATCCAGGTCACGCCCCACTAAGTAGGAAGAGAGAAGCCATCTCATGTTGGCCGTCGAGGTCGCAACCATTGCGGAGGTCGTCGAGGCCCTACCTCTGCAGGGCGGCCACAGTGTTGCAATCGCTGAATCTTGGAGTAGGAACTAGGAAGCGAGAGGACTTGCCTACGTGGCCCTTCTTTTTCTTTCTTTTGGGTGTATGGATCTTTTTTTCTCATCCGTCTGCGCATAATTATATTGCACTCTTTAGCGTTCGAATGCGCTCTATGGAGCTTTTGTAACGATATACTTGACGTATAGTAGTCACTGTTTAGTGTACATATTACATTCAAATTTAGTCAAATATGTGACATCCTTTTTAATTAGGTTGGAGGGCATTTTTAGAAAAATTAGGCTGTAGGGAGAATATGTCTGATAAATCAAAAATAATTAAACAGTCAATGAGTGATCTTTAAATTTGGTCATACTTTCTACTTTGTCAGATGTGTAGGGATCCGGGATCCAGTGTCTAGACAAGAAAATGCACCGTCAGCGTCGGGGACACCCAGCTATTGTCTGTACTCTGGAGTACTTTGGGTCACAAGCACAACTACCCCTATAGTCTATCCACGGACAGCCAACGATTCCTTGCATAGGCATTCCCGCCAGAGCCTTCGCAGAGAAGGTATCCGCTTTGACCCGTTGATTTCGGATTGGACAGTCAAGATTGCTAGACGGTGAACTCTGTCTCCCTGGATGATGTTTCTACTACTACTACTACTACGTAAAAATACACTTATGTGTGAGCTGTGTTTATTAGCGAGGGTCATCAGCATACGGGGGCCTCGACCACACAAAAAAGGTTTGTCACTCAATCAATTGTGCTCACATCTACCATTAAATGTGAGCATTTTACCAGCTCGACTGCCTCTATGCACTAATCGTCCATCCATCTAATCACTCGCTGTATAATTTAAAGTGTTCAATTTTACGTATCTGACAAATGATTCTTCAAACTGACAACCTACAAAACTCCTCTAGAAAGAGAGAAAGAGAAATTACTTATGATGTTAATTGGGTGTGTAGTATTACCTCTGTATGTAAATACAAATTAGCAGAAGTACTTAATCACTAACATGTATAATAACTAATTTTGTGCGTTATTTTATAGTAAAAATACTTCAGTACAAAAATGTAAAACTATGACAGAAGAAAAGAAGTGGTTTCGTTTATAGAGTGTAGCGAATATCATTATTTATCATGACAACATTGCAAATTTATAATATTGTCGTACTCCCTCAATACAAAACTTAGATTTGTCTACATTCATGAGTATATAGATCATATTCACGAGTATATAGACGTATTTTAGTGATACATACGAATCTATATAAATTCTAAGTCACTTATTTCCTAACTACTAGTAATAGTTTTATCACAAGTCTCCTGAGACAAGAGGTCAATTATCTTTGTGAGTGTCCACAAGAATATAATACATTTATTGAATTAAAAATTTGCACCTAGCCACCACAAATAAATCTAGCATCTCACTCCTTGACACTTCTAATTACAAATTAGACGATCACTAAGGTTTATACACATCAGGTCATTGCATATGGTTATTGTGTTGAAATTCATTTCTTGTGCTATATATTCTTGGTGACAAAGACATTTTTTTTTCATGTAATGGAACATTTCCCCTGATGGTGAAAACATTGTTTCATTTTATGGAATGCTCTGTAAAATGGTAAAAAATAATTATTAACAATGAAAATATTTTTAGATACTAAAAAAAGATCACAACTCTTTTTTAGTCCTTTCATGCATCATTGGAAATTATGGTAGTTTAATGTAACATTTAGAAAGTAGGAAAAAACGACGAAACTTATCGTTGTTCATGGAGAGGTATATGTTTATTGTCTGCCTGGACGTCAAATGTAAATAATGCAAAACCAAAATTGTGCATGTCGACAGTCATGCAAAACCATCCATAGAACTGCATCCATTAAAAAATACACGATATCTTGGTAAGCTAGAAACATGTTTGGGAGTACTTCTAAAATACCCAAGAAATGTTTAGTTCTAATAAGTCGACCAAGTATTGCACCAAAGTTCTAAATTATACATGATATTATTATACTTTAATAAGGTAAGTTATTGGAGTGCACGCAATAAAATAGTCGTGCGAAGCATGCATTCACTCCTGAACACCATAAGTAAAAGTTTGAACTCGTGGAGCGTGATGTGCTCATCGTTCGACATAGAGCTCGCTGGGAACCCCAACAGGAAGATATGATGAGCACAGCAGCAAGTTTTCCCTCAGTTATGAAACCAAGGTTTAATCGAATCAGTAGGAGCAAGGAAACACCCCAAAGGTGTTACTAGTTGAGCTTTGGCAGGGCGCACTACCGGTGCTAGTAGCAACGTGGAGACCTGCACAACACAGCCACAGAACTTTGTCCCCAACTTGCGATAAAGTTGTCAATCTCACCGTGTTTTGCGGAAAACAAAGGATTAAACGTATCGAATAGAAAGAAGTAAAAGTTTGTAGAAAGTAAACACAAAGAAGTAAACAGTTGTAGATTGTATGTAAAGAGAAAGGACCGGGATCCATAGTTCACTAGAGGTGGCTCTCCTTAGATAGATAACATGTTGGGTGAACAAATTACAGTGAATTGACAAACACCGAGAAAGCAATACATGCATATACTAATCATCTTGACTCCTTTGAGACTTGATTGGGCATTACAACATAATACATAGACCGCAATCCAACTGCATCTATGACTAATAATCCATCTTCAGGTTATCATCTGAACCCCCTCCAGTATTAAGTTGCAAGCAACAGATTATTGTTTTACAAACTGCGTGTAAAGTAAACAATACGATTGTTCTATGAATAAAGGATTGTTGTTTTCTCCCTAGTAGCAACAGCACATCTAGTACCTTAGAGATTTCTGTCACTTCCCCATTACGGAGGCATGAACCCACTATCGAGCATAAATACTAACTCTTGGAGTTGCTAGCATCTACTTGGCCAAGATAGCTACTAACAACGGAAAGCATGCAAGATCACAAATAACAAAGACATGATAGAATCAATAATCAATCTGAAATAGCATCTCAATATCCATCGGATCCCCGCAAACACAACATGCATGAATTACAAATAGATGATCTTGATCATGAATGGAGCTCATAAGATCTAAACATGAAAGCACAAAGGAGGAGAACCAACCATCTAGCTACTACATGGATCCGTAGTCCAAGGATGAACTACTCACGCATCACACCGGAGGCTTGCATGATGATGAAGAAGGCCTCTAGGGTGAATTCCCCTCTCCGGCAGGGTGCCGGGAAGAGCTTCAGATCCCTCCTGATAGAGGGATGGAGATGACAGCGGCTACAGACTCTTTCGTGGATTTTTGATTGGGTCCTTAGGGTTTTCATCCCGAGGACAATATATAGGCGGAAGGAGAGGCCGAGGGGGTGCCGGGAGCAGCCACACCACCCCCTGGCGCGGGCCAGGCCTGGTCGCGCGGCCAGGTGGTGTGGTGGCTCCCTGGCCCTTCTCCGTCTCGTATTCTGGCACTTGATGACATCCGGAAAAATAAGCACTTTGGCTTTTGTCCCGTCCAATTCCGAGAATATTCATTTTCTGACTTTCCTGGAACCAAAAACAGCAGAAAACAGGCAGCTGGCACTGTGGCTCTTGTTAATAGGTTAGTCCAAGAAATCATATGAAAAGTACTCCAAAGTTGGAACAAAACACAAGAAAGTGGATAAAACCAAGCATGGAACATCAAAAATTATAGATACATTTGCAATGTATCAACATCCCCAAGCTTAATTCCTGCTCGTCCTCGAGTAGGTAAGTGATAAAAAGAAAGAATAATTTTTGAGGTGACATGCACCATCAAAGACTTGATCAAAGTATTTGCAAAACATTCAAAGCTGGGATCATAGTACTTCAATCATAACATGAAAGACAAAGTTCTAGCAATAAGCAAAGAAACTATGATGCAACATGAAAAGGCACAAACAAAAGATTCATGAATAACATGCTTTGCAAGACGTTTGTTTGTTTCACATAAAGAAAACATGGCATAATAGTATTCAGCTTGTCCCTCAATAGAGTAGCAAATATAAATGCATAGGACACCTTCAAAGTTCATAAGAGTGACTAGATACAATAGTTTAAAACAAGCAATATCAAGTTATGCATCAATCAACTAGTCTTGGTACAATGCACATAGAACTAAGAATGGCCACTATGCTCTCAAAGTAGGTGCATAAAGGTAGAAGGTGGAGACTCAATATAATGGTGGAAGAAAGGCCTTTGTAAAAGGAAGTAGGGATTCAAGTCTCATGAAGAGCTTCCAAAAATTATGGTACTTATAGCTTTCATCTCTCATTGCCCCTATCATAAGCATCTTGAAGTGATTAAGGTTAAAGTGAACAAACTATGGTGTACATGCTTGACGAAGTATAAGTTAGAAATCTCATGTCCCTTGTATACGAGGGCCGCTCCTCATGCTACTCAAGTTTAGTCACCGATAAGTTCTTGTCATCGTAAGTACATGTGTATCATTGAGAACCGCCAACGGGGTACCCCTTGCCCGATGATACGGAAGAATCCCCATATCAAAATGACAAGGCAAGCAGACAACGAGCATCTCAAAATTCTTCTTATTTACCATGGGAATATGGTGCTTTTTTCTCTTTCCTATTTTCATAGTATCTTTTTTTTTCTTTTTTTCTCAATGTAGGACTCTTTTTTTTATAAGAAGAATGCTTCCTAGACAGCTCATTATGGTTACGCTGCAGGTTTCCACCATGTCAGCATGGATTAGACCAGCGGCCCAGGCGTTTCTCTAACACATATACATAACTCCATGGACTTACACACTCCCCTTTCATTTCACACCGACGACATCCATATATAAAAAGCATGATATCAACTAGGTACAAGTACCAAGTGCAATGTTGAAAGCGTTCCCCATGAAAGCATGGTTCTGCTAATTGCCAACAAATAAGTGCAAGCATATACAACATAGACGACACAATGGTTCAAGTTTATTAAGGGCAAGTAAAGTAAAGTGTGCCATCAAGTTCGTGAGAGCTTTAATCACTAGTTTTCTCATAACAAGTTTAATTTGGAAGGTAAACAAAAGCATGAATATACTTGGAATAGCATAAGCTAGTAGGTAGGTATGATGGACTCTTTGGAATAACTTGGTTTAGGGAGTTGGATGCATGAGTGGAACTCATACTTGGTTGTGGAGGCTAGCAAAAGACTGGGAGTGACAAACTAAGAGAGTAATAATGGCCATAATCATGCAGAGCGACAAAACATCATTGATCAAAGCATAAAGTGATACTAAAAGTTGAAAACTAAAGGATCATAAAGGCTATGGTGACTTGTGACAGTCATAACATGGTGTGAGCATGCGCCAAGTCAACCCAAATAAAGCATCAAAGGAGAATACCACTATACTATGCTTTAATATGCTAAAACAACGCATGATTCATCCAAGGCACATTAAGCAATCTCAATTGTTTATAACAAGTCATGCTACAACAAAGAATACTAAGCATAAATTCAAAACAATATCAAGCATGGCATGACAAAGCACAGGACACAGTCAAAAACAAGCTCTTTTTACCACATAAGCATGAACTTTCCTACTCTTTTCCAAACCAAACCAAACTACTTGCAAACCAATGTATGAAAGAGGGGGTCCAACCAATTTATTCAGAAAACTAAGCAAACCAAGAAAACTAAAAACCAAAACAAAAACTAAAAAGAAGACGCTCCAAGAACAACACAATTGTGCATGAAACAATAAAAATGAAGCGTTTGGAAGAAACCTGGGATTTTTATTGATAAAGAAGGGGATGCCTTGGGCATCCCCAAGCTTTGACGCTTGTACTTCTTGGATATTTCTTGGGGTGACACGCGTGGCATCCCCAAGATTGAGCTTTAGTCCATCCTTCATCTCATTACTCATTCCTTCCATACACCTGAAAATTTTCCTTCATACAAAACTTCACACAATCTTTATTAGCAACATTAGTGCACTCAAGATAAATAAGTCTTAAGGTTCAGTTCTAACACCAAATAAAATTCCATTAGAACACTAGCTACTGTAGCACTTCCCTCAAAAAGCTCAATTCTCCAAAAGAACTCAAAAAGGAACCCACAAGAAGCAAATGCAGAAAATGGCAGAAATCTGTCAAAACAGACCAACAGGTAAAGACGATTTTTTTCGAAGACCTTATGTTGCTCAAATAAAAAAGTGTTAACTAACGAAAGTTAGATAACAACCTGGGGCATAATCACAAAAAATTACAACTCAATCCGACATACAGGGCTCTCTCACTAATTTTTACGGTGAAGCACAAAAATCTGTTTCGGGACAGCAACTTTCCCAATCATTACTCCTCTCTTATTAGAGGTTACTCTTGGCACAAAAGGCAAATAAAAAGGACAAGGAGAGGTTATTACTGAAGTAATAACTTCCAAGACTCATCTAAAACTTTTGGGTTATCTCCCAATAAGTACTTTTCTTTAACGCCTTTAAGTTAGGCATAAGAAGCAAAGAAAGAATTAAGTGTTCTCAAATGAAGAAGCATTAAGACCAAATTTTGTTTTCATAGGAGAAGCAAAAGAAATCTTTTCTCTTTTTTTAGGGAAGTTTTCTATACCTTTCTTGAGTGGGAGTTGATATTTAATGGTGCATTCTTTCATATCAATGATGGCACCAACAGTTATAAGAAAAGGTCTTCCCAAAGTAATAGGACAAGAAGCATTGTATTCAACATCTAAAACATAGAAATCAACGGGGACATAGGAATTGTTAACCATAATAAGAACATCATTAAGACTCCCCATGAGTTTCTTTTTAGGATTAACATCAAGTGGGACATTCAAATAACAATCTTCAAGAGGAGGCAAATCACGCATATCATAAATCCTTTTAGGCATAATAGAAACACTACTATCAAGATCACACAAAGCTTTGAAATCAAAGTCATTCACTTTCATACTAATGATGGGTTCCCAACCATCCTCTTGTTTTATAGGGATAGAAGCTTTATGTTTCATCTTTTCTTCCTTAATCTTCATGAGAGCGTCGGTAATGTGTTTTGTAAAGACCATGTTCATAGCACTAGCATTAGGACTTTTAGCAAGCTTTTGTAGGAACTTAATAACTTCAGAGATATTGCAACCATCAAGATCAAAATCAACTTTATCATCCAAAGTAGTAGAACTATTACTAGCCTCAACACTAGAGGTGGTGATAGTAGAAACACTAATGTTTCTAGCAATTTCATCTTCTCTTTCCCACATAGCATGTAATTCAGCTAATAGTCTAACATTTTCATCAATTCTTACTTGTATGGCATTAGTAGCTGCAAAGGGATTATCATTAGTTTCAGGTTTAGCAGCTATTTTATTCAAAGAAGATTGAGCTTCAGTCAAAGATGCTATATTTCTTTCAGCATTAGAGAGTTTTTCCTCAGTAATTTTATTGAAAGCAGTTTGTTTACTAATAAACTCTTTAAGCATAACTTCAAGTTCAGAGGGAGCACTCTTATTACTGTTGTAAGAATTTCCATAAGCATTACCATTGTTGGGAGGATATGGCTTATAATTGTTGTTACCAAAATTGTTCCTATAAGCATTATTATCATAAGCATTGTTGCCAAAGTTGTTATTTCTTATGAAGTTCACATCAACTTGCTCTTCTTGAGCAACCAAAGAGGCTAAAGGAACATTATTTGGATCAATATGGGCTTTCCCATTAAAAGCATAGACATAATAATATCAATTTTATCACTCAAGGAGCAGGTTTCCTCAACAAAATTTACCTTCTTACCTTGTGGAGCTCTCTCAGTATGCCATTCGGAATAATTAACCATCATATTGTCCAGAAGTTTTGTTGCAGCACCCAAAGTGATGGTCATAAAGGTACCTCCAGCAGCAGAATCCAATAGGTTCCTTGAAGAATAGTTCAATCCTGCATAAAAAGTTTGGATGATCATCCAAGCAGTCAGTCCATGAGTGGGACAATTCTTTACCAAAGATTTCATTCTTTCCCAAGCTTGAGCAACATGCTCATTATCAAGTTGTTTAAACTTCATTATTTCACTTCTCATGGATATAATCTTAGCAGGTGGATAGTATTTTCCAATAAAAGCATCTTTGCACTTAGTCCAAGAATCAATAATATTCCTAGTTAAGGAATTCAACCACTCTTTAGCTTTTCCTCTCAAAGAGAAAGGAAACAATTTCAGCTTAATAATATCACCATCTATATCCCTATGCTTTTGCATCTCACAAAGTTCAACAAATTTATTTAGATGGGAAGCAGCATCTTCATTACCAATACCAGAAAATTGTTCTCTCATAACAAGATTGAGCAAAGTAGGTTTTATCTCAAAGAAAGTACTTTCAGCCACAGGTGGAGCAATAGGTGTGCTCATAAAATCATTGTTGTTGGTGCTAGTGAAGTCACACAACTTAGTGTTTTCAAGAGTAGTCATTTTTTTTGGGTTTTCAAATAAGAAAGCAAACAAGTAAAACTAATTTTTTTTGTGTTTTTTGAAGAACAAAACAGGCAAACAAAGCAAAAAGAAACTAAGCAAAACAAAAACAAAAAAGTAAAGAGATTGGTTATGAGGGACTCCCCTTGTGAAGATGTCCTTGACTCCCCGGCAACGGCGCCAGAAAAGATCTTGATGTGCTCGTCGTTCGATGTAGAGCTCGTTGGAAACCCCAAGAGGAAGGTATGATGAGCACAGCAGCAAGTTTTCCCTCAGTTATGAAACCAAGGTTTAATCGAACCATTAGGAGCAAGGAAACACCCCAAAGGTGTTACTAGTTGAGCTTTGGCGATGCACCACGGTGCTAGTAGCAACGTGGAGACCTGGACAACACAACCACAAAACTTTGTCCCCAACTTGCGATGACGTTGTCAATCTCACCGTGTTTTGCGGAAAACAAAGGATTAAACGTATCAAATGGAAAGAAGTAAAAGTTTGCAGAAAGTAACACAAAGAAGTAAACAGTTGTAGATTGTATGTAAAGAGAAAGGACCGGGATCCATAGTTCACTAGAGGTGGCTCTCCTTAGATAGATAACATGCTGGGTGAACAAATTACAGCGGGGCAATTGACAAACACCGAGAAAGCAATACATGCATATACTAATCATCTTGACTCCTTTGAGACTTGATTGGGCATTACAACATAATACATAGACTGCCATCCAACTGCATCTATGACTAGTAATCCATCTTCAGGTTATCATCCAAACCCCCTCCAGTATTAAGTTGCAAGCAACAGATTATTGCTTTACGAACTGCGTGTAAAGTAAACAATACGATTGTTCTATGAACAAATGATTGTTGTTTTCTCCCTAGTAGCAACAGCACATCTAGTACCTTAGAGATTTCTGTCACTTCCCTAGATTACCAGAGGCATGAACCCACTATCGAGCATAAATACTAACTCTTGGAGTTGCTAACATCTACTTGGCCAAGATAGCTACTAACAATGGAAAGCATGCAAGATCACAAATAACAAAGACATGATAGAATCAATAATCAATCTGAAATAGCATCTCAATATCCATCGGATCCCCGCAAACACAACATGTATGAATTACAAATAGATGATCTTGATCATGAACGGAGCTCACAAGATCTAAACATGAAAGCAGAAAGGAGGAGAACCAGCCATCTAGCTACTACATGGATCCATAGTCCAAGGATGAACTACTCACGCATCACACCGGAGGCTTGCATGATGATGAAGAAGGCCTCCAGGGTGAATTCCCCTCTCCGGCAGGGTGCCGGGAAGAGCTTCAGATCCCTCCCGATCTAGGGATGGAGATGACGGCGACTACAGACTCTTTCGTGGATTTTTGATCGGGTCCTTAGGGTTTTCGTTCCGAGGGCAATATATAGGCGGAAGGAGAGGCCGAGAGGGTGCCGGGAGCGGCCACACCACCCCCTGGCGTGGGCCAGGCCTGGTCGCGCGGCCAGGTGGTGTGGTGGCTCCCTGGCCCTTCTCCGTCTCATATTCTGGCACTTGATGACATCCGGAAAAATAGGCACTTTGGCTTTTGTCCCGTCCAATTCCGAGAATATTCATTTTCTGACTTTCCTGGAACCAAAAACAGCAGAAAAGCGGTGTGCTGTGGCTCTTGTTAATAGGTTAGTCCAAGAAATCATATGAAAAGTACTCCAAAGTTGGAACAAAACACAAGAAAGTGGATACAACCAAGCATGGAACATCAAAAATTATAGATACATTTGCAATGTATCAGAGCGCCAAAATGACATTGCGCCAGGTAGCCCGATTAATGGTCTGCTACTATAGTAACCTACACATCTACCCCTATAGTCTACTCCGGGACACCCAGCGATTGCTTGCATAGGCGTCCGCGCCAGAGCCTTCGAAGGGAAGGTATCCCCTATGGCCCTTTGATTTGGGATGGACAGACAAGATTACTAGACGGCCAAAATCACGTAGTCTCCACTCCCTCGCGCCCCTCCATTTCAAACACTACGAAATTTCCGGTGTCCCTCCGTTTCAAACGATACCAAAATCATGTGGTCCCCACACCCTCGTGCCCCTCCATTTCAAACACTGTGAAATTTCTGGCGCCCCTCCATTTAAAACGATACCAAAATCACGTGGTCTCCACTCCCTCGTGCCCCTCCATTTCAAACACTGTGAAATTTCTCGTGCTCGGAACCTCCCGCAGCACTTCTCCGCGGCTGGCTTTGCCCGCTGGAACTCGACACCATGCACTCCTCAGCCAACAGTATACCAGAGCTGCATCAGATGCGGTCTCATCCAAAGCATCATTGTCGCTTCACCGACATCCACCGCACCCGACCTTGGTCACCGAGTCCATCGTCGTCCACCGCACCTGATTTCCTTTTCCCACTTTCCCCTCCACATCGCCGAATCCGTCAACGACTTCCCAAGATCTACATCAACGCCAGAGGCATCCTCCCCACCCATACCTTACCTGAACCACCGATTCAACCTCGTCCACCGCGGTTAAGCCGACATCGAGCGTCCAAGACCTGCTTCCTTGACGCAAACAACCGGCGTAACCGAAGCACCCCAGGTGATAAGGATGTCACTCGCGCCGATACGGATGATGATTAGAAGCCTATCCAACCATGGTAACCAAATCACCAACTCTTTTTTTGTTTTGTCAGCAGTACAGCAGGTTCAAGCCTGTCATAGTGAACTGCATTTTTCTAATCATTCTGTACACCCAGTCAAAGCGCACGCCTGTTCTTCGTGCCAAATACTACGGAGTAGGTCACTAGACATGTTGGTTTACATTCGCTGCTCTACAAATTTTGAAGTCATGCACATGTTCTTAGCTACTCCGAACAACAGTAATTGCCTGCTATCGTGTAGTTCTTGCAAAATGTAAAATTAGTGGAAAATATTAGTTTGGATTCCCTGCTCCACAGTTACTAAATCTATCTGGTTCGTGCTGAGATAAGTTCCTGTTATTGTTTCCTCCTTGGCATCGTTATGCTGTCTAGTAGTACCGTTTTGACTCTTCATACTAATTTGATTATAATTTTGTTGTTGCCATCTGGTTCTTCAAAAGCTGCAACACTAACTATTTTGTTTTTCTTGCATAGAGCCCAGAATGGAACAATGAACATGATGGTTTGCATAGCCTCTTCTACAGGTTCACAAGCGACGCCATTATTTTCTTATCTGGTGTTGGTTTGTCCTAATCAATGGCATAACTATTCTCTACTATGTAGTTCACTTGTGGTTTGCATTCCTGCTCTAGACGTTCTCTTATGATACCATTATAATTTCTATCTGGTTGATTCTTAGCTATGACAGTAACTACATGCCATTGTGTGGCTCACCACAAATTTTGAGTCACCCAACGACTATGCATTCCAGGAGATGCCACTGCTTCTATATATATATATTTGCTGAAATGACCTCGCTTGTTTATATTTGCTGAAATTCTAAGAAACACTTTGTCTGATTGCTCATTTTATTCTAGGCACATTTGTCTAATGCTTGTTTGTCATGCTCTACAGGTTTACGATCGATGCCATTATATCTTGCATCTGGTTCTAGGTCTGGTTCGTCCTAACTCATGATATAACTATCCTCTACAATATATAGTTTATTCGTGGTTTGTATTCCTGCTCTACAAGTTTTTGTATGATGCGGTTATAATTTCTATCTGGTTCATTCTTTGCTATGACAGTAACTCCATGCCATTTTGTGTCTTAGTGCAAATTCCGAGTCACCCGATGTCTCTTGCATTTTAGGGTATAGAACTGCTTCCATATATATTTGTTGAAATGACCTGGCTAGTTTATTTTTGCTGAAATTCTAAGCCACACACACACATTTTCTGATTGCTCGCTTAATGCATGCTTGCTTGTCCTGTTTGTTTGACGTGTTGGTCAATAATTGAACCACTGACCAGTTGTAAATTCCAGATCATAGCTCCTGTCATATCAGTCAAATGAGTAGTTTGTCTTGTTTGATGTATTAACTTGTTATTACTTAGTTTCAGGGTGCAATAATTGCTATCATCACCAAAAAGGGGGCTGCAAGATCATGTCTCCTCCAATGTAGTTGTCACACTCAAAGGAAGATGCAGGTGATCAATTGAGGACTCTGCTATTAACTTGATTGTCAACTGAAATGCCGATTTTCTTTCCCTTGATTTGATAATATGTAATAATTTTAAGAAGTTTGTAGCTGATGTAATATCTAGATAACTCACGTAGGCCATGTATGCATTTAGTTGACGTCGTCCACATATGCGATAGTCGTTACGGTAACTACGCCATGCATGTCGATTAGGGAATAGTACCGTGCTTTGTTATTGGCCCGTCGTATATTCGGCCGACGATGAACAGTAAAAATGTTGGATTATATAAACGTTTTATGATATTGGCATGGGCTTCAGAAAAGGCCAAAACTGTAAAAGGCCGTAAACATAATGGGCCAACCTACAAGTTGTAACTGGATGTAACAGTAACAAGCCGTAATGGTAACAGGTCGTAAGAGTAACAAACCATAATAGTAACAAGCCTTAACAATAACATGCCTTAATAGAAACATCCCATCGTAGTAACAGACAAGAAACCGTAAAATTCCAAAACAGTAACAGGCCAAAATAGTAGCCAATATAGCAAAAAGGTCCGCAATGGTGAAAGTCGAATAGTGACAAGACGCAATAATGGCGAGAAATTTCGGTGAGGAAGTAATAGGCCGACACATTTACCAGACTAGAACAGTAAAGGGACGCTTGTGGGCCTGAACAGGTAAAGCCTGGAACAGTGAAAGGCCAGGACAGTAATCGTCCTAAACAGTAACAGATCATCTCAGACAAGGGCCGTCAGTAGGCCGCCCATGATGGGCTACGCTAAACAGTAATGGGCCTCCCGCAGGCCTTAAATGTACAAGAGCGACTTGGTGCAGGCTGCTAATGGGTCGTAGAGTGTTGGATCATCATGGGACTACTTTAGGCCGAAACAGTATTGGGCCTGAAAGTTCACGGGCCGCTGTCGGCTGCAACTTTGGGCCCATTTCAAACAGTGCAGGACAAAACAGTAACATATCATCTTCTTACTGGGCTACCCTAATGGACCGACCCAGTTAGAATTTAGCAGGCCTTGGCTAGGCCTGGCTTCGCCAGTTCTATGGCTTATGGCCGTTAACGGCGGTGGCGTCGCTAACGTCGCCATGTAGCGGCTGGCGAACAAATCTACGACGGAACAAGTTTTCGTGGCTGAAGGTTGCGATCCGCCACTGTTAGGAAAAAAAGCGTGGTAGATTCTTTTGTGACGGGGCTTTTACCACGATGCCCATCCGTCGTAGAAGACTTTTTAGCCACGAAAAATGGGCCTTCAATCACGAAAATCGTCCGTTGTAAAAGTCAACTTTTCTTGTAGTGAATCCTCGCTCGTTACTTTACATCCGCATAGATAGATCTTGGCTAGGTGTGTTCACCATAGGATTTTTTTTGTTTTCTGTTGTGGAACCCGTTCCGCCTGCATCTATAAGAAAGTGAGTGGGAGCTCAGTGACATTCCTGGTACTATATGTGGATGATATATTGCTAATAGGGAATGATGTGAAACTTCTGAATAGCGTGAAATATTATTTAAACAGTAAATTCTCTATGAAGGACATGGGTGAAGCTGCACATATATATGGCATTAAGATATATGGATCCAAGAGTCTATTGGTGTTAGATCATTGCCTGATGTAAACTAGTTTAATTGCACTCTAGTGCAAGTGGGAGACTGGAGGAGATATGCCCTAAAGGTTAATAATAAAGTTATCTTTATTGATATATCCCATATGTTCATAATAATTTTGTATCATGCTATAACTTTATTAAGTGGAGACATTAATACATATGTGATATATAAACAAATCAGGTCTCAGTATCCTCTAGACTAGTTCGTTGGGCAGCTGATGGTCGATATTTTCCAATCATGGACTTTTTACCACAATAATTGACGATGAGGTCAGTTCATTAGATGAAGTGATGGACACATCCGACCATAGTGTTGCAATGTGATCCAATCACAAAGTTCAATATTGCATATCTAGCAAAACATAGTAACTCAATCCTTTGATCGTGAGATCATGTTTAATCACTATCACCCACGACTACTTTCACCATGTCAACCGTCACACCGTAGCAGGGTAGTCATAAAGGTGTGTATTGCGTATTCTAAAGGGAAATGTTGAGGCGCATGCATCAAGATCGAGATTTGCCTATCCGAGTGACGGATAGATACTCTAGTTCCACACGATGAGATTACACCAATAAGCTTGCAAGCATGTGACTAGGTCACGAGGATGTAATATCACAAGAACGAATAAATATGTTTGTCAGTAACTGGATTGAACTGGGTATATCGATACCGGAGATCAGGTCTTGGACAAACCAGGTATCCGAGCGAATGGAGTGGGACTCAACGCCTAAAGGTTCAAGCGATCAATCAATTCGTGGAATGTGAAGGGACCATCATGAGTTTCCAGACAACATTGTTGGCCATTGATCGGAGAGATGTCTCGATCATGTCTGAACATTCCCAAAGAGACGCTTAGGGTTGATCAACGACCATAAGAGAAATATGACAAAGAGATCCAGAATCGTTTCGGAGAGATACCGAAGTGTTCGTAAGATGTTCAAAAGAGTTTCGGATAATAGAAATTAAATAATATATATTTAATTAATGGAATTAATTATTAAATATAGTTATTTAAATAATAATAATGGGCAAAGCCTCCCGCATGGACCTTCCTCGGAGTGGAGAGGGCCCAAGAGGGGCAGCCGCCCCTGGAGGGCCAAGTGGCGTGCGCGTGGGGGGACTCCCACTGCCGCAGGTAGACCCTAGTGGGCTTGGTGCGCATGGGGCCCACCCCTACCGCTGGCCATCTCCCTCCCCACCTACTTCAATGTTTAGTCCCACCCTAGGACTTGGAGTGTGGGATGCCCAGTTTTTTCCTATATATAAGGGAGGAGTCCTCCTCCACATATCATGCCAATTGGCCTTTGTCATTCTCTCTCTCTTCCTCTCTTCCTCTCGTGCGGGTTACCAAGTTAGGAATGTGCGCTGAGACTTCTCCACCATGCGCACACTGTCATGCACTTGGAGTCAGTCCAGATCTTCTTCTGCTGCCTTGCTGGCCCGGGGCCCGGGAGACATCTTTACACTGGACATGTGTAAAACTTCGGAGACACCGTCACTTGTAGTGCTAGACGCTTGAAGCCTTCTCGACCTTAAGGTCGGCTACGCTTCGACTACATGACGTAATCCTGCTTTCGGTCTTCAAAGGTATGATCACCATATCCCGCTCGTTACTGTATATCTTCATACATAAATCTTGGCTATGGTGTTTGTTAGTAGGAATTTTCTTGTTTTCTGCACATGAACCCCTTCACTAAAAAACGTCTAGATACATGCATAATAGAAAAAGCTAAATCATCTTATAATTTAGAATAGGTGGAGTAGTATATACCGTATATAATGAGTCAAAGTCAAATTCACGCGAACACAACAACTCATATATTGTCCAAAAATGTGTTTTAACTGTGTAACTCGTATGTTAAGATTGATCGCAAGTCATGAAAAGTTCTTTTAGTTCCCGAGCTCCATGTAACTTTGCTCGTATGTTCACCACTATGTTACCGCAAATAGAGTCAGATTTTCAAACATACAAATGCCCTTTCTAAATTTTCATTATTTTAGGCCCCTCCGATCTTGGGAGCCAAAATGACCCACTCCCGCAAGCCGAGGCAAGTAGGATTGAGTGATACCTCATGACTGTCTTTGATAAATGATAATTACATTGAAAACATTAGTGATGGATCTTGTTAGTGACACCATACTTAAGCATATGACCACTTTGTTTCACATGATTCTAAAACATGGGAGTACCGAAAAGATAGGAGTATGGTATAAATTAATTCACAAAACAGAATATTAGAAACACATGAATTTCATGAACTCGAGTATTAAGTTTGCATGGATATAAAGACAAATGATTCATAATAAACATAGTTAAAACAAAGTTAACATATGAAAATGAATAAATAAGGCCTGTTAGGGAGCACATTGGCTCCAAAATCCGAAATCCACCAAATCTGTACACGGGTCCACATCCAACAATCCGTCTTTGTGGATCTAAAATCTAGAATCTGAACGAAGTGCAAAGCAAATTTCATGAGCTAGGAATTTCTAGATCGTATTCTAGCCTGATGCGGAGTCGATGTAAATTCCAGCTAGACCACGTACGCCCATTTCTCGTGTTGGATCCAATGAAAGAAACCAAAAACATTTTATCCCCCCTCTCTCTCTCTCCCTCCTCCATGAGACATGTCTCCTCTCGCTGAACCATAGTCACCGTCGCCGCCACTCTTGCCACCCACCCTGGTGTCATTTTCCTCTCCTTCACACCGTCGTGTCTCAACCCTTGAGGATCCTCTTCCTTGTATATCTTGTTTTTGTGACTTTGGCTTGTGGAGTACTAGACGGCCATGGTCACCACTGGCGACTCTCTTCAGCCTAAGGCGTTTTCTAGACACTCGAATGTGGCGCCAAGTCTTTTCCATCTTTCCAATAATATGATGGTAGTAGTAATAATAAATTATGCTTAATTTCGAATGGACGGAAAGAGCTGATGGCATTGCGAAGGAGAAAAGTCAATATATACCTTTTTCTCTTACCGAGTGTATGGATAAGTTTTTGTACTGAATTTATTGTGTTCCTAATTCTTCAACCCATTTCGCCATCTTTCGAGTACAACGGCCGTAGCCGTAGCCGTTAGCGCGCCGTTAGCACCAAGCCGGGCCACCCGTTCCTGAGCCCTGCGCAGCCACACTCTTTTTTTCTGGATCTGACGAATCCTGCCCGCAGCGGCTGAATTATTGCGAGTGTGCGCGAGCACCGCCATGTGGCGGATTCAAAACCTTCCCCATAACGAAACCGCTCTCACCCACCCGGCCAGGCCACCCCATTTTGATTTCAACATTTTCTAAACCAACCCCCACGTAATTCCCGATACTAAAAGCGAGCCACCTTAATTCCATTAAAATATTTCCTCCCCACCACTCTCTCTCCCTCCCTCTGGTGACTCTGTCCCTGTCGCTGGCTCTCGGGAAGAGAGAGAGAGAGAGAGAGAGAGAGGGAGAGGGGCGTACGCGAGCTGCCGCGGAGGAGGAGGAGCCACGGCAACGGGGACACGCATCCTGGTTCCGGGAGCGGGGACGGCTCCAGCTCCTGCTGCCATTTCCGTGGCCTCGGCGGTTGCCAGATCGGCTGGTTTCTGCGCTGATTTTTGCTGTTTTTTTAGAGGAGTTTTTGCTGGGCGGGGGCGTGGATTGGCGCTGGCCTGAGTTTTGAGGAGGGGCCGTGTGGATTTGAGGTGGTTCCCACGGAGATCCCGCTGAGGCCGGGAGTTTTGGTTCTCCTCGAGGTGATTTCGGGCGCGCCGGCCGGCGATGGCATCGGTGGAGGTGCGGTCCGTGCGGAAGTCTTCGGCACTGCGGGCGCGCGGACCGGCTAAGCTGCAGGCCACCCGGTCCATGCCGCTCGACTACAGGCACTCGGCCAAGCCTGCTGGCGCCGGGCCCAGCCCGGCGGCAAACGGTGTTGGGCGCCGGGCTGCGGCGGAGGAGGAGGATGGGGAGGTGCTGCCGGCCGAGGGAGACGCCGACTCCCCGTACAGCTCCAAGGCGGCGACAACAGAGGAGGAGGAGAGTGGTGAAGGTGGCGGGGAGGCTGATTCGGCGTCCTCTCCAGCTGCGGCACCGCGGAGGTCGTCGCCGGCCGCAGCTGCCGGCCCCTCACAACGAGACGCCAAATGGGGTGACACGAGCTCCTACGGTGCTAAAAAGGTGGCTCCCCTGCCTTTTTCTTCCTCTTGTTCTCCGACACTTCTGAAATGCCACGATTCTTATGGATAATGCCTGATATTTAGTCAGTTCAAGTATTTTGAAATTTCCGAATTAGTGAAAACCTGTTATTCCGAGTTCTTCTTTTTTGTAGTTCAAATGGAATTTCTGCAAATGTTATGCCAACCAGCTGTAAAGGTTATTTCGAGCATCCAGTAAACGCAACTACCAAGTGTTAGGCTGAGCTATATAGATTAAGATGTAACTTCCATCTCTATGTGCTTTAGGTTGTTGCGCAAGGTAGAAGGTACTACAGTTATAAATGATGCCACCTGATGTTGCAATGCAGGGAAGGTGTCAACTGAAGTTTTTGCTAGAGTTCTGGGAATGTATGCTTCTATAGTTGTTTGCCACTTCTAGATTGTTATTGAGATGTGATCCGACATAAACATTGTCACCCGCTAGCAACAAGAATTTCATTCCACGTCTTGAGGAGATTTCCATGTTTACTACCAAGGGTTTGTTAAGCCAGTAAATAGAGGTCCACCATTCAAATTTGTTACCCGCCAATGGTGTTTCGGTGCTTCCTACTTATCTGCTGTCGCGTCTGTGATAGTTCGCCTGCTCTATGTGCTCATTATCACATTGCATATAATACTACTGTGTCACAGTTATGAGATGCATTAGCTTGTTATCAGGCAGGCAATTTTAAATCGGTCAACTTCTGTAATTATGCCATTTATATACTTGTATATGTTTTTCAATTTGGTGTACAATGCTAATCTGCCATCTACCCGACACTTCTTGCAGAAGCATAGAGTTTTTTGTCAGCTTCCAAATGGTGATTGGGCCTTATGCACTGTGATTACTACCTCTGGTGACGAGTCTGTAGTAAAGGTTTCTGAAGGGAAAGTAAGTTGCCTACAATCTACTCCCAAGATCTTATTATTACTTCCAAAGTATGATAATCTTACTCCCATTCTTGTGATTGAAGGTACTAAGATTGAAAACAGAGAGCCTTCAACCTGCAAATCCTGAAATTCTTGACGGAGTGGATGATCTTATGCAGCTGAGTTATTTAAGTGAACCATCCGTGCTGTACAACTTGCAGTACAGATATTCTCAAGACATGATTTATGTGAGGATATATTCAGAATTGTTTCTTTTCTTCAGGATTTTGATGGCTTTCTTAGTGATGTGTAATTGCATTGTAGACTAAAGCAGGCCCAGTTTTGGTGGCCGTTAACCCTTTCAAGAAGGTTGCACTGTATGGTAATGAGTATATCAATGCATATAGAAATAGAACAATGGACAATCCACATGTGTATGCAATAGCAGATTCAGCCCTCCGTGAAATGAAAAGAGGTCAGTCTGCTGGTGTTGTTACATATTTTTTGCTGGTACGATCTACACTTTTTTTTGAAGAAAATCATCTAGATTTATGCCTAACTAATTGTCACGTTTATTTGCAGATGAAGTTAACCAGTCCATTATTATAAGGTTGGTATCTTTTTATCTGTAAGGAGCATCTAGTGGGATCATATTGGAATAAACTTTGCATCTTAATTGACATAGAATAGCTAGCTGAGTCAATCCACATGAAATGTGCTTTTTTGGTATCATGCAATTCGTTTTTGGTATTGGTATGGTTTCATTTCTGCTACTTTCTGTGTCTGCTGAACAGAATAAATAATGACTTAACCAGCCAAATGCACTTATATTAGTTGCTTCATTGATAGATAAGTACATGAATTGTCCATCATTTCAGTTCAGGCCACACCATAAGGATTCTTCAGGGATATTAAAATATTTGCTGTTGTTTGCCTTACAAAAATTGGTACTTGAGTAGTTTGCTTCCAACAGGTGCAATAGTCATGCCAAAGCCTATATTCTCATTTACCTATTCCATTACCCGGTTCACTTGAAGTAAGTAATAAACGTGTTAGATATCTTGTGACACCAAACCTTATAGTTTTCTATATTTCCTTCGAATGGAATAGATAGTGGATTAGTACACCCTGCAAATATCTAATAAGAAAAAAATGCTGATAGAGAAAGTTCAATTCTATCAGTTTTGTAATAACTACTAAGTTTGCAGTTTCAGTTCTTTTATTTCATTGACATCATTTAAAAAGGCAATTGTCTTCCTTTCTTGTTTAAGCCATGATATCGTTAGCAAATGAATGAATTATGCCATTATTGTATGTAGTGGTGAGAGTGGAGCAGGAAAAACAGAAACTGCAAAGATTGCCATGCAGTATTTGGCTTCTCTTGGAGGTGGAAGTGGCATAGAATATGAGATCCTACAGACCAACCCAATACTCGAGGCCTTTGGCAATGCAAAGACATTAAGAAATGATAACTCAAGTCGCTTCGTAAGTTTTTTCTTCTGGGTAATACCAATACTGTACTGCAGTCGCAGAACAAAGTTTGGCTAATATTCTTAGTCGTTATTGCAGGGAAAGCTCATTGAAATTCATTTCAGTACGACTGGAAGAATATGTGGTGCCATGATTCAAACATGTACGCAAATTCTACCGATTATACCTACTTTATGTCGTTAGCATTTTCTGGCTTAAAATTAATATATGATTCTAATGATGAAATTTTCTAATGATCTTGCTGCATGCGCAATTGGACAGTTCTACTTGAGAAGGTAACTTTGAATTTTGTGGTTATCTATTATCTAAATGCATTTTTATGATAAGTAATCTAATCCCACCGTTTTCCACTATGGTAGTCAAGGGTTGTACAGTGTGCAGTCGGTGAGCGTTCCTACCATATATTTTATCAGCTATGTGCAGGTGCTCCACCGGCTCTCAGAGGTACATTATCTATCCATCCACTCTGAATTGGTTAGCTGCTGGCTTATTTGATTGCTGCAGAAATACTTGATGGCATCTAAATATCCTCTAAAACTTCTTTTAAATATTGTCCTTTTCCTTCTGTGTATTACAAGAACCACTATTTGTGCTGCTCAGTTTCCAACAGAGATTATATCCTTTTATTGACAATCAACATTGCTTTTGATGTTGCTCCACTCTTTCGTGTTGCACAATCCTTGATTATTGTACATGGTTTCTTACAATGTTTCAATACAGAGAAGTTGAATTTGAAGAAGGTGGATGAATACAAATATCTGAAACAGAGTTGCTGCTATTCAATTGCTGGCGTGGATGATGCGGAAATGTTCCGTACTGTAACGGTATAATATACTTTTGTTCCTCAACAACAACAACTGAGCCTTTTGTCCCAAGCAAGTTGGGGTAGGCTAGATATGAAACCCAAGCAGAAACTCGAGAAAAAAGCTCTAATATACTTTTGTTCCTCATTCTACATAAAACACCTTTTTTTACATTGCCAGGGCCACAACAGTAAATACTTTGCTATATAAGGCTAATTTCATGGAAGCATCTTCATACTTGTATTTGTTCTTCTCTACTGTCATGTTTGTTGACTTCTCTTTTTTTCTAGGAAGCTATGAACATCGTCCATATCAGCAAGGAAGACCAAGATAATGTTTTCGCAATGGTTTCTGCTGTGCTATGGTTGGGAGATGTCTCTTTCACAATTATAGATAACGAGAATCATGTTGAGATCATTGTAGAAGAAGGTAAAAAGAACAAGTATGCTTTCAGTCAATAATATGGTCGTATGTACAATAATCCACCATTTTTTGGTCCCTGTTGATGATTTGCAACATATTGTTAGACATCATCAGTTTTTCGTACTGATGATATGTTATTGTATTTTTGACAATTTTGTTAAGTGTTGTATAACATACTGCAATTTTAAAGAACTGAAAACAAACTACCATCCTATTTCAGCTGCTGAAACGGTTTCAAGACTTCTTGGCTGCAGCATTGAAGAACTCAATTTAGTTCTGTCAAAGCGGCACATGAAAGTTAATAATGAAAATATCGTCCAGAAGCTTACACTTACACAGGTTAGTATGGTTTCTCAACTAAAGGCTAGGGAAAATAGTAGCCATGATGTGCTATTTGATTATCTCTTATGCACCCACTTCTCTCTGGAAATTGCAGGCAACTGACACAAGAGATGCGCTGGCCAAAGCCCTATATGCCAGTTTGTTTGAGTGGCTTGTAGAACAAATTAACAAGTCTCTTTCTGTTGGCAAGCGTCAAACTGGGAGATCAATCAGTATTCTTGACATCTACGGCTTTGAATCATTTGATGTAATGTACTTGCCTTTGACCTGCTGGTATCACATTTTCGTTGTCAAATGTATTCTCATGGCATGCTATCAACATGCAGAAGAACAGTTTTGAACAGTTCTGCATCAATTATGCCAATGAGAGGCTACAACAACATTTCAACCGCCATTTGTTTAAGCTCGAGCAAGAGGTGAGCTATTTTATGGTTTAACTTTCCGATGTATGTCGCAGCATTGTAGTTTTACTCAGCTAGGTACCAGCAGGTGTAAATTTTATAATGACCATTCTTATTCTGTAACCGAGTTCAGAATACTTTAACATCATTCACTAAAGTTTTTTATAATGGTTTCAAGTTCTGTCACAACTGTAATGTTAAACATTAGCGGTGAAGCAAACTTTATTGTTCTTCCTTATCTGTTGAGATGAAAATGTATTGCATGTGCTTCTTGAAAATGCTATTTCTAATCTTTTTGTTGGAGTCTGGGTTAGCATAGTAATGATTTCCTAGGAGAGTCTGGAATATTCCAGTGAGTGTCTTGAGTTAGTGTAGTAGTAGTACTCCAGTAGAGTCTAGAGTATTCTAGGGAGAGTTAGTATAGTAGTAGTGTCCTACTAGAGTCTAGATCATTCCATTGTATGAGTGAAGATGTAAGGCGAAGTTGTGCTATATATATAAGAGGGTGTGGAGGTCCAAGGGACCAATCCCATCCAGAACCCCCCCCCCCACCCCCACCCCCACAAAACCTACATGGTATCAGAGCTAGGCTCCTCCTATCCCTAGCTACCACCGTTCCACTCCTCAGCACCCACCCCGGCTCTTGTTGTCAACAACAGCAGGCACATTGTAGTCACCCAAGCGGTGGGAGGCCGCACCCTATTGCTCTCTGCAGGCAGTAGCCACCTCATGTTGCACGGTGCGTTATGTGAGGCTTGGTTGCTGCTCTGCATGAGGGTTGCTCAGAAAGCTAGTTAGAATGGTGCAATTGAGGTGCTGATAGGAGGATAGTAAGTTGGCGAGGTTGGATTTGAGGACCAAGAGAAACTGAGGATGGAGGAGGACCTCTGATCTAGTCGGAGATGGGCAGATATTGAGGCGATGCCGGCGGTAGTGAAGTAGTTGGGCATCTGTGTTATGGAGGTGATGGCTGTAGCGCAGTGGTGGATCTTGAAGAGAAGATGTTGGTAGAGGTGTGGTAATGATGGTAAGGGAGGAGCTTAATGGTGATGGCTGAAATTGTGTTGCTGGAGTTGTCCAGAAGAGATGGTAGAGGCCGTGGTGACCGAGGTGAAGATGGTTGAGGCAAGATGGTCGGAGGGTTGATGGAGAGGATGTAGAGGTCAAGCATGTGACCATGTTGGAGAGGTGGAAGGCATGTGGAGGTCAGGAGAGTGGAACTGTGGATAGCTGACCGGTGAGGTGAGGCGGCTGTGGCTCTGCAGGAGTTGTTGAGGTGAGGCAGCCGTGGTTCTGCGGGAAACGGAGGTGATGAAGAGGCAATGACTATGCTCAAGCTGATGATGGAAGGCGTGTGGTGCCGCCTTGTAGGTGCTGGTGTGAAGGCACATGGTTGGAGAGGCAACGATGGAACCAACACAAGAAGGATTGGAGGTGTCTAGCTTGATGCAGAGTTGTTGCACGGTGATGGTGATGGCTCGCACGAGGCGGAGGTTGGATGGTCCAAGTTGATTGGGTGCTTGACGACCGATGGAGCAAGAGCTAGAGTACAATGCTCTCATGTGTCTTTGTATTCTGGTAAGCTAGATGTGTAGTGGTCATAGCAAGTGTCATGGAGTTGTAGCAAGATGGTCATGGTGTGACCCATGCCCATCTTGAGGGGGAGTGTTGGAGTCTGGGTTAGCATAGTAATGATTTCCTAGGAGAGTCTGGAATATTCCAGTGAGTGTTGGAGTCTTGAGTTAGTGTAGTAGTAGTACTCCAGTAGAGTCTAGAGTATTCTAGGGAGAGTTAGTATAGTAGTAGTGTCCTACTAGAGTCTAGATCATTCCAGTGTATGAGTGAAGATGTAAGGCGAAGTTATGCTGTATATATAAGAGGGTGTGGAGGTCCAAGGGACCAAGCCCATCCAGAAATTCCCCCCACAAAACCTACACTTTTTCACTCCGTATTAGCTAAATTCAGAAAGGCAGATTTGAGGTTATTATACCTTGCCTTTGTTTTGTGTAGTCTGCCCTTTTGGGCTTGAACTGCTACTTCTGCCTTTTCAATACATTGAAATGCAAGCGATTTTGTTTCTCGAAAAATAAGATTGTTATATAGTCACTCCATGATTTATCCACTTTTCTGTAGAAATTGTCTGAAAATGATATGGTTTCTGTGAACAGGAATATGTTGAGGATGGGATTGACTGGGCTAAGGTTGAGTTTGAGGACAACCAGGACTGCTTGAATCTATTTGAGAAAGTATGGTCACTACACTGTCTTCAATGTTGGCATCATTATGAAATTATAACTATATTATTCTGTGGGGGAAATGCTTTAAATTCTTCATATACCAGTACTCCCTCCGTCCAGAAATAAGTGACTTGACTTTGTCTAGATTCGCATGTATCTACTCACATGCAAATCTAGACAAATTCAAGTCACTTATTTCTGGACGGAGGGAGTACTTCATTAGAAAGCATGTGCCTGTTTCATTTGACATTAAGTGAAGATGGAATGCCTTTGTTTTGCTGGAAAGTTGGTAACTTAGAAGATTATAAATTTATTATAATTGCTATTTCATACATATCATGCAATCATTTCTTAGCTCAAAATACACTACTCCCTCCGATCCATATTACTTGTCGCTGAAATGGATGTATCTAGACATGTTTTAGTGCTAGATACATCCATTTTAGCAACAAGTAATATGGATCGGAGGGAGCACTAAAAAATCAAAATATTTTGATAGACGGTCTCCACATCCTTAAAAATATAGCCTCCGGATTTCAAATTGTACCAATATGCATATACTTCCATTTGTAGGAACACCTGGGTTCTATAAACTTGGTAAATACTGTTTGATTGACTCATCCTAACCTTGTACAAGTAAAATGTACTTACTGGTTTCTCAAACCATGATGATAACCAGCATTAGGAAAACAAGGGTGGAACTTATAACTGGCTTATCATGATGGAATCTGGGTTCTCAAAATGGTTGGTTTAACCTTGCTGGAGTTTTGATGACTTCTGTAGTGTCCTGTGGCAAAAATAAATAAATCATGTACATCCAATTTTTTTATCGTTGTTTGAGAACTTGGTAAAATGTCTGACATTCTATTGTTTATGTATATCTTCTTAAATTGACATGAAACCTACTTGCTATTCAGTAATAACTTTTTGCCTCTTTCATTATTTGTCTTGCTTCTCTTACTGGATACAGAAACCACTGGGTTTGTTGTCTCTGCTGGATGAGGAATCTACATTTCCTAATGCCACAGATCTTACTTTTGCTAACAAGCTCAAGCAACATCTTGACACCAATTCTTGCTTCAGAGGAGAAAGGGGCAAGGCTTTCACTGTTCGTCACTATGCAGGAGAGGTTGGAAGTTGTCATATATCCACTGCTATGTTCACATTGATATTTCTTTTACCACACGTTAACTTTATTTCCATTTCCTTGATGATCAGGTGGCATATGACACATCAGGTTTTCTAGAGAAGAACAGAGATTTGTTGCACATGGACTCAATTCAGTTCTTTGCCAAATGCAAATTGTCTATACCACAAATGTTTGCATCCAAGATGCTTGCTCAATCTGATAATACAGAATCCGTTCCATATAGGCCTACTGTTGCTGATTCGCAGAAGTTAAGTGTAGCAATGAAGTTCAAGGTAAAAACAATGTGCACCATCCTCAAAAAAAAAAAAAAACAATGTGCACAGAAACAACAATTTTATGTGATCTTGAATGAATCTGATCAACTGTTATTGATCATCTCTGTAAATGTTTTGCAGGGACAATTGTTCCAACTTATGCAAAGACTTGAAAGTACAACGCCACACTTCATACGTTGTATTAAACCAAATAATTTGCAACTCCCTGCCATTTACGGACAAGAACTTGTGCTTCAACAACTAAAATGCTGTGGGGTTCTTGAGGTTGTTCGAATTTCAAGATCTGGGTATCCAACAAGAATGACTCATCAAAAGTTTGCTCGGCGGTAAATCAAATATCTGTATATGCATTATGCTGCTGTTTTTTGCCGTGTGCAGAAGTTAAACAATTCAAGTTATCAGGTATGGCTTTCTTCTTGAGGATGTCGCATCTCAAGATCCGCTTAGTGTTTCAGTTGCAATTCTTCATCAGTTCAACATTTTGCCTGAGATGTATCAAGTTGGCTACACAAAATTGTTCTTCCGAACTGGTCAGGTCAGTTAAGCAGCCGTTGTTTCATTTATTAATGCCCCTTGGGTTATTGTTGATCCATACGTTCTCCCAATACTTTGTTTGTGCTCTGTATCCTTATCAGATAGTACTTCTGATACTCAATTGGGTTTGACTTTCGATATGAATGGATAATTAAATTAATATTTCTGACACTCCCTGATTTGTTACAGCAGAGCAGCTGACTAATTTGCTGTTCTACTGATATGCTAATGATTGCAAATAGACTGATTTCCTATTGTCTAGTAGGGACATACTAAGTACATTCAGTGATTAGCTTGTAGAGGCAGTAAGGTATCAAGTGTACATATTCTACGGTTTTAGTAGGGAGTGATCCTATTAATCGTACGCTATATAAGGAGTAAAAGAGTATACAGAAATTAGGATCACAATATCTACGTAGCAAAGCAGCACTGATATACACACAATAGGGGTCTATAAATAGAATATGTATATATACACAACAAGATGACGGCTTCAAATATGTAATAAGGAAAAACATTCAGGTAGGGATCCAAGAGCAAAGTTATTCAAGGAGAAATCCAAGAGCACAGTGGCTCACACATTTTAGAACTACACCTGGTGATCTGTTTAGTGAATGACTAGAGGCTCTCAATCTTCTAATGCACACGGTGGTGTCGGCTCATCTTTTTGTCCTCTCATATTGTGTATATATGATGTATCCTTGTTTCTGGAAAATGTCGCATCACTGTGTTTGTACTTCCATGTATCGCGCATCGGGTGACATGCTTTTAAAGTAAAACTGTTGGCCTATGATATTTATATGAATGGTTACATGTTTGCAGGTCCTTCCTAAAATTTACAATTCATAATTATTTTGTCTTTGGATGCTTGTCTATGCAATTGTCTCCTCCTATTATTTAAGCTTATAATGACAAGTATCTTCTGCTCCTTCTGCCTGTTGATATTTTGGAACTGAAGATTGGCAAACTTGAGAATACTCGAATTCGTACTCTACATGGTGTTTTAAGGGTTCAAAGCTGTTTCAGAGGGTATCAAGCACGGCGGCATGCAATTGAACGAATTAGAGGAGTTTTGGCTCTTCAATCATGTACGACGTCCAGCCCACTGTCCTTATGCACTTCTCTGTATTTCTTGTTGCCGTATATTTTCCTACTCATCTTACTGTATGGGCTGGTTGCTCTTCTCTTCTTGCAGTCATTCGTGGTGAGAATGCAAGACAAAGTTATTCATCTCTGCTAAGGAAACATAGGGCAGCTACTGTTCTGCAGAGAAATCTAAGAGGTTGGCTTTCAAGAAGATATTTTGTTAAGATACGGAAGGCTTCAGTGGTAATACAATCTGGTAAGGATATTTTTCTCATCTTCGTAGGACTTTGTAAAGATAGAAGTGCTAGTATTACTCACCGTTTCTGGTTCCCTAATGGCTTAAAATAAATGTGAAGGTATCCGTGGTTGTCTTGTTAGAAGATGCGCCGGCAATGTTGATCTACTGAATGTGTTACGAGAATTTGAATCGAAGAAGGTACACTATGTCTGTTTCTCTGCTCTGTTACTGTTTCCCCCCTTGGCGTGCATGTAAAATATGAGGTACCTGATAGTATTCCTCTTGGCCCACCTGGTCAGTTGGAACTGTAGAAACATTCTATACACTATCTGCTCAAACTAACACATGACATAAGTTCTTCCAGGAGCCAGAGGGTGACCAAATTTTGATCAAGGCATCCTTCCTGGCTGAGCTACAAAGGCGAATCCTTAGGGCCGAAGCGACAGTTCGAGAAAAGGATGAAGAGAATGAGATGTTACACCAGCGGCTTCAGCAATACGAAAACCGATGGTTAGAATACGAGCAGAAAATGAAAGCGATGGAGGAAATGTGGCAGAAGCAAATGCGATCATTGCAATCAAGCCTGTCCGTAGCAAAGAAGAGCCTTGCTCTGGATGACACACCTAGGATGTCAGACTCATCCGTGGAGCAGAGTTGGGAGAGCAACGGGAATCATGTCGGTGGGGGCTCCCAGCTGGCCCCTCGGATCACTGGGCGTGAGATGAATGCCAGCATCAGCGTCATCGGCCGCCTAGCAGAGGAATTCGAGCAGCGGAGTCAGGTCTTCGCTGACGATGCCAAGTTCTTGGTGGAGGTCAAGTCAGGGCAGGCGGATGCCAGCTTGAACCCAGACATGGAGCTCCGCAGGCTGAAGCAGAACTTCGACACATGGAAAAAAGATTTCAGCTCCCGCATACGGGAGACCAAGGTGATCCTGAACAAGCTCGCGACTGGGAGCAGCGGGGGCAACGAATCTTCCCCAAACTCCGCAAAGCGAAAGTGGTGGGGCAGGCTGAACACCTCCAAGTTTTCTTGAATTTATCTAGGATGATGTAGTAGACGCGCTGGCATTTTACACGTCAGTGCTAGTCCTAGAGCTTTGAGTGCTGCGAAGTCCAGTGTTTTGGACTGCATATGTAATTTTGTGGAGGGCGAGTTGTATAGTTCTTCCACAGCGGGGCTTCTTTGCAGAGCCCAAGAACCACTGAGTTGTGATGTAATTACTTGCTAAGGTATACTACTAAAAGGGGGAGATTGGTGATTGCTCAGTGTTTGTTCTGTTGTCGTTTTGTCTGTTGTATATGTGTATATTTCTATGCGGTTAACTTCAGCTTGTGTCATATCCCCGTAGTTTGTGCTGCACTGCTGCTACAAACCTGGCTATATATATTCTAAAGCAAACTTTGGTCGACTTGTTAGTAGTACAAGCCTTTATTTACACTATGGTATTATAATATTCTTAAATACTCGGGAAATATTTCGCAAAAAAAAATACTCGGGAAATATTTTAAATGATGATTTAGGTCCAATATATATATTTTTTGAGAGAAAGGTCCAATATATTGATCAGTGGCCCAATATATTGATAAATCGATGCCACTACACCTGGATGTACATAAATATATCAAGATACAAAAAATGTTTGGGCATGTGACATGACAAATCATATTAGATGATAGTACATTGACACGGTCCCCTCTCGCGTACTTGGGTACTTTGTACAAATGGT
The DNA here is from genome assembly GCA_023614405.1 of Avena insularis. Lineage (NCBI taxonomy): Eukaryota > Viridiplantae > Streptophyta > Magnoliopsida > Poales > Poaceae > Avena > Avena insularis. The sequence goes on from CM042684.1 coordinate 300,687,492, forward strand.
ACCTCGCCGCACGTACTTGGTACAAGTATGTTTAGAGTAAAAGTATTAAGAGAATCAAGTGATGATTTTATTGATGATTGAGGGGCTTATATACCCCCGAACAGGCGCCATCAAAGGCGGTTTAAAAGGTTGTGTCCATTCGTTTAAGGCGGTTGGATAAATCCTCTAACTGCTAACAGTTAGCCTAAATATAACGGACAATCGTTGTTCTTGAAATTGTCTTGTATAAACTTGAGGAAACTTCCAGCATAGTCTTGAGAGTGTTCTTGCGCATTCATGATGATGTCCTTGTAAACGACATTGTTCTTTATAAATTTTCAATCATCTTGAAATTCTTCATCTTTAAAATCTCCCCCCCCCCCTCCCCCCAAAAATCCTGTGGGAAAAATATGAGGAGAGTGATATTTGATATGTTGTTAAAATTCCTTAAAACCCAGTGAAAGAAGGAGAAAATGCTACAACATATAGTGATTGTTATCTCTTTAATAACTCATATGAGAAAAACCTTGAAAAGGGAAAACCTCATTAATGAGTTTAGAGAATAACATATATGCCATGTGTACTTCCTCCTTAAAACCCAGATGGGAAAAATAGGAGGTATGACATATAACTTATGTGAATATTGCAAAGAGTGTAATATCATGTGCTACTGAAAACTCCTTTAAAACCCAATGGGAAAAATATAAGGAGAAAATGATATAACATATCAAAACACTTGTATTTATATTGTCTTATTAAAAACCTTCTATGAGAAATCATTAGGAAAAACTCATCGAGGTAAAAAGAGTACACTATATATATGATCTGAAAAGATCATCAACGGGTTATAATAAGGGAGTAAACTCCCCCTAAATTGTGCAAATCTTAAAATTGTCTCGTACCAATTCCATGACGTGGTTATGGAAAACAAAAGTTGGTAACTGAAGACATTGTGAACAAATCTATTAGATTTTCACACGATATGTTTGCAGAAATAATATGCCCACTTTGGGAAGCACTATTTTACTAGCAATTTGCTTTGCAATATTTTTCTCTATATAACCCACATGCATTTGAGAAATACAAGTGTGCATTATCTTGATAGATATGGTAGGTGATTCTGTTGAATCCTAATCACATCATTTTGAATGTGGTTAATCATTCTGTGAAGTCATACATATTTTATGATGCTTCGAAGTATAGTAATTATTCCAGAATGATTAATGAGGGTAGACTTTAGAGTCTATTATGAAGATATCCTTAAGAAGGATCTTCCAGTGAGTTCAGTCCATGATATGGTATTTATTGGGATCTGATGATTATAGCCAATATATGTATATCACACGATGGTCAAACCTTGATTTTCCTGAAGGAATTAATCAAGATATGTAGTGCCTTGAAGATACCAAAGGATATTACTTCACACAACGCTTGGTTAAATTTTGCACTTTAATAAACTGATCATATCATGTACTTTGTGAGATATGGAACTAGAGGTCCAATATCACTCCATTATTGATACTATTAATCAATGATTTGTACCTTGATAGGGATAGTATGACCATATGTGTTGATATGGTTTTATGGATACATGAAGACTGATAAATATGTATTCCTGAGGGGATATATTAAAGTTGTGAACCTGATTGGTATTTGGTTTAATCCAAATCTCAGATGATTGCAAGCACCTTTCATGTATTGTATATACTTCAATGATAAATTCATCAACATGTACAAAGGTCATGTATAATCTGATTAGGGATTTTGTTTATGACTACATGTAAGTAATTATCATTATTCGAGTAATCCTTTCGAAGAAGGAATTCTCTTGGTCGGTTGTACCATATAATTTTTCTGACTATCTCTTCAAGTCATAGAGTGACTATTGAAGATCTACATAAATACATGTTGCAACTTTCTTTTGGATTTAAGTCCTAAAGGTACTTTAATATAGGTATCCAAAATGAGTGTTCCATATGCGTATGGATCCATCAACTGCATGAATAGTTTATTTGTATATGTCAATAATAGTAATATCGAAACTTAATCCACAATTATACCAAGAGGGTATGTTGCATCATAGTTGATGTCGGATTTCTGCGTGAACCCTTGTGCTACAAGCCTCGCTTTTTCACCACCTCATTGTTTTCATTATTAACGAAATGTTATTGATCTTCCAGAGGAAAGATCCTTATAAGGAGTAGGTATTACTAAGGTAGATACCTCTCTTTTGTTGAGCGAGTGCTATTCTTATTTAATTGCTTCCTTCTAGTTGGACCAATATACGAGTGCATGAGGCACTCTGCCATAGACTTTGGTTGAGGGCCCTAAAGGTTTTAGCAATTTTAAAAATAAATATACGTCGATAAATGTAGGCTTTATGTTATATGATTCTATTGAATCAATGGATTTGTGGAAATATTTTTTACATCATTTAACTCCGCATGGTTTCCTATAACAATGGAGTCAGCGTGTCGATGTCCAACACTTAAAATTGTGTGCACATTTGTGTTAGTTTGGATGATGAGCATCCATTTTGTGTTATTCAACATGAGGTTGAAGAGTGGTTGAATTAGGTACCTCCACTCATGCTGCATATTAGTTGCATGAATAATATGATGTAGTGTCATATTTATTCTCTGTAAATGTATGTGGCAGATTTATAATGTGTCGCAAATTTATAACTGAACTTCATGTTCAAAATTTTCAAGTACGTGAATATAAGGACTGAATGTCTATGACATTTCTAATTTATTTATTGACAATCTTTATGGTACTAATCTCCCCTAATGACGAAATGTCCTTCTTGCAAATGCAATCCACGTACGGGCTATCAATAACTCCCTTGATAGGATCATGTATTTGACGGATGGATAATTATACATGAGTTATTTCTCACATAGATCCCAATTTATGTGAGAGTCCATGATGTACGTAGGGGTGATGATATTGGTAGATGACTGAATTATCACAAAGGGGAAATACTTATTTGATTTCCACGTACTTACTGCAAGGGAAAACAGTACGATATGCAGTTATTATGATCTTGATCAGATCTGTGTCGTGTAAGGACGCATGTCTCCAACAAGAGGCTGGTATAATTTAATTTTCTTGATGTGGTCATTTAATTAGTTACTCTTTTGATAAAGAGTTTAGTTGTACCATTTTAGGTATGTACATGAGGTACTTAGTAAAATCATAAATGTTCATTAATATAACATTCACATCATTTTAATCCATATCTTACGATAATTTGCTCTAATTTGAGAATTGAGCAATTAATTTAGTAAGATCATGAGTTTGCGGAGATTAGAGACCACATAAGGCCATCTATAGAATGCGCCTATGGATACCATGAAGTACTTATATGACCCATATAATTGTTAAATAGTCCACCTGTATCTTCTTGTGTATATTCAAGAACTTGAGTGGCTCACTTCTAATTTGAAGGTGAGAGAGCCTTAAAAACAATAATTTTATCATGGCACATGTGGTGCACATAAAATCTGATGACTTGAGAATTTTGCAACTTTTAAGTTGTGACCAACAAGATTGTTGATAATTTTTTGTATCATCCCTATGATGGGCTGGCTAAGGCAAATTTTAAATTTTAAATTTATCAAACATTTGATAAATTACTTTATAAGCAACAAAATTAGTATGAATTTGGTTCATACATTGAATTGTAATGTCTAAAGAACATGATATTATTAGACAACATACCACATGTAGTAGTGTAATTACAGGCTAAGTGACATAATGTGATAGTTATGAGACTAAACAAGGTCATTGAAATGTATTAATTTTATTCCTCAATCAAATTATTACTGCGAAGGATTGCATATCCTATCAGATTATACTTATGTTCTCTTTCTGATGAAGATTATAAGTACAATCAACAACCATATTATTTTCTGGTGCTTATCGAAGTGAGCTTCAAAGTTATCCCATTGAACTCATATTAATCGATGCATTTGTGGCATAACCTAACCAATGATTTGGAAATTGGAAATGCATATGTATGATGATTCATACAATAACATATTTGATAAACTTGATAGTTAGCTTATCTCTTTTAATAAGGTTAACTTTGTTTCTGTTTGTCATTTTACCTCAACTTTACATTGATTTCTCATGGTTCATTTTGAGACCAACGAGATTCGTAGTTCATTGACTACTAGTATGAATTTCAGGTAATTATATGTCACCGTAGGGTGTATGTAATGATTCTTCAGAAGAAGATATCATATAGTTTTAACCTAAAATAAAGACAATAATGTTGATGCATTATTATCAAAGGAGGATGTAAAGTATATTATAGGTTCTGATCAGATCTTTATAGCATTTTTCTGATCAGAAAATATCAATTTTGAGTTGATTCCATAGACAACAGAAAGAGAAAAAAACTGTAACGCTAGTAGAAGTTCTCAATAGTGTTTGAGAAACTATTACCATTGCATTTTATGCATCATATATCTCTTTGATGGAGATTTAGAGGAAAATCGATATTTAATCAATTTCTCATGTAATGTGAGTTCAGCGATTTCCACTAATGGAAATAATAGCCATGTCCTGCATGAGATTATCATGCAACTCATTTACTATGATAGTAAATTTAAATTGACGAAATATGCTTCGAATGAGCATATACTAATGGTCAAGGTGATTCCTTAATGACCATAGGATAGACATTTAATATTGATACATTAAATGATCTTTCTATCAATGGTTTGGACTTCATTCCCAAAATGATGGGTTATGTTACATTTAATGCCAAAACATGGATATATATATACTATTGATATTGGTTATTCATGTGAATATAATCATCATCATGGGATGTAGAACTTCTAGTAGTTTATTAGAAATTCCTATCATAGATTGTCTTGATAGACATTACAACTATGTCCAATGATTATAGATTCCATATCTTACCAATTTAATAAGCATGCATGAATTGTTTTTTACTATGATAGTAAAACTTATTTTGTTAAAAAATAAGTATGTTCTAGAGGAACATTTAAAAGTTACAAGAATATGCTTATAATTCATATATGTGTAGATCTTCGAATTTTAAGTTAGCACATTGTAGATAATCTCTCGGTAGTAGGAAGCATAGTCTGACGTGTGTCAGTAGACGCCTTATCCTATTACCTTGTGTTATATTTTGACTTCGACTTATTTGAAAGAGCACTTTGTAGGTAATCTAATAAAGAATAAGCATGCCTCATAGTAATAGATAATCTGCACTTTATGTAGTAGATGCCATCACCTTGTGTTTCACAAATAATATTCGAGACAGTCACATATATTTTTATCTCATGTTTTATTAATGAGAAATTTTGCAAGAAAATTAAAGTTCAAGTGCAAAATAAAGATTGTTGTACCAAATAACATGTTATAAAATGCTAGAGGCAAGTATATTAGTAACATGTCATATTACATATTTGTAAATTATATTAGACAAATGGTCTAGAATCTTATCTCATTTCAATTCTACCTCTTATTTTGAGTGAGAATTTTGCAAGAAAATTATCTTTCAATTGCAAAATAAGGTTGTTGTACTAAAATGCGTGTTATATAAATGCTAGAGGCAAATATATACAAAAAAACATAATTTAGGGATTTTTAAAATATGAGTAGGCCCAATATATGTAGGCCTGAGGGCTTGATGTATTACTTTTACATGATGTAAAACAGTACATTATTATTATGCGCAATTAGGAAGATCATATAATGTCTACTACGTATATTAGTTGTGAAGCCAAAAGGCTTGAAAGCGATAATAATAACCGGTAGGTTAAAGCGCTAAGAAAACTTAGCTTGAGAGATATGATTCAAAAATTTAAAAGACCAGACCGATTGATTGTGCAATAGAATAGTACAGGGATAAATCTGCTTACAGAATTAAGCAGAAAGTGCTTAATAGAAAAAGTTGTGGACTGCTCTAAATACCACGAGAAGTGGAGGGAGTACCGAGAAAAACTACCGAAGAGATAAGATTCCCCAATCTTTCTCCGTGAGGTTCCAGTGAAACTTTGCGAAGTTTCTACAGCAATACATCACCTTGTCCCAATTCCTCTGTCGTGAGGAGGAGAGAGAGGCGCTACGCCGCCATGCCGCGTGCACCGCTGATAGCCGCTGCCTTGGGGAAGAGCAACGCCGGGAACCGGCCGATGCGACGCGCTCGGAGGAGAAGGGCCGGGGGCCACGGCTGTGGTCACCGACTCACCGCTGTCGATGGGAGGGCTGGCTCGAGCAACGCCGGAGGGCGCTGCTGCGCATGCCGGTAGCCGCCTGTGTGAGCCGAGTGCTAAAGAGGCGCTGGCCGCTAGGAGCCGCGGGCTCGGCCGCCGCTAGTCTGCGCGATGGATGAGCCGTGAGGGCACTCGCCGGAAGCGCCGCCGATGCCGTATTCACAGGTGAGGTCGCTCGAACGCCAGCACCATGATTCTTACCTCTATATTCCTCTTATTCTCTATGATATGGCCTTCAGAGTCGAAGTGCTGTCCAGGAATCAATCGATTCATCTCACGCGACTTTGCACAGAGTGCATCGCCGGGAAATGCCTTACTCCAGATGGACAAAAGGTCGCAGTGCGTGCGGTGAGGCCATCTATTCAAGTCCCTTCCGTGCCGAGAGGAGCCAGACCGAGGGCCGTGGCCGCGCCGCCGCGGGCTCCACCGCACCGCGAGGGGCCGAGCCGAAGGCTGCGGGGTTCACCGTCATCGGGTTCCTCGTTATGCGGGCGTCGGGGGCGCAGTTGCGTGGTGCACAGGCCCTTTGACGACGGCTCCGCCGCACCTAGGCAGCCATGCAGCCGCAAGGTGCCGGGCCGAGGGCCATTGCCTTCTCGGGAGGAGAAGCTCATGGGAGCAAGACCGAGGGCCCCTTCCTCCACAGGCGCCGAAACGCCACGGGGGCCCCGCATTTGCGTGCCGGAGTTCGCCGGAGCGTCAACGAGATTCGGCTCACCTTGCTGTGTAGAGGAATTGTAGCCTCGGTTCTTGCCCGTCGTCTTTCCGGTGGCCTTTTACTCTCAGGGAGAACAGCGAGCGTGATAACGTGTTTAGAGTAAAAGTATTGAGAGAATCAAGTGATGATTGTGTCCCTTGGCTTAGAGCAACTACAATTGGTTATAAGTATTAAACTACTCTCTTCGATCCAAATTAATTGACTTGGATTTGTCTATATTTGGATGTTTCTAACACTAAAACATGTTTAGATACATTCGAATCTAGACAAATCGAAGTCAATTAATTTGAGTCGGAGGGAATAGTATTATTTTGCTTAGTTGGACGAGAGAGAAAATGTGAGAGAAGAGAGGTGGGCTCGCATGCAATAGCCGGCTCTTATGCGTGCTTTTAGTCACGTGAATATGTGAGTGGGCCATTGATATATAAAATAGTAAATCTTTGAACATAACTATTGACTATAAACTGGCTATAGATGACCTCGGTTGGACAAATCCCGTGGCAGCCGACAGTTAGTCTAATGCTAATTATTCCTAACAAAGTAGATGTGTAACCGGCTGGTTGCAACCTTCAAGATATGTGTGTCATCTTCGGAACCACAACAAGCCAACCGGCTTGCAACTGCATACAGAAAATCGCAAGCCAGGTTTTTCTTTTTCATTAGCAAGAAATCCAAAGTAAATGAAGGCCATACACAAACTTTAGGGCATGCATAATGGTAGAAAAACAGTGATAAAGAAGTATGTACGTGGTGATAAAAAATACATAAAAGCATATTCCAAAATCCTAAAAAATTCCAAACAAAAATTTCTACGTAAATCTAGACATTTTATGTTGATACAAAGTTTCGCAAGAAAAGAATACTTTTGTGGCTTGTGTAAAATATTCTTTTGCACGGATACTTTGTGTGCCAATATAAAGTGCCCGGACTTATACGAGATTTTTCTTTCAAAATCTTTTGATATTTTAAAATGTGTATTTAGACAATAGGTGCATCTACATGTTGGTGCTGGTCGGCCGAGCTCGCCCATATGGGCGCGGCTGGTGTGTGCGTGGTGGGTGGAAGAAAAGAGAGGAGAGAGAGGCCTTGGGGTTGACTCTGTGTGTGCTACACCGGTGCTTCCGATAGCCCTTAGAAAGCTATGAGTTGGGTTCGCTGGATGAATATTCAGTGTTTTCCAATGAAAATGAGGTTCTAGAGCTATGAGTGGGACAATTTTTTACATTCGGTGCTAAAGGTCTCTTGGGAGCAGGCTGGAGATTTTCTTATGTCGCACCAAGAAATTTAAACTTATCGCTACCAACCAAACGCCACTTCTTATCTTTGAGCTTGGGGACCGTTCGTGTTGTTTTCTGTACTCCTAGGGCATGTTTGCTTGCCCGACCAAAATTTTCGTGTTTGCTAGTTGGCTCGGTGGAAGCTGTATGGAGAGATTTGGCTTGGCCAACTTTAGCCTCTTGATTGGTAGCCCGTTTTCTCATTTCCCCCAAAAGGCCTTGGAGTTTGGCTCGCGTGTGTAACAGGAGGCAATGGAGTGTTATGGCTTTAACTAACATATTTGATCTTAATCTCCTCTAATATACCTAACTGTTCCTTCATTAGAGATAATGTCTACATGAAAATGATGCTCCTCAATGTCATGAATCCATTGCCGCAAAAGATTTATATTTTTTCAGTGTTTAAAACTCTATGGCGTGTTCCTTTTTAGAGCTTATTTGAACCATTTTTCTAAATTCGTCATACATAGTTGTTCATTTAAATTTTTTTTTGAGGGGAAACTTCAATTCATCATTTCACATGACTTTCAAGTTGTAAGTTTTCTGTTTTAATATTTCTATACAAGTAGATCTACATCAACATAGGACAGGCTAGATCTACTCGTTTATGAATATTAAAATGAAAAACGTACAACATGAAAGTTATATGAAACAGTAAGACAAAGGTACACCTCGAGGGAATTTTAAACGGTTGCCCGTGTATGATGAAATTGAGAAAATACATCCGAAATACGTATAAATATGAACACGAAATAGTACCATAAAAGATCAACAAAACTAAGAACTGGGTGTGGACATGGAATCACAACGTTGATACGCATCTTTTTTATGTAAAACTTATTTTAAATTGGTGTATCGTTTTGTAGATCAGAGGGATTAAGTTAACCATGTTAAAAGTAATTAATGTTAGGTATCTTGGGTTGCACCTAGCCAGGCAAAGTTTGCACTCGTAAGGCTTGTCCCATGAAAACGGCCGATTTCAGCGTTCTCGGCAGGTCAAAGCTGTTTTAAAACTCATGATGTGTAAGGAAACGGTAATGGGCCAAAATTTTCCTAACAGATGCGAGAAAGGGGAATTTGACCTATCAAACACGTTCGTAGGATATCAACTAGTTTCATCTTTCTACGCACGCATGCACACCCACGACTTTGAAGCATCTGAATATGAACTATGTGTTCTCTCGCTTGACAAATGATTGTGATACCAGATGGCATCTATATGTTTTATATTTTCTTAATTATAAGTGTCACATATTTTCATATATGCCGAAAGAGATGATATTGGGAGATAATCTATGTGTACCACGCTGCAAAACCATGCCGCCACACGAGCCACAAGCTGTCGCGGAGATTAGGGGGGAGTGCACAGAGTGGTCGGTCGTGCTCGAGCCTACCGCGCCGCCAGGAATAGGAGAGGCTGACCGCACCCGCGCCTGAGCCTGAGGCTGCTCCCGCGCCCGTGCTCCATCACCGCCACGCCCGGGAGCGTGCACGAGGCGGGCGTGGCCGATGCGGGCGACGCACGCTCGAGAAGGTGGTTGGTCCTCGATGTCGAGCTCGTCCTCGTCCACATCCGCCACGGAGCTACCGGTGGGAGGAGAGGCTCCTGGACATGGTGGCGCCGATCTGGGTCACCCGTTTGGGCACGAGGATGTCATCGTCTCGTCACCAAGTTCACTTATAAGTCTAAAATGTATCTACTTTTTCGAATACTTTTGCTATTATTTCTTCTCTAATTTGTGTGGTTTGGATACAACTAATGCGGACTAACGCTGTTTTTAGCAGAATTGCTTTGGTGTCTCGTTTTTGTGCAGGAAATCAACTTTCAGGAAAAATCCTGGAAAATATCGCAAAACTACTATTTTACCAGAAGACTCACGGAGCCAGAAGACGAGACGAAGAAGGGCCACGAGGGGCCCATGAAAGAGATATGCCCTAGAGGCAAATAATAAATAGATTTTTATTGTCATATCTCAATTAGTTTATAATAGTTTCATATTATGCTAGAACTGTGCCAAGTAGAAACATTGGTACAGGTGTGGTATGAAACAACCAAGTCCCTAGTAGCCTCTATTCATACTAGTTCGTTGGTCACGAAGGTGATCTGGGTTTCAAGATCATGGGCATTTATGCCGACTGACAACGAGATCATATCATTGGAGAATGATGTGGTTGAACATTCCTCGAAGGATTGCAACACGATCAAGTCATATAGTTCATTCTTGCAATAGCTATACCTAGACTCCTTCTCCTTAGACCGTGAGCTCATATTACTCACTGTTTCCCTAGACTGCTTTGACTGCATCAAAAGTCATCTGGTAATGCGGTGGCCATAAAGGTGTATGTTGGGTATTCCGAAGGAACAATAGATGACATGTGACTGCAAGACCGGAATTTGTTCACCCACATGACGGGTAAAGATACATACGGCCGACTTGGTGAGATTACATCTATAAATGTTGCAACATGTGACTAGGTCACGGGGATGTAATATCACGGTAACAAGAAAACATAACTTGTTGTGAACGAGATTGAACAAGGTATGGGATACCAGTGATCGGATCTCGGACAAGTTGTATCAAGAAACAAAAGGAAGAGAATGCTACATTTAGACGGTTCAAACGACATTGTCATCAGGAATGCATAGGGGTCACATGGACATCCCTGGTCCCTCTGTTGATCATTGATACAGATCATGTCTAGAGCATTCCCGAGTCGTGAGAGGATACACTTAAGGGTACGATGAGAGCGATCATTCGTAAGATGGAATCACAGTAGAGAAAGAGAGAAAGCTGGAATCGTTCCGCAGAGAGATCCGAAGTTGTTCGAAGAAAGAATAAAGGACCGGAATCATTCCGGGAAAGACCCAAAGTCGTTCGGAGGAAATCGAAAGGGAACCGAAAGGTGTTTCGGGTCAAGATGGATTTTGTAATATGTATTTACATATTAATTAGTGTAATTAATATTAAATATAATATTAAAATCTAATTTGAAGGGTTATTCCAATAATGGGCGAAACTTCCTAGGAAAATGGGGCCCATGAGGGAAAACCGGAGGAGGGAAGGGCCAAGGGCCAAGGGGCCAAGGCCCAGGCGCCTTGAGGGGGCCCACCCGGCCAGCCTAGGGTTGTGCGCGGGGTGGGGCCCACCCCAGGCCGGCTGGCCCATTATGGCCCATGCGCCTCCCCCCTCTCCCTTGAATAGTCCCACATGGGAAACCCAAAGGGGAGGGCACACCCCCTCCCCCTATATAAAGGGGTGCCCATGGGTGGGATTAAACACACCAATATTTGGAGAAGTCCTTTGGTTGACTTCCTCCTTCCCCCTCTCTCTCTAGCCCTTGTGACCATGGCCCCAAAGTTTAGGCTGTGCGATCGAGGCACACCTGCAGTACGCCGTTGCGCTGCAGGGATTCCTAGCCGGATATCAACTTCCGCACTCCCGACGGGATCGAGGAGCCGGAGGTCTCATCGCGCATCGGATGTGTAAGAAGACACGAGGCGCAACACTTGGGGCGCTTAAATGTCGTGAGCTGGAGCTGTTGCACGATGAAGATGATGAAGATCAAGAAAGAGCAAGGGGTGACCTGCGAGGAGCTTCGCGACCTTAAGGTCGGCTTCGAGTACGACTACTTCAACCACGTTCCCCGCGGAACGTTAACCGCGTACGGTCTATAAGGGTATGTACTCTCTACGCATCGGCCGTCACTGCATTACTACATAGATAGATCCTAGGCTAAGTTTTCAGGGATCCTTCATAAGAATTTTTTTGTTTTCTGCGTCGATCCCCAACGGTGATATCAGAGCCGATCTATGCGTAGGAGTGCTGTATGGCCAGTACGCACAAGTTTTGTGCGGGCATTGATCCCTTAGTTGTTGCCCTCTAACGTGTACTTGTTTATATCGCGGTATTGTTTGATGAAGCGGCCTGGACCGACCTTACGCGTATTCGTACGCGAGACTGGTTCCACGCTCAACATACGACTTGTACCGTATAAGTGGATAGCAGGTGTCTGTCTCTCATTCGATAGTTGATATAGCATTTACAACGGAGGGCCCCGAAAGGGGTGTAATAGAGACAACTGTTGGATCCATGTTGTGGTTGGAAAGTTCGTAGTTTAGAAATGGTTCTAGTGTGAAAGCCCTAACAACCACGTAAAACTTGCAATAGATAAAGTAGAGGCGTCTAACTTTGTTTTGCAGGGGGCATGTGATTATGATATGACATTGGTCGATACGAAGGTAAAGTAGTTTACTTTTCTGTTGCTAAGGTATAGTAATACTCATCGTTCCGATGAACGACCTGGTGGAAGCGTCGTAGACTTGGCGTCAAACCAAGGGCAAGATGGAGATCTTGTCGGAGCGCTCGATGGAGATCAAGGCGCAAGAAAGACCATATCATATCACATTATACATATGATGTTGATACCCATTTTACATCTTATTGTGTGCTAGTATTTAGATACTCAACGGTAGCAAATAAGATAATCCCTACTGAATTCCAATGTTCCGTGTTCCCCTTGTGTGTGCACCACCAAGAAAGTTCTTCGGTATGAGGCCGGCCATGATGATCGGGGGTCAGACATATCTACGGTCGCATACAGTGGGTGTAAGCCATGTTGCACAGCGAATACACACAAGTTAGATTTAGCGAGCCTAGCATGTACAGACATGGCCTCAGAACACAAGAGATCGAAAGATCGAGCATGAGTCACATGGATGATGTGATTGACATTAGTGAATGTCTACCTTTGATAATGCACTGATGGTCGTGATGATCGGGGGAGGTGTAGAGGATAGGAATCATGCGATCACTAAAATCGTCCAGGGGATGACCATTTTAGTGGAGACCAATTATAAATTGATCTCTTATTATAAACTTAGTCTAGATGTCTGTTTGCAAATATCTTAGTAGACCTTGGCCTATCCCATTGAGGTCCTTTGCGACCATGGGAATATATTGCTTGATTTGGAACTTAGCAAAAGGGTCCAACTTCATAGATTAATACCCACGCCTGAGGGATATCCTCGTAAAAGGTGATCTTCTCTTCTTGATACAATAACCATTAGGAGATAATTCGATGACTCCGGAATGTTTGTGTCTTCTCCATAATCGTCCAATAAGCCATTCTCCATTCGACTGAGAGCTAGGATACATTTTGTATTCTACAGAATAAGGCACATAGAGTATGGGCCGTTGGATGGGTTTTCCTCCATCATGGATGAAAAGAGAATGTTTGGAAAAACACTTAGCAATCTTGCATCAGAGTTAAGAACTCTTAGAAGGGCTTGATTGCAATGGAGGTCATGGATGAAAAAGGTATATGTTAGATATACAAATTATAAATGTGGTTCTTGCAAAACTCGTTGCAAATTGCAAAGTATTTGATACTTGTCCCATTTTGTGAAAACAGGATTATCTGCTTGAGAATTGCTGGATTTGAGGCAATGTGAGTTGATGACAACAAGCAAATTAGTTGATGGCCGACATCACCAATTTCCTCAAAGTTTATCATTTGGATTAGTGGACTTGAATATAATTTGTAATCCTAGTTTGTGTGTCTTGCTTTTTGGCGAGATGATTATTCATATGAACAAGTTACAAACCAGTTTGTACTATTCTTATGAATAATACCTTATGGTCACATTGTGTGATTATAAATAAGTTATTCTCATCACTATGTTAATGATAATAGTTTAAACATTTATAAAGGATTAGAATGCTAAAAGATATCCAAAGTATAATAATGGAATGACACTACAGTTTAAGTCATTTTGGTTATTGCAGGTTCTTTATGAAAGATCGGGGTCCTAGATGCTTAATCTAGAGACTTTGCAAAACCATGCCTCTTGGGCAGAATGACTAAAACTCCGCATTCTGGTAAAACGGTGATATGCGAAGAAATGTTGAATCTTATACATAGTGATGTATCATATTTTCAACAAGTAGTGGAAATCATTTATTGTGGACTTAAGTGAATAAGTGTATTTACTTAATGAAACATGAAGTTTGAAATGATTTGAATTGTTCAAATGAGTTCATAACTAAATGGGATATTGAATTAACTGAATTAAGAAGTCTCTTCGATTTAGTCGACATGACTAAAGTATTTAAGTTAAGTTTAGCATAAAAGGGACTTGTGAAAGATGTTTCACAAATTATGATAATTGGATTAATTCAAACTATGTTGAAATGTCTAAACATCATAATCATTTTTGTATTAGATACATATTATCTCTTATCGGGGTTGTAGTTGTCATTTAGAGTTAAAGATCAAAATAAGCAAACACTCATTTGAAATACAAAGGAACATCCAAAAGATTCGTGGAAACAACACCATAAGTGTTATGGCAAGTTCGAGTTTCTAGAGATTTCGATAAGTCGAAATCGTGGCGAATAAACAAGTCTTTGTAGAGCATTCTTAGGAAGCTATGAATGCATCTTCCACAAGGGGAAAACTTGTTGTTGTCCTAAGTTGATGTGTCTTGATGAAGATACAGGTCGAAGAAAGTAAAAGATCAAAACAAGGTATTTGACCTTACCTCCGAATTGTTGAGTGGCGCAGCGAAATTTGTTTCGTGAAACCAAACTCTACAAATAGAGGAAAAAACAAAGATAATGATCATAAAGTTTCAGTGAATACTTTTACTAAAGAAAGTAGGATTCAACTATATATTCTACAAGTTTGTGGAATTATATTGTTGATTCACTTGTCATGTTTTGAACAAGACATACCTACAATTACAAAGAAGCGTGATGGACCTGAGTGCGAGAAATGACTAGGAGTCATAGAATCCTATATTAAGTTACATTTAAGATTTCAAAGTAACATGTTACTTGATCTTATTAAAGTAAAGAAGTTTACTTGATATTTCTGAATGACTGCAAAGTCATAAGAAGGAAATGAAACTTAATGAATGACAAAAGCTCAATTTGTCACAAGTTTGGACAAATTCAAGGAGTTGACTATAACAGTAGTGATGCTTAAGTCTTTTGGATTTACACTAGAAATATGTGGATATTAAAAGTCTCGCAATTGGAGTTCTCAAATTGATGATGATCAAAGAATTCTGGAATGTCCAAGTTTATCGAGAGGACCTAGATTTGAGTGGGAGCAAATCAGCTTGGCTAATTCATAATATGTAGCTGACATATATTGAGTGGGAGCTAAGTGAAATCCCTGGATCTCAAACATGAATGTCATATTTGAGTGGGAGCTAAGTGAAATCCCTGGATCTCAAACATGAATGTCATATTTGAGTGGGAGCGTGAAATCATTCTAGATATGTGGACAACATATATGAATGATGTGATTGGTGTTAATAGTATTTAAGTTAGGATGAAGTTGAAGTTATTAAACAATAAGATCTATCAAGATAGATTGGTGATTTTGATAAACACTGAATGTCGAATGCTTCCTAGACTTGATTCTGAAAGATGTTCAGAATGTCCTAAGACAAGATTCTGAAGTAGCTCAGAATGGAACAAGGTAAGAAAGAAGTTCTTACTGTATGAAGCATTGAGTATTGCAACTATGGTTGAAAGAAAGAGATGTGTTGCATCTCCTATGCCTTAGTCATAAGATCTTCCATAAAACCATGTTGTATACTCGACGTAATGTGACCCGAAGTTCTGGTTGATAGGACAAAGTCTTAACTCTAAGAGCATGTCTTTAAGTGATTCCTAAGTTGATCACTGAACCAGAATTGAGTTTGTACATAAATAGCAAGAAGCAATGTAAGTGGCATAGTTGCATTTCATGCACTAGGATCTACATAGATATAGAAGTATAAAGGCTGCATCTGATGTGATGTATAATGTTATGGCGGGGCTAGTTCGCTTTTAACGTAGAATGATGTGTCCCAGGCCCCAGTGCCCATGAGAAAGCCCTCAAGGTTGATCTAACGTCACTGTAAGCTCTTGGAATCCGGCCTCGTTCTGCTGCCATGACTATAGTATATACACAAAGGATAGCAAAGTGTGTTTTGAAGTTTAGATGACAACAGTGAAAAACGACCATCATCATAAACACTAGAAACAAAGTCTCACTTTGTTGCCATACAAATGCTTCGACCCATTATACGATAATGGAGTGAATGTCAAAATTAGGAAGACATTAATGATTTGCAAAAGACATAATGATCCGGTAAAACAGAACATGGACATGACGTTTCCCATGAGCATGCATGATCTGTAAACGCATTTGTCCCAAAGAGAGTTCTTCAGCTGAAGAGTACTTTGGCACCGGCACCCTAGAACAGAGTCGACTACGTACTTTTTGATATCGGAAAGTTGATATGGCATATGGTTTATACGAGTAAAATGCAAGCTAGATTATTTGTACTCTAGTGCAAGTGGGAGACTGAAGGAGATATGCCCTAGAGGCAAATAATAAATAGGTTTTTATTGTCATATCTCAATTAGTTTATAATAGTTTCATATTGTGCTAGAACTGTGCCAAGTAGAAACATTGGTACAAGTGTGGTATGAAACAACCAAGTCCCTAGTAGCCTCTATTCATACTAGTTCGTTGGTCACGAAGATGATCTGGGTTTCAAGATAATGGGCATTTATACTGACTGACAACAAGATCATATCATTGGAGAATGATGTGGTTGGACATTCCTCGAAGGATTGCAACACGATCAAGTCATATAGTTCATTGTTGCAACAGCTATACCTAGACTCCTTCTCCTTAGACCGTGAGCTCATATTACTCAATGTTTTCCTAGGCTGCTTTGACTGCATCAAACGTCATCTGGTAATGCGGTGGCCATAAAGGTGTATGTTGGGTATTCCGAAGGAACAGTAGATGACACGTGACTGCAAGACCGGGATTTGTTCACCCACATGACGGGTAAAGATACATACGGCCGACTTGGTGAGATTACATCTATAAATGTTGCAACATGTGACTAGGTCACGGGGATGTAATATCACGGTAACAAGAAAACATAACTTGTTGTGAACGAGATTGAACAAGGTATGGGATACCAGTGATCGGATCTCGGACAAGTTGTATCGAGAAACAAAAGGAAGAGGATGCTACATTTAGACGGTTCAAACGACATTGTCATCAGGAATGCATAGGGGTCACATGGACATCCCTGGTCCCTCTGTTGATCATTGATATAGATCATGTCTAGAGCATTCCCGAGCCGTGAGAGGATACACTTAAGGGTACGATGAGAGCGATCATTCGTAAGATGGAATCACAGTAGAGAAAGAGAGAAAGCCAGAATCGTTCCGCAGAGAGATCCAAAGTTGTTCGGAGAAAGAATAAAGGACCGGAATCATTCCGGGAAAGATCCGAAGTCGTTCAGAGGAAATCGAAAGGGAACCGAAAGGTGTTTTCGGGTCAAGATGGATTTTGTAATATGTATTTACATATTAATTAGTGTAATTAATATTAAATATAATATTAAAATCTAATTTGAAGGGTTATTCCACTAATGGGCTAAACTTCCTAGGGAAAAAGGGCCCATGAGGGAAAACCGGAGGAGGGAAGGGCAAAGGGCCAAGGGGCCAAGGCCCAGGCGCCTTGAGGGGGCCCACCCGGCCAGCCTAGGGCTATGCGCGGGGTGGGGCCCACCCCAGCCGGCCGGCCCATTAAGGCCCATGCGCCTCCCCCTCTCCCTTGAATAGTCCCACATGGGAAACCCAAAGGGAGGGCACACCCCCTCCACCTATATAAAGGGGTGCCCATGGGTGGGATTAAACACACCAATATTTGGAGAAGTTCTTTGGTTGACTTCCTCCTTCCCTCTCTCTCTAGCCCTTGTGACCATGGCCCCAAAGTTTGGGCTGTGCGATCGAGGCACACCTGCAGTACGCCGTTGTGCTGCAGGGATTCCTAGCCGGATATCAACTTCCGCACTCCCGGCGGGATCAGGGAGCCGGAGGTCTCATCGTGCACCGGATGTGTATGAAGACACGAGGCGCAACACTTGGGGCACTTAAATGTCGTGAGCTGGAGCTGTTGCACGATGAAGATGATGAAGATCAAGAAGGAGCAAGGGGTGACCTGCGAGGAGCTTCGCGACCTTGAGGTCGGCTTAGAGTATGACTACTTCAACCACGTTCCCCGCGGAACGTTAACCGCGTACGGTCTACAAGGATATGTACTCTCTACGCATCGGCCGTTACCGCATTACTACATAGATAGATCCTATGCTAAGTTTCCGGGGATCCTTCGTAGGAAATTTTTTGTTTTCTGCGCCGATCCCCAACAACCCACACCACCTAGCCGCTCGGGCCAGGCCAGGCCGCGCCAGGAGGTGGTGTGGCCGCCTCGGACTTTGCCTCGATTTCTCCTTTCGCCTATATAAGCCCTCTGACCTAAAACAAACGGGGGTTCGACGTTTTTCTAGATAGAGTTCCGCTGCATCGCCACCACCAAAAACCGTGATTCAGAACCAGAAACTCCGTTCTGGCACCCTGCCGGGACGGAGAATTGGAGGAGATCATCGCCATCATTATCACCATCGCTTCTCCATCAACCATCCATGATTCCTCCGTCTATGAGTGAGTAACCCCCCGCATTAGGCTATAGGGATGGTAGGGATTGGATGAGATCGTTCATGTAATTGCATAAGATTGTTAGGGCATGGTGCCTAGTATCTATTGTTAGTTCTTTTTGACATTGTTACAACTTATTATGCTTAATGCTTGTCCCTAGGGCTCGAGTGCCATGATTTCAGATCTGAACATATTATTGATTCATGATGATAGTATTATTTATGATCTTACCTGCAAGTTGTATACACATATTGTTGTCCGTAATCCGAGGCCCTGAAGTGACAAGAATCGGGATAACCAGAGGGGATGGCTATGATATGAGGATCACGTGTGTTCACGGAGTGTTAATCCTTTGCTCCGGTGCTCTATTAAAAGGAGCACCTTAATTGCTAGTAGATTCCCTTGAGGCCCCGCTGCAATGGGCTGGCAGGACAAAATATGTTGTGCAAGTTCTCATTACGAGCACGTATGACTATATATGAAACACATGCCTATGATTATTTAGTACTTGGATGCTTTACCTTATTTATCTGCTAATGCCCTATATCTTGATTGTTATATGAATTGTCTTGTCCATGCAACGTCCGTCCATCCATCCCTATGCCTACCGCGCTTTAATCCTACTATTTAATGCAATTGTTACTACTGTCTTTACTTTTACTATGGCTATTACTTTGCTATTTCTATTACAAAACTGTTACTACTGATAAACTACTGCGAGCAAGATTGTTTCCAGGTGCAGCTGAATTGACAACTCAGTTGTTAAGGCTTATAAATATTCTCTGGCTCCCCTTGTGTCGAATCAATAAATTGGGTTTTACTTCCCTCGAAGGCTATTGCGATCTCCTATACTTGTGGGTCATCATTCACCGCCGTGGAGGTCGAGCGCGCGCTCCCATTCTGTCGCCAAGCATCCGCTGGATGAAGCTCAGCTGCTTCTTGGGTGGGACCACGACTAGGGAAAATCCGACCCAAAGAGCTAAAATTCCGCCTACGTAACCCGTCTACATAAAAAGAGACTCTTGAAAGCATATCCATCTAGCCCCCATGACCTCTTTTATTTCCGTCGGATGACAAAAATCGGCTCATTTGTGCCCCCAGGATGTCGTTTTTCGTTGGATTTGGCCCAATTTTTATCCGGCGTACCCAACACGAACCCAGGCTCCTGGGGGATAACCGGGGGCGCTAGGGGAACCTTTTGCATGCAATAGGCTCACCTGGTAGCCCCTCATGGATCTCTCTATCTCATCCTTTCCCCTCACCCACCCAACGCTCTCTCCTCTTTTTTCTTCGCCACCAACCACCACACGCGCACTGCCATCTGCTCGCTAGTGCCGCCACCCTCTGCTCGCCGGCGCTGCTGCTCCTCCCTACCAATGGTGTTGAGGGCAAACCTCTAGGGTGGCCCGATCTTTCACGATTCCCTTTCAAATCGAGGATGGAGTGCGGGGGAAGGAGGGAAGGA
The DNA here is from genome assembly GCA_023614405.1 of Avena insularis. Taxonomy (NCBI): domain Eukaryota; kingdom Viridiplantae; phylum Streptophyta; class Magnoliopsida; order Poales; family Poaceae; genus Avena; species Avena insularis. The sequence goes on from CM042684.1 coordinate 300,707,705, forward strand.
TGAACACGACGAACACACGCACGAAGAACGCGATGAACACACACACGCAAAACCACGATAAACACCAAAAGCTCACGCCGGCGGTGATCGGTCTGGCGTAATCCCTAGGATCAGCGTCGGGCGGAGGACTCTCTCTCGAACCGGCATGGCGAGATGGGAGACTCGGTGAGATCTTGACGTCTAGGCAAAGGGACACCGATGCCTAGGCCTTGTACAACGCGGAGGCACAATGCAAACTCCAACGAGGTTTGGGGATATTGGTGCTCCTTAGTCAAGGAGCATGAGGCAAGAATTAGATAGATCCACAAAGGGGTTTCCACTAATTCCAATATCAAGCCTAGGGTTTACAATGGAGGTGGGGGTCTATATATAGGCCATCCACAAGTTCAAGGGTAATTCAGGCATTAAAGTAGAGTTAAGTAGAGGGTACATAGGCCATATGGCCCAGCTAGGCTCAAGCCATCGCTTGGGCAGACAGTCCGCCGAGGCACGACGTCCGGTGGTGTCCGAGGAGTGTCCGATTTGACCTTGAATGTCCACGCCAGTCCGGCTCGGGCAGGCTGGACACTCCGCTGAGTCGCCGGACACTCCGATGCGCGGACATTCCGCTTGATTCGGACACCGGCTCGTAGCTTCGCTCAGTGCACCGCAGGGCTCGTGGGTCGACGCGGCGGGGGCTCGTACCTAATGATGCACAAAGTAGTGGTATGAAGTAGCACGCCATCCAAGGAGGTATCAAATTGGCACGAAGAGAGGAGCGAGTTCACCTTAGCTTGGAGGAGTTTGGCTCGGGCACGAGTCATGGGTCCACTTGGGGGACTTGTTGGTGTAGATGTAGAAGCGTCCGTAGGACGGGCTGCATCAATGGCCACACCACGTGCACGCCAATCACCACCACGCGTGTGTCGCCCTCCGCTCACCACGCGCACGCCCCACATGGCCTCCACTTTTCACAATGCGGCGGCTGTGGGGCCTACCCAGATGAGAAGATAAGCTCTACCACCTTCCACGACGAGTGGCCCTCTGGCAGCTCCCCCATCGCTAGGAATTCCGATCTCACCGGAGTTGCCGCCACGGTAGACAACATGAATGTGGTGACCATCTGCTTCAGCTTCTGCTTGAGCCGCGGTCGCGCGTCGTGCTCCCTCTCCTGCCCGCCCCTCTGTCTCTCCCGGTGTGGCTTCTAATGCTTCAAGTCATGCCACACGGAAGCCACCGAGTCCCTCACGTCCGCCGTGGTACCGCAAGAGATAGGGAGAAGCATCTAGGCCCACGCCTTCTTGCTCGGTGTTAGGGACGACCACGACGGCAGGTCCCTTAGATGCTCGGGGTCAGGGATGCTTCAAAGCATGCCATGGCGGGCTATCACTATTATTGTTGGGCAGCAAGGGAGGAGGAATAGGGGAGCGGCTACTGCTGAGGAATGACGCAGTGCTGGTGAACGGCTACCCCATGGACGCCACACAATTCCATCGGTGGCGGGGTCGCGTGGCCAGGTCGAAGCTCGTGGCTGCAGCATACCTTGCATCATCGTCGCCATGGAGGTTGTAGGCGATGCCGTCGTCACCTCCCGGGGCGCAACGGCTAGGAAAATTTCGACCAGGAGCCAAAATTCCTCCGGTGCAACCCCAACAGGCCCGAAAAATGCCCCTGAGGAGCACAACGGCTAGAGATGTTCTAACCAAATAACTTGCTGACATAACTTGTAATTTAAAGAGATAATAGTATTGGAAGCAAGGTTAGAGGGCACCATAATTCCAGGCATGTGTTTAAACGTGGCGAACAACACTATAATTCTGCTTGCACGCAAGATCGATCTGGAGGCTGTGGCTCGTCTACAGCTTCCTAGGAACATCTTGCGGACTGTGCAAATCTGCGGACTGTGCAAATCTAGTTTCAATCTGGCATGATCCGAGACAGGTGCAGATTGATGGTGTGTGCACATTAGAAAATTAAAAGCTCTTAGCCAAACCTTTAAGGCTTTCAAGCTTCTACATTTGAACGTTCTACGAACTTTGTAGCATATGTGTGTGCGACAGCTCTTGGCATAGAAGTTGATACACCTGCTTTTCCTTTTAGGATTCACTAAGCAGATTGTAATCCTGAACTAACTATTTGAATAAAATGGATTACATGTAAAAAATGGAATAATGAGCAATGCAACTGTTGTCCAATAAGAAATAGTACTAGTACTATACTAGAGAACTTTGATAGGGGTACGCCATTGATACTTGTTTTTTTGAACGGGTGAGGGGTCTCGAAGGACCCCGACTGCAACTTTATCATTGCCGGTGGAGCACAACTTACAAAGTGCCATGCAAATAAACATAAATACAACTTGTCCCTTAACATTTGCATCGAAAACACTAGAGCAAAAAAAGAAAAAGCAATCTGGCTCATACCTTATTCTAGATCCTTCTCCATCGCACTTGTGATGAAGCTTCCTACCATGGTTGACCGCAACACCACTTGGGACATGGACACTTGGGGTGTAGCGGTGGGAGCACACCGCACCAGAGCGAGAAAGCCTCTGGTTTGTCTCATAGGCCTAGAGATTGAACAACTCCTCTCCTTAGAAGGAAACTTGTAGATCAGACACACCTGCTTCCAGCGACTAGGAAGGGAGTGACCGCCTAACATCCATTAGGTTCAACAGTTGGACGGCTTTAGACCGTCGAGGATGAACTGCTTATGGAGAACTCCTAAAGATAATGGATGCATCCTTGATTCCCAGCTCCCCATCTCCAGCACGAAACAAAGACCACAACCATCCTCGTCTCCCATCACCTTGATGGACAGAAAGTGGAGGTAGCAGAACCGCGTCAGCCAGATCTAGATCACCACCACCACGCTTATTGTAGAGGATCCTGGTGGATTTGCCTCTAGATCACCACCACCATGGAGATTCGCCGGAACCTGCTTCCATTAGCCATCCAGTGCCGTGCGAGAGAACCAGGAGGAGAAATCCCCACGGCATGACACCAGACGCCACGTAGGCAACACAGCTAGAAACCCTAGACCTACTACTACTACCACTATCTAGACGAGGCCATACCTAGTCATCAGATTGTGCTTTCATGGGTCAGCACGTGGGCACGCGTGCTTTGGCATGTCCCGGCCCGACCCGACACGCCACTTAACGGGCTATGCCTGGCCCATGTCCCGGCTAGGTCCGTGTTTGGTTTGCTACCCCAAGCCCACGTGACGGCATGACACGACCTATTAGGAGTTTGTTTTCAATTTTATACCATTATTGCTATTTCTATATTATTTTTAATAAAAAAATTTATAAAAAGGTCTTAACGGGTCGGCACGTTAGGCCTGTTTAGATAACGTGTCGTGTCTGGGCCTCGAGGTAAAGCTCACGTGCCGACACAACACATCTCGTTAGCTTAACGTGTCTACGTGGGTCGTGCCGTGCCAGGTACCCTAATGCCTTTGCGGGCCATGCTGTGCCGTGGGCCGGCTCGTTGGCCAGGTATGCACGAGGCCGGCCTCCTCTCCCCTATCCCCTCTGGCCGGCGAAGCCAGCTGATAAGAGGGGGATAGGAGCAAGGGAAGCTCCGGCGACTCTCAAGGAAAGGAGGTGAAGAGAGAAAGAAAGGGGGAGAAAGAGCTCACCTTCGACATTGATACTTGGGGTGCGTTTGGTAGCCTGTATTCCCTCCAAACAGGACAGGGCATAGCGAAAACAGCCCGTTTGGTTTCCCGCACGACCTCTACGTTGTGGCCAGCACGCTCTGTAAAGCACCCCAGGGCCAGGCCCAACAACAACGCTCGAATCGAGCGTTTCCGTGGAGCCATGTCCTGGAGCTGCTAAAAGGGGCAACGGCATGCGCGTGCCATCCGCGTGGGCGCATGCGAGAAACAGAAGTTTCTTGGCCCTACTTCGCGCCAAGAGTACCCTCACCTTCTGGGATGGGTCACCCTACGTGCTGACCCTCCCCAAAATACCCCCTCCTCTTGATTCGACACCACGAGCGGCGGCGGTGGCAATGCAGATCTATCTTACCCAGTGGTTCCTCCTACTCTGGATGGTGAGCAACGGTCAACAACATAAAGGCACATCTCCCTGCTTCTCCCCGGATTCGCATCGCCATGGGTGAGGTAACCATCGTGAATCCCTCTCCCCTACTATTCGATTAGGGCTGAAGCACCAATTTAGGAAGAACTCATCATAACTACGCATTGTTAGGCTGATAGGATGGCATTTATCCATCAGGAAGCCGCACTTATAATAGTGATCCAAAGCATGGATCTTGTTGTTGCACAAGAGAGCTGTTAGGCGGGCTGTGTTTTCTCGACTGAGGTACGGTCCTATGTGTACGCGAGATCAATAAAGGATGGCCAATCAGAATTACATCTACAACTACAATGATGTAGAGTCTCTGAACATGCCAAGGATGAGAAGATCCCCCTTATTTTTACTTGTCGCAAGGTTAAGGACGGGTGGACTTTTGGTAGATAGCATCCACATCTCAGTGGAAGAACAAGTCGCGACGTTCCTTCATGTGGTTGGCTATAACCAGAGATTTAGGGTCATCCACACCACTCTTAGAAGAAGCATGGAGACAATCTCGCGCCATTTCAGCCGAGTGTTGTATGTAATCAGTGAGTCGAGAGAGAGGAGATGATCAAGTCGCCTACGGGTCAAACACCAGAAAAGATACGCAATAGCATGAGGTGGATGCCATATTTCAAGGTGAGCATGTGTTCCCTTGTTTTATCATTGCATCCTTCAATTGAGTCCCATGTGTTCTTCTTTTCTCATTTCATCCTTGTGTTCCTGTAATAGGATTGTATCAGTGCAATCGATGATACTCATGTTACTTCTTGAGTTCCAAGATCAGAATCTATAGCTTATATGGGAAAGAAGCACTACACCAGCCAAAATGTGCTAGCTGCTGTTGATTTCGACATGATGTTCACACATGTGCTAGCTGGTTGGGAATGATCAGCCCATGATGCAACCATCCTTGCTGACAACATGTCCAGTCCTGATACGGTTAATATCCCTGACGTCAAGTTCTATCTAGGAGATGCTGGATATGGCTATTGCCCTGAGATTCTTCCACCCTTCAGGTCTACCAGGTACCATCTCAATGAGTTCACTGGAAAGAACATGCCTCAAAATGCCAAAGAGCTCTCCAATCTCAGGCACTCTAACATTAGGGTTACCATTGAGAGGGTATTCGCTCTTTTAAAGAAGAAATTCAAGATCATTGATCAGAAACCATTCTACACCTTCGCCACCTAGGTAAAGCTAGTGCTTGCATGTTGCATACTCCACAACTCGATCTTGGGGTATGGCCTTGATTCGTATGTGTTGGATGATGAGAGTGCGATTTCTTACGAGAATGACACTGGCCATGGTGTCGAATAATATGACAATGAAGCTTGGAAGGAGAAGAGGGTGGAGTGGACAACAACAATGTGGAATGACAGAGGCCCCACCACGATCCGAGAAGAAGAAGAACAAGAACAAGAACACGAAGAAGATGATGATGAAGAAGAAGAGGATGGAGATGAAGAGAAGAAGGTTGTAGTACCCCCTCCTTCGGTTCCTGAACAATAATCATGATTGTCTGTGCTTGTGAACTTCCACTCGTATTAGTTAGCGTTGTGTGATGATGAACTGATGTGCTGTCTATTCATAGTAGCTAATGTTTGTTTGTCGATGAAGTTCCTATTGGAGAGATATAAGGGTAAGATCATCAATTGGAGAGAAGAAGTGACCATAATTCAGTCCTGGGGGCAATCAAACACTCATACCATATTAGACTCTGAACTTACAAGCATGCTACCAAGCGGGCTGCATAAAATGGCCTACAGATGAACTGTATGTACGAGACCTGACCAAGAATTGCATGCAAGAACTAACAGACGCCAAACGCGCCCTTGGTGATCGACGAGAGAAGGCGGTGGCGCTGAAACTAAACTTGGAAGAGACAGGGGCGGCACGCGAATTGGGGGAGGAAAACGTAAACAAGAACACCGCCATTGGAGATTGGACCCACCAGCCGACCCGCATGGGGAAATTTCCCGGCCAGCACTCCCGCCCACCGGACACCGACACCTCGCTCCGCCTCGCCGCCCCGCTCCAGTCATGCGGCCGCGCCGGCGACCTCCGCCTCGGCCGCCGCCTCCACGCGCGCCTCGTGCTCTCAGGCGCGGCCGCCGCCTCCGCCTTCCTCACCAACCACCTCATCACCATGTACTCCCACTGCGCCGACGTCACCTCCGCGCTCCGTCTCTTCCACGCCATGCCCCGCCCCAACCTCGTATCCTGGACCACCCTAATCTCCGGCCTCGCCCAGAACTCCATGCACGGCGATGCACTAGCCGCCTTCGCCTCCATGCGCCGCGCGGGCCTCGCGCCCACGCAGTTCGCGCTCTCCAGCGCCGCGCGCGCCGCGGCTGCCCTCGCCGCCCCGCTCCCGGGCGCGCAGCTGCACTGCGTCGGCGTCAGGATCGGCTTCGACTCCGAGCTCTTCGTCGCCAGCAACCTCGCGGATATGTACTTCAAGTCCGGTCTCTTGGCTGAAGCGTGTAGGGTGTTTGACGAAATGCCACACAAGGATGCTGTTGCGTGGACTGCCATGATCGATGGGTACGCCAAGAACGGGAGTCTTGAGAAGGCCGCTCTAGCTTTCCGGGCTATGAAGCGAGAGGGACTGGTTGGAGCTGACCAGCATGTGTTCTGCAGTGTCTTGAGTGCATCGGGAGGGCTCAAGGATGCATGGCTTGGCCGAACCATCCACAGTAGTGTAATGAAGGCAGGGTTTGAACTGGAGGTTGCTGTGAGGAATGCACTCACTGACATGTACGCTAAGGCTGCGGATATGGAGGATGCTGCTCACGTGCTGAGGATTGACCCTGAAGGTTGGACTGTTGTGTCTGCCACCTCGCTCATTGATGGCTATATAGAGAATGAACGTGTTGAGGAGGCCCTAAGAATGTTTATTGAACTGCGGAGGCAAGGAGTTGAACCCAATGAATTTACTTTCTCGAGCATGATCAAGGGCTGCGCTATGCAGGCTCTGCTTGAACAAGGTGCTCAGTTGCATGCTCAAGTGATCAAGAAAAATATTATCAGTGACTCCTTTGTTGGTTCCACCCTTTTGGATATGTATGGTAAATGTGGCCTCATAAGCTTCTCCATTCAGTTATTTAATGAGATTGAACACCATACTGATATTGCTTGGAATGCGCTAATCAATGTATTAGCGCAGCATGGTCATGGTAAGGAAGCGGTCCAGGCTTTTGATAGGATGACCTCAAGTGGTATCAGGCCAAATCACATTACGTTTGTCAGCCTGCTTACAGCATGCCGTTATTCTGGGTTAGTGGATGAAGGACTGAAATATTTTAACTCCATGAAGGATGCCTATGGTATTGAGCCTAAAGAAGAGCACTATTCCTGTATCATTGATATGTATGGTCGAGCTGGGAGACTAGACGAAGCAGAGAAATTCATACACGAGATGCCTGTCAAGCCCAATGCCTATGGTTGGTGCTCCTTGCTTGGAGCTTGCCGGATGAGAGGAAACAAGGAGCTTGGGGAGGTTGCGGCAAAAAACATAATGGAGCTTGAGCCAGATAACACTGGTGTACATGTGTCCCTTTCTGGGATCTATGCATCACTGGGCCAATGGGAGGATGTGAAGGCAGTCAGGAAGTTGATGAGGGATAGCAGGATTAAGAAGTTGCCTGGATTTAGCTGGGTCGATGCTAACAACAAAACTCATGTTTTTGCATCTGAAGATTGGTCACACCCACAGCAGGAGAAGATATATAAAAAACTTGAGGAACTCTATGAGAGGATAAAGGAGGAAGGTTACGTCCCAGACACACACTTCTTACCGTGTAATTTAGACGATGCTGCAAAGGAGAGGATTCTGCGTTATCACAGTGAGCGGATTGCCGTAGCTTTTGCTTTGATAAGCATGCCTGCTACAAAACCAATCATAGTGAAGAAGAATTTGCGCATCTGCGTAGACTGCCATTCTGCACTGAAGTTCATTTCTAAGGTAGAAAGCAGAGATATTATTGTTAGAGATAACTCCAGGTTCCACCATTTTGGGAAAGGGAGGTGTTCCTGTGAAGATTACTGGTGATTAACCCATATCACTTCTTTTTGCATTAGAAGGGACATTCTTGAATTGCTTTCATCTGTCCAATTCACGGTGCTTCAGTTTTATTTCACTATATTTGGTTGCACACAGTCAAAACAATACTGATTCTGTGGAGAAATATGGAACTAAAAGAATGGAAAAAAAGCATGAGCATAGCTCATTGGGGCATACCATTAACTACCCGATGCTTGCCAATGCTTCTACCTATGCATGCCATGAATGCAAGTATAGATTAGATATGTTTTGTACTGTTTCTAGCTTTTACCAAATCAAGACATTGTAGTTTACAAGGTACAACAAGTTTTTCTATTCTATACACCGCTAAAGCCCTTAAAAAAGAAGAGGTTCTTTGCAACTCCTTCCATGTGTAAATACTTCAAGGATTTCTGTTAGGCAATGAACTCCACCGACCAAAAGTTCTCTGCAACTCTTGCATTCCACACTAAACACATTCATGTTTCCTTGAGCTGTGTTCTTTCTATTCACCCGTAGTTGAGCATATTGTATTTGGAAGACCATACTACAACATTAGTGTCATATTGGCATCCCTGAAATGTGTGAGCATCCCTTCTTCAACTGCCCTTTTAGATTCACATGCTGGCACAAATTGGGACTTCACTGTGGAGATTTCAACGGGTGCAGCATCCTCCATATCCCCTTATTCGTGGAGATCTTTATCATAGCATCGTGACACATTTGAAAAGAAACACTTGCTAAGATCTTTGACAATATATCATGTAATTAGGTCTTGGGAACACCTCTTTAGGATAGAGAGATTGTTTTTCAGTCTTGTAGATGCAAATAGGAATCTATAACCGCCCTGCTGAGTCTGGGCAGATTATAAACTTTATTCTTCCTTCTAAGGTTCAGCCAGTGTCCTTGTACATAGTTGTTTGTTCGTTCCTGGCCCTCCTCTTCTATTGTAAATATTATACCTGTACTAGAAAAGTTATAACTGGGTTGGTCTCTTGTTTGTCCATTACTGGCCCTCCTCTTCTATTGCAAATAGTATACCTTATTAAAATAGTTATACACTGCGTTGGTCTCCCCTACTGTTTTTCTACCCAAAAAAATCAATACTTCCAGCCTGAAGAATCCCTGCACTCAAATTCTTTTCAGCACTAAGAGCTTAAAAGTGCAGTCTGAAGCTTGCTGAAACATTATTCATTCATAAGTGTCCGAAACTAATAACACGGCCAAATAATATAAATAAGCAGAATGACAGAAGAAGTTTAAGATATTCACCAACACCTTTTGTGTATTCTTTTACATTTCATGCATCATGTTCTCATCCAATAAATGTGAGAACCTTCTGTATGTACAACACCTCACTGTTCTACAATCAGTACCGACGTGGGCACAACATTCTTCCTTGGGAATGGAATAGAGAATTGCGGTTTTACTATTCTTATGACAGGAGGAAGCTAAATATGAGTTTCTTTGCGTGCCTTCGTTTGAATAGGCAGCTGAAGGCACTTAAAATATAGTTATGCATCCTAGCTAAAATGCTTCATTCTTTTGAGTATCTTCCCTTTGCCTCTTCTCCGAAGAGTTAATTTCACATGGAAAATGTGGTACTAGACCAGTTCTTATGCCGTATATCCCTTAATTCCAGGGACACTGCCTTTCATTATCTGCCTCATGAATAGACATAGTCATTTCCTTCGGTATATTTTCTGTTGACGTTTGCATGAACTTTTAACCGCGACGTAGGATGATAGGAACCTGGTAAATACCAACTTAACTTCTTAGGTGAATCATGAATATTTTTCTTTCTGCGACACATATATTTTTGTAAGCGAGAATGGACACAATGTGTCATCGTTGAAACTTGTTTCCTTGCCTCGAGTGGAGTCTTGGTTGGTAACCTGTTAATCGTTATCATGCTATCGCTTGGATGTGTAACTTTAACATGCTCTGCATAACCTTCATGACTTTGCTATGGTTCTCTGCAAACTTCCTTTCTTTGTAAGAAATGGTCCCTGCTTCTATCCATTTGAATAAGGTGAGATAGCTTAAGAATTAAGAAGTGCCTTCTTTCATAGATAAAATAGAATGATTAAGTCAGCACTTTGTCCTGCAGAGTCATCATCTGGTCACCATGATCATAGAATATGCAGTGCTTTACTAACCTCAGCAGAAAGGTTGTCTTCGAATATAATAGTATATGGTTAGTTCCAATTTTTGGTAGTACTTTGGATTTTTTCGATGGCACTAAACCCATTACTGCATCTTCGAATCATATTAGCCTATCTCCATGAGTGGTTCAAAGTAGCTCCTTTTTTTCCTTACAAGGTGTCAACCAGCATCCATACAAATTTACAAACATATGCTACCAATTCCAGAAAGCCATTGAAGTACGGCTGTTGATCGCAGGGTGTATTTATTAGACTTTTGGAGGAGCCTTTTTTAGTTTACTGGAACCAAACTTTGACTTTTTTTTTGTTATAAGCACATATTTTAAGTTATATTTACTATGCAACCATTTTGCAAGAATGTACGGCTAGTTGGTTCTCCAAGAATGTATCGCTAGAATGTGGCAGCCATTTTGCAAGAATGTACCTCCTCTAATTCCTTGAGCAACTATATAAGTGAGTCTCAGTTCCTGTTCCTTATTATTGACGGTTTTTGGCTGTTTTCTTATATCAGAGTTCTTATGACTGCAACTATCATAATTTTTAGTGACTAATACGGTGATACCTACTGCTCTACTGAAACATTACCAGCACCCATCACATATCAGAATTAACAGGTACCTGAAATTGTAAACAGTAATAAGAATATATATAGAAATTTAATAAGCAAATAAAAACAATGTGCCCATATGAGTTAATCCACTTTTGTATTAACATGATCCAGAGACGATTTTGTGGCAGAGAGTTCATGTAAGCATATTGTAGCTAAGTCACATGTACAACTGTCACGTGAGGTGGAAAAACTATTGAACACACAATTCCCTTTGATGACAAAACATTTTATGTGGTCTCCAACATAATCACTCCTGTTACATTTGGTTTAGATGAACTTTTCTTTCTAGAATGGAGCCTCTATATGGCTACAACCACTTGGTAAGGAAAAGGTGTCTGACATGATTCCCTGGCCTTTGAGCATGTCACAAGTTCATAAGCTTTGAAAATATCGTCAAGAAAAATGGTTTTCATTTCAATATGATTGTTCAATTCTATTTGTCCAATGTACATATACCATTTCAAATGGTACACAGTATGAGTGATGACTGAGATTACAGAGGTACACTGTCATCTCAACTCTGAAATTACATGCTGAAGATATTTGAATGATTTTGTGTAACTGATGAAACCCATAAACCAAAAATCGAAGCCGTCGACAGTGACTACATCAATGTATTTCTCATCAGGATTATACAAATTTTCCCTCACTGCAGCACTCTTTATCCTCTTTGCAGGAATCATGACCTGTGGAAGGTACAAAAAATTTCATCAGCTTTGAGTTCAAGTGAACGTCCAAATAGTTCTTAGCCAGTTTTTTATCCAGCAAAATTAATATATTAACCAGGGAATTTTTCTTTAAGTTACCTTATAGGGCACCCTTGTGATGCATCCCGTGGGCGATGTTAAATCCAAAGGCCTATCGCTATGGAAGGCAATCTTCTCAGTTGAGATGAAAAGCATTCCAGCTATTGGGCCAGCTGTGGTTGAAAGGTAACACTGGAAAGCCTTCAATAGCTTCTCTTCTTTCTCTACTGGAAAGTATTGCCTGAAGACTTTCTCCATGCTACCAGCTTTGAGAACCTTTGCACCCAAGCTCAGTTTCCCTTTCACAGTTTCTGAGATTTTCGGTCCAAGTGCTACTGCAAGGCAAAAAGATCTATTAGTGATGGGAATTGTTGCCTGGTTAGTGTATAACTGTATATCAACTTGTTGTCGAGAAAGGTAGATATTAGAGGGCACTTACTGTGTTCCTTGAAGCCCTGCATATAACTATCTGTTTTCTGGCTTAGCTTGCTCATAAGATAAATGATGGAATTCTTCTTATCTGCACAAAGGAAAGGATAGAAATCAGTATTGACATACACAGTGCTGCAGGTGGGAAAAGATAGATGGGGAAAGAAGATTGTGAGATCATTACCCTTCTTGCGAACCAAAGTTGAACAGGTTGGTTTTCTTTGTGTTTTCCCATCAGCATATCTCAAGGAAGGCAAAGGAATTCCAATGACATGCTCCTGGCTGAAGCTCTCCATTGTTGTTTGCTGAAACTGTTTGTTGCTAGTTAGGTTCTTTCGCTGTGAGAAGTTGGCTGCTGCGCCAAGGCATCTGTGGGTTTTATAAGGCGAAGCTGTGTTAAAGGTTTGCTTTATTCCAAGGAACAAAGTGGTGGAACTGAATCAGCACTTTATGCTGCATACTCACCATCGCCTCATCAGGATGAAAAGCAAGGCACACTTTTCTTGATGAAAGGAACGGGCGTGAGTAGAACTCCTTGGAGCATTCAGCCCGGCCAATGAGGAGGAGGTACCTGTGTTTTCTTTTCCTAGTGCACTTTCTGTTGCATACAGTTTATCGATGATAAGAGGAGTTGATGAGTTAGTTTATGGCATGCTTACAGTTAGCTTTATAAGTTATTGATAGGTGAACATGTAGGTTTTCCTACTTATCATGCTTCAGAAAGTAGTTTTTGGCGCCTTCTTCAGTAGCCGTTCTTCTTTTTCCCTTTCAGGGAAAGAATGTGCAAGCTAGTATGGATTGGAGAGTGAGTGAAGAGGAAGGTAAGGTAAATACGTTGGTTGGTCTGTGCCAGATTACCGGTAAACATACTTTTTATATGCATGGTAGTTTGGTGCATGTCTCCTTTACACTTGCATTTGGGTCACGTTTTTGTGATGATTCTTGTTCATGAACCTTGACCAAACTGGCAAAATGCCCACATGTGAAGTTTCGATACGACTACGAAAATGCTCCTGAATGTAGATGGAGGTATGTTGAACCCCACGTGACCAGTGTGAAGGAACTAGTAACAAATGGAAAAAAGGATGTTTTGTGTCATTGGATCACCACCATGTAATCAGGTTCAGAATCAAATTAGACTACCTAGAAGTGGGTGAAGGATATTCGCGAATAATACAAAAGGAGGTTGTTATGTTTCACTTACTCTAGCTCATTGTTTATCATCCATGATATGACAGTTGAGATTTTTTGCCATTTTGGCTAGCTACTTCGTAATGGCTAATAATAACACGGGAAAGCATCTTCAGTTTTCTTAGTTAAAGACTCGAATATGTCAAAGTGTTATATCATGCATTACTTTACTACACCTACTGCTAAAAAATAACATACATTGCTACCTTATTGATCAAGGAAAAATAAAACAGAAACAAAAACTATTCTCCTGGGCCTTTCGGCCATTTATTCTGGTAAACAGAAAATGGGGAAAGGCATACATGATACAAGTGGTTTGTTGGTTCAGGTTCGAGATATTCTTTTTAGTTGTGGTGGCGCCACATTGGTTGTGTGCTTTTCACTTGTACCTGGGCCATGCCCTTGTGTCGGGAATCGTCTTGAATCCTAAACAAACTAGTAGTACGTAATAAAAGTCTCCTCCTGCCAGATTCAAGGTCCGAGAACGTGGTGCCCATGCCCAGCCCAGGTGATGGCTGGGACCTGTCTGATGTGTAAAACTGCCTACTTTCTGCTATTCTGGACTTGATTCAAGGACATCATAATTCTGCATTTCTTTCGCATTTCTTCTCTATGTCCATGCAAACATGCCACGTGTTGAACTGATGTGCGTGGCACTTATGCAGAACCTCGTCAGAAAGCTAGGCGATTCGATCCATAAAGCCCATCGGTATGAGCTGTACGTATTTTGTGACATCGTTAAGTTTTGTTTAGGGTCTATTATATGCTGATTATTGAGATATACAGTAGTTATGCGGATCTGTGGCTTTTGGTTTGACGTGGCAGTTTGTTTTTAGCTAAACTCTAGCATAGTAGACCCATCATGCACTCACCGAAAGAGGAAACAATCTAGTGGCTCTATAATCCAAAGAGATTTCGTAGAAAATTTACAGGGTTATATTTCTTAGTACAAAAACTATCTTATACTTTTTAAATTTCGATGACTGAAAACTACGTGAAGCTTTCGTATGTGTTAATTTGCATGCAATCCTGAAAAATCCGAGCTTTCGTATGTGTTAATTTGCATGCAATCCTGAAAAATCCGAGCGCAACCTCCTGGAATTTTGCTTCAGTTTTGCGAGAGCTGTTGCAAGTACTCGATTCTCCAAGAAAATTCATGTGTTTTGTGCAATTAAAGAACTTATGTTACATAATTAAAGCCATTGATATGAGCTGTGATTTGTGACATCGTTTAGTTCTCTGTTTAGGTCTATATTATATGCTGATTATTGGGATATAGTTATGTTTTTCTGAAAAACAAAGTACAGTCATAGACGCTCATAACACCCTTATCCCTATGAACACACGCACACAAACCCTACCCCTATCAGCATCTTAGAGAGACTGAGCCAGCGGATCAGATCTTGAGGTTGACGAAGCCACATCGCTATTGACGGGAATGTCACCTTCCACCGAAAGAATCTTCAGATTGACGAATTGACCATAGCCGCATTGCTATTGACGGGAATGTCACCTTCCGCCAAAAGAATATTATAACTTTATGAGACATACAAGCGTCAAACCTGGGTTGGTACTCTTGGTGGGCTAGGAACAACCATCTAACCACATGTTGGTTCTCCGGATATAGTTATGTGCATCCACCGCTTTTGGTTTGACGTGGCTAAAAGAGTATGAGAATTGGCATAATTCGTTAGATGTTGTATTGAGTCTTCCGGGCTGAGTTATATAGTAGTAGTACAAGGCTTGAAGGCCAAGAAGACTCATAGCGATCTACTAATATAGAAACAATTCCAATCAATCTCTTGATTAATTATCTATAAGTGCCTAATCTGTAACCGTGGCAATTTGTTTGTAGCTAAACTCTGGAATATACCCATCATGCATTAAATGAAAGAGAAACTATTTAGTGGCTCCATAATGCAAAGGAATTTCGTATAAAACTTAAAGGAATTTCTATGATTGAAAACCATGCAAACTTTTCATATTGATTAATTTGCATGCAATCCTAAGAGATCCGAGCGCAACCTCATGGAAATTTCTCTTTCTTTTTGCGAGAGCTATTGCACATACTTTTGTTCTCCAAGAAAATTCACGTGTTTTTCATGCGGTGCAATCAAACAACTGATTTTACATATTTCAGTGTGTTTGATCCATGTAGAATTATATCCCCCATCAGCGTTACAAGTCCCCAAACATGTTTGAATTATTTAGCTCCATATTTTGATGGGCATCGACGAGAAACCAAGAAGGTTTTTGTGTTACAAAGAAGCTGCTGCAGTGAGCTACCCTAACAAAGCGGCCGAGGTGGAGACTGATCCGTTGTCCCTGTCAGTGTTTCCGCCGCCGTCACCCCCGGCCGAGGAGAAGAGGTCCTTGCACAGGTCGCCGTAGAACCGGCAGACCAGATCGACAAACACCGGCGACTTGAGCCGCTCCCAGCACTGCAGTAGTTCCTCCACGTCCTGCCGGTCCCTCGCCTTCCCTTCCTCCGTCAGAATCTCCATCAGGCAGCTCTCGAAGCTATGGCATGCCTCCAGCTCCTTCTCCTCTCCAATGCACGTGCTCGTCCTCGACCGAAGCCGCTCCACCATCTTCACGTAAGCTGGCGTCTCTGGTGACGGCACCGGCGCGGCCGCGTGCACCGGGACCTCCGGCGCTGCCCTCGGCGCGGCAGGGCTCTCCGTCGTGGTCGCCGGCGTGGATGAGGAACGTATGAGCGGCCTGAACAATTGGAAACTACGGCCCGAGCGGCGGTGGCCGTGGCGGCTCATCTTGGCGGTGGACTTGCGGAAGTTGCGGAACCGGAAGGCCCTGATGGAAGCCGGGATGCGGAAGAGCCGCGCGAGGGCTCGCTTGCATGGCGCAAGCAGGTTGCACTTCATGCAGGAGGGACGATGAGACGGGGTTGTCATCGTCGGGGAATAATCTGTTGCTTTCTTCTAATTGGGTTTATCGTTTTTGCAGCGCAAAGTTCTCTCACAAAAGCTAGGGAATGTGTCATCGACGGGAGCCATTAATATGAGAGACGCTGCGTGCTTTGTTTGCTTGCTCCATCGTTGCAAAGTTGAGGCATACACGTTCAATCAAAAGTGTGGTGGTAGTGCTATGATCGTGCGTCCGACTAAGCTAGTCACCCTACTTATATCATTGGATCGGATGCCTATGCACTGTACTTCTATATATTTCCCAAAGTCATCTTTTTAAAATTTGACCAACATTTTGGACAAATGTATCAACATATATGACATCAAATCCCTATATTATGAATTATGAAACTACATTTGAAAAAGGAACTAGTCATACTAATTTAATGTCATATACCTGTTGCTTGTTCCCCTATAAGAGCAGCCACAATGTTACTATAGCTAAATCTGTCAAAAAGCTGAATTTAGCTTCACCCATGTAATTTGGATAGAGCTCTACAATGTAGCTATGCTAAATTCCTGTACCATAGGGTTCCACTGCTGACAAGAGAAGGCACATTGTTTGTCTAAGACATGAGAGTACAGGACACATGTCACACATAGGTTGGCTAATCAATTTGGAACCACATTTGGCATCGGAGCATCCTGTTGCTCCGGTTTCCTCTTTTGCTCAATTTGGAACTACCCTCACAGTCATAATTTTGTCTACAAGTACACTTTTTTTTTGAGATTTTGTCTACAAGTACACTTATTTGTGGACGGAGGGAATATGACTCTTGTACCAATGTTACAACAAACTTTTTTGACTACGTGAACATATTTTTTGTACTGCAGGGATATTTTTTGTCAGCTGTAACCCACTTGCAACTAAAAAAAATTAGTTGCAATCCACTTACAATTCATATGGCAGGTGAACAATTTTTTTTGACAACATGAACATATATTTTGTTCCGTGTGAATTTTTTTTTGCAAGTTGCAATTAAACCTGTTTGTTAGTTGCTATTAAAAAAATCTAGGTTACAACCTATTTGCAACTCATATGGTGCACGGATCATGATGGAGATCAAAACGCCGTGAAGGTGACCAAGCACTAAGCAAGATCCCGGTCTCAATCGAGCTCTAGAAAATCCCCGAAACAACTAACACTTGGAAATACACACACTAAACTGTAAATTCATAAACTACACATGAAGTACACTTTGCGTCAAAATGTGTTTGTAGAAATATATCAACAATGAATCTAATTTCAAAGATGTCACACCGAGGAATGCAAAGTAGCGATTCGTAATTTGAATAAATGGTTTGAAAGATATTTTAGTTTATTTTTTAAAATGCTAAAGAAACTGATCGATTATTCCTTGTCCATGCAAATACCGGGAAATCCCAAACTATCACTGGCTTACTTGGATCGATGTCCGCTAAAATCCCATCAAGGCCCACTCCAAGGCCCATTTGACTCAAGCGATTACTAGCCCTCCTTGCAAGCTGAATATAGCAATATTCTGCCTGTAATTTATATAAGCGTGAGAGTGATCATATGATGAGACTTGGAATGGAAGGAATGACCATTGGTTAGAACCAATGTATGCTACAAATGTGAGGGTGGTTGGGAGGAACATCTGATCACCAAAATATTTTGGATTCCTATCATGTTGTTGTTGATTCCTACCCAGTTTCGCTGAGACCTAGTTAGTCCTTACACTTTGGTACCAGAGCCTACGATCCTCGAGCTTCTAGATCACCACCACTTCAAAAGGCATCGTGAGCTGTGGCGGCGGTACATAATGGAGAATCTCTCGATGGAGAGCCACGCCATCTATGATCTTATGAAGGGCTCTATTTCCAGCGAGATTGACATGTGCGTTCGTGAGCAGAAGGACTCCATTGTGGGTGCCATCAAGCAGATGTTTAGCGAAAGATCCGAACAATTGATCTAGTTCACGGAGAAGATTGATGCAGTGCGGGATTAGGTCGGCATCGAGATCTGCATCGAGATCGACCAGGTCTATTTGGATCTGGACAAGGCTAGCCATGTTGTTTCATCGACGAAGGAAGGTAAGCTAACAAAAGTACACCGGAAACACCTGTGTTGTGTCAGGAACGTTGTTGTGAGACAGTGCATATGCTTACGTACCACCTCCAGTCCGAGGTATGAGAGATCCAAACTCGTTTCGTTCCACTAACTCTGCTCCAGCCTCACCTACTTGTCAGATTCCAGAGCACCCATTTTATGATTCGTGTGTTGAGTTGCCTAAATTTGATGGTTCGAATCCCTGTGTGGCAAACACGAGTCCTTTGCACTACTAGGGAAAACCCTATAAGAGACAGGCTTATAGGAGACGCATCCCAAACAAATGCGCCTCCACTAAATATACAAGGCGCATGGATAAAGCGCGTGCCTTCTATATTTGTATACTGGAGGCACATCCGTGAAGGATGCGTTTTCTATATATCATGTACGAATAAGATCTGGCTGCCCCCTTACTCGAGGCGCACCTGCTCATATGCGCCTTCAAGTAGTTGAATTACTCGAGACGCATACAGACTAGGTTCGCCTCGAGTAAGGTGGGTGGGCCCGGTGGTGGTAGGTGCCCCAATACTGGAGGGGCACCAGCTAATATGCACCTTGGGTAATTTTAAATATTTGAGGCGCATCACCGTTAGATGCACCTCAAGTAACTGAGGTGGGCCCGGGGGTGGCAGGCGCCAGATACTCGAGGCGCATCCCCTATAAGATGCGCCTCAGGTAATTTAAGTATACAAGGCACATCTTGTAGGGGATGCGCCTCGAGTAATCTGGCCACCTTTTTCACTTTTTGGCATATTCATGGAGCCACCTACACCCCACTCACTTCTCTCACTTACTTCTCCTCCACACAAGATAGATCTAGTCGCCCCTCCTCCTCCCCACCTTATTTTATCCATTGTTTCACCATAGAAGCTTGCTAAACCTATGTGAAAGATCTTGCACTTCTAGATCTATAAGGTCTCAGTTTACTTCTCCTCTGGCTCTCCTACTCCTAGTCATCGTTAGAGGAAGCGTGAAGGCGTTGTTGCATGTATGCGCGTTGTCGATGACACCGACTAGATTGTGTTGTGTGCTTCTTTTGTTTTGTGTAGGGATTTCATTTTGGGTTGCCAATGTTTCATTGGAATGTCGATTCATTTCTGTTCCGGTGAATTTCTGGCACCCGACAGATGTCCTCTTTTTAGGGAAGGTCATGCCGAATTTTTCCGATGATCTCGACATCCATGCTCTAATTATTCTTTTGCACTTTGTATATCGCGCAGGCGACCATGGTCCGACCACTGAGCACACCCCTCGTGGATAGGTGTATGAGATGCACGAGGGCCGACATGGCACAGACAAACATGACAGAGATAAGATGTCCGTGTCGTGACTACAAACTAATGTATTTGATAAAGTATGATTGCAGAATGCTGGAGTCACACCTGCTCCAGCGTGGTTTCATGGATGGCTACACTCGGTGGATACGTGATGACGAAGATGATGAGAATGTCAATAATGGTGAAGACGAAGATCAAGATGCCGGCAGGGCAGGTGATCATGAAGATCAAGGTGGCGCCAGGCATGAACATGAAGATCAAGATGGCGTTGGGCATGAACATGAAGATAATCAAGTTGGCGCCAAGCAGGAACATGAAGATCAAGGTGCCGAGCATGATTCGAGCTGGTTGCGAGACCCTCATTACCAAGATTTTCTTCTCATGGAGACGAGTAATGCTAGAGCTGCTGCTAGAGAGAAATCTAAGTTGGAGAAAATGGAGAAAGACATGGTTACTCCATTGTTTGACGGATGCAACGACGGGGAAATCCGTCTGAATGTAGCGCTCGGGGCTCTGAAGATGAAGGCGAAACACAAAATGACTGATGAATGCTTCGACAACAACATGGAATTCTGGCACGGTCGTCTTCCCAAGAGGAGAACACATGTCCGAATAGTATCGCTGAGGCCAAGAAAGTCGTGTGCCCTCTCGATCTACCGTACGTGGTATACCACATCTGCATAAATGATTGCATCATCTACCGGGGCGAGGACACGGAGAAGACCACGCGTCCAGTGTGCAAGACCTCTCGATACAAGAGAGGGACCAAGAAAGCTCCTAGAAATGTGGTGTGGTACTTTCCTCTAACTCCTCGTGTGCAACGGTATTTCATAGACCCTAAGGAAGCACATCTCATGCGTTGGCACACAGCAAGAAAGAGGCCAGAAGACGAAGATCCAAAAAAAGGTGGAAATGCTAAGACACCCTTCGGATGCTAGCCAGTGAAGGTGTTGGACCTCGAATATTACCAACGGTTCAGGAAAGAGTCAAGGAACCTCAGGCTAGGCGTGAGCACCGATGGACTCAATCCGTTTAGAAGCCAGAGAAGCACACATAGCACCTGGCCCGTGTTTGTATGGATCTACAACCTCCTCCTGGTTGTGCATGAAGAAGAAGTACGTAACCATGAGTATGCTAATTTAAGGGCCAAAACAACCCGGTACAGACATCAATATGTATCTCACACTGTTGAAAGATGAGTTGGCCACACTATGGGAAGATGGAGCCCGTACGTGGGATGCCGCCGCACAAGAATATTTCGATATGAGAGCTGCGGTGATCACGACGGTGCAAGACTATCCTGCTTACGGATACTTCTCGAGGCAGGTGGTCCAAGGATTCTTTGCGTGTGTTAGGTGCAAGGATAATATAAGGTATCGCCAGCTACAGAAAGATCTCAGATCCGAGAAAATTGTGTTCCAGGGGTATCGAAGGTGGCTTCACAAGAATCACGCTTGGAGAAAGCAAGGACATCTGTTCGAAGGGACAGTCGAGCTCCAAGGAATCCCAAACCAGATGGGCAATGCAGAAATCGATGAGCTGTTGAAAAACTAGAAAGAGTGCCCTGCACCGGGAAAGAACCAAAAGAAGCCAGAGCCGCTATTGAGGGTTTGGAAGACGAGGTCTGTTTTCTGGGACTTGCCATACTAGAAGCTCCTCTGCATGTCTCATAGCCTTGATCTCATGCATATCACGAAGAACGTGGGCGAGAGTCTGCTTGCCACCATCCGTAACACCGACAAGACCAAAGATGGGCTGAAGGCAAGGAATGAATTGAACCATATGGGCATCAGGAAGGACCTTCAACCACCACCTAGTGACGATGAATGCGGTGACCCAACATACCACTTCATGTTGTAGTATACTATAGTCGTTGACATAGCACTTCTGGAACACCATTCCGCAAATATTACATCCCTCAGAGTGGTACAGCAGAAACATTGTGGGTCCAAATTACAAACATACACATAATATTATTACAATACCAAAAGATCCATACTTTAGGTGGTTCGAACTTACAAACCATACACATCTTACTTCATAAGTTTTCAGCAGAAGAACAAAAGATTCAAATGACATAACACAACTTGAGCTCAATAGCTTATTGTATAGGGTTCTTGCTGTTCAGCTCGGCTTAAGTACTAACAATTATTGGCAACTACTCTTACTTGTTGCCATCAGCTCCATAGCATATCTCATAGTCCACCCCTACAACTCCACCGGTCAGGTCTGGTTCCTCGTAGTAGACGTTGTCCTGACCTTCGGTAGCATGCATTAGGGTATCCTCTGGCTCCTCAGAGTCTAAGCAAGGGATCAAAGGAAAGTGTGAGGAACAACGTTACCCAGCAAGTTCATTATATGCAAGGTGGAAAGTTTAATGCTCTATCTACAACATCAGACTATAAGTCTTGGCACTTTGCAGTTTTCATAAAAATTTCTTCAAAGATTGGTTTTAATATCAAAAACTATGCCCATCAGCCTTCGCAGGTTGACGAGAACTTCATGGAGTTCCTTTCCTGCCGCGTTCGTAGCTCCTTCCCGGAACAGGGAGTAACATGTCATAATTCTTACACTATGAAGAGGTGCGTTGCTTTATCCATAAGAGACCAAATCCTTGTTGTACAACCAGGCGTACTTTCCTGTCCACAATTCCTTGATGTGGGGCCCAGTAGATGATCCAAGCCAATCACTGCCCTCTCCGTGACCCTGCATGTCCAATGGATTGCACATCAGACCTAGGATAAAACTTGTTTCCAATGGCAGCCTAAGGCGTACAACCCTCATAGATACTAGAAGCCGTGTAACATTGAGGGATCCCACACATATGCTGCCAACCCTCATAGAGGAGTTCTAGCCATGACCTGGTCATCCGTTGACATGCGAAAGGAAGAACAAACAACTAACTTCTTTGTCCCATTTCAGATCTTATGGTTAACGCGTATTATATAGCGCTAGAATCACTGATGTCATGGGTTATTAAGTCCTACTATCTGTTTTGCAACTGGAATCTTAGATTCCATTGCAATTCTTAATATTTATCATCACTTAGGATGATAATAGTATTTCATTTTCTTGAGAAAATACTTCTTTTCGGTTTGTTTTAGAACATAGGTGATAACACACGATTTGCAAATATTTTCCGAAAAACTCTTCAAAGGACCTGAGCAAGTGATGAACTTGCCTTATGACTGCAAGGTAGTGAAGTCGGATGCTTCCACTCGACCTTGAGCTCCTGTTTCTACAAAACACCATTATTGCCCGGTAAGGACAATATTTAAAGAAGAAATATGTCGTGCATAGTAATGTCATGAAGTAACTTATTATTTTCCTTCTTTGCGTGTTTTACCCACCTTATAAAGGTTTTACATTACTTTTAGTTAATAAAAGGAATGTAATAATTAAAGACTCTTAAAATCATTATATTTAAATTTGTTGTGATAACAAATAATATTCTAAGAGTTTAAAAATTAATTTTATTTAATTTTAACTCTTATTAATATTTTCTTAAAATTCCATGAAGGAAATAATATTTTATTTTAAGCAAATTTAATTTACTTAATTAAAATAGAAATTAGTATTTTTCCAAAATAGTATATCCATTTAGGATCTTAAAAGTGAATTTTATTTAATTTTAAGTATTTTAGTTATTTTTATAAAATTCCTCAAGAAATTAATACCATTTAAATAATAGACCCATATTTTATTATCTAAAATTACTATTCACTATTTTTATTGAGTAGAGGATGTTTTTTTGACTTCATAGACATATTATATGTATTTTTAGGATTTTTATTAATTTTTCTAGAGCTCATTTAATTTTAGAGGTATATTTGTAATTAAATATTTCTATTAGATTTTCTTTTAAAACTTGGGCATGGCCCACTGGGCTGGGCCGGCCCGATCTGGCCCACTAGGGTTGGTCAATACCACCCTAGGGATGTACTGGACTGGCCTTACCTGGCCCAGTACCCCAATCTCTCCCTCCTCTCTCCTCTCTCGCGACGCGCTGATCTCTGCGACGAACCGACCTCGCCGCCGTGCTCGATCCCGACCGCTCCTGGCCACCTTGACCATAGCCGAGGTGCTAAACGACATGTACGATGATGATGCACCCCCTGTCCATCTTGATTTGTCCCTTGCGCCTCCTGCTAGCCGTGCCGACATCACCCTGGTGGCTAGGGTTTGGGCTATGTCGCGGTTTCGACACTCCGGCGCCCTCCTGACGCTGCTCTGTTGCCTGTGGTGTTGTCTTCTTCCCACGACCACCACCGTCGCGGCTTGGCGTGGGTTGCAGCACACCTATAGGGTGCTCCCCGTGCCGCCGTGCACCTCCTCGTCGGCAACCTTTGCTTCCTCTTCAATTACCTAGCGAGGACCTCAAGTAAGTTCATTTTTCTCACCCCTCTAGCTCTCTGCTTCTCTCTATTCCCTGCTATGCGACTGCTACACTGAATTCCCCATTAGGGTTAATACCCTATGGTGATGCTTGACAGTGACCCCATGATGCATTTCCAGTGTACATCCTTTACTGGTAGTGTATGGACAATGTGCTGCTGTCTGTTATTGATCGAGTTCCTGATAATGGTTCATTGTCAGGAAACAATTCTATGGTTTCCTAGTTGGTTTAGGGTGGATGCAAAGGTTATTACCTTTGATTGATATACTCCTATTAAAAATTATGGTTGGAATTCTTCACTTCTGAAGCCATGTTGCTGGTTCCTTGTTCTGATAGCTTGTTTATGAAGAACCTCTGTGATTAATTGTTTTACTCAGGATTCAATCCTGATGATGTGTAGAAACTATGGTTAAGCATACCTAATATATTCTCTTTGTTTAACTATTGTGGTGATCTAGGAAGAAAAGAATGATTCCTAGATGGTTTTAGGAAGATGATTTTCTTGTTTGATTTCTGAAAACTTGCCTACTGTGACTTAATGGTAAACAGAGATGTCACTTGTTGTTATTATTGAATGAATGATTCCTAGATATTTAGGAAGATGATTTATCTGTGGTCTTGAGAAGATGTGCTTGGAATTATACTGAAGTTGGCAATGATCCATTAGATACAGAGGTGCTACCCTCTATTGGGAATGTGCCCTATAAGCTCATATGCTCTGATATGTTATTATCTAGCTTAGGCTAGATAAAATGGTCAATGATGCTAGTCTAAGACCATGTTTACTAAGAATAGCTGTCATTTACTTGTTGTCCAATACCTTTATGTGTTCTATGACCAGTATACCATGCTCTTACATGAAACAAATGTTGTAAAATGAATAATGGATAGATCTAGAGTTTTGATAAATACCCCGATGCTAGATTTGATGTGGTAGCCTGTGGCTTGCTACTAGTGTTGCCTGCTCTTCTAGTTCTAGTGGTTGATCTTCTCCTTGAACTGCTATCCTGGCTTGGTATTGTTGCTCCAAGCTCCAGCTTGCCCTTGCTGTCCACCCAGACTACCCCTCCTTTAAGTCACCATCTTGTTGGTGATCTACTTGCCTTTTCTATGGTGAAAGATGGTATGATCTAGTGGAATGTTGCAAGAACAAGTGGTGTTCATGTGTGTGCTTGTGAAAGAACTATGGCTGGGCTTGGGAAGTGGTGAACAAAGCTTGCTTTGCTAAGCTCAAATGTGGTTTTATCCTTTCCTTGCTCTCACTGATCATCGACAACTCACTACATGTAGTTTGGTGTGTGAGCTGCTTCACTGATGCCTTTATCTCTGGATCAAATCAAGTGAAATTTGGTTCATTTCCCCTTCCTTTTACTATTACCTACTCTGGTGAAACTTGCCCCTTCTAGCTAATGATGTTGTCCTGAAGCTTTTAAATTTGAGAAGAATAGATACTTCATTTGATGAAACTTGTCCCTAGTGGTTTAATATTCGCTCAATGATGTATTGAAAATAGTGCATCTCACTGTTTAAGACTAAGAGCACTTCTAACACTAACCCCTCTCTATTTACTTTGTTTTCTGTCTTTATTTGCAAGTACAAGTCTAAGTGATGAAGAATAATAATAGGATAGGATTTAATTTACGATTAGCCTCTTATTTTCATTTGTAATCTTTTCCTTTTCCTTTTGTAAGAATAATGTAATATATATATGTTATTCAATAAAACTTTCATTTTCCTTTATTTCAATTGTCTATCTAATGTAATTTATCATTCATGAGCAATACTTGTATTATTTTCATTGAATAAGAAAAGAATATAAGAATATAACTTTCCTATTTGAATTCTTTTATTTATATTATATATCAATTTGCTTTTCCTAAATAATTTAATATAAACTCATTAATTCATACTTTCAAACTTTAAATCTTTTTTAAAAAATAATGATCCACAGTCATATATGAATTCAAATTGTTTACTCAAAATCATTAAAATTCCTAAGGATCATGTCAAAATTTATAGCAAACACTACTAAGAGCTAAACCCTAACTCAAAGTAGTGAAAGAAACTCTGATCTCCCAGGGTTTTGTTTGGCGAAAAATTTACCCCAATTTTGTAGATGAATGCATGCAAATGCACACATTTCTATTTCTACCCTTCGTTGGTTCCTAAACGCTGAGATGTTACAGTCTCCCCCCTTAAGTTAAACTCTGATCCTCTTTTTCCCAAGTTGCTTCTCATTTAGGATGATGTTCCCATTGTACTTTGTAGTACTTAATAGCTCTATTCCTTAACCTTTTCTAGTTTTCTTCTAGAATCTTGCATGGCTTCTCGACATAAGTCAAATCAGCTTGTAACTCAATTTGTTGATGTGTAATTGCACCATCAGGTAGACATTTCTAGAGTTGTGACACATGGAAAACATTATGAACTTGAGCTAACCTTTGTGGTAACTCTAAAGCGTAGGATATAGTTCTGTTCTGACTTAGTATCTTGAATGGTCCGATATATCATGGACTTAATTTTCCTTTTACTCCGAATCTCTTTACTCCCTTCATTGGACTAACCTTGAGATATACCATATCTCCCACTTCTAGATGCCATGATCTTCGACTTTGATCTGTATAACTCTTTTGACGACTTCGAGCTATCTTTAAATGATCTTTGATGAACGATGATGTCTTGTTTCTAATATAATCTAGTGCAAATTCTTTGCTACTGATAGGTTCATACCAGCATATTGGTGATCGGCACTTCCTACCATATAGTACTTGATATGGTGATGCCTTCAGGCTACTTTGATAGCTGTTGTTGTAAGAAAACTCTGCCAAAGGTAGATGATCTTCTCATGAACCTCCAAAATCTAAGGCACATGCTCTCAGCATATCTTCTAAGATTTGGTTAGTTCTTTCTGTCCGACCTCTGGTCTCTGGATGATAAGCTGTGCTGAAATCCAATTTCGACCCTAGTGCTTCATGTAGTTGCTTCCAAAATGCGGAAGTAAACACAAAGCCTCTATCTGATACAATCTTTTTAGGTACTCTACGTTTACTAACGATCTCCTTAACATATATCCCTACTAGCTTCTCAGCATTGTCCTTTTGGTTCACTAGAATGAAATGTGCACTTTTAGTAAGTCTACCGACAATCACCCAGATCATATCCTTGTGCTTTTTAGTCATTGGTAAACGAGTAATGAAATCCATTCCAATTTCCTCCCATTTCCACTCTGGAATTTCTAGTGGTTGTAATGGTCTTGCTGGACTCTGATGTTCTGCCTTCACTCTTTGGTAGGTATGGCACTCAGACACATACTTTGCAGTGCCTCTTTTCATATTGTTCCACAAAAATAGTTCCTTAAGATCCATGTACATCTTTGTACTTCCTAGATGAATTGAATATGGTGTCTCATGAGCTTCTCGGAGTATTACCTCCCTGATCTCAGGTACATCTGGTACACAAAGGCGATTTTCAAACCATAAAGATCCATAATACCCTAGATGAAAAGATGATGTTTGACCTTCGGAAATTCTTCGAATTTCTTCAGCAATGAATGGATCATCAAGTTGATGTCGAAAGATCTCGTGACAAAGATCACTACTTCTCTCTTCAAGAACCCTTAGGGTAGCTAAACCTACATGAACCTTTGTTCTTAAGAACCGTATTCTAATCTTTCCAAATCCATTTGTAACTCTTTTGGTAACTCCCTGTTTGTTGGTTGGGTATCAGCGCTCTTCCGGCTTAAAGCATCTGCTACTACATTGGATTTTCCTGGAGTATAGTTGATTGTAAGATCATAATCTTTGATCAACTCCAACCATATTTTATGCCTCATGTTCAGTTCCTTCTGAGTGAAGAAATATTTGAGACTTTTGTGATTGGTGTACAATTCACACCTTGCTCCATAGAGAAAATGTCTCCAACCTTTCAAAGCAAAGACTAATGCTGCTAATTCTAAATCATGGGTTGGATAATTGACTTCATGAGGTTTGATTTGTCTAGAACCATAAGCAATTACCTTGCAATCCTGCATTAAAACACAACCTAATCCCTCCTTGGATGCATCACAATATACCATGTAATCCTTTCATGTCTTAGGTACTACTAAGACTGCTGCTATGGTTAACCTGGTCTTCAATTCTTGAAAAAACTGGCTTCACACTTCTCATCCCATACGAATGGAGTATTCTTTCTTAACAATTTGTCCATTGGTCCAACTATCTTGGAGAAACCTTCAATGAATCTCTGATAGTAACCTACCATTCCTAAGAAACCTCTGATATGTTTCACATTGGTCAGTGCATTCCAGTCCGACACTGATTGAACTTTGGATGGATTAACATCAATTCCATCCCTACTGATAACATGACTAAGGAATTCAACCTTGTCCAACCATAATTCACACTTACTGAACTTAGCATATAATTTGTGTTTTCTCATAATTTGTAATGCTATCCTCAAATGATCAGCATGCTCTTCTTTATCCCTTGAATATATCAAAATATCATCGATGAACACTATGACAAACTTGTCTAGATATGGCATAAAGATCTTGTTCATCAGATTCATAAAAATTGCTGGTGCATTAGTTAATCTAAAAGGTACGACTAGATACTCATGATGTCCATACCTTGAGACAAATGTTGTTTTTGGAACATCTTCCGGTTTGATTTTGATTTGATGATATCCTGATCTCAGATCAATCTTGGAAAACACTCCAGCTCCCTTGACTTGATCAAATAAATCCTGAATTCTTGGTAAAGGATACTTGTTCTTGATGAAGGGTTCGCAACATAGAAAACAAAAAAATCCTACGATGGGAACTATACGCCAAGATCTATCTACTAGATACAAGCAATGGGTGGATATACATCCATGGAGAACTTACCCTCGAAGACAACAAAGTTTTGTTAACGAGTAGGAACTCGTGGATGATGTAGTCGTTCGCTTGCCGATCTCAAGATCGTGTGGAAGTCCTAGCGCCACAAACCAGCAGCGCATCCGCACTCGCACACACATTCAGGCCGCCAAACAACCTCCACCTCCTTGATCCAGCGATGCAGCGGAAGCAACAACTCCTTCCAGACGAAATGCCACTGGGAACATGTATCTCGCTAATCCGAGACCATGGGGGAATAATACTAGGGGGGAGAGAGATCCTTCACGAGGAGGTGTGAGGAAGAAGGGTGAGAGGGGTGGCCTTTTATAGGAGGAGGGGGTACCCCTCCCCATGGCCGGCGCCCCATGGGGGGTGACCCCTCACCTCCCCCATTCATGTGGTGGTAACCCCCTCCACATAATTTTGTCCCTTAACATTCCTCTTTAAAGTCTTTACTTTAAATGCATTAAATTTCCCCAAATTTAATGCTCTCTCATTTAATAAAACTCTTTTATTAATTTTATTCAGAATTTTGTTAATTACTTTAATTAACAAACATTCACATAAAACCCCTGCAACATTTCAATATTACATGTAGAACCAATTTCAGCAATTTCACCCAAAACAGTTTTGGTGTCTATTGAAATAATTCCAGCGCTTTGCAATTCATTTGTATGAAACATATTTGCTCCAAATGGTATCGATGTCCCTTAAGTGTGTCACCCTACGGTTCGTGAATAATGCAGACATGATCGAGACCCCTCTCAGATCAATAATCAGAAGCGAGACCTGGAGATCCATACTAACTCCTACACATTCTACGATGACTTCTGTGATCGTGAGAACCTTTAACGTTAGTAACTAAATCCCTTTGTCTTCGATATATTACATGTCTGAGATTAGATCATCGGTATCTCCATACCTATTTTGATCTCATTACCGACATGTACTCTTTTCTCGTTCCCGTGATATAACATTCTAGTGATCTCATCACTTGCTTGCAAGCTAACCAATGTGATATCACCGAGAGGGCCCATAGAATATCTATCCATCATCGAGATGGACAAATCCCACTCTTGATCCATGAGCCTTTACATAACACTTCCGTAGTACTGAACCCACCTTTATAATCACCCTTTCACGGTGTGACGTTTGATGTTATCAAGATACTCTTCCAGTGTTAGTGACTAACATGATCTCATGGTCCAAGGACTAGGATTACTTCGTTAGATGTTATAGCAATATAAACACAATGACTTTGATCGTAATGCTATACTTTGGATGAATGTTCATCACATCATTCCACTAATGTTGTGAGCTCGTGATGGCTCAATGCACGGCGCCCAGAAAAATGCTTGATGGCGGTGTTGATGTAGAGCTCGTTGGGAACCCCAAGAGGAAGGTATGATGAGCACAGCAGCAAGTTTCCCTCAGTTATGAAACCAAGGTTTAATCGAACCAGTAGGAGCAAGGAAACACCCCAAAGGTGTTACTAGCTGAGGTTTGGCAAGGCGCACTATCGGTGCTAGTAGCAACATGGAGACCTGCACAACACAACCACAGAACTTTGTCCCCAACTTGCGATGAGGTTGTCAATCTCACCGTGTTTTGCGGAAAACAAAGGATTAAACGTATCGAATGGAAAGAAGTAATAGTTTGCAGAAAGTAAACACAAAGAAGTAAATAGTTTGTAGATTGTATGTAAAGAAAAGGACCAGGATCCATAGTTCACTAGAGGTGGCTCTCCTTAAGATAGATAACATGCTGGGTGAACAAATTACAACGGGGCAATTGACAAACACCGAGAAAGTAATACATGCATATACTAAATCATCTTGACTCCTTTGAGACTTGATTGAGCATTACAACATTATACATAGACCGCCATCCAACTGCATCTATGACTAATAATCCACCTTCAGGTTATCATCCAACCCTCCAAAGATTAAGTTACAAGCAACAGATTGTTGCTTTACGAACTGCGTGTAAAGTAAACAATATGATTGTTCTATGAACAAAGGATTGTTGTTTTCTCCCTAGTAGCAACAACACATCTAGTACCTTAGAGATTTCTGTCACTTCCCCAGATTGCTAGAGGCATGAACCCACTATCGAGCATAAATACTAACTCTTGGAGTTGCTAGCATCTACTTGGCCAAGATAGCTACTAACAACGGAAAGCATGCAAGATCACAAATAACAAAGACATGATATAATAAATAATCAATCTGAAATAGCATCTCAATATCCATCGGATCCCCGCAAACACAACATGCAGAATTACAAATAGATGATCTTGATCATGAACGGAGCTCACAAGATCTAGACATGAAAGCAACAAGGAGGAGAACCAGCCATCTAGCTACTACATGGATCCGTAGTCCAAGGATGAACTACTCACGCATCACACCGGAGGCTTGCATGGTGATGAAGAAGGCCTCCAAGGTGAATTCCCCTCTCCGGCAGGGTGCCGAGAAGAGCTTCAGATCCCTCCCGATCTAGGGATGAAGATGACGGCGACTATAGACTCTTTCGTGGATTTTTGATCGGGCACTTAGGGTTTACGTCCCGAGGGCAATATATAGTCGGAAGGAGAGGCCGAGGGGGTGCTAGGAGCGGCCACACCACCCCCTGGCGCGGTCTAGGCCTGGCCGCGTGGCCAGGTGGTGTGGGGGTCCCCTGGCCCCTCTCCGTCTCGTATTCTGGCCCTTGATGACATCCGGAAAAATAGGCACTTTGGCTTTTGTCCCGTCCAATTCCGAGAATATTCATTTTCTGACTTTCCTGGAACCAAAAACAGCAGAAAACAGGCAGCTGGCACTGTGGCTCTTGTTAATAGGTTAGTCCAAGAAATCATATGAAAAGTACTCCAAAGTTGGAACCAAACACAAGAAAGTGGATAAAACCAAGCATGGAACATCAAAAATTATAGATACATTTGCAATGTATCAACATCCCCAAGCTTAACTCCTGCTCGTCCTCGAGTAGGTAAGTGATAAAAAGAAAGAATAATTTTTGAGGTGACATGCACCATCATAAACTTGATCAAAGTATTTGTAAAACATTCAAATCTGGGATCATAGTACTTCAATCATAACATGTAAGACAAAGTTCTAGCAATAAGCAAAGAAACTATGATACAACATGAAAAGGCACAAACAAAAGATTCATGAATAACAATGCTTTGCAAGACGTTTGTTTGTTTCACATAAAGGAAACATAGCATAATAGTATTCAACTTGTCCCTCAATATAGTAGCAAATATAAATGCATAGGACACCTTCAAAATTCAGAAGAGTGACTAGATACAATAGTTTAAAACAAGCAATATCAAGTTATGCATCAATCAACTAGTCTTGGGACAATGCACATAGAACTAAGAATGGCCACTATGCTCTCAAAGTAGGTGCATAAATATAGAAGGTGGAGACTCAATATAATGGTGGAAGAAAGGCCTTCATAGAAGGAAGCAGGGATTCAAGTCTCATAAAGAGCTTCCAAAAATTATGGTACTTATAGCTTTCAGCTCTCATTGCCCCTATCATAAGCATCTTTAAGGTGATGAAGGTTAAAGTGACACAACTAAGAGGATATGCTTGACAAGTTATAAACCGAAATCTCATGCCCCTTACTTACGAAGACCGATCCTCATGCTACTCAACTTCAGTCACGAGTAAGCTCTTGTCATTGTAAGTACATGTGTATCATTAAGAACCGCTTAACGGGTACCCTTGCACATGATACGGAGCTTTCCCATAATCAAAATGACAAGGCAAGCGGACAATGAGCATCTCGTGATCTTTTATTTGCTATTTGCATAGGTTTTTATTGAGGATGCTTCATAGAGTGCTCATTATGGTGATGCTGCAAGTTTCCACCATGATTAGGCATGACTTAGGCTAGCGGCCCAAGCGTTTCTCTAACACACATACAAACTCCATGATCTTACAAGTTCCACTTATATTTCACACCGTCGGGATCCGTAAGCAAACGAACATGATATCAACGGGGTACAAAGTACAAGTGCAATGTTGAAAGCGTTCCCCATGAAACATGGTTCTGCTAATTTCAACTTATAAAGCGCAAGCATATGCACAACAAAGAAGGACCCAATGGTTCAAGTTTATTAGATGCAAAAAGTAAAGTGTGCCATCAAGTTCGTGAGAGCTTTAATCACTAGTTTTCTCATTACAAGTTTAATTTGGAAGGTAAACAAAAGCATGAATATACTTGGAATAGCATAAGCTAGTAGGTAGGTATGGTGGACTATTTGGAATAACTTGGTTTAGGGAGTTGGATGCATGAGTGGAACTCATGCTTTGTTGTGGAGGCTAGCAAAAGATTGGGAGCGACAAACTAAGAGAGCAATAATGGCCATAATCATGCAGAGCGACAAAACATCATTGATCAAAGCATAAAGTGATACTACAAGTTGAAAACTAAAGGATCATAAAGGCTTATGGTGACTTGAGATAGTCATAACATGTTGTGAGCATGCACCAAGTCAACCCAAATAAAGCATCAAAGGAGAATACCACAACACTATGCTTTAATATGCTAGAACAACGCATGATTCATCCAAGGCACATTAATCAATCTCAATTGTTTATAACAAGTCATGCTATAGCAAATAATACTAAGCATAAAGCCAAAACAATATCAAGCATGGCATGACACAACATAGGCCATAGTCAAAAACGAGCTCTTTTTACCACACAAGCATGAACTTTCCTACTCTTTTCCAAACCAAACCAAACTATTTGCAAACCAATGTATGAAAGAGGGGGTCCAACCAATTTATTCAGCAAACTAAGCAAACAAAAGAAAACTAAAAACCAAAACGAAAACGAAAAAGAAGACGCTCCAAGAACAACACAACTGTGCATGAAACAATAAAAATGAAGTGTTTGGCAGAAACCTGGAATTTTTATTGATGAACAAGGGGATGCCTTGGGCATCCCCAAGCTTTGACGCTTGTACTTCTTGTATATTTCTTGGGGTGACATGTGTGGCATCCCCAAGCTTGAGATTTAGTCCATCCTTCATCTCATTACTCATTCCTTCCATACACCTAAAATTTTTCCTTCATACAAAACTTCACACAATCTTTATTAGCAACATTAGTGCACTTAAGATAAATAAGTCTTAAGGTTCAGTTCTAACACCAAATAAACTTCCATTAGAACACTAGCTACTGTAGCACTTCCCTCAACAAGCTCAATTCCCCAAAAGAACTCAAGAAGGAACCAACAAGAAGCAAATGCAGAAAATGGCAGAAATCTGTCAAAACAGACCAGCAGGTAAAGACAATTTTTTTCGAAGACCTTCTGTTGCTCAAATCAAAAAGTGTTGAACTAACTAAAGTTAGATAACAACCTGGGGCAGAAGTGCAAAACATTACAGCTCAATCCGACATACAGAGCTCTCTCACGAATTTTTACGGTGAAGCACAAAAATCTGTTTCGGGACAGCAACTTTCCCAATCGTTACTTCTCTCTCATTAGAGGTTACTCTTGGCACAAAAAGCAAATAAAAAGGATAAGGAGCGATTATTACAGAGGTAATAATTTCCAAGACTCATCTAAAACTTTTGGGTTATCTCCCAATAAGTACTTTTCTTTAACTCCTTTAAGTTAGGCATAAGAAGCAAAGAAAGAATTAAGTGTTCTCAAATGAAGAAGCATTAAGACCAAATTTTGTTTTCATAGGAGAAGCAAAATAAATCTTTTCTCTCTTTTTAGGGAAGTGTTCTATACCTTTCTTGAGTGGGAGTTGATATTTAATGGTGACTTCTTTCATATCAATGATTGCACCAACAGTTCTAAGAAAAGGTCTTCCCAAAGTAATAGGACAAGAAGCATTGTATTCAACATCCAAAACATAGAAATCAACGGGGACATAGGAATCGTTAACCATAATAAGAACATCATTAAGACTCCCCATGAGTTTCTTTTTAGCATTATCATCAAGTGGGACATTCAAATAACAATCTTCAAGAGGAGGCAAATCAAGCATATCATAAATCCTTCTAGGCATAATAGAAACACTACTATCAAGATCACATAAAGCTTTGAAATCAAAGTCATTCACTTTCATATTAATGATGGGTTCTCAGCCATCTTCTTGTTTTATAGGAATAGAAGCTTTACGTTTCATATTTTCTTATTTAATCTTTATGAGAGCATCAGTAATGTGTTTTGTAAAAGCCATGTTCATAGCACTAGCATTAGGACTTTTAGCAAGCTTTTGTAGGAACTTAATAACTTCAGAGATATTGCAACCATCAAGATCAAAACCATACTTATCATCTAAAGTAGTAGAACTATTACTAGCCTCAACACTAGTGGTGGTAATAGTAGAAACACTAATGTTTCTAGCAATTTCATCTTCTCTTTCCCACTTAGCATGTAATTCAGCTAATAGTCTAACATTTTCATTAATTCTTACTTGTATAGCATTGGTAGCTGCAAAGGGATTATCAATAGTTTCAGGTTTAGCAGCCATTTTATTCAAAGAAGATTGAGCTTCAGCCAAAGATGCTATATTTCTTTCAGCATTAGAGAGTTTTTCCTCAATAGTTTTATTGAAAGCAGTTTGCTTACTAATAAAGTCTTTAAGCATAACTTCAAGTTTAGAGGGAGCACTCTTATTATTGTTGTAAGAATTTCCATAAGCATTACCATTGTTGGGAGGGAATGGCTTATAATTGTTGTTACCAAAATTGTTCCTATAAGCATTATTACCACAAACATTGTTGCCAAAATTGTTATTTCTTATGAAGTTCACATCAACTTGCTCTTCTTGAGCAACCAAAGAGGCTAAAGGAACATTATTTGGATCAATATGGGCTTTCCCATTAACAAGCATGGACATAGTAATATCAATCTTATCACTCAAGGAGGAAGTTTCCTCAACAGAATTTACCTTCCTACCTTGTGGAGCTCTCTCAGTATGCCATTCAGAATAATTAACCATCATATTGTCCAGAAGTTTTGTTGCAGCACCCAAAGTGATGGTCATAAAGGTACCTCCAGCAGCAGAATCCAATAGGTTCCTTGAAGAATAGTTCAATCCTGCATAAAAAGTTTGAATGATCATCCAAGCAGTCAGTCCATGAGTGGGACAATTCTTTACCAAAGATTTCATTATTTCCCAAACTTGAGCAACATGTTCATTATCAAGTTGTTTAAATTTCATTATTTCACTTCTCATAGATATAATCTTAGCAGGATGATAGTATTTTCCAATAAAAGCATCTTTGCATTTAGTCCAAGAATCAATACTATTCCTAGTTAAGGAATTCAACCATTCTTTAGCTTTTCCTCTCAAAGAGAAAGGAAACAATTTCAGCTTAATAATATCACCATCTATATCCCTATGCTTTTGCATCTCACAAAGTTCAACAAAGTTATTTAGATGGGAAGCAGCATCTTCATTACCAATACCAGAAAATTGCTCTCTCATAACAAGATTGAGTAAAGCAGGTTTTATCTCAAAGAAAGTATTTTCAGGCATAGGTGGAGCAATAGGTGTGCTCATAAAATCATTATTGTTGGTGCTAGTGAAGTCACACAACTTAGTGTTTTCAAGAGTAGTCATTTTTTTGGGTTTTCAAATAAGAAAGCAAACTAGTAAAACTAATTTTTTTGTGTTTTTGATAACAAAACAAACAAAGCAAAAAGAAACTAAGCAAAACAAAAACAACAAAGTAAAGAGATTGGTTATGAGGGACTCCCCTTATGAAGATGTCCTTGACTCCCCAGCAACGGCGCCAGAAAAATGGCGCGTGGTTGACATGGGAGTTTCTTCTTCTCGGATCCCCGGCAATGGCGCCAGAAAAATGCTTGATGGCTCAATGCACGGCGCCCAGAAAATGCTTGATGGCGGTGTTGATGTAGAGCTCGTTGGGAACCCCAAGAGGAAGGTATGATGAGCACAACAGCAAGTTTCCCTCAGTTATGAAACCAAGGTTTAATCGAACCAGTAGGAGCAAGGAAACACCCCAAAGGTGTTACTAGCTGAGCTTTGGCAGGGCGCACTACCGGTGCTAGTAGCAACGTGGAGACCTGCACAACACAACCACAGAACTTTGTCCCCAACTTGCGATGAGGTTGTCAATCTCATCGTGTTTTGCGGAAAACAAAGGATTAAACGTATCGAATGGAAAGAAGTAATAGTTTGCAGAAAGTAAACACAAAGAAGTAAACAATTTGTAGATTGTATGTAAAGAAAAGGACCGGGATCCATAGTTCACTAGAGGTGGCTCTCCTTAAGATAGATAACATGCTGGGTGAACAAATTACAGCGGGGCAATTGACAAACACCGAGAAAGCAATACATGCATATACTAATCATCTTGACTCCTTTCAGACTTGATTGGGCATTACAACATTATACATGGACCGCCATCCAACTGCATCTATGACTAATAATCCACCTTCAGGTTATCATCCGAACCCCCTCCAGTATTAAGTTGCAAGCAACAGATTATTGCTTTATAATGTTGTAATGCCCAATCTGGCCGCGCGGCCAGGCCTGGACCACGCCAGGGGGTGGTGTGGCCTCTCCCAGCACCCCCTCGGCCTCTCCTTCCGCCTATATATTGCCCTCGGGACGAAAACCCTAAGTACCCGATCAAAAATCCACGAAAGAGTCTGTAGCCGCCGTCATCTCCATCCCTAGATCGGGAGGGATCTGAAGCTCTTCCGGCACCACGGAGAGGGAATTCACCACGAGGCCTTCTTCATCACCATGCAAGCCTCCGGTGTGATGCGTGAGTAGTTCATCCTTGGACTACGGATCCATGTAGTAGCTAGATGGCTGGTTCTCCTCCTTTGTTCTTTCATGTTTAGATCTTGTGATCTCCGTTCATGATCAAGATCATCTATTTGTATTCATGCATGTTGTGTTTGCGGGGATCCGATGGATATTGAGATGCTATTTCAGATTGATTATTGATTCTATCATGTCTTTGTTATTTGTGATCTTGCATGCTTTCCGTTGTTAGTAGCTATCTTGGCCAAGTAGATGCTAGCAACTCCAAGAGTTAGTATTTATGCTCGATAGTGGGTTCATGCCTCTGGTAATCTAGGGAAGTGACAAAAATCTCTAAGGTACTAGATATGCTGTTGCTACTAAGGAGAAAACAACAATCCTTTGTTCATAGAACAATCGTATTGTTTACTTTACACGCAGTTTGTAAAGCAATAATCTATTGCTTGCAACTTAATACTGGAGGGGGTTCGGATGATAACCTGAAGGTGGATTATTAGTCATAGATGCAGTTGGATGGTGGTCTATTTATTATGTTGTAATGCCCAATCAAGTCTCAAAGGAGTCAAGATGATTAGTATATGCATGTATTGCTTTCTCGGTGTTTGTCAATTGCCCCGCTGTAATTTGTTCACCCAACATGTTATCTATCTTAAGGAGAGCCACCTCTAGTGAATTATGGATCCCGGTTCTTGTCCTTTACATACAATTTACAATCTTTTACTGCTTTGTGTTTACTTTGTTCAAACTTTTACTTCTTTCCATTCGATACGTTTAACCCTTTATTTTCCGCAAAACACGGTGAGATTGACAACCTCATCGCAAGTTGGGGACAAAGTTCTGTGGTTGTGTTGTGCAGGTCTCCACGTTGCTACTAGCACCGGTAGTGTGCCCTGCCAAAGCTCAGCTAGTAACACCTTTGGGGTGTTTCCTTGCTCCTACTGGTTCGATTAAACCTTGGTTTTATAACTGAGGGAAACTTGCTGCAGTGCTCATCATACATTCCTCTTGGGGTTCCCAACGAGCTCTACATCAACACCTCCATCAAGCATTTTTCTGGGCGCCGTGCATTGAGCCATCAACATCCTATATTGATCCACGTACTTAGAAGCTAACCTTGGATGCTCCTTGACTAGCTGAAGATGATCCACAACTGAGTCTGAGTCCATGGAATCATGAGGAATCACAAAGTATGTGCTCCATGCAAGCAATTCAGCCTTATGCTCCCGAATAGTGGCTAGTGCATCAACTAGTGCAATATTATACGCCACTGACTGACTTTGACCTCACCATGTGGCATATCTAGACTTGGTCTAAGCTTCTCAGGTAGACAAATATTGACTCGGTACTTCGCTATCAGTTGACCATCATAGTATGCGAATGTTTTACTGGAATATTGGCTTCACATCCAAATACTCCTAGAAGTTCCTGAAGCTGTACAATCAACTCTCTATGATAATCATCAAGACTATCCCCCACCTTAGTTAAAGTCTGTTTAGGAAACTTATGCGCCATCTCTAGCTGTGTATAAAAGTATTTATAATTAGTACATTGCATCATAATAAAGAATTATCGCACCAAAATATATAACAAAATATTCTCAATTGAATATTGATCATAAATTTTAGGGAACCTTTTATTGTTGCTCCTAGATTCCTACAGGTATCACCCTTTACTAGGTTTCCAACCTAAGGTCAAAGCAATTGCTCTAATACCAGCTGCGGTGACCCATCATACCACTTCATGTTGTAGTATACTATAGTCGTTGACATAACACTTCCGGAACACCGTTCTGCAAATATTACATCCCTCAGAGTGGTACAACAGAAACATTTCGGGTCCAAATTACAAACATAGACATAATATTATTACAATAACAAAAGATCCATACTTTAGGTGGTTCGAACTTACAAACCATACACATCTTACTTCATAAGTTTTCAGTGAAAGAACGAAAGATTCAAATGACATAACACAACTTGAGCTGAACAGCTTATTATATAGGGTTCTTGTCATTCGGCACGGCTTAAGTACTAATAATTATTGGCAACTACTCTGACTCATTGCCATCATCTCCATAGCATATCTCGTAGTCCACCCCTTCAACTCCATCGGCCAGGTCTGGTTCCTCGTAGTAGACATCGTCCTGACCTTCGGTAGCATACATTGGGGTATCCTCTGGCTCCTTAGAGTCTAAGAGTGATCAAAGGAAAGGGTGAGTAATAGCGTTACCCAACAAGTTCATTATATGCAAGGTGGGAAGTTTGATGCTCTATCTACCACCTCAGACTATAAGTCTTTGGCACTATGCAGTTTTCGTAAACATTTC
Source organism: Avena insularis (assembly GCA_023614405.1). NCBI lineage: Eukaryota > Viridiplantae > Streptophyta > Magnoliopsida > Poales > Poaceae > Avena > Avena insularis. The sequence continues at coordinate 300,747,599 of CM042684.1, forward strand.
TTCAAAGATTGATTTTAATATCAAAACTATGCCCATCAGCCTTCGTAGGTTGACTAGAACTTCATGCAGTTTCTTTCCTGCCACGTTCGTAGCTCCTTCCCGGAACAGGGAGTAACATGACACAATTCTTACACTCTGCAGAGGTGCGTTGCTTTACCCATAAGAGACCAAATCCTTGTTGCACAACCGCTCATACTTTCCTGTCCACAATTACTTGATGTCGGGCCTAGTAGATGATACAAGCCAATCACTACCCTCTCTGCGACCCCGCATGCCCAATGGATTGCACGTCAGACCTAGGATAAAACTTGTTTCCAATGGAAGCCTAAGGCATACAACCCTCATAGATACCAGAAGTCGTGGGACATTGAGGGATCCTACCCATATGCTGCTAACCCTTATAGAGGAGTTACAACCATGACCAGGTCATCCGTTGACATGAGAAAGGAATAAGATACAACTGACTTCTCCGTTCCATTCTAGATCTTATGGTTAACGTGTATTATACGGTGCTAGAATCGCTGATGTCTTGGGTTATTAAGTCTTATCTATTTTGCAAATGGAATCTTAGATTCCATTGCAATTCTTAATATTTATCATCACTTAGGATGATAATAACATTTCATTTTCTTGAGAAAATACTTCTTTTCGGTCTGTTTTAAAACATAGGTGATAACACACGATTTGCAAATACTTTTCGAAAAACTCTTCAAAGGACATGAGCAAGTGATGAACTTGCCTTGTGACTACAAGGTAGTGAAGTTGGATGCTTCCACACGACCTTGAGCTCCTGTTTCTACAAAACACCATTATTGCCCGGTAAGGACAATATTTAAAGAAGCAATATGTTGTGCATAGTAATGTAATGCAGTAACTTATTATTTTCCTTCTTTGCATGTTTTACCCACCTTATTAAGGTTTTACATTAATTTTTATTAATAAAAGGAATGTAATAATTAAATACTCTTAAATCATTATATTTAATATTTTTGTGATAACAAATAATATTCTAAGATTTTAAAAATTAATTTTATTTAATTTTAGCACTTATTAATATTTTCTTAAAATGCCATGAAGGAAATACGATTTTATTTTATCTAATTTAATTTACTTAACTAAAATACAAATTAGTATTTTTCAAAAATATTATATCCATTTTGGATCTTAGAAGTGAATTTTATTCAATTTTAAGTATTTTATTCATTTTTATAAAATTCTTCAAGGAATTAGTACCATTTAAGTAATCAATCCATATTTTATTATTTGAAATTACTATTCACTATTTTTATTGAGTAGAGGATTTTTGTTGACTTCATATATATATTATTTGTATTTTTAGGATGTTTATTTATTTTTCTAGAGCTCATTTAATTTCAGGGGTATATTTGTAATTAAATATTTCTATTAGGTTTTCTTTTAAAACTTGGCCCTAGCCCACTAGGCTGGCCTGGCTTGATCCGGCCCACTAGGGCCGGTCAATACCCCCCTAGGGCTGTACTGGGCTGGCCTCACCCGGCCCTGTACCGCCACTCTCTCCTTCCTCTCTCCTCTCTCGCGACGCGCTAATCTCTGCGACGAACCGATGACGCTGCCGCCCCGCTCGATCCCGGCTGCTTCTGGCCACCTCGACTGCCGCCGAGGTGCTAAACGACGTGGACGACGATACAACGCCCCCTGTCCAGCTCGATTTTTCCCTCGTGCCTCCTGCTGGCCATGTTACACCACCCTGGCGGCTAGGGTTTAGCCTCCGTCATAGTTTCGACGCTTTGATGCCCCCTTGATGCTGATCTGGTGCCTGTGGTGCTGTCTTCTCCCCATGACTGCCACCATCGCGGCTTGGCGCGGGTTGCAGCGCCCCTCTAGGGTGCTCTATGCTCCCCGTGCACCTCCTCGTCGGCAACCTCTGATTCCTGTTCAATTACCTAGCGAGGACCTCGAGTAAGTTCATTTCTCTCACCCCTCTAGCTCTCTGCTTCTCTCTGTTCCTTGCTATGCGACTGCTACAATGAATTCCCCATTAGGGTTCATCCCCTGTGGTGATGCTTAACAGTGACCCTAGGATGCATTTCCTATGGACATCCTTTATTGGTAGTGTATGGACGATGTGCTACTATGTGTTACTGATCGAGTTCCTAGTAATGGTTCACCGTCAGGAAACAATTCTATGGTTTCCTAGTTGGTTTAGTGTGGATGCAAAGGTTATTACCTTTGATTGATATACTCCTATTAAAAATTATGGCTGGAATGCTTCACTTCTGAAGCCATGTTGTTGGTTCCTTGTTCTGATAGCTTGTTTATGAAGAACCTCTGTGATTAATTGTTTTACTCAGGATTCAATCCTGATGTTGTGCAGAAACTATGGCTAAGCATACCTAATATATTCTCTGTGTTTAACTTTTGTGATGATCTAGGAAGAAATGGATGATTCCTAGATAGTTTTAGGAAGATGATTTGCTTGTTTGATTTCTGAAAACTTGCCTACTATGACTTAATGATAAACAGAGATGTCACTTGCTGTTCTTATTAAATGAATGATTCCTAGAATACTTAGGAAGATGATGTATCTATGGTCTTGAGAAGATGTGCTTGGAATTATACTGAAGTTGGCAATGATCCATTAGATATAGAGGTGCTATCCTCTATTGGGAATGTGCCATGTATGCTCATATGCTCTAATATGTTATTTTCTAGCTTAGTCTAGATAAAATGGTCAGTGATGCTAGTCTAAGACCATGTTTACTAAGAACAAGTATCCTTTACTTGCCATCCAATACCTTTTGTGTTCTATGACCAGTATACCATGCTCTTACATGAAACAAATGTTGTAAAATGAATAATGGATAGATATAGAGTTTTGAGAAATACCCTGATGATAGATTTGATGTGGTAGCATGTGGCTTGTGATACCTTCGATCTGGATTACGGATGTAGTATAGCTCTTTTCCCCTAGTAGACCTAGGTTCATCGAATCCTCGGGAAGCAGAAGCGTAGTGAAGTTACTTTAATGGACCTTCGGGAGTTTTAGAATTCCTTTTGTGTTTTTACCGGACCAAGAGTTTGCGTATTTTTTGTTGTTGTCGATGATGGGGAGAGAGGGCCTAGGGCATTCGGTTTCACCAGTATCTGTGCAAAACATCTGATGGGAATAAAAGATAAAAATAAAGTATGCATGTAATTGTTAGAGCAAGATAAATTATATGTGGGCAGTGCATCCATAATTGCTATTGCCTCCGCAACTGCTTATAGCAATAACCTACTAGTCTCATCCATAGAAGAAAGAGAACTAATGATATGCATAGTGACGTCACCGTTAATCCCAAGTAAATCCCAGACATACAGCCGTACTACCCCTTCTGTCACTGGGGTTCCCAACCTGCAGATTAGTCATTACTCATACTCCCTATACCTGGCTCAATCCTCGGGGTCTTGGGTACCTAACAAGTCCTTAGATTGAGGCAAGAGAGGATACAATAGTCATTATTTTAAACAAACTAATACATGATCCCATCTATGATAAATAACATGCACAGAAGCTACATGGCTAGGCCGAAGCCCTTAGCCCAAGGAGAATTACTCACACATAGAGATGAGATCAAAGATCATAAATATTGTAATGGAAATCATGAGATTGATAACAAATAGTCTTACAATGTCACCAATCGAAGAAGAGATCTACTATTACAAGTGGTGGAATATGGCTATGGTGGTGGAGATGGGTTTGGAGATTAGATTGCTCTTCGGTGTTGTGGATGGAGATATGGAGGCGGCTGATGGTATGGAGGTGCTCTCTTTTCTCGTCGCCTGAGGCCTCTTTATATAGGGGTCCCTTCACAAAAGTTGTTCGGTTTGACCTAGCTATGTCGATGGCAACTATACGACCAGAACTATACGGCCGGAATTTTATTCCCGCCATATAGTTGGTCGTTAAAGCGTCTGTCTCTGCTTCACGACTCCTGGTTTCTTCGGGTTGTTGGAAATCTCGTATCTTTGACTTTAATGTAGTGATTCCCATCATCAAACGTCATTATCTACGCAGGGAAAAATAGAAAGAAAGGATTGCATACCCCTTTGATCATTAGGCATTAGTGGCAGGGTTAGAGAGATATTTCATCAAAAATATGAATAATATCCAGTTTAAATGCGGACATAGATGGATATATTTCAGAGCCATCAACCTCCCCAAGCTTAAACTTGATCGTCCTCGAGCAAGAAAACACAAACCAAAAAGGAACTCAGGATTTAAACTGAAATAACGAGATAATGATCTTACTCATGATTGGTAGTTGCATGTTTCCTCTACTTTATAAATCTGAAAAACTTCAGCATAGATAGAGTAATGGCAAGCATATCATACGGGTTTTTATGCATCCTCATAGCGCAGCAAAATTATTGTTAACATGGATGATTCAAATGAGTAAACTTTATTCCATGTCATGTAATCAACTCATAGGCTTGCCTTTGAACAATAAAGTATAATCATGTAAAATTGAGAGTGTGAGAGTTGTCATGAAAAGAATATATACTATAGTATCTCAATTCTCCCAAATCAATAAATTAAGACTTTTCAAGCACTACTTTTCTATTCATTCTCCTTCAAGAATTTCAGTTCTTAAGTGATTGAGAGCATGCCAAATATTTTAATTAGTTTATCGGGCTATGATGGACACTCGTGGCTTCACCAAGGTGTATGTTCCTTTTGTACAATGATTACTCATAACAGCCAGAGGAGTTATTCCATCATGAACACAGCTACCCGGGAGTGCCAAGAATCTTACCCATTATAGCATTGTTGCTACATATGTTTAATCAACTCATAGCCGAAATCTAGGAGTTTCCTCCATGAAGATCGTTCGTAGGCTAGCGGAGTTGTTGGCATCCCATGAAGTTTGACATGCATAAAGCTATATCATTCTTATGATTCACAAGTCAAACTTTGGCATGCTCACAAAAACCGCTAAACATTAATTCGATCGAACAATTCCTTTTAAAGAGAGCTATCAAGTCAATCATTATATTCCATGGTGTTGAGTGTCTCTAGAAATAAGCCTTCAAGACTAAACACTACAACACCCAAGCCTTCAATTGTGAGACTTTTTATTATTACAATTGTTTAGCAAATTTTTAGGCAAGACTTGGTTAATTACAAGAGCTGGAACAAAATGTACCCAAGTAAATAACCATGCAAACAAATTTTACTACAATACAAAGACTCACTCCACCAATATAATATCTCAACATTTACTACTAACTAGCATGGATTTTTCAAACTTCAAAAGTGGGGAGTCATAAGGCATACCTCTCATGTTTGGTTCCACTTCTCTTCCTTTTTGATTCGTTCCTTGGAAACTCGAAGTCAATCACTCTTCCTACAAATACATGAGAACCTCGAGGGGAAAAGAAAAGAAAGAAGAGGGAAAATAAAGATAAATGGAGAAATCTTTTTGTTGTTTTTAAGAGAGGGAATTAAAGAATAGAAAATTGGTAGCAAAGCTCGGCTAGAAAATCTCAAAAGGCAATTGGAAATAACTAAAGTTAAAGTGTCAGGGAAACCAAAACGAGTGCTTATAAACTCGAATTAAAAACATAACCTGGAAATAAATAAAAGCACATGAACGCCAAATAAAGATAAATGAGGAAACTTCCCCAAGCTTAGGCTTTTACAAGCCCTTCAAATCATTGTGGTGGAGGGAAAAAGTTGGAACTCCAGTTTGCAAATTGAGTTGATAAATTACTAGTTGATTCTCGGAGGTTCAAAGAGAGGCTATGCATCCTATCCATAGTCCCTCCAAGTTCTTGGAAGTCTTGGTATGTAGCGAGCTGAGTTGATGGCTGCTCCTCTTGATGAGGAACTTCTTGATCCTCTTCTTGGTCCTCATCCTCTTCTAGAATCCCCTCCTCGAGTTTGTGTTGCTCAACCTGCAAGTCATATAGCAAACGTCCTTCCTCGATAGAGAAAAGACAATTAGGCAAAGGAGCGGGGTAGATACGCCCAGCTCCAGCAATATGCAGGTACTAAACACCACCTCTCCTAGTGAGCATTCCACAGGGTTTTAAAGTAGAGAAACCAACACGTCGCTCACCTAGCACAGGTTGCAACTCACCTAAGTTGATGCCTAGGGCAGTAGCAAGCACGGTGATGATGCCTCCACCTGTAATTGGTCCTTGGCCTTGGGAGGATTGGTGCTCCAGGTAGCGCACAAGGGTTGCGCCCAAGTTGAGTGACAAGTTGCAGTTGTTGAAAGCAGCCTTGGCAAGGACTAAGATGTCCTCCTCACTGAGTCTCGTGAACTCATTTCGTGCCTGCAAGGTGTTAGCAATAACATACAACAAATAGCGAATTGCAGGGTGTTGAATATTCTTCCCCTTGCTCACTCTAGAAGTGAAGCTCATTCTATTGTAATGTTGTTCAGGGGAAGGGTCTCAGCCAGTAAAGGATGCGAGCAAGTCATTATCATTATTGTTTGGAAAATTAAAGCATGCGCACCATTCATCTAGTGATAAAGCATAATTGTTGTTCATAAGCCGGAAAGAAATCTGGTCCTCTCCGTGTCATAGTTTAACGGTGCTTTGCAATGAACTTAAAATTTCAATGGTTAACCAGTGATAAGTAGGCACATCATTGAATACAAAGTTTTGCAGGCCAACCCTATTGCAGAGTAAATTGAAGTCATTGGAAATACCGAGTTGGTTCAATATAATGGGGCAAGCCCACTTGGTTGCCTTCACTTCTCGGTTCTTGATCCTGTCGAAGCGATCATGTTGGAGCTCATTCCTGAATCGTATTCCCATGCGTTCTTGAGCAACAGCCCGAGAAGCGCTAGCGGCGGCATGAGCACGAGTTTGGATCCTTGTGTTCATCATCTAAAAATAACAAGGAAAAATAAAACTTTTTGATCCAACAATAATAGGCATAACATATTCCTCATCAAAGCACACTGAAGAATCCCCTCAAATAATAATCTAGGAAAGATAATCATGGCAATTAGTTCATAGTAGGTCTCACTCTAGATTGATAATGATGATAGATCGAAGATGAATTTGCAAAAAGTAATTGGAGGATCGGAGGAGAAACATACCGTAGATCAGTTGTGTGCGAGGAAATCAAACGAAATTGAGTAGAGATGAAGATCTCTTGAGGTTTTGAGAGAGTTTGGAGGTAGAATAAAGAAAAAGGATTGAAGTTTTGGGGTTGGAGGTACCTCCCGTGGCGTTTTTGTGGTCGAACGCAACTATACAGGCAAACTATACGGCCAGAACAATGTGTTCCCGCCGTATAGTTGGCCTGCTGTCAAAATTTTAGGGTTTCCACCTAGTGGCGCAGCTATACGGCCAGAACTATACGGCCGGAACAATATGTTCCCGCCGTATAGTTGGTCGTCAAACCGTTTGTACCTGGAAAATAATTTGTACGAAAGAATCGATATCTATACAACCGGAGCTATTCGACCGGAATTTTTATTCTCGCTGTATAGTTGGTCGTTAAACCATTAGTACTTTTGAAAGAAATATTGTCGATGGCAAAAGTATCTATACAGCCAGAATTTTTATTCCCGCCATATAGTTGGTCGTTAAACTCTCTGTAGCCATCAAAAAATTTCCGTTTCTTCGAGAATTACTTCTTATTCTGAAACTTAGCGAAATACCTTGTTTTTCACAGAAAGTTGACAATAAAAATTGTCGACCAACAACAACATGTATATAACAGGATTTTTAGTACTACCGAACTTCTTCTCCTCAACTGGAGTTTTCTAGCACTCTTTCTTAAACATAAACTTAAACTAAAACTTAAAAAAATTACTCAAACCTTTATTTCACATGGATTGCCTCCCATGGAGCGCTCTTTTATGGTCAATAGCTTGACCTTGATGTTTCTCACTTAGGCCAGATGAGTGGAACACCCACTCCAAAATAATTGGCCTTCAAAGTGATGGCCTCCTTTTCATCATGCTTGGCTTTCTTCTTCATGGGGAAATGAATAACAAAAGGATCCCACGAAGGCAATTGAAGCTTCACGTTCCCTTCATGGAGATTAATCAAAGCCTCAATAGTTCCTAATAAAGGATGACCTAGTATAATAGGAGCAGTAGCATCTTCAGGCATGTCAACAATAACGAAATTAATAAGAGCATGACAACCTTTAATGTATACTAAAGTGTTCTCCTTAATTCCTACAGCTTGTTTGTAGGTAGAATCTGCAAAATGTAGTTTTAACTCGGTGATTTCAAAAGAGCCAAGATTTAACTTATTAAAAAGACTCCTTTGAATTGTTGAAACGCTTGCACCTAGATCACAAAGTGCAGCTATCTCATTGGTCCCAATTTTAATATTAATAGTAGGCTCAAATATATCATCAAGCTTAACAGGTAATTTTTCAACAATTTTCTTATATTCTTCTTCAAGCTCATGTACCTTTATTGCTACCTGATTAACAAAGTCTTGATACATGGCTTCATCATTTCCTTCACTTCTCAGAATCTTGATGTTGATCCTTTTTACAAGATCTTCAACGGTGTAACTTGGTGACAGAACATTACTATAATCAAGTTCTTCAGGCTCCTCCCTTTGGATTCTCATCATCTTGAGGTCTTCAATAGGATTGGGCTCAGCTTTACCTGCAAATTTAGCTAGAATGAGAGTTTGACTCTCGGTTATCTTACCTAGATGTGCCTCAACAATCCTCGTCCTTTCTTGGAGGGCCTATAAATCATTCCTCAAACTTACAATTTGGTTAGATAATTTACCAAGCATAACATCATGGTTCTCCATTATTTTAACAAGGATATTGTTTTCCTCATTTTGCGAGTCATTGAAAGATTTAAGTGTTTCTTGGAGACTACCATTACTTGATCCCATATTATTATTAGAGTTACCCACATGACTAGAATAGTGTTTTTGGAAATTAGGATTATAATTCTTCTTCCAACCAGGGTTATAATCATTACGAGCTATCAAGTCTACTTCTTCAATATTAGTTTCGGGGATAGCTCTTACCTGGATTTCCTTACCTTTTATGGCTAATATGAGCTCATCCAGCTTAGCATTGAGTTCTTCATTTTCTTGCGGTGAGACGGAGTTCACCTCCGTCATGTTTGATCTATCCACATGCCATTGGGCATGGTTGTCTTTGCATATTGTGTAGCAGCTGCTTTGCTTTGGTAATATGTTTACCCATAAATGTTCCTCCAGCTGCACTATCAAGCATAGACTTAGACACAGGATTGAGAGCATTATAAAATAAATGGAGGATTAACCAATCTTCCATCCCATGGCTAGGACAGTTTCTTAAGCATTCTTTCATCCTCTCCCATGCAAGCGCTAGTGGCTCATGCTCTTCCTATTTAAAACTAGTAATATTAGATCTTAGTTGCATAGTCTTTGCAGGTGGAAAAAATTTAGTCATAAATAAAGAAGTACATCCCACCCATTATGTAATAGTATTTTTAGGCAAAGCTAGCAACCATTCTTTTGCTCTTCCTCTAAGAGAGAAAGGAAATAATGCAATTTGACTGCATCGGGGTCAACATCTTTTATGCGCATCATATCACATATTTCAGTGAAAGTATTCAATTGCATACCTGCGTCCTCAACATCAGAGCCTCCAAATTGATTCCGTTGAACCAAACTTAAATAATGGGGCTTAATTTCATAGTCATCAGCATCATTTGCTGGCTGAGTAATAGGAGTACGCAAATAATCATCATTTGGAGTTGCAAACTCCCCAAGCTTCTTTTCAGCCATATTTCCTATGTTTTTGGGTTTTCTTAAACAGAGACTTATGATAATAATAAAAACAAGAATTTAAAGATTAACTATTTTTTTTGGATTTTCAAATAAAGACAGAAAGCAAATTAACAAAATCAAAAACAATAATTAAAACTAGCAAGGTTCCTACTAAGATCACCAGGGTAGCTATTCATTCCCCAGTAATGGTTCTAGAAAAAGGGTTGATACCTTCGATCCGGATTACGGATGTAGTATAGCTCTTCTTCCCTAGTAGACCTAGGTTTATCGAATCCTCGAGAAGCAGAAGCGTAGTGAAGTTACTTTAACGAACCTTTGGGAGTTTTAGAATTCCTTTTTTATTTTTACCGGACCAAGAGTTTGTGTCTTTTTTGTTGTTGTCGATGATGGAGAGAGAGAGGGCCTAGGGCGTTCGGTTTCACCATTAGCTGTGCAAAACATCTGATGGGAATAAAAGTTAAAATTAAGTATGCATGTAATTGTTAGATTAAGATAAATTATATGTGGGCAGTGCATCCATAATTTCTATTGCCTCCGCAACCGCTTATAGAAATAACCTACTAGTCTCATCCATAGAAGAAAGAGAACTAATGATATGCATAGTGACATCACCGTTAATCCCAAGTAAATCCCACACATACAACCGTACTACCCCTTCTGTCACTAGGGTTCCCAACCTGTAGATTAGTCATTACTCATACTCCCTATACCTGGCTCAATCCTCGAGGTCTTGGGTACCTGACAAGTCCTTAGATTGAGGCAAGAGAGGATACAATAATCATCATGTCATACAAACTAATACATGATCCCATCTATGATAAATAACATGCACAAAAGCTACATGGCTAGGCCAAAGCCGTTAGCCCAAGGAGAATTACTCACCATAGAGATGAGATCAAAGATCATAAACATTGTAATGGAAATCATGAGATTGATAACAAATAGTCTTACAATGTCGCCAATCGAAGAAGAGATCTACTATTACAAGTGGTGGAATATGGCTATGGTGGTGCAGATGGGTTTGGAGATTAGATCTAAGTCTATTCCTCCGGTGGCTCTTCGGTGTTGTGGATGGAGATCTGGAGGCGGCTGATGGTATGGAGGCGCTCTCTTTTCTTGTCGCCCGAGGCCTATTTATATAGGGGTCCCTTCACGAAAGTTGTTATGTTTGACCTAGCGGTGTCGATGGCAACTATACGACCAGAACTATACAGCCGGAATTTTATTCCCGCCGTATAGTTGGTCGTTAAAGCGTCTATCTCTGCTTCATGACTCCTGGTTTCTTCGGGTTGTTGAAAATCTCGTATCTTTGACTTTAATGTAGTGATTCCCATCATCAAACGTCATTATCTACGCAGGGAAAAATAGAAAGAAAGGATTGCACACCCCTTTGATCATTAGGCACCAGTGGCAGGGTTTAGAGGGATATTTCATCAAAAATATGAATAATATCCAGTTTAAATGCGGATGTGGATGGCTATATTTCAGAGCCATCAGCTTGCTGGTGGTGTTGCCTGCTCTTCTAGTTCGAGTGGTTGATCTTCTCCTTGAACTGCTGATGACCCACAAGTATAGGGGGTGTATCGCAGTATTTTCGAGGGAAGTGAAACCCAATTTATTGATTCGACACAAGGGGAGCCAAAGAATATTTATCAGCCTTAACAACTGAGTTGTCAATTCAGCTGCACCTGGAAACAATCTTGCTCATAGCAGTTTATCAGTAGCAACAATTTTGTAGTAGGAATAGTAAAGTAACAGCAGTAGTAAATCAAAGACAGTAGCAACAATAGCACTAAATAGTAGGATTCGAGTGCGGTAGGCATAGGGATGGATGGACGGGCGTTGCATGGACAAGACAATTCACATAGCAATCAGAACATAGGGCAATTGCAGATAAATAAGATAAAGCATCCAAGTACTAGATAATCCTAGGCATGTGTTCCATATATAGTCATACGTGCTCGCAATGAGAACTTGCACAACATATTTTGTCCTACCAGCCCATTTGCAGCGGGGCCTCAAGGGAACTACTGGCAATTAAGGTGCTCCTTTCAATAGAGCACCGGAGCAAAGCATTAACACTCCGTGAACACATGTGATCCTCACATCAAAGCCATTCCCTCTGGTTATCCCGATTTCTGTCACTTCGGGGCCATTGGTTCTGGACAACAACGTGTGTATACAACTTGTAGATAAGACCATAAACAATACTATCATAATGAATCAATAACATGTTCAGATCTGAAATCATGGCACTCGGGCCCTAGTGACAAGCATTAAGCACAACAAGTCACAACAAAGTCATAAAGCACTAATAAAAGATACTAGGCACCATGCCCTAACAATCTGGTAGTGCGGGTACCGCTGTTTTGTTGGCGTGAGGACCTCGCTGAGGTAGTATACTGGGCGCTGTACCCCGTGGACCTTGTTTTTCTTGGCTCGCTCGACGACGAGCACTGTGCTGACCACCTGGTTGGTGGTGGAGATATATAGTAACAGCGGTTCCCTTTCTCGAGGGGTCACTAGTACTGGAGAGGTGGATAGCAGGCGCTTGAGGTCTTCGAATGCTTCCTGCGCTTCGCCATACAAACTTTTCAGCTTTGCGGAGGAGTTGGTAGAAGGGAAGTGCCTTTTCACCCATCCGACTGATGAATCGACTGAGGGCCGTGATTCGCCCAGCCAGCTGCTGGACGCCCCTTATGTTTTTTGGCTTCTCCATGGTCAGTATGGCTTTTATTTTCTTCGGGTTTGCCTCGATTCCTCTCGCGGAGATGAGATACCTGAGTAGTTGCCCAGATGGGACACCAAAGGCGCATTTGTCCGGATTGAGCTTGATCCGGTAGCGGTCGAGGTTGGCAAAGGTTTCGTGCAAATCATCGATTAGGGAGGCTTCCTCCTTGGTCTTGATTACTATGTCGTCAACATAGACTTGAATGTTGTGACCAAGTTGGTCCTTGAGGCAAGCCTGCATGCACCGCTGGTAGGTGGCTCTTGCATTTTTTAGCCCGAAGGGCATTGTGTTGTAGCAGAACACACCGAAGGGCATTGTAAACGCTGTTTTTTCTTGATCTTCCCCCTTCATTCGAATCTGATTATAGCCTGAGTAGGCGTCGAGGAAGCAGAGGCGCTCGCATCCCGTGGTGGAGTTAATGATCTGGTCAATTCGCGGTAGCAGGAAGTGATCCTTTGGACAATGCTTGTTCAGAGAGGTGAAGTCCACACACATCCGCAGGATATCCGTGTCCTTTTTTGGTACCAACACCGTGTTGGCGAGCCAAGTGCTTTCCTTGATCTCGCATATGAATTTGGCGTCGAGGAGTCTGTTGATCTCCATTCCAACTGCCTTTGCCCGTGCCTCAGATAATCGCCGGATTGTTTGCTTGACTGGCCTTGCGTCTGGGTTGATGTTGAGTGCGTGCTCGGCGAATTCCCTAGGAACTCCTGGCATGTCCGCTGGACACCAGGCGAAGATTTCCCAGTGCTCATGAAGGAATTCGACGAGCGCGACTTCCTATGCGGGACTCAAGTTGTTGGCGATGAGGGCCATTTTGGCAGGATCCGATGGGTGGACCTGCACTTTCTTTATGTGCACTGATGAGTCGAAAGATAGATCGGGCGAGCTTGGCCAGCTTAGGGGAGGCAGATTGTTGTCTGTCGACTCCTTTAGTATCGCGAGTTCTTCCTGCATGCCGAAGGACTGGGAAATTCTGTTGAATTCCCTGTCACAACTGTCGGACCTCTCGAAGCTCCCGTTGACTGTGATGATGCCATTGGGACCTGGCATTTTCATCTACAGGTAGGCGTAGTGTGGTACTGCCATGAACCTAGCGAACGCGACACGTCCGAGGATGCATGAGTGGGTACGGTCGGCGACCTCAAAGTCGATGCGCTCACGCCGAAAGTTTTTTGGTGTACCGAAGATGACGTCGAGGTTGATTTTGCCCAGGGGATATACGCCTTTTCCTGGGATGATGCCATGGAATGTTGTGTCCGAGGCCTCTAGGCAAGTCAGAGGGATCCTCATTGCTCGCAAGGTACTCGCGAATATAAGGTTGATGCCGCTTCCGCCGTCCATGAAGACGCGGCTCATGTCGAAGCCTCCGATTTGCGCCTCGAGTATGAGGGGGCAATGGCCTGGACGAGGTACTTGAGGCGGATGATCGCATTTGTCGAAGGTGATGCAGGACTCGCTTCCGCTGAGGTACTCAGTGGTAGCTGGTAGCGAGTTTGTGGCCAAGTTGACTTGGCGAGTGATGTATACGCACCTGTTGGAGGGGCGTCCCTTTTGGATCATCATGGTACCCATGGCCCGTGGGTAGGGTTCGCCTCCCTGGTGCTGGTCCGGCGCAGCTGCGTTTGGGGGCATTCCAGGTGGCGGTGGCGGAGCGCCATGTGCTATGGCGCCTGGAGCCGCTCCGTAGACTCTTTCGACCGCGTTGCGATTCATCCGAACTAATCCCTCATGTAGTTTGAGGAACTTGCGACAATCCTTGAGGAGGTGGCTAGACTTCTTCTTTCTGTCATTCTTGTCGATGTAGAAGTGCAACGTGCATGGCCCGGACAATTTGTCTTCGATGGATGTCGCGGGTGCCTCATCACGATTGCGGCGTTGCCACACTTGCGTGGTCTTCCCGGAGTCGCGGTATTCACCGGTACGGTATCCGCTGTTACGGTTGTCATCGCGCCTGTCAGCGTAGCCAGCTGCGACCATGTTGATTTCATCGCGATCATCGTAGATGCGCATGCGATGTTTGCCTCGGCGGTCGCGTCTGCGCTCGAGTTCTGCCTCCTCGTCGGAGTGAGCGTGATTTTTCACTGAATCTACTCCATCGGCCCACCGATTCGCGATTTCCATCAAGTGGTCGATGGTCTTGGCCTTTGAGCGGCCCAGCTCCTCCCTGAGCTCTATGCGGCGGACACCGCCGTTTAATGCGTCAATCGCGCAATCCTCTGAGATGTTCTCTGCGGAGTTCTTGATGATGGACCACCTTTGGATGTAGGAGCGTAGTGATTCGCCCGATCTTTGCTGGCAGCATCTCAGCTCTTCGATTGATGCAGGCCGCTTGTACGTGCCTTTGAAGTTGCGTACGAAGCTGTAAACTAGCTCATCCCAACTGCGAATGGATCTGCATGGGAGGTTGTTGAGCCATGCTCGGGCGGCGCCTTGCAGTTGTAGCTACAAACATTGCATGTCCGTGCTTCGACTGCCGCCGTGGAGCCTGACGGAGGAGATATGGTCCTCCAGCCAGATATTCGGGTCCTGTAGGCCATCAAACTTCGGGTTCTCCGACGGGAGTTTGAACCCTTTGGCCATTCTCTTTTGCCTGATCGACCTGCTGAAGCATCTGGCGCCGCAGAGCTCCACATCTTCCTCTTCCAAGTCAGTCGACCGGGCATGTTGCACCCTTGATTTGTCGATCTTGCGCTGCGTGAGGTCATCGCGCGCATCATAGTCGTGGTCATGTCGCCGTGAGCGGCAGCGTCGAGACAGGTCGTGACCGTCATCGCTGGATGAGGGCGAGGAGTAGCGCTTTGCTAGCGTTTTGCCTTTTTCGGCTCTGGTGTTGGCTCCTTATCGAGAGCAGCCTCGATTAGTCCAAAGCCCACGATCGTAGATCGGTGCATGGCGGCTCGGGGATCTCCAGCTGGTGGCTAGTTGTTGAGGAGGTACATGGTGGCTACCGTCACCGCGGCCTGCAACGTCTTTGGGACCACGTTGCCACGTGTATCGACTGTCATAGAGCTGAAGTCGAGGACGTTTGCAGCTTCTATGCGTTCTTGCTCAGTGATATGGGCCATCCGAGACCGTCTCTTGTTTGCGAGGTACTCGTTGCCCTTTGAGGAGGACCCTCCGTGAGAGGAGAGCCCAGCACGTCGAAGGCTCGACTCGTCCGCCGCCTTTTTATGCGCCTCAAGTTGCACGATTGTTTGCACTTGGCGCTTAAATTCTTCCTTCAGGAGCCAGTGGTAGCCCATTAGCAGTTCTTGTGGAGATCCGAAGGGTAGAGGGGTGCCTCGTAAGGCCTCACGGTAGCGAGCCCACTCCTGCTTGTTGATCCTGATCGCGATGCGTTCGCTGGTTTGCTCGTTTGTTATGGTCGGAGGCTCGACTGCTCCTCCATTGTTGACGGGGATGCGATTGCCACCGTTGCCACCATTGCCGCCATTGCCATCGAGAGGCGGGTCGGTTTCGTTACCGCGATTGCCCGTGTTGTCGCGGTTGGCGGAGGTGTCGCCTGCGTTGATGACGACACACATGAAGTGATTGGGGAAGCTGCTGCTCCTGCAGCTCTTAGATCCGGAGCCGTAGGCTCCATCTTTAGTTGCTAGATCGCTCAGATCAGAGTCGCGACTGCTGTCGCTGACTGTGTTCTCGACTATTGTCGGGGCGTTGAGCTCACTGAGGGTGCCGATCGATGGAGGGAACCATGATGCTGGGGCAATCGACAGCACCGTCGGCTGGTCAGGCATGCAGAGCGTGCCCATCTGACCAACTTGGAAGCGGAAGCTCCCAATTGCCAGGCTGATTCCGTCGCCCACGGACTCGAAAGCCGGGCGAGTGGCCGGCGTGTGGACTGTGAAGTCGAACACGCCGAAGAGCTAGAGAATCTCCGCTGTTGTGGAGTTGTAGATCATGGTTGATGGGGCCGAAGAATCCGCAACATCAGCACTCCCAATTCCCACAGACGGCACCAATTGACGAGGGTTTAACTCATCAATGACCATTGTTATGGACTTGGGTTTTGGAGAAGGAGGGAGCGCTGGAGACATCTATCGGTTAGCAAACAAGCACACAGGGGACTCGAAGATTTACGCAGGTTCAGGCCTCGTAGAGGTCCCTACTCCTGCTTCTCTGCTCGTGGAATTATCAAAGGAATCGAAGATTACAATGGCGCGCAGATGCAATCTGGCGAGGGTTGTGGAAACTAGGGTTGCGTGTGTCCTCCTCGCCGCCCCCTCCTAGCCTTTATATAGATAGGCTAGGTCCCGGGTAGCAGATCGAGTCGGTTAAAGGTTAGGGTTTTCCCCTTTGAACTTTCTATCTCTAGCTTCTTCTTGTCCTTCAAGCAATCGAGAGTCCGTAGGTTACTCGAGTTCTTCATTTGGGCCTTGGCGACACCGTGGGCCTTTACGTATTCAGGCCGTATATACCAAGCTCAAGTACCTGTAGGGTATACCCATGTTAGCCGCGGTATCACATCACTATCTTCTATCTTTTTACCCTTATTAGTAGAGTCATATCATGAATAGAGAAGTTATTATGTAGTATGGTTTGCATTATGGAAGTGTCCCCTCTCTCGTTAGATATGTATCCCTTAGTGTGAGTTGCCGTTATGGAATATTAATGAGAAGTTCTATCATTCACTCTTTTTCATAGCTTATATTAGTTTTCAATTCGTGGTTATATGATTGATCTTGTTGTTAGTATTGGTATTACTTTGGGATCATTGAGTTAATTTAGTTGGTTTTGGGAAACCTGGCTCGGTCAATAGCAACACTATTTTTGAGAGTTGAATGAAAAGATAAGGGTACTCTAAAGAAAAATAATTTCATCATCTTTCTTTCTTGATTTGCTCGTAAGTCTAGTATTCTCTAGTTAAGACCTTTTGTGCTTCCAAGGAAGATTGCATGTTTGTTTTTATCACTTGTATGTTTGTTTCCTTCAACTCTTATACTTGCTACCCAACATTGCTAGCCAAAAACCTGTACTGAGAGGGAATTCTTCACGTGCATCCACTCCTTAAAAACCAAACCCGTGCCATTTGTGTCCACCATACCTACCTAGTAGCACTATTGCTATTCCAAGTAAATTCTTGTTTTGTATATCTTCCAAATTAAAATTGTTATGTGAAAATTAGTGATTAAAGCTCTCAGGAACTTGATGGCACACTTTACTTTCTTGCATTTAATAAACTTGAACCATTGGGTCCTTCTTTGTTGTGTATATGCTTGCGCTTTATGAGTTGAAGTTAGCAGAACCATGTATCATGGGGAACACTTTCAACACTGCATTGGTACTTTGTACCTAGTTGATATCATGTTCTTTTGCTTATGGATCCCGGCGGTGTGAAATAAAAGTGGAACTTGTAAGATCATGGAGTTTATATGTGTGTTAGAGAAACGCCTGGGCCGCTAGCCTAAGCCATGCCTAATCATGGTGGAAACTTGCAGCATAACTATAGTGAGCATTCTATGAAGCATCCTCAATAAAAACCTATGCAAATAGCAAATAAAAAGATCGTTGAGATGCTCACTGTCTGCTTGCCTTGTCATTTTGATTATGGGATAGCTCCTGTGTCATGTGCAAGGGGTACCCCGTTGGCGGTTCTCAATGATACACATGTATTTACAATGACAAGAGCTTACTCGTGACTAAAGTTGAGTAGCATGAGGATCAGTACTCATAAGTAAGGGGCATGGGACTTCAATTTATAACTTGTCAAGCATATCCTCTTAGTTGTGTCACTTTAACCTTAATCACCAAAAGATGCCTATGATAGGGGCAATGAGAGCTGAAAGCTAGTAAGTATCATAATTTTTGGGAGCTCTTTATGAGACTTGCAATCCCTGCTCCCCTCTTCGAAGGGCCTTTCTTTTACTTTGTAGTTGAGTCAGTAAACCTATTCCCCTCTATCTCAGCAAGTATTTTGAGTTGTTGTGTTTCATTCATTCATATGATGATTTATTCATTCATGTTTCTTATGTTCCTTGTTTTGCACATTACTCTTATCTTGATGTTTACTACTTTGAAAGCTATCATTGAAAAACCAGCTATTTGTGAACTCCAGCCAATTATCAACTATTCTTTGACCAAGAGCTAAGTTTGCCATTACCAATTATGATTTACTTTATGTATCTCTATTGTGTTTCCTTTACTCATTGCAAGTTGAGTTATATAATGGTGAGTTGTCTTCTATTATGATCTATGTATTTGATGAATGTGATGCTTCTTGTCTGTATTCTTTTATCGACTCCTCACTCCATAAACCTGAGGCCATGTTTATTGAGCTCAGTTTCGCTTGGGAACAAGCGAAGTCTAAGCTTGGGGAGAGTTGATACGTCCATTTTGCATCACTATTCTATGTCATAATTCACTGTTATTCATTGATATATTTCATATTGAGAGGTGATACTTATGTTATTTCATCTGTTTTTGCATGGTTGATGACTTTTGGAGCATGGACCGCTGTAGTCAGGATTCTGATGGAAAAGGTGCTGTTTGGAGGCAAAATTCGCGAAGATCAGAAAATCCGGGAAAATATACGGAAAATCCTATTTTTCCAGAAGACGAAGGAAGCCAGAAGGCGGGCTGGAGATGGGCCACAGGGGCCCACACCACCCCTAGCGCGGGCCAGCCTAGGCCACGCCACCAGGTGGTGTGGCCACCCTGGTCCACCCATGGCACTCCCCTCTGGCGTATATTATCCTTCCGAAACCCTAAGACTCGAGGAGCGACCATAGAAAGATTTCGCCGCCTCTGCGGGGCGGAAAACACCGAGAGAGAAAGATCTCTCCGGCAGACAGATTTCTGTCGGGGGAATTCCTTCCTAGAGAGGGGAGATCGTCGCCATCAACACCACCCTCAAGCTGGACTTCATCGGGATCATCATCATCATCATCACCACCATCATCACCATCAGCACCCTCATCACCATCTCCATATTGCTGTAACAATTGGGTTGAATCTTGCATAGTTCATAGGGGAAACTTTCCCGGTGTTGATTACGCTTTGTAGTTGATGCTATTGAGTGAACCATTGAATTATTGTTTATGTTCAGATTGTTATACATAATTATTCCATCTCTGATCATGATCCATATGATGTCTTGTG
Source organism: Avena insularis (assembly GCA_023614405.1). Lineage (NCBI taxonomy): Eukaryota > Viridiplantae > Streptophyta > Magnoliopsida > Poales > Poaceae > Avena > Avena insularis. The sequence goes on from CM042684.1 coordinate 300,767,172, forward strand.
AGTAGTTTGTTTTGTTCTTGAGGACATGGGAGAAGTCATGTTGTTAGTAGTGGAGTTGTGTTGAGAAAGATTCAATAGTTTGATATTTAAGTTGTGGTGTACTTCTTCTAGTGGTGTCATGTGAATGTCGACTACATGACACTTCACCTATATGGTCCTAGGAGAATGCATTGTGTATTTGGCTACTAATCGTAGGGTTGCCGGAGTGACAGAAACTTGAACCCCCGTTAGGAAACCATTGCACAAGGGACGTAAGGGTCTTAGAGTTTAAAGCTGTGGTTAGGTTTCTACCTTAATTACTTTCTTGTACTTACGGATGTTTGCAAGGGGTATAATCACAAGTATGTATTAGTCCTAGGAAGGTCGGTACATTAGCACAGGTTCACCCACACAACACTTAGCAAGCTAAAGAAGATTAATCAACTATATGAAGCGAAAGCACTTGACAGTCTTCCCATGTGTCCTCGAGAACGTTTGGTCATCTTAAGTAATACAACCGGCTTGTCCTTTGCTGCATAAAGGATTGGGCCACTTGCTGCATTTATTCCTACTGTCTTTTATTTACTCGCACTTTGTTTACTTGCTTTATCGAAAACCTCTAAAAATCCATTTGCTAAGTATTTGCAGAGAATTCCTGATCCATACCACTAGCTAGCACCTTCTGCTCCTTGTTGGGTTCGACACTCTTACTTATCGAAAATACTGCGATATACCCCTATACTTGTGGGTCATCAATGATCGGGGGATATGTGGCGGATAGGGGCCGTGTTATCAGTAGGAAACCTTATGGGGATAGGTGTTTCTGAGTGGAGTTATTATTAACTCATTTAATTATAAACTTATGCTAAATTCTTTTTGCAATTATGAATGTAGAAAAGTTCTCCCTGATTCCACCTTTCCTGTTGACGATTGATTGGTTAGATGGAGAGAAGCTCAGATTAGATGGATCAAACTTCTACATATGGGTTGCACGTCTCCACGTTCTCCTTAGTGAGAATGACGTGGTCAACTACATACTCGACGAGATGGATTTGGATCAGCCCATTGACTTAGAGACCCTAGAGCAGCGGGAAGACCGCTATCTCCGCCGGGAGATGGCCTCCTTCATTTCAGTTACAATGCATTTTGGAATGGTGGACGAGCTGTGGCCTTTCGTGGGTGATGTCAACCCTCGTACGGTAATGCTACAACTTAGGACACATTTCGTGGAACAAGCACGCATATGGGAGCATGACCTGATGGGAGATTTCCTCTCCATTAAGATGGAGGAGAACTCATCACTTGACGATCACTTGGAGCACTGATACATTGCAAATGTATCTACAATTTTTGATGTTCCATGCTTGGTTTTATCCACTTTCTTGTGTTTTGTCCACACTTTGGAGTACTTTTCATATGATTTCTTGGACTAACCTATTACAAGAGCCACAGTGCCAGCTGCCTGTTTTCTATTGGTTTTGGTTCTAGGAAAGTCAGAAAATGAATATTCTCGGAATTGGACGGGACAAAAGCCAAAGTGCCTATTTTTTCGGAAATCATCAGATTCCAGAATAGGAGACGGAGAAGAGCTAGGGGCCAGCCACACCACCTAGCTACGCGGCCAGGCCTGCCCTGTGCCAGGGGGTGGTCTGGCCGACCCCAGCACCCCCTCGGCCTATCCTTCCACCTATAAGATGCCCTCGAGACGAAAACCCTAAGTGCCCGATCAAAAATCCACGAAAGAGTCTGTAGCCGCCGTCATCTCCATCCCTAGATCGGGAGGGATCTGAAGCTCTTCCTGGCACCCTGCCAGAGAGGGGAATTCACCCTAGAGGCCTTCTTCATCACCATGCAAGCCTCCGGTGTGATGCGTGAGTAGTTCATCCTTGGACTACGGATCCATGTAGTAGCTAGATGGCTGGTTCTCCTCCTTTGTGCTTTCATGTTTAGATCTTGTGAGCTCCGTTCATGATCAAGATCATCTATTTGTAATTCTGCATGTTGTGTTTGCGGGGATCCGATGGATATTGAGATGCTATTTCAGATTGATTATTGATTTTATCATGTTTTTGTTATTTGTGATCTTGCATGCTTTCTGTTGTTAGTAGCTATCTTGGCCAAGTAGATGCTAGCAACTCCAAGAGTTAGTATTTATGCTCGATAGTGGGTTCATGCCTCACGGTAACTGGGAAGTGATTGAAATCTCTAAGGTACTAGATGTGCTGTTGCTACTAGGGAGAAAACAACAATCCTTTGTTCATAGAACAATCGTATTGTTTACTTTACATGCAGTTCATAAAGCAATAATCTGTTGCTTGCAACTTAATACTGGAGGGGGTTTGGATGATAACCTGAAGGTGGATTATTAGTCATAGATGCAGTTGCATGGCGGTCTATGTATAATGTTGTAATGTCCAATCAAGTTTCAAAGGAGTCAAGATTATTAGTATATGCATGTATTGCTTTCTCGCTGTTTGTCAATTGCCCCGCTGTAATTTGTTCACCCAGCATGTTATCTATATTAAGGAGAGCCACCTCTAGTGAATTATGGATCCCGGTCCTTTTCTTTACATACAATCTACAATTTGTTACTGCTTTGTGTTTATTTTCTACAAACTATTACTTCTTTCCATTCGATACGTTTAATCCTTTGTTTTTCGCAAAACAGGGTGAGATTGACAACCTCATCGCAAGTTGGGGACAAAGTTCTGTGGTTGTGTTGTGCAGGTCTCCACGTTGCTACTAGCACCGATAGTGCGCCCTGCCAAGGCTTAGCTAGCAACACCTTTGGGGTGTTTCCTTGCTCCTACTGGTTCGATTAAACCTTGGTTTCATAACTGAGGGAAACTTGCTGCTGTGCTCATCATACCTTCCTCTTGGGGTTCCCAACGAGCTCTACATCAATACTGAGCCATCAAGCATTTTTCTAGCACCATTGCCGGGGAGTCAAGGACATCTTCACAAGGGGAGTCCCTCATAACCAATCTCTTTACTTTGTTATTTTTGTTTTGCTTAGTTTCTTTTTGTTTTATTTGCTTGTTTCTTTATCAAAAACACAAAAAAATTAGTTCTACTAGTTTGCTTTCTTATTTGAAAACACAAAAAATGACTACTCTTGAAAACACTAAGTTGTGTGACTTCACTAGCACCAACAATAATGATTTTATGAGCACACCTATTGCTCCACCTGTGCCTAAATATACTTTCTTTGAGATAAAACCTACTTTGCTCAATCTTGTTATGAGAGAACAATTTTCTGGTATTAGTAATGAAGATGCTACTGCCCATCTAAATAACTTTGTTGAACTTTGTGAGATGCAAAAGCATAGGGATGTAGATGGGGATATTATTAAGCTGAAATTGTTTCCTTTCTCTTTGAGAGGAAAAGCTAAAGAATGGTTGAATTCCTTAAGTAAGAATAGTATTGATTCTTGGACTAAATGCAAAGATGCTTTTATTGGAAAATACTATCCTCCTGCTAAGATTATATCCATGAGAAGTGAAATAATGAAGTTTAAACAATCTGATAATGAGCATGTTGCTCAATCTTGGGAAAGAATGAAATCTTTGGTAAAGAATTGTCACACTCATGGCTGACTGCTTGGATGATCATCCAAACTTTTTATGCAGGATTGAACTATTCTTCAAGGAACCTATTTGATTCTGCTGCTGGAGGTACCTTTATGACCATCACTTTGGGTGCTGCAACAAAACTTCTGGACAATATGATGGTTAATTATTCTGAATGGCATACTAAGAGAACTCCACAAGGTAGGAAGGTAAATTCTGTTGAGGAAAATTCCTCCTTGAGTGATAAAATTGATATTATTATGTCTATGCTTGTTAATGGGAAAGCCCATATTGATCCAAATAATGTTCCTTTAGCCTCTTTGGTTGCTCAAGAAGAGCAAGTTGATGTGAACTTCATAAGAAATAATAATTTTGGCAATAATGCTTATAGGAATAATTTTGGTAACAACAATTATAAGCCACATCCTCCCAACACTGGTAATGCTTATGGAAGTTCCTACAACAATAATAGGAGTGCTCCCTCTGAACTTGAAGTTATGCTTAAATACTTTATTAGTAAACAAACTGCTTTCAATAAAACTATTGAGGAAAAACTCTCTAATGCTGAAAGAAATATAACATCTTTGGTTGAAGCTCAATCTTCTTTGAATAAAATGGCTGCTAAACCTGAAACTAATGATAATCCCTTTGCAGCTAATAATGCCATACAAGTAATAATACATGAAAATGTTAGACTATTAGCTGAATTACATGCTAAGTGGCAAAGAGAAGATGAAATTGCTAGAAACATTAGTGTTTCTACTATCACCACCACTAGTGTTGAGGCTAGTAATAGTTCTACTACTTTAGATGATAATTTTGATTTTGATCTTGATGGTTGCAACATCTCTGAAGTTATTAAGTTCCTACGAAAGCTTGCTAAAAGTCCTAATGCTAGTGCTATGAACATGGCCTTTACAAAACACATTACTGATGCTCTCATAAAGATTAAAGAAGAAAAGATGAAACATAAAGCTTCTATTCCTATAAAACAAGAAGATGGTTGGGAACCCATCATTAATATGAAAGTGAATGACTTTGATTTCAAAGCTTTATGTGATCTTGATAGTAGTGTTTCTATTATGCCTAGAAGGATTTATGATATGCTTGATTTGCCTCCACTTGAAGATTGTTATTTGAATGTCCCACTTGATGATAATGCTAAAAAGAAACTCATGGGGAGTCTTAATGATGTTATTATTATGGTTAACAATTCCTATGTCCCCGTTGATTTCTATGTTTTGGATGTTGAATGCAATGCTTCTTGTCCTATTACTTTGGGAAGACCTTTTCTTAGAACTGTTGGTGCCATCATTGACATGAAAGAAGGCACCATTAAATATCAACTCCCATTCAAGAAAGGTATAGAATATTTACCTAATAAGAGAGATAAGATTTCTTTTGCTTCTCCTATGAAAACAAAATTTGGTCTTAATGCTTCTTCATTTGAGAACACTTGATTCTTTTTCTTGCTTCTTATGCCTAACTTAAAGGCGTAAAAGAAAAGTACTTATTGGGAGATAACCCAAAAGTTTTAGATGAGTCTTGGAAGTTATTAACTCTGTAATAACCGCTCCTTATCCTTTTTATTTTCTTTTTGTGCCAAGAGTAACCTCTAATGAGAGAGAAGTAATGATTGGGAAAGTTGCTGTCCCGAAACAGATTTCTGTGCTTCACCGTAAAAATTCGTGTAAAATCTCTGAACGTATTTTTGAGGCGTCAATTTTTTTGCTTCTTCCCCAGGTTGTTATATAACTTTCGTTAGTTCAACACGTTTTGATTTGAGCAACAGAAGGTCTTCGAAAAAATTCGTATTTACCTGCTGGTCTGTTTTGACAGATTTCTGCCATTTTCTGCATTTGCTTCTTGTTGGTTCCTTTTTGAGTTCTTTTGGGGAATTGAGCTTTTTTAGGGAAGTACTACAGTTGCTAGTGTTCTAATGGGAGTTTATTTGGTGTTAGAACTGAACATTAAGACTTATTTATCTTGAGTGCACTAATGTGTCTGATAAAGATTGTGTGAAGTTTTGTATGAAGGGAAAATTTCAGGTGTATGGAAGGAATGAGTAATGAGATGAAGGATGGACTAAAGCTCAAGCTTGGGGATGCCACGCGTGTCACCCCAAGAAATATCCAATAAGTACAAGCGTCAAAGCTTGGGGATGCCCAAGGCATCCCCTTCTTCATCAATAAAAATCCCAGGTTTCTTCCAAACGCTTCATTTTTATTGTTTCATGCACAGTTGTGTTGTTCTTGGAGCGTCTTCTTTTTCATTTTCGTTTTGGTTTTCATTTGCTTTTGTTTGCTTAGTTTTCTGAATAAATTGGTTGGACCCCCTCTTTCATACATTGGTTTGCAAATAGTTTGGTTTGGTTTGGAAAAGAGTAGGAAAGTTCATGCTTATGTGGTAAAAAGAGCTCGTTTTGACTGTGGCCTATGCTTTGTCATGCCATGCTTGATATTGTTTTAGCTTTATGCTTAGTATTATTTGCTGTAGCATGACTTGTTATAAACAATTGAGATTGCTTAATGTGCCTTGGATGAATCATGCGCTGGTTTAGCATATTAAAGCATAGTATAGTGGTATTCTCCTTTGATGCTTTATTTGGGTTGACTTGGCGCATGCTCACACCATGTTATGACTATCTCAAGTCACCATAGCCTTTATGATCCTTTAGTTTTCAACTTGTAGTATCACTTTATGCTTTGATCAATGATGTTTTGTCGCTCTGCATGATTATGGCCATTATTTCTCTCTTAGTTTGTCACTCCCAGTCTTTTGCTAGCCTCCACAACCAAGTATGAGTTCCACTCATGCATCCAACTCCCTAAACCAAGTTATTCCAAAGAGTCCACCATACCTACCTATTAGCTTATGCTATTCCAATTATATTCATGCTTTTGTTTACCTTCCAAATTAAACTTGTTATGAGAAAACTAGTGATTAAAGCTCTCACGAACTTGATGGCACACTTTACTTTTCTTGCCCTTAATAAACTTGAACCATTGTGTCGTCTATGTTGTATATGCTTGCACTTATTTGATGGGAATTAGCAGAACCATGCTTTCATGGGGAACGCTTTCAACATTGCACTTAGTACTTGTACCTAGTTGATATCATGCTCTTTTGTATATGGATGTCATCGGTGTGAAATGAAAGGGGAGCTTGTAAGTCCATGGAGTTATGTATATGTGTTAGAGAAACGCCTGGGCCGCCGGTCTAATCCATGCTGACATGGTGGAAACCTGCAGCGTAACCATAATGAGCTGTCTATGAAGCATTCTTCTTATAAAAAAAGAGTCCTATATTAAGAAAAAGAGAAAAGAGAAAAAAAGAGATTATGAAAAGAGGAAAGAGAGAAAAAAGCACCATATTCCCATGGTAAATAAGAAGATTGCTGAGATGCTCGTTGTCTGCTTGCCTTGTCATTTTGATATGGGGATTCTTTTGTATCATCGGGCAAGGGGTACCCGATTGGCGGTTCTCTATGATACACATGTACTTACGATGACAAGAACTTACCGGTGACTAAACTTGAGTAGCATGAGGAGCGGCCCTCGTATACAAGGGACATGAGATTTCTAACTTATACTTCATCAAGCATGTACACCATAGTTTGTTCACTTTAACCTTAATCACTTCAAGATGCTTATGATAGGGGCAATGCGAGCTGAAAGCTATAAGTACCATAATTTTTGGAAGATCTTTATGAGACTTGAATCCCTACTTCCTTTTATAAAGGCCTTTCTTCCACCATTACATTGAGTCTCCACCTTCTATCGTTATGCACCTACTTTGAGAGCATAGTGGCCATTCTTAGTTCTATGTGCATTGTACCAAGACTAGTTGATTGATGCATAACTTGATATTGCTTGTTTTAAACTATTTGTATCTAGTCACTCTTATGACCTTTGAAGGTGTCCTATGCATTTATGTTTTTCTACTCTATGAGGGACAAGCTGAATGCTATTATGCTATGTTTTCTTTATGTGAAACAAACAAACGTCTTGCAAAGCAATGTTATTCATGAATCTTTTGTTTGTGCCTTTTCATGTTGCATCATAGTTTCTTTGTCTTATTGCTAGAACTTTGTCTTTCATGTTATGATTGAAGTACTATGATCCCAGCTTTGAATGTTTTACAAATACTTTGATCAAGTCTTTGATGGTGCATGTCACCTCAAAAATTATTCTTTCTTTTTATCACTTACCTACTCGAGGGCGAGCAGGAGTTAAGCTTGGGGATGTTGACACATTGCAAATGTATCTATAATTTTTGATGTTCCATGCTTGGTTTTATCCACTTTCTTGTGTTTTGTCCACACTTTGGAGTACTTTTCATATGATTTCTTGGACTAACCTATTAACAAGAGCCATAGTGCCAACTGCCTGTTTTCTGCTGTTTTTGGTTCCAGGAAAGTCAGAAAATGAATATTCTCGGAATTGGACGGGACAAAAGCCAAAGTGCCTATTTTTCCGGAAATCATCAGATGCCAGAATACGAGACGGAGAAGAGCTGGGGGCGAGCCACACCACCTGGCCGCGTGGCCAGGCCTGGACCACGCCAAGGGGTGGTCTGGCCGACCCCAGCACCCCCTCGGCCTCTCCTTCCGCCTATAAGATGCCCTCGAGACAAAAACCCTAAGTGCCCAATCAAAAATCCACGAAAGAGTCTATAGCCGCCATCATCTCCATCCCTAGATCGGGAGGGATCTGAAGCTCTTCCCGGCACCCTGCCGGAGAGGGGAATTCACCCTGGAGGCCTTCTTCATCACCATGCAAGCCTCCGGTGTGATGCGTGAGTAGTTCATCCTTGGACTACGGATCCATGTAGTAGCTAGATGGCTGGTTCTCCTCCTTTGTGTTTTCATGTTTAGATCTTGTGAGCTCCATTCATGATCAAGATCATCTATTTGTAATTCTGCAGATTGTGTTTGCGGGGATCCGATGGATATTGAGATGCTATTTCAGATTGATTACTGATTTTATCATGTCTTTGTTATTTGTGATATTGCATGCTTTCTGTTGTTAGTAGCTATCTTGTCCAAGTAGATGCTAGCAACTCCAAGAGTTAGTATTTATGCTCGATAGTGGGTTCATGCCTCTGGTAATCTGGGGAAGTGACAGAAATCTCTTAGGTACTAGATGTGCTGTTGCTACTAGGGAGAAAACAACAACCCTTTGTTCATAGAACAATCGTATTGTTTACTTTACACGCAGTTCGTAAAGCAATAAACTGTTGCTTGCAACTTAATACTGGAGGGGGTTCGGATGATAACCTGAAGGTGGATTATTAGTCATAGATGCAGTTGAATGGCGGTCTATGTATAATGTTGTAATGCCCAATCAAGTTTCAAAGGAGTCAATATGATTAGTATATGCATGTATTGCTTTCTCGATGTTTGTCAATTGCCCCGTTGTAATTTGTTCACCTAGCATGTTATCTATCTTAAGGAGAGCCACCTCTACTGAACTATGGATCCCGGTCCTTTTATTTACATACAATCTACAATCTGCTACTACTTTGTGTTTCTTTTCTGCAAACTATTACTTCTTTCCATTCGATACGTTTAATCCTTTGTTTTCCGCAAAACATGGTGAGATTGACAACCTCATCGCAAGTTGGGGACAAAGTTCTATGGTTGTGTTGTGCAGGTCTCCACGTTGCTACTAGCATCGATAGTGCGCCCTGCCAAGGCTCAGCTAGCAACACCTTTGGGGTGTTTCCTTGCTCCTACTGGTTCGATTAAACCTTGGTTTCATAACTGAGGGAAAGTTGCTGCTGTGCTCATCATACCTTCCTCTTGGGGTTCCCAAGGAGCTCTACATCAGTACTGAGCCATAAAGCACAAGCATGATGTGTACATGAGGCCTGCATACTTCCTGGATAGCTGGATGACGGGCTCTTTTGCAAATGGCGGTGTGTTGCGGTCGCTGCCACCAAGCTACCAATCACAAGTCTGTACTTGCATTATGAGAGGCGACACGGAATCAATGTAATTCCACCGGTTTGTATCACATCTCAGGAATGTGTTGGTTGAACCAGATGTCGCTCGGGTCATCAATGACAAAGGTATATATTTGATATAAAATTTTATAAATGTTATAATCTTGCAAACACATTTGCAGTGTTAAGTATATTTGATACTTGTTCTATTTTGCTGAAAACAGGTCCTTCTGCTTGAGAGGTGCTTGCTGGAGAGGAGGTGACGTTGCGTGTTGATGGAGAGCATGGTGATGATGGCCGACGACACTCTCCCTCGACATTTATCACTTAGTTTATGTTTAGGATGATTACTGTAATCAAAATATTATGAACTTCTTTAGTTTGTCTCACACTTTGTGAGACGGTTATTCATATGAGTTTGTAACAAACAGTTGTTCTACTTTTATGAATGATTTCTATTTGTGTTCATATCTTGTTTGATTGCATGTGAATTATCCTTGTTGTTTGAAACTAATTGATAATGCATGAACATTTGTAAAATATTGAAATGCCTTAAATACCCAACTTAATGATATGTTCATTAATGAATGAAACCATTGTTTAAATTCAAAGTTATTGATAATATGTGAAAGTCATTTGATTTCTTATCACATATAAGTCATGCCTAAGTTCGGCAAAATAACTTGAACACCGTGTATTGCTTGAATACAAAGTGTTTTAATGAATTGTTAAAAGCAAATACATATTCGATGTATTGTGTTTTAACGAAATTGGTATTTATCATTATATGATTGTTTAAATGCGTAAATAAGTTTACCAAAGGAAACATAAGTATGAAACTATTTGATTTGATCAAAGTGTTTCATCAACAAAGGGTATAAATATAAAAGAGAATCTAATTACTATGATTTGATCAAAAGTAATGAAATTCAACTTTATGAGATTGGCATAAAAGAATTTATGGAATGCAAAGCGTTTTGAAACGTCAAAATGGAAAGCATCACAATATGATATTAGATATCAAAATGGGTGAATAGATGGCGCCAAATAAATTGTTGTAGTGTAGATGTAGAGACCATTAGTTAGAAATAGTTGGCACTCAATTAGAATATACAGTGAACCATTTGAATCCGTTAAAGTTTTGGGGTTATTCAATATAACCAAAACAATAGAGAATAAGTCCTTATAGAGTATTCATTGGAAACTTTGAATACGAAATCCATAGCTGAAACCAAAAGAGAAGCAAAATTCGTATTTCTTGGATTTTGGTGCATTCTTGAGAAAACTCACTTTCAGTGATATTTGTCGATTATGGAGCAATTGGAAGATAGTGTGAAACACGATGAGGATTCAAAACCCTGCATCAGAATGTTGAGAAGCGCAACAGACAACGTTCCTGAACGATTCTCTTCACAAAGGAAAGAATCAATGATAATGATCATTGTGTTTTCCCCACTGGTGTTTTCACTACATAAAGTAGGATTCAAAATGTATCACATATCTTGTATGGAGACATTTGTGAATCATTTGTCATGATTCTTGGAATATGACATACCTACGAACTACTAAGGAAATAATGGTAAACTAGAATTATGAGAAATCCTAGAAGCAAAATTCCCTTGAGATTGGAAAGCAATTCGATGCTGAATCTCACAAGTAAAAGGGGTTACTTGAATTTTCCCAAATGACTGCAAAGCCATAGTGGAAAAGGGGGTGAATGACAAAAGCACAATTTGTCAAGTATTGGACGAATTCAAATGAATTTGATTCATGTGTGCTTAATGTCTAGTGGATTTAAAACTAGTAAAACTACTAGTATCTCATAGTAAATCTCTCACTTTGATATTTGATCAAAGGATTTGAAGTTGTTCAAAATAGTGAGTAGATATACAATTTGCATAAAATTGAGTGGGAGCTATAAAAGTCTTCCTAAAACAATATGTGAATGACATATTTTTGAGTGGGAGCAATATAAGTCTCAAATTCAAATATGTAGGAACATAGTTTGAGTAAGAGTACTGACTCATACCCAAATATGTAGGAACATATTTTGAGTGGGAGCTTATAGAGTGATTCTTAAGTGTGTTAAGAATAAAAGTGCAAGTGCCAATAAATAATGATTTATGAGGTGTATAAGTTGATAATAAGTGTATTATGATATTATGTAGTATTCCTTAAGGGATTCTGAAAAGGGTTTCATAATAGAAGTTAATTAAGGAACTGGTCCTTAATAACTCAAATTAGGAATAGTATTAAGTTTAACGTCAATGGTTGAAAGAAAGAAAAGGATGATCATCATTCACTATGTTGAGACATAGGTTCTATCTTAGAAAACCATGATGATAACCTAACATAATATATGATCCAATAAGGAACGTTAAAAGTTATTAAGTTTGAATCATAGAATGTTGAGCTAAGTTTGTCCATCGTGTCTAATAGAAAACTGCAGACACATTTTCCAAATCCATAAACGATGACATATCTTAAAACATAAAGGGTTATGTTATAAGGGAATATGTTGGAAACTCCCGTAATACCGATTAGAGTCAAGTAGGAAGCAAGGTGAACAAAAACATCGAAAGTTGCATAGAGTGCACTAGTGTTTCGATGATTACATTTATAATAATAGATAAGGGTACCATCTAAAGTGTCGTATAATGTTATGGCTGGGCTAGTTCGCTTTTAACATAGAATGATGTGTCCCAGGGCATAGTGCCCATGAGAAAGCCCTTGAGGTTGATCTAAAGTCACTGTAGGCTCCTGGAATCAGGCCTCGTTTTGCTGCCATAGCGATGATGCATACACATAGATGTTATCATGTGATGATAAAGTATTAATGTCAATCAAGGTGGTATTAGTAAGTTGCAAAGGATTTGGGACTGTAAAGTACAGGCCCAAGACTCAACCTCTTCCATAAGAAGCATGTTCAGGGTACCGGATATGGTGCCAATGATTAAGAACAAATGCAGCTAGTGTATTTGTACTCTAGTGCAAGTGGGAGACTGTTGGAAATATGCCCTAGAGAGAAATAGTTATAAGGAATATTATCATATTTCATATAGTTTATGATTAAGCTTTATATCATGCTATAACTGTATTGAGTGGAAACATCAATACATGTGTGATATACAAACAACCAGGGGTTCCTAGTGAAACTCTAGTCACTGGTTCATTGGTCAACAAATGATCAAGTTTGCTGATCATGTGGCATTTATGCCTGTTGGAAATGGAGTCAACTCATTCTGAGAATGAGATGACGAACCAATACCCAACCTAAACATTATGACCCGATCATGTCACGAAGTTCAAGTTAAGATGATTAGAAATGGATCCTCGTAGACTATTCCTCAGACCGTGAGGCTATATCAATCACTATCTCCCGAGAGTGCTTAGATAGCATCAAGCGCCACTTGGTAATACAGTGGTTATAAAGGTCTGTTCAGGTACTCAGAGGAAACCTTAGAGGCAATATATGTCAAGAGCGGGATTTGTCTATCCATGTGACGGAAAGATACTCAAGGGCCCACTCGGAGAAGTTATATCCAATAGCTGCGCAGCGTGTGATTTGATCACAGGGATATCACTTGTCGGAACGAGTCAAGTAGCATTGTTCAGTAACGAGATTGTACACGACATGGTGATGTCATTGATCAGATCTCGGGCAATGCAAGTATGGAGAGACAAAGGGAATAGGACACGACTGTCCCGGTTCAAACGACGAAAGATCTTCGTGGAACACACATGGGTCACATGGCCATCCAGGTCCCTCTGTCGATCATTAGTGCGGGAATGTCCCGACCATGTCTGGAGTGTTCCCGAACTGTGGGGTATCATGCTTAAGGGTTTGATGATGCTTAGAGAGTGTTTATAGGATTGGTAGAATCACCGAAGAATAGTAGAGAGAAAACCGGAAGGGTTTCGGTAAATCTGGAGGATGTTCAGAGTGGAGGTGGAAGGTGTTCCATAGCCATGGAGGTTGAATAATATTCGAATGGATGTTAAATATTGATTTAATCATTTATTCATAATTATTTAATAAAAGAGAAAATCAATTTAAATGGTCAAAGGCTTAATGGGCCGATTCCGGAGGGAAGAGGGCCCATTAGGGAAAGGAGAGAGAGAGGGAGAAGGGGCAAAGGGGGTGGCCGGCTGGGCCAAGCCCCCTGAGGGCCAACTAGGGCGGCCGTGGCTGCCCTCCCCTCCTCTCCTTTAGTCCCACCCCGGGACTTTGAGGGAGGTAGTACCTCCCCTATATATAGTGGGGGTATTTGGCCAGATAAATACACACAATATTCAATAAAGGTCTTCTCACTTTTGGAAGACCTCCAATTGATACTCTCTCTCTCTCTCTCTCTCTCTCTCTCTCTCTCTCTCTCTCTCTCGTGACCGTGGTCCCAAGTTCGGACTGCGGCGAGAGACATCTTCACCGTGGAGCGCCGTCGCGCTACGGGATTCGGATCCAGGAGCTCTACTTCCACAACTGCTGCTGGATCGGGGAAGCGGGAGTCATCGTCAGGCACCGGACGTGTGTAACTCCCCATGAGGTTTCACACTTGAGGAACTCAAGTCGTTGGAGCCACAGGAGCGCAAGGACTTCATCACGACCTTGAGGTCAGCTTCGGCTCGTCTACATCAACCACGCTCTCCTGAGCGTTGACAATGCTTTTCAGTCTTCAAGGGTAAGTTCGCGAAAAGCCCCTCCCGTTACTGTATTACTAATAGATAGGTCCTGGCAACATCAGGGGTTCAGGGGCGTAGGGTAAAAATTTATTGTTTTCATACGCGGAACCCCTACACGATCATCATGACCTCCATGGGGCCTTCGAGTCCTATCTCTTTCTCCATGTCCTCGAGCGCCTTCAGTTTGTCGGGTGGCATAGCCCCCGAGTCCTTTGACGTGCTAGCTTTCTGCTCTAGAGCCATTGGCTTGATGGAGCATTCATATATTTTCTCTAGGAATACTCTAGGTGGCACCGGGGCACAGGTGGAGCCAATGTTGGCGAGTGTATCCGCCTCCTTATTGCTTTCACGGCCAATGTGCCGTAGTTCGCAGCCATCAAAGGCCCCTTCGAGTGCGTCATATAGGTCACGGTAGGCGATCATGTTTTCACTCAGAGCATCACACTGGTTCATGGTTTGATTTACTACCAGTTTAGAGTCGCCGTAGATGACGAGTCGTGTTACGCCACAAGCCTTGGCCATCCGCATCCCATGGAGCTGGGCTCGTATTCAGCTTCGTTGTTGGAGGCACGGAACTGCATTCGCAGAACCTACCTCATCTTGTCACCTTGTGGTGATGTTAGGATGACACCCACGCCAACTCCTTCTCGATGTTTTGATCCGTCAAAGTGCATTGTCCAAAGGTAGGACATGTCTGGCGTGTCGGGGAGCTAGTTCTCCATCCAGTGGACGAGGAAGTCCGGGAGTACTTGCGTGTTGATCGCATAGCGCTTCTCATATGTGATCTCTCGTGGAGACAGTTCTATCCCCCAAAGAGCGACTCGTCCAGTGGCGTCGGGGTTGTTGAGGATGTGCCATAGTGGAGCATCATTCACCACAATGATGGGGTGTTCCTGGAAGTAGTGGCGCAGTCGCCGGGCTGTCATGAAGTCGCCGTATGCTAGCTTCTGATAATGCGGGTACCACTATTTTGTCGGCATGAGAACCTCGTTGAGGTAGTAGACTGGGCGTTGTACCCCGTGGACTTTGTTTTCTTCGGCTCGTTCCACTACGAGCACAGTACTAACCACCTGGTTGGTGGCGGAGATGTATAACAACAGGGGCTCCTTTTCTTGAGGTGTTACCAACACCGGCGAAGTGGATAGTAGACGCTTGAGGTCTTCGAATGATTCTTGTGCTTCTTTTCTCCACTCGAATTTGTCAGCCTTACAAAGGAGATGGTAGAAAGGCAGCATTTTTCACCCATTCGACTAATGAATCGACTGAGCGCCGCGATTCGCCCAGCTAGCTACTAGACGCCTTTTACGTTCTTCGGCTTCTCCATGGCTAGTATGGCCTTTATTTTATTCGGGTTGGCCTAGATCCCTCTCACGGAGATGAGGTAACCAAGCAGTTGCCTAGATGGTACGCCGAAGGAGTATTTGTCCGGATTTAGCTTGATCCGGTAGCGGTCGAGGTTATCGAAGGTCTCACGGAGATCATCGAGTAACGAGGCTTCCTCCTTAGTTTTGACGATGATGTCGTCGATGTAGACTTGAATGTTACGACCGAGCTGGCTCTTGAGGCAGGCCTGCATACACCACTGATAGGTGGCCCCTGCATTTTTCAGCCCGAAGGGCATCGTTGCATAGCAGAAGACTCCAAAGGGCGTGATGAAGGCCGTTTTCTCCTAGTCTTCCTCCTTCGTTCGAATCTGGTGGTAGCCTGAGTGGGCGTCGAGGAAGCAGAGTCGCTCGCATCCCGTGGTGGAGTCGATTATCTGGTCAATCCGCGACAATGTGAAGTGATCCTTTGGGAAATCTTTGTTCAAGGAGGTGAAGTCCATGCACATCCGTAGGATATCCGTGTCCATTTTAGGAACGAGCACGGGGTTTGCTACCCAGGTTCGTTCCTTGATCTCGCATATGAAGTTAGCTTCGAGGAGTCTGTTGACTTCCAAACCCACTGCTTTTACCCTTGGCTCAGATAGTCGACGTATCGTCTGCTTCACTGGTCTTGCTTCAGGATTTACATTGAGTGAGTGATCGGCGAATTCCCTGGGAACCCCTGGCATGTCTGCTGGACACCAGGCGAAGATTTCCCAGCGCTCACGAAGGAATTCGACGAGCGTGAGTTCCTATGTGGGACTCAAGTTGTTGGCAATGAGGGTCGTCTTGGTTGGGTCCGTTAGGTAGACCTGGACCCTTCAGCCTCGCCAGCTCCTCCTGCATGCCGAAAGACTAGGAGATTCTGTTGAATTCCCTGTCAAAGGTGTCTAACCTCTCGAAGCTTCAGTTGATGGTGATAATGCCGTTAGGGCCTGGCATCTTCATCTGCAGGTAGGCATAGTGTGGCACCACCATGAACCTCGCGAACGCGACACGTCCGAGGATGCAGCGGTATTGGGAGGGCCAGTCGACCACTTCGAATTCGATGCATTCTCGCTAGAAGTTTGCTGGCGTTCCAAAGATGACATCCAAGCTGATCTTGCCCAGGGGGTATACACCCTTCCCTGGGACGATGCCGTTGAATGTTGTGTCTGAGGTTTCCAGACATGACAGGGGGATTCGCATGGCGCACACGGTGCTTATGAACATGAGGTTGATGCCGCTGCCACCATCCATGAAGACGCGACTCATCTCAAAGCCTCTAATTTGTGCCTCGAGCATCAAGGGACAGTGACCTGGGCGAGGTACTTTACGCGGGTGATCGAATTTGTCAAAGGTAATGCAAGACTTGCTCCCACTGAGGTACTCAGTGGTGGAGGGTAGAGAGTTCATCGCCAGGTTAACTTGGCGAGTGATTGATTTTTGCACCCGATTTGATGGGCGTCCTTTTTGGATCATTCCCATGTTTCCTACTACTCGCGGGTAGTGCTTGCCTCCGTTGTTTTGGACTGGAGCAGCTATAGGTGGGGGTGGCCCGGGTGGTGGTGGCGCTCCGTGAGCCACGACACCGGGGGCAGCTCCGTAGCCTTGGTTTATCACGTCGCGATTCATCTGGGCCAGGCCTTCGTGGAGCATGAGGAACTCACGGTAGTCCTTCAGAAGGTGACTGTATTTTTTCTTGCCGTCGTACTTGTCGATGTAGAAGTGTATGTTGCATGGTCCGGACAGTTTATCCTAGATAGATGTTATAGGTGCTTTATCTCGAGTGCGGCGTTGCCACACTTGTGTGGTTTTCCCGCTGTTGCGGTATCCACCACTGTGGTATCCACTGTTGCGGTTGATGCGTAGCCAGCCGCGACCATGTCGACTTCCTCGCGGTCCTTGTAACCGTGCATCCTGGCGTGGTGGTGGCACGGCAGATGCCATGGATAGGCTAAAGATGGGGCCAATGAGTGCTAGGGGAATCTAGGGAGGGAGAGCGTGGTGATTCCACGCACGGAAGTTCTTGTATTCTCTCTATCAATGGTGTTTACAAATGCCCTTGAGGCTCTTAGCAAGAAGGAGACAATGTCTCTTACTCCCAACTAACTAGCCTTAGAGTTTTACCTTAGACAGAGAGTGAATCATATATTTTCTGTCCCCCACTATGGAGGCCCCGGTGCTCCTTATATAGGGGAGCCCGGGTTACAATTCTAGGGCACATGTGGCAGCATATTCTATGAATATGCTCCTTTCCTAAAGCAGATGCTTCTTTATTCCTCTTTAACGGCTTGTCCGAGCTTTGGACGTAACCCGCAGCGTCATCCTTGTCTTTTGGCGTCACCAGGCATGAGCTACGTCATCCAGCTCTGCCCGCGTAACCTTGGTCGCCACTGAACCATTGGTCCTCTCCTTTACTTTACTTTGCACATGCTTCAGCTAATAAAGCCACCTTTTGACCAGCGGGGGATTCCTTCTCTTGGAAGCCAAGATAGTCCGGCTTGCATATAGCTAATCCAGCTTACCCATTTACCTGCAAAACAGATAGACATGGCCGACATAAATCTTATGCCGGCCGGACCATGGTCAAGGAAATGCCCTACGGGCCGGGTCGCACCGTGATTCGGCCTGCCTTGAGGTGACCCGATCAGCACTTCGCTTTGACCGTGCCGTACCCCGGCTAACTCAGCCCTTATACCCCGGCGTTACCCTACCCGGGGGTATCCCCCAACATTAGTCCCCAAAGCTGGTGCGGTCTTGGCAACCTTTTTAGTTGTTAAGGCCACAGCAGGTTCCCATGTTCGGATCTTTCGCTCCTTTGGCCGAATTACCTCGTTGCCCAGAGTTTTGTTTCTTGTGACCCTTTCACTCTTTCCGAGTCATTCCTCGTTGGCTAGGTCTCTTGCTTGCTTATCCGGGTTGTTTTTCCTTCTATCGTATGCTTCTCCACATCCTATGTGGAGGGTAATCATCATTTGGCTCATTTTAAGGGCCATGCGCATTTACCGTGCCGGTTACTGTCGCTGCGTCAGGCATAACTGTTGTGAACGTCCCATCACTTCAGCGCCTCGTTAACTGTAACACCATGTCTCGTCATGGGATCGCTTGCTCCCATGGCCCCTCTTATGGCCTTATTCTGATTGGTTGCTTGGGCCGCATACACGCTCTCTGCATGCGGCACGCCTCCCGCAAAGGATCCCACGATGTTCGCGTGGAACGGTTAAGTAGGTGGTGCGGGGCACTCCCAGGGGAAGTTCCCCCATTTGCACCGCTCTCCACTACTCTCTCTTTCACAGCGACTCCGCCGCCACCGCCAGTTTTCTTCTCCACGAGCGCCACCGCGACCGTGCTCCAGTAGCATTTCGCGCCAGCGCCACCGTTCCTAGTGCTACTTTCCGCCACGGGGCCTTGCGCTTCCCGTTTCCCTTCCTCTGGCTACCTCTATTCTGAATACCCGTCGAAAGCTTCGATCTTGCCATGACGGAGGCGGAGGCAGTGGTGGTAGCGCAGCAGGAGGAAGGGGTGGAGGGCCACGAACACGGTTGCTGGGATGGCTCCACCGTCCGCGAGGAGGACCTGGCCTGGCTCCGCGCCACACGGCGCATCCCCGCCGGCGTCGCCTGTCGCCTCCCCGTTGGTGAGATTACTCCCACCCCCAAATCTGGGGAATATGTGGTTTTCTTGTCGCATTTCCAACGCGGCTTCAGCCTCCCCACCTCTGATTTCTTCTTCGATTTCATTTCCACATACAAATTGCAACCACATCATCTCCCTGCAAACGCTATCACTTCTCTGTCCTCTTTTGCCTTCGGCATTGAAGGATACCTCAGCCTCTGGCCAACCAAAGAACTTTGGATTAAGTTCTTTGGTCTGTGGAGGAACGTAGTTCTGGATCCAGAGGTTGCCCCGGAGGACAAGCACCTGACCCAATGCGGTGCTGCCTCCATCTCTCCGTGCAAGCAGTCCGTGTTCCCCCGAGTCACTGGGCTTGAGTCTTGCAAGGGCTAGACCCGGACCTTCTTCTATGTCCGGAACACCACCAAGGAGGACCAGATCCGACTGCTCCCTTTCAGGCTCGGCCCTCCAGATGTCTCGCTTTGCGAAAGCATTCCCAAACACGCCACGGCTCTAGCGAATCAAGTGGCCCGCCGGATCATGGATCTGCTTAAGGAGCACCTCCGGGGGGAGTATATTATGATTAATTTCATCCGCAGACGGGTCTCCCCCCTCTAGAAGCGAGCCCACAAGATCTGCTATCTTAGCGGTCCTCTCGACCCTCACCAGACCTCTTCTTTTGAGCTGGATAACTCGGTGGTTTACCGCCAGGTTAAGTCCATATTTAATGTGGAGAAGGAGTTCTCCGAGGCCTGGGAGTGGGGACTTGAGCCCTTCACCCGTAACAACCCCCCTCCAAAGGTAAATTACTCTTTTATGTTTTCCGAATCTTCAACATATGTCGGTTTCCTTTTGTAACTTGGCCACTATCCTTTCAGAAATTTCTCCAACACCATTGGAGGATGGCGAGGTACCGGCGAGTAAGTGGTTGGAGGACCGTCCCGAGGGAGATGAGGTGGAGACTGATCCGGAAGCCTTCTTTCCTGCCCCGGACGTCGTCAAACGCAGGGCTGGTAAGGCCTCTTCTCTAAGAAATTGGCCAGACGATGATGATTCGGACATTGAGGTCCTTGAGGTACTTGATCCGGTTCTTATCTCTTATTTGCATCTGGTATTGTTCGGATGTTCAGCTAACCTAGACGCTCAGGTCCATGAGGTTCCTCCGCTTGCCACTGGTGGCCCGGCCGCGACCCCTTCCCAGAAGCGCGCAGCTACCCTGGCCGCAGCTTCGGAGGTGCCGCCGCCCTAGAAGAGGCAAAAGAAGTCCGGGGTTAAACCCTCGGCCAAGCCTGCCGCCAAGAGCACAGTCCGGAGGGCACCCAAACCTCGGGCTCCTCCCACCGCAGACGAGTAATTCCTTTTAGCATTGCTAATTTGGATCTTTTCTTTGCTTGCCTTTGTTTCTGGTTGGTTCTCTCTTTTTGACTTGCTGTCCTTCCTTTTTTCTAGAGCTCCTGTGGATATCTCCCAGAGCGGTTCCGGCATAGCCTCCCCACTCCGGAGAAGTCCCTCTCCCTCTCGCAACGATGATCATCATCCGCTTAGCCCTATTCAAGAGGGTTCTACGGCCGCGCCTGACCAGAGCTCACCTCGCCAAGAGGGGGGCAATATCAGCGCGGGGGGTAGTGGGATATGGATACGGCGATGCCGGATCTCTCTAGATCCTCGGCCTCTATGCCCAATGTTGAGGCGCCAGTTTCATCGGCGCCGCCCCCAGTATCTTCTGTACTAGCGACAGCACCAGCAACAATAGCATCAGCAGCAGCAACAACATCAGCATCAGCAGCAACACTAGCAACAGCACCAGCAGCACCAGCCGCAGCAACACCAGCACCAGCAGCAACAGCACCAGCAGCAGCAACGGCAAGAGCTTCCAAGCCTCCCAAGGGAAAAGCTCCTTCGGCCCCCACCGGGTCTGCCCCTTCAATCACTGACTTCTTTCAACACGCTCCTCAATCCTCATCCGGGAAATCTAAGAAGACCTCCGGGTAAGCTTCATCCGGGCCAACTTTCGGATCAGAGGGCAGCAAACAGCTAGATTTGCACACCAGCCCCGCTGCAGGTCAATCCGCCAGGCGTGAGGCCCATGTGAAGGGCCTAGTGGCGAGCCATTATCTGAGCGGCGAGAGTTACAGTCCACTACTCCTTGAGTATGTGAAAAACTAGAACAATGCCGAATTCGTCGACCCCCAAGACGATGTCCTAGAAAGGTTCGGCTTAGCCGAGCTCAGCGCCTAGATGAACTCCGCTACCAAGGCTATCTCCCTGGCCGACCAAATTATGGAGGTAATCCTTTTTCTCTGCTGCTGGTGTTTTTCATAACTTAGCATTTGTAGATATATCCCCTAGTCCCCGAGCCTCCGAGGGAATAGCCTGTTATTCGGTCGGATGCTCCTTAGTTTATGTTCATAATGTCATTAATTTGCAATAAACTTTGGGCCAGGTCTAGTTCCCTTGCCCGTATCCTGTGTACTTCAAATATCCACACACCTCGAGCCGGGTTAAGTTCCACTTGGCCCGAATCTTGTATACCTCGAATATCCACACACCTAGATCCGGGTTAAGTTCCACTTGGCCCGGATCTTGTATACCTCGAATATCCACACACCTAGAGCCGGGTTAAGTTCCACTTGGCCCGGATCTTGTATACCTCAAATATCCACGCACCTAGAGCCGGGTTAAGTTCCACTTGGCCTGGATCTTGTATACCTCGAATATCCACCCACCTAGAGCCGGGTTAAGTTCCACTTGGCCCGGATCTTGTATACTTCGAATTGTTTTTACTCTGCCTTTGAACTTTACCCTTGCCTTTTATTTCAGAGTACCACTAATCGCCGCACCGTCGAGTTCCAGTGCCTGCTGGACTCCTTTAAAGATGTTCGTGCGCGTTATGGTAAAATCCCGGCGGAGTACCAGAAGAGGGGTAATTTCCCATTCCTCTTCCTTGTTTGTTCAAACTTCCTAGAACCCATATGAATTTCTCGTCCGAATTTTGCAGTCGAGGTTGAAGCTAAGAATATAATTATGAGGAAGAACCTTGTGGAGATCAAAGGTAAACGTATCCCCTTTACATGATCATCATTCCTTCCGCGCTTCCTCCGGTGGACACTCATATTTTGGGTCCTCCAGATCATGTTGCAGTTGCTCTTGATGATAGTGTCCCTATGCCTGAACTGATGACCCACTGCCTCGAGCAAGCATGGAAATATGAAGCTGAGCTGAAGAAAAAAGACGCTGAGATAGCTCGGCTCCAGCAGCAGGACTCGGAGATTACTCGGCTGAATGCCGAAATCCAGAGGCTTAAGAGCTCTCATCAGTCCGCGCTGGAGAAGGCCAACCAGGAGTTTGCCGAAGATAAGGAGCGTTTAATCACGCAAATCTCTAAGGACAAGAGCCTACTGGAGGAAGCCGACGTTAAACTTACGTCGGCGACCACCGATTATGAAAAACTCTGGGTCCATAATGCCAACGTTGATTCCGAGCTTCAACGACTCCTCTTCCAAATTGCGTGTAAGTTCTCCTCCCTTGCTTGATTTGTTACTATTCATATTCGATCCATTTGCTCAGTGTTTCTCCTCTTATCCTTAGGCAAATTTCCAGAGAGTGACATGTTCGTCGCCTCTGCCATACGCCAATCCTGTGAGCAGCGTGGAGTTTCTATTGGCCCTGCTGCCGAGCCAATCCTTATACCACGGATGATCTCCTGGCGAGTCTCACAGCTCGCCTTGAGGTGGTAAAGAATTTTGGTGCGGATATTGTCCCAGCTGCAACAAGGATGTTCGGCTGCCTCTGGCCCAGTGAGACCATTCCTAAGAAAACCTCAGACTTTATAGCCAAACTCATGGAATGTGACACATAGCTGCATTTGTGGCGCGAATCTGCGGCACGGGCTGGGGCCAACACTTCTCTGAAATTTGCGCTCTCGTGGTATGAAGGAATTGACTTGGCATTGCTCAACCGCCTGTGCACCGGGTCAAAGTGGTGCGAGGATCTGGAGTGGATCGCACGCCGCCAGGCCTGTGCGAACAATCTCATCCAGTACTCCTTCTGGCATGCCTGGAATGAGGGGCCGAGCTTCCTTGATATCGTTGATGACCAGGTTGTCTCTGGAGCAGAAGATGGAGGAAATGAGAGCGAGGGTTCCGAGCTAGGCAATGATGCCGAAGATCTGGAGGAAGATGAGGTTAACCCGGAAGACGAAGCCAAAGCTAGCGCTCCTCCCCCGCACTCCGGAGTACCTTCCTCCTCGACAAATGATTCTCCTGCCGCTCCTGCTCCTTGACACACACTTACCACATTGATCAGATCCCTGGAATGCCGGGTGCAGATGTACTTAAATACTTTGGTTTGGTTGTGCCACAATTAAGTGTTCCGAACTAAGTTTTACTGCCGGATTATCATGGGCGAAGTCCCTGAGTTTCATTTTCTTGTTCCCCCAATTTTTGACTTGGCTCGCGTCTACCTTGATTCGGTTTTTTCGACTTGTGAGTCCGAGGTTCAAAAAATTGACTTAACAATACTTGAAACTTTGAGATTAGCTCAAAATAGTTCAGCATTTTAGTGACAGAATAAACTTGAAATTAGTCAGAAAACCAATGTCGGCCCGCTTAAGTTCTTTTCCTTAGTTGTTTTTCATGTGCTTTGCCATTGCAAACTTGTTCTCTTGCTTGCCATGAAGCCAATTCTTGTTGGACAGCAGCAAAGTCGTAGAGTTAGGTTTTTGGTGCTGACACACTACTAATCCAACTAAGACATAAGCGACTTAACCCGGCCGACACAAAAAATACGAAAACAAAAGACAAGTGTTGTAGCAGTCCCCGAGTCTCTGCTCGGGGTGGCAAAGTTTTTATTGATAAGCTCACTGCCGACATACATACCGACATACGAGTAGTTCTAATACATTCACCCCTCAGGTGTAGAAAGGACGAAGCAGCGCTACGTTCCATGGTCTTTTGGATTCTTCTCTGGACCTGTCCGCCTTGTTCTTTTGCTAGGGCTGTGCATCAATAAGATAATAGGAATCATTGCGCAAAGCTTTGCTCATAATGAAAGGTCCTTCCCATGGAGGGGATAACTTATGCATGCCAGCGGTGCGCTGTATTAGCCTTAGCACCAAATCACCTTCCCGAAAAACTCGGGGGTTTACTTTCCGGCTATGATAGCGTCAGAGATTTTGCTGATATATGGCGGATCTGTACAAGGTCAGTTCTCTCGCTTCTTCTAGTAGATCAACATCATTCTGCCGGGCTTCACGCACTTCAGCTTCTGTGTATTGGGTGACCTAGGCAAATCATGCTCTATGTCGGCTGGTAATACAACTTCTGCCCCATATACCAGAAAGAACGGCGTATAGCCTGTTGATCGATTCGGAGTTGTTCTTAAACTCCATAGTACTGCTGATAGCTCTTCTATCTAGCACTCCGCTGATCTTTGCAGCGGCTCTATGAGTTGGGGTTTTATCCCGGATAGCACCAGTCCGTTGGATCTTTCCACCTGCCCGTTCGACGCGGGGTGGGTGCCTGAGGCGACATCTAACCGAATCTTCTTTTCCTGGCAGAATCTCGCAAATGCTCCTTCAGCGAAATTTGTCCCGTTATCAGTTATGATGCTATGGGCGTAGTCGTACCTTAAGATTATATCCTTGAGGAATCTTACGGTTGTTGCCCCATCACATTTCCGAATCGGTTCCACTTCAATCCATTTGGTGAACTTGTCAACCATGACCAGAATGTGGGTCATCCCTCCTTTGGCCGGCTTAAATGGTCCTACCATATCTAGGCACCATACAGCAAATGGCCATGTAATGGGGATGGTTTTTAGCTCCGACATTGGCAGGTGAGTTTTCGTGGCGTATCTTTGACAACCGTTACATTTTCTCACCAAGTCCTCTGCTTGCTCCAAAGCACTGGGCCAATAAAATCCATGCCGTAAAGCTTTTGCTACTAAGGCCCTTGAGGATGCATGGTGGCCACATTCCCCTTGGTGAATATCCCGGAGTATGTCAAGTCCTTCTTCTAGATCAATGCACCGTTGTAGTACCGTTGTCACACTCCTTTTGTATAATTCGGCGTTGATAATGGTATAGGCCTTTGCCCTTCTCTGAATTTACCTCGAACTTATTTCATCATCTGGCAGGATTCCCTCTTTTAGGAAATCAAAAATTGGCTTTGCCCAAGTTGGTATAGTCCGGATGGGGAACGATTCCTCATCAACCTCCATTGCATCCACGGATAGAACTCCTGCCGGATCAAGCTGAACAGTCCCCGGGTTTGCTGAAGCAGACCTCGGGTTTGCGGAGGTGCTTCCCCATTCTATCTCCATAGGTGCAGCTCCTGATCCGGTGAGTGTCGGGATATAAATTTAATCTGATTCAGGTGACGGTGTGATAAACAGTTTTCTCAGGTGCTCCAAAGCTAAATTTGGCGGAATGGGTTGCCGGGATGAGCCTAGCTTGGACAGTGTATCTGCTGCCTCGTTTTCACTCCGAGGTACATGATGGAACTCACAGCCTTCGAAAAACCCGCTTATCTTCTGGACATGGAACCTATACAAGGCCATGTTAGCATCCAGGGCATCCCAATTTCCAGATACTTGCTGTACCACCAAATCTGAATCTCCAAAACATTGTATCCGACGTATCCCCACTTAATTTTCCACTTTGAGACCATGCACCAATGCTTCGTACTCCGCCACATTATTCGAGGCACTGAAATGGATTTGAAGGACATACTTCAGTTGATCCTTCTTAGGCAAGGTAAGCACTACTCCAACGCCTAATCCATCTTTTAGTTTTGATCCATCGAAGTGCATTTGCCAATAATTGGGGTCCGGCAGGGGTGGCTCGTATTGCATTTCAGCCCAGTCCACAAAGAAATCTGCCACAACTTGTGACTTGATCGCATCCCTTCTGTCGAACTGTGGCGCGTACGAAGCTAATTCGATAGCCCACTTTGCTATTCTACCGCTTGCGTCCTTGTTACTCATGATTTCCAAAATGGGTGCCTCGCATATCACCTTGATGGGGTGTTCCTCAAAATAGTGCTTGAGCTTCTTGGCCGACATATATACGCCGTACGCCATCTTTTGATAATGAGGATAATTCTGTTTTGATGCTGACAATACTTCACTCAGATAATACACCGGCCTTTGCACCGACTTTCCTTCGTCTTCGTGCTCCACTACGATCACTGCACTTACGACTTGATTGGTTGCGGCTACGTAAAGCAACATTGGTTCCTTAGGTAGTGGTGCATCTAGGATTGGCGTGGTAGATACCATCTTTTTCAATTCTCGAAATTCAAGATCCGCCTATGGTGTCCATGTGAACTTATCTGCCTTTTTCATTAGCTGATAGAGGGGCAAGGCCTTCTCTCCCAGCCGACATACGAACCGGCTTAACGATGCCAGGCAACCAGTGAACTTCTGGACACCGTTAAGACACTTTGGCAACTCCATTCTTTCTATGGCCCGGATTTTCATCGGGTTAGCTTCAATGTCGCGGCTAGATACCAAGAAACCGAGTAACTTTCTGTAACATCCCAAAACTTCAATCCAAGCTTATCAAAGATCAAATCATCCAAATTTAGGATTAACAAAAACCTTTCCATATTTAAAATGAAAGCATTCATATATGTGTGCATTTAAAATAGGAGTTCTTTTGAATTGCCATGATTGTGTGATCCTTTGCTTCTAAAATGTTTCTTAGGGGATTTAAACATCATCCACATCATTCCCAAACTTTTCCTAAAAGAAATCATATCAAAAGAATTAAAATAAAGGAATGGTCATTTTGACAAAATTAACTCTCATGCCTACTTTGGCTATTCCTAGTACTCAATTCTTAACAGAAACAATTCTTGATCTTTGCACCCCTTGCTAGTACACATAATGAGGTACCAAGACCCACCTTTTGATCTTCTAAAAACCCTCTGTAAACTATTTTAAATGACAGTTTAAAATTGAATCTAGTGGATGTGCATAGATCACCCCTATTTCAAAAACCATGTATTTGAGCTCCATTTTCAAAACCCTTGCAACCAGAGCCTACCTAGCACTAGTGGAGATCACTCAAAAATTTTGAACTCAAAATTCAAAACTTTTTCTCTTGCCATTTATCAAACACTTGGCGAGAATCATAACTCTAATCCTAGCTCACTGTTTTGAACAGGGTTTTGCCCCCATTTGATCTCCATTTAATCCCTCTGTCCCCCTTTGATCAAACCATGCCAATTGCAGCCCATCCCCTACACCCTATTGGCAATGCCGAGCCATGCCGAGCACCACCCTGGCCGGCCCAACCTTGCAACCGTCGCAGTAGACCACTCCCCCTTCCCTCGCCATGTCTAGGAGGTAGCCAACGCCGCACCGCCCCTCTCTGTCCCTTGCCCGAGCCAAGAGCAGCCATGGACCACAGAGGAGAACCCGCGCCCAGTGCCACCAGACCATGCCGACGCCGCCCGCAGAGCGCGCCCTGTCCCCGCGTGCATAAGCCACCACTCGACACCAGCCCGCGCCCACCGCTCCGCCTCGACCTAGAGAACACCCCAGACACCCCCGTTCGCCGCCCAAAGCCCCACAGCCACCGCTCGCCGTGGACACCGCCGCCTCTGTCTCTTAGAGCGCCACCTCACCCCGACCGCATACCACCGCCCCTACGGCCGCATTGAAGCACTAGAGCACCGCCAGGGGACCGCCCATCGATCGCCATCCCCAGCCATGCCGCTAGCTCGCCGTAGCCATGTCGCCACTGTCGACCGCCCATCCCGCTCGGTCACCGTCGAGCCTATAAAAGGAGCCCTCCCCAGCACCCAAGACTCACACCATTCCACTCCCCTCACCTCTCTGAACCTCAACCACCCCTCGCCGGAGCAAGTGGAGCAGCAGCTCGCCGGAATTGGAGCCGGAGCCGCCGCCTCTGGAGAAGAAGGGTGCCGTTGATTCCGGCCATCCCAAGCTCCGCCGCGACCACGCCTCGCCTCACCGTCGTCTT
Organism: Avena insularis; assembly: GCA_023614405.1. Lineage (NCBI taxonomy): Eukaryota > Viridiplantae > Streptophyta > Magnoliopsida > Poales > Poaceae > Avena > Avena insularis. The sequence continues at coordinate 300,795,297 of CM042684.1, forward strand.
CCACTTCGTTCGCCCGCATCGCCGACCCCGCTGGAGCCCTGGTACGCCCCTAGTAGACCCCCACCGAGCCGCTAGGGTTTGAGCTTGCCGGCGACCCGTCCGTCGTTGACGACGACCCTCAGCCGTAGATCTAGCCTCTAATCGCACGGCCCACAGCGCGCGTACCGCTTCGCGTTTTAAGTGCCGCTGACCAGTGGGACCCCCCTGTCAGCTGAGCCCTGTGTCGCGCAACGCCACTGGGCCGGCCCATTTCCTTTCCCGCGCAAGCCCGTAGATTCAAATCTATATTTTTCTTTTTAGTTAGAATATAGTTTCTGTCCAGTGTTTCAAAATTCAATTCTGTGAGTTTGACAAATGCAAATTGCATGAAACCAATTTTGTCTGAAAGGTATTGAAAAGATCTATCCAAGCCCGTTGGATTTAATTCATTTAGAGTTATAGATTTCTCCTAATAAAAATAAGAAGACAGAAGTTTTTGCAACTTGAAACTTTTTTATAAAATCAACCAAGTTAGCTTTTGAGTTGATTCCAACTCTCAAAAATCACATTTCATCATATCTATCCAAATATGTAATAATATTAAGGTTTACAGGCAGTGACTTTGGACTAGTACCAAAATAATGCTATATAGGCATTTCTAGTCACTTTAAATCATTAAATAATAAACTTAAACCAAAGTAATATTAATCCAACCTTTAAATCTCATTCCCGCATGTTAGAATATGTGGTGAGGACATGTGTCCACATGATACCATATTTTGGTGGTGAATATTAAATTGTAGTTAATTTTTCAATGAGTAGAAATTACTTTTCCAAAATAAAAAGGTTGAAACTATTGAACTAAACTTATGATGCTTGTGATGATCATGGATCATCAATTGTGTGGATTAGAATACTACTTAGCCTAAGTTAAGTATTGTTTGGTGATTGTGCACTCCCTATGTATTTATAGACGATAGTACCGACCAAGCCTTCGAGGAGGAGGAGTTCTACCAAGAAGAAGAAGAAGAAGAAAACTTCAACCACTGCACCAACCAAGGCAAGCTATTGTAGCAAGTTATTATAGCAAGCTATTGTAGCAAGTTATTGTGGCAAGATATTGTAGCAAGTTATTGTAGCAAGCTATTGTAGCAAGTTATTAGTGGCAACCTAACCCTTGCAAACATGCTTTAGTAAGCTAGTGTAGCAAGCTAGAATAAAACTAGTTAGTTTAGTAAAGATGCCTTAAGCATACTTTGATCACACCCCCTTAGTGTACACCAAGTTCTTTAATTAATTTTGAAGGTAACATAAAGAGTATAAAACTTGACCTACTTAGGAACCTTTAGATGTCATTCTATGGCATGAGATTGATCCCACCTTTCCACCTTAGTGAACACTCTTAACCTAGTGTTTTAGAATAGATCAAACTTGAGTCATTTTAGATGGGAACACTTGGTGAAAATGAGTTATGAAAACCTTGGAATGATGAGTCATTCTATTGAGATGTTTTGACATGTGTTGAGAAACACAATTGGTTTATGATGATGAAAATGATGAGGCATGAGCCTTAACCCTTTTTATAAAACTGATGGTTGGATTCGGATGCGATACCATTCCAAATTTACCGTACAACCACATTACCTGAATTGGGTAAGGCTTAGATGGAAATTTATATGCATTAGTATTAGTTCCCTCACGGGAGAGGTTTGAGATGAGGCTACCTCTCAATGTTGTCCACCTATGCAGTGCCCAAGATGACTAATGGTCATGGTTGGGAGGCCATGCTCATAGGAGAGGTGCTTGTACTAGGGTGTGTAAAGGGAAGGTTATGTTTGATTATCTGCATACCAAGTATGATGATTCAGGGTTATCCCTGACAGATGTATCGAATCTTGTGGTGAAAGTGTACCACCTCTGTAGAGTGTCAAACTATTCGAATAGCCGCGTCCGCGGTTATGGACAGTTGGAATGGCCATACTGTTTCGTTGTCAGATGTTTTCTAAATAACTTGAAATGAATGATGAACCTTGACTTAACCACAACAGGGTTGTGTAGATGAAAATAGCTTCCCAACTTAAGTGATTCTAGACTTTTATTTTATCTTTTCTTGTTTCAGAACTCAGCTTAGGTTTCAAACTTAACTTGATAGTTATTCTTTCAATTCAGTACTTTTACTTGGAATCATAACCCTTGCTAGTAGTAGTTTGCGAGTACTTAAAGAGTACTCATGGCTTTTGTCCCTGGCTATTATCATGGCTAGACTATGAAGGAGTTTATCAAGATGATGGTCAGCAGGACAGCTATGATAACTAGGACTATCTACCTTCGTCAGCATTGCCTGTGCCCCTGAAGATGGACCCCACCGCTACGCTATCGTTTATTTCCGCTACTTGTTGTATTAAAGACTGGATCATGAGATCCGTATTTGTGTAAAACCTTATGTATGGTTTGTAATGGGTGATGTACTGTGATATCCAATCCGTTATGTCTCGCAAAAATGGTAATCCTGGGATTGCGAGGTATGGCATAACGGGCATCTGGGATTAAAAATCCGGGTGTTGACACTTTCCGGCTGGTACGCCGAAGGTGCATTTCTCCGGGTTCAGTTTCATTCGGAACCTTCTTAAGTTCGTGAATGTCTACCAGATATCCTCAAGGAGCGTATTGCTTTCCTTGGTTTTTATCACCACATCATCCACATACACCTACACATTTCGACCTATTTGGTCATGCAAGCACTTTTGCATGCATCGCTGGTACGTTGCTCCTGCATTACGTAATCCAAACGGCATAGTTCGATAGCAATAAGCCCCGTATGGGGTAATAAATGCCGTCTTTATTTGATCATCCGGATTCAAGGGTATCTGATGGAAACCAGAATACGCATCAATGAATGACAGTAGTTCACATCTGGCCGTTGAGTCTATGACCTGATCTATTCTAGGAAGTGGAAATGGATCTTTTGGACACGCCTTTTTCAGGTTCGTGTAGTCAATACACATGCGCCATACCACTGCCACGTTCGGATCGTCTTTCTTTTTCTCCACCAGCACTGGATTAGAGAGACAATCCGGATAGAGTACCTCCATGATAAACCCGGCTGCTAGTAATCTTGCTATCTCATCTCCAATAACTTTCCTTCTGTCTTCTACGAAACGCCTGAGAGGCTGCTTCACCGGCTTAGCCCCGGGTCTTACATTCAATGAGTGCTCAGCCAACTCCCTCGGTACACCTTGCAGATCTTGCGTAGACCAAGCAAATATATCCCGATTCTCACGGAGGAAGTTGACGAGCTCGCTTTCCTATTTGCTGCTTAACCCGACACCTATGGTGACGGTGCGCTCTGGGAACAGATCATCAATTGGCACTTTCTTCATATCCTTAGTTGCCTAGAATGATACGCTCCCGTGCGGGTTGGTCAGGGACGGCATATGTTGTTGCGTAGATTGAGCCAATGCCGCCACCTCTAGTATCTTCCTCTTTTCTTGAGTTATCACGAGTGACTCGGCTAAATTGGATCCGGCTGATGCGCACTCGATCGAACACTGGAAGTCCCCTGATATAGTTATCACGCCCCTTGGTCCAGGCAATTTCATCTTAAGGTAGCTGATGTGGGTAGTTGCCATGAATTTGCTCAACGCTGGCCTACCGAGTAACGCGTGATAAGCACTTTCTAGATTCACTACCTCGAATTCCAAGTTCTCAGTGCGACAGTTGTCTCTTGTGCCGAATAACACGTCAACCCGGACCTTACCAATTGGTTCACAAGAAATACTCGGCACAATGTCGTGAAAGGTGGTCCTTGTCGCTTGCAACATGTTCTCTGTTATCCCCAACTTGTGCATGGTATCCTTGTACATAATGTTGATACTGTTGCCATTATCAATCAATACCTTGGAAAATCTCACATTGAGATTCGGCCCGATGAACGTCGGATCCAAGACTACGTAGGTTCCTGGGTTTGGCATGATCTTTGGGTGATCCTTGACACTCCATGTAATCTCTTGATCCACCCAAGGCATATATCTCAGCATAGCCGGCATTACTGCATTCACCTCCATATGCCAGTGCTGTAAGCTTTTTCGGTCATTCTCTTTCGTGGTGAACATGCAATAACTTTGATGATGCTCCATGTACTCGTTTCGTCCCTCATTCTCGTTGTAACCTTGGCCTAGTTGGTTATTGCCACTTGATGTATAGCGTCCCTTCTTTCTGGGTTTTCGTACCTCGATGGAGGTGGTGGCAGCATCAATTGCTGTCCATTTCCCCTGTCAGTAACGGTGGCTGGGGTGTTTCATTTCTAGGTGCTTCGTTCCGAGGTGCCTGAGCATTCCCCGAACTCCCCTATTCCAATTTCCTCATCCATTCACACTGCCGGGTCATATGATTTGCTGGACTATTCAGACTTGGCGTATGAAATTTGCAAGGTTGATATAGCATAGACTCGAATGTATACCTTGGCCTATCCTTTCGTTCCTGCCATTGCTTTTTCTGCTCCGGGGTCCAAGGCTTTCTTCCTTCGTTTTTCTGCTGCCAGTTTTGCCCTCCAGTTTTCTGGCATTGGCTTGCTCCGGCACTGGGCTGATCCCGGTCCACTGCTGCGACCTGCTGCGAGTTATACCGATAATTCGGACGCTCATCCCTTCTTTTTCCTCGGAAATCATTCCTCCTTGATGACCCGGAGATATCTCGGTTGTAATAGTCCTCGTTTGCTTCACTAGACATTAGCTGGGGTTGCGTTGGATCTCCCAAGGCGTATGAATCCGCAATCCGGATCGTCTCAGCCAAGGTAGTTGGCATATCTTGCTGTAACCTTTGCCACAACATACTTCCATATCTGCATCCCTGAGCGAACCATGCAATAGCTTGTGATTCAATTACTCCCTCGCATGAGTTTCGCACATTGCACCACCGAGTCAGGAAATCTCTATCTGGCTCATTCGGTCTCTGTCGGCATAACGCGAGGGTTTGTGGTCTGTTGGGTCTCTTGTAAGTGCTTGAGAAATTGCTAACGAATAGCTCCTAGAAATCCAGCCAGCAGTTAACGCTTCCTGGTGGTAAATTATTCAACCAAACTTGTGCTGGTCCTTCCAACATCTGTGGTACATATCTCACCGCCCATCTCAAATTTCCTGTCGCGATCTTGACTGCTGTGGCATAGTCAATCAGCCAATCCTCTGGCCTAGTACTTCCATCACAAGTTTGGGTTCCTCTGGCCAGCTGAAAGTTCGATACTGGTGGCTCGTTCATGATCCAAGGCCCAAAGCATGCTGGACCCGGTGGACCTTGTAACTCGATTTGCTCCGACCTGTAAATCCTATCCAATTTCAACCTCATGTCATCTGGCTGCAAGTTCCTGCTTCCCAACCGTGATCCAATTACGTGGTGATCCGGTCTGGAGTATCCATCGTTGACCATGGCCGAATAACCATCATTGTATCTATCCTAATCCGGACGTGTATGATGTTGTTGTGCCGCTTGTTCCGCACTTCCTTCTTGCCGAGGTACGCGCTGTTGTTGCACCCGAGGTAAATTTTGCCCCACTCCCACGGGATTGCGCTGTCCGGCATTGCCGTTGGCAGCATTTCTTTGACCGGCATTGCCTTGGTCATGGTTACCTTGGGCAGCCACACCTCGGCTAGTACTGTGGAGGTCCTCATCAACTTGCACTTCTTTGCCTTTCCCAGCCCTTTCCGGGTCATAAGGGACCATTTGCTTGTTTCTTCTCCCGAAGTCCACTACCTCTTCTCTCCTGGGATCTTGACCTAGAGACGACGCGGCTCCTCTCGATCTTGCCGGGTTATTTCTGGCCAAATGTACCACCTGTGAGGCTCCTGGTGGCGCCGGGTTTGCCTTGTTTATTTCCTCATTTTGCTGGCAAGCAACCCCTTAACCAGTGATTTACCCTTTCTTTCTGCCTTTGTCGAGCCTTACCGGTTAAGCCTTCTAACTCGGATGCGGCCGCATTTGCTGCTCTAAGGTTCTTTGCCGGGGTACTGTATCGATTCAACCCTCCTGTTACTATCGTAGCTGTCTGGCCTGGCCTAGGCTCGTACTCCTTGTCAATCTCAGTGATCAGGTTTCTACCCCGGATTTTTACCCCATCAATACGGTTTGCCTTAGCATACTCTCTCAAGGTGATGTTCAGTGACTGATGCAGCTCTACTACCTTCTTTGCTCCGGCTAACATCTTCCGCCTAGTTTCCTCTAACTCAACTTGCGCTTGAGCCGGATCTAGGATAGGCGCTATTGGTGTTGCTAAGCTATCTATCACTTGCTGGAGCACATTCTCTGGCTTCTCTAGCGGAGGAAACCTAGACCTGGTCTATTTGGGTGTTACCTCTGGCTCTGGCGCCAGATCTTTGCCCGGTCCCGCATCTGGCGCGGTCATCAGGACTTCAACGCTGCTAGTGGGGCGAGCGATACGCACTCCACGAGCGGTGCTGAGAGGTGGTTCGCCTCCTTCGACGACGTGTCGCGGGTGAACGCAAGACTCATTCACCCTGACGTAGATCTTGTGCATGCCAAGCTTGATGAAGACACCATTACGCGGTGGAGGGTTCCTGCCGAAGCTTCCCGCATTGTCACTGACGTAGTCCAGCGCTCCAAAGCGTTGAACCAAGCCAGAGATGATACGCTCGCCAGAGCTGGAGATGTTTCCCGTTTGGATTTTCACCCCTGCTAGCACCACTAGCCCCACGGTGGGCGCCAACTGTCATGGTGGTGTCACAGCAGATGCCATGGATAGGCTAAAGATGGGGCCAATGAGTGCTAGGGGAATCCAGGGAGGGAGAGCATGGTGATTCCATGCAGGGAAGTTCTTGTATTCTCTCTATCAATGGTGTTTACAAATGTCCTTGAGGCTCTTAGCAAGAAGGAAACAATGTCTCTTACTCCCAACTAACTAGCCTTAGAGTTCTACCTTAGACAGAGAGTGAATCATCTCTTTTCCATCCCCCACTATGGAGGCCCCGGTGCTCCTTATATAGGGGAGCCCGAGTTACAATTCTAGGGCACAGGTGGCAGCATATTCTATGAATATGCTTCTTTCCTAAAGCAGATGCTTCTTTATTCCTCTTTAACGGCTCGTCCGATCTTTGGACGTAACCCGCATCGTCATCCTTGTCTTTTGGCGTCACTAGGCACGAGCTACGTCATCCGGCTCTGCCCGCGTCACCTTGGTCGCCACTGACCCGCTAGTCCACTCCTTTACTTTACTTTGCACATGCTTCAGCTAATATAGCGACCTTTTGACGAGTGGGGGATTCCTTCTCTTGGAAGCCAAGATAGTCCGGCTAGCATATAGCTAATCCGGCTTACCCATTTACCTACAAAACAGATAGACATGGCCGGCATAAATCTTATGCCGGCCGGACCATGGTCAAGGAAATGGTGAATATCATTTTGCGGCCCGAAAGTTGGGGTGGCTAGGCAACGCGGTACCAGAGTTCCCTGAAATCAGCCACGATGACTATAGTTGGCGTGCCAAATACTCAGAGGGTCTTTTTCAGCACGAATTCCACTTTACGTTTCAATACAAAAAATCAGGCTAACGGCCGTCAAGTTGGCCCCCCCTGTCAGCTTTCGCCGTTATGTCGCTGCCGTCGTTGCTACCATGTAGGCTGCCATGTAGGCTTGTAGCGTTGGTGCATGCATCCTTTACGCATCTTCTTCTTCCTCCAAGGCGGCAATCTGTGGTCACGACCATGGCGTGAAGCTAGGACTTGGACGAACCTGCTCGGCCCGTTCTCCTCCCTATCCCGAATCGGATCTCGCCCTCACCATGACCGCACCATTGGCACGGCGCGGGGACGGGAATTCATTCCCGGGTGAGATCTATCACCATGCCGACCATGCTCGGTCCTGTTGGCCTCCTCCAGAATCCGAGCTCACCGTCGCCGTGGTCGCACACACACTAGCCATAGCGCCTTCCTCTCCAAACCCCAAAGCCACATCCACCCAGTTCGACACAACGCCAACAAGAAAATGCATCAAGTTTTCTTCTTGTGATTGTAGAAAAAACATGTATGTACCGTGGCCGTAGCATACTCTAACAATGTACACATATATTGTTTACTAGATTTTCATTTGAAATTAGTAGCTCCGTGATGATGAAACATAGAGAACCTAAATGGAATGATGATGATGACCATGTTCTGTACTTTGCATTGCATCAACAAGTGCTCGCTGACGAAGCAAGTTACCAAGAGAGTGGAGTTCATCAGCCATTGCCAAGAAATATGTGAACAAATCAATGAGCGATTAATTGCAAATATGCGTAGAAAAGCTAGATCCATGTCATCAATCATCAATAGGTGGCACATTCTAGTGATGCGTTCAAATGCGTACACGATGTATCATTTGCTTGAAGTGTTATCTTGAGCAAAAATGCCTGGTATGCACATTACATTTGTATGTTCTATGCTGCAATTCTGTTGTTATGGGCGTGGAAAGAAAAGTTAGGCTTCACTGAATATTACACAGTTAGGCCTAACTTAGTCTTACACAAATAAGCACAGCTTAGTCTTTACACACATAAGCGTAACTAATGATAAAGATAAAGACAAATGGTTCATCGGATCTGCCAGTATGAGCACTAGGTCCCTGGAGCTGGTGGTATCGTTGGAACGAACCAGAATGCTGTGTTTGGCCATCTTTCATTTTCCTTCAAATAGTACGACCCCACTGATGAGCCAATTGTAGGCCCCCTCCCCCCGACGTGGATTCGGATCCAGGTCGGATCTGGAGTGTCAACATGATAGGCGCGTGAGTGTGCAGCAAACACACAGTCTGCTATCAGCACTGTAAGTGCTAGCACCTCAGCAACAACACCAATATGTTCTTCCTGGACTCCGGCAGCAGCCTTAGCAGGTATTTCGTCAGCTTCACCAGCAGCAGCCTTAGCAGGTATTTCGTCAGCTTCACCAGTATCGAATCGATAGCAATAAGCCCTGTTTGAAGGGGTTCATATACAGAATGCCTGGAAATTCTACCCGGAGCGTAGCAGCATTAGCAAGTATTTCGTCAGCTTCACCAGTAGCAGCATCACCAAGTATTTTGTCAGCTTCACCAAGAGTAGCAGCAGCTAGTTCTTCGTCAGCTCCACCACCACCAACACCACCACCACCAGCAGTAGCAGCATCAGGGGCCAGGGCTTCCTGAGAAATTACAGGTTCAACAGCTCCAGGGGCTCCGAAAAAGAAAGGGTAGTTGATCCCAAGAAACACATATTGTCTTTTTAGATTGTTGACTCTGCTCCAGACTTGCTCTACTGGGTCTTCGGATGGGCATGCAGACCTCGAGAAAATGTGACACCACAACGATGGGTATGAAGAAAGTTGTGTCCCCGTATGTTCTATTGTATCACCAACACTGTTTAGTGCTCCCCTGATATGAATCCACAAGAGTTCATCATCCTGTTCCGTGTTGTCTGCGAGAGGTGCCAGGAACCAGTGCTGTGTCCCAAGTTCAGCATCTGCTACTGCATCTTCGATGACCGGAGCTGGAATGATGCGCGGGGCTGCGTGGGTACCTACGTGTTACTAACAGTCAGTAAGCAATATTTTGAATGGGATTTTACATGCTATATGACACCATGACTCACCCCAAATGGACGGCTCCCAAACACGCACGTCGCCGCTAGGTTCAGTGACCGCATAAATGCATTGTGGTCTATACGAAGAGTAGCCGTAGGTGAAGACGGCGTCGACATACTTCTCCGGCCGCAGGAAGTCGTCGCGCAAGACTGTCCATTCCTTGTCTTCTGGGCATCTAATGAATGTGATTGCCTTGTAGAACACCACTAAGAGGTCGTACTCCTAGTTCTTCCACGCCCCCTCCAGCGGTCTATGCGGGAGTTGTACCTTCACGAGGTCAAGTTCTGCCATGTTGAACCTATGTTTAATTCGAAATGGGCGGCCACCCGCTGTTGAATGCAGTAATGCCGACACCCTTCCAAGATGGCACTGCAAGTCTCACCGATCTGTAGCCATTTTTAGAGTCCAAGTACGGCCATCCTGTGATAAAAGGACCAGCCACTCGCCGTTTCCACCCACCTAGTTCTGGTCATCTTCCATTTCCGTCTCTTCTTCTTCCTTGATATTCACCACTACTGATTTGGATCACTTATCCAGCAGCATCAGTTTTGCATGAATATTCTGCAGAGTTTGTTGTCAGTTGGTACAATCACCTAGCATGGATTCCATTGCAAATACAATTTGACAACTGGGCCTTCAGATTAAAGTACGCAAAATATCGCCTAAATACGAGTGTCTCCTCAGATATCACCTAAATTATGCATGTGTCACTACGAAGATACTCAATATATGGAGTAGTAGCAGAGCCCCCAAAACAAACTCCTGACGATGATCATAAACAGCTCGGGGCATAACAGCCTTAAATCGTCTAATCTGTTTGTTTTTATTTTAGGAAACAGAATATCACCTAGCAGGCATTCCATTGCAAAATCGAAATTGACAACTCGTCTATCACCTAAAGTAAGACTGTGTCACTACGAAAATACTAGAATATCAGGTACGCGTAGAGCTTCCGCTGTACAAAATAGTCTTAAATGGTTCGATTTGTTCAAACTGCGTGTGCACACAACACGTTCGACGAAAGGAACATAGGATTCCGATGAGAGTTCGGCACATATGAATCAACGATATGACTGAACGAATAAGCTAGATACTAGAACTTACGTGGCCATCACGGTCGTTTGGCCATTTGCTGTTATCGGGGTAAAGAAGGCCTGGCGTGCTAAATGGTTGTTCGTCCATGTTCCGCATCATCAAGCGGTAGCCAGGGATGCAGCGAGCGAGGCGGACGGCTGAGATGATGTCCAACCCCGAGGCGATCCTATGCATGTTCGCGGCGCTGAGGTTCGGCCATCCCCAATCCTCACGGTAGCGGTCGCCCTGGCCATCTGCGTCGTCGTTGCATGCCTTTTGCTTCACCCTGCTGCTACCCCAAGCTCTACCCATAGCGGCAAATGGAGTCTAGAATTCGGTAGATTAATGGAGGCATTGTGATAAGGAGGCGGATGGATTCGAGAGGGGTGGAATTAGGGATGGGGGCAGTTGTTCGAGTGGGGAGTGGATCTGCAAGGAACCGCCACCGCCGCCAGTTCTTGTCCGCGTGGAAGACAAGAAGGGGCGTAATTATTAAGGGTGGGCACCGGAACCGTCTAGAGGAAGTGAAAAAATAAATCGTAAAAGAGAAATGTGCGGCCCGCCTGTCAGTGAGTGAAGGTCGGCACACACAAACGTGCCTACGTTTGAATTGATTCCACCACATGCAAGTGGCGCAGAACAAATTTTAGGAAGCGCTAGCGTCGACGTGTAAAACCGCTGTTTTTCTCCACCTTCACCCTACTACGAACGGTCGTGCACCATTCCAGATATTGGTAAGGGCGGTTCCAATCTTTCACTTCTCCGTCTCATTTCCTCCTCCACGGCCTCATCGTCTTTCTCCTCCATGGCCTCATCCATTTCCTCCACCACCGCATCACCCTCTTCCTCCGTATCCTTTCCCTCTTGCCTGTAGTCATGGACGCTCCGGACGTCCGAAACGACGGCAGGCAAGAAACTACGCACTTCGACATCGAAGTACATGGCAGGAAGAAGATCGATGTCGTCTACACCACCGACCCTCGGACGGTGAGAAACACTCTGAATAATTACACGAGTTGGCTGCAGTTCGAAGAAACCAGGTTCGTAGGTCTCGACCTCGAGTACAGTCGCGATCACCTTAGGATCGCCGTGGTGCAACTCTCCATGAAGGGGCACGTCCTCGTATACCAGCCTTTTTGCGAGAAGGGGGCTGACGGGATCTGGTAGACTTTGCTGTCTTTTTGTTCCTGAACCATCTGTTTGCAAAAGTTATTGCTATATTATTTGTCTGAATTCATTTTCATGCAGGTGGGGCGAAAGCATTAGGGATCTGTTTCATGACTTTCTCGTGAACCAGCACATAACATTTACTAGTGTTGACATCAAGAATGAAACTAAACTGCTTGAAAGCCCATTGATCACAACATTAGAATCCCAAAGGAGTGCAGTGGACATCCGGAAATTTCTTTGGATCCTGAGGGACGAAGGGCGGCAAGACCGGGATGGCCGCTCTTGCCTCCGAACTCATCGACCCGTGGTACGCTGACATGAAGGACATATTGCCGAGATGTTCATGGAGGCGTTTAGGGAACGATTACTGGGAGGATAAGCCACTTTCTAAACCTAATCTGAAGTATGCTGCAATTGACGGGTATGTTAGCCACGAGTTGTACCGCCAGATTGTAAAATCTTGTTCTAGGCATCGCATCATTGAACCACCACCAAGGAAGGTTGTTTGCCCCAGATGCCGGAGTGTAGATGAATCTACAAACCGGGGCAAGTGACTGAAGGCATCCTGGGATCGGTTGCCTTCTCCAACAGGCTAGGTTGTAGACTATTAGGGCATGATTGTTGTGTTTATGAAAACATGTTATTTCATAAGTACACTATGTGAGCAATTACGAACTGCTATGTATTACCTTTGTCAAACTATAATCTGGGTTTGGTTATGACTTATGACTGTATCACACCTTATGCATGTCAGTCCTGGATTCTGCCGCATGCAAATGGCATAGACAGAATTTGTAAGAATGAATGTTGAGCATACAAAAGGGGGGATGTAATTCCTACATGTTAAGTAGCTAATAGCACAGGGATCATACGAGCTTGGTTCTTACACACATAATGCTTAGAAAATACATGCGAGATAAAATACAGGCGAGATAAAACTAGGAACAAAATGCGAAACTAGTAGTGGTAAACAGCACACTCACCCACCCGCCAGATCCTGTTGAGCATCTTGTAGTAGTCATACGCGTCCCTGGCTGCGTACTTGATCACATCATAATCCAGGTGCCTCCACTCCCATCGCTCGTGCAGGTGCTTCGGGAACTCGACTTTCATGCTAGCGTACTCGCGGTCGATGATGTCGGAAGCGAGTTTAGCCATGCCGGATTTCACCGTACCGCCATCCAGGTACCTCCACAAACGTTGGAGATCGACGTGATTAACAACATGAACGAGGAGATCCCGTTCTAGCTTTGGAGTGTCGTTCTTGATGTCGACGCTGGCGAAGTAGATCTCCCTCCTGTGTAGGAACTCACGAAGCTCCAGGCATATAGATTTGGCCCTACATACATGATATAGGACGCAGTGGTTGCGCATGGACAGCTGCAAAAGCGTCATCCTCTTCCTATCTCCGGTATACCCGAGGTCAAGGCCGACGATCTTGTACCTGTCCATCGGCTCCTGTAGCCACCGCTCGTACATTGCGATGACCTTGGCGACCTCCGCTGACGCATTTGTGTGGACGACCGTCAGCTTGGTGGTGCCATGGGCGGTGATGATGTACTCGTCGGTGTAGTCGCTCCCGTCGCCGAACACGCTGTACTCTGCATCCATGGCAGCAGCTAATGCGGCGGCGGTGGCCTAGGGTCGGTAGCGGTGGATGGGACTGGGCATGGAGTTGGAGTGATCTGTTGCGGTGGTATGGCTAGGCAGAGGCGGTGCCTGCGGCAGCGTCGATGGTTCTTGCGGTGGCGGCGATGGTGGAAGGAATGAGTTGGGGATTTTTGCACAGTGATGTGCTGAGGAGACGGAAGGCGATGCTTAAATTCCGTTTACCAATATTCCGGTCATACCCATGCGGAAGCAAGTTTCACCGGGCGAGAACCGATGGTTTCCAATCCTAGCGATTAAATTTGGCGTCCGTCCCGGTAGGCGATGGGATGGGTGTGCGACATGGCTTTGGTGTGGCAGAGACCGGTCATGTAGACCACCGTCCCGTTGCCGATCCGCAGCGGGTGTGCGGTGCTGACACGACGTAACGTGACAGGACAGAAGGAAGTGTACAGTTATTATTAATTCCTAACAAGTTTAAGAAGTGTAAGCATAGACATGGACCTAGCATCCCTGCACCCCGGGGCAGCCGCCCAGCCGATCAGGCCTACCGATTACGCAAAGCTTGTCCCGAATTTGCCAAAATGAAGCTCGTTTTCCCATGCTTTTATAAGTTTCTCTGTAGGCCACTTGTGTAAGCATGCACGATCAAGCAACTTTGCAATACACGTGTCGGTGGAAAAGCATTAGGTTTCAAACCACCACATAGTTTAGGGATTTAGAATAGCTACATTGTGGAGCTCTAGCCAAATTGCATGGTAAAGCCAAATTTAGCTTTTTATCAGATTTAGCTATAGCAACATTGTGTCTCGTTTGCCCTCCCGACATTCCGAAGACCTCACATGCGCTCGGAGGGGGTGCCGTCTGGTCAAAGGCTTGGCCGTTACGTGCGCCATGACGCCTAAAGTGGAAGTTTTTTTTGTTATTTGGCCTTTTTAAGAGCGCCTTTTCCCCTCTCTCTCTAACAGTTGTGTTTTTTTGCCCAAAAAGGTAGGGAATCTAGAGCAGCTTCTCTCTTCATTCATTGTTCCTTTTGCGATCGTTTTTCCCCAATCTGGTAGCAAATCTAGAGCAGCAAAACAAACCAGCACCATAAATAAATTCAGTAAATAGAGCATATGTAGATAAAGCAGCTAATATAGGTTATATAGTACGGTACTTAAGGAGGTTTGACAATTAGGCTGCTCAGCAGCAGCAGCGGACTGCTTCAACACAGACATACAACAGCAGCAGCTGATCAGTGGCCCCTCGTGGCCTCTGCCAGGAGGGCATCCGCCTCCTCCCTCTAGCGCCTCCTCCACTTCTTGCTGCCCATCCCCTTGACCTTGGGCGCCTTGGGTCTGATTGGGGGCATGCGACCCTCCTCGATAGCCACCTTCTAGAGGTTGCGGAGGTGAATACCGAGCGCCTGGTGCTTTTCCCTGAAGCCGTGGACGTTCACGGACTCGCCGCAGGTCCTCACATCCTCGGCATGCTTCACGAGGGAGTTGAAGTCCGTGGCGTGGAGCCTCCTGGTGGGGCAGAAGGGGCACATGTACACGTCACCGGTGAACAAGTTGTTGTACTGACCGGACTTTAGCCTCCTCAGCACATGGCGAGTCTTGGTGTCCTTGGACTCGTCGTCACTGCGGAGGTCGCTGCTATCCTCCTGTTGGAAAAAAACAGTAGAGTGAAATAAGGACATGATTGAGATACTTTGATTATCGGGATTGATTTTTTGCATAAATTAACCGAATGAGATCTCCCGATTATTCCCCAAATCTCAAACCAAATCGAATACTGATCCCAACTACGAACAGGGGGATTCATTGAAAATCGAGATCTAACACAAGAGGATTAGCTACTATAAAAAATACGAACAGCCGAGCCCTAATAACATATGATCTAGCATCCAATGATGGGAATGGGGGAAGAACAAGGGAAGGGGAGAAAACCCTGGTTACCTCAGACCATGGGTTGGCGATGCTGGTGTCACAGGGGTTCTCTGGCCTTATGTAGACAACCTCCTCGTAGGGGTCCCAGCCGAGCAGGATCTATCCGAGACCGGCGAGGTCCTCCTCGCCGGCGGCTACGGCGAATGCGGGGACAGGGACGAGGGGCTCCTCGCCGGCAGCCTTGGAGGTGCCGATGGCCACCGCGCCGATCTTCTCCATCGCCGGCGTGGTTGGGGTTTTGTTGGGCGTTTACATAAGGTGATGGGACAGTGGAGACAGTTGAGTGAGCGAGTGTGTGATGAGTGGGAGTGGGGAGGCTTCTATTAAAGGAGAAGGAAAGCGACGTTTCGTTGCACTACCGCGTACGCTAATGCATCGTGCACGGCCACACGTGTCCTTCGCCGCCCATGCACGCGCCGCAGCGTCGTGAGTCATGTTTTTTTCCCTCGTGTCTAACCATGGCGATTCAGTTGTACTCAGTTTTTCCCACCAACCATTGATCCTCTGTGATCTAGAGGACATGATAACCCTTATATCTGTCGGGGGCACCCCTCTATCCATGCAAAGTAATGAGTATGCCATCGGAACTTTAACTCCATAAACAGATGAACTTGAATATATTTTGAAGGGTACGAAAATAGAAATCCCCATAGTTTAAGGGTCTAGATACTGTAAGAGAACTAAATATTATTAGTGGCCAGGCCCGGCCACGTGTGGGGTTGGTCGGCTAGAAGTTGCTGATTCCTAAGTAAGGGGACACTAGGTCGGTCTTGACATACTCCCTCAGGAACTTGCCATAAGCAGCGTGCTTAGCCTTGGTCGCCGACTTGTGTTTACTAGCCGGGCTTTTACCGATGCCAACCGCATGCGGAATCAAGCTGGCAATCCTCGGGTTGACTCCTTTCTTACAGAAAGGTCACTTGAGCTCCCCAAGTCGAGTGCGGAAAGGGATTATCCTGCTCTTGAGCTTCTTCATGACATGGCGGATCTTGTTGTCCCTAGTCTCCTTGTTAGAGTCCATCTCACTTGAATACACCTGTAATGTATGGAATACAAACCGAAATGAGCAAAATAATAAATATATATTCCTTCCACCATTCCAAGTTACTTTCGATGCAATAACATGTCTATACAGGTTCAGCAGTTCATTACGGCCGTCTCCCCAACTCGCTCCTAAATTAATGTGGTTTGTGTTCTTGGTAACTTATTAATAAATAAATAATGTGGATTCATTCAGAACATACTAGATCTCTCCATGTACCGGTTCATACGTTGCATCTAATCATTAGGATTAGATTTTTTTATGACGCCAGGATAGATTAAGCTCGAGTAGAAAATATGAAACATGTAGAAATAGATGTACCTCCGGGTACATGAGCGGAGCGTGTTCGTCGAACTCCACGCCCTCATCGGCGCCTCCGAAGTCGTCAGCACCGTCGAGCACATAGTCCCCTAGGGGGTGGAACTGCACGTCCTCCTCGGCTTGTGCTGCGTGATGCTCCTCTAGATCTGCCGCGTGAAGCACCACCCCGGCGGTGATGCCCGGACACTCACCCCCACGCACTGGTTTCATGGAGAAGATTTGTGCAAGTACGTTCAAGATTGTGGGGTTTTGCTGGATAGGGAAGAGAGAGTAGTGGATGAGTGCGAATGGAGGACCCGATAGGCTGGGTTTTTAATGCGGGGACGTTTAGGCCTCCTCGAGGGCCCCGGTTGGCAGCTCTTCCAGCTACGGCTGCCGTGTGGAAGGTTCGTGTGGTGGGGGCCTGTCAGAAGTAAGAGTGCAGGCGCGCTGCGTAGTAAAAGTGGTATAGCCGGTGGTCCGTGGATGACAAGTTGTCGTGCAGTAGACTTGTAGCCTTTGCAGACTAGATTAAACATGACATGACCACTCGACAACTTTTTCCATGGACGGCATCGTGTTCCTTCTTGTAGAAGTCTTGTTGAGGGAGATGCCGTGCTGTCTCGCGCTGTCCTGTGAAGGGCACGACGTGTGCAACGAGCCTCGTTGGATCACACAGGATCGTTGGTGCGCACGATCCGCGTGACAACTGTGACAACCAATCAGGGCGTGGCAGACAGAGTGGGCACAAGTTTGGGCTTCTACGAAAGAGAGAGGGGGGGGGGGGGCAAAACTGGGTAGTATTAAAAAACCAAGGGCAAAGCTGAGTAGTATAAAAATGGAAAGTGGGTGTCTTTTACAATGAAATGCATCATGGCATACATCAAATTATGCCAAGATAGATCCACTAGAGTCCATTGCATCTGTGTTCTTTCCACAAAACACATATGTATCCACAAGAGTCATTGCATGTGTGTTCCTGTCATGAACCACATTTGGATCAACCAGTGTCATTGCATGTGTGTTCTTTCCACAAACCACATATGGATCAACCAATGGCATTGCATGTCTGTTCTTTTCCCAAATGACACATGGATCAACCAATGTTCACTGCATGTGTGTTCTTTCCACAAACCACTTATGGATGAACAAGTGGTCATTGCATGTGTTTTTTTCCACAAAACACATATGGATCCATATGTGTTCTTATACTAAAACAAGCATTAGAGTCATTGCATGTGTGTTCTTTCCACAAACCACTTATGGATCCACCAGTGTTCATTGCATGTGTGTTCTTTTTCAAAAACCACATATGGATCAACCAGTGGTCATTGCATGTGTGTTCTTTTCAGAAATCACATGTGGACCCACTAGAGTCATTGCATGTGTGTTCTTATACTAAAACCAGCACTAGACTCATTACATGTGTGTTCTTTTCCACAAACCACTTATGGATCAACCAGTGTTCACTGCATGTGTGTTCTTTCCACAAACTACACATGGATCAACCAGTGGTCATTGCATGTGTGTTCTCTTCCACAAACCACATATGGATCCATTAGAGTCATTGCATGTGTGTTCTTATACTAAAACTAGCACTAGAGTCATTGCATGTGTTTTTTCCATAAACCACGCATGGATCAAGAAGTGTCATTGCATGTGTGTTCTTTCCACAAACCACATATGGATCAACCAGTGGTCATTGCATGTGTGTTCTTTTCACAAACCACATATGGACCCACTAGAGTCATTGCATGTGTGTTCTTTCCACAAACCACACATGGATCAACCAGTGTCAAGGCATGTGTGTCCCTGACATGAAGCACACATGGACCCACTAGAGTCATTGCATGTGTGTTCTATCCACAAACCACACATGGATCAACCAATGTCATTGCACGTGTGTTCTTTCCACAAACCACATATGGATCAACCAGTGTCATTGCATGTGTGTTTTTCCACAAACCACATATGGACCCACTAGAGTCATTGCATGTGTGTTCTTTCCACAAACCACACATGGATCAACCAGTGTCATTGCATGTGTGTTCCTGACATGAACCACATATGGACCCACTATAGTCACTCATGTGTGTTCTATCCACAAACCACACATGGATCAACCGGTGTCATTGCACGTGTGTTCTTTTCACAAACCACATATGGATTAACCAGTGTCATTGCATGTGTGTTCTTTCCACAAACCACACATGGATCAACTAGTGTCATTGCATGTGTGTTATTTCCACAAACCACACATGGATAAACCAGTGGTCATTGCATGTGTGTTCTTTTCCACAAACCACATATGGATCCATTAGAGTCATTGCATGTGTGTTATTTCCACAAACCACACATGGATCAACCAATGGCATTGCATGTGTGTTCTTTCCACAAACCACACATGGATCAACCAGTGTCATTGCATGTGTGTTCTTGACATGAACCACATATGGACCCAATAGAGTTATTGCTTGTGTGTTCTTATACTAAAATCAGCACTAGAGTCATTGCATGTGTGTTCTTTCCACAAACCACACATGGATCAACCAGTGTCATTGCATGTTTGTTCCTGACATGAACCACATATGGACCCACTAGAGTCATTGCATGTGTGTTCTATCCACAAACCACACATGGATCAACCAGTGGTTATTGTACGTGTGTTCTTTCCACAAACCACATATGGATCAACCAGTGTCATTGCATGTGTGTTCTTTCCACAAACCACACACGGATCAACTACTGTCATTGCATGTGTGTTATTTCCACAAACCACACATGGATCAACCAGTGGTCATTGCATGTGTGTTCTTTTCCACAAACCACTTATGGATCCATTAGAGTCATCGCATGTGTGTTATTTCCACAAACCACACATGGATCAACCAGTGGTCATTGCATGTGTGTTCTTTTCCACAAACCACAAACGGATCCATTAGTGTCATTGCATGTGTCTTATTTCCATAAACCACACATGGATCAACCAATGGCATTTCATGTGTGTTCTTTCCACAAACCACACATGGATCAACCAGTGTCATTGCATGTGTGTTCTTTCCACAAACCACACATAGATCAACCAGTGTCATTGCATGTGTGTTCTTTCCACAAATCACATATGGACCCACTAGAGTCATTGCTTGTGTGTTCTTATACTAAAACCAACACTAGAGTCATTGCATGTGTGTTCTCTCCACAAACCACTTCTGGATCCACCAGTGTTCATTGCATGTGTGTTTCTTTCCAAAAACCACATATGGATCAACCAGTGGTCATTGCATGTGTGTTCTTTCCACAAACCACACACGGATCAACTAGTGTCATTGCATGTGTGTTATTTCCACAAACCACACATGGTTCAACCAGTGGTCATTGCATGTGTGTTCTTTTCCACAAACCACATACGGATCCGTTAGAGTCATTGCATGTGTGTTATTTCCATAAACCACACATGGATCATCCAATGGCATTTCATGTGTGTTCTTTCCACAAACCACACATGGATCAACCAGTGTCATTGCATGTGTGTTCTTTCCACAAACCACACATGGATCAACCAGTGTCATTGCATGTGTGTTCTTTCCACAAACCACACATGGATCAACCAGTGTCATTGCATGTGTGTTCTTTCCACAAATCACATATGGACCCACTAGAGTCATTGCTTGTGTGTTCTTATACTAAAACCAACACTAGAGTCATTGCATGTGTGTTCTTTCCACAAACCACTTCTGGATCCACCAGTGTTCATTGCATGTGTGTTTCTTTCCAAAAACGACATATGGATCAACCTGTGGTCATTTCATGTGTCTTCTTTTTAGAAACCACATGTGGACCTACTAGAGTCATTTCATGTGTGTTCTTATACTAAAACCAGCACTAGACTCATTGCATGTGTCTTCTTTTCCACAAACCACACATGGATCCACCAGTGTTCATTGCATATGTGTTCTTTTCCACAAACCACTTATGGATCAACCAGTGGTAATTGCATGTGTGTTCTTTTCACAAACTACATGTGGACCCACTAGACTCATTGTATGTGTGTTCTTATACTAAAACTCGCACTAGAGTCATTGCATGTGTGTTCTTTCCATAAACCACACATGGATCAACCAATGTCATTGCATGTGTGTTCTTTCCACAAACCACACACGGATCAACTAGTGTCATTGCATGTGTGTTATTTCCACAAACCACACATGGATCAACCAGTGGTCATTGCATGTCTGTTCTTTTCCATAAACCACATACGGATCCGTTAGAGTCATTGCATGTGTGTTATTTCCATAAACCACATATGGATCAACCAATGGCATTTCATGTGTGTTCTTTCCACAAACCACACATGGATCAACCAGTGTCATTGCATGTGTGTTCTTTCCACAAACCACACATGGATCAACCAGTGTCATTGCATGTGTGTTCTTTCCACAAATCACATATGGACCCACTAGAGTCATTGCTTGTGTGTGCTTATACTAAAACCAGCACTGTTGTCATTGCATGTGTGTTCTTTCCACAAACCACTTATGGATCCACCAGTGTTCATTGCATGTTTGTTATTTTCCAAAAACCACACATGGATCAACCAGTGGTCATTGCATGTGTGTTCTTTTCACAAAACACATGTGGACCCACTAGTGTCATTTCATGTGTGTTCTTATACTAAAACCAGCACTAGACTCATTGCATGTGTCTTCTTTTCCACAAACCACACATGGATCCACCAGTGTTCATTGCATGTGTGTTCTTTTCCACAAACCACTTATGGATCAACCAATGTCATTGCACGTGTGTTCTTTCCACAAACCACATATGGATCAACTAGTGTCATTGCATGTGTGTTTTTCCACAAACCACATATGGACCCACTAGAGTCATTGCATGTGTGTTCTTTCCACAAACCACACATGGATCAACCAGTGTGATTGCATGTGTGTTCCTGACATGAACCACATATGGACCCACTATAGACACTGCATGTGTGTTCTATCCACAAACCACACGTGGATCAACCGGTGTCATTGCACGTGTGTTCTTTTCACAAACCACATATGGATCAACCAGTGTCATTGCATGTGTGTTCTTTCCACAAACCACACATGGATCAACTAGTGTCATTGCATGTGTGTTATTTCCACAAACCACACATGGATCAACTAGTGGTCATTGCATGTGTGTTCTTTTCCACAAACCACATATGGATCCATTAGTCATTGCATGTGTATTTACACAAACCACACATGGATCATTCAATGGAATTGCATGTGTGTTCTTTCCACAAACCACACATGGATCAACCAGTGTCATTGCATGTGTGTTTTTGACATGAACCACATATGAACCCAATAGAGTCATTTCTTTTGTGTTCTTATACTACAACCAGCACTAGAGTCATTGCATGTGTGTTCTTTCCACAAACCACACATGGATCAACCAGTGTCATTGCATGTGTGTTCCTGACATGAACCACATATGGACCCACTAGAGTCATTGCATGTGTGTTCTATCCACAAACCACACATGGATCAACCAGTGGTCATTGTACATGTGTTCTTTCCACAAACCACATATGGATCAACCAGTGTCATTGCATGTGTGTTCTTTCCACAAACCACACACGGATCAACTAGTGTCATTGCATGTGTGTTATTTCCACAAACCACACAGGGATCAACCAGTGGTCATTGCATGTGTGTTCTTTTCCACAAACCACATACGGATCTATTAGTGTCATTACATGTGTGTTATTTCCATAAACCACACATGGATCAACCAATGGCATTTCATGTGTGTTCTTTCCACAAACCACACATGGATCAACCAGTGTCATTGCATGTGTGTTCTTTCCACAAACCGCACATGGATCAACTAGTGTCATTGCATGTGTGTTCTTTCCACAAATCACATATGGACCCACTAGAGTCATTGCTTGTGTGTTCTTATACTAAAACCAGCACTAGAGTCATTGCATGTGTGTTCTTTCCACAAACCACTTATGGATCCACCAGTGTTCATTGCATGTGTGTTTCTTTCCAAAAACCACATATGGATCAACCAGTGGTCATTGCATGTGTCTTCTTTTTAGAAACCACATGTGGACCTACTAGAGTCGTTTCATGTGTGTTCTTATACGAAAACCAGCACTAGACTCATTGCATGTGTCTTCTTTTCCACAAACCACACATGGATCCACCAGTGTTCATTGCATATGTGTTCTTTTCCACAAACCACTTATGGATCAACCAGTGGTCATTGCATGTGTGTTCTTTTCACAAACTACATGTGGACCCACTACACTCATTGTATGTGTGTTCTTATACTAAAACTAGCACTAGAGTCATGACATGTGTGTTCTTTCCACAAACCACACATGGGTTAACCAGTGTCATTGCATGTGTGTTCTTTCCACGAACCACACACGGATCAACTAGTGTCATTGCATGTGTGTTCTTTTCCACAAACCACATATGGATCCATTAGAGTCATTGCATGTGTGTTATTTCCACAAACCACACATGGATCAACCAATGGCATTGCATGTGTGTTCTTTCCACAAACCACACATGGATCAACCAATGGCATTGCATGTGTGTTCTTTCCACAAACCACACATGGATCAACCAGTGTCATTGCATGTGTGTTCTTTCCACAAATCACATATGGACCCAATAGAGTCATTGCTTGTGTGTTCTTATACTAAAATCAGCACTAGAGTCATTGCATGTGTGTTCTTTCCACAAACCACACATGGATCAACCATTGTCATTGCAAGTGTGTTCCTGATATGAACCACATATGGACCCACTATAGTCATTGCATGTGTGTTCTATCCACAAACCACACATGGATCAACTAGTGGTCATTGTACGTGTGTTCTTTCCACAAACCACATAGGGTTCAACTAGTGTCATTGCATGTGTGTTCTTTCCACAAACCACACACGGATCAACTAGTGTCATTGCATGTGTGTTATTTCCACAAACCACACATGGATCAACCAGTGGTCATTGCATGTGTGTTCTTTTCCACAAACCACATATGGATCCATTAGACTCATTGCATGTGTGTTATTTCCACAAACCACACATGGATCAACCAATGGCATTGCATGTGTGTTCTTTCCACAAACCACACATGGATCAACTAGTGGTCATTGCATGTATGTTCTTTTCCACAAACCACATATGGATCCATTAGAGTCATTGCATGTGTGTTATTTCCACAAACCACACATGGATCAACCAATGGCATTGCATGTGTGTTCTTTCCACAAACCACACATGGATCAACCAGTGTCATTGCATGTGTGTTCTTTCCACAAACCACACATGGATCAACCAGTCTCATTGCATGTGTGTTCTTTCCACAAATCACATATGGACCCAATAGAGTCATTGCTTGTGTGTTCTTATACTAAAACCAGCACTAGAGTCATTGCATGTGTGTTATTTCCACAAACCACACATGGATCAACCAGTGTCATTGCATGTGTGTTCCTGACATGAACCACATATGGACCCACTAGAGTCATTGCATGTGTGTTCTATCCACAAACCACACATGGATCAACCAGTGGTCATTGTACGTGTGTTCTTTCCACAAACCACATATGGATCAACTAGTGTCATTGCATGTGTGTTCTTTCCACAAACCACACACGGATCAACTACTGTCATTGCATGTGTGTTATTTCCACAAACCACACATGGATCAACCAGTGGTCATTGCATGTGTGTTCTTTTCCACAAACCACATATGGATCCATTAGAGTCATTGCATGTGTGTTATTTCCACAAACCACACATGGATCAGCCAATGGCATTGCATGTGTGTTCTTTCCACAAACCACACATGGATCAACCAGTGGTCATTGCATGTGTGTTCTTTTCCACAAACCACATATGGATCCATTAGAGTCATTGCATGTGTGTTATTTCCACAAACCACACATGGATCAACCAATGGCATTGCATGTGTGTTCTTTCCACAAACCACACGTGGATCAACCAGTGTCATTGCATGTGTGTTCTTTCCACAAACCACACATGGATCAACCAGTCTCATTGCATGTGTGTTCCTGACATGAACCACATATGGACCCACTAGAGTCATTGCATGTGTGTTCTATCCACAAACCACACATGGATCAACCAGTGGTCATTGTACGTGTGTTCTTTCCACAAACCACATATGGATCAACTAGTGTCATTGCATGAGTGTTCTTTCCACAAACCACACATGGATCAACTAGTGTCATTGCATGTGTGTTATTTCCACAAACCACACATGGATCAACCAGTGGTCATTGCATCTGTGTTCTTTTCCACAAACCACATATGGATCCATTAGAGTCATTGCATATGTGTTATTTCCACAAACCACACATGGATCAACCAATGGCATTGCATGTGTGTTCTTTCCACAAACCACACATGGATCAACCAGTGTCATTGCATGTGTGTTCATTCCACAAATCACATATGGACCCAATAGAGTCATTGCTTGTGTGTTCTTATACTAAAATCAGCACTAGAGTCATTGCATGTGTGTTCTTTCCACAAACCACACATGGATCAACCAGTGTCATTGCAAGTGTGTTCCTGACATGAACCACATATGGACCCACTAGAGTCATTGCATGTGTGTTCTATCCACAAACCACACATGGATCAACTAGTGGTCATTGTACGTGTGTTCTTTCCACAAACCACATAGGGATCAACTAGTGTCATTGCATGTGTGTTCTTTCCACAAACCACACACGGATCAACTAGTGTCATTGCATGTGTGTTATTTCCACAAACCACACATGGATCAACCAGTGGTCATTGCATGTGTGTCCTTTTCCACAAACCACATATGGATCGATTAGACTCATTGCATGTGTGTTATTTCCACAAACCACACATGGATCAACCAATGGCATTGCATGTGTGTTCTTTCCACAAACCACACATGGATCAACCAGTGTCATTGCATGTGTGTTCTTTTCCACAAACCACATATGGATCAACAAATGACATTGCATGTGTGTTCTTTCCACAAACCACACATGGATCAACCAGTGTCATTGCATGTGTGTTCTTTCCACAAACCACACATGGATCAACCAGTCTCATTGCATGTGTGTTCTTTCCACAAATCACATATGGACCCAATAGAGTCATTGCTTGTGTGTTCTTATACTAAAACCATCACTAGAGTCATTGCATGTGTGTTCTTTCCAAAACCACACATGGATCAACCAGTGTCATTGCATGTGTGCTCCTGACATGAACCACATATGGACCCACTAGAGTCATTGCATGTGTGTTCTATCCACAAACCAGACATGGATCAACTAGTGGTCATTGTACGTGTGTTCTTTCCACAAACCACATATGGATCATCTAGTGTCATTGCATGTGTGTTCTTTCCACAAACCACACACGGATCAACTAGTGTCATTGCATGTGTGTTATTTCCACAAACCACACATGGATCAACCAGTGGTCATTGCATGTGTGTTCTTTTGCACAAACCACATATGGATCCATTAGAGTCATTGCATGTGTGTTATTTCCACAAACCACACATGGATCAACCAATGGCATTGCATGTGTGTTCTTTCCACAAACCACACATGGATCAACTAGTGTCATTGCATGTGTGTTCTTTCCACAAACCACACATGGATCAACCAGTGTCATTGGATGTGTGTTCTTTCCACAAACCACACATGGATCAACCAATGTCATTGCTTGTGTGTTCTTATACTAAAACCAGCACTAGAGTCATTGCATGTGTGTTCTTTCCACAAACCACTTATGGATCCACCAGTGTTCATTGCATGTGTGTTTATTTCCAAAAACCACATATGGATCAACTAGTGGTCATTGCATGTGTGTTCTTTTTAAAAACCACATGTGGACCCACTAGAGTCATTTCATGTGTGTTCTTATACTAAAACCAGCACTAGACTCATTGCATGTGTCTTCTTTTCCACAAACCACACATGGATCCACCAGTGTTCATTGCATGTGTGTTCTTTTCCACAAACCACTTATGGATCAACCAGTGGTCATTGCATGTGTGTTCTTTTCACAAACTACATGTGGACCCACTAGAGTCATTGTATGTGTGTTCTTATACTAAAACTAGCACTAGAGTCATTGCATGTGTGTTCTTTCCACAAACCACACATGGATCAACCAGTGTCATTGCATGTGTGTTCTTTTCACAAACCACACATGGATCAACCAGTGCTCATTGCATGTGTGTTCTTTTCCACAAACCACATATGCATCCATTAGAGTCATTGCATGTGTGTTATTTCCACAAACCACACATTGATCAACCAATGGCATTGCATGTGTGTTCTTTCCACAAACCACACATGGATCAACCAGTGTCATTGCATTTATGTTCTTTCCACAAATCACATATGGACCCACTAGAGTCATTGCTTGTGTGTTCTTATACTAAAACCAGCACTAGAGTCATTGCATGTGTGTTCTTTCCACAAACCACACATGGATCAACCAGTGTCATTGCATGTGTGTTCCTGACATGAACCACATATGGACCCACTAGAGTCATTGCATGTGTGTTCTATCCACAAACCACACATGGATCAACTAGTGGTCATTGTACGTGTGTTCTTTCCACAAACCACATATGGATCAACTAGTGTCATTGCATGTGTGTTCTTTCCACAAACCACACACGGATCAACTAGTGTCATTGCATGTGTGTTATTTCCACAAACCACACATGGATCAACCAGTGGTCATTGCATGTGTGTTCTTTTCCACAAACCACATATGGATCCATTAGACTCATTGCATGTGTCTTATTTCCACAAACCACACATGGATCAACCAATGGCATTGCATGTGTGTTCTTTCCACAAACCACACATGGATCAACTAGTGGTCATTGCATGTATGTTCTTTTCCACAAACCACATATGGATCCATTAGAGTCATTGCATGTGTGTTATTTCCACAAACCACACATGGATCAACCAATGGCATTGCATGTGTGTTCTTTCCACAAACCACACATGGATCAACCAGTGTCATTGCATGTGTGTTCTTTCCACAAACCACACATGGATCAACCAGTCTCATTGCATGTGTGTTCTTTCCACAAATCACATATGGACCCAATAGAGTCATTGCTTGTGTGTTCTTATACTAAAACCAGCACTAGAGTCATTGCATGTGTGTTATTTCCACAAACCACACATGGATCAACCAGTGTCATTGCATGTGTGTTTCTGACATGAACCACATATGGACCCACTAGAGTCATTGCATGTGTGTTCTATCCACAAACCACACATGGATCAACCAGTGGTCATTGCACGTGTGTTCTTTCCACAAACCACATATGGATCAACCAGTGTCATTGCATGTGTGTTCTTTCCACAAACCACACACGGATCAACTACTGTCATTGCATGTGTGTTATTTCCACAAACCACACATGGATCAACCAGTGGTCATTGCATGTGTGTTCTTTTCCACAAACCACATATGGATCCATTAGAGTCATTGCATGTGTGTTATTTCCACAAACCACACATGGATCAACCAATGGCATTGCATGTGTGTTCTTTCCACAAACCACACATGGATCAACCAGTGGTCATTGCATGTGTGTTGTTTTCCACAAACCACATATGGATCCATTAGAGTCATTGCATGTGTGTTATTTCCACAAACCACACATGGATCAACCAATGGCATTGCATGTGTGTTCTTTCCACAAACCACACGTGGATCAACCAGTGTCATTGCATGTGTGTTCTTTCCACAAACCACACATGGATCAACCAGTCTCATTGCATGTGTGTTCCTGACATGAACCACATATGGACCCACTAGAGTCATTGCATGTGTGTTCTATCCACAAACCACACATGGATCAACCAGTGGTCATTGTACGTGTGTTCTTTCCACAAACCACATATGGATCAACTAGTGTCATTGCATGAGTGTTCTTTCCACAAACCACACATGGATCAACTAGTGTCATTGCATGTGTGTTATTTCCACAAACCACACATGGATCAACCAGTGGTCATTGCATGTGTGTTCTTTTCCACAAACCACATATGGATCCATTAGAGTCATTGCATATGTGTTATTTCCACAAACCACACATGGATCAACCAATGGCATTGCATGTGTGTTCTTTCCACAAACCACACATGGATCAACCAGTGTCATTGCATGTGTGTTCTTTACACAAACCACACATGGATCAACCAGTGTCATTGCATGTGTGTTCATTCCACAAATCACATATGGACCCAATAGAGTCATCGCTTGTGTGTTCTTATACTAAAATCAGCACTAGAGTCATTGCATGTGTGTTCTTTCCACAAACCACACATGGATCAACCAGTGTCATTGCAAGTGTGTTCCTGACATGAACCACATATGGACCCACTAGAGTCATTGCATGTGTGTTCTATCCACAAACCACACATGGATCAACTAGTGGTCATTGTACGTGTGTTCTTTCCACAAACCACATAGGGATCAACTAGTGTCATTGCATGTGTGTTCTTTCCACAAACCACACACGGATCAACTAGTGTCATTGCATGTGTGTTATTTCCACAAACCACACATGGATCAACCAGTGGTCATTGCATGTGTGTTCTTTTCCACAAACCACATATGGATCGATTAGACTCATTGCATGTGTGTTATTTCCACAAACCACACATGGATCAACCAATGGCATTGCATGTGTGTTCTTTCCACAAACCACACATGGATCAACCAGTGGTCATTGCATGTGTGTTCTTTTCCACAAACCACATATGGATCCATTAGAGTCATTGCATGTGTGTTATTTCCACAAACCACACATGGATCAACCAATGGCATTGCATGTGTGTTCTTTCCACAAACCACACATGGATCAACCAGTGTCATTGCATGTGTGTTCTTTCCACAAACCACACATGGATCAACCAGTCTCATTGCATGTGTGTTCTTTCCACAAATCACATATGGACCCAATAGAGTCATTGCTTGTGTGTTCTTATACTAAAACCATCACTAGAGTCATTGCATGTGTGTTCTTTCCAAAACCACACATGGATCAACCAGTGTCATTGCATGTGTGTTCCTGACATGAACCACATATGGACCCACTAGAGTCATTGCATGTGTGTTCTATCCACAAACCAGACATGGATCAACTAGTGGTCATTGTACGTGTGTTCTTTCCACAAACCACATATGGATCATCTAGTGTAATTGCATGTGTGTTCTTTCCACAAACCACACACGGATCAACTAGTGTCATTGCATGTGTGTTATTTCCACAAACCACACATGGATCAACCTGTGGTCATTGCATGTGTGTTCTTTTGCACAAACCACATATGGATCCATTAGAGTCATTGCATGTGTGTTATTTCCACAAACCACACATGGATCAACCAATGGCATTGCATGTGTGTTCTTTCCACAAACCACACATGGATCAACCAGTGTCATTGCATGTGTGTTCTTTCCACAAACCACACATGGATCTACCAGTGTCATTGCATGTGTGTTCTTTCCACAAACCACACATGGATCAACCAATGTCATTGCTTGTGTGTTCTTATACTAAAACCAGCACTAGAGTCATTGCATGTGTGTTCTTTCCACAAACCACTTATGGATCCACCAGTGTTCATTGCATGTGTGTTTATTTCCAAAAACCACATATGGATCAACCAGTGGTCATTGCATGTGTGTTCTTTTTAAAAACCACATGTGGACCCACTAGAGTCATTTCATGTGTGTTCTTATACTAAAACCAGCACTAGACTCATTGCATGTGTCTTCTTTTCCACAAACCACACATGGATCCACCAGTGTTCATTGCATGTGTGTTCTTTTCCACAAACCACTTATGGATCAACCAGTGGTCATTGCATGTGTGTTCTTTTCACAAACTACATGTGGACCCACTAGAGTCATTGTATGTGTGTTCTTATACTAAAACTAGCACTAGAGTCATTGCATGTGTGTTCTTTCCACAAACCACACATGGATCAACCAGTGTCATTGCATGTGTGTTCTTTTCACAATCCACACATGGATCAACCAGTGCTCATTGCATGTGTGTTCTTTTCCACAAACCACATATGGATCCATTAGAGTCATTGCATGTGTGTTATTTCCACAAACCACACATTGATCAACCAATGGCATTGCATGTGTGTTCTTTCCACAAACCACACATGGATCAACCAGTGTCATTGCATGTGTGTTCTTTCCACAAATCACATATGGACCCACTAGAGTCATTGCTTGTGTGCTCTTATACTAAAAGTAGCACTAGAGTCATTGCATGTGTGTTCTTTCCACAAACCACACATGGATCAACCAGTGTCATTGCATGTGTGTTCCTGACATGAACCACATATGGACCCACTAGAGTCATTGCATGTGTGTTCTATACACAAACCAACATGGATCAACCAGTGGTCATTGCACGTGTGTTCTTTCCACAAACCACATATGGATCCACCAGTGTCATTGCATGTGTGTTATTTCCACAAACCACACACAGATCAACTAGTGTCATTGCATGTGTGTTATTTCCACAAACCACACATGGATCAACCAGTGGTCATTGCATGTGTGTTCTTTTCCACAAACCACATATGGATCCATTAGAGTCATTGCATGTGTGTTATTTCCACAAACCACACATGGATCAACCAATGGCATTGCATGTGTGTTCTTTCCACAAACCACACATGGATCAACCAATGTCATTGCATGTGTGTTCTTTACACAAACCACACATGGATCAACCAGTGTCATTGCATGTGTGTTCATTCCACAAATCACATATGGACCCCATAGAGTCATTGCTTGTGTGTTCTTATACTAAAATCAGCACTAGAGTCATTGCATGTGTGTTCTTTCCACAAACCACACATGGATCAACCAGTGTCATTGCAAGTGTGTTCCTGACATGAACCACATATGGACCCACTAGAGTCATTGCATGTGTGTTCTATCCACAAACCACACATGGATCAACCAGTGGTCATTGTACGTGTGTTCTTTCCACAAACCACATATGGATCAACTAGTGTCATTGCATGTGTGTTCTTTCCACAAACCACACACGGATCAACTAGTGTCATTGCATGTGTGTTCTTTCCACAAACCACACATGGATCAACCAGTGGTCATTGCATGTGTGTTCTTTTCCACAAACCACATATGGATCCATTAGAGTCATTGCATGTGTGTTATTTCCACAAACCACACATGGATCAACCAATGGCATTGCATGTGTGTTCTTTCCACAAACCACACATGGATCAACCAGTGTCATTGCATGTGTGTTCTTTCCACAAACCACACATGGATCAACCAGTGTCATTGCATGTGTGTTCTTTCCACAAATCACATATGGACCCACTAGAGTCATTGCTTGTGTTCTCTTATACTAAAAGTAGCACTAGAGTCATTGCATGTGTGTTCTTTCCACAAACCACACATGGATCAACCAGTGTCATTGCATGTGTGTTCCTGACATGAACCACATATGGACCCACTAGAGTCATTGCATGTGTGTTCTATCCACAAACCAACATGGATCAACCAGTGGTCATTGCACGTGTGTTCTTTCCACAAACCACATATGGAACCACCAGTGTCATTGCATGTGTGTTCTTTCCACAAACCACACACGGATCAACTACTGTCATTGCATGTGTGTTATTTCCACAAACCACACATGGATCAACCAGTGGGCATTGCATGTGTGTTCTTTTCCACAAACCACATATGGATCCATTAGAGTCATTGCATGTGTGTTATTTCCACAAACCACACATGGATCAACCAATGACATTGCATGTGTGTTCTTTCCACAAACCACACATGGATCAACCAGTGTCATTGCATGTGTGTTCTTTCCACAAATCACATATGGACCCACTAGAGTCATTGCTTGTGTGTTCTTATACTAAAACCAACACTAGAGTCATTGCATGTGTGTTCTTTCCACAAACCACTTATGGATCCACCAGTGTTCATTGCATGTGTGTTCTTTTCCAAAAACCACATACCGATCAACTAGTGGTCATTGCATGTGTGTTCTTTTCACAAACCACATGTGGCCCCACTAGAGTCATTTCAGGTGTGTTCTTATACTAAAACCAGCACTAGACTCATTGCATGTGTCTTCTTTTCCACAAACCACACATGGATCCACCAGTGTTCATTGCATGTGTATTCTTTTCCACAAACCACTTATGGATCAACTAGTGGTCATTGCATGTGTGTTCTTTTCACAAACTACAAGTGTACCCACTAGAGTCATTCTCAGTGTGTTCTTATACTAAAACTAGCACTAGAGTCATTGCATGTGTATTCTTTCCACACACCACACATGGATCAAACAGTGGAATTGCATGTGTGTTCTTTTCACAAAACCACACATGGATCAACCAGTGTTCACTGCATGTGTGTTCTTTCCACGAACCACATATGGATCAACCAGTGGTCATTGCATGTGTGTTCTTTTCCACAAACCACTTATGGATTAACAAGTGGTCATTGCATGTGTGTTCTTTTCCACACACCACTTATGGATCAACCAATGGTCATTGCATGTGTGTTCTTTTCACAAACTACATGTGGACCCACTAGAGTCATTGTATGTGTGTTCTTATATTAAAACTAGCACTAGATTCATTGCATGTGTGTTCTTTCCACAAACCACACATGGATCCACCAGTGTTCATTGCATGTGTGTTCTTTTCCACAAACCACTTATGGATCAACCAGTGGTCATTGCATGTGTCTTCTTTTCCGCAAACCACTTATGCATCAAACAGTGGTCATTGCATATGTGTTCTTTCCACAAACCACTTATGGATCCACCAGTGTTCATTGCATGTGTGTTCTTTTCCACAAACCACTTATGGATCAACCAGTGGTCATAGCATGTGTTTTTTTTCACAAACTACATGTGGACCCACTAGAGTCATTGTATGTCTGTTCTTATACTAAAACCGGCACTAGAGTCATTGCATGTTTGTTCTTTCCACAAACCACCCATGGATCAACCAGTGTCATTGCATGTGTGTTCCGGACACGAACCACATATCGACCCACTAGAGTCATTGCATGTGTGTTCTATCCACAAACCAACATGGATCAACCAGTGGTCATTGCACGTGTGTTCTTTCCACAAACCACATATGGATCCACTAGTGTCATTGCATGTGTGTTCTTTCCACAAACCACACACGGATCAACTAGTGTCATTGCATGTGTGTTCTATCCACAAACCACACATGGATCAACCAGTGTCATTGCACGTGTGTTCTTTCCACAAAGCACATATGGATCAACTAGTGTCATTGCATCTGTGTTATTTCCACAAACCACACATGGATCAACTAGTGTCATTGCATGTGTGTTCTTTCCACAAACCACACATGGATCAACCAGTGGTCATTGCATGTGTGTTCTTTTCCACAAACCACATATGGATCCATTAGAGTCATTGCATGTGTGTTATTTCCACAAACCACACATGGATCAACCAATGGCATTGCATGTGTGTTCTTTCCACAAACCACACATGGATCAACCAGTGTCATTGCATGTGTGTTCTTTCCACAAACCACACATGGATCAACCAGTGTCATTGCATGTGTGTTCTTTCCACAAATCACATATGGACCCACTAGAGTCATTGCTTGTGTTCTCTTATACTAAAAGTAGCACTAGAGTCATTGCATGTGTGTTCTTTCCACAAACCACACATGGATCAACCAGTGTCATTGCATGTGTGTTCCTGACATGAACCACATATGGACCCACTAGAGTCATTGCATGTGTGTTCTATCCACAAACCAACATGGATCAACCAGTGGTCATTGCACGTGTGTTCTTTCCACAAACCACATATGGAACCACCAGTGTCATTGCATGTGTGTTCTTTCCACAAACCACACACGGATCAACTACTGTCATTGCATGTGTGTTATTTCCACAAACCACACATGGATCAACCAGTGGGCATTGCATGTGTGTTCTTTTCCACAAACCACATATGGATCCATTAGAGTCATTGTATGTGTGTTATTTCCACAAACCACACATGGATCAACCAATGACATTGCATGTGTGTTCTTTCCACAAACCACACATGGATCAACCAGTGTCATTGCATGTGTGTTCTTTCCACAAATCACATATGGACCCACTAGAGTCATTGCTTGTGTGTTCTTATACTAAAACCAACACTAGAGTCATTGCATGTGTGTTCTTTCCACAAACCACTTATGGATCCACCAGTGTTCATTGCATGTGTGTTCTTTTCCAAAAACCACATACCGATCAACTAGTGGTCATTGCATGTGTGTTCTTTTCACAAACCACATGTGGCCCCACTAGAGTCATTTCAGGTGTGTTCTTATACTAAAACCAGCACTAGACTCATTGCATGTGTCTTCTTTTCCACAAACCACACATGGATCCACCAGTGTTCATTGCATGTGTATTCTTTTCCACAAACCACTTATGGATCAACTAGTGGTCATTGCATGTGTGTTCTTTTCACAAACTACAAGTGTACCCACTAGAGTCATTCTCAGTGTGTTCTTATACTAAAACTAGCACTAGAGTCATTGCATGTGTATTCTTTCCACACACCACACATGGATCAAACAGTGGAATTGCATGTGTGTTCTTTTCACAAAACCACACATGGATCAACCAGTGTTCACTGCATGTGTGTTCTTTCCACGAACCACATATGGATCAACCAGTGGTCATTGCATGTGTGTTCTTTTCCACAAACCACTTATGGATTAACAAGTGGTCATTGCATGTGTGTTCTTTTCCACACACCACTTATGGATCAACCAATGGTCATTGCATGTGTGTTCTTTTCACAAACTACATGTGGACCCACTAGAGTCATTGTATGTGTGTTCTTATATTAAAACTAGCACTAGATTCATTGCATGTGTGTTCTTTCCACAAACCACACATGGATCCACCAGTGTTCATTGCATGTGTGTTCTTTTCCACAAACCACTTATGGATCAACCAGTGGTCATTGCATGTGTCTTCTTTTCCGCAAACCACTTATGCATCAAACAGTGGTCATTGCATATGTGTTCTTTCCACAAACCACTTATGGATCCACCAGTGTTCATTGCATGTGTGTTCTTTTCCACAAACCACTTATGGATCAACCAGTGGTCATAGCATGTGTTTTTTTCACAAACTACATGTGGACCCACTAGAGTCATTGTATGTCTGTTCTTATACTAAAACCGGCACTAGAGTCATTGCATGTTTGTTCTTTCCACAAACCACCCATGGATCAACCAGTGTCATTGCATGTGTGTTCCGGACATGAACCACATATCGACCCACTAGAGTCATTGCATGTGTGTTCTATCCACAAACCACACATGGATCAACCAGTGGTCATTGTATGTGTGTTCTTTCCACAAACCACATATGGATCAACTAGTGTCATTGCATGTGTGTTCTTTCCACAAACCACACACGGATCAACTAGTGTCATTGCATGTGTGTTATTTCCACAAACCACACATGGATCAACCAGTGGTCATTGCATGTGTGTTCTTTTCCACAAACCACATATGGATCCATTAGAGTCATTGCATTTGTGTTATTTCCACAAACCACACATGGATCAACCAATGGCATTGCATGTGTGTTCTTTCCACAAACCACACATGGATCAACCAGTGGACATTCCATGTGTGTTCTTTTTCACAAACCACATATGGATCCATTAGAGTCATTGGATGTGTGTTATTTCCACAAACCACACATAGATCAACCAATGGCATTGCATGTGTGTTCTTTCCACAAACTACACATGGATCAACCAGTGGTCATTGCATGTGTGTTCTTTTTCACAAACCACATATGGATCCATTAGAGTCATTGGATGTGTGTTATTTCCACAAACCACACATAGATCAACCAATGGCATTGCATGTGTGTTCTTTCCACAAACTACACATGGATCAACCAGTGTCATTGCATGTGTGTTCTTTCCACAAACCACACATGGATCAACCAGTCTCATTGCATTTGTGTTCTTTCCACAAATCACATATGGACGCAATAGAGTCATTGCTTGTGTGTTCTTATACTAAAACCAGCACTAGAGTCATTGCATGTGTGTTCTTTCCACAAACCACACATGGATCAACCAGTGTCATTGCATGTGTGTTCCTGACATGAACCACATATGGACCCACTAGAGTCATTGCATGTGTGTTCTATCCACAAACCACACATGGATCAACCGGTGGTCATTGTTCGTGTGTTCTTTCCACAAACCACATATGGATCAACTAGTGTCATTGCATGTGTGTTCTTTCCACAAACCACACACGGATCAACTAGTGTCATTGCATGTGTGTTATTTCCACAAACCACACATGGATCAACCAGTGGTCATTGCATGTGTGTTCTTTTCCACAAACCACATATGGATCCATTAGAGTCATTGCATGTGTGTTATTTCCACAAACCACACATAGATCAACCAGTGTCATTGCGTGTGTGTTCTTTCCACAAACCACACATGGATCAACCAGTGTCATTGCATATGTGTTCTTTCCACAAACCACACAAGGATCAACCAGTGTCATTGCATGTGTGTTCTTTCCACAAACCACACATGGATCAACCAGTGTCATTGCATGTGTGCTCTTTCCACAAACCACACATGGATCAACCAGTGTCATTGTTTTGTGTTCTTTCCACAAACCACACATGGATCAACCAGTGTCATTGCATGTGTGTTCTTTCCACAAATCACAAATGGACCCACTAGAGTCATTGCTTGTGGGTTCTTATACTAAAACCAGCACTAGAGTCATTGCATGTGTGTTCTTTCCGCAAACCACTTATGGATCCACCAGTGTTCATTGCATGTGTGTTTATTTCCAAAAACCACAGATGGATCAACCAGTGGTCATTGCATGTGTGTTCTTTTTAAAAACCACATGTGGACCCACTAGAGTCATTTCATGTGTGTTCTTATACTAAAACCAGCACTAGACTCATTGCATGTGTCTTCTTTTCCACAAACCACACATGGATCCACCAATGTTCATTGCATGTGTGTTCTTTTCCACAAACCACTTATGGATCAACCAGTGGTCATTGCATGTGTGTTCTTTTCACAAACTACATGTGGACCCACTAGAGTCATTGTATGTGTGTTCTTATACTAAAACTAGCACTAGAGTCATTGCATGTGTGTTCTTTCCACAAACCACACATGGATCAACCAGTGTTATTGCATGTGTGTTCTTTTCACAAACCACACATGGATCAACCAGTGGTCATTGCATGCGTGTTCTTTTCCACAAACCACATATGGATCCATTAGAGTCATTGCATGTGTGTTATTTCCACAAACCACACATTGATCAACCAATGGCATTGCATGTGTGTTCTTTCCACAAACCACACATGGATCAACCAGTGTCATTGCATGTGTGTTCTTTCCACAAATCACATATGGACCCAGTAGAGTCATTGATTGTGTGCTCTTATACTAAAAGTAGCACTAGAGTCATTGCATGTGTGTTCTTTCCCCAAACCATACATGGATCAACCAATGTCAATGCATGTGTGTTCCTGACATGAACCACATATGGACCCACTAGAGTCATTGCATGTGTGTTCTATCCACAAACCAACATGGATCAACCAGTGGTCATTGCACGTGTGTTCTTTCCACAAACCACATATGGATCCACCAGTGTCATTGCATGTGTGTTCTTTCCACAAACCACACATGGATCAACCAGTGTCATTGCATGTGTGTTCTTTCCACAAACCACACATGGATCAACCAATGTCATTGCATGTGTGTTCCTGACATGAACCACATATGGACCCACTAGAGTCATTGCATGTGTGTTCTATCCACAAACCAACATGGATCAACCAGTGGTCATTACACGTGTGTTCTTTCCACAAACCACATATGGATCCACCAGTGTCATTGCATGTGTGTTCTTTCCACAAACCACACACGGAGCAACTAGTGTCATTGCATGTGTGTTATTTCCACAAACCACACATGGATCAACCAGTGGGCATTGCATGTGTGTTCTTTTCCACAAACCACAGATGGATCCATTAGATTCATAGCATGTGTGTTATTTCCACAAACCACACATGGATCAACCAATGGCATTGCATGTGTGTTCTTTCCACAAACCACACATGGATCAACCAGTGTCATTGCATGCGTGTTCTTTCCACAAATCACATATGGACCCACTAGATTCATTGCTTGTGTGTTCTTATACTAAAACCAGCACTAGAGTCATTGCATGTGTGTTCTTTCCACAAACCACTTATGGATCCACCAGTGTTCATTGCATGTGTGTTCTTTTCCAAAAACCACATACCGATCAACTAGTGGTCATTGCATGTGTGTTCTTTTCACAAACCACATGTGGCCCCACTAGAGTCATTTCATGTGTGTTCTTATACTAAAACCAGCACTAGACTCATTGCATGTGTCTTCTTTTCCACAAACCACACATGGATCCACCAGTGTTCATTGCATGTATGTTCTTTTCCACAAACCACTTATGGATCAACCAGTGGTCATTGCATGTGTGTTCTTTTCACAAACTACAAGTTTGCCCACTAGAGTCATTCTCTGTGTTTTCTTATACTAAAACTAGCACTAGAGTCATTGCATGTGTATTCTTTCCACACAGCACACATGGATCAACCATTGGAATTGCATGTGTGTTCTTTTCACAAAACCACACATGGATCAACCAGTGTTCACTGCATGTGTGTTCTTTCCACGAACCACATATGGATCAACCAGTGGTCATTGCATGTGTGTTCTTTTCCACAAACCACACATGGATCAACCAGTCTCATTGCATGTGTGTTCTTTCCACAAATCACATATGAACCCAATAGAGTCATTGGTTGTGTGTTCTTATACTAAAACCAGCACTAGAGTCATTGCATGTGTGTTCTTTCCACAAACCACACATGGATCAAGCAGTGTCATTGCATGTGTGTTCCTGACATGAACCACATATGGACCCACTAGAGTCATTGCATGTGTGTTCTTTCCACAAACCACATATGGATCAACCAGTGGTCATTGTACGTGTGTTCTTTCCACAAACCACATATGGATCAACTAGTGTCATTGCATGTGTGTTCTTTCCACAAACCACACATGGATCAACCAGTGGTTATTGTACGTGTGTTCTTTCCACAAACCACATATGGATCAACTAGTGTCATTGCATGTGTGTTCTTTCCACAAACCACACACGGATCAACTAGTGTCATTGCATGTGTGTTATTTCCACAAACCACACATGGATCAACCAGTGGTCATTGCATGTGTGTTCTTTTCCACAAACCACATATGGATCCATTAGAGTCATTGCATGTGTGTTATTTCCACAAACCACACATGGATCAACCAACGACATTGCATGTGTGTTCTTTCCACAAACCACACATGGATCAACCAGTGTCATTGCATGTGTGTTCTTTCCACAAATCACATATGGACCCACTAGAGTCATTGCTTGTGTGTTCTTATACTAAAACCAGCACTAGAGTCATTGCATGTGTGTTCTTTCCGCAAACCACTTATGGATCCACCAGTGTTCATTGCATGTGTGTTTATTTCCAAAAACCACATATGGATCAACCAGTGGTCATTGCATGTGTGTTCTTTTTCAAAACCACATGTGGACCCACTAGAGTCATTTCATGTGTGTTCTTATACTAAAACCAGCACTAGATGCATTGCATGTGTCTTCTTTTCCACAAACTACACATGGATCCACCAGTGTTCATTGCATGTGTGTTCTTTTCCACAAACCACTTATGGATCAACCAGTGGTCATTGCATGTGTGTTCTTTTCACAAACTACATGTGGACCCACTAGAGTCATTGTATGTGTGTTCTTATACTAAAACTAGCACTAGAGTCATTGCATGTGTGTTCTTTCCACAAACCACACATGGATCAACCAGTGTCATTGCATGTGTGTTCTTTTCACAAACCACACATGGATCAACCAGTGGTCATTGCATGTGTGTTCTTTTCCACAAACCACATATGGATCCATTAGAGTCATTGCATGTGTGTTATTTCCACAAACCACACATTGATCAACCAATGGCATTGCATGTGTGTTCTTTCCACAAACCACACATGGATCAACCAGTGTCATTGCATGTGTGTTCTTTCCACAAATCACATATGGACCCACTAGAGTCATTGCTTGTGTGTTCTTATACTAAAACCAGCACTAGAGTCATTGCATGTGTGTTCTTTCCACAAACCACTTATGGATCCACCAGTGTTCATTGCATGTGTGTTCTTTCCACAAACCACATATGGATCAACTAGTGGTCATTGCATGTGTTCTTTTCACAAACCATGTGGCCCCACTAGAGTCATTTCATGTGTGTTCTTATACTAAAACCAGCACTAGACTCATTGCATGTGTCTTCTTTTCCACAAACCACACATGGATCCACCAGTGTTCATTGCATGTGTGTTCTTTTCCACAAACCACTTATGGATCAACCAGTGGTCATTGCATGTGTGTTCTTTTCACAAACTACAAGTGTACCCACTAGAGTCATTCTCTGTGTGTTCTTATACTAAAACTAGCACTAGAGTCATTGCATGTGTATTCTTTCCACACACCACACATGGATCAACTAGTGGAATTGCATGTGTGTTCTTTTCACAAAACCACACATGGATCAACTAGTGTTCACTGCATGTGTGTTCTTTCCACGAACCACATATGGATCAACCAGTGGTCATTGCATGTGTGTTCTTTTCCACAAACCACTTATGGATTAACAAGTGGTCATTGCATGTGTGTTCTTTTCCACAAACCACTTATGGATCAACCACTGGTCATTGCATGTGTGTTCTTTTCACAAACTACATGTGGACCCACTAGAGTCATTGTATATGTGTTCTTATAATAAAACTAGCACTAGATTCATTGCATGTGTGTTCTTTCCACAAACCACACATGGATCCACCAGTGTTCATTGCATGTGTGTTCTTTTCCACAAACCACTTATGGATCAACCAGTGGTCATTGCATGTGTCTTCTTTTCCACAAACCACTTATGTATCAACCAGTGGTCATTGCATATGTGTTCTTTCCACAAACCCATTATGGATCCACCAGTGTTCATTGCATGTGTGTTCTTTTCCACAAACCACTTATGGATCAACCAGTGGTCATAGCATGTGTGTTCTTTTCACAAACTACATGTGGACCCACTAGAGTCATTGTATGTGTGTTCTTATACTAAAACCGGCACTAGAGTCATTGCATGTGTGTTCTTTCCACAAACCACACATGGATCAACCAGTGGCATTGCATGTGTGTTCTTTTCACAAACCACACATGGATCAACCAGTGTTCACTACATGTGTGTTCTTTTCCACAAACCACATATAGATCAACCAGTGGTCATTGCATGTGTTTTCTTTTCCACAAACCACTTATGGATCAACCAGTGGTCATTGCATGTGTGTTCTTTCCACAAACCCATTATGGATCCACCAGTGTTCATTGCATGTGTGTTCTTTTCCACAAACCATTGATGGATCAACCAGAGGTCATTGCATGTGTGTTCTTTTCACAAACTACATGTGGACCCACTAGAGTCATTGTATGTGTGTTCTTATACTAAAACTAGCACTAGAGTCATTGCATGTGTGTTCTTTCCACAAACCACACATGGATCAACCAGTGTCATTGCATGTGTGTTTTTTCCACGAATCACATATGGACCCACTAGAGTCATTGCTTGTGTGTTGTTATACTAAAACTAGCACTAGAGTCATTGCATGTGTGTTCTTTTCACAAACAATATATGGATCCACCAGTGTTCACTGCATGTGTGTTCTTTTCACAAACCACATATGGATCCATTAGAGTCATTGCATGTGTTTTCTTATACTAAAACTAGCACTAGAGTTATTGCATGTGTGTTCTTTCCACAAACCACGCATGGATCAAGCAATGTCATTGCATGTGCGTTCTTTCCACAAACCACATATGGATCAACCAGTGGTCATTGCATGTGTGTTCTTTTCACAAACCACATATGGACCCACTAGAGTCATTGCATGTGTGTTCTTTCCACAAACTACATATGGATCAACCAGTCTCATTGCATGTGTGTTCCTGACATGAACCACACATGGACCCACTAGAGTCATTGCATGTGTGTTCTATCCACAAACCACACATGGATCAACCGGTGTCATCACCGTGTGTTCTTTCCACAAACCACATATGGATAAACCGGTGTCATTGCATGTGCGTTTTTTCCACAAACCACATATGGACCCACTAGAGTCATTGCATGTGTGTTCTTTCCACAAACCACACATGGATCAACCAGTGTCATGGCATGTGTGTTCCTGACATGAACCACATATGGACCCACTATAGTCATTGCATGTGTGTTCTATCCACAAACCACACATGGATCAACCAGTGTCATTGCACGTGTGTTCTTTCCACAAATCACATATGGATCAACTAGTGTCATTGCATCTGTGTTCTTTCAACAAACCACACATGGATCAACTAGTGTCATTGCATGTGTGTTATTTCCGCAAACCACACATGGATCAACCAGTGGTCATTGGATGTGTGTTCTTTTCCACAAACCACATATGGATCCATTAGAGTCATTGCATGTGTGTTATTTCCACAAACCACACATGGATCAACCAACGACATTGCATGTGTGTTCTTTCCACAAACCACACATGGATCAACCAGTGTCATTGCATGTGTGTTCTTTCCACAAATCACATATGGACCCACTAGAGTCATTGC
The DNA here is from genome assembly GCA_023614405.1 of Avena insularis. NCBI lineage: Eukaryota > Viridiplantae > Streptophyta > Magnoliopsida > Poales > Poaceae > Avena > Avena insularis. Next base: position 300,838,938 of record CM042684.1, read on the forward strand.
TTGTGTGTTCTTATACTAAAAGCAGCACTAGAGTCATTGCCTGTGTGTTCTTTCCACAAACCACACATGGATCAACCAGTTTCATTGCATGTGTGTTCCTGACATGAACCACATATGGACCCACTAGAGTCATTGCATGTGTGTTCTATCCACAAACCAACATGGATCAACCAGTGGTCATTGCACGTGTGTTCTTTCCACAAACCACAGATTGATCCACCAGTGTCATTGCATGTGTGTTCTTTCCACAAACCGCGCATGGATCAACCAGTGTCATTGCATGTGTGTTCCTGACATGAACCACATATGGACCCACTAGACTCATTGCATGTGTGTTCTATCCACAAACCACACATGGATCAACCAGTGGTCATTGTACGTGTGTTCTTTCCACAAACCACATATGGATCAACTAGTGTCATTGCATGTGTGTTCTTTCCACAAACCACACACGGATCAACTAGTGTCATTGCATGTGTGTTATTTCCACAAACCACACATGGATCAACCAGTGGTCATTGCATGTGTGTTCTTTTCCACAAACCACATATGGATCCATTAGAGTCATTGCATGTGTGTTATTTCCACAAACCACACATGGATCAACCAATGGCATTGCATGTGTGTTCTTTCCACAAACCACACATGGATCAACCAGTGTCATTGCATGTGTTTTCTTTCCACAAATCACATATGGACCCACTAGAGTCATTGCATGTGTGTTCTTTCCACAAACCACTTATGGATCCACCAGTGTTCATTGCATGTGTGTTCTTTTCCAAAAACCACATACCGATCAACTAGTGGTCATTGCATGTGTGTTCTTTTCACAAACCACATGTGGCCCCACTAGAGTCATTTCATGTGTGTTCTTATACTAAAACCAGCACTAGACTCATTGCATGTGTCTTCTTTTCCACAAACCACACATGGATCCACCAGTGTTCATTGCATGTGTGTTCTTTTCCACAAACCACTTATGGATCAACCAGTGGTCATTGCATGTGTGTTCTTTTCACAAACTACAAGTGTACCCACTAGAGTCATTCTCTGTGTGTTCTTATACTAAAACTAGCACTAGAGTCATTGCATGTGTATTCTTTCCACACACCACACATGGATCAACCAGTGGAATTGCATGTGTGTTCTTTTCACAAAACCACACATGGATCAACCAGTGTTCACTGCATGTGTGTTCTTTCCACGAACCACATATGGATCAACCAGTGGTCATTGCATGTGTGTTCTTTTCCACAAACCACTTATGGATTAACAAGTGGTCATTGCATGTGTGTTCTTTTCCACAAACCACTTATGGATCAACCAGTGGTCATTGCATGTGTCTTCTTTTCCACAAACCACTTATGTATCAACCAGTGGTCATTGCATATGTGTTCTTTCCACAAACCCATTATGGATCCACCAGTGTTCATTGCATGTGTGTTCTTTTCCACAAACCACTTATGGATCAACCAGTGGTCATAGCATGTGTGTTCTTTTCACAAACTACATGTGGACCCACTAGAGTCATTGTATGTGTGTTCTTATACTAAAACCGGCACTAGAGTCATTGAATGTGTGTTCTTTCCACAAACCACACATGGATCAACCAGTGGCATTGCATGTGTGTTCTTTTCACAAACCACACATGGATCAACCAGTGTTCACTACATGTGTGTTCTTTTCCACAAACCACATATAGATCAACCAGTGGTCATTGCATGTGTTTTCTTTTCCACAAACCACTTATGGATCAACCAGTGGTCATTGCATGTGTGTTCTTTCCACAAACCACTTATGGATCCACCAGTGTTCATTGCATGTGTTTTTTTCCACAAACCACTTATGGATCAACCAGAGGTCATTGCATGTGTGTTCTTTTCACAAACTACATGTGGACCCACTAGAGTCATTGTATGTGTGTTCTTATACTAAAACTAGCACTAGTGTCATTGCATGTGTGTTCTTTCCACAAACCACACATGGATCAACCAGTGTCATTGCATGTGTGTTTTTTCCACGAATCACATATGGACCCACTAGAGTCATTGCTTGTGTGTTGTTATACTAAAACTAGCACTAGAGTCATTGCATGTGTGTTCTTTTCACAAACAATATATGGATCCACCAGTGTTCACTGCATGTGTGTTCTTTTCACAAACCACATATGGATCCATTAGAGTCATTGCATGTGTGTTCTTATACTAAAACTAGCACTAGAGTTATTGCATGTGTGTTCTTTCCACAAACCACGCATGGATCAAGCAATGTCATTGCATGTGTGTTCTTTCCACAAACCACATATGGATCAACCAGTGGTCATTGCATGTGTGTTCTTTTCACAAACCACATATGGACCCACTAGAGTCATTGCATGTGTGTTCTTTCCACAAACTACATATGGATCAACCAGTCTCATGGCATGTGTGTTCCTGACATGAACCACACATGGACCCACTAGAGTCATTGCATGTGTGTTCTATCCACAAACCACACATGGATCAACCGGTGTCATTGCACGTGTGTTCTTTCCACAAACCACATATGGATAAACCGGTGTCATTGCATGTGCGTTTTTTTCCACAAACCACATATGGACCCACTAGAGTCATTGCATGTGTGTTCTTTCCACAAACCACAAATGGATCAACCAGTGTCATGGCATGTGTGTTCCTGACATGAACCACATATGGACCCACTATAGTCATTGCATGTGTGTTCTATCCACAAACCACACATGGATCAACCAGTGTCATTGCACGTGTGTTCTTTCCACAAAGCACATATGGATCAACTAGTGTCATTGCATCTGTGTTATTTCAACAAACCACACATGGATCAACTAGTGTCATTGCATGTGTGTTATTTCCGCAAACCACACATGGATCAACCAGTGGTCATTGCATGTGTGTTCTTTTCCACAAACCACATATGGATCCATTAGAGTCATTGCATGTGTGTTATTTCCACAAACCACACATGGATCAACCAACGACATTGCATGTGTGTTCTTTCCCCAAACCACACATGGATCAACCAGTGTCATTGCATGTGTGTTCTTTCCACAAATCACATATGGACCCACTAGAGTCATTGCTTGTGTGTTCTTATACTAAAACCAGCACTAGAGTCATTGCATGTGTGTTCTTTCCGCAAACCACTTATGGATCCACCAGTGTTCATTGCATGTGTGTTTATTTCCAAAAACCACATATGGATCAATCAGTGGTCATTGCATGTGTGTTCTTTTTAAAAACCACATGTGGACCCACTAGAGTCATTTCATGTGTGTTCTTATACTAAAACCAGCACTAGATGCATTGCATGTGTCTTCTTTTCCACAAACTACACATGGATCCACCAGTGTTCATTGCATGTGTGTTCTTTTCCACAAACCACTTATGGATCAACCAGTGGTCATTGCATGTGTGTTCTTTTCACAAACTACATGTGGACCCACTAGAGTCATTGTATGTGTGTTCTTATACTAAAACTAGCACTAGAGTCATTGCATGTGTGTTCTTTCCACTAACCACACATGGATCAACCAGTGTCATTGCATGTGTGTTCTTTTCACAAACCACACATGGATCAACCAGTGGTCATTGCATGTGTGTTCTTTTCCACAAACCACATATGGATCCATTAGAGTCATTGCATGTGTGTTATTTCCACAAACCACACATTGATCAACCAATGGCATTGCATGTGTGTTCTTTCCACAAACCACACATGGATCAACCAGTGTCATTGCATGTGTGTTCTTTCCACAAATCACATATGGACCCACTAGAGTCATTGCTTGTGTGCTCTTATACTAAAAGTAGCACTAGAGTCATTGCATGTGTGTTCTTTCCACAAACCACACATGGATCAACCAGTGTCATTGCATGTGTGTTCCTGACATGAACCACATATCGACCCACTAGAGTCATTGCATGTGTGTTCTATCCACAAACCAACATGGATCAACCAGTGGTCATTGCACGTGTGTTCTTTCCACAAACCACAGATTGATCCACCAGTGTCATTGCATGTGTGTTCTTTCCACAAACCGCGCATGGATCAACCAGTGTCATTGCATGTGTGTTCCTGACATGAACCACATATGGACCCACTAGAGTCATTGCATGTGTGTTCTATCCACAAACCACACATGGATCAACCAGTGGTCATTGTACGTGTGTTCTTTCCACAAACCACATATGGATCAACTAGTGTCATTGCATGTGTGTTCTTTCCACAAACCACACACGGATCAACTAGTGTCATTGCATGTGTTATTTCCACAAACCACACATGGATCAACCAGTGGTCATTGCATGTGTGTTCTTTTCCACAAACCACATATGGATCCATTAGAGTCATTGCATGTGTGTTATTTCCACAAACCACACATGGATCAACCAATGACATTGCATGTGTGTTCTTTCCACAAACCACACATGGATCAACCAGTGTCATTGCATGTGTGTTCTTTCCACAAATCACATATGGACCCACTAGAGTCATTGCTTGTGTGTTCTTATACTAAAACCAGCACTAGAGTCATTGCATGTGTGTTCTTTCCACAAACCACTTATGGATCCACCAGTGTTCATTGCATGTGTGTTCTTTTCCAAAAACCACATACCGATCAACTAGTGGTCATTGCATGTGTGTTCTTTTCACAAACCACATGTGGCCCCACTAGAGTCATTTCATGTGTGTTCTTATACTAAAACCAGCACTAGACTCATTGCATGTGTCTTCTTTTCCACAAACCACACATGGATCCACCAGTGTTCATTGCATGTGTGTTCTTTTCCACAAACCACTTATGGATCAACCAGTGGTCATTGCATGTGTGTTCTTTTCACAAACTACAAGTGTACCCACTAGAGTCATTCTCTGTGTGTTCTTATACTAAAACTAGCACTAGAGTCATTGCATGTGTATTCTTTCCACACACCACACATGGATCAACCAGTGGAATTGCATGTGTGTTCTTTTCACAAAACCACACATGGATCAACCAGTGTTCACTGCATGTGTGTTCTTTCCACGAACCACATATGGATCAACCAGTGGTCATTGCATGTGTGTTCTTTTCCACAAACCACTTATGGATTAACAAGTGGTCATTGCATGTGTGTTCTTTTCCACAAACCACTTATGGATCAACCACTGGTCATTGCATGTGTGTTCTTTTCACAAACTACATGTGGACCCACTAGAGTCATTGTATGTGTGTTCTTATATTAAAACTAGCACTAGATTCATTGCATGTGTGTTCTTTCCACAAACCACAAATGGATCCACCAGTGTTCATTGCATGTGTGTTCTTTTCCACAAACCACTTATGGATCAACCAGTGGTCATTGCATGTGTCTTCTTTTCCACAAACCACTTATGTATCAACCAGTGGTCATTGCATATGTGTTATTTCCACAAACCCATTATGGATCCACCAGTGTTCATTGCATGTGTGTTCTTTTCCACAAACCACTTATGGATCAACCAGTGGCCATAGCATGTGTGTTCTTTTCACAAACTACATGTGGACCCACTAGAGTCATTGTATGTGTGTTCTTATACTAAAACCGGCACTAGAGTCATTGCATGTGTGTTCTTTCCACAAACCACACATGGATCAACCAGTGGCATTGCATGTGTGTTCTTTTCACAAACCACACATGGATCAACCAGTGTTCACTACATGTGTGTTCTTTTCCACAAACCACATATAGATCAACCAGTGGTCATTGCATGTGTTTTCTTTTCCACAAACCACTTATGGATCAACCAGTGGTCATTGCATGTGTGTTCTTTCCACAAACCACTTATGGATCCACCAGTGTTCATTGCATGTGTTTTTTCCACAAACCACTTATGGATCAACCAGAGGTCATTGCATGTGTGTTCTTTTCACGAACTACATGTGGACCCACTAGAGTCATTGTATGTGTGTTCTTATACTAAAACTAGCACTAGAGTCATTGCATGTTTGTTCTTTCCACAAACCACACATGGATCAACCAGTGTCATTGCATGTGTGTTTTTTCCACGAATCACATATGGACCCACTAGAGTCATTGCTTGTGTGTTGTTATACTAAAACTAGCACTAGAGTCATTGCATGTGTGTTCTTTTCACAAACAATATATGGATCCACCAGTGTTCACTGCATGTGTGTTCTTTTCACAAACCACATATGGATCCATTAGAGTCATTGCATGTGTGTTCTTATACTAAAACTAGCACTAGAGTTATTGCATGTGTGTTCTTTCCACAAACCACGCATGGATCAAGCAATGTCATTGCATGTGTGTTCTTTCCACAAACCACATATGGATCAACCAGTGGTCATTGCATGTGTGTTCTTTTCACAAACCACATATGGACCCACTAGAGTCATTGCATGTGTGTTCTTTCCACAAACTACATATGGATCAACCAGTCTCATTGCATGTGTGTTCCTGACATGAACCACACATGGACCCACTAGAGTCATTGCATGTGTGTTCTATCCACAAACCACACATGGATCAACCGGTGTCATTGCACGTGTGTTCTTTCCACAAACCACATATGGATAAACCGGTGTCATTGCATGTGCGTTTTTTCCACAAACCACATATGGACCCACTAGAGTCATTGCATGTGTGTTCTTTCCACAAACCACACATGGATCAACCAGTGTCATGGCATGTGTGTTCCTGACATGAACCACATATGGACCCACTATAGTCATTGCATGTGTGTTCTATCCACAAACCACACATGGATCAACCAGTGTCATTGCACGTGTGTTCTTTCCACAAAGCACATATGGATCAACTAGTGTCATTGCATCTGTGTTCTTTCAACAAACCACACATGGATCAACTAGTGTCATTGCATGTGTGTTATTTCCGCAAACCACACATGGATCAACCAGTGGTCATTGCATGTGTGTTCTTTTCCACAAACCACATATGGATCCATTAGAGTCATTGCATCTGTGTTATTTCCACAAACCACACATGGATCAACCAATGGCATTGCATGTGTGTTCTTTCCACAAACCACACATGGATCAACCAGTGTCATTGCATCTGTGTTTTTTCCACAAATCACAAATGGACCCTCTAGAGTCATTGCTTGTGTGTTCTTATACTAAAACTAGCACTAGAGTCATTGCATGTGTGTTCTTATACTAAAACTAGCACTAGAGTCATTGCATGTGTGTTCTTTCCACAAACCACGCATGGATCAAGCAATGTCATTGCATGTGTATTCTTTCCACAAACCACATATGGATCAACCAGTGGTCATTGCATGTGTGTTCTTTTCACAAACCACATATGGACCCACTAGAGTCATTGCATGTGTGTTCTTTCCACAAACCACATGTGGATCAACCAGTGTCACTTCATGTGTGTTCCTGACATGAACCACACATGGACCCACTAGAGTCATTGCATGTGTGTTCTATCCACAAACCACACATGGATCAAACGGTGTCATTGCACGTGTGTTCTTTCCACAAACCACATATGGATCAACTAGTGTCATTGCATGTGCGTTTTTTCCACAAACCACATTTGGACCCACTAGAGTCATTGCATGTGTGTTCTTTCCACAAACCACACATGGATCAACCAGTGTCATTGCATGTGTGTTCCTGACATGAACCACATATGGACCCACTATAGTCATTGCATGTGTCTTCTATCCACAAACCACACATGGATCAACCGGTGTCATTGCACGTGTGTTCTTTCCACAAACCACATATGGATCAACCAGTGTCATTGCATGTGTGTTCTTTCCACAAACCACACATGGATAACCTAATGGCATTGCATGTGTGTTCTTTCCACAAACCACACATGGATCAACCAGTGTCATTGCATGTGTGTTCTTTCCACAAATCACATATGGACCCACTAGAGTCATTGCTTGTGTGTTCGTATACTAAAACCAGCACTAGTCATTGCATGTGTGTTCTTTCCAAAAACCACTTATGGATCCACCAGTGTTCATTGCATGTGTGTTCTTTTCCAAAAACCACATACTGATCAACTAGTGGTCATTGCATGTGTGTTCTTTTCACAAAACACATGTGGACCCACTAGAGTCATTTCATGTGTGTTCTTATACTAAAACCAGCACTAGACTCATTGCATGTGTCTTCTTTTCCACAAACCACACATGGATCCACCAGTGTTCATTGCATGTGTGTTCTTTTCCACAAACCACTTATGGATCAACCAGTGGTCATTGCATGTGTGTTCTTTTCACAAACTACATGTGTACCCACTAGAGTCATTCTCTGTGTGTTCTTATACAAAAACTAGCACTAGAGTCATTGCATGTGTGTTCTTTCCACACACCACACATGGATCAACCAGTGGAATTGCATGTGTATTCTTTTCACATAACCACACATGGATCAACCAGTGTTCACTTCATGTGTGTTCTTTCCACAAACCACATATGGATCAACCAGTGGTTATTGCATGTGTGTTCTTTTCCACAAACCACTTATGGATTAACCAGTGGTCATTGCATGTGTGTTCTTTTCCACAAACCACTTATGGATCAACAGTGGTCATTGCATGTGTGTTCTTTTCACAAACTACATGTGGACCCACTAGAGTCATTGTATGTGTGTTCTTATAATAAAACTAGCACTAGAGTCACTGCATGTGCGTTCTTTCCACAAACCACACATGGATCCACCAGTCTTTATTGCATGTGTGTTCTTTTCCACAAACCACTTATGGATCAACTAGTGGTCATTGCATGTGTCTGCTTTTCCTCAAACCACTTATGGATCAACCAGTGGTCATTGCATATGTGTTCTTTCCACAAACCACTTATGGATTCACCAGTGTTCATTGCATGTGTGTTCTTTTCCACAAACCACTTATGGATCAACCAGTGGTCATTGCATGTGTGTTCTTTTCACAAACTTCATGTGGACCCACTAGAGTCATTGTATGTGTGTTCTTATACTAAAACCAGCACTAGAGTCATTGCATGTGTGTTGTTTCCACAAACCACATATGGATCAACCAGTGGCATTGCATGTGTGTTCTTTTCACAAACCACACATGGATCAACCAGTGTGCACTACATGTGTGTTCTTTTCCACAAACCACATATGGATCAACCAGTGGTCATTGAATGTGTTTTTTTTTCCACAAACCACTTATGGATCAACCAGTGGTCATTGCATGTGTGTTCTTTCCACAAACCACTTATGGATCCACCATTGTTCATTGCATGTGTGTTCTTTTCCACAAACCACATATGGATCAACCAGTGGTCATTGCATGTGTGTTCTTTTCAGAAACCACATGTGGACCCATTAGAGTCATTGCATGTGTGTTCTTATACTAAAACCAGCACTAGACTCATTCATTGTGTGTTCTTTCCACAAACCACACATGGATCCAACAATGTTCATTGCATGTGTGTTCTTTTCCACAATCCACTTATGGATCAACCAGTGGTCATTGCATGTGTGGTCTTTTCACAAACTACATGTGGACCCACTAGAGTCATTGCATGTGTGTTCTTATACTAAAACTAGCACTAGAGTCATTGCATGTGTGTTCTTTCCACAAATCACATATGGACGCACCAGTGTTCATTGCATGTGTGTTCTTTTCCACAAACCACTTATGGATCATCCAGTGGTCATTGCATGTGTGTTATTTTCACAAACTACATGTGGACCCACTAGAGTCATTGTATGCATGTTCATATACTAAAACTAGCACTAGAGTCATTGCATGTGTGTTCTTTCCACAAACCACTATGGATCCACCAGTGTTCATTGCAGGTGTGTTCTTTTCCACAAACCACATATGGATCAACCAGTGGTCATTGCATGTGTGTTCTTTTCACAAACCACATGTGGACCCACTAGAGTCATTGAATGAGTGTTCTTATACTAAAACCAGCACTAGACTCATTGCATGTGTGTTCTTTCCACAAACCACTTATGGATCAACCAGTGTTCACTGCCTGTGTGTTCTTTCCACAAACCACACATGGATCAACCAGTGTTCACTGCATGTGTGTTCTTTTCCACAAAGCACACATGGATCAACCAATGGCATTGTATGAGTGTTCTTTCCACAAACCACACATGGATCAACCAGTGTCATTGCATCTGTGTTCTTTCCACAAATCACATATGGACCCACTAGTGGTCATTGCATGTGTGTTGCTTTGCACAAACCACTTATGGATCAACCAGTGGTCATTGCATGTGTGTTCTGATACTAAAACTAGCATTATAGTCATTGATGTGTGTTCTTTCCACAAACCACACATGGATCAACCAGTGGTCATTGCATGTGTGTTCTTTTCCACAAACAACATATGGATCCATATGTGTTCTTATAGTAAAACCAACATTAGAGCCATTGCATGTGTGTTCTTTCCACAAACCACTTATGGATCTACCAGTGTTCATTGCATGTGTGTTCTTTTCCACAAACCACTTATGGATCAACCAGTGGTCATTGCATGTGTGTTCTTATACTAAAACCAGCACTAGACTCATTGCATGTGTGTTCTTTCCACAAACCACACATGGATCAACCAGTGGTCATTGCATGTGTGTTCTTTTCCACAAACCACATATGGATCAACCAGTGGTCATTGCATGTGTGTTCTTCTCCACAAACCACATATGGATCCATTAGAGTCATTGCATGTGTGTTCTTATACTAAAACTAGCACTAGAGTCATTGCATGTGTGTTCTTTCCACAAACCACACATGGATCAAGCAGTGTCATTGCATATGTGTTCTTTCCACAAACCAGATATGGATCCATTAGAGTCATTGCATGTGTGTTCTTATACTAAAACTAGCACTGCCCCCCAATGGATCCACCGTTAAACCGAGTCTTCTAAAAGGCACGCCATAACACAGTTGTTCTGCTTGACGATTGTTACATACCGTTCGATTGGGGCGCTTGGACGATTGGGATGGTCTTCGTGAGAGCGATCCTCGAGTAGGCTGTTCTGCGGCATGATTGGCCACGCTTGCTCTGGACAAACTGGCATGTTGCGAGTGTCACGACTCACGATTTCAGTGGGCCGTATCCCAGTGTCACGTCCCCGTTACTTCGCTTCCTCCCCGTACTTCTCTTTCTTCCCCTCGAAGCCACTTTCCCCACTTCACTTCCATCTCTTTGTAGCGCAAGCGCGACATCCGCCAATTATCGGGTCGCTACCTTCATGCTAAGAAATCATTTTACAAGCTTTTGAACTTATCCTACATATTTCTGCTATTCGCCAATCTAACTACTGATCTTTTTTCCGATTTCTCGACGAACTTCAGATGTGGCAGATGCTGCAGCCCAAGAATCTAGAGATCCTCGCGCGCAACTTCGCAGCGGCGTTCCCGCTTGTGTGATCCCACCCAGGATGCTTTCACCGTTACTCCTACCACGAGCTCCCGCTCCACGATCTCGCGTGCCTGCATGGCGCGTGCTCCTTCACGGATCCGGGCTGCAACTACACCGTCCCGCCAGCAGAGCTCGTCGTCCACCTTGCAGAGGGGCACTTGATCGAAGTGATTAGGATCTCGTACGGGCAAGCCCAAATTCTCCAAGAGCAGGTGCCGTTCACTGACTCGGCACGCCGCTAGCTAATTTTCCAGGGGGGGCGGCTCTGTTTTCGTCTTGACCATCACCGTCGGTGTTCCGAGAACCAGAGCCGGGCCCACCGTTGTGTGTGCCGTATGTGTCAGGTCGGTCTCATGCGCCTGGCCCGTATACACGGTGCGCATGTGGGCGAACTCCCAGCCACTATTGTCGGATAGCATTCTTGTGCTAGCCGAGGCACCGAGCTGCCCGACGCCACGGGAGGTGGAGTATGTGGACCTAAGGTCGATCCTATGCGTGCCATCTCAGTACCTTGTCGGTGCTGGACCGAACAGGCAGATGCATTTCTACATTTGTATCGAGAAGACCGACAGGGAAATGTAGTACTTGTGTTGTCATTGCTGTTAGACTTAAGCGATACTTCTCAGGTGCTTAGAGCATACGTGTTGTGCGAATGTACCCCAGTTGTAGTTTTCAGTACTCCTTAATAATTCGACGAGTTATTATATTGGTCCAATCAGCTTGCTGTTGTCACGTTGCAAAGTCCGCTTGCTCTGGACAGACCGGCAATACCATGTGCTCCTGCTCCCGCATGTCAGTGTCACGTGTTCCGAGGGCCCACCTGCCAGTGTCACGCCCCCCTCCTCTTCCTTCCCCTCGAAGCCACTGTCCCAACTTCTCTTCCATCTTGCCACTCCCGTCCGATGGTTGTAATCTGATTTTCGTTGGATTGTTTACAAGTAATCTACGTTGATAATGCAGCATGCAAATGGCAGAGACACAATTTCTAAAGTGGAAGCACTCACACGCTGCTATTGCACATATTTCTCAATATAGCTCGACAAACCCATTACAATAATTGTACTCGCATTAAACACAACCGAAATTGCAACCATCCTAAACAACATCTAAACCCACATCACACCGTTGTCGTCGGAGCCCACCTCGATTGGTGACACCGCCGTGCCCTTCCCAGCGACATCCACTCCCCCCCGTGGCTTGCCCTTCGCCAAGGAGGCAACAATGGCGTTCTGCACAGCTTTGTTCCTGTCGTCCTCCACATCGGAATCGACAATGACGAAGGTGATGGGGTTGGCATGGACCGAACGCCGTCGCGCCTGGCGGCTCCTGCTCGAGCTCGATGCCTCAGTCCTTCTACAGGTAGGAGGGGCCGAGCTTGCATACGTAGCATCGTCGCTCCTCTCAAGGAACCATGGCATTTGATACTACGAAGGTAGGATCTTGGGGTGGATCCCCCGCGGCGAGCCCTACCGAAAGCGGTGGAGCGGATGGATCTGCCGGCGCGAGCCATGACAAGTTCCTAGGAGGGAGTAAAATTGTGGGCCAGGTGTGTCTAGTTCCTGATCAAGGCCTCCCAGTGATATGTACGCAGGCAAGGTGCCAAAAAATTTCGTCCAATGCGCGCGAGAGGGATTTTGAACCATGAAGGCGCGAGGTTTTTTTTGACAAGTCCACATGCTAGGTCCCCCACCTGTCAGCCGAATGTGGACGGTAGGATTCTGCCCGAGTTATTAAGTAGGGATAAATCACGCTTCACCACTACCCTGACATCCAAAGGCTCCTCTTCCCTCGCTCCCCTCGCTCATGGCTCACAGCTCGTGCAGCGTCTTAAGTGGAATCGGTCACTCAACACCGTCGGTGGGTGCCCCATCAGTCTGCGGAGGGCGCCCTACGATTACCACCCCGATATGCTGTGTTAGTGCGGTGAGAAGATGCCGAGATGGATTTCATGGACCGACGAAAATACTGAAGTAAAATTCAGCAACTGCAGCATCAGAGCGGTAAGTTCCTACTGTAGGTACAATGGTAACCCGGATCCGGAAAGCGTAATGTAATTTTTTTTGTTTCCTTCGATCTACTATGCAGGAAGGGAGGGGGACTGGCTGTGACAAGTTTGTGTGGATCGAAAAGCCACTGACAGGTTTTCACAGAGAGCTTGTTCAAGATCTGTGTGATGCTGTGTGGGACAAGAAAGAGGAGATTCGTGCGATGGAGCGAGAGATCCGGGAGCTTCGCCAGGTGCAGGGGAGGCAGGGGCAGGGAGGTGGTGAGACAGACGGGCTCAAGATTAGGCTAGACAGTGGAAATAATTTCCTCATTATCTAGGCATTATCTGTTGCATTTGCAGTTTATGTTGCCATGTCGTTGTCCAGTAGGTGAAATAAGTTGCTGCTTCGTGGAGTGTAGCAGCCAGCTTAAGAAATTGTTTTTCAGCCTAGAAACTTATCATAAGTGTAATGCCAACAGCATGGATTTATTAAGCGCCTATAAATAAATCATTTCTGTGCCACTAACACCCATCGATTTTGGAGAGGATTTAACCGCTCAGCTATCTCGATTGTTCAGATAGTAGTGGCACAGTCACAGTTTTGGATTCAACTAGTGGCCTCGGCCGTATCAAATCCTAAAGTCATGATACATTTTACTCGGTTGGTTCTGCTGCACCCACATGGGGTGGTCTTACGTTTGCACGTATCCCAGGTACTTCAGTGGCCAAACAACAGTCAGAATCAATTTCATCTTGAGTGTATAGAACCCTCTTGCTCTTCCTGTGTACATCATCCTTCCTGATGTAATCTTTCCTGATGGTGTCAGTAGGGCTTGACATACGCGTTCCATTCCCCAGCGAACTAGGCCTTTTGCTACCACTCTTGGGTGTGATCTCCTTACTGCCTCCCCTCATGGGTGTTGGCTCCAGGGTGCTGGCATTATTTCCTGACCTCTGCGGCATGTTCTTCTTCGAATTAGCCATTTTGCTGCTGCTATTGGGCATGTTCTCCTTCGTGCTGGCATTATTGCCTGACCCTAGAGGCGTGTTTCGCTCCAAATTAGCCCTTTTGCTGCCACTATTAGGCGTCTTCTCATTCGTGCTGGCATTATTGCCTGACCTCAGCGGCGTGTTCTGTTGGAGATATGCCCAAGAGGCAATAATAAAAGTGGTTATTATTATATCTTTGTGTTTATGATGAATGTTTACATCCCATGCTATAATTGTATTATAAGGAAACACTAATACATGTGTGTTTTGTAAACATAAAAGAGTCCCTAGTAAGCCTCTTGTTGAACTAGCTTGTTGATTAGTAGATGATCATGGTTTCCTGATCATGGACATTGGATGTCATTAATAACAAGGTTATATCATTAGGAGAATGATGTGATGGACACACACCCATAGTAAGCGTAGCATAAGATCAAGTCATTAAGTTCGTATTGCTGTAAGCTTTAAAATGCATAGTAACCTAATCCTTCGACCATGAGGTCATGTTAATCACCATCACCGGATGGGTACTTTGATGACATCAAACACCGCTCAGAATCGGGTGGTTATAAAGGTGTCATTGGGTATTCTGAAAGTATGTGTTGAAGCGCATGGACCAAGATTGGGATTTGTCCATCCATATGACGGATAGATATGCTCTAGGCCCTCTCGGTGGAATGTCATCTAGTTAGCTTGCAAGCATGTGACTAGGTCACAAGGGATGGCATAACATGGAACGAGTAAAGAGTACTTATCGATGTGAGGTAGAACTAGGTATGGAGATACCGACGATCAAACCTCGGATAAGTAGAATATCGCGTGACAAAGGGAATTGGTTTCGTATGTTAATGGTTCTATCAATCACGAAGTCATCGTTGAGTATGTGGGAGCCATTATGGATCTCCAGATCCCGCTGATGGTTATTGATCGGAGAGGTGTCTTCATCATGTCTGCGTATTCACGAACCGTAGGGTGACACACTTAAGGTTTGAAGTTGTTTTAAGTACATATGGAATATGCGTTGGAGACCGAATGTTGTTCGGAGTTTCGGATTGGATCCGGGACATCACGAGGAGATCCGGAATTGTCCGGAGAATGAGATTCATATATTGGGGGATCATTTTCTAAGTTAGGAAATGTTCCGGAGTATTTGTATGGGGATTCTAGAAGGTTTCGGAATGTTCCGGAAGGTTCTAGAAGATATTTTGGAGTTTACTTGAAAACCAAGATAGGATAACCGGAAACTTAATAGCGTCAAAACCTATTTGAATAATAGTTTTTCAATGAAGGATCTTGGCGAAGCGGCATATATTCTAGGCATCAAGATTTATAGAGATAGATCAAGACGCCTAATAGCGCTTTCACAAAGTACATACTTAGACAAAGTTCTAAAGAAGTTTAGAATGGAAGAGAGCAAGAAAGGGTTCGTGCCCATGTTGTCAGGTAAGACCTTGAGTAAAACTCAAAGTCCGGCTATGGCAGAAGATAGAGAAAAGATGAATAATATTCCCTATGCCTCGGCCATAGGTTCTATCATGTATGCCATGCTGTGTACAAGACCGGATATAGCACATGCTGTTAGTTTGACTAGCAGATATCAAAGTGATCCTGGAATGGAGCCTTCGATGATCAAGAATATCCTAAAGTACTGAATAGGACTAAGGATATGGTTCTTTCTTATGGAGGTGATGAACAGCTTGTTGTAGCGGTTACTTGATGTAGTTGGAACACCGATCCGGATGACTCAAGTCACATGCGGATACGTATTTATTTTGAATGGTGCTGCAAAGGAGCTGGAGGAGTGCCAAGCAAGCGTTGTGGCAAAATCTTCAACTGAATCGAATACATAGCTGCTTGGAGGCTGCACAAGAAGCCATATGGATGAAGGAGTTCATTACTAAACTTGGCGTGGTTCCCAGTGCGTTGGACCCGATGGACATCTACTGTGACAACACAGGTGCCATAGCTAATGCACAGGAGCTAAGGTCACATAGCAAGCTGAAGCACATCAAGATATGTTTCCATGCTATTCGCGAGTATGTCCGAGATGGTGACATAAAGATTTGCAAAGTACACACTGATATGAATGTGGCAGATCCGTTGACTAAACCTCTCCCTAGAGCAAAGCATGACCAACACCAGAACGCCATGGGTGTTAGGTATATTACCATGTAATCTAGATTATTGACTCTAGTGCAAGTGGGAGACTGTTGGAGATATGCCCAAGAGGCAATAATAAAAGTGGTTATTATTATATCTTTTTGTTTATGATGAATGTTTACATCCCATGCTATAATTGTATTATAAGGAAACACTAATACATGTGTGTTTCGTAAACATAAAAGAGTCCCTAGTAAGCCTCTTGTTGAACTAGCTTGTTGATTAGTAGATGATCATGGTTTCCTGATCATGGACATTGGATGTCATTAATAACAAGGTTATATCATTAGGAGAATGATGTGATGGACACACACCCATAGTAAGCGTAGCATAAGATCAAGTCATTAAGTTCGTATTGCTGTAAGCTTTCAAATGCATAGTAACCTAATCCTTCGACCATGAGGTCATGTTAATCACCATCACCGGATGGGTACTTTGATGACATCAAACACCACTTAGAATCGGGTGGTTATAAAGGTGTCATTGGGTATTCTGAAAGTATGTGTTGAAGCGCATGGACCAAGATTGGGATTTGTCCATCCATATGACGGATAGATATGCTCTGGGCCCTCTCGGTGGAATGTCATCTAGTTAGCTTGCAAGCATGTGACTAGGTCACAAGGGATGACATAACATGGAACGAGTAAAGAGTACTTATCAGTAATGAGGTAGAACTAGGTACGGAGATACCGATGATCAAACCTCGGATAAGTAGAATATCGCGTGACAAAGGGAATTGGTTTCGTATGTTAATGGTTCTATCGATCACGAAGTCATCGTTGAGTATGTGGGAGCCATTATGGATCTCCAGATCCCGCTGATGGTTATTGATCGGAGAGGTGTCTTCATCATGTCTGCGTATTCACGAACCGTAGGGTGACACACTTAAGGTTTGAAGTTGTTTTAAGTACATATGGAATATGCGTTGGAGACCGAATGTTGTTCGGAGTTTCGGATTGGATCCGGGACATCACGAGGAGATCCGGAATTGTCCGGAGAATGAGATTCATATATTGGGGGATCATTTTCTAAGTTAGGAAATGTTCCGGAGTATTTGTATGGGGATTCTAGAAGGTTTCGGAATGTTCCGGAAGGTTCTAGAAGATATTTTGGAGTTTACTTGAAAACCAAGATAGGATCAAGGAGTCCTTGTGGGGCAAGACAAGGAGTCGTGGGGGAGGAGGACTCCCCCCCTCCCAATCCGCCGGCCAAGGAAGGGAGGGGAGTCCTACTAGACTCCTCCCATGGCGCCTCCTCCTTTAAATAGAGGTGGGGCACCACCCCTGCCCCCTACATCAAACCCTAGCCGCCTCTCTCCTCCTTCCTCTCGCTCAGCTTAGGCGAAGCCCTGCAGAATTCTCTACTCCACCACCACCACCACACCGTCGTGCTGGGATTCCGTGGAGAAGATCTACTACCTCCGTTGCTTGCTGAGCAGGAGAGGAAGGTGCGCTTCGACCAAGACGTGATCGATCATGGAAGCGCCTGGAACGCTGGCGGAAGGATCGTCCACACGATCTTGAGATCGGCAAGTGATCGACTACATCAACCCCGAGATCTAATCTCGTAACGCTTTCAGATCTACGAGGGTTAGTACAGATCTATCTTGTTGCACATGTCTAATAGATTAGATCTTGGCTTTTATCTAGATTAGATCTGGGTTTTGTTCGTTCTTGCGGTAGAATTTTTTTGTTTTCCATGCTACGAACCCATCAGTGGTATCAGAGCGGTATCTATGCGTAGATCTGTTGCACGAGTAGAACACAATGGTTTTGTGGGCGTTGGTGCTCGTGCCGTCTTTTGCTTTGTGTACTTTGCATCTTGCGGTATGGTGGGATGAAGCGGCTCGGGCTAACCTTACATGTCATCGCACATGAGACTTGCTCCACGCTTGACGTGTAACTTTCTTTGCACAAGTGGTTTGTGGGTGTCTGTCTCTCCCACCATAGTATAGATCCAATCTACACTTTGCACTCGATAGCACTTGTATCAACGTTGTGGTTCAGTTTCGTAGGTAAGATCCGTTCTTATTCGAAAGCCCCAAACCATGTAAAACTTGCAAAGAAAATTAGAGGCATCTAACTTGTTTTTGTAGGGGTTTTGTGATGTGATATGGCCATCATGTGATTGTGATTATATTTGATGTATGCAATGATCCTTATTGTAATATGGCAACCGGCAGGAGCCTAATGGTTGTCTTTAATTCTAAGACCTCAAGTGTCTATTCATCTTGTAATAAGCTTTATTCCAAGTAGTTGTAATAGTTGCTAGTGATGATGGACAACCATGAAGCGGCGCCACTGACCTTGACGCAATGCTGGTGATGATGGAGATCATGTCCGTGCTTTGGAGATGGAGATCAAAGGCATAAGAAGAAAGGGCCATATCATATCACACTAATTATGAATTGCCTGTGATGTTAATCCTTTATGCATCTTGTATTGCTTAGATCGCGACGGTAGCATTATAAGATGATCCCTCTCACTAAATTTCAAGTAATAAAGTGTTCGTCCTTAGTTGGCACCGTTGCTAAGACTCGTCGTCTCGAAGCCTCTCGTGATGATCAGATGTGATAGATTCTACGTGTGCATACAACGGGTGCAAGCCAGATTTGCACATGCGGAAACTAAGGTTAATCTTGACGAGCCTAGCATGTACAGACATGGTCTCGGAACACGAAATACCGAAAGGTAGAGCATGAATCATATAAGTGATATGATGAACATGAAGATTGTTCGCCGATGAAACTACATCTTCTCTCATGAAGATCGGACTTGGTGTAGTGGACTTGGTTCGTGTAATCACTAAGACAATGTGAGGGATGTTGTTTTGAGTGGGAGTTCACCTAGTTAATTTAAGAATTAAAATTGAACTCAATTTATCATAAACTTAGTCTAAACTACTTGTAAATTTGTTGTAGATTATGGCGAATCTCTCCATCAATTTCAATGCGTTCCTAGAGAAAGAAAAGCTTAAGAACAATGGAAGCAACTTCACGGACTGGCTCGTGGTCCAAGATTGTCCTCGGGGCTGGTCGATGACCTATGTGCTCGAAGCACCACTAGGTGACCCACTGCAGATGATGCCACCGATGACGAAAGAATGTTTACGCCACTCGGAAAAATCATTACTCCACATTAGGTGTGCCATCCTCAGACGGTTTAGAAACGGAGCTCCAGAAGCGTTTTGAGCACCACGACCCGTTCGAGATCATTAAGGAGCTCAAGCTCATTTTTGAGACTCACGCGGCTGTGGAGAGCTATGAGGCCTCCGAGAAGTTCTTTACCTGCAAGATGGAAGAGGGAAGCTCCATTAGCGAGCACGTGCTCACCATGTCTGGGCACGCAAACAAGCTCCAAGAGTTGGGGATAACGATTCCTAATGAGTTAGGGATTCACCGTGTCCTCCAATCACTGCCACCGAGTTATAAGAACTTTGTGATGAACTACAATATGCACTTCATGAACAAGACGTATCCTGAACTATCGTCCATGCTGAAAACTGCTGAAGTGGAGATCAAGAAGGAGCACCAAGTGTTGATGGTCAATAAGACCACCAATTTCAAGAAACAGGGCAAGCCTAAGAAAAAGGGAAACTTCAAGAAGGACGGCAAGAAAGATGCCGCACCTGCTAAGAAGCCCAAGGCTGGTCCTAAGCCTGAAACTGAATGCTTCTACTGCAAGGGTGCTGGTCACTAGAAGCGTAACTGCCCCAAGTACCTAGCGGATCTGAAAAACGGCAACATCAAGAAGAAAGGTATATTCGATATACATGTTATTGATGTGTATCTTACTAGTAATCATAGTACTGCCTGGGTATTTGATACTGGTTCGGTTGCTCATATTTGTAACTCGAAACAGGAGCTGCGGAATAAACAAAGACTGGCAAGAGACGAGGTGACGATGCGTTGGAAATGGCTCCAAGGTTGATGTGATCGCCGTCAGCATGCTCCCTCTACATCTACCTTCGTGATTAGTTTTAAATTTGAATAATTGTTATTTGGTGCCTGTGTTAAGCATGAACATTATATCTGGATCTTGTTTATTGCGAGACGGTTACTCTTTTAAATCTGAGAATAAAGGTTGTTCGATTTATATGAGTAATATCTTTTATGGTAATGCACCTGAGATGAATGGTTTATTCTTATTGAATCTCGATAGTAGTGATACACATGTTCACAACATAGATGCTAAACGAATAAAATTGAATGATAATTCTACATACATGTGGCAATCGCTGCCTTGGTCACATTGGAGTGAAGCGTATGAAGAAACTCCATTCGATGGACTTCTTGAATCACTTGATTTTGAATCACTTGAAAGATGCAAGCATGTCTAATGGGAAAATGACTAAGACTCCATTCTATGGAATAATGGAGCGAGCTACAGACTTATTGGAAATAATACATACCGATGTAAAAGCGGTCCAATGAGTGTAGCATCGTGGTGGATATCGTTATGTTCTCACTTTCACGGATGCCTTAAGTAGATATGGGTAGATCTACTTTATGAAACATAAGTCCGAAACTTTCGAGAAGTTTAAGGAATTTCAAAGTGAAGTGGAAAATCATCGTAACAAGAAGATTAAGTTTCGCTCGACCGCGGAGGTGAATATCTGAGTTATGAGTTTGGCATGCATTTAAAGAAATGTGGAATACTTTTGCAGTTGACACCGCCAGAACACCACAGCGTAATGGTGTGTCGAACGTGAATCGAACTCTCTTAGATATGGTTCGGGTCTATGATGTCTCTTACAGATTTGCCACTATCATTTTGGGGCTATGCATTAGAGACACCGCATTCACTTTAAATAGGGCACCATCTAAATCCGTTGAAACGACACCGCATTTAATTGTGGTTTGGTAAGAAACCTAAGTTGTCGTTCCTTAAAGTTTGGGGTTGCGAAGCATATGTAAAGAAGTTACAACCTGATAAGCTTGAACCCAAAGCGGAGAAATGCGTCTTCATAGGATACCCTAAAGAAACAATTGGGTATACCTTCTATCATAGATCCGAAGGCAAAGTTTTCGTTGCCAAGAATGGATCCTTTCTTGAGAAGGAGTTTCTCTCGAAAGAAGTGACTGGAAGGAAAGTAGAACTCGGCGAGGTTATTGAACCTTCTCTCGGAGTTGAGAGTAGCGCAGCACCGGAAGATGTTTTTGTGCCGCCTGCACCAATTGGAGAGGAAGCTCATGATGGTGATCATGAAACTTTGGACGAAGTTACTGCTGAACCTCGCAGGTCAACAAGGGTTCGTACCACTCCTGAGTGGTATGACTCTGCCTTGAACGTCATGTTGGTGGACAACACTGATGACCCTGTGACGTATGAAGAAGCTATGGTGAGCCCAGATTCTGACAAATGGCTAGAAGCCATGAAATCCGAAATGGGATCCATGTACGAAAACCAAGTATGGACTTTGGTGGACTTACCGGTTGGCCGTAAGGCTGTCAAGAACAAATGGATTTTCAAAAGAAAAACAGATGCTGATGGTAATGTTACCGTCTATAAGGCTCGACTTGTCGCAAAAGGGTTCCGACAAATTCAAGGAGTTGACTACGATGAGACTTTCACCAAAGAGCGAAGCTAAAGTCTGTGAGGATTTTGTTAGCAATTGCTGCATATTTTGATTATGAGATTTGGCAGATGGATGTCAAAACGGCATTCCTTAATGGTGACATTGAGGAAGAGTTTTATATGGTACAACCCAAGGGTTTTGTCGATCCTAGTGATGCTGACAAGGTATGCAAACTTCAGCGCTCCATTTATGGACTGAAGCAAGCATCCCGGAGTTGGAATCAACGTTTTGATAAAGTAATCAAAAACTTTGGATTTATACAAACTTATGGAGAAGCTTGTATTTACAAGAAAGTGAGTGGGAGCTCTGTAGCATTCCTAGTACTATATGTAGATGGCATATTGTTGATTGGAAATGATATAGAACTTCTTAATAGCGTCAAAACCTATTTGAATAATAGTTTTTCAATGAAGGATCTTGGCGAAGCGGCATATATTCTAGGCATCAAGATTTATAGAGATAGATCAAGACGCCTAATAGCGCTTTCACAAAGTACATACTTAGACAAAGTTCTAAAGAAGTTTAGAATAGAAGAGAGCAAGAAAGGGTTCGTGCCCATGTTGTCAGGTAAGACCTTGAGTAAAACTCAAAGTCCGGCTATGGCAGAAGATAGAGAAAAGATGAATAATATTCCCTATGCCTCGGCCATAGGTTCTATCATGTATGCCATGCTGTGTACAAGACCGGATATAGCACATGCTGTTAGTTTGACTAGCAGATATCAAAGTGATCCTGGAATGGAGCATCGACAGCGTCAAGAATATCCTAAAGTACCGAATAGGACTAAGGATATGGTTCTTTCTTATGGAGGTGATGAACAGCTTGTTGTAAACGGTTACATCGATGTTAGTTGGAACACCGATCCGATGACTCAAGTCACACCGGATACGTATTTATTTTGAATGGTGCTGCAGTGAGCTGGAGGAGTGCCAAGCAAAGCGTTGTGGCAAAATCTTCAACTGAATCGGAATACATAGCTGCTTCGGAGGCTGCACAAGAAGCCATATGGATGAAGGAGTTCATTACTAAACTTGGCGTGGTTCCCAGTGCGTTGGACCCGATGGACATCTACTGTGACAACACAGGTGCCATAGCTAATGCACAGGAGCTAAGGTCACATAGCAAGCTGAAGCACATCAAGATATGTTTCCATGCTATTCGCGAGTATGTCCGAGATGGTGACATAAAGATTTGCAAAGTACACACTGATATGAATGTGGCAGATCCGTTGACTAAACCTCTCCCTAGAGCAAAGCATGACCAACACCAGAACGCCATGGGTGTTAGGTATATTACCATGTAATCTAGATTATTGACTCTAGTGCAAGTGGGAGACTGTTGGAGATATGCCCAAGAGGCAATAATAAAAGTGGTTATTATTATATCTTTTTGTTTATGATGAATGTTTACATCCCATGCTATAATTGTATTATAAGGAAACACTAATACATGTGTGTTTCGTAAACATAAAAGAGTCCCTAGTAAGCCTCTTGTTGAACTAGCTTGTTGATTAGTAGATGATCATGGTTTCCTGATCATGGACATTGGATGTCATTAATAACAAGGTTATATCATTAGGAGAATGATGTGATGGACACACACCCATAGTAAGCGTAGCATAAGATCAAGTCATTAAGTTATTGCGTAAGCTTTCAAATGCATAGTAACCTAATCCTTCACCATGAGGTCATGTTAATCACCATCACCGGATGGGTACTTTGATGACATCAAACACCACTTCAGAATCGGGTGGTTATAAAGGTGTCATTGGGTATTCTGAAAGTATGTGTTGAAGCGCATGGACCAAGATTGGGATTTGTCCATCCATATGACGGATAGATATGCTCTGGGCCCTCTCGGTGGAATGTCATCTAGTTAGCTTGCAAGCATGTGACTAGGTCACAAGGGATGACATAACATGGAACGAGTAAAGAGTACTTATCAGTAATGAGGTAGAACTAGGTACGGAGATACCGATGATCAAACCTCGGATAAGTAGAATATCGCGTGACAAAGGGAATTGGTTTCGTATGTTAATGGTTCTATCGATCACGAAGTCATCGTTGAGTATGTGGGCGCCATTATGGATCTCCAGATCCCGCTGATGGTTATTGATCGGAGAGGTGTCTTCATCATGTCTGCGTATTCACGAACCATAGGGTGACACACTTAAGGTTTGAAGTTGTTTTAAGTATATGGAATATGCGTTGGAGACCGAATGCTGTTCGGAGTCTCAGATTGGATCCGGGACATCACGAGGAGATCCGGAATTGTCCGGAGAATGAGATTCATATATTGGGGATCATTTTCTAAGTTAGGAAATGTTCCGGAGTATTTGTATGGGGATTCTAGAAGGTTTCGGAATGTTCCGGAAGGTTCTAAGAGATTTCTTGGAGTTTGCTTGAAAACCAAGAAAGGATCAAGGAGTCCTTGTGGGGTAAGACAAGGAGTCGTGGGGGAGGAGGACTCCCCCCCTCCCAATCCGCTGGCCAAGGAAGGGAGGGGAGTCCTACTAGGACTCCCCCTACCATGGCGCCTCCCTCCTTTAAATAGAGGGGTGGGGGTGCCACCCCCTTGCCCCCTACACATCAAACCCTAGCCGCCGCCTCTCTCCTCCTCCTTCCCTCTCGCCAGCTTAGGCGAAGCCTGCAGAATTCTACTCCACCACCACCACACCGTCAGGTCTGCTGGGATTCCGTGGAGAAGATCTACTACCTCTGCTGTCACTGAACGGGAGAGGAAGGTCTTCGACTCCGACGTGTGACCGATCATGAAGCGCCGCCGAACGCGGCGCCGGAAGGATCGTCCACACGATCTTGAGATCGACAAGTGATCGACTACATCAACCCCGAGATCTAATCTCGTAACACTTTCGGATCTACGAGGGTTAGTACAGATCTATCTCGTTGCACATGTCTAATAGATTAGATCTTGGCTTTTATCTAGATTAGATCTGGGTTTTGTTCGTTCTTGCGGTAGAAATTTTTTGTTTTCCATGCTACGAACCCATCATGTTCCTCTCCAAATTAGCCCTTTTGCTTCTACTATTGGGCGTGTTCTCCTTCGTGCTGGCATAATTCCCTGACAGCGGCGTGTTCCACTCCAAATTAGTATTTTTTTCTGCTCCCACTAGGTGTGGTAGCCTTCGTGCTAGCCATCTTCGCCTCTTTGCTAGCACTCCTGGGAGTGTTCACCACCGTGCTAGCCCTCTTAGCATTTTTGCTGCTACCGTTCGGTGTGGCATTTTGACTGGATCTCAGGGGTGTACTCTGCGGCGTGGTGCCTTTTGTCGTGCGACTCTTGGGCGTCCTCTTCTCGGGCGTGGTCTCCTTGGTGACGTTCTTCTTCGGGGTGCCCTTTCTGGGGATGCTCTTCCTGCTCCTCTTTATGACGCTCCTCCGTAAGACTCTCCTCTGTTCGAAGCTACCCTCAGTCGCACCAGCCCCAGTGATGCCATGGATCAGGTCATGCATGCCTTCTAAAAGTCCATCATCTCTATTGTCGAGTTCCAATTCCTCTCCAACCGTGAGCACCACCAAGTGGAAGTAAACTTCACCTCTATAATGTTTCCTTGTAAACAGTACGACTAAATCCTTGGTATCTTTCACTTCGATAGCCTTTTTGCTCCTGTAACCATAATATAACAAACGTGCTTCCTGGGAGGACCCCTGCAGCACCTTCACACGTAACGATGCCATCAGGTAAGATAACTCTACCACTTCAGGGTCGTATCTGCCAAGGATTACATCAAACTCGTCATAGAATTTTTCTGTGCCATCATCTAATTTTGCAATATAATCCGCGACACCGATACAAACGATTACTTTGCCATCATCAGGTTCTTCAGGATAGAAACCTCCGAGAGGTTCGAGAGATGGAGCGGCACCATCAGACCTAGCCCCAATGCCACCGCCGCCATCACCAGCATCATCGTTAGCTGGATCAACCTCGGTGGAAGTACCAGGAACAGGAGAAAGGCGAGGGCCCTTAGCAGCGGGAGCTACATTACATGGTGGACAGGCATGGCCCCTTCTAACGGCAGCCACAATAGGATCAGCTACTGCCATGCCACATCGACGATCAGGAGCAGTTCCCACAACAGCAGTGTTTCGAGTGCTAGCAGAGTCCAGACCATGAGCTCGCTGAACCCGAGCATGGGTTCAAGGAGGAGACAAGGCATCAGTCTTTGCAACAACAGTGGGGCAGCCTCCGGAAGCCTTAGTTTGCTCAACAGCGGCAGGGATTGGGTCAACAACGTCCAGATCAACAACAACACGAGGACAACCAGTACCAGCAGATTCCAGAGCACGGGTTCGCACAACTTGATGGTTTCGAGGAGGAGTAGCACACAAGGCGGCAGTCTTGGCAACAACAGCGGGCAGCCTCCGGACGCCTTAGTTTGCTCAACAGCGGCATGGATTGGGTGAGCAAGCGCAAGGCAAGACGGGCACGGGACGGGACGACCAGTACCAGCAGATTCCAGAGCGTAGTTTTCCACAACGGCAATACGGGACTCCTACGAGGAGGTTGCCCGATGTAAGCATGTCGGACGAGGAACCACATTTTGCTCAACAACAGTAGGGGTTCGAGTTAGACCTCCCTATCCAATAATAGCTGGGCGACTCCCAGTAGCAGGAGCTTCCTCATCTAGTATGTTACACACCGGCATAACCACGCAAAGCCTAACATGCCGTTTCATCAACCCAATTAGCTGACCGTCACATGCTATAGGAACCTTGAAGCCTTGTTCATCAACAATGCTGAACCGTGCAGTCTGCTCTAGCCTCATTTCAGCAAGTTCACGCACAGCAGCAACCAAACCAAGGATAGTGCATAACTGCACATGCGCTACTTCCATCTTCAGATTCTGAGCTTGTTTCCACGTGCTCTTCCCATGTGCTAATTTAATGAGGTAGCCGCAGATGGCCACCAGAACCGTGTATTTGGGTTCAGCGGAGATCCTAGTTGATAGAAAATTGGAGACAAAAGATAAGAATTGTTTGCCAGCATCGTGCTAGCAAATAATTCTATGTTCGATATATCTCTGTAATGCCAATAGCCAGCTAGAAGTTATAGGTAGTGTGAATAGCCAAGAGAAGAGTAGCTCACCCGAAATTAGCCAGAAGTACTTCTTCCTCGGCAAATGGATCTGCCATCCTTCGCACTGCTCAGCTCGTTGGCGGTAGAGGCGGGCTAGATCGTCACAACGGCTGGCACGACATTCGGCATTAGAGCTTGGTAGTAGCGAGTAGGCGCAACAACTTGGCGTCGGAAGTCAAATGCCCGAAGAGATCATTCTGGTTGGAGAGGGGATTTTGACGCTGCCGGTGCTAGGGTTCATGCAAAAGGAGGGAGGGAATGGATTTGTGAATTTGGTCAACGCACCATGCTCCTTTAGTATGTCGTTTCGCCTACGTGGTTGCCGTGTTGGCGCTCGCGTCACGAAAATATTACTCACATGAGGGTCCCAACCGTCTACTTCACGGGGCAGTTTCACGGCATGTTTGGATTTGGTAGGGTGAGACGAGTTTGCATCGAAGTGGCCCCTCTCGGTAGTTGGCGGCCCAACATTTCGAAACGGGGCAATTTCAGGCAACTTAGGTACCGCGGTGCACTCGCCCTCGAACTTTGGTACCGCAGCCCGGTATCCCCCAAGGAAATGCTCTACGGGCCGGGTTGCACCGTGATTCGGCCTGCCTTGAGGTGACCCGATCAGCACTTCACTTTGACCGTGTCGTACCCCGGCTAACTCGGCCCTTATACCCCGGCGTTACCCTACCCGGGGGTATCCCCCAACACATCCGTCATTTTCTTCAGTGATCGCATCTGCAACCGAGGTCATCATCATTGTCTGAGTTGACGCGGGTTTTCACCATGTCCTCTCCATCATCCCACTTGTTCGCGATCTCCATCAGGTGGTCGATTGTTTTGGACTTCGAGCGGCCCAGCTCCTCCCTGAGCTCTCTATGGCGTATGCCGCTGTTGAATGCATCGATTGCACGGTCCTCGGAGATGTCCACTGTGGAGTTTTTTTATGATAGACCATCTCTGGATGTACGAGCGTAGTGACTCGCTGGTCTTTTGGTAGCAACCTCTTAATTCTTCGATTGATGCGAGCCTCTTATAAGGTCCCTTGAAGTTTCACATGAAGCTATAGACCAGCTCGTCCCAGGTATGGATCGATCCGCGCGGGAGGTTGTTGAGCCACACACGGGCGGCGCCTTGCAGCTGCAGCTGGAGGCATTGCATGGTCGTGCTCGTGGTTCCGCCATGCAGCCTGATGGAGGAAATATGGTCCTCCAGCCAGATCTTTGGGTCTTGGAGGCCATCGAATTTTGGGTTCTCCGATGGGAGTTTGAACCCTTTGGCATTCGCTTTTTCCGTATGGCTCTGCTGAAGCAGCTGGTGCCGCAGAGCTCTATCCCGTCATCTTTTGAGTCAGTCGAATGGGTGTGCCTCACGTGCATCTTGTCGACTTTGCGATGTGTGATGTCATCATGCACGTCATAGTCGTAGTCGTGTCGCCGTGAGCGGCGTCACCATGACAGATCATGGTTGTCGTCGCTGGAGGAGGAGGAAGAGTAGCATTTGGCCAGAGCCTTCCTTTTCTTCGGCTTCGACGTTGGATCCTTGATGAGGGCAGCTTTGACTACTCCCAGGCTAGCGATCGTAGATCGGTGCATGGCAGACCGTGGATCCCCATCCGGTGGCTGGTTGTTGAGCAGGTACATGGTGGCCACTGTTACCGCTGCCTACAGTGTTTTTGGGAGCACATTGCCCCGCTTATCCACCATCATTGACGAGAAGTCGAGCACTCGTGCGACCTCTTCTCTCTCCTTATCAGTGAGATGAGCTAGTCGAGAGCGTCTTTTGGCGGCTGTATGATTATTGCCTTTGGAGGAGGATCCTCTGAGGGAAGAGAGCTAAGCTCATCAAAGGCTCGACTCGTCCGCTGCCCTCCTATGCTCGTCGAGCTGGGCGATTACTTGCTGCTGGCGCTTGAACTCCTCCTTGAGCAGCCAGTGATAACCCATCAACATGTCTTGCAATGAGTTGGGTGGTAGGGGATTGCCCCGTAGGGCCTCCCTACAGTGGGCCCACTCAGCGTCGTTGAGCTTGATCACCACGCGCTCTCGGGTTTGCTCATTCGCCGAGAGGTTCGGCTGATCCTCTGGGATGGGTCCTTCTGGCCCGTTGTTAGTGGGGGCGCCGTTAGAGGGGCCACCGTTCATGACTGGGATACCACCGCTGGTACCGGTGTTGTCCCGAGTGCCACCATTGCCGCCCATGTTGATGACGGTGCACATGTAATGGCTAGGGAAGTTGTTGCTCCAGCAGCTTTCAGATCCAGAGCCATAGGCTCCATCTTCTGTTGCCAGATCGCCCAGATCGGATTCGCAACTACTGTCACTGTCCGTATTATCGACTGATGTCGGGGCATTGAGTTTGCTCATGGTGCCAATCGGCGGTGGAAACCACGATGCAGGAGCAATCGCGGGAACCTTCGGCTGATCAAGGAGGCGAAGTGTGGCCAGCTGACCAACTTCGAAGCGTATGCTCCCGATCTCTAGGCCGATTCCATCGCCCACAGACTCGAAATCCTCTTCAGTGCCTTAGACTTCACCGTCCACACGCCAGCCACTCGCCCCGATTTCTTTAAAAAAAAGAAATCCAGGCAAGTGGCCGGCGTGTGGACGGTGAAGTCTAAGGCACTAAAGAGGATGCGAGTCTCCGCTGCTGCGAAGTCATAGATCATGGTTGATGGGGCCAAGAAAAACGCAACATCAACACTCCTGTTTCCCACAGACGGCGCCAATTGACGAGGGGTTAACTCATCAATTCCCATCGCAGATGGACTTAGGTTCGAGGAAGTGGGGAGCGCTGGAGGCATTGATCTGCTAGCAAAGAAGCACACAGGGGACACGAGGTTTACCCAGGTTCAGGCCTTGTAGAGGACCCTACTCCTGCTTGTCTGCTCTTGGAATTATCGAGGAGTCGAAAGTTACTAGGGTGCGCAGATGCAATCTAGCGATGGTGTGGAAACTAGGGTTGCAGATATCCTCCTCGTTGCCCCCTCATAGCCTTTATATAGATAGGCTAGGTCTCTAGATAGCAGGCCGAGTCGGTTACACATTAGGGTTTCCCTTCAATTTTCTATCTTATGTTTGTCGTGTTCTGCAAGGAGTCGAAGTCTCCCAGGTCACCTGAATCTTGACTGGGCCTTAGCAACGTTGTGGGCTTCTTCTGGGCTGGACCGTATATGCTGATCTCGAGTACCTGTAAGGTATGCCCATGTCAAGATGCCTTCAGAGTAAAAGGCAAGGACGTGAAGTCATCGGTTAAGCCTCCGATGCTTAGTAGTTACCATGATGGTGTCAAGCTTGGCTAATGTCAAGGCACCAACGACAGAGGGCGTGCAAGTGATGGAGGGGATGCTTGATGGCATGGTGCCAGCGGCCATCATATTCTACTTGTTGGGTGCATTAAGCTCTGGTGCCACAGTGATGGCGGGCAGAGTCACCAACACGTCAGGCGCCGCGGTGATCGCGGGCAGAGTCACCAATGCGTTCGGCGCCGCAGTGCTAGCGGGTGGAGTCATGAACACGTAATTCACCGGAATTGGCACCATGTTGTTCGAGTTGCTGCAGACCATGCTGGGAATCAGGCACGGCCCTTGTCGACCACCCACATTCTAATTCGCTATCGACTCTACCAAGGTAGGAATGATGGAGGTGAGGTAAATTTCCACGTTCTCTTGGACCAACTTTGGAATCCATGCCACTTGTGCCTTGAGTTCTTCAACCTCGCATTGTTCTTCCTCGCTCCTTCCCATCACGCGCGTCTTCAACTCTGGTGGACCATAATGATCCACCCATTTCTTAGCCCCTAAGCTGATGACACGGCCATCTGACAACGCCTTTTGTGTAACCGGTGTGATTTACTTAGCCTGGTTCATCACCCAGTTAAAAGGTGTGTTCCACCGGGCGGCCACCGCCGACCCCTGGGATGAGGAGCTTCGGGATGCCTCACTAGTGATTTCCTCCTCCTGTAGAAGGAGGAATGTGAACTATTTAGAATTTCGACTTAATCAATTAGAGTGTAATCTAATTGATCCATATTAATTAAACTCCTTACCACAAGAATTCACCCTCTTTTCTGTGGTGAATTCTTTGGTTTTTGGGTCCACATGGTACCGGGCCCTGACGAAGTTTCGAAGCTGCCTATTTTTGAATTTTGAGAAGGGGTTAGTTTGCCCCTTAGCTCTATACTCGTCGCCCTCCTTTTGCCATTTGGGTTCCGCAACTCTGTAACTGCCAGAACAGAGATGGTGGTTACCTATATTCATCTCCCATAACTCCTTCCCTCGCTTACTCGTGGGCTTGGCTACTTCAGATTGGTACCTGGCCTTGAACTCTAGGACCTGAGCTTCGGTCATCATCAGATTGGTCTTATGGATCTCCTCGAGACTTTTACCTTCCTTAAAAATCTTTGTCTTCATCTAGGTTCTCCAGCCGGTGAGGGCGATGCTCATCTTTGTGAGGTCGGATTTGTATACTTCATTCCCGTTGTAATTTGTGCTCTGCTACTCAAATGGGAACTCATATCGTGCATGCAGCTTCTCGAAGAGAAGTGTACAAAAATGGCCATTTGATGGATGCCGGATATTCTAGGTGTTGATCAAGACAGTGGTCCGGGTGATAGCCGCCAGTTCTGCACCGTACCCTCTGATGACTTGTTCAGGTGCCAGAGGAACCCCTTTTGGGCTCACTTTGGTAATTTCGTCTCTGATGGTGCCGACTGTGTTCAGGCGCCATTCCTTCTTGTTCTTCTTATTCTGTACAAGTGTTAAAAATGTTAAAATACTTTTAAATGTTAAAAAAATCCCAAAAAATATATAAACTATAAAAAAGGGATTTCTATTTTCGTGCCATCGGTTCGTTAGTTGTACTTAGCTTTCCCCAGCCGCTTAGTTTTTCCTCACTTTTTCCCATCTACTTGTACGAAACTCTCACATGGTCTGAAACTCGCCGTTCGTCAGCCTTGCCGGTACGTGCTGACAAGTGGGGCCGCGTTGAGTGAGACCCTCGCTGTTACATGCTGACAACTAAGACCGTGTTTTGTCGGGTCCCATAGTGTACCCTTGCCATTACATGCTGACAAGTCGGGCCATGTTGAGTCGATTCCCGTAGTGGACACCTCTCTCAACTTATCCAGATTAGCATCAGGCCCACAACTTATCCACGTGAGCGCCAGACCCACAGCTTACCCAGGTTGGCGTTGCAAGATGGGACCCCGAGCCAGCCCTTCTCCCGCGCCCGTGTTGTTGCTTCATTTTCATATAGTGAAATGTAATGCATATACGGAAAATATACGAAAGTTATACACCTTTGAAATCTTTTAAATCGCACTTATGACATTATAATGTTGTGCTAATAAAATCCTGATCATTTATCATTTCCATGGAGTGAAAATATAATGCATAAACTTGCGTATACAAAAATTATACACCTTTGAACTCTTTGAAATCGCACTTAATACGTGATAATGTCGTGCTAAGAAAATCTTGAGAGATTATTATTTTGTCCCCCATTTTCGTAGAGTGGAATGTAATGCATAAACTTGCATATATGAAGTTTATACACCTTTGAACTCTTTGAAATTGCACTTAATACGTGATAATGTTGTGCTAAGAAAATCTTCAGAGATTACCATTTCCATGGAGTGAAATATAATGCATAAACTTGCATATATGAAGTTTATACACCTTTGAACTCTTTGAAATCGCACTTAATACGTGATAATGTTGTGCTAAAAAAATCTTGAGAGATTACCATTTCCATGGAGTGAAATATAATGCATAAACTTGCGTATACAAAAGTTATACACCTTTGAACTCTTTGAAATCGCACTTAGGTCGTGATAATGTTGTGCTAAGAAAATCTTAAGAGATTACCATTTCCATAGAGTGAAATATAATGCATAAATTTGTGTATACAAAAATTATACACCTTTGAACTCTTTGAAATCGCACTTAGGTTGTGATAATATTGTGCTAAGAAAATCCTGATCATTTATCATTTCCATGGGGTGAAATAAAATGCATAAACTTGTGTATACAAAAATTATACACCTTTGAACTCTTTGAAATTGCACTTAATACGTGATAATATTGTGCTAAGAAAATCTTGAGACATTACCATTTCCATGGAGTGAAATATAATGCATAAACTTGCATATACAAAAATTATACACCTTTGAACTCTTTGAAATCACAATTAATACTTGATAATGTTGTGCTAAGAAAATCTTGAGACATTATGATGCAGCCCATCCTGCGGACACTACTACATCTACAATGCCAAGTCTCCAAGATCGTCCCCTAGTCACCCAAGAAGCTGAACAAGGAGAAGCCACCTCCAAAACCGGAGTCTCCGGCCCTGACGCTCGGAGTCTCCGGCCTCCAACACCGGAGTCTCCGTCCCTGACTCCGGACTCACCCCTAGAGTGTTCAGTACACCCCTCCGAAGACAAGCCCGGAGAGCGAAGTCCACCGTGGAGTCTCCGGACTCCAACCCCGGAGTCTCTGCCCCTGGACTCTGGCC
Source organism: Avena insularis (assembly GCA_023614405.1). Lineage (NCBI taxonomy): Eukaryota > Viridiplantae > Streptophyta > Magnoliopsida > Poales > Poaceae > Avena > Avena insularis. The sequence continues at coordinate 300,872,649 of CM042684.1, forward strand.
AAGACTCCGGACTGCCACCTAGAAGTCTCTGCATGCCACCCCAAAGTCTGCCCTAGAGACCATGCTCCGCCCCGGAGTCTCCGACCCTGCACCCCGGAGTCTCCGGTGTAAGTGGAATGGGCATGCGTGCCTTGAGATGGGCCTTGGCCCATGTACCCCTCTAATCCACCCCAAACCCTAGAATTATGCCCAAACTACCCTTGTTAAGTGGTTGGCCTATATATAGTGCCCCCACCCCCTCATGTATCCCTTAGGCGTAGATGATAGACTAAAGACAACCTCCTTTATGGAATCTCTAGTTTTGCCTCATCCCCTTCTACCAAAGGGGATCGACTATCGTCACCACCTTGTTGGAGGTTGCATCGTGCCTCCCTCGTTGTACAAGGCCAACGTTTGCGAGTGCGTGAGCATATTTGTAAAGGCCCTCTCCAAGGTGTTCTTCCCCCTCCGCTTGGGATTGAGGGAGCACGTTAACCGATCTTTCCTTGTGAGGATTCTATCGGACCGGTGGCCACCGGTGAGAGCAATCGGCCTTGTATCGTGTGAGTTTTGCGTGTGTTCGTGTTCTTCACGAGGTGTGAGTCTGCTTCCGCTAACTTCTCCCTTTCCCCTTGATTTTCCATCGATTTGACCACGAGATCCGTGAAGATCGGGCCACCCATGGGGTTACCCCTTAACATCTGGTATCAACAGCTTTTAGTTGCCACGGATTCCTCATCGATTTGGTCTTTTCCCCATAAAATTCGAAAATTCCACCAAAAATAGCCCCAATTTGTGTTTTGGATCGATCTATGATTTGAATGCGTTTTGGTAGGTTTTGATCCATGGATTACTTGCTAAACTTGTTGATCTACCTTCCCTTGTGTTCCCATGGCCTAATTCCTTAATTTTCCCCACCAATTTGAGGTTTTGGTTCGAGTTTTCAGCCTAAAATTGCACCACGGACCTGTTCTGGACGTTCTAGAAGTCCCAGACCGGAGCCTCCGGGGTTAGTGAGCTCAGACCGGAGTCTCCGGCCCCCAAGACCGGAGTCTCCGCCCCCTGTAGATAGAAAAACTGTTCCACTGTTTTGAGCATAACTTTTGCATATGAACTTGGATTTTGGTGTTCTTTAGCTCGTTTCGAAGAGGAGAAGGATCTATACATCATCATCTCTGTGGTTCATGCTATCTACTCTATGCAAATTCCGTGAGCAAGGTGGAATCCACCAATAAAGGGTGGAGATCGGTGACGAAAGGTATAAACATTTTGCGACTTCTCCCCACCTGCTTTCCTTTGCGAGCTACACTATCGTTGTGTTTAACAAACACCTATTGAGACTAGTTCCTCCTATGATTTCTTGGGCTATGCATATTTGATACCTTGTATAATTCCGAGCAAAAGTTGTGAGCACGCTATCTCATATAGTTATCTTGTATAGTTGTTGGCACAAGGAAGAGGCAAGTGAAAAATAAAATAAAAAGAGAAAAAAAATAGAAAAATAAAAAGAAGAAAAAGTAGAAAAAGAAAGAAAGAAACAAGTGCCTCATAGAATAGGAAGCGCAAGCTCAATGAACATCAAATAGGTGGTACTTATTATGCATATCTTGTAGCCCACCAATTTTATTGCAATCAAACTAGCGTCTCTCCTTGCACTTGTGCGAAACGAGCTTATAGTCTTCACTAGGTAATTATTTGGTTCTTAGATCACTTTCTTCGTCACACAAGTCCCATTTATCCCACTGTGTGTGTTTCCTTGTACATAATTCCTATCTTGTGGATTTACTTGTTTTACTTTGTGATCATCGTGGTTCTTTACTTGCCATTACAATATCTTGATTTCGGATTGTTCTTGGACACGCTACCTTCCATACTTATCCACCATAAGAGATTTGTGTGTGTGTGTGTGTGTCTTAGTGGTTAGTTGGTTTTGGTCTTCCGCGTGAACTTCACTTTGCTTGTTTTGATTGCTCTCAAGTGTTGCCACTTGCACGATACTATCTTTCAAGGTAAAGTAAGGTTTGGCGTTACATCCCTCACCCCCTACCACTTCCATATACACCACTTGGTCTTGTGAATAATGTCTAGGGACTCCAGAACCGAGGATGATTTCTATGAAGAATCCACGATGAGCCACCATGCATATGCCTCCACAAGAATGGATGACATGATGGAGTACTACACCGACATTGGCTCCACATTCTTGGGTGATATGGAGTTCTACAACAACAAATACTCCCCAAGCATGGACGACTTCAAGAACGACACCGACAAGCTCCTCAAGTCGCGTCGACCAAGACGGAGCCCCCACCTCGAGAGCACCAAGGTCCACCATAAAATGGACAACTTCAAGCGCGACATGGACAACAACTTTGCCAAAACCATGAGCATGATGGCCAAGACAAATGATGCTTTGCGCTCATTACAACGCCTCACGAAGAAGAGTTCCAAGGACAAGAAGCATCATCGTGAGTGTCATGCGGATGATCTAGTGAGCCATCTACATCAACCTTTGGCAAGGCACGCCAATGACCTCCGTCGACACTATCAAAAGGTGCCTTCCACTATTCGTGCCACCACCAAAATGGCACCAAGAGCAAGCTCTCCTCCACGCCATCAAGCTTCAACGCCCAAACTTGACGTCCTAGATGACGCATGCAACTTCATGGATGAGGAGGACGAAGACCTCTACTTCGCCAAGTTGGACGAGTACGTCAAGAGGACTACACAAGCCAAGGTGGTCCCGGTGAAGGACGAGAAAGATCCAAGCCAAGAGCCTACCATACAAGATGGCAACGACAAGGTCAAGAATGGTGAGCATGGGATTTTCCCTTCACCAAAGGAGGCGCATGGAATTGAGAGAACCGAGCCCACCCCTACATGCTTGAGTGATGATGTGGTACCAATCCCATGTGAGTATGATAGCCATTTAGCCCACTTGAGTGAAAGAAAGAGTGAGATGAGTGACTCCACCATAGGTGAGATTGAGTGCTTCCACTTGGAGGGCATGAGTGAGGCACCGAGTGAGTTGAGAGTGGTAGTTGATAGGTCATGTGAGACCACTTTGACTTCTAACGACTTACCCTCTACCTCTAGTGTGTTATCTCATGATGTGCTAGGTTCAATGGATCAAAAAGCGCCAAGCTTGGAGATGATGATGCCTCTGATTGAGAAGATGTACATGGTGGATGAAGATGATGCCATCTCCATATTGTATGAAGAAGTCGCCCACATGGAGGCCAATGCTACCACAACACCCACTTCATATGAGAGGTATGAACAAGGTAAAAGTAAGGGTCTTGATGATGCCATGATCCCACTAGTGGACATGATGACTTGTGATGATTGGCATGATATGGATAAGTTTGTGATATCACATATGCTTCATTAATATTTCCATGTGATACTTTGCCTTTGCATAATGTTGAGCATGTGAAATTATTTGATTGTGATGATGTTGCCATAGACATGCCATGCTCTAAACATCATGTTGATGATATCATTGCTTGCACTTTGTTAAACAATTGCTCTTTTCAATGTTTTGCTTGCAATGACAATGGTATACCTTGGACAATGCTTTGTCATGGTTGTTTTACAATTTCTCCTGTTGCTCGCAATAATATGGATGATGGCTCTTTCACTTGTTTTGCTTGCAACAATAATTCTCATATGGTTTCTATTGAGATGGCCCCCATAGCTTTCTCAAATTTTGGAGATTTTGATGATTGCCATGATAAGCATGTTTCCCACTTGCATACTCACCATGCATCTATTTCATACTCGATTGACACTAATGGTGATGTGCACAAGAAGAGATACATCATGATGGATGATGTGTTTCTCTACCATGCACACACATTCTTCCTTTTATGTATGATGTGTGTAGGTACCTGCACAAGAATGTCAACCTCAGTTGAGCATGAGTTGACAAAAAGAGCTCTAGAGAGCATCCCCCAAGTGAGTTCAAGATCAAACCCAGCTCTAATACCTTTTGCATGCTTTGCATCTTTCATGTTGAAAAATTGCTCTTTCCTATGGTTTGCTTGCAAGCATGTTGATGGTATTCCCTCACCTTATGACAATCATGTTTTGTTGCTATTGGATATTGATGCTTTGTGTGTTGCCACAAAAATGTTGAAAAATTTCTCTTTCCGATGTTTTGTGTGCAACCATAATGCCATTATGAGCATGTATTGTCATGAGAGCTTCCAAGTCTCTCGTATTGTTGTTGCAACAAACATAATGACCACTTGATCTTTCATATGGTTTGTTTGCAAACATGTTGTTTTTGCTTCCGCTTGCGATATGCATACCCCCGTGATTTTGGCTTTTGATGATTTGTGTGTGGCATCCAACATATCGAACAATTTCTCTATCCAATGGTTGGTTTGCACACGTAATGATGTTGTTTTGGATATCTTTCCTCATGTGTTTTTGATGAATTCTCCTATCCTTGCACCAAAAATGTTGGTCAATACTTTAGTCAATTGCTTTGAGTGCCACACTAAGATGTTATATGGAGTTTTTGAGTTCCCAGATTTGGATGATGTTCAAACGAGTTCCATGCAATTTGACCTTGCATATGCATTCCGTTTGCTATACTTGAGTTGTGATAATAGTGTTGTGAATAAGAATGGACATGCCATAAATGACATGCTACTCTATCACACACGAACATATTTTGCTGGGTCTTTGTTGTGTGAAGGTACAATTGCTTCCGAGTCAACCTCTATGGACAAAGAGTTGACAAGACGAATCAAAGAGAGTTACCTATGGCAGCCCTTCAATAAACTATCTCTACACCATAAGGTGAGCTCCTTCTACTTGAGGAACCAGCCTATAATCTTCATGAATTGGCTACTCTTTGGGTTTTGCTTCCCTTTTATTGTGATCTTTGTATGCTTCATGGAAGGTGAAGGAACATTGAAGAGTTGCCACATCAAGCTTCTCAAGGACGGGTTACCCCTTAACATCTGGTATCTCGACATCATCTTCTTAGGATGAGCATGAAGAGTCAAGGACGACTCTTTTTGAAGGGAGAGATGATGCATCCCGTCCTGCGGACGCTACCACATTTATAACGCCAAGTATCCTAGATCGTCCCCTAGTCATCCAAGAGCTGGACAAGGAGAAGCCACCTCCAAAATCGGAGTCTCCGGCCCTGACACCCGGAGTCTCCGGCCTCCAACACCGGAGTCTTCGGCCCTGACGCCCGGAGTCTCCGGCCTCCAACACCAAAGTCTTCGGCCCTGACTTCGGACTTGCCCTAGGAGCGCTTAGTACACCCCTCTGGAGACAAGCCCAGAGAGCGAAGTCCACCGCGGAGTCTCTGGCAACACTGGAGTCTCCGGACCTCAAGCCCGGAGTCTCCGGACTCCAACCCCGGAGTCTTCGCCCCTGGACTCTGGCCAAGACTCCGGACTGCCGCCTGGAAGTCTCTGCATTCCACCCCGGAGTCTGCCCCAAAGACCATGCTCCGCCCTAGAGTCTCCAGCCCTGCACCCCGGAGTCTTCGGTGTAAGTGGAATGGGCCTGAGTGCCTTGAGCTGGCCTTGGCCCATGTACCCCTCTAATCCGCCCCAAACCCTAGAATTATTCCCAAACTACTCTTGTTAAGTGGCTGGCCTATATATAGTGCCCCCACCCCCTCATGTATCCCTTAGGCATAGATGATAGACTAAAGACAATCCCCTTTGTGGAATCTCTAGTTTTGCCTCATCCCCTTCTACCAAAGGGGATCGACTATCATCACCACCTTGTTGGAGTTTGCATCGCACCTCCCTTATTGTACAAGGCCTATGTTTGCGAGTGCGTGAGCGTAGTTGTCAAGACTCTCTCCAAGGTGTTCTTCCCCCTTCGCTTGGGATTGAGGGAGCACGTTGACTGATCTTTCCTTGCGAGGATTCTATCGGACCGGCGGCCACCAGTGAGAGCAATCGGCCTTGTATCGTGTGAGTTTTGCGTGTGTTCATCGTGAGGTGTGAGTCCGCTTCCGCTATCTTCTCCCTTTCCCCTCGCTTTCCCATCGATTTGACCACGAGATCTGTGAAGATCGGGCCACCCACGGGGTTACCCCTTAACACATTACCATTTCAATGGAGTGAAATATAATGCATAAATTATACACCTTCGAACACGTTCACTTCAAATTATATTCAAGTTCATTTGTTTATGGAGTTAAAGTACATGTGGCATACTTGTTATTTTGCACGGATAGAGGGGTGCCCCCGACAAATATAGGGGTTATCCTGTGCGCTAGATCACAGAGGATCAACGGTTGGTGGGTATGATCCGTGTGACAACTGTCTTGACCAATCAGAGTGTAGCAGCAAAGATGAGCACAGGTGCGATAGATGGATACAAAGAGAGGGGAAAACTGAGTAGCACTTAAGAACCAAGGGTGAAACTGAGTAGAACTTAAAAACCAAGGGCAAGACTGACAAAGGGATTCAAATAGAAAATAGAAAAATATTTAAAAATGGAAAATGCGTCTTTTATACAATAAAATATATCTTGGCATACATCAAACTATTTGCAATTCAAATATACACCAGTTTGACAATTATTGCCTCATTCAGACAAACTATGTTTTGTGGAGGGATGTTTTAGGAAGAGGCTTGAGTAGAAAGCCATGAACCTTCAGAGATAGTACGTGATTTGAGAAGTGGTGATTTAGGTTAAAACTTTGTTTATATACATTTCTTATGGTGGCAGGTCAAATAATAAGACTTCATGGGTAGATGCCACTATGTTTTGCTCTTTTTGAATTTCTTGTGCATAAAGTGACTCAATTATCTAGCTAAAACCTATTCGTTGACTCTCTATTGACCAGCCACCGGAGTGTAAAACTGAGTGTATTGCACACGACAGTGTTAGTACTGGAGGGCAAAACTGAGTAGAACCAAACTACTAGTGTTACACTCGAGGGCAAAACTGAGTACAACTGAGTCGCCAGGGTTAGACATGAGGGAAAAAATGTGACTCACAGTACGCGCGTGTGGTGCATGAGGTGGTAGCGGACACGTGTGGCCGTGCACGGTGCAGTAGTGTACGCGGTTACACAGTGCACGGTAGTGCAACGAAATGTCGCTTCCCTTCTCCTTTAATAGAGGCCTCCCCACTCTCACTCATCACTCACTCGCTCACTCAACCGTCTCCACTATCCCATCACCTTCTGCAAACCCCCAAGAAAACCCCAACCATGCCGGCGATGGAGAATAACGGTGGGGTGACCATCGGCGCATCCAAGGCAGCCGGTGAGGAGGCCCCCGTCCCCGTCCCCGCATCTGCCGTAGCCGCCGGCGAGGAGGCCCCCGCCGGTCTCGGGCAGATCCCGCTCGGATGGAACCCCTACGAGGAGGTTGTTTGCATAACGCCGGAGAACCCCTACGACACCAGCATCGCCGACCCATGGTCGGAGGTAACCAGGGTTTTCTCCCCTTCCCTTGTTCTTCCCCTGTTCCCATCGTTGGATGCTAGATCATATGTTATTAGAGACCGACTATTCGTATTTTATAGTAGCTAATCATCTTGTGTTAGATCTTGTATTTCGATGAACCCCCTTTTCGTATTTGAACCCCCTATTCGTAGTTGGGATCAATATTCCATTTGGTTTGAGATTTGGGGAATAATTAGGAGATGTCAATCAGTTAATTTACGCAAATAATCAATCCCAATAATAAAAGTATCTTAATCATGTCCCTATTGCACTCTACTTTTTTTCCAATAGCAGGATAGCAGCAACGTCCGCAGCGACGACGAGTCCAAGGACACCAAGACTTGTCATGTGCTGAGGAGGCTGAAGTCCGGCCAGTACAACAACTTCTTCACTGACGACGTGTACAGGTGTCCTTTCTGCCCCACCAGGAGGCTCCGTGCCATGGACTTCAACTCCCTCGTGAAGCATGCCGAGGACGTGAGGACCTGCGGCGAGTCCGTGAACATCCACGGCTTCATAGCCAAGCAGCAGGCGCTCGGTCTTCACCTCTGCAACCTCCAGAAGGTGGCTCTCAAGGAGGGTCGCATGCCCTCGATCAAGCCCAAGGCGCCCAAGTTTAAGGGACTGGGCAGCAACAAGTAGAGGAGGAGTCAGAGGGAGGAGGCGGAGGCCCTCTTGGCAGAGGCTATGAGAGACCACTGATCTGCTGCTGCTATAAAGTAGCTTCTTTTGTCGTGTCTGTGTTGAACTTGTCCGCTGCTGCTGTTGATCAGCCTAATTGTCGAACCTCATTAAGTATCGTACTATATAACCTATATTAGCTGCTTTATCTACATCTGCTCTGTTTACTGAATTTATTTATGGTGCTGGTTAGTTTTGCTGCAATAGATTTGCTACCAGATTGGGAAAAACAAGGGCAAAAGGAACAATGAATGAAGAGAGAACCTGCTCTAGATTCGCTACCTTTTTGGGCAAAAAACACAACTGTTAGTGAGAGAGAGAGGGGAAAAGGCGCTCTTAAAAAGGCCAATCATAAAATAACAAAAAAAGAAAACTTCCAATTCAGGAGACAGGGCGCACGTAACCACTAAACACGCTCCACATGGTCCCACATCACGTCCCCATAATCAGCGAAAGATGGATGGCTGGTCTGCTGTGTATCCTGGTCCCACTTGTCAGTATGTAACGGTCGAGGCGACGTAACGTAATGCTTAATACACGATCCACCCAACACAGTCCCACCGGTCAGCATCTAACGGTCAAGCCTTTGACCTGACGACATCCTCCCATCCGAGCGTATGTGAGGGTTTCGGAATGGAGGGAGGGCAAAAGTGAGGAAAAACTAAGCGGCTGGGGAATACTGAGTACAACTAACGAACCGAGGGCACAAAAATAGAAATCCCTAAAATATATGTTATATATTAGGAGTAAATAATAGCCTCAAATATCAAAAGTGGTACATATTAGGAGTAAATAATAGCGCTAGATTGTTTCGTCTCATACTGCTCTCCACATCGTCTTGATTCCTTTTGGTCGTGGGGTGGAGGCCGAGAAGGACACGCGGTGACATCACAACGAAGCTCTACTATCGTGTGAGGCGAACCCACTGTAGACCAGGACGAAAGATTGTAGATCGGGTAAGGGTGTACCACGCTCCATCGTACCACGCGTCGCAGACCGATGGGCCGTGTGTGCGACATGGGCCCGTCGTCAGCGTACGCGGGTTAAAACATGCACGGTGAGAGGCGTTCCCTGCGCGACAATGCTCCGCACCCGCCAGGTTGCGGGGCCTGCCTAGACCCGATGTGGCGCCGTGAGCCCATGTCGGCCACGGACTCTTGTGGTCGTGGGGGCCGCTTTGATAAGACTTTGTATCGTAGACCCTAGGAGGCAACATTTTCTCGCCGGCGTGGTTCCTGTCTAGAGATGTCGTGCCAACGTACAACACGGCTGGACGTCGGTTATCATTTCACTAGGTCCCGCACGTAGTGGACGTTGCGACATGAGATCATGACAACGGCGGAGCCTCGCGCCCATGGGCCCGACCAGGGCCGGCGTGGCAAACTATACTCTAGGCGTGCGTGGATTCTCACGGCGGTGAGTCGATATGGCGGCTATGGTGGCATCTAGAAGTGGATGCGTGTTCTTGTGGCGGAGGGACGACCTAGCAGTGTATTCTCTAGGCCATCCGTGATTTGTCGCATCTAGGTCATATTGTGGTGTCTGTCTATAGAAGGTCTCACATTGTTATCCCTCGCTGGCCGCGGTTTCTCGCGGAGGGTTCGTATGGTGGGTCCCATTAGCACGGAAGAGATGACATGAGTTTCCTTCTTCTCCACTATGATTTTATGCCGGAAGGGTAGTTCATTAGACTCATCCTTCCGCCCATTTATTACCCATTTCGTGTTTTCGTGGGCGCTTCCTTATTTATCCCCTTCCACCTCCGACTGCTATTGGCACGCACGAAGCTCGTACGGTACGTCAACGGCGATATCGTAGACCTAGACTGTCCCGATTTGTGTCACGGGGTCAACCTGTCTAGGCCACCCGCGTGTTATTGGACAAACGCAGGTAGTGTTCTTATTTCTATCTGTATTTATGCCCTTTTTGATCGACTTGGCATGTTTGCTTTTGTAGGGTTGCTGGTTCGTGGACTCAGCTCTACAGAACAACGCGCATTTCTTCGTAAGTCGCCTTCTCTTATTCATTGTTTCTATTTTTTCTAAAGTGGCTTCTTCTTCGACTATTTCATTGTGTATGTTTTGTTCTTTCGGAGAGAAAGATACCACGTGCTTTTCTCTTCGATTTAGTCTGCCTCTTCATTTGGACAAACGGTGTGCTACTAGCGTTTCTTTGGTGTCATCTCTATTTTTTAGACACCCCTTTTGCCGGTGTACTTGGTTTGGCTGTAGTTGTCGCAGCTTACTTTAGTTATTTGTCCCTTTTCTGTAGTGTCGTCGCTGTCTTGGTCATGCTCATGCTCGATAACGTGTCTGTGCCCTTCGCTTCTTCACACCCTGCCGGTTTAAGGACCTCCTGCAAGATATGGTTTCCTCGATGCACTATACATTGAAATTTTCTTTCTTCTTTAATAGATTTTGTGCCTTCTTACTGTCATAATCGGCATGTTCAGACGTTTATACTTTTGCTTCATTACTTCTCTCGGCGGAGGCGGCTTACTGCAGCTCGCGACTACAAACTTTAGGATTTGTGTACGTGTTAGGTTAGCTTCGCTCTACTCTTTCTTACACCAGTTCGTCCGACACTGCTTCTTATGATTTTTTTTGTCTTTTACTTCAGTTTTCGTTGCATCTCGGGCTGTGAGCATGATGTCGTCTTAGGCCAACTGCTAGGCCATGTTTCTGCTCTTCCACGCCATTTGTTTCTAAACTTTGAGTGTGCAAATGTTGGACGACTGAGGCTACTGGCTATTATTCGACTACGATGGAGGTTTTGATGTCATGTTTCCTTTGTTCGTCGCTCTCTTCTTCTAGATGCTTCACCCGTGCCATACCGTTAGCCAAATCGTTGTTCCTTTGCGCGAGTCGTCAGGTCTGCTATCCCATTCATGCTTCCATTCTTCTATGTTACATTCCATCTCATTTAGGGCGCATTATTCCCATTCTATCTTTAGGTAAGCTTGTTTCGTGATATTCACGTTCTACCTTTACGTGCATTGTTGTACGATTATCTAACGACGTGCTTCTTTTAACTTTAAGGTTTGTTCTAATCTTCAGCCAGATACGGTACACGCTGGATCAAAGACTCATAAGGTTTGAGCTTCGAGGAGTACGAATACGGGAGTGTCGCTTCTACCGGCCAAGGTCCCTGTGGCTAGAGCAGACGAGGATACATATAGAAACGCCTACCACGGAAGAAACAAACATGGGAGTGGCGCTTATACATGCCAAGGTCACTGTTAGAAGTTCTTCTAGGCTACAGCAGATCAGAAATAGAGCTACAACACCTTGCACGAACAAGATGGTGACGGCGACCAATATGTTTGGTTCGGTCAATGCAGAAGCGGTTATAGTATGCTAGGTCATTAGACTCGGCGAATATAAAAGGATTTATGCTTTTTCGAGAAGAGCTTCCAACACAACTTATTTTTTCTTCCTTGCTATGTAAGGATCCTAATGCTGCGAACGAACGAGTCGCCAGCAAGAGAGGACGACAACCAAAGATTGGACACTATTTTGAAGACGACGCCCCTGATACGTTTTCCAAGGTGATACGGGATTAGATGCTTTGGGAAAATGGTCAAAAGACCTTGCGTATACCGCGGTCTTTTCTCCAATGGCTTTGTCCTCAAAAACTCGGGAGCTTAAAACTCAAAACAGATAGCGGTTATACCTAGTATGTGAAGATCACGAGCTATGAAGACGGCGAGGTGGTGATGGACGTTGATTGGGAAGAGTCTGTGACTGCTCATGACATTAGGACTGGTTTTTTTTTACGTTAAAGGTGCTTAGGCCTTATGTCTTGAAGGTGACTGCCTACGACCATTTGATGAGGCAAAATAACTAGTCACGTGTGCTCACCCCTCTAATATATCATCGCTCTAGAGTTAGATAGTCTATGTTGATTAATGATAAAATATTTATGTGATATTGTCTCTTACTGCGTCATGTTGTTAAGAATCTTCTGTTTCGCTTATCACATGTTCCAACTAACAATTTCTCCCGGGAGGAGTAGTGAGTAATCTATTCAAATTGTATGATACTCCCTCTGACCCCGATTAGTTGTATTAGATGATCTACAAGTATGTATCTGTAAAATGAAATTTCGGGGTATCGTATCCTGTGTTCTGTGAAAATATTGCAGGTGATTCTCATTAACTTCACTTTATTTCATCGGACGATGTATGTATCCGTTCAAAATTTGTGGTAGACGATGTATGTATCCGTTCAAAATTTGTTGTATGAAGACCTGACTGAAAAATTAGTCACCATTTTGGTTAACTTACATGACGCGTGGGTGCTAACTACTACCAAATCGGCACACACATACGTTTTAGGATGGTTGATTTGCTTCATCTTATTTATTCTTTCTAGTCTTTCTTCAACGATGGTTTAGCCAATTTTTTGGTATATTGTACCGTCGAATGACATGAATCTAAGAGTTATCCTATAATAGATGTATTGTCGACGGGGATAGTAGGTAAGACGCACACAATGAGAACATAACGGTGTTCCCAAAAAAACTATTATTTAGTATTTTGAGAATAGATATTTTCTATTTTGCATGGATGTAGCGCGATCATATCATAAGGCGTTTTGCCTAACGGCCACGCCCCAGGGACGCAGGGAGAAGTATAGTGTATCATAAAAGTGCTAAAAAAGTGATTCAAAGTAAAAGGAAAGTAATAAAATAATAATGTGTATATTAATAATATGCCACATCCATCGATACAAAAGTGGTACATATATCGAATATGCATTCTTGTACACACGGCGCGTCGTGATTTAGAGCTAGCATTTTACAATCTTCTTGCCCTTCTTTGTCGTGGTTGAATAATTTAGCCCTGAAACTTTCTTGTTTCTTCTCTCGAACGAGCTAGCTTTTTTGGGTAGGGTTGTCCTTTTTCTTCTTGTGATGTATGTTGCTTCATCGTAGTCGTTGTCATCTTCAACTTTTGGATCACTGTACTAGTCGAAGTCTTGCTCGTTGGCGACTCCATCCATTCCAATGATGTTTCTTTTTTCTCTCCCCATGACAACACGGCTAGGCTTTGTTGGGTCAGTAATGAAAAAGTATTGGTCAACTTTGCTAGCCAATACCCATGGCTCATTTTTCACTGCGACGTTTGCACCAACAACCTTGGATTTGGTGACTTCGGGTATAACCATGGTTGTGAAATACCGGTCTTATTTTTCGAGAATCTTTGCCCATTTGACACGGAATATCGGCACCTTTTCTCCACAGTAGTCGAGCTCCCAGATCTCCTGAATCCTTCTGTGGAATATTTTCTTCATGTCATCATCAATGTAGAATTCCGACGGTACCCCTGAGTTCTGATAGTCACACTTGTTGTCCTTTTCCTCCGTGTAAAATGTGTAGCAGTTGATATCATGTGCCTGATAGGTCATCGGGTTGTGCATGGCTCCCTGCGACAAGGCGAATAGGATGTTTTCCTCCACAGAATGCGATCGTGGGGGATTATATAGGAGTGTCTCCCTGAACCAACGCGTGAAACTGGAGTTGTGCTCTTTGATTATTTCTCCCTTCGTCCTCTACTGGCCACGGTCACCGTACTTCTTCTCAGTAAACCATTTGTGCTCTTATACCCAAGGATCCACCACTTCTATATATTTTGTAGAGTGGCTAGGTTTTCTCTATCAAAGTCTACGCGTCGACCATCTAAGTCCACATGCATTACGTGGCGACCCTCTCGGTGACCTAATCCATTGAGCCTGCCAAGGTGCCTATTGACAGGAAGACCGATAGGGTTCTTGATGTCTAGATAATTCATACAGAACGAGATGCACTCTTCGGCTAGAAATCCCTTGGCTATTATTACATCTAGATGGGGCCTGTTGCAGACGTATCCTTTGATGTCTCCATTCATCCTTTCTAATGGTATCATGCTGCGGAGGAACATCAGCCCGAGTTGTATGATATCCTCTAGGATATGGACCGGTAGATGCACCATAATGTTGAAGAATGCGGGTAGGAAGTATATCTCGAGCTCGCATAGTATTACCATGATCTCCTCATGTAGCCTTTGAGGTTGTTCACGCCAATCGACTTTCGAGAGATGACATCGAAAAATTTGCAGAGCCCAAAAAATGTTTCATGGACGTGCTCATCCATTATCCCTCATAGTGAAACTAGAAGTATCTGCGTTATTAGCATTGCATAGTCGTGAGACTTCATCCCATTGAATATCTGCTTTGCCTCGTCAAGGTATGTGCTTACTTGCTCGTGTAGCCATAAGGAAATTTGACTCCTAGAAGCCGCTTGAAAAACTGCTTGATCTCATCCAGGCTTAGAGTGAAGCACGAAGGGGGATAGTAATATTTGTTCTTCTTGACCTTTTAACCCTTTCGACAACCTTGTGTCGCCTCCGACTGATCATCCTCGTCCTGACCATCAGGAGTAGTGCATCCTCCGTGAAGATCATTCCTGATGCCCATAAATATCAAGTCGTGCCTTGCTTTCGACCCATCTTTGGTCATATCCGGCATGTTGATCAGGGTGGCGAGCAGACTCTCGCACACGTTCTTCGTGATATACATGATGTCAAGGCTATGAGGCATGTGGAGGAACTTCTAGTATGGCAACGCCCAGAAAACATACCTCATTTTTGAAGGAAATATGCCCTGAGAGGCAATAATAAAGTTGTTATTATGTATTCCTTGTATATGATAGATGTTTATTTTGCATGCTTTTATTGTATTGATAGGAAACATCAATACATGTGTGTTTAATAAACAAAAAGGGTTCCTAGTCATGCCTCTCTTATAGACTAGCTTGTTGATTAACAGGATCATCAAGGTTTCCTGATCATGGACATTGGATGTTGTTAATAACAAGGTCACACCATTGGTGGAATGATGTGATGAACATTCATCCGAAGTATAGCATTACGATCAAGTCATTGTGTTTATATTGCTATAACATCATACGAAGTAATCTTTATCCTTAGACCATGAGATCATGTTAATTGCTAACACCGGAAGAGTATCTTGATAACATCAAACGTCACACCGTGTCAGGTGACTATAAAGATGGGTTCGATGCTACGAAGGTGTTATGTTGAGGCTCATGGATCAAGAGTGGAATTTGTCAATCCAGATGACCGGATAGATATACTACGCCTCGGTGATATCACATTAGGATAGCTTGCAAGCAAGTGATGTGATCACTAGAATGTTATATCAGAACGAGAAAAGAGTGCATGTCGGTAACGAGATCAAACTAGGTATGGAGATACCGATGATCGAATCTCGGACATGTAATATATCGAGAGACAAAGGGATTTAGTTACAAGCGTTAAAGGTTCTGACGATCACAGGAGTCATCGTTGAATGTGTAGGAGTCAGTACGGATCTCCAGGTCCCGCTGTTGATTATTGATCGGAGAAGGGTCTCGATCATGTCTGCATTATTCGCGAACCGTAGGGTGTCACACTTAAGAGTTACCGGACACCAGTTTGGAGCACATATGTTTCAGACGAAAGAATTGCAAAGCGCAGGAATTGTTTCAATAGAAACCGGAAATTGTTTCGGGTGAAATTGCAGAAGGTGGTTCTGCATGTGTTATTGAAATATTGCAAGGGGCTATATGTGAATGTTTGTTAATTAAAGTAATTAACAAAATTCTGAATAAATTTAATAAAAGAGTTATTAAATGAGAGAGCATTAAATTTGGAGAAACTTGATGCATTTAAAGTGGAGACTTTAAAAGGGAATGTGAAGAGGCATTTTAATGTGGAGGACTTACCACCACATGAATGGGGGAGGTGAGGGGTCACCCCCCATGCGCCGGCCATGGAGAGAGGGGGCACCCCCCTCCTCCTATAAAAGGCCACCCATTCCCTCCTTCATCCACACACCTCCTTGTGAAGGATCTCTCTCCCCCTCTAGAATTATTCCCCCATGGTCTCGGATTAGCGAGATACATGTTCCCGGTGGCATTTCGTCTGGAAGGAGTTATCGCTTCATTTGGATCGCTAGAGCGAGGAGGTGGAGGTTGTCCGTGGCTTGAATGTGAGCGGATGCGCTGCTAAGTTGCGGCGTTCGGACTTCCTCACGATCTTGAGATCGGCAAGTGTACGACTACATCAACCACGAGTTCCTACTCGTTAACAAAACTCGTTGTCTTTGAGGGTAAGTTCTCCAGGGATGTATGTCCACCCGTTTGCTTTGTACCTAGTAGATAGATCTTGGCGTGTAGTTCACACCGTAGGAAATTTTTTGTTTTCTGTGTTGCAGACCCAACAGTGGTATCAGAGCCTGATCTATGCGTAGGTGCTTTGCACGGGTAGTACACATATGTATATATGTGGGCGATGATGATCATGTTATTGCATCTTCTATGTACTTTGGATATTGGTGGCATAGTGGGATGAAGCGGCCCGGACCAACCTTACATGTCATCGTACATAAGACCGGTTCCACGACTGACATGCAACTTGTTTTGCATAAGTGGCTGGTGGGTGTCTGTCTCTCCTACTATAGTCAATATCTGATTTACAACGAGTTGCTAATAACTTGGTTATCCTCGTTGTGGTTCATGTTCGTAGGTTAGACATGTTCTATCTCCGAAAGCCCTAAGCCACATAAAACTTGCAATTGATAAATTAGAGGCGTCTGGTTTAGATCGTTGCTGGGCTAGTGTTTTGATATGGTATTGTTGTAAGTAGATGTATGATAGATACTCTTACAACTCACTTAACGTGTAAGTTCCATAGACCTTGGCCTTACACACAAAGGAATGATAGAGATCATACCACGATGCAAATGATAGAGATCAAATGCATGGACCATATCATCTCACTTCACACATTAGATGTTAGCATCTTATACTGCTAGTTTGGCGCGTTTTGTAGCATTATAAGATGATCCCTCATTTAGATATCAAGATAAAATGTGTTC
Organism: Avena insularis; assembly: GCA_023614405.1. Classification (NCBI taxonomy): domain Eukaryota; kingdom Viridiplantae; phylum Streptophyta; class Magnoliopsida; order Poales; family Poaceae; genus Avena; species Avena insularis. Next base: position 300,889,665 of record CM042684.1, read on the forward strand.
TTCCTTAAGTATGCACCGTTTTGTGGATCGTGTTTTGAGGCATCACGTGATGATCGGGTGTTTTCAACTCTACGCTTTCATATAATGGGTGTAAGACAGTTTTACACACGCAAATACTAAGGTTCTTACTTGATGAGCCTAGCATGTACAGACATGGCCTCGGAACACGGACCGAAAGGTTAAGCATGAGTCATATAGTTGATCTGATGCCCATATAGTGCTCGCCTTTGAAGCTACACCGACTCACGTGATGATCGGACTTGGTGTAGTGGATTTGGTTCATGTAATCACCAAAAGGACACGAGGGATGTCGTTTTCGAGTGGGAGTTCATTAGTAATTTGGATTAGTCGAACTCAATCTATCATAAAATTAGTCTAAATATACTTTACAAATTCTGTTGTAGATGGCACCACCTGCTTTTAATTTCAATGTGTTCATGGAGAAAGAGAAACTTGCTGCGAATGGTAGCAACTTCACCAATCGGCTATGAATTTGAGGATTCTCCTCATCCGCACAAAAGCAATATGTGCTAGATGCGCCGCTAGGCCCCCCACCAGCTCCTGATGCCCCTGACGAGGAAAAGAACGTCTATATAACTCGTCAGGAGGACCACAACTTAGTTCATTGCGGCATACTGTATGGGCTAGAGCCAGAACTTCGAAAGCGTTTCGAAAATGGCAATGCCTTTGATACCATGGGAGAATTGAAAATGATTTTCGATACCCATGCCAGAGAGAGTTATAATGCTCTGAAAAGTTCTTTAGCTGCATGATGGAGGAAAACAGTCCGTTAGTGAGCATGTACTCAAAATGTCCAGGCACGCCGATAAGCTTGTGTCCTTGGGAATAACGATTCCCATTGACTTAGGCATACATCGTGTTCTCTAATCTCTTCCACCTAGCTACAAGAGCTTCGTGATGAACTATAATATGCAGGGCATGAAGAAGTATCTTCTCGAGCTTCACAATGCTTAAGACCGCGAAGTGGAGATTAGGAAAGAACATCAAGTGTTGATGATCAATAGGACCACCGGTTTCAAGAAGGACAAGAAAGGCAAGCACAAGGGAAAGAAGGTGGCAATCATTTGCCACGCCTGAAAAGAAACCCCGAGCTGGCCCTAAGTCCATAATCGAGTGCTACTATTGCAAGGGATCGCCATTGGGCATAAGCGAATCCCCAAGTATTTGGCGGACAAGAAGTCCGGCAAGGCAAACAAAGGTATATATGATATACATGTTATTGATGTACTTGACTAGTACTCGCAGTAGCACTGGGTATTTGATACGGATCGGTTGCTAATATATGTAACTCGGTTCGTGGGCTGCGAACAAGCGACAACTAGCAAGGGATGAGGTCTCGATGTGAGTCGGCAATGAATCAAGAGTTGATGTGATCGCCGTTGGAACGCTGCCTCTCCATATGCCATCGGGATTAGTTATAAACCTAAATAATTGTTATTTGGTGCCCGACCGAGCATGAACATTGTATCCGGATCATGTTTGATGCAAAGTGGTTATTCATTTAAGTCTGAAAACCATGGTTGTTCGATTTATATGAATAATATCTTTTATGGTCATGCACCTATGTTGAATGGTTTGTTTCCGTTGGATCTCGATAGTAGTATTACGCATATTCATAATGTTGATGCTAAAAGGATTAAACTTGATAATGATATATCTACATATATGTGGCACTGCCGTCTAGGTCATATTGGCGTTAAACGCATGAAGAAACTCAATTCTGATGGACTTTTGGAATCACTTGATTTTGAATCATTTGATACATGTGAGCCATGCCTTATGGGCAAGATGACTAGAACGCCGTTTTTCGGTTCAATGGAGCAGGCGAGATCTATTGGAAATCATACATACTGATGTGTGGACCAATGAGTGTGTCGGCGCGAGGTGGATATCGTTATTTTGTTACTTTCACGGATGATTTGAGTAGATATGGGTATATCTATTTGATGAAACACAAGTCTGAAACTTTTGAAAAGTTCAAAGAATTTTAGAATGAAGTGGAAAATCATCGTAATGTAAAGATCAAATTTCTGAGTCCGACCATGGAGGAGAGTATCTTAATTACGAGTTTAGCACACATATGAAAGATCGTGGAATAGTTTCACAACTCACGCTTAGGAACACCACAACGTAATGGTGTGTCAGAACGTCATAATCGTACTTTATTGGATATGGTTCGATCTATGATGTCTCTGACTGACTTGCCACTGTCATTTTGGGGTTATGCACTAGAAACCGCTACATTCACTTTAAATGGGGCTCCATCTAAATCCGTTGAAAAGACACCGTATGAATTATGGTTTGGAAACAAACCTAAGCTGTCATTTCTTAAAGTTTGGGGATGCGATGTTTATGTGAAGAAACTTCAACCGGATAAACTCGAACCCAAAGCAGAAAAATGCGTCTTCATAGGATACCCTATGGAAACGATTGGGTATACCTTCTATCACAGATCCAAGGGCAAGGTCTTTGTTGCCAAGAATGGATCCTTTCTTGAGAAGGAGTTTCTCGCGAAAGGTGTGAGTAGTCGGAAGATAGAACTTGAAGAGGTTATTGAACCTTCTCTTCATGAAATGGCGAGTAGCGCAGCTCCAGAAGTTGTTTCGGAGTTGACTTCACCTAATGAAGAGAGAGCTAATGATATTGATCATGAAACTCCAAAAGAGGACACTACCGAACCTCGCAGGTCAAGCAGGACACGTGCAACTCCTGAACTATACGACAATCCTGTTATGAATTTCATGATTGATGAAATAGATGACCCTGCGACATATGAAGAAGCGATGATGAGCCCGGATTCCAACAAATGGCTGGAAGCCATGAAATCCGAGATGGAATCCATGTATGAGAACCAAGTTTGGAACTTGGTGGACTTACCTCACGACCGAAAGGCCGTTGAGAATAAATGGATTTTCAAAATAAAAACTGATGCTGATGGTAATGTGACCATCTATAAGGCTCAACTTGTCGCAAAGGGGTTTTGAAAAATTCAAGGAGTTGACTACAATGAGACATTCTCTCCCGTAGCGATGCTTAAGTCGGTTAGGATTATGTTAGCAATTGTTGCATATTTCCATTATGAAATATGGCAGATGGATGTCAAAACTGCATTCCTCAATGGTAATATTGAAGAAGAGTTGTATATGATACAACCTAAGGGTTTTGTCGATCCTAAGGATGCTAATAAGGTGTGCAAACTTCAGCGATCCATCTATGGACTGAAGCAAGCATCACGAAGTTGGAATCTCCGCTTTGATGAGGTGATCAAAGAGTTTGGATTTGTCCAAACTTATGGAGAGGCTTGTATTTACAAGAAAGTGAGTGGGAGCAATGTGGCATTTCTGATATTATATGTGGATGACATATTATTGATTGGAAATGATTTAGATCTTTTAAACAGTGTTAAAAGTTATCTAAACAGCAAATTTTCGATGAAGGACCTTGGTGAAGCTTCATATATATTAGGCATTAAAATCTATAGAGATAGATCAAGACGCCTAATTGGGATATCGCAGAGTACATACCTTGATAAGATATTAAAGAAGTTTAATATGGACGGACGTAAGAAGGGGTTCTTACCTATGTTGCAAGGCAAGACATTGAGTAAGACTCAAAGTCCGCCACGGAAGAAAGAGAGATAATGGATAAGATCCCTATGCCTCAGCCATAGGCTCTATAATGTATGCCATGCTATGTACAAGACCGGATGTGGCACATGCTATTAGTTTGACTAGTAGGTACCAATCTGATCCAGGTTCGGAACACTGGATAGCGGTCAAGAATATCCTTAAGTACTTGAGAAGAACTAAGGATATGTTTCTTGTATACGGAGGTGAAGAAGAGCTAGTCGCTAAGTGTTATGTCGATGCTAGCTTTGACACTGATCCGGATGACTCTAAGTCTCAATCCGGATACGTATTTCTCTTGAACGGAGCAGCAGTTAGTTGGAGGAGCTCCAAACAACCTGTGGTGGCTGGATCAACAACAAAGGCGGAATATGTTGTCGCTTGAAGCAACAGAGAAGCGGTTTGGATGAAGGAGTTCATAACGGAACTGGGTGTGGTTCCTAGTGCGTTGGACCCGATGATGATCTATTGTGACAACAATGGAGCCATAGCCAACGCCAAGGAACCAAGGTCTCACAAGAATTCCAAGCATATTAAGCGCCGGTTTCACTCCATCCGCGAGCATGTCAAGGATGGAGATATAAAGATTTGTAAAGTGCACACGGACCTGAATATAGCAGATCCATTGACTAAAGTACTCCCTAAGGCAAAACATGATCAACACCAGAACTCCATGGGTGTTAGATTTATCACTATGTGAACTAGATTATTGTCTCTAGTGCAAGTGGGAGACTAAAGGAAATATCCCCTGAGAGGCAATAATAAAGTTGTTATTATGTATTCCTTGTATATGATAGATGTTTATTTTGCATGCTATAATTTTATTGATAGGAAACATCAATACATGTGTGTTTAATAAACAAAAAGGGTTCCTAGTCATGCCTCTCTTATAGACTAGCTTGTTGATTAACAGGATGATCATGGTTTCCCGATCATGGACATTGGATGTTGTTAATAACAAGGTCACACCATTGGTGGAATGATGTGATGAACATTCATCCGAAGTATAGGATTACGATCAAGTCATTATGTTTATATTGCTATAACATCATACGAAGTAATCTTTATCCTTAGACCATGAGATCATGTTAATTGCTAACACCGGAAGAGTATCTTGATAACATCAAACGTCACACCGTAACAGGGTGACTATAAAGATGGGTTCAGTGCTACGAAGGTGTTATGTTGAGGCTCATGGATCAAGAGTGGAATTTGTCAATCCAGATGACGGATAGATATACTCTGGGCCCTCTCGATGATATCACATTAGGATAGCTTGCAAGCAAGTGATGTGATCACTAGAATGTTATATCACAGGAACGAGAAAAGAGTGCATGTCGGTAACAAGATCAAACTAGGTATGGATATACCGATGATCGAATCTCGGACATGTAATATATCGAGAGACAAAGGGATTTAGTTACAAGCATTAAAGGTTCTCACGATCACAGGAGTCATCGTTGAATGTGTAGGAGTCAGTACGGATCTCCAGGTCCCGCTGTTGATTATTGATCAGAGAAGGGTCTCGATCATGTCTGCATTATCAGCGAACCGTAGGGTGGCACACTTAAGAGTTACCGGACACCATTTTGGAGCACATATGTTTCAGACGAAAGAATTGCAAAGCGCAGGAATTGTTTCAATAGAAATCGGAAATTGTTTCGGGTGAAATTGCAGAAGGTGTTTCTGCATGTGATATTGAAATATTGCAAGGGGCTATATGTGAATGTTTGTTAATTAAAGTAATTAACAAAATTCTGAATAAATTTAATAAAAGAGTTTTATTGAATGAGAGAGCATTAAATTTGGAGAAACTTAATGCATTTAAAGTGGAGACTTTAAAAGGGAATGTGAAGAGGAATTTTAATGTGGAGGAGTTACCACCACATGAATGGGGGAGGTGAGGGGTCACCCCCCATGCACCGGCCATGGAGAGAGGGGGCATGCCCCCTCCTCCTATAAAAGGCCACCCATTCCCTCCTTCATCCTCACACCTCCTTGTGAAGGATCTCTCTCCCCTTCTAGAATTATTCCCCCATGGTCTCGGATTAGCGAGATACATGTTCCAGTGGCATTTGCAGGAAGGAGTTGCTGCTTCCGCTGGACCGCTGCAGAGGAGGTGGAGGTTGTCCGTGGCTTGAACGTGTGCGAAAAGTGATGCGCTGCTGAGTTGTGGCGCTCGGACTTCCTCACGATCTTGAGATCGGCAAGTGTACGACTACATCAACCACGAGTTCCTACTCGTTACCAAAACTCGTTGTCTTCGAGGGTAAGTTCTCCATGGATGTATGTCCACCCGTTTGCTTTGTACCTAGTAGATAGATCTTGGTGTGTAGTTCACACCGTAGGAAAATTTTTGTTTTCTATGTTGCGGACCCAACATTGGCGGGAGTGCTGTTGGTACCTCGGAGGTGGTAGGTTGTGGCTGAGCCGATGAGGAGCTGGGAGCATCCGCTGCCTCGGCGGAGCCACTTCCCCCTGCTCCAAGGTTACCCTCCTCTGGACGAGGTGGGCTAGAACCCGGAGTAGCCGCTGAACCCTCCTGAATGGGGCTTAGCGGGCGTGTATCGTTGCCACGAGGGGGAGATGGGCTGTGCCGGAAGGAGGAGGAGATGCTCGAGCCGCTCTGAGGAACCTCCACCGCAGCCCTACGGAATCAAACGACGAATAATAAGTTATAACAAAGAAAAAGCATATGAATAGCAAAGCACGAAGCAGAGAATTGGACGAAGAAGAAGGTGACTTACTCATCAGAAGTCAATGGCTCCTTGGGCTTCCGAGCTCTCCGAGTCGTGGCCTTAGTCAGAGGCTTGGTGGCATCTTTGTCTGCAGACTTCTTTCGCCTCTTGGTTGGTTTAGAAGGTCCGGAAGAAGCAGCAGAAGCGGCCACCCATTTCTTTGACGCGGCTAGGACCGGCTCACCCGTGGCAAGAGGAGGATCTTCGTGGATCTACCCAGCCGGGTTAGCTGAAGCCGAAAAGGCGTAAGAAAGGGGTACAGTGTCAAATGCTTCCATCACCTCAACATCGGAATCATCTTCATCATCAGGCCAATCTCTTAAGGAAGAGAAGTTACTAGTGGGTCGCTTGGTTGCATCAGGGAACGGCAGGAACATCTCCTGATCTGGCTCCTCATTGTCCGAGACAAGTCGATCCTTCACCCATTTGAGCGAAGGCTCGGTGCCATCTTCGAGGGTTTGCTGGAGAAACAAGTAAGAAGGAAATACAAAAGGATCAGATAAACAACATACTCCGACATAGAATATAACTCGGAAAAAGATTGAATCACAAGATTTACTGTAGGAGGAGGCTTGTCCCGGAAATAATGCTCCAATCCGCACTCCCAATCAGCGGAGAACTCCTTGTTAGTTGTAAAAAGGGCCTTGACCCGGCGGAATATCTCTGTGTTGTTCAGCTCAAAGGAAGAAGTCCGGTTGGGGTCAAGTCGCCAGCTCATATAGCAAAGCTTGTGTGTGCGCTTCTGGAGAGGGGAGATCCGGCTACGGACGAGTGATCATCGCGTCCTTGTTGCGCAGCCCCAAATCCTTCAACTCCTTGAACCACTTGTTGACTTGATTCGCCAAGACGGTGGGTTTCCTGGAAACCCGGTCCCACAAATCCGGATTAGGAGGACCCGGAGCATAGGGGTGCAGCCGGATCAGGTCTTCATCCGTGACATTTCTAACATAGAAGAAAGTTCGGGCGCAGCCCTTGCAGGAATCAAGCCCCATGACCCGGGGAAAGACGGACAGTTTCTAGGGACAAATAGAGGCAGCACCGAATTGTGTCAGATGTTTGTCCTCCGGGTCAAGCAGTTTATTCGGAATCATGTTCCTTCATAGACTGAAGAACCGGATCCGAAGCTCTTTGGTGGGCCACAAACCGACATATCCTTCTACGGTGGAGGCGAAGGAAGAAAGGGATGTGATGGCGTTCACCGGGAGATGGTGAGGTTGAAGTTCATAGATATTGAGGAAGTCATGGAAGAAATCGCTGACGGGGAGGCCGAAGCCACGCTGAAAATGGGAGAGGAACACGACGAACTCACCCGGATTGGGTGAGGGAGCGAGCTCCTCGGAGGCGAGGCGGGCAATCACGCCCTCAGGGATGTGGCGGGTGCGGTAGAGCCAGTCCAAGTCGTCCTGGCACACCCAGGAACGAGCCCAGGCACCACGCTCTGTGTTTTCCGCCCCTCCTCCATCTCCTCTTCCGCGACGGCGAGCTCCTCTTCAGTCATATCTGGATCGCTGTCCTCACCGCCCTTATCGGTGGTGGGGGCAGAACCTTGGACTGGCGCGGACCCGTGGCGGTGGAGCTGCGCGGGAGCGGCAGCGAGGCAGGTGCAAGAAAGCACGGTGCGGCGGTGGTGCTGTCGCTAGGAAGAAGAAGAAGAAGAAGCAGAGGGGCGCGAGAAGGGGAAAAATACCAAGGGGTGCGCCCCTCCCCTATTTAACCACGCCCCAGCGGGGGTAGTGGGATCACATTGCGCGTCGAGGCCACACGGTGTGGCCGTGTATCTGTCGGGTCAACCAATCACAGGCAAGCCACAGGAAGGGCCATAGGGCGCAAGGGATCCCACGACGCGACGTGATGATATAGTTAATGAGGAGACAAACGCGACATGACATATGCAACAGTAACACCTGACATTAAGTGCAGTAACTGGCGCAGGCCCTTAAAATGAGGCAAGATAATGATTACCCTCCACGTGGGGAAGCGTACGAGAGAAGGATGGATAACCCGGAATGCTAAAGGGTGACCCAGCCAGCGAGTGAAAACTCAGAATGTGCAAAGGGAAAAGCTAGCCAATGAAATCCAGGCTATGAGGTAACTCGGAAAAGGGAGCAAAAGGCTCGGTAAATTGAACCTGCTGTGGCCTTAGCAGCTGGAGCTGCTAAGACCACACCAGCTTCGGGAACTAATGTATGGGGGATACCCCCGGGTAGGGTCACACCGGGGTATAAAGGCCGAGTTAGCCGAGGTACGGCAAGGTCAAAGCAAATGCTGGCCAAGTCACCTCAAGGCTGGCCGACTTACGGAGTAACCCGTATCGGAGGATGTCCACCTAACTGACTCCCGGCCAACGTATGTCGTATGCCGGCAGGATTTATGTAACTTGTATGCAGGTACCCGCGTGGCCGGATTAACCAGGCACAATCCGGGTTATATCAGGCTTGCAAGAGAAGGAAGGTATCTCGCTGGTCAAAAGGTGGTCACTGTACGCTAGAGCATGAGCAAAGCGGACAGAGAGAAGGACCACCGAGGCATGGCTGACAAGGGTGACGCGCCCTGTGTCAGATGACGCTGGCGCCACAGAGGCTTATGTAGCCTCTGCATGGCTTATGATGGCGAAAAGAGATCCGGTCAGTTTGCTATTTTGGGAAGAGGCATATTCCTAGGAATATGCCTCCACGTATGCCCTAATTGGAGACCTAGGCTCCCCTTTATAAGGAGCGCTAGGGACTCTGTAGAAGGGGTTGGCATTTGAGTAGTTGGTTCCATGGAGATAGGTGGTGGTGAGAGTAAGCGATCTCCTTCTTCCTCCTCTCCCCAATACAGCTGAAGGAGCATTTGTAACCTTGGAAACCTAGTGAATACAAAGCATCTGTGTGTGGAATCACCACACTATCCCTCCCTGGATTCCATTAGTGCATATTGGCCCCACCTTTAGCCTATCCATGGCATCTTCCATGACACCACCATGATAGGTAAAGATACAACGTGATTTCACCAAGTGAAGTCATAGGGTATCAGTCCAGTTTTGGCATGGGTGGAGTGTGTCCATAGTTCTTTTGACTTTTCGCATGAATATCTGTCAAAAGAAAAAAAATTCCACCTCCCTTGGTGAGGTATTTGTTTCGAATCAGGCTGAGAACAGTACATTGCAATTGTTTTTTGATGGCTAGTACAATGCATTTTTTACTAATGAGATGAAAGCTAGCTCATTCATCCCCTCTTTAGCCCAAAACATTAATTTGGCCTTTTCAGTGTTAGGATACTACTGACCACAGCCCATGGAGTATAACCCATGGAGAATATCCCATGTAGTATAACCCATGGAGAATAACCCATGTAATATAGGCCATGGAGTATAACCCATGGAGAATAGCCCAAAATAATTTTAATTCGGCCTTTTTGTGCATTCCCCCACCTCAAAAAAATCTAACCATGTTTTTAAGAAACTACTCCATTATGTGGCATTTTTATAGATTGAGATGCTAGGAACGGTGCCCTTTTATTTTAGAAGAGATAATCATGGACACACAAAATCTTTTTAAGAAGGCTCATGCATAAGTTATAGGTACTAGTAAATGTTTAATGGTAAGTTTTGTAGTAATATCTTTGGCATAATGGCAACACACTCAGTTTACATCTATTGGAAGTCTTTAGTTTGAATCCTCTGTGAGTACATATATTTAACTTAGGTTTACATTTTTTCTTGTAGTAATATTGGTTTACAGAGAGGCTAACATCATAGACCCACCAACCTACAACATCCCTCGAGTTTAATGGGCGGGTTTGAAAAAAATAAGTTAAGTACTTGTACAAAGAGGCTGGCATCAGGGACCCACCAGCCAGAACATACAAGGCTGCATCGGGGACCCACAAGTCACAATATACTAGAGAGGCTGACATGGGGGCCCTAGCAGCAAGACCATACATGGCTGCCTCATCGAGCAATATTGCCAAGGTCAAAACAATGGATGTGGCCTAAAAAAAGTCCATCATACACACGTTTCATTTAGAGAGAGACTAACAAGTGAGACCCACCAGCGAGACCTTATATAGGTGTTGCCCCGAGCAACATTATCAAGTTCAAAATAGGGAGGCACGAGCGACAAAAAAAAGTCTAGCATGCATATGTTTCTTCTAATGAGAGCCTGACATGGGGTCCTAGCAACCTGAATAAACGGCTGATGCAGCGAGCAATGTTGCCAAGTTCGAAACAGGGAGGAGTGAGCGAGGGAAAAAGTCTAGCATGCATATGTTTCTTCTAATGAGAGGCTGACATGTGTGACCAAATGCTAGATTCATCGAGCAACGCTATCAAGTTCGGAACATGAAGCATGAGATAAGAAAAAATTCCATCATACACACGATTGTTCTAATGAGAGGCTGACATAGGGGAACCACTATCCTGAATAAATAGCTGATGCAGCGAGCAACATTATCAAGTTCGGAACATGGAGGCATGATCCAATAAAAAATTCCATCGTACACACATTTATTCTAATGTGAGGCTAACATATGGGACCCAACACCCTGACTAAACGACATATGCATCGAGCATCTCTATCAAACTCGGAACAGGGTAGCGCGAGCGAAGGAAAAATTCCATCATACACATGATTCTTCTAATGAGAGGTTGACACGAGGGACCCAACAGCTTGACTAAACGATAGATGCATCAAGCAACGTAGTGTGGTCCGCTAGAGATACTGACATCTGGGACCCACAAGCCTCAAAAGACTTCGGCGAGTCAACATCATGTGAGGAACTAAAAATCTTGCCTCTGCCACGTGTCGGCGAGCTTCGTCCATGTTTTTTTTCGGTTTCATCATAGTTGAGGGCCACAAAAATGGATTTTTTTCCATTGGCCATGGTTGAGCAAAGAAAATCATCACGAAATAGGTGCCTTCTACTACGACCGACAAGCCAAGTCATTGCGGATGGAAACATTTCTTGTAGTTTGTGCACTAGTCTAAACGAAAATTGATAACGTAAATTTGACAACCTTTGAGAAATCTTGCTCCAGAATATTTGGCATGGAATGTGACATGGGTATACCCTACAGGTACTCGAGCTTGGTATATACGTCCTGAATACAGCGGAGGCCCATGGTGTCGACAAGGCCCAAATGGAGAACTCGAGTAACCTACGGACTCTCGATTGCTTGAAGAACAAGAAGAAGTTAAAGATAGAAAGTTCAAAGGGGAAAACCCTAACCTATAACCGACTCGACCTGCTACCCGAGACCTAGCCTATCTATATAAAGGCTAGGAGGGGCAGTGAGGAGGACACACGCAACCCTAGTTTCCACCACCATCGCCAGATTGCATCTGCGCACCATTGTAATCCTCGATTCCTTCAATAATTCCACGAGCAGACAAGTAGGAGTAGGGACCTCTGCGAGGCCTGAACCTGGGTAAATCTCCGAGTCCCCTGTGTGCTTGTTTGCTAGCCCATAGATATCTCCAGTGCTCCCTCCTTCTCTAAAACCCAAGTCCATAACAATGGGCATTGATGAGTTAAACCCTCGTCAATTGGCGCCATCCGTGGGAATTGGGAGTGCTGATGTTGCGGCTTCTTCGGCCCCATCAACCGCGATCTACAACTCCGCAACAGCGGAGATTCGCCAACTCTTCGGTGCGTTCGACTTCACTGTCCACACGCCGGCCACTCACCCGGCTTTGAATCCGTGGGCGACAGAATCAGCCTGGCGATCGGGAGCTTCCGCTTCCAAATTGGTCAGATGGGCACGCTTCACATGCTTGACCAGCCGACGACACCATCGATTGCTCCAGCATCGTGGTTCCCTCCGCCGATCGGCACCCTCAGTGAGCTCAATGCCTCGGAAACAGTCGAGAATACGGCCAGCGACAACAGTCGTGAATCCGATCTGGGCGATCTGGCAACCGAAGACGGAGCCTACGGTTCCAGATCTGAAAGTTCTGGGGGCAGCAGCTTCCCCAACCACTTCATGTGCGCCGTCATCAACGCGGGCGACTCCTCCGCCAATCACGACAACACGGGCAACGGTGGCCATGGAGCCGACCCGCCAAACGGCGGCATACCCATTGGCGGACCACCTAATGGCAGGCCACAGCCAAACGACGGTCCCACTAACGGCACCCCCGTCAACAACATAGGGGCAGTCGAATCTCCAACTATGATAAACGAGCAAACTGGCGTACACGTCGTGATCAGGCTCAACGACCTCGAGTGGGCTCGTTGCCGAGAAGCCCTACGAGGCCACCCTCTACCCTTTGGCTCCCCGCAAGAACTGCTGATGGGTTACCATTGGCTCCCGAAAGAGGAATACAAGCGCCAACTACAAACAATCGCGCAACTCGAAGTGCGTAAAAAGGCGGCTGATGAATCAAGCCTCTGACGAGCTGGGCTCTCCTCCCACGGAGGATCCTCCTCTAGGTGTAAGGAGTACATCACCAACAAGAGGCGATCTCGACTCGCCCACCTCACTGAACAAGAACGTGTAGAAGCCGCCAAAATCCTCGACTTCAGCTCCATGATCGTGGATACGCGCGGCAACGTACTCCCAAAAATGCCGCAAGCTGCGGTAATAGCGGCCACCATGTACCTCCTCAACAACCAGCCGCCCGCTGGAGACCCTCGAGCTGCCATGCACCGATCTACGATCGCAGGCTTGGGGTTAATCGAGGCCGCCCTCGACAAAGAGCCAGCACCAGAGCCGAAGAAAGGCAAGGCTCTGGCAAAACACTACTCCTCGCCTTCATCTAGCAATGACAATCACGATCTGTCTTAACATCGCTGCTCTCGGTGACACGACCACGACTACGATGCGCGCGATGACCTCACACAGCGCAAAATTGACAAATCAAGGGCGCGACGTGCCCGATCGACTGATTCAGAAGACGAAGATGTGGAGCTCTGTGGCGCTAGATACTTCAGCAGGGCCATCAGGCAAAAGTGAATGCCCAAGGGGTTTAAGCTCCCATCAGAGAACCCAAAGTTCGATGGTCTGTAGGACCCGAAAATATGGTTAGAGGACCATATCTCCTCTGTCAGGCTCCATGGCGGGAGTCGAAGCACGACCATGCAATGCCTGCAGCTACAGTTGCAGGACGCTGCCCGAGCATGGCTCAACAACCTCCCATGCGGATCCATTCGCAGTTGGGAAGAGCTGGTCTACAACTTTATGCGCAACTTCAAGGGAACCTACAAAAGGCCCGCATCAATCGAAGAACTGAGATGCTGCCAGCAAAGGTCAGGCGAGTCGCTACGCTCATACATCCAGAGGTGGTCCATCATCAAGAACTCCGCAGAGAATATCTCGGAGGATCGCGCAATTGACGCATTCAACAGCGGCGTATGCCGCATAGAGCTCATGGAGGAGCTGGGCCGCTCGAAGCCCAAAACCATCGACCACCTGATGGAAATCGCGAATCGCTGGGCAGACGGAGAAGATTCGGTGAAAAATCGTGTTCACTCCGACGACGAGGCAGAACTCGAACACAGACGCGATCGCTGAAGTAAACGCCGCATGCGCATCTATGATGACCGCGACGACATCAACATGGTCGCAGCCGGCTACGCCGACAGACACGACGACAACCGCAACAACGGCTACCGTAGCGGTGGATACCGTGACTCCGAGAAAACCACACAAGTATGGCAGCGCTGCAATTGTGATGAGGCACCCGCAACATCCATCGAAGACAAGCTATCCGGGCCATGCACTGTGCACTTCTACATCGACAAGCACGGCGGAAAAAAGAAGTCCAGCCACCTCCTTAAGGACTGCCGCGAGTTCCTCAAACTACATGAGGGACTAGCTCGGATGAATCGCAACATAGTTGAAAGGGGCTACGGAGCCGCCCCAGGCACCGTGGCACATGGAGCTCCTCCACCACCACCAAGACCACCGCCAAACGCAGCTGCACCCGACCAGCATCATGGAAGTGAGCCGTACCCACGGGCCATGGGCACCATGATGATCCAAAAGGGTCGCCCCTCCAACCGGGTGCAAAAGGCCATCACTCGCCAAGTGAATCTGGCGAGAAACTCGCCACCATCTACCACTGAGTACCTCAGTGGAAACGATTCATGCATCCCTTTTGACAAAAGCGACCACCCGCGTCAAGTACCTCTCCTAGGTGTGTTCTGCTACAATACAATGCCCTTCGGGTTGAAGAAGGCAGGAGCCACCTACCAGCGGTGCATGCAGGCTTGCCTCAAGAGCTAGCTTGGTCGCAACATTCAAGTCTATGTTTACGACATAGTAATCAAGACTAAAGAGGAAGCCTCACTAATCGACGATTTGCACGAAACCTTCGCCAACCTCGACCGCTACCGGATCAAGCTCAATCCGGACAAATGTGCCTTCGGCGTACCATCTGGGCAACTACTCGGGTATCTTATCTCCACGAGAGGGATCGAAGCGAACCCAAAGAAAAAAAGCCATACTGGCCATGGAGAAGCCGAAAAACATAATAGGTTTCTAGCAGCTGGCTGGGCGAATCGCGGTGCTCACTCGATTCATCAGTCGAATGGGCGAGAAGGCACTACCTTTCTACCAACTCCACAAAGATGACAAGTTCGAGTGTACCAACGAGGCATAGGAAGCATTCGAAGACCTCAAGCGCCTAGTGTCCACCTCGCCAGTACTGGTGACCCCACGTGAAAGGGAACCACGGTTGCTATACATCTCCACCACCAACCAGGTGGTCAGCACGGTGCTCGTGGTGGAATGAGCCGAAGAAAACAAGGTCCACGGAGTGCAGCGCCCAGTCTACTACCTCAGCGAGGTGCTTACGCCAACAAAACAGCGGTACCCGCACTACCAGAAACTGGCGTATGGTGTCTTCATGACAGCCCGACGACTGCACCACTATTTCCAGGAGCACCCAATCGTGGTAGTCAATGACGCCCCGCTAGGGCATATCCTCAACAACCCCGACGCCACCGTACAAGTCGCGCTGTGGGGAATCAAACTGTTTCCACGAGACATTACATATGAAAAACGCGATGCAATCAAGTCGCAAGTTCTCCCTGACTTCCTTGTGCACTGGATGGAGAACCAGCTCCCCGAAAAACCAGATATGTCCTACCTCTGGACAATGCACTTCGAAGGTTCAAAGCGAAAGGATGGGGCCGGCGCAGGTGTCATACTGACATCACCCCAGGGAGACAAGCTGAAATATATCCTGCCAATGCAGTTCACCGCCTCCAACAATGAAGCTGAATACGAGGCCCTACTGCATGAGATGAGGATGGCAAAAGCCTACGGCACCAAGAGGCTCATAATATATGGTGACTCCAAGATGGTCATCAACCAGACAATGCACGAGTGCGACGCACTGAACGATAACATGATCGCCTACCGTGACCTCTACGACACACTCGAAGGGGACTTCGACGGTTGTGAATTGCGGCACATAGGCCGCGAAAGCAACGAAGAGGCAGACGCACTCGCCAACATAGGCTCTACCTGCGCCCCCATACCACCTGGGGTATTTCTCGAGCGCATCTGCGAACGCTCCATCAAGCCAAAGGCCGCAAAGAAGAAAACAAGCGCAACAACAAACTCGGGGGCTACGCCGCCCAATGAGCCAATGGCACTCGACGACTTGGAGCTGGATACAGGACTCGAAGGACCAATGAGCGTCATGATGATCGAGCCATCCTGGACTCAACCGTACATCACGTACCTTCTCAGTAAGAGGCTACCGGACGATCCAACTGACGCACGACACATCGCACGGCGATCCAAGGCATTCGCTGTCATCAACGGTGAACTATACAAGCGCAGCATGACAGGAGTACTCCAGCGATGCGTCTCCACGGCTGATGGAAGAGTTGTTCTCCTTGACATCCATGAGGGGACCTGTGGGCATCATGCCGGTAGTCGCGCCCTCGTCGCCAAAGCTCTACCAGCTGGATTCTACTGGCCTACGGCCATGCGCGACGCCAAGGACATCGTCCAAAAATGCAACGCTTGCCAGCGATTCGCGGACAAGCCACACGCACCTGGCGCAAAACTCTGGACAATTCCATTGGCCTGACCCTTCGCGCAATGGGGACTCGACATGGTCGGCAAGCTCCCAAAGTCCTCACGAGGAGGCTACGTCTACCTCTTGGTTGCAGTCGACAAATTCACCAAATGGATAGAGGCCATGCCAGTGACTAATCAGTTAGGATACAGTGCAGTCAAGTTCTTCGAGTCCATCGTCTACCGCTTTGGAGTACTACACAGCATCATCACGGACAACAGGACAAACTTCACATCCAAAGAGTTCCAAGAGTTCTGCGAGAATCTGGGAATCAACGTCAACTATGCCTCCGTAGCACACCCACGGACCAACGGTCAGGTCGAAAAAGCCAACGGGCTCGTCTGCGGCAACATCAAGAAGCGACTCCTCAGGCCACTCGAACAGGTCGCGGGTTGTTGACCATACGAGCTGCAATTGGTACTCTGGAGCCTACACACAACTCCAAACAGCGCCACAGGGTACACCCCGTTCTTCATGGTGCACGGGGCTGAAGCGGTGCTACCCGCAGAAGTACGGTACAAGGCACCACGAGTGGTCGCTTACAGCGAGCAGGAGTCAACTCTTGCACTTGAAGACTCCGTCGACCTCCTCGACGAGGCATGGGAAATCACCGCGGAAAGATCAACGATCTACCAGCAGAACCTACGCAACTACCACAGTAGAAGGCTACGCCCCAGGTCCTTCGTTGAAGGTGACTTGGTCCTGCGACTGAAACAGCAAGGGCATCTCAAACTCGAGTCCCCCTAGGAGGGACCTTACGTGATTACAGAAGTAATCCCAGGTGGCGCCTATTGCCTTAAAGATTTCGAGACTGGAATCGCATACTCCAACCCCTGGAATATCGCGCAGCTGTGGCACTTCTACCCTTAGTCGCTTTTACTTTTACATTGCAAATAAGGGTACTCAGCCAAAGCTACTTAGCCACACATTGTACCTCGTACTATTCTGCGAATAAATAAAGCTAAGTGCCCCAAAACTCTGTGTTCCTTTTATTTTCTTAATCCACTCGGGGGCTGCGCCACCCTGTGCACATCTGTTCTACGAACTAACGCGATATCCTGAGTAGCTGGTGCACCAGTCAAAACCCTTGATAAACACCAACCCAGTTGCAACGCACCTGACAGGTTGGCAAGGGGGTGAGATAAGAACAAGTCAGGATAACAAAAAGGAATCGCATAGTGCAACGCACTCACAAAACATACACGCTAACAAGCTCTTTATACATCAATGTCAATCAATTATACATAGCATATATACGAACTTTACAAAATTGGTACAACTATGTGCAGGATACAAACTGCATTACTGTTGCAGCAAAGGAATGTTGGTCTGCTCCTCAAAGAAGTCGACGATCTCCTCCACTGGACGATCCACCGCCTGGTAGTGAGGAACCATGTTCCAGGTCGAACCCGCTGGCGGCACTGGGGGTCCAGCCGCAATTGCACCAACGTCCACATCAGGTATGTGGAGTCACACCAGCGACAAAGCAGCCTTGGCACTAGCCACTAGCTGCTGCCGTACACACTCGCGGACCGCATTCAAGTCTTGGAATTTGGCAAGAAGGGCCAGCAGGCTCGATGGAACGATGTCCAGCGGAAACATCGTTCGACAAATATTCTTCAGGCACGATTGCGACTTCTTTAGGAAGTGAAGCACTCGCGAAGCATGATCCTGCAGGGTCGCCAGTGCGACTACGCGATCATGATCCACCCAGAAATATCCACTCGCCTGAAGCTGCTCCTAGGTCAGATCATTCATGTGAATAGCAATCCTATCTTTCTCATCCTGCGGATGACGTGCACTGACAACTATACCAAGAAAAGGCAGAAGTATGAAGACAACGAACTACTGCAAGTGACTACAAGGAAAAGATAACGAAGAAGAAAACTAGCATTTGAATTGGTCGCCCAGCTGTGTCACTTCCCCTAACAAATATTGTTCTCGAGCGGCAGCCTTCTCCGCTTTTGACTTCCATACATCCGCATTACCGCGGAGTACGGGAAATTCATGCTCCAACTGCTTCACGCGGTCACGGAGTCACGAGAGCAGAGACAGCTCATCCACCCTTGAGCGCGTCGGTGCCAAGGTGTCATCAAAGGGCAGTGAATCCTGAGGCTCCCTCACCGGATCACCCGACGTGCCCTATCACAAGTCAATCAAGAGACAATAAGAAGACTAAGGCGAGGCATAGACAAAAGACTCAAGTGCATTCAAGATTAACAAAGTATCAGCAGATACACTCGCCAAAAGGCATGTTCTCGACAAAAGACATAAGCTATTTAACTATTACAAGATGCGACTACTGAGGAGCGATTGGCTTCTTCGACTTCGACTTCGGTTTTGGGGGCCTCATCGAGTCTATGGCAGTGTCAAACGCCACAGACTTCCCCCCGGCCCCTGACGTCGCAGCCTTAGCCATCTTCTTGGCTCGCTGAAGCTCCTCAGAGTACTTCGCAACTGTATTGATCAGCTGCGGTCTGTACTTGCCACAAGTCGTCGCGAAAGGAGCAAAAACTACCTGCTGGCCATCCAAGCTGACATGCATCGCCTTGGAGACCGCTGTAGGATCAACTTCGAATCCGTGTGCTTGAACCATGGCGAGTGACATCGAAGCACCAGCTGCACGGAGTGAGTTCTTGAAGCTTGAAGGAATGCCTCCGGCAAAGGATTCCACCAGCTCATCCATATTCTCGATCAACTCAGCTTTGGGCGCCAGCTCTTCTCGGAGGCGACTGAGTACGCCTTTGGCCTTGATGAGCGCCCCCTGAACGGTAGCGCTGCGATCTTCGACTGCCGAAATGGCACCGCCAGGGCGTCATCACGACGGAGTGCCTGGGGGTCGAAGTTCATACCACTGGCATCTACACACAAACCAAGCATCAGCACAAAAGTCAAGTAGGGCAAACAAATTCGAAAGAAGGGACACGACAAAAATCTAGCCAGGGGAATACCTGAGAGGGCCTTAGCAATCGAGAAAAGCTGTTCTTCGAACAACTTCTCCCTGGCGGCGATGAAGGCGCGCAGATCCTCCTCGCGTTTCTGTGATTCGTCACGTGCTGCGATTGCCTCATCACGGCTCTTCACCGCCGCGGCAAGCATTTTCTTGAGGGAAGCAGCGCTACAGAGGAGTGCATTATGCTCAGCTGTGACACAAATGAAGACAAACCGTCAGTTGAATACATCAAAAGGATGCAGAGGAAAAGTAAGGAACACTCACTTTCCACCACGCGATGGCGATTGTCCAGCATTGCATGCTGACGACCCATCGCAAGCACCTGCTCCGCAAAGCGAGCGGCTTCCTTCACAACGAGCTGCGGCAAAAAGACATAGTAAAGGATCAACAGATGGCATAGATGAAAATTCAACTACAAAATCAGAAGAAGAGATACTACACTTACATGATCCTCCAAAGACTCCGAAGTTGATGGATTCGCAGACGTCCGGATAACCATCTGGTGCTCCACATTGTGCGTAGAACTTGACGAATTATGCCCGGAGTGGGCCGCCAATGGAGGAGAAGGGGCGCGCTTAGCCATTTTCTTGGCTTTGGAGGTCGCGACTCCAGATTCCTTCAAAAATTGTACGTCGCCAGAGCACGACGATGCTGGTTGACTGCAGAATAAAATCAACATCAAGAAATAGCAACTTCAAAAGAAGAACCAGACGGAAGACTCGCACACTTACCAATCAAACTTGTCAAAATCGAAGGTTTGATCCCCTGACTCCGATGACGACTCCTTCGACAGTCTCATCTTCTTACGAGAAGATGGTGCCACAACACTCGCAAGAACGGCAGGTATCAGCGATTCTGCACCAATAGCTGCACCTTCCGGAGATGAAGGAGATGATTGATACATTGCAAATGTATCTATAATTTTTTATGTTCCATGCTTGGTTTTATCTACTTTCTTGTGTTTTGTCCACACTTTGGGTACTTTTCATATGATTTCTTGGACGAACCTATTAACAAGAGCCACAGTGCCAGTTGCCTGTTTTCTGCTATTTTTGGTTCTAGGAAAGTCAGAAAATCAATATTCTCGGAATTGGACCGGACAAAAGCCAAAGTCGTTATTTTCCCGGAAGATTCACAGAGCCAGAAGGAGAGCCAGAGAGGGGCCACAGAGTGTCTAGACCACCCCTAGGTGCTGGTCCACCTAGGCCACGCCAGGGCTTGGTGTGGGCCCCCTGGCCGCCCACCGACCTTGCCTCTTCGCCTATAAGAGTCCCCCGAGGCAAAAACCCTAGAGAGTCAATCAGAAATCCATGAAAAGTTCCGTAGCACCGCCGCCACCGAAGGGGAGATTCGAGGGACAGAAAGTCTCTGTTCTGGCACCCTGCTGGGACGAGGAAGTGCCCCCGAAGCCATCTCCATCGCTCTCCACCACCATCTCCATCACCATTGTTGATTCCGATGATGAGGAGGGAGTAGTTATCTCTCGAGGCTAAGGGTTCTACCGGTAGCTATGTGTTCATCTCTTTCTCTCTATGCGTGATCATATTATTATCATGAGATTTGTAATCAAGTAGATCTACATTGCTACTCAAGTGCTTTAATAGATCTCTGCTCTCCCCATGTGTGTGAAAGTGACAGCGTGCACACCATGGTGGCACTTAGGCTAGAGATTACAAATACTTGTTATGAGTTATATTTGGAGTTGGATGTCTTGGCGTCGTTGCTGGGGAGGTAAGGTAAAAGGTACTCACATCCTCCGGTGTGAGTGCTCGAAGTTATTTCCTTTGGATTCTGCAATTTTGTCTTTTTTTTCTTGTTTTCACTAGTTAGGCTTAATGGAAAACAACAAAAAAATTACAGAGCTTTATAGTATTTACCTTGAGTTAGGACATGAAGTGTTTGAAGAGAAAATTAAAAAACCTATAGAACTTTATTTGCATGCTAATAGCAATGTTGTTAGTATGAATTCTTTGGACACCATTATTGCTAATGCTATGGAAAAGTCTAAGCTTGGGGAAGATAGTTTTTATGAAAATGATCTTTTTAGTTCCCCAACTTTGGAAGATAGCTATTCTATTGCTTATGATGATACCAAACCTCCAATATATGATGATTACAATGATGAATATGTTATTCTCATTCCACCTACTATTGAGGAGGAAATTAATTATGACTACAATATGCCTCCTATATTTGATGATTATGGTGATGAGAATAATAATGATAGCTATTTTGTTGAATTTGCTCCCACTACAATTAATAAGAATGACTATGCTTATGTGGAGAGTAATAATTATTATATGCATGTGGCTCATCATAAGAATGTTTTATGTGATAGTTATATTGTTAATTTTATTCATGATGCTACTAAAAGTTATTATGAGAGAGGGAAACATGGTTTTATGCATCTCAATAATATTAAGTTTCCCCTCTTTATGTTGAAAGTCTTGAAGTTGCACTTGTTTTGCTTTCCTATGATTTTTGCTTTGTGCTTTCATGACTTGTTTCTTTACAAGATTCCTATGCATAGGAAGTGGGTTAGACTTAAATGTGCTTTGAATTTGCTTCTTGATGCTCTCTTTTACTTCAATTCATATTTCTTATGTGAGCATCTTCTCAAACTATCATGCCTAACATAAAGGCATTAAAGAAAAGTACTTATTGGGAGATAACCCAAAAGTTTTAGATGAGTCTTGGAAGTTATTACTTCAGTAATAACCGCTCCTTATCCTTTTTGTTTGCTTTTTATGCCAAGAGTAACCTCTAATGAGAGAAAAGTAATGATTGGGAAAGTTGTTGTCCCGAATCATATTTCTGTGCTTCATCGTAAAAATTCGTGTAAAATCTCTGAACGTCATTTTGAGGCGTGCATGTTTGTCCTTCTTCCCCAGGTTGTTATCTAACTTTCGTTAGTTCAACACTTTTTTCTTTGAGCAACATAAGGTATTCGAAAAAATTCGTCTTTACCTGTTGGTCTGTTTTGACAGATTTTTGCCATTTTCTGCATTTGCTTCTTGTTGGTTCCTTTTTGAGTTCTTTTGGGGAATTGAGATTTTTGAGGGAAGTGCTACAGTAGCTTGTGTTTGAATGGAATTTTTATTGGTGTTAGAACTGAACCTAAAGACTTATTATCTTGAAGTGCACTAATGTTGCTAATAAAGATTGTGTGAAGTTTTGTATGAAGGAAAAAATTCAGGTGTATGGAAGGAATGAGTAATGAGATGAAGAATCGACTAAAGCTCAAGCTTGGGGATGCCACGCGTGTCACCCCAAGAAATATCCAAGAAGTACAAGCGTCAAAGCTTGGGGATGCCCAAGGCATCCCCCTTCATCAATAAAAATCCTAGGTTTCTTCCAAACGCTTCATTTTTATTGTTTCATACATAGTTGTGATGTTCTTGGAGCGTCTTCTTTTTCGTTTTTGTTTTGGTTTTTCATTTGCTTGGTTTGCTTAGTTTGCTGAATAAATTGGTTGGACCCCCTCTTTCATTCATTGGTTTTCAAATAGTTTGGTTTGGATTGGAAACGAGTAGGAAAGTTCATGCTTAAGTGGTAAAGGTAGCTTGTTTTTGACTGTGGCCTATGATTTGTCATGCCATGCTTGATATTGATTTGGATGTATGCTTAGTATTCTTTGCTGTAGCATGACTTGTTATAAACAATTGAGATTGCTTAATGTGCCTTTGAAGAATCATGCGCTGTTTTAGCATATTAAAGCATAGTATTATGGTATTCTCCTTTGATGCTTTATTTGGGTTGACTTGGCACATGCTCACACCATGTTATGACTATCCCAAGTCACCATGGCCTTTATGATCCTTTAGTTTTTAACTTGTAGTATCACTTTATGCTTTGATCAATGATGTTTTGTCGCTCTTCATGATTATGGCCATTATTGCTCTCTTAGTTGGTCGCTCCCAGTCTTTTGCTAGCCTCCATAACCAAGCATGAGTTCCACTCATGCATCCAACTCCTAAAACCAAGTTATTCCAAAGAGTCCACCATACCTACCTATTAGCATATGCTATTCCAAGTATATTATGTTTTTGTTTACCTTCCAAATTAAATTTGTTATGAGAAAACTAGTGATTAAAGCTCTCACGAACTTGATGGCACACTTTACTTTTTTGCCCTTAATAAACTTGAACCATTGTGTCGTCTATGTTGTATATGCTTGCACTTATTTGTTGGCAATTAGCAGAACCATGCTTGGGGAACGCTTTCAACATTGCACTTGGTACTTGTACCTAGTTAATATCCTGCTCTTTTTTATATCGTCGGTGTCAAATGAAAGGGGATCTTGTAAGGCCATGGAGTTATGTATATGTGTTAGAGAAACGCTTGGGCCGCTGGTCTAATCCATGCTGACATGGTGGAAACCTGCAGCGTAACCATAAAGAGCTGTCTACGAAGCATTCTTCTTATAAAAAAAAGAGTCCTATATTGAAAAAAAGAGAAAGACAAAAAAAGAGATATTATGAAAAAAGGAAAGAGAGAAAAAAGCACCATATTCCCATGGTAAATAAGAAGATTGCTGAGATGCTTGTTGTCTGCTTGCCTTGTCATTTTGATATGGGGATTCTTCCGTATCATCGGGCAAGGGGTACCCCGTTGGCGGTTCTCTATGATACACATGTACTTACGATGACAAGAACTTACCGGTGACTAAACTTGAGTAGCATGAGGAGTGGCCCTCGTATACAAGGGACATGAGATTTCTAACTTATACTTTGTCAAGCATGTACACCATAGTTTGTTCACTTTAACCTTAATCACTTCAAGATGCTTATGATAGGGGCAATGAGAGCTGAAAGCTATAAGTAACATAATTTTTGGAAGCTCTTTATGAAACTTGAATCTCTGCTTCCTTCTATGAAGGCCTTTCTTCCACCATTATATTGAGTCTCCACCTTCTACCTTTATGCACCTACTTCGAGAGCATAGTGGCCATTCTTAGTTCTATGTGCATTGTCCCAAGACTAGTTGATTGATGCATAACTGGATATTGCTTGTTTTAAACTATCTGTATCTAGTCACTCTTATGAACTTTGAAGGTGTCCTATGCATTTATTTGCTACTCTATGAGGGACAAGCTGAATACTATTATGCTATGTTTTCTTTATGTGAAACAAACAAACGTCTTGCAAAGCATTGTTATTCATGAATCTTTTGTTTGTGCCTTTTCATGTTGCATCGTAGTTTCTTTGTCTTATTGCTAGAACTTTGTCTTTCATGTTATGATTGAAGTACTATGATCCTAGCTTTGAATGTTTTACAAATACTTTGATCAAGTCTTTGATGGTGCATGTCACCTCAAAAATTATTCTTTCTTTTTATCACTTACCTACTCGAGGACGAGCAGGAGTTAAGCTTGGGGATGTTGATACATTGCAAATGTATCTATAATTTTTGATGTTCCATGCTTGGTTTTATATACTTTCTTGTGTTTTGTCCACACTTTGGGGTACTTTTCATATGATTTCTTGGACTAACCTATTAACAAGAGCCACAGTGCCAGTTGCCTGTTTTCTGCTGTTTTTGGTTCCAGGAAAGTCAAAAAATCAATATTCTCGGAATTGGACCGGACAAAAGCCAAAGTCGATATTTTCCCGGAAGATTCACGGAGCCAGCAGGAGAGCCGGAGAGGGGCCATAGGGTGTCCAGACCACCCCTAGGCGTGGGTCCACCTAGGCCACGCCAGGGCATGGTGTGGGCCCCCTGGCCTCCAACCGACCTTGCCTCTTCGCCTATAAGAGTCTCCTGAGGCAAAAACCCTAGAGAGTCAATCAGAAATCCACGAAAAGTTCCGCAGCGCCGCCTCCACCGAAGGGGAGATTCGGGGGACAAAAAGTCTCTGTTCCGGCACCCTGCCGGGATGGGGAAGTGCCCTCGGAGCCATCTCCATCGATCTACACCACCATATCCATCACCATTGTTGATTCCCATGATAAGGAGGGAGTAGTTCTCTCTCGAGGCTAAGGGTTCTACCGGTAGCTATGTGTTCATCTCTCTCTCTCTCTATGCGTGATCATATTGTGATCATGAGCTTTGTAATGAAGTAGATCTACCTTGCTACTCAAGTTCTTTAATAGATCTCTGCTCTCCCCATGTGTGTGAAAGTGACAGCGTGCACACCATGGTGGAACTTAGGCTAGAGATTGCAAATACTTGTTATGAGTTATATTTGGAGTTGGATGTCTTTATGAAATTGTGGTGTTTGTTGGACCCAACTAGTACTCAAGGTGACAGTGTGGTGTTATCTAGATGGGAAAGACTTACTTTGAGGTGTGCTGTTATAGCCCTACCATCGATTAGAGTGTTCAACCGGACAGTAGTTAAGAGTAGTATCATAAAGAAGAATATATTTATATGAGAGTGTTCACTAGTGAAAGTATGATCCCTAGGCCTTGTTTCTAAACATTGATATACCATTTGCAATTAGATCTGTTACATGTTTGCTTGCTTCCTTCTTTATTTCAATTTGCCTTTAGACTCTTCCATGCCATCAAGCTATTTTTTGGTACCGTTGTCTTATATCCATACCACTTGTATTTCACTATCTCTTCGCCGAACTAGTGCACCTATACACCTGACAAGTGTATTGGGTGTGTTGGGGACACAAGAGACTTCTTGTATCTTGATTGCAGGATTGCTTGAGAGGGATACCTTTGACCACTTCCTCCCTGAGTTCGATAAACCTTGGGTAATCCACTTAAGGGAAACTTGCTGCTGTTCTACAAACCTCTACACTTGGAGGCCCAACAACTGTCTACAAGAATAGAAGTGCGTAGACATCAACGATGCATCCGAATCCTCGCTGCGCGAACGCTTGCGAGTGTCCGGACCACTCGACTCGGGGGCTTCCTCCTCCACATCAGATGGGACGGTCGACTCCGACTCGTCCTCTTCTAGGGCTTCACGAGGGATAACCCCCTCAGGAAGAGGGGGCATACAAGGCGACACCCCCCAATCCTGCATACAGAAAAGCAATTTAGCACAAGTCAAGAAAAATAGAACAGAAGCAATCGACAAACAAAGCTACTACGTAGCACAACCGTACCTCAGGAGGAGGGTTAGCAGCATCGAAGGGAGGTACGTCTGGATCATTGGGAAGCACATCCTTGGCGGTGTACTTGGTGACCAGTCGCACCCATTTATCTACCTCACTCGCGGAAATGCCATCGGCAGATACGCGAGTGACATCGTCCGTGCCAGCCCACTGGAACATAGGATGGACTTTGGCCTCCAGGGGCTGGACGCGACGGCGCAGCCATGTGCGAATGAGGGCGCATCCTCCCTCCTCTTTACCCATGCGACTCTCGAGGTCACAGACGCGATCATATAGCACATCTGTCTCCGTGGACTCGCCGGGCATCACCATGTTCTTCCAGGAGCGCCTCCTCTTGCACGACATCGTGGGATCGAAGGGTGTGAGTCCGAAATGGTCTCCGTCGGCCTTCAGGTCGCGGATATAAAACCACTTGTCCCTCCACCCTTGGACGGACGCCGTGAGTTTGATGTCGAAGTATGTGGCGGAGGAGTCGACGTGGATACCACAACTGCCTATATCATAGACTATGGAGCTAGATGCCGACTGGCGCTTCAGCTTGAAGAGGCGCTTGAAGAGACCGAAGTGTGACTCGATTCCGAGCCAGCACTCGCAAAGAGTAATGTAGCAAGCTACATGGAGGATGGAGTTAGGGGACAGCTGATGCAGCTAGAGCCCATAGAAACAGAGAAGGCCCCTGAAGAAAGGATGCAGGGGCAATGAGAGACCACGAATGATGAACGCTAGGAACATCACCCCAAAACCGGCAGGAGGGGAAGGGATTACCTCACTGCCAGGGACGTGCACGTCAGCGACTACAGAAGAAAGAACTCCGTCTTGGCATAGAATACGGAGCTAAGAGGACTTGATCACGGATGCGCGCCATGCACCATTGGTGACGCGAGTGCCCGTGCCCTTCTTTTTCCCAGCGGTGGTGGTGTTGGTGCCCACAGCGGTGGAGCCGCCCTTCTTCGCAGCAACCGTGGCGGCGGTGGAATCGGCCGCGGCACCTCCTTTCTTCTTCCCCATTCTACGGTGGCGGTGTGAACGGAGAAAGTAACTAGGGAATACGCGGAGCTGGTCCAGCGCCGTGAAAAAGACGAACACAAAGGAGCAGAGGAGCAGCAGCAATGGCGATGGAGGCAAAGGCAGAGAAAGGAAGCAGATGTGAAAATTACAATCGCAACATCGCTACTTAACCCCCTGGAAGATGCAATCTAACAGTCAGAAAAAACCCTATCACACGCGTGGCGTTCATCGTGATCGACACGTGGAGGACCCGAAGCGTGAACCGTCCCCCACTACCCCCATTACGTGCGGAAATCGAGGAGGCACAGTTAAACAAAGATTACGCACGCCCGGTCAAGTCAGAGTCAGAAAATGGGACCCACCGCTCGTCACGTCCCATCAAACCCGCTCACGCGGGCAACTGAGCTCATCACATAGTCAGGACTGACGTCATCAAAAATTGAGGAGCAGAAGACT
Organism: Avena insularis; assembly: GCA_023614405.1. Taxonomy (NCBI): domain Eukaryota; kingdom Viridiplantae; phylum Streptophyta; class Magnoliopsida; order Poales; family Poaceae; genus Avena; species Avena insularis. The sequence goes on from CM042684.1 coordinate 300,917,549, forward strand.
TCGACTACTTTAGTCCTTGCTCGAGTCTTCGACTCCACCAAGCACTCGGGGGCTACTCCCATAGGGAGCGCTGGTTGTGCACCCTATGATTTTTGCCTTTTCTTTTCTGCAGGAACATGGACAATCAAAACAAACCCAACCACTCGAATTCGCAATTCGACTATGGGCATGGGTTACTCCCATAGGGAGCGCTGGAAATAAATTCGACTGAAACAAGCAAACAAAAGATAACAGCAGTCGCAAAAGTTCTTTAGTCCCTGCCTGAGTCTTCAACTCAACCAGGCACTCGGGGGCTACTCCCATAGGGAGCGCTGGTCGCGCACCCTATGATTATTTGTACATCGTACTGTGTGTTGATAACATCCACACTCAAAGCTTATGGCGACACCGCCTCAAGATGTTTCCCTACAAAGAGACTGCGTCTCTTGGGTCACCCGAATCATCTCCGTGGTGACAAAATTTGGATGCCGCGCTTGCAGCGTGAAGGTAAGACCTGAATAAGGCCTGGCAACACATTCGCTGCGCACTACCAGAAATATATCCGTGCCTACAGGTATGATGGACATGCCTTGACGGACTCGTCGAGTGCTCACACCCATATACTGGAATTCGACTCTTGTAAGATCTCTACAGCTTGAGTCGAATTACACCAGCACTTTTCCGGATTCGAGTCCGGGGACTCGAGTTCGAGTAGATTGTGTTGTTTTACCCTAAGGTACTTAACTGATACCGATGCATCGGTTAAATCAGGTACGCACATCAACAATCCCTATGACTCAAACAGAGCAGTCGAAAAACATACTCAGTCATGCACTCGAAAGGATTCATAAAGTCCCCAGTCAAATCTACGATTCCACTGGGCACTCGGGGGCTACGGACATGGGTATACCCTACAGGTACTCGAGCTTGGTATATACGGCCTGAATACAGTGAAGGCCCACGGTGTCGCCAAGGCCCAAATGGAGAACTCGAGTAACCTACGGACTCTCGATTGCTTGAAGAATAAGAAGAAGTTAAAGATAGAAAGTTCAAAGGGGAAAACCCTAACCTATAACCGACTGAACCTGCTACCCAAGACCTAGCCTATCTATATAAAGGCTAGGAGGGGGCAGCGAGGAGGACACATGCAACCCTAGTTTCCACCACCCTCGCCAGATTGCATCTGCGCACCATTGTAATCCTCGATTCCTTCAATAATTCCACGAGCAGACAAGCAGGAGTAGGGACCTCTGTGAGGCCTCAACCTGGGTAAATCTTCAAGTCCCCTATGTGCTTGTTTGCTAGCCGATAGATGTCTCCAGCGCTCCCTCCTTCTCCAAAACCCAAGTCCATAACAATGGGCATTGATGAGTTAAACCCTCGTCAGCATGTCTGAACACATTCATGGCTTTCAAACCAGAAAACCAAGGTCGTGGCCATATCTTTTCATACATTATGATAGTGTGACCATATTGGGTATATTGGTGCATCTCGGCATTTCAAGAAATGGTTACAAAGGGAGATTCCATGTTTGAAGATATTTGAAGGTACCCAAGTACTAACATATGGGAAAACCACCAAGAGTTTTGCAAGATTTTTGCCCTAGCTAGCATGTATGACCACATTCATGGCTTTGAAACCAGATGACCAAGGCCACGACCATAATTTTTCCATAGTTTATGATAACGTGCCAATAATTTTGGTATGGTAGTGCATATTATCAATTCAAGCATTATTTACAAAGGGAACTTCCAAATTTGAAGTTATTTTTAGTTTTCAAAGTGATAACAATGTTTTTTGTGAAACAACTACAAGGTACATGGCTAAAATGCCACCACCAAAACCTATTTCATGGATATTACCTGGGTTAAGATGCAAACTCAAGTGGTTGATCGACCCTGATTCTGGACAACTGCAGGGGCACCTGCTCCGTCATGGTTTCATGGATGGCTACACTCGGTGGATAAGTGATAAAGATGATGAGGATGTCAATGGGGTGGCAGGAAATAAGAAAGGGCAGTAGGATAATAACGGCAAGGGCATGCGAGATGATGAAGAGTCTCCCGGACATGATGAAGGATATGTCAGACATGATCATCAAGATCAAGATGCTGAAGCAGATGGACCATCGCCAGGCTAGGTATAAGACCCTTATTGCCATCATATTGTAGAATTGCTTAGCCATGCTATTAATTGTGTGGGTGGTTTTCATGATACATATGTGTATGAGAAAGATTGTGTTTTGCTGAAATGAAAACCACTAAATACATGAATCACCTAGGTGGAATGGAATTGATTGGGTCATCGAGTGTGGTTTATAGTGGGGATTGCCACCTAGTCTTCAAAGGGATAATATACGGTCATAATTAGTAACTTCCATGTAAAACCACATGCCATATGGGCTCTGGGTTGACTGAGTTAGTTATGGGACCATTTCCTACCATGACTAGCAGATGTAGGTGTGTATATGATGTTACGGTCTAGGGCTAGGCTCATGATCTGTTTGGTTGGATCTAGTGGGTAAAGTGTACTAGCCTCTGCAGATGGTTTAAGAACTAAGTACTTAGCTGTGTCCCCGGTAATGGACAATTATGAGTAACTTCTCTTGATGTAGTTGAAAAGTCTCATTCATTCCAATTTCTCTAATAAAACTTGATGGGTGAACATGGGTTTAGGAGCATACAAAGCTGAATTGTCTTGTTTCAACATGGGTTTATGCTTGTTTGTATGTAGAAAACTGTTTTGAAGGAAGAAACTATTTTAAAAGTTGGGGAAAAGTTATATTGCTTTTATGAAAATGAGCCTGAACTCCACAAGCCAAAGTGTGCATGTATATGCTAGGTTTCCAATTGTGTGCACATAACAGTGACATCTTACCAATACAATTCAAATGTATTGACCATTCGTGGCTGCAACTTTTCATGTTGCAGGTTATTCTCAGGACGAGTAAGGTTATTGTTTAGGTTGTGAATCTCCACTCAGCGTGTTTCCTGTGGTGTGATTGAGTTTTTATCTACTATTTATTTGTTGAACTATATTATTTGAGCTAGTTGTGAGATATGTAACTTTGTAATATTTATATTCTTTGATCAATCGTTGTAACAATGTGATGCATTGATACTCTTTTATTCATCGAAACTGTGTGTGGTAGCTACTCGATCCAAGAGACTAGCATTGATACTCTTTTATAACGGGTTGGATCACTTCAGATGGTATCAGAGCTTTGCGTTGATTGTAGGTTCGTGATCTTAGTAATTGATTAGAAATAGGAGATCTCTATTAGGAGAACTATCATATTTTCTACTTATTAGAGTTCTTGTAATCCTTTACCCAAAAAAAGAGTTCTTGTAATCCTTGTATATCTTTTCCAAGACCTCTTCTTCTTCAAAACTTATAGATGACCATTCATTTTACTAGCATAAGAGATGGCCTACCATGAAGACTATAAGAATTGGAATATGTTATTAGAAGTTTTGTATAAAGCAATCCCTATATGAGATTTGGCCTATAAATAAAATAACAAATAGGATGACATAAATGGGTATATCACCAAGTTTGAATAGATCTAAACCACCATGTTTATCTCGTTAGGAGATCATCGCTATCATTTTAGCATGTTGATCTTATGAACCTTTGTGGTGAGACAATATTAGTTGCTTGTTTATTTGTATTGAACTTTATTGTGTGATACCTTGTTTTGGATCTGTTTTTTTGAAAGTTTGGGGTTCCAGGATTTTCGAGAAGTTTTACCATGCATTAGTGGAAGGGAAAGTTTAAAATTCGTAAGTTGTTTAGTTGCAGGTTTCTGCCTAACCTGTTTTACTACGCGATTTTACATATTTTATTGATAACTCAGAAAACTCTGCGAAAAAGGATATGGAGCGTAATTACATGTACTACCTGCTCAAAAATTGGCAAAAATTCTTGACGAGTTTAAGTCGGTCAGAAAAATTCGTGAAACCTCCAGTACTATTTTGACAGATTTTGTTTATTGCTTTAATGTTCCTCTGTTTTACCTTAGTATTGTTTCCAACATTTTTAAAGTATTTTGTGAGTGCATACCACTAATATTAAATCCCTAGAACAATGCTTATGCAAGTGTTTGCATGTGGTGGTCGCTTGTGGTTTAGTGCTTGTATGATTGTTGTTGCATGAGCTTGTTTGTATGGGTAGGATTATTTTCTTGGTAGATTCTTTTCTCTAGAATCTATTCTTCTCTATCTTAAACCCTTGGAGATAAAACGACGTGTTGAATATATGGAGCAAGACTTAGTGGAAATATTTGGAAGATGATGCCCCAATGAATGTGAATACTTTGTCTAATGCAACAAAAGGATTCAAAAGTATGAAGTGTTGCAAGTGGTGTTATGTAGTAGATTACGCAACCCGAAGGTGTAGAAGTATCGATAATTTACCTTTTTTAGTAGCCTTGTTGATTGAATACATGGGAGTATACACTAAGCCTTGGTTTGTGCCCATGGAAACTATCTGCAAGGAAAGTGGGGATGCCCGAGTGATAGAAAAACGTGATTCACCTATCCTCATGCAAAGTAATAGTTTGAGTACGGGGTGGATTGGCACCCATACCGAATACTCTTATTATTCGCTCTTGTATTATTGGCTTTGCGAATCATGAGTGCCTTTTCAACCATAGCATAGAGCCACGTTGAGCCTAGACCTTAGAATGGTATGATGTTCCACCTTCACAAAAGCATTCGATGCTAATCGTAGGAATGTACGGCAAGGATGAACCCTGAAGCGCGTTAAATGGGTACTGTGAATAAAACATTCCCCAAGTTCCCACCATGAGAGATCCGCTAGTTCAAGTAGTAGTTGCTCAAAAGATATCAATCATGGAGTTAAAATACGTAGAATTTTATGGCGTTGATCCATACGAGGACCTAAGTACATGCTATGTAAATGGATCGAGGATGGTGAAGCATAACCTCAATGGTAGAAGGTACAATAGAGGCAAGCGTTGATTTATGACTAGTCAGAAGCACCTTATATTGAAGACAAAGGTTCCACAACCCACAAAAGTTCCTTTTAAGGGTGATAGCACCCTAGTGTATCTGAAAACTATTTCCTTCTAGCCTTCCCGAATCTCGGGACGAGATTCCTTTTAAGGGTGGTAGTCTGTCATATCCCAAAATTCTCCTGATTTTGGAATGTGAAATAAATAAAAATAAGTTGGTTGAATTGTTTGACTTTTTTGAAATTCTCAAAGAAAAGAAACCTTCTAATTTGATTTTCCTTCAACCTTGAGTTCAGAAAGTTTGTATGAGATTGGATAAACATGACTATCCAACTTGATTATGTTATACTTAAACCAAATCTCAAAGATTAATCCAACCATACTCAGAAATATTAAAGAGAGGGAATAAAATGACTTTCCGAAATTATGGTGGAGTGATATACTAATTTTCCATATTTGCCTCTTTAAGTCTCTAATTAAATTTGTGAAACCATTCCAAATGCTTTTCACCACTTGCTTGAAAAGAGAGAAGATAACATGATATCTTCATTTTCACTAGATGTTATAACTGTGTTCCTTTATGTTATAAGAGTGAACTTGCTGTTTTGGGAATTGTGGCATTGTTTGTCTTGATTGAGTGGTTAAAATAAACCATAAGGAACTATTTACAAATATTGCATAGTAGCCATATAAGGCCAATTGCATAAAACCCTATATCCTTTTGATAATGCCTAAGTAGTCCTATTTGTCAAAAAGGCATAAAATGATTTTTGTTTTAGTGATTGACATATGGCATGCATATATGCATTGCATCAAGATCATCATATCAAAGTTTCTTTTCCAAAAACCTATTATCAAATTCCCTTTTGGTTTCTCCTAAATGCATCTATTTAGGGTTTAAATGAAAAACCTATGTTCTAGTTTTAATGGACAAGAATAAGTTCCCTAGTGGTCCTAGAATGATATGTTGATTTTTACAAAACTTTACAAATCGGTTTGGATCAATTTGGAGCAATATTCTAAAAGATATGATAAAAATAAGAAAAGAATAGTATTGCCTTATAAGCCAAATTAGATATTTACTAATTGGTATTTTGAAATGGAAAGGACAGAGGCTAAATAATATCCTAAATTGATCCTCGTGTTTTTACAAATTTTTAGAAATTTGAATGGTTCACCTAAATCAAAAACTATAAATAAACACAAAAAAGAAAAGAACAAAAAAAGGCTAAACGAACTAACCTGGCCGACCCAAGGCAGCCCGCTCTTACTTGCCACGCACACTCGCGCGGGCGCAACACACAACAACCCAGCTTCGTCCCTCCTGGGAACCAGCCCACACCAGCAGCCCGCTCCCTCTCCTCTCTCACCGACAGGTCGGACCCACCTGTCAGTCATCTTCAACCTCTAGCTGGAGTCCTCACCCGACACAGCTTCGATCTGAAGCGAAAATCCACCGATTCCGTGCACCTCGTTCCATTTTTCTTGCTATTCATGAAGCATAGAGGCTCTATAAATCCTCATGAATCTCTCCTTCTAGTTTTTTTTGAGTTTTGTGAACCCTAGACGCCGCGGGAGCCCAACCCCATCTCACCGGAGCCTCCACCTCGGCCGAGAACGAACAGGAGGTTCCCTAGCACCCCGCATCCTCCCTTTCCCCCCTATGCTCTTCCCCTCTCGGCACTACTTCGCCTTGACATCTTTCCTCGTCCGGAGGAGCACGAGAACACCTAGGAGGGCTCGCCGGAGTAGCACCCTTGCCGCAAGCCTCCAGTCGGACACTGACGCCTTTATCGAAAGCAACCCTCGATTCTGAGGACACATTCACTCTCGAAATCGACCTCCTCATCTTGTACGCCACTTCGTCGCCGCAATATACCGCCGGGGACACCGCCGTCTGAAGCCGCCGCCATGTGACATGCTGGTGAGACCACATCCGGGTCATCGTCGACCGTCGGATCTACTTAATATCTAACGGCTTGTGTTCTTTCCAGCACCGAAAGGGTACAGGCCAGCCAGAGTGTGCCACCTCGCAAGGCATATTCCTGGAATATTCCCTCCCTTTTTAGAAATTGAATAAAGAGTCAGAAATTCAATTAATCTTGCAAAATTCATAACTATAGTTATGTAACTCCAAATTTAGAAAATTCTATGTCTATAGATTCATAAAATTGTAATCTATGTCATTGTATGATTAGTTGATTTTGTCACAGTACAAAATATTTATCTATGATTAAATCTCTTAATTTAGTATTTTTGCTATAAATTTTATTCTATAAATCATTTTAAGGTGAAACTAGTGGCAAATGAAAGCTATGAACTTTTTCTATCTATTAGAATGGTTTTCATATTTTTCGAAACTATTTTGTACTAAAAGTATTCAGATTTCAATAATGTTTATTGTAAGCATATTTATTTAATAAAAAATGCCTTCGAAAAGCTTTTGAACTTGTTTCTGTTTTCTAGCATGCATGGACATTGTTTTGGGCATTTGTACTGCAGTATGATTGATTGTAATTATTATTTTCCACGATAGATTATCTAGAGTGTGATTATTGTGATTGCAACGAGTGTGTGAATGAGAACATCGACTAAAGGCAATTGCCACTATCATGAATCTCCTATTGATTTATTATGCATTTAGATTTCAGTAGCTTTGCATGTATTGGAAATGTTTTACTTATATTCTATGCTATGGTGTGAGTACCCAATAGAATTGTCATATGTCCACCGGTTGATTCCTTGATAGCCATCGTATTGTAGAATTGCTTAGCCATGCTATTAATTGTGTGGATGGTTTTGATGATACATATGTGTATGAGAAAGATTGTGTTTTGCTGAAATGAAAACCACTCAATCAATGAATCACCTGGGTGGAATGGCATTGATTGGGTCATCGAGTGTGGTTTCTGGTGGGGATTGCCACCTAGGCTTCAAAGAGATAATAGACGGTCATGATTAGTAACTTCCATGTATAGCCACGTGTCATATGGGCTATGAATTGACTGAGTAAGTTATGGGATTATGTCCTACCATGCTAGCAGATGTAGGTGTGTATAGGATGGTACAGTCCGGGGCTAGGCTCATGATTCTGTTTTCGAAAGGTCTCGTCCTAGTCTTCTCTCAAAAGGGGGTGATTGGATCTTGTGGGTAAAGTGTACTAGCCTCTGCAGATGGTTTAAGAACTAAGTACTTAGCCGTGTCCCCGGTAATGGACAATTATGAGTAACTTCTCTTGACGCAATTGAAAAGTCTCATTCATTCCAATTTCTCTAATAAAACTTGATGGCTGAACATGGGTTTAGGAGCATACGAAGCTAGAATGTCTTGTTTCAACATGGGTTTATGCTTGTATGTTCGTAGAAATCTATTTTGAAGGAAGAAACTATTTTAAAACTAGGGTAAAAGTTATATTGCTTTTATGCAAATGAGCCTGAACTCCACAAGCCAAAGTGTGCATGTATATGCTAGGTTTCCAATTATGTCCACATAACAGTGACATCTTGCCAATACAATTCAAATGTATTGACCATTCGTAGCTGCAACTTTTCATGTTGCAGGTTATTCCTAGGAGGAGTAAGGTTATTTTTTAGGTTGTGAATCTCCACTCGGCATGTTGCCTGTGGTGTGATGGAGCTTTTATCTACTGTTTATTTGTTGAACTATATTATTTGAGCTAGCTGTGAGCTATGCAACTTTGTAATATTTATATTCTTGGATCAATCGTTGTAATAATATGACGCATTGATACTCTTTTATTCATCAAAATTGTATGTGCTAGCTAATAAATCCAAGGGACTAGCATGGTAAACACAAGATCCAATCTATAACAGGTTGGATCGCTTCAGCATTCTGGCACGATCGTCTTCTAGAGGGGAACACGCGTCCAACTAGTATCGAGGTGGCCAAGAAAATCATGTGTCTTATCGATCAACCACACATTAGATACCACGTCTACATCAATGATTGCATCATTTATCGAGACGAGGACATGGAGAGAACCACATGTCCAGTGTTCAGTGTCAGTCGATACAAGAAAGGGAAGAAAGCTCCTCGAAAAGTGGTATGGTACTTTCCTATCACTCCTCGTCTACAACGGTATTTCGCAGACCCTAAGTATGCAAAGCTCATGCACTAACACGCGGGAAGAAAGAATCCAGAAGATGATGATCTGGAAAAGGACGAGATGTTGACGCACCCTTCAGATGGTAGCCAGTGGAAAGAAGTGGACCTTGAATTCACAAAATTCGGGGGATTCAAGGAACATCAGGCTAGGTGCGAGCACCGATGGACTCATTCTGTTTGGTAGCCAGAGTAGCATGCATAGCACGCGACCCGTGTTTGTATGTATGTACAACCTCCCCCTGTTTGTGCATGAATAAGAAGTACATACAAATGAGTATGCTAATTCAAGGACCGAAACAACCTAGTACCGGCATCAATCTATATCTCGGCCTATTGAAAGAGGAGATAGACATGTTATGGGAAGCCCGAGCCAATACATACAATGCTGTCACGCAAGATTATTTCACTATGAGAGACACGTTGCTCACTACAGTGCACCACTATCCTGATTGCGGATATTTCTTGGGGCAAATGATCGAAGGATTCTTCACATGTGTTAGGTTCATGGATAACACAACCTATCTCTAACTATAGAAAGATCTTGGGTTTTCGAAAACCGTGTGCATGGGGAATCAGAGGTGGCTTCGCAAGAATGATGCATGGAGAAAATGTGGAGATCTGTTTGATGGGAAATACGAGGAATCCCAGATAGGAGGAGTGGCAGAAAAACTGGAAAGAGTGCCCTAAGCCGAGAAAGAAGCGAAGAGGCAACAATATAAGCCGCTACTAAAGGTATGGAAAATTGTTGGGTCCGCAGCATAGAAAACAAAAAATTTCCTACAGTGTGAACTACACGCCAAGATCTATCTACTAGGTACAAAGCAACCGGGTGGACATACATCCATAGAGAACTTACCCTCGAAGACAACGAGCTTTGTTAACGAGTAGGAACTCATGGTTGATGTAGTCATACACTTGCCGATCTCAAGATCGTGAGGAAGTCCGAAGTCGCAACTCAAGCATCCGCATCGCTGCACACACGTTCAAGCCACCGGAAAACCTCCACCTCCTCGCTCCAGCGATCCAGCGGAAGCAGCAACTCCTTCCAGACGAAATGCCACCGGGAACATGTATCTCGCTAATCCGAGACCATGGGGGAATAATTCTAGAGGGGGAGAGATATCCTTCACAAGGAGGTGTGTGGATGAAGGAGGGAATGGGTGGCCTTTTATAGGAGGAGGGGGGTGCCCCCTCTCTCCATGGCCGGCGCATGGGGTGGTGACCCCTCACCTCTCCCATTCATGTGGTGGTAACTCCTCCACATTAAAATGCCTCTTCACATTCCCTTTTAAAGTCTCCACTTTAAATGCATTAAGTTTCTCCAAATTTAATGCTCTCTCATTTAATAAAACTCTTTTATTAAATTTATTCAGAATTTTGTTAATTACTTTAATTAACAAACATTCACATATATCCCCTTGCAATATTTCAATATCACATGCAGAACCACCTTCTGCAATTTCACCCGAAACAATTTCCGGTTTCTATTGAAACAATTCCTGCGCTTTGCAATTCTTTCGTCTGAAACATATGTGCTCCAAAATGGTGTCCGGTAACTCTTACGTGTGCCACCCTACGGTTCGCAAATAATGCAGACATGATCGAGACCCTTCTCGATCAATAATCAGCAGGGACACGAGATCCGATCGACTCCTACACATTCAACGATGACTCCTGTGATCGTGAGAACCTTTAACGCTTCTAACTAAATCCCTTTGTCTCTCGATATATTACATGTCCGAGATTCGATCATCGGTATATCCATACCTAGTTTGATCTCGTTACCGACATGCACTCTTTTCTCGTTCCCATGATATAACATTCTAGTGATCACATCACTTGCTTGCAAGCTATCCTAAGGTGATATCACTGAGTGGGCCCAGAGTATATCTATCCGTCATCTGGATTGACAAATTCCACTCTTGATCCATGAGCCTCAACATAACACCTTCGTAGCACTGAACCCATCTTTATAGTCACCCTGTTACGGTGTGACGTTTGATGTTATCAAGATACTCTTCCGGTGTTAGCAATTAACATGATCTCATGGTCTAAGGATAAAGATTACTTCGTATGATGTTATAGCAATATAAACACAATGACTTGATCGTAATTCTATACTTCGGATGAATGTTCATCACATCATTCCACCAATGGTGTGACCTTGTTATTAACAACATCTAATGTCCATGATCAGGAAACCTTGATCATCCTGTTAATCAACAAGCTAGTCTATAAGAGAGGCATGACTAGGAACCCTTTTTGTTTATTAAACACACATGTATTGATGTTTCCTATCAATACAATTATAGCATGCAAAATAAACATCTATCATATACAAGGAATACATAATAACAACTTTATTATTGCCTCTCGGGGCATATTTCCTTCAGTCTCCCACTTGCACTAGAGACAATAATCTAGTTCACATAGTGATAAATCTAACACCCATGGAGTTCTGGTGTTGATCATGTTTTGCCCTAGGGAGTACTTTAGTCAACGGATCTGCTACATTCAGGTCCGTGTGCACTTTACAAATCTTTATATCTCCATCCTAGACATGCTTTGGATGGAGTGAAACCGGCGCTAATATGCTTGGAATTCTTGTGAGACCTTGGTTCCTTTATGCTATTATGGCTCCATTGTTGTCACAATAGATCACCATCGGATCCAACACACTGGAACCACACCCGCCCGTTATGAACTCCTTCATCCAAACCGCTTCTGCTTATACGAAGCAAAGAACATATTCCGCCTCCGTTGTTGATCCAGCCACCACAGGTTGTTTGGAGCTCCTCCAACTAACTGCTGTCGTTCAAGAGAAATACGTATCCGGATTGAGACTTAGAGTCATCCGGATCAGTGTCAAAGCTAGCATCGACATAACACTTAGCGACTAGCTCTTCTTCACCTCCGTATATAAGAAACATATCCTTAGTTCTTCTCAAGTACTTAAGGATATTCTTGACCGCTATCCAGTGTTCCGAACCTGGATCAGATTGGTACCTACTAGTCAAACTAATATCATGTGCCACATCCGGTCTTGTACATAGCATGGCATACATTATAGAGCCTATGGCTGAGGCATAGGGGATCTTATCCATTATCTCTCTTTCTTCCGCCGTAGCCGGACTTTGAGTCTTACTCAATGTCTTGCCTTGCAACATAGGTAAGAACCCCTTCTTACTTCCGTCCATATTAAACTTCTTTAATATCTTATCAAGGTATGTATGCTGCGATAGCCCAATTAGGCGTCTTGATCTATCTCTATAGATTTTAATGCCTAATATATATGAAGCTTCACCAAGGTCCTTCATCAAAAATTTGCTGTTTAGATAACTTTTAACACTGTTTAAAAGATCTAAATCATTTCCAATCAATAATATGTCATCCACATATAATATCAGAAATGCCACATTGCTCCTACTCACTTTCTTGTAAATACAAGCCTCTCCATAAGTTTGGACAAATCCAAACTCTTTGATCACCTCATCAAAGCGGAGATTCCAACTTCGTGATGCTTGCTTCAGTCCATAGATGGATCGCTGAAGTTTGCACACCTTATTAGCATCCTTAGGATCGACAAAACCCTTAGGTTGTATCATATACAACTCTTCTTCAATCTTACCATTGAGGAACACAGTTTTGACATCCATCTGCCATATTTCATAATCGAAATATGCAGCAATTGCTAACATAATCCTAACCGACTTAAGCATCGCTACGGGAGAGAATGTCTCATCGTAGTCAACTCCTTGAATTTGTCGAAACCCCTTTGCGACAAGTCGAGCCTTATATATGGTCACATTACCATCAGCATCAGTTTTTCTTTTGAAAATCCATTTATTCTCAATGGCCTTTCGGTCGTGAGGTAAGTCCACCAAGGTCCAAACCTGGTTTTCGTACATGGATTCCATCTCGGATTTCATGGCTTCTAGCCATTTGTTGGAATCTGGGCTCATCATCGCTTCTTCATACGTCGCAGGGTCATCCATTTCATCAACCATGAAATTCAGCAGGATTGTGTCAGACAGTTCAGGAGCTGCACGTGTCCTGCTTGACCTACGAGGTTTGGTAGTGTCCTCTTTCGGAGTTTCATGATCAATATCATTAGCTCTCTCTTCATTAGGTGAAGTCAACTCCGAAACAACTTCTGGAGCTGCGCTAATCGCCATTTCATGAAGAGAAGGTTCAATAACCTCTTCGAATTCTACCTTCCGACTACTCACACCTTTCGTGAGAAACTCCTTCTCAAGAAAGGATCCATTCTTGGCAACAAAGACCTTGCCCTCGGATCTGTGATAGAAGGTATACCCAATCGTTTCCTTAGGGTATCCTATGAAGACGTATTTTTCTGCTTTGGGTTCGAGTTTATCCGGTTGAAGATTCTTCACATAAACATCGCATCCCCAAACTTTAAGAAATGACAGCTTAGGTTTGTTTCCAAACCATAATTCATACGGTGTCTTTTCATCGGATTCAGATGGTGCCCGATGTAAAGTGAATGCAGCTGTTTTCAGTGCATAACCCCAAAATGACAGTGGCAAGTCAGTCAGAGACATCATAGATTGAACCATATCCAATAAAGTACGATTACGACGTTCTGACACACCATTACGTTGTGGTGTTCCGGTAGGCGTGAGTTGTGAAACTATTCCACAGTCTTTCATATGTGTGCTAAACTCGTAACTAAGATACTCTCCTCCACGGTCGGACCGCATAAATTTGATCTTTCTATTATGATGATTTTCCACTTCATTCTGCAATTCTTTGAACTTTTCAAAAGTTTCAGACTTGTGTTTCATCAAATAGATATACCCATATATACTCAAATCATCCGTGAAAGTAACAAAATAACGATATCCACCTCGCGCCGACACACTCATTGGTCCACACACATCAGTATGTATGATTTCCAATAGATCTGTCGCCCGTTCCATTGAACCGGAAAACGGCGTTCTAGTCATCTTGCCCATAAGGCATGGCTCACATGTATCAAATGATTCAAAATCAAGTGATTCCAAAAGTCCATCAGAATGGAGTTTCTTCATGCGTTTAACGCCAATATGACCTAGACGGCAGTGCCACATATATGTAGATATATCATTATCAAGTTTAATCCTTTTAGCATCAACATTATGAATATGCGTAATACTACTATCGAGATCCAACAGAAACAAACCATTCAACATAGGTGCATGACCATAAAAGATATTATTCATATAAATCGAACAACCATTGTTTTCAGACTTAAATGAATAACCACTTTGCATCAAACACGATCTGGATACAATGTTCATGCTCAGTGCAGGCACCAAATAACAATTATTTAGGTTTATAACTAATCTCGATGGCATATGGAGAGGCAGCGTTCCGACAACAATCACATCAACTCTTGATCCATTGCCGACCCGCATCGTGACCTCATCCCATGCTAGTTGTCGCTTGTTCCGCAGCCCCTGAACCGAGTTACATATATTAGCAACCGATCCCGTATCAAATACCTAGGTGCTACTGCGAGTACTAGTCAAGTACACGTCAATAACATGTATATCATATATACCTTTGTTTGCCTTGCCAGACTTCTTGTCCGCCAAATACTTGGGGTAGTTGCGCTTCCAATGGCCAGTCCCCTTGCAATAGTAGCACTCGTTGTCAGACTTAGGGCCAGCTCGGGGTTTCTTTTCAGGCATCGCAACAGACTTGCCACCCTTCTTTCCCTTGTGCTTGCCTTTCTTGTCCTTCTTGAAACCGGTGGTCCTATTGATCATCAACACTTGATGTTCTTTCCTAATCTCCACTTCTGCAGTCTTAAGCATTGACAAAAGCTCGGGAAGAGACTTCTTCATGCCCTGCATATTATAGTTCATCATGAAGCTCTTGTAGCTAGGTGGCAGAGATTGGAGAACACGATGTATGCCTAAGTCAATGGGAATCGTTATTCCCAAGGACACAAGCTTATCGGCGTACCCAGACATTTTGAGTACATGCTCACTAACGGAGCTGTTTTCCTCCATCATGCAGCTAAAGAACTTTTCTGTAGCATTATAACTCTCTACGGCAGCATGGGTATCAAAAATCATTTTCAATTCTCCCATGGTATCAAAGGCATTGCCATTTTCAAAACGCTTTAGAAGTTCTGGCTCTAGCCCATACAGTATGCCGCAATGAACTAAGTTGTGGTCCTCCTGACGAGTTATATAGACGTTCTTTTCCTCGTCAGGGGCATCAGGAGCTGGTGGGGGGCCTAGCGGCGCATCTAGCACATATTGCTTTTGTGCAGCAGTGAGGAGAATCCTCAAATTCATAGCCCAGTTGGTGAAGTTGCTACCATTCGCAACAAGTTTCTCTTTCTCCATGAACACATTGAAATTAAAAGCAGGTGGTGCCATCTACAACAGAATTTGTAAAGTATATTTAGACTAATTTTATGATAGATTGAGTTCGACTAATCCAAATTACTAATGAACTCCCACTCAAAAATGACATCCCTCGTGTCCTTTTGGTGATTACATGAACCAAATCCACTACACCAAGTCCGATCATCACGTGAGTCGGTGTAGCTTCAAAGGCGAGCATCTATATGGGCATCATATCAACTATATGACTCATGCTTAACCTTTCGGTCCGTGTTCCGAGGCCATGTCTGTACATGCTAGGCTCATCAAGTAAGAACCTTAGTATTTGCGTGTGTAAAACTGTCTTACACCCGTTGTATGAAAGCGTAGAGTTGAAAACGCCCGATCATCACGTGATGCCTCAAAACACGATCCAAAAAACGGTGCATACTTAAGGAAGAACACATTTTATCTTGATATATAAATGAGGGATCATCT
This sequence comes from Avena insularis, assembly GCA_023614405.1. Lineage (NCBI taxonomy): Eukaryota > Viridiplantae > Streptophyta > Magnoliopsida > Poales > Poaceae > Avena > Avena insularis. Next base: position 300,933,464 of record CM042684.1, read on the forward strand.
TATAATGCTACCAAACGCTAAACTAGCGGATAAGATGCTAACATCTAATGTGTGAAGTGAGATGATATGGTCCATGCATTTGATCTCTATCATTTGCATCGTGGTATGATCTCTATCATTCCTTTGTGTGTAAGGCCAAGGTCTATGGAACTTACACGTTAAGTGAGTTGTAAGAGTATCTATCATACATCTACTTACAACAATACCATATCAAAACACTAGCCTAGCAACGATCTAAACTAGACGCCTCTAATTTATCAATTGCAAGTTTTATGTGGCTTAGGGCTTTCGGAGATAGAACCTGTCTAACCTACGAACATGAACCACAACGAGGATAACCAAGTTATTAGCAACTCGTTGTAAATCAGATATTGACTATAGTAGGAGAGACAGACACCCGCCAGCCACTTATGCAAAACAAGTTGCATGTCAGTCGTGGAACCGGTCTCATGTACGATGACATGTAAGGTTGGTCCGGGCCGCTTCATCCCACTATGACACCAATATCCAAAGTACATAGAAGATGCAATAACATGATCATCATCGCCCACATATATACATATGTGTACTACCCGTGCAAAGCACCTACGCATAGATCAGGCTCTGATACCACTGTTGGGTCCGCAGCATAGAAAACAAAAAATTTCCTACGGTGTGAACTACCCGCCAAGATCTATCTACTAGGTACAAAGCAAACGGGTGGACATACATCCCTGGAGAACTTACCCTCAAAGACAACGAGTTTTGTTAACGAGTAGGAACTCGTGGTTGATGTAGTCGTACACTTGCCGATCTCAAGATCGTGAGGAAGTCCGAGCGCCGCAACTTAGCAGTGCATCCGCACTCACAAACACGTTCAAGCCACCGGACAACCTCCACCTCCTCGCTCCAGCGATCCAGCGGAAGCAGCAACTCCTTCCAGACGAAATGCCACCTGGAACATGTATCTCGCTAATCCGAGACCATGGGGGAATAATTCTAGAGGGGGAGAGAGATCCTTCACAAGGAGGTGTGAGGATGAAGGAGGGAATGGGTGGCCTTTTATAGGAGGAGGGGGGTGCCCCCTCTCTCCATGGCCGGCGCATGGGGGGGTGACCCCTCACCTCCCCCATTCATGTGGTGGTACTCCTCCACATTAAAATGCCTCTTCACATTCCCTTTTAAAGTCTCCACTTTAAATGCATTAAGTTTCTCCAAATTTAATGCTCTCTCATTTAATAAAAATCTTTTATTAAATTTATTCAGAATTTTGTTAATTACTTTAATTAACAAACATTCACATATAGCCCCTTGCAATATTTCAATATCACATGCAGAAACACCTTCTACAATTTCACCCGAAACAATTTCCGGTTTCTATTGAAACAATTCCTGCGCTTTGCAATTATTTCATCTGAAACATATGTGCTCCAAAATGGTGTCCAGTAACTCTTAAGTGTGCCACCCTACGGTTCGCAAATAATGCAGACATGATCGAGGCCCTTCTCCGGTCAATAATCAGCAGCGGGACCTGGAGATCCGTACAGACTCCTACACATTCAACGATGACTCCTGTGATCGTGAGAACCTTTAATGCTTGTAACTAAATCCCTTTGTCTCTCGATATATTACATGTACGAGATTCGATCATCGGTATCTCCATACCTAGTTTGATCTCGTTACCGACATGCACTCTTTTCTCGTTCCTGTGATATAACATTCTAGTGATCACATCACTTGCTTGCAAGCTATCCTAATGTGATATCACCGAGAGGGCACAGAGTATATATATCCGTCATCTGGATTGACAAATTCCACTCTTGATCCATGAGCCTCAACATAATACCTTCGTAGCACTGAACCCATCTTTATAGTCACCCTGTTACGGTGTGACGTTTGATGTTATCAAGATACTCTTCCGGTGTTAGCAATTAACATGATCTCATGGTCTAAGGATAAAGATTACTTCGTATGATGTTATAGCAATATAAACATAATGACTTGATCGTAATGCTATACTTCGGATGAATGTTCATCACATCATTCCACCAATGGTGTGACCTTGTTATTAACAACATCCAATGTCCATGATCAGGAAACCTTGATCATCCTGTTAATCAACAAGCTAGTCTATAAGAGAGGCATGACTAGGAACCCTTTTTGTTTATTAAACACACATGTATTGATGTTTCCTATCAATACAATTATAGCATGCAAAATAAACATCTATCATATACAAGGAATACATAATAACAACTTTATTATTGCCTCTCAGGGCATATTTCCTTCAGCCAAGACCAGCACCAGTACAAGCACCAACGCCATCACCAACAACAGCACCACAAGTACCAGCAGTATCACCAACTCCTTCCGCCTCGTCCGAGTCTTCCAAGACTCGGCGAGAAGGCCCAGTTAGCACCAAGGCTGCACCCAAGACCAAATCCGCATCTCAAGCCTCAACCTCTCAGCAGCAGCCTAAGGCCAAGAAAACTTCTGACGCTGCCAGGGCAGCATCCATCGAGGCTGGACAGCGCACGCTCCGCCCATGCTTCCGAAGAAAACTCCACCAAAGAAAGATGCCTCCCTTGGGTCAGCTAGCACGCAGCTTACACTGCACACCAGCCCTGCTGCTGCCCAAGTTGAAAGGAGGGAAGCCCACTCCAAGGGTTTGATTGCGCCCCACATGCTTAGCGGAGAGCGATATCCCCCGGCCCTAATTTAATATGTTAATAACTGGAACAAAGCGGAGTTCGTCAATCCCAATGACGACCTTTCGAAGAAATTTGGGCCCGCGGAGTTTAGCGCTCAAATGAACACAGTAGCCAAGGCTATCAACCTTGCCGGACGGATGATGGAGATACGCTACTTTGTCTTTTCTTTAGCATGCACAAGAGCTTAGAGATATATCCATTAGTCCCCGAGCCTCCGGGGGAGTAACTTGTTACTCGGCCAGATGCTCCTTAGAGAACTAGCGTAGCTCCCTAGTAACTTCGGATATGCACACACCTAGAGCCAGGTTAAGTTCCACTTGTCCCGGATTTTGTACACTTCGAATATGCACACACCTAGAGCCGGGTTAAGTTCCACTTGGCCCGGATTTAGTACACTTCGAATATGCACACACCTAGAGCCGGGTTAAATTCCACTTGGCCCGGGTTTTGTACACTTCGAATATGCACACACCTAGAGCCGGGTTAAGTTCCACTTGGCCTAGATTTTGTACACTTCGAATATGCACACACCTAGAGCCGGGTTAAGTTCCACTTGGCCCAGATTTTGTACACTTCGAATATGCACACACCTAGAGCCGGGTTAAGTTCCACTTGGCCCGGATTTTGTACACTTCGAATATGCACATAACTAAGTCAACTTTGCTTTCCTCAGGTCACCACCAATCGTCGGAGCGCTGAGTTTCAGCGCCTCCTGGACACACACAAGGGGCTACGCTCAAAACATTCTGTACATCTCGCTGAGTTTGAGAAGAGGGGTAAGTTTTCTCTTTGCCTCTCTTCCCATCTTTCTTTGTCTTTCCCCGCCAGATTAATTTATCATTCGGATTGCGCAGCCAGAGTGGAGGTCGAAAACATCATCATGAGGAAGAACTTGGATCAGATAAAAGGTAAGTCACTTTGGTTAATCTTCTTCTGCGCTCTCTCTCTCTCCCTTTCTTCTTGTCTCGGCAAATATTTATGGCTCGGCTCTGCCGGGTTAACACACCGTTGCAGCATCCCTTGAAGATAGTGTGCCCATGCCTGATATGGTGCTGCATTTTCTCGAACAAGCAGGGCAACATCAGGCCGAGCTCAAGAAGAAGGACGATGAACTTGCCATTCTCCAGGCTAAGGATGATGAAATTGCCAAGGTTAAGGCTGAAATGAAAAAGCTCAAGGCGCTCCACCAGACTGAAATGGAGAAAGATGGCCAAGACTTCAGCGAGGAACGAGAACGTCTCAATCTTCAACTTGCCAAAGATCAAGAGCTGCTAAAGGAGGCCGACGTCAAGCTTGAGTCGGCAAATGTTGAGCTTGAGAAACTCCGGAAGAGGCGTGCTGATTGCACCACAGAGCTGACCCGGATCCATAGTCATATCTCTCGTAAGTTCTTTTCCTTCAGCCGACATGAATCTCTCCGGGTCAACCTCCTTTGCTTATTTCACTTGTCTTGTTTTCAGGTAAATTTCCAGAGGGCGATGCTATTGCGGTTCTTTGCATTACCAAGTTCGCGGCAGAGGGTACTAACCGGTCCTGGTGCTGAAAACATTCCCTATGACATGGAGGACTTGCTGGTCAGCCTATCCTCTCGCATCGAGATCGTGAAGAACTACGGTTCGGGTCTCCTAGATGCAGCAGTTCGGATCTTCCGTGCCCTTTGGCCTCGTGAAGATACTCCGGAGGGGTCCACTGCTCTGATTACCAAGTTAATGGATTGCGAGACCCAGCTTGACCTCTGGAGGGAATCCACCGCACGCGCCAGAGCTGAAACTGTCCTCCACTTTGTTCTCACATGGTATGAAAAATTGGATCTGAAGCTTCTCGAGCGCCTGCGCACCGGATCAAAGTGGTCTGATGACCCGGATTGGGTAGCCCGGCGCAAGGCTTGCGCCCACAACCTCATCCAGTTTGCTCCCATCCATCAATGGAATGAAGGACCAAGTTTCCTTGGCGCTATTGACGACGAATACGTCGAAGATGGTTCGGGAGATGAGGAAGAGGACGAAGCTTCAGATATTGAAGAGAATGAAGACGATGATGAGGCTGAAGCTGGAGTTCCACCTGCTGCTGCTCCTTGAGCGTGAAAAAACACTTTGAAGTTTATCAGATCCCCGGTATGCCGGGTGCAAATGTATTAAGCACACAAAATATATTTTGCTACTAAGTTGCTCGTGCCGGATTAACTTGGGCGTAGTCCTCGAGTTTCATTTTCTTGTTTCTCCAATTTCCTGGCTCGGCTCGTGTCTATCTTGATTCGGTTTTATGACTTACGAGTCCGAGTTTCAAAAATTGACTTAACAATACTTGGAAACTTTTGGACTAGCTCAAAATAATTCAGCATAGTAAAAACAAGGTAAACATAAAGTTAGTCTGAATAACAAACGTCGGCTCGATTACGTTTTTCTCCTTAGTCGTTTTTCATGTGCTGCGTAATTCCAAACTTATTCTCTTGCTTGCCATGAAGCCAAATCTTGTTGGACAGAAGCAAATCGAACAGTTGAGTTTTTGGTGCTCACATACTACTAAACCGGCTTAGGCAGAATCAAGTTAAGCCAGCCGACATAAAAAATAAATTGCAAGTATAGAAGATAACAAATATTATTAAGGCAGTCCCCGAGTTACTGCTCGAGGTGCCAAGATTTCATTGATAAACTCATTGCCGGCATACATACCGACGTATGAGAGACTCGGATACACACACTTCTTTGTTAAGTGTAGAAGGGACGAAGTAGAGCTACATTCCATGGACGCTTAGATTCCTCACCGGACCTGTCCGCCTTGTTCTTCTCCTGTGGTTTTGCATCGATGAGATAATAAGAGTCATTGTGCAATGCTTTGCTCACAATGAATGGCCCTTCCCATGGGGGGATAACTTATGCATACCAGCAGTACGTTGTACCAACCGGAGTACCAGATCACCTTCCCGAAAGACCCGGGGGTTAACTTTCCGTCTATGATAGCGTCGGAGATTTTGCTGATATATGGCGGATCTGGACAATGCCAATTCTCTCGCTTCTTCCATCAGATCAACATCATTTTGCCGGGCTTCTCGCACTTCGGCTTCTGTGTATTGGGTGACCCTAGGCGAATCATGCTCCATGTCGGCTGGTAGTACAACTTTTGCCCCATATACCAGAAAGAATGGCGTATAGCCTGTTGATCAATTTGGAGTTGTTCTTAAACTCCACAGTACCGCTGGTAGTTCTTCTATCCAGCACCCCTCTGATCTTTGCAGCGGCTCAATGAGCCGGGGTTTTATCCCGGATAATACTAATCTGTTGGATCTCTCCACTTGTCCGTTCGATGCGGGGTGGGCTACTGAAGCAATGTCGAGCCAGATCTTCTTATCTCGGCAGAATCGTGCAAATGCTCATTCAGCAAAATTGGTGCCATTATCTATTATGATACTATGAGGATAGCCATATCTCAGAATGATATCTTTGAGAAACGTCATGGCTGTAGCTCCATCACATTTTCTTATTGTCTTCACTTCAATCCATTTGGTAAACTTGTCCACCATAACCAAGATATGGGTCATATTTCCTCTTGCGGGCTTAAATGGACCAACCATATCCAAACACCATACGACAAATGGCCAGGTAATTGGTATGGTCTTGAGCTCCGACATTGGCATATGTGTCTTGGTTGCATACCTCTGACAACCATTGCATTTTCTTACTAGATCTTCTGCTTGTTCCAAGGCACTTGGCCAGTAGAACCCATGCCGGAAAGCTTTTGCTCCCAAAGCTCTGGATGAGGCGTGATGCCCACATTCCCCTTGATGTATATCTCGGAGGATGTCAAGCCCTTCTTTCGGGTCAACACATCGTTGGAGGACGTTTGTGACACTCCTCTTGTATAGTTCGGCATTGATAATCGTGTATGCCTTTGTGCGCCTCTGAATTTGCCTAGAAAGCACCTCTTCTTTGGGCAAAGTTCCATCCTTCAGGAATTGAAATATGGGCAGTGCCCAAGCTGGTATAGCTCACACCGGAAACACATCCTCATCAATTTCCATTTGATCCACCGACATAACTGCGGATATATGGCATGGCAGTCCACAGGTTCTCTGAAGGCCTCCGGTTTCCTGAACCACATCCTACATCAATGTCCATGGGTACAGCTTTGGACTCCGGATCTGCCAGGATGTAGATTGAGTCGGTTTCTAGGGACGGCCAGATAGATGGTTTTCTGAGGTGTTCTAGCGCTACACCCGGTGGAATTGCTTGTCGGGTCGATCCGAGCTTCGACAATACGTCGGCAGCCTCATTTTCCAGCCAGGGCACATGGTGAAACTCGCATCCCTCAAAGTACCCTGATATTTTTTGCACATGAAATCTATATAATGCCATGTTTGCATCCAAAGCGTCCCATTGCCCTGAGACTTGCTGAACTACCAAATGCGAGTCGCCAAAGCATTGGATCCGACGTATTCCAATTTCTTTTGCCACTTTGAGCCCATGCACAAGTGCTTCATACTCGGCGACATTGTTTGATGCTGCGAAATGGATCTGCAACACATACTTCAACTGGTCGTTCTTTGGTGAGGTAAGTACAACTCTGGCGCCTAACCCGGTTTTTGTTTTTGATCCATCAAAATGCATTCTCCAGTAGTTCGGATCTGGTAACGGTGGCTCATATTGCATTTCAGCCCAATCTACGAAAAAGTCGGCCACAACCTGAGACTTGATCGCATCTCTCATGTCGTACTGTGGAGCATAAGGGGCTAGCTTAATTGCCCATTTTGCGATTCGGCCGCTTGCGTCCTTGTTACTCATTATCTCAGATATGGGGGCTTCACATATCACTTTGATTGAGTGTTCTTCAAAGTAGTGTTTTAGCTTCTTCGCTGCCATATACACACCATACGCCATCTTCTAATAGTGAGGATAGTTTTGCTTCGATGCTGATAATACCTTGCTCAGGTAATAGACTGGCCTTTGCACTGACTTACCCTCTTCGTCGCGCTCTACCACCACCACTGCACTTACAACTCGGTTGGTTGCGGCTATGTAGAGCAACATTGGCTCTTTTGATAGTGGAGAGGCTAACACTGGTGCAGTGGCTAACATTTTATTTAATTGGATGAAGTCTTCGTTGGCCTGCGGCATCCATACGAACTTGTCCGCTTTTTTCATTAGTTGATAGAGAGGCAATGCCTTTTCTCCCATCCGACATACAAACTGACTTAAAGATGCCAGGCAACCAGTGAACTTCTGGACATTGTTAAGACACTTTGGCAGTTCCATTCGCTCTATGGCTCGGATTTTAGTTGGGTTAGCTTCGATACCTCAGCTGGAGACAAGAAATCCGAGTAATTTTCTAGCCGGGACACCGAAGGTACACTTCTCCGGGTTGAGCTTCATTCGGAACCTTCTTAGGTTTGCAAATGTTTGCCTGATATCATCAAGGAGGGTTTTGCTTTTCTTGGTCTTTATAACCACATCATCCACATATACTTGCACATTTCGGCCGATTTGGTCGTGTAAACATTTTTGCATACATCTTTGGTACGTTACCCCTGCATTACATAAACCAAAAGGCATGGTGTGATAGCAATAAGCCCCATACGGGGTGATAAACGCAGTCTTTATTTGATCATTTGGGTTCAGAGGTATCTGGTGGAAACCAGAATATGAATCTATGAATGACAACAGTTCACGCCCAGCAGTAGAATCTATGACTTGATCTATCCTTGGCAGTGGGAATGGATCTTTTGGGCACGCCTTATTCAGGTTCGTGTAATCGATGCACATACGCCAAACCACTGCCACATTCGGATCATCTTTCTTCTTTTCCACCAGCACCGGATTAGATAGCCAATCCGGGTAAAGCACTTCCATGATAAACCCAGCTGCTAGGAGCCGAGCTATCTCATCTCCAATGACTTTTCTCCTATCTTCAGCGAAGCGGCAGAGAGGTTGCTTCACCGGCTTTGCTCTGGGTCTCACATTCAAAGAGTGCTCGGCCAACTCCCTCGGAACACCTTGCAAGTCTTGTGTGGACCAAGCAAAGATATCCCGATTCTCACGGAGGAAGTTGACGAGCTCGCTTTCCTATTTGTCATTTAACCCGACACCAATAGTTACGGTGCACTCTGGGAACAGATCATCAACTGGCACTTTCTTTGTATCTTTCATTGCTTGAAATGAGACACTTCCATGCGGGTTACTCAGCGCCGAAATATATTGCTGCGCGGACTGAGCCAATGCTGCCACATCCTGGATCTTTCTTTTCTCTTGTGCAATCACGAGTGACTCGGCCAGGTTAGACCCGGCTGACGCGCACTCAATGGAATGTCGAAAATCTCCTGCTATGGTTATTACTCCATTTGGCCTGGGCAATTTCATCTTCAGGTAACTGATGTGACAACTTTCCATGAATTTGTTCAGGGCAGGCCTACCGAGTAACGCGTGATATGCGCTTTCTAGGTTTACCACCTCAAACTCCAAATTTTCAGTTCGGCAGTTATCTCTTGTGCCAAATAATACGTCTACCCGGACCTTGCCAATGGGTTCACAGGAAAATGCCTGGCACAATACCATGGAAAGTTGTTCTTGTGGCCTGGATCATGTTCTCGGAGATACCCAACTTGCACATTGTATCCACGTACATAATATTGATGTTGCTACCATTATCAATCAGCACCTTAGAGAATCTTACATTGATATTTGGCCCGATGAACGTTGGGTCCAGCACCAGTGCATATGAACCGGGACTAGGCATAAGCTTGGGATGGTCCTTTATACTCCAAGTAATTTCCTGATCCAACCAAGGCATATACCTCATCACTACCGGCATTACCGCATTTACTTCCATATGTCGGTGCTGAAAGCTCTTTCTATTTATCTCCTCTGTGGTAAACACACAGTAACTCTAGTGATGCTCTCTGTATTCATTTCTCCCCTCATTGTCGGGATATCTTTGATCTGGCTGATGCTGATTTTCCACCTGATGCACTGCATCCCTTCTCTCATGCTTTTCATACCTCGGCGGAGGTGGTGGCAACATTAGTTGTTGCGTGTTCGCTCCGGCGAGTAGTTGCTGCCGGGGTAACTCCTGCCGAGGTTGATCGTTCTGAGGTGCCTGAGCATTCCCCGAACCACTTTGTTCTATCTTCCTCATCCACTCACATTGCCGAGTCGTGTGACCCGCCGGGTTACTCGGATTTGGTGTGTGAAATTTGCACGGCTGATCCAGCATTGCCTCATACATATACCTCAGTTAGTCCTTCTTTTCTTGCCACTGTCTCTTTTGCTCGGGCGTCCAAGTTTTCTTGCCATCATTTCTTGGTGTCCACTGTTGCCCTCCAGTCTTCTGACACTGATTACTCCCTGCTCCGGGTTGATCTTGATTTACAGCAGCAACTTGTTGCGAACTGTACCTGTAATCCGGTCTATCATCTCTTCTCTTACCTCGGTAATCATTCTGCCGGGATGATCCGGCTCCATCTCGCGGGTAGTACTCCTCATTTGACTCGTTTGACACAAGCCTAGGTTGAGTCGGATCACCCAAAGCATATGAATCAGCAATCCGGATTATCTCTGTCAGTGTGGTTGGCATATCCCTTTGTAACCTTTGCCATAGCATGCTTGCATATCTACACCCTTGCGCAAACCAAGCTATGGCCTGTGACTCAATCACGCCCTCGCATGAGTTTCGCACAGTGCACCAGCGGGTTAAGAACTCCCGGTATGTCTCATTTGGTCTCTGCTTGCACATTGCTAGGGTCTGTGGCCTATTGGGCCTCTGATACATGCTTGAGAAGTTACTGACAAACATTTCCTCAAAATCGATCCAACAGTTGATACTACCGGGTGGTAAATTGTTTAGCCATACCCTAGCTGGCCCTTCCAGCATCTGAGGTACATATTTCACAGCCCATCTCAAGTTGCCTGTAGCAATTTTCACCACCGTCGCGTAGTTGATCAACCAATCCTCCAGCTTGGTGCTACCGTCATATGTTTTCGTGCCTCTAGGTAACTGGAAGTTAGGTACTGGAGGTTCTTTCATGATCCGGGGCCCAAAGCACGCTGGACCTAGAGGACCTTGCCCCTCAATCTGCTCCGACCTATAGAGTCGATCCAGTTTTAACCTGGCATCATCAGGCATCAAGTTCCTGCTTCCCAACCTTGACCCTATCACGTGATAGTCCGGCCTAGGGTATCCTGCGTTCACCATTTCTGAATTGCCATCATTGTATCTATCTTGTTCTTGTGGAGCAGCTCTCTCTTGCATACCTTGGCTGGCACGTCACTCTTGCCGTGGTATATTCCACTGCTGTGGTTGCCCTGCACCCGCCGAGTTGCGCTGTCCGGCATTGCCGTTCACAGCGTTTCCCTGACCGGCATTGCCTTGGTCGCGGTTACCTCGGCCAGCTTCACCTCGGCTGACACTTCGTCAATCCTCATTTCCCTGCACTGATTTTCCTTTCCCTGCCCTTGCCGGGTCATAGGGGACTATCTGTTTGTTTCTCCTCGCCGAGGTTACCACTTCCTCTCTTCTTGGGCCACCATGAGGGGACGATGCTGCTCCAGCAGATTTCTCCAGGTTACCTATCGCTGAATAAACGACTTTGGAAGCCCCAGCCCTTGCTGGATTAGCCCCGAGCAACTCTTCATTTTGCCTGTTAGTGATCCGAACTAACTCATTGACCCTATCCTGTTGTCTTTGCCGGGCTTCACCCGTCAAACCCTCTAACTCGGACGCAATTGCATCTGCTGCTCTTAGGTTCTTTGTCAGGGTACTGTACTTCGGCAGCCCCATGGACAGAATGTTCTCTGATTCCTCGACTCTAGTATCACCCTCTTTATTCATTTCACTGATGAGGTTTCTCCCCTTTACTTTCATAGCATCTACCTTATTTGCTCTTGCATACTCACGCAGTGCCATGTTCAACGATTGCTGAGCCGCAGCTATCTTTTTTGCACCCTCTAGTATTTTCTGCCTAGTTTCTTCTAACTCGGCCTGTGCCTGAGCGGGATCTACTACATGTGCTATGGGACTTTCCAAGATATCTATCGCTTGCTGCAGCACATTCTCTGGCCTCTCTAGTGGAGGACCTCTACTTTTCCTTGGTGCCTTTGATGTTACCTCCAGATCTAGTGCCGGATCCTTGCTCGCGCCAGTGCCAGGCGCCGTCATCATCACCTCGGCGCGGTCAGGGGAGCGAGCGATACACGCCCCGTGAGCCGCGCTAAGGGGTGGCTCGCCTCCCTCGACAAAGTGCCGTGGGTGAACGCACGACACATCGACGGCGACGTAGATCTTGTGAGCACCAAGCTTGACGAAGAGGATATTGCACGGAAGAGGTCGTTTGCTGTTGCCGATGACGAAGAGCCAAGCTTGACGAAGAGGCAACCAGCATTGTCGCTGACGTAGTCCAACGCTCCAAAGCACTGAACGAGCCTAGAGACGATGCGTTCTCCGTTGCCGATGAGGTTTCCCATCCGGATCTTCACTCCTGCTAGCACCGCTAGCCCCACGGTGGGCGCCAACTGTCATGGTGGTGTCACGACAGATGCCATGGATAGGCTAAAGGTGGGGCCAATATGCACTAGAGGAATCCAGGGAGGGATAGTGTGGTGATTCCACACACAAATGCTTTGTATTCACTAGGTTTCCAAGGTTACAAATGCTCCTTGAGCTGTATTGGGGAGAGGAGGAAGAAGGAGCTCTCTTACTCTCATCACCACCTATCTCCAAGGAACCAACTACTCAAATGCCAACCCCTTCTACAGAGACCCTAGCACTCCTTATAAAGTGGAGACTAGGTCTCCAATTAGGGCATACGTGGAGGCATATTCCTGGGAATATGCCTCTTCCCAAAATAGCAAACCGACCGGATCTCTTTTCGCCATCGTAATCCATGCAGAGACTACATAAGCCTCTGCGATACCAGCGTCATTCGACAGAGGGCGCGTCACCCTTGTCGGCCACGCCTCGGTGGTCCTTCTCTCTGTCCGCTTTGCTCATGCTCTAGCGTACAGTGACCACCTTTTGACCAGCAATATACCTTCCTTCTCTTGCAAGCCTGATATAACCTGGATTTTGCCTGGTTAATCCGGCCACGCGGGTACCTGCATACAAGTTACATAAATCCTGTCGGCATACGACATATGTCGGCCGGGACTCAGTTAGGTGGACATCCTCCGGTCCGGGTTACTCCGTAAGTCGGCCAGCCTTGAGGTGACTCGGCCAGCATTTGCTTTGACCTTGCCGTACCTCGGCTAACTCGGCCTTTATACCCTGGCGTGACCCTACCTGGGGGTATCCCCCCAACATTACCCCTCTCATATCTGTCCAAAACACATCCAATGGTTCCGATGACAGAAAGGCATAAGCTCTAGTGGCAGTAATGACACTTTTTTTTGACAGATTTAGTAGCACTTGGAAGATTCAGTAGTACAGGGTAAGATAGAAAAATATCGACAGATTCCTAGTTCATAACTAGCCACACTTGACAGATTCGGCAGTATTTTAAAGTGACCAATTCAGGAATACAAACACTAAAATTCAATAGCAGTACAGAGAGACCTTGTTTCATCTCTAAAATCCTTGGCGCATGATGAGTTTTCCCTTTTCTCTGAACACACTCTAGCATTGGAGCATGCAAAACATATGATCAAGTCTGCTTTTGTTTGCATACCTCATTCTTACATCAACGCATGTGTCACCAACATATGCAACCCAAAATGCCTAAGCCTCGTCTAGATTGTGACAATGCCATGTTTCAAGCGAAAGGCAAGACCGGCCATCTACTACGCTTGATCTAAACAAGTACCAGTACGTCAGTATTAGTTGTACAAAATACTTTAGTAATAACAATGACAGAAAATTTGACAGATTATTTAGCATTTGAAAGATCCGGCAGTACAAAATAAGACTAGAAAAGTATCTAATAGGTTTCTAGTTCACATTCAGCAGCACTTGATAGATTCAGCAGCAATTCAAAGTGACTGATTCAATGATAGCAGAAAATGACCAAAAGAATTAACAGAGTTAGCAATGCATACATTGAAATTCAATAGTGGTATAACAATGAGGCAAGGCCAAGTTTCAAAAGGAAAGCGAGACCATATTCTCCACTCGATCTGAACAAGTCCCAATACATAGGTATTTATACAAAATTGATTAGCAATAGCCGAACTGCATATAAAAATACTTATTATGAGTGTAGAACTACACTAAGCTAGGAACCACTACATGGAGAATATCATTTTGCGGCCCAAAAGTTGAGACGCCCAGGCAACATGGTACCCAAGTTGCTTGTAATTAGCCGCGTTGACCACAATTGGCGTGCCAAATACTCAGAGGAACTTTTTTGGTAATAATTCAGCTTTATGTTTGAATACAAAATATGAGGCTAACACCCGTCAAGTTGGGGCCCTGTCAGTTTTTGCCATTATGTCGCTGCCGTCATGACTGCCATGTAGGCTTGCAGCATTGGCGACTGCATCCATTACGTGTCTTCTTCTTCCCTAGAACAGCAATCTATGGTGTGCCATAGCCATGGCACGGAGCTGGGACATGGACGAACCTACTCGGCCCTGCTCTCCTCCTTGTAGGCTTGCAGCGCTGGCGCCTGCATCTATTACACGTCTTCTTCTTCCCTAGAGCGGCAATCTGTGGCCGCGGCCATGGCACGGAGCTGGGACATGGACGAACCTACTTGGCCATGCTCTCCTTCCCATCCCGAGTCAGAGCTCGCCCTCACCATGGTCACACCCATGGCATGACGCGGGGATGAGAATTTGTTCCTGGTGACATTTTTCACCGTGTCGACCATGCTCGGTCCTGTTTTCCTCCTCTAGAATCCGAGATCCCCGTCACCGTGGTCGCACCCGCACCAATTCTGCCACCCCTGCCGAGGTCTCTGTGGTAGCTCAAGTTCTGCCATGTTGAACCTGTAAGCAAATTCGGAACTGGGCGGTGGCAACCCGTTGTTGAACCTGTAAGGAATTTGCTGAAGACTGTGTGTCGCGCCAAGGTCTTCGGCTGATGCCTTCGGCTTCTACCAACATCCACTGCCGATGTGAGATCATTTAGTTACTTTAATACGAAATTTTGACCAATTTAACTTGTCGATATATTCCTTGAAAATTATAATATAATCGAGCATTAGAAATATTTTGTAGTGTGCATGAGCATGATCAGTAATATAATTGAACACTAGAAATTTTAAGGCACTCCATATAAAGGAGTAGATTAATATATATATATAAAAGGTTCACTAGATACACCACAGATATATTGTCTTACATGACACACATAGGTAATAATTAAATAAAAAAAAATAAAAGAAGGGGCAATAGCGGGAGGCCGGGACATGGAGATGCCTAGCAGGACGGGGACATCAGCAGGAGGCAGGGACAACCTAGTCGAGGGGATACATGCCAATCCTGACATAATCCCGGAGGAATTTGCCGAAGGCTGCGTGCCGTGCCAAGGTAATCAGGCTATGCTCTATGCCTCCGCTTCTGGCAACACCCACCGCATGCTGGATCATGCTGTCGAGGTCTACGTTGATTGCTCTGCCACAGAATGGGCAAAATAGTCTCCTCCTACAGTAGACACGGATTAGCCCACACCGTAACCGTCTCAGCACGTAGCGGCTCTTGTTGTCCCTCGATTCCTTGCTAGCATCCACGTCATCATCATCCTCCTGTTGATTTTTAAGAACATAACTTAGAACTCATACATATGATTGAATTATATTACAACTCAAGAATTGACAACATGTATATGTAAGACAATATATTCGTGGATATCAAAGAGAAAGCATCTCAGCAATAGTTTGATCAGTTCATATATCATTTCATCTCAACACAATGACAATTATTTGCATTAGAGTGTATGTAGAATAAAGATTGCGGCCTCATAGGTTTCTTCAGGGATGGCATGAGTGGACAAAATAACAATTGCAGAACCTATATTGTTCTTGTACATCGCCCTAGGTTCACTAACTCATCCCTAAAAAAATCTGACACCAATGTGTCTGCCTCTCTTTTGGGGAAATTTGAATCATTGACTGCAATAAGAAATTGGAATGTAATCCTACGAAATAATATTCAGGGATATACATACTCAAGTACAAAAACTATCCTAAATAATGTAATTATAAATAAAAAACCAAACGACTAATCTCTAGGTACATGTTGAAAATGCTTATGATCAAAACCATGCATATACATATGCATCATACAAATCATTCAAAGATCAGAACCAATTCAAAGATCATACATGTAGTTCCATATGAGAATAAATCAAGGGCCTCATAATATTTTTCAGAGATGGATTTGGCCAACCAAAGTACCAACAACACAACCTACTCAGGTTCACCAACCCATCCCTAAAAAAGGACACCATCATATGTGTCTCCCCTTACACTCATTTGGGGAAAATTTCAATCATCAGCCTCAGTGAGCAAATGAAATGTAATTCTTATACACTTTGAATGCATGCATGCAATAACAATTCAAAGATCATAGTTCTATGAATGTAGAATAAATCTAGGGGCCTCATAAGTTTCTTCAGGGATGGCATTAGTGAACCAAGTAACAATTGTACAACATATATTGTTCTTGTACATCGCCCCAGGTTCACTAACTCATCCCTGAAAAAATCTACCACCAATGTGTCTGCCTCTCTTTCAGGGCAAATTTGAATCATTGGCCACAATAAGAAACTGAAATGTAATCCTACGAAACAATATTCAGGGATATACATATTCAGGTACAAAAACAATCCTAAATATTGTAATTATAAATAAAAAACCAAACAATTAGTCTTCAGGTACATGTTAAAAATACTTATGATCAAAACCATGCATATACATATGCATCATACCAATCATTCAAAGATCAGAAACAATTCAAGGATCATATATGTAGTTCCATATGAGAATAAATCAAGGGCCTCATTATTTTTTCAGAGATGGAGTTGGTGAACCAAAGTACCAACATCACAACCTATATTGTTTGTGTGCATTGCTGCCTGGGTTCACCCACCCATTCCTAAAAAAAGACACCATCATATGTGTCTACCCTTGCACTCTTTTGGGGCAAATTTCAATCATCGGCCTCGGTGACAAACTGAAATGTAATTCTTATACACTATGAATGCAAGCAATACATAATTCAAATATCATAGTTCTATGAATCTAGAATAAAGATTGTGGCCCCATAAGTTTCTTCAGGGATGGCGTAAGCGAACCAAGTACAATTGCTCAACCTATATTGTTCTTATACATCGCCCCAGGTTTGCTAACTCATCCTTGAAAAAATCTGACACCAATGTGTCCGCCTCTCTTTTGGGGCAAATTTGAATCATTGGCCGCAATAAGAAATTGAAATGTAATCCTACAAAACAATATTCAGGGATATACATATGCGTCATACGACTCATTCAAATAACATAAACAATACAAAGATTATATATATAGGTTCCATATGAGAATAAATCAAGGGCCTCATTTTTTTCAAAGATAGAGTTGGAGAACCAAAATACCAACAGCACAACCTATATTGTTTATGTACATTACTGCCTCAGGTTCAGTAACCATACCTAAGAAAACGACACCATCAGATGTGTCTCCCTTGCACTCTTTTGGGGCAAAATTGAATCATTGGGCTCAGTAAGGAATAGAAATATAATGTTATATGCAGTTGTCTATCGAAATCAACACTCAACTAGCAAACCCTAAAACCCCTAAATCAAATGTTAGAGATCGATTAAATTTACCGCACAAAAAGAACCGTATGAACAACAACGAGTTAAGAAAATGTAAATTTACTAGATGGCAGATGAGCAGATTGGGATTTTGTGACTAGACGAATTGGGGTTTTGTTACTAGATGGCAGATGCATCAATCGACCATTCGGACCATACATATACTACCCTACTTGAAGAGAAAAAGAATCTATACACGATTGAGCAAATCATATGTATGAACAGTGAAATATGCGGCTGCGACTAGAGAAGCTAGCAATGTAGTACCTCAGACTCCTCATCATGTTAGGGGGATACCCCCGGGTAGGGTCACTCCAGGGTATAAGGGCCGAGTTAGCCGAGGTTCGGCAAGGTCAACGCGGATGCTGGCCGAGTCACCTCAAGGCAGGCCGGATCACGGAGTAACCCGGACCAGGGGGGTCGCCTAACGTTGTCTCATCCGACTTAAGGAGTAAGTCAGAAATGCTTGTCTAACTTATATGCAGGAACAGGTGTGGCCGGGTCTACTATGATCCGGATCCTCGCTTAGCTTCTGGGAGAAGGAATCTCTCTGGTCAAAAAAGAAGGGTCGGTACGTACTGGATGAGCGAATAAAGCAAGGGCAGGACCACCGGGTCGTGGACGACAAGGATGACGACGCTCACGTCGGCTTACGTCGCTGAAGCATGTGTGATGCGGGGGAAAAGCACCCCGGTCGGGTTACCACTTTGGGAGGGGGCATATTCTTAGGAATATGCCTCCACGTATGCCCTAGGCCAAGACCGAACCACCTCTATATAAGGGGGGTTAGGGTTTTGGTAGAGGGGGTTGGCAGAATTCTAGTTGGTTGAGCACTAGTAGATCTAGGGTTCTTGGGCTAGATAGTAGACAAGAGTAAGAGAGTACCTTCTTCCTCCTCTCGACAATACAGCTCAAGGAGCACTTGTAATCCTTAAGATATAGCAATACAAACTTCTGTGTAGAGAATCACTCGACTATCCCTCCCTGGATTCCCCTAGCGCATATTAGTCCCCACCTTTAGCCTATCCATGGCATCTGCCGTGACACCACCACGACAGTTGGCGCCCACCGTGGGGCTAGCGGCGCTAGCAGGGGTGAAGATCCGAACGGGAAACTTCATCGGCACCAGCGAGCGCATCGTCTCTGGGCTCGTTCAGCGTTGGAGCGTTGGATTTCGTTAGCGACAATGTTGGTTGCTTCGGCACGCGCCCGCTTCCACGCAACGGCCTCTTCGTCAAGCTCGGCGTGCACAAGGTCTACGTTGCTGTGGACGTCTCGTGCGTTCATCCGCGTCGCGTCGTTGATGCGGGGGAACCACCCCTCACTGTGGCTCGCGGGGCGCGTATCACTCGCTCCCCGGACCATGCGGAGGTGATGATGACTGCGCCAGTGCAAAAGCGCAAGAGATCCGCACGACCCGAGGTAACACCTAAGGCACCGAGGAAAGGTAGAGGACCTCCACTAGAGAGGCCTGAGAACGTACTGAGGGAAGCTATGGATACTTGGCTAACCCGGTAGCAGCGGTGGTAGATCCGGCTCAGGCACAGGCCGAGCTAGAGGAAACTCGGCAAAAGATACTGGAGGGCGCAAAGAAAATAGCCACGGCTCAGCAGTCACTGAACATGACGCTGTGTGAGTATGCAAAGGCAAACAAGGTTGATGCAGTGAGGGTAAAAGGGAAAAATCTCATAAGTGAGATGAACAGAGAAGGTGATGATGGAGCAGAAGGGTCGGAAAACTATCTGCGTGGGGTTGCGGTATAGTACCCGGCGAAGAACCTCGAGCAGCAGATGCCGCCAGGTCGAGTTAGAGGGTCTGACGGGTGAGGCCCGTCAAAGACAGCAAGACAGGGTTAACAAGCTGGTTCGGATCGCGAACAGGCAGAACGAGGAGCTGCTGAGAGCTAACCCGGAGAGAGCTGGGGCTTCCAAGATCGTCCATTCGGTGATGGGTAACCCGGAGAAATCTGCTGGAGCCGCATCATCGCCTCATGGCGGCCCAAGGAGAGAGAAGGTAGTAACCTCAGCCAGACGGAACAAACAGATCATCCCGTACGACCCAACGCGTGCGGGAAAAGAAAAAGAGATGCGGAAAGGTGATGATCGACGGAGTGTGAGCCGAGGTGAAGCTGGCCGAGGTAATCGCGACCAAGGCAATGCCGGACAGCACAACTCCGCAGGAGAAGGACAACCGCAGCAGCGGAATATACCGAGGCAAGAGCAAAGCGCTGGCCGAGGTATGCAGCAGAAAGACGTGCAACGAGAGAAAAACCGATACAATGACGGTGATTCGGAGATGGTGAACGTAGGGTACCCCAGACCGGACTATCATGTGATAGGGTCTAGGTTGGGGAGCAGGGATTTGATGCCGGATGACGCCAGGTTAAAACTGGATCGCCTGTATAGGTCGGAACAGATCGAATGTCAAGGTCCTCCGGGTCCAGCGTGCTTTGGACCCCGGATCATGAAGGAACTACCGGTACCCAACTTCCAATTACCCAGGGGCACGAAGACGTATGACGGCAGTACTAAGCCGGAGGATTGGTTGATAAACTATGCTACGGCAGTGAAAATTGCAACTGAGATGGGCTGTGCGTTACGTGCCCCAGATGTTGGAAGGCCCGGCCAGAGTATGGCTGAATAACTTGCCGCCCGGAAGCATCAACTGCTGGATAGATTTTGAAGAAATGTTTATCAGCAACTTCTCAAGTACGTAGCAGAGGCCGAATAGACCGCAAACCCTGGAAATGTGCAAGCAAAGACCCAACGAGACGGATCATGAATTCTTAACCCGGTGGTGTACCGTGAGAAACTCGTGTGAGGGCGTCATAGAGTCACAGGCCATAGCGTGGTTTGCGCAAGGGTGCGAACGGCTGAGCTGTGGATGAAGCTGCAAAGGAAAATGCCAGTTACGCTGGCAGAGATGATCCGGATTGCTGATTCGTATGCTTTGGGCGATCCGACTCAACCTAGGCTCCCGTCAAATGACCCAAACGAGGAATACTATCAGAGAGATGGAGTCGGGTCATCTCGGAGGAACGATTACAGAGGAAAAAGGAGAGATGACAGACCGGACCATCGCTATGGCTCGCAACAAGTTGCAGCAGTGAATCAAGATCAATCCGGAGGAGGGAGTAACCAACGCCAGAGAACTGGAGGGCAGTGGACTCCAAGAAATGACGGCAAGAAAACATGGACTCCGGAGTAGAAGAAACAGTGGCAGGAAAAGAAAGACCGTCCGAGGTATACCTATGAGTCGATGCTGGACCAACCGTGTAAGTTTCACACGCCGAATCCTAATAGCCCGGCGGGTCACACGACGAGGCAATGTGAGTGGATGCGAAAGATAGAGCAAGGTGGCTCGGGGAATGCTCAGGCACCCCGGAATGATCAACCTCGGCAGGAGTTACCCCGGCAGCAATTGCTCTCCGGAGCAAACACGCAGCAGCTAATGTTGCCTCCCCCTCCGCCGAGGTATGACAACAATGAAAGAAGGGATGCAGTGCATCAGGTGGAAAATCAGCAACAACCGGATCAGAGGTACCCCGGAAACGAGGGAAGGAATGAGTACAGGGAACATCACCAGAGTTATTGTGTGTTCACGACTGAGGAAACAGATAGAAAGAGCTTGCAGCGCCGACATATGGAGGTCAATGCGGTCATGCCAGCGGTGATGAGGTACATGCCTTGGTCGGACCAGGAAATCACCTGGAACATCAAAGATCATCCTAAACTTATGCCGAGCCCAGGTTCATACGCGCTAGTGCTAGATCCGACATTCATTGGACCAAACATCAACGTGAGGTTCTCCAAGGTTTTGATTGATAATGGCAGTAGCATTAACATCATGTATGCGGACACGATGCGCAAGTTGGGCATGTCGGAGAACATGCTCCAGGCTATGAGAACAACTTTCCATGGCATTGTACCAGGCATTTCGTGCGAGCCCATAGGCAAAGTCCGGGTCGACGTGCTATTCGGCACAAGGGATAACTGCCGAACTGAAAATCTGGAGTTTGAAGTGGTGAACTTGGAAAGTGCGTATCACGCGTTACTCGGAAGACCAGCATTGAACAAATTCATGGCAAGCTGCCACATCAGTTATCTAAAGATGAAGTTGCCCGGGCCAAATGGAGTAATTACCATTGCTGGAGATTTCCGACATTCCATGGAGTGTGCTTCAGCCGGGTCTAACCTAGCCGAGTCACTCGTGATTGCGCAAGAGAAAAGAAAAATCCAAGAGGTGGCAGCATTAGCTCAGTCCGCATAGCAATATATGTCGGCATTAAGTAACCCGCATGGCAGCGTTTCATTTCAAGCCGCAAAGGACACCAAGAAGATTCCAGTTGATAACATGTTTCCGGAGCGCACCGTAACGATTGGTGCCGGGTTAACTGACAAATAGGAAAGCCAGCTCGTCAACTTCCTCCGTGAGAATCGGGATATTTTTGCTTGGTCTACACAGGACTTGCAAGGTGTTCCGAGGGAGTTGGCCGAGCACTCTTTGAACGTAAGACCCGGAGCAAGGCCGGTGAAGCAACCTCTCCGCCGCTTCGCCGAGGATAGGAGAAAAGTCATTGGAGACAAGATAGCTCGGTTACTAGCAGCAGGATTTATCATGGAGGTACTATATCCGGATTGGCTCTCTAACCCGGTGCTGGTAGAAAAGAAGAAGGACGATCCGAATGTAGCAGTGGTTTGGCGCATGTGCATCGATTACACGAACCTGAACAAGGCGTGTCCAAAAGATCCATTTCCACTGCCGAGGATAGATCAGGTCATAGACTCAACCGCGGGATGCAAACTGTTGTCATTCATTGATGCATATTCTGGCTTCCACCAGATACCTCTGAACCCGGATGATCAAATAAAAACGGCGTTTATTACCTCGTACGGGGCTTATTGCTATCGCACTATGCCGTTTGGTTTACGTAATGCAGGTGCAACGTACCAAAGATGTATGCAAAAAAGTTTGCACGACCAAATAGGTCAAAACATACAAGTATACGTGGATGATGTAGTTATCAAGACCAATGAAAGCGCAACGCTCCATGATGACATAAGGCAAACATTCACGAACTTGAGAATGTTCCGGATGAAGCTTAACCTGGAAAAATGTACCTTCGGTGTCCCGGCTGGAAAGTTACTCGGATTTCTCGTCTCCAGCCGAGGTATCGAAATTAATCCAACTAAGATCCGAGCCATCGAACGGATGGAGCTGCGGAAGTGTCTTAACGATGTCCAGAAGTTCACTGGATGCCTGGCGTCGTTGAGTCGGTTTGTATGTCGGTTGGGGGAAAAGGCACTGCCTCTCTACCAACTCATGAAAAAGTCGGATAAATTCGTTTGGGCACAGCCGATGAAGCCTTTGCCCACTTGAAAAAGATGTTGGCCACTGCGCCAGTGTTAGCCTCTCCACTATCAAAGGAGCCAATGTTGCTCTACGTAGCCGCAACCAACCGAGTTGTAAGTGCAGTAATCATAGTGGAACGCCATGAAGAGGGTAAGTCGGTGCAGAGGCCAGTGTATTACCTGAGCGAGGTATTGTCTGCCTCAAAACAGAACGACCCGCACTTTCAAAAGGTGGCATACGGTGTGTATATGGCGGCGAAGAAGTTAAAGCATTACTTTGAGGAGCACCCCATCAAAGTAATATGTGAAGCTCCCATATCCGAGATAATGGGTAATAAGGATGCGAGTGGCAGAATCGCAAAATGGGCAATTGAGCTAGCCCCTTATGTGCCCCAATACGACAGAAGATAAGCGATCAAATCTCAGGCTGTCGCGGACTTTTTCGTGGATTGGGCCGAGGTACAATACGAACCATCGCCACCAGATCCGAATTACTGGAG
Organism: Avena insularis; assembly: GCA_023614405.1. Classification (NCBI taxonomy): domain Eukaryota; kingdom Viridiplantae; phylum Streptophyta; class Magnoliopsida; order Poales; family Poaceae; genus Avena; species Avena insularis. The sequence goes on from CM042684.1 coordinate 300,956,735, forward strand.
GATGCACTTTGACGGGTCGAAAACCAAAACCGGATTAGGCGTCGGGGTTGTGCTTACCTCGCCAAAGAATGATCAGCTCAAGTACGTATTGCAGATCCATTTCGCGGCATCGAACAATGTCGCTGAGTATGAGGCTCTTGTGCATGGGCTCAAAGTGGCAAAGGAGATTGGCATACGTTGGATAATATGCTTTGGCGACTCGGACTTGGTGGTGCAGCAGGTGTCCGGAGTGTGGGACGCCCTGGATCCAAACATGGCACTATACAAATTTCACGTGCAGAAGATATCTGGTTACTTCGAGGGGTGTGAATTTCACCATGTACCCCGGGCGGAAAACGAGGCTGCCAACATGTTGTCGAAGCTCAGATCGACCAGACAGGCAATTCCACCGGGTGTAGCATTGGAACACCTCAGAAAACCATCTATCAGGCCGTCCCCAGGAACCGACTCGATCTATGTCCCGGAAAATACGGAATCTGGAGCTGAGCCCATGGACATTGACATGGGAGGTGGTACGCGAGACCCGGGGACTGCGTCAGCAAACCCGGGGACTGCCTCGGCAAACCCGGGGACTACCTCGCTAGACCCGGGGACTGCTCAGCGTGATCCAGCTGAAGTTATGCCGGTGGATCAGATGGAAATTGATGAGGAGATATTCCCTCCACGAGCCATACCAGCTTGGGCACTGCCTATATTCCAATTCTGAAAGACGGGCGTTACCACGAGGAGGTGTTAGCCAGGCAAACTCAGAGGAGAGCAAAAGCATACACAATCTTCAATTCCGAGTTATACAAATGCAGTGTAACTAATGTCCTCCAACGATGCGTTGACCCGGAAGAAGGGCTTGACATCCTCCAAGATATCCACCAAGGGGAATGTGGGCATCATGCCTCATCCCGAGCCTTGGTGGCAAAGGCGTTCCGGCATGGATTCTACTGGCCAAATGCCTTGGAACAAGCAGAAGATCTGGTGAGAAAATGCAATGGTTGTCAGAGGTACGCCACCAAGACACATATGTCTATGTCGGAACTCAAGACCATACCAATTACATGGCCATTTGTTGTATGGTGCTTGGATATGGTTGGCCCGTTCAAACCTACGAGAGGAAACATGACACATATTTTGGTCATGGTGGACAAGTTCACAAAATGGATTGAAGTGAAACCTATAAGAAAATGTGATGGAGCTACGGCCGTGACATTTCTCAAAGACACCATCTTGAGATACGGTTATCCACATAGTATTATAACTGATAATGGAACAAATTTTGTGGAAGGAGCATTTGCGCGCTTCTGCCGAGATAAGAAGATCCGACTCGATGTCGCCTCGGTAGCCCACCCCGCATAGAACGGACAAGTAGAAAGATCCAACGGATTAGTATTATCCGGGATAAAACCCCGGCTCATTGAGCCGCTGCAAAGATCAGCGGGGTGCTGGATAGAAGAACTACCAGCAGTATTGTGGAGCTTAAGAACAACTCCAAATCGATCAACAGGCTATACACCATTCTTTCTGGTATATGGGGCAGAAGCTGTATTACCAGCCGACATAGAGCATGATTCGCCTAGGGTCACCCAATACACAGAAGCCGAAGTGCAAGAAGCCCAGCAAAATGATGTTGATCTGCTGGAAGAAGCGAGAGAACTGGCACTATCCAGATCCGCCATATATCAGCAAAACCTCCGACGCTATCATAGCCGGAAAGTGTGCCCCCGAGTCTTCCGGGAAGGCGATCTGGTGCTCCAGTTGGTACAACGTACTACTGGCATGCATAAATTATCCCCCCCATGGGAAGGGCCGTTCATTGTGAGCAAAGCATTGCACAATGATTCTTACTATCTCATAGATGCAAAGCCACAGGAAAAGAACAAGGCGGACAGGTCCGGAGAGGAATCCAAGAGACCGTGGAATGTAGCACTACTTCGGTATGTCGGTATATATGTCGGCAATGAGCTTATCAATGAAATAGCAGCGCCTCGAGCAGTAACTCGGGGACTGCCTTAATAATGTTTGTCGTAATTTCTTATGCGGTAGCTGGAATGAGTCGTTTTACTTAACCCGGATTAGTAATGTGTGAGCACCAAAAACCCAACCCTTCGACTTGCTGCTGTCCAACAAGAATTGGCTTCATGGCAAGCAAGGGAACAAGTTTGGAATTGCGTAGCACGTGAAAAACCACTAAGGATACGAATTTATTCGAGCTAACGTTTGTTTTTTCAGACTAACCCTGTATTTATTTTCAAGTTATTATGCTGAATTATTTTGAGCCAAGCCTCAAAGTTTCTAAGTATTGTTAAGACAATTTTTGAAGCTCGGATTCATAAGTCGTAAAACCGAATCAAGGTAGACACGGGTCGAGCCAGAGAATTAGACGAACAAGAAAATGAAACTCGGGGACTACGCCCAAGTTAATCCGGCATACAAACATAGTAGCAAAATATCACATATCAAGCATAAAATTGCACCCGGCATACCGGGGATCTGATAAAATTTTCAAGTTTTTTCAACTAAGGAGCAGCAGGAGGAGGAAGTTCGGCGTCGTCATCGTTGTCTTCAATATCCGAAGCAGCATCTTCTCCATCCTCACCCGACCCATCCTCCATGTTCTCAATATGCTCATCCCCACCGGACTCCAGAAAGCTCGGTCCCTCAACCTAGTCATGGATCGGAGAATATTCGACGAGGCTGTAGGCGCAAGCCTGGCGCCGAGCTACCCACTCCGGATCGTCGGTCCATTTGGATCCGGTGCGCCGGCGTGTGAGGAGGCTCAGGTCGATCTTCTCGTACCATGTAAGAATATGATAAAGGAGGGTATCTGCTGTGGCACGCCCGGCGGACTCTCTCCAGAGGTCAAGCTGGGTCTTAATTTCCAACAGCTTTTCGGCAAGGAGTGTGATCCTCTTTGGAGCGCTCTCGCTTGGCCAGAAGGTGTTGTAGATCCGGACCGCAACATCGAGGAGATCTTTCCCATAGTTCTTAATGGTTTCCACACGAGCTGACACGCTGACCAATAGGTCCTCCATGTCTAAGGGGATCCTCTCACCATCAGGAGCGACGGGAGTACCCCTTTCTCGGCGGAATTTGGCAACAGCAACACTGGCAATGGGAGTACCCTCGGGAAAGTGGTCTGGAAACAAGGAAAAGGAAGATGCTGACGCAAACACATATGGGCCGAGCCGGAAAATTATGTCGGATAAGGGAAAGAAACTTACGTGAGATATGGCGGTGGATCCGGGTCAACTCCTTGATGCAATTGTCGCGTCTCTGGCAAAGTTGTTCAAGCTCAGCGATCGCCGACCCAAGCTGGACCTCGGATTCTTTAAGCAGGTCCTGGTCCTTGGAGATCTGGAGAGTAAGGCGCTCACGCTCTTTGGTGAAGTTCTGGCCAACTTTTTGGAGCTCGGTTTTGTGTTGGGCCTTCATCTTCTCCATCTCAGCCTTGAGCTTGGCTATCTCGCCGTCCTTGGTCCGGAGGAGGGCAAGCTCATCATTCTTCTTCTTCAGCTCAGCTTGATGTTGTCCTGCTTGTTCGAGAAAATGCAGCATCATATCAGGCACGGGCACACTATCCTCAAGCGATGCTGAAATAGTATGTTGACCCGGCGAAGCCGAGGAGTGAATGTTTGCCGAGCCAAGGAGAAGAAATGGAAAACACAACAAGGTCGGGCAAAAGAGGACATACCTCGGATTTCCTCCAAGTTCTTCCGCATAATTTTGTTCTCAGCCTCCACCCTAGCTGCAAAAAACCGAATGAGGAGGTTAGTCCGGCGGAAACAAGTGAAGAAAAATGGAGAGGTGCTGAGGGAGAAAATTACCCCTCTTTTCATGCTCTGCGCCAAGTGCAACATGTTTTGCACGCAGGATCTTGTGGGTATCAAGCAGGTGTTGAAATTCGGCGCTCCAGCGATTGGTAGTTACCTGAAAGAAGTACAGAAGTGTAAAATTAGTTTGGTGCATATTTGAAGTGTGCAAGATCCGGGCCAAGTGGAACTTAACCCGGCTCTAGGTGTGTGCATATTCGAAGTGTGCAAGATCCGGGCCAAGTGGAACTTAACCCGGCTTTAGGTGTGTGCATATTCAAAGTGTGCAAGATCCGGGCCAAGTGGAACTTAACCCGGCTCTAGGTGTGTGCATATTCAAAGTGTGCAAGATCCGGGCCAAGTGGAACTTAACCCGGCTCTAGGTGTGTGCATATTTGAAGTGTGCAAGATCCGGGCCAAGTGGAACTTAACCCGGCTCTAGGTGTGTGCATATTCGAAGTGTGCAAGATTCGGGCCAAGTAGAACTTAACCCGGCTCTAGGTGTGTGCATATTCGAAGGGTGCAAGATCCGGGCCAAGTGGAACTTAACCTGGCTCTAGGTGTGTGCATATTCGAAGTGTGCAAGATCCGGGCCAAGTGGAACTTAACCCGGCTATAGGAGTGTGCATATTTGAAGTTTACATGCAGCTACGTTGATTTTCTAATGAGCATCTGGCCGAGTAACAAGTTACTCCGCCGGAGGCTCGGGTACTATTGGTTATTATCTACAGCATGTAAAGGAGAAACGACATACCTCCATCATTCGCCCCGCGAGGTTAATTGCCTTGGCGGCAGTGTTCATCTGGGCAGAAAATTCTGCGGGGCCGAAATTTTCCGGGAGATCGTCGTTGTAGACGAACTCCGCCTTATTCCAGTTCATGACGAACTCGATAAGGCTCGGAGGGTACCATTCGCCAGTGGGCATGTGGGGTGCCACCAAGTCCTTCGCATGACCTTCCTTCATCTCAATTAGGGCAAGATCTAGGCTGGTGTGAAGAACCATCTGCTGCGCATCGGTTGGCTCGGCAGGAGGATCCGTCGCTGCTGGTGATTTCTTCGGAAGCATTGACGATAAGGTTCGCTGCCCGGCCTCGACGGATATAGACTTGGCAGCATCCGGAGCCTTCTTGCCTTTAGCTTGCTGGGAAGAAGTAACCACGACGGATTTCCCTTTGGAAGCTGCAGGAATGGTTCCTCGTCGGGGCTGAGATGACTCGGAAGAGGCAGAGGAACTTGGTACTAGAGCTGTTGTGGGTTTCCTGGCTGCCGAGATAGGTGCTGGTTCGGAAGCTGGTACTGGAGCTACTGCTGGTGCTGGGGTTGCGGTAGACTTGGTGGTTGCTGGTTGCGGCAATGCCGAAGTGGTGGACGCCGTTGCCTCGGCCGAACCGACCCCTCCCAATCCGAGGTCGCGTTCCTCTTGATGAGGTACTGTGGAACCCGGAGCAGCCGCAGAGCCCTCCGGAATAGGGCTCAGCGGGCGTGACTCATCGTCACGAGGAGGGGAAGGACCGGACCAAAGTGGAGAAGAGATGCTCGATCCGCTCTGAGGGACCTCCACAGGAGGCCTGCAAAAGAAAATGATGTCAGGAGTGAAATTACCCCGATGCAAGGAGAAGTGTGTTGCGCAGTGAAAAATGACTTACGCATCCGAGGTCTCGGCCTCCTTGGGTTTCCGGGCCCTCTGTGCCAGGGCTTTGCTTGCCCGCTTGGAGGCAGTCTTGTCTCCGGCCTTCTTTTGCCTTTTGGTGGGCTAAGAAGGTTTGGAAGAAGAACTTGGCGCGGATCCGTGCTTCTTCTTTGACGCCACCGGAACCGGCTCGCCCGTGGCAAGTGGAGGATCCTCGTGGATATGCCCACCGGGGTTAGCTGATGCCGAAAAGGAAAAAGAAAGAGGGATAGCCTCAACGGGTTCAATCACGTCGATATCCGAGTCATCCTCATCATCGGGCCAATCTCTAAGAGAAGAGAATTTACCACTAGGACGTTTGGTGGCGTCGGTTGTAACACCCTCGGAATCGACCCTATGCAAGTTTCAGCGATTCCCGCCAAACCCGCATAGAAACGATTCAAAGGTGCCCACCAGGCACTTTCGTGCGGGTGGAAAACGAAGTAATATCATTACACAATAGTCCACGATGGAACCCACAGAAAAATATATATATACAACAGCGACTCAAAGAGTCAAGAATACAGATATAACATACAAAGATCCAAATCACCTTGAAAACGATACAGCGTCCGAGTACGGACAAGATGCAAATTGAGCTAAGAGCCCTGAAGAATAACCAATGGCGTCCATAACCCTGCCCAGGCCAAGCCGAAAGGGTAACCCTGCTAACGACGTCGATCTCAAAACCTGCTTAAACAAAAGGGGTGCCGACAAAGGGCAAAGGAAAAAGAGAGCGGTTAGTACTGAGGCCAGTACACGGCGAGACTAGAATTCGGCGGTCCTCGCCTACATAGGTATGGTGGACGGAAGCGGCAGCGCGGCATGCACTAAACAACCTATAGAGACTCGATACAAATAGCGGCTATCGGAGAGGGGTAAGAAAGACCTATTTGGAACCAACCTGATACTACCACCAAACACACCCATCCTGGTGTTTCCTCCTCGAGACCAAACGAGGAAGTCAACCGAGGAACTCACACCGTTGGCAGTTTTATTTATTCGGTTATCGTTGCATCAATTACTAGTCAGGTATAGATAGTCATCCTGATATAATAAGCCGTGGGCACTTTTAGTTAACCATTCCATTGTAGTTGCAACACTTACTAGTCAGATACAATTAGCATGAGATATCCCAAACCCAGCAGTTGTAGGTACTTTTATTTTGCCATTCCGTTGTAGTGGAGCTGATTACTAGTCATATCGGATACAAGTCAATTTATAACAGTAAACTTTAGTTATAGTTGTCTATGATCGAGAACTGTGCTCCAAGTCGTCCATAACCGTGGACACGACTTTTCGAAAAGATTTAACCCTGCAGGGGTGCACCAAAGTTTCCACACGCACCTACACCCTTGTTGTCAGATCAGGTAGGTACAAGATCACAAAACATACACCCAACGGTATGTCGACGGTGTTTCGGACACGACGTTTCCCAGACCCAAAGCAAGCACGGGGGGCCACCCCACTAAGCTACCCGTAACGAAGTCGGCCGGTCTCCGAGACGGACTCAGGGTTTGTGTCAACGGCTGTAAACGACTGGGAACCCGAAAATGTGACTGGGCTTGTCGACACAAAAAAACGGTCACGGTCCTAACAGCAGTGCTCCACGCACAATCTTAAATAAAGCAAGAAGCATGGCATAAGTACAGGATAGTAATAAAGCCCCAAACTACTTGTGGCCCCTTGACAAGATGGAATCAGGTACTAAATCGATGGGGGTGCCCACACACCCCACCTGTGGTTAGCGCGCTCGATCTCGGAACAGGTGTCAAGAACTCGGGGTCCTACGGGACACCAGTGAGCGGTTAAAATCCAAATATTGTCTATTACCCACCGGTGCCTCTGCATATACCTACATTCAATTTTAGTTATTAACAATAATTAAAGCCATGATCATCTCCAACATTAAACATGCGGCAATACTCCAACAACTGCGGTACTGGACGACACGCAACAGCACTTGAGCAAGCGACTACGACGCGCAAGTCCATCTATCTACCAATCAACAAGTAATAGGATGTGTCCAAGGCAATATAAGTCTGCAAGGGATATCACGGGTACGAAAACTAGAGCATCGCAACACAGATAGCAATAGATCAACAGGAAGAAATAAAGACTAGAAAGGTAAAATAGGTAGAAAGGGGGAGAATGCTCGCCTAAAAAACATTGCCGAAGGTTCATCCAAAGGTCAGGGCGAAGCTCACATCAACTCAACGGCCTTATCCGCGAAGAAGCAAAACACTAGAATAAACACCGGATGCACTATTTAATATCACGGCAGAAGATCGGGCATGATGCATGTATGATGCATGACATGGCAAGGATGCGATGCAAATAGACAATATTAAGCGGAACCAGAGTCCCGGCAATTAGTTAGATGGCTCATGTTGTTTAGATGCCCCCAATTTAATGTTGTATTAACAAGGCAGAATTATATCATCGGTTCGCTACACAAGTTTAAATGAGGCCAATATTAGACTAGATTAGCTGGCATATGGCCTCCATATTTAATTTAGGTGAATCGGCATAGGGCCCCCGAACCACAAAATATGCATGTGAGTATGAACAATTTATGCAACAAGTAGATTTCATTTATAAAAATAAGGGTCTCGGAAAACAGAGGTCACACATCGGGTAGCGGCGATCTTGGCGTCCAGATAGAAGACCTAGTCGTTCTGGATCGGTCTTCGGGTCCTTGCCGATGAACTTGCTGTCCATGAAGGAGAACTTGAGGGTCCAGCGTCATTGCCTTCGGTTTCCATGTCGTCGACCTCTCTTGGTTCTTCGGCTTTAGACTCCGACGACCACTCGAACATAGTCGGGGTAGTCGAGCCACGGCTTCATCTTATCCCTCTGGTCCATCTCGAGGGCTCAAACAAGCAATCCAACATCCCTAAATTATAGCCACACACACAAGGACATCATGAGGCGATGCCGGGTCAAGGAGACAGAGGACCGGCCAGAGCCATCGCGGACAAACTGCTACAGATGTGATCATCTCAGATGTTGGAGAAGGTGTCAAGGGCGAGCTCCAGGTTGGGGACGCGCAGACGAGCGCGGCGTTGAGGCGGCACGTCCGAAGCACAAGACCACAGGGGCGGCGATTCTCGGGACAGAAGGCGTGGAGGCCAGAGGGACAACACCGAGCGGCTTCACGGGGACGAGGCGAGGGGCCGCGGCCGACGCGGGCTGAGGACGAGTCGAGCGAGGCGGCGCACGGCGAGGTCGTGGCCGAGCCATGGCCGACCAAAGAGGAGGCAGAGAGGTAGGGAGAGGCGGGAGGCGCGGCACCCGGAAACAGACGAGGCCGACGCAGGCCGGGCTGCAGCGGGGCAGAGGGCGCGGGGTCTACGGGCGGAGGAGCGGGCAGTACTACCAGGTCGAGGTGGCCCCGAGGCGAGGACCGACGGTGGCGAGCTACTGGAGGATGGAGCCTGCGGCGACACGGGATCCCGCGGCTCAGACGCGGGCTTGGCGGCGGAGCTTGCTCGCATCAACGGTGCGCGCGGAGTGTAGAGGGCGTCGAGCGTCCATGGCGGCGGGACGAAGCCAGGCCGGGCGGAGCTCAGCAGAGCCGGCGCGGGATTGGGGAGGAAGAGGACGCGGGGCCGCGAACAGAGGCGACGGCCAGAGGCGGGGTGGGCGGTGGAGGCCGACGCGACGTCGAGCTCGAACAGAGGCGTGAGGAGGGGCCTGGCGGCAGTGGCTTTGAGGAGAAGGGGGCCATGGCGGAGAAGGGAGAGGCGAGAGGGGGGCGACTGGCAGGGGAGAAGGGGAGGCCGGAGGAGGCCGGGCGACCTTGCCATGGGCGGAGGCAGAGAGAGGTAGGGATGCGGGGGGGAGAGGACGTGCGGGAGAGGGAAGCCGATAAGGGGGAGGAGGTGGACCTGGTGGAGAGTGGGCCCGGGGTGGTTAGGTGGCAAGAGCTGAGTGGATGGAGAGAGCTGGCGACGGTGGAGGATCAGGCGGGGGGTGTGGAGTGGATCAGGTCAGGGGGGAGGGAGGGATTTTGTGTAGCCGGCGGCGGAGGGTGGGAATAGGTGGGATCTGGTTAGGGTTTGGTTTAGGTTTAGGGTTTCTAGGGTTTGGTCTAGGTATCTAGGGTTAGGGTTTTATATATATGGGTAGTAGGTGGTCTGTCTAGTGGGGCCTTTGGGCCTGACTGGATGGACTGCCTTCCCCTAACAAAATATTTATATTATTTATTTTCTTTTATTTAAAAAAAAACATTTGTAAAAGGGTTTTAGACAAATAAAATATCCGAACAGATCTAGGGTTCGATTTGAAGAAAGAGGGGAATATCTAGAAAACAAAATAGGCTTTTGGGAAATTGTTTTAGACAAATAAATGCATGATGATGTCATGATGATGCACAGAATAAAATAACAGCGGTTTTCTAGTTGGGGATTTCCCGGGATGCTACAATTCGACACCACTAACAATGGATCTCGCCCTCGAGATCCGCCTCATGGTACCGGAAAGAAGGTCGGTGATCTGCATCTTCTCGCTTCGTGTAGATCTTCGCGACACCACTAACAAGGATTCTTTCTCCGTCTTGAAATCAGCAACACCACCAACAAGAGGTCGTTGTCCGTGATCGTCGAGAGAATACTCCGGGAAACAAAGGCGAAGGTAGAGGTATCAACCAATCAATCCACATCTAACTTCGATAGAAAGAGAGAACCGATGCATTCTCATCCACTTCAATGTACACAAGCGAATAGAGTGAGTAGTCGGCATGGGGGCCAATCCATCACGCACCCAAACTATTACTCTGCACAATCAGTAGAAAAGCGTGCAACCATTCTCGGAACCAGACTGAAGATCTCGACAATCGAGGTTCAGAAACAAAGGAGTGATGCGCATCAGATCGGATCTGGCGTAGATGATGTCGTCGCATCGGAAAACACCGGAAGGCACGAGAAGGAACAAAGAGAAGTCCACCAGACGAAGGATTCCTCGGATAGCATGAAGACCAGATGTAGCAACACCGTTACCAAAGGAGGAAGCAAAACCCTGAAGGTACGATGGAACCCAACCACGAGAAATCCTGGACTCGAAGAGAGAGAAGAGAGCGGATTCAAAACACGCAGAGGTGAGAGGAGAGCAGCAGAGGGGTAAGGAGTAAAATCAGACCTAATCAGAACTATCCAACCGATTTTGCAAAAAATAGTTTTGACACTCTACTTTGGCCGTTAGCTAGGTTATCCTACAGGCTGGACTTGTGGGGTATCGCAACTGCTGAGCTCTGATACCACTCTGTAACACCCTCGGAATCGACCCTATGCAAGTTTCAGCGATTCCCGCCAAACCCGCATAGAAACGATTCAAAGGTGCCCACCAGGCACTTTCGTGCGGGTGGAAAACGAAGTAATATCATTACACAATAGTCCACGATGGAACCCACAGAAAAATATATATATATATACAACAGCGACTCAAAGAGTCAAGAATACAGATATAACATACAAAGATCCAAATCACCTTGAAAACGATACAGCGTCCGAGTACGGACAAGATGCAAATTGAGCTAAGAGCCCTGAAGAATAACCAATGGCGTCCATAACCCTGCCAAGCGAAGGGTAACCCCTAACAACGTCGATCTCAAAACCTGCTTAAACAAAAGGGTGCCGACAAAGGGCAAAGGAAAAAGAGAGCGGTCAAGATCGAGGCCAAGACAGCGAGACTAGAATTCGGCGGTCCTCGCCTACATAGGTATGGTGGACGGAAGCGTCAGCGTGGCATGCACTAAACAACCTATAGAGACTCGATACAAATAGCGGCTATCGGAGAGGGGTAAGAAAGACCTATTCGGAACCAACCTGATACTACCACCAAACATACCCATCCTGGTGTTTCCCCCTCGAGACCAAACGAGGAAGTCAACCGACGAACTCACACCGTTGGCAGTTTTATTTATTCGGTTATCGTTGCATCAATTACTAGTCAGGTATAGATAGTCATCCTGATATAATAAGCCGTGGGCACTTTTAGTTAACCATTCCATTGTAGTTGCAACACTTACTAGTCAGATACAATTAGCATGAGATATCCCAAACCCAGCAGTTGTAGGTACTTTTATTTAGCCATTCCGTTGTAGTGGAGCTGATTACTAGTCATATCGGATACAAGTCAATTTATAACAGTAAACTTTAGTTATAGTTGTCTATGATCGAGAACTGTGCTCCAAGTCGTCCATAACCGCGGACACGGCTTTTCGAAAAGATTTAACCCTGCAGGGGTGCACCAAAGTTTCCACACGCACCTACACCCTTGTTGTCAGATCAGGTAGGTACAAGATCACAAAACATACACCCAACGGTATGTCGACGGGGTTTCGGACACGATGTTTCCCAGACCCAAAGCAAGCATGGGGGGCCACCCCATTAAGCTACCCGTAACGAAGTCGGCCGGTCTCCGAGACGGACTCAGGGTTTGTGTTGACGGCTGTAAACGACTGGGAACCCGAAAATGTGACTGGGCTTGTCGATACAGCGAAAACGTGTAACGGACCTAAACAGTACAGGTGCAGTACCTCGCACAATCTTAAATAAAGCAGTAAAGCATGGCATAAGTACATGATAGTAATAAAGCCACCGCCCCCAGACAAGATTTGGAATCAGTACTAAATCGATGGGGTGCCCACACCCCACCGTGGTTAGCGCGCCGATCTCTAACAGTGTCAAGAACTCGGGGTCCTACGGGACACCAGTGAGCGGTTAAAATCCAAATATTGTCTATTACCCACCGGTGCCTCTGCATATACCTACTTTCAGTTTTAGTTATTAACAATAATTAAAGCCATGATCATCTCCAACATTAGACATGCGGCAATACTCCAACAACTGCGGTACTGGACGACACGCAACAGCACTTGAGCAAGCGACTACGACGGGCAAGTCCATCTATCTACCAATCAACAAGTAATAGGATGTGTCCAAGGCAATATAAGTCTGCAAGGGATATCACGGGTACGAAAACTAGAGCATCGCAACACAGATAGCAATAGATCAACAGGAAGAAATAAAGACTAGAAAGGTAAAATAGGTAGAAAGGGGGAGAATGCTCGCCTGAAAAACATTGCCGAAGGTTCATCCAAAGGTCGGGGCGAAGCTCACATCAACTCAATGGCCTTATCCGCGAAGAAGCAAAACACTAGAATAAACACCGGATGCACTATTTAATACCACGGCACAAGATCGGGCATGATGCATGTATGATGCATGACATGGCAAGGATGCGATGCAAATAGATAATATTAAGCGGAACCGGAGTCCCGGCAATTAGTTAGATGGCTCATGTTGTTTAGATGCCCCCAATTTAATGTTGTATTAACAAGGCAGAATTATATCATCGGTTCGCTACACAAGTTTAAATGAGGCCAATATTAGACTAGATTAGCCGGCATATGGCCTCCATATTTAATTTAGGTGAATCGGCATAGGGCCCCTGAACCACAAAATATGCATGTGAGTATGAACAATTTATGCAACAAGTAGATTTCATTTATAAAAATAAGGGTCTCGGAAAACAGAGGTCACACATCGGGTAGCGGCGATCTTGGCGTCCAGATAGAAGACCTAGTCGTTCTGGATCGGTCTTCGGGTCCTTGCCGATGAACTTGCTGTCCATGAAGGAGAACTTGAGGGTCCAGCGTCATTGCCTTCGGTTTCCATGTCATCGACCTCTCTTGGTTCTTCGGCTTTAGACTCCGACGACCACTCGAACATAGTCGGGGTAGTCGAGCCACGGCTTCATCTTATCCCTCTGGTCCATCTCGAGGGCTCAAACAAGCAATCCAACATCCCTAAATTATATCCACACACACAAGGACATCATGAGGCGATGTCGGGTCAAGGAGACAGAGGACCGGCCAGAGCCATCGCGGACAAACTGCTACAGATGTGATCATCTCAGATGTTGGATAAGGTGTCAAGGGCGAGCTCCAGGTTGGGGACGCGCAGACGAGCGCGGCGTTGAGGCGGCACGTCCGAAGCACAAGACCACAGGGGCGGCGATTCTTGGGACAGAAGGCGTGGAGGCCAGAGGGACAACACCGAGAGGCTTCACGGGGACGAGGCGAGGGGCCGCGGCCGACGCGGGCTGAGGACGAGTCGAGCGAGGCGGCGCACGGCGAGGTCGTGGCCGAGCCATGGCCGACCAAAGAGGAGGCAGAGAGGTAGGTAGAGGCGGGAGGCGCGGCACCCGGAAACAGACGAGGCCGACGCAGGCCGGGCTGCGCTGTGAGGCGAGCGGTCGTGAGGCGGAGGAGGGGGCAGTACTACCAGGTCGAGGTGGCCCCGAGGCGAGGACCGACGGTGGCGAGCTACTGGAGGATGGCGCCTGCGGCGACACGGGATCCCGCGGCTCAGACGCGGGCTTGGCGGCGGAGCTTGCTCGCATCGACGGTGCGCGCGGAGTGTAGAGGGCGTCGAGCGTCCATGGCGGCGGGGACGAGCTTGCAGGGGCCGGAGGCGGAGCTCAGCGAGCCAGCAGCGGGATTGGGAGGAAGAGGACGCGGGCATGAGCAGGCGGCAGAGGCGGGGTGGGCGGTGGAGGCCGACGCGACGTCAAGCTCGAACGGGAGCGGTGAGGAGGGGCCCTGGCGGCGGGGTCGCGGCCCGAGGACGCGCGGGAGGCCGACGAGCGATGGGGGCCATGGCGACGCGGTGGCTTTGAGGAGAAGGGGGCCATGGCAGAGAAGGGAGAGGCGAGAGGGGGGGCGACCGGCAGGGGAGAAGGGGAGGCCGGAGGGAGGAGGCCGGGCGGCGACCTTGCTCGCGGGCGGAGGCAGAGACAGAGGTAGGGATGCGGGAGGGAGAGGACGTGCGGGAGAGGGAAGCCGACAAGGGGGAGGAGGTGGACCTGGTGGAGAGTGGGCCCGGGGTGGTTAGGTGGCAAGAGCTGAGTGGATGGAGAGAGGTGGCAACGGTGGAGGATCAGGCGGGGGGTGTGGAGTGGATCAGGTCAGGGGGAAGGGAGGGATTTTGTGTAGCCGGTGGCGGAGGGTGGGAATAGGTGGGATCTAGTTAGGGTTTGGTTTAGGTTTAGGGTTTCTAGGGTTTGTTCTAGGTATCTAGGGTTAGGGTTTTATATATATGGGTAGTAGGTGGTCTGTCTAGTTGGGCCTTTGGGCCTGACTGGATGGACTGCCTTCCCCTAACAAAATATTTATATTATTTATTTTCTTTTATTTAAAACAAAACATTTGTAAAAGGGTTTTAGACAAATAAAATATCCGGACAGATCTAGGGTTTGATTTGAACAAAGAGGGGAATATCTAGAAAACAAAATAGGCTTTTGGGAAATTGTTTTAGACAAATAAATGCATGATGATGTCATGATGATGCACAGAATAAAATAACAGCGGTTTTCTAGTTGGGGATTTCCCGGGATGCTACATCGGTCATAGGGAGGAACATCTCCTGGTCCGGCTCCTCCTCATCCAGGATCTCTCGGTCCGGCGCCCACTTAAGGGTCGGATCCGTGCCATCCTCGAGAGTTTGCTGGAGAAACAGCTGAGAAAAAGCACAAAGAGCAGAGTCAAAACTATGACAAAAACCGACACATAATTGATCCAAAATAAGTTTACCCCGCGAAGCTTACCGCGGGAGGGAGCCTGTCACGGCAGTAATGCTCGATTCCCCATGTCCATTCGGCGGAGAAATCCTTGTGAGTGGTGAACAGAGCCTTGACCCGGCGGAAGATCTCTGTGTTGCTCAATTCGAAGGAGGTTCGGTTGGGGTCGCGACCAAAGCTCATGTGGCACAACTTGTGGGTGCGCCTCTGGAGGGGAGAGATTCGGTTGCGCACGAACGTGATCATCGCATCCTCGTTGCGCAATCCGATCTTCTTCAGCTCCGTGAACCTTTTGTTGACTTGGTTGGCCAGAGTTGTAGGTTTCTTGGCGACCTCCTCCCAGGAATCCGTATCAGGGGGACCTGGAGCGTAGGGCAGCAACCGAATCAAGTCTTCGGTACCCTCGTTTCGGACGTAGAAGAAGGTCTGGGCCCATCCTTTGCAGGATTCAAGCCCGGTGACCTGGGGAAAGATTGAAAATCTCCGGGGCGAGATCGAGGCAGCTCCGAACTGGGTGAGCTGCTTGTCCTCCGACTCGACGTGGATGTTGGGGACAACGTTGCGACGAAGACCGAAGAACCGGATCCACAGCTCCTTCGTGGGCCATAGTCCGGTATAACCTTCGATCATAGAGACAAAGGCAGAAAGAGAGGTGATTGCGTTCGCTGGGAGATGGTGCGGCTGCAGGTGGTACGTCCTGACCCAGTCCCGGAAGAAGTCGCTCACCGGGAGACCAAATCCCCGTTGGAAATGGGATAGGAATACGACGAACTCACCCGGATTGGGTGAGGGGGCCAGTTCCGAGGAGGGGTGACGAGCGGCAACGCCGGCGGGAATACGCCTGGTCCGGTAGAGCTAGTCGATGTCGTCTTGGCAGACCCACGAACCGGCCCACGCGCCGCGGTCCGCCGTGCCGGCGTCCTCCTCCATCTCCTGCTCGGCAACGACGAGCTCCTCCTTAGTCATCTCGTATCCGCTGTCCTCGCTGGAGCTAGCGGCAGCGGGGGTCTGTGGTCTAGATTGACGAGGACCCGTGGCTAAGCAGTTGCGCAGCGGTGGCTGCAGTGCGGAGGCACGGGGAGGTGCGGTGGCGGCGTTGCTGATGGAAAGCATCGGCGGCGGCGTGGTCGCAGGGAAGACGAAGGGGAAAATCGCAACGAGCAAAGGGGCGCGGAGATGGAAAAATGCTAAGGGACGCGCCCATCCCCTATTTAACTGCCCCCAGTGATCGATGAGTGGGATCGTGCTACGCCGGCGAGCCACACGGTGTGGCCGTGTATCACCGGCATCAGCCAATCAGAGAAAAGCCACACAGGGGGGCACAGAGTAGATGAGATCCCATGACGCGACGTGCTGTTGCGATAAACGAGGAGACAGGCATGACGTAACCCGCGCATAGTAAAACTGACAATTACTGCGGCGGTTACTGTGCAGGCCCTTAAAATAAGGCAAGGTAATGATTAGCCTCCACATGGGTTGGCGTATGAGAGAAGGAAACGGGGCCCGGATCAAACCATGATAACCATGGGATCCGAGCCAAAGTGGTGACCCGGCCGGCAAGTGAAAACTTGGAACGCGCGAAGGGAACGTAAATCCATATAATCCGAGATAAGGAGCTAACCCGGAATTGAACGTCTGAGGCTCGGACGTAAATGAACCTGATGTGGCCTTAGCGGCCGAGGCAACTAAGACCGCACCAGCTTCGGGGACTAATGTTGGGGGGATACCCCCGGGTAGGGTCACTCCGGGGTATAAGGGCCGAGTTAGCCGAGGTTCGGCAAGGTCAAAGCGGATGCTGGCCGAGTCACCTCAAGGCAGGCCGGATCACGGAGTAACCCGGACCAGGGGGGGTCGCCTAACGTTGTCTCATCCGACTTAAGGAGTAAGTCGGAAATGCTTGTCTAACTTATATGCAGGAACAGGTGTGGCCGGGTCTACTATGATCCGGATCCTCGCATAGCTTCTGGGAGAAGGAATCTCTCTGGTCAAAAAAGAAGGGTCGGTACGTACTGGATGAGCGAATAAAGCAAGGGCAGGACCACCGGGTCGTGGCCGACAAGGATGATGACGCTCACATCGGCTTACGTCGCTAAAGCATGTGTGACGCAGGGGAAAAGCACCCCGGTCGGGTTACCACTTTGGGAGGGGGCATATTCTTAGGAATATGCCTCCACGTATGCCCTAGGCCAGGACCGAACCACCTCTATATAAGGGGGGTTAGGGTTCTGGTAGAGGGGGTTGGCAGAATTCTAGTTGGTTGAGCACTAGTAGATCTAGGGTTCTTGGGCTAGATAGTAGGCAAGAGTAAGAGAGTACCTTCTTCCTCCTCTCGCCAATACAGCTCAAGGAGCACTTGTAATCCTGAAGATATAGCAATACAAACTTCTGTGTAGAGAATCACTCTACTATCCCTCCCTGGATTCCCCTAGCGCATATTAGTCCCCACCTTTAGCCTATCCATGGCATCTGCCGTGACACCACCACGACACATCAAGGACCTCCTCCTCGAACTCGTCGTTCTCTGTGATTGCATCGATGATTTCTTGGATGGCGATGGGGTCATTGATGTGGAGCACAGGATTGCCTCCGCATGCCGCCTGCCCCTCATCCAGATCTGCCACTGGCACCACGACGTTGCCGGCCACCTGCTGCTTGACGGGGATGGCTACTGGCTGTATGGATGAGCTTGAAGCCTTGATGGCATGGTGAAGAGGAGTGTGCGTTGATGACTTGTGTATTAACGAGCTCATTGGGGAACCCCAAGAGGAAGGTATGATGAGCACAGCAGTAAGTTTCCCTCAGTTATGAAACCAAGGTTATCAATCCAGTAGGAGCAAGGAAACACCCCAAAGGTGTAGCTAGCTGAACTTTGGCAGGGCACACTACCGGTGCCAGCAGCAATGTGGAGACCTTCACAACACAACCATAGAACTCTGTCCCCAACTTGCGATGAGGTTGTCAATCTCACCGGTTTTGCTGAAAACAAAGGATTAAATGTATTGAATGGAAGGAAGTAATAGTTTGCAGAAAGTAAACACAAAGCAATAAACAATTGATCGTAGATTGATAGTAAAAGAAAGGACCGGGGTCCATAGTTCACTAGAGGAGGCTCTCCTTAAGATAGATGACATGTTGGGTGAACAAATTACATCGGGGCAATTGACAAACATCGAGAAAGCATACAAGCATATACTACTCATCTTGACTCCTTTGAGATTCGATTGGGCATTACAACATTATACATAGACCGCCATTCAACTGCATCTATGACTAATAATCCAACTTCAGGTTATCATCCGAACCCCCTCCAGTATTAAGTTGCAAGCAACGAATAATTGCATTACGAATTGCGTGTAAAGTAAACAATACGATTGTTCTATGAACAAAGGATTGTTGTTTTCTCCCTAGTAGAAATAGCACATCTAGTACCTTAGAGATTTTTGTCACTTCCCCAGATTACCAGAGGCATGAACCCACTATTGAGCATAAATACTAACTCTTGGAGTTGCTAGCATCTACTTGGCCAAGATAGCTACTAACAACAGAAAGCATGCAAGATCACAAATAACAAAGACATGATAGAATCAATAATCAATCTGAAATAGCATCTCAATATCCATCGGATCCCCGCAAACACAACATGCAGAATTACAAATAGATGATCTTGATCATGAACAGAGCTCACAAGATCTAAACATGATAGCACAAAGGAGGAGAACCAGCCATCTAGCAACTACATGGACCCGTAGTACAGATATGAATTACTCACGCATCACACTGGAGGTTTGCATGATGATGAAAAAGGCCTCCAGGGTGAATTCCCCTCTCCGGCAGGGTGCCAGGAAGTGCTTTAGATCCCTCCCGATCTAGGGATGGAGATGACGGCGGCTACAGACTCTTTCGTGAAATTTTGATCGGGTACTTAGGGTTTCCGTATCAGAGGCAATATATAGGCGGAAGGAGAGGCCGAGGGGGTACCTAGGGCGGCCAGACCACCCCCAAGCATGGGTCAGGCCTGACCGCACGACCAGGTGGTGTGGCGGGGCCCCAGCCCCTCTCCATCTCGTATTCTAGCTCCAGGTGTCCCTCGGTGAAAAACTGACTTTGGCTTTTGTCCCGTCCAAATCCGAGAATATTCATTTTCTGACTTTCCTGAAACCAAAAACAGCAGAAGGCAGCTGGCACTGTGGCTCTTGTTAATAGGTTAGTCCAAGAAATCATATGAAAAGTACTCCAAAGTGTGGACAAAACACAAGAAAGTAGATAAAACTAAGCATGGAACATCAAAAATTATAGATACATTTGCAATGTATCAACATCCCCAAGCTTAACTCCTGCTCGTCCTCGAGTAGGTAAGTGATAAAAAGAAAGAATAATTTTTGAGGTGACATGCATGATACGTCCATTTTGCATCACTATTCTATGTCATAATTCACTGTTATTCATTAATATATTTTGTATTGAGAGGTGATACTTATGTTATTTCATCTGTTTTTGCATGGTTGATGACTTTTGGAGCATGGACCACCACAGTCAGGATTCTGATGGAAAAGGTGTTGTTTGGAGGCAAAATTCGCGAAGATCAGAAAATCCGTGAAAATATATGGAAAATCCTATTTTTCCAGAAGACGAAGGAAGCCATAAGGGGGCTAGATATGGGCCACAGGGGGCCCACACCACCCACTGGCGCGAGCCACCCTGGGTCGCCCCACCAGGTGGTGTGCCCACCCTGGTCCACCCCTGGCACTCCCCTCTGGCGTATATTATCCTCCTGAAACCCTAAGACTCGGGGAGCGACCACAGAAAGATTCCGCCGCCTCTGCGGGGCGGAAAACACCGAGAGAGAAAAATCTCTCTGGCAGACAGATTTCTGCCGGGGGAATTCCTTCCCGGAGAGGGGAGATCGTCGCCATCAACACCACGATCAAGATGGACTTCATCGGGATCATCATCATCATCACCACCATCATCACCATCAGCACCCTCATCACCATCTCCATATTGCTGTAACAACTAGGTTGAATCTTGCATAGTTCATAGGGGAAACTTTCCCGGTGTTGATTACTCTTTGTAGTTGATGCTATTGAGTGAACCATTGAATTATTGTTTTATTCAGATTGTTATACATCATTATTCCATCTCTGATTATGATCCATATGATGTATTGTGAGTAGTTCGTTTTGTTCTTGCGAACATGGGAGAAGTCATGTTGTTAGTAGTGGAATTGTGTTGAGAAAGATTCAATAGTTTGATATTTAAGTTGTGGTGTACTTCTTCTAGTGGTGTCATGTGAACGTCGACTACATGACACTTCACCTATATGGGCCTAGGGGGATGCATTGTGTATTTGGCTACTAATCATAGGGGTTGCCGGAGTGACAGAAACCTGAACCCCCGTTAGGAAACCATTACACAAGGGACGTAAGGGTCTTAGAGTTTAAAGTTGTGGTTAGGTTTCTACCTTAATTACTTTCTTGTACTTACGGATGTTTGCAAGGGGTATAATTACAAGTATGTATTAGTCCTAGGAAGGTCGGTACATTAGCACAGGTTCACCCACACAACACTTAGCAAGCTAAAGAAGATTAATCAACTATATGAAGCGAAAGCACTTGACAGTCTTCCCATGTGTCCTCGAGGACGTTTGGTCATCTTAAGTAATACAACCGGCATGTCCTTTGCTGCATAAAGGATTGGGCCACTTGCTGCATTTAGTCCTCCTGTATTTTATTTACTTGTACTTTGTTTACTTGCTTTATCAAAAACCCCTAAAAATCCGTTTGCTATGTATTTGCAGAGAATTCCTGATCCATACCACTAGCCAGCACCTTCTGCTCCTCGTTGGGTTCGACACTCTTACTTATCGAAAATACTGTGATACACCCCCTATACTTGTGGGTCATCAAGACTATTTTCTGGCGTTGTTGTCGGGGAGTGAAGCGCTATTGGAGAGTGTAACTGGTAAAGGAAACTTCTACTGTGAGTATTTTTTACTTCTGCTAGTTGCTTTATTTTTGTTATGGATAATTCGCTGAGTTTGTTATTTGGTAATGCTACTACCACTGCTAAGGTAGTAGATAAGCCACCACCTGCTGAGAATGATGTTTTTAAAATACCCACAAGAATTATTGATCGTGTTATGGATAACTACTATGTTGGGGATGGAACAGTCCATCCCGGTGATCATTTACTCTTTATACACGAATTATGCGGGTTGTTCAAGTGTGCAGGTATTACTACAGATCAAGTTAAGAAGAAGTTATTCTCATTATCGCTAAAAGGAAGAGCTGAGGAATGGTATAAGCTGCTGAAGAATGGTCAAGCTCTAGAATGGGAGGAAATAGTGCCTCTCTTTTATTCAATGTTTTATCCTCCTAGTGAGATTCATAAAGATCGGAATCAAATATATAACTTTTGGCCTCTTGATGGAGAGAGTACAGCTCAGGCTTGGGGGAGGTTGAAGTTACTAATGCTCAAATGTCCCATTCATGAGCTCCCCAACAATATTATTATCAATAACTTTTATGCAAGGCTCCCTCTACATGACAAGGATTTATTGGATGCTTCTTGTGCTGGATCATTCACTCGCATGGAAGAAGAAGCTAAATGGGATCTTCTGGACCGTATTCAAGACAATGTTGAAGCTTGGGAGAATGACAAAGGTAGAAAGTCAGGTATAAATTATGATTATGAATGCATTGAATCTTTTATGGGTACTTATGACTTTCAAAATATTAAAAAAGCTTATGGTCTAGACTCTCAAGCTATTGCTTCTTATTTTAAGGCTTTTGCTTCTTACATTGAAGTGCCTAAAAAGAAGTGGAATAAGTGTCATGAACCTTATAAAGATGTTGTTAAGAGTGTTCCTGCAAGAAATACTGAAGTTTATACTGCTAATCATGTTTTACCTAAACCTTATATTGAGAAAATGCCTTTTCCAGTTAAGATAAAGGAACATTCTATGATAGCTAGTATGGTTAATGAAAGTACACATAAAGCTATTGAACCTGATAAACAAATGGTTGATGAACCTATACTAGCAAATGTGAAAGACTTTGTTACTAAATATGAAGAAGAGGGACACACTATCCTTTGTAAGGATACCTCTAATATTATTTCACAAAGTAGTGTTATGAGAGCTAGTATTCATGTGCTTTCTGTTAGAATAAGTGACCATTGCTATGATGGTTCTTATGATAGTTATATTGTTAAGTTTATGCATGATACTTAAACTTACTATGAGAGAGGGAAAAGTGTTCTTATTTATCTCAATAATATCAAGTTTCCCCATTTTATGCCGAAAGTTTTTATGTTGCACTTCGTTTGCCTTCCTATGCTTGTAGCCTCTGGTTTCAACAACTTGTTTGTTTACAAATTCCCTTGCATAGGAAGTGGGTTAGACTTAAATGTGTGTATTTTTGCTTCTTAATGCTGTCTTTCACTTCAATTCATATTCCTATGTGAGCATCTTCAAAATTATCATGCCCATCTTAATGGCTATAAAGGAAGAGCTTTTTTGGGAGACAACCCAATTTATTTTTTTCTTTCAGTTTGTTTTTGTTTCTTTGAGTCTTGGAAGTTATTACTTTGGTAATAAAATCTCCTTATCCTTTTTTTTGTTTGGTTTTTGTGTAAAGATCAACCTATAATGAGAGAGAAGTAAGATTTGGGGAAGTTGCTGTCCCGAAACAGATTTTTTCGTGCTTCACCGTAAAAATTCGTGAGAGATATCTGTCTGTCGGATTGAGCTGTAATTGTTTGCGCTTCTGATCCAGGTTGTTATTTAACTTTCGTTAGTTTTGCACTTTTTGATTTGAGCAACACAAGATTTTCGAAAAAATGATCTTTACCTGCTGGTCTGTTTTGACAGATTTTGCCACTTTTACATTTGCTTCTTTAATCGATTTCCTTTTTGAATTCTTTTTGGGTTTTCGGAAGGAGTTGCTACATAGATCTTTTTTTGATGGTTTTCATTTGAAATTGGACTCAAGAGGTTTTATCAATTCATATATACTAATGTTGCTAATGAGAACTGTGTGAAGTTTTGTGTGAAAGAAATTTCAAGGTAGTGGAGATAATGGTCTAATAAGGAAGAGAAGGGTTTTATGACTCAAGTAATAAGTGTATGAAGATGAAGATATCGATGATATTCAAGTGGTGACTCCGTAAGAATCTACTAGATACCAAATTCAGAGACCTATAGAGCCCGTTTTCAAATAGGTAACAGTTCTGGTAAGAAAAGTTCCACGAAAATACTTTCCAACAATATTTTTGCAGTTTTTAGACAATAAGGAAAGTTACAAAGCGAAAGAGGGACGGAAATGGAGCCAGGGTGGCTCACACCACCCTGTGGCGCGGGCCCACCCTAGGTCGCGCCACCAGGTGGTGTGGCCACCCTAGACTCCGTCTCCGACCCGTTTTCTCCCAGTACCTTCCTTTCGTCATGTAACTTCGTAATATATAATCCCCCGGATCTCTCGAGGTTCGTATATCGTGTTTTCGTCATGTTTTCATTTCGATCTATTTCTGACAGGTAGAGTCCCAGATTTGGAGCTACAATGTCTTCCTCTGTCTCAGCCAAGGAAGATTCTTTAGAGGATATCATCAACCCATACATGAGAGAGTTGAAAATTCATCCCAAGGAGTTGTTGCTTGAAGATGGGGAGCTTCGGATAAAAGAGGTTCGAGGCCCTAAAGGTGAAGGAAGTCTGGAGGACAGGATGGAAGCACTGGATCAAGAAGTCTTTAGGTACAAGAAGATGGCGGAACGTGAAGTGGATATCATCCATAAGATTTGTTCCGAACTCATCGCCGAGCACCAAAAGGAGACTGCTGAACTCAAGGATGAAGTCCTCTCACTTCGCCAAACAACCAACAAACTGCAAGCACAGCTCTATGACGTTCAAAATCAAAACTGTGAGTATGAGGTTAGGTTTAAACGCATAAGTGCTGCTGCAAGTTTCAGGATGCTGGAAACCACGATGTCCTTTGTTGATGGGAAACCCTTACCCTAGAAGTCGGACGATGACGAGAGGATACGACCACCACCAAAGGAGTAATTCGTCATCAGGTTTGGCATCCCCTTGGTTTGTTCCAAGCTTGGGGGAGTGCCGAGGTATCACATCACTATCTTCTATCTTTTTACCTTTTTAGTAGAGTCATATCATGAATAGAGAAGTTATCATGTAGGATGGTTTGCATTATGGAAGTGTCCCCTCTCTCGTTAGATATGTATCCCTTGGTGTGAGTTGATGTGATGGAATATTAATGAGAAGTTCTATCATTCACTCTTTTGCATAGCTTATATTAGTTTTCAATTCGTGGCTATATGATTGATCTTGTTGTTAGTATTGGTATCACTTTGGGATCATTGAGTTAATTTAGTTGGTTTTGGCAAACCTGGCTCCGTCAGTAGCAACACTATTTTTGAGAGTTGAATGAAAGGATGAAAGTACTCTAAAGAAATATAATTTCATCATCTTTCTTTCTTGATTTTCTCATAAGTTTAGTATTCTCTAGTTAAGATCTTTTGTGCTTCCAAGGAAGATTGCATGTTTGTCTTTATCGCTTGTATGTTTGTTTGTTTCCCTCAACTCTTATACTTGCTACCTAGCCTTGCTAGCCAAAAACCTGTACTGAGAGGGAATTCTTCTCGTGCATCCTCTCCTTAAAACCAAAACCTTAGCCATTTGTGTCCACCATACCTACCTATTAGCATTATTGCTATTCCAAGTAAATTCCTATTTTATCTACCTCCCAAATTAAACTTGTTATGTGAAAATTAGTGATTAAAGCTCTCACGACCTTGATGGCACACTTTACTTTCTTGCATTTAATAAACTTGAACCATTGTGCTCACCTATGTTGCGTATATGCTTGCGCTTTGTATGTTGTGAATTAGCAGAACCATGTTGTCATGGGGAACGCTTTCAACATTGCACGGGTACCTTGTACCAAGTTGATATCATGTTCTTTTGTCTATGGATGTCGTTAGTGTGAAATGAAAGGGGAGCTTGTAAGTCCATGGAGTTATGCATGCGTGTTAGAGAAACGCCTGGGCCGCTGGTCTAATCCATGCTGACATGGTGAAAACCTGCAGCATAACCATAACGAGCATCTATGAAGCATTCTTCTTATAAAAAAAGAGATAGAGATTGAGAAAAAGAGAAAAGAAAAAAAGAGATATTATGAAAACAGGAAAGAGAGAAAAAAGCACCATATTCCCATGATAAATAAGAAGATTGCTGAGATGCTTGTTGTCTGCTTGCCTTGTCATTTTGATATGGGGATTCTTCCGTATCATCGGGCAAGGGGTACCCCGTTGGCGGTTCTCTATGATACACATATGCTTATGATGACAAGAACTTACTGGTGACTAAACTTGAGTAGCATGAGGAGCGGCCCTCGTATTCAAGGGACATGAGATTCTCAACTTACAACTTGTCAATGCATATCCTCATATTTGATCATTTTAACCTTAATCACCTAAATCTGCCTATGATAGGGGCAATGAGAGCTGAAAGCTAGTAAGTATCATAATTTTTGTGAGCTCTTTATGAGACTTGCAATCCCTGCTTCCCTCTGCGAAGGGCCTTTCTTTTACTTTTTAGTTGAGTCAGTAAACCTTCTCCCTTCTATCTCAGCAAGTATTTTGAGTTGTTGTGTTTCATTCATTCATATGATGATTTATTCAATCATGTTTCTTAGGTTCCTTGTTTTGCACATTGCTCTTATCTTGATGTTTACTACTTTGAAAGCTATCATTGAAAACCAGTTATTTGTGAACTCCAGCAAATTATCAACTATTCTTCGACCAAGAGCTAAGTTGGTCATTACCAACTATGATTTACTTTATGTATCTTTATTGTGTTTCCTTTACTCATTGCAAGTTGAGTTATATAATAGTGAGTTGTCTTCTATTATGATCTATGTATTGATAAATGTGATGCTTCTTGTCCGTATTCTTTTATCGACTCTTCACTCCATAAACCTGAGGTCATGTTTATTAAGCTTAGTTTCGCTTGGGGACAAGCGAAGTCTAAGCTTGGGGGGAGTTGATACGTCCATTTTGCATCACTATTCTATGTCATAATTCACTGTTATTCATTGATATATTTTGTATTGAGAGGTGATACTTATGTTATTTCATCTGTTTTTGCATGGTTGATGACTTCTGGAGCATGGACCGTTGCAGTCAGGATTCTGATGGAAAAGTTGTTGTTTGGAGGAAAAATTCACGAAGATCAGAAAATCCGGGAAAATATATGGAAAATCCTATTTTTCCATAAGATGAAGGAAGCCAGAAGGGGCGCTGGAGATGGGCCACAGGGGGCCCACACCACCCCCTGGCGTAGGCCACCCTAGGCCGCGCCACCACGTGGTGTGCCCGCCCTGGTCCACCCCTGGCACTCCCCTCTAGCGTATATTATCCTCTCGAAACCCTAAGACTCGGGGAGCGACCATAGAAAGATTCCGCTGCCTCTGCGGGGCGGAAAACATCGAGAGAGAAAGATCTCTCCGGCAGACAGATTTCTGTCGGGAGAATTCCTTCTCGGAGAGGGGAGATCGTCGCCATCAACACCACCATCAAGTTGGACTTCATCGGGATCATCATCATCATCACCACCATCAGCACCCTCATCACCATCTCCATATTGCTGTAACAATTGGGTTGAATCTTGCATAGTTCATAGGGGAAACTTTCCCGGTGTTTATTACTCTTTGTAGTTGATGCTATTGAGTGAACCATTGAATTGTTGTTTATGTTCAGATTGTTATACATCATTATTCCATCTCTGATTATGATCCATATGATGTCTTGTGAGTAGTTCGTTTTGTTCTTGAGGACATGGGAGGAGTCATGTTGTTAGTAGTGGAATTGTGTTGAGAAAGATTCAATAGTTTGATATTTAAGTTGTGATGTACTTCTTCTAGTGGTGTCATGTGAACGTCAACTACATGACACTTCACCTATATGGGCCTAGGGGAATGCATTGTGTATTTGGCTACTAATCGTAGGGGTTGCTGAAGTGACAGAAACCTGAACCCCCGTTAGGAAACCATTACACAAGGGACGTAAGGGTCTTAGAGTTTAAAGTTGTGGTTAGGTTTCTACCTTAATTACTTTCTTGTACTTACGGATGTTTGCAAGGGGTATAATCACAAGTATGTATTAGTCCTAGGAAGGTCGGTACATTAGCATAGGTTCACCCACACAACACTTAGCAAGCTAAAGAACATTAATCAACTATATGAAGAGAAAGCACTTTACAGTCTTCCCATGTGTCATCAAGAACGTTTAGTCATCTTAAGTAATACAACCGGCTTGTCTTTTGCTGCATAAAGGATTGGGCCACTTGCTGTATTTAGTCCCACTATCTTTTATTTACTCGTACTATGTTTACTTGCTTTATAAAAAAACCCCTAAAAATCCATTTGCTAAGTATTTGCAGAGAATTCCTGATCCATACCACTAGCCAGCACCTTCTGCTTCTCGTTGGGTTCGACACTCTTACTTATCGAAAATACTGCGATACACCCCCTATACTCGTGGGTCATCAATGCACCATCATAAACTTGATCAAAGTATTTGTAAAACATTCAAAGCTGGGATCATAGTACATCAATCATAACATGAAACACAAAGTTCTAGCAATAAGACGAAGAAACTACGTTGCAACATGAAAAGGCACAAACAAAAGATTAATGAATAACAATGCTTTGCAAGACGTTTGTTTGTTTCACATAAAGAAAACATAGAATAGTGGCATTCAGCTTGTCCCTCATAGAGTAGCAAACATAAATGCATAGGACACCTTCAAAGTTCATAAGAGTGACTAGATACAAATAGTTTAAAACAAGCAATATCAAAGCTATGCATCAATCAACAAGTCTTGGGACAATGCACATAGAACTAAGAATGGCCACTATGCTCTCAAAGTAAGTGGAGACTCGAGATAAAAAGTAAAAGAACGGCCTTCATAGAAGGAAGTAGGGATTCAAGTTTCATAAAGAGCTTCCAAAAATTATGGTACTCATTAGCTTTTAGCTCTCATTGCCCCTATAATAAGCATCTTGAAGATGATTAAGGTTAACGTGACACAACTAAGAGGATATGCTTGACAAGTTATAAGCCGAAATATCATGCCCCTTACTTACGAAGACCGAACCTCATGCTACTCAACTTTAGTCACAGGTAAGCTCTTGTCATTGTAAGTACATATGTATCATAAAGAACCGCCAACGAGGTACCCCTTGCACATGATACAGGAGCTATCCCATAATCAAAATGACAAGGCAAGCAGACGATGAGCATCTCAGCGATCTTTTTATTTGCTATTTGCATAGGTTTTTATTAAGGATGCTTCATAGAGTGCTCATTATGGTGATGCTGCAAGTTTCCACCATGATTAGGCATGGCTTAGGCTAGTGGCCCAGGCATTTCTCTAACACACATACAAACTCCATTATCTTACAAGTTCCACTTTTATTTCACACCGACGAGATCCATAAGCAAAAGAACATGATATCAACGGGGTACAAAGTACATGTGCAATGTTGAAAGCGTTCCCCATGATACATGGTTCTGCTAACTTCAACTTATAAAGCGCAAGCATATACTCAACAAAGATGGACGCAATGGTTCAAGTTTATTAAATGCAAGAAAGTAAAGTGTGCCATCAAGTTCGTGAGAGCTTTAATCACTAGTTTTCTCATAACAAGTTTAATTCGGAAGGTAGACGAAAACATGAATATACTTGGAATAGCATATGCTAGTAGGTAGGTATGGTGGACTCTTTGGAATAACTTGGTTTAAGGAGTTGGATGCATGAGTGGAACTCATACTTGGTTGTGGAGGCTAGCAAAAGACTGGGAGCGACAAACTAAGAGATCAATAATGGCCATAATCATGCACAGCGACAAAACATCATTGATCAAAGCATAAAGTGATACTACAAGTTGAAAACTAAAGGATCATAAATGCTTATGGTGACTTGGGATAGTCATAACATGGTGTGAGCATGCGCCAAGTCAACCCAAATAAAGCATCAAAGGAGAATACTACAATACTATGCTTTAATATGCTAAAACAACGCATGACCCTTCCAAGGCACATTAAGCAATCTCAATTGTTTATAAAAAGTTATGCTACAGCAAAGAATACTAAGCATAAAGACAAAACAATATCAAGCATGGCATGACAAAGCATAGGCCACAGTCAAAAACAAGCTCTTTTTACCACTTAAGCATGAACTTTCCTACTCTTTTCCAATCCAAACCAAACTATTTGAAAACCAATGTATGAAAGAGGGGGTCCAACCAATTTATTCAGAAAACTAAGCAAACCAAGAAAACTAAAAACAAAAACGAAAACAAAAAAGAAGATGCTCCAAGAACAACACAACTGTGCATTAAACAATAAAAATGAAGCGTTTGGAAGAAACCTGGGATTTTTATTGATGAAGAGGGGGATGCCTTGGGCATCCCCAAGCTTTGGCGCTTGTACTTCTTGGATATTTCTTGGGGTGACACGCGTGGCATCCCCAAGCTTGAGCTTTAGTCCATCCTTCATCTCATTACTCATTCCTTCCATACACCTGAAATTTTTCCTTATACAAAACTTCACACAATCTTTATTAGCAACATTAGTGCACTCAAGATAATAAGTCTTTAGGTTCAGTTCTAACACCAATAAAACTTCCATTAAAACACTAGCTACTGTATCACTTCCCTCAAAAATCTCAATTCCCCAAAAGAACTAAAAAAGAAACCAACAAGAAGCAAATGCAGAAAATGGCAGAAATCTGTCAAAACAGACCAGCAGGTAAAGATGAATTTTTTCGAAGACCTTCTGTTGCTCAAATCAAAAAGTGTTGAACTAACAAAAGTTAGATAACTACCAGGGACAGAAGCACAAAATTCCATGCATCAAAAGGACGTACAGATATTTTACACGAAATTTTACAGTGAAGCACAGGAATCTGTTTCAGGACAACAACTTTGTCAATCATTACTTCTCTCTCATTAGAGGTTACTCTTGCCACAAAAAGCAAATAAAAAGGATAAAGAGTGGTTATTACTGAGGTAATAACTTCCAAGACTCATCTAAAACTTTTGGGTTATCTCCCAATAAGTACTTTTCTTTAACGCCTTTAAGTTAGGCATAAGAAGCAAGAAAAAGAATCAAGTGTTCTCAAATGAATAAGCATTAAGAGCAAATGTTGTTTTCATAGGAGAGGCAAAAGAAATCTTCTCTATCGTCTTAGGGAGGTGTTCTATAACTTTCTTGAGTGGGAGTTGATATTTAATGGTGCCTTCTTTCATATCAATAATAGCACCAACAGTTCTAAGAAAATGTCCTCCCAAAGTAATAGGACAAGAAGCATTGCATTCAACATCCAAAACATAGAAATCAACGGGGACATAGGCATTGTTAACCATAATAAGAACATCATTAATACTCCCCATGAGTTTCTTTTTAGCATTATCATCAAGTGGGACATTCAAATAATAATCTTCCAACGGTGGCAAATCAAGCATATCATCAATCCTTCTAGGCATAATAGAAACACTACCATCAAGATCACATAAAGCTTTGAAATCAAAATCATTAACTTTCATATTAATGATGGGTTCCCAACCATCTTCTTGTTTTATAGGAATAGAAGCTTTATGTTTCATCTTTTCTTCTTTAATATTTATGAGAGCTTTAGTAATGTATGGCATTAGTAGCTGCAAAGGGATTATCAATAGTTTCAGGTTTAGCAGCCATTTTGTTCAAAGAAGATTGAGCTTCAGCCAGTGATGCTATATTTCTTTCAGTATTAGAGAGTTTTTCCTCAATAGTTTTATTGAAAGCAGTTTGTTTACTAATAAAGTCATTAAGCTTAACTTCAAGTTCAGAGGGAGCACTCCTATTGTTGTTGTAGGAATTTCCATAAGCATTACCATTGTTGGGGGGATATGGCTTATAATTGTTGTTACCAAAATTGTTCTTGTAGGCACTGTTGCTAAAATTGTTATTTCTTATAAAGTTCACATCAACTTGTTCTTCTTGAGCAACCAAAGAGGCTAAGGGAACATTATTTGGATCAATATGGGCTTTCCCACTAACAAGCATAGACATAATAACATCAATCTTATCACTCAAGGAGGAGGTGTCCTCAATAGAATTTACCTTCTTACCTTGTGGAGCTCTCTCAGTATGCCATTCAGAATAGTTAACCATCATATTACCCAGAAGCTTTGTTGCAGCCCCCAAAGTAATGGTCATAAAGGTACCTCCAGCAGCAGAATCCAATAGATTTCTTGAAGAATAGTTCAATCCTGCATAAAAGGTTTGGATAATCATCCAAGCAGTCAGTCCATGAGTGGGACAATTCTTTACCAAAGATTTCATTCTTTCCCAAGCTTGAGCAACATGTTCATTATCAGATTGTTTAAACTTCATTATTTCACTTCTCATAGATATAATCTTAGCAGGAGGATAGTATTTTCCAATAAAAGTATCTTTGAATTTAGTCCAAGGATCAATACTATTCCTAGTTAGGGAATTTAACCATTATTTAGATTTTCCTCTTAAAGAGAAAGGAAACAATTTAAGCTTAATGATATCTCCATCTATATCACTATGCTTTTGCATCTCACAAAGTTCAACAAAGTTATTTAGATGGGCAGCAGCATCTTCATTACTAATACCAGAAAATTGTTCTCTCATAACAAGATTGAGTAAAGCAGGTTTTATCTCAAAGAAGGTAGCTTCAGGAACAGGTGGAGCAATAGGTGTGCTCATAAAATCATTGTTGTTGGTGCTAGTGAAGTCACACAACTTAGTATTTTCAAGAGTAGTCATTTTTTGTGTTTTTAATAAAGAAAGCAAACTTGTAAAACTATTTTTTTGTGTTTTTTGATAAAGAAACAAGCAAACAAAACGAAAGGAAACTAAGCAAAACAAAAACAACAAAGTAAAGAGATTGGTTATGAGGGACTCCCCTTGTGAAGATGTCCTTGACTCCCCGGCAACGGCACCAGAAAAGTACTTGTTGACTCGTGTATTAACGAGCTCGTTGGGGAACCCCAAGAGGAAGGTATGATGAGCACATCAGTAAGTTTCCCTCAGTTATGAAACCAAGGTTATCAATCTAGTAGGAGCAAGGAAACACCCCAAAGGTGTAGCTAGCTGAACTTTGGCAGGGCGCACTACCGGTGCTAGCAGCAACGTGGGGACCTGCACAACACAACCACAGAACTTTGTCCCCAACTTGCGATGAGGTTGTCAATCTCACCGTTTTTGCTGAAAACAAAGGATTAAACGTATCGGATGGAAGGAAGTAATAGTTTGCAGAAAGTAAACACAAAGCAGTAAACAGTTGATTGTAGATTGATAGTAAAAGAAAGGACCGGGGTCCATAGTTCACTAGAGGTGGCTCTCCTTAAGATAGATGACATGTTGGGTGAACAAATTACAGCGAGGCAATTGACAAACATCGAAAAAGCATACAAGCATATACTACTCATCTTGACTCCTTTGAGATTCGATTGGGCATTAAAACATTATACATAGACCGCCATCCAACTGCATCTATGACTAATAATCCACCTTCAGGTTATCATCTGAACCCCCTCTAGTATTAAGTTGCAAGCAACAGATAATTGCATTACGAATTGTGCGTAAAGTAAACAATATGATTGTTCTATGAACAAAGGATTTTTGTTTTCTCCCTAGTAGCAACAGCACATCTAGTACCTTAGAGATTTCTGTCACTTCCCCAGATTACCAGAGGCATGAACCCACTATCGAGCATAAATACTAACTCTTGGAGTTGCTAGCATCTACTTGGCCAAGATAGCTACTAACAACGGAAAGCATGCAAGATCACAAATAACAAAGACATGATAGAATCAATAATCAATCTGAAATGGCATCTCAATATCCATCGGATCCCCGCAAACACAACGTGCAGAATTACAAATAGATGATCTTGATCATGAATGGATCTCACAAGATCTAAACATGATAGCACAAAGGAGGAGAACCAGCCATCTAGATACTACATGGACCCATAGTCCAGAGATGAACTACTCACACATCACACCGGAGGCTTGCATGATGGTGAAGAAGGCCTCTAGGATGAATTCCCCTCTCCGGCAGGGTGCCGGGAAGAGCTTCAGATCCCTCCCGATCTAGGGATGGAGATGACAGTGGCTACACTCTTTCGAGGAATTTTGATCGGGTACTTAGGATTTCCGTATCAGAGGCAATATATAGGCGGAAGGAGACGCCGAGGGGGTGCCTGGGGCGGCCAGACCACCCCCTAGTGCGGGCCAGGCCTGGCCGCGCAGCCAGGTGGTGTGGCCAGGCCCTAGCCCCTCTCCGTCTCGTATTCTGGCTCCAGGTGTCCATCGGTGAAAAACTGACTTTGGCTTTTGTCCTTTCCAATTACGAGAATATTCATTTTATGACTTTCCTGGAACCAAAAATAGCAGAAAATAGGCAGCTGGCACTGTAGCTCTTGTTAATAGGTTAGTCCAAGAAATCATATGAAAAGTACTCCAAAGTGTGGAAAAAACACAAGAAAGTAGATAAAACCAAGCATGGAACATCAAAAATTATAGATACATTTGCAATGTATCATGCATGCCCGGAAAAGATGCCTTCGCCTGCTTGGCAACGACCGAGCCATCTGCTGCTGCGCCTTCAACTATCTTCACCTCTGGCTCGTACCCGCGCGTACGCTTCATGGCGCACCTAGGGAAGGCGATGGTGCAAGCGAAGGAGCTTCGGCATGCACGGTAGGTGCAGATTGGGGTTTCGGAACTGGACAGATTGGGGGAAATGACACGAGCTCACAGAAGAAGAAGGCCGAGCGAGTTTATAAACACTGGACCTTTGGTAGTCCTCGAGTGGACACGTGTGGTGGGATTGGGGATGGGGCTACCACGATTTCCACTTTTTTTTGAAACAACTACGATCTCCACTTTATAACTGCATTGAAAACACGCACATGACAGACCTCGAGTCCACTGCATGCAAATGGTGAAGAACCAATTTCTAGCAACGTTAGGTCTCCTTGAGGGGCACCCTGACGCGTGGAAGTTACTTGTGGTAGGGCCCAGTTGGAAGTGAGATTGAGAGTGTGCTGCGTAAAAATGGGATATGTCTTATTAAAATCAAGTTGCAGTAATTTGTAACGTCCCATCGACAACCATGCACTCGATGACCATGTTGCCTTGTGCATGTGTTGTGGTAGTAGTATTAGGCTTTTCAGACGTGATTAAACATGACATGACCACTCGACGACTTTTTCCATGAAGGCTTCGGGGTCCTTCTTGTAGAAGTCTCGCTGAGAGAGACGTCCATGCTGTCCCATGTTGTACTGTGAAGGGAAGGACGTGTGCAACGATCCGCGTTGGATCACACAAGATCAACGGTTGGTGCGCACGATCCGCGTGACAACTGTGATAACCAATCAGGGCATAGCAGCTAGAGTGAGAACAAGTTTGGGCGTCTACGAGAGAGAAACAGGGGGCAAAACTGAGTACTACCAAAAAACCAAGGGAAAAACTGAGTAGTATAAAAATGGAAAGTGATTGTCTTATACAATGAAATACAATGAAATGTTGCATCACCACACCTCATTGGATGTGTATGTGTGTCAGTGTGCATCATTGTGGTTTATGAAAAGAACACATGTAGTGATGCCACCACAACATGTGTCCAACCATGTCCAGGATCCACTAGAGTTCATTGCATTTGTGTTCTTTTCATAAACAACAAATTTGGTGTCATTGCATGGGTATTTTTTTCATAAACCACAACTAGAGTCATTGGATGTGTGTTCTTTTCATAAACCACATCTAGTGTCATTGCATGTGTGTTATTTTCATAAACCACATCTAGAGTCATTGCATGTGTGTTCTTTCAATAAACCATCACTAGAGTTCATTGCATGTGTGTTCTTCTCCTAAACCACCACTAGAATTCATTGCATGTGTGTTCTTTTCATAAACCACATGGATCAATTAGAGCCATTGCATGTGTGTTCTTTTCACAAACTACATATGGATCCACCAGATTCATTGCATGTATGTTCTTTTCATAAACCACATATGGGTCCACCAGAGTCATTGCATGTGTGTTCTTTTCATAAAACCACATGGATCCACCAGAGCCATTGCATGTGTGTTCTTTTCATAAACCACATATGGATCCACCAGTATCATTGCACATGTGTTCTTTTCATAATACACAACTAGAGTCATTGGATGTGTGTTATTGTCATAAACCACATGGATCCACTAGAGTTCATTGCATGTATGTTCTTTTAATAAACCACATATGGATCCACCAGAGTCATTGCATGTATGTTCTTTTCACAAACCACATATGGATCCACTAGAGTCATTGCATGTGTGTTCTTTTCACAAACCACATACGGATCCACTAGAGTTCATTGCATGTGTGTTCTTCTCATAAACCACATATGGATCCACCAGAGTCATTGCATGTGTGTTATTTTCATAAACCAAATGGATCCACCAGATTCATTGCATATGTGTTCTTTTCATAAACCTCATATGGATCCAGCAGTATCATTGCATGTGTTCTATTTTCATAAACCACAACTAGAGTCATTGGATGTGTGTTATTGTCATAAACCACATGGATCCACTAGAGTTTATTGCATGTGTGTTCTTCTCATAAACCACATGGATCAACTATAGTCATTGCATGTGTGTTATTTTCACAAACAACATATGGATCCATTGGAGTCTTTGCAAGTCTGTTCTTTTCATAAACCACATATGGATCCACCAGAGTCATTTCATGTCTGTTTTTTCATAAACCACAACTAGAGTCATTGTATGTGTGTTATTGTCACAAACTACATATGGATCCACCAGAGTCATTGCATGTCTATTCTTTTCACAAACCACATATCGATCAACCAGAGTCATTGCATGTGTGTTCTTTTCACAAACCACATATGGATCCACCAGAGTCATTGCATGCCTATTTTTTTCATAAACCACATATGGATCCAGTGTCATTGCATGTGTGTTCTTTTCATAAACCACAACTAGAGGCATTGGATGTGTGTTATTGTTATAGACTACATGGATCCACTATAGTTCATTGCATGTATGTTCTTTTCATAAACCACATATGGATCCACCAGTGTCATTGCATGTCTGTTCTTTTCATAAACCACATGGATCCACTAGAGTCATTGCATGTGTGTTCTTTTCACAAACCACACATGGATCCACCAGTGTCATTGCATGTATGTTCTTTTCACAAACCACATATGGATCCAGTAGAGTCATTTCATGTGTGTTCTTTTCACAAACCACATATGGATCCACTAGAGTTCATTGCATGTGTGTTCTTCTCATCAACCACATATGGATCCACCAGAGTCATTGCATGTGTGTTCTTTTCATAAACCAAATGGATCCACCAGATTCATTGCATATGTGTTCTTTTCATAAACCACATATGGATCCAGCAGTATCATTGCATGTGTTATGTTTTCATAAACCACAACTAGAGTCATTGGATGTGTGTTATTGTCATAAACCACATGGATACACTAGAGTTCATTGCATGTGTGTTCGTCTCATCAACCACATGGATCAACTAGAGTCATTGCATGTGTGTTATTTTCACAAACAACATATGGATCCATCGGAGTCATTGCATGTCTGTTCTTTTCATAAACCACATATGGATCCACTAGAGTTATTTCATGTATGTTATTTTCACAAACCACAAATGGATCAACCAGAGTCATTGCAAGTGTGTTCTTTTCACAAACCACATATGGATTGACCAGTGTCATTGCATGTGTGTTCTTTTCATAAACCACAACTAGAGTCATTGGATGTGTGTTACTGTCATAAACCACATGGATTCACTAGAGTTCATTGCATGTGTGTTCTTCTCATAATCCACATGGATCAACTAGAGTCATTTCATGTGTGTTCTTTTCACAAACCACATATGGATCCACCAGAGTCATTACATGTGTGTTCTTTTCACAAACCTCACATGGATCCACAAGTGTCATTCCATGTGTGTTCTTTTAACAAACCACATATAGATCCACTAGACTCATTGCATGTGTGTTCTTTTAACAAACCACATATGGATCCACTAGAGTTCATTGCATGTGTGTTCTTCTCATAAACCACATATGGATCCACCAGAGTTATTGCATGTCTATTCTTTTCATAAACCACATGGATCCACCAGAGTCATTGCATGTGTGTTCTTCTCATAAAGCACATGGATCAACTAGAGTCATTGCATGTGTGTTCTTTTCACAAACCACATATGGATCCACCAGAGTCATTGCATTTCTGTTCTTTTCATAAACCACATATGGATCTACCAGAGTCCTTGCATGTCTGTTCTTTTCATAAACCACATGGATCCACTAGAGTCATTGCATGTCTATTCTTTTCACAAACCACACATGGATCCACCAGTGTCATTTCATGTGTGTTCTTTTCATAAACCGCACATGGATCTACTAGAGTTCATTGCATGTGTGTTCTTCTCATAAACCACATATGGGTCCACTAGAGTCATTGCATGTCTGTTCTTTTCGTAAACCACATGCATCCACCAGGGTCATTGCATGTCTGTTCTTTTCATAAACCACTTGGATCCACCAAAGTCATTGCATTTGTGTTCTTCTCATAAACCACATGGATCCACCAGAGTCATTGCATGTCTATTCTTTTCAAAAACCACACATGGATCCACCAGATTCATTTCATGTGTGTTCTTTTCATAAACCGCACATGGATATACTAGAGTTCATTGCATGGGTGTTCTTCTCATAAACCACATATGGGTCCACTAGAGTCATTGCATGTCTGTTCTTTTCGTAAACCACATGCATCCACCAGAGTCATTGCATGTCTGTTCTTTTGATAAACCACATGGATCCACCAAAGTCATTGCATTTTGGTTCTTCTCATAAACCACATATGGATCCACTAGAGTCATTGCATGTGTGTTCTTTTCACAAACCACACATGGATCCACTAGTGTCATTGCATGTGTTTTTTTCACAAACGACATATGGATCCACTAGAGTCATTGCATGTGTGTTCTTTTCACAAACCACATATGGATCCACTAGAGTTCATGGCATGTGTGTTGTTCTCATAAACCACATATGGATCCACCATAGTCATTGCATGTCTGTTCTTTTCACAAACCACTCATCGATCCACTAGCGGCATTGCATGTATGTTCTTTTCACAAACCACATATGGATCCACTAGTCATTGCATGTGTGTTCTTTTCACAAACCACATATGGATCCACTAGAGTTCATTGCATGTTTGTTCTTATCATAAACCACATATGGATCCACAGAGTCATTGCATGTGTGTTCTTTTCATAAACCACATGGATCCACCAGAGTCATTGCATGTGTGTTCTTTTCATAAACCACATATGGATCTAGCAGTGTCACTGCATGTGTGTTCTTTTCATAAACCACAACTAGAGTCATTGGATGTGTGTTATTGTCATAAACCAGATGGATCCATGATACATTGCAAATGTATCTATAATTTTTGATGTTCCATGGTTGGTTTTATCCACTTTCTTGTGTTTTGTCCACACTTTGGAGTATTAACAAGAGCCACAGTGTCAGCTGCCTGCTTCTGCTGTTTTTGGTTGCAGGAAAGTCAGAAAATGAATATTCTCGGAATTGGACGTGACAAAATCCAAAGTGCCTATTTTTCCGGAAGTCATCAGATGCCAGAATACGAGACGGAGAGGGGCTAGGGGCCACCACACCACCTGGCCACGCGGCCCAGCCTGGCCCGCGCCATGGGTGGTCTGGCCGCCTCCGGCACCCCCTCTGACTCCCCTTCTGCCTATAAGATGCCCTCGGGACGAAAACCCTAAGTACCCAATCAAAAATCCAAGAAAGAGTCTGTAGCCGCCGTCATCTCCATCCCTAGATCGGGAGGGATCTGAAGCTCTTCCCGACACCCTACCAGAGAGGGAATTCACCCTGGAGGCCTTCTTCAGCACCATGCAAGCCTCCGGTGTGATGCGTGAGTAGTTCATCCTTCGACTACGGATCCATGTAGTAGCTAGATGGCGGGTTCTCCTCCTTTGTGCTTTCATGTTTAGATCTTGTGAGCTCCGTTCATGATCAAGTTCATCTATTTGTAATTCTGCATGTTGTGTTTGCGGGGATCCGATGGATATTGAGATGCTATTTCAGATTGATTATTGATTCTATCATGTCTTTGTTATTTGTGATCTTGCATGCTTTCCGTTGTTAGTAGCTATCTTGGCCAAGTATATGCTAGCAACTCCAAGAGTTAGTATTTATGCTCGATAGTGGGTTCATGCCTCGTAACTGGGAAGTGACAGAAATCTCTAAGGTACTAGATGTGCTATTGCTACTAGGGAGAAAACAACAATCCTTTGTTCATAGAACAATCGTATTGTTTACTTTACACACAGTTCGTAAAGCAATAATCTGTTGCTTGCAACTTAATACTGGAGGGGGTTCTGATGATAACCTGAAGGTGGATTATTAGTCATAGATGCAGTTGGATGGCGGTCTATGTATAATGTTGTAATTCCCAATCAAGTCTCAAAGGAGTCAAGATGATTAGTATATGCATGTATTGCTTTCTCGGTGTTTGTCAATTGCCTCGCTGTAATTTGTTCACTCGGCATGTTATCTATCTTAAGGAGAGCCACCTCTAGTGAACTATGGATCCCGGTCCTCTTTTCTTTACATACAATCTACAATCTGTTACTGCTTTGTGTTTACTTTCTGCAAACTATTACTTCTTTCCATTTGATATGTTTAATCCTTTGTTTTCCGCAAAACATGGTGAGATTGACAACCTCATCGCAAGTTGGGGACAAAGTTCTGTGGTTGTGTTGTGCAGGTCTCCATGTTGCTACTAGCACCGGTAGTGCGCCCTGCCAAAGCTCAGCTAGTAACACCTTTGGGATGTTTCCTTGCTCCTACTGGTTCGATTAAACCTTGGTTTCATAACTGAGGGAAACTTGTTGCTGTGCTCATCATACCTTCCTCTTGGGGTTCCCAACGATCTCTACATCAACACCGCCATCAAGCATTTTTTTGGGCGCCGTGCATTGAGCCA
Source organism: Avena insularis (assembly GCA_023614405.1). Lineage (NCBI taxonomy): Eukaryota > Viridiplantae > Streptophyta > Magnoliopsida > Poales > Poaceae > Avena > Avena insularis. The sequence continues at coordinate 300,996,944 of CM042684.1, forward strand.
TCAAGCGATTTTCTGATGCCGTTGCCGGGGAGTCAAGGACATCTTCACAAGGGGAGTCCCTCAAAACCAATCTCTTTACTTTATTGTTTTTGTTTTGCTTAGTTTCTTTTTGCTTTGTTTGCTTGTTTTGTTCTTCAAAAACACAAAAAAATTAGTTTTACAAGTTTGCTTTCTTATTTGAAAACCCAAAAAAAATGACTTCCTTTGAAAACACTAAGTTGTGTGACTTCACTAGCACCAACAACAATGATTTTATGAGCACACCTATTGCTCCACCTGTGGCTGAAAATACTTTCTTTGAGATAAAACCTGCTTTGCTCAATCTTGTTATGAGAGAACAATTTTCTGGTATTGGTAATGAAGATGCTACTTCCCATCTAAATAACTTTGTTGAGGGATATAGATGGTGATATTATTAAGCTGAAATTGTTTCCTTTCTCTTTGAGAGGAAAAGCTAAAGAATGGTTGAATTCCTTAACTAGGAATAGTATTGATTCTTGGACTAAGTGCAAAGATGCTTTTATTGGAAAATACTATCCTCCTGCTAAGATTATATCCATGAGAAGTGAAATAATGAAGTTTAAACAACTTGATAATGAGCATGTTGCTCAAGCTTGGGAAAGAATGAAATCTTTGGTAAAGAATTTTCCTACTCATGGATTGACTGCTTGGATGATCATCCAAACATTTTATGCAAGATTGAACTATTCTTCAAGGAACCTATTGGATTCTGCTGCTGGAGGTACCTTTATGACCATCACTTTGGGTGCTGCAACAAACTTTTGGACAATATGATGGTTAATTATTCTGAATGGCATACTGAGAGAGCTCCACAAGGTAAGAAGGTAAATTCTGTTGAGGAAACCTCCTCCTTGAGTGATAAAATTGATATTATTATGTATATGCTTGATAATGGGAAAGCCCATATTAATCCAAATAATGTTCCTTTAGCCTCTTTGGTTGCTCAAGAAGAGCAAGTTGATGTGAACTTCATAAGGAACAACAATTTTGGCAATAATGTTTATGGTAATAACAATTATAGGCTCTACCCTCCTAATTATACTTATGGCTATAATGGTAAACCTGAATTACCTAGTGAAGGAAGAATTTTAGAAGTTGAAATAGCCAATAAAAACTTCATGCAAATGCAATATGAGCAAAATAAACTATTTACTAAAACTATGGAGGAACAATCCACCATCTTGAAGAACATTAGCCATCAACTTCAGAGTCTAAATAGGGAAATACCTAGTTGACAATTGAAACTCTCTAATGCTGAAAGAAATATATCATCTTTGTCTGAAGCTCAATCTTCATTGATTAATAAAATGGCTTCTAAACCTGAAACTAATGATAATCCCTTTGCAGCTACTAATGCCATACAAGTAAGAATTAATGAAAATGTTAGACTATTAGTTGAATTACATGCTAAGTGGGAAAGAGAAGATGAAATTGCTAGAAACATTAGTGTTTCTACTATTACCACCACTAGTGTTGAGGCTAGTAATAGTTCTACTACTTTAGATGATAAATTTGATTTTGATCTTGATGGTTGCAATATCTCTGAAGTTATTAAGTTCCTACAAAAGCTTGCTAGAAGTCCTAATGCTAGTGCTATGGACATGGGCTTTACAAAACACATTACTGATGCTCTCATAAAGATTAAAGAAGAAAAGATGAAACATAAAGCTTCTATTCCTATAAAACAAGAGGATGGTTGGGAACCCATCATTAATATGAAAGTGAATGACTTTGATTCCAAAGCTTTATGTGATCTTGATAGTAGTGTTTCTATTATGCCTAGAAGGATTTATGATATGCTTGATTTGCCTCCACTTGAAGATTTTTATTTGAATGTCCCACTTAATGATAATGCTAAAAAGAAACTCATGGGGAGTCTTAATGATGTTCTTATAATGGTTAACAATTCCTATGTCCCCGTTGATTTCTATGTTTTGGATGTTTAATACAATGCTTCTTGTCCTATTACTTTGGGAAGACCTTTTCTTAGAACTGTTGGTGCCATCATTGATATGAAAGAAGGCACCATTAAATATCAACTCCCACTCAAGAAAGGTATAGAACACTTCCCTAAAAATAGAGAAAAGATTTCTTTTGCTTCTCCTATGAAAACAAAATTTGGTCTTAATGCTTCTTCATTTGAGAACACTTGATTCTTTCTTTGCTTTTTATGCCTAACTTAAAGGCGTTAAAGAAAAGTACTTATTGGGAGATAACCCAAAAGTTTTAGATGAGTCTTGGAAGTTATTACCTCTGTAATAACCTCTCCTTATCCTTTTTATTTGCTTTTTGTGCCAAGAGTAACCTCTAATGGGATAGAAGTAATGATTGGAAAAGTTGCTGTCCTGAAACAGATTTTTGTGCTTCACCGTAAAAATTCGTCAGAGAGATCTGTATGCCCTATTGAGCTGTAATTTTTTGTGCTTATGCCCCAGGTTGTTATATAACTTTAGTTAGTTCAACACTTTTTTATTTGAGCAATAGAAGGTCTTCTAAAAAATTCGTCTTTACCTTCTGGTCTGTTTTGACAGATTTTTGCCATTTTCTACATTTGCTTCTTGTTGGTTCCTTTTTGAGTTCTTTTGGAGAATTGAGATTATTGAGGGAAGTGCCACAGTAGCTAGTGTTATAATGGAAATTTATTTGGTGTTACACTGAACCATAAGACTTATTAATCTTAAGTGCACTAATGTTGCTAATAAAGATTGTGTGAAGTTTTGTATGAAGGAAAAATTTCAGGTGTATGGAAGGAATGAGTAATGAGATGAAGGATGGACTAAAGCTCAAGATTGGGGATGCCACGCGTGTCACCCCAAGAAATATCCAAGAAGTACAAGCATCAAAGCTTGGGGATGGCCAAGGCATCCCCTTCTTCATCAATAAAAATCCCAGGTTTCTTCCAAACACTTCATTTTTATTGTTTCATGCACAGTTGTGTTTTTCTTGGAGCGTCTTCTTTTTCGTTTTCGTTTTTGTTTTTGTTTTATTTTTTTCTTAGTTTGCTGAATAAATTGGTTGGACCCCCTCTTTCATACATTGGTTTGCAAATAGTTTGGTTAGGTTTGGAAAAGAGTAGGAAAGTTCATGCTTATGTGGTAAAAAGAGCTCGTTTTTGACTGTGGCCTATGCTTTGTCATGCCATGCTTGATATTGTTTTGGCTTTATGCTTAGTATTCTTTGCTGTAGCATGACTTGTTATAAAAAAGTGAGATTTCTTAATGTGCCTTGGATGAATCATGCGTTGTTTTAGCATATTAAAGCATAGTATAGTGGTATTCTCCTTTGATGCTTTATTTGGGTTGACTTGGCTCATGCTCACACCATGTTATGACTATCTCAAGTCACCATAGCCTTTATGATCCTTTAGTTTTCAACTTTTAATATCACTTTATGCTTTGATCAATGATGTTTTGTCGCCCTGCATGATTATGGCAATTATTGCTCTCTTAGTTTGTCGCTCCTAGTCTTTTGCTAGCCTCCACAACCAAGTATGAGTTCCACTCATGCATCCAACTCCCTAAACCAAGTTATTCCAAAGAGTCCACCATACCTACCTATTAGCTTATGCTATTCCAAGTATATTCATGCTTTTGTTTACCTTCCAAATTAAACTTGTTATGAGAAAACTAGTGATTAAAGCTCTCACGAACTTGATGGCACACTTTACTTTTCTCGCCCTTAATAAACTTGAACCATTGTGTCGTCTATGTTGTATATGCTTGCACTTATTTGTTGGGAATTAGCAGAACCATGCTTTCATGGGGAACGCTTTCAACATTGCACTTGGTACTTGTACCTAGTTGATATCATGCTCTTTTGTATATGGATGTCGTCGGTGTGAAATGAAAGGGGAGCTTGTAAGTCCATGGAGTTATGTATATGTGTTAGAGAAATGCCTGGGCCGCTGGTCTAACCCATGCTGACATGGTGGAAACCTGCAGCGTAACCATAATGAGCTATCTATGAAGCATTCTTCTTATAGAAAAAGAGAGTCCTATATAGAGAAAAAGAGAAAAAGAGAAAAAGAGAAAAAAAAGAGATTATGAAAAGAGGAAAGAGACAAAAAAGCACCATATTCCCATGGTAAATAAAAATATAGCTGAGATGCTTGTTGTCTGCTTGCCTTGTCATTTTGATATGGGGATTCTTCTGTATCATCGGGCAAGGGGTACCCCGTTGGCGGTTCTGTATGATACACATGTACTTACGATGACAAGAACTTACCGGTGACTAAACTTGAGTAGCATGAGGAGAGGCCCTCATATACAAGGGACATGAGATTTCTAACTTATACTTCGTCAAGCATGTACACCATAGTTTGTTCACTTTAACCTTAATCACTTCAAGATGCTTATGATAGGGGCAATGAGAGCTCAAAGATATAAGTACCATAATTTTTGGAAGCTCTTGATGAGACTTGAATCCCTACTTCCTTTTATAAAGGCATTTCTTCCACCATTACATTGAGTCTCCACCTTCTATCTTTATGCACCTACTTTGAGATCATAGTGGCCATTCTTAGTTCTATGTGCATTGTCCCAAGACTAGTTGATTGATGCATAACTTAATATTGCTTGTTTTAAACTATTTGTATCTAGTCACTCTTATGAACTTTGAAGGTGTCCTATGCATTTATGTTTTGCTACTCTATGAGGGACAAGCTGAATGCTATTATGCTATGTTTTCTTTATGTGAAACAAACAAACGTCTTGCAAAGCATTGTTATTCATGAATCTTTTGTTTGTGCCTTTTCATGTTGCATCATAGTTTCTTTGTCTTATTGCTAGAACTTTGTCTTTCATGTTATGATTGAAGTACTATAATCCAACTTTGAATGTTTTACAAATACTTTGATCAAGTCTTTGATGGTGCATGTCACATCAAAAATTATTCTTTCTTTTTATCACTTACCTACTCGAGGACGAGCAGGAGTTAAGCTTGGGGACGTTGATACATTGCAAATGTATCAATAGTTTTTGATGTTCCATGCTTGGTTTTATCCACTTTCTTGTGTTTTTTCCACACTTTGGAGTACTTTTCATATGATTTCTTGGACTAACCTATTAACAAGAGCCACAGTGCCAGCTGCCTGTTTTATGCTGTTTTTGGTTCTAGGAAAGTCAGAAAATGAATATTCTCGGAATTGGACGGGACAAAAGCCAAAGTGCCTATTTTTCTGGAAGTCATCAGATGCCAGAATACGAGACGGAGAGGGGCCAGGGGCCACCACACCACCTGGCCGTGCGGCCTAGCCTAGCCCACACCAGGGGGTGGTCTGGCCGCCTCTGGCACCCCCTCAGCCTCCCCTTCCGCCTATAAGATGCCCTCGGGACGAAAACCCTAAGTACTCGATCAAAAATCCAAGAAAGAGTCTGTAGCCGCCGTCATCTCCATCCCTAGATCGGGAGGGATCTGAAGCTCTTCCGGGCACCCTGCCGGAGAGGGGAATTCACCCTGGAGGCCTTCTTCATCACCATGCAAGCCTTGGGTGTGATGCGTGAGTAGTTCATCCTTGGACTACGGATCCATGTAGTAGCTAGATGGCCGGTTCTCCTCCTTTGTGCTTTCATGTTTAGATCTTGTGAGCTCCCTTCATGATCAAGATCGTCTATTTGTAATTCTGCATGTTGTGTTTGCGGGGATCCGATGGATATTGAGATGCTATTTCAGATTGATTATTGATTCTATCATGTCTTTGTTATTTGAGAACTTGCATGCTTTCCGTTGTTAGTAGCTATCTTGACCAAGTAGATGCTAGCAACTCCAAGAGTTAGTATTTATGCTCGAGAGTGGGTTCATGCCTCTAGTAATCTAGGGAAGTGATATAAATCTCTAAGGTACTAAATGTGTTGTTGCTACTAGGGGGAAAACAACAATCCTTTGTTCATAGAACAATCGTAATGTTTACTTTACACGCAGTTCATAAAGCAATAATCTGTTGCTTGCAACGTAATACTGGAGGGGGTTCGGATGATAACCTAAAGGTGGATTATTACTCATAGATGCAGTTGGATGGCGGACTATGTATAATGTTGTACTGCCCAATCAAGTCACAAAGGAGTCAAGATGATTAGTATATGCATGTATTGCTTTCTCGATGTTTGTCAATTGCCTCGCTGTAATTTGTTCACCCAGCATGTTATCTATCTTAAGGAGAGCCACCTCTAGTGAACTATGGATCCCGATCCTTTTCTTTACATACAATCTACAATCTGTAACTACTTTGTGTTTATTTTCTGCAAACTATTACTTCTTTCCATTCGATACATTTAATCCTTTGTTTTCGGCAAAACACGGTGAGATTGACAACCTCATCGCAAGTTGGGGACAAAGTTCTGTGGTTGTGTTGTGCAGGTCTCCACGTTGCTACTAGCACCGGTAGTGCGCCCTGCCAAGGCTCAGCTAGCAACACATTTGGGGTGTTTCCTTGCTCCTACTGGTTCGATTAAACCTTGGTTTCATAACTGAGGGAAACTTGCTGGTGTGCTCATCATACCTTCCTCTTGGGGTTCCCAACGAGCTCTACATCAACACCGAGCCATCATTCCACTAGACTTCACTGCATGTGTGTTCTTCTCATAAACCACATGGATCAACTAGAGTCATTGAATGTGTGTTATTTTTGCAAACAACATATGGATCCATCAGAGTCATTGCATGTATGTTCTTTTCATAAACCAAATATGGATCCACCAGAGTCATTTCATGTCTGTTCTTTTCATAAACCACAACTAGAGTCATTGCATGTGTGTTATTTTCACAAACCACATATGGATCCACCAGAGTCATTGCATGTCTTTTCTTTTCACAAACCACATATGGTTCAACCAGAGTCATCGCATGTGTGTTCTTTTCACAAACTACATATGGATCCAATAGAGTCATTGCATGTCTATTCTTTTCATAAACCACATATGGATCCACTAGTGTCATTGCATGTGTGTTCTTTTCATAAACTACAACTAGAGTCATTGGATGTGTGTTGTTGTCATAAACCACATGGATCCACTAGAGTTCATTGCATGTGTGTTCTTCTCATAAAACACATGGATCAACTAGAGTCATTGCATGTGTGTTCTTTTCACAAACCACATATGGATCCACCAGAGTCATTGCATGTGCATTCTTTTCACAAACCACACATGGATCCACAAGTGTCATTGCATGTGTCTTCTTTTCACAAACCACATATGGATCCACTAGAGTTATTGCATGTGTGTTCTTTTCATAAACCACATATGGATCCACTAGAGTTTATTGCATGTGTGTTCTTCTCATAAACCACATATGGATCCACCAGAGTTATTGCATGTCTATTATTTTCATAAACCACATGGATCCACCAGAGTCATTGCATGTGTGTTCCTCTCATAAAGCACATGGATCAACTAGAGTCATTGCATGTGTGTTCTTTTCACAAACCACATATGGATCCATCAGAGTCATTGCATTTCTGTTCTTTTCATAAACCACATATGGATCGACCAGAGTCATTGCGTGTATATTCTTTTCATAAACCACATGAATCCACCAGAGTCATTGTATGTCTATTCTTTTCATAAACCACACATGGATCCACCAGAGTCATTTCATGTGTGTTCTTTTCATAAACCACACATGGATCTACTAGAGTTCATTGCATGGGTGTTCTTCTCATAAACCACATATGGATCCACTAGAGTCATTGCATGTCTATTATTTTCATAAACCACATGGATCCACCAGAGTCATTGCATGTCTGTTCTTTTCATAAACCACATGGATCCAATAGTGTCATTGCATGTGTGTTATTTTCATCAACCACAACTAGAGTCATTGGATGTGTGTGATTGTCATAAACCACATGGCTCCACTAGAGTTCATTGCATGTGTGTTCTTCTCATAAACCACATGGATCAACTAGAGTCATTGCATGTGTGTTCTTTTCACAAACCACATATGGATCCACCAGAGTCATTGCATGTGTGTTTTTTTTAGAAACCACACAGGGATCCACTAGTGTCATTGCATGTTTTTCTTTTCCACAAACGACATATGGATCCACTAGAGTCATTGCATGTGTGTTCTTTTCACAAACCACAGAGGGATCCACTAGAGTTCATTGCATGTGTATTCTTCTCATCAACCACATATGGATCCACCAGAGTTATTGCATGTATGTTCTTTTCATAAACCACATGGATCCACCAGAGTCATTGCATGTGTGTTCTTCTCATAAAGAACATGGATCAACTAGAGTCATTGCATGCGTGTTTTTTTCACAAACCACATATGGATCCACCAGAGTCATTGCATTTCTGTTCTTTTCATAAACCACATATGGATCCACCAGAGTCATTGCATGTCTGTTGTTTTCATAAACCACATGGATCCACCAGAGTCATTGGATGTCTGGTCTTTTCACAAACCACACATGGATCCAATAGAGTCATTTCATGTGTGTTCTTTTCATAAACCACACATGGATCTACTAGAGTTCATTGCATGTGTGTTCTTCTCATAAACCACATATGGATCCACTAGAGTAATTGCATCTCTGTTCTTTTCATAAACCACATGGATCCACAAGAGTCATTACATGCGTGTTCTTTTAATAAACCACATGGATCCACCAGTGTCATTGCATGTGTGTTCTTTTCATAAACCACTACTAGAGTCATTGGATGTGTGTGATTGTCATAAACCACATGGATCCACTAGAGTTCATTGCATGTGTGTTCTTCTCATAAACCACATGGATCAACTAGAGTCATTGCATGTGTGTTCTTTTCACAAAACACATATCTATCCACCGGAGTCATTGTATGTGTGTTCTTTTCACAAACCACACATGGATCCACAAGTGTCATTGCATGTGTGTTCTTTTCACAAACCACATATGGATCCACTAGAGTCATTGGATGTGTGTTCTTTTCATAATCCACATATGGATCCACTGGAGTTCACTGCATGTGTGTTCTTCTCATAAACCACATATGGATGCACCAGAGTCATTGCATGTCTGTTCTTTTCATAAACCACACATGGATCTACTAGAATTCATTGCATGTCTTTTCTTTTCACAAACTACATATGGATCAACCAGAGTCATCGCATGTGTGCTCTTTTCACAAACCACATATGGATCCACCAGAGTCATTGCATGTCTGTTCTTTTCATAAACTACATATGGATCCACCAGTGTCATTGCATGTGTGTTCTTTTCATAAACCACAACTAGAGTCATTAGATGTGTGTTATTGTTATAAACCACATGGCTCCACTAGAGTTCATTACATGTGTGTTCTTCTCAAAAACCACATGGATCAAACTAGAGTCATTGCATGTGTGTTCTTTTCACAAACCACATATGGATCCACCAGAGGCATTGCATGTGTGTGCTTTTCACAAACCACACATGGATCCATCTGTGTCATTGCATGTGTTTTTTCCACAAACGACATATGGATCCACTAGAGTCATTGCATGTGTTTTTTTTCACAAACCACATATGGATCCACTAGAGTTCATTGCATGTGTGTTCTTTTCATAAACCACATATGGATCCACCAGAGTCATTGCATGTCTGTTCTTTTCATAAACCACATGGATCCACCAGAGTCATTGCATGTGTGTTCTTCTCATAAACCACATGGATCAACTAGAGTCATTGCATGTGTGTTCTTTTCACAAACCACGTATGGATTAACCAGAGTCATTGCATGCCTTTTCTTTTCATAAACCACATATGGATCCACCAGAGTCATTGCATGCCTTTTCTTTTCATAAACCACATGGATCCACTAGAGTCATTACATGTCTGTTCTTTTCACAAACCACACATGGACCCACAAGAGTCATTTCATGTCTGTTCTTTTCATAAACCACATATGGATACACTAGAGTTCATTGCATGTGTGTTCTTCTCATAAATCACATATGGATCCACCATAGTCATTGCATGTCTATTCTTTTCATAAACCACATGGATCCACCAGAGTCATTGCATGCGTGTTCTTTTAATAAACCACATGGATCCACCAGTGTCATTGCATGTGTGTTCTTTTCATAAACCATTACTAGAGTCATTGGATGTGTGTGATTGTCATAAACCACATGTATCCACTAGAGTTCATTGCATGTGTGTTCTTCTCATAAACCACATGGATCAACTTGAGTCATTGCATGTGTGTTCTTTTCACAAACCACATATCTATCCACCGGAGTCATTGTATGTGTTTTATTTTCACAAACCACACATGGATCCACAAGTGTTATTGCATGTGTTTTCTTTTCAAAAACCACATATGGATCCACTAGAGTATTACATGTGTGTTCTTTTCACAAACCACTTATGGATCCACTGGAGTTCATTGCATGTGTGTTCTTCTCATAAACCACAGATGGATCCAACAGAGTCATTGCATGTCTGTTCTTTTCATAAACCACATGGATCCATCAGAGTCATTGCATGTGTGTTCTTCTCATAGACCACATGGATCATCTAGAGTCATTGCATGTGTGTTATTTTCACAAACCACATATGGATCAACTAGAGTCATTGCATGTCTGTTCTTTTCATAAACCACATATGGATCCACCAGAGTCATTTCATGTTTGTTCTTTTCATAAACCACAAATAGAGTCATTGCATGTGTGTTATTGTCACAAACCACAAATGGATCCACCAGAGTCATTGCATGTGTTTTCTTTTCATAAACTACATATGGATCAAGAAGAGTCATTGCATGTGTGTTCTTTTCATAAACCACATAGAGTCATTGGATGTGTGTGATTGTCATAAACCACATGTATCCACTAGAGTTCATTGCATGTGTGTTCTTCTCATAAACCACATGGATCAACTAGAGTCATTGCATGTGTGTTATTTTCACAAACAACATATGGATCCATCGGAGTCATTGCATATTTGTTCTTTCATAAACCACATATGGATCCACCAGTCATTTCATGTCCGTTTCTTTCATTAACCACAACTAGAGTCATTGTATGTGTTATTTTCACTAACCACATATGGATCCACCAGAGTCATTGCATGTCTTTTCTTTTCACAAACTACATATGGATCAACCAGAGTCATCGCATGTGTGTTCTTTTCACAAACCACATATGGATCCACCAGAGTCATTGCATGTCTGTTTTTTCATAAACCACGTATGGATCCACCAGTGTCATTGCATGTGTGTTCTTTTCATAAACCACAACTAGAGTCATTAGATGTGTGTTATTGTTATAAACCACATGGATCCATCAGAGTTCATTGCATGTGTGTTATTCTCATAAACCACATGGATCAACTAGAGTCATTGCATGTGTGTTCTTTAATATGGTTCCAGTTCAGTGATCATTGTATGCGTCTTTTCACAAACCACACATGGATCCACAAGTGTCATCGCATGTGTGTTCTTTTCACAAACCACATATGGATCCACTAGAGTCATTGCATGTGTGTTCTTTTCATAAACCACATATGCATCCACTAGAGTTCATTGTATGTGTGTTCTTATCATAAACCACATATGGATCCACCAGAGTTATTGCATGTATGTTCTTTTCATAAACCACATGGATCCACCAGAGTCATTGGATGTGTGTTCTTCTCATAAAGCACATGGATCAACTAGAGTCATTGCATGCGTGTTTTTTCACAAACCACATATTGATCCACCAGAGTCATTGCATTTCTATTCTTTTCATAAACCACATATGGATCCACCAGAGTCATTGCATGTCTGTTGTTTTCATAAACCACATGGATCCACCAGAGTCATTGGATGTCTGGTCTTTTCACAAACCACACATGGATCCACTAGAGTCATTTCATGTGTGTTATTTTCATAAACCACACATGGATCTACTAGAGTTCATTGCATGTGTGTTCTTCTCATAAACCACATATGGATCCACTAGAGTAATTGCATGTATGTTCTTTTCATAAACCACATGGATCCACCAGAGTCATTGCATGTGTTCTTTTCATAAACCACATGGATCGAGTAGTGTCATGGCATGTGTGTTATTTTCATCAACCACAACTAGAGTCATTGGATGTGTGTGATTGTCATAAACCACATGGCTCCACTAGAGTTTTTTGCATGTGTGTTCTTCTCATAAACCACATGGATCAACTAGAGCCATTGCATGTGTGTTCTTTTCACAAACCACATATGGATCCACCAGAGTCATTGCATGTATGTTCTTTTCACAAACCACACATGGATCCATCAGTGTCATTGCATGTGTTTTTTTCCACAAATGACATATGGATCCACTAGAGTCATTGCATGTGAGTTCATTTCACAAACCACATATGGATCCACTAGAGTTCATTGCATGTGTGTTCTTCTCATAAACCACATCTGGATCCACCAGAGTCATTGCATGTCTGTTCTTTTCATAAACCACATGGATCCACCAGAGTCATTGCATGTGTGTTCTTCTCATAAACCACATGGATCAACTATAGTCATTGCATGTGTGTTGTTTTCACATACCACATATGGATCCACCAGAGTCATTGCATGTCTATTCTTTTCATAAACCACATATGGATCCACCAGATTCATTGCATGTCTATTCTTTTCATAAACCACATGGATCCACTAGAGTCATTACATGTCTGTTCTTTTCACAAACCACGCATGGATCCACAAGAGTTATTTCATCTGTGTTCTTTTCATAAACCACATATGGATCCACTAGAGTTCATTGCATGTGTGTTCTTCTCATAAATAACATATGGATCCACCAGAATCATTGCATGTGTGTTCTTTTCATAAACCACATGGATCCACAAGTGTCATTGCATGTGTGTTCTTTTCATAAACCACTACAAGAGTCATTGGATGTGCGTGATTGTCATAAACCACATGGATCCACTAGAGTTCATTGCATGTGTGTTCTTCTCATAAACCACATGGATCAACTAGAGTCATTGCATGTGTGTTCTTTTCACAAACCACATATCTATCCACCAGAGTCATTGCATGTGTGTTCTTTTCACAAACCACACATGGATCCACAAGTTTCATTGCATGTGTGTTCTTTTCACAACCCACATATGGATCCACTAAAGTCATTGCATGTGTGTTCTTTTCACAAACCACTTATGGATCCACTGGAGTTCATTGCATGTGTGTTCTTCTCATAAACCACATATGGATCCACCAGAGTCATAGCATGTCCGTTCTTTACATAAACCACATGGATCCATCAGAGTCATTGCATGTGTGTTCTTCTCATAGACCACATGGATCATCTAGAGTCATTGCATGTGTGTTATTTTCACAAACCACATATGGATCCACCAGAGTCATTGCATGTCTGTTATTTTCATAAACCACATATGGATCAACGAGAGTCATTGCATGTCTGTTCTTTTCATAAACCACATGGATCCACCAGAATCATTGCATGTCTGTTCTTTTCAGAAACCATACATGGATCCACCAGAGTCATTTCATGTGGTTCTTTTCATAAACCACAAATGGATCCACTAGAGTTCATTGCATTTGTGTTATTCTCATAAACCACATATGGATCCACGCGAGTTATTGCATGTTTATTCTTTTCATAAACCACATGGATCTACCAGAGTAACTACATGTGTGTTCTTTTCATAAACCACATGGATCCACCAAAGTTATTGCATGTGTCTTCTTCTCATAAACAACATAGATCAACTAGAGTCATTGCATGTGTGTTCTTTTCACAAACCATATATGGATCCACCAGAGTCATTGTATGTTTGTTCCTTTCATAAACCACATATAGATCCACTAGGGTCATGGCATGGCTGTTCTTTTCATAAACACATGGATCCACCAGAGTCATTACATGTATGTTATTTTCACAAACCACACATTGATCCACAAGAGTCATTTCACTTGTGTTCTTTTCATAAACCACATATGGATCCACTAGAGATCATTGCATGTGTGTTCTTCTCATAAACCACATATGGATCCACCAGAGTCATTGCATGTCTATTCTTTTCATAAATCACATGGATCCACCAGATTTATTGCATGTGTGTTCTTTTCATCAACCACATGGATCCACGAGTGCCATTTCATGTGTGTTCTTTTCATAAACCACAACTAGAGTCATTGGATGTGTGTGATAGTCATAAACCACATGGATCAACTAGAGTTTATTGCATGTGTGTTCTTCTCATAAACCACATGGATCAACTAGAGTCATTGCATGTGTGTTCTTTTCACAAGCCACCTATGGATCCACCAGAGTCATTGCATGCGTGTTCTTTTGACAAACCACACATGGATCCACAAGTGTCATTGCATGTGTGTTCTTTTCACAAACCACATATGCATCCACTAGAGTCATTGCATGTGTGTTCTTTTCACAAACCACATATGGATCCACTAGAGTTCATTGCATGTGTGTTCTTCTCATAAACCACATATGGACCCACCAGAATCATTGCATGTTTGTTCTTTTCATAAACCACATGGATCCACCAGAGTCATTGCATTTGTGTTCTTCTCACAGACCACATGGATCAACTAGAGTCATTGCAGATGTGTTATTTTCACAAACCAGATATGGATCCACCAGAGTCATTGCATGTCTATTCTTCTCATAAACCACATATGGATCCACCAGAGTCATTGCATGCCCGTTCTTTTCAAAAACCACATGGATCCACCATAATCATTGCATGTCTGTTCTTTTCACAAACCACACATGGATCCACCAGAGTCATTTCATGTGTGTTCTTTTCATAAACCACATATGTATCCACTAGAGTTTATTACATGTGTGTTCTTCTCATAAACCACATATGGATCCACTAGAGTAATTGCATGGCTGTTCTTTTCATAAACCACGTGGATCCACCAGAGTCATTGCATGTGTGTTCTTTTCATAAACCACATGGATCGAGTAGTATCATGGCATGTGTGTTATTTTCATCAACCATAACTAGAGTCATTGGATGTGTGTGATTGTCATAAACCACATGGCTCCACTAGAGTTCATTGCATGTGCGTTCTTCTCATAAACCACATGGATCAACTAGAGTCATTGCATGTGTGTTCTTTTCACAAACCACATATGGATCCACCAGAGTCATTGCATGTGTGTTCTTTTCAGAAACCACACATGGATCCACCAGTGTCATTGCATTTGTTTTTTTCCACAAATGACATATAGATCCACTAGAGTCATTGCATGTGTGTTCATTTCATAAACCACATATGGATCCACTAGAGTTCATTGCATGTGTGTTCTTCTCATAAACCACATATGGATCCACCAGAGTCATTGCATGTCTGTTCTTTTCATAAACCATATATGGACCCACCAGAATCATTGCATGTCTGTTCTTTTCATAAACCACATGGATCCACCAGAGTCATTGCATTTGTGTTCTTCTCATGAACCACATGGATCAACTAGAGTCATTGCAGGTGTGTTATTTTCACAAACTTCATATGGATCCACCAGAGTCATTGCATGTATGTTCTTTTCATAAACCACATATGGATCCACCAGAGTCATTGCATGCCCGTTCTTTTCATTAACCACATGGATCCACCATAATCATTGCATGTCTGTTCTTTTCACAAACCACACATGGATCCACCAGAGTCATTTCATGTGTGTTCTTTTCATAAACCACATATGGATCCACTACAGTTTATTGCATGTGTGTTCTTCTCATAAACCAGATGTGGATCCACTAGAGTCATTGCATGTTTTCATAAACCACATGGATCTACCAGAGTCATTGCATGTCTGTTCTTTTCATAAACCACTTGGCTCCACCAGTGTCATTGCATGTGTGTGCTTTTCATTAACAACAACTAGAGTCATTGGATGTGTGTTATTGTCATAAACCACATGGATCCACTAGAGTTCATTGCATGTGTGTTCTTCTCATAAACCACATGGATCAACTAGAGTCATTGCATGTGTGTTCTTTTCACAAACCACGTATGGATTAACCAGAGTCATTGCATGCCTTTCCTTTTCATAAACCACATATGGATCCACCAGAGTCATTGCATGCCTTTTCTTTTCATAAACCACATGGATCCACTAGAGTCATTACATGTCTGTTCTTTTCACAAACCACACATGGACCCACAAGAGTCATTTCATGTCTGTTCTTTTCATAAACCACATATGGATACACTAGAGTTCATTGCATGTGTGTTCTTCTCATAAATCACATATGGATCCACCAGAGTCATTGCATGTCTATTCTTTTCATAAACCACATGGATCCACCAGAGTCATTGCATGCGTGTTCTTTTAATAAACCACATGGATCCACCAGTGTCATTGCATGTGTGTTCTTTTCATAAACCATTACTAGAGTCATTGGATGTGTGTGATTGTCATAAACCACATGTATCCACTAGAGTTCATTGCATGTGTGTTCTTCTCATAAACCACATGGATCAACTTGAGTCATTGCATGTGTGTTCTTTTCACAAACCACATATCTATCCACCGGAGTCATTGTATGTTTTTTATTTTCACAAACCACACATGGATCCACAAGTGTTATTGCATGTGTTTTCTTTTCAAAAACCACATATGGATCCACTAGAGTATTACATGTGTGTTCTTTTCACAAACCACTTATGGATCCACTGGAGTTCATTGCATGTGTGTTCTTCTCATAAACCACAGATGGATCCAACAGAGTCATTGCATGTCTGTTCTTTTCATAAACCACATGGATCCATCAGAGTCATTGCATGTGTGTTCTTCTCATAGACCACATGGATCATCTAGAGTCATTGCATGTGTGTTATTTTCACAAACCACATATGGATCAACTAGAGTCATTGCATGTCTGTTCTTTTCATAAACCACATATGGATCCACCAGAGTCATTTCATGTTTGTTCTTTTCATAAACCACAAATAGAGTCATTGCATGTGTGTTATTGTCACAAACCACAAATGGATCCACCAGAGTCATTGCATGTGTGTTCTTTTCATAAACTACATATGGATCCAGCAGTGTCATTGCATGTGTGTTCTTTTCATAAACCACAGCTAGAGTCATTGGATATCTGTTATTGTCATAAACCACATGGATCCACTAGAGTTCATTGCATGTGTGTTCTTCTCATAAACCACATGGATCAACTAGAGTCATTGCATGTGTGTTATTTTCACAAACAACATATGGATCCATCGGAGTCATTGCATATTTGTTCTTTTCATAAACCACATATGGATCCACCAGAGTCATTTCATGTCTGTTCTTTTCATTAACCACAACTAGAGTCATTGTATGTGTGTTATTTTCACAAACCACATATGGATCCACCAGAGTCATTGCATGTCTTTTCTTTTCACAAACTACATATGGATCAACCAGAGTCATCGCATGTGTGTTCTTTTCACAAACCACATATGGATCCACCAGAGTCATTGCATGTCTGTTCTTTTCATAAACCACATATGGATCCACCAGTGTCATTGCATGTGTGTTCTTTTCATAAACCACAACTAGAGTCATTAGATGTGTGTTATTGTTATAAACCACATGGATCCATCAGAGTTCATTGCATGTGTGTTATTCTCATAAACCACATGGATCAACTAGAGTCATTGCATGTGTGTTCTTTTCACAAACCACATATGGTTCCAGCAGAGTCATTGCATGTGCGTTCTTTTCACAAACCACACATGGATCCACAAGTGTCATCGCATGTGTGTTCTTTTCACAAACCACATATGGATCCACTAGAGTCATTGCATGTGTGTTCTTTTCATAAACCACATATGCATCCACTAGAGTTCATTGTATGTGTGTTCTTATCATAAACCACATATGGATCCACCAGAGTTATTGCATGTATGTTCTTTTCATAAACCACATGGATCCACCAGAGTCATTGGATGTGTGTTCTTCTCATAAAGCACATGGATCAACTAGAGTCATTGCATGCGTGTTTTTTCACAAACCACATATTGATCCACCAGAGTCATTGCATTTCTATTCTTTTCATAAACCACATATGGATCCACCAGAGTCATTGCATGTCTGTTGTTTTCATAAACCACATGGATCCACCAGAGTCATTGGATGTCTGGTCTTTTCACAAACCACACATGGATCCACTAGAGTCATTTCATGTGTGTTATTTTCATAAACCACACATGGATCTACTAGAGTTCATTGCATGTGTGTTCTTCTCATAAACCACATATGGATCCACTAGAGTAATTGCATGTATGTTCTTTTCATAAACCACATGGATCCACCAGAGTCATTGCATGTGTGTTCTTTTCATAAACCACATGGATCGAGTAGTGTCATGGCATGTGTGTTATTTTCATCAACCACAACTAGAGTCATTGGATGTGTGTGATTGTCATAAACCACATGGCTCCACTAGAGTTTTTTGCATGTGTGTTCTTCTCATAAACCACATGGATCAACTAGAGCCATTGCATGTGTGTTCTTTTCACAAACCACATATGGATCCACCAGAGTCATTGCATGTCTGTTCTTTTCACAAACCACACATGGATCCATCAGTGTCATTGCATGTGTTTTTTTCCACAAATGACATATGGATCCACTAGAGTCATTGCATGTGAGTTCATTTCACAAACCACATATGGATCCACTAGAGTTCATTGCATGTGTGTTCTTCTCATAAACCACATCTGGATCCACCAGAGTCATTGCATGTCTGTTCTTTTCATAAACCACATGGATCCACCAGAGTCATTGCATGTGTGTTCTTCTCATAAACCACATGGATCAACTATAGTCATTGCATGTGTGTTGTTTTCACATCCCACATATGGATCCACCAGAGTCATTGCATGTCTATTCTTTTCATAAACCACATATGGATCCACCAGATTCATTGCATGTCTATTCTTTTCATAAACCACATGGATCCACTAGAGTCATTACATGTCTGTTCTTTTCACAAACCACGCATGGATCCACAAGAGTTATTTCATCTGTGTTCTTTTCATAAACCACATATGGATCCACTAGAGTTCATTGCATGTGTGTTCTTCTCATAAATAACATATGGATCCACCAGAGTCATTGCATGTGTGTTCTTTTCATAAACCACATGGATCCACAAGTGTCATTGCATGTGTGTTCTTTTCATAAACCACTACTAGAGTCATTGGATGTGCGTGATTATCATAAACCACATGGATCCACTAGAGTTCATTGCATGTGTGTTCTTCTCATAAACCACATGGATCAACTAGAGTCATTGCATGTGTGTTCTTTTCACAAACCACATATCTATCCACCAGAGTCATTGCATCTGTGTTCTTTTCACAAACCACACATGGATCCACAAGTTTCATTGCATGTGTGTTCTTTTCACAACCCACATATGGATCCACTAAAGTCATTGCATGTGTGTTCTTTTAACAAACCACTTATGGATCCACTGGAGTTCATTGCATGTGTGTTCTTCTAATAAACCACATATGGATCCACCAGAGTCATAGCATGTCTGTTCTTTACATAAACCACATGGATCCACCAGAGTCATTGCATGTGTGTTCTTCTCATAAACCACATGGATCAACTATAGTCATTGCATGTGTGTTGTTTTCACATCCCACATATGGATCCACCAGAGTCATTGCATGTCTATTCTTTTCATAAACCACATATGGATCCACCAGATTCATTGCATGTCTATTCTTTTCATAAACCACATGGATCCACTAGAGTCATTACATGTCTGTTCTTTTCACAAACCACGCATGGATCCACAAGAGTTATTTCATCTGTGTTCTTTTCATAAACCACATATGGATCCACTAGAGTTCATTGCATGTGTGTTCTTCTCATAAATAACATATGGATCCACCAGAGTCATTGCATGTGTGTTCTTTTCATAAACCACATGGATCCACAAGTGTCATTGCATGTGTGTTCTTTTCATAAACCACTACTAGAGTCATTGGATGTGCGTGATTATCATAAACCACATGGATCCACTAGAGTTCATTGCATGTGTGTTCTTCTCATAAACCACATGGATCAACTAGAGTCATTGCATGTGTGTTCTTTTCACAAACCACATATCTATCCACCAGAGTCATTGCATCTGTGTTCTTTTCACAAACCACACATGGATCCACAAGTTTCATTGCATGTGTGTTCTTTTCACAACCCACATATGGATCCACTAAAGTCATTGCATGTGTGTTCTTTTAACAAACCACTTATGGATCCACTGGAGTTCATTGCATGTGTGTTCTTCTAATAAACCACATATGGATCCACCAGAGTCATAGCATGTCTGTTCTTTACATAAACCACATGGATCCATCAGAGTCATTGCATGTGTGTTCTTCTCATAGACCACATGGATCATCTAGAGTCATTGCATGTGTGTTATTTTCACAAACCACATATGGATCCACCAGAGTCATTGCATGTCTGTTATTTTCATAAACCACATATGGATCAACGAGAGTCATTGCATGTCTGTTCTTTTCATAAACCACATGGATCCACCAGAATCATTGCATGTCTGTTCTTTTCAGAAACCATACATGGATCCACCAGAGTCATTTCATGTGGTTATTTTCATAAACCACATATGGATCCACTAGAGTTCATTGCATTTGTGTTATTCTCATAAACCACATATGGATCCACGCGAGTTATTGCATGTTTATTCTTTTCATAAACCACATGGATCTACCAGAGTAACTACATGTGTGTTCTTTTCATAAACCACATGGATCCACCAAAGTTATTGCATGTGTCTTCTTCTCATAAACAACATAGATCAACTAGAGTCATTGCATGTGTGTTCTTTTCACAAACCATATATGGATCCACCAGAGTCATTGTATGTCTGTTCCTTTCATAAACCACATATAGATCCACTAGGGTCATGGCATGGCTGTTCTTTTCATAAACCACATGGATCCACCAGAGTCATTACATGTATGTTATTTTCACAAACCACACATTGATCCACAAGAGTCATTTCACTTGTGTTCTTTTCATAAACCACATATGGATCCACTAGAGATCATTGCATGTGTGTTCTTCTCATAAACCACATATGGATCCACCAGAGTCATTGCATGTCTATTCTTTTCATAAATCACATGGATCCACCAGATTTATTGCATGTGTGTTCTTTTCATCAACCACATGGATCCACGAGTGCCATTTCATGTGTGTTCTTTTCATAAACCACAACTAGAGTCATTGGATGTGTGTGATAGTCATAAACCACATGGATCAACTAGAGTTTATTGCATGTGTGTTCTTCTCATAAACCACATGGATCAACTAGAGTCATTGCATGTGTGTTCTTTTCAAAAGCCACCTATGGATCCACCAGAGTCATTGCATGCGTGTTCTTTTGACAAACCACACATGGATCCACAAGTGTCATTGCATGTGTGTTCTTTTCACAAACCACATATGCATCCACTAGAGTCATTGCATGTGTGTTCTTTTCACAAACCACATATGGATCCACTAGAGTTCATTGCATGTGTGTTCTTCTCATAAACCACATATGGACCCACCAGAATCATTGCATGTTTGTTCTTTTCATAAACCACATGGATCCACCAGAGTCATTGCATTTGTGTTCTTCTCACAGACCACATGGATCAACTAGAGTCATTGCAGATGTGTTATTTTCACAAACCAGATATGGATCCACCAGAGTCATTGCATGTCTATTCTTCTCATAAACCACATATGGATCCACCAGAGTCATTGCATGCCCGTTCTTTTCAAAAACCACATGGATCCACCATAATCATTGCATGTCTGTTCTTTTCACAAACCACACATGGATCCACCAGAGTCATTTCATGTGTGTTCTTTTCATAAACCACATATGTATCCACTAGAGTTTATTACATGTGTGTTCTTCTCATAAACCACATATGGATCCACTAGAGTAATTGCATGTCTGTTCTTTTCATAAACCACGTGGATCCACCAGAGTCATTGCATGTGTGTTCTTTTCATAAACCACATGGATCGAGTAGTATCATGGCATGTGTGTTATTTTCATCAACCATAACTAGAGTCATTGGATGTGTGTGATTGTCATAAACCACATGGCTCCACTAGAGTTCATTGCATGTGCGTTCTTCTCATAAACCACATGGATCAACTAGAGTCATTGCATGTGTGTTCTTTTCACAAACCACATATGGATCCACCAGAGTCATTGCATGTGTGTTCTTTTCAGAAACCACATGGATCCACCAGTGTCATTGCATTTGTTTTTTTCCACAAATGACATATAGATCCACTAGAGTCATTGCATGTGTGTTCATTTCATAAACCACATATGGATCCACTAGAGTTCATTGCATGTGTGTTCTTCTCATAAACCACATATGGATCCACCAGAGTCATTGCATGTCTGTTCTTTTCATAAACCATATATGGACCCACCAGAATCATTGCATGTCTGTTCTTTTCATAAACCACATGGATCCACCAGAGTCATTGCATTTGTGTTCTTCTCATGAACCACATGGATCAACTAGAGTCATTGCAGTTGTGTTATTTTCACAAACTTCATATGGATCCACCAGAGTCATTGCATGTATGTTCTTTTCATAAACCACATATGGATCCACCAGAGTCATTGCATGCCCGTTCTTTTCATTAACCACATGGATCCACCATAATCATTGCATGTCTGTTCTTTTCACAAACCACACATGGATCCACCAGAGTCATTTCATGTGTGTTCTTTTCATAAACCACATATGGATCCACTACAGTTTATTGCATGTGTGTTCTTCTCATAAACCAGATGTGGATCCACTAGAGTCATTGCATGTTTCCATAAACCACATGGATCTACCAGAGTCATTGCATGTCTGTTCTTTTCATAAACCACTTGGATCCACCAGTGTCATTGCATGTGTGTGCTTTTCATTAACAACAACTAGAGTCATTGGATGTGTGTTATTGTCATAAACCACATGGATCCACTAGAGTTCATTGCATGTGTGTTCTTCTCATAAACCACATGGACCAACTAGAGTCATTGCATATGTGTTCGTTTCACAAACCACATATGGATCCACCAGAGTCCTTGCATGTCTGTTCTTTTCATAAATGACATATGGATCCACCAGAGTCATTGCATGTCTGTTCTTTTCATAAACCACATAGATCCACTAGAGTCATTGCATGTGTGTTCTTTTCATAGACCACACATGGATCCACCAGTGTCATTGCATGCATGTTCTATTCATAAACCACATATGGATCCACTAGAGTCATTGCATGTGTGTTCTTTTCATAAACCACATATGGATTCACCCAGTGTCATTGCATGTGTGTTCTTCTAAACAAACCACATATGGATCCACCAGTGTCATTGCATGTATGTTCTTTTCATAAACCACAACTAGAGTTATTGGATGTGTGTTATTGTCATAAACCACGTGGATCCACTAGAGTTCATTGCATGTGTGTTCTTTTCATAAACCCCATATGGATCCACCATAGTCATTGCATGTCTGTTATTTTCATAAACCACATGGATCAACTAGAGTCATTGCATGTGTGTTCTTTTCACAAACCACACAAGGATTCACCAGTGTCATTGCATGTCTGTTCTTTTCACAAACCACATATGGATCCACTATAGTCATTGCATGTGTGTTCTTTTCACAAACCACATGTGGATCCAGTAGAGTTCATTGCATGTGTGTTCTTATCATAAACCACATATGGATCCACCAGAGTCATTACATGTGTTTTCTTTTCATAAACCACATGGATCCACCAGAGTCATTGCATGTGTGTTCTTTTCATAAACCACATATGGATCCACCAGAGTCATTGCATATCTGTTCTTTTCTTAAACCACATGGATCCACTAGAGTCATTGCATGTGTGTTCTTTGCACAGACCACACATGGATCCACCAGTGTCATTGCATGTATGTTCTCACTACAAGAAAAGTTTCCTTCTGAAACGACTTGGCCCGATGGTCGTTGTAGAAGGCGCGTCTTCCGCGATGAAATTCTCGGCTTGGCCGTGGCCGATGGAAAACTTTTTTTCCGGTTTCGCGGCCCTCTACTATGACAGATCTGCTAAAAACATGGAGGAAGCTCGGCTAGCGCGTGGCAGAAGCAAGATTTTCATTTCCTCGCGCGATGTTGACTTGCAGAAGTCTTTTGAGGCGTGTGGGTCCCAGACATCAGTGTCTCTAGCGGACCATACTTTTCGGTCGCGCCTCCCTGATTTGGACTCTACAACGTAACTCGAGGCATCTGCCATTTAGTCAGGCTGCTAGGTCCCACATGTCAGCCTCTCATTAGAAGGATCATGTATATGATGAAAAAAATTTCCTTTGCTCGCTCTACCCTGTTTCGAAGATGATAGCGCTACTCGATGTATCTACTGTCTAATCAACCTCCTGGGACCCACATGTCATCCTCTCATTAGAAGAAACGTGTGTATGATGGAATTTTTTCCTTTGTTGGAGCTACCCCATTCCGAGTTGATAGTGCTGCTTAACGCATCTACCGTTTAACCAACCTCCTGAGCCCCACATGTCATCCTCTCATTAGAAGAAACATGTGTATGATGGATTTTTTCCTTGGATCGCGCTACCCTATTCCGAACTTGATAGCGTTGTTCGATGCATCTACCGTTTAATCATGGTGCTGGGCCCCACATGTCATCCTCTCATTAGAAGAAATGTGTGTATGATGGATTTTTTACCCTCTATCGTGCCTTCGTGTTCCAAACTTGATAGCGTTGCTCGCTGCATCAGCCGTTTAATCAAACTCCCGGACCCCACATGTCATCCTCTCATTAGAAGAAACGTGTGTATGATAGAATTTTTTCCCTCGGCCGTGCCTTCGTGTTCTAAACTTGATAGCATTGCTCGCTGCATCTACCGTTTAATCATGATGCAGGGCCTCACCCCCACATATCATACACTCATTAGAAGAAACGTGTGTATGATGGAATTTTTGCTCTTGGTCGTGCCTTCGTTTTTCAAACTTGATAGCGTTGCTCGATGCATCACCTGTTTTTCTAGGCAGCTGAGTCCCCCATGAGAGCCTCTCATTAGAAGAAAGGTGTGCATGCTGTACTTTTTTCTCACTCGCGCCTCCCTGTTTCAAACTTGGCAATGTCGCTCGAGGCAAAACCTGTATAAGGCCATGCTGCTGGGTCCCACATGCCGGTCTCTCTGTATATCAAACCTGCGTATGATGGAATTTTTCCGGCCGCGTCCGCTGTTTTGACCTTGGCAACGTTGCTCGATGTGGCAACCGTGTATGGTCTTGCTGCTGAGCCCCCATGTCACCCTCTCTGGTATGTTCTGGCGGGTGGGTCCCTGATGCTAGCCTCTCTGTACAAGTATTTAACTTTGTTTTTCAAACCTGACCATTAAACTCGAGGGATGCTGCAGGCTGGTGGGTCCGCGATGTCAGCCTCTCCGTAATGCGATATTAAAAAGTAAACCCTTTCTCAAAAAAAGTAAATCCAAGATATATATAAATATGTACACATAGTGGATTCGAACTAAAGACCTTCAAATCAAATCAAATAGACATAAACTGAGTGTTTTACCACAATACCAAAGATACTAATAGAAATTGAATCATAAAACATGTATTAGTACTACAACTTATGTATCAGTCTTCTAAAAAATATTGTTGTGTTTCCATGATATCTCTCTTAAAATAAAAGAGCAGTGCTACTGGAACCTCGATTTATAAAAAGCTACATAATGGATTAGTTTCTTAAAAACATGGGTAGGCAGCGTTTTTTAGAGGTGGGGGGCAATGCCAAAAAGGCCAAATTAAAAAGTTTTTGGGCTATGGTCAATGGGCTCCTATCTCAAATTTCACTGGGTTGTGTCTCGCCAGATTCAAACACAGACCTCTTCGAGGGAGGAAAAAAGCGATAATTCCTTTGACATATATTCATGTAAAAATATCTAATGAACACACACCACATGCGCCAAAAATGGGCTAGTATCCAATGACTTCACTTGGTGAAATCACGCTGTATAACTTTACCCTCTCATCTCTGTCCAAAATGCATCCAACGGTTCTGATGACACAAAGGCAAAAGCTCTAGAGCAAGCAGCCAGTAGCAACGATAGAACTTTTGACAAATTCAATACCATTTGAAAGGTTAAGGAGTACAGAATAATAAGACATAAAAAATTGACAGATTCCTAGTTCATATTCAGCAGCACTTGACCAATTCAGAAGCATTTCAATATGATTGATTCAGCAATACAAACACTGAAATTCAATATCACTATAGAAGGAGATAGGTCTTGTTTCAGCTCTAAAAACCATGCTACGCGATCAGTTTTCCCTTTTCTCCAAACACACTCGATCACTGGAACACAATTATTGTCATAATATTTGGGCATATAGGGAACCGTCATATAGATACAGATATACCATACCAGTATGTACTAGTCATAGCTCCAATCCAGCAAAAGGTTATCACAGTTTTACCACCCATATATGATCAGTGGAGATAAGACAACCACATAATTGATTACAATAGCATGTGGCCAAAGAGCTAGACAGCTAGGAAGTTCATGAACAACATGTCGCATTCAGGGCATCGAGATACATCGACCTTGACCGTTCTTCCAATAGTAAGTTTGACTACAGGAGTGGTCAAAGAGGCATATGAGATGTGGACAAGCAAAATGGTTTCTTATACAACAGTGACTCCTAGACAAAGATGAGAGTATATAGGCGAATTAAGTTACTACCTCTATTGTTTCTCCTATTGAGGTCAATAGGTGCCGTTGCAGGAACTGGGGCCGGTGCGGGTGCTGATGTCAGCAGGTTGATGTTGGCACCCTTCTGGGTGGTACATGAGGGGAAGCGGACTTCAGAAGTGGTCAGGGTCATATGATGAGTAAAGAAAATGGTGCAGAACAGTTAGTCGCAAGAAAATCATTAGATGTTGTGATGAGTACATAATCAAATTAATTAGTATTACCTCTGTTCTTGGTCCTTCGGTCAACAGGTGTACGATGGCGTGCAAGTATCTGCCCAGGCTTGCTAAAATCGAACGTTACCTCATCCTCCTGCTTCAGACCATTCTCACGGACAAACTTGGACCAACCTCGGCCACCCAAATAGGTGGTGGCCATCGTCTAGGAGACATCCACATCATATAGTTGCCGCATGCCTTTAGGGCCCTTGCTATACAGAGCTAGAAACTTGTCGTTTCCGAACATCTTGTTTATAATGGGGCGAGCGACACAAGGGACAGCCTTCATGAGAAAATTTATAGAGAAGTAAGGCGACAGCAAAAAAAGTGAGATACAACATCTTACATCAAGTCGGTCTAAACCACTTGGAATCCATACCTGATACCATGGGTACCCTTTACGAAGGTTGGCCATGTACCATTTTTCATCCCTCTGCCTTTGGAATGGCATACATGCCCCCCCCTTTCAATCCACAAGCTTGACAAGAGGAGGGTAGCAGAAAGGGCTGAGCAGCTGGTGCGTGGTACTGATTGAAATTAAGTGGAAAGCTTAAATTATGTAAAGATCAAGTAAATCTAATAATATAAGACAAAACCATTGCTTGTAAGCAAAGAGATTTTATTTTTTGTGAACTTCTAATGAGCGTAAGAATATAGTACTAGCTAATAACAATAACATGGAAAATCATAACATGTGAAATTGTGGATTTCCAAATTATACCCACTTCTTAGAGAGGTCACTGCCCATCTGGGTACTGTGTTGGCGCTTCCTCGTTGTGTAGAGGATGTCCTCTTTTGGTGCGGGCATCAGAAATCTACTAGCCTCTACAGCAGCCTCAGCCTCCGCAGTAGCACCTTCAATCTGCATAAATAGCAACAGAGCTCAATAGTTTAATATTATATAAAGTTTGGTCAAACTTTTCGTCGCTTGACTTTTCAAAAAATACAGTATATGCCTAAGCCTTGGGATGAGGAGTACGATTACATAGTAGTCATATCTTGTTGAGAAGATCGATAGATCCAGATCTGTATTCACATAAACATAGTGCCAGAATTAATAAAATCACATATATGTTTCTGAACATCTGATAAGCATGCATCACACCAAGCGGGTAATACTTAAATCTATCTACACCATGGTAATAAGGGTATTAAGAACAAATACCTTTCTCTTTAAGCTGGTCCCTCCCAGCTGGTCGGTGGCCTTTCGCTTGTTTTTTGGTGAGTAGTGGTACTCACCGGATCTTGCGCCATGTGGGGGTACCATCCTGTTTGCCGCACTTGGAGCACCGCACGTTCGCAGGTATGTACCACTGTGCTACAGTAATGAAGAAGAGATGGTGTCATAGAGGCTTCCACAAAAACAGGATGTAGATAGAGACAACTTTTAGCACAGGGATACATCCAGGTTGCAGCCAACCACTTCCAGCATTGGAAAGAATGGAAGAACGCAACGAATATACTGCTATATTACCTTTTTAGGCAACTTTTAAGGGAACTGGTGGGACCATCCCTGTCCGTAGTGGCCATGCGCGCCACTGACCCATAGTTCTCCATACAGAATCTGACGCAAAATCCATTGCACATTACGAGTAGCAACTAAAGATTACAGAAGTTAAGAACACCGAAATCGAACCCAACCAAATGCCCCAATCAAAACAGCGGTGAGCATGCCCTGATCCAGAATCCATATGAAATCAGTACCACCTCCCCCCACCCCCACCCCCTATCCCCACCACCACCCCCACCCCACCCAAATGACCCAATCGGTTAGAGAAGAGGAAAAATATCCTGATTAGGTGATTCCGAGGTGAGCAATAAGCAAGAACTCCACAATCAAAGCATACCGAATACTAATACTCCTAGTACTAATAGTACACCCAATGGCCCAATCGGAAGAAAATTAAGCAAAGACGGATTTCGAGGTGAGCAAATACACCCACCTATTTCAACAAGAACTCCCCAATCGGAGGTTGCACCAGTTCCAACAATTGCTTGCTAGATGTGAGCTAGCTAGTGATGGTTTCTTGTCCTGTCGTCGGTAGAAAGGCATGGGCAGGGGAGTAGTACTACTACTAGTAGTAAGGCTAGGCAGTACACTTTTTTCTATAGTAAGTATTTTTAAGTGGTAGTGGCGGGAACATTTTGCTAGGAGAGAATCCCGGATTTTTGATCCTAGCCAGCACGTGGTGGCCTACAACTATTTCAACCGGGACCCATGTTATGGGTGAGTTAAAGCGGGTCCCACATCAAGTGGGTGAGATAATTTACCGAGCCAACCTCCTCCTTGCCTTGGTACAGTACTAGTTTTCTTGGGTTCCTCTCCAAGGACAGAGAAAATCGCCCCTCTTTGAATAAAATTGATCCCAGCTTATTATCCTTCTGCCAATTCGTCTCGCGGAGTAGTGGACAAGACGGCGGTAGATGCAACATAGGGCCTCAAAAAGAGTTTAGGAACCGATAGAATGATAAGCTCGGATTTCAGACTAGAAACACACACAAACACACATATACTCCATATATACTAATATACAGAATAGTTTCCAATTACAGTTCTGCTAACAAAGGCCTAGAAATCATAATAAGGTAGCTCCATATTACAGAACTACGACAGTAGCGAACTAATCATGGGATAGTTGTACACCCCAAGAGTTTTGCTGCTGGGCTAGTGGTCATGAACGATACCAAAAGTACACCCCTGATGATCAGCAGCCCTGCATCAAATCCATCTAGACGCAGTGTACCCGATCCATAGCCTCAGGTACAGGCTCATCAATGAACATGTCATCGTCATTACCATCAAAGTCCTCTTCGGTCGTCTGCTTCTGTGATTAGTAGATTAACAGATACGTTTATAGACAAACATCAAAGACACACAACCTGAACATTTGTTGTTCTACAGATATACCTTGTCATCTGGCATAGCGGTAGTACCAGAAATGAAACCTGTTTCATGCAGCTTGCGCTTTTTCTCTCCTCCCCCTTCTCCAAGTTGATCTAGATGCTTAGGAGCTGCCTCTGTCAGTTGATCTAGTTGATCAACATCTGCTTCCCCTACTTGATCTTGATGATAAAGATGTGCTTCCCCGGTTCATATGGAGGATCATATGGTTCACCATGAAATACCCATCTAACATATGTGCTTAGCATCCCAAATGTAAAAATATGGTCTTCCACTATACTTTGAGGCAGCACCCTACGATTCACACACAACCGGCAGGGGCAATGTACTTTTGAGTTGTCACAATGAGCTCTCACAAATCCCATAAATCGTAGAACATCAAGGATACGTTTAGTGCTGCCTAATGGAGCAATCTCTATCCAAAATCTGCCCATCTGTTTAATTATGACATACAAGGTTGGTTATTATTGAAAGAAAAGCACGAAACATATAGATGAAGTACAAAAACTATATATGCCTATGTGTTTCAGCAAACATATTGACGGCAAAACTCGCCGAAGGTATTTAGGAATACAGATCCAGCGCAGAATAAACTATGACCATGCAGATTGAGGACAAATTAAACTACGTAGGAGTATTTGAAAGGGCAATAAAATGCCAACCAGATCGAGCTAGATATAGAAGGACTACCGTGGGATTGACGTGCCCACTGGTGCGTCTCAAGAAGACCAATGGGTAGGGAAAGCTTCTTCGCGCACATTGGTGATGAGGAGCGGCCGTAAGCGCGTCTGTTTTGTGGGGAAGGGGTGAGGCCTAGGAGGCGGAGGGTGGAAGTTAATACACAACACGAAGGGGTGCGAAGGGATAATTTTGGAAATTTTGACCTACCCTGCTTTGGGCACCACCATATACGTGGCCCACCTGCCAATCACCATAGATCAAAATTGATCCAAAACTTGTCAAAATACAAGTTTATGTTTTACCATGGAAACTAATGCACATAGCATTGCACTTTGTGAACGAATGGCTTTATGTCAAAAAGTTATTTAATTTCAACATCTTCAGCTAGGAAGCTTGGAAACTCATGAAAGTAGGGCATTATCCATCAAATCTGGAATCTCCTTTGTAAACAATTGCTTGAAATGCCAAGATGCACCGATCTACCAAATATGGACAGGTTTGTAAGCTTGGTTGGCAAAGATGCTTCAATGTACGGAGTAGTACAAAAGATGAAAAAGGTACAGAAACTATGGATGTGACCTTGCTCCTCTTGTTTGAAAGCCTTGAATTAATGTTCATTAATTTCGGCAGATGTCTATAAACTCATTAAATGCTAGAAAGCATGCAGGCCTATGGGTCTAACTGACGGGGACAGCATCCCAAGTGGGAGTAGCGTGTGGGCCTAGACGGTGACATCGCGTGTGAGAGGACCCACGCCGGAGTAGTGTATGTTAGAAGCTTCGACCTCAAAATTTGGTATGGCGCCCAAACATCGTAGACATCCATTAAAATATCCCGCGCATCCATTCAAACATGCCTCACCTCTTTCAAGAATGCAAAATTCCTCTTCTATCCCTGCTCTGGAAACAAGAATCCGAGGGAGCACTGCAATAACAAAGGGATATAGGTGGTAAATTTGCGTTCTCCCAAGTGCATCACCCCATCCACGTTTCCTAGCCCTTCTTCAATATTTACCTGCCCGCCTACCACTCGACTTACGACTTTTGGACCCACTATGCAAGTGACCCACATGTCAGTGAGCCAGAATTACAGGAAGTAGAGATTCCCATTGTTTGTTGTTCAAAATTCGAACATTATTTGCTAAACCGAGATAAAATCATTAAAATCATCCAACCTGGCTTATACTATCATTCCACTATGTCAGAGTAAAAGCTAAAGAAACAAATCCAAAAATACATTCGTAGCTTTATAAGCCAAAAATCAAAAGCCAGAATTAGAGCCCAACCAAACATTGCCTAAATCTCAAGGAACTCTTCCTCTTTCTCCCTTGTTTTAGTACCTAGGTACCTTCAACTTTATTTAACAAAAATTATGGCCAAGCAGGATATCATCGACTTGTAGATCAATTTTTGAGATACTTTCATTAAATTGTGGTAACACCAATCTGTTCCACAAATATATATAACCATAAAGTTTGAAAATATTATTGAGAATTCACGGAATCCTAAACCATAAAATCTAAACCCCTAAACCCTGACCAACCAGGTATCGTGCAACTATAGATCAAAAATTGAGATACTTTCGTTAAATCAGGTAACGCCATTCTATTAGATGAATATAAGCATAAATCCTGAGCATTACCAAAAATTCTCTGAACCCTAAACCGGAAACAACACATAAAACTAAACTTTAAACCCTAAACTCTCGACCCATAAACCCTAATCAAGTAGGTACCACGCACTTATATATCAAACTTTGAGATACTTTCATTAAATTGCGATAACGCCATTCTATTCCATGAATATAAGCATAAAGCTTGAACATTATTTAAAATTCCTGAAACCCTAAAATCTAAACACTAAACCCTAAATCCTTACCAAACACGTAGCATGCACTTATCAATCAAAAATTGATATATTTTCATTAAACTGGTAACTCCATTCTATTTGATGAATATAAGCATAAATCTTGAGCATTATCGAAAATACCCTAAACAACCCCTAATAAAACCTAAACCTAAAACCCCAAACCCTCAACCCATAAACCCTAACATATCAGGTATCATGCACTTATAGATCAAATTTGGAGATACTTTCAATGAGTTAGGTAACGCCATATATATTCTATTCGACGAATATAAGCATAAAGCTTGAGTATTATTGAAAATTCAATAAAACCCCTAAACCCTATTCAGTCCATAAAACCTAAACCGTAAAACCCTAAACCCTTGACCCATATAAACCCCAACCAAGCAGGTATCGTGGACTTATAGATCAAAATCTGAGATTCGATCTTTCATTAAATTGCAGTAACGCCATTCTATTCCACGAATATAACAATAAAGTTTGAACATTATTGAAAACTCTCGAAAACTGAAACCCCTAAAACCCAAATCCTAAACCCTATAACCCTAAACTCTCACCAAGCACGTAGCATGCACTTATAGATCAAAATTTAAGATAATTTTGTTAAATTGGGTAACGCCATTCTATTTGACGAATATAAGCATAAATCCTGAGTAATATCAAAATTTCCCTAATCCCTAAACAACCCCTAAAACTTAAACCCTAAAGCCCTAAACCCTCAGCCATAAACCCTAACCATGCAGGTGCCATGCACACATTGATCAAAATTTGAGATACTTTCATTAAATTAGCTAACACCCATTTTGTTCTACAAGTATAAGCATAAATCTTGAGCATTATTGAAAATTCGCTAAACCCTAAACCTTAAACAACCCATAAACTAAACCGTAAAAACCTATAACCCTAAACCCTCGACCCATAAACCCTAACCAAAGCAGGTATTGTGCACTTATACATCAAAATATGAGATACTTTCAATAAATTGATGTAACGCCATTCTATTCAACGAATATAAGCATAAAGCAACTTGAACATTATTGAAAATTCCTAAAATGCTAAACCCCTAAAACCCGAAACCCTAAACCCTTACAAGCACGTAGCATGCACTTATAGATCAAAATTTGATATACTTCTATTTAATTTGGTAACGCCATTTTATTCGATAAATATAAGCATAAATCTTGAGCATTATCGAAAATTCCCTAAACCCTAAACAACCCCTAAAACCTAAACCCTAAAATCCCCAAACCCTCAACCCATAAACACTAGCCAAGCAGGTATCATGCACTTTATAGATCAAAATTTGAGATACTTTCAGTAAATTAGGTAACGTCATTCTATTCGACGAATATAACAATAAAGCTTGAGAATTATTCTAAATTCGCTAAACTCTAAACCCTATACAACGATAAAACCTAAACTGTAAACCCTAACCAAGCAGGTATCATGCACTTATAGATCAACATTTGTGATACTTTCATTAAAGCAGGTAACACCATTCTATTCAATGAAAATAAGCATAAATCTTTGAGCATTATTGAAAAATCGCCAATCCCTAAACCCTAAACAACCCATAAAACCTAAACCGTAAAAGCCTAAATCATCGACCCATAAACCCTAAACCAGCAAGTACCATGCACTTATAGATCAAAATTTGAGATACTTTCGTTAAACTGTGGTAACGCCATTCCATTACATGAATATAAGCATAAAGCTTTAACATTATTGAAAATCAAAAACCCTTAACTGTAAACCCTAATAATCTCCTAACCCTAGAACTCTAACTTCCTAACCCTAGAACCCTAAACCCTTACCAAGGAGGTATAATGCACTTATAGATCAAATTTTGAAATACTTTTATTAAATTGTGATAAGGCCATTCTATTCCATGAATATAACCATATATATAAAGCTTGAACATTATTATTGAAACTTCCCTAAATCCTAAAACCTAAACAATCATAAACCCTAAAACCTTGAACAACCCTAAATCATGAACCCTAGCTAAACCACTAAACCCTAAAATCCTAAACCATAAACCATGAACCCTTAAACCCCTCAACCCAAAATAAAACCTCAAACCCTAAACTTAACCCTAGGCTATATATACTTTGAGTGAAAACCCAGGCAGTGGGATTTTAAGCCATGTTTTGTAGTAGCTTCATTACTAAAGCCATTGTTGTGCCTTAGAAAATTGGAATAACTTCCAATTCGGAAGCTTCCTTTGTAAATAATATTTTAAATGCCAATACACACCATAAAAAATATGGATAGGTTATTATAAATCATAGAAAAGATATGGCCATGACCTTGGTCATCTTGTTTGAAAGCCATGCATATTCTTACATGGTACTCCATATACTGTGATACAATTTTTTCTCAGAAATTATCAGATTTCAAGATTATATTTTTCCATAGAAACTAGCTAGTGCACATAGTGAGACACGAAGAGAGAAATAATGGATGCATTTCTTTTTATATTTTGTTTCTTTGTATTTTTTAAAATGGCCGAAATTAGGTGTCATTACCATTCATATCAAAAGTTGAATTTTCCGAAACTCTTGGTGGTTCTCCAATATTTTACTACTTGATATCTTTGAATTATTTTAAAAAGTCAAGAGCATTATATCACACACTTTCTAGCTCGAAATTAGACATATTTACTTTAGATTGTCAAAGAGTCATTTTATTGCATAGATTTAGCTAGAAAGTTTGGAAATTCCTGAAAGTTGGGTATTGTCCATCAAATCTAGAATCTTCTTTTGAAATGCCAAGATGTAGCTATCTACCAGATATGGACACGCTATTATAAACTATAATAGAGATATGGACATGACCTTGGTCATCTTGTATGAAAGCCTTCAAAATATATTGTTTATCAATTTCGGCAAATGTGTGGAAAATCATTTATATGTTGCTAAGCATACTGTCGCTAGCGTGTGCGTCTAGACGGGGCCAACACGTGAGAGCGGCTGCGTTGGAGTAGCGTACATCAGAAGCTTCAACCTCAAAATTTCCGCATGGCGCCGAAACATCCCGCGCACATCTATTCAAATATCCTGCGCATCTATTCAAATATCCAACCTCGCTTTTTGCAAATGCAAAATTCCTCTTCTATCCTTGCTCTGGAAACAAGGACCGTGTGAGTACTGCAATAATAGAGGGGTATAGGTCGTAAATGTGCGTCATCCTACCTATATCCCCCATAGTCTCTTCCTCGCCCACACGCCTCCAACCTCGACCTTCCTCTAGATGCTTCACCGCCGGCCCTCTCTTCCACACCGGAGCTCTTCCACTGTAGGCGCTCTTAACCAGAACTATTTCACTGACTCCCTCGCAGCACCGGATCTCCTTCGCCAACGTCGTCGTCTATCCTACTACGGACGCTTCACTAAATTATTCATTGCTAGCCCCGAAATGTCGAGCCACTACCCTCGCCGCCTACTTCCCCGTCCCACCCATACTCGTCGCGCAGCGGTAATTTCTCCTGCCCGTTTGCTATATTTTGGTACTCATAAGCTACAAAATCTTTAGGATGTTTCTCAATATCCTGGATGCTATTACCATTTCGTTTGCACCCTTCATCTTGTAGGTCCTATCCACCTCATTAGCTTCTTGCTTTTATTCCCTTTCTTTATTCTCATGCTATCGATTTAATCCTCCAACACGAACTCATAGATTTTATTCTTTCTGAGCGCTCGCACGGGTCATGCAAATAGCTCATAGAGGATCCAACACTGACAATCTGACACCCAGCAAGGCCGAATTGTGAGGTTTCCTTGTGTTACTTAGGCCAGTTCTTGTCATGTTAATTAGTTGTATAACTTGCATGCCTAATAAGTTATTCTACCTAAGAACTTGCCATGACATTTGCATTTATGTTCAACTGTGAATATATGTGCGAATGCTTAATTCAGAAAATGTCCATCTAGTTTGGATGATATATCTGGTCATTTTTAATGCTATATGTTGGTGGTTTAACCTTCTTTCATCCTTCCAAACTAGCTATCTAGTTTGAAACATACATCTGGTAATTTTTAATGCTATGTTTTTGGTGTTTTTCAAGAGTTTTCATCCTTCCAAACCAACTTATACGTCCATTTTGCATCACTATTCTTTATCATAATTTACTGTTATTCATTGATATATTTTATATTAAGAGATGATACTTATGTTATTTCATCTATTTTTGCATGGTTGATGACTTTTGGAGCATGGACCGCTGCAGTCAGTATTCTGATGGAAAAGGTGTTGTTTGGAGGCAAAATTCGCGAATATCAGAAAATCCAGGAAAATACATGGAAAATCCTATTTTTCTAGAAGACAAAGAAAGCCAGAAGGGGAAGTGGAGATGGGCCACAGGGGGGCCACACCACCCCCTGGCGCGGGCCACCCTAGGTCGCGCCACCAGGTGGTGTGGCTGCCCTGGTCCACCCCTAGCTCTCTCCTCTGGCGTATATTATCCTCCCAAAACCCTAATACTCGAGGAGCGACCACAAAAAGATTTCGCCGCCTCTGCGGGGCGAAAAACACTAAGAGAGAAAGATCTCTCTGGCAGACAGAATTCTGCTGGGGAATTCCTTCCCGGAGAGGGGAGATCGTCGCCATCAACACCACCATCAAGTTGGATTTCATCGGGATCATCATCATCGTCACCACCATCATCTCCACCAGCACCATCATCACCACTTCATACCGCTGTAACAATTGGGTTGAATATTGCATAGTTCTTAGGGGAAACTTTCTCGGTGTTGATTACTCCTTGTAGTTGATGCTATTGAGTGAACCATTGAATTATCGTTTATGTTCAGATTGTTACATATCATTATATCATGTCTGATCTTGATCCATATGATGTCTTATGAGTAGTTCGTTTTGTTCTTGAGGACATGGGAGAAGTCATGTTGTTAGTAGTGGAATTGTGTTGAGAAAGATTCAGTGGTTTGATATTTAAGTTGTGATGTATTTCTTCTAGTGGTGTCATGTGAACGTCGACTACATGACACTTCACCTATATGGGCCTAGGGGAATGCATTGTGTATTTGGCTACTAATCGTAGGGGTTGCCGGAGTGACAGAAACCTGAACCCCCGTTAGGAAACCTTTGCACAAGGGATGTCAGGGTCTTAGAGTTTAAAGTTGTGGTTAGGTTTATAATTAATTAATTTCTTGTACTTGTGAATGCTTGCAAGGGATATAATCACAAGTATGTATTAGTCCTAGAAAGGTCGGTTCATTAGCACAGGTTCACCCACACAACACTTAGCAAACTAAAGAAGATTAATCAACTATATGAAGCGAAAGCACTTGACGATATTCCCATGTGTCCTCGAGAATGTTTGGTCATCTTAAGTAATACAACCGGCTTGTCCTTTACTGAAGAAACGATTGGGCCACTTGCTGCATTTATTCTTATTGTCTTTTATTTACTTGTATTTTATTTACCTGCATTATCAAATAACCCTAAAAATCCGTTTGCTAAGTATTTACAGAGAATTCCTGCTCCTAGCCACTCACCAGCACCTTCTTCTTCTCGTTGGGTTTGACACTCTTACTTATTGAAAATACTGCGATACACCCCCTATACTTGTGGGTCATGATGGCTCGGTAACGGCACCAGCAAAATGCTGGTGCAGTGTTGATGTAGAGCTCGTTGGGAACCCCAAGAGGAAGGTATGATGAGCACAGCAGCAAATTTCCCTTAGTTATGAAACCAAGGTTTAATCGAACCAGTACGAGCAAGGAAACACCCCAAAGGTGTTGCTAGCTGAGCCTTGGTAGGGCGCACTACCGGTGCTAGTAGCAACGGGGAGACCTGCACAACACAACCACAGAACTTTGTCCCCAACTTGCGATGAGGTTGTCAATCTCACCGTGTTTTGCAGAAAACAAAGGATTAAACACAATGGAATACACCGTGTCAATCTCAATGTATCGAATGGAAAGAAGTTTGTAGAAATTAAACACAAAGCAGTAAACAGTTTGTAGATTGTATGTAAAGAAAAGGACCGGTTCCATAGTTCACTAGAGGTGGCTCTCCTTAAGATAGATAACATGCTGGGTGAACAAATTACAGCGGGGCAATTGACAAACACCGAGAAAGCAATACATGCATATACTAATCATATTGACTCCTTTGGAACTTGATTGGGCATTACAACATTATACATAGACCGCCATCCAACTGCATCTATGACTAATAATCCACCTTCAGGTTATCATCCGAATCCCCTCCAGTATTAAGTTGCAAGCAACATATTATTGCTTTACGAACTGCGTGTAATGTAAACAATACGATTGTTCTATGAACAAAGGATTGTTGTTTTCTCCCTAGTAGCAACAGCACATCTAGTACCTTAGAGATTTCTATCACTTCCCCAGATTACCAGAGGCATGAACCCACTATCGAGCATAAATACTAACTCTTGGATTTGCTAGCATCTACTTGGCCAAGATAACTACTAACAACGGAAAGCATGCAAGATCACAAATAACAAAGACATGATAGAATAAATAATCAATCTGAAATAGCATCTCAATATCCATCGGATCCCCGCAAACATAACATGTAGAATTATAAATAGATGATCTTCATCATGAACGGAGCTCACAAGATCTAGACATGAAAGCACAAAGGAGGAGAACCAGCCATCTAGATACTACATGTATCCGTAGTCCAAGGACGAACTACTCACGCATCACACCGAAGGCTTGCATGGTGATGAAGAAGGCCTCCAAGCTGAATTCCCCTCTCCGGTAGGGTTTCGGGAAGAGCTTCAGATCCCTCCCGATCTAGGGATGGAGATGACGGCGGCTACAGACTCTTTCGTGGATTTTTGATCGGGCCCTTAGGGTTTTCGTCCCGAGGGCATCTTATAGGCGGAAGGAGAGGCCGGGGGGTGCTGGGTCGGCCAGACCACCCCCTGGCCACGCGGCCAGGTGGTGTGGCTGGCCCCTAGCCCTTCTCCATCTCGTATTCTGGCATCTGATGACTTCCGGAAAAATAGCCACTTGGATTTTGTCCCGTCCAATTCCGACAATATTCATTTTCTGACTTTCCTGGAACCAAAAACAGCAGAAAACAGGCAGTTGGCACTGTGGCTCTTGTTAATAGGTTAGTCCAAGAAATCATATGAAAAGTACTCCAAAGTGTGGACAAAACACAAGAAAGTGGATAAAACCAAGCATGGAACATCAAAAATTATAGATACATTTGCAATGTATCAACATCCCCAAGCTTAACTCTTGCTCGTCCTCGAGTAGGTAAGTGATAAAAAGAAAGAATAATTTTTGAGGTGACATGCACCATCAAAGACTTGATCAAAGTATTTGTTAAACATTCAAAGCTGGGATCATAGTACTTCAATCATAACATGAAAGACAAAGTTCTAGCAATAAGACAAAGAAACTATGATGAAACATGAAAAGGCACAAACAAAAGATTCATGAATAACAATGCTTTGCAAGATGTTTGTTTGTTTCCCATAAAGAAAACATAGCATAATATTATTCAACTTGTCCCTCATAGAGTAGCAAATATAAATGCATAGGACACCTTCAAAGTTCATAAGAGTGACTAGATACAAATAGTTTAAAACAAGCAATATCAAGTTATGCATTAATCAACTAGTCTTGGGACAATGCACATAGAACTAAGAATGGCCACTATGCTCTCAAAGTAAGTGCATAAAGATAGAAGGTGGAGACTCAATATAATGGTGGAAGAAGGGCCTTTTTATAAAAGGAAGTAGGGATTCAAGTCTCATAAAGAGCTTCCAAAAATTATGGTACTTATAGCTTTCAGATCCCATTGCCCCTATCATAAGCATCTTGAAGTGATTAAGGTTAATGTGAACAAACTATGGTGTACATGCTTGGCGAAGTATAAGTTAGAAATCTCATGTCCCTTGTATACGAGGGCCGCTCCTCATGATACTCAAGTTTAGTCACCAGTAAGTTCTTGTCATCGTAAGTACATGTGTATCATAGAGAACAGCCAACGGGGTACCCCTTGCCCGATGATATGGAATAATCCCCATATCAAAATGACAAGGCAAGCAGACAACGAGCATCTCAGCAAACTTCTTATTTACCATGGGAATATGGTGCTTTTTTCTCTCTTTCCTCTTTTCATAATCTTTTTTTTTCCTTTTCTCTTTTTTCTCAATATAGGACTCTTTTTTTAATAAGAAGAATGCATGATAGACAGCTCA
Source organism: Avena insularis (assembly GCA_023614405.1). Lineage (NCBI taxonomy): Eukaryota > Viridiplantae > Streptophyta > Magnoliopsida > Poales > Poaceae > Avena > Avena insularis. Next base: position 301,037,598 of record CM042684.1, read on the forward strand.
TTATGGTTACGCTGCAGGTTTCCACCATGTCAGCATGGATTAGACCAGTGGCCCAGGCGTTTCTCTAACACATGTACATAATTCCATGGACTTACAAGCTCCCCTTTCATTTCACACCGACGACATCCATATACAAAAGAGCATGATATCAACTAGGTACAAGTACCAAGTGCAATGTTGAAAGCGTTCCCCATGAAAGCATGGTTCTGCTAATTCCCAACAAATAAGTGCAAGCTTATACAACACAGACGACACAATGGTTCAAGTTTATTAAGGGCAAGAAAAGGAAAGTGTGCCATCAAGTTCGTGAGAGCTTTAATCACTAGTTTTCTCATAACAAGTTTAATTTCGAAGGTAAACAAAAGCATGAATATACTTGGAATAACATAAGCTAGTAGGTAGGTATGGTGGACTCTTTGGAATAACTTGGTTTAAGGAGTTGGATGCATGAGTGGAACTCATACTTGGTTGTGGAGGCTAGCAAAAGACTGGGAGCGACAAACTAAGAGAGCAGTAATGGCCATAATCATGCAGAGCGACAAAACATCATTGATCAAAGCATAAAGTGATACTACAAGTTGAAAACTAAAGGATCATAAAGGCTATGGTGACTTGAGATAGTCATAACATGGTGTGAGCATGCGCCAAGTCAACCCAAATAAAGCATCAAAGGAGAATACCACTATACTATGCTTTAATATGCTACAACAACGCATGATTCATCCAAGGCACATTAAGCAATCTCAATTGTTTATAACAAGTCATGCTACAGCAAAGAATACTAAGCATGAAGCCAAAACAATATCAAGCATGGCATGACAAAGCATAGGCCACAGTCAAAAACAAGCTCTTTTTACCACATAAGCATGAACTTTCCTACTCTTTTCCAAACCGAACCAAACTATTTGCAAACCAATGTATGAAAGAGGGGGTCCAACCAATTTATTCAGAAAACTAAGAAAACAAAAGCAAACGAAAACAAAAAATAAGACGCTCCAAGAACAACACAACTGTGCATAAAACAATAAAAATGAAGCATTTGGAAGAAACCTGGGATTTTTATTGATGAAGAGGGGATGCCTTGGGCATCACCAAGCTTTGACGCTTGTACTTATTGGATATTTCTTGGGTGACACGCGTGGCATCCCCAAGCTTGAGCTTTAGTCCATCCTTCATCTCATTACTCATTCCTTCCATACACCTGAATTTTTTCCTTCATACAAAACTTCACACAATCTTTATTAGCAACATTAGTGCACTGAAGATAATAGATCTTAAGGTTCAGTTCTAACACCAGATAAACTTCCATTAGAACACTAGCTACTGTAGCACTTCCCTCAAAAAGCTCAATTCCCCAAAAGAACTCAAAAAGGAACCAACAAGAAGCAAATGCAGAAAATAGCAAAACTCTGTCAAAACAGACCAACAGGTAAAGACGATTTTTTTTGAAGACCTTCTGTTGCTCAAATCAAAAAGTGTTGAAATAACGAAAGTTAAATAACAACCTGGGGCAGAAGCACAAAAGTTCACGCATCAAAAAGACGTTCAGAGATTTTACACGATTTTTTACGGTGAAGCACAGAAATCTGTTTCGGGATAACAACTTTCCCAATCATTACTTCTCTCTCATTAGAGGTTACTCTTGGCACAAAAAGAAAAAAGAAAAAGGATAATGAGAGGTTATTACAGAGGTAATAACTTCCAAGACTCATCTAAAACTTTTGGGTTATCTCCCAATAAGTACTTTTCTTTAATGCCTTTAAGTTAGGCATAAGAAGCAAGGAAGAATCAAGTGTTCTCAAATGAAGAAGCATTAAGACCAAATTTCTTGCCCTTACCTCTCTTACTTTTATTCTTAACCTTGGGGAAAATATGATTTTTTGGTGGAGAAGAAAGGTGCATGGTCCCCTTTCCCACATCTATTATTGCTCCAAGGAGTTCTAATAGGGACCTTCCAAGTATAATTTGTCCTTTTCCTGCACATTCAATAACAAGATAATCAGTTGAAATCATTTTCCCAAGGATCTTTGTAAACACTCCTTTAGCTATTCCAATAGGTAATATGGTAGCATTATTAGCAAGAGATATTTCTTTTATTCCTTCAGTAAGCCCCCAAGTATTCAAAGATTCATAAATATCTTTGGGCATAAGACAAAATTCAGACATGATATCACAACGAGCTTGAAAAGTTTCAGTGTTTATCTCAATCTTTACTGTAGGGAGCCACTTTGATGGTTCAGAATTTATTGGGATATAATTGTGATGCTCCCTAAGCGTATTATAGCAATCTTTTAAGCTAGTAGTGCTAGTCTCAAGAGTGTTCAATCTAGCAAATATTCTTGCGAAAGAAATATCAGTTTGGCTAGGCAAGTTGTAAGTGAGGATCAATTTCTTTATAGCATTAATAACATCATCCTCATTACATTGGAGGAAAATCTCCTCCCACAACAGCATCTAAAGCATATCTATAGCAAAGAGCAATCCCAAGGTAAAAACTACTAAGGAACAAGCTTTGAGTCATTTTAGGCTCAGTTTTTTCATGTAGATCAGAGATTCTAGACCAAGCTTCTTTAAAACTTTCCTAAATTCCTTGTTTAAAAGTGAAAATCATTTCCTTGGATGACATAGTGATTGGATCAAGGCTAGACATAGTGGCAACTTAAGAAAGTAACTGATTTTTTTGTGTTTTTCAAATAAGAAAGCAAACTAGCAAAACTAAATGTTTTGTGTTTTTGATAAAGAAACAAGCAAACAAAACAAAAAGAAACTAAGCAAAACAAAAATAACAAAGTAAAGAGATTGGTATGAGGGACTCCCCTTGTGAAGATGTCCTTGACTCCCCGGCAACGGCGCCACAAAAATGCTTGATGGCTCCGTAACGGCACCAGAAAAATGTTGGTGCGGTGTTGATGTAGAGCTCGTTGGGAACCCCAAGAGGAAGGTATGATGAGTACAGCAGCAAGTTTCCCTCAGTTATGAAACCAAGGTTTAATCGAACCAGTAGGAGCAAGGAAACATCCCAAAGGTGTTGCTAGCTGAGCCTTGGCAGGGCGCACTACCGGTGCTAGTAGCAACGTGGAGACCTGCACAACACAACCACAGAACTTTGTCCCCAACTTGCAATGAGGTTGTCAATCTCACCGTGTTTTGCAGAAAACAAAGGATTAAACGTATCGAATGGAAAGAAGTAAAAGTTTGTAAAAAGTAAACACAAAGTAGTAAACAGTTTGTAGATTGTATGTAAAGAAAAGGACCGGGATCCATAGTTCACTAGAGGTGGCTCTCCTTAAGATAGATAACATGCTTGGTGAACAAATTACAGTGGGGCAATTGACAAACACCGAGAAAGCAATACATGCATATACTAATCATCTTGACTCCTTTGGAACTTGATTGGGCATTACAACATTATACATAGACCGCCATCCAACTGCATCTATGACTAATAATCCACCTTCAGGTTATCATCCGAACCCCCTCCAGTATTAAGTTGCAAGCAACAGATTATTGCTTTACAAACTGCGTGTAATGTAAACAATACGATTATTCTATGAACAAAGGATTGTTGTTTTCTCCCTAGTAGCAACAGCACATCTAGTACCTTAGAGATTTCTGTCAGTTCCCAGATTACCAGAGGCATTAACCCACTATCGAGCATAAATACTAACTCTTGGATTTGCTAGCATCCACTCGGCCAAGATAGCTACTAACAACGGAAAGCATGCAAGATCACAGATAACAAAGACATGATAGAATCAATAATCAATCTGAAATAGCATCTCAATATCCATCGGATCCCCACAAACACAACATGTAGAATTACAAATAGATGATCTTGATCATGAACGGAGCTCACAAGATCTAGACATGAAAGCACAAAGGAGGAGAACCAGCCATCTAGCTACTACATGGATCCGTAGTCCAAGGACGAACTACACACGCATCACACCGGAGGCTTGCATGGTGATGAAGAAGGCCTCCAGGGTGAATTCCCCTCTCCGACAGGGTGCCGAGAAGAGCTTCAGATCCCTCCCGATCTAGGGATGGAGATGACGGCGGCTACAAACTCTTTCGTGGATTTTTGATCGGGCCCTTAGGATTTTTGTCCCGAGGGCATCTTATAGGCGGAAGGAGAGGCCGAGGGGGTGCTGGGGTCGGCCAGGCCACCCCCTGGCGCGGGCCAGGCCTGGCCGCACAGCCAGGTTGTGTGGCTGGCCCCTAGCCCTTCTCCATCTCGTATTCTGGCATCTGATGACTTCCGGAAAAATAGGCACTTTGGCTTTTGTCCCGTCCAATTCCGACAATATTCATTTTCTGACTTTCCTGGAACCAAAAACAGCAGAAAACAGGCAGCTGGCACTGTGGCTCTTGTTAATAGGTTAGTCCAAGAAATCATATGAAAAGTACTCCAAAGTGTGGACAAAACACAAGAAAGTGGATAAAACCAAGCATGGAACATCAAAAATTATAGATACATTTGCAATGTATCAGGTCATCAAGACTATTTTCTAGCGCCATTGTCGGGGAGTGAAGCGCTATTGGAGAGTGGAACTGGTAAAGGAAACTTCTACTATGAGTATTGTTTACTTCTATTAGTTGCTTTATTTTCAATATGGATAATTCGCTGAGTTTCTTATTTCGTAATGCTACTACCACTGCTAAGGTAGTAGATGAACCACCACATGCTGAGAATCATACTTTTAAAATACCTACAAGAATTATTAATTGTATTATGGATAACTATTATGTTGGAGATGGAACTATCCATCCTGGTGATCATTTGCTCTTTATACACGAATTATGCGGGTTGTTTAAGTGTGCAGGTATTACAACTGATCAAGTCAAGAAGAAGTTATTCTCATTATCACTGAAAGGAAGAGCTAAAGAATGGTATAAGCTGCTGAAGAATGGCCAAGCTCTTGAATGGGAGGAAATAGTACCTCTCTTTTATTCAAAGTTTTATCCTACTAGTGAGATTCATAAAGATCAGAATCAAATATACAACTTTTGGCCTCTTGATGGAGGGAGTACAGCTCCAGCTTGGGGGAGATTGAAGTTACTAATGCTCAAATGTCCCATTCATGAGCTCCCCAACAGTATTATTATCAATAACTTTTATGCAAGGCTTTCTCTTCATGATAAGGATTTATTGGATGCCTCTTGTGTTGGATCATTTACATGCATGGAAGAAGAAGCTAAATGGGATCTTCTAGGCCGTATTCAAGACAATGTTGAAGCATGGGAGAATGACAAAGGAAGAAAGTCAGGTATAAATTATGATTATGAATGCATTGAATCTTTTATGGGAATTGATGACTTTCAAAATATAAAAAATGCTTATGGTCTAGACTCTCAAGCTATTGCAACTTATTTTAAGGCTTTTGCTTCCTATATTGAAGTTCCTAAAAAGAAGTGGAATAATTATCATGAACCATATAAAGATGTTGCTAAGTGTGTTCCTCCAAGAAATACTGAAGTTTATACTGCTAATCATGCTTTACCTAAACCTTACATTGAGAAAATACCTTTCCCAGTTAAAGTAAAGGAACATTATATGATAGCTAGTATGGTGAATGAAAGTACAAGTAAAGTTGTTGAACTCGATGAACAAAATGATGAACCTATAATAGCAAATGTGAAAGACTTTGTCACTAAATATGTAGAAGATGGACACACTATCCTCTATAAGGATACGTCTAATATTGTTTCATAAAGTAGTGTTATGAGAGCTAGTGTCCCTGTGTTTTATGTCAGGATAGGCGATGATTGCTACAATGGTTCATGTGATAGCTATATCATTAAATTTATGCATGATACTGAAAGTTATTATGACAGAGGGAAGACTGTTCTTATGCATCTTAATAATATCAAGTTTCCTTGTTTTATGCTTAAAGTCTTTATGTTGCACTTGTTTTGCCTTCCTATGCTTGTAGCCTCTGATTTCAACAACTTGTTTGTTTACAAAATTCCCTTACATAGGAAGTGGGTTAGACTTAAACATGTGTATTTTTGCTTCTTAATGCTCTCTTTCACTTCAATTCATATTCTTATGTGAGCATCATTGAAAATTATCATGCCCATCTTAATGGCTACAAAGAAAGAGCTTTTTGGGAGACAACCCATTAAATTCTTGCTTTCAGTTTTTTTGTTTCTTTGAGTCTTGGAATTTATTACTTCGGTAATAACCTCTCCTTATCCTTTTTGTTTGGTTTTTGTGTCAAGATCAACCTCTAATGAGAGAGAAGTAAGATTTGGGGAAGTTGCTGCCCTGAAACAGATTTTTGTGCTTCATCGTAAAAATTCGTGAGAGATCTCTATATTGCAGATTGAGCTGTAATTGTTTGTGCTTCTGCCCCAGATTGTTATTTAACTTCTGTTAGTTTTGCACTTTTTGATTTGAGCAACATAAGATTTTCTAAAAAATTGATATTTACCTGCTGGTCTGTTTTGACAGATTTTGCCACTCTTGCACTTGCTTCTTAAATCAATTTCCTTTTTGAATTCGTTTTGGGTTTCAGATGGAGTTGTTACAGTAGCTTATGTTTTGATGGATTTCAGTTGAAATTGGACTTAAAAGGTTTATTACCTCGCTTACACTAATGTTGCTAATGAGAATTGTGTGAAGTTTTGTGTGAAAGAAATTTCTAGGTTATTGGAGAAAATGGTGTAATAAGAAAGTGAAAGGTTTCATGACTCGAGCAATATGAGTATGAAGATGAAGATATTGATGTTATTCAAGCGGTAACTCCGGAAAAATTTATCAAAGATCAAATTCAGAGACCTGCAGAGTCCATTTTCGAATAGGTAACAGTTCTGGTAAGAAAAGTTCCGCGAAAATTCTATCCAGTTATATTTTTGCAGTTTTTATCCAACAAGGAAAGCTACGAAGCGAAAGAGGGACGAAAACGGAGCCAGGGTGGCTCACACCACCCCCTGGCACGGCCCCCCTAGCCGCGCCACCAGGTGGTGTGGCCGCCCTGGACTCCGTCTCCGACCCGTTTTCTCCCAGTACCATCCTTTTGTTGTAAAACTTCGTAATATATAATTCCCCGGATCCCCCGAGGTTCGTATATCGTGTTCTTGTCATGTTTTTGTTTCGATCTGTTTCTGTCAGGAACTATTCTTGAAAGTTTAGAAGCACAATGGTGTCCGCCAAGGATAAGGGAAAGGAGCCTATGGAGGAATATCTCCAAGACCCCGAGCAGGAGAAGGAGACCAAGAGTGAAGATGAAGAGGAGGCAAAGCAAAGCCAACATCCACACACTGGCACTACCATTGCAAGCATTGGAGTTTTGGCAAATCCTGCCAGGATCAAAAGGACTGCATGGATGTCAACTAGAGGGAAACCTCCGCGTCACTGTTTGGCTCCATAGTCACTTCCTCCATGCACCAAGAATCCTTTCCATATTATCCATCAGCATCAATACCAGAATATGCCCAAGGAGAAACTACCCTCCAATTGGGATTTGCCTTGTTCTAGCCATGCAGGAAAAGAAGACTTCAAGGAGGAAGAGTGGGGAAGAATCGCAAGAGCTGGAATTCGCAACCCGACATGATCATGAGCCGTATTGAGCAAAACTCGGAGTTGATTCGTACTCTCACCTTCGAGATTGAGGACTTGGGAAAATTGATCAAAAAGCTCATCGAGAGAATACCACCACCACTGAAGGAGTAATTCGTCATCAGGTTTTGGCATCCCCTTGGTTTGTTCCAAGCTTGGGGGAGTGTCGCGGTATCACATCACTATCTTCTATCTTTTTACCTTTTCAGTAGAGTCATATCATGAATAGAGAAGTTATCATGTAGGATGGTTTGCATTATGGAAGTGTCCCTCCTCTCGTTAGATATCTATGTATCCCTTGGTGTGAGTTGCCGTTATGGTTTATTTATGAGAAGTTCTACCATTTACTCTTTTGCATATCTTATATTAGTTTTCGATTCATGGTTTTATGATTGATCTTGTCGTTAGTATTGGTATCACTTTGGGATCATGGAGTTAATTTAGTTGGTTTTGGCAAACCTGGCTCGGTCAGTAGCAACACTATTTTGAGAATTGAATGAAAAAGATAAAAGTACTCTTAAAGAAATATAAGTTCATCATCTTTCTTTCTTTATTTCTTGATTTGCTCATAAGTTTAGTATTCTTTAGTTAAGATCTTTTGTTCTTCCAAGGAAGATTGCATGTTTGTTTTTATCACTTGTATGTTTGTTTGTTTCCTTCAAATCTTATGCTTGCTACCCAGCCTTGCTAGCCAAAAACCTATACTGAGATGGAATGCTTCTCGTGCATCCAATCCTTAAACCAAAACCTATGCCATTTGTGTCCACCATACCTACCTACTAGCACTATTGCTATTCCAAGTAAATTCATGTTTTTATCTACCTTCCAAATTAAACTTGGTATGTGAAAATTAGTGATTAAAGCTCTCACGAACTTGATGGCACACTTTACTTTCTTGCATTTAATAAACTTGAACCATTGTGTCCATCTTTGTTGCGTATATGCTTGCGCTTTATAAGTTGAAGTTAGCAGAACCATGTATCATGGGGAACACTTTCAACATTGCACTTATATTTCGTTGATATCATGATTCCTTTGCTTATGGATCTCGGTGGTGTGAAATAAAAGGGGAACTTGTAAGATCATGGAGTTTGTATGTGTGTTAGAGAAATGCCTGGGCCGCTAGCCTAAGCCATGCCTAATCATGGTGGAAACTTGCAACATAACCATAATGAGCACTCTATGAAGCATTCTCAATAAAAACCTATGCAAATAGCAAAAAAATATTGTTGAGATGCTCATTGTCTGCTTGCCTTGTCATTTTGATTATGGGATAGCTCATGTATCATGTGCAAGGGGTACCCCGTTGGCGGTTCTCTATGATACATATGTATTTACAATGACAAGAGCTTACTTGTGACTGAAGTTGAGTAGTATGAGGTTCGGTACTCGTAAGTAAGGGCGTGAGATTTCAATTTATAACTTGTCAAGCATATCCTCTTAGTTGTGTCACTTTAACCTTAATCACCTAAAGATGCTTATGATAGGGGCAATGAGAGATAAAAGCTAATAAGTACCATAATTTTTGGAAGCTCTTTATGAAACTTGAAATCCCTGCTTCCTTCTGCGAAGGGCCTTTCTTTTACTTTTTAGTTGAGTCAGTAAACCTATTCCCTTCTACCTCAGCAAGTATTTTGAGTTGTTGTGTTTCATTCATTCATGTGATGATTTATTCAATCATGTTTCTTATGTCCCTTGTTTTGCACATTGCTCTTATCCTGGTGATTACTACTTTGAAAGCTATCATTGAAACCAGTTATGTGTGAACTCCAGCAAATTATCAACTATTCTTCGACCAGGAGCTAAGTTTGCCATTACCAATTATGATTTACTTTATGCATCTTTATTGTGTTTCTTTTACTTATTGCAAGTTAAGTTATATAATAGTGAGTTGTCTTCTGTTATGACTTATGTATGGATGAATGTGATGCTTCTTGTCCGTATTCTTTTATCGACTCTTCACTCCATAAACCTGAGGTCATGTTTATTGAGTTCAGTTTCGCTTGGGGACAAGCGAAGTCTAAGCTTGGGGGAGTTGATACGTCCATTTTGCATCACTATTCTTTATCACAATTTACTGTTATTCATTGATATATTTCATATTAAAAGATGATACTTATGTTATTTCATCTATTTTTGCATGGTTGATGACTTTTGGAGCATGGACCGCTGCAGTCAGGATTCTGATGGAAAATGTGCTGTTTGAAGGAAAAATTCGTGAAGATCAGAAAATCCGGGAAAATACATGGAAAATCCTATTTTTCTAGAAGACGAAGAAATCCAGAAGGGTAAGTGGAGAAGAATATCATTTTGCGGCCCGAAAGTCTGGGCACCCAGGCAACGCGGTACCCAAGTTCCTGAAATCAGCCGGGATGACTACAGTTGGTGTGCCAAATACTCAGAGGGTCTTTTTTGGCATGAATTCAACTTCATGTTTCAATACAAAAAATCAGGCTAACAACCGTCAAGTTGGGCCCCCCTATCAGTTCTCGCCGTTATGTCGCTCCCGTTGCTTAGGTGTCAATTAGGCTTGCAGCGTTGGCGCCTGCATCCATTATGCGTCTTCTTCTTCCCCGGAGCGGCAATCTGTGGGGCGCCGCAGCCATGGCGCGGAGCTGGGACATGGACGAACCTGCCCGGCCCAGCTCTCCTCCCTGTAGGCTTGTAGCGTTCCCGCATGCATCCATTACGCGTCTTCTTCTTCCCCGGAGCGGCAATCTGTGGTTGCGGCCATGGCACAGAGCTGGGACGTGACGAACCTGCTCGTCCCCGCTCTCCTCCCCATCCCGAGTCAGAGCTCGCCCTCACCATGGACGCACCCATGGCACGGTGCGGGGACGAGAATTGGTTCCTGGTGAGATCTATCACCGTGTCGACCATGCTCGGTTCTGTTTTCCTCCTCTAGAATCCGAGCTCGTCCTCACCGTGGTTGCACCCACACCAATTCTGCCACCTCTGACGAGGTCTCTGTGGTAGCTCAAGTTCTGTCATGTTATACATGTAAGCGAATTCGGAGCTGGGCGGCGACAACCCGTTGTTGAACCTGCAAGGAATTTGCTGAAGACTATGTGCCGCTCCAAGATCTTCGGCTGATGCCTTCGGCTTCTGCCAACGTTCACCGCCGATGTGAGATCATTCAGTTACTTCAATACAAAATTTCGAACAATTTAACTTGTTGATGTATTCCTTGACAATTATAATATAATCGAGCACTAGAAATATTTTGTAGTGTGCATGAGCATGATCAGTAATATAATTGAACACTAGAAATTTTAAGGCACTCCATATAAAGGAGTAGATTAATATAGAAGGTTCACTAGAGACACCATAGATATATTGTCTTACATGCCACACACAGGTAATAATTAACTAAAACAAAATAAAATGAGGGGCGGCAGCAGGAGGCCGGGACACGGAGATGCCTAGCAGGGTAGGGGCATATCAGCAGGAGGCAGCGACAGCCTAGTCGATGGGATACAGGCCAGTCCTGATATACTCCCGGAGGAATTTGCCGAAGGCTGGGTGCCACGCCAAGGTAATCAGCCTATGGCTTCTGCCTCCACCTCTGCCAACGCCCTCCACGTGTTGGATCATGTCGTCGAGGTCCACGTTGATTGCTCTACCACAGAATGGGCAAAACAGTCCCTCCTACGGTGGAAACGGATTAGCCCACACCATAACTACCTTAGCACGTAGTGGCTCTTGTTGTCCCTGGATACCTTGCTATCGTCCACTTCATCATCATCCTCCTATTAATTTTTAAGAACATAACTTAGAACTCATACATATGATTGAATTGTATTACAACTCAAGAATTGACAACATGTATATGTAAGACGTTATATCCGTGGATATCAAAGATAAAGCATCTCAGCAATAGTTTGATCGGTTCATATATCATTTCATCTCAACACAATGACAAATAATTGCATCAGAGTGTATGTAGAATACAGATTGCAGCCTCATAAGTTTCTTCAGGGATGGAGTAGGTGAACCAAGTAATAATTGCACAACCTGTAATGTTGTTGTACATCGCCCTAGGTTCACTAACTCATCCCTGAAAAAATCTGACGCCAATGTGTCTGCCTCTCTTTTGGGACAAATTTGAATCATTGGCCACAATAAGAAATTGAAATGTAATCGTACAAAACATTATTCAGGGATATACATAGTCAGGTACAAAAACAAGCCTAAATATTCTAATTATAAATAAAAAACCAAACAATTAATCTTCAGGTACATGTTAAAAATTCTTATGCTCAAAACCATTCATATACATATGCATCATACCAATCATTAAAAGATCAGAAACAATTCAAGGATCATATATGTAGTTCCATATGAGAATAAATCTAGGGCCTCATAATTTGTTGCAGAGATGGAGTTGGCGAACCAAAGTACCAACAGCAGAACCTATATTGTTTGTGTGCATTGCTGCCTCAGGTTCACCAACCCATCCCTAAAACACGACACCATCATACGTGTCTCCCCTTGAAATATTTTGGGGAAAATTTCAATCATCGGCCTCGGTGACAAACTAAAATGTAATTCTTATACACTATGAATGCATGGAATAGATAATTCAAATATCATAGTTCTATGAATGTAGAATAAAGATTGCAGCCTCATAAGTTTCTACAGAGATGGCATAAGCGAACCAAGTAACAATTGCACAACTTATATTGATCTTGTACATTGCCCCAGGTTCGCTCACCCATCCTTGAAAAAATCTGACACCAATGTGTCTGCGTCTCTTTGGGGCAAATTTGAATCATTGGCCATAATAAGAAATTGAAATGTAATCGTACAAAACAATATTCAGGGATACACATATGCATCATACAACGCATTCATAGACCAGAAACAATACAAAGATTATATATATGTTCCATATGAGAAAAAAATTAGGGCCTCATTTTTTCAGCGATGGGGTCGGAGAACCAAAATACCAACAGCACAACCTATATTGTTTATGTGCATTGCTGCCTCAGGTTCACTAATCATCCCTAAGAAAACGACACCATCAGATGCCCTTGCACTATTTTGGGGCCAAATTGAATCATTGGGCTCAGTAAGGAATAGAAATGTAATGTTATAGGCATGGTATGTATCGAAATCAACACTCAACTAGCAAACTCAACTAGATGGCAGATGAGCAGATTGGGGTTTTGTGACTAGACGGATTGGGTTTTTGTGACTAGATGGCAGATGCATCAATCGACCGATTGAACCATATATATACTACCCTACTTCAAGAGCAAAAGAATCTGTACACGATTGAACAAATCCTATGTATGAACAGTGAAATCTGCGGCTGCGACTAGAGAAGCTAGCAATGTAGTACCTTGGACTCCTCATCAGGGACCTCCTCCTCGAACTCGTCATTCTCCGAGATTGTGTCGAAGATTTCTTGTACGACGATGGGGTCGTTGATGTAGAGCACTAGATTGCCTCCGCCTGCCGCCTGCCCCCCATCTAGATCTGCCGCTGGCACCACGACATTGCCGGCCACCTGCTGCTCAGCAGCGCCGGCTACTGGCTAGACGGATGAGCTCGCACCCTCGACGGCACGGCGACGAGCAGCGTTCATGCCCGGAGAAGACGCCTCCGCCTTCTTGGCGATGACTAATACATTGCAAATGTATCTATAATTTTTGATGTTCCATGCTTGGTTTTATCTACTTTCTTGTGTTTTGTCCACACTTTGGAGTACTTTTCATATGATGTCTTGGACTAACCTATTAACAAGAGCCACAGTGCCAGCTGCCTGTTTTCTGCTGTTTTTGGTTTCAGGAAACTCAGAAAACGAATATTCTCGGAATTGGACGGGACAAAAGCCAAAGTTATTATTTTACCGGGGGACACGTAGAGCCAGAATACGAGACGGAGAAGGGCCAGAGGGCGGCCAAACCACCTGGCTACGCGGCCAGGCTTGGCCCGCGCTAGGAGGTGGTGTGGCCAGCCCTGACACCCCCTCGGCCTCTCCTTCCGCCTATATATTGCCTCTGATACCGAAACCCTAAGTACCTAATCAAAATTCTACGAAAGAGTCTCAGAATCGTTGTCTCTGTCCCTAGATCGGGAGGATCAAGCTCTTCCGACACCCTGCCGGAGAGGGGAATTCACCCTGGAGGCCTTCTTCATCATCATGCAAGCCTCCGGTGTGATGCGTGAGTAGTTCATCTCTAGACTACGCGTCCATGTAGTAGCTAGATGGCTGGTTCTCATCCTTTGTGTTATCATGTTTAGATCTTGTGAGCTCCATTCATGATCAAGATCATCGATTTGTAATTCTGCATGTTGTGTTTGTGGGGATCCGATGGATATTGAGATGCTATTTCAGATTGATTATTGATTCTATCATGTCTTTGTTATTTGTCATCTTGCATGCTTTCCGTTGTTAGTAGCTATCTTGGCCAAGTAGATGCTAGCAACTCAAAGAGTTAGTATTTATGCTCGATAGGGGGTTCATGCCTCTGGTAATCTAGGGAAGTGACAGAAATCTCTAAGGTACTAGATGTGTTGTTGCTATTAGGGAGAAAACAACAATCCTTTGTTCATAGAACAATCGTATTGTTTACTTTACACGCAATTCGTAATGCAATTATTTTTTGCTTGCAACTTAATACTGGAGGGGGTTCGGATGATAACCTGAAGGTGGATTATTAGTCATAGATGCAGTTGGATGGCGGTCTATGTATAATGTTGTAATGCCCAATCAAGTCTCAAAGGAGTCAAGATTAGTAGTATATGCTTCTATGCTTTCTCGATGTTTGTCAATTGCCCCGCTGTAATTTGTTCACCCAACATGTTATCTATCTTAAGGAGAGCCACCTCTAGTGAACTATGGACCCCGGTCCTTTCTTTTACATTCAATCTAAAAACTGTTTACTACTTTGTGTTTACTTCCTGCAAACTATTACTTCCTTCCATTCGATACGTTTAATTCTTTTTTTAGCAAAACCGGTGAGATTGACAACCTCATCGCAAGTTGGGGACAAAGTTCTGTGGTTGTGTTGTGCAGGTCTCCACGTTGCTACTAGCACCGGTAGTGCACCCTACCAAGGCTCAGCTAGCAACACCTTTGGGGTGTTTCCTTGCTCCTACTGGATTGATAACCTTGGTTTCGTACTGAGGGAAAACTTGCTGCTGTGCTCATCATACCTTCCTCTTCTGGTTCCCCAACGAGGTCGATATATTTTGGGCCATCAAGCATATTTTTTGGCACCGTTGTGGGAGTCAAGGACATCTTCACAAGGGGAGTCCCTCATAACCAATCTCTTTACTTTGTTATTTTTGTTTTGCTTAGTTTACTTTTGCTTTGTTTGCTTGTTTCTTTATCAAAAACACAAAAAAATTAGTCTTACTAGTTTACTTTCTTTATTAAAAACATAAAAAAATGACTACTCTTGAAAACACTAAGTTGTGTGACTTCACTAGCACCAACAACAATGATTTCATGAGCACACCTATTGCTCCACATGTTCCGAAAGCTACTTTCTTTGAGATTAAACCTGCTTTACTCAATCTTGTTATGACAGAACAATTTTCTAGTATTGGTAATGAAGATGCTGCTGCCCATCTAAATAACTTTGTTGAACTTTGTGAGATGCAAAATCATAAGGATATAGATGGAGATATTATTAAGCTTAAATTGTTTCCTTTCTCTTTGAGAGGAAAAGCTAAAGAATGGTTGAATTCCTTAACTAGGTATAATATTGATTCTTGGACTAAGTGCAAAGATGCTTTTATTGCAAATACTATCCTCCTGCTAACATTATATCTATGAGAAGTGAAATAATGAAGTTTAAACAATCTGATAATGAAAATGTTGCTCAAGCTTGGGAAAGAATGAAATCTTTGGTAAAGAATTGTCCCACTCATGGACTGACTGCTTGGATGATCATCCAAACTTTTTATGCAGGATTGAACTATTCCTCAAGGAACCTATTGGACTCTACTGTTGGAGGTACCTTTATGACCATTACTTTGGGTGCTGCAACAAAGCTTCTGGATAATATGATGGTTAACTATTCTGAATGGCATACTGAAAGAGCTACACAAGGTAAGAAGGTAAATTATGTTGAGGAAACCTCCTCCTTGAGTGATAAAGTTGATATTATTATGTCTATGCTTGTTAATGGGAAAGCCCATATTGATCCAAATAATGTTCCCTTAGCCTCTTTGGTTGCCCAAGAAGAGCAACTTGATGTGAACTTTATAAGAAATAACAATTTTAGCAACAATGCCTACATGAATAATTTTGGTAACAACAATTATAAGCCATATCCTCCCAACAATGGTAATGCTTATGGAAATTTCTACAACAATAGGAGTGCTCCCTCTGAACATGAAGTTATGCTTAAAGACTTTATTAGTAAACAAACTGCTTTCAATAAAACTATTGAGGAAAAACTTTCTAATGCTGAAAGAAATATAGCATCTTTGGCTGATGCTCAATCTTCTTTGAATAAAATGGCTGCTAAACCTGAAACTATTGATAATCCTTTTGCAGCTACTAATGTCATACAAGTAAGAATTGATGAAAATGTTAGACTACTATCTGAATTGCATGCTAAATGGGAAAGAGAAGATGAAATTGCTAGAAACATTAGTGTTTCTACTATCACTACCACTAGTGTTGAAGCTAGTAATAGCCTTACTACTTTAGATGATAATTATGATTTTGATCTTGATGGTTGCAACATCTCTGAAGTTATTAAGTTCCTACAAAAGCTTGCTAAAAGTCCTAATTCTAGTGCTATGAACATGGCCTTTACAAAACACATTACTCATGCTCTCATAAAGATTAAAGAAGAAAAGATGAAACATAAAGCTTCTATTCCTATAAAACAAGAAGATGGTTGGGAACCCATCATTAATATGAAAGTCAATGATTTTGATTTCAAAGCTTTATGTGATCTTGATAGTAGTGTTTCTATTATGCCTAGAAGGATTTATGATATGCTTAATTTGCCACCACTTGAAGATTGTTATTTGAATGTCCCACTTGATGATAATGCTAAAAAGAAACTCATGGGGAGTCTTAATGATGTTCTTATTATGGTTAACAATGCCTATGTCCCTGTTTATTTCTATGTTTTGGATGTTGAATGCAATTCTTCTTGTCCTATTACTTTGGGAAGACCTTTTCTTAGAACTATTGGTGCCATTATTGATATGAAAGAAGGCACCATTAAATATCAAATCCCACTCAAGAAAGGTATAGAACACTTCCCTAAGAAGAGAAAGAAGATTTCTTTTGCCTCTCCTATGAAAACAAAATTTGCTCTTAATGCTTCTTCATTTGAGAACACTTGATTCTTTTTCTTGCTTCTTATGCCTAACTTAAAGGCGTTAAAGAAAAGTACTTATTGGGAGATAACCCAAAAGTTTTAGATGAGTCTTGGAAGTTATTACCTCTGTAATAACCGCTCCTTATCCTTTTTATTTGCTTTTTGTGCCAAGAGTAACCTCTAATGAGAGAAAAGTAATGATTGGGAAAGTTGCTATTCCGAAACAGATTTCTGTGCTTCACCGTAAAAATTCGTGTAAAATCTCTGTATGTCCTTTTGAGGGGTGAATTTTTATTCTTCTGCCCCAGGTTGTTATCTAACTTTCCTTAGTTCAACACTTTTTGATTGGAGCAACATAAGGTCTTCGAAAAAATTCGTCTTTACCTGCTGGTCTGTTTTGACAGATTTCTGCCATTTTCTGCATTTGCTTCTTGTTGGTTCCTTTTTGAGTTCTTTTAGGGAATTGAGCTTTTTGAGGGAATTGCTACAATAGCTTGTGTTTAAATGAAAGTTTTATTGGTCTTAGAACTGAACCCAAAGACTTATTATCTTGAGTGCACTAATGTTGCTAATAAAGATTGTGTGAAGTTTTGTATGAAGGAAAAATTTCAGGTGTATGGAAGGAACGAGTAATGAGATGAATGATGGACTAAAGCTCAAGCTTGGGGATGCCACGCGTGTTACCCCAAGAAATATCCAAGAAGTACAAGCGTCAAAGCTTGGGGATTCCCAAGGCATCCCCTTCTTCATCAATAAAAATCCCAGGTTTCTTCCAAACGCTTCATTTTTATTGTTCCATGCACAGTTGTGTTGTTCTTGGAGCGTCTTCTTTTTCGTTTTCATTTTGGTTTTTCGTTTGCTTGGTTTTCTTAGTTTGCTGAATAAATTGGTTGGACTCCGTCTTTCATACATTGGTTTTCAAATAGTTTGGTTTGGTTTGGAAAAGAGTAGGAAAGTTCATGCTTAAGTGGTAAAGAGAGCTTTTTTTACTATGGCCTATGATTTGTCATGCCATGCTTGATATTGGTTTGGATTTATGCTTAGTATTTTTTGCTGTAGCATGACTTGTTATAAACAATTGAGATTGCTTAATGTGCCTTCGATGAATCATGCGTTGTTTTAGCATATTAAAGCGTAGTATTGTGGTATTCTCCATTGATGGTTTATTTGGGTTGACTTGGCGCATGCTCACACCATGCTATGACTATCCCAAGTCACCATAAGCCTTTATGATCCTTTAGTTTTCAACTTGTAGTATCACTTTATGCTTTGATCAATGATGTTTTGTTGCTCTGCATGATTATGGCCATTATTGCTCTCTTAGTTTGTCGCTCCCAGTCTTTTGCTAGCCTCCACAACCAAGTATGAGTTCCACTCATGCATCCAACTCCTTAAACCAAGTTATTCCAAAGAGTCCACCATACCTACCTACTAGCATATGCTATTCCTAGTATATTCATGTTTTTGTTTACCTTCCAAATTAAACTTGTTATGAGAAAACTAGTGATTAAAGATCTCACGAACTTGATGGCACACTTTACTTTTCTTGCCCTTAATAAACTTGAACCATTGTGTCGTCTGTGTTGTATATGCTTGCACTTATTTGTTGGGGATTGGCAGAACCATGTTGTCATGGGGAACGCTTTCAACATTGCACTGGTACTTTGTACCTAGTTGATATCATGCTCTTTTGTCTATGGATGTCGTCGGTGTGAAATGAAAGGGGAGATTGTAAGTCCATGGAGTTATGTATATGTGTTAGAGAAACGCCTGGGCCGCTGGTCTAATCCATGCTGACATGGTGGAAACCGGCAGCGTAACCATAATGAGCTGTCTATGAAGCATTCTTCTTATAAAAAAGAGTCCTATATTGAGAAAAAAGAGAAAAAGAAAAAAAGAGATTATGAAAAGAGGAAAGAGAGAAAAAAAGCACCATATTCCCATGGTAAATAGGAAGATTGCTGAGATGCTCGTTGTCTGCTTGCCTTGTCATTTTTATATGGGGATTCTTCCGTATCATCGGGAAAGGGTACCCCGTTGGCGGTTCTCTATGATACACATGTACTTACGATGACAAGAACTTACCGGTGACTAAACTTGAGTAGCATGAGGAGCGGCCGTCGTATTCAAGGGACATGAGATTTCTAACTTATACTTTGTCAAGCATATACATCATAGTTTGTTCATTTTAACCTTAATCACTTCAAGATGCTTATGATAGGGGCAATGAGAGCTGAAAGCTATTAAGTACCATAATTTTTGGAAGCTCTTTATGAAACTTGAATCCCTACTTCCTTCTTTGAAGGCCTTTCTTCCACTTTTATATTGAGTCTCCGCCTTCTATCTGTATGCACCTACTTTGAGAGCATAGTAGCCATTCTTAGTTCTATGTGCATTGTCCCAAGACTTGTTGATTGATGCATAACTTTGATATTGCTTGTTTTAAACTATTTGTATCTAGTCACTCTTATGAACTTTGAAGGTGTCCTATGCATTTATGTTTGCTACTCTATGAGGGACAAGCTGAATACTACTATGCTATGTTTTCTTTATGTGAAACAAACAAACGTCTTGCAAAGCATTGTTATTCATGAATCTTTTGTTGTGCCTTTTCATGTTGCAACATAGTTTCTTTGTCTTATTGCTAGAACTTTGTCTTTCATGTTATGATTGAAGTAGTATGATCCCAGCTTTGAATGTTTTACAAATACTTTGATCAAGTTTATGATGGTGCATGTCACCTCAAAAATTATTCTTTCTTTTTATCACTTACCTACTCGAGGACGAGCAGGAGTTAAGCTTGGGGATGTTGATACATTGCAAATGTATCTATAATTTTTGATGTTCCATGCTTGGTTTTATCTACTTTCTTGTGTTTTGTCCACACTTTGGAGTACTTTTCATATGATTTCTTGGACTAACCTATTAACAAGAGCCACAAAGGCTACTTGCCTGTTTTCTGCTGTTTTTGGTTTGAAACTCAAAAACGAATATTCTCGAATTGGACGGGACAAAGCCAAAGTTATTATTTCAGGGGGACACGTAGAGCGAATACGAGGCGGAGAAGGGCGGAGGCGGCCAAACCACACGCTCTGGCCAGGCTTGGCCCGCGCTAGGAGGTGGTGTGGCCAGCCCTGACACCCCCTCGGCCTCTCCTTCCGCCTATATATTGCCTCTGATACCGAAACCCTAAGTACCTAATCAAAATTCTACGAAAGAGTCTGTAACCGTCGTTGTCTCTGTCCCTAGATCGGGAGGGATCTGAAGCTCTTCCCGACACCCTGCCGGAGAGGGGAATTCACCCTGGAGGCCTTCTTCATCATCATGCAAGCCTCCGGTGTGATGCGTGAGTAGTTCATCTCTAGACTACGCGTCCATGTAGTAGCTAGATGGCTGGTTCTCATCCTTTGTGTTATCATGTTTAGATCTTGTGAGCTCCATTCATGATCAAGATCATCGATTTGTAATTCTGCATGTTGTGTTTGTGGGGATCCGATGGATATTGAGATGCTATTTCAGATTGATTATTGATTCTATCATGTCTTTGTTATTTGTCATCTTGCATGCTTTCCGTTGTTAGTAGCTATCTTGGCCAAGTAGATGCTAGCAACTCAAAGAGTTAGTATTTATGCTCGATAGGGGGTTCATGCCTCTGGTAATCTAGGGAAGTGACAGAAATCTCTAAGGTACTAGATGTGTTGTTGCTACTAGGGAGAAAACAACAATCCTTTGTTCATAGAACAATCGTATTGTTTACTTTACACGCAATTCGTAATGCAATTATTTTTTGCTTGCAACTTAATACTGGAGGGGGTTCGGATGATAACCTGAAGGTGGATTATTAGTCATAGATGCAGTTGGATGGCGGTCTATGTATAATGTTGTAATGCCCAATCAAGTCTCAAAGGAGTCAAGATTAGTAGTATATGCTTCTATGCTTTCTCGATGTTTGTCAATTGCCCCGCTGTAATTTGTTCACCCAACATGTTATCTATCTTAAGGAGAGCCACCTCTAGTGAACTATGGACCCCGGTCCTTTCTTTTACATTCAATCTACAAACTGTTTACTGCTTTGTGTTTACTTTCTGCAAACTATTACTTCCTTCCATTCGATACGTTTAATCCTTTGTTTTCAGCAAAACCGGTGAGATTGACAACCTCATCGCAAGTTGGGGACAAAGTTCTGTGGTTGTGTTGTGCAGGTCTCCACGTTGCTACTAGAACCGGTAGTGCGCCCTGCCAAGGTTCAGCTAGTAACACCTTTGGGGTGTTTCCTTGCTCCTACTGGATTGATAACCTTGGTTTTGTACTGAGGGAAAACTTGCTGCTGTGCTCATCATACCTTCCTCTTGGGGTTCCCCAACGAGCTCGA
This sequence comes from Avena insularis, assembly GCA_023614405.1. Lineage (NCBI taxonomy): Eukaryota > Viridiplantae > Streptophyta > Magnoliopsida > Poales > Poaceae > Avena > Avena insularis. Next base: position 301,058,827 of record CM042684.1, read on the forward strand.
TATATTTTGGGCCATCAACGATCAAGCCATCTGCTGTTGCGCCTTCAACTGGCTTCACCTCCGGCTCGTCTCCACGCGTACGCTTCATGGCGCACCAAGGGAAGGAGGTAGTGCAAGCGAGGGAGCTTCAGCACACGCGGTAGGTGCAGATTGGGGTCTTGGGACTAGACAAACTAGGGGAAAATGACACGAGCACATGGAAGAAGAAGGTCGAGGGGGGTTATAAACACCGGACCGTTCGTAGTCCTCGAGTGGACAGATGTGGTGGGCGGGGGGCGGGGGGCTACCATGATCTCCACCTTTTTTTGGGTTCCCTTTTTTTTAAACAGCCACGATCTCCACTTTAGAGCTGCATTGAAAACACCCTCATGGTAGACCTCGATTCCACTGCATGTAAGTGGCACGGAACCAATTTCTAGCAATGTTAGATCTACTCGAGGGGGGCCCTTGACTCATGGAAGTTACTAGCGATAGGGCCCAGTTGGAAGTGAGATTGAGAGCGCTGCGTAAAAATGGGATATGTCTTATTAAAATCAAGTGGCAATAAATTGCATCGTCCCGTCGACAACCGTGCACTCGATGACCCCGTTGCCATGTGCATGTGTTGTAGTAGCAGTAGTAGCCTTTGCAGACTAGATTAAACGTGACATGACCACTCGACGACTTTTTCCATGGACGGCATCGTGTTCCTTCTTGTAGAGGGAGACGTCAAGATGGGGCCTCGTCAAGATGGTAGCTCGTTAACTGGCAGTTTGAAAGAGTACCCTTTTCCTCTCTTGCTAAACAGATATGTTTCATTTTGCCCAAATTGGTAGCAAATCTAGAGAAGATTCTCTCTTCGATAATTCGTTCCCTTTTGGACCTCTTTTTGCCTCCGATCAGGTAGTAAATCTAGAGCAGCAAATCACACCAGGCAGAATACGTTCATTCAGAAAACAAAACAAATGTAGATATAGTTGTGCGCGGCTAAATAGGATATAGCGATAGAAAGTAGGTTGCTTAACGAGGTTCGATGCATTCTGCCAGAAATAGGATGCTAGCAAAATATAGAAAATCAAAAGAAGCTGCTTAGCAGCAGCAGCCGCCGCAGATGCAGATACATTCAAGGACACATCCAACCCATCCTTCATGCGCCCATGCCTCCGCCTCCTCCCTCCGGCGCTTCCTCCACTTCTTGCTGCCCAGTCCCTTGATCTTGGGGGCCTTGGGCCTGATTGGAGGCATGCGACCCTCTTTGATTGCCACCCGCTGGAGGTTTCGGAGGTGAATGCTGAGAGCCCAGTGTTCAGCGATGTAGGCGTTGATGTTCACGGTCTTGCGCTCGCCGCCTTTGTGGATGTCGCAGCCCGGGGCCTCTGCATGCTTCAGTAAGTAGTTGAAGATAGTGTCGGCGAGACTCGCCCGGCAGAAGGGGTAGCGCCAGTAGCCGCCCCTGAAGAAGGCGCCATACTAGCCGGCCCGTAGCCTCCTTAGCACCTGACGAGTCTTGGTGTGCATGGACTCGTCATCGCTGCAGACGTCGCTGCCGGAAACCTATGGAAGAAAAGGAAAATGGGGGAGTAGATGATGTAAGAAGATCGAGCAATCGAAATGTGAACAAGCGAATCCTAATAAACCAAGATCTAGCATCCAACGATGGGAACGGTAGAAGAACTAGGGGAGGGGATCAAACCCTAGTTACCTCTGACCATGGGTCATCGATGCCGGTGTCGTAGGGGTTTAGCGGAGTGATGTACTTATCTGGATCGTAGGTGCCCCATAAGTGCTTGATCTGCTTGTGACCAGCGGGGGCCTCCTCGCCGGCTGGGGGCTCCTCTTCGGCGGCTCCGTCGGTAGCAAGGACGGGGGCCTGGACGGGAATGGTGGCTGCCATCGATGCCTCGACTAGGGCCTAGACAGGGACGGCAGCTGCTTTCAACGCGTCGAGGGGGGCCGGCGAGGAGACGGGGGCCTCCTCGACGGCGGCCTCAGAGGCGACGATGGCCACCTTATCCTCCTCGGCCATCGCCGGCGCAGACGGGGTATTCTCGGGAGTTTGCGGATGCTGGCAGGACAGTGGAGAGGGTTACATGGGGAGAGTGAGCGAGAGTGGGGGTGGGTGCGTGATACATTGCAAATGTATCTATAATTTTTTATGTTCCATGCTTTGTTTTATCCACTTTCTTATGTTTTTTCCACACTTTGGTGTACTTTTCATATGATTTCTTGGACTAACCTATTAACAAGAGCCACAGTGCCAGCTGCCTGTTTTCTGCTATTTTTGGTTCCAGGAAAGTCAGAAAATTAATATTCTCAGAATTGGACGAGACAAAAGCCAAAGTTCCTATTATTCCGGAAGTCATCAGATGCTAGAATACGAGACACAGAGGAGCCAGGGCCACCACACCACCTGGCTGCATGGGCCAGGCCTGGCCACGCCAGGGGGTGGTGTGGCCGACCCTAGCACCCCCTCGGCCTCTCCTTCCGCCTATATATTGCCCTCGGGACGAAAACCCTAAGTACCCGATCAAAAATCCACGAAAGAGTCTATAGCCGCCGTCATCTCCATCCCTAGATCGGGAAGGATCTGAAGCTCTTTCCGGCACCCTGTCGTAGAGGGGAATTCACCCTAGAGGCCTTCTTCATCATCATGCAAGCCTCCGGTGTGATGCGTGAGTAGTTCATCTTTGGACTACGGATCCATGTAGTAGCTAGATGGCTGGTTCTCCTCCTTTGTGCTTTCATGTCTAGATCTTGTGAGCTCTGTTCATGATCAAGATCATCTATTTGTAATTCTGCATGTTGTGTTTGTGGGGATCCGATGGATAATGAGATGCTATTTCAGATTGATTATTGATTCTATCATGTCTTTGTTATTTGTGATCTTGCATGCTTTCCGTTGTTAGTAGCTATCTTGGCCAAGTAGATGCTAGCAACTCCAAGAGTTAGTATTTATGCTCGATACTGGGTTCATGCCTCTGGTAATCTGGGAAGTGACAGAAATCTCTAAGGTACTAGATGTGTTGTTGCTACTAGGGAGAAAACAACAATCATTTGTTCATGGAACAATCATATTGTTTACTTTACACGCAATTTGTAAAGCAATAATTTGTTGCTTGCAACTTAATACTAGAGGGGGTTCGGATGATAACCTGAAGGTGGATTATTAGTCATAGATGCAGTTGGATGGCGGTCTATGTATAATGTTGTAATGCCCAATCAAGTTCCAAAGGAGTCAAGATGATTAGTATATGCATGTATTGCTTTCTCGATGTTTGTCAATTGCCCCGCTGTAATTTGTTCACCTAGCATGTTATCTATCTTAAGGAGAGCCACCTCTAGTGAACTATGGATCCCGGTCCTTTCTTTTACATACAATCTACAAACTGTTTACTATTTTGTGTATACTTTCTACAAACTATTACTTCCTTCCATTCGATACGTTTAATCCTTTGTTTTCAGCAAAACCGGTGAGATTAACAACCTCATCGCAAGTTGGGGACAAAGTTCTGTCGTTGTGTTGTGCAGGTCTCCACGTTGCTACTAGCACCGGTAGTGCGCCCTACCAAGGCTCAGCTAACAACACCTTTCGGGTGTTTCCTTGCTCCTACTGGTTCGATTAAACCTTGGTTTCATAACTAAGGGAAACTTGCTATTGTGCTCATCATACCTTCCTCTTGGGCTTCCCCAACGAGCTCTACATCAACACTGAGCCATCAAGCATTTTTCTAGCGCCATTGTCTGGGACTGAAGAAGAAGAAGCTCCCACGTCAACCACGCGCCAGCAAACATTTTTCTGGCGCCATTGCCGGGGAGTCAAGGACATCTTCACAAGAGGAGTCCCTCATAACCAATCTCTTTACTTTGTTATTTTTGTTTTGCTTAATTTTCTTTTGCTTGTTTCTTTATCAAAAACACAAAAAAATAGTTTTTACAACTTTGCTTTCTTTATTAAAAACACACAAAAAATGACTACTCTTGAAAACACTAAGTTGTGTGACTTCACTAGCACCAACAACAATGATTTCATGTGCACACCTATTGCTCCACATGTGCCTGAAGATACTTCCTTTAAGATAAAACCTGCTTTACTCAATCTTGTTATGAGAGAACAATTTTCTGGTATTGGTAATGAAGATGATGTTGCCCATCTTAATAACTTTGTTGAACTTTGTGAGATGCAAAAGAATAGGGATATAGATGGTGATATTATTAAGCTCAAATTATTTCCTTTCTCTTTGATAGGAAAAGATAAAGAATGGTTGAATTCCTTAACTAGGAATAGTATTGATTGTTGGACTAAGTGCAAAGATGCTTTCATTGGAAAATACTATCCTCCTGCTAATATTATATCTATGAGAAGTGAAATAATGAAGTTTAAACAATCTGATAATGAACATGTTGCTCAAGCTTGGGAAAGAATGAAATCTTTGGTAAAGAATTGTCCCACTCATGGACTGTTGGGGAGGTAACCCCGGATAGGGTAAGGACGGGGAAAGACGAAAGGATTATTCCCCGTCCAGTTTCCGAGTTATATCCTGAGCTGGCCGAGTCTTGTAAAGGTCGGCCGAGAAAGGGAAAGGCAGAACCTCAGTAGTAATGGCAAGGCATTACCCGGCCGAGATATGGCGTAAGTCGGCCGGGTTGGCCCAAATGATCTTAATGCAGGTGAAGGACAGGCCGAAATTCTGCGAGGAAGGGCGAATAATCTGAAGCTTGCAGGAGAAGGAGAAGCCCAAAGTCAAACCCAAGTCACGAGAATCTGAAAGCGAGCCAAGAGCTAAAGACAAATGTGCGAGCAGCGGAGGCGGAAGGAGGTCACGGAGGTGGCAGTTCTGAGCCCGAGGCAGCATGAGGGGGCCCTCGGAATCTTACTGCATGATGAGAAGGCGACAGGGAAGAGGGCGCGAACTACTATATTGGGACAAGCATATTCCTCGAATATGCTTGCCATCGACCCTAGAAGAACCCAGGGCTCTCCTTTATAAGGGGAGGCTTGGACCCTGATGAAGGGATCGACTCATTCTTGGGACCGTTAGGCTGGTAAAATTCTCTCTTTCTCCTTGTATACAGCTCAAGGAGCACTTGTAGCCCAAGGAAGGAGAAATAAAGATCTTTGCATTAGCTTTACGTGTAGAATCAACTACATCTTCCCTCCCAGTTCCACTAGCATCCATTGGCCCCAAACTTTAGCCTACCCATGGCATCTGCCGTGCCACCACCACGACGGTTGGCGCCCAGTGGGGCCAGCAGCGGTGCTAGCTGGAGTTATGATCCGGACGGAAACTTCATCAAGACTAGCGGCGTTGTTTACGGCTTGGTCCGAGATTTGGTCTCTGTGACTATGTCGGCGACAATGCAGGAGTTCGGGGAAAACTCCCCAGCGTAATGGTCTCTTCATCACTGGCGGGCACAAGGTCTATGTCGTCGGCGTCGGCGTCTCCATTTATCCTTACCAAGTTGTTGTTGCGGAGAGCCACCTCTCTTAACGCTGCGAGCCGTCCACCGAGCACATCCTGCGGGCAGCGTCGAGGTGATGGTCGCGGCGGTACAAGCTGGAGCAGCATTCTTTGGGTCAAGCAGAAGAACCCGCCACGGCTGTCTGGCGCGCACCAGGCGATCCAGCGCCACAACCCGCCGAGGTAATCCCGCCGACCAACCCAACAAGGTGCGGGACACCACCCCAAAGGCACCAAGAGTAAGAGGGCCACCTCTGGAAGGCGAAGAACATTCTTGAGCGACCATAGAAAACTTGACTACGCTGTGGCGCCAATACTTGATCCGGCAAATGCTCGAGGCGAGTTGGAGAAACCGGGCAAAAGGTCTTGGTAGAGGCCAAAAAGGTGTCGGACCTTGCGGGAGTCCTTAAACAGGACCTGCGAGAATATGCCAAAGCTAATAAGCAGCGTCGCACCGAGCGGGTGGGCGAATTAAGATTGAGAGGAAAAACCTCATGGATGATATCAATAAAGAGCATGATGCTCATAAAGCGAATCGATGGATTTGGGTTTGCTTGAAGTGCGATTACCCGGCAAAAAACCTAAGAGCGACAAATGCCAGCATTAGAGTTAGAGGGTTGACCGGCAAGGCCAGCGAGAAACAGCAAGAAAGAGTAAGCGAGCTGGTGCGCGCGAACCAGCAAAGCGAGGAAATGCTCGAGCAAACCCGGCGAGGCGGGGCCTCATGAATGGTTCACTCGGCAGAGCAGCACCTGCCTTATGCGTGGCGGCATCTTCACCGGAAATAATGCACGAAGGACAGAGCAGTAACATCAGGAAAGAGGAACAGGCAAATTGTTCCATATGATCCGGCAATGGCCAGAAAGGCAAATGAGAACAGAGGCAATGCAAGCCGAGGTAACAGTGGGGAGAGGAACCACGACCGTATTGAGAAAAGGCGGCGGAAGCGAGGCAACGGATATCTTGGCGTAAGAGAACCGCGAGAGGCAATCAGAGAACAATACCCGGTCGAGTAAGGAGAAGCGCCACTCAACCCGCAACCAAGGCATGAACCCGGCGGGGAAAGAAAGCGGGCCAGCTCGCCCCAATCAAATTAATGAAAGATACAATGATGGTTATTCTGAGATGGAATATGCGATCCATAGCGGAAACAATCACTATGGAGTCAGATGAGTTACATGCAGATTTGCCATCAAATGATGCAAGAGTGAAGCTGGACCGGCTATCTGGTCCGAGTTGTTGGAAGAACAGGGTCCACCAGGCCGACATGCTTTGGACCACGGATCATGGGCGAACCACATGCTGAACTTTCAGGTGGCAAGGCACGAAAACATATAATGGGAGTACCAAACCACAAGGCTGGTTAATTGACTATGCCCTTCTTTGTGAAAATAGCGGGTGGAAACTTACGATGGGCGATGCAGTCGTCCCACAAATCTGGAAGGACCAGTTAGGGTGTGGCTGAATAATTTACCAGTGAGCGTTATCATGTTGGCTGGATTTTGAGAAATGTTTGTCGACAACTTTACCAGACGTACAAGAGGCCGAACAGGCCACAACGATTAGCCATGTGCAAGCGAGGCCGAATAAACAGATAGAGAATTTTTAACTCGGTGGTGCAACCTGAGAAACTCATGTGAAGGAGTTATAGAATCGCAAGCAATAGCGTGGTTCGCGCAAGGATGCCGTTATGGCAGCGTATTGTGGCAACGTCTGCAAAGAGATATGCCGACTACACTGGCAGAAACTATAAGAATAGCGGACTCTACGCGTTAGGAGACCCGACGCAACCAGAATTAATGTCGGCGGATCACCGCGAAACAATGAGACCATTATGCAAGAGATTTGGCCGGGTCATCTAGGCGCGGTGATTTCAGAGGAAGAAGAAGAGAGGAAAGGCCGGATTATAGATATAATTCGGCCCAAGTGGCGGCAGTAGCGCAAGATCAGCCGAGTCACGGAGTGAATCAACGGCAAAAGAATGGTCCTCGGTGGACACCAAGGAATGAAGGAAAAAGCGGTGGACCCCGAACAAAAGCGATGGCGGGAGAGGCGCATTACACGTTCGAATCCATGTTAGATCAGTGCAAATTTCACACGTCAAACCCATCCAGCAGCCAACCATACAACCCGCCAATGTGCATGGATGAAAAATGCAATGGGGAACCCGCAGAGTTCGAGCACCCCATCAAGTACATACAGCATCAACCACAGTTGGGGAGCAAATGCACAGCAATCGATGTTACCGCCCCTCCCAGAATGCGATAACTCGGATCGGAGAGACGCGGTGCATCAAGTGATGAACCAAGTCGAGGATGGAAGAACAAACCCGGCGAATACGGACGCAATGATTCTGAAGAACATCATCGTCTTATTGTGTGTTCACAGCGAACACAAGACAAGCAGAGTGTGCAACGGCATATGGAAGTAAATGCAGTTATGCGGCGATACCAAGATATGTGCCTTGGTCGGATCGAAGTAACTTGGAGCATAAAGGATCATCCCAAGATAATGCGAATCCGGATCATATGCACTCGTGTTGGATCCGACATTTGTTGGACCAAGCATCAATGTGAAATTCTCAAAAGTACTCATTGACAATGGAAGTAGTATCAACATCATGTACAAAGATCCCATGCATAAACTTGGAATATCGCAGAACATGTTGCGATCCACGAGGACCACTTTCCATGGGATAGTGCAGGCTTTCATGTGAACCCATTGGTAAGGTCCGAGTCGATGTGTTATTCAGCACAAGAGATAACTGCAGAGCAGAAAACTTAGAGTTTGAGGTGGTGGATCTAGAGAGTTGTTATCATGCTTTACTCGGACGGCCAGCGTTGGCCAAATTCATGGGCAGCTGCCATGTAAGTTATCTGAAAATGAAGCTACCCGGACCACAAGGAGTGATAACAGTTGCAGGGGATTACAAGAAGTCAATGGAGTGTGCTTCAGCCGGGTCAAATTTGGCCGAATCATTGGTTATAGCAAGAGAAAAAAGAAGGATTCAGGAGGTAGCAGCCCTCGCTCAGTCGGTAGCAGCTGAACATGCCGGCACTAGCCAACCCGCATGGCAGTGTCTCTTTTCAGCCGACTAAAGAAACGAAGAAGTTTCAGATAGATGAGCAATTCCCGGAGCGTACTGTTACTATTGGTGCAGGCCTAGACGCTAAATAGGAAAGCGAGCTCACCAACTTCCTCCGTGAGAATCGGGACATATTTGCATGGTCAACTCAGGATCTGCAAGGTGTTCCAAGGGAGTTGGCTGAGCACTCTTTGAATGTAAGGCCAGGAGCAAGGCCGGTGAAGCGACCTCTCCGCCGCTTCGCCGAAGACAGGAGAAAAATAATAGGGGATGAAATAGCTCGGCTCCTTGCAGCCGGGTTCATCATGGAGGTGTTGTATCCGGATTGGCTATCGAATCCGGTGCAAGTAGAAAAGAAGAAGGATGATCCCAATGTAGACATTGTATGGCGAATGTGTATCGATTACACGAACCTGAACAAGGCGTGTCCAAAAGATCCTTTTCCATTACCTAGAATAGACCAAGTCATTGATTCGACCGCTGGTTGTGAGTTATTGTCATTTGTAGACGCGTATTCTGGTTTCCACCAGATACCGTTAAATCCGGCCAATCAAATAAAGACTGCGTTTATTACCCCCTACGGGGCTTATTGCTATCGCACAATGCCATTCGGCTTGCGAAACGCAGGAGCAACATATCAGAGATGTATGCAAAAATGTCTACACGATCAGATAGGAAAAAATGTACAAGTATATGTAGATGACGTGGTCATCAAAACCAAGGAAAGCAAAATGTTGCTGGAAGATATCTGAGACTTTGCGAACACGAAGGTTCGAATGAAGCTTAACCCGGAAAAATGCACGTTTGGCGTGCCGGCAGGAAAATTACTCGGTTTTCTTGTATCTAGCCGAGGTATAGAGGCCAACCCAACAAAGATAAAGGCAGTAGAAAGAATGGAATTGCCAAGATGCTTAAATGATGTGCAAAAATTCACGGGTTGTCTAGCCTCGCTCAGCCAGTTTGTATGTCGGATGGGAGAGAAGGCGCTACCATTATATCAGCTGATGAAGAAATCAGATAAATTCGTTTGGACTCCACAAGCGGACAGCGCGTTTCATGAGTTGAAAAAAATGTTGGTCACGGCACCTATTTTGGCTTCTCCATTATCAAAAGAGCCTATGTTACTCTATATAGCGGCTACCAATAGAGTAGTAAGTGTTGTAGTCGTAGTAGAACGACTTGAACATAATAAGTCGATGAGAGGCGGTATATTATTTAAGTGAGGTGTTGTCAGTTCAAAACAGAATTACCCACATTATCGGAAGATGGCTTATGGGGTGTATATATGGCAAAAAGCTTAAACATTACTTCGAAGAGCATCCCATCAGAGTGATTTGTGAAGCGCCCATAGCCGACATATTGAGCAACAAAGATGCAAGTGGCCGAATAGCAAAATGGGCAATCGAATTATCACCATACGCTCCACAATTTGATAGGAGAGATGCAATCAAATCTTAAGCAGTCGCCGACTTCTTCGTAGATTGGGCCGAAGTGCAATATGAGCCACCATTACCAGATCCAAATTATTGGACGATGCATTTCGATGGTTCCAAACTAAGAACTGGTTTGGGGCAGGAATAGTGTTAACCTCGCCCAAAGGAGATCGGCTGAAATATGTACTACAAATACATTTTGCGCATCCAACAACGTGGCGAATATGAGGCACTGGTCCATGGATTGAAAGTAGCAAAGAGATTGGCATCGCGAATCTTATGCTATGGGGACTCGGATCTAGTAGTCTGACAAGTCTCGTGCAATTGGGATGCATTAGATGCTAATATGGCTTTATATAGGTTTCACGTGCAAAAGATCAGTGGATACTTTGAAGGATGTGAATTTCACCACATACATCGGCGAGAAAATGGCCTTGAACACGTTGTCAAAACTCGGATCAACCCGGCAGTCAATTCCCCCGAGTATTACCCCAGAACACCTCAGAAAACCATCAATAGTACCGTCACCAGAATCCGAATCTATCTTTATTCCGGCAAATTCAGCAGAAGATAATGCACCGATGGAAGTAGACCAGCAATATGACTCGGAACCCCACAAGAGGAGGACAGCAGAAGTAAGCACAATTATGGAGAAGGCCGAGGTAGATATGTCGGCAGAAAACATGGAAATAGACAGTGAGACCACACCAGAAAAAGTCACACCGCTATGGGCGCAACCCATATTCTCTTACCTTAAAGACGCGATATTACCAAGCAATGAAGTATTAGCAAGACAAACTGTAAGGAGAGCGAAAGCTTATACGATCATAAACAATGAGCTATATAAAAGAAGTGTCACAAGCGTATTGCAGAAATGTGTGAGTTCGGCAGAAGGCCGGGAGATCCTCCTAGATATACATCAAGGAGAGTGTGGACATCATGCCTCATCTCGTGCATTGGTAGCCAAAGCATTCAGGCATGGATTTTATTGGCCGACGGCGTTGAAAGAAGCCAAAGAGTTGGTGGAAAAATGCAATGGTTGCCAGAGATACGCAACCAAGATACATATGCCATCGGCCGAGTTAAAAACAATACCCATCACTTGGCCATTTGTTGTGTGGGGCTTAGATATGGTGGGACCATTTAAGCCGGCCCGAGGGGGAATGACCCACATATTGGTTATGGTGGACAAGTTCACAAAATGGATTGAAGTGAAACCAATAAAAAAATGCGATGGGCCCACAAAGGTGAAATTTCTCAAAGATATTATTTTAAGATATGGGTACCCGCAGTATTATTACAGATAATGGCACAAATTTTGCGTATGAGCCTTGCTTGATTTTGTAGAGAGAAACACATAAGACTAGATGTTGCCTCTGTGGCTCACCCAGCATCTAATGGGCAAGTGGAGAGGTCTAATGGACTAGTATTATCAGGAATAAAACGACGACTTATTGAACCACTGCAAAGGTCGGCAGGATGTTGGATCGAGGAACTCCCAGCCGTATTATGGAGCCTCAGGACTACTCCGAATAGATCAACAGGCTATACACCATTCTTTACGGTATCTGAGGCAGGTCGTGCTTCCAGCCGACATAATACATGACTCGCCAAGAGTTACTCAGTATACAACCTCAGAGGTAAACGAAATAGCTCGGCAAGATACTGTAGACCTGCTAGAAGAAGCGGCACTATCACGATCAGCTATTTATCAGCCAGAACTTGCGATATCACAGCAAGAAGGTGAATCAAGGGTATTCAAAGAAGGAGATTTAGTCCTCCATTGGTGCGGTATACAGACCCGGCATGCACAAGCTGTCACCTCCATGGGAGGGACCATTCATCGTGAGCAAAGCATTACATAACGATGCCTATTATCTAATCGACGCTCAATCCCCCGGAAGGAACAAGGCAGACAAAGCTGGCGAAGAAACAAAGAGGCCATGGAACGTAGCTTTACTTTGTCCATTTTATTCTTAGTGGTCATTTGGTCACACATTGCAAAGTAGTATCTTGCGATCAAGCACCAACTATGTGTTAAAAACTTCGGCATCCAGAGCAATGACTCGGGGACTGCTATATGTTATTTCAATTTCATCTTATGTACTAAACTTCGGCATCCAGAGCAGTGACTCGGGGACTGCCATATGTTATTTCAATTTCATCTTATGTATTAAACCTCGGCATCCAGAGCAGTGACTCGGGGACTGCCATATGTTATTTCAATTTCATCTTATGTATTAAACCTCGGCGTCCAGAGCAGTGACTCGGGAACTGCCATATGTTAATTTCAATTTCATCTTATGAATCAAACCTCGGCGTCCAGAGAAGTGACTCGGGAACTGCCATATGTTGTTTCAATTTCATCTTATGAATCAAACCTCGGCGTCCAGAAGTAACTCGGGGAATGCCATAGGTCATTTCAATTTCATGTTGTGTATTAAACCTCGGCATCCAAAGCAGTAACTCGAGGACTGCCATATGATATTACAATTTCTGTGCACTAATCCTCGGCACCTTGAGCAGCGACTAATAACCGCCTTATGTTATCTCCTGATTCGGTTTATACGCTAGACTTGGCGCCATAGGCACTAACTCGAGGGCTATATATTTTGTTCCGAAGTCCTGGGTAGCCTTTGATACGAAGAAAGGATCGAACTTCGACTTTGAAAGTAACAACAGTCCAAACTAATATGATATACGAAGCTCACACCTGGATTAAGTGGGTAAACCACGAATACAAAGATAAAGATACGTCCCCAAATTAAGAAATCGCTGCCCAACACAGCAAAAAATTCGGACAAACAAGACCACTTAGACAAAGTGATAACAATTACAAACATGTATCTCAGCAGCACACGGCAAAAGAAATTCATTCCATACAGAGGACAGATGAATGTTTCACCTACATCATACGCCCGGCATACCAGGGATAGGAAATGACTTAAACGTTTTTAGCTGGAGAGGCGGCAACCTGGTCGAGGTGGGGACTCGAGGTAGGAGGAACTTGCCGATGTTACCTCGCCCTCCATGAGACCTAGGTGCAACCTCGGGAAGCTTGAGGCTCTTGAGGAGCATCAATTTGCGCAGTGGAATGCCCGGTACCCTTGGAGGAGGATCGCGCATCGCCGTTGTCATCCGAGCTCGAACTGGAGTCACCAGAAGTGGCCGAGTCATCTTCATCTCCCCCTTGCTCAGCTGAATTGTCATCTGATGCATCTTCGACTACGACCTCCTCATCCGGGTTTGGAAGGAAACTCGGCCCTTCATTCCAGGTGTGCACGTCGGCATACTCGACGAGTTGAAAGGCGCGAGCTTGCCGGAGAGCGACGAAAGTGGGGTCCTCAACCCAACGAGAACCAGTGCGCAGATTTCTCAAGATATCAAGAGAGATGTCTTCGTACCATGACATCATAACAGTTAGAGCCATATCAGTGCCAGATCATCCGGCTGATTCCCTCCAGAGACTTAGTTGCCTCTCAGATGCCATAAGTCTTTTCACCAGTAATTCGACCTCATTGATATCAGGGGTCCTAGAAGTGTTCGGCCAGAGAACATGGTAAGCTCGAATAGCTGCCTTCACCAAATCCCGGCCCATAATATTCATTGGACCAACTGCAGCACCAACAGCAACCAGGAAATCCTCCATCGAATACTCCGAGTCAGCGGCAACAGGGACACCTCGGCACACGCGAGCCGCAAGAACCGCTTTAGAACTCACGGGTTTCGCTTCGGGAAAATGATCTGCGCAAAACACGAACGTGTCAGGTAGCAGCAGGGACAAAGAGAAAAATATAATTCGGCCATGCTAAGAAGCTTACGATGAATATAACTCATCATTATCTGAAGGTCTTTGGCCCAATCAATCTTGCTCTTTTCAAAGCGAGTGATTTCCTCGCTCATTCCCTGAGTTTTCAGTTCGGCAGCCTCGAGGAGTTCTTTATTCTTCTGCAGCTCCAAAGCCAGCCGATTCTTCTCCTCGGAGAATTCCTGATCGACCTTTTCTAGTTCGGATTTCTGAGAGAGCTTAAGGGTCTCCACCTCGGCCCTTGATGAGCTATTTCATCATCTTTTTATTTTAGCTGCGCCGAATGAGTAGCGCTTTGTTCTAAAAAAATGCAGCATCACGTCAGGCATAGGCGTGCAATCTTGGTGAGATGCTGCGAAGGTTTGCAACTTGGCTTTGCCACAGCCAAACAAAATAAAAGTTTAGCGCGTATTCTAAAGGGCGAAAAGGTGTAGGGTAAGAGGGAAACTAACCTTCCAAGCTTTTGACTTTCTTCTCAAGACGAATGTTGAGATTATTGATATTACCTGTTTACCAAAAAAGTGAGCCGACACCTTGCGGACAAAAGAATAAGAATGTCGAAAATGATGAAAAAGAACTATCAACTTACCAGCCTTTTTTACCACAGGAAGGACTTTCTCGTATTTCTCTTCCAGTTTGTGGTGCGAAAAAAGCAACCTTTGAAATTCGGCAGTCCGCCTGTCATGTGCAACCTGAACAATGGAGCAGAACGATGAATAAACATCCGAAGCTAAACCAGATCCGAGTTAAGCGAAAACTTAACCCAGATCTAGGTGGCTGGATATTCAAAGCCAAAACAGATCCGAGTTAAGCGAAAACTTAACCCGGATCTAGGTGGCTGGATCTTCGAAGCTAAACTAGATCCGAGTTAAGCGAAAACTTAACCCGGACCTAGGTGGCTGGATATTCAAAGCCAAAACAGATCCGAGTTAAGCAAAAACTTAACCCAGATCTAGGTGGCTGGATATTCAAAGCCAAAACAGATCCGAGTTAAGCAAAAACTTAACCCGGATCTAGGTGGCTGGATCTTGGAAGCTAAACCAGATCCGAGTTAAGCAAAAACTTAACCCGGACCTAGGTGGCTGGATATTCAAAGCCAAAACAGATCCGAGTTAAGCGAAAACTTAACCCAGATCTAGGTGGCTGGATATTCAAAGCCAAAACAGATCCGAGTTAAGCGAAAACTTAACCCGGATCTAGGTGGCTGGATCTTCGAAGCTAAACCAGATCCGAGTTAAGCGAAAACTTAACCCGGACCTAGGTGGCTGGATATTCAAAGCCAAAACAGATCCGAGTTAAGCGAAAACTTAACCCAGATCTAGGTGGCTGGATATTCAAAGCCAAAACAGATCCGAGTTAAGCGAAAACTTAAACCAGATCTAGGTGGCTGGATATTCAAAGCTAAAAGTAGATTTGAGTCAGGCGAAAGCTTAATCCGGACCTATGTGGCTAGACATTCAAAGAACAGCTAGATAAAATTTAAGCAAAGTTTAAGATAGATCTACTCGGATATAGGCTCGAACCCTAAATTAAGTCGAGTTAAGTATAGCACTATAAAAACTTCCAAGCGAATAACAAATTACTCGCTTGCAAGTTTCGGGGACTAATGTACACATAATAGCATATGGAGAATCAGTCTAAACCCCGAGAAGCAGCAATTACATCGTTCATCTTGTTGCTATCCAGAATGATCTTGGCAGCTTGATCCAAATGGCTGCTGATGTCGGAAAGTTGAAACGGCTGACTGTTTGGATTGCCCTCAAGCTGATCAACAGCATTCCAGTTATGAGCATATTCCACCAGCGAGCCGAGGCTGTTCCCACTAGCCGTCCGAGTTAAGACTTTACCTCGGACATGTTGTGTAACCACTGCGGCCGCAGGGCTTGTATGAAGAGCAAGCTGGGTGCTGGCAGCCGAGGTAACGGAGGCTTTGGTAGGCACAGTTCCTTTGCGCAGCACGTCGGCAACACTCGGCTGAGAAGAGCCGACAAGACCTTTCTGGGAAGAGGAGGCCTTGATGGCAACAGTTTTTCTTGCCTTAGAAGAGGCATCAGCAGGAGCCGATATCGCGGTAATGGGAACAGTATCTTTAGGAGCAGCAGGAGTCACGGCCGTAGAAGGCGCCGGGATAACGACCTCTTCGGCCGGGGCTGGAGTTGCAGTAGAGACTATTGGGGCAGATAGAGGCTCAGTAGAGGCGCTCGGATCCACAGAGGGGGCAACGGGTTCGACGGAAATCTCGGAGGGCCGAGTGGAATCGATGTCAACAGAAGGAGTTTCAGGCACGCGTCATGACGAGGGGCGATTGAGCTGAGCTGAAGGAGAGGCAATCTGAGCAGGACTGGAATCCTAGTATCTTCAACAGTGAGGAGGCGGCTGCGAATCGGGCTAGTCATGCTAGGACCGCCAAAGCTTAGCGGAAGCGAACCGCGAAAATAAGAAAGAAAAAAGGGTGTCGGGATGAAAAGCAGAGGGAAACAAGAAATACGAGCAAAGGAACTTACCCTGCGACCCTGGGCATGGTCTTGCGCTGGGAGGATTCGGAGTGCACTTCTTCATTCGTTTCTTGGGGCGCCTCGAGGCACTAAGGAGCCCCGTTTCCCGAGGTAATAGGGGGTCGAGAAGCAATAGGCTCGGCGTCGTGAACCTGACCGGCCGGATTAGCTGGGAAAGTAGAAGCCGGAAATGCATAAGAAATAGGCATTGCGGCAACTACCTCAAGAACTTGGACATCGTCTGAATCACCTTCCGCCTCGTGGGCCGAGGTCTTGCCACGAGCTCGAGCCGGGGCAGGATCCGACTTAGGGACGAACTCTTCCGAGTCCGGCTCACCAAGATCCGGTGCTCGTCCGCAGCCACGGAAGCAACAAAACTTCGGCATCCTCATTCTTCTGCTCTGCGAACCTCTGCAAAACAAGAAAAAAGAAAATTAGCGAAAATCGTTACAAAAGCAATTCGATAACAGAGCGTTAGTGGTTGAAACTTACTTCGGGAGGCGGACGATCGCGGGTGAACGGTTTCAATCCCCAAGCCCAATCCTCAGGCATCTCCGTCTTGAAGATAGCTCGGACACGCTTATAGATAAGATAGTTGTCCAGCTCCAGTCGAGACTTCGGTTAGGGTCAAGAGGACCACTCATGTAGACAGCTTGTGAGTCCGCTCGGAATGGGCAAATTCTCTTGATGAAGGTAGCCATCAAGTCCTCGCCAAGATAACCGGCCGGATCAGCTCCTTGAGCCGAGTCTCAAAGCTTCGGCCAAGACGTGACTCCTCCTCGGATTGTAAGTCCAATTCACCTTGGAAGGCGGACCAATGGAGAAGGCAGGGAGCCGAATCTTGTCTTCCGTCCCTCTGTTCTTGACATAAAAGAAGGATTTGTGCCACTTCTTGCACGACTCTAGCCCGGTGACACGAGGAAATACGGATTTCCTCCGAGGTGTAATGGACGCCGCCCCGCACTGAGTAAGCAGTTTCTCGGAAGGGTGCAGAGACTTGTCAGGGACTACATTAGAACGAATCTGGAAGAACTTCGACCAGACGTGCACGGACCATAGGTCAAGTATCCCTCCGAGGCGGAGATGAATGCGAAGAGAAGCGATGGCATTCGCAGGAAGATGATGCGGTGAAGGTCAAGTAGTCGAAACTCTCTTGCAAAATCGCTAAGAGGGAGACCAAAGCAGCGAAATGTGACATAAAACTACATACTCGCCTCCCTAACATCCGAAATAACTCGTTGCGGTAAACGACAAGAGACCTCGGCAGAATCCTCCGGTTCGGATGAGCCACTCGATCTCCGGGATGGTAATCGAGGAGCCCTGCCACGAGCCTCGCTCAGGCCCAGAGCCAGCATCATCATCCTCTACGAGGGCACCGCTAAAGGAACTAGACATGGTTTCGCCGGAAAGATCGCCGAAGGAAGAACTCGCGGCGGAGGAGAACTTAGAGCTACGAGGCCCCGTCGCAATTCTACGCAAGGACAGCGGCGGAACAACGACAGAACCGCGGTGCAAGAACAAAGAGGAAACGAAGGGATCTAGAGGAAAGCCTAGCGGCAAGGCCGAAAAAGAACTCACCGGCATAACGCCGGAACAAGTGAGCGCGACGAGGCAGACGGAGCAGCCGGGCGAGTCCTCCTCGCCGCAGAACCAGTTGAGCGCGGCGAACTATCAACGAGCAGAAGCGCCGAGAAGAAGAAGGGTGCGGCGGCGAAGGGGAAAGTGAAACTCGTGCACCACGCCTCTTTATAACCGAGCCACCCGCGGGTAGTGGGATCGTGGGTGTGGCGGTTCGTCGTAGATCGTGTGCGCACGACCACGCCGCTGAGCGGAGCCGCACTAAGGACCACACGATTGACCAAGTAGCTCACGATCCCCAACGAGAACGGGCGACGAGGCGTCAGAAGAACGGGCGCGACAAAGCGCCGGCAAGAATCGTAGCTTATCAAGAACACTGTATAGGAACAAAAAACTAGAGAAACAATGATGAGGATGACACGTAAGACGAGGCATGCCCTGGTAAATACAATGTTACCGCGAACGAACAGGAGATAACTCGGAAAGAATGCATAATAAGTATCATAAAACTGATACGACCCGGCCGAGATTATCGGCGGGACCATATCAGCTTCGGGGACTAATGTTGGGGAGGTAACCCCGGATAGGGTAAGGACGGGGAAAGACGAAAGGATTATTCCCCGTCCGCTCGAAGTTATATCCTCGAGCTGGCGAGTCTTGTAAAGGTCGGCCGAGATAGGGAAAGGCAGAACCTCAGTAGTAATGGCAAGGCATTACCCGGCCGAGATATGGCGTAAGTCGGCCGGGTTGGCCCGAATGATCTTAATGCAGGTGAAGGACAGGCCGAGTTACGCGAGGAAGGGCCGAATAATACGAAGCTTGCAGGAGAAGGAGAAGCCCAAAGTCAAACCCAAGTCGCAGAATCTGAGCAGAGCCAAGAGCTAAAGACAAATGTGCGAGCAGCGAGGGGCGAAGGAGGTCACGGAGGTGGCAGCCTGGAGCCCGAGGCACGCAGGAGGGGCCCTCTGGAATCTTACCGCAGTGAGAAGGGCGACAGGGAAAGAGGAGCGCCGAACTACTATATTGGGACAAGCATATTCCTCGAATATGCTTGCCACGTCAGCCCTAGAAGAACCCAGGGCTCTCCTTTATAAGGGGAGGCTTGGACCCTGATGAAGGGATCGACTCATTCTTGGGACCGTTAGGCTGGTAAAATTCTCTCTTTCTCTTTGTATACATCTCAAGGAGGACTTGTAGCCCAAGGAAGGAGAAATAAAGATCTTTGCGTTAGCTTTCTGTGTGTAGAATCAACTACATCTTCCCTCCCCAGTTCCCACTAGCATCCATTGGCCCCAAACTTTAGCCTACCCATGGCATCTGCCGTGCCACCACCACGACATGGACTGACTGCTTGGATGATCATCCAAACTTTTTATGTAGGATTGAACTATTCTGCAAGAAATCTATTGGATTCTGCTGCTGGAGGTACCTTTATGACAATTACTTTGGGGGCTGCAACAAAGCTTCTGGATAATATGATGGTTAACTATTCTGAATGGCATACTGAGAGAGCTCCACAAGGTAAGAAGGTAAATTCTGTTGAGGAAACCTCCTCCTTGAGTGATAAGATTGATGTTATTATGTCTATGCTTGTTAGTGGGAAAGCCCATATTGATCCAAATAATGTCCCCTTAGCCTCTTTGGTTGCTCAAGAAGAACAAGTTGATGTGAACTTTATAAGAAATAACAATTTTAGCAACAATGCCTACAGGAACAATTTTGGTAACAACAATTATAAGCCATATCCTCCCAACAATGGTAATGCTTATGGAAATTCTTACAACAATAATAGGAGTGCTCCCTTTGAACTTGAAGTTATGCTTAAAGACTTTATTAGTAAACAAACTTCTTTCAATAAAACTATTGAGGAAAAACTTTCTAATGCTGAAAGAAATATAGCATCTTTGGCTGATGCTCAATCTTCTTTGAATAAAATGGCTGCTAAACCTGAAACTATTGATAATCCTTTTACAGCTACTAATGTCATACAAGTAAGAATTGATGAAAATGTTAGACTATTAGCTGAATTGCATGCTAAATGGGAAAGAGAAGATGAAATTGCTAGAAACATTAGTGTTTCTACTATCACTAGCACTAGTGTTGAAGCTAGTAATAGCCTTACTACTTTAGATGATAATTATGATTTTGATCTTGATGGTTGCAACATCTCTGAAGTTATTAAGTTCCTACAAAAGCTTGCTAAAAGTCCTAATACTAGTGTTATGAACATGGCCTTTACAAAGCACATTACTGATGCTCTCATAAAGATTAAAGAAGAAAAGATGAAACATAAAGCTTCTATTCCTATAAAACAAGAAGATGGTTGGGAACCCATCATTAATATGAAAGTGAATGACTTTTATTTCAAAGCTTTATGTGATCTTGATAGTAGTGTTTCTATTATGCCTAGAAGGATTTATGATATGCTTGATTTGCCTCCACTTGAAGATTGTTATTTGAATGTCCCACTTGATGATAATGCTAAAAAGAAACTCATGGGGAGTCTTAATGATGTTCTTATTATGGTTAACAATGCCTATGTCCCCGTTGATTTCTATGTTTTGGATGTTGAATGCAATGCTTCTTGTCCTATTACTTTGGGAAAACCTTTTCTTAGAACTGTTGATGCCATTATTGATATGAAAGAAGGCACCATTAAATATCAACTCTCACTCAATAAAGGTATAGAACACTTCCCTAAGAAGATAGAGAAGATTTCTTTTGCTTCTACTATGAAAACAAAATTTGGTCTTAATGCTTCTTCATTTGAGAACACTTGATTCTTTCTTGCTTCTTATGCCTAACTTAAAGGCGTTAAAGAAAAGTACTTATTGGGAGATAACCCAAAAGTTTTAGATGAATCTTGGAAGTTATTATTTCAGTAATAACCGCTCCTTATCCTTTTTTTATTTGATTTTTGTGCCAAGAGTAACATCTAATGAGAGAGAAGTAATGATTGGGAAAGTTGCTGTCCCGAAACAGATTTCTGTGCTTCACCGTAAAAATTCGTGTAAAATCTATGAACGTCCTTTTGAGGCGTTAATTTTTGTGCTTGTGCCCCAGGATGTTTTGTAACTTTCGTTAGTTCAACACTTTTTGATTTGAGCAACATAAGGTCTTCGAAAAAATTCGTCTTTACCTGCTGGTCTGTTTTGACAGATTTCTACCATTTTCTGCATTTGCTTCTTGTTGGTTCCTTTTTGAGTTGTTTTCGGGAATTGAGATTTTTGAGGGAAGTGCTACAGTATCTAGTGTTTTAATGGAAGTTTATTTGGTGTTGGAACTGAACCTTAAGACTTATTATCTTGAGTGCACTAATGTTGCTAATAAATATTGTGTGAAGTTTTGTATGAAGAAAAAATTTCAGGTGTATGGAAGGAATGAGTAATGAGATGAAGGATGGACTAAATCTCAAGCTTGGGGATACCACGTGTGTCACCCCAACAAATATCCAAGAAGTACAAGCGTCAAAGCTTGGGGATGCCCAAGGCATCCCCTTCTTCATCAATAAAAATCCCAGGTTTCTTCCAAACGCTTCATTTTTATTGTTTCATGCAGAGTTGTGTTGTTCTTGGAGCGTCTTGTTTTTCGTTTTCGTTTTGGTTTTTCATTTTCTTTTGTTTGCTTAGTTTTCTAAATAAATTGGTTGGACCCCCTCTTTCATACATTGGTTTTCAAATAGTTTGGTTCGGATTGGAAAAGAGTAGGAAAGTTCATGCTTATGTGGTAAAAAGAGTTTGTTTTTGACTGTGGCCTATGCTTTGTCATGCCATGCTTGATATTGTTTTGGCTTTATTCTTAGTATTCTTTGCTGTAGCATGAATTGTTATAAACAATTGAGATTTCTTAATGTGCCTTGGATGAATCATGCGTTGTTTTAGCATATTAAAGCATAGTATAGTGGTATTCTCCTTTGATGCTTTATTTGGGTTGACTTGGCGCATGATCACACTATGTTATGACTATCTAAAGTCACCAAAGCCTTTATGATCCTTTAGTTTTCAACTTTTAGTATCACTTTATGCTTTGATCAATGATGTTTTGTCGCTCTGCATGATTATGGCCATTATTGCTCTCTTAGTTTGTCGCTCCCATTCTTTTGCTAGCCTCCACAACCAAGTATGAGTTCCACTCATGCATCCAACTCCTTAAACCAAGTTATTCCAAAGAGTCCACCATACCTACCTACTAGCTTATGCTATTCCAATTATATTCATGATTTTGTTTACCTTCCGAATTAAACTTGTTATGAGAAAACTAGTGATTAAAGCTCTCACGAACTTGATGGCACACTTTACTTTTCTTGCCATTAATAAACTTGAACCATCGTGTTGTCTATGTTGTATATGCTTGCACTTATTTGTTGGGAATTAGCAGAACCATGCTTTCATGGGGAATGCTTTCAACATTGCACTTGGTACTTGTACCTAGTTGATATCATGCTCTTTTGTATATTGATGTCGTCGGTGTGAAATGAAAGGGGAGCTTGTAAGTCCATGGAGTTATGTATATGTGTTAGAGAAACACCTAGGCCGCTGGTATAATCCATGCTGACATGGTGGAAACCTGCAGCGTAACCATAATGAGTTGTCTATGAAGCATTCTTCTTATATAAAAAAGAGTCCTATATTGAGAACAAAAAAGAGAAAAAGAGAAAAAAAAAGAGATTATGAAAAGAGGAAAGAGAAAAAAGCACCATATTCCCATGGTAAATAAGAAGATTGGTGAGATGCTCGTTGTCTGCTTGCCTTGTCATTTTTATATGGGGATTCTTCCGTATCATCGGGCAAGGGGTACCCCGTTGGCGGTTCTCTATGATACACATGTACTTACGATGACAAGAACTTACCAGTGACTAAACTTGAGTAGCATGAGGAGAGGCCCTCGTATACAAGGTACATGAGATTTCTAACTTATACTTCGTCAAGCATGTACACCATAGTTTGTTCACTTTAAACTTAATCACTTCAATATGCTTATGATAGGGGCAATGAGAGCTAAAAGCTATAAGTACCATAATTTTGGAAGCTCTTTATGAGACTTGAATCCCTACTTCCTTTTATGAAGGCCTTTCTTACACCATTATATTGAGTCTCCACCTTCTACCTTTATGCACATACTTTGAGAGCATAGTGGCCATTCTTCGTTCTATGTGCATTGTCCCAAGACTAGTTGATTGATGCATAACTTGATATTGCTTGTTTTAAACTAATTGTATCTAGTCACTCTTATGAACTTTGAAGGTGTCCTATGCATTTATATTTGCTACTCTATGAGGGACAACCTGAATACTATTATGCTATGTTTTCTTTATGCGAAACAAACGTCTTGCAAAGCATTGTTATTCATGAATCTTTTGTTTGTGCCTTTTCATGTTGCATCATAGTTTCTTTGTCTTATTGCTAGAACTTTGTCTTTCATGCTATGATTGAAGTAGTATGATCCCAGCTTTGAATGTTTTACAAATACTATGATCAAGTCTTTGATGGTGCATGTCACCTCAAAAATTATTCTTTCTTTTTATCACTTACCTACTCGAGGACGAGCAGGAGTTAAGCTTGGGGATGTTGATATATTGCAAATGTATCTATAATTTTTGATGTTCCATGCTTGGTTTTATCCACATTCTTGTGTTTTGTCCACACTTTGGAGTACTTTTCATATGATTTCTTGGACTAACCTATTAACAAGAGCCACAGTGCCAGCTGCCTGTTTTCTGCTGTTTTTCGTTCCAGGAAAGTCAGAAAATTAATATTCTCGGAATTGGATAGGACAAAAGCCAAAGTGCCTATTTTTTATGGAAGTCATCAGATGCCAGAATACGAGACGGAGAGGAGCCAGGAGGCCACCACACCACCTGGCCATGCAGGTCAGGCCTGGCCGCGCCAGGGGGTGGTGTGGCCGACCCCAGCACCCCCTCGGCCTCTCCTTCCGCCTATATATTGCCCTCGGGACGAAAACCCTAAGTACTCGATCAAAATCCATGAAAGAGTCTATAGCCGCCTTCATCTCCATCCCTAGATCGGGAGGGATCTGAAGCTCTTTCCGGCACCCTGCTGGAGAGGGGAATTCATCCTAGAGGCCTTCTTCACCATCATGCATGCCTCCGGTGTGATGCGTGAGTAGTTCATCTTTGGACTACGGATCCATGTAGTAGCTAGATGGCTGGTTCTCCTCCTTTGTGCTTTCATGTCTAGATCTTGTGCGCTCTGTTCATGATCAAGATCATCTATTTGTAATTCTGCATGTTGTGTTTGCAGGGATTCGATGGATATTGAGCCGCATGCAAAGGTCGCACACACAATTTTTATGTACGAAGTTTGACACAGCCCTAAAATTGGCGATAGTTAAAAGTGGAAATGTAGAGGGGAAGGTAGGTGGCTGTGCGGCAAGATTTGTGGGGTTGTGATATATCGGGTAGAGGGATGTGTTGATGGCTGTGAGTGACTCGATGAAGCCAAAGACGTTAGGTCTCGTCGAGCTTAGCTCTTTGGCCTCCGGCTAGCGCGTACAAGCTTCTTATGGTGGGGCCCAGTTGGAAGTGAGATTGAGAGCCGCTGTGTAAAAAATGGGATATGTCTTATTAAAATCAAGTGGCAATAAATTACAGCTGTCCATCAACGACCGTGCACTCGATGACGCATGTGTTGTGGCGTAGTAGTAGCAGTAGTAGGCTTTTCATCAGACTTGATTAAACATGACATGACCGCTCAACGATGTTTTCCATGGACGGCATCGTGCTCCTTCTTGTAGAAGTTTCGCTGAAGGAGATGTCCGTGCTGTCTCATGATGTACTGTGAAGGGCACAACATGTGCAACGGTCATCGTTGGATCGCACAGAATCAATGGTTGGTGTGCACGATTCGTGTGACAACTATGACAACCAATCAGGGAGTATCAGGCAGGGTGAGCACAGGTTTGGGCTTCTACGAAAGATAGAGAAAGGAGGCAAAACTGAGTAGTATCAAAAAACCAAGGGCAAAACTGAGTAGTATAAAAATGGAAAGTGAGTGTCTTGTACAATGAAATACATCGTGGCATACATCAAAATATGCCAAGATAGATCCACTAGAGTTCATTAGAGTGTGTTCTTTTCATGAACCAGAGCTAGAGTTATTGCATGTGTGTTCTTCTCACAAACCACACATGGATCCACCAGTGTCATTGCATGTCTGTTCTTTTCATGAACCACGCTAGAGTCATTGCATGCGTGTTCTTCTCACAGACCACATAAGGATCCACCAGTGTCATTGAAATGTGTGTTCTCTTCAGAGACCACACATGGATCCACCAGTGTCATTGCATGTGTGTTCTTTTCACAAACCACATATGGATCCACCAAAGTCATTCCATGTCTGTTATTTTCATAAACCACATATGGATCCACTAGAGTCATTGCATGTCTGTTCTTTTCATAAACCACATGGATCCACCAGAGTCATTGCATGTCTGTTCTTTTCACAAACCACACATGGATCCACCAGAGTCATTTCATGTGTGTTCTTTTCACAAACCACATTTAGATCCACTAGAGTCATTGCATGTGTGTTCTTCTCATAAACCACATATGGATCCACCAGTGTCATTGCATGTGTGTTCTTTTCATAAACCACAAATAGAGTCATTGGATGTGTGTTATTGTCATAAACCACATGGATCCACTAGAGTTCATTGCATGTGTGTTCTTGTTATAAACCACATGGATCAACTAGAGTCATTGCATGTGTGTTCTTTTCACAAACCCCATATGGATCCACCAGAGTCATTGCATGTTTGTTCTTTTCATAAACCATATATGGATCCACCAGAGTCATTGCATATCTGTTCTTTTCATAAACCACATGGATCCACTAGAGTCATTACATGTGTGTTCCTTTCACAAATCACACATGGATCCACTAGAGTCATTGCATGTGTGTTCTTTTCATAAACCACAACTAGATCCACCAGTGTCATTGCATGTGTGTTCTTTTCATAAACCACAACTAGAGTCATTGCATGTGTCTTCTTTTCATAAACCACAACTAGAGTCATTGCATGTCTGTTCTTTTCATAAACCACATGGATCCACTAGAGTCATTTGCATGTGTGTTCTTTTCATAAACCACATGGATCCACTAGTTTCATTGCATGTCTGTTCCTCTCATAAACCACATATGGATCCTAACCTTAGGAGAGCCCTAACCTTAGCCCCCCAATGGGTGGCCGTTAGACCGAGTCTTCTAGAAGGCACGCCCTAACATAGTTGTTCTGCATGACGATTGTTACATACCATTCGATAGGGGCGCTAGACGATTGGGATGGTTCTTCATAAGAGCGATACGCGAGTAGGCTGTTCTGTGACATGATTGGCCATGCTTATTGTCCGCTTGCTCTGGACAAATTGGCAACAACGCACGCTCCCCTTTTGTGAGTGTCACAAGTTTCATGGGCCATATGACA
Source organism: Avena insularis (assembly GCA_023614405.1). Taxonomy (NCBI): domain Eukaryota; kingdom Viridiplantae; phylum Streptophyta; class Magnoliopsida; order Poales; family Poaceae; genus Avena; species Avena insularis. The sequence continues at coordinate 301,085,106 of CM042684.1, forward strand.
GTGTCATGTCCCCTTTATTTCTCTTCCTCCCCATACTTCTCTTCCTTCCCCTCAAAGCCACTTTCCCCACTTCTCTCCCATCCTGCCATAGCCGCAAGTCGATGGTGCCTCTAGCCATCTCTCCCGCAGCCACCCTAGTCCCCCACCCCCCTCTCGCCATGGGTTCAAGGGAGACGGTGAGGAAACGCGTCGTGATAACAGGGACGGTGATTTTGATGTGAGTCGTCTCATCTCTACCATTTGTGGCCTATTATCTATTTTGAGCTAGATCTACTATGTTTACTCATGCATGTATGATGTGTTAGGCCAACCAGACGTTGTACGACTCCGACTATCACGGTTTAGCAGAGGAACACAGTCCTCTCCTATGTAAACATGGATATGTGCTCGCTAAATTTGTAGCATGTGAAGAACGAAACGCAGGTAGAAGGTTTTTTGGGTTTCAAGTACATCGTGCAATGTTGCAACGCAGAACTTGTGGTGCTATCAAATGGGTAGATCCAGAGTGGCCCAAATCGAGGCAGAAAACGCTGGAAAAACTATGAGATATGACTATTGAGTTGAAAGAATCCATAGTCAGCTCGCTTCTTGAGAGTGCTAAGATGAAGTTATTTGACCATGTTGACACAACCAAGCTTAACTGAGATCTCAGGAGGGTGCAAGACAAGGTTAGCAAAGTCGAGAAGGAGAGGGACGTGGCGTTGGGCCTTAAGGCTAAAGCATAGAAAGAACTGACTCAAGCAAGGAATGAACTTCACTAGGCCTAAGTCCTGCAGTTCACAACTACGAGTATTGACAAGTGCATGAGGATAAATGCAGAGGAACAATTGAAGCTGCACAAGGAAAATGCTAATAGGACGGAGTAGACGATTTGATCCTTGCTCTCGTGGGAAGATGCGGATCGAGCTAAGATTAGGAAGATCAAGGAGATGTCTGATAACTAGTTCTATTTAGCTTGAGCTCCGTACTTTTTTAAGTTCTAATAGTAGTACTTGTTGACCTAGCGGTCTGAACTAGTGGTCTTGGAGTCCTCGGAGAAAAAAATTGGTCGCCCGTTAATCTGTCTTAACCCTGCATTACTTCCTTTTGTCTGATGATGGTGGTATTCTGACATTGGTGGTTTGTTTAAACGTAATCTACGTGGATTGTGCTACATGCAAATGGCACAACCATAATTTATAAAGTGGAAGCATGTACACCCTGTTACTAGAGATCCGGGAGCTTTGCCAGATGCAGGGGATGTAGGAGCTGGGAGGTGGTGAGATAGATGGGCTCAAGATTAGGCCAGAAAGTGGTACCAATTTCCTCATCATCTGGGCATTATCGGTTACCATTATTGTTTATGTTGCCATGTCATTGTGCAACAGCTGAAATAAGTTGCTGTTTCATGGAGTGTAGAAGCTTAAATAATTTATTTCTGTGCCACTTACATTCCATCGAATTTGGAGACCTCCTGCCCCTCAGTTGTGGGCTCCCCGGATTGACCATCCGAGAAATCCATGTTATGCATATTTCCACGTTCCCATGATCAGTGAGCCGTGGAACATAACCGACCAGTATCATTATAACATCCAAAGCATATTGAATTACAAGACTTACATAAATGCCATTATGGCTACATCATCCTTAGCAGCGGAATATCATCATGCGCAGAGCCCAATCGTTCCTCATCCTACAGGCAACTGACTGGGAAGACAGCCTAGCTCGCTGGACGTCACCTGAATCTTCCGAAGTCGAACCTCTAAAAGTCTGGCCAAGTAAATAGCCAGGGACACGGCTGTGAGTACTTTTGAATGTACTCGCAAACCACCAGGATAAAGGAAATAAGGAAATGCAAGTCTGGCTGTGGCGAGATGGCTCTATCTAGGGTTGTTTTTGAAAGCCTAGACTAGCTCTTGTAGTTATGGCATCTCCATATCTTTGTTGAAAAAGAGTTTTGAAAACATGTCTCTGTTTTATAAATTAAGACATCTCCATATCTTTGTTGAAAAAGAGTTTTGAAAACAGTTTTGGAGAAGAAAACCCTTTTTAAACCTCTTTGACCACCTCTGGTCCAAAACAGAGCTTTCGAACTCGGGTTCCCCCGGAACCTTCGTCCCTTCATCTGTTCTTTCCAAACAAACACCGTTTAGGTACTCCTAGCCAACACCTTTACAACCGTCCTTGACCGTGGACACGGCTATTCGAATAGATTATACTCTGCAGAGTTTGCGCACTTTCCCCACAAGAATCAATACATCCGTCGGGATACAACCACGGCCCACTACCACTGTAGATGGGGGTCCGGATAATCAAACCTAACCTTTTGCTTGTCGGCCCTAGCAAAGGCTGCTTTTCCTTTTGGGTTTGTTCTCCCCGGCAACGAGTATGTGGCTCCCAGCCATAGTCCTGCCTTCCGTACACGCGCATACCCAAGCCGCAACTTGGCGTATACCTTAATCTAGTGACTCCACTTCCTTCCGTACTCCTAACTCATACCATCCACGGGAGACCCAATTGTTGCACTAGCCTCCTGCCAGAACAGGCTCACTCTTGCCGAAGCAAGCAACAGGTTTCAGATCCGAGATCTGGTAGCGCCTTCCTGGAATTCCAGGGATCTCTCCCTATAAGCATGGTACAAGCTGCCTTGGCTAATGCAAACAAACTACGAGCTAAGCCCCAGCACCTGGGGTAATGTGGTTGCACTGATAAAATTGTTCCGGTAAAGGCGTAGAACATCCCTTCACTTTCTCATTTCTCATCATCACCATTTCTTTCGTTAAAACTTTCGCTTGGAATGATGCCTCTTCCCAAGGGTTTTACAAAGCAGTTTTGAAATATTTGTAATGGGGTAAATCCCAAAACAGTTCATTTTCTCAAAGCCGAGGTTTTCAAAGAGGTAGGATGCTAACCATCGTACTCTCGATCTAAAGGGATAAAATGGTAGGTACTTCAGGGTGGTGCCACGAGGGACACAAAATCATAACTTGGAGGAGCCAAGTTACTATCGCAGTATTTATAAAAACAGGACATGCAGGGGGAACAATGCAATTTATAAAGGAGATACAAAACAGGTAATAAAGAGAGTAGGACAAGTATCAGAATTTAGGAAGGGTGGCTTGCCTATGATCAGCAATAAGTCCCTGGACTTCTTTAGATAACCAAGAATACCTAATAAATAATAAGAAGTCCCTTCCTTCTTGTCGTCAAACACTCACACTATCGTCGTCATCGAGTACACATGCAAGCAGACAATACCACAATCAATACAAGGCATACATGCATCAAACCATATAGCAAACAAACATAAGGAGCACTACTAGACTTGGGAGGTTTTGGAGAAGTGGGATACTAGGAGTGGAAATTACTAGATTGCCACTGTAGTGTTTTCTCTTGGAAGATAGATGTCTAGGATAAATACTTTGGACTTGGAGTGGGGTTCTGAGGTCAGTAGGCTATCAATGGGCATCAGTGATATCCTCAGATAGGTCTTGACAAAACAAAACCAACACAAGTGGTTTCACTTGATTATCAAATACTTAGATTTAGATATGCTTTTTATAGTGGTAATAGTTCTAGTTTGAGGAAATAATTCACCAAAATTTATCTAGATCTCCAAAAATTATTTCCTTGGATGGTTAGGTAGTGCTTGATGTACTTGTTCACTGAGAGTTGGAACCTTGTCAAAAAAATTACCAGAATGCCCTCAGGAAATTCCCAAAGGCAGTTCTATAGGGTTTTTCTCCTTTTCACCAGATTATTTATACAGAAGGTATTGAGTTTATTCTAGGGGAATGTGGTAGGCACTTGGAATACCTTTCAGTAGGAATTGGATTCACTTATTTGGAGTTGCCAATCTCCTGGAGTGATTTATTTAGTGAAAATACCCATTACAGAAGTATTTAAATCACTAAAATTTAGCCAGAGCTCAATAAATTCTGAGCTGCTAGGATTTGATAGATACTGATTCTAGGAGGTACTGGGAGGTGGAATCGGGTCAATACCACATTTTGTTTGACCTAGAGGATTTATAAAGGCTAATTTTGTTATTTTTGTTAAAGACACACTTCTATTCACCTTGGCATGAGACCTGTGCTAGAGGATAGGTATTTACAATACCTTCCAAAGGAACCTTGATTCTCCCCAATTGGATATATGAAACTCTCAGAGGAAAATATTTGGGTGCCAAGGTACTTTTTAGAAACTGGTTTATCCTACTTAAACTAAATCTAGTCTGGGGTAGCCAAAGGTGTCCTCTGTTAGACAAAATATGTATGTACCTCTAGGATTTTTGGATCTGGTCAAATTCATCTTTTTACATTTTCATTTAAATTTAAACCAAATAGCATTTTAGCAGGTCTGGTGAAAAACAAAGGAAAAAGGCAAACTGGGGTGTCTGGGCTTGATTTTGCGTGAGGAGGTGGGCCGCCGAGCCAATTCGGCCTAGCAGGGGAGGGGGTCACCGACAGGAGTGGGATTTGAATCCCGCTGGGCGGGGCCCAGTGGTCAGCAAGGGCGGCGGGGTGAATAGGCACGGGAGGCCCTTGGCCATTCGATTAGAGAGAGGATCGACGGCGGGGAGCTCGTCGTCCACCTCCGATGAGCAGCGGCACGCAGAAACCTAGAGGGCAACGGGGGCGGTGCGAGGACCTCACCTGAGGCCGTCTCCAGCGAAGGGGAAGGGCGTAGGCGACGTGGTGATCCTCGACGAGCCCGGGGATGGGCGGCAGGGGCAGGTGCTACCTCGACAGGAGCCTCGCGCGATGATGATGGCGGTGCACACTCAGCAGCTCTCCGATGCCGCTGCTGGGGTGCCTGCATGTCGAAGAGGAGGGTCGGGGAGGTTAGGGTTGGCTCCGAGGAGGCTAAGAACGCCAATGCAGAGAGTAATGGAGCAGGAGGGAGACCACCAAGTTGGGTTCTTGGAGAAGACCAAGACGAGGAACTCTCCTTCTCTAGGCCGAGATAGGTGTTGGGAGGAGCTCTGAAGCTTGGGAGAGGTGGATCTGGGGTAGGGGTTGCAGTGAGGCCACATGCAAGTGGAGGGGAGAAGGGGAGAAGGTACTGCAAGCTCGAGCTCAAAAATGGCCGGGAAGGGTGGTTCTTCTTCTTGTGGCCAGAGGAGAGGGAAGGAAGGGATGGGGAGCTCGGGGGAGGTGAGTGAGGAGAGGGGGCAAATGAGGGGCAGGGGGCATGCTGGGGTGGGCTGCTGGCCTTTATACCAAGAGGGAGGAGTAGATGGTGTAAATGTCCCTTTAGGACATGGGGAGGGGGATTGCTGACCAGGGATTGGTCCAGGGGATGGTGGGGTGGGGTAGGAAGGGTATTTGGGTCATGCTAGATCAGAGAGGGAGGGGGTGGCAGCTGTGGTAATTAATTTGGGGTAAATCTTGTAAGATTGTGTTGGTCTCTCTCTTTCTCTCTCTCTACTAGTACAAGGGTAAAATGGGCCATGCTGAGGTGGAGCTACAGTGGTGTCGACCTGGGGTGTATCCTGGTGCTAAGGAGATACATTGAGCAAGTTTGGATGGGAGTTGGAAGTGGTTTGAGTAGTGGTTTTGCTTAATTGGCTACTTTGATCAAAATAGATGGTTATGAAGAAAGTCCAAAATGTTGCATTGGACAAGATAAGGAGATGGTACTGGGAGATAGATGGGGTTAATGTAGATATCCAGGGATTATTTGGGATTTTTTAGAGGAGTTTAAGTCCACTTAAATTCAATTAAGCAAAAAGGGCAGAAGCAGATTCTAGAAGATCATTTGATAAATTTACATTGGACAAGGGTGGATTTTCATTTGAGATGGTCCCAAATGTGAATACGCACTTAGGGGAATTTTCCCAAGATTTATTGAGGCATAAAAGTATTTAAGACAATTATTATTCCAATTCAGCCATTTAAGAAAATGGACAAAAAGAAATAATAAAAAGCTTCTCAAAGATATTTATTTTTGAGATGGGAAGATGGGGTATGATATATGGAACTCACATGAGTCAAAATTTGTGGAAGTTCTTTGGTGAAAACCAAACTTTCCTTTGGGAAAGGAGTTTTGGAGATTTAGACTATTAAAGGAATTAAATAGTTTTGGGCCATAATAATTATTGATAAATCTTGATGATCAAAGAACATGATGTTGACAAGGTGTAGCAAGCATTTGAAACCTTGTGGAATGGAAATCCAAGTTGATTTTGGTGGAATACCCTAGATTAGGGATCTAGGGAGGTGTTAGTTTCATACCAACAAAACATGGTTGTATCTTGGAGCTCAAAGCTCACTTTGATGCAAGGGTTGGATGGATGGGTAGACCAAGTCATATAGATGATCATGGCAGAAGGTGTTTGGATTAAATGCATTTGAGGTGATCTAGAAGTGATGGCAAACTTTGTTGAAATTAAGGCTACCATGCAAACTGAGTCATGAGGCCTTATAAACCAAGTGGGTTTAAGCAGCACAGAGATCCACTTGGAACAAGTGAAGTAGATTTTGATAGACCTATATTAGTAGATCACAACCATGCAGAGAGTAGGTCCATAGGAAGTTGGATGATGGTGTGATCTTCTACCAAAGTAGGCATGATGACTAGATTTGCGGGAAATGTTATTTTCTTGTCTGCAAAACCATCAAGGACAAGTGGGTTGGAGGATGATCTAACCAAGGGAAGAAGTGGGCCTTGGTATTCCTGGGGGTGGTTAACAAGATTTTTCAGATGCATTTCCAAAAATGCACATGGTTTGAGAAAAGGAGGCATTCAAAAAGGTGATGTTGAAACTGTTTCCAGACTTGTCAAATTTTGGCAGTCTTGAGGACTTTGACTATAGTATGAGAGGGAATGTTCCTGGAGGGGTGGCAAGGTATCAGAGCATCAACCAGTGGATGATATTGAGGAGTATATTGAGTAGAAGGGTTCCATGCTTGATGTTGGTCTTCATGGACTTGGAAACTTCTAGAATGGGAATCTTCAGAGTTGATCTGGTTAAGGGTTTTAGAGGATCACCTAGTATATAGTGAGTTGATCTTGTTTTGTTAACTTGCTTAGGATGTGGGGGTTTTGGGAAAACCCTTGATCCTAGTGATGAGCTCCTAGAGTAGCTCATACTACTTCCTAAGCAAACAAGTCAAACAGCAGATCAAGGCAACTCATTAGACAGCAGATCAAGGCAACTCATCTTAATTAACTAAGGGAACCCACTACTGGGGTTACCATCAAGTTTAGCTTGAGGTAAGAGGGGTAGTTTTGAAAAGGTTGGATTTTTGAATAGGATGAGAGTCCTTGGTATCTCTACCAAGGGTAGAGTTTAAATGCTTTGAAAAGAGGTTTTGGGAAAACCTAGAGGTAAGGGTAGTTTGAAGGTTCTGTCTTGAAAACATAAGGAGGTTATATTATATATTTCTCCATAGTTTTGTCAATAGAAGCTACTGAAATAGTTTTGATTGCATAAGCATCTTGGCTCATGTTTTGAAATGTCAGAACATTTGAGAATATGTAAATTGAGCCAGGATAGTTTTTGGTAAGTAGCTTTTGCCAACTGATGGTGAGGTAAGGAGTACTATTAGATACACACTCACATGCACAAGCACAAACAAACAAGCAAGAACTACACCAATGAACAAGAAAAAGTTTTTGTTCCCCCTGATTTTTGCATTCTGGACCACTAATCAGGGTTACTGAAATTGGGATGTTACATCAGCAATCATGGAACCGGTGCTGCGTGTTTTCAGATAGTAGTGGCACAATCACAATTTCAGATTTAACCACTAACTCGGGCATTTCCAAACCCTAAGTCGTGGCACATTTTACTACGAGAACATGGGTAGATTGTTTCGCTTGACAAGTTCCACACACAGAGCTCTAGAATTTAACCGAATTACATATATAGGTTCAAGTTCAACACATTATTATGCATCTTCATTGCCAGCAGCCCTCTTCCCCCGCCTGGGTGCCAAGCCTTCACATCCACTGGCTTCTTCATTTCCTTCCTTCTTCCTCTTCCTTGGTGTCAATTATCTTAGCATTACGTACTCTGCATTGCCGGGACAATCAGCACTAGAATCGTGTCCAGCATCATCTTTCCACCTATTTTTATTTTGTTCCGGCAGTAAAATGACTGACCCGGTAGTCATGCTTCTAACCTTGTGGCGCTTCCTGTCAAAGAAACAGGATTGTTGCATAACTGCCTAATATCTACAATGTAAATAAAACAAAAATTACAATTCAGCACAAACATGCGAACCCTAAGAGACTTTTGCTTACCAGGAGCTAATTGGGTTCGAGCGACCACCCTGTCCAAGAATAGAAGGGCGACTCCCAGTTGCAGCAGCTTCCATATCTAGTACATCACAATTCAGCTCAAACATGCAAGCTGAAGCGTACCTTTTCATCAACCCAATTAGCTGACTGCCACACGTTAGAGGAACCATGATGCCTCGTTCATCCATGAAGCTGAACTTTGCAGTCTACTTTGATCATATTTCATCATGATTATGCAGAGCAGCAACCATACCAGGGATAGTGCAGATCTATGCAGGCGCTTCTTCCATCGTGATACAATGGTGTCCATACCACTTGCCCTTCACCCTTGCTGATTTAGAGTCGTACCTGAAGAGGGCTACCATAACCAGATAAGGGTGGTCCACGGAGATCCCACTTGACAGAAAACTGTGGACAAAATATGTGTGTCAGTGTTGGGCTAACAAACAATTTTAGGTTCAGTAGCCAGCTAGCAGTTATAGTTAGTGTGAATAGCAAAGAGAAGGGTAGCTCACCCGCATGTAGCCAGAACTTCTTCTTCTTTAGTAGTAGGATTTGCCATCCTCCGAGTTGCTCAGCTCATCAACGGTGAAGGCAGGCTAGAGTCTCGCAACAGCGGCTACGACATGCGCCATTGGAGCTCGAGATCAGCGAATGGGTGCAGCAACTTGGCGCTAGAAGTCAAATGTCCGAATGGATCGTTCTGCCTGGAGGATGGATTTTGATGCCGCCGGTGCTAGGGGAAGGAGGGAATGGATTTGTGAAATTGGTCAACGCATCCAAGCCGCTTAGTTCCTCGATTTGCCTAAGAGATTGCCGCATTGGCACTCGCGTCACGGACAGATGACCGACATGTGGGTCCCGATCGTCTACTTCACGGGGCAGTTTAACAGAATGTTTGAATTTGGTAGGGGTGATATGAGTTTGCCTCGAAATGGCCCCTCCTGGTAGTTGGCATCCCAACTTTGCAAAAGGTGACAATTATAGGCAACTTGGGTACCGCGATGCACTCGCCCAGGAACTTTCGGGCCGCAAACCAACAAGCCCCACTACATGTCACATCATACATAGAAGAAAAGAGAATTCTTCAGCTTGTCCAAGTGTTGTCCGGGCAGCTTGCTTGCTTTCCTGCCTAGGATGCTTCTCTCGTTTTGCTCTCACCAGACGGCCTATAGGTCAGTAGCGTACATGTAAAATTCATATGACAAACCAGGAAATTCGGGATCCGTAATTTCCACAATTCTGATTAGGAAGGGAATCTGCCACTAACATAAACTAACTAATTAGTACATTCACATTAGGATCATCAAAGGAGGATTAAGATGTGATATCTCACCGTTGAATCTTCTCCAACGACAGGTCAAGTAGCATGCCAGTAAAGTCATGGCTTTGACAGAAAATACATGAGCACTTCCAGCATGGCGATGGCCTAATCGTTGTCTCGGATGACCTTGTTACTACAACCTGATTGAAACTAGCAAACAAGGCCAATGACCAAAACATCACCTCGTACCATGGAGATTTGCACGCCACCGACCGGACTGGACTGACGGATAGGAGCTGGTCCGTGTTGTGCCCGTCAATTTGGGTGATGAACAACTTTCCCTCCTTCCTGATGACGATGACCTCTGTTCTCCGCGAGCCAGGTGTAGGCACTATAATAGACGCGTCCCATTTTTGGGGGTTGTATTTGGGCACCATCGTCGAATGGGCAAATATGAGGTGCTCGACAAACACTTTCTCGAAGCCGGTGAACTTGCATCCCAGCTCCGTGCAGCCACACCAGAGGTAGTTGCACGCGATCTTGTGGTCAGAGATGTCGTTGTAGGAGACCAAAGTCCAGCAGATGTCGTTAGGGCATCTACTACCTTTTTTGCCGGTGACTTGGCGGTATAGCTCCTTGGAGCATGCGGCCAGCCGAACAGTGTTGATAGTGTCTAGACGCATAGATATTTCGTTGAAGATGTCGTTGCCAACCTTTCTCCATACATCGTCCAGCCAGTTGTGCCTCGAATCCGTCATCACGTCCGGATGAATTGGGGGAAAGGGCGGATCTATGTATGACTGTTGGGCATTTTTGGAGGATAGGGGTGGAGGCCTGGAAGAGAAAATGTTGCGGGTGAGATGGCAAGATAAATGTGTAAGTGCAAGATCGAGAAGATCCAAATGCAACCTAACGGAGTTGGGGATGGCTCTTTGAATAAGGGCATTCTTCCATGCTTCTTCGGCTGTCTTCTACCATGCCTAGATGCATCGAGGACACCGACTAGAATAATGGAGTACGGAGTACTATAGCTACTCTAGACTGGCACGCTGCCATGAGTGTTCTCTCATCACATTAGTTAGAACTGTGAGATGATTTATTTACTTCTTCCATTTTTATACTGCTCCCTTTGGTCCATATTAATGGCCTCAAGTTTGTCTAGATTCATATGTATATCACATCAGTTGGACGGAGTAGTTGTAAGTTCAGTTACTTACTTGTTTCGTACTTCATACCAAAATACCAAGATGCCGAACCTCATATGAACTTAAGGTACCCTTTTGCGAAATTCACAAGCCTGCTAGAATTGCCAAAATTTCTAGAAAGGCTAGAACCCGTAGCTTAAATTGCATCAGGCTTGGTGAAATATCGATATATTCCCAGTTCATATTGAACATTATTTCAAAGTGGTTGATCCAGTAATATAAACACTGAAATTCAATAACAGTACATAGAGAATCAATTCTTGTTTCAGCTCTAAAAACATGGCACGTGATCAATCCCTTTTCTCTGAACACCCTCGATCATTGGAGCAAGCAAAACTGACAATAACTCTGATTTTGTGTGCACGCATTCTTCTCACATTAATGCCTATGTGACCCACATATGCAACCGAAAATGCTCCAAGCATCATCTAGATTGTGACAAGGCCATGTTTCAAAGAAGAGCAAGACCATTTACTGCCCTTGATCTAAACAAGTATCAGTACATCAGTATTAGTTCTAAAAAATACTTTAGTAATAGCAACGACAAAACATTTTACAGATTCACTAGCATTTGAAATATTAAATGGTACTAAATAAGACAGAAAAATATCAACAGATTCCCAATTCATAATAAGCGGTACTTGATAGATTTAGCGGCATTTTAAAATGACTGATTGAACAGTACATAGAATGACCAAAAGAATCGAAAGATTCAACAATGCAGGCATTGAAATTTGGTAGTTGTACAAAGGCCATGATTCAAAAGGAAAGAGAGACAATATTATGCACTCGGTCGGTCGGTCTTAATAAGTACCAGGACGTACTACAAAACAGATTAGTAGTAGCATAACTCCATACAAAATACTCAAAACTACCTTAAGATAGGAACCACATGTCCCAAAATGATAAAAAATCCCATCGAGGAGTACATGGGTTCACATTAGGATCATCACAAGAAGATTAAGTTGTATTATTCTCTAGAAAATTCTGGCGATGCAAAGCTTGTATTCCAAGGTGAACTCCGATGGTCGATTCCGACGACGAGCAACAAGATTAGACTGACAAAGAGAAAGTAGCTTTAGTCTTTGCAAAGAATACCTGCTCCCCCAAGCCATTTGGATGCGCACAGCTCAACCTCACCTTGTACTTCAGCGACAAGCACGCCGGTGACCTGTCGCACATGACGGATATCAGGATGACATTGTCACGCCCGTCAAATAGCATGCAGAACACCGTACCATTGTCCCCGGATACCCTGATATCTACATTTTACAAGCCCTGTGCTGGCACCATCTTAGAGATGTACCTGGCTTTTCTACCGTAGTGGAAAATGCGCAACCTCATGGAGTGGAATTCTCTGAGGTGGGCGAGGAGCACTAACTTTGGGGCGGCGAACTCGCAGCCAGGCACCACGCAGTTGTGCAGGACCATAGCAACGGCCATCTGGCCGGGTTGCAAATACCAATTGGGTATGTTACCAACATAAAGTAATTATGGTACGACATTACATATATTCACATTAGGATCATCATAAGAAGATTTATACGTGTTAACTCACACTTGCAACTTGTTGTTGCGATACTTGTAATCCAGGGAATTCCGACGACCGATTCAGATGCTCGCAGGTAATACCGCGGTTTCGACATGTACGACATGATATGTTCCAGCGCGACTTCAGCCGAATAAGGCCCGCTTGTCAGCTCAGATTCACCACCATTTCGAAATAACGGAGCTTATGCCATGACAACAGCAACCATAACTTTACCTTGTACCGTGGCGATTCGTACTCCGCCGACCTGACATACCTGAGGGATAGGACAATGTCCATAGTGTGGCCATCCATTTGGGTAACAAACTATGTGCCCTCTTTCCCAGTGTTGAAGTTCTCTACTCTCCGTGAGCCTGGTGCGGGCACCGGCTCAGACGGGTACCAGTTTTTGTAGTTGTAGGCCACTTTGAGCACATACCTCTTGTGGGAACTCTCAAGTAGTCCAAGAGCTCATGCATAGTCAATGGTTGGGTGACAAACTCGCATCCTGGTTCCATGCAGATGCACGGGGTGTAGTAGAATCTGATCTTGTGGTTGTATATGTTATTGTAGGAGACCAATGCCGAACAACGATCGTTCAGGCATCTGCTACCTTTTCTACTAGAGACTTGGCAGTGTAGCTCCTTGGAGCATGAGGCTAGACGGAAGACTCTGGTAGTGTCCAGGCGCATAGTGATTTTATTGAAGATGTCGTCGTCGACCTTTCTCCAGCCATAGTACTGCGGGTTACGCCTCGAATCCTCCATCGCGTCCGGAGGATTAGTCGCGAGAGTGGATCTATGTAGAGTTGTTGGGGGGGTTTTGGAAGAGAGGGGTGGTGGCCTAAAAGGAGTGATGCAGCGGGCGAGATGGCGAGGAAAATGTGTTAAGCGTGCTGGAGAGGATCCCAAATGTGGTCAAGCGGCATTGGCGAGTGGGGATAAACGGAGATGGGTAAGATGGGATGGCTCTTTGAAATAGGTTTTTTTCTTTTGCATATTTCGTTGGTCTTCTGCTGTAGGGCGCGGCTGCATAGAGGACTCCAACTAGTGTAGATGTGTAATAGACTAGCACTCCGCCGAGCACTAAATTAACCATGTCACTTCCTGGCGCAGTATTATCTCGTCACGTCAGTTTGACCAGACACATGATTTATCGAGTTTTAAAAAATGCAACTAACTTCATGCTAAGAATCTGCATGTATACAAATTTGATATTGTTTTGAAGTCATTGAAATAAAACAAAGAAAATAAACCAAATACTTTCATGTGGATTCCTCTTACGCGTATTACTTGCCATGATAAAATGAGAAACATGTGTTTGCCAACTTCTCAAAAGAAAGAACCGCGATGTTGCTTAAAGATATCTAATATACCACTATATAGTGCACGAATAACTTTGAACATCGGCAGTTGGATATAGGTTGGAAAATCCCAACATATCTAACCATTGGATCTCTTTCAGTACATTAGATAAATTATGTTATGTCTAGCATCTATAAGGTACCGTTGTTAGCCTTTAGCACCATGAATTGTCTCGTCACATTAGTTTGACTAGACAGATAATTTATTTATAACTTCTATTTTCATAGTACTAGTACTAGTAGTACTCCGAGAAGAAGAGTACACATCTTCTCTCCAACCCCACATGCATATGCCAGCGGATCTCTTCCTCATCCACAGTGTGGCCCTGCGCATGTGTGCCATGGTTAATTAGGGTTACGAGCGGGATCCCACGAAAGTCCTGCTTCTAGTTCATTTGAAGATTCTATAATACTATACAATATTTTGGAGAAAAGTTAAACTAGAAAACCTCAAAATGAACTAGAAGCGGGAGTTTTATGGGATCCCGTTTGCAACCCTGGCCATGGTGCGGCGGCTCTATGTATGTCTTTAGCATGTTCGTCAGCTACGTAGCATTGGTGTACATAGGAAGGAACCACTTTGGGCCTTGGGTTGGGGCACCGGCAAAAAGCAGTAGCCATGCATTCAAACTTCTCCGGTTTCGAATTTATCACTTGCTTCCCAAACATCGGGATGGGAGGTTATTCCAATGATTGCCACTCATAGTAGTGGACAAGGGATACTGTACTTGATATATATACATCACATCGCATTCGATGCACTTCATCAACAAGATCTAGCAAAAGTGTGAGCACCGTGCTGATTTCCTTTGTTAAGCAAGTACTAGTTCTAATACGAAGAGTATGCCTCGGCTAGTGGGTGGAGAAGGAGAGCCAGTCTTGACTGCTTTTCCATGCTTATTTTCAGTGCCCTTTGTACTAAATATATGGACTTGGATGTAATTTTCTATTTTTTTAGGTCCTTGATGTCGGGTCATTGACAACCGGGGTACCCTGACCCACCGGCCGGTAAGCTCCCTACCTGGACAAACGACGTCCTCGCGAGGATGTCTCGCCTCCTCCTGATCCCTTAGGAGCCTGAGGGGGTAAACGGCCCCTCGGTAGAGATCCCCCAAAGGAAGGTTCCTCGGGGAGGTGGCCCCTGGTTGAAAGGGCATCGGATCCCATCCTGATGAGCCACGGGAGGTCTCACATGATCGCGTGGGGAAGGAAATAAGACGACAAGGCAACTTGGCAGTCCCGAGGCTGCTAGCCATGCAGTCGGCCTTGGAAAGTATAAGCGTTTCCTGGCCCCATCGGTGATACAAGAGGGCCAACAATACAGATGTCACCACAACCCTTTCATTACTACTTTGTTGCAAGGAGGTACCAGCTAGCGCTGCATGGGGAGCATACACCAGCAATGGCTCCAACTTTACCGATGTACCAAAGACCAAAAGGGAGCCTAGACTTATTCCATGTAAAGCAGTCTCATGAACCGACTTTCCTTTGGTAGAAATGTGGTAACCCTTCCCGCCCATCAATTTGGGGGAAGAGGCTCGGCTCCCCTATAAAAGGAGATCCCCTCCTACCTTAGAAAGGGGGATGGAAGAGATCACAAAAACCCTAAGGATACATCCATTGTACCCTAGGGTGTTAGGTGGGATCCCGCCAAAATCCCATCTCTAGTTCATTTGCCAAAATCTAGTTCAATTTTTTACTCAAAATTTACACTAGATTTTGACAAATGAACTAGAAGTGGGATTTAGGAGGGATCCCGCTTGACACCCTATTGTACCCTCACGAAGCATCGCGAGCAATACAGTCAAGCAGGAGTAGGGACTTTACCTCCTCAAGAGGGTGCTGAACCTGGGTAAAAACAACC
The DNA here is from genome assembly GCA_023614405.1 of Avena insularis. NCBI lineage: Eukaryota > Viridiplantae > Streptophyta > Magnoliopsida > Poales > Poaceae > Avena > Avena insularis. The sequence continues at coordinate 301,100,556 of CM042684.1, forward strand.
ATGTCTACTCTCCATCGTGTGCATTCTTTGCCATAGCCATCGTCGCCGAGAAGTCCGAAATGCGTGTTCAGCCCCTCTCGAACTCAGGGCTCGTTGGACCCCTAGTTCCTTCGTGGGATGCAAAGTTCTGACATTAGGTGCATCAGGTAGGGGGCTGAGGTTTGTTCACAAGGTCTTCTTCAACCTCGCTGCCATGGAAACGCACGCTGAAACCTGGGCCGAGCGCACCCTCCGGCGTGCAGTGAGCAAGGCCCAAACCGAGACCGTGTTGTGACGCACCACCAACGAGCAAACTCCATGGAAGGAGGACGAGCAGGGCTCCTCTTTCCACCCATCGCAGGAGCAGCAACTCTCCACCCGCGGCAACACCTCCCTCTCCCACACCGCATCATCGTGCGATAAGGGCGACCCGCTCACTCTAGAGGCTGCAAAGCGCATGGCACAGAAGCTTCTCTCGTACTAGCCCGCTGAGTTGGGGCAGGAAGCATGGTGCACACGCCTCCTCGAGCTATCGATATCGCTGTCGGCTCCCCTGAAAAGGTTATCCAGGGGGGTCACATCGAGGCGAATGACCTCGGGGCTGTAACACCACCACCGCCTCTGAGCAAACAAGGGGTGTTGACGCCACCCTCTAGCTTCAAGGCACCACCACTCCCTGTGACAACAGTTGCTAGATCATCACGGCGCCAAAGGAAACTCGTGCGGACACAAAGCCTCGCCAGGGGCGTGACGATCATGCAGTTTAAGAGGTCACTATGGCTAGCCAGCAGAATAGAGCCGCTCTTGCCAACGATAAGGAGGTGCAGAGCAAGGTCTGCCTCGCGTTCACCAAAGACCTCCATCACGTGGTATGGCCCCACAAGTTCAGGCCGAAGATGCCTCCACGCTATGATGGGTCCGCCAACCCCGTTGAGAACTTGCAACTCTACACTACGGGTATCAAAGCGGCAGGTGGCAACGACCGTGTCATGGCCAACAGGTTCCTCATGGGCCTAAAAGATGCGGCGCGCACCTGGCTAATCAACCTCCCTGAGGAATCCATCGATTCATGACCTGCCCTCTACGAGCTTTTCATTGCAAACTTTAAAGGGACTTACGAGCGTCCTCTCGCCTACTACAATCTCTATCAAGTGTGCCAGCAGCACAGCGAGACCCTCTTCAAGTTCCTCTAGCGTTTTAGCTAGGTCTGCAACAAGATTCCAAAGATCTCTGACTGTAATGTCATCATGGATTTCTCAGAGGGTGTCAAAGACATCGGGATGCAGGAAAAGATCGGCATCCGAGGAGAGAACCTCAGCACGGCATCAGAGCTCTTTACCATGGCAGAAAAATGCACTAAGGCCGAAGCAGGAACTATGTTCGGTCATGCCAAGGGTGAGATCATGCCCAAGTCCTCAAGCGCCACCAAGAGCAAGAGAAAGGATGCCAAGTGCAAGTATCCAGCCATCCTCGCAACAAATCCCAAACGGAAGAGCCCTCGTGGAGACGACAGTGAAAGGGAACACGATGATCGCCCGTACTGCATCTCCCACAAGAAGCACAAACATGACACAGACGACTGCTACGAGCTCAAGAAGCTGCGAGATGAGTGCAAGAATCAGAGGAAGGGAAAACAGAGCGGTGGACGGAACAACAACTGGAGCAGCTAATAGGGAGGTGGGCGCTAGAACAATAGCCCCGCTAGGGGCAACCCGCACCAGCAAGGTCCTTAGGCCAATGTCGCCCAAAAACACCACAACGCCTCGGGAGGAGGCGCGGCCGAGGAGAACACTGGGGGTTACCAGAAGACAAGGGGCTCCATCGCTTGCATCCTCGATAGCTCCTAGGCCCCCTCCCAATCGAGACTTCAAATAGCTCATGCATGAGATCACCACCGCCTTCATGGGGGCTCCCTCCCAGAAGCTCAAGTGGTCTTAGTACGCCATCACCTTTGACGCCAGCGACCAGCCCACCTCCACCAGAGCAGCGGGCACCCTCCCCCTGATCTTTACCCCCACCATCAACAACATTGTCGTTGCTAAGACACTCATCAATGACAACACCGGTCTGAACGTGATCTCCACTGAGACGTTTGCTAAGCTTCAGGTGCCATATGATAGGTTGATGCCTACTATGCCGTTCTCTAGGGTCACCAATGGAACTACAATATCCATCGGCCAGGTACGCCTCACAGTGATGTTCGGGACATGCGACAACTACAGGACAGAGTTGATCGAATTTGACATTGCACACATCATCCTCCCATAAAACGTCATCCTAGGCTGCCCCGCGCTAGCCAAGTTCATGGTCGCCACACACCACGCCTACAACATGATCAAGATGCCAGGTGGCAATGGAGACATCATCACTATCCTCTGTGACGAGAAGGAGACCCTATAGTCCCTCAAATTCTCCTATAAGGCTGCAGCCGCTACGTACTGACGAGTGCATATTTGCATCATGTTTTATATTGTTATTTTGCATTCTAGATGTAGGATCTTGGTATTTTACGGTGTTGTCGTGCACATTTTATGTATGTTTTCACCAAAATCAGGACAGATGGTGGATACAATGGACACAATTCTTGAAGCAATTGTACTGAGGAGAAAATGAGTCAAAAACAACGTAAATTACTCATTTGGGAAATATTAATAATACCAGAAGAAAACCCAAAGCAATCAAGGGAGACATACGGTTTAACAACCAACTATAGGGCGGGAATAAATTTTCCGGTCGTATAGTTCCCGCCATATAGTTGGCGCCGCCACTGCTTCCTCAAACAGTTTCGCCCCATGCAACTGGATCAGAGAGACGACATATAGGACACCCAGAAATCGCCAAAACCTCACCTCCGGAAGACATCTGGAAGGGGAACTCATCCACCGGGGATCCATCTTCGCCCTGCGCAGATCCGGGAGGCTAAGGCACCGATCTTCATCATCCACCGCTGCATCACCACCATATCCATCCATCCCATCTACATCTTGTCTAGATATTGTTGTAATTTCTGTACTCGTTGTGGATTTATACAAGTACTATTCATCTATGATAGATTCCATTGTTATTGCCATGATGTTGATTGCCTCCATGTCTGAGTAGATCATTAGTTCTTGGGGAGATGAAGAAACCCTAGTATGAGATTGAAATAAGATAAAGTTTATTATGATATTCGTCGTTGTGACCATGTGTTAGATTGTTTTCATCTTGATGTTGAGAGAAGTCGACCTCTCAATATTTGCCTCTCATGGGGTCTTGATGGAGGGAACTACTTGTTGGTAAACGGAGGTGTGTTAGCACTTATAGTGACTATAAAGTTGTTGGCACTCCTTACGTATCAACTTGGGAAACCGAGGAAACTCACGGAACACTATCCATGCCATGGGATACGTCCTACCGGATTATGTCCCTTAATAGCGCAGTAACTCGATTGATGTCGTTTGCTGACTGTTGTGATTATGAGGATGATGTGAGCAGCAGTTGCTGCCTATTTGTCCAAATACGGAGTTCCTCCCACACATACATAGTTGAGAATGTTCATGATAATAATCTTTACCTTAGCTCCTTATAATGCTAGTGGTGAATCCGCTACTCCCTGAGAATGTTTTTCCCTATTGCAGTTCCAATCTCTCTTACATACGTGATACTTACTTTTTGTATTCAGTTGTTTTACTTTACTTATTATTGCTCTTATACCAAAAAAAACCCCAAAACAGCTTTTTACACAATACTCGCATTTTATCTTGTCACTTAGAACTTTATTTAGCATTACTAGTGAAATATTTACTTCAAGAGTTATTAGACTTTAGACTCCTGGTCCCTGTGGGATCGATATCTTTATTTCGAAACTAGGTACAAACGATCTATGCACTTGCAGTCATCAAGCTATTTTCTGGCGCCGTTGTCAGGGAGCTAAGTGATGTAGGTCTTTTAGTTTTTGCTTATTTATTTTTGTCTTGCTAAGTTTTGTTTTGAGTTACAGGTTTCCACAAACATGATGGAGTTTGAGCATATGACTAGTGCTAACCCACTCAACCACTTTGGAAAGCCCTATGATATTTATAGAAGAGACAACTCCAATGAGAAGACAAGGGGGTTTGAAATAAATCCTCTATTACTTGGTATTCTACACAAGAAACAATTTACTAGAAATGAATAAGATCCTGATCCATATGAGCATATTGCATGTTTCAAAGATATATGTGGCACTTTTCAATTGACGGGATATAATGTTGATGAGGTAAGGGATAAACTTTTTAGTCAGACTTTGACTAGTACAACTCTCTCATGGTATAGATCTTGACCCCCAGAAGCCACTACTACCTGGGATAATCTAGCTTGTGAATTTCTAGCAAAATATTATCCATTATCAAAATCTTTTGGAATTAGGTGTCTTATAATGACTTGGAAGAACCGTTCTAATGAAGGACTAGTATGATCTTATATCAGATTTAAAGATTTACTTCACCTATGTCCTCATCATGATTTGCCCGAATGGTATTTATTGCATATCTTTTATGGAGGTTTAATTGAACCTAATAAAATTGAACTAGACTCTTTCGTGGAAGGAGCCTTTATGAATCTTCCTATAACTAAAGCTTGGGCTCTAGTTAATAGAGTTCGCGATCATAGAGTTTCATGGATATTTGGTCTAGGAAGTGAAGGAGGCGTAGAAATAGAACATGATTGTATTCATGACTATAATTAAAAAGGCCATGTTAAAGAATTATCTAAAGAACTTTATTTGAATCTACATCTTGTGTTGCAAGTTGTTAAAGCTTTTCTAGAACATATCAAATCTCCAAAAGAGGGTTTGGTCAAGTATGATCCACCACCCGAACCTGAGAAGAAAAGAGAAGTTAAAGCAACACTAGCCTCCCTAGAACCAACACATGAGATACCTTTCCCTAACACTGCACAGAAGCATATTTTTGAATATGAACAAGTCAAAGCAGCACAGGAAAAGAAGGAAGAGGAAAGTATTCCAGAAGTCTTGGAACATCTAGAAGAAACCAAAGATGAAGAGGTAACCAAGGAAGCAAGTATGGCTATATACGCGCATTGTAACATAACTGAACTTGATGAAGAGACTTCCGTATTGGTTGAAGGTAAGATAAAGGCAAAAGATGTGGGTAAGCCTATTCTTCCCTACATATTTAAAGAAACCTCGCGTTATGGTTTATGTGATCTTGGCACCGAAGTTAATGTTATATCTTATGATTTCTATTTAGAAATAAAAGAATAATAGAACTGGCTAGAATTGAAAATACTGATATGACAATTATGTTAACCAATAAAAATCTTATAATTCCAATGGGAGTAGTTGAAGATGCAACTGTCTCAATTGGCAACAAAAACTTTCCTATCGATTTTGTAGTTGTTGATATGCCAGCTGACACTCTTTGCCCAATTATATTTGGAAGGAACTTTTTGAGTGATATAGGTGCCTATGTTGATTTTAAAAAGGAGATGGTGTCTCTTAAGCTTGGGGGAGCAGAAAAGGAATTCCACTTTTCCAAGTTTAAAGACAGGCCTCCACAAATACAAGAAGAAGAGAAAGAGAAAACTATTGAGGAAATGGAAGCTCTTTTCTTTAGTAATCAAGAAGAAATAAATGAAGACTCAAATTATGAAGAAATAGTTATGGAGGACAAGTCCCTAGAAGAACTAGAAGATGAACTCGATTCACTTCCCATTATAGGGCCTCCAACTGATGAGGCTTTTGAAGAGCCAGAAAAGAGAGGGGACGAGGAATTACCACCCCCAGAGTTGAATACTCTACCAGATAATCTTAAATACAGGTTTTTAGATGGTACAAATAAATTTCCTGTTATTATTAGTGATAACTTTTACGAGAAGAAGAAGAACTCATGAAAATACTCAGCATCGCAAGGCCTTTGGGTACTCAATGAATGATTTGATGGGCATTAGTCCCATGATAACCGTCCATCGAATATTCAAGGAAGAAGGTGCTAAACCAGTTGCGGAATTTAATAGAAAATTGAAGCCTGAAATGAAAGAAGTGGTAAGGAAAGAAATTGTGCGCCTACTGGACGCAGGTATAATCTATCATGTTAAAGAAAGTGAATGGGTAAGTCATGTTCATTGTGTCCCTAAGAAAGGCGGTTTTACTGTTGTTCTAATGAAAACAATGAATTGATACCTACTAGAACTATTGTTGGGCATAGGATGTGCATAGACTTCAGGAAATTGAATAAAGAAACTAGGAAAGATCACTATCCTTTACCATTCATAGATCAAACTCTAGAAAGGTTAGCAAACCACACTCATTTTTGCTACTTGGATGGATACTCTGGTTTTTCTCAAATAGCTGTTCATCCGGATGACCAACTTAAAACAACTTTCATTAGTCCTTATGGTTTACATGCTTATCGAAGTATGCCTTTTGGTTTATGTAATGCTCTAGCTACTTTTCAAAGATGCATGACTGCTATTTTTGCTGATTTTATAGAACTGATAATGGAAGTAGTTATGGATGACTTTTCTGTCTATGGAACTTTGTTTACTAGTTGCTCTAATAATATTAAAAGAGTTTTGCAGCGTTGCAAAGAAACCAATCTTGTTCTAAACTCGGAGAAGTGTCATTTTATGGTCAAAGAAGGTATAGTCCTTGGACATAAGGTATCAGGTAAGGGAATTGAAGTGGATAGATCTAAGGTTGAGGCCATAGAGAGAATGCCACAACCTAGAGATATTAAGGGTATAAGAAGTTTCCTTGGTCATGTGGGTTTTTATAGAAGGTTTATTAGAAATTTCTCTAGAATATCTAAACCTTTGACTAACCTCCTGCAAAAGGGAGTAAGATTTAATTTTGATGATAAATGTCTTATAGCCTTTGATAAACTCAAGAATGTTTTATCCTTTGCACCTATTATTAAACCTCCTATCTAGGATATGAAGTTTGACTTAATATATGAAGCTAGTGATGATGCTGTAGGAGTAACTCTGGGACAACACATTGGTCGCAGATTTTAATATTATACATCATGCTAGTAGAACTCTTAATGGTGCTCAAAAGAATTATCCTAAGGAAGAAAATGAACTTTCCGCTGTATTTTTCTCTTGTGATAAATTTTGTTCTTATATAGTTGATGCAAAAGTGAGAGTTTATACGGATCGTGATGGTTTAAAAGAACTCCTTGAGAGGAAAGACCATAATCGAAGACTGATCCGTTGGATTCTTTTACTTCAAGAATTTGAGTCGCAAATTATGTAGAGGCAGGAAATAAAGATGTTGAATGTCGTGTCCATGTCTTCCCAACAACACCAACCTTATTGAGAGGAATTTTAGTCCTAGCGATTTTTGTTTACGAGAATTATTCAATGAACTAAGCTCAATTCCTTCAAAAGAGAAGAAGTCTTTGTTGTTGGAGGAGTTTTTCATCCCCGAATAAGTAAAAGGTAAGATCAAGGTAAGTGTTCTTACTCCAATAAGTGATTTATTTTCACAGATTTTACTCCTAAAATTTCTGCCTTTGAATTCCTTATGTTTTTCTGAAGTTTTTGAGGGTTTTTACCAACTATACGGGCGGAACTATACGACCGGAGAGGAAGCTCCCGCCGTATAGTTGGTCGTTAAACTCTCTATATCTTCTTTGCGAAATTGTTTTCGATGTCTGGAACTATACGGGCACAACTATACGACTGGATGAAATAATTCCAGCCGTATAATTGGTCTTTGAACTCTCAGGCACTTTTAATTTTTGGTGTCTGTATCTATACGGTCGCAACTATACGATCGGAACCAATATTTCAACCGTATAGTTGGTTGTTAAACTACTAGACGTTTTTTGTTTGCCCTTTTCGTTATTCATCTAAAAAAAGTTATTGTTCGTTCCGAGTCATAACTTAACCGACCTAGACTCGAGATATTTGGAAACATCTTCCCGGAACCAACTATACGGTCGGAGCTATACGAGCCGCGCCCGTATAGTTGGTCGTTACGCGGCAGGACTCTTCCAAATCCGTGATTTCTTTCCCTGTTTCATTAAGATTCTTTTCTTGGGCAACAATTTGGTGTTTCTCGCGAGTTTTGCCGACCTCTGACCCCTCTTATATACTGCCATTGTCTCTCGCTCTAATCATAATCTCCATGAACCAATCTATCTCTTCTTCATACTCGAGAACACGCAAACCAAGGGATGGAAGTCAAGGAGACAAGTACCTATGGAGATCGGGAGCAATAGCAAGAAAGGCAAGGAGATCAAGGCTATCCCTTTGGAGTTCCTCGACGCCGACCATGGGTGTCGAAAGAGGGATTTGAAGGCCATTGAGTTAAGATTGAAGAGATGGATAGGGAGACGCCAGGGACACCCAAACATCTTCGGTTGCTGCGACTTTATATTGACAAACTTGATGAAGATATCAATCAGACAACCAAACCAGGTTTTTCTATGAGTCTTAAGGCGTTGGAAATCCTTCAGGATAACAATGAGTTCATTAAAGAACAAGTGAAAGTGCTAGAGAGGAATAATCTTTTCTACAAGTTGTGTGTTAAAGAATTAGAAGTAGTCAATCAATCCCTACGTCTCAGGCTGGCCCATGAAGAGAAGATACCACGCGCCATGGTGCTACAGTAATCTACAATAATCACGATATCAAATAATTGCAAGGGATTATTTGATCCTGCCTGGCTTGATTCCAAGCTTGGGGAGATCTTTAAGACATTGTAATCTTTCTTATAAGATTTTATTACTATTTTCGCATTAGTTCAAACTATAAATAAAGTTTGTATCATTAGAATTCCCTTCAGGAATGGTTGATCCCTTTTATGAAATTTCAAGTTTATTATTCCCAAATGCTAAAAAGTGCACGGTGGTTGGTTTGTTCCACCAAGCCATCGTTTTTGACCGTCGGATCGGTGAGCTCCGTGTCGACCACGAGTGAGTCGTTCCGACAGGCCCACGTCAATGCGGTGATGGAGCTCTCAGCTATTTCTATCATTTCTGTTCCCCTCTCTATCTACCAAATTTCCTCTCTCGTTAGGGTTCTTCGAGGCGAAATCAGCGCACTATCTATGGAGAGTGGCCGAGCAAGTGACGGAAAGGTGCTCGGCAGCGGTGAGCAACCCGCTTGCGAAGGTGCAGTGCTCAGAAATGCTCTGAGGTTGCGTTGTCTTTGGCCATGGCTGCTGGCAAGGAGGAGGCACGCCGGCTAGATCCGTCGTTGCCCCGCGATATGCAACCGCGCCCTCGACTCTTTGAGTATTGCATCCCCGTTAGGACCTCCTGGAGAACCGCGTGTTCACGGCGTGTATCGGCCATGGCGCCGGCGAGAGGCCGACAACCTCCACCTGCCCAGGCCTCCTCCCCTCTATGGTACAGTTGGTGCTCGTGCCACGGAGGTCTATCAGGCCAACATCGACGCTCACGCATGCCAACCTACGAGGACTTGGGTTGTGCTCATCTAGGTATCCCAGAGAGGTTGGGCATGCTCATGCCGCCCAACTTCGCAACGCACTAGATGTTCTAGTCTTCCTCTGCTCCTGCTGTCGGTCCTGGTCATGGCCGTGCTAGGCCGCACCCTAGCCATTGATCCTGGTCGTGGCTGAGCGACCACGCTCCAGCCAGACTGCTCCCGCTACTGCCTTGCCTGCTGGTCCTGGCTATGGCCATGTTCACGGGGACGACGCGTCCACCTACAGGTTTGCTGCTAGCTAATTTTGATCAATGGTGTGCATCTGGCTAAATCTCCTATGCACGCACAGCCGATTTGTGGTGGTGCTAGCTGAATGCCCTACCGATGTGTGCTAGGTGGTTTCATTTTGTCAATTTACATTGTCAAAATTTTGTGTGCAATTTGTGCAACATTTATTTCACAAACTGCAATTTTTTGACAAATTTGTGTTTAGTTCTTAGATGTTTTTAGGCATAAAGTGAAAAATAAAAATAGTATGACTAGGGGATGCTGCTGCAGGTAGCCACCGCCATCGGTCCGGAGAAGCGTCCGAACACTTTGGGGGTGTCCGAACAATATTTTGAGGTGTCCTGGTGGTGATGCTTTAAGCTCCAACAATCTCCCCAACACGCGTGATTTCATTTTTTAATGGTAGATTCAAACATCTATATACACTTTGTTAGAGGAAGTTTAGACTCATATCAAGCCGAATCTCCTGTGCATAGGTTAGTTTTTTGCAACAACATCTGATCTTAGTTGCATTCATTTCTTAACTAGGTCTATTAAGTTTGTTTTTCGGGAATATTCATCTATGTAGGATGGTCTTTTGTTTGTTTTCACTGTTTTGAATATGTGAGTTTTTATGTTGCTCCCAAGTTATTTATCACATTAATCAAGTTGTTTTAGACCACCCTAGGTTAGTTGCAGCAGCTGATGATCTTAGTTGTATCCATTTCCAACTGAGTTGTAGCTGGAACAGGTAAAGTTATATGATGTCCATACCGAGTTTATTTCTAGCAATATATATGGATGTAGGATGGTATTTCTAACTATGCACTTTATGGAGCTGATAAGTTGCTCATACCCTTAATTAAGTTGGTTTACTACACATTTTTATAGTTTTGCTTTGCTCTAGTATTCATGTTTTTGCTTCACTGGATAAATTGCATATCCCATTTTATTAAGTTGTTTTCTTACTATCCTGAGTTGTTTTCATGCCTATCTATAGACTAGGGGGTATTTTTTCTCATGGTTCACCAAGCAATCATCCAACTTAATAAGTTGATTATCTCATCTCAGTCAATTGCTTACTCACCCCTCTTAAGTTGTTTTTCATGCCTATCCATGGAGTAAGGGTTATTTTTGTCATGCTTCACGGTCAAATCATCTAAATTGATTAGTTGCTTATACAATTTTATTAAGTTGCTTATTGTCCCTTCTTAATTTTCTTATTCATGTTTATCCATGTATTTAATAAGTTGTGTGTAGCATCTCATTGAGTTGCTTACTATCCCTCTTAAGTTGTTTTTTCATGCCAATCCATGATGTAATAAGTTGTGTGTAGCATTTCATTGAGTTGCTTACTATCCCTCTTAAGTTGTTTTTTCATGCCAACCCATGGTGTAGTGGTTATTTTTGTCCTGATTCGCCAGGAAAATCTTCTGAATTGATTAGTTGCTTATCCTGTTTTATTAGGTTGCTGCTTAGGTGCTACATAGTATCTGCTCTAAATGCCAATAGTTTTACCAGGGGATTTTTTGTTCTCTCTTGCATGATCGGTGTTATAATAACGGGGGACATTTTACATCTAAGTTGCTACTTAGGGATTACTAGGTTGCAGCTCAGGTGTAGTTGCTACTCAAACCGTGTAGGTTTACTGGAGAATTTTTCACATCTAATTTCCGCTTCGGGATTCCTAGGTTGCTACTCAGGTTCTACATAGTTGCTGATTAGATTTATGCTTGTTCATTTGAAACCTTTATAAACAGTTTTCTCTGAATATACAACCTAGTAGTATCATGGATCATACTATAACTATTATTTCTTTGATGCAACCTTTTTCAGATGGACCTTTTCAAGATACGCGCACATGTACATAGAGGACAGGGCAACATCCAGATATGATGAACCAGGTCCAGGTAGGCCAGTGAATTATCACCCATCATGCGTGGAAAAAAATAAAAGTCTTCTAAATAGAGACGCATGTTAAGTGTTACTTCTGTTGCTACTTGAAACCTTTTTGTTGGACATCCTTACATATTACTATACCATGCAATTTCTCTCCTGGCCTTACTATGTTTGAGTGGGCATACTGTATATATTGCTTAGTAGTATATTTCATTAATGACCTAAAGTATGTTGCTATGTCAAAATTTGATCTTAGTTGTATCCATTTCCAAACTGAGTTGTAGCTGGAACAGGTAAAGTTGTATGATGTCCATACAGAGTTTATTTTGGCAATATCTATGGATGTAGGATGGTATTTCTGACTATGCACTTTATGGAGTTGATGTCCATGTATTTAATAAGTTGTGTGTAGCATTTCATTGAGTTGCTTACTATCCCTCTTAAGTTGTTTTTCCATGCCAATACATGGTGTAATAAGTTGTGTGTAGCATTCATTGAGTTGCTTACTATCCCTCTTAAGTTGTTTTTTCATACCAAACATGGTGTAGTGGTTATTTTTGTCCTGTTTCACCAGGAAAATCTTCTAAATTGATTAATTGCGTATCCTATTTTATTAGGTTGCTGCTTAGGTGCTACGTAGTTTCTTCTTAAAATGCTTATAGGTTTGCCAGGGGATTTTTCGTTCTCTTTTGGATGATCGGTGTTATACTTAGATGTAAATTTTACATCTAAGTTGTTTCTTAGGGATTACTAGGTTGTAGCTCTGGTGTAGTTGTTACTCAAACCATGTACGTTTACTAGGGAATTTTTCACATCTAATTGCCGCTTAGGGGTCGCTACTTGGGTTCTACATAGTTGTTGATCATATTTATGCTTATTCATTTGAAACCTTTGAATATACAACCTAGTAGTATCATGGATCATACTATAACTGCTATTTTCTTTGATGCAACTTTTTTTAGATGAACCTTTTCAAGACACGCACGCATGTGCATAGAGAACGAGGGAACATCTAGATATGATGAACCAGGTCCAGATAGGCCAATGACTTATCACCCATCCTGCGTGGAAAAAAATGAAACTCTTATAAATAGGGACGCATGATAAGTGTTATTTTTGTTGCTACTCAGAACCTTTTTGTTGGACATGCTTACACATTACTGTACCATGCAATTTCTCTCCTGGCCTTACTATGTTTGAGTGGACATACTATATATATTTCGTAGTAGTATATTTCATTAATGACCTAAAGTATGTTGTTGTGTCAAAATTTGAAGACTTCCTTATATCTTTTTGTGGTGGGGGGAGGGGTGCATCGCCTATGAAATACACAACAGGGGTTGTTGAACATGTTATTTTAACTGCTTTTTACTCCAACCGTCAAAATGATGATCTATCCTCACAATTTGAGGTGTTGTGTTTCTAGGAATGCACATAAGTTGAAACAAGTGATTCTGGATCCAACTTAAGTTATACTACTACATCATAGGTGGTGTTTTTTCTAGGTATAACAATGGTATAATATGTGTTGCTCTTTAGAGGTGTTGATTAGTTCAAACATGTACTCAAGTTGTTGTTGGGTCCCCCTAGGTTACTGCTATGACCCATATAATTTTGCTCTCCTGTTTTACTTTTGGAAGGGAAATATGTCCAATGATATAAGGGTTTTATATGTTCATGTTCCTCGTCATATGTTTGTGTTCTCTCTTTTGCATGATCGGGTTATACTAATGTGGATTTGTTTTGCATCTAAGTTGCTGCTTAGGGATTATGAGGTTCCTGTTTAGGTGTTACAATGCTACATAGTTGTTGCTCAAAACCCCTAAAAGTTTACTGGATGATTTTTTTGTTCTCTCTTGCATGATATGGGTTATAGTACTGGGGAATTTTTTACTCCCTTCGACCCAAATTAGTTGATTTAGATTTGTTTAGATTCGGTTGTATCTAGACATGATTTTGTATTAGATTCATCCGTATCTTGACAAATTTTAGTCAACTAATTTGGGTCGGAGTGAGTACATCTAAGCTGCTGCCTAAGGATTACTTGGTTACTCCTCAAGTGTTGCATAGTTGCTGCTCAAACCCCTAGATTTTATTAGGGGATTTTTCTGCTCTCTCTTGTATGGTCTAAGTTATACTACTAGGTGAACTTTTTTACATCTAGGTTGCTGCTGAGGGATACTAGGTTGCTGCTTAAACCCCTATAGGTTTACTGGGATTTTTCACACAATTGGGGGTGAACTCAGGGTTGGATGATCTGATTACCTTTCACTTCCTCTAGATCTAAGATTTTTCAACCATAGCAAACTAAACAAAATTATAGGGTTTACTAGAGATCTGAAGGGATGGGAAGAAGAGTATCTATCTTGTAGAGGAAGAAGAAGCGAGAGGGAAGGCGTCACGTGGTCTGGGAGGGGTGGCTAGGAGTAATTGGTGTGGTGTGCGAGCAGCCTGGAAAGCACGTGGGTGGGAAGGGAACCTGGTCAGGGTTGGCACCATGTGCATGTATGATGGTTGCTTTCTGTTTTGGGTCGGTGGGTTGGGGGAAATATTTCCTAATCCACCGATGGCTGGTTTGGACTAACCAGACAACGATTGTTTCCTAGATGTTCCCTTATTATTTATGAAGCAATTTTGAGTTTGTGTTTGTCTTATTGGATATATGAATGGCTTGAGTATAATTTTACTTGCACTTGATGATAGCAATAGGATTCTTCCACACCATTGGTATTAATGGAACATACAAAGATAATTTGATCAATAAGTTGTAAGTACATGGTTTGATTTACAAAGAAAGAAAAAGTATCTAATCTATTGAGTTGAAAAACAAAACCTTGAACAAAGGAAAATAAAGAGTGCTATCAAAAATAGAGTGAGAAAAAGTCGAGGTAGAATATTCAAATCATAAAGATGCTTCATATACAATTAAAATTTGATAATTGAGATCGTTAAACTTTGAATTCCTACATGAAGTGGAATGTATGGCTAGCTTCTTTGCACAACACTTAAACAAAAGTGTGAGCATATAAACAAAAGAGAAGAAAAGAAAGAAGAAAAAGAGCAAATGTGCAAAGAGCAAATAGGCATACACCACTATATTATAGTATGGAAAAGAGACACTTTTGAGATTTTGAATCCCAAGTGAATATGTTAATCCTAAAAAACACTTGGGACTACCTCGCTAACTCATTCGGTTGAACTATTGATCACTAAGATGTGGAAGCCTGCTAATACTATTCAGATGGTTCGAGTAAGGTACTATTCATGAACTTATTCCTATGTATCGTATAAACACATGCTGCAACTGCCTCATTTATTTTATCGACTCAGCTTCATGAATATGAGGATCACATCCATTAAGCTAAACTTGCTCGAGATGAGCAAGAGTCTAAGCTTGGGGAAGTTGATGAGTGCATATTTGCATCATGTTTTATATTGTTATTTTGCATTGTAGATGTAGGATCTTGGTATTTTACGGTGCTCCCACGCATATTTTATGTCTGTTTTCACCAGGATCAGAACAGATGATGGAGACAATGGACACAATTCTTGAAGCAGTTGTACTAAGGAGAAAAGGAGTCAAAAACAACGTAAATCGCTTATTTGGGAAATATTAATAATACTAGAAGAAAACCCGAAGCAATCAAGGGAGATAGACGGTTTAACGACCAACTATATGGCGGGAATAAATTTTCCGGTCGTATAGTTCCCGCCGTATAGTTGGCGCCGCCACTGCTTCCTCAAACAGTTTCGCCCCATGCAACTGGATCAGAGAGACGACATATAGAACACCCAGAAATCGCCAAAACCTCACCTCCGGAAGACATCTGGAAGGGGAACTCGTCCACTGGGGATCCATCTTCGCCCTACGCAGATCCGGGAGGCTAAGGCACCGATCTTCATCATCCACCGCTGCATCACCACCATATCCATCCATCCCATCTACATCTTGTCTAGATCTTGTTGTAATTTCCGTACTCGTTGTGGATTTATACAAGTACTATTCATCTATGATAGATTCCATTGTTATTGCCATGATGTTGATTGCCTCCATGTCTGAGTAGATCATTTGTTCTTGGGGAGATGAACAAACCCTAGTATGAGATTGAAATAAGGTAAAGTTTATTATGATATTCATCGTTGTGACCATGTGTTAGATTGTCTTCATCTTGATGTTGAGAGAAGTCGACCTCTCAATATTTGCCTCTCATGGGGTCTTGATGGAGGGAACTACTTATTGGTAGACGGAGGTGTGTTAGCACTTACAGTGACTATAAAGCTGTTGGCACTCCTTACTTATCAACTTGGGAAACCGAGGAAACTCACGGAACACTATCCATGCCATGGGATACGTCCTACGGGATTACGTCCCTTAATAGCATAGTAATTCGATTGATGTCGATTGCTGACTTCTGTGGTTATGAGGATGATGTGAGTAGTTGTTGCTGCCTATTTGTCTAAATACGGAGTTCCTCTGACACATACATAGTTGAGAATGTTCATGATAATAATCTTTACCTTAGCTCCTTATAATGCTAGTGGTGAATCCGCTACTCCCTGAGAATGCTTTTCCCTATTGTAGTTCCAATCTCTCTTACATACGCGATACTTACTTTCTGTATTCAGCTGTTTTACTTTACTTATTATTGCTCTTATACCAAAAAAAACCCCAAAACGCCTTTTTACATAATAATCGCATTTTATCTTGTCACTTAGAACTTTATTTAGCATTACTAGTGTAATATTTACTTCAAGAGTTATTAGACTTCAGACTCTTGCTCCCTGTGGGATCGATATCTTTAATTCAAAACTAGCTACAGACGATCTGTGCACTTGCAGTCATCACGTACCCAGATGATGTGGATTCCCCTGACTACGTCGGAGGTACCGCGAGAAAGAAGCAGATGGTGGCACAAGAGAAGTCCAAAGCAAAGAAAGCGACAACAGCATCATGTCTCCTCGCTGAAGACTATGCCGTGGACAATGCTTAAGGCGTGGGGAGGAGGCGAGAGCCACCCTCATGAGGTCCCCCGTTCGCGGCAAGGCCTGGGCAGATGGCGAGGACCCGAGGGCTCTCGATGACCCTGTATGCTGCACCCAACACCCAATCGACGCCAAGTGCCTTTCCCCCACCATCTAATGCCCACTAGATCGAGAAGTGGGAATAAGTGCTTTCGAGGTGGACAAACATCTTCAAGTGGCACTACCTTCTTGCCTTGCCCCTCCTTTTTAAATGTGACGCCCCACCCTCACCACCCTCAGACTCATCTCCCATCAAGCCCCGTGCTGGCTCATGGCAGCATTGTAATAAGTATGGACCTGCCTAGCATTTTTTGGATCTTGTGCCATGCGCTAGTTTTGATCTTTGTTTTTCTCACCCTACTTTCACTACTTCCCTCTGCAAGCATAAGTTTTCCCATATGCACTATGCGAGCAGTTGCTAGGTACAGTGTATCCCACTAAGCTATATGCCGTCAACACCAAGGCCTAAAGTGTCGAGCTCTGACTGACGGATTGGATCCAGCGGTCACCTCACCCATGGTCTTGGGTGCTTCAAACCCTCCCACAACGCACACTCGGAAACTAATAAGTGCATAGGAAGTAGCTAAAGCTCATGTTGAACCTACGGTTTCCTCCTCAAGGAGCCTACAAGGGATACATTGCCCTACAATATCCTCCACGAGGGACCTACGGGGCATCTCACGAGGGCACTCGTCCTCTAAATAGCTAAGGCTCATGTTGAACCTACGATACTCCTTGAGGAGCCTACAGGGGATACATTGCCCTATGGTCCCCTCCATGAGGTACCTATGGGTGGCTCATGAGGGCACTCGCCCTCTAAGTAGCAAAGTCCATGTTGAGCCTAGGGTTTCCTCCTCAAGGAGCCTACAGGGGATACAGTCTCCTCCACGAGGGACCTACGGGGCGGCTCACGAGGGCACTCGCCCTCTAAGTATCCAAAGTCCATGTTGAGCCTACGTTCTCCTCCTCGAGGAGCCTACATGGGATACATTTCCCTACAGTCTCCTCCACGAGGGACCTATGGGGTGGCTCACGAGGGCACTCGCCCTCTAAGTATCGAAAGTCCATGTTGATCCTACAGTATCCTCCTCGAGGACCCTATAGGGGATACATTTCCCTACGGTCTCCTCCACGAGGGACCTACGGGGCGTATCACGAGGGCACTAGCCCTCTAAGTAGCCAAAGTCCATGTTGATCCTACGGTCTCCTCCTCGAGGAGCCTACAGGGGATAAATTGCCCTACAGTGTCTTCCACGAGGGACCTATAGGGCGTCTCACAAGGGCACTCGCCCTCTAAGTAGCCTAAGTTCATGTTGAACCTACAATTTCCTCCTTGAGGATCCTACAGGGGATACATTGTCCTAAGAACTCCTCCACGAGGGACTTATGGGGTGGCTCACGGGGATTGTTGGTTTGCGGCTCGAAAGTTCCTGGGCAAGCGCATGGCGGTACCCAAGTTCCATGTAATTGCCGCGTTTCGTAAAGTTGGGATGCCAACTACTCAGAGGGGCCATTTAGAGGCAAACTCATCTCACCCCTGCCAAATTCAAACATTCCGTTAAACTGCCCCGTGAAGTAGACAGTCGGGACCCACATGTCGGTCATCTGTCCGTGACGTGAGCGCCAACAAGGCAACCTCTTAGGCAAATTGAGGAACTAAGTGGATTGGATGCATTGACCAATTTCACAAATCCATTCCCTCCTTTCCCCTAGCACCGGCGGCGTCGAAATCCACCCTCCAGGCAGAACGATACCTTTGGACATTTGACTTCCGGCGCCAAGTTGCTATGTCCAGTCGCTGATCCCAAGCTCCAATGGCGCATGATGTAGCCGCTGTTGCAAGGATCTAGCCCGCCTCCGCTGCCGACGAGCCGAGCAACTCGGAGGATGGCAGATCCTACTACCAAGGAAGAAGAAGTTCTAGCTACATGCGTGTGAGCTACCTTTCTCTTTGCTAGTCGCACTAATTATAACTGCTAGCTGGCTACTGAACCTAAAATTGTTTGTTAGCCCAACGCTGACAAACATATTTTGTCCACAGTTTTCTGTCAAGTGGGATCTCTACGGACCACCCTTACCTGGTTACGATAGTCCTATTCAGGTACGACTCTAAATCAGCAAGGGTGGAGGGCAAGTGGTATGGACACCATTGTATCACGATGGAAGAAGCGCCTACGCAGATCTGCACTATATCTAGTATGGTTGCTGCTCTGCGTAATCATGATGAATTATGGCCGAAGCAGACTGCAAAGTTCAGCTTCATGGATGAACGTGGCATCATGGTATGGTTGATGAAAAGGAAGGTGCTGCAACTATGAGTCGCCTTTCTATTCTTGGACAGGGTGGTTGCTCGAACCCAATTAGCTCCTGGTAAGCAAAAGTCTCTTGGGGTTCGCATGTTTGTGCTAAATTATAATTTTTGTTTTATTTACTCTGTAGATATTGGGCAGTTATGCAACAGTCTTGTTTCTTTGACAGGAATCGCCAAAGTTAGAAACATATTTGCCGAATTCGATCTTTTCTGCTCAAGAAATTAAAAACGAGTGGAAAGATGATGCTGGACACGATTCTGGTGCCCATTGTCCCGGCGATGTAGAGTACATGAAGCTAAGAAAATTGGCACCGAGGAAGAGGAAGAAGGCAGGAAATGAAGAAGCCAGTGGACGTGAAGGCTTGGCACCCAGGCTGCGGAAGAAGGCTGCTGGCAATGAAGATGTATAGTAATGTGTTAAACTTGAACCTATATATGTAATTCTGTTAAATTCTGGAGCTCTGTGTGTGGCACGTTGTTGGGCAAAACAATCTACCCACGTTCTCTGAGTAAAATGTACCGCGACTTAGGGTTTGGAAACGCCCGAGTCAATAGTTGAATCCGAAATTGTGATTGTGCCACTACTATCTGAAAACACGCAGCACCGGTTCCACGATTGCTGAGGGGCGGGATATCTCCAAATTCTATGGAATGTAAGTGGCACAGAAATAAATTATTTAAGCTGCTACACTCCACAAAGTAGCAACTTATTTCAGTTGCTGCACAACGACATGGCAACATAAACATCAATGGCAACCGAGATGAGAAGGAAATCGGTACCACTTTCTGGCCTAATCTTGAGCTCGTCTATCTCACCGCATCCCTGCTCCTGCATCCCCTACATCTGGCGAAGCTCCCGGATCTCCAGTAACCGGGTGTACATGCTTCCACTTTATAAATTCTGGTTGTGCCATTTTCATGCGGCACAATCCATGTATATTACGTTTAAACAAACCACCAATGTCAAAATATCACCATGATCAGTCAAAAGGAAGTAATGCAGGGTTAAGACAGATTAACGGGCGACCAATGTTTTTCCTCCCAGGACTCCGGGACCACTAGTTCAGACCGCTAGGTCAACAAGTACTAATATTACAACTTAAAAAGGCACGGAGATCAAGCTAAATAGAACTAGTTATCACACATCTCCTTGATCTTCCTAATCTTAGCCCAATGCGCATCTTCCTGCGAGAGCAAGGATCGAATCGTCTGCTCCTTCCTTTTAGCATCTTCCTTGCACAGCTTCAATTATTTCTCTGCATTTTCCCTCATGCACTTGTCAATACTCGTAGTTTTGAACTGCAGGACTTTATCCTGGTGAAGATCATTCCTTGCTTGAGTCAGTTCTTGCTCTGCTTTAGCCTTCATGGCCAACGCCACGTCCCTCTCCTTCTCGACTTTTCTAACCTTGTCTTGCACCCTCCTGAGATCTCGGTTAAGCTTGGCCGTGTCATCTGGTTCCCATAGCTTCATCTCAACACTGTCAAGAAGTGAGCTGAATACGGATTCTTTCAACTCAACAGTCATTCCCCATAGTTTGTCCAGCGTTTTTTGCATCGATTTGGGCCACTCTGGATCTACCCATTTGACAACACTGCAACTTCCTCCTTGCATCATTGCACGATGTCCTTGACACCGTAAAAACCTCCTGCATGCGTTTCATCCTTCGAATGCTACAAATTTAGCGGGCACATATCCATGTTTACATAGCAGAGGACTGTCTTCATCCACTAAACCGTGATAATCGGAGTCATACAACGTCTGGTTGGCCTAACACATCATACACGCATGAGTAAACATAGTAGATCTAGCTCAAAATAGATAACTGGCCACAGATGAGAGAGATAGAGATGAGACGACTCACATCGAAATCACTGTCCCTATCGTCAGGACGCGTTTCCTCGTTGTCTCCCCTTGAACCCATGTGAGAGAGAGAGGGAGAGGGGGTGGCTGCCGGAGAGATAGTTGGAGGCGCCGTCGGCTTGCGGCTATGGCAAGATGGGAGAGAAGTGGGGAAAGTGGCTTTGAGGGGAAGGAAGAGAAGTACGAGGAGGAAGAGAAGTAATGGGGACGTGACACTGGCATATGGCCCACTGAACTCGTGAGTCGTGACACTAGCAAAAGGGGAGCACACGGTGTAGCTAGTTTGTCCAGAGCAAGTGGGCAGCAAGCATGGCCAATCATGCCACAGAACAGCCTACTCGCGGATCGCTCTCATGAATACCATCCCAATCGTCCAAGCGCCAGATCAAACGGTATGTAACAATCGTCATGCAGAACAACTGTGTTAGGGCGTGCCTTCTAGAAGACTCGGTCTAACGGCCACCATTGGGGGGCTAAGGTTAGGGCTCTCCTAAGGTTAGGATACATATGTGGTTTATGAGAAGAACACACATGCAATGACACTACTGATATGTGGTTTGTGAAAATAACACACATGCAATGACTCTAACTATGGATTATGAAAAGAACAGGTAATACAATTACTCTCGTGGATCCATGTGTAGTTTGTGTAAGAACATACATTCACTGACTCTAGTTGTGGTTCATGAAAAGAACACACATGCAATGACACTAGGTGTGGTTCATGAAAAGAACACACATCCAATGACACTTGTGGATCCTTATGTGGTTTGTGAAAAGAACACACATGCAATGACTCTAGATGTGGTTTGTGAGAAAAACACACAAGCAATGACACTGGTGGATCCATATGTCGTTTGTGAGAAGAACACACATCCAATGACACTGGTGGATCCATATGTGGTTCATGAGAAGAACACACATGCAATGACACTGGGTGTGGTTCATGAAAAGAACACACATCCAATGACACTGGTGGATCCTTATGTGGTTTATGAAAAGAACACACATGCAATGACCCTAGATGTGGTTTGTGAGAAGAACACACATGCAGTGACACTGGTGGATCCATATGTGGTTTGTGAGAAGAACACACATCCAATGACACTGGTGGATCCATGTGTGGTTTGTGAGAAGAACACACATGCAATGACACTGGGTGTGGTTCATGAAAAGAACACACATCCAATGAACTCCGGTGTATCCATATGTGGTTTGTGAGAAGAACACACATGCAATGACTCTAGCTGTGGTTTGTGAAAAGAACACACATGCAATCACACTTGTGGATCCAGATGTAGTTTGTGAGAAAAACACACATCCAATGACACTGGTGGATCCATGTGTGGTTTGTGAGAAGAACACACATGCAAAACACACATGCAATGACACTGGTGGATCCATATGTGGTCTATGGAAAGAACAGACATGCAATGACACTAGTTGTGGTTAATGAAAAGAACAGACATGCAATGACTCTGATTGATCAATATGTGGTTTGTGAAAAGAATACACATGCAATGACTCTACTTGTGGTTAATGAAAAGAACACACATGCAATGACTCTAGTGGATCCATGTGGTTTGTGAAAAGAACACACATGTAATGACTCTACCTATTGTTAACGAAAAGAATAGACATGTAATAAAACTGGTGGATCTGTTTGTGGTTTATTAAAATAATAGACATGCAATGAACTCTGGTGGATCCATGTGTGGTTTGTGAGAAGAACACACATGCAATTACACTGGTTGTGGTTCATAAAAAGAACACACATCCAATGACACTGGTGGAACCTTATGTGGTTTGTGAAAAGAACACACATGTAATGACTCTGGTGGATCCACATGTGGTTTGTGAAAAGAACACACATGCAATGACTCTAGATGTGGTTTGTGAGAAGAACACACATGCAATGACACTGGTGGATCCATATGTGGTGTGTGGAAAGAATAGACATGCAATGACACTGGTGGATCCATATGTGGGTTGTGTGAAGAACACACATCCAATGACACTGGTGGATCCATGTGTGGTTTGTGAGAAGAACACACTTGCAATGACACTAGGTGTGGTTCATGAAAAGAACACACATCCAATGACACTCGTGGATCTTTATGTGGTTTGTGAAAAGAACACACACGCAATGACTCTAGATGTGGTTTGTGAGAAGAACACACATGCAATGATACTGGTGGATCCATACGTGGTGTGTGGAAAGAACAGACATGAAATGACACTGGTGGATCCATACGTGGGTTGTGTGAAGAACACACATCCAATGACACTGGTGGATCCATGTGTGGTTTGTGAGAAGAACACACATGCAATGACACTCGGTGTGGTTCATGAAAAGAACACACATCCAATGACACTAGTGGATCCTTATGTGGTTTGTGAAAAGAACACACATGCAATGACTCTAGATGTGGTTTATGAGAAGAACAGACGTGCAATGACACTGGTGGATCCATATGTGGTTTGTGAGAAGAACACACATCCAATGACATTGGTGGATCCATATGTGATTTGTGAGAAGAACACACATGCAATGGCACTGGGTGTGGTTCATGAAAAGAACACACGTCCAATGAACTCGGGTGGATCCATATGTGGTTTGTGAGAAGAACACACATGCAATGACTCTAGCTGTGGTATGTGAAAAGAACATACATGCAATCACACTGGTGGATACATATGTAGTTTGTGAGAAGAACACACATCCAATGACACTGGTGGATCCATGTGTGGTTTGTGAGAAAAACACACATGCAATGACACTGGTGGATCCATATGTTGTCTATGGAAAGAACATACATGCAATGACACTAGTTGTGGTTAATGAAATGAATAGACATGCAATGACTCTGATGGATCCATATGTGGTTTGTGAAAAGAAAACACATGCAATGACTCTAGTTGTGGTTAATGAAAAGAACACACATGCAAGGACTCTAGTGGATCCATGTGGTTTGTGAAAAGAACACAAATGTAATGACTCTACCTAAGGTTAATGAAAAGAATAGACATGCAATGAAACTGGTGGATCCATATGTGGTTTGTTAAAATAACAGACATGCAATGAACTTTGGTGGATCCATGTGCGGTTTGTGAGAAGACCACACATGCAATGATACTGGTTGTGGTTCATGAAAAGAACACACATCCAATGACACTGGTGGAACCTTATGTGGTTTGTGAAAAGAACACTCATGTAATGACTGTGGTGGATCCACATGTGGTTTGTGAAAAGAACACACATGCAATGACTCTAGATGTGGTTTGTGAGAAGAACACACATGCAATGACACTGGTGGATCCATATGTGGAGTGTGGAAAGAACAGACATGCAATGACACTGGTGGATCCATATGTGGGTTGTGTGAAGAACACACATCCAATGACACTGGTGGATCCATGTGTGGTTTGTGAGAAGAACACACATGCAATGACACTGGGTGTGGTTCATGAAAAGAACACACATCCAATGACACTGGTGGATCCTTATGTGGTTTGTGAAAAGAACACACATGCAATGACTCTAGATGTGGTTTGTGAGAAGAACACACATGCAATGACACTGGTGGATCCATATGTGGTTTGTGAGAATAACACACATCCAATGACATTGGTGAATCCATATGTGATTTGTGAGAAGAACACACATGCAATGGCACTGGGTGTGGTTCATGAAAAGAACACACATCCAATGAACTCGGGTGGATCCATATGTGGTTTGTGAGAAGAACACACATGCAATGACTCTAGCTGTGGTTTGTGAAAATAACACACATGCAATCACACTAGTGGATCCATATGTAGTTTGTAAGAAAAACACACATCCAATAACACTGGTGGATCCATGTGTGGTTTGTGAGAAAAACACACATGCAATGACACTAGTGGATCCATATGTGGTCTATGGAAAGAAGAGACATGCAATGACACTAGTTGTGGTTAATGAAAAGAACAGACATGCAACGACTCTGATGGATCCATATGTTTGTGAAAAGAATACACATGCAATGACTCTAGTTGTGGTTAATGAAAAGAACACACATGCAATGACTCTAGTGGATCCATGTGGTTTGTGAAAAGAACACACATGTAATGACTCTACCTATGGTTAATGAAAAGAATAGACATGCAATGAAACTGGTGGATCCATATGTGGTTTGTTAAAAGAACAGACATGCAATGAACTCTGGTGGATCCATGTGTGGTTTGTGAGAACAACACACATGCAATGACACTAGTTGTGGTTCATGAAAAGAACACACATCCAATGACACTGGTGGATCCTTATGTGGTTTGTGAAAAGAACACACATGTAATGACTCTTGTGGATCCACATGTGGTTTGTGAAAAGAACACACATGCAATGACTCTAGATGTGGTTTGTGAGAAGAACACACATGCAATGACACTAGTGGATCCATATGTTATGTATGGAAATAATAGACATGCAATGACACTGGTGGATCCATATGTGGGTTGTGTGAAGAACACACATCCAATGACACTGGTGGATCCATGTGTGGTTTGTGAGAAGAACACACATGCAATGACACTAGGTGTGGTTCATGAAAAGAACACACATCCAATGACACTGGTGGATCCTTATGTGGTTTGTGAAAAGAACACACATGCATAGACTCTAGATGTGGTTTGTGAGAAGAACACACATGCAATGACACCGGTGGATCCATATGTGGTTTGTGAGAATAACACACATGCAATGACATTGGTGGATCCATATGTGATTTGTGAGAAGAACACACATGCAATGGCACTGGGTGTGGTTCATGAAAAGAACACACATCCAATGAACTCCGGTGGATCCATATGTGGTTTGTGAGAAGAACACACATGCAATGACTCTAGTTGTGGTTTGTGAAAAGAACACACATGAAATCACACTGGTGGATCCATATGGGGTTTGTGAGAAGAACACACATCCAATGACACTGGTGGATCCATGTGTGGTTTGTGAGAAGAACACACATGCAAAACACACATGCAATGACACTGGTGGATTTATATGTGGTCTGTGGAAAGAATAGACATGCAATGACACTAGTTGTGATTAATGAAAAGAACAGACATGCAATGACTCTGATGGATCCATATGTGGTTTGTGAAAAGAACACACATGCAATGACTCTAGTTGTGGTTAATGAAAAGAACACACATGCAATGACTCTAGTGGGTCCATGTGGTTTGTGAAAAGAACACACATGTAATGACTCTAGCTATGGTTAATGAAAAGAACAGACATGCAATGAAACTGGTGGATCCATATGTGGTTTGTTAAAAGAACAGACATGCAATGAACTCTGGTGGATCCATGTGTGGTTTGTGAGAAGAACACACATGCAATGACACTGGTTGTGGTTCATGAAAAGAACACACATCCAGTGACTTTGGTGGATCCTTATGTGGTTTGTGAAAAGAACACACATGCAATGACTCTAGTGGATCCACATGTGGTTTGTGAAAAGACACACATGCAATGACTCTAGATGTGGTTTATGAGAAGAACACACATGCAATGACACTGGTGGATCCATATGTGGTGTGTGGAAAGAACATACATGCAATGACACTGGTGGATCCATATGTGGGTATAGTGAAGAACACACATCCAATGACACTGGTGGATCCATGTGTTGTTTGTGAGAAGAACACACATGCAATGACACTAGGTGTGGTTTGTGAAAAGAACACACATGTAATGACTCTAGTGGATCCTTATGTGGTTTGTGAAAAGAACACACATGCAATGACTCTAGATGTGGTTTGTGAGAAGAACACACATGCAATAACACTGGTGGATCCATATGTGGTGTTTGGAAAGAACAGACATGCAATGAAACTAGTGGATCCATATGTGGGTTGTGTGAAGAACACACATCCAATGACACTGGTGGATCCATGTGTGGCTTGTGAGAAGAACACACATGCGATGACACTGGGTGTGGTTCATGAAAAGAACACAAATCCAATGACACTGGTGGATCCTTATGTGGTTTGTGAAAAGAACACACATGCAATGACTCTAGATGTGGTTTGTGAGAAGAACACACATGCAATGACACTGGTGGATCCATATGTGGTTTGTGAGAATAACACACATCCAATGACATTGGTGAATCCATATGTGATTTGTGAGAAGAACACACATGCAATGGCACTGGGTGTGGTTCATGAAAAGAACACACATCCAATGAACTCGGGTGGATCCATATGTGGTTTGTGAGAAGAACACACATGCAATGACTCTAGCTGTGGTTTGTGAAAAGAACACACATGCAATCACACTGGTGGATCCATATGTAGTTTGTGAGAAAAACACACATCCAATGAAACTTGTGGATCCATGTGTGGTTTGTGAGAAAAACACACATGCAATAACACTGGTGGATCCATATGTGGTCTATGGAAAGAAGAGACATGCAATGACACTAGTTGTGGTTAATCAAAAGAACAGACATGCAATGACTCTGATGGATCCATATGTGGTTTGTGAAAAGAACACGCATGCAATGAATCTAGTTGTGGTTAATGAAAAGAACACACAAGCAATGACTCTGGTGGATCCATGTGGTTTGTGAAAATAACACACATGCAATGACTCTACCTATGGTTAATGAAAAGAACACACATACAATGAAACTGGTGGATCCATATGTGGTTTGTGAAAAGAATAGACATGCAATGAACTCTGGTGGTTCCATGTGTGGTTTTTGAGAAGATGACACATGCAATGACACTGGTTGTGGTTCATAAAATGAACACACATTCAATGACTCTCGTGGATCCACATGTGGTTTGTGAAAAGAACACACATGCGATGGCACTGGTGGATCAATGTGGTTTGTGAGAATAACATACATGTAGTGAATCTTGTGGATCCATATGTGGTTCATGAAAAGGACACACGTGTAGTGACACTGGGTGTGGTTCATGAAAAGAACACACATCCAATGACACTGGTGGATCCTTATGTGGTTTGTGAAAAGAACACACATGCAATGACTCTAGATGTGGTTTGTGAAAAGAATAGATATGCAATGACACTAGTGGATCCATATGTGGTTTGTGAGAATAACACACATCCAATGACACTGGTGGATCCATATGTGGTTCATGAGAATAACACACATGCAATGACACTGGGTGTGGTTCATGAAAATAACACACATCCAATGACACTGGTGGATCCTTATGTGGTTTGTGAAAAGAACACACATGCAATGACTCTAGATGTGGTTTGTGAGAAGAACACACATGCAATGATACTGGTGGATCCATATGTGGTTTGTGAGAAGAACACACATCCAATGACACTGGTGGATCCATATGTGGTTTGTGAGAAGAACACACATGCAATGGCACTGTGTGTGGTTCATGAAAACAACACACATCTAATGAACTCTGGTGGATCCATATGTGGTTTGTGAGAAGAACAGACATGCAATGACTCTAGCTGTGGTTTGTGAAAAGAACACACATGCAATCACACTGGTGGATCCATATGTGGTTTGTGAGAAGAACACACTGATATTTTGCAAACATATCTATAATTTTTGATGTTCCATGCTTGTTTTATATTTACTTTCTTATGTTTTGTCCACACTTTGGAGTATTTTTACACATTTTCTGGAACGAACCTATTAACAAGAAGCCATAGTGTCAGTTGCCTGTTTTCTGCTGTGTTTGGTTCCAGAAAATCAATATTCTCGAAATTGGACCGGACAAAAGCCAAACTCAATATTTTAGTGGAAGACTCACGAAGCCCAAAGAAGAGATGGAGGAGGGCCAAGGCCTGGCCGCACAAAATGGTGGCGCGGGTGACCCTTGGCCGCGCCACCAGGTGGTGTGGGACCCCTGGCACTCCATCGACCTTGCCCCTTTCACCTATAAGATCCCTCCCATGCAGAAACCCTAAAAAATCCAGCCTCCAGCCACTAAAAGTTCTATAGCGCTGCCGCCAGAGATTCGGGGGATAGAAAGTCTCTGTTCCGGCACCCTGCCGGGACGGGGAAGTGCCCCCGGAGCCATCTCCATCGATCTCCACCACCATCTCCAGCGTCGTTGCTGATTCCCATGATGATGAGGGAGTAGTTCTCTCTCGAGGCTAAGGGTTCTACTGGTAGCTATGTGTTCATGTCTCTCTCTATGCATGATCATATTGTGATCATGAGCTTTGTAATCAAGTAGATCTACTTTGCTACTCAAGTGCTTTAATAGATCTCTGCTCTCCCCATGTGTGTGAAAGTGACAGCGTGCAGACCATGGTGGCACTTAGGCTAGAGATTACAAATACTTGTTATGAGTTATATTTGGAGTTGGATGTTTCTATGAAGTTGTGGTGTTTGTTGGAACCATCTAGAGCTCAAGGTGAAAGTGTGGGGTTATCTAGATGGGAAAAGCGAACTTTGAGGTGTGCTGTTATAGCCCTACCATGGATTAGAGTGTCCAACCAGAGATTAGTTCAGAGTAGTATCATAAAGAGATGATATTTATATGAGAGTGTTCACTAGTGAAAGTATGATCCCTAGGCCTTGTTTCTAAGCATTGAAACACCATTTGCAACTAGATCTGTTACATGTTTGCTTGCTTTCATATTTATTTCAGTTTTCCTTTAGTCTCTTCCATGCCGTCAAGCTCTTTTCTGGCACCATTGTCTTATATCCACACCACTTGTATTTCACTATCTCTTCGCCGAACTAGTGCACCTATACACCTGACAAGTGTATTGGGTGTGTTGGGGACACAAGAGACTTCTTGTATCTTGATTGCAGGGTTGCTTGAGAGGGGATACCTTTGACCACTTCCTCCCTAAGTTCATAAACCCTGGGTGATCCACTTAAGGGAAAACTTGTTACGGTTCTGCAAACCTCTGCACTTGGGGGGCCCAACAATTGTCTACAAGAATAGAAGTGCGTAGACATCAAGCTATTTTCTGGTGCCATTGCCGGGGAGGTAAGGTAAAAGGTACTCACATCCTCCGGTGTGAGTGCTCGTAGTTATTTCCTTTAGATTCTGCAATTTTGTCTTTTTGTTTCTTGTTTTCACTAGTTAGGCTTAATGGAAAACAACAAAAAATTAGAGAGATTTATAGTATTTATCTTGAGTTAGGACATGAAGTGTTCGAAGAGAAAATTAAAAAACCTATGGAACTTTATTTGCTAATAGCAATGTTGTTAGTATGAATTCTTTGGACACCATTATTGCTAATGCTACGGAAAAAAGTCTAAGCTTGGGGAAGCTAGTTTTTATGAAAATGATCTTTTTAGTTCCCCGACTTTGGAAGATAGCTATTCTATTGCTTATGATGATACCAAACCTCCAATATATGATGATTACAATGATGAATATGATATTTTCAGTCCACCTACTATTGAGGAGAAAATTAATTATGATTACAATATGCCTCCTATATTCGATGATTATGGTGATGAGAATAATAATGATAGCTATTTTGTTGAATTTGCTCCCACTATGATTAATAAGAATGACTATGCTTATAGGGAGAGTAATAATTATGTTATGCATGTGGCTCATGATAAGAATGTTTTATGTGATAGTTATATTGTTAATTTTATTCATGATGCTACTGAAAGTTATTAGGAGAGAAGGAAACATGGTTTTATGTATCTCAACAATATTAAGTTTCCCCTCTTTATGTTGAATGTCTTGAATTTGCACTTGTTTTGCTTTCCTATGCTTGTTGCTTTGTGCTTTCATGACTTGTTTCTTTACAAGATTCCTATGCATAGGAAGTGGGTTAGACTCAAATGTGTTTTATATTTGCTTCTTGATGCTCTCTTTTACTCTAAATTCATATTGCTTATGTGAGCATCATTGAAATTAGCATGCCTAACTTAAAGGCGTTAAAGAAAAGTACTTATTGGGAGATAACCCAAAAGTTTTAGTTGAGTCTCGGAAGTTATTACCTCTATAATAACCTCTCCTTAACATTTTGTGTCATTTTTGTGCCAAGAGTAACCTCTAATGATTGAGAAGTAATGCTTGGGAAAGTTATTGTCCCGAAATAGATTTTTGTGCTTTGCTGTAAAAATTCTTGAAAAATCTATGTATGTCGGTTTGAGATGTACTTTTTTGTGCTTCTGCCCCAGGTTGTTATACAACTTTCGTTAGTTCAACACTTTTCTATTTGAGCAACAGAAGGTCTTCCAAAAAATTGGTTTTTACCTGTTGGTCTGTTTTGACAGATTTATGCCATTATTTGCATTTGCTTCTCGTTGATTCCTTTTTTGGGTTATTTTTGGGGAAATTGAGCTTTTAGAGGGAAGTGCTACATTAGTTTGTGTTTTAATGGAAGTTTTACTTGTGTTGAAACTGAACGAAAAGACTTATTATTTTCAATGCACTAATGTTGCTAATGAAGATTGTGTGAAGTTTTGTATGAAGGAAATTTTCAGGTGTAGGGAAAGAATGATGTAATGAGATGAAGAATGGACAAAAACTCAAGCTTGGGTATTCCACCCATGTCACCCCAAGAAATATTCAAGAAGTACAAGTGTCAAAGCTTGGGGATGCCCAAGGCATCCCTTCTTCATCAATAAAAATCTTAGGTTTCTTCCAAACACTTCATTTTTATTGTTTCATGCATAATTGTGTTGTTCTTGGAGCGTCTTTGTTTTTGTTTTTAGTTTTCTTTTGCTTGGTTTGCTTCAATAAGTTGGTTAGATCCCAGAACTTCTTTTGGAGAGAGACACACTCTGCTTTCATTGTTTAGAACACTCTAGTTTTCATTCTTATTGTTTTGTGAGTGTTCTCTTTTGCTAGCACTGTGTTTAGCCTTAGTTTTCTTGTGCTTTCATCTTAGAACTTTTTAGTTCTTCTTTATTGGATTTGTGAGACAAGCTCACTGATTTTATTTATTATTATCTTTGTGGGTTCTTTCAAATAAGTTGATTTGGATTGGAAAAGAGTAGGAAAGTTCATGCTTAAGTGGTATATAAGGAGCTTGTTTTTGACTGTGACTTAGACTTTATCATGTCATGCTTGATATTGGTTTGACTTTATGCTTAGTGATTATTGTTGTAGCATGACATGTTATAAACAATTGAGATTGCTTAATATGCCTTGAAAGAATCATGCGTTGTTTTAGCATATTAAAGCATAGTATTGTGGTATTCTCCTTTAATGATTTATTTGGGTTGACTTGGCGCATGCTCACACCATGTTAAGACTATACCAAGTCACCATAGCCTCTATGATCATTTAGTTTTCTACTTGTAATATCACTTTATGCTTTAATTAATGATGTTTGTCGCTTTGCATGATTATGGCCATTATTTCTCTCTTAGTTGGTCGCTCCCAGCCTTTTGCTAGCCTCCATAACCAAGTATGAGTTCCACTCATGCATCCAACTCCAAATAAAACCAAGTTATTCCAAAGAGTCCACCATACCTACCTATTAGCATTTGCTATTCCAAGTATATTCATGTTTTTATCTACCATCCGAATTAAACTTGTTATGTGAAAATTAGTGATTACAGCTCTCACGAACTTGATGGCACACTTTTACTTTCTTGCACTTAATAATCTTGAACCATTGTGTCATCTATGTTGTATATGCTTGCACTTATATGTTGGGGATTAGCAGAACCATGTTGTCATGGGGAACGCTTTCAACATTGCGCTTGTACATTGTACCTAGTTGATATCATGCTCTTTTGTCTATGGATGTCGTCGGTGTGAAATGAAAGGGGAGCTTGTAAGTCCATAGAGTTATGTATGTGTGTTAGAGAAACGCCTAGGCCGCTGGTATAATCCATGCCTAATCATAGTGGAAACCTGCAGCGTAACCATAATGAGCAATCTATGAAGCATTCTTCTTATAAAAAAGAGATAGAGATTGAGAAAAAAGAGAAAAAGAAAAAAAGATGAGAAAAGAGATAAAAAAAGCACCATTTTTCCATGGTAAATAATAAGATTGTTGAGATGCTCGTTGTTTGCTTGCCATGTCATTTTGATATGGGGATTCTTCCATATCATCTGGCAAGGGGTACCCCGTTGGCGGTTCTCTATGATACACATGTACTTACTATGACAAGAACTTACCGGTAACTAAACTTGAGTAGCATGAGGAGTGGCCCTCGTATTCAAGGGACATGAGATTTCCAACTTATACTTTGTCAAGCATATACTCTATAGTTTGTTCACTTTAACCTTAATCACTTCAAGATGCTTATGATAGGGGCAATAAGAGCTGAAAGCTAATAAGTACCATAATTTTTGGAAGATCTTTATGAGACTTGAATCCCTGCTTCCTTCTATGAAGGCCTTTCTTTTACTTTTATGTTGAGTCTCCATCTTCTATCTTTATGCACCTATTGAGAGATCATAGTGGCCATTCTTAGTTTAATGTGCATTGTCCCAAGACTTGTTGATTGATGCATAACTTTGATATTGTTTGTTCTTGAACTATTTGTATCTAGTCACCCTTATGAACTTTGAAGGTTTCCTATGCATTTATGTTTTGCTACTCCACGAGGGACAAGCTGGATGACACTATGCTATGTTTTCTATATGTGAAACAAACAAACGACTTTTAATGCATTGCTATTCATAATCTTTGTTTGTACCTTTTCATGTTTCAACATAGTTACTATGTCTTATTGTTAGAACTTCATCTTTCATGCTCATGTTTAGAGTACTTTGATCCCAGCTTTCAATGCTTGCAAATGGTTTGATCTTGATTATGATGGTGCATGTCACCTAAAAAATTATTCTTTCTTTTTATCACTTACCTACTCGAGGACGAGCAGGAGTTAAGCTTGGGGATGTTGATATGTTGCAAACGTATCTATAATTTTTGATGTTCCATGCTTGTTTTATATTTACTTTCTAATGTTTTGTCCACACTTTGGAGTATTTTTACACATTTTCTGGAACTAACCTATCAACAAGATGCCATAGTGTCAGTTGCCTGTTTTCTGCTGTTTTTGGTTCCAGAAAAGCCAGAAAATGAATATTCTCGGAATTGGACCAGACAAAAGCCAAAGTCAATATTTTACCAGAAGACTCACGGAGCCCAAAGAAGAGATGGAGGAGGGCCAGTGTCAACACCCGGATTTTTAATCCCAGATGCCTGTTATGTCATTCATCGCAATCCCAGGATTACCATTTTTGCGAGACATAATAGATTGGATATCACAGTACATCATCCATTACAAACCATAAATAAGGTCTTACACAAATAAGGATCTCATGATCCAGTCTTAATACAACAAGCAGCGGAATAAATAATAAGCGTAGCGGTGGGGTCCATCTTACGTGGCACAGGCAATGCTGACGATGGAAGATAGTCCTAGTTATCATAGCCATCCTGATGTCCTTCATCTTGGTAGTCTCCTTCATAGTCTGGCCATGAGAATAGCCAGGGACAAAAGCCATGAGTACTTTCTAAGTACTCGCAAACTATCACTAACAAGTAAGGTAGTTCTAGTGGGAAATGCTAAACTCTAAGTTTTAACTATAAAGTTATGTTTGAAACCTAAGCTGAGTTCAGAAACAAAGAAAGATAAAATAAAGTTCTAGAATCACTTAAGTTGGGAAGCTAGTGTCATAAACACAACCCTGTTGTGGTTAAGTCAAGGTTCATCATTCATTTCATAAGTTATTTTGAAAACATCTGACAACGAAACAGTATGGCCACTCCAACTGTCCATAACATGACGACTATTCGAATAGTTTGACACTCTGCAGAGGTGGTACACTTTCACCACAAGATTCGATACATCTGTCAGGGATAACCCTTAATCATCATACTTAGTATGCAGATAATCAAACATAACCTTGCCTTTACACACCCTAGTATAAGCACCTCTCCTATGAGCATGGCCTCCCAACCATGACCATCTGTCATCTTGGGCACTGCATAGGTGGACAACATCGAGAGGTAGCCTCAGCTCAAACCTCTCCCGCGAGGGAACTAATAATAATGTATATAAACTTCCGGCTAAGCCTTACCCAATTCAGGTATTATGGTTGTACGGTAAATTTGGAATGGTATCGCACCTGAATCCAACCATCAGTTTTGTAAAAGGGTTAAGGCTCATGCCTCAACATTTTCATCATCATAAACCATTTGTGTTTCTCAACACATGTCAAAACCTCTCAATAGAATGACTCATCATTCTAAGGTTTTCATAATTCATTTTCACCAAGTGTTCCCATCTAAAGTGACTCAAGTTTTTATCTAACTCTAAACTACTAAGTTAAGAGTGTTCACTAAGGTGGAAAGATGGGATCAATCTCATGCCATAGAATGACATCTAAAGTTATCTATATAGGTCAAGCTTTATACTTTTTATGCTACCTTCAAAACAAGTAAGGGACTTGGTAAAATAAAGAAAGTAGAAGCTTGAAGGTAAGCTTGGAATAAGTACTAGTCAAATTAGTATAACCAAAGCATGCCTAAAGCATCTTTTCTCAAATCATCTAGCTTAATTCTAGCTTGCTAAGCATTATACCTGCAAGTGTTAGCTTGCATTGTTAATGATGGCTTGCCTTGTGCAGTGCAGTGGTTGAAGTTTTCTTCCTCCTCTTGATAGCACTCCTCCTCCTCGAAAGCTTGGTCCGTACTATCGTCTATAAATACATACGGAGTACACAATCACCAAACAATGCTTAACTAGTCTACTTAGCACTCTAAGGCACACATTTGATGATATATTAGCATCACAATATTTTATTTACTAGCTTTATCCTTTTTATTTGAGAAAAGTAATTTCTACTCATTGAAAAATAACTAATATTTAATATTCACCACTTAAAATATGGGATCATGTGGACACATGTCCTCATCACATATTCTCACATGTGGGAATGTGATTTAAGGGTTGAATCATATTTACTTAAGTTTAAGTTTAGAATTTAATGATTTAAAGTGACTAGAAATGCCTATATAGCATTATGTTTGTACTAGTCCAAAGTCACTGCATGTAAACCTTAATATTATTACATATTCAGATAGGTATGGTGAAATGTGATTTTTGAGAGTTGGAATCAACTCAAAAGCTATTTTGGTTGATTTTATAAAAATGTTTGAAGGTGCAAAAGCTTTTGTCTTGTTATTTTTACTAGGAGAGATCTCTAACTCTAATTGAATTAAATCCAACGGGCTTGGATAGATCTTTTCAGTAGCTTTCTAACAAAATTGGAATTACTACATTTGGATCTGTAAATCTCTCTGAAGTGATTTTCAAACTAGGGGACAGAACTAAGTTCAAAACTAAATAGAAAAATCTAAGTTTGAATAAATGGGTTGCACGAGAAAACTAGTGGGCCGGCCCAGTGGCATTCCGCGACACAGAGAACAGCTGACCGGGGGGTCCACATGCCATTGGCTCTTTACACGCGAAGCGATACGGGACGATGTGGGCCGTGCGATTAAAAGTGAGATCTACAGTTGAGGAGTGTCGTCTCCGGCGAACAGGTCGCCAACGAGAACTAACCCTAGCGGCTCGGTGGGGGTGCACAAGGGGCATACCAGGGCTCCAGCTACTATGGTGATGGGGGCGATCGAACTGGTGGATAACGGTGGACTCAAGCGTGGTCGCGGCAGCTCCTGGGGTGGACGAAATCGACGGCACCTTCTCCTCCTCTGCAGGGGGTCCTTCGGCTAAATTCCGGCAAACTGGGGCTCGAGCGGCTCCGGCTAGAGGTGGGGAAGGATCAGTGAGGAGAGGGGAGTGGAATGGTGTGAGTAGTCGGTGCTGGGGAGGGCTCCTTTTATAGGGCGACGAGGGGACCGAGCGGCACGACGGCGAGCTCGTCGGTGACACTAATACAGGCAGCTAGAGGCATGGGCGGCGTAGGCGGACGGTGGCTTGCCTCCTGGCGGTCATCTACGGCATTAATGTGCGGCTAGGGGCGGTGGCGTTTGGTCCGGAGTATCCCGCGCTCTAGGAGACGAGACAGAGGCGGTGCTCGACGCGGTGCCTGCATCGTGGGTCGATGGTGGTGCTGCAACCATGCTGGCGAAGTCTTGGGGTCGGCGGAGGCGGTGTGCAGGATTTTATGTCAAGTGGCGGTGCTGCGTCTTTGGCGATGATCGCGCTCAGCGATCTGTTCGGCTCACGAGAGAATGGGCAATGACAATGGGTGTGGTGGGGCCTGGGGGTGATCAAGGGGTGGACATGGGGCGGCGGTAGCGTTAGGCGGAGGTAGTGGTGGTGCTGGAATGGCGCGGCGTGGTCTGTGGCGCTCTGTCCATGATCGTCCAGCGGCGACCATAGAGTGGCGGCGCTCCACTACTGCTGCGGCTTAGGGGTAGGCCGGTGGGTACTTGGTTGGACTCAGGAGGGACAGAGGGGAGTAGCTAGGGTGCAATGGGGTACAAAGACTTGATTAGAAACAGTAATAGTTAGGCCATTTTATTTCTGTCTGCAAGGTGTTCGATCAAATGGCCACAAGAATTCAAGTTTTGAATTTTTAGATGATTTTTGGTGGAGTTGCTAGGCACATGATTAAGCTTCTGTGGTTGCTTGGAATTTGAAAATGGAGCTCATTTGAGTGGTTTTTGAATAAGTGGGATCTTCTCGTATGAACTACATTCAATTTTTAAATGCCATTTAAAATTAGTGTTTGAAAGTTTTTGGCAGATCACAAAGTGGGCCTTGGTACATCACTACATTTACTAGCAAGGGGTGCAAAGATCCACATTTGTTTCTGTTAAGAATTGAGTCCTAGGAATAGCCAAAGTAGGCATGGTAGTTAAATGGCACAAATGACCATTTCTTTCTTTTATTCATTTTGACTTGTTTTTCTTTGGGATTTGTTTGGGAATGATCTAGATGATGTTTATTTCACCTAAGAATCATTTTACAAGCAATGGATCACTTAATAATGGCAATTCAAAACAACTCCTATTTAAATGCACACACATATGAATGCTTTAATAATTTTAATTGGAAAAGTTTTTGTTAACCCTAGTTTTGATGATTCGGATCTTAATAACCTTGGATTAAAGTTTTGGATGTTACAGCCAGGGCCTGGCCACACCATATGGTGGCACGGGTGACCCCTGGCTGCGCCACCAGGTGGTGTGGGCCCCCTGGCACTCCACCGACCTTGCCCCTTTCGCCTATAAGATGCCTCCGATGCAGAAACCCTAAAAAATCCAGCCTCTATCCATGAAAAGTTCCGCAGCACCACCGCCAGAGATTCGAGGGATAGAAAGTCTTAGGCACCTCACGGACGGGAAGTGCTTGAGCCATCTCCATCGATCTCCACCACCATCTCCATCATCGTTGCTGATTCCCATGATGATGAGGGAGTAGTTCTCTCTCGAGGCTAAGGGTTCTACCGGTGGCTATGTGTTCATATCGCTCTCTATGCATGATCATATTGTGATCATGAGCTTTGTAATCAAGTAGATCTACTTTGCTACTCAAGTGCTTTAATAGATATCTGCTCTCCCAATGTGTGTGAAAGTGACAGCGTGCACACCATGGTGGCACTTAGGCTAGAGATTACAAATACTTGTTATGAGTTATATTTGGAGTTGGATGTTTCTATGAAATTGTGGTGTTTGTTGGAACCATCTAGAGCTCAAGGTGACATTGTGGGGTTATCTAGATGGGAAAAGCGAACTTTGAGGTGTACTGTTATAGCCCTACCATGGATTAGAGTGTCCAACCGGAGAGTAGTTCAGAGTAGTATCATAAAGAGATGATATTTATATGAGAGTGTTCACTAGTGAAAGTATGATCCCTAAGCCTTGTTTCTAAGCATTGAAATACCGATTCCAACTAGATCTGTTACATGTTTTCTTGCTTCCATCTTTATTTCAGTTTTCCTTTAGTCTCTTCCATGCCATCAAGCTCTTTTCCTGCACCGTTGTCTTATATCCATACCACTTGTATTTCACTATCTCTTCGCCGAACTAGTGCACCTATACACCTAACAAGTGTATTGGGTGTGTTGGGGACACAAGAGACTTCTTGTATCTTGATTGCAGGGTTGCTTGAGAGGGAATACCTTTGACCACTTCCTCCCTGAGTTCGATAAACCTTGGGTGATCCACTTAAGGGAAAACTTGCTGCTGTTCTATAAACCTGTGCACTTGGAGGCCCAACAACTGTCTACAAGAATAGAAATGCGTAGACATCACACACATCCAATGACACTGGTGGATCCATGTGTGGTTTGTGAAAAGAACACACATGCACAACACACATCCAATGACACTGGTGGATCCATAAGTGGTATGTGGAAAGAACAGACATGCAATGACACTAGTTGTGGTTAATGAAAAGAACAGACATGCAATGACTCTGATGG
The DNA here is from genome assembly GCA_023614405.1 of Avena insularis. Lineage (NCBI taxonomy): Eukaryota > Viridiplantae > Streptophyta > Magnoliopsida > Poales > Poaceae > Avena > Avena insularis. Next base: position 301,139,599 of record CM042684.1, read on the forward strand.
ATCCATATGTGGTTTGTGAAAAGAACACACATGCAATGACTCTAGCTGTGGTTAATGAAAAGAACACACATGCAATGACACTGGTGGATCCATGTGGTTTGTGAGAAGAACACACGTGCAATGACTCTAGCTATGGTTAATGAAAAGAACACACATGCAATGACACTGGTGGATCCATATGTGGTTTGTGAAAAGAACAGACATGCAATAAACTCTGGTGGATCCATATGTGATTTGTGAGAAGATCACACATACAATGACACTGGTTGTGGTTCATTAAAAGAACACACATCCAATGACACTAGTGGATCCTTATGTGGTTTGTGAAAAGAACACACATGCAATGACTCTGGTGGATCCCCATGTGGTTTGTGAAAAGTACACACATGCAATAACACTGGTGGATCAATGTGGTTTGTGAGAATAACTGACATGCAATGAACTCTGGTGGATCCATATGTGGTTTGTGAGAAGAACACACATGCAATGACACTAGGTGTGGTTCATGAAAAGAACACACATCTAATGACACTGGTGGATCCTTATGTGGTTTGTGAAAACAACACACATGCAATGACTCTAGATGTGGTTTGTGAAAAGAACACCCATGCAATGACACTGGTGGATCCATATGTGGTTTGTGAGAACAACACACATGCAATGACACTGGTGGATCCATATGTGGTTTGTGAGAAGAACACACATGCGCTGACACTTGGTGTGGTTCATGAAAAGAACACACATCCAATGACACTGGTGGATCCTTATGTGGTTTGTGAAAAGAACACAAATGCAATGACTCTAGATGTGGTTTGTGAGAAGAACACACATGCAATGACACCGGTGGATCCATATGTGGTTTGTGAGAAGAACACACATCCAATGACACTGGTGGATCCATATGTGGTTTGTGAAAAAACACACATGCAATGACACTGGGTGTGGTTCATGAAAAGAACACACATCCAATGAACTCTGGTGGATCCATATGTGGTTTGTGAGAAGAACACACATGCAATGACTCTAGCTGTGGTTTGTGAAAAGAACACACATGTAATCACACTAGTGGATCCATATGTGGTTTGTGAGAATAACACACATCGAATGACACTGGTGGATCCATGTGTGATTTGTGAGAAGAACACAATGTAATAAACTCTGGTGGATCCATATGTGGTTTGTAGAAAGAACAAACATGCAATGACACTAGCTGTGGTTAATGAAAAGAACAGACATGCAATGACTCTGTGGATCCATATGTGGTTTGTGAAAAGAACAGACATGCAATGACACTAGATGTGCTAAATGAAAAGAACAGACATGCAATGACTGCGGTGGATCCATGTGGTTTGTGAAAAGAACACATGCAATGACTCTAGTTGTGGTTCATGAAAAGAACACACATGCAATGACACTGGTGGATCCATATGTGGTTTGCGAGAAGAACAGACATGCAATGAACTCTGGTGGATCCATGTGTGGTTTGTGAGAAGAACACACATGCAATGACACTAGTTGTGGTTAATGAAAAGAACACACATCCAATGACACTGGTGGATCCTTATGTGGTTTGTGAAAAGAACACACATGCAATGACACTGGGTGTGGTTCATGAAAAGAACACACATCTAGTGACACTGGTGGATCTTTATGTGGTTTGTGAAAAGAACACACATGCAATGACTCTAGATGTGGTTTGTGACAAGAACACACATGCAATGACACTGGTGCATCCATATGTGGTTTGTGAGAAGAACACATATGCAATGACACTGGTGGATCCATATGTGCTTTGTGAGAAGAACAGACATCCAATGACACTGGTGGATCCATATGTGGTTTGTGAGAAGAACACACATGCAACAACACTGGGTGTGGTTCATGAAAAGAACACACATCCAATAAACTCTGGTGGATTCATATGTGGTTTGTGAGAAGAACACACATGCAATGACTCTAGTTGTGGTTTGTGAAAAGAATACACATGCAATCACACTGCTGGATCCATATGTGGTTTGCGAGAAGAACACACATCCAATGACACTGGTGGATCCATGTGTGGTTTGTGAGAAGAACACACATGCAATGACACTGGTGGATCCATATGTGGTATGTGAAAAGAACAAACATGCAATGACACTAGCTGTGGTTAATGAAAAGAATAGACATGCAATGACTCTGATGGATCCATATGTGGTTTGTGAAAATAACACACATGCAATGACTCTAATTGTGGTTAATGAAAAGAACACACATGCAATGACTCTGGTGGATCCATGTAGTTTGTGAAAAGAACACACATGCAATGACTCTAGCTATGGTTAATGAAAAGAACAAATATGCAATGACACTGGTGGATCCATATGTGGTTTGTGAGAATAACACACATGCAATGACATTGGTGGATCCATATGTGGTTTGTGAGAAGAACACACATGCAATGCCACTGGGTGTGGTTCATGGAAAGAACACACATCCAATGACACTGGTGGATCCTTATGTGGTTTGTGAAAAGAACAAACATGCAATGACTCTAGATGTGGTTTGTGAAAAGAACACACATGCACTCACACTAGTGGATCCATATGTGGTTTGTGAGAAGAACACACATCTAATAACACTGGTGGATCCATATGTGGTTTGTGAGAAGAACACACATGCAATGACACTGGGTGTGGTTCATGAAAATAACACACAGCCAATGCCACTGGTAGATCCTTATGTGGTTTGTGAAAAGAACACACATGCAATGACTCTAGATGTGGTTTGTGAGAAGAACACACATGCAATGACACTGGTGGATCCATATGTGGTTCATGAGAAGAACACACATCCAATGACACTGGTGGATCCATATGTGGTTGGTGAGAAGAACACACATGCAATGACACTGGGTGTGGTTCATGAAAAGAACACACATCCAATGAACTCTGGTGGATCCATATGTGGTTTGTGAGAACAACACACATGCAATGACTCTTGATGTGGTTTGTGAAAAGAACACACATGCAATCACACTGGTGGATCCATATGTGGTTTGTGAGAAGAACACACATCCAATGACACTGGTGGATCCATGTGTGGTTTGTGAGAAGAACACACATGGAATGACACACATGCAATGTCACTGGTGGATCCATATGTGGTATGTGGGAAGAATATACATGCAATGACACTAGCTGTGGTTAATGAACAGAACAGACATGAAATGACTCTAATGAATCCATATGTGGTTTGTGAGAAGAACACACATGCAACAACACTGGTGGATCCATATGTGGTATGTGATAAGAACACACATCCAATGACACTAGTGGATCCATATGTGGTTTGTGAGAAGAACACACATGCAATTACACTGGGTGTGGTTCATGAAAAGAACACACATCCAATGAACTCTGGTGGATCCATATGTGGTTTGTGAGAAGAACACACATGCAATGACTCTAGTTGTGGTTTGTGAAAAGAACACACATGCAATCACACTTGTGGATCCATATGTGGTTTGTGAGAAGAACACACATCCAATGACACTGGTGGATCCATGTGTAGTTTGTGAGAAGAGCACACATGCAATGACACTGGTGGATCCATATGTGGTCTGTGGAAAGAACAGACAAGCAATGACACTTGTTGTGGTTAATGAAAAGAACATACATGCAATGACTCTGATGGATCCATATGTGGTTTGTGAAAAGAACACACATGCAATGACTCTAGTTGTGGTTCATGAAAAGAACACACATGCAATGACACTGGTGGATCCATAAGTGGTTTGTGAGAAGAACAGACATGCAGTGAACTCTGGTGGATCCATATGTGGTTTGTGAGAAGAACACACATCCAATGACACTGGTGGATCCATGTGTGGTTTGTGAGAAGAACACACATGCAATGACACTGGTGGATCCATGTGTGGCTTGTGACAAGAACACACATGCAATGACACTGGTGGATCCTTGTGTGGTTTGTGAAAGAACAGACATGCACTGACTCTAGGTGTGGTTCATGAAAAGAACACACATCCAATCACACTAGTGGATCCATATGTGGTTTGTGAAAAGAACAGACATGCGATGATTCTAGATGTGCTTCGTGAAAAGAACACATGCAATGACACTGGTGGATCCATATGTGGTTTGTGGAAAGAACAGACATGCAATGACTATGGTGGATCCATGTGTGGTTTGTGACAATAACACACATCCAATGACTCTGGTGGATCCATATGTGGTTTATGAGAAGAACACACATCCAATGAACTCTAGTGGATCTATCTTGGAATAATTTGATGTATGCCATGATGTATTTCATTGTACAAGACACTCACTTTCCATTTTTATACTACTCAGTTTTGCCCTTGGTTTTTTGATACTACGTAGTTTTGCCCTCTCTCTTTCTTTCGGAGAAGCCCAAACATGTGCTCACTCTGTCTGCTACACCCTGATTGGTTGTCACAGTTGTCATGCAGATCGTGTGCACCAACCGTTGATCTTGTGTGATCCAACGAGGATCGTTGCACACGTCGTGCCCTTCACAGTACAGTGTGAGCAACATAGATGTCTCCCTCAGCGAGACTTCTACAAGAAGGAACACGATGCCGTCCATGGAAAAAGTCGTCGAGTGGTCATGTTGTAACACCCTCCAATCGTCCCTATGCAAGTTTTAGCCTTTTCCGCCAAACCCGCATAGAAACGATTCAAGGACGCCCACCAGGCACTTCCGTGCGGGTGGAAAACGAAGTAATACCATTACACAACAGTCCTCGATGGGACCCACAGAACAGATATATATACAACAGCGACTCAACGAGTCAAGAATACAGATATACAATACAAAGATCCAAATCACCTTGAAAACGTTACAGCGTCCGAGTACGGACAAGATGCAAATGGGGCTAAGAGCCCTGAAGAATAACCAATGGCGTCCATAACCCTGCCCAGGCCAAGCCAGGGGTAACCCTGCTAACGACGTCGATCTCAAACCTGCTAAAACAAAAGGGGTGCCGACAAAGGGCAAAGGAAAAAGAGGAGCATCAGTAGTGAGGCCAGTACACAGCGAGGCTAGAATTCGGCGGCTCTCGCCTACATAGGTATGGTGGGCTGAAGCGGCAGCGCAGCAACACTAAACAACCTATAGAGACTCGGTATCACTGGCGGCTATTAGAGAGGGGTAAGAAAGACCTATTCGGATCCTACCTGAAGCAAACACCAAACATACCCATCCTGGTATTTCCCCCCTCGAGACCAACCGAGGAAGTCGGGCCAAGGAACTCACACAGTTGGCAGTTTTACTCATTCCATTTTAGTTGTAGGATTTACTAGTCAGATATATAGCATGAGTCATCTTGATAGCGTAAGTAGTGGGCAGTTTTAGTTAGCATTCCGTTGTAGTTGGAACATTTACTAGTCAGATATAATTGTCCTGAGGAATCCCAAAACCCAGCAGTTGTTGGCACTTTTATCACATTCCATTGGAGTTGCAATACTTACTAGGCAGGTATAGTATGACGCAGATCACCACAAATCCGCCAGTTGTTGGCATTTTTATTATCCATTCCATTGTACTGAAGCTGATTACTAGTCACATATTAAGTCAAATTTATAACACTACTTTAGTTATGCTTGTCTATGATCGAGATACTGTGCTCCAAGTCATCCATAACCGCGGACACGGCTTTTAGAAAGATTTACCCTGCAAGGGTGCACAAATAGCAACACACACACGATTAACCTCGGAAAAACCAAATCAAAACCCAACGAGGCTTTCACGACAAAGCAATCACAGGATTCATAAATTATTTCAGGAGGCCGCCCCACTAAGCTACCCGCAACGAAGTTGGCCGGCTCCGGAACGGACCCAGGATTTGTGTCAATGGCTGTAAACGACTGAGAACCCGAAAGTGTGACTGTGCTTGTCGATACCGCGAAAACATTCCACGTTCCAAAATAGTACAGGTGCTCCACGTACAATCATAAATAAAGCAGTAAAGCATGGCATAGGTACAGGATAGTAATAAAGCCCCAAACTACTTTGTGGCCCCAAGAAATAAGAATGAATGAAGCTCTGGCTAAGGGGATTCATGGTCCCATATGCGGATAGTGCGATAGTCAAGGAACAGGTATCAAGTACTCGGGGTCCTACGGGACACAAGTGAGCGTGGAAGAACCAAATAACATCTATTGCCCACTGATGCCTCTGCATTAGTTATATCTAGCAATTTAATAGTTGTATTTAAAGTCATGATCATCTCCACCATAAACATCTGCCAGCATTCCAACAACTGTGGTACTTGACAACACGAGATCGAACCTGAGCAAGCAACTACGACTCGCAAGGCCAGCTATCTACCAAACACAGGTAATAGGAGGTGTCCAAGGCAATATAGAGGCTGCATGGGATATAACTGGTGTACGGAAACTAAAGCATCGCGACACGGATAGCAATAGATCAACAAGAGGAAATAAAGACTATAAATGCAAAATAGGTAGAAGGGGGAGAGATGCTTGCCTGGGAAACACTGCCGAAGGTTCATATCCGGAGAACTTGTCGATACTCGCATCAACTCATCGGCCTAATCCGCGAAGAAGCAAACACTAGAAGAACACCGGATGCAATATTTAATACTACGGCAAAAGATCCGGCATGATTATGATATGATGCAGATGCGGTGCAATTAGGCAGTATTAAGCGGAACCGGGGTCCCGATAATTAATTAATAGGTTCGAGTTATTTAACTACCCTGCAAATTAAATGTTGTATTCACAAGACAAAACATGGCATCGGTTTGCTACACCAATTTAAATGGAGTCCGGAATAAGACAAAGATATCCCGCATAGAGACTCCATATTTAATTATGAGGTGAATCGGCATAATGCCCCCAAACCACAGACAGGTATGCATGCATGAACAATTTAATATGCGACAGTTGATAATGTCATATTATAAAAATAGGGGATTAGGGTCACACACCTGGGTTCGAAAGATCTTGGGTTCTAGGGGTCTGGGGTTCAGGCTTAGGGTTCGACGGGGGGAACGGTTCGACGGGATCGGGAAACAGGATCGTTCTCGGATAACAGCAGGAGAGCTTGGCGTTCCAGGAAGAAGTACTTGTCGCACTGGGGTTTGATCTTCGGATCCCGGGAAGGAGGTCTTGCGGTTTTTCGTGAAGGCAATCTTGACGCTCGGTGCCCGCGAAGTAGATCTTGTCGTTCCGCCTTTTGTCTTCGAGGGTCGATGCAAATTGTGCGTCAGGGTCGATCTTGTCGGGGTAGATCGCCTCTTGTAGCGTCATCATCAAATTCGTGCTTGACTAGTCGTTCTTGTCGCCACGGAAGTCTTAGGTCGGTGCGGCGCTTGGTGTCGGTCTGTCGACCTCGATGACGACATGGGTTCACGGAGAAGACCTTGCCGCTCGCAATAAACACACTGGAAGCACGATGTATCGGAGCTTTGCCTTACAGCAACACCATGGAGACATCACCTAAGGCAGCGTGGGGGGGGGAACGAAGAGGACCGCGACCTCGAAAGGCAGACACCGTGTGCCTTCTGGAAAATCGCGGTTGCGGCTTTCGGAGATGGAAGCGTCTGGCAGAGCACCAGCGGAGGAGCCCAGGGTGCCGGCGAGCTTGAGACTCCACCGACGAGCGGGGGCGGGGATGCCCACGAGTAGAAGGCCGAGGCGGGGACGAATAGGGAACGGCGACCCACGGCCAGAGCCAGGTCAGGCGGCGGAACAGCGGGTTACAGGGGAAGGCCCTTCACGGCTGCTAGCGCGCAGGGGCACCGCGGCTCGATGCAGAGGAAGGCCGAAGGCACCAGGGCCCGACAGAGGGGAGAGAGAGGCTGGAGACGGGCGGCGGGGCGGTACTGGTTGGCGGGGAGGCCGGAGCTCGAGGCAGGCGCTGGAGGAGGCGCGACCGGAGGCGGGAGGGAAGGCGACCGGCGAGGACGGAGCTCGGGGCGGCGGCCGTCGAGGACGCGCGCAGGTGGCGACCACGGCAGGGATGCGGCCTGCAGAGGGAGGCCAGAGGCATCAGCAAGGCGGGGGCCACGGCGGCGCTGCCGGACCAGAGAGACGTCGCCAGGGGAGGTGGCGACGGGGCCGCGCAGGGTTTGGTAGGGAGCAACGAGGCGATGGGGTGGGGATCGCGTGGATCGAGGAGAGGAGGCGGGGTGCGGGACAGCACGGGAGTGGGATCGGGCGGTTGGTGGCCTTGGGGCGACACGGGAGTGCGTGGTGTGTGTGTGTGTGTTTGCGTGTGTGCCTGTGGGGGTTGGTGTGGGGATGTGGGCAGGAGTGTGTGGTGTGGGTGGGGCCTGAGGGGTGATGTGGCAGGCTGGGAGTGGGCAGGGTGAGGTGGAGGGGTGCCAGGGTGGCGGCGGATGGGGTAGGCGGCTGGGTTGGTGGGGCTGGCTAGATTAGGTGGGGTTATAGGCTAGCTGGCTGGGCCTTTGGCCTGGCCGGCTGCCTTCCCCTAAAAAAATACTTTTATTTTTATTTAACTTTTAAAATATTTTATAAATAGTTTTTAGACAAATAAAATATCCAGGAAGACCTGGTTTTATGATTTGAAAAAAAATAAAGGAGGGCTAATTAGAAAACAAATAGGGTTTTTGCAAAGTACTTTTATGAACAAACATGCATGATGATGTCATGATGATGCACACAGTAGAAACAACGAGCGATTTTCTGATAGTGATTTTTGCGGGGCACCACACATGTCATGTTTAATCTAGTCTGCAAAGGCTACTACTGCTACTACAACACATGCACAGGGCAACAGGGTCATCGAGTGCACGATTGTCGACGGGACGCTGTAATTTATTGCCACTTGATTTTAATAAGACATATCCCATTTTTACGCAGCGCTCTCAATCTCACTTCCAACTGGGACCTACCGCAAGTAACTTCCATGAGTCAAGGGCCCCCTCGAGTAGATCTAACGTTGCTAGAAATTGGTTCCGTGCCACTTGCATGCAGTGAAATCGAGGTCTGCCATGAGCGTGTTTTCAATGCAGCTCTAAAGTGAAGACCGTGGTTGTTTCAAAAAAATAAAGGGAACCCAAAAAAAGGTGGAGATTGTGGTAGCCCCACCCCCGTCCACCACACGTGTCCACTCGAGGACTACGAATGGTCCAGTGTTTATAAACCCGCTCGACCTTCTTATTCCATGTGCTCGTGTCATTTTCCCCAATCTGTCTAGTCCCAAAACCCCAATCTGCACCTATCATGCGTGCCGAAGCTCCTTCGCTTGAACTACCTCCTTCCCTAGGTGCGCCATGAAACGTACACGTGGAGACGAGCCGGAGGTGAAGCCAATTGAAGGTGCAGCATCAGATGGCTCGGTCGTCGCCAAGCAGGCAGAGGCGTCTTCTTTGGGCACGAACGCCGCTCGTCGCTGTGCCGTTGAGGGTTTGAGCTCATCCGTCCAGCCAGTAGCCGTCGCTGTCGAGCAGCAGGTGGCCGACAATGTCGTGGTGCTAGCGGTAGATCTGGATGGGGGCAGGCGGCAGGCGGAGGCAATCTGATGCTCTACATCAACGACCCCATCACTGTCCAAGAAATCTTCGATGCAATCGCGGAGAATGACGACTTCGAGGAGGAGGTCCTTGAATGAGGAGTCCGAGGTACTACATTGCTAGCTTCTCTAGTTGCAGCCGTAGATTTCACTATGCATACATAGGATTTGCTCAATCGTGTATAGATTCTTTTGCTCTTGAAGTAGGGTAGTATATATATGGTTTGAACGGTCGATTGATGCATCTTCCATCTAGTCACAAAACCCCAATCTGCTCATCTGCCATCTAGTTGAGTTTGCTAGTTGAGTGTTGATTTCGATACACAATATGCCTATAACATTACATTTCTATTCCTTACTGAGCCCAATGATTCAATTTTGCCCCAAAATAGTGCAAGGTCATCTGATGGTGTCGTTTTCTTAGGGATGGTTAGTGAACCTCAAGCAGCAATGTACATAAACAATATAGGTTGTGTTGTTGGTATTTTGGTTCTCCAACTCCATCTCTGAAAAAAATGAGGCCCTTAATTTATTCTCATATGGAACATATATATATATAATCTTTGTATTGTTTCTGATCTATGAATGCGTCGTATGATGCATATGTATATCCCTAAATATTGTTTTGTATGATTACATTTCAATTTCTTATTGTGGCCAATGATTCAAATTTCCCCCAAAAAAGAGGCAGACACATTGGTGTCAGATTTTTTAGGGATGAGTTAGCGAACCTAGGACCATGTACAAGATCAATATGAGTTGTGCAATTGTTACTTGGTTCGCTTATGCCATCCCTGAATAAACTTATGAGGCCACAATCTTTATTCTACATTCATAGAGCTATGATATTTGAATTATCTATTCCATGCATTTATAGTGTATAAGAATTACATTTTAGTTTGTCACCGAGGCCGATGATTGAAATTTGTCCCAAAAGAGTTCAAGGGGGACACATATGATGGTGTTGTGTTTTAGGGATGGGTTGGTGAACCTGAGGCAGCAATGCACACAAACAATATAGGTTGTGTTGTTGGTACTTTGGTTCACTAACTCCATCTCTGAAAAAAATTATGAGGCCCTTGATTTATTCTCATATGGAACTACATATATGACCCTTGAATTGTTTCTGATCTTTGAATGATTCGTATGATGCATATGTATATTAATGGTTTTGATCATAAGTATTTTTAACCTGTACCTGAAGATTAATTGTTCGGTTTTTTATTTATAATTACAATATTTAGGCTTGTTTTTGTACCTGACTATGTATATCCCTGAATATTGTTTTGTACAATTACATTTCAATTTCTTATTGTGGCCAATGATTCAAATTTTCCTCCAAAGAGAGGCAGACACATTGGTGTCAGATTTTTTCAGGGATGAGTTAGCGAACCTGGGGCGATGTACAAGAACATTATAGGTTGTGCAATTGTTACTTGGTTCGCCCACTCCATCCCTCAAGAAACTTATGAGGCCCCTAGATTTATTCTACATACACTCTAATGCAATTAATTGTCATTGTGTTGAGATGAAATGATATATGAACTGGTCAAACTATTGTTGAGATGCTTTCTCTTTGATATCCATGGATATATTGTCTTACATATACATGTTGTCAATTCTTGAGTTGTAATACAATTCAATCATATGTATGAGTTCTAAGTTATGTTCTTAAAAATCAACTTGAGGATGATGATGAAGTGGACGATAGCAAGGAATCCAAGGACAACAAGAGTCGCTATGTGCTGAGGCGGTTACGGTGTGGGCTAATCCGTTTCTACCGTAGGGGGAGACTGTTTTGCCCATTCTGTGGTAGAGCAATCAACGTGGACCTCGACAGCATGATCCAGCACGTGGTGGGTGTTGCCAGAGGCGGAGGCAGAAGGCATAAGCCGATTACCTTACCGCGGCACGCAGCTTTCGGCAAATTCCTCCGGGATTATATCAGGACTGGCATGTATCCCCTTGACTAGGCTGTCCCTGCCTCCTGCTGATGCCCCTGCCCTGCTAGGCGTCTTCGTGTCCCTGCCTCCTGCTGCTGCCCCTACTTTTATTTTGTTTTAGTTAATTATTACCTTTGTGTGGCATGTAAGACAATATATCCATGGTGTCTCTGGTGAACCTTCTATATATATATTAATTTACTCCTTTATATGCAGTGCCTTAAAATTTCTAGTGTTCAATTATATTACTGATCATGCTCATGCACACTACAAAATATTTCTAGTGCTTGATTATATTATATTTGTCAAGGAATACATCAACAAGTTAAATTGGTCGAAATTTTGTGATCTCACATCGGCGGTGGACGTTGGCAGAATTCGAAGGCATCAGCCGAAGACCTTGGAGCGGCATGCAGTCTTCAGCAAATTCCTTACAGGTTCAACAATGGGTTGCTGCTGCCCAGCTCCGAATTCGCTTACAGGTCCAACATGGAAGAACTTGTTCGACCACGGTGACGGCAAGCTCAGATTCTGGAGGAGGAAAACAGGACCGAGCATGGTCGACACGGTGACAGATCTCACCGGGAAGCAATTCTCGTCCCCGCACCGTGCCATGTGTACGTCCATGGTGAGGGAGAGCTCCGACTCGGGATGGGGAGGAGAGCGGCGCCGAGCAGGTTTGTCATGTCCCAGCTCTGTGCCATGGCCGTGACCACAGATTGCCGCTCCGGGGAAGAAGAAGACGCGTAATGGATGCATGCGCCAACACTGCAAGCCTATAGGGAGGAGAGTGGGGCCGAGCAGGTTCGTACACGTCACAGCTCTACGCCATGGCCGCGACGCCCCTACAGATTGCCGCTCCAGGAAAGAAGAAGAAGCGTAATGGATGCAGGCGCCAACGCTGCAAGCCTAATTGACGCCTAAGCGACGGGAGCGACATAATGGAGAGAACTGACATGGGGGCCCAACTTGACGGCCTTTAGCCTGCTATTTTGTATTAAAACGTAAAGTTGAATTCGTGCCGAAAAAGACCCTCTGAGTATTTGGCACGCCAACTGTAGTCATCGCGGCTGATTCCAAGCAACTTGGGTACCGCGTTGCCTGATCGCCCCAACTTTCGGGCCACAAAATGGTATTCTCTAGCTCACGAGGGTACTCGCCCTCTAAGTATCGTAAGTTCGTGTCGAACCTATGGTTCCCTCCTCAAGGAGCCTACAAGGGAGACACTGCCCTACGAACATCTCCACGAGGGACATACGAGGTGGCTCGTGAGGGAACTCACTCAGTCCGTGTTGAGCCTACAGTCTCCTCCTTGAGGAGCCTACATGGGATACATTGCCCTATGGTCTCTTCCACGAGGGACCTATGGGGCGGCTCACGAGGGCACTCACTCTCTAAGTAGCCTAAGTTTATGTTGAACCTACGGTTTCCTCCACGAGGAGTCTAAAGGGGATACATTGCCCTACGGTCTCCTCCACGAGGGACCTAAGGGCGGCTCACGAGGGCACTCGACCTCTAAGTAGCCTAAGTTCATGTGGCACCTACGGTTTCCTCCTCAAGGAGCCTACAGGGGATACATTGCCCTACAGTCTCCTCCACAAGGGACCTACAGGGCGGCTCACGACGCCCTCTAAGTAGCGTAAGTTCGTGTTGAACCTATGGTTCCCTCCTCGAGGAGCCTACAGGGGAGACACTGCCCTACGGATCCCTCCACGAGGGACATACGGGGCGGCTCGCAAGGGAACACACTCTCTAAGTAGCATAAGTTCATGTCGAACCTATAGGTCCCTTCTCGATGAGCCTGTAGGGGATACGCTTCCCAAGGACCGCCTCCATGAGGGACCTACGGGGCGATGCACGTGAAGGAGATATGCCCTAGAGGCAAATAATAAATAGGTTTTTATTGTCATATCTCAAGTTCATAATAGTTTCATACTGTGCTATAATTGTATTAATACAAAACATTAATACACGTGTGGTATGTAAATAAACCAAGTCTCTAGTTACCTCTAGCGAACTAGTTCATTGGTCATGAGGATGATCTAGGGTTTCGAGATCATGGGCATTTATGCCAATTGACAATGAGGTCACGTCATTAGTTGAATGATGTGATAGACAAACAACCCAACCATTTTTATCTTAATGAGATCTAGTTACAAAGTTCACCATTAATGATAAACTAAGGAAACTTCGCAACCTGATCCTTAGACTGTGAGATAATGCAAATCACCGTTCTGGAGGGAGCTTAGATGATTATCAAGTATCACACCATGACTGGGTGATCGAAAAGGTGCTACTCAGGTTTCCCAAAGGGGAACGTAGAGGAGTACATATAAAGACCAGGATTTGCCAATCCATGTAACTGATAGATACATATGTGTCCATCTCGGTGACGTTGCATTAACGAAGCTTGCAAGCATGTGACTGGGTCATGGAATGCAATGACATGGGAACGAGAAAACAAGTTCATCAGTAACGAGATCGAACGAAGGTATGGAGATGTCGTAGATCAAATCTCGGGTGAACTAGGTATCTAATGGCAAAGGGAATGGGAAATGACTATTTACGGTTCAAACGACATTATCATCGTGGAATGCACAGGGGTCATTATGGGCATCCCGGTCATGCTATTGATCATTGATGGAGATCATGTCTGTGCCATTCCCGAGCCGTGGGGAAGTACACTTACGGGTACGATGAGCTAGAGATCCTTTATAAGTTGTAATCACCATATGAAAGAGAAAAGGAAACCGGAAAAGTTCCGTGAGAGAACCGAAATCGTTCCGGGAAAGATCCGAAGTTGTTCGGAGGAAATCGAAAGGGAACCAAAAGGTGTTTCGGGTCAAATCGGATTTTTTAATATGTATTTACTATTAATTAATGTAATTAATATTAAATATAATATTAAAATCTAATTTGAAGGGGTATTTCACTAATGGGCCAAACTTCGTAGGGAAAAAGGGCCCATGAGGGAAAACCGAAAGGGGAAGGGCCAAGGGCCAAAGGGCCAAGGCCTGGCCTCCTCAAGGGGGCCCACCCGGCCAGCCTAGGGTTGTGCACGGGTAGGGCCCATCCCTGGCCGTCCGGACCGTGGTGCCCTAAGGGCCCATGCGCCTCCCCCTCTCTCCCTTGTTTAGTCCCACATGGGAAACCCAAAGGGGAGGGCACACCCCCTCCCCCTATATAAAGGGGTGCCCGTGGGTGGGAATAAACACACAAATATTTGGAGAAGTCCTTTGGTTGACTTTCTCCTTCCCTCTCTATCCCGTCTACATGCGTTGGCACGGTCCCAAGTAAGGATTATCCGAGCAAGAGACACCGCACCTGCAGCACGCCGTTGCGCTCCAGGGATTCCAAGCCGGAGATCTACTTCCGCACTCCCGGCAGGGATCAAGGAGCCAGAGGTTGTCATCATACACCGTATGTGTACGAAACCACGAGGGGGCTCACTTGAGGCACCTTGGATATCGTGAGCCATAGCTGCTGCACGATGAAGAAGGAGCAAGGGGTGACCTGCAAGGAGCATCGCGACCTTGAGGTCGGCTACGAGTTTGACTACTTTAACCACATTCCTCTCGGAACATTGACCGCGTATGGTCTACAAGGGTATGTATTCTATACACTCGTCCATTACCGCATTACTACATAGATAGATCTTGACAGTATTAGGCGATTCCAACGTAGGAATTTTTTTGCTTTCTGCTGCGGAACCTTTCAGTGGTATCAGAGCCGATCTATGTGTAGGAGTGTACGGCTAGTACGCACAAGTTTTGTGCGGGCATTGATCCCTTAGTTGTTACCCTCTAACGTGTACTTGTTTATATCGCGGCATTGTTTGATGAAGCGGCCTGGACTGACCTTACGCATATTCATACGCGAGACTGGTTTCACGCTCAACATACGGCTTGTTCTGTATAAGTGGCTAGTGGGTGTCTGTCTCTCATTCAATAGTTAATATAGTATTTACAACGGAGGACCCTGAAAGAGGTGTAGTAGAGACAACTGTTGGATCCATGTTGTGGTTGGAAAGTTCGTAGATTAGAAATGGTTCTATTGCGGAAGCCCTAACAACCACGTAAAACTTGCAAAAGATAAAATTGAGGCGTCTAACTTTATTTTGCAGGAGGGCTTGTGTTATGATATGGCATTGGTCGTTACAAAGGTAAAGTAGTTTACTTTTATGTTACTAAGTAGTATAGTAATTGTCATCGTTCTGATGGACGATCGGGTAGTGGCGTCGTGGACTTGGCGTTAAACCAAGGGAAAGATGGAGATCATGCCGGAGCGTTCGATGGAGATCAAGGCGCAAGAAGGACCATATCATATCACAATACACATGTGATGTTGATACCTGCTTTATATCTTATTATATGCTAGTATTAGATACTCAACGGTAGCAAATAAGATAATCCCTATATAATTCCAATGATAGTGTTCCCCTTGTGTGTGCACCGCCAAGAAAGTTTGCCGTTATGAAGCCGGCCGTGACGATCGGGGGATAGACATATCTACATTCGCATATAGTGGGTGTAAGCCATGTTGCACAGCGAATACACACAAGTTAGATTTGGTGAGCCTAGCATGTGTAGACATGGCCTCGGAACACAAGAGACCAAAAGGTCGAGCATGAGTCACATGGTTGATGTGATTGACATTAGGGAATGTCTACTAAGACATCATGTGTAGACTTGCCAAATCTTAGTAGATCATGGGCTACCCTTGTACATGGTTGATCATGGCCTATCCCATGGCTGATTCCTAATCACGTGATACGGAAATATGCACGGAGGAAAACAAACAACACAGAGAATAAGAAGTGGGTAAGCAAACAAGGATTCATCGACAACGAGTCCCTTACAAGTACACTCACACGACAAAGGTATGAAGTACAACCGTCCGCTGGCAAACACAAAATACGCATGCCACTTTCCTGGGCGCAGCGTCAACAACACTGAAGATGCCTACACGCTCCAAAGGTGGCATGGGTAGTTGATGCGGCACTAGAACATGTTGAACACTGACACAGAAAGTTCCCCACCCTCATGGTAGCGGAACCGCAGCATGAAGCCATGCCCAATATTGTGGTCATCGACAAAGCGGACCCAGCCGATAGGCAGGAACCTGTGCCTGGCCGCCGGGACCTCAACGTTCATGCTCCAGCGGTCACTGCCGCCAGAGTGCTTTAGCCAAACGCCACCCGACATGGAGTCCACAATCCCAAGCACGATGTGCTCTGGGAACCTCACCCTCGCAAACTAGTCCAGGTCGTGGAGGATGAGGATGAAGTCGATGATCCTCTCAAGCTCATTCTCGACTTTCACCATGATGACCGGAGGAGGAGACGCCGGTTTCGGATTGGCACCGCGGCCTCTGCTACGACCCCTGCCCCGCCCGCGGCCGCTGCCGTGATGATGACCACAGCCTTGCTTCGCCAGCACCCCTCCGGTAGCTGCAGCAGCCGCTGAACATAAGGACACACCATAGCGATCGGCGCCGCGCCCGCGTCTGCGTGGCCATCCCCGTCCGGGCTTCACCGGTGGGGTTTCTACCGCCTCCTCCATCATGGCTTTGCCTTTCTCCACAGCAGAGGCTCGCCTTGGTGCCATGGGAATTAGCTCTGCTCTGGCCTGAGAATTCTGGAAGGAGTGGGGCAGGTGAAAACTAAAGGAGAAGTGTCGTAGATCTTTGT
This sequence comes from Avena insularis, assembly GCA_023614405.1. NCBI lineage: Eukaryota > Viridiplantae > Streptophyta > Magnoliopsida > Poales > Poaceae > Avena > Avena insularis. The sequence goes on from CM042684.1 coordinate 301,156,753, forward strand.
CCCCATTTATCAAGGAAGGAAGGATGCTCCGTCTCCTCGGGTGCAAGGCATTAACTGCTGGTCTATCACACGTACCATCAATCGTGGGAACGACACCCGAAGCATGGCACACCGTGCGGGGTTTTTCTGATCTAGAGGAGAGATGTGCCCCACCACTTGGTGTGCACGGAAAGGATGCGGCGGGAAGTCAGCCGTACACCACAACAGTTTGAGGTAGCGGACCCACTGGCCATTTGGGCCCTCGCCACTTCGTGTCCATCAAAGGACACGTGCAAAGCCAGCGCCAGGGGGATATTGTCGGGTCATTTACAACCGGGGTACCCTGAACCACCGGCCGGTAAGCTCCCTGCCTAGACAAACAACGGCCTCGCGAGGATCTCTCGCCTCCTCCTATTCCCTCAGGAGCCCGAGGGGGGTAAACGGCCCCTCGGCAGAGATCCCCCCAAAGGAAGGTTCCTCGGGGAGGCAGACCAGGTTGAAAGGGCATCAGATGCCCTCCTGATGAGCCATGAGAGCTCTCACATGATCGCGTGGGGAAGGAAAGAAGATGACAAGGCAGCGGGCAGTCACGAGGCTTCCAGCCGCGCAGTCGGCCTTGGAAAAGATAAAGAAGTGTCTGGCCCCATCGGTGATACGAGAGGGCTGACAGTACAGACGTCACCAAGGCTGTTTTGTTACTACTTTGGTGCAGGGAGGTGTCGTCCAACACCACACGAGGAGCAGACGTCAACGATGGCTCCGGCTTTACCGATGGACCGACGACGAGAAGGGATCCTGGACCTAGTCCATGTAAAGAAGTCCTATGAACCGACTTCCCTTGGGCGGCAATGTGGTAACCCTTCCGGCCCATCGATTGGGGGAAGAGGCCCGACTCCCCTATAAAAGGAGAGCCCCTCCTACCTTAGAAAGGGGGATGTAATAGATCACAAAGGATACATCCATTGTACCCCCGTGAAGCATCGCATGCAATGCAACCAAGCAGGAGTAGGGACTTTACCTCCTCAAGAGAGTCCTAAACCTGGGTAAAAAACCTGTGTCTACTCTCTGTCCTGTGCGAGCTCTGTCGTGGACATCATCACAAGGAAGTTTGAAACACGTGTTCAACCCCCCTCTCAAACTCAGGGCTCATTGGACCCCTAGTTCCTTTAGGGTTTATGGTTTAGGGTTTAGGGTACAAGGACCATGCATGTTTTACTTACGATTTGCACATTTTAAGAGTTTTTCAAGCTAACTTCCCCTACTCAAATCACTTTTATAAAAATTAGGTAAAATTAATTTGAACTACAAGTAAATGGTGGATCTCTCTTAAAATTTTATGAAATACTTTTGAAGGTACCCACCAGGTAGCTGATATACGAGAATTACCAAGAGTCTTGAAAGATTTCATATCTCGTAATAGTTTACAAGCCGACAAATTAAACCCAGCTTTGGAAACAACAGAAGATACTAAAGAAAAATTCCCCAAAAAACAAAGACATGTGAGTGGCGTCCTTTTGTGTGTATTACTTGTCATGAAAAATGCTAAACTTGAATTTTGATAACTTTTGAAAAACTAGCTTCACAAAATTGTCCAGCCATGTGTGAACAGGTTTCAAGCCGGATGACCAAAGTAAATTCCATATCCACATCACAGTTTATGATAATTTTCCCCTGTTAGATAGATTGGTGCATTTTGGCATGGTAGACAATATATTTTCAAGGGGATTTTCCAACAAGTATTAGGAAAAAAGACAATCTCAATTTTCTAAGTCGCAGTTTTTTTTTGCAAAAATAGGAACACTTTTCTTCTTCTACAAAGCAAGTAGTACTATACTAGGAAAAAGATAGGCTCGAAATGGAGGGGGAAAATGGAGAGCTACTACCATGGAAGAGATTATGATCTCAGATAATAAAAGGGAGGCAGCGCGAGAGGGCAGTGGGGAAGAGAAGTTGAAGGTGGTGTGATGTCAGAGCAAAGTTATGATTGATTCCTGACACAAGGTACTCCTGCAGTCTTTAGTTTACTACTCCTACTTACTAGTAATAGTACTACTTCAGGACCTATGTAGGGAAAACAAATCCTAGTGTATTTTATCTCTCTTTTGCTGCCTCTCACGGTCTCATCATCCATCCTCCATATCTTCTTGGCAACCCGCACACACCTGCCATCTGATCTCTCCCTCGCCCACAGTGTGGCGCTGCTCACATGTGCCATGGACCCATGGTACGTCGACTTTATGTTTGTCTCTGGCGTGTTTGTCAGCTGCGTAGCGTTGGTGTACATAGGAAGGAGCCACTTTGGGCCTTGGGTTGGGGCGTCAGCAAAAAGCAGTAGCGATTTGAACTTTTCTAGTTTCAGATTTTTCATCATACTTCAAAAAGTAGTAGTAAATTCCAGTCATACTTCTACTCCTACAGCCTATTATAATTCACTTGGACCTTGTGTTGGGTTATCCACTTGAGGCACTAGTTCTTGTATCAGTGTGCCATCATCTTCAGCAAGATCAATATGTATTGCCCTTGCATTGCTGGTCTTCTTCTTCAGCTTATCTGGGCTACTAAGAACTTGTGTGATCACATCAGTTCCATCAGTGACAAACACATCAATGTCTAATCAGCAGGTTCAATAGCCGTGATCATAACATCAGGTCCCTCTTCTTCATTATCACTCACTTCTCAGACCTCGTTCTCATAATCACTACCACTACTATTGTGATCATTATCTTCCTCACTATGGTATTCAATATATACATCAGCAACCCCACCTACCTCTGTGTAATCTGCCATTCTAACACACCCACTATCATGATATAGGAACACTAATCCATCAGCAAGATTTTGACCAGGAGTATGGAAATAAAACTTCATTGATTCCTTCGGCTATATATGATCCTTTGCAAACCCTTTCAATTCATGCAGAGAGAGTTTGTCCCTCTCTATCTCAGACAGTTCATCATCTCCTCCAACATAATCTAGGTTAGGTCCTATGAGCACGAACTCCCCTCCAAAGTGCAATCTCACATTGAAAATCTCGACCGGGTCCATGATTGTATTGAAATAAACAAACAATGCGCACACGTATAAGCCAACATTGCTATTGATAACCTAATCATCGGCAAAATCTTAGGAAAAATCCGATCTTTATAGTGACCAAAATCACCCCCAAATAATTTGCGAGGAACCATAACCCTACCCACGCAAATATCCGGTGAACTCAGGCGAATGGAGGAGGAGGGCGTGCAGTACAGTACCTTGGTCTCCATCGCCTCATCGCGTCGTCAGGATCATCGCATGCATGCCGATCACCTCGGTCGCCATTGTCGTCGCCAGAGAAGGTGGAACGCTAGGGGAAAACAGAGAGAAAGAGGTGGATTGCGGGCCTCACTAGGCCGGCCCAGGCTTTTGTTGCCTCACATGCCTCTCACAGCGAGCAAACCCAGCCACGTCACCAATCCCCATTTGGCAAAATGACCTAGGGTTCGATCTGGACTAGGATTTCTAAGTTCAGGGTGCAAAACGACTCTAACAAGTCCAGGGCTTGTTTTGGACTTTTTCCTCTCCGAAATAGACCTAAATTTCTGCCTACACAAGAATGCATGCCGGTAATGGACCCGTTGGACCATCTGAGCACGAGAGAAGTTCTAAAAAGAGTAAAATACACCCACGGTGCTTAAACTTGGCACCTAAAATCAATACGGTCATCCACCTTCCTTCGAATATGCAACGTATGGTACCTAAATACGGCTAAATGTTTATCCAGGTCATTGGCTCATCGTAGTCATATTTACTGACGTGGCACGACATTGACAGGTCCCTGTGCTAAATTTTATATAGAAAAGTCCGTTGACAAAAAAATATACTAGAAGACACCCAAGGCCCACCTGACAGCCCCTCTTCTTCCCTTCTTTCTAGGAACCCCCGCACGGACCGGAGGAGCCACTCCTGGCCACGTATGGCCGGTGAGCTCCAGGCGGCCCCGACCCCAGCCCCAGCTTTGGTCGGTGCCCAGCGGATGTGCAGCCCGCCAGGGGCTACTTTACCCCCTCCCACACCCATGGACACGAATGCCTTCGTCGCCGAGTTAGTGCAGTGCCGCGGTCAAGGTGTCTGTGTGCTGGGCGCCGTCGTGGACGTCGCCGTGTGGCATGGCTGCCTCTCGCCGGAGAGCAAACAGCAGTGCGGCCAAAGCCATACGGGCGCGAGCACGGCACTGGAGCCATCGTGACCTCCCGCATCATCCAGTATGCGCTCTTCCGCGGTGAGCATCTGTATGCTGGGCCTCGTCGTGGACGTCGCCGTGCGCGGCGCCTCTCGTCGTGGACGTGGCCGCCTCTCGCCGGAGAGCAAGCAGCAGTGCGGCCACCTCGCCGGAGATCAGGCAGCATCACGTACACGGCGCGGCCGCCTCGCCGGAGACCAGGCATCAGCACTTCAGTTTTGCGCCGAGCAGCACGCCAGCGAACAACTAATCGATCCAACAGCAGCGCACTCGTGGTTCACATCCAGCAAACGTGCCCGTGGCAGGACCAAAAATCCAGTTGAGTTTGCAAAAGCTTGTCCCTGAGAAGAATAGATTGATCCAACTAGAGCTAGCTAGTGTTGTTCACGTCCTGGAGAATCAATCAAACTGCTTAGCGAGGCTAGCTTTGTATGTTCTGCTTGCTCCTCATAAATACTCAGGCGGAGCGCCCTAGGCACCAACAACGCCGATGTAGATAACGAGCAAGGCGGAGCGTCTGGGAGGCCTGGTTGAGCTCGCCGCCATATGTCCAGTGTGCAGCGCCCTTCCAGCCATGCCCATGGTGAAACGGCAGCAGCCCCGTGCGGCGAAGGAGTCCAGGAGAGAGAGGAGGGCTTTCTAAAAAAAATACCCGTGAGGACTTTACTGTAAAAAATCAGCGCCGAAGACTGGTCAACATAGTGCCACGTCAGTAAATACGTCTTTCTGCGGTGAGCTAGATACCATATGTTGCGTATTTTTCGAAGCGGATGACTGTATTGATTTTAGGTGTCAAGTTTAATTACCGTGTGCATTTTATTTTACTCTTCTAAAAAAACAAATCTGAGCAACTGAACTCCAAAGTGGTTCGCCGTCTCCACTCCCAGTGTCCTTCGCCCTACTCGCGACAAGCCACAAGCGACGGACGCAGGACACCTTTCCCCCAGATGTTCGCCGGCGATACCGACGGCAACGGTCACCTGCCGCGTCCGCGCAGGCCGCGGCGCGTCGGCGGCATGGGGTCCCCTTCGGACCAGGCCGCCTCGGCGCCGCCGCATCCCGCGCCGCCGCCCTGCACCGACTACGACATGGCCTACTTCAAGGCCTACTCCCACATCGGCGTCCACGAGGAAATGCTCAAGGTTACAAGCGCGTGCGCGCTCACGCTCTCTCATTTCTCTCTATATGGATTCTGCTCCGTGTAATCATGTTGGAGGGCAGGTGCCTGACTGTACGGCTGTTGCATTGGTGGGGTTAGGGTTTTGTTTACTGAGGGCAGCAATCTGTGGACAGAGTTCGTGGGATCGTCTCCGTCGAGCGAAACGCTTTCGTCTGAGGTTCCTTACTGTTTCATCACCTGCGAGGTTGTGACCAGTGTTTGCCATAGGTTCAGTTAGTGTATAAGCTCGCAGAGTTGGGCATTTTTATCGAATAAATACAACATTCTAGGAATCCTGTTTTTTGCACGAGAAGATGGATTGTCTTAATGTTACGATCATGCACCGTTTGTCTGAATATTTTTTTGGCTTTTTCAGGTAAAAGATTAATGGCCACTACTCAAATCACTTAATATAGCACAACGTAAGCCACACAAAGAAACAATGGCATGATTGTTTCGGTTTATCAGAAACTTAACAAGAAAAACTGTATGCGCCCGTATCCTGTATGGAGGTGCTAACATTACATTTTTGTTGGCCAAATGCTATGCTGAGATGGTAGCATTGTTTGTCAACAGTCACGTACCTAGAAATTTCCAGATGCTGGTATCTGGTCATTCATAATGAAAGGTGCTAAGCTTGCAGCCTGACATGTATTGATAGATTATGAATTGCTGGCATGGCTGACACAGAGTACCACAGTGTGTCTGGCATATTACTGTTAAACCTAATAAAAAAGTGCAATATCGTCCTTTTTGAATTGGCATTGATCTTGAGATTGCTAATTGCAGGATCATGTGAGGACTAATACTTACAGAAATGCTATCATGCATCACAAAGATTTAATTTCAGGCAAGGTTAGTCACTTACAATTTGTTTGCTTACTGGACAGCATGATATTCTTGGATAGGTATCAAACAGGATGCGGCTTTCATTTTACTCAATGAATGTCTGAATTGACTATTTCAGGTCGTGTTGGATGTTGGCTGTGGCACTGGTGTTCTTTCTATATTTTGTGCATTTGCTGGTGCCACTCGGGTAACTTCAACAGTTAATTATTAGCTGCACATTTATTTGTTGCTTATGGTATTATAGTGTCCTTCACTACATCGATGTGTGATGAACCCGGCAAATTATATTTTTCAAGATTTTTCCTCATGTTTGTTCTTGTTTTATTTTCTATATAAATTGATAGTGAATTTATACTTGGCAGATGTTGATCAGTTGTGTAATCATGAAGTGATTTTTTTGGGTCGTACATGTCTATTTCTGAACAACATATCTGACTAAAAAATGACATTCTCAAGAGAGAACCCTGGAGTAAGCTCGTTACACCCAAAATAGTTAGATTGGCACTAGATAGTCATTTAGAAAGCTGCATTTATTCCATGCATTGATCTGACCAGAAGATCTATTGTACGAGATGTTTACCAAATAGTAGCAGTGCCTGTATTTACACTTTTTTGTGCTTTGAAATAGTTTTCATTTTATAGCAAGTAAACCCTCTCTTTTATTTTAGAAAACAACTCATGTATGCCGTGTAGTAATAGGGGTTGAATTTGCATGAGGGTTGCATATTGTTTATAGTTATTTCTATGTGCCAATTCACTTCATGATGGAGATGGCAGATTACTTGTTTTTCATTCATTTATAATCCATCTCCTGATGAATTTATTGTACTTTCAGGTCTATGCAGTTGATGCAAGTGATATTGCGTTACAGGTAAGACCCCTTCCTTTTGAGATTGCAAAACTACAAGTGTATTTTGTAGATTTTTGGGAAATAGTTTCTGGTTGGGCAGATCCATTGGACCTACACACCCTCTTATATATAGCTGAACTTAACTAGTACACTGGAATACTCTAGAATCTGGTAGGACACTAACTTAGACTCCAACATTCACTGGAATGTTCCAGGCACTCCTAGGACAGCACTACTATACTAATACTCACTAGAACATTCCAGGTTCACCTAGGACAGTCTCCAACACTCCCCCTCAAGATGGGTGATAGATATCTATCATTCCCATCTTGTTACAAGCTGAACTGCACTCTTTATTTCCTAGTCCTGTAGTTAAACAGTCTGCAATTTGCTCGCTACATGTTACATGACTTATCTTAATTATACCGTCATCCAACTTCTCCTTTATGAAGAAGCGATCAATCTCCACATGCTTGGTTCTATCATGTTGAACATGGTTGTTTGCGATATTGATCGCCGACTTGTTGTCACACCACAAATTTAAAGGGCCTTTCCTCAACACTTTCAGTTCTGAAAGAAGATTCCTCACGCATAACATCTCACTCAAACCTTGCGACATAGCTCTATATTCAGCTTCAGCTGTTGACTTTGAAACCACCGGCTGCTTCTTACTTCGCCATGACACTAAATTTCCCCCGACAAACACACAATAACCAGATGTTGATCTCCTATCATCCAAGCAACTTGTCCAGTCAGCATCACAATACCCATCCACATTTAGATGACCATTCCTTTTGAACCATAGTCCCTTTCCTGGACTACTCTTCAAGTACCGGAGGATTTGATTGACCGCATCCAAGTGTCCGCTCCTAGGATCATGCATGTATCTGCTCACTACACTCACTGCATATGAAATATCAGGTCTTGTGTGACATAGATAGATGAGCCTTCCAACAAGCTTCTGGTACCTCTCCTTATCCACTGGTTCCCTAGATTCGGTACATAATTTGTGGTTTGGATCGATAGGGGTTGATGCAACCCGACACCCAAGCATGCCTGTGTCACTAAGCAAGTCCAATACGTACTTTCGCTGGGAGAGAACAATCCCTTTGGGGGATCTAGCAATTTCTATGCCAAGAAAGTACTTGAGTTGGCCAAGATCCTTTACCTCAAATTCCTTGCGTAGGCTGTCTTTCAATCGTGATATCTCCACTTCATCATCTCCGGTGATTATGATATCATCAACATATTGACAAGGATTGTAATTTGGCTATTTGAGTGTCGATAGAACACCGTATGATCCCTATTACATTGCTTATATCTCATACCACATACAACTCGTCTAAATCTATCAAACCATGCCCGCGGAGATTGCTTGAGGCCGTATAGAGATTTTCTCAACCTGCATACCTTTCCTGATGTTCTAGGAGTGGAGAAACCAGGTGGGATCTCCATGTATACCTCCTCCTGTAAATCTCCATGCAAGAATGCATTCTTGACATCCAACTGATGCAAAGGCCACCCAAAGTTAGTTGCGCATGAGATTAGGATCCTCACTGTGTTCATCTTTGCCACCGGCGCAAAAGTCTCATCATAGTCAGTTCCATATGTTTGGCTATATCCTCTCGCGACTAGTCTTGCCTTGTACCTTTCAATTTTCCCTTCTGGATTCTGTTTCACGGTGTAGATCCATTTAAACCCAACAACTTTCTTTCCTGCCGGAAGATGTACAAGTTCCCAAGTTTTATTCCTTTCGAGAGCATTTAACTCCTCTATCATGGCCTCACGCCACTTTGGGTCTTGCTTTGCTACTTTCCAGTCTCTTGGGATCACCACAGATTGCAATGATGCGATGAAGGCCATGTAGTTCGTAGATAGAGATGTATATGGTACATAATTAGCTATGTCATGCTCCTCCTGGTACCAATTTGGAGGTTTTCTAGCTCTAGCTCGGGTTCCTTTTCTTAAGGCAATGGGCAAGTCCATTGAATCCCTCGTAGTAGATGGACCTGTGTCATCAGGCAATTCAACAATTTCAACACATGTTGGAGCTTGTTGCTCCCCCTGCACCTGTGTGTCACCTGCCGTAGGGGCCTGTTGTTGCAGATGCTCATGTTGCTATTTTCTCCGTGTATACACTTTTAAGTTTTCTTCCTTGTTCGGCTTTCTCCATCTCTCTTTGACCATAGGATATGGGACTGAATCAACCACAACTCTCAAAGGTTCATCTTCAACAGAATCAACCACAACACTCAAAGGTTCAACTTCGTTTCTCCTCAACACTTCACTCTCCCCCTCTCGACTAGCCTCACTCGTTCTAGGAGAGTCAAGGTCAATGTCAAATAATGAGCTGAGATCGGTCTTCTCTCCATAGTACGACTTAGACTCCCTAAATGTCACATCCATGCTCACAAATTTTCGTCGCTCGATAGGACTCCAACACTTGTAGCCCTTCTGTCCAGATGGGTATCCAATAAATATACACTTAACCGCTCGTGGGTCCAACTTCCCCACCAAGGGTCTATGATCTCTAACGAAGCACGTGCAACCAAATACTTTAGGAACAACTAAGAACTTGTTCTCTCATAGCAACATTTCACATGGTGACTTCATCCCAATCACCCTTGATGGCATGCGGTTGATGAGATACGTGGCTGTCATCACCGCCTCACTCCATAAGAATTTCGGCACATTCATTGTGTACATCCATGACCGAGCAACCTCCAAAATATGACGATTTTTCCTTTCTGCTACTCCATTTTGAGGGGGCGTATCTGGACAGGAGGTCTGGTGCAATATACCTTCTGCTGACAAGAATGTACCGAACTCCTTATTCACATACTCGGTCCCATTATCTGTCCTGATTACCTGCACATGTGTATTGAACTGATTTTTCACATAGGCATAGAAGTCCTGGAAACATCTGAATACCTCATTTTTATGCCTCATGAGATACACCCAGGTCATACGAGAATAACAGTCAATGAATGTCACAAAGTACTTCATTCCACTTATAGAGATAACAAGGCATGTCCAGACATCTGAATGAATAAGCACAAAAGGCGAGATACTCCGGATTCCCCTACTCACATAGGATGTTCTAGTGTGCTTCCCAAACTCACAAGCATCACACACTAATTTGTTTTTATCCACCCCACACATTAAATCAGGCACAACCTTACTCATTTTATCAAAAGACAAATGTCCCATTCTACAATGTTGAAGCATCACCATGGCTTCCTTCTCTCCTACAGTTGATGCTAGTACAGTACATACCGCATCACTTGTCACCTCCCGGTCCATGTACCACAATCCATTATGCCTGGTTCCGGTCCCAAGCCTCTCTCCAGTCAGCTTTTCCTGAAGTAAACACATCTTGCGGTCAAGCATTACACGGAAATCTATATCATCAACCAAGGCACTCAATGAAATAAGGTTTACGGGGAAGGCAGGAACGTGAAGAATGGAAGATAACTTAATTGTGGGTGTGCATTGAATTGTTCCAACTCCTTTGATGGGCTGAGAGGTACCATCGGCGGTTTGAATAGTTTCTTTATGTGTGGGTGGATATTGGGTGTAAGAATCAAATTCTTTCAATGTGCCCGCAACATGCTTTGATGCACTTGAGTCTAATATCCAATTTGAACAAGACTTATGCAAAGATGTAGATGCATGGGCATAATTACCTTCATCAGTATAGGCAAGGTGAGCGAACTTGTTGAAGCTGAAGTCCCCATAACCGCCATCACTAGTCACCTTTGCTTCCTTCTTTAACCCATCATGAGTAGTGCCCAAGGATTCTTCTTCGGAGACCGCCACATTTGCTCTAGGGCCACTTGAGTATCCTCGTCCTCTGCCTCTGCTTAATCCACCTCTATTATATCCTCTTCCTCTACCCCGAATTCCCCTGCGTGGGGCTGTGCAATTTCGGCTCAAATGACCATTCTCACCACAGTTGAAGCAGTCCCTAGTCTCCAAGCTTTGGGTTGCAACGAAGGCTGGACGAGATGGAGTTGTTGTGTTGCTCTTTGTCAACTTCAATCTGACCTCTTCCTGTGCGATCGCTGCTATGGCATCCTCTAGAGTGGGAAGTGAAGGCTGATGGTACAATGCAGCACGTCTTCCCTCGAACTCAGGGTTTAGGCCTTTCAGAAATTTCATCACTTGCCCGCGTTCAATCCACTTTCTAGCAGCAGCAATGCAATCTGCATGCTGGAGCTCTAGAGGATCATAGTGATCTAAATCAGCCCACAGATGCTGCAGCTCAGCAACATACTCCATCACAGACTTGTCCTCTTGTCTCAGTTCACTTAGTCCGCCAGTTTCTCAAGTGCCTTCTCCAATCCTTGATTTTCCCCCATGATCTGAATAATCACAACACCTCAGAGAAATGCAAATCAGGTGCAAATCTATTCCCTGCAACCACCTGCAGCTACCACTCTCAGGTTCCTCTTCCAGATAACACCCCTGTGCTTCTTCTCCTGGCCACAGCCGCACACACACTAGCTCCAATCAGCTCTCCTCTTCTTGCACAGAAAGTTGCTGCACCTCTTCTCTGCTGTTCCACTCTGCTACAGGACAGTGCTCGGTTGCAGTTCCTCCTAACGATTCTCCTCGCCGGGAGCTCCACCAACTGGTACTTCACCTCCAGAATTTCTGCAGCTAGGCGCCTCCCTCCTACTGCTTCCAGCCAGCACAAGCCTCAGCTCCGGCTCATGCACTTGTGCCGCTGACCGCCGATTCACTGCCAGCAGCTACCTAGCTTTACCTCCAGCTCTGATACCATGTAGATTTTTGGGAAATAGTTTCTGGTTGGGCAGATCCATTGGACCTACACACCCTCTTATATATAGCTGAACTTAACTAGTACACTGGAATACTCTAGAATCTGGTAGGTGTTAGGTAATCTAGATGTTTACTTCTTCAGTTGTAGTTTTGTCAATAAGCTAGCGACAGTTTCAGTTAGCGTCAGGTTTTAGAGTTAGCTATTTCTTAGGGGTCAAGTAGATAGGATTCTTTCAGTTAGTTGTTGACCCGATCCTTGCGTTGTACTCCCGATAGCCTGGGACGTGGGATGGCACGTCCAGATGTGGGGATCGTGTAGTCAAGCACGATCGTTCCCTTGGTGAATAAAAGGAGAAAGCCAGAAAAGCTGCAGGTAGTTGAGCGCAGCACAAAATCCCCTTGTCATTTATCTCAGAACTTCCATTACAGTTCGTGAGTGCAGGTGAGAGAGGGAACAAGTGGTATCAGATCCCTGCCACGATCCAATGGCTGGCTCGAAGGATGCGGCGAAGGCTGCTGCCGGCGCGAAGCCGCCGGAGCGCACGCCGTCGAAGCCGCGCTCGCGATCCCGCCACGACGCCTCTCTGTCCCCGGTTCGCCGTGGCCGCTCTCCAGGCAGAGCCCATGGGCGCGAGCTGGTGGTGAGAGAGAGGGTGGTGAGGGACGGCGGCGGCAGCAGCAAATGGCCAGTCCTAACGCGTACCAATTACGCGGACTGGTCAGTGATCATGCGGGTGCAGCTCCAGGTCCATGGACTCTGGGAGGCAGTGACCGAGGACGACATCGATGAAACACGACGGCGACGGCTATCGACCGCTGCAGCGATGTCGCCGAGCTGGTGCGCACCCTCGCCGCCAAGGACAACGCCAAGGCCGCGTGGGACACGCTCAGGACGCTGCGCGCCGACGGGACTACGACCGTCTCGCGTTCAAGGACGGCGAGAACGTGGAGGAGTTTGCGCTGCGCCTCTTCACCATCCTCAGCGACCTGGAGCTGCTAGGCGATCCGGAGGACGAGCGCAAGGCCGTCAGGAAGTTCCTCCGTGTGCTCCCGCGTAAGTACCGCCAGATGGCATCTTCAATTGAGTCTTTACTTGACCTCAAGTCCATGTCAATCGAAGAACTTAGCGGGCGGCTGCTCGTCGTTGAGGAGAACGAGGCCATTGACGGAGCAGATCCTTCCAGGCAGCTGCTCCTCACTGCAGAGGAGTGGCGTGCACGGGAGAAGCGCCAGGACGGCGGCTCTGGCAGTGACAACCGCCAGGGCAAGAGCCGCGGCAAGGGCCGCGATGACCGGCGCCCCGCCGGGGAGGGCACGCACCCTAGCAACAAGGAGGATGTGTGCCGCTACTGTGGCAAAAAGGGCCACTGGGCCCGTGAATGCCGCAAGAAGAAAAGGGACGAGGAGAAGAACGAAGCTCACCTCGTCCAGGGAGAAGACGACGCGGATCCCGTGGTGCTGCTCGCGGAGATCCAGCTCGACGCGCCGCTCGACATCACCAACCCTGCCACACCTAACGCGGCCGCTGCTGCAGTAACACCAAGTGCGCCGGAGCGCGCGCTCGTGTTCCTGAACGAGGAGAAGGCCAAGGTGGTGCCAGGGCGCGACGACGAGCTGGTGGATCGCACCTGGTACCTGGACACTGGTGCGTCCAACCACATGACCGGCGATCGCTCGGCGTTTGTCATGGTGGACGAATCTGTCACCGGCAACATGCGCTTTGGCGACGGGTCGGTGGTGCATATCAAAGGGCGAGGCGACATCGCCTTCAACATCGACGGAGGGCACCAGCGAGCTCTCACCGACGTGTTCATCCCCAAATTGAAGAGCAGCGTGGTGAGTCTGGGCCAGCTCGACGAGCATGCCTGCGACATCCGCATCAGGTGTGGAGTTCTGACGATCCTTGATCGTCGCGGCAAGCTGCTCCTCAAGGTCAAGCGCTCTCCGAATCGGCTGTACAAGCTGGTCCTGAAACCAGCGCAGCTGGCCTGCCTCGCCATGCGACACGATGCTGTCACTTGGCGCTGGCATGCCCGCTTCGGGCACCTCCACTTCGATGCGCTGCAGAGGATGGAGCGCGGCGACCTGGTGCGTGGGATGCCTGGCATCGCTGCTCCTGGTGAGCTGTGCACGACATGCCTGGCTGTGAAGCAGAGGCGCGTGCCGTTTCCCTAGAAGGCCAAGTACAGGGCGGAGCGCCGCTCGAACTGGTGCACGCTGATCTGTGTGGCGCCATCACGCCAGCCACACCGGGTGGACGCCGCTTCTTCCTGCTGCTCGTCGACGACCTCAGCCACTTCATGTGGGTGACGCTGCTCACGAGCAAGGACGAGGCGGGCGTGGCGCTCAAACGCTTTCAGGCCGCCGCGGAGGCAAAGTCCGGCGAAGTTGCGACTCGCGACCGACAGTAGGCGAAGTTCACTTAACGAAGCTCGCCGCCCACTACGCGGACGCCGGCGTTAAGAGGCAGCTGACGGCGCCGTACTCGCCGCAGCAGAATGGCGTCGTAGAGCGCCGGAACCAGACGGTGGTCGGCATGGCGCGGTGCATGCTCAAGGACAAGAGCATGCCCAATTACTTCTGGGGAGAAGCGGTAACCACGGCAGTGTACCTGCTCAACCGCTCCTTCACCAGCAGCGTCGACGGCAAGACGCCGTACGAGGCGTGGCACGGCCGGAAACCCAGCGTCGAGCACCTGCGCGTCTTCGGCTGCGTCGTCCACGTCAAGAATGCTCACCCGCATCTGCGCAAGCTCGATGACAGGAGCATCCCGATGGTGTTCATCGGGTACGAGGCCGGATCCAAGGCCTACCGCGTCTACGACCCAGCGACAAGGCGTGTCCGTGTGACGCGCGACGCCGTCTTCGACGAGGTGGCGAGCTGGGATTGGGGGAAGGACGGCGTGGCTGCTGCGAGGGATCTGGAGGAATTCGCGGTGGAGTACACGGTGGCGGCCTCGCCACCCACCACCGCACGAGGCGCGGCCCCGGCGGAGCACAGCCGGTCTACATCACCGGTCTCTCCGGAGTCGGCTCCGCCCGCGCCTTCACCATCTCCGGCCACTGCAACACCTCCTACATCGCCGCGAGTCGAGTTCGCCATGCCGCCAAGCCGTCCAGGTACGGAATTCCTCGATGATGAGGATGATGGAGAGCTGCACCGCTACCGCCGTGTCTCCGACCTCATCGGAGATGACGCGTCGCCCCCAGGACTTGCTGAGCGGCTGCTGCTCACGACGGCGGAGGAGCCTAACTGCGTGGCGGAGGCCTAGCAAGATGCAAGCTGGAGCAAGGCGATGAAGGAGGAGCTGGGCTCGATAGAGGAGAACGGGTCATGGGCTCTCGTGGAACTCCCACCGGGCCACAAGCCCATTGGGCTGAAGTGGGTGTTTAAGGCCAAAAGGGACGAGACAGGGGCAGTCATCAAGCACAAAGCCCGTCTCGTCGCCAAGGGCTACATCCAGCGAGAAGGGGTTGACTTCGAGGAGGTCTTCGCCCCCGTCGCCCGGCTCGATTCGGTGCGGCTGCTGCTCGCCGTCGCCGCCCAGGAGGGGTGGGAGGTGCACCACCTCGACGTGAAGTCTGCCTTCCTCAACGGCGACCTCCAGGAGGAGGTCTACGTCTCCCAGCCTCCAGGATTCGTCAAGCGAGGATCGGAGGGGAAGGTGCTCCGCCTCCGTAAGGCCCTGTACGGGCTCAGGCAGGCTCCGCGCGCGTGGAACGCGAAGCTCGACAACAGCCTCTCCTCCATCGGCTTCTCCAAGTGCCCGCCTGAGCATGCGGTGTACACGCGCAGCAAAGACGGGGATCGCCTCCTACTCGGTGTCTACGTCGACGATCTCATCGTCACGGGCACGACGGTGGCGGCGATTGAGGAGTTCAAGAAGGAGATGATGGCGTGCTTCAAAATGAGCGATCTAGGATTGCTCTCCTACTACCTCGGGATTGAGGTGGTCCAGGAACCGGGCCGGATCCGGCTCGGACAAGCGGCGTACGCAGGCAAGCTGCTCGACAAGATTGGCATGGACTCCTGCAACGCTGTGCACGCACCGATGGAGCCGCGATTGAAGCTGAGCAAGAACGGGAAGGGGAAGGCAGTGGATGCCTCGCTCTACCGCAGCGTCGTCGGCGGCCTCCGCTATCTCGTGCACACGCGCCCCGACATCTGCTTCACGGTGGGGTACCTGAGCAGATTCATGGAGGCGCCCACCAGCGAGCACCGGAGCGCGGTGAAGCACCTTCTGAGGTACATCTCCGGCACACGCTCGCTTGGCTGCTGCTACACACGCCAAGGACCCAAGGCCGAGCTCACTGGGTACAGCGACGCTGACCTGGCCGGCGATGTGGACGACAGGAAGAGCACCAGTGGTGTACTGTTCTTCTACGGACAGTGCCCCATCTCTTGGCAATCGACCAAGCAGAGGGTGGTCGTACTCTCCTCATGTGAGTCAGAATACGTCGCTGCTGCAAACGCGGCGTGCCAGGGAGTATGGCTGAAGCGCCTTCACGGCGAGCTGCTTGGACACGACGGCGGCACTGCAGAGCTGCGCGTCGAGAACAAGTCAGCGATAGCGCTGGTGAAGAATCCGGTGTTTCACGACCGGAGCAAGCACATTCAGGTGCGTTACCATTTCATCCGTCAGTGCGTTGAGGACGGCGATATCAACATCCAGTTCGTACGCACTGAGGACCAACTCGCCGACATCCTGACGAAGTCGCTTGGACGAGTGCAGTTCCAGGAGCTGCGACGTCGAATTGGCATCATCAAGGTGAAGGACATCTAGATTGGGGGAAGATTGTTAGGTAATCTAGATGTTTACTTCTTCAGTTGTAGTTCTGTCAATAAGCTAGCGACAGTTTCAGTTAGCGTCAGGTTTCAGAGTTAGCTATTTCTTAGGGGTCAAGTAGATAGGATTCTTTCAGTTAGTTGCTGACCCGATCCTTGCGTTGTACTCCTGATAGCCTGGGACGTGGGATGGCACGTCCAGATGTGGGTATCGTGTAGTCAAGCACGATCGTTCCCTTGGTGAATAAAAGGAGAAAGCCAGAAAAGCTGCAGGAGTTGAGCGCAGCACAAAATCCCCTTGTCATTTATCTCAGAACTTCCATTACAGTTCGTGAGTGCAGGTGAGAGAGGGAACAGTAGGACACTAACTTAGACTCCAGCATTCATTGGAATGTTCCAGGCACTCCTAGGACAGCACTACTATACTAACACTCACTAGAACATTCCAGGTTCACCTAGGACAGTCTCCAACATATTTAATAAGCTAGTGCAGTAGTGCTACTCTGCTGTGTATTTTTGCTGCATAGAAATATTATCCTTATGTCCTTGTTACCAAATTGGATAGTAGATCTTCTTTATATTGACAAGGTGTGAGATCCAGGCACATGGCTTAATAGGATTGATAGGATACGCATATCAACAAGTTGCAACTTCTTTTCCGGAAGCTCATTCGAAAAGAACTCTAAGGTTAAGCGTGCTTGGCCTAGAGCAATTCTAGGATGGGTGACCGACCGGGAAGTGGGTAACCGGGTGCGCACGAGTGAGGACAAAGTGCGCAGAAAAGACTAGTGTTGGTCTGTGGGGCCAGTCTAGATATCCTATTAAGCTGCTAGGAGTGACACCCCCGGGCCCAGGAGTGGACGGGGTGTTACACAAGGTCCGGCCTAGCTCTTCTCGTGTATGCTTGTTGACAACTAACTACGACATGGATGAAGCCCTTTATGATCAAATAAATACTTTTCTCTTAGAATATTGATAAAGAAATACTTAGTAGCTTGAAAAGTGGTGCTACCAGTAGCAAATTCACTTGATGTTACTCCCTCCGTTTCAAAATATAAGATGTTTTAGCTTTATGAAAGGAGTGTATCTAGACCCCTTTTTGTGTGTAGGTTCATATGTTTCAATTCTATCCGCTGATAATATGTATGCTCGTAAAATGCCTTATAGTTGATACACATTTTTTACTAACATTATTTTGTTATTAGCTTCCACAAATGATAATGTTGGTTCTCTTTTTTTTAATCTGAAAATGTTTAGGCAGTGGAAATTGTGAGAGAAAATGAGCTGTCTGAGAAAGTCATTGTTTTGCATGGCCGAATTGAGGTACACTTTTCTAGCTAAGCCTTTGCCATTTCATCACCATTTACATATACCTGTATCATAGTTGTATGTGAGGGTTGGAACATTCTCTTGCTTTTGTGATTATACAACTTAGCATCGTGCTTGCAATTATATCTTGATTGTAGTTGTGCCAGACTACTTAAAATTCTACTTTGAGATCTTCAACATCATGCAACTTAAGTATTGCTATTCAAATGCAGGATGTCCAGATTGAAGAAAAAGTTGATGTCATCATATCTGAATGGATGGGTTACATGCTTCTCTATGAGGTTTTATTACTATCTTGTTTGTATAATTAGACTTATCCCACACATAGCTTTATGTCTGTCCTGTATGTGAAATTTAAAATATAGTCATGTTGATGCTAGAGTATGCTGGGGAGTGTAATTTTTGCTAGGGATAAATGGCTTAAGCCAGGAGGTCTTCTTCTTCCATCTCATGCATCGGTAAGAGTTTGAGCAAAATGTTATGCATCAGTTATTTGGTCGAGACATGTATTGAATAATTTTCAGGCTGACATAACAGAAATATTTGTGTTGCAGCTTTATCTTGCACCTATTACAAATTCGCGGAGATATCAGGATAGTATTTACTTCTGGCGAGATGTATATGGTATAAAAAGTAAGTTCATTGTCCTTTGTGTATGTTCTCTTTATAGCTTCTATAGATTACCAACATATGAGGAGACTGAGTAGATTTAGTTGCTTGTTCGTACTGTGTCGATAGTTGAATGGCTTCCAAAGTTGTCCTGACATGGAAATTACAATTGTTTTTCAGTCTCAGATTAATCTGTAGTGTATTCTTTGATTGACTTCAGTGTCTTCTGTGATGCCTCTTGCAAAACAATGTGCATTCATGGAGCCTTCTGTTGAGACGATTAGTGGAGAGAATGTTTTGACATGGCCAGCAGTGGTAAGATAACTCTTGCTGAACTGTATATTCTTTTCATCTCAGCACGCGGTTTATTGCGCATATGACTCTCAGAACCCAACATCTAAATTAATTCCTGTTTGTGTGCAGCTATACTTTGTATAGCTATATTTTTATGTGAGCTGCATTATTTTTAGTACAACTTACTCGGGGTACCTGGAGCAGGTGGCACAAGTGGATTGCTATACAATTCAAGCTCCGGACCTTGAAACTATTACTGCTGCATTTAAGTTTACATCGATGTTGCAAGGTCAGTTGTATTTCATTTGTTCTACCTATGAGACACATATGGTGAAGTAAACTTATGGTTTTATCTACTCCCTCCGTCCGAAAATAGATATCGCAGATTTGTCTAAATTTGGATGTATCTAGACACTATTTAGTGTATAGATACATCCAAATTTAGACAAATTCCCGACATCTATTTTGAGATGGAGGGAGTAGTAAATCTGTACTGCTGGTCTTTTTTACTGATTTATGTTCAAGTTCATCTGTGGAGTTCTTGAGCTATAACCATACCAGGCCTGTCTGGGAGGGCTTAAGCTTTTGATCAATCTTGGACAGTGCTGTTGGTGAGGCTTTTAGATAAGCTGTGTGATGTTTCTGTTGATAGAATAAATCTATTCTCTACTCAAGCTTCCTAGCGACGTGGAAAGCGGAATTTATAGGACTTGTGGTAGAAGTGTTGCATGTATTCTTACTGCAATCAGGAAGACATTTCCTGATCACTAACATGGTGTGGCAAGGTCGCAATTCTTACCAGCCTCAGGTGGCTAACTGGTGTTAAGCATGTATGGTTATAGGACTGTTGGAATTCTGGTAATTTAGTCATTTTTTTCAACACAGTGCTCTTTCTTCTTTTCTGAATGTATCAATTAGATATTGCACTCTTTGAAGTCCTGTTACAGTTGTATTTTGACCGGGCACAAAGACTTAGAAAGTTCTAAGAATGAGGAAACCACAAAAGAGAATGGCCATGGTACCTTTCCATTAAGTGCTCTGGTAAGATAAAAAATGATGTTTGCGTGGGTAGTCATACATACATGCAAAGATAGACTTATATCAAATATGTGTGCATACTGTGTATTTTGGTCTAGGTTGAGACGTTATTGGGCCTTTTTCAGATGGAGTGTCAGCTGAAAGAAAATACTTGGTCTACTTATAGTCGAATATATCTTTTTTTTCAAAGGTTACTGAAGACATGTGAAAAAAACTTAATCTTGGGTACAGTTGTACTCTTTTAATATTTCTTGCCTGTCTTCATCCACATGGAAATGCTAAGCCTGCTCTCTTTTGTCTTTTGCTATTTTTCAGCTCCATTGCATGGATTTGCATTTTGGTTTGATATCGAGTTTAACGGACCAGTTCGCCAGAAAGTCAAGAAGCAAGCAAGCCAACCCTTGGACGTGAACATGGAAATGTCTAGCCCAAGCAACAAAAAGAAAAAACAAGATGTCTCGATTGTTTTATCAACTGCCCCAGAGGATGCGCCTACTCATTGGCAGCAGGTGATTGCTATGAACAGTACCATATTGGTTTCCTTTTCATTTAGGTATATGGTTAGTTTGAAATTCCTAGAAAATTGATTGCTAACATCTGCAGGAATGCTGTTTCTCGTAATGCAGACTCTCTTGTACTTATTTGAACCTATCGAGCTAAACAAGGACCAGATTATGGAAGGTTCTGTTACCATATCTCAGAGCCGGCAACATGCCCGCTTCCTCAATATCTGCCTGAAATATTTGTGAGTTTTATTTCTCTGGTTTGGTTCTATCCAGCTTCCACTTACAAGTTTAATGTAACCCTGAATCCTTTGTGTCTTTGCAGTACTGGAGATCAATGGTACGTCAAAGAATCTGTGATGCGATAACACGGGAAACTTCGACAGATTAGTGTTATGCAGATAAGTGCAGATCTATTTGCAAGTTTCGCGCATTTGGACTGAAGAGGGACTTCATGATTGCGAATATATCAACATATGCTACCATTTAGTTCATATTTGGAACGCTGGAGTTTTTAGGACATGGAGAAATTCCTCCACAACTTCAACAAAAACTCATTAATCCAAATCAGGCCTTAGTCATTGTTCATGAGCTTGAGTAGGTCAGTAGCATAATGATCATCTGTATCTGATTGATGAAAAAGCATTTAGAAATTTAATAATTACAGGCTGGCCAAGGTAGTATAGGTTCTTCCTTATGAAAACAGTACAGTTCGTCTTATTTCATCTGATTAGTGGCTTAGTCTTTACACTAGTTAGCCATGCGGATTGCTTCCATTGTTTGTAAGAACATGACATTCATACAGCCCTCGAGAGGTTGTAATAACAACACTAAGATTTTCCATACGGTTGTGTAATCGTCACTTCTGACAAATAATTATCTATTGCATGCATATGGTTCGAAGACTGAGTATGACGCTTCTTTATACCATTCTACTGAAACACCTTTGATATGTAGATTTGAGTGGGTTTGCACTTTCAGTATCGAACGCGCTCAGGCAGACGGCGAGTTTGGGGTCAGGTACAACTTAAACGTGGACAGTACAGAAAAATGTCATGTTCTACTCGATTCTGGAGCAAGTTATTGGTGGTGTATGTTGGACAGGAAAAGTCTTATCTTAAACTAAATTCTGTTACTGATCTGAAGACATAGCACACGGTTTTGTAATTGAAACATTTTGCAATATTCAGTATATGAACCAAAATTCAAACTAATGTACTTCCTCCGTCTCGAATTAGATTCACATGTATCTAGACGTCGTTTATCATGTGGAGCAATTACGAATTTCCCATGGGAGCAAAAAGGCCATTTGGAAGAAATAGGAAGTCAGTGGCACAACAAAATCAGCCATGTGAAAAACACCGCTTCGAATAAAAGCAATGGCTAAGATAATTTCGAGTACCCCTCCGGTACATAAAGGCATATAAGTTTAGTCAAAAGGCAACAGTTTCTAAGTTTGATCAAGTTTATACAAAAATATGAACATCTACAATACTCAATATACATAGATTCACCATAAAGTATATTCTCTCGATGTGTTCATTTAATATTGCAGATGTCCATATTTTCGTGTATAAACTTGGTTAAACTTAGAAATTGTTAACTTTTTATTCCCTCCGTCCCAAAATAAGTGACTTGAGTTTATCTAGATTTGAATATACCTATATACTAAAACGTGCCTAGATATATTCGAATCTAGACAAACCCACATCACTTATTTTAAAACGGAGGGAGTACTAAATTTATGTCTTACATTTTCCATTTTGGGATGGAGGGAGTCCTATCCAGTATCGTTCTTATTTCACAAGTCTTGCAGTGAGGTACACGTTAATTAAGAAACACGCGTCAGTTCGGTATATTTTCACACTTTTACAAATTTAAATCATTAACTGGTATTACGGCAGTTTTCTGACTGAGTATTAACCTTACACAATATACTACTCCATAGTTCGTAGTATTACTTATTTGGTAGATTTTCAAACATGCCAATGCACAGTTGAATTGTGATCAGTCATTAATCCACATTGCTATCAGCAGAAAAAAAACTTCTATCACGATTTTTCTGCATTATGTATCCGGAAAACATCACGGAAATGCCCCCTCCATCCACAAATGAATGTATTTCTATGATTTGTCTCAAGTCAAACATATTAAAATTTAACCAATTTTATAGGGGAACCGAGTAATAACAATTATGACACTAAATTGATATTACTTGACCCATTTTAAAATATAGTGTTATAATAAATTTGGTGATATATATTATGCTACATTTGTCTAGGACGTTGGTTAAATTTTCAAAAGTTTGACTTAGAGCAAAAGCTAGTACAACTACAAACATACCCCCGTACCGGACACTTTCAGCGGCACAAATGAAAAATGCCTGCAAAAGTTGGTTATTTGGCGGATGAGCAATCGCGGCGCCCATTTTGTCGCCGCGGCCATGTATACGCTATGCCAGGCTCGATACCGGAGTATATTAGTGCATTCATAGGTGGGACGGTTTTTAATGCCGCAGTAGATGGATGGAGGCATATACTAGTCGTCGTGCATTGCACGCGAAATTTACAGTGTGGGACTGGTCAAGCAACTCGTGTTGACTGGTCAATCTTGTCTCGCTGACTTGTATAGCCCACCACCGGCGAGGCTGGCATTTATATCTTCTTCTACACCTTCGGCAACCGCAATCTCAATCTTGATCTGTCTCTTACTACTCCTAGTCTGGTACTCTCCTCAAATCTCCTTCCTAAAATCTTTAGTGGCAGCAACACCCGAGATGATGGCACACCAAGTAGGTTTCTTTAATCTAGTTTGTTACTTTTAGTTCTTGGTAGTTCTTATCAATCTCTCTACTGATCAGAAGAAATAATTTGAGGATATTTATCTCTATAGAATCGATCGATTGGAGCGGCTTCTGTCGATCTCTTCATCTAGGCTGCATGTGTGGCTATAGGTTTTAGCCACGTTGCATCCTCGCCGTCAGTGGCGATGATGTTGGCCACAGGTTTCTCGGGTGTCACCACACCGTCGATGTGCAACTTTCAGATTTGGATCGATCCTCCGAACAATGCTGGAGATGCAGCTTCCCTTGAACAAGGAACATGAAGCAGGGGGCGACGACAACGACGAGGACACCACCGGGTACAAGATGAAGCTTCCGTTGTGTGGTGAAAGGCGAAATCCCATGACCTGGTGGCGCCAGGGGAAATTTCATTGTTGTACCGATATGTAATTTTCTACTACAGTGTTTAATAAATATACATGTGCACTATGTTAGCGAATCTTGTTATTTTGTTATCCCATTGTTTATGTTATAATACAAGAAAAAGACCATCGGATTATCTCACTAAGGCATATGGGATTTTAAGAAAGTAAGGCACATAGGACAAGTCCTAAATCTATGTCGCAATAGTATATAATACAGAGAACACTTGGAGTATCTTCTATCTACGCCGCTGCATTCTACCCTCTCCACTCCTAACCTCTCCAGTGCCCTCGATCTTGGTTGCGTGTCTCCGAGGCCCTCGACTGCCGGACCGCAAGGTCTTCCCTGGTACCTAGTTCTTGTTCGCAATTTTTCTGAACATATTAGTTTATTTGTTAGGCGATGATTAAATCCCGTTGATCTAAATGAAATATGTATGTTAGGAATTTCGATCTAAAGTTCCGAAGAAAAATTCATTGGACTCTGTAGGTTAGAAATGTGTATTGTGGAATAAAATCCTAACAAGTATTTATTTGTATCCATTTGTATGCGAGGTAAAGTAGCGAGGCTCGATCCGATCTTCAATAACATGCATGCATTTGTGTCAAATAATATAAATTTATTTTAGGATCATATGTCCTATCCATAGACAAGTACGATATATACTATAGGTTTGGCTCTGGTGTCATCATGACTAGATTAAGAAGGATAAATAATTGTTTCTTTCTTTCCTACTATTGATGTTCGTACTTATCACAATCAATTGTGTCTTTCTTTCCTACTATTGATGTTCGTACTTACCACAATTAGTAATTATTTATTTCTTTCCTACTATTGATGTTCGTATTTACCACAATCAATAATTATTTTGTTATATCTATGTAGTACTTTTCATGCCCTTTTGCCTGTATGTTTCTCATTCCTCGTATTCATGAAGACGGAGACAAGATCAAAGATCACGGTGGCAGTGAGACCATCACAGAAGTTTGTGTGAAGCATGAAAATAATGACATTGTCATTCTTTACATCAAATTGGGCAGATTGTATTGTTCATAAGAAACTGCAAGAAGGAGATTTTTTGCATTCGAGTTCGAAGAAAAGAAGGGGTATTTGGTCGTGAAAGTGCATAACATATAAGCCAGTTGTTATGAAATAATTAGTTACTTTATAGAGATGTATGTAAACTAAATTTGGGTGAAATACTTGCATTTGAACTATGTGTATCACTATCATGTGGTATGATTTTCTGTATATTATGAGTTTTCTATATTTGATTTATATTTATATATTAAACATTTTGGATTAGTTAGCAATTTAATTATATTACTATGCACCAATGCATCCGCCAATATATATCGGACCAGGTAGTCTATTTGTACCGTCGTTTCACAGCTGCCACAGCATGTACACAATACAGTCATATAATGCATCAAGGTGAATCCTCTGTCGCGCCACGAAAGCGCTAGCTCGGTGGATGACATTGTGCCAAACAAAAAAAAATTCTCTTGCTGCACTTAACCCGACACAGTTATCCCTGGCGGGTTTTTTACCGCGCCAGCGCGAGCGTGGCGACTAGCCGTGTGCTTCGGTGTATATAAACGTTAGGTCTCGACGTCCGTGTTGTAGTGTACGGAGTATGGAGGCCCCGCTAAATATCCGACGGAGAAGGGTCTCCCTAACAAGGTGCAATATGGAAAACAAAAAAGTTTCTACGAGAGAGCAAACAAAAGTAAGATCTAATCTACTAGATGCTAGCAACAAGATGGATTAGATCTACATATCCTTGTAGAACAAGAGTGAAAACTCCCATGTAAGAGAGGGAAACTAGTCCCAAGTCAATGGAGCCACCTGAATGTAAAGTGTAATTTCAAAAATACATGTCGCCTAATTGATCAACATATGTACTCCCTCCGTTTCATAAAGCTCGACTCATATTTATCTAGATTCGTATGAATCTATACGTGTTTTAGTTGTAGATACATATAAATCTAGACAAATCTGAGTTAAAGTTTTTTTTGTGAAACCATAAAAAGCTTTGTATTTCGATGCATTGATAGAAAAATAAGTTATTTCTACAAGTACAAAAATGGACCAACACCCATATGCACACCATACAACTCAACCCAAGAAGCCTAGTCTAAGGGAGTAGTTGGCGTAGCCCTCGCGCTCCTGCCTTTGCCCAGGATCTCTCCTCAGCTTTCTCACCATGACGAGGGAGGATACCGAAGGCGCCTCATAGTTGAAGATGATCGTGTGCCTATGATTCCGAATCCACCACTTCGTAAGCACGATCATCGATGAGGTTCCTTTGCGCATCTGACGTGGCTTGGAATGCACCACCTGCGTCTACCACTCCATGAAGACCCCTTCAACAATGGGAGGACCTGTGATAGATCGAATCCACTGGATTGTCCATGAAAACAAGCAATCAGTGAGGATATACGACATAGTATCCTCCCACTGGTCGCAAAACACGCATCACAACTAGTAGGGCAGCCGGCGATGCTCGAGCCTCTCACCCGTCCACCATCTATCCTGGCAGGTCAACCAGACGAAGAACTTCACCCTTGGTGGCACAAAGATTTCTAGTTCTGTCTCAAAACCTTGATACTAAAGGACCTTGGAAGAGGGAATAATAACATGATTTGCACTACCGAAATTTGGTTCTTTGCCGTGTAACACAAGATACACGACAAAGCCTCAAAAAGGCATGGCAAAGCCTTTGCATGTACAACTACACGGCAAAGAACGAGACTGCAAAGCAGTCTTTGCCATGTGCATCTACCAAAACGCATGGCAGAGCCTTTGCCGTGTGCCAGACAATAGTGCACGACACAGAAAAGGGACTTGATGACGCTGCGAGTGAGACGACAACGTGATAGTGGGCCTATCCAGCCTTTGTCGTGCGACTATCCTTCGCCATGTGTCTTGCAGGGGGTCCCACCCGACGTGTTTGCCGTGCTTTATTTCTTTGTTGTGTGCCCTTTCTTTGTCGTGGCCCTTTCTTTGCCGTGCGCTTTTTCTTTGTCGTGCAACTCTTCTTTGCCGTGTGATATTGCTTTGCCGTGAAACACTTCTTTGCCGTGTGTCAACGCTTTGCGGTGCATCATTCTTTGCCATGTGTTGCGGCTTTGTCGTGGGCCTAGGCCTGGCCAGGTCACGACAGAGGCCGCTCTGCACACCCTAGGTCGTAAGCCCTTATCCGTGTGCCCTGGGCCAGCACACGGCAAAGTGACCATTTGGTCACCAACCACTCCTAGGTTGCACAGGAGAGCGCCGCGTGGCACCTTTGCCGTGTGCTTACACACGGCATAGGACCCTAGGTCTTTTTACCGTGTGCTTTCACACGACAAAGGCCTAGTGAATTTATTTTTGCCTATTTTCATTTCATTCCCGCAATTCAAATAAAGAATATAGCACATATGCTTCCAGATCAACAAATATACCACCAAATACATATAGAGTTCATAGAAGTTGTATATAACACCACCTATAGTCCAATGATGAGTCCAAAATTTAAGCATATTTACCTTTTATTTTTGCATAAATAGAATAGGGATTTTGGTATTTCACTGCGTTTGCATGCACCTTTTTGTCCTTGTTTCAACAGGATATCGAATCACTAAGTCTCTTATGAGGATATCAATTGGAACTATCATATTATATTATAATATGATAGTTTTTAAGTGATAAAAGTCATTTTATGGATTTACCTTCGCACCTGGGAGAATACCAAACGTGAGGGAAGCATCTGCCGTGGTAACGACCAGTGGTACGGGCGGAGCCCACCCGTACCACGTGGCATCGCATCCGCCTCATCAAATATTCTCTCCTGGTGAAGACGATGGAGAGATCCGATATTAACAGCCACCAGAAACCACGAAAAAACACATTAGAAAGAGATTTGAAGGAGGAACTTGGAGAACGGAAAATCCCTACTACTTCACGGATCATAGGAGGACATCGCGTCACCCCCTTAATCATCAACCGCTGCATCTCCATCACCATTACTACCCACAATCTCATCTATTAGATGTTATTGTAATTCCATATTCAATTATGGTTTGCACTAGATTTATCCCCGTACTTTTATCCATCCATTTGATTATGATGATGTCGTTGATTGCTTCCATGTGTGAGTAGTTTTCCCTCATTCTTGAGGAGATGGAAAAACCCTAGCACTATTGTGAAGTTGCAATAAAGATGATCTATTCTTGTGTCCATATGACTGGCCGGTCTATGATAGATTTATGATTTGTGTTTGATCTCTCTCTTTAGATGGTATGTGTAGTCGGCCGTATATCATTTGCCTTCGAGACTAAAGTGAGGGAGAAATCATTTTGATGTGTTTGGAAGTACGCCCGGAGAGCTTCGTGACAATTGGCGCTGGCTAGCAACCTACACGGTCAAAGGAGGATAAAGAGAGACTCCCTAAGCTAATTACGTTATCCATGGGGAGACCTTTAATTGCAATGGTTTGTATGAGTGATTGCTCTCAGACATCACAGTGATTATTTAGAGGTGACCTGGCTCAACAAAGTGGCTTCCTACGAGCCTTGTAGTGAACATCTTATTATGGAGCTCTCTCCACACATATCATGACACAATAAGTATCTTATCTTAATTAATAATAATAATATCATGCCAGTGGTGTATCCTACGTCTCCAAGAATGTTTTATCCCTATTGAGTTCAACCATGTTTTCACACAACCTTATTACTGGCTTTCTTTTACTTGTTTTAATTACTTTTCTGCATTCAACCAAAAACCTTTCAAACACCCTTTACTTGAGATCAAATGCAGCTTATAAGTATCATTTGATGGAAAGTGATAAGGGGCATAAAGACCTTAACCAAATAGCTTTGTGTGGATATGATACTCTTATTTTGAAACTAGCTACAATTGATATGTGCACTTGCAGCCATCAAGCTATTTTCTGGCGCCGTTGTCAGGGAACTAAGTGCTTTTGGTATTTGTTCTTAATTTTTTATTCTACTAATTGGTTTACTAAAGTTGTCTACTAGTTTCAGGTAAACACCATGGGCGAGTACCAACATATAATCCAGTTGGAGGTTGTAAAGAATTTTGGCCCACCCATGGACGCTTATTTAAAATCCAATAACCCGAGAGGGTATGATATTAACCTGATGCTTTTGGATCTTTTGCATGCTAAAAGGTTTGTAGGGGATGGTACATAAGATCCGTATGAGCATGTAGGGTTATTTGATACTTGTGTGACTTTTCGTCTTAATATACTAACTGAGGATGAGGTTAAATCTGCTATTTTTGTTCAAACTCTTATTGATGAGGCCTGTTCTTGGTATATTAAAAGTCCTAAAAAGATCACTAACTCTTGGGAGATCTTAGCCTCTTCATTCGTAGTTGATTTCTTTCCCAGGATGAAAACTCTTGGAGCAATACGCATGATCACAAATTTTAAAGAAAAACCCGAAGAAAGCTTGCATGAACGATACACAAGGTTTAGGGGATTGCTCGATCGCTACCCCCACCACAACTTCCCGCCTTGGTTGGTAATACATACCATATACGCAGGTTTGAGTCATAATAATAGAAATGAGCTCAACTCCCTTACCAATGGGTCATTTACTAAATTTAGTGTTGAAAGTGCCTAGAATTTGCTAGACACGATGCATAGGATAGAGAAAGATTATTATGGGGCTAAACTTAATAAAGACAATCATATAGAGTACAATTGTTTGAGAAGATTTCTAGCTTCGGGCAAAGTATAAAAGTTGCTTGGAAATTTCAAACTTGACCCTCGTATGATTGTTCAAATTGCTAAAACTTATGCTGAATATCGGCAGATACCAAAAGAATGGGAAAGCTACACACTGCCCGTGGAGGAGAAGCCCCCTAAAACTTGCCAGAGGGACAAATACTCGCAAATGCAGAAAAAATGTTAGACAAAGGAGGAAACTATTCTCACAAAAATAATAGAGAGTAAGGGTGAAAGAAATAAAAGGATAGGGAGGTTAACTAAGGACTTGGGAACCATTAAAAAGAACATTGGGATAGTAAAAGAACTTCTGGAACCTGAGGTGTTCGAGGATGAAGTAATGGTAGTGAATAAAGAATCTTCTGAAATGATAAGAGGCAAGTTTGATGGTAAAAATATAAGTCAACAGAAAATCCCTTTTTGTTTAGGGGGAATTACTTATGAAGGGTTTTGTGACTTAAACTCTTCCATTAACATTATGCCTTACACAATCTATGAAGAGTTACCATGCCATCTTGATGAACCAGACCTTGAGCCATCAAAAGTTACTTTTATGCTTTCTAACCCAACTTTGCAGTAGACTCATGGGATACTTCGCAATGCCTGCGTTTCTGTAGGAGATTTTGTGTACCCAGTTGATTTTCATAGCATTGAAATGCCTTTGAACTCCTTTTTCCCGGTCATTTTTGGTAACCGTTTTTACAGCTCTATGAACATTGATATTGATAACAAGAAACAATTTTTGTCTTTGCAATTTGGGGAAGAAGTTTTAGAAATTAATTGCAGCCAATTCACAAAGTTGCCTTATGAAAAGAAAGTTGAAGTTAAAGAGGAGAGAGCTATTGAAGAATTGGCAGCAATCTATTTTGGTACTCCACAATCCGAGTTGGAGAGGAGTTTGATAGGTAATGATTCACTCTCAAACAACTCTGCAAAAGAAGATTTGGATAAAATCCTCAGCGCTGCACTGGAATTTGAGACTCGCCTTAGAGAGAATTTGAAGAACTTGAAAGAAAAGGGGATGA
Source organism: Avena insularis (assembly GCA_023614405.1). Taxonomy (NCBI): domain Eukaryota; kingdom Viridiplantae; phylum Streptophyta; class Magnoliopsida; order Poales; family Poaceae; genus Avena; species Avena insularis. The sequence continues at coordinate 301,187,119 of CM042684.1, forward strand.
GGATCCACCACCTCTTGTTTTAAAACCTCTCCCTCCAAGGCTAAGGTATGAATTCTTAGACAAGGAAGGTAAGTGCCCTATAATTTTAGATGATAAGCTTTCTCCTGAAGAAAATAAGAAATTGTTAGAAGTACTTGTCAAACAGCGTGAAGCTTTTGGATACAGTCTTAGCGACATAAAATGGACAGATCCTTCCATAATAACTCATAAGATACCTATGATCGAGGATGCTAAACCATGTGTTGATAATCAAAAAAGGTTGAATCCCAAAATGAAAGAGGTAGTAAGAAAAGAAGTTATATGTATGTTGGACAGTGGTAATTATCTATCCAATTTTAGATAGAAAATGGGTAAGCCTAACTCATTGTATACCTAGGGAAAGATGTATAACTATAATTAATAATGATAAGGATGAATTAATTCCCACTAGAACAATAGTAGGTTATAAAATGTGTATAGACTTTAGGAAGTTAAACAAGGAAACAACAAAAAATCATAATCAAATACCTCTTATGAATAGCATCATGGAAAGGATGTCTGGTAATTCTCACTTCTGTTTTCTTGACAGTTATTCGGGGTACTCTCAAATCGCTATTTAGCCCGAAGACCAAGAAAAAACTACTTTCACTTGTCCTTATGGAACCTATGCTTATCTACTAATGCCTTTTGGTTTATGCAACACAACTGCTACTTTTCAAGAGTGTGTTTTGAAAATCTTTGAAAGTTTTGTGGAAAGCTCCATGGAAGTTCTCATGGACAACTTTGTTGTATATGGAACCGCTTTTGGGAAATGCCTTTATAATCTTAATAGAATTTTGTAGCGGTGCAGACAAACCAAGATGGATCTCAATTGGGAGCACTGCCGATTTATTGGGCATGCTGGTTCCTATAAGCATTTTATTAAGGATTTCGCTCACATAGTTGATCCTTTAGCTCGTCTTCTAGATAAAGATACCTTTTTTTTATTTTGATAGAAATTGATTGATTCCTTCAAACAGTTGAAAAAAGCGTTAGTTTCTGCACCAGTTATCCAACCACCAAACTGGGACAAGCCATTTGAAATTATGTGTGATGCTGGTGACTATGCTATTGGGGCTGTTCTAGGACAAAGATATGGATCGAACCTGAATGTTCAATACGCTAGTCAATCTTTTAATGAGGATCAAAGAAATTATGCAACAATTGAAAAAGAATTTTTAGCTATGGTTTTTTCTTGTGATAAATTTAGACACTATATTATCAATTCAAAAGTAATAGTTCATATATATCATGAGGCTTTGAGACATCTTCTAGCTAAGAAAGATGTTAAACCCCTCCAATTAAATGGGTCTTGTTACTCCAAAAATATGACCCGCGGATAGTGGATAGGAGAGGTAAGGATAATCCTGTTGCCGATCATCTATCACGTATGGAAGGTATCATAGAAGACCCCATTCCCATTAACGAATCTTTGCCAGGACAATATCTTGGCCTATAGAGTTTCACGACCCTTGGTTTGCAGATTATGCTAACTTCCTTGTAGGTAAGTTTCTACCAAAAGGAATGGATTACAATCAAAGAAATAAATTCTTTAATGATTTAAAACATTACTTTTGGGTCGACCCTTATCTGTACAGGCATGGTATTGATGGGATAATTAGGAAATGTGTACTCGACCACGAGGTGAGATCCATTCTCAAGCCTTGTCATGATAGTCCATATGGAGGACATCATGCTGGTGATCGTACGACAACTAAAGTCTTACAATCAGGCTTTTATTGGCCTACCTTGGTTAAAGATGCTCATGAATATGTTAGGAATTGTGATGCTTGCCAATGTATGAGTAACATTGGCAGAAGACAGGAAATGTCTATGACATATAATCTCGTAATAGAGCCTTTTGATGTATGGGAATGGATTTTATGGGACCCTTTGTCCCCTCTAACGGTTATACTCATATTCTTGTTGTTGTTGACTATGTTACTAAGTGGGTAGAGGCTATACCCACTTCTCATGCAGATGCAACCACTTCCATCAAAATGATCAAGGACACCATCTTTCCTAGGTTTGGAGTAACTCGAGTTTTGATTACTGATGGTGGAACTCATTTTATAAAAGGTACCTTTAGCAAGATACTTCAGAAATATGGGGTCGATCATCGAGTACCCTCACCTTATCACCCACAAACCAGTGGACAAGTGGAATTGTATAACCGTGAAATTAAAGTCATACTCCAGAAGACGATGAACATGTCAATGAAGCTTAATGATGCGTTATGGGATTATCGCACAGCCTTCAAAAATCCAATGGGAATGACACCATACAAGATGGTCTACAGTAAAACTTGTCATCTTCCATTAGAGCTTGAGCATAAGGCTCGTTGGGCTATCAAAACTATGAATTTTGATTTTAAAACTTCTAGGGAGAAACGGCTCTGAGATATTCATGCTTTGGATGAACTCGAAAATGAGGCCTATGAAAATGCTAGGATATTCAAGGAAAAAGTACAGAAATGGCATGATAGAAAGTTAGATAATAAGTAATTTAAATCTGGAGATAAAGTTTTGCTCTACAACTCTAGGCTTAAGATTTTTGAAGGTAAATTAAAATCCAGGTGGGAAGGACCTTATGAAGTTGAGGAGGCATACCCTTCAGGAGCGGTAAAGTTGAAAAATACTACACCCTCTTCTTCATCCTGGATTGTTAATGGGCAGTGTTTGAAGAACTATAGAGTTGGGGAAGTTAACACTGTGGAGCTAATCTCCCTATTCTCGATCGAGGAATATAGTAAAGTGAGGTAATAATATTTAGATGCTTAATTTTTGCTATTCTAGAATCCTTTTAGTTTGTTTCTCCTTGATTTTTTGCTTTCCTTTCATTTTTCCGATTTTTCTCAAATATTTTCTGACCTGGTATAGGCGGGCAATCGGGTAGTACGGGCGGACACACCAATACCAGTGGTCGTTACTGGTGTTGTTTTCTTCCTCGCTCGTTCGTCGTGTTCGACCATAAAAAAGAGAGAGATAAAAGTCGGTAAGACATCCGTATGAGTGCATGGTATGGATGGAACCCGCCCGTACCGTTACCCGTGGCTGACTCCGACCCTTTTATCTAGGATTTTCCCTTTTATTTGCATCTTTTTTTTCTTTGTCTTTCACCATCATCTTTCAGATCTTGAGTTTTATTTCTTCCCTTTTTACCATGGCACCTCAGATCTCACTTGATCGCTCAAGAACTATGCAGCCTTTTTATATCTAGTAGATCTCGACTAAGAAAGAAGATGTTCTCGCATCGCAAGCCAAAGGAAGGGGATCCGAGATGGATACTTCGTCCTCCTCAACCCAAGATTCTACTCAAGTGGTTCCACTCCCCAACTGGGAAGATATGTTTTCGTGCAAGTTGGAGATGCTCAGGCACGTGGAACAAAGGAAGAACAAAGGAGAATGTCCACTCAACCCCTACAGGTATAACCTTCGTGGATTTTCTCTCAAATCTCCGCCAAGATCCTCTTCTCGAAAATAGGAAAAACAGGATGAGATTCGAGAAAAGATCGAGAACCTTTAAAAGATTTCCAAAGCTTGTGTTGAAACTATTGGGGAAGGAGTTGGCTCTTACTGGAGGATGGGTAAAGACCTCGAAAATAAGGTCGATGACCTCAACGGTAGAGGTCAACTCCTAACCAATATCATCATGGAGATGGCTGATGATAGGAAGACGTTAAGGAAAATAATTACATAACTGCATGCTAGCATCGTAGAGATGTCCACTCGATTCGCATGTATTGCTCATGCATGCAGCCTCAAGGCATAAGAAGAAGAGGAAGAAGATGACTTCTTCACTCCCAAGAAGGAGTAGGTAATCACAAGGGATTAGTTGATCCCACCGGATTGATTCCAAGCTTGGGGGGACCTCTGAGGACCTTTTAATCTGTCTTACAATTTATCATGTTTAATTTTCTGCACGCATGTTAACTTTTAATTCCAGAATTTGCATTAGTTGCATCAACTTCAAGCTCCCTTCTGTCCAAGAGAAGATTTATATCCATTTAGTTTTGATACTTTATGATATTTGAGTTATCTTTTGATTCATGATTATTATATTAGTTGATTGAACTAGGTTGAGTGTTATGATACTTGTACAACTGTCATAATTTTAGGGACTTCCACACCAATAATAGTATCGATTAAACTATGAGAAGAAGAATTTTGGTAGCATATTATAGTCATGAGTTTTAAAAGCCATAAAAATAGTGAGCATGATCAAGTGGTTGTATTAAAAAAAGAGGAAAAGAGAAAGAGAATAAAAAAGAAATAAAAGAACAACTATCAAAAGTATCCCAAGGCAAAAGGAAAGATACAATAAAAAGAATGATCATGAATCTTCATTACTGAAATCAAGTTCTCAATTAGTTTAAATTTATGATTATATGATATGTTGAATCACTAAAAGTTTCTTATAACTTCATTGATACTAAAAAGGTGTGGAAGCCTCTAAGTCATGTGATGTGTAAGGGTACAATAATACCCCCGAAGTAACTTTGCATCTGATATTGTATTCATGTTTCAATTTTTGCCTCATTTATTGTAACGAATCATGCCTCATGAACATGATGATCTTGTCCATAAGCCACAATCTTGATCGGGGATGAGCAAGAGTCTAGCTTGGGGGAGTTGATGAGTCCAAAATTTAAGCATATTTACCTTTTGTTATTGCATAAATAGAATAGGGATTTTGGTATTTCACTGCGTTCATGCGCACCTTTTTGTCCTTGTTTCAACAGGATCCCGTATCTTATGAACATATCAATTGAAACTATCATATTATGTTATAATATGTTATTTTTTAAGTGATAAAAGTCATTTTATGGATTTACCTTCGCACCCGGGAGAATACCAAACATGAGGGAAGCATCTACCGTGATAACGACCAGTGGTACAAGCGGAGCCCGCCCGTACCAAATGGCATCGCATCCGCCTCATCAAATACTCTCTCCTGGCAAAGAGGCGGAGATATCCGACATTCACAGCTAGCAAAAACCATGAAAAACCACACCAGAAAGGGATCTAAAGGAGAAACTTGGAGAAGGGAAAATCCCTACTGCTTCACAGATCATTGGAGGACATCGCATCACTCCTTTCATCATCAACCACTGCATCTCCATCACCATTATTACACCCATCTCTCATCTATTAGATCTTGTTGTAATTCCAGATTTAATTGTGGTTTGCACTAGATTTATCCCCGTACTTTTATCCATCCATTTGATTATGATGATGTCGTTGATTGCTTCCATGTGTGAGTAGTTTTCCCTCATTCTAGGGGAGATGGAGAAATTCTAGCACTATTATGAAGTTGCAATAAAGATGATCTATTCTTGTGTCAATATAACTAGCCGGTCTATGATGGATTTATGATTTGTGTCTGATCTCTCTCTTTAGATGGTATGTGTTATCGACCATATATCATTTTCCTTCAGGACTAAAGTGAGGGAGAAATCATTTCGATGTGTTTGGAAGTGCGCCCGGAGAGCTTTGTGACAATTGGCGTTGGCTATCAACCTACATGGTGAAAGGAGGATAAAGAGAGACTTCCTAAGCTAATTACGTTATCCACGGGGAGACCCTTAATTGAAGTGCTTTGTATGGGTGATTGCTCTCAGACATCGTAGTGGTTATTTATAGGTGACCTCATTCTTGGCTCAACAAAGTGGCTTCCTACGAGCCTTGTAGTGAACATCTTATTATGGAGCTCTCTCCACACATATCATGACACACGATGTATCTTATCTTAATTAATAATAATATCATGCTAGTGGTGTATCCTACATCCCCGAGAATGTTTTAGCCCTATTGAGCTCAACCATGTTTTCACACAACCTTATTACTGTCTTTCTTTTACTTGTTTTAATTACTTTTCTGCATTCAACCAAAAATCTTTCAAACACCCTTTACTTGAGATCAAAGGCAGCTTATAAGTATACTTTGGTGGAAAGTGACAAGGGGAATTAAGACCTTAACCAAATAGCTCTCTGTGGGTACGATACCCTTATTTCGAAACTAGCTACAATTGATCTATGCACTTGCAGCCATCATCCAACAATACAAATTGAGTCCAAACCATATACATTGAGTCCATACAAGTTCACACACATTGAGTCCAACCATATGCATAGAGTTCACATTTGATCAACAAACGGAGAATAACTCCTTCCTTCATGCACATCCTACAAAATAGAAATCAAAGACATGAGATTCATGTAAAAGTCTAGAATGAAAATCTCAAAAGTTTGACAAGTAAAAGAAAGATTGTCTAAATTTTGTCAAGTAGACAAACATAGCAATATATATGGAATAAGGAGCATGATCATAAGAGAAACATAAAAATATATACAAGTGGCTCCCATGAGTTCTACTTCTATGGGAATTTTTTTCTATGACTAAGTTTCTCTATGACTATGTGAAATTATATAAGTCACTAGAATGAGAGTACAAACCTAGAAAAGTGAGCGAATCCGCGTGTTGTCGGGTGTCCCCCTGAGGAGGCGTATGCATGGTCTCGTCCTGAGACAGTGGTCCACCGTGCCCGCATTGTTGGATCCACTCGAGGCTTGTAGCTACAAGATGGACAATTGTGAGCCTAAGTCAATATGCACTAGACATGTGGTATTTTGAGATTAGCACATAATACACAACACAACTTACCCATGTGGTGTAGTCAAAAGGAGGTGGCCCAACCCTAGGAAGTGTGGCGCCACTCAGCAGAATGGTCTGCAAATCAAGCATGTGCAGATAAGGTGTACGGAATTAGGATTCGTCTTAGGTCCTATGAGCTAGAACTTACCGATAACTGGGACTCGCAGACTATCATCCTCTATGTAAACCACACCATCATCTGATTCTCCTGTATCATCTGTTGCTGCTGCTGAGCAATGAGGGCCTCGACCTGCTCCCTCTATCTCCTCTCATTCTCCAAGTCAAGCTATGTTGTGTCATCGGAAGGTCATGGATGTTAGCAATGGAAAACATGGAATGAAGTGTTGATGACCAAGGAAGAAGAGCATACCCGGATCTTTTCAATGGCTCTAGAAGATGCCATCGGGTGGGACTGTATGGAAGAGGAGGAGCTCAAGCTATCACGCCTAATCTCTCTCATAGAATGGACGGTCCTAGGATCAATGGCGCTATCGCACATCCACAAGCGGCCATTATTCCGGCCACCTCCCGCACGCATGGCAACCTCAGGGTCAAAGGGCTCGGTCTCAGGGTCTGTGCCATCATGTGATGTGGCATAGAACTCCCGGTACTCCTTGCCCTTGAGCTCGGCATTATCTCTCACCCACGCCAGCGTCCCATCCACCTTGTCCTTCTTCTTATGAAACTGGCTCCAGACCGTGAACAACGAGGGCTCTATGCCTAGCTCTTGTGCCTATAAAAGAGAGCCCAAAGATACATCAAGAGGGACACATTTGCAGAATAAGGAACAACATGATGAGCAAGGCTAAGAGAAAGGTTTTTTCTCACCTTGTTCGTATTGCAGATGGCCATGTGTATGCTGCCTTGCGTGTGTGATCCACCTCCCATCTTGGCCCTCCTTAGCTTTCCTTCTTCATGCCTCCTCTTGTACTTGGCGCTTGTCCACCAATGGACCATAGCCCGGTAGGCTCCCGGTCTGGCGTGACCTACGAACGGAGGAGGTACCTACATACACAAAATACACATATTAGTGAAAGTCGTACGTTGGAGGGCACGACATACACAAAATACACATATTACCTGCAAGTACTACGACGGCTCCAGTAAGATATCTCGGGCTTGAGACTTATTCTGCATCGAGAGCTTGCGCTTCTCGGCGTACCATCCGCGGACGCATCCCACACGCACCTCGTACATAGAGTCAGTGATTTCCTTTGCAGCCGCCTTGTGAGACACGACAATGCACTCCTCTCGGGGATAATCTGGATCCATATGAAAGTAAGTCTACAAGAAGGATGAACATAGGTTAAAAGTGGCAGAAAGGCGTTAGTTCAACTATTTTGAACCTCAAGGTTACAAAAAGGTTAGTACATAGTCGAAGAAACTTACCCAGAACTCTATGAGGACCCTTGCCTGGCAAGTTCACGAGGAACTCATTCCTCGTGCCCAAGGGATCTTTTGCTCGCCTGTTGTGCCTCCAAGACCAAGCTATCTCCCAATGACCATTGGGAATTTTTACAGCCCTAGGGAAGTACTTTTTGATGATGCATCCAAGGTTGCTCGAGTAGGTGCGCACTTTTCTCCCACCCTTATACATGAAAGAACTACACAACGAGAAGCCAAAAAGGGTATTAGGAAAAGGGTGATGAAAAGTTCAATATTATAATATCAAAAGCTGAAAGATTTTGAAAAAAAGTTGAGTGATCACCTTCTTCCGCTCGGTGTGAGCTCAACAATCCCACCCATTTTCACCCACCAATCCATAGTAGGTAGTAACGCCTATCCCCGCAGGTACGACTCCCTGTTCCCAGGCTCCCGTGGCATATTCGTTTACTCGGGCTTAACAAACTCATCTGGTGCGTCCCAGACCCTTGCCTCCCCCTCCTCGTCCTCCAAGTTGAAAACAGGATGCTCCTCCTCCTCGGAGCCCCCTCCTCGTACCCTATCCTCGTACTCCTCCTCTTCGTCCTCCTCCTCCTCCTCGTCAGCGAGTGGGGGAGAAGGACTAGGTGGTCATCTACCCTTCCTCCTCATAGTGGGTGTAGGACTACGTGGTCTCTACCCCCTCCTCAAAGTGGATCATGAAGCTCTCTGGTCTGGCTTCAAGAGAAGGCTCGACACGACCCTAACTTTCTTCGTGGCCTTCTTCACTAAGCCTGCCATTCCTTGTCCCCCTCCTCCTCCTGCCATGTTTGAATCACCTACATTCACCAAAAAAACGTATCTATTAGATAGAGTTCTTATAATAATTAGAATACAACATAGCATAGAGTAACAAAAGTAGAAAGTAATAATTATAATACAACCTTGCATGATACAAAAGGAGTTCTTACAAGACCATAGCATATAGTTTGTACAATGATACAAAATGAGTTCTTACAAGACCATAGCATAGAGAGTTCTTACAATGATACAAAAGGAGTTCTTAGAATAGGCTAGTTTTACAAATTAATATTACAAATCACTATTACATAGAGAAGGACTACGAATTTCAAAAGCCTGTTTCTTTGTCATCGCGAATAATCAATGGGCCACAAGCTTCGGCATCGCTATCCGTCTCCCCCCAATAACCAAGCATGTAAACTGGAGGCGGTTCCGTTGACTCATCGGTGTGAAGGCCTGCTTGGAACCGAGCAAGCAAAGTCAAGTATTGTGCATTCTCAACCTCCTTGACTACATCCTACGCATCTTCTTCCTCCCCAACATCCTACACAATGTCTTCCTCCTATACGACCATGTCATCATCAGTCGTCAAGTTGATAGTCAAATTTCCTGGGATCCCTTCTTCCTCGAAAAACTCATCATCATATGTCGAGGGGTCAAAGAGACAGTAATCTTATTTGTATGGATTAGGCGACCTATTGTGCGTCGGCACCGTGATCATGACATCCCAGCCCTGCAGACATTTTTGGTGTTCTTGCATGGGTACGGGAGATAGAATACTTGAAAGGTCTGGGTAGCCAAAATGTATACATCATCTCCCGAGTGAATGGATCTTCGCTCAACTTCGACCAAGCCAATTTCAGGTTTTCGTCTCACCCGATGCGGTTTTAACCAGTGACACTTGAATACAATGGGATCTAGCCCTTTGCTGAAACCATAAGGTAGCTCGTATATCCCCTCGACTCTACCATAGTACTGGAGATTATCTGAGCCTTCACACATGACCTTGCTATTTGATGTCTTCCGGTTGACCCGGTGTTGTGTGTACTCATGGGTATGGAAGTGATACCCATTCACGTCATAAGAATCAAATGCATTGACGGGTGAGCTAAATCCCTTAGCGGTTTTTCTCAAGTCGGGATTCATCTCACTATCCGTTTGTGCCTACAAGTTTGGTAGGAGAAGTTTAGTAGGAGAAGTGGTCGAATAATGGAGGCATTGCGAGCAAAGTTATATAGAAAGGTACCAATTTTGAGAACCAGTTAATGAAACCGTAATCACCACCATTTTCGAAGAGATCCTGATCTTCTTGGGCCGTACGACTCCTGCTTAGCTTCGAATGTTCTTTATTTAATCGTCTATAGCAATGAAAAGAGGAAATGTTAGCCACAAACTAACGAGTGAATGTCTATGGAAAAACTAAGTGGTGAGCACTTACTCGATGTATGGCTTCACTTCATTCATGCTTTTCAAGACATACGAGTGGATTAAGCCCCATTGGGGATTCGTTATCTTGTGCCTCTTCATGCCTCTTGATTTTCCACCTAACCCTATGAAGATGCCAAGCTTGGGTACAACTTCAGGGTCAGTGGCATTGTAACACAGGATTCGATTGTGTCAAGTGGGAATGTTTTCATCATAGTATTTTGTCATGAAGTTTGACACCTCCCTGTTAAGGGTTGCCTCAGCTATGGATGCCTCTCTTGCATTTATTGCCACATTCCTCATGAAGCTTCTTCGTTTCTCTCTCAGGTCCATACTACCAACGGGCCACAACATTGGTCACCAATAATGCCTCTCGGGGGAGATGCAAGATCAGATGTTCCATCGGATTAAAGAACCCTGGCGGAAGGAGCATATCTAGCTTGCAAAGCAGCACATGTACCTATTTATCTAGCTTCTCGACCACTTTACGGCCTAACTCCTTAGCACAAAGCTGGCAGAAGAAAAAGCTCAACTCTGCCAGCACTTCCCAAGTCTCGTCATCAACATAGCCTCGAATCATGATCGACATTATCCACTGAACCCATACGTGATAGTCATGACTCTTGATCCCATGCACTCACAACGTCGCCAGGTTTGCTTCCCTCATCTAGTTAGCTGCATACCCATCAGGGTAGTACAAGAACTCGATGATCCACTAGAATATTTCCTTCTTTTCTTTCCTTGAAGGGAAGACTTGCATGTCCAAATCTGGCCTATTGCACCATATTTGTTGATCGAGTGTAGCCTTAATGTTATCCTTCATCTTCTTGGTGTCCATGATTATGCTCCAAAGGGGGCTGTTTGTCTGCGGTACCAAAGTTCGCAGGCCAGCGCACCGCTGATTGCCTGAAATTGCCGCGTTTCGAAATGTTGGGTCGCCAACTGCTGAGAGGGGCCATTTCGAGGCAAACTCATCTCACTCCTGCCAAATTCAAACATTCTGTTAAACTGCCCCGTGAAGTAGACGGTCGGGACCCTCATGTCGGTCATCTGTCCGTGACGCGAGCGCCAATGCAGCAACCTCTTTGGCAAATCGAGTAACTAAGTGGATTGGATGCGTTGACCAATTTCACAAATCCATTCCCACATTTCCCTAGCACCGACAGCATCGGAATCCACCCTCCGGGCAGGACGATCCCTTCGGACATTTGACTTCCAGCACCAAGTTGCTATGCCTAGTTGCTGCGCCCAGTCGCTGATCCCGAGCTCCAATGGCGCATGCCGTAGCCGCCGTTGCGAGGATCTAGCCTGCCTCCGCCGCTGATGAGCCGAGCAGCTCAGAGGATGGCAGATCCTACTACCAAGGAAGAAAAAGTTTTGGCTACAAGCGGGTGAGCTACCCTTCTCTTTGCTATTCGCACTAATTATAATTGCTAGCTGGCTACTGAACCTAAAATTGTTTGTTAGCCCACCGCTGACAAACATATTTTGTCCATAGTTTTCTGTCAAGTGGGATCTCTGCGGACCGCCCTTACCTGGTTGCGGTAGTCCTCTTCAAGTACGACTCTAAGGGCAAGTGGTATGGACACCATTGTATCATGATGGAAGAAGCGCTTGCGCACATCTGCACTATATCTAGTATGGTTGCTGCTCTGCGTAATCATGATGAATTATGGCCGAAGCAGACTGCAAAGTTCAGCTTCATGGATGAATGTGGCATCATGGTTCCTCTAACGTGTGACAGTCAGCTAATTGAGTTGATGAAAAGGTATGCTTCGGATTGCATGTTTGAGCTGAGTTATGATGTACTGGATGTGGAAGCTCCTGCAACTGGGAGTCGCCCTTCTATTCTTGGACAGGGTGGTTGCTCAAACCCAATTAGCTCCTGGTAAGCAAAAGTCTCTTGGGGTTCGCATGTTTGTGCTGAATTGTAATTGTTGTTTTATCTACTCTGTAGATATTGGACAGTTATGCAATAGTCTTGTTTCTTTGACAGGAAGCGTCACAAGGTTAGAAACATGACTGCTGGGTCAGTCATTTTGCTGCCCGAAGAAATTAAAAATGAGTGGAAAGATGATGCTAGACACGATTCTGGTGCCCATTGTCCCGACGATGTAGAGTACGTGAAGCTAAGAAAATTGGCACCAAGGAAGAGGAAGAAGGCAGGAAATGAAGAAGCCAATGGACGTGAAGTCTTGGCACCCAGGCTGCGGAAGAAGGCTGCTGGCAATGAAGATGCATAGTAATGTGTTGAACTTGAACCTATATAGGTAATTCTATTAAATTCTGGAGCTCTGTGTGTGGCACGTTGCTAGGCAAAACAATCTACCCATGTTCTCTGAGTAAAATGTACCGCGACTTAGGGTTTGGAAACGCCCGAGTCAGTAGTTGAATCCGAAATTGTGATTGTGCCACTGCTATCTGAAAACACGCTGCACCGAATCCACGATTGCCGAGGGGCAGGATGTCTCCAAATACGACGGAATGTAAGTGGCACAGACATAAATTATTTAAGCTGCCACACGCCACGAAGCAACAACTTATTTCAGATGCTGCACAATAACATGACAACATATACAACAATGGCAACCGATAATGCCCGGACGCTTGAGCCCGTCTATCTCATCGCCTGCCTGCTCCTACATCCCTTGCATCTGGCAAAGCTCCCGGATCTCCATTAACCGGGTCTATGTGCTTCCACTTTATAAATTGTGGCTGTGCCATTTGCATGCGGCACAATCCACGTAGATTACGTTTAAACAAATCACCAATGTCAAAATACCGCCATGATCAGACAAAAGGAAGTGATGCAGGGTTAAGACAGACTAACAAGAGAGCATTTTTTTCCTCCCAGGACTCCAGGACCACTAGTTCAGACCGCTAGGTCAACAAGTAGTACTATTACAACTTAAAAAGGCACAGAGCTCAAGCTAAATAGAACTAGTTATCACAAATCTCCTTGATCTTCCTAATCTTAGCCTGATGCACATCTTCCTACGAGAGCAAGGATCGATTCGTCTGCTCCTTCCTTTTAGCATCTTCCTTGCACAGCTTCAATTGTTTCTCTGTATTTTTCCTCATGCACCTGTCAATACTCGTAGTTGTGAACTGCAGGACTTTGGCCTGGTGAAGATCATTCCTTGCTTGAGTCAGTTCTTGCTCTGCTTTAGCCTTCAGGGCCAACGCCACGTCCCTCTCCTTCTCGATTTTGCTAACCTTGTCTTGCACCCTCCCGAGATCTCGGTTAAGATTGGTCGTGTCAACTAGGTCCCATATCTTCATCTCAACACTGTCAAGAAGTGAGCTGACTATGGATTCTTTCAACTCAACAGTCATATCCCATAGTTTGTCCAGCGTTTTCTGCATCGATTTGGGCCACTCTGGATCTACCCATTTGACAACACCGCAACTTCCGCCTTGTATCATTGCACGATGTCCTTGACACCGTAAAAACCTCCTGCCTGCGTTTCGTCCTCCGAACGCTACAAATTTAGCAGGAACATGTCCATGTTTACATAGCAGAGGACTGTCTTCATCCACTAAACCGTGATAGTCGGAGTCATACATCGTCTGGTTGGCCTAACACATCATACGCGCATGAGTAAACATAGTAGCTCTAGCTCAAAAAATAGATAACTGGCCACAAATGATAGAGGTAGAGATGAGACGACTCACATCAAAATCACTGTCCCTGTCGTCACGACGCGTTTCCTCACCGTTTCCCCTTGAACCCATGGCGAGAGGGGGGAGGGGTGGCTACCGGAGAGGGGATTGGGATGGAGGCACCGTCGGCTTGCGGTTACGACAGGATGGGAGTGAAGTGGGGAAAGTGGCTTCGAGTGGAAGGAAGAGAAGTACGGGGAGGAAGAGAAATAATGGGGACATGACACTGGGATATGGCCCACTGAACTCATGAGTCGAGACACTCGCAACAAGGGAGCGCCCGGTGTTGCCAGTTTGTCTAGAGCAAGCGTGGCCAATCATGCCGCAGAACAGCCTACTCGTGGATCGCTCTCACGAAGACCATCCCAATCGTCCAAGTGCACCGATCGAACGGTATGTAACAATCGTCAAGAAGAACAACTGTGTTAGGGCGTGCCTTCTAGAAGACTCGATCTAACGGCCACCCATTGGGGGGCTAAGGTTAGGGTTCTCCTAAGGTTAGGATCCATATGTGGTTTATGAGAGGAACAAACATGCAATGACACCGGGTGTGGTTCATGAAAAGAACAGACATGCAATGACACTGGTGGATCCATATGTGGTTTGTGAAAAGAATAGACATGCAATCACACTAGGTGGATCCATGTGTGGTTTGTGGAAAGAACAGACATGCAATGACTCTAGCTGTGGTCGATGAAAAGAACACACATGCAATGACACTGGTGTATCCTTATGTGATTTGTGAGAAGAACACACATGCAATGACTCTAGCTGTGGTTCATGAAAAGAACACACATGCAATGACACTGGTGGATCCATATGTGGTTTGTGGAAGGAACAAACATGCCATGACACTAGGTGTGGTTCATGAAAAGAACACACATTCAATGACACTGGTGTATCCTTATGTGGTTTGTGAGAAGAATACACATGCAATGACTCTAGCTGTGGTTCAATAAAAGAACACACATGCAATCACACTAGGTGGATCCATGTGTGGTTTGTTTAGAGGAACAGACATGCAATGACACTAGGTGTGGTTCATGAAAAGAACAGACATACAATGACACTGGTGGATCCTTATGTGGTTTGTTTAGAAGAACACACATGCAATGACTCTAGCTGTGGTTCATGAAAAGAACACACATGCAATGCCTCTAGCTGTGGTTCATGAAAAGAACACACATGCAATGACACGGGTGGATCCATATGTGGTTTGTTTAGAAGAACACACATGCAATGACTCTAATTATGGTTCATGAAAAGAACACACATGCAATGACACTGGTGGATCCATGTGTGGTCCATGAGAAGAACAGACATGCAATCACACTAGGTGGATCCATGTGTGGTTTGTTTAGAGAACAGACATGCAATGACTCTGGCTTTGGTTCATGAAAAGAACACACATGCAATGACATTGGTGGATCCATGTGTGCTTCATGAGAAGAACAGACATGCAATCACACCGGGTTTGGTTCACGAAAAGAACAAACATGCAATGACACTGGTGGATCCTTATGTGGTTTGTTTAGAAGAACACACATGCAATGACTCTAGCTGTGGTTCATGAAAATAACACACATGCAATGACACTGGTGGATCCATGTGTGGTTTGTGAGAAGAACAAATATGCAATCACACTGGTGGATCCTTATGTGGTTTGTGAGAAGGAACATACATGCAATGACACTAGGTGTGGTTCATGAAAAGAACACACATGCAATGACACTGGTGGATCCTTATGTGGTTTGTTTAGAAGAACACACATGCAATGACTCTAGCTGTGGTTCATGAAAAGAACACACATGTAATGACACTGGTGGATCCATGTGTGGTTCATGAGAAGAACAAAAATTGAATCACACTAGGTGGATCCATGTGTGGTTTGTTTAGAGAACAGACATGCAATGACTCTGGCTGTGGTTCATGAAAAGAACATACATGCAATGACACTCGTGGATCCATGTGTGGTTCATGAGAAGAACAGACATGCAATCACACTGGTTGTGGTTCATGAAATGAACATACATGCAATGACACTGGTGGATCCATGTGTGGTTTTTGGAAAGAACAGACATGTAATGACTCTAGCTGTGGTTCCTGAAAAGAACAGACATGCAATGACACTGGTGAGTCCATGTGTGGTTTGTGAGAAGAACAGACATGCAATGACACTGGTGGATCCATGTGTGGTTTGTTTAGAGGAACATACATGCAATGACATCGGGTGTGGTTCATGAAAAGAAGATACATGCAATGACACTGGTGGATCCCTATGTGGTTTGTTTAGAAGAACACACATGCAATGACTCTAGGTGTGGTTCAAGAAAATAATACACAAGGAACGACACTGGTGTATCCATGTGTGGTTTGTAAGAAGAACAGACATGCAATCACACTGGTGGATCCTTATGTGGTTTGTGAGAAGGAACATACATGCAATGGCACTGGGTGTGGTTCATGAAAAGAACACACATGCAATGACACTGGTGGATCCTTATGTGGTTTGTTTAGAAGAACACACATGCAATGACACTAGGTGTGGTTCATGAAAAGAACAGACATGCAATCACACTAGGTCAATCCATGTGTAGTTTGTTTAGAGGAACAAACATGCAATGACTCTGGCTCTGGTTCATGAAAAGAACACACAGGCAACTACACTGGTGGATCCATGTGTGGTTCATGACAAGAACATACATGCAATCACACTGGCTGTGGATCACGAAAAGAACATACATGCAATGACACTGGTGGATCCATGTGTGGTTTGTGGAAAGAACATACATGCAATGACTCTAGCTGTGGTTCATGAAAAGAATACACATGCAATGACACTGGTGGATCCATGTGTGGTTTGTGAGAAGAACAGACACGCAATGACACTAGTGGATCCATGTGTGGTTTGTTTAGAGGAACATACATGAAATGACACTGGGTGTGGTTCATGAAAAGAACAGACATCGAATGACACTAGTGGATCCTTATGTGGTTTGTTTAGAAGAACACACATGCAATGACTCTAGCTGTGGTTCATGAAAACAACACACATGCAATGACACTGGTGGATCCATGTGTGGTTTGTTTAGAGAACAGACATGCAGTGACTCTGGCTGTGGTTCATGAAAATAACACACATGCAATGACACTGGTGGATCCTTATGTGGTTTGTTTAGAAGAACACACATGCAATGACTCTAGAAGTGGTTCATGAAAATAACACACATGCAATGACACTGGTGGATCCATATGTGGTTTGTGGAAGGAACAAACATGCAATGACATTGGGTGTGGTTCATGAAAAGAACACACATGCAATGACACTCGTGTATCCTTATGTGGTTTGTGGGAAGAACACACATGCAATGACTCTAGCTGTGGTTCATGAAAAGAACACACATGCAATCACACTTGTTGGATCCATGTGTGGTTTGTCTAGAGGAACAAACATGCAATGACACTGGTTGTGGTTCATGAAAAGAACAAACATGCAATGACACTAGGGGATCCTTATGTGGTTTGTTTAGAAGAGCACACATGCAATGAATCTAGCCGTGGTTCATGAAAAGAACACACATGCAATGACACTGGTGGATCCATGTGTGGTTCATGAGAAGAACAGACATGCAATCACACTAGGTGGATCCATGTGTGGTTTGTTTAGAGGAACAGACATGCAATGACTCTGGCTGTGGTTCATGAAAAGAACACAAATGCAATGACACTGGTGATCCATGTGTGGTTCATGAGAAGAACAAACATGCAATCACACTGGCTGTGGTTCATGAAAAGAACATACATACAATGACACTGGTGGATCCATGTGTGGTTTGTGGAAAGAATAGACATGCGATGACTCTAGTTGTGGTTCATGAAAAGAACAGACATGCAATGACACTAGTGGATCCTTATGTGGTTTGTTTAGAAGAACTGACATGCAATGAATCTAGCTATGGTTCATGAAAGAACACGCATGCAATGACACTGGTGGATCCATGTGCGGTTTGTCAGAAGAACAGACATGCAATCGCACTAGGTGGATCCATGTGTGGTTTGTTTAGAGGAACATACATGCAATGACTCTGGCTGTAGTTAATGAAAAGAACAGACATGCAATGACACTGGTGGATCCTTATGTGGTTTGTTTAGAAGAACTGACATGCAATGAATCTAGCTATGGTTCATGAAATAACACACATGCAATGATACTGGTGGATCCATGTGTGGTTTGTGAGAAGAACAGACATGCAATCACACTAGGTGGATCCATGTGTGGTTTGTTTACAGGAACATACATGCAATGACACTGGGTGTGGTTCATGAAAAGAACAGACATGCAATGACACTGGTGGATCCTTATGTGGTTTCTTTAGAAGAACACACATGCAATGACTCTAGCTGTGGTTCATGAAAAAAACACATGCAATGACACTAGTGGATCTATTTGTGGTTAATGAGAAGAACACACATGCAATGACACTGGGTGTGGTTCATGAGAAGAACATACATGCAATGACACTGGTGGATCCTTAGGTGGTTTGTGAGAAGAACTGACATGCAATGACTCTAGCTATGGTTCATGAAAAGAACACACATGCAATGACATTGGTGGATCCATGTGTGGTTTGTGAAAAGAATAGACATGCAATCACACTAGGTGAATCCATGTGTGGTTTGTTTAGAGGAACATGCATGCAATGACACTGGGTGTGGTTCATGAAAAGAAAAAACATGCAATGACACTCGTGGATCCTTATGTGGTTTGTTTAGAAGAACACACATGCAATCACTCTAGCCGTGGTTCATGAAAAGAACACACATGCAATGACACTGGTGGATCCATGTGTGGTTTGTGAGAAGAACAAACATGCAATCACACTGGTGGATCCTTATGTGGTTTGTGAGAAGAAACATACATGCAATGACACTGGGTGTGGTTCATGAAAAGAACACACATGCAATGACAATGGTGGATCCTGATGTGGTTTGTTTAGAAGAACACAAATGCAATGACACTAGGTGTAGTTCATGAGAAGAATAGACATGGAATCACACTAGGTGGATCCATGTGTGGTTTGTTTAGAGAATAGACATGCAATGACTCTGGCTGTGGTTCATGAAAAGAACACACATGCAATGACACTGGTGGATCCATGTGTGGTTCATGAGAAGAACAGACATGCAATCACACTGGTTGTGGTCCATGAAAAGAACATACATGCAATGACACTGGTAGATCCATGTGTCGTTTTTGGAAAGAACAGACATGCAATGACTCTAGCTGTGGTTCATGAAAAGAACACACATGCAATGACACTGGTGGATCCATGTGTGGTTTGTGAGAAGAACAGACATGCAATGACACTGGTGGATCCATGTGTTGTTTGTTTAGAGGAACATACATGAAATGACACTGGGTGTGGTTCATGAAAAGAACAGACATCCAATGACACTAGTGGATCCTTATGTGGTTTGTTTAGAAGAACACACATGCAATGACTC
The DNA here is from genome assembly GCA_023614405.1 of Avena insularis. Taxonomy (NCBI): domain Eukaryota; kingdom Viridiplantae; phylum Streptophyta; class Magnoliopsida; order Poales; family Poaceae; genus Avena; species Avena insularis. The sequence continues at coordinate 301,206,546 of CM042684.1, forward strand.
TAGCTGTGGTTCATGAAAAGAACACACATGCAATGACACTGGTGGATCCATGTGTGGTTCATGAGAAGAACAAACATGCAATCACACTGGTGGATCCATGTGTGGTTTGTTTAGAGAACAAACATGAAGTGACTCTTGTTGTGGTTCATGAAAAGAACACACATGCAATGACACTGGTGGATCTTTATGTGGTTTGTTTAGAAGAACACACATGCAATGACTCTAGCAGTGGTTCATGAAAAGAACACACATGCAATGACACTGGTGGATCCATATGTGGTTTGTGGAAGGAACAAACATGCAATGACATTGGGTGTGGTTCATGAAAAGAATACACAGGCAACTACACTGGTGGATCCATGTGTGGTTTGTGAGAAGAACAGACATGCAATCACACTGGTTGTGGATCATGAAAAGAACATACATGCAATGACACTAGGTGGATCCATATGTGGTTTGTTTAAAGGAACAAACATGCAATGACACTGGGTGTGGTTCATGAAAAGAACACACATGCAATGACACTAGTGGATCCATGTGTGGTTTGTGAGAAGAACAGACATGCAATGACACTGGTGGATCCATTTGTGGTTTGTTTAGAGGAACATACATGAAATGACACTAGGTGTGGTTCATGAAAAGAACAGACATCCAATGACACTAGTGGATCCTTATGTGGTTTGTTTAGAAGAACACACATGCAATGACTCTAGATGTGGTTCATGAAAAGAACACACATGCAATGACACTGGTGGATCCATGTGTGGTTCATGAGAATAACAGGCATGCAATCACACTAGGTGGATCCATGTGTGGTTTGTTTAGAGAACAGACATGCAGTGACTCTGGCCGTGGTTCATGAAAAGAACACACATGCAATGACACTGGTGGATCCTTATGTGGTTTGTTTAGAAGAACACACATGTAATGACTCTAGCAGTGGTTCATGAAAAGAACACACATGCAATGACACTGGTGGATCCATATGTGGTTTGTGGAAGGAACAAACATGCAATGACATTGGGTGTGGTTCATGAAAAGAACACACATGCAATGACACTGGTGTATCCTTATGTGGTTTGTGGGAAGAACACACATGCAATGACTCTAGCTGTGGTTCATGAAAAGAACACACATGCAATCACACTAGGTGGATCCATGTGTGGTTTGTTTAGAGGAACAAACATGCAATGACACTGGGTGTGGTTCATGAAAAGAACAGACATCCAATGACACTAGGGGATCCTTATGTGGTTTGTTTAGAAGAACACACATGCAATGACTCTAGCTGTGGTTCATGAAAAGAACACACATGCAATGACACTGGTGGATCCATGTGTGGTTCATGAGAAGAACAGACATGCAATCACACTAGGTGGATCCATGTGTGGTTTGTTTAGAGGAACATACATGCAATGACTCTGGCTGTGGTTCATGAAAAGAACACAAATGCAATGACACTGGTGATCCATGTGTGGTTCATGAGAATAACAAACATGCAATCACACTGGCTGTGGTTCATGAAAAGAACATACATGCAATGACACTGGTGGATCCATGTGTGGTTTGTGGAAAGAATAGACATGCAATGAATCTAGATGTGGTTCATGAAAAGAACAGACATGCAATGACACTGGTGGATCCTTATGTGGTTTGTTTAGAAGAAATGACATGCAATGAATCTATCTATGGTTCATGAAAGAACACACATGCAATGACACTGGTGGATCCTGATACATTGCAAATGTATCTATAATTTTTGATGTTCCATGCTTGGTTTTATCCACTTTCTTGTGTTTTGTTCCAACTTTGGAGTACTTTTCATATGATTTCTTGGACTAACCTATTAACAAGAGTCACAGTGCCAACTGCCTATTTTCTGCTGTTTTTGGTTCCAGGAAAGTCAGAAAATGAATATTCTTGTAATTGGACGGGACAAAAGCCAAAGTGCCTATTTTTCCGGAAGGGATCAAGTGCGAGAATACGAGACGGAGAAGGGCTAGGGAGCCACCACACCACCTGGCCGTGCGGCCAGGCCTGGCCCGCGCCAGGGGGTGGTGTGGCCGCTGCCGGCAATCCCTCGGGCTCTCCTTCCGCCTATTAGTTGCCCTCGGGACGAAAACCCTAAGTACCCGATCAAAAATCCACGAAAAGAGAGTAGCCTCCCATCTCCATCCCTAAACCGAGGAGGAGAAGCTTCTTTCGCGCACCGCCGAGAGGAATTCACCCTGGAGGCCTTCTTCATCACCATGCAAGCCTCCGGTGTGATGCGTGAGTAGTTCATCCTTGGACTATGGATCCATGTAGTAGCTAGATGGCTGGTTTCTCCTCCTTTGTGCTTTCATGTTTAGATCTTGTGAGCTCCGTTCATGATCAAGATCATCTTTTTGTAATCCATACATGTTGTGTTTATGGGATCCGATGGATATTGAGATGCTATTTTAGATTGATTATTGATTCTATCATGTCTTTGTTATTTGAGATCTTGCATGCTTTCCGTTGTTAGTAGCTATCTTGGCCAAGTAGATGCTAGCAACTCCAAGAGTTAGTATTTATGCTCGATAGTGGGTTCATGCCTCCGTAACTGGGAAGTGACAGAAATCTCTAAGGTACTAGATGTGTTGTTGCTACTAGGGAGAAAACAACAATCCTTTGTTCATAGAACAATCATATTGTTTACCTTACACGCAGTTCGTAAAGCAATAATTTTTTGCTTGCAACTTAATACTGGAGGGGGTTCGGATGATAACCTGAAGGTGGATTATTAGTCATAGATGCAGTTGGATGGCGGTCTATGTATTATGTTGTATTGCCCAATCAAGTCTCAAAGGAGTCAAGATGATTAGTATATGCATGTATTGCTTTCTCGGTGTTTGTCAATTGCCCCGCTGTAATTTGTTCACCCAACATGTTATCTATCTAAGGAGAGCCACCTCTAGTGAACTATGGATCCCGGTCCTTGTCTTTTACATACAATCTATAAACTATTTCTGCTTTGTGTTTACGTTTTGCAAACTTTTACTTCTTTCCATTCGATACGTTTAATCCTTTGTTTTCCGCAAAACACGGTGAGATTGACAACCTCATCGCAAGTTGGGGACAAAGTTCTGTGGTTGTGTTGTGCAGGTCTCCACGTTGCTACTAGCACCGGTAGTGTGCCCTGCCAAAGCTCAGCTAGTAACACCTTTGGGGTGTTTCCTTGCTCCTACTGGTTCGATTAAACCTTGGTTTCATAACTGAGGGAAAACTTGCTGCTGTGCTCATCATACCTTCTTCTTGGGGTTCCCAACGAGCTCTACGTCGATCGTCAAGCGCATCAAGACGTTTTATGGCGCCGTTGCCGGGGAGTCAAGGACATCTTCACAAGGGGAGTCCCTCATAACCAATCTCTTTACTTTGTTGTTTTTGTTTTGCTTAGTTTTCTTTTTTGCTTTGTTTGCTTGTTTTGTTCTTCAAAAACACAAAAAATCAGTTTTACTTGTTTGCTTTCTTTATCAAAAACACAAAAAAATTAAGTCTCCTTTAGTTTTCACCTCTTCCTTAACTCACCATGTTGATCCCTACATTCACCTTGAAAGACCTTTCAATTGGTAGTGGTTCTATAATTGGGAAAGATAATATTGAAGAATTCTTTAATCATGTTAGCAAACATGAAGATACTGAGGATAGATCCCTTGTAGAACTTGCTTTAAATTTTGAGATTGCTGTAGCTTCTTTAATTCACATGTTAGAAGCTAGGTTTGTTAACCTCAACCCCTTAATGCAAGTAATGTTTCTTAAGCTTAAAGAAATTGAGGACCCTGAAAAGAGGGATTTTATTCTAGAAACTTTGTTTAAGGAGTTCTATGATGTTGCCAAGGAAGCTAGAAAAGTTTTTGAATGTTTCAATATGATAGGCTCATGTGTAGATGTTGTTGGTACACGAGAAAAGATGAACAAAAACGAACCTAATGGGGAGGAACCTAAGATACCAATACCCTTTAAACTAGTAGCAATACATGATGCCATAGAAAAGAATCTTGATTGGATTGTTCCTGCAAACCCTTTTGATGAGAATAGTGAACCCAAGAGCATTGAGAAAGGATCCTCTAGAACTTACTTGGATGATATACCTTGCCTTGTTGAAAATATTTCTGGTATTGATCTTAATGCTTCTTCATTTGAGAACACTTGATTATTTCTTTGCTTCTTATGCCTAACTTAAAGGCGTTAAAGAAAAGTACTTGTTGGGAGATAACCCAAGAGTTTTAGATGAGTCTTGGGAGTTATTACCTCTGTAATAACCGCTCCTTATCCTTTTTATTTGCTTTTTGTGCCAAGAGTAACCTCTAATGAGAGTGAAGTAATGATTGGAAAAGTTGCTGTCCCGAAACAGATTTTTGTGCTTCACCGTAAACATTCCTGAGAGGGCTCTGTACGTCGGATTGAGCTGTAATTGTTTGTGATTCTGCCCCAGGTTGTTATATAACTTTTGTTAGTTCAACACTTTTTGATTTGAGCAACATAAGGTCTTCGAAAAAATTCGTCTTTACCTGCTGGTCTGTTTTGAGAGATTTCTGCCATTTTCTGCATTTGCTTCTTGTGGGTTCCTTTTTGAGTTCTTTTGGGGAATTGAGTTTTTTGAGGGAAGTACTGCAGTATATAGTGTTCTAATGGAAGTTTATTTGGTCTTAGAACTGAACCTTAAGACTTATTTATCTTGAGTGCACTAATGTTGCTAATAAAGATTGTGTGAAGTTTTGTATGAAGGAAAATTTTCAGGTGTATGGAAGGAATGAGTAATGAGATGAAGGATGGACTAAAGCTCAAGCTTGGGGATACCACACGTGTCACCCCAAGAAATATCCAAGAAGTACAAGCGTCAAAGCTTGGGGATGCCCAAGGCATCCCCTTCTTCATCAATAAAAATCCCAGGTTTCTTCCAAATGCTTCATTTTTATTGTTTCATGCACAGTTGTGTTGTTCTTGGAGCGTCTTCCTTTTCGTTTTTGTTTTGGTTTTTAGTTTTCTTGGTTTTCTTAGTTTTCTGAATAAGTTGGTTGGACCCCCTATTTCGTACTTTGGTTTGCAATTAGTTTGGTTTGGTTTGGAAAAGAGTAGGAAAGTTCATGCTTATGTGGTAAAAAGAGCTAGTTCTTGACTGTGGCTATGCTTTGTCATGCCATGCTTGATATTGTTTTGGCTTTATGCTTAATATTCTTTGCTGTAGCATGACTTGTTATAAACAATTGAGATTGCTTAATGTGCCTTGGATGAATCATGCGTTGTTTTAGCATATTAAAGCATAGTATAGTGGTATTCTCCTTTGATGCTTTATTTGGGTTGACTTGGCACATGCTCACACCATGTTATGACTGTCAAAAGTCACCATAAGCCTTTATGATCCTTTAGTTTTCAACTTGTAGTATCACTTTATTCTTTGATCAATGATGTTTTGTCGCTCTGCATGATTATGGCCATTATTGCTCTCTTAGTTTGTCGCTCCCAGTATTTTGCTAGCCTCCACCACCAAGTATGAGTTCCACTCATGCATCCAACTCCCTAAACCAACTTTTTTCCAAAGAGTCCACCATACCTACCCGCTAGTTTATGCTATTCCAAGTATATTCATGCTTTTGTCTACCTTTCACTTGTTATGAGAAAACTAGTGATTAAAGCTCTCACGAACTTGATGGCACACTTTACTTTATTGCCTCCAATAAACTTGAACCATTGGGTCCTTCTTTGTTGCGTATATGCTTGCGCTTTATAATTTGAAGTTAGCAGAACCATGTTTCATGGGGAACGCTTTCAACATTGCACTTGTACTTTGTACCCCGTTGATATCATGTTCTTTTGCTTACGGATCCCGGCGGTGTGAAATAAAAGTGGAACTTGTAAGATCATGGAGTTTGTATGTGTGTTAGAGAAACGCCTGGGCCTCTAGCCTAAGCCATGCCTAATCATGGTGGAAACTTGCAGCATCACCATAATGAGCACTCTATGAAGCATCCTCAATAAAAACCTATGCAAATAGCAAATAAAAAGATCGCTGAGATGCTCATTGTCTGCTTGCCTTGTCATTTTGATTATGGGAAAGCTCGTGTATCATGTGCAAGGGGTACCCCGTTGGCGGTTCTTAATGATACACATATACTTACAATGACAAGAGCTTACTCGTGACTAAAGTTGAGTAGCATGAGGATCGGTCTTTGTAAGTAAGGGGCATGAGATTTCGATTTATAACTTGTCAAGCATATCCTCTTAGTTGTGTCACTTTAACCTTAATCACCTTCAAGATGCTTATGATAGGGGCAATGAGAGCTAAAAGCTATAAGTACCATAATTTTTGTAAGCTCTTTATGAGACTTGAATCCCTACTTCCTTTTACAAAAGGCCTTTATTCCACCATTATATTGAGTCTCCACCTTTTATCTTTATGCACTACTTTGAGAGCATAGTGGCCATTCTTAGTTCTATGTGCATTGTCCCAAGACTAGTTGATTGATGCATAACTTGTTATTGCTTGTTTGAAACTATTGTATCTAGTCACTCTTATGAACTTTGAAGGTGTCCTTTGCATTTATATTTGCTACTCTATTGAAGGACAAGCTGAATACTATTATGCTATGTTTTCTTTATGTGAAACAAACAAACGTCTTGCAAAGCATGTTATTCATGATTCTTTTGTTTGTGCCTTTTCATGTTGCATCATAGTTTCTTTGCTTATTGCTAGAACTTTGTCTTTCATGTTATGATTGAAGTACTATGATCCTAGCTTTGAATGTTTTGCAAATACCTTGATCAAGTCTTTGATGGTGCATGTACCCTCAAAAATTATTCTTTCTTTTTATCACTTACCTACTCGAGGACGAGCAGGAGTTAAGCTTGGGGATGTTGATACATTGCAAATGTATCTATAATTTTTGATGTTCCATGCTTGGTTTTATCCACTTTCTTGTGTTTTGTTCCAACTTTGGAGTACTTTTCATATGATTTCTTGGACTAACCTATTAACAAGAGCCACAGTGTCAGCTGCCTGTTTTCTGCTGTTTTTGGTTCCAGGAAATTCAGAAAATGAATATTCTTGTAATTGGATGGGACAAAAGCCAAAATGCCTATTTTTCCGGAAGGGATCAAGTGCGAGAATACGAGACGGAGAAGGGCTAGGGAGCCACCACACCACCTGGCCGTGCGGCCAGGCCTGACCCGCGCCAGGGGGTGGTGTGGCCGCTGCCGGCAACCCCTCGGGCTCTCCTTCCGCCTATTAGTTGCCCTCGGGACGAAAACCCTAAGTACCCGATCAAAAATCCACGAAAGAGTCTGTAGCCTCCGCCATCTCCATCCCTAGACCGGGAGGGATCTGAAGCTCTTCCTGGCACCCTGCCGGAGAGGGGAATTCACCCTGGAGGCCTTCTTCATCACCATGCAAGCCTCCGGTGTGATGCGTGAGTAGTTCATCCTTGGACTATGGATCCATGTAGTAGCTAGATGGCTGGTTTCTCCTCCTTTGTGCTTTCATGTTTAGATCTTGTGAGCTCCGTTCATGATCAAGATCATCTTTTTGTAATCCATACATGTTGTGTTTGCGGGAATCCGATGGATATTGAGATGCTATTTCAGATTGATTATTGATTCTATCATGTATTTGTTATTTGAGATCTTGCATGCTTTCCGTTGTTAGTAGCTATCTTGGCCAAGTAGATGCTAGCAACTCCAAGAGTTAGTATTTATGCTCGATAGTGGGTTCATGCCTCTGGTAATATGGGGAAGTGACAGAAATTTCTAAGGTACTAGATGTGCTGTTGCTACTAGGGAGAAAACAACAATCCTTTGTTCAGAGAACAATCGTATTGTTTACCTTACACGCAGTTCGTAAAGCAATAATCTGTTGCTTGCAACTTAATATTGGAGGGGGTTCGGATGATAACCTGAAGGTGGATTATTAGTCATAGATGCAGTTGGATGGCGGTCTATGTATTATGTTGTATTGCCCAATCAAGTCTCAAAGGATTCAAGATGATTAGTATATGCATGTATTGCTTTCTCGGTGTTTGTCAATTGCCCCGCTGTAATTTGTTCACCCAGCATGTTATCTATCTAAGGAGAGCCACCTCTAGTGAACTATGGATCCCGGTCCTTGTCTTTTACATACAATCTATAAACTGTTTCTGCTTTGTGTTTACTTTTTGCAAACTTTTACTTCTTTCCATTCGATACGTTTAATCCTTTGTTTTCCGCAAAACACGGTGAGATTGACAACCTCATCGCAAGTTGGGGACAAAGTTCTGTGGTTGTGTTGTGCAAATCTCCACGTTGCTACTAGCACCGGTAGTGCGCCCTGCCAAAGCTCAGCTAATAACACCTGTGGGGTGTTTCCTTGCTCCTACTGGTTCGATTAAACCTTGGTTTCATAACTGAGGGAAAACTTGCTGCTGTGCTCATCATACCTTCCTCTTGGGGTTCCCAACAAGCTCTACATCGATCGTCGAGTGCATCCGATCCATGTGTGGTTTGTGAGAAGAACAGACATGCAATCACACTAGGTGGATCCATGTGTGGTTTGTTTAGAGGAACATACATGCAATGACACTGGGTGTGGTTCATGAAAAGAACAGACATGCAATGACACTGGTGGATCCTTATGTGGTTTGTTTAGAAGAACACACATGCAATGACTCTACCTGTGGTTCATGAAAAAAACACATGCAATGACACTAGTGGATCCATGTGTGGTTCATGAGAAGAACACACATGCAATGACACTAGGTGTGGTTCATGAGAAGAACAGACATGCAATGACACTGGTGGATCCTTATGTGGTTTGTGAGAAGAACTGACATGCAATGACTCTTGCTATGGTTCATGAAAAGAACACACATGCAATGACATTGGTGGATCCATGTGTGGTTTGTGAAAAGAATAGACATGCAATCACACTAGGTGGATCCATGTGTGGTTTGTTTAGAGAAACAGACATGCAATGACACTGGGTGTGGTTCATGAAAAGAACAAACATGCAATGACACTGGTGGATCCTTATGTGGTTTGTTAAGAAGAACACACATGCAATGACTATAGATGTGGTCATGAAAACAACACACATGCAATGACACTGGTCGATCCATGTGTGGTTTGTGAGAAGAACAGACATGCAATCACACTGGTGGATCCTTATGTGGTTTGTGAGAAGGAACATACATGCAATGACACTGGGTGTGGTTCATGAAAAGAACACACATTCAATGACACTGGTGGATCCTTATGTGGTTTGTTTATAAGAACACACATGCAATGACACTAGGTGTGGTTCATGAAAAGAACAGACATGCAATCACACTAGGTGGATCCATGTGTGGTTTGTTTAGAGGAACAAACATGCAATGACTCTGGCTGTGGTTCATGAAAAGAACAGACTGGCAACTACACTTGTGGATCCATGTGTGGTTCATGAGAAGAACAGACATGCAATCACACTGGCTGTGGATCATGAAAAGAACATACATGCAATGACACTGGTGGATCCATGTGTGGTTTGTGGAAAGAATATACATGCAATGACTCTAGCTGTGGTTCAAGAAAACAACACACATGTAATGACACTAGTGGATCCATGTGTGGTTTGTGAGAAGAACAGACATGCAATGACACTGGTGGATCCATGTGTGGTTTGTTTAGAGGAACATACATGAAATGACACTGGGTGTGGTTCATGAAAAGAACAGACATCCAATGACACTAGTGGATCCTTATGTGGTTTGTTTAGAAGAACACACATGCAATGACTCTATCTGTGGTTCATGAAAAGAACACACATGCAATGACACTGGTGGATCCATGTGTGGATCATGAGAAGAACAAACATGCAATCACACTAGGTGGATCCATGTGTGGTTTATTTAGATAACAAACATGAAGTGACTCTGGCTGTGGTTCATGAAAAGAGCACACATGCAATGACTCTAGCAGTGGTTCATGAAAATACCACACATGTAATGACACTGGTGGATCCATATGTGGTTTGTGGAAGGAACAAACATGCAATGACATTGGGTGTGGTTCATGAAAAGAACACGCATGCAATGACACTGCTGTATCCTTATGTGGTTTGTGGGAAGAACACACATGCAATGACTCTAGCTATGGTTCATGAAAAGAACACACATGCAATCACACTAGGTGGATCCATGTGTGGTTTGTTTAAAGGAACAAACATGCAATGACACTGGGTGTGGTTCATGAAAAGAACAAACATGCAATGACACTGGGGGATCCTTATGTGGTTTGTTTAGAAGAACACACATGCAATGACTCTAGCTGTGGTTCATGAAAAGAACACCCATGCAATGACACTGGTGGATCCATGTGTGGTTCATGAGAAGAACAAACATGCAATCACACTGGTGGATCCATGTGTGGTTTGTTTAGAGAACAAACATGAAGTGGATCTTGTTGTGGTTCATGAAAAGAACACACATGCAATGACACTAGCACTGGTTCATGAAAAGAACACACATGCAATGACACTGGTGGATCCATGTGTGGTTTGTGGAAAGAATAGACATGCAATGACTCTAGTTGTGGTTCATGAAAAGAACAGACATGCAATGACACTGGTGGATCCTTATGTGGTTTGTTTAGAAGAACTGACATGCAATGAATCTAGCTATGGTTCATGAAAGAACACACGTGCAATGACACTAGTGGATCCATGTGTGGTTTGTGAGAAGAACAGACATGCAATCACACTAGGTGGATCCATGTGTGGTTTGTTTAGAGGAACATACATGCAATGACACTGGGTGTGGTTCATGAAAAGAAAAGACATGCAATGACACAGGTGGATCCTTATGTGGTTTGTTTAGAAGAACACATATGCAATGACTCTAGTTGTGGTTCATGAAAAAAACACATGCAATGACACTAGTGGATCCATGTGTGGTTCATGACAAGAACACACATGCAATGACACTAGGTGTGGTTCATGAGAAGAACAGACATGCAATGACACTGGTGGATTCTTATGTGGTTTGTGAGAAGAACAAACATGCAATGACTCTAGCTATGGTTCATGAAAAGAACACACATGCAATGACATTGGTGGATCCATGTGTGGTTTGTGAAAAGAATAGACATGCACTCACACTAGGTGGATCCATGTGTGGTTTGTTTAGAGGAACACACATGCAATGACACTGGGTGTGGTTCATGAAAAGAACAAACATGCAATGACACTGGTGGATCCTTATGTGGTTTGTTTAGAAGATCACACATGCAATGACTCTAGCTGTGGTTCATGAAAAGAACACACATGCAATTACACTGCTGGATCCATGTGTGGTTCATGAGAAGAACAGAGATGCAATCACACTGGTGGATCCTTATGTGGTTTGTGAGAAGGAACATACATGCAATGACACTAGGTGTGGTTCATGAAAAGAACACACATGCAATGACACTGGTGGATCCTTATGTGGTTTGTTTAGAAGAACACACATGCAATGACACTAGGTGTGGTTCATGAAAAGAACAGACATGCAATCACACTAGGTGGATCCTTGTGTGGTTTGTTTAGAGGAACAAACATGCAATGACTCTGGCTGTGGTTCATGAAAAGAACACACAGGCAACTACGCTAGTGGATCCATGTGTGGTTGATGAGAAGAACAGACATGCAATCACACAGGTTGTGGATCATGAAAAGAACATACATGCAATGACACTGGTGGATCCATGTGTGGTTTGTGGAAAGAACATACATGCAATGACTCTAGCTGTGGTTCATGAAAAGAACACACATGCAATGACACTAGTGGATCCATGTGTGGTTTGTGAGAAGAACAACCATGCAATGACATTGGTGGATCCCTGTGTGGTTTGTTTAGAGGAACATACATGAAATGACACTAGGTGTGGTTAATGAAAAGAACAGACATCCAATGACACTAGTGGATCCTTATGTGGTTTGTTTAGAAGAACAACACATGCAATGACTCTAGCTGTGGTTCATGAAAAGAACACACATGCAATCACACTGGTGGATCCATGTGTGGTTCATGAGAAGAACAAACATGCAATCACACTAGGTGGACCCATGTGTGGTTTGTTTAGAGAATAGACATGAAGTGACTCTGGCTGTGGTTCATGAAAAGAACACACATGCAATGACACTCGTGGATCCTCATGTGGTTTGTTTAGAAGAACACACATGTAATGACTCTATCTGTGGTTCATGAAAAGAACACACATGCAATGACACTGGTTGATCCATGTGTGGTTCATGAGAAGAACAAACATGCAATCACACTAGGTGGATCCATGTGTGGTTTGGTTAGAGAATAGACATGAAGTGACTCTGGCTGTGGTTCATGAAAAGAACACACATGCAATGACACTGGTGGATCCTTATGTAGTTTGTTTAGAAGAACACACATGCAATGACTCTACCTGTGGTTCATGAAAAAAACACATGCAATGACACTAGTGGATCCATGTGTGGTTCATGAGAAGAACACACATGCAATGACACTGGGTGTAGTTCATGAGAAGAACAGACATGCAATGACACTGGTGGATCCTTATGTGGTTTGTGAGAAGAACTGACATGCAATGACTCTTGCTATGGTTCATGAAAAGAACACACATGCAATGACATTGGTGGATCCATGTGTGATTTGTGAAAAGAATAGACATGCAATCACACTAGGTGGATCCATGTGTGGTTTGTTTAGAGGAACATACATGCAATGACACTGGGTGTGGTTCATGAAAAGAACAAACATGCAATGACACTGGTGGATCCTTATGTGGTTTGTTTAGAAGAACACACATGCAATGACTCTAGATGTGGTCATGAAAAGAACACACATGCAATGACACTGGTCGATCCATGTGTGGTTTGTGAGAAGAATAAGCATGCAATCACACTGGTGGATCCTTATGTGGTTTGTGAGAAGGAACATACATGCAATGACACTGGGTGTGGTTCATGAAAAGAACACACATGCAATGACACTGGTGGATCCTTATGCGGTTTGTTTATAAGAACACACGTGCAATGACACTAGGTGTGGTTCATGAAAAGAACAGACATGCAATCACACTAGGTGGATCCATGTGTGGTTTGTTTAGAGGAACAAACATGCAATGACTCTGGCTGTGGTTCATGAAAAGAACACACTAGCAACTACACTGGTGGATCCATGTGTGGTTCATGAGAAGAACAGACATGCAATCACACTGGCTGTGGATCATGAAAAGAACATACATGCAATGACACTGGTGGATCCATGTGTGGTTTGTGGAAAGAATATACATGCAATGACTCTAGCTGTGGTTCAAGAAAAGAACACACATGCAATGCCACTTGTGGATCCATGTGTGGTTTGTGAGAAGAACAGACATGCAATGACACTGGTGGATCCATGTGTGGTTTGTTTAGAGGAACATACATGAAATGACACTGGGTGTGGTTCATGAAAAGAACAGACATCCAATGACACTAGTGGATCCTTATGTGGTTTGTTTAGAAGAACACACATGCAATGACTCTAGCTGTGGTTCATGAAAAGAACACACATGCAATGACACTGGTGGATCCATGTGTGGTTCATGAGAAGAACAAACATGCAATCACACTAGGTGGATCCATGTGTGGTTTATTTAGATAACAAACATGAAGTGACTCTGGCTGTGGTTCATGAAAAGAACACACATGCAATGCCTCTAGCAGTGGTTCTTGAAAAGAACACACATGCAATGACACTGGTGGATCCATATGTGGTTTGTGGAAGGAACAAACATGCAATGACATTGGGTGTGGTTCATGAAAAGAACACACATGCAATGACACTGCTGTATCCTTATGTGGTTTGTGGGATGAACACACATCCAATGACTCTAGCTGTGGTTCATGAAAAGAACACACATGCAATCACACTAGGTGGATCCATGTGTGGTTTGTTTAAAGGAACAAACATGCAATGACACTGGGTGTGGTTCATGAAATGAACAAACATGCAATGACACTGGGGGATCCTTATGTGGTTTGTTTAGAAGAACACACATGCAATGACTCTAGCTGTGGTTCATGAAAAGAACACACATGCAATGACACTGGTGGATCCATGTGTGGTTCATCAGAAGAACAGACATGCAATCACACTAGGTGGATCCATGTGTGGTTTGTTTAGAGGAACATACATGTAGTGACTCTAGCTGTGGTTCGTGAAAAGAACACAGATGCAATGACACTGGTGATCCATGTGTGGTTCATGAGAAGAACAAACATGCAATCACACTGGCTGTGGTTCATGAAAAGAACATACATGCGATGACACTGGTGGATCCATGTGTGGTTTGTGGAAAGAATAGACATGCAATGACTCTATATGTGGTTCATGAAAAGAACAGACATGCAATGACACTGGTGGATCCTTATGTGGTTTGTTTAGAAGAACTGACATGCAATGAATCTAGCTATGGTTCATGAAAGAACACACGTGTAATGACACTAGTGGATCCATGTGTGGTTTGTGAGAAGAACAAACATGAAATCACACTAGGTGGATCCATGTGTGGTTTGTTTAGAGGAACATACATGCAATGACACTAGGTGTGGTTCATGAAAAGAACAGACATGCAATGACACTGGTGGATCCTTATGTGGTTTGTTTAGAAGAACACATATGCAATGACTCTAGTTGTGGTTCATGAAAAAAACACATGCAATGACACTAGTGGATCCATGTGTGGTTCATGACAAGAACACACATGCAATGACACTGGGTGTGGTTCATGAGAAGAACAGACATGTAATGACACTGGTGGATCCTTATTTGGTTTGTGAGAAGAACTGACATGCAATGACTCTAGCTATGGTTCATGAAAAGAACACACATGCAATGACATTGGTGGATCCATGTGTGGTTTGTGAAAAGAATAGACATGCAATCACACTAGGTGGATCCATGTGTGGTTTGTTTAGAGGAACACACATGCAATGACACTGGGTGTGGTTCATGAAAAGAACAAACATGCAATGACACTGGTGGATCCTTATGTGGTTTGTTTAGAAGATCACACATGCAATGACTCTAGCTGTGGTTCATGAAAAGAACACACATGCAATTACACTGCTGGATCCATGTGTGGTTCATTAGAAGAACAGAGATGCAATCACACTGGTGGATCCTTATGTGGTTTGTGAGAAGGAACATACATGCAATGACACTAGGTGTGGTTCATGAAAAGAACACACATGCAATGACACTGGTGGATCCTTATGTGGTTTGTTTAGAAGAACACACATGCAATGACACTAGGTGTGGTTCATGAAAAGAACAGACATGCAATCACACTAGGTGGATCCTTGTGTGGTTTGTTTAGAGGAACAAACATGCATTGACTCTGGCTGTGGTTCATGAAAAGAACACACAGACAACTACACTGGTGGATCCATGTGTGGTTGATGAGAAGAACAGACATGCAATCACACAGGTTGTGGATCATGAAAAGAACATACATGCAATGACACTGGTGGATCCATGTGTGGTTTATGGAAAGAACATACATGCAATGACTCTAGCTGTGGTTCATGAAAAGAACACACATGCAATTACACTAGTGGATCCATGTGTGGTTTGTGAGAAGAACAACCATGCAATGACATTGGTGGATCCATGTGTGGTTTGTTTAGAGGAACATACATGAAATGACACTAGGTGTGGTTAATGAAAAGAACAGACATCCAATGACACTAGTGGATCCTTATGTGGTTTGTTTAGAAGAACAACACATGCAATGAATCTAGCTGTGGTTCATGAAAAGAACACACATGCAATCACACTGGTGGATCCATGTGTGGTTCATGAGAAGAACAAACATGCAATCACACTAGGTGGACCCATGTGTGGTTTGTTTAGAGAATAGACATGAAGTGACTCTGGCTGTGGTTCATGAAAAGAACACACATGCAATGACACTCGTGGATCCTCATGTGGTTTGTTTAGAAGAACACACATGTAATGACTCTATCTGTGGTTCATGAAAAGAACACACATGCAATGACACTGGTTGATCCATGTGTGGTTCATGAGAAGAACAAACATGCAATCACACTAGGTGGATCCATGTGTGGTTTGGTTAGAGAATAGAAATGAAGTGACTCTGGCTGTGGTTCATGAAAAGAACACACATGCAATGACACTGGTGGATCCTTATGTGGTTTGTTTAGAAGAACACACATGCAATGACTCTACCTGTGGTTCATGAAAAAAACACATGCAATGACACTAGTGGATCCATGTGTGGTTCATGAGAAGAACACACATGCAATGACACTGGGTGTGGTTCATGAGAAGAACAGACATGCAATGACACTGGTGGATCCTTATGTGGTTTGTGAGAAGAACTGACATGCAATGACTCTTGCTATGGTTCATGAAAAGAACACACATGCAATGACATTGGTGGATCCATGTGTGATTTGTGAAAAGAATAGACATGCAATCACACTAGGTGGATCCATGTGTGGTTTGTTTAGAGGAACATACATGCAATGACACTGGGTGTGGTTCATGAAAAGAACAAACATGCAATGACACTGGTGGATCCTTATGTGGTTTGTTTAGAAGAACACACATGCAATGACTCTAGATGTGGTCATGAAAAGAACACACATGCAATGACACTGGTCGATCCATGTGTGGTTTGTGAGAAGAATAGACATGCAATCACACTGGTGGATCCTTATGTGGTTTGTGAGAAGGAACATACATGCAATGACACTGGGTGTGGTTCATGAAAAGAACACACATGCAATGACACTGGTGGATCCTTATGCGGTTTGTTTATAAGAACACACGTGCAATGACACTAGGTGTGGTTCATGAAAAGAACAGACATGCAATCACACTAGGTGGATCCATGTGTGGTTTGTTTAGAGGAACAAACATGCAATGACTCTGGCTGTGGTTCATGAAAAGAACACACTAGCAACTACACTGGTGGATCCATGTGTGGTTCATGAGAAGAACAGACATGCAATCACACTGGCTGTGGATCATGAAAAGAACATACATGCAATGACACTGGTGGATCCATGTGTGGTTTGTGGAAAGAATATACATGCAATGACTCTAGCTGTGGTTCAAGAAAAGAACACACATGCAATGCCACTTGTGGATCCATTTGTGGTTTGTGAGAAGAACAGACATGCAATGACACTGGTGGATGCATGTGTGGTTTGTTTAGAGGAACATACATGAAATGACACTGGGTGTGGTTCATGAAAAGAACAGACATCCAATGACACTAGTGGATCCTTATGTGGTTTGTTTAGAAGAACACACATGCAATGACTCTAGCTGTGGTTCATGAAAAGAACACACATGCAATGACACTGGTGGATCCATGTGTGGTTCATGAGAAGAACAAACATGCAATCACACTAGGTGGATCCATGTGTGGTTTATTTAGATAACAAACATGAAGTGACTCTGGCTGTGGTTCATGAAAAGAACACACATGCAATGCCTCTAGCAGTGGTTCTTGAAAAGAACACACATGCAATGACACTGGTGGATCCATATGTGGTTTGTGGAAGGAACAAACATGCAATGACATTGGGTGTGGTTCATGAAAAGAACACACATGCAATGACACTGCTGTATCCTTATGTGGTTTGTGGGATGAACACACATCCAATGACTCTAGCTGTGGTTCATGAAAAGAACACACATGCAATCACACTAGGTGGATCCATGTGTGGTTTGTTTAAAGGAACAAACATGCAATGACACTGGGTGTGGTTCATGAAATGAACAAACATGCAATGACACTGGGGGATCCTTATGTGGTTTGTTTAGAAGAACACACATGCAATGACTCTAGCTGTGGTTCATGAAAAGAACACACATGCAATGACACTGGTGGATCCATGTGTGGTTCATCAGAAGAACAGACATGCAATCACACTAGGTGGATCCATGTGTGGTTTGTTTAGAGGAACATACATGTAGTGACTCTAGCTGTGGTTCATGAAAAGAACACAGATGCAATGACACTGGTGATCCATGTGTGGTTCATGAGAAGAACAAACATGCAATCACGCTGGCTGTGGTTCATGAAAAGAACATACATGCGATGACACTGGTGGATCCATGTGTGGTTTGTGGAAAGAATAGACATGCAATGACTCTAGATGTGGTTCATGAAAAGAACAGACATGCAATGACACTGGTGGATCCTTATGTGGTTTGTTTAGAAGAACTGACATGCAATGAATCTAGCTATGGTTCATGAAAGAACACACGTGTAATGACACTAGTGGATCCATGTGTGGTTTGTGAGAAGAACAAACATGAAATCACACTAGGTGGATCCATGTGTGGTTTGTTTAGAGGAACATACATGCAATGACACTAGGTGTGGTTCATGAAAAGAACAGACATGCAATGACACTGGTGGATCCTTATGTGGTTTGTTTAGAAGAACACATATGCAATGACTCTAGTTGTGGTTCATGAAAAAAACACATGCAATGACACTAGTGGATCCATGTGTGGTTCATGACAAGAACACACATGCAATGACACTGGGTGTGGTTCATGAGAAGAACAGACATGTAATGACACTGGTGGATCCTTATTTGGTTTGTGAGAAGAACTGACATGCAATGACTCTAGCTATGGTTCATGAAAAGAACACACATGCAATGACATTGGTGGATCCATGTGTGGTTTGTGAAAAGAATAGACATGCAATCACACTAGGTGGATCCATGTGTGGTTTGTTTAGAGGAACACACATGCAATGACACTGGGTGTGGTTCATGAAAAGAACAAACATGCAATGACACTGGTGGATCCTTATGTGGTTTGTTTAGAAGATCACACATGCAATGACTCTAGCTGTGGTTCATGAAAAGAACACACATGCAATTACACTGCTGGATCCATGTGTGGTTCATTAGAAGAACAGAGATGCAATCACACTGGTGGATCCTTATGTGGTTTGTGAGAAGGAACATACATGCAATGACACTAGGTGTGGTTCATGAAAAGAACACACATGCAATGACACTGGTGGATCCTTATGTGGTTTGTTTAGAAGAACACACATGCAATGACACTAGGTGTGGTTCATGAAAAGAACAGACATGCAATCACACTAGGTGGATCCTTGTGTGGTTTGTTTAGAGGAACAAACATGCATTGACTCTGGCTGTGGTTCATGAAAAGAACACACAGACAACTACACTGGTGGATCCATGTGTGGTTCATGAGAAGAACAGACATGCAATCACACTGGTTGTGGATCATGAAAAGAACATACATGCAATGACACTGGTGGATCCATGTGTGGTTTGTGGAGAGAACATACATGCAATGACTCTAGCTGTGGTTCATGAAAAGAACACACATGCAATGACACTAGTGGATCCATGTGTGGTTTGTGAGAAGAACAACCATGCAATGACACTGGTGGATCCATGTGTGGTTTGTTTAGAGGAACATACATGAAATGACACTAGGTGTGGTTAATGAAAAGAACAGACATCCAATGACACTAGTGGATCCTTATGTGGTTTGTTTAGAAGAACACACATGCAATGACTCTAGCTATGGTTCATGAAAAGAACACACATGCAATCACACTGGTGGATCCATGTGTGGTCCATGAGAAGAACAAACATGCAATCACACTAGGTGGATCCATGTGTGGTTTGTTTAGAGAATAGACATGAAGTGACTCTTGCTGTGGTTCATGAAAAGAACACACATGCAATGACACTGGTGGATCCTCATGTGGTTTGTTTAGAAGAACAAACATGTAATGACTCTAGCAGTGGTTCTTGAAAAGAACACACATGCAATGACACTGGTGGATCCATATGTGGTTTGTGGAAGGAACAAACATGCAATGACATTGGGTGTGGTTCATGAAAAGAACACACAGCAATGACACCGGTGTATTCTTATGTGGTTTGTGGGAAGAACACACATGCAATGACTCTAGATGTGGTTCATGAAAAGAACACACATGCAATCATACTAGGTGGATCCATGTGTGGATTGTTTAAAGGAACAAACATGCAATGACACTGGGTGTGGTTCATGAAAAGAACAAACATGTAATGACACTGGGGGATCCTTATGTGGTTTGTTTAGAAGAACACACATGCAATGACTCTAGCTGTGGTTCATGAAAAGAACACACATGCAATGACACTGGTGGATCCATGTGTGGTTCATGAGAAGAACAGACATGCAATCATACTAGGTGGATCCATGTGTGGTTTGTTTAGAGGAACAGACATGCAATGACTCTGGCTGTGGTTCATGAAAAGAACATAGATGCATTGACACTGGTGATCCATGTGTGGTTCATGAGAAGAACAAACATGAAATCACACTGGCTGTGGTTCATGAAAAGAACATACATGCAATGACAGTGGTGGATCCATCTGTGGTTTGTGGAAAGAATAGACATGCTATGACTCTAGCTGTGGTTCATGAAAAGAACAGACATGCAATGACACCGGGTGTGGTTCATTGAAAGAACACACATGCATTGACACTGGTGGATCCTTATGTGGTTTGTTTAGAAGAACTGACATGCAATGAATCTAGCTATGGTTCATGAAAGAACACACATGCAATGACACTACTGGATCCATGTGTGGTTTGTGAGAAGAACAGACATGCAATCACACTAGGTGGATCCATGTGTGGTTTTTTAGAGGAACATACATGCAATGACACTGGGTGTGGTTCATGAAAAGAACAGACATGCAATGACACTGGTGGATCCTTACGTGGTTTGTTTAGAAGAACACACATGCAATGACTCTAGCTGTGGTTCATGAAAAAAAACACATGCAATGACACTAGTGGATCCATGTGTGGTTCATGAGAAGAACACACATGCAATGACACTGGGTCTGGTTCATGAGAAGAACAGACATGCAATGACACTGGTGGATCCTTATGTGGTTTGTGAGAAGAACTGACATGCAATGACTCTAGCTATGGTTCATGAAAAGAACACACATGCAATGACATTGGTGGATCCATGTGTGGTTTGTGAAAAGAATAGACATGCAATCACACTAGGTGGATCCATGTGTGGTTTGTTTACAGGAACAGACATACAATGACACTGGGTGTGGTTCATGAAAACAACAAACATGCAATGACACTAGTGGATCCTTATATGGTTTGTTTAGAAGAACACACATGCAATGACTCTAGCTGTGGTTCATGAAAAGAACACACATGCAATTACACTGCTGGATCCATGTGTGGTTCATGAGAAGAACAAAGATGCAATCACACTAGCTGGATCCATGTGTGGTTTGTCGAAAGAACAAACTTGCAATGACTCTGGTTGTGGTTCATGAAAATAACACACATGCAATGACACTGGTGGATCCATGTGTGGTTCATGAGAACAACAGACATGTAATCACACTGGCTGTGGTTCATGAAAGGAATATACATGCAATGACACCGGTGGATCCATGTGTTCTTTGTGGAAAGAATAGACATGCAATGACTCTAGCTGTGGTTCATGAAAAGAACACACATGTAATGACACTGGTGGATCCATGTTTGGTTTGTGAGAAGAACAGACAAGCAATGACACTGGTGTATCCATGTGTGGTTTGTTTAGAGGAACATACATGCAATGACACTGGGTGTGGTTCATGAAAAGATTAGACATGCAATGACACTGGTGGGTCCTTATGTGGTTTGTTTAGAAGAACACACATGCAATGACTCTAGCTGCGGTTCATGAAAAGAACACACATGCAATAACACTTGTGGATCCATATGTGGTTTGTGGAAGGAACATACATGCAATGACACTGGGTGTCGTTGATGAATAGAACACACATACAATGACACTGGTGTATCCTTATGTGGTTTGTGAGAAGAACACACATGCAATGACACTTGGTGTGGTTCATGAAAAGAACAGACATGCAATGGCACTGTTGGATCGTTATGTGGTTTTTAGAAGAACACACATGTAATGACTCTAGCTGTGGTTCATGAAAAGAACACACATGCAATGACACTGGTTGATACATATGTGGTTTCTAGAAGGAACAGACATGCAATGACACTTGGTGTGGTTCATGAAAAGAATACACATGCAATGACACTGGTGTATCCTTATGTGGTTTGTGAGAAGAACACACATGCAATGACTCAAGCTGTGGTTCATGAAAAGAACACACATGCAATCACACTAGGTGGATCCATGTGTGGTTTGTTTAGAGGAATGGACATGAAATCACACTAGTGTGGTTCATGAAAAGAACAGACATGCAATGACACTAGTGGATCCTTATGTGGTCTGTTTAGAAGAACACACATGCAATGACTCTAGCTGCGGTTCATGAAAAGAACACACATGAAATGACACTGGTGGATCCATGTGTGGTTCATGAGAAGAACAGACATGCAATCACACTAGGTGGATCCATGTGTGGTTTGTTTAGAGGAACAGACATGCAATGACTCTGGCTGTGGTTCATGAAAAGAACACACATGCAATGACACTGGTGGATCCATGTGTGGTTCATGAAAAGAACATACATGCAATCACACTGGTTGTGGTTCAGGAAAAGAACATACATGCAATGACACTGGTGGATCCATGTGTGGTTTGTGGAAAGAACAGACATGGAATGACTCTAGCTGTGGTTCATGAAAAGAAACCACATGCGACGACACTGGTGGATCCGTGTGTGGTTTGTGAGAAGAACAGACATGCATTAACACCGGTTGATCCATGTGTGGTTTGTTTAGAAGAACATACATGCAATGACACCGGGTGTGGTTAATGAAAAGAAAAAACATGCAATGACACTCGTGGATCCGTGTGTGGTTTGTTTAGAAGAACACACATGTAATAACTCTAGATGTGGTTCATGAAAAGATTACACATGCAATGAAAATGGTGGATCCATGTGTGGTTTGTGAGAAGAACAGACATGCATTCACACAGGTGGATCCTTATGTGGTTTGTGAGAAGGAATAGACAAGCAATGACACTGGGTGTGGTTCATGAAAAGAACACACATGCAATAACACTAGCGGATCCTTATGTGGTTTGTTTAGAAGAACACACATGCAATGACACTGAGTGTGGTTCATGAAAAGAACAGACATGCAATCACACTAGGTGGATCCATGTGTGGTTTGTTTAGAGGAACATACATGCAATGACTCTGGCTATGGTTCATGAAAAGAACACACATGCAATGACACTGGTGGATCCATGTGTGGTTCATGAGAAGAACAAACATGCAATCACACTGGCTATGGTTCATGGAAAGAACACACATGCAATGACACTGGTGGATCCATGTGTGGTTCATGAGAAGAACAAACATGCAATCACACTGGTTGTGGTTCATGAAAAGAACATACATTCAATGACATTGGTGGATCCATGTGTGGTTTGTGGAAAGAACAGACATGCAATGACTCTAGCCGTGGTTCATGAAAAGAACACACATGCAATGACACTGGTGGATCCATGTATGGTTTGTGAGAAGAACAGACGTGCAATGACATTGGTGGATCCATCTGTGGTTTGTTTAGAGGAACATACATGCAATGACACCGGGTGTGGTTCATTGAAAGAACAGACATGCAATGACACTGGTGGATCCTTATGTGGTTTGTTTAGAAGAACACACATGCAATGACTCTAGCTGTCGTTCATGAAAATATTACACATGCAATGACACTGTTGGATCCATGTGTGGTTTGTGAGAAGAACAGACATGCAATCACACTGGTGGATCCTTATGTGGTTTGTGAGAAGGAACAGACATGCAATGACACTTGTTGATCCATGTGTGGTTTGTGAGAAGAATAGACATGCAATCACACTGGTGGATCCATGTGTAGTTTGTTCAGAGGAACATACATGCAATGACACTGGGTGTGGTTCTTGAAAAGAATAGACATGCAATGACACTGGTGGATCCTTATGTGGTTTGTTTAGAAGAACACACATGCAATGACTCTAGTTGTGGTTCATGAAAAGAACACACATGCAATGACACTGGTGGATCCCTAGGTGATTTGTGGAAGGAACAGACATGCAATGACACTGGGTGTGGTTCATGAAAAGAACACAGATGCAATGACACTGGTGTATCCTTATGTGGTTTGTGGGAAGAACACACATGCAATGACTCTAGCTGTGGTTCATGAAAAGAACACACATACAATCACACTAGGTGGATCCATGTGTGGTTTGTTTAGAGGCACACACATGCAATGACACTGGGTGTGGTTCATGAAAAGAAGATACATGCAATGCCACTGGTGGATCCTTATGTGGTTTGTTTAGAAGAACACACATGCAATTTCTCTAGCTGTGGTTCATGAAAAGAACACACATGCAATGACACTGGTGGATCCATGTGTGGTTTGTTTAGAGGAACATGCATGCAATGACACTAGGTGTGGTTCATGAAAAGAATAAACATGCAATGACACTGGTGGGTCCTTATGTGGTTTGTTTAGAAGAACACACATGCAATGACTCTAGCTGTGGTTCATGAAAAGAACACACATGCAATAACATTGGTGGATCCATATGTGGTTTGTGGAAGGAACATACATGCAATGACATTGGGTGTGGTTCATGAAAAGATTACACATATAATGACACTGGTGTATCCTTATGTGGTTTGTGAGAAGAGCACACATGCAATGACTCTAGCTGTGGTTCATGAAAAGAACACACATTCAATCACACTAGGTGGATCCATGTGTGGTTTGTTTACAGGAATAAACATGCAATGACACTGGGTGTGGTTCATGAAAAGAACAGACATGCAATGACACTGGTGGATCCTTATGTGGTTTATTAGAAGAACACACATGCAATGACTCTAGCTGTGGTTCATGAAAAGAACACACATGCAATGACACTGGTGGATATATATGTGGTTTTTATAAGGAATAGACATGCAATGACACTTGGTGTGGTTCATGAAAAGAATGCACATGCAATGACACTGGTGTATCCTTATGTGGTTTGTAAGAAGAACACACATGCAATGACTAAAGCTGTGGTTCATGAAAAGAACACACATGCAATCACACTAGGTGGATCCATGTGTGGTTTGTTTAGAGGAATAGATATGTAATCACACTGGGTGTGGTTCATGGAAAGAACAGACATGCGATGCAACTGGTGGATCCTTATGTGGTTTGTTTAGAAGAACACACATGCAATGAATCTCGCTGTGGTTCATGAAAAGAACACACATGAAATGACACTGGTGGATCTATGTGTGGTTCGTGAGAAGAACAGGGATGCAATCACACTAGGTGGATCCATGTGTGGTTTGTTTAGAGGAACATACATGCAATGACTCTGGCTGTGGTTCATGAAAAGAACACACATGCAATGACACTGGTGGATCCATGTGTGGTTCATGAGAAGAACAAACATGCAATCACACTGGTTGTGGTTCATGAAAAGAACATACATGCAATGACACTGGTGGATCCATGTGTGGTTTGTGGAAAGTACAGACATGGAATGACTCTAGCTGTGGTTCATGAAAAGAACACACATGCAATGACACTGGTGGATCTATGTGTGGTTTGTGAGAAGAACAGACATGCAATGACACTGGTGGATCCATGTGTGGTTTGTTTAGAGGAACATACATGCAATGACACCGGGTGTGGTTCATGAAAAGAACAAACATGCAATGACACTGGTGGATCCGTATTTGGTTTGTTTAGAAGAACACACATGCAATGACTCTAGCTGTGGTTCATGAAAAGATTACACATGCAATGAAACTGGTGGATCCATGTGTGGT
This sequence comes from Avena insularis, assembly GCA_023614405.1. Lineage (NCBI taxonomy): Eukaryota > Viridiplantae > Streptophyta > Magnoliopsida > Poales > Poaceae > Avena > Avena insularis. Next base: position 301,232,395 of record CM042684.1, read on the forward strand.
GTGTGAGAAGAACAGACATGCAATCACACTGGTGGATCCTTATGTGGTTTGTGAGAAGGAATAGACAAGCAATGACACTAGGTGTGGTTCATGAAAAGAACACACATGCAATAACACTGGTGGATCCTTATGTGGTTTGTTTAGAAGAAGACACATGCAATGACACTAGGTGTGGTTCATGAAAAGAACAGACATGCAATCACACTAGGTGGATCCATGTGTGGTTTGTTTAGAGGAACATACATGCAATGACTCTGGCTGTGGTTCATGAAAAGAACACACATGCAATGACACTGGTGGATCCATGTGTGGTTCATCAAAAGAATAGACATGCAATGACTCTAGTTGTGGTTCATGAAAAGAACACACATGCAATGACACTAGTGGATCCATGTGTGGTTCATGAGAAGAACAGACATGCAATCACACTGGTTGTGGTTCATGAAAAGAACATACATGCAATGACACTGGTGGATCCATGTGTGGTTTGTGGAAAGAACAGACATGCAATGACTCTAGCCGTGGTTCATGAAAAGAACACACATGCAATGACACTGGTGGATCCATGTGTGTGGTTTGTGAGAAGAACAAACATGCAATGACACTGGTGGATCCATCTGTGGTTTGTTTAGAGGAACATTTATGCAATGACACCGGGTGTGATTCATTGAAAGAACAGACATGCAATAACACTGGTGGATCCTTATGTGGTTTGTTTAGAAGAACACACATGCAATGACTCTATCTGTGGTTCATGAAAAGATTACACATGCAATGACACAGTTGGATCCATATGTGGTTTCTGAGAAGAATAGACATGCAATGACACTGGTGGATTCTTATGTGGTTTGTGAGAAGGAACAGACATGCAATGACACTGGTGGATCCATGTGTAGTTTGTTTAGAGTAATATACATGTAATGACACTGGGTGTGGTTCATGAAAAGAACAGACATGCAATGACCCAGGTGGATCCTTATGTGGTTTGTTTAGAAGAACACACATGCAATGACTCTAGTTGTGGTTCATGAAAAGAACACACATGCAATGACACTGGTGGATCCCTATGTGATTTGTGGAAGGAACATACATCCAACGACACTAGGTGGATCCATGTGTGGTTTGTTTAGAGGAACAGACATGCAATGACTCTGGTTGTGGTTCATGAAAAGAACACACATGCAATGACACTGGTGGATCCATGTGTGGTTCATGAGAAGAACAAACATGCAATCACACTGGCTGTGGTTCATGAAATGAACATACATGCCATGACACTGGTGCATCCATGTGTGGTTTGTGGAAAGAATAGACATGCAATGACTCTAGCTGTCGTTCATGAAAAGAACAGACATGCAATGACACTGGTGGATCCTTATGTGGTTTGTTTAGAAGAACTGTCATGCAATGACTCTAGCTATGGTTCATTGAAAGAACACACATGCAATGACACTGGTGGATCCATGTGTATTTTGTGAGAAGAACATACATGCAATCACACTAGGTGAATCCATGCGTGGTTTGTTTATAGGACCAAACATGCAATGACACTGGGTGTGGTTCATGAAAAGAACAGACATGCAATGACACTAGTGGATCCTTATGTGGTTTATTTAGAAGAACACACATGGAATGTCTCTAGCTGTGGTTCATGAAAAGAACACACATGTAATGACACTGGTGGATCCATGTGTGGTTCATGAGAAGAACACACATGCAATGACACTGGGTGTGGTTCATGAGAAGAACAGACATGCAATGACACTGGTGGATCCTTATGTGGTTTGTGAGAAGAACTGACATGCAGTGACTCTAGCTATGGTTCATGAAAAGAACACACATGCAATGACACTGGTGGATCCATCCGTGGCTTGTGAAAAGAACAGACATGCAATCACACTAGGTGGATCCATGTGTGGTTTGTTTAGAGGAATAGACATGCAATGACACTGGGTGTGGTTCATGAAAAGAACAGACATGCAATGACACTGGTGTATCCTTATGTGGTTTGTGGGAAGAACACACATGCAATGACTCTAGCCGTGGTTCATGAAAAGAACACACATGCAATCACACTAGGTGGATCCATGTGTGGTTTGTTTAGATGAACACACATGCAATGACACTTGGTGTGGTTCATGAAAAGAACAAACATGCAATGACACTGGTGGATCCTTATGTGGTTTGTTTAGAAGAACATACATGCAAAGACTCTAGCTGTGGTTCATGAAAAGAACACACATGCAATGACACTGGTGGATCCATGTGTGGTTCATGAGAAGAACAGACATGCAATCACACTAAGTGGATCCATGTGTGGTTTCTGGAAAGAACAGACATGCAATGACTCTGGCTGTGGTTCATGAAAAGAACACACGTGGAATGACACTGGTGGATCCATGTGTGGTTCATGAGAAGAACAGAGATGCAATCACACTGGCTGTGGTTCATGAAAAGAACATACATGCAATGACACTGGTGGATCCATGTGTGGTTAGTGGAAAGAACAGACATGTAATGACTCTAGTTGTGGTTCATGAAAAGAACAGACTTGCAATGACACTGGTGGATCCATGTGTGATTTGTTTAGAGGAACATACATGCAATGACACTGGGTGTGGTTCATGAAAAGAACAGACATGCAATGACACTGGTGGATCCTTATGTGGTTTGTTTAGAAGAACACACATACAATGACTCTAGCTATGGTTCATGAAACGAACACACATGCAATAACACTGGTGGATCCATGTGTGGTTTGTGAGAAGAACAGACATGCAATCACACTGGTGGATCCATGTGTGGTTTGTGGAAAGAACAGACATGCAATGACTCTAGCTGTGGTTCATGAAAATAACACACATGCAATGACACTGGTGTATCCTTTTGTGATGGTGAGAATAACACATATGCACTGACTCTAGCTGTGGTTCATGAAAAGAACAGACATGCAATGACACTGGTGGATCCTTATGTGGTTTGTTTAGAAGAACACACATGCAATGACTCTAGTTGTGGTTCATGAAAAGAACACACATGCAATGACACTGGTGGATCCATGTGTGGTTCATGAGAAGAACACACATACAATGACACTGGGTGTGGTTCATGAGAAGAACAGACATGCAATGACACTGGTGGATCCTTACGTGGTTTGTAAGAAGAACTGACATGCAATGACTCTAGCTATGCTTCATGAAAAGAACACACATGCAATGACACTGGTGGTCCATGTCTGGTTTGTGAAAAGAACATACATGCAATCACACTAGGTGGATCCATGTGTGGTTTGTTTAGAGGAACACACATGCAATGACACTGGGTGTGGTTCATGAAAAGAACAGACATGCAATGCCACTGGTGGATCCTTATATGGTTTGTTTAGAAGAACACACATGCAATGACTCTAGCTGTGGTTCATGAAAAGAACACACATGCAATGACACTGGTGGATCCATGTGTGGTTCATGAGAAGAACATACATGCAATCACACTAGGTGGATCCATGTGTGGTTTGTTTAGAGGAACAGACATGCAATGACTCTGGCTGTGGTTCATGAAAAGAACACACATGCAATGACACTGGTGGATCCATGTGTGGTTCATGAGAAGAACAGACATGCAATCACACTGGCTGTGGTTCATGAAATGAACATACATGCAATGACACTGGTGCATCCATGTGTGGTTTGTGGAAAGAATATACATGCAATGACTCTAGCTGTCGTTCATGAAAAGAATAGACATGCAATGACACTGGTGGATCCTTATGTGGTTTGTTTAGAAGAACTGTCATGCAATGACTCTAGCTATGGTTCATTGAAAGATAACACATTCAATGACACTGGTGGATCCATGTGTATTTTGTGAGAAGAACATACATGCAATCACACTAGGTGAATCCATGCGTGGTTTGTTTAGAGGAACAAACATGCAATGACACTGGGTGTGGTTCATGAAAAGAACAGACATGCAATGACACTAGTGGATCCTTATGTGGTTTATTTAGAAGAACACACATGCAATGTCTCTAGCTGTGGTTCATGAAAAGAACACACATGCAATGACACAGGTGGATCCATGTGTGGTTCATTAGAAGAACGCACATGCAATGACACTGGGTGTGGTTCATGAGAAGAACAGACATGCAATGACACTGGTGGATCCTTATGTGGTTTGTGAGAAGAACTGACATGCAGTGACTCTAGCTATGGTTCATGAAAAGAACACGCATGCAATGACACTGGTGGATCCATCCGTGGCTTGTGAAAAGAACATACATGCAATCACACTAGGTGGATCCATGTGTGGTTTGTTTAGAGGAATAGACATGCAATGACACTGGGTGTGGTTCATGAAAAGAACAAACATGCAATGACACTGGTGTATCCTTATGTGGTTTGTGGGAAGAACACACATGCAATGACTCTAGCTGTGGTTCATGAAAAGAACACACATGCAATCACACTAGGTGGATCCATGTGTGGTTTGTTTAGAGGAACACACATGCAATGACACTTGGTGTGGTTCATGAAAAGAACAAACATGCAATGACACTGGTGGATCCTTATGTGGTTTGTTTAGAAGAACACACATGCAATGACTCTAGCTGTGGTTCATGAAAAGAACACACATGCAATGACACTGGTGGATCCATGTGTGGTTCATGAGGAGAACAAACATGCAATCACACTAAGTGGATCCATGTGTGGTTTCGGGAAAGAACAGACATGCAATGACTCTGGCTGTGGTTCATGAAAAGAACACTCGTGCAATGACACTGGTGGATCCATGTGTGGTTCATGAGAAGAACAGACATGCAATCACACTGGCTGTGGTTCATGAAAAGAACATACATGCAATGACACTGGTGGATCCATGTGTGGTTAGTGGAAAGAATGCACATGAAATGACTCTAGTTGTGGTTCATGAAAAGAACAGACTTGCAATGACACTGGTGGATCCATGTGTGATTTGTTTAGAGGAACATACATGCAATGACACTAGGTGTGGTTCATGAAAAGAACAGACATGCAATGACACTGGTGGATCCTTATGTGGTTTGTTTAGAAGAACACACATACAATGACTCTAGCTGTGGTTCATGAAACGAACACACATGCAATAACACTGGTGGATCCATGTGTGGTTTGTGAGAAGAACAGACATGCAATCACACTGGTGGATCCATGTGTGGTTTGTGGAAAGAACAGACATGCAATGACTCTAGCTGTGGTTCATGAAAAGAACACACATGCAATGACACTGGTGTATCCTTTTGTGGTTGGTGAGAATAACACATATGCACTGACTCTAGCTGTGGTTCATGAAAAGAACAGACATGCAATGACACTGGTGGATCCTTATGTGGTTTGTTTAGAAGAACACACATGCAATGACTCTAGTTGTGGTTCATGAAAAGAACACACATGCAATGACACTGGTGGATCGATGTGTGGTTCATGAGAAGAACACACATACAATGACAGTGGGTGTGTTTCATGAGAAGAACAGACATGCAATGACACTGGTGGATCCTTACGTGGTTTGTAAGAAGAACTGACATGCAATGACTCTAGCTATGCTTCATGAAAAGAACACACACGCAATGACACTGGTGGTCCATGTCTGGTTTGTGAAAAGAACATACATGCAATCACACTAGGTGGATCCATGTGTGGTTTGTTTAGAGGAACACACATGCAATGACACTGGGTGTGGTTCATGAAAAGAACAGACATGCAATGCCACTGGTGGATCCTTATATGGTTTGTTTATAAGAACACACATGCAATGACTCTAGCTGTGGTTCATGAAAAGAACACACATGCAATGACACTGGTGGATCCATGTGTGGTTCATGAGAAGAACATACATGCAATCACACTAGGTGGATCCATGTGTGGTTTGTTTAGAGGAACATACATGCAATGACTCTGGCTGTGGTTCATGAAAAGAACACACATGCAATGACACTGGTGGATCCATGTGTGGTTCATGAGAAGAACAGACATGCAATCACACTGGCTGTGGTTCATGAAATGAACATACATGCAATGACACTGGTGCATCCATGTGTGGTTTGTGGAAAGAATAGACATGCAATGACTCTAGCTGTCGTTCATGAAAAGAATAGACATGCAATGACACTGGTGGATCCTTATGTGGTTTGTTTAGAAGAACTGTCATGCAATGACTCTAGCTATGGTTCATTGAAAGATAACACATTCAATGACACTGGTGGATCCATGTGTATTTTGTGAGAAGAACATACATGCAATCACACTAGGTGAATCCATGCGTGGTTTTTTTAGAGGAACAAACATGCAATGACACTGGGTGTGGTTCATGAAAAGAACAGACATGCAATGACACTAGTGGATCCTTATATGGTTTATTTAGAAGAACACACATGCAATGTCTCTAGCTGTGGTTCATGAAAAGAACACACATGCAATGACACTGGTGGATCCATGTGTGGTTCATTAGAAGAACGCACATGCAATGACACTGGGTGTGGTTCATGAGAAGAACAGACATGCAATGACACTGCTGGATCCTTATGTGGTTTGTGAGAAGAACTGGCATGCAGTGACTCTAGCTATGGTTCATGAAAAGAACACACATGCAATGACACTGGTGGATCCATCCGTGGCTTGTGAAAAGAACATACATGCAATCACACTAGGTGGATCCATGTGTGGTTTGTTTAGAGGAATAGACATGCAATGACACTGGGTGTGGTTCATGAAAAGAACAGACATGCAATGACACTGGTGCATCCTTATGTGGTTTGTGGGAAGAACACACATGCAATGACTCTAGCTGTGGTTCATGAAAAGAACACACATGCAATCACACTAGGTGGATCCATGTGTGGTTTGTTTATAGGAACCCACATGCAATGACACTTGGTGTGGTTCATGAAAAGAACAAACATGCAATGACACTGGGGGATCCTTATGTGGTTTGTTTAGAAGAACACACATGCAATGACTCTAGCTGTGGTTCATGAAAAGAACACACATGCAATGACACTGGTGGATCCATGTGTGGTTCATGAGGAGAACAAACATGCAATCAAACTAAGTGGATCCATGTGTGGTTTCGGGAAAGAACAGACATGCAATGACTCTGGCTGTGGTTCATGAAAAGAACACACGTGCAATGACACTGGTGGATCCATGTGTGGTTCATGAGAAGAACAGACATGCAATCACACTGGCTGTGGTTCATGAAAAGAACATACATGCAATGACACTGGTGGATCCATGTGTGGTTAGTGGAAAGAACAGACATGTAATGACTCTAGTTGTGGTTGATGAAAAGAACAGACTTGCAATGACACTGGTGGATCCATGTGTGATTTGTTTAGAGGAACATACATGCAATGACACTGGGTGTGGTTCATGAAAAGAACAGACATGCAATGACACTGGTGGATCCTTATGTGGTTTGCTTAGAAAAACACACATACAATGACTCTAGCTGTGGTTCATGAAACGAACACACATGCAATAACACTGGTGGATCCATGTGTGGTTTGTGAGAAGAACAAACATGCAATCACACTGGTGGATCCATGTGTGGTTTGTGGAAAGAACAGACATGCAATGACTCTAGCTGTGGTTCATGAAAAGAACACACATGCAATGACACTGGTGTATCCTTTTGTGGTTGGTGAGAATAACACATATGCACTGACTCTAGCTATGGTTCATGAAAAGAACAGACATGCAATGACACTGGTGGATCCTTATGTGGTTTGTTTAGAAGAACACACATGCAATGACTCTAGTTGTGGTTCATGAAAAGAACACACATGCAATGAAACTGGTGGATCGATGTGTGGATCATGAGAAGAACACACATACAATGACAGTGGGTGTGGTTCATGAGAAGAACAGACATGCAATGACACTGGTGGATCCTTACGTGGTTTGTAAGAAGAACTGACATGCAATGACTCTAGCTATGCTTCATGAAAAGAACAAACATGCAATGACACTGGTGGTCCATGTCTGGTTTGTGAAAAGAACATACATGCAATCACACTAGGTGGATCCATGTGTGGTTTGTTTAGAGGAATCCACATGCAATGACACTGGGTGTGGTTCATGAAAAGAACAGACATGCAATGCCACTGGTGGATCCTTATATGGTTTGTTTATAAGAACACACATGCAATGACTCTAGCTGTGGTTCATGAAAAGAACACACATGCAATGACACTGGTGGATCCATGTGTGGTTCATGAGAAGAACATACATGCAATCACACTAGGTGGATCCATGTGTGGTTTGTTTAGAGGAACAGACATGCAATGACTCTGGCTATGGTTCATGAAAAGAACACACATGCAATGACACTGGTGGATCCATGTGTGGTTCATGAGAAGAACAGACATGCAATCACACTGGCTGTGGTTCATGAAATGAACATACATGCAATGACAGTGGTGCATCCATGTGTGGTTTGTGGAAAGAATAGACATGCAATGACTCTAGCTGTCGTTCATGAAAAGAATAGACATGCAATGACACTGGTGGATCCTTATGTGGTTTGTTTAGAAGAACTGTCATGCAATGACTCTAGCTATGGTTCATTGAAAGATAACACATTCAATGACACTGGTGGATCCATGTGTATTTTGTGAGAAGAACATACATGCAATCACACTAGGTGAATCCATGCGTGGTTTGTTTAGAGGAACAAACATGCAATGACACTGGGTGTGGTTCATGAAAAGAAAAGACATGCAATGACACTAGTGGATCCTTCTGTGGTTTATTTAGAAGAACACACATGCAATGTCTCTAGCTGTGGTTCATGAAAAGAACACACATGCAATGACACTGGTGGATCCATGTGTGGTTCATTAGAAGAACGCACATGCAATGACACTGGGTGTGGTTCATGAGAAGAACAGACATGCAATGACACTGCTGGATCCTTATGTGGTTTGTGAGAAGAACTGACATGCAGTGACTCTAGCTATGGTTCATGAAAATAACACACATGCAATGACACTGGTGGATCCATCCGTGGCTTGTGAAAAGAACATACATGCAATCACACTAGGTGGATCCATGTGTGGTTTGTTTAGAGGAATAGACATGCAAGGACACTGGGTGTGGTTCATGAAAAGAACAAACATGCAATGACACTGGTGTATCCTTATGTGGTTTGTGGGAAGAACACACATGCAATGACTCTAGCTGTGGTTCATGAAAAGAACACACATGCAATCACACTAGGTGGATCCATGTGTGGTTTGTTTAGAGGAACACACATGCAATGACACTTGGTGTGGTTCATGAAAAGAACAAACATGCAATGACACTGGTGGATCTTTATGTGGTTTGTTTAGAAGAACACACATGCAATGACTCTAGCTGTGGTTCATGAAAAGAACACACATGCAATGACACTGGTGTATCCATGTGTGGTTCATGAGGAGAACAAACATGCAATCACACTAAGTGGATCCATGTGTGGTTTCGGGAAAGAACAGCCATGCAATGACTCTGGCTGTGGTTCATGAAAAGAACACACGTGCAATGACACTGGTGGATCCATGTGTGGTTCATGAGAAGAACAGACATGCAATCACACTGGCTGTGGTTCATGAAAAGAACATACATGCAATGACACTGGTGGATCCATGTGTGGTTAGTGGAAAGAACAGACATGTAATGACTCTAGTTGTGGTTCATGAAAAGAACAGACTTGCAATGACACTGGTGGATCCATGTGTGATTTGTTTAGAGGAACATACATGCAATGACACTAGGTGTGGTTCATGAAAAGAACAGACATGCAATGACACTGGTGGATCCTTATGTGGTTTGTTTAGAAGAACACACATACAATGACTCTAGCTGTGGTTCATGAAACGAACACACATGCAATAACACTGGTGGATCCATGTGTGGTTTGTGAGAAGAACAGACATGCAATCACACTAGGTGGATCCTTATGTGGTTTAGGGTTTAGGGTTTGTGGTTCATGAAAAGAACAGACTTGCAATGACAATGGTGGATCCATGTGTGATTTGTTTAGAGGAACATACATGCAATGACACTGGGTGTGGTTCATGAAAAGAACAGACATGCAATGACACTGGTGGATCCTTATGTGGTTTGTTTAGAAGAACACACATACAATGACTCTAGCTGTGGTTCATGAAAAAAAAACACATGCAATGACACTGGTGGATCCATGTGTGGTTCATGAGAAGAACATACATGCAATCACACTAGGTGGATCCATGTGTGGTTTGTTTAGAGGAACAAACATGCAATGACTCTGGCTGTGGTTCATGAAAAGAACACACATGCAATGACACTGGTGGATCCATGTGTGGTTCATGAGAAGAACAGACATGCAATCACACTGGCTGTGGTTCATGAAATGAACATACATGTAGTGACACTGGTGCATCCATGTGTGGTTTGTGGAAAGAATAGACATGCAGTGACTCTAACTGTCGTTCATGAAAAGAACAGACATGCAATGACACTGGTGGATCCTTATGTGGTTTGTTTAGAAGAACTGTCATGCAATGACTCTAGCTATGGTTCATTGAAAGAACACACATGCAATGACACTGGTGGATCCATGTGTATTTTGTGAGAAGAACATACATGCAATCACACTAGGTGAATCCATGCGTGGTTTGTTTAGAGGAACAAACATGCAATGACACTGGGTGTGGTTCATGAAAAGAACAGACATGCAATGACAGTGGTGGATCCTTATGTGGTTTGTTTAGAAGAACTGTCATGCAATGACTCTAGCTATGGTTCATTGAAAGAACACACATGCAATGACACTGGTGGATCCATGTGTATTTTGTGAGAAGAACATACATGCAATCACACTAGGTGAATCCATGCGTGGTTTGTTTAGAGGAACAGACATGCAATGACTCTGGCTGGGGTTCATGAAAATAACACACATGCAATGACACTGGTGGATCCATGTGTGGTTCATGAGAAGAACAGACATGCAATCACTGGCTGTGGTTCATGAAATGAACATACATGCAATGACACTGGTGCATCCATGTGTGGTTTGTGGAAAGAATAGACATGCAATGACTCTAGCTGTCGTTCATGAAAAGAACACACATGCAATGACACTGGTGGATCCTTATGTGGTTTGTTTAGAAGAACTGTCATAAAATGACTCTAGCTATGCTTCATTGAAAGAACACACATGCAATGACACTGGTGGATCCATGTGTATTTTGTGAGAAGAACGTACATGCAATCACACTAGGTGAATCCATGCGTGGTTTGTTTAGAGGAACAAACATGCAATGACACTGGGTGTGGTTCATGAAAAGAACAGACATGCAATGACACTAGTGGATCCTTATGTGGTTTATTTAGAAGAACACACATGCAATGTCTCTAGCTGTGGTTCATGAAAAGAACACACGTGCAATGACACTGGTGGATCCATGTGTGGTTCATGAGAAGAACACACATGCAATGACACTGGGTGTGGTTCATGAGAAGAACAGACATGCAATGACACTGGTGGATCCTTATGTGGTTTGTGAGAAGAACTGACATGCAGTGACTCTAGCTATGGTTCATGAAAAGAACAAACATGCAATGACACTAGTGGATCCATCCGTGGCTTGTGAAAAGAACAGACATGCAATGACACTGGTGCATCCATGTGTGGTTTGTTTAGAGGAATAGACATGCAATGACACTGGTGTGGTTCATGAAAAGAACAGACATGCAATGACACTGGTGTATCCTTATGTGGTTTGTGGGAAGAACACACATGCAATGACTCTTGCTGTGGTTCATGAAAAGAACACACCTGCAATCACACTAGGTGGATCCATGTGTGGTTTGTTTAGAGGAACACAAATGCAATGACACTTGGTGTGGTTCATGAAAAGAACAAACATGCAATGACACTAGTGGATCCTTATGTGGTTTGTTTAGAAGAACACACATGCAATGACTCTAGCTGTGGTTCATGAAAAGAACACACATGCAATGACACTGGTGGATCCATGTGTGGTTCATGAGAAGAACAGACATGCAATCACACTAAGTGGATCCATGTGTGGTTTCTGGAAAGAACAGACATGCAATGACTCTGGCTGTGGTTCATGAAAAGAACACACGTGCAATGACACTGGTGGATCCATGTGTGGTTCATGAGAAGAACAGACATGCAATCACACTGGCCGTGGTTCATGAAAAGAACATACATGCCATGACACTGGTGGATCCATGTGTGGTTAGTGGAAAGAACAGACATGTAATGACTCTAGTTGTGGTTCATGAAAAGAACAGACTTGCAATGACACTGGTGGATCCATGTGTGATTTTTTTAGAGGAACATACATGCAATGACACTGGGTGTGGTTCATGAAAAGAACAGACATACAATGACACTGGTGGATCCTTATGTGGTTTGTTTAGAAGAACACACATACAATGACTCTAGGTGTGGTTCATGAGAAGACACATGCAATAAAACTGGTGGATCCATGTGTGGTTTGTGAGAAGAACAGACATGCAATCACACTGGTGGATCCATGTGTGGTTTGTGGAAAGAACAGACATGCAATGACTCTAGCTGTGGTTCATGAAAAGAACACACATGCAATGACACTGGTGTATCCTTTTGTGGTTTGTGAGAATAACACATATGCACTGACTCTAGCTGTGGTTCATGAAAAGAACAGACATGCAATGACACTGGTGGATCCTTATGTGGTTTGTTTAGAAGAACACACATGCAATGACTCTAGCTGTGGTTCATGAAAAGAACACACATGCAATGACACTGGTGGATCCATGTGTGGTTCATGAGAAGGACACACATACAATGACACTGGGTGTGGTTCATGAGAAGAACAGACATGCAATGACACTGGTGGATCCTTACGTGGTTTGTAAGAAGAACTGACATGCAATGACTCTAGCTATGCTTCATGAAAAGAACACACATGCAATGACAGTGGTGGTCCATGTCTGGTTTGTGAAAAGAACATACATGCAATCACACTAGGTGGATCCATGTGTGGTTTGTTTAGAGGAACACACATGCAATGACACTTGGTGTGGTTCATGAAAAGAACAAACATGCAATGACACTGGTGGATCCTTATGTGGTTTGTTTAGAAGAACACACATGCAATGACTCTAGCTGTGGTTCATGAAAAGAACACACATGTAATGACACTGGTGGATCCATGTGTGGTTCATGAGAAGAACAGACATGCAATCACACTAAGTGGATCCATGTGTGGTTTCTGGAAAGAACAGACATGCAATGACTCTGGCTGTGGTTCATGAAAAGAACACACATGCAATGACACTGGTGGATCCATGTGTGGTTCATGAGAAGAACAAACATGCAATCACACTGGATGTGGTTCATGAAATGAACATACATGTAATGACACTGGTGCATCCATGTGTGGTTTGTGGAAAGAATAGACATGCAATGACTCTAGTTGTCGTTCATGAAAAGAACAGACATGCAATGACACTGGTGGATCCTTATGTGGTTTGTTTAGAAGAACTGTCATGCAATGACTCTAGCTATGGTTCATTGAAAGAACACACATGCAATGACACTAGTGGATCCATGTGTATTTTGTGAGAAGAACATACATGCAATCACACTAGGTGAATCCATGCGTGGTTTGTTTAGAGGAACAAACATGCAATGACACTGGGTGTGGTTCATGAAAAGAACAGACATGCAATGACACTAGTGGATCCTTATGTGGTTTAGGGTTTAGGGTTTGTGGTTCATGAAAAGAACAGACTTGCAATGACACTGGTGGATCCATGTGTGATTTGTTTAGAGGAACATACATGCAATGACACTGGGTGTGGTTCATGAAAAGAACAGACATGCAATGACACTGGTGGATTCTTATGTGGTTTGTTTAGAAGAACACACATACAATGACTCTAGCTGTGGTTCATAAAACGAACACACATGCAATAACACTGGTGGATCCATGTGTGGTTTGTGAGAAGAGCAGACATGCAATCACACTGGTGGATCCATGTGTGGTTTGTGGAAAGAACAGACATGCAATGACTCTAGCTGTGGTTCATGAAAAGAACACACATGCAATGACACTGGTGTATCCTTTTGTGGTTTGTGAGAATAACACATATGCACTGACTCTAGCTGTGGTTCATGAAAAGAACAGACATGCAATGACACTGGTGGATCCTTATGTGGTTTTTTTAGAACACACATGCAATGACTCTAGCTGTGGTTCATGAAAAGAACACACATGCAATGACACTGGTGGATCCATGTGTGGTTCATGAGAAGAACACACATACAATGACACTGGGTGTGGTTCATGAGAAGAACAGACATGCAATGACACTGGTGGATCCTTACGTGGTTTGTTAGAAGAACTGACATGCAATGACTCTAGCTATGCTTCATGAAAAGAACACACATGCAATGACATTGGTGGTCCATGTCTGGTTTGTGAAAAGAACGTACATGCAATCACACTAGGTGGATCCATGTGTGGTTTATTTAGAGGAACACACATGCAATGACACTGGGTGTGGTTCATGAAAAGAACAGACATGCAATGCCACTGGTGGATCCTTATGTGGTTTGTTTAGAAGAACACACATGCAATAACTCTAGCTGTGGTTCATGAAAAGAACACACATGCAATGACACTGGTGGATCCATATGTGGTTTGTGGAAGGAATAGACATACAATGACACTTGGTGTGGTTCAAGAAAAGAACACACATGCAATGACACTAGTGTATCCTTATGTGGTTTGTGAGAAGAACACACATGCAATGACTCTAGCTGTGGTTCATGAAAAGAACACACATGAAATCACACTAGGTGGATCCATGTGTGGTTTGTTTAGAGGAATAGACATGCAATGACACTGGGTGTGGTTCATGAAAAGAACAGACATGCAATGACACTAGTGGATCTTTATGTGGTTTGTTTAGAAGAACACACATGCAATGACTCTAGCTGTGTTTCATGTAAAGAACACACATGAAATGACACTGGTGGATCCATGTGTGGTTCATGAGAAGAACAGACATGCAATCACACTAGGTGGATCCATGTGTGGTTTGTTTACAGGAATAGACATGCAATGACTCTGGTTGTGGTTCATGAAAAGAACACACATGCAATGACACTGGTGGATCCATGTGTGGTTCATGAGAAGAACGGACATGCAATCACACTGGCTGTGGTTCATGAAAAGAACATACATGCAATGACACTGGTGGATCCATGTGTGGTTTGTGGAAAGAATAGACATGCAATGACTCTAGCTGTGGTTCATGAAAAGAACACACATGCAATGACACTGGTGGATCCATGTGTGGTTTGTGAGAAGAACAGACATGCAATGACACTGGTGGATCAATCTGTGGTTTGTTTAGAGGAACATACATGCAATGGCATCGGGTGTGGTTCATTGAAAGAACAGACATGCAATGACACTGGTGGATCCTTATGTGGTTTGTTTAGAAGAACACACATGCAATGACTCTAGCTGTGGTTCATGAAAAGATTACACATGCAATTACACTGGTGGATCCATGTGTGGTTTGTGAGAAGAACATACATGCAATCACACTGGTGGATCCTTATGTGGTTTGTGAGAAGGAACAGACAGACAATGACACTGGTGGATCCATGTGTGGTTTGTGAGAAGAATAGACATGCAATCACACTGGTGGATCCATGTGTAGTTTGTTTAGAGGAACATACATGCAATGACACTGGGTGTGGTTCATAAATAGAACAGACATGCAATGACACTGGTGGATCCTTATGTGGTTAGTTTAGAAGAACACACATGCAACGACTCTAGTTGTGGTTCATGAAAAGAACACACATGCAATGACACTGGTGGATACCTATGTGATTTGTGGAAGGAACAAACATGCAATGACACTTGGTGTGGTTCATGAAAAGAACACACATGCAATGATACTGGTGTATCCTTATGTGGTTTGTGGGAAGAACACACATGCAATGACTCTAGCTGTGGTTCATGAAAAGAACACACATGCAATCACACTAGGTGGATCCATGTGTGGTTTGTTTAGAGGAACACACATGCAATGACACTGGGTGTGGTTCATGTAAAGAACAGATATGCAATGCCACTGGTGGATCTTTATGTGGTTTGTTTAGAAGAACACACATGCAATGACTCTAGCTGTGGTTCATGAAAAGAACACACATGCACTAACACTGGTGGATCCATGTGTGGTTCATGAGAAGAACATACATGCAATCACACTAGGTGGATCCATGTGTGGTTTGTTTAGAGGAACATACATGCAATGACTCTGGCTGAGGTTCATGAAAAGAACACACATGCACTAACACTGGTGGATCCATGTGTGGTTCATGAGAAGAACAGACATGCAATCACATTGGCTGTGGTTCATGAAATGAACATACATGCAATGACACTGGTGCATCCATGTGTGGTTTGTGGAAAGAATAGACATGCAATGACTCTAGCTGTCATTCATGAAAAGAACAGACATGCAATGACACTAGTGGATCCTTATGTGGTTTGTTTAGAAGAACTGACATGCAATGACATTGGTGGATCCATGTGTGGCTTGTGAAAAGAACAGACATGCAATCACACTAGGTGGATCCATGTGTGGTTTGTTTAGAGGAATAGACATGCAACGACACTGGGTTTGGTTCATGAAAAGAACAGACATGCAATGACACTGGTGTATCCTTATGTGGTTTGTGGGAAGAACACACATGCGATGACTCTAGCTATGGTTCATGAAAAGAACACACATGCAATCACACTAGGTGGATCCATGTGTGGTTTATTTAGAGGAACACACATGCAATGACACTTGGCGTGGTTCATGAAAAGAACAAACATGCAATGACACTGGTGGATCCTTATATGGTTTGTTTAGAAGAACACACATGCAATGACTCTAGTAGTGGTTCATGAAAAGAACACACATGCAATGACATTGGTGGATCCATGTGTGGTTCATGAGAAGAACAGACATGCAATCACCCTAGGTGGATCCATGTGTGGTTTGTGGAAAGAACAGACATGCAATAACTCTGGCTGAGTTTCATGAAAAGAACACACATGCATTAACACTGGTGGATCCATGTGTGGTTCATGAGAAGAACAGACATGCAATCACACTGGCTGTGGTTCATGAAAAGAACATACATGCAATGCCACTGGTGGATCCATGTGTGATTTGTGGAAAGAACAGACATGTAATGACTCTAGTTGTGGTTCATGAAAAGAACACACATGGAATGACACTGGTGGATCCATGTGTGGT
Organism: Avena insularis; assembly: GCA_023614405.1. Lineage (NCBI taxonomy): Eukaryota > Viridiplantae > Streptophyta > Magnoliopsida > Poales > Poaceae > Avena > Avena insularis. The sequence continues at coordinate 301,249,749 of CM042684.1, forward strand.
TTGTGAGAAGAACAGACATGTAATGACACTGGTAGATCCATGTGTGGTTTGTTTAGAGGAACATACATGCAATGACACTAGGTGTGGTTCATGAAAAGAACAGACATGTAATGACACTAGTGGATCCTTATGTGGTTTGTTTAGAAGAACACACATACAATGACTCTAGCTGTGGTTCATGAAATGAACACACATGCAATGACACTGGTGGATCCATGTGTGGTTTGTGAGAAGAACAGACATGCAATCACACTGGTGGATCGATGTGTGGTTTGTGGAAAGAACATACATGCAATGACTCTAGCTGTGGTTCATGAAAAGAACACACATGCAATGACGCTGGTGTATCCTTATGTGGTTTGTGAGAACACACATGCACTGACTCTAGCTGTGGTTCATGAAAGCAACAGACATGCAATGACACTGGTGGATCCTTATGTGCTTTGTTTAGAAGAACACACATGCAATGACTCTAGCTGTGGTTCATGAAAAGAACACACATGCAATGACACATGTGGATCCATGTGTGGTTCATGAGAAGAACACACATGCAATGACACTGGGTGTGGTTCATGAGAAGAACAAAAATGCAATGACACTGGTGGATCCTTATGTGGTTTGTAAGAAGAACTTACATGCAATGACTCTAGCTATGCTTCATGAAAAGAACACACATGCAATGACACTGGTGGATCCATGTCTGGCTTGTGAAAAGAACATACATGCAATCACACTAGGTGGATCCATGTGTGGTTTGTTTAGAGGAACATACATGCAATGACACTGGGTGTGGTTCATGAAAAGAACTAACATGCAATGACACTGGTGGATCCTTATGTGGTTTTTTAGAACAACACAAATGCAATGACTCTAGATGTGGTTCATGAAAAGAACACACATGCAATGAAACTGGTGGATCCATGTGTGGTTCATGAGAAGAACGTACATGCAATCACACTAGGTGGATCCATGTGTGGTCTGTTTAGAGGAAAAGACATGCAATGACTCTGGCTATGGTTAATGAAAATAACACACATGCAATGACACTGGTGGATCCATGTGTGGTTTGTTTAGAGGAAGAGAAATGCAATGACACAAGGTGTGGTTAATGAAAAGAACAGACATGCAATGACACTGGTGGATCCTTATGTGGTTTGTTTAGAAGAACACACATGCACTGACTCTAGCTGTGGTTCATGAAAAGAACACACATGCAATGACACTGGTGGATCCATGTGTGGTTTGTGAGAAGAACATACATGCAATCACACTGGTGGATCCTTATGTGGTTTGTGAGAAGGAACAGACATGCAATGACACTGGTGTGGTTCATGAAAAGAACACACATGCAATGACACTGGTGGATCCTTATGTGGTTTGGTTAGAAGAACACACATGCAATGACACTGAGTGTGGTTCATTAAAAGAACAGACATGCAATGACACTGGTGGATCCATGTGTGGTTTGTGAAAAGAATAGACATGTAATCACACTAGGTGTGGTTCATGAGAAGAACAAACATGCCATGACACTAGTGGATCGTTATGTGGTTTGTGAGAAGGAACAAACATGCAATGACACTGGGTGTGGTTCATGAAAAGAACACACATGCAATGACACTGGTGTATCCTTATGTGGTTTGTGAGAAGAACACACATGCAATGACTCTAGGTGCGGTTCATGAAAAGAACAGACATGCAATGACACTGGTGGATCCATATGTGGTTTGTGGAAAGAATAGACATGCAATGCCATTGGTTGATCCATGTATGTCATTGTACAATCCACTCACTTTCCATTTTTATACTACTCAGTTTTGCCCTTGGTTTTTTTGATTCAACTCAGTTTTGCCCCCTCTCTCTATCTTTCATAGAAGCCCAAACCTGTGCTCACTCTGTTTGCTACTCCCTGATTGGTTGTCACAGTTGTCACGCGGATCGTGCGCACTAACCGATGATTCTGTGCGATCCAACAATGATCGTTGCACACGTCGTTCCCTTCACAGTACATCGTGAGACAGTAGGAACGTCTCCCTCAACAAGACTTCTACAAGAAGGAACATGATGCCGTCCATGGAAAAAGTCATCGATCGGTCATGTCATGTTTAATCAAGTCCGAAAAGCCTACTACTGCTACTACTATGCCACAACACATGCGTCATCAAGTGCACGGTCGTCGATGGACATCTGCAATTTATTGCCACTTGATTTTAATAAGACATATCCCATTTTTTACACAGCGGCTCTCAATCTTACTTCCAACTAGGCCCCGCCGTAAGAAACTTGCACGCGCTAGCCGGAGGCCGAAGAGCTGAGCTCGACGAGACCTAACGTCTCCGCCTTCATCGAGTCACTCGCAGTCATCAACACATCCCTCTACCTGATCTAGCACAACCCCACAAATCTCGCCGTACAGCCACCTACCTTCCCCTCTGCATTTCCACTTCTAACTATCGCCAATTTTAGGGCCGTGTCAAACTTCGTACATATAAATTGTGTATGCGCCCTTTGCATGCGGCTCAATACAGAACTGCCATGCATGGCCCGGGAAAAAATGTGACGTACCATGCGCGTGTCACGGTACACGGTGCAATAGACTGCATGACGCGTTGCACGGTGGTGCAACGAAACGTGCCTTGCTTCCATCCACCTTAACTATAGAGCCCCTCTCTACACATCCACTCTCACTCTCGCTCACTCTCCCCACGCAACCCTCTCCACTGTCCAACTAGCATCCGCAAACTCCCGAGAATACCCCTTTCACACCGGCGATGGCGGAGGAGGATAAGGTGGCCATCGTCGCCTCCGAGGCCGCCGGCGAGGAGTCCCCTGTCTGCTCGCCGGTCCCTCTCGACGCGTTGAAAGAAGCCGTCGTCCCTGTCCAGGCCCCAGTCGAGGCATCGATGGCAGCCGCCGTTCCCGTCCAGCCCCCCGTCCCCGCTAGCGATGGAGCCGCCGAAGAGGAGCCCCCGCCGGCTAGGAGGCCCCCGCCGGTCACAAGAAGATCAAGCACTTCTCGGGCACCTACGATCTAGATAAGTACATCGCTCCGCTGAACCCCTATGACACCGGCATCAACGACCCATGGTCGGAGGTAACTAGGGCTTGCTACCCTCCCTTGGTTCTTCTACCATTCCCATTGTTGGATGCTAGATCTTGGTTTATTAGGATTCACTTGTTCGCATTTCGATTGCTCGATATTATTACATAATCTACTCCCCCATTTTCTTTTTCTTCCAATAGGTTTCCGGTAGCAATGTCTGCAGCGATGACGAGTCCATGCACACCAAGACTCGTCAGGTGCTGAGGAGGCTGCGGGCCGGCCAGTACGACGCCTTCTTCAGGGGCAGCGACTACAGCTGCCCCTTCCGCAAGGGGATCGCCTTCTACTGGGTGAGTCTTGCCGGCGGCACTGACTTCAACTCCTTACTGAAGAATGCAGAGGCCATGGGCTCCGGCATCCACAAAGGCGGCGAGCGTGAGACCGTGAACATCATCGCCTACATCGCTGAACACCGGGCTCTCGGCATTCACCTCTGAAACCTCCAGTGGGTGGTCATCAAAGAGGGTCGCATGCCTCCAATCAGGCCTAATGCCCGCAAGATCAAGGGACTGGGCAACAAGAAGTAGAGGAAGCGCCGGAGGGAGGAGGCGGAGGCGCGGGCGCTTGAAGGCCTTGAAAGTGCCTGCAGCTAGGGCGGCTGCTACTGCTAAGCAGCTTCTTTTGATTTTCTATATTTTGCTTGCATCCCATTTCTGGCTGAATGCATCGAACCTCGTTAAGCAACCTACTTTCTATCGCTATATCCTATTTAGCTGCGCACAGCTATATCTACATTTGTTTTGTTTTCTGAATGAATGTATTCTGCCTGGTGTGATTTGCTGCTCTAGATTTGCTACCTGATCGGAGGCAAAAAGAGGTCCAAAAGGGAACAAATTATCGAAGAGAGAATCTTCTCTAGATTTGCTACCAATTTGGGCAAAATGAAACATATCTGTTTAGCGAGAGAGGAAAATGGTACTCTTTCAAACTGTCAGTTAACGAGCTACCATCTTGACAAGCTACAAGACACATACATAAACATAACACAAAGAGGGTTAAATTTATTTTACTACTCTCACTTGAGGCGCTAGACATCTTGATAAGATAACTGAGTTCCACAAAATAGAAACATAACACTGAGAAGTAAAATTTAATTCACTTCTCATTAGCCCACTTGAGGCGCTTGCCATCGTTCCTAGGCGACCAACTGCGATTATTCCAGGTGGATCTTACATTATTGGCACTCCACAACTCACGAAATGCTTCGTCCCACCTGGGATCTGACTTGCCTTCCCTATCTTCAGCGTCCTGCGACACAATTAGCGGTGCATCATAGACCTGATTATTGCCGCTAGAAGATGCTGCCTCTCTGTTTGCTGCTTTAGCTGCAGCCTCTCTGTCAGCTACTTCTGCTTCAGCTGCAAGCTCTCTTTCAGCTGCTTCTGCAGCCTCTCTGTCAGCTGCTTCAGATGCAACTATTTCCTTTGCATATGCAGCTTCAAACTCAGCTATTCTGCATTTTCTACAAAGGGCTCCCCTAAGCTCGCCTTCCCTCTTGCAAATAGGGCAAAACACGAGGTAACATAGAAAAAATGGATCTTCTTGTACAGCTGGTAGGTCATGTAAGCATCTATGGCTGCATACTTTAGGTTTATATCAGACAACGGCCACTCGTCCCAGAAATCGTGCCTATCCGTAGGGAAATCTTCCTTCATTCTGTCGTATGACTCATCGAGGACTCTAGTTGCGAGTGATGCCATTCCATCCTTCCTCGAGCCCCCTAGGATCTTGACAAGACACTGAATATTGATCCATTTGTGCGCAGGAATTATAATTTCCTCTTGATAAAATTTCGAAAAATCAGTTATATTGTCGATAGTGCAGAAAACAATTCCCTTTTCTACAAGGAACTGGCGCAGCGCCAAACATTTCCTGTCAGTCCTGAAAGTATGTAGTTTGTCATCACCAAAATTTGTAACTATAAATATTTTGTCAATGCAAGATCATCATATGAATATAATTTTGAAAAGTTTAGTAAATGCAAGATCAAGACTCTCAACAATGTCTTGTCATAATTTATTTGGTCCTAAATAAAGTAGTTGCAAGATGAGCAAATGGATAACGAACAAGAGGAGAAAACCCTAAAAGCGGTTAGCTACTGAGAGAAGATCTACAAACCGGGAGAGGTGGTAGACAAGGACGTGTTTCCTCATGGCCAATTGAATGACGGCGACTTCACTCCCTTCATATGGGTGCTCCGAGGTGTACTCGAGGTCCAATCCCATAAACTTGTCCTCGTCTTTCTCAAGCCAACCCTCGTACATCCTCAGGACACACACCACTGTGTCCTCCTCATTGGTGTAGACAACGTCTATCTTCTTATTGTCATGGGTAGTGAAGCTTGTCTCTAGAGTGCGATAACCTTCCATGGTGGCAAGGAGAAGACATGAAGAAGACAGATGAAAGGAAGAAGAAGAGTGGTTTCTGCGAGGCAGGGGAACGGTGGAACCGTAAATGTGCTTTTAAGGTAGTGGTTAACGACAGAGACGGAAGTCCAAGGAGAGACATGTGGCGGTGGCCGTTCTAGCTTCTGAGTAAACAAAAAATAATTATAACGCCGATACATGTGTCCTATTTTGTCACGTCAATACACTGGCAGGGGGTGTTGTCCTATCCACTGTGCCAATACTGGAAGCCTACGTGACAGCCACCCCGCCTAGGCGACAGGAGCGACATAACAACGAGAACTGATAGGGGGCCCAACTTGACGGCCGTTAGCCTGATATTTTGTATTGAAACATAAAGTTGAATTCGTGCCGAAAAAGACCCTCTGAGTATTTGGCACGCCAACTTTGGGCAACGCAGCTAATTGTAAGAAACTTGGGTACCGCGTTGCCTGGCCACCCCAACTTTCGGGCCGTAAAATGATATTCTCGCTCCAAAGGGCCTTGCTGATATTCTTTTCGGTGTGCATTACATCAATGTTATGTAGAATCTCAAGGTCTTCAAAGTAAGGAATCTTCCATAAGCGTGGAATATGGGTCCACTGGTGTGTCTCCCCGTATTCCACTAAACCCTTCCCATCGGAGTTCAATACAAGAGCCTCTAACTCAGCTCGGTATCCTTGTCGGTCGGCAGATGTGGAGTACAAACATCAATGCCTTTGTTGAAGTTCTTTTTGTCACTCCTATATTTATGATTCGCTTCAAGGAACTATCGAGTTTCATCAAAGGAAGAATACTTGCCTCCGTTCACCAGCCAAAATAAAGTCACAGCCTGCCTACACACCAGGCAAGGCCACTTCCCATGTGTACATCAATGAAAAAGTACATTTGTGGAACCTCGTGCGGAGAAAGCTAGGGGAGTTGACCTCACGGGCCCACAAACGGGTGTTTTCGACCCCCGGAGCCCCGGGAACCCACCCAAACATGCATGTGGACCTAGGATACACGATAAAGTGTTGTGGAAGTCCCATAGATGCAGGAAATGGCTCCCCAATGTGACCTTATTCATGTTAGGGTGATAACACTTAGTAGATTCGTGGAACTCTAGGTGAAAATGTCCCGATGCGGGTATACCGGGGGATAGAATGTGCCACAGGGACCCAAACTTAGTTTTCCTTGTATATTTGGCCTAAACAAACCTAAAACAATGAAAAAGTACATTGGTGGAACCTCGTTGGAGAAAGCTAGGGGTAGACCTCCCGAGCCCACAAACGGGTGTTTTCGACCCCCAGAGCCCTGGAACCCACCCAAACTTGCATGTGGACATAGGATTCATGTGAAAAGTTTTGTGGAAGTCACATAGATGCAAGCATATCTCCCTGGTGTGACCTTCTTCGTGTTAGGGCGATAACACTTAGCAGATTCTTGGAACTCTAGGTGGAAATGTCCCGTTACGGGTATACAGGGGGCTAGAATGTGCCACATGGTCCCAAACTTAGTTTTCCTTGTATCTCTGGCCTAAAAAACCCTAAACCAATGAAAACATACATTGGTGGAACCTCGTGCGGAGAAAGCGAAGGGGTAGAAATCCCGGGCCCATAGACGGGTGTTTTTGACCCCCGGAGCACCAGGAACCCACCGAAACTTGCATGTGGACCTAGGAAACTTGAATGTGGAGCTAGGATATCTGTGGAAGTGTTGTGGAAGTCCCATTTATGCAAGACATAGCTCCTTGATGTGACCTTCTTCATGTTAGGTCGATAACACTTAGTAGATTCCTAGAACTCTAGGTGGAAATGTCCCGCTACGGGTATACTGGGGGCTAGAATGTGCCACATGGTCCCAAACTTGGTTTTACATGTATATTTGGCCTAAACAAACCAAAACCATGAAAAAGTACATTGGTGAAACCTCGTGTGGAGAAAGCTAGGGGTTAACCTCCGGGGCCCAAAGACGGGTGCTTTCGACCCCTGGAGCCCCGGGAACCCACCCAAACTTGCATGTGGACCTAGGAAACTTGCATGTGGATTTAGGATACATGTGAAAGTGTTGTGTAAGTCCCATAGATGCAAGACATAGCTCCCCGGTGTGACCTTCTTCACGTTAGGGCGATAACAGTTAGTAGATTCCTGGAACTCTAGGTGGAAATGTCCCGTTGCGGGTATACCGGGGGCTAGAATGTGCCACCGGACCCAAACTTGGTTTTCCTTGTATCTTTGACCTAAAAAACCTAAACCAATGAAAAGTGCATTTGTGGAACCTCGTGCGGTGTTGGGGGGATGACCCCAGGTAGGGTCAAGCCGAGGTAAAAGGACAAGATCCGCCGACGCACAAGACAGGTTAAAGCATAAGATGATCGAATCATAGAAGGGCCAACCGGGTTACCCTAAGCCATAAAGCACTGGCAAGACTTGGCTTACATACACGATATGTCGGCATGAGGAATGAGCTACTTCCCCTTTGCAGGTACCAACTTGGACGGGTTAACTTTACCTAGGCTAAATCAGGAGATAGCTTACATGAGAAGGAAGGAATCATCTCCAAGGTCATGCTTTTATCTCTCTACTGGGTTATCCTATAGACACAAGCGTTGGAGACAAATGATAGAGAGACAAAGGCAGAGTGCAGGCTCACGAGCGTGATGATGTCTGGCCGCCAACGGGCAGACAACATAGACTCTGGGGCATTGCCTCACAGAGGCTGGCAACATATGAAAGAGGAGCACCGCTTTGCTATTTCAGGAAGAGCATCTCTAGAGACCACATAAGCCCTAGATGTAACCTGGCCACCCCTTTATAAGGTGAGCCAGGGCATCCAAGGAGGGGGGTCGGTCATCTGGCTAAGGGAAGAACCATAGAGAGAGTAGAGAGAAGGAGCACTTCATCTCCTTCCTCTCTACGATACAGCTCAAGGAGCATCTATATTAGTCCATTGATCATAATAAGAGATCTTCAATCTGTTCATCGAGTGTTGTGTAGTTCTATCTTTCGTGTGTAGATTCACTACATTATCCCTCCCGGATACCACTAGTGCACATTGGCCCCATCTTTAGCCTACCCATGGCATCTGCCGTGACACCACCCCGACAGTTGGCGCCCACCGTGGGGCTAGCAGCGGTGCTAACTGGTGTCAAGATCGAGAGGGGAAACTTCATGGTCTTTGGGCTGGTGCAGCGGTTCAGCGCACTGGACTTCATCAGCGACAACACCCGCAGCATCAACAACTGCCTATCTCCGCACAACCGCCTACACCCGCAGCATCAACAACCGCCTACCAGATGCAGGAGCAAGCAAAGACCCGGTGGAAGGTCTGGAGGTAACTCCCAAGGTGCCTAGGGCTAGAGGTCCTCTGCTAGAAAGGCCACAAAACATACAGCAGCATGCACTAGAGAGCCTAACTACTCCTATAGCTCCCATAGTTGATCCGACTCAAGCACATGTCGAGTTGGAGGAGACTCGGCAGAAAATATTAGAGGGTGCAAAAAGGTAGCCACGGCTTAGAAGTCATTGAACATCACACTGCGTGAGTATGCCACAGCGAACAAAATTAGCACTAGTCCCACCCGCATGGATGGTGTGAAGATTAGGGGTAGAAACCTCATTAGTGAGATAGATAAGGAATATGTTCCTAGACAAGGACAGTTAGTCAACCCCATGTCAGCTGGTCTGCCGAGGTATAGCACCTCGGCAACGAACCTCAGAGCTGCAGATGCAGCAGCATCCAAATTAGAGGGTCTGACCGGTGAATCCTGACAAAGTCAACAAGAAAGAGTTATTGATTTAGTGAAAATCGCTAACAAGCAGAATGAGGAGTTGCTTAAGGCAAACCCAGCAAGGGAAGGAGGTTCCCGAGTCATTCATTCGGCCGGGGGATCTCCATCAAAATCTGTCGGGGCAGCATCATCCCCTAGTGTAGGCCCGCGAAGAGAAGAGGTGGTAACCTCTGGGAGAAAAAACAAGCAGATGGTCCCTTATGACCCGACAAGGGCAGGGAAAGGAAAAGCAATACAGTATGATGAGGATCACCATAGTGCTAGCTGAGGTGAAGGTGGACGGGGAAACCATGGCCAAGGCCATGTAGGTTAGGGAAACACTGGGTACGACAATGTCGGACAGCATAACTCGGCAGGAGTTGGACAGAATCCATCTCGGCAGCACCGGCAACAGTACGTACCTCGGCAAGAGCAAAGTACAGGCCCAACTATGCAACAACAATATGTTCATCTAGGTCAAAATAGATATGATGATGGTTATTCAGCGATGGCCAATGCCGGGTTTCCCAAGCCAGATCACCATGTGATATGGTCGAGGCTGGGAAATAGGTATAGCCATACGATGCAATCTTGAAGTTGGACCGGATTTATAGGTCAGAAGTGATGGAGGGAAAAGGTCCTCTGGGTCCAGCATGCTTTGGACCTCGGATTATGAGGGAACCGCCAGTGCCGAACTTCTAGTTGGCCAAAGGGACAAAGACGTATGATGGAAGTACCAAGCAAGAAGATTGGTTGATTGACTATGCCACAACTGTGAACATTGCAACAAGCAATTTGAGATGGGCGGTAAGGTACGTTCCTCATATGCTAGAAGGACCAGCAAGGGCCTGGCTTAATAATCTGCCAGCAGGAAGTATCAACTACTGGTTAGATTTCGATGAGATGTTTATCAACAATTTCACCAGTACATATTAGAGGCCAAATATGCCACAACAACTGGCAATGTGTAGGTAGAAGCCGAATGAGACAGACCGCGAGTTTCTAACTCACTGGTGCAACATGCACAACTCATACGAAGGAGTAATCGAGTCACATGTAATTGCCTGGTTTGCATAAGGGTGCAGGTATGGAAGTTTGTTATGGCAAAGGTTGCAAAGAGACATGCCAACTATGTTGGCTGAGACAATTAGAATTGCTGACTCATATGCTCTGGGCGACCCAACTCAACCTCGGCTTGTGTCAAACGAGTCAATTGAGGAATATTACCCCCATGATGGAGCCGGGTCATCCTGACGAAATGATTTCCGAGGTAAGATAAGAGATGAAAGATCGGATTACAGATATGGCTCGCACCATGTCACTTCTATGGACCAAGATCAGCCTGGAGCTAGGAGTAGCCAGCGACAAAAGAGTGGTGGCTAATAGTGGGCACGGAAAAATGATGGCAAGAAGCAGTGGACCAGTGAACAGAAAAAGCAGTGGCAAGAAAGGAAAGATAGGCCGAGGTATACATATGAGGTCATGCTGGATCAACCATGCAAGTTCCACACACCAAACCCGAGTAAGCCAGCAAACCATACAACCCGACAATGCGAATGGCTTCAGCGTGCAGGACAAGGTAACCCATAGCATGGTAACATGGGAGCTCCTCAGCAACCTCGGCAGCAACAAGTCACAAGAGCAAATGCTCAACAAATGATGCTCCCACCACCCCCGCCGAGATGTGAGAACCAAGACATAAGGGATGCAGTGCATCGGGTGGACAACCAGAACTAGGGGAACCGAGGAAACCCCGACAATGACGGGAGAAATTAGTACAGGGAGCACCACCAAAGTTATTGTGTGTTTACCACAGAAGAAACTGATAGGCAGAGTGTGCAGCAACGACATGTGGAGGTCAATGCAGTTATGCCGGCTGTGCCGAGGTACATGAATTGGTCTGATCAAAAAATCACGTGGAGTATCAAGGATCATGCCAAGTCCTCGATCATATGCTTTCGTGCTTGATGCAACCTTCATCGAGCCAAACATCAACATGAAGTTTTCCAAGGTGCTGATTGACAACGACAACAGTATTAACATATTGTATAAGGATACCATGCACAAGTTGGGAATCTCAGAAAACATGCTCCAGACGAGAAAGACCACTTTCCATGGCATTGTGTTGGGTTTGTCCTGTGAGCCTATTGGCAAAGTCCGAATTGATGTCTTATTCAACATGAGGGAGAATTTTTGGACAGAGAACTTGGAGTTTGAGGGTGTGAATTTGGACAGCTGTTACCACGCGTTACTCGGTAGACCAGCCCTTTCGAAGTTTATGGTAAGTGACCACACCAGTTACTTAAAAATGAAGATGCCAGGACCAAATGGAGTCATCACCATAACAGGGGACTTCAGGCGCTCCATGGAGTGTGCCTCATCCGGGTCAAACCTGGCCGAGTCATTGGTGATTGCATAGGAGAAGAAGAGGATCCAAGAGGTTGTGGCATTGGCTCAGTCCGCACAGCTAAACATGCCGGCCCTGAGTAACCCACATGGAAGTGTGTCGTTCCAGCCGACAAAGGACACCAAGAAAGTACCTATTGATGACTAGTTCCCAAAACGCACTGTGAGTATTTGTGCGGGCCTTAGCGACAAATAGGAAAGAGAGCTCATCAGCTTCCTCCGTGAGAATCGGGGTATCTTTGCTTGGTCCACACAGGATCTACAAGGTGTGCCAAGGGAGCTAGCTGAGCACTCTTTGCACGTCAGACACGGTGCAAAGCTGGTGAAGCAACCTCTCTGCCGCTTTGCTGAAGATAGGAGAAAAGTCATTGGTGGAGAGATAGCTCGGCTCCTTGTAGTCGGGTTTATCATGGAAGTGCTTTACCCGGATTAGCTATCTAATTCGGTGCTGGTAGAAAAGAAGAAAGATGACCCAAACATGGCAGTAGTGTGGCGTATGTGTATCGATTACACGAATCCGAATAAGGTGTGTCCAAAAGATCCATTTCCTCTACCAAGGATAGTTCAGGTCATAGACTCAACAACTGGGTGTGAGCTCTTGTCATTCGTAGATGCATATTCTGGTTTCCACCAGACACCCTTGAACCCGGATGATCAAATAAAGACTACTTTTATCACCTTGTATGGGGCTTATTGCTATTGCACTATGCCATTTGGCTTACGTAATGCAGGATCAACGTATCAAAGATGTAAGAAAAAATGTTTGCATGATCAAATTGGCAAAAATGTTCAAGTATATGGCGATGATGTGGTGATAAAAACCAAGGAGAGTCATACTCTCTTAAATGATATCCGGTAAACATTTGCGAACATAAGAAGATCCTGAATGAAACTTAACCTGGAAAAATGCACCTTCAGTGTCCCGACCAGAAAATTTCTTGGTTTCCTCGTGTCTAGCCGAGGTATCAAAGCTAATCCAACTAAAATCCGAGCCATTGAGCGTATGGAACTGACGAAGTGTCTCAATGATGTCCATAAGTTCACTGGTTGCCTGGCATCATTAAGTCGCTTCATATGTTGGCTGGGAGAAAAGGCATTGCCTCTCTATCGGCTAATGAAAAAATGGATAAGTTCATATGAACACCGCAGCCAGATAATGCTTTTCATGAGCTCAAAAAGATGCTAGCCTCTGCACCTGTGTTAGCTTCGCCACTATCCAAAGAGCCATTGTTTCTCTACATAACAGCGACCAACCGAGTCGTAAGTGAGGTGATAGTGGTGGAGCGTCATGAGGAGGGTAAGTCGGTAAAAAACCTATATATTACGTAAGTGAAGTACTGTCCACTTCAAAGCAAAACTATCCACATTATCAAAAATGGCATACGGGGTATATATGGCGGGCAAAAAGCTCAAGCACTATTTTGAAGAACACCCCATACAATTGATATGTGAAGCACCCATATCCGAGATAATGGGTAATAGGGACGCAGATGACCGAATTGCCAAATGGGCAATTGAGTTAGCCCCATATGCTACACAATATGACAAAAGAGATGCAATCAAGTCTTAGGCAGTGGCCAACTTTTTCACGGATTGGACGGAAATGCAATATGAGCCACCCTTGCCGGATTCAAACTACTGGAGAATGCACTTTGATGGATCAAAGTTGAAGGATTGCTTAGGGGCCAGGGTAGTCCTTACCTCACCCAAGAAAGATCAATTGAGATATGTACTTCAGATCGATTTTAGAGCATCAAACAATGTGGTTGAATATGAGGTGCTTGTACATGGGTTAAAAGTAGCAAAAGAATTGGGATACGTCGGATACAATGGTTTGGTGATTTGGATCTAGTGGTGCAGCAAGTTTCTGGTCATTGGGATGCATTGGACGCAAACACGGCCCTGTATAGATTTCACGTCCAAAAGATATGTGGGTACTTTGAAGGATGCGAATTCCATCATGTGCCACGAGCTGAAAATGATGCAGCCGACGGGTTGTCTAAACTAGGTTCATCTCGGAAAGCCATCCCACAAGGTGTTGCTTTGGAGCATCTCAGAAAACCATCCATTAACCCCTCACCAGAATCCAAATCAATCTATATTTTGGCCAATCCAGGATCATAAGCTGCCCCAATGGACATTGACTCGGGGAACTGTTGGGTTCGCAGCATAGAAAACAAAAATTCCTACGATGGGAACTACTAAGCACCAAGATCTATCTATCTAGATACAAGCAACAGGTGGATATACATCCATAGAGAACATACCCTCGAAGACCAACAAAGTGTTACGAGGTTGGACTCGTGGATGATGTAGTCGTACGCTTGCTGATCTCAAGATCGAAAGGAAGTCTAGCGCTGCAACTCAGCAATGCATCCGAGATCGCACACACATCCAGTCCACTGAACAAGCTCTGCGTCCACGCTCCAGTGATGCAGCGGAAGAAGCAACTCCTTCTAGACAAAAAGCCACCGAGAACATGTATCTCGCTAATTTGAGACCATGGGAAATAATTCTAGAGGGGGAGCGAGATCCTTCGCGAGGAGGTGTAAGACGAGAGGAGGAGTGAGGGGCCTTTTATAGGGGAGAGGGGGAAGCCCATCTCCATGGCCGGTGGCCAAGAGAGGTTCCCCCACCTCTTCCACATTCATGTGGTGGAGGTCCCACTCACATAAATTTAACTCCACTCAAAATTCCACTCATCCCCATTAAATTTCCACAAAATTTAATGCAAGCTCTCAATTAATAAAACTCCTTTTATTTATTTTATTCAGAATTTTATTAATTACTTTAATTAACAAACATTCTCATAAAACCCCCTGCAATATTTCAATATCACATCCAGAGCCAATTTCAGCAATTTCATCTAAAACAATTCCGGTGTCCATTGAAATAATTCCAGCGCTTTGTAAATCTTTTCTCTAGAACACATTTGCTCCAAATGGTGTCAGAATCCCTTAAGTGTGTCACCCTACAGTTCGCGAATAATGCAGACATGATCGATACCCTTCTCCGATCAATAATCAGTAGCGGGACCTGGAGATCCATATTGACTCCCACACTTTCAACGATGACTTCTGTGATCGTGAGAACCTTTAATGCTAGTAACTAAATCCCTTTGTCTTGTGATATATTACATGTCCAAGATTCGATCATTGGTATCTCCATACCTAGTTTGATCTTGTTGCCGACATGTACTCTTTTCTTGTTCCCGTGATATAACATTCTAGTGATCACATCACTTGCTTGCAAGCTATCTTAATGTGATATCACCGAGAGGGCCCATAGTATATCTATTTGTCATTGGATGGACAAATCCCACTCTTGATCCATGAGAATCTACATAACACCTTCGGAGTATCTGAACCCACCTTTATAGTCACCCTGTTATGGTGTGATGTTTGATGTTTTCAAGTTACTCTTCTAGTGTTAGTGATTGCATGATCTCATGGTCTAATGACTAGAATTACTTCGTATGATGTTATAGAAATTTAAACATAATGACTTTGATCGTATTGCTATATTTCAGATGAATGTTTATCACATCATTCCACCAATGTTGTGACCTCATTATTAACAACATCCAATGTCCATGATCAGGACACCTTGATCATCTTGTTAATCAACGAGCTAGTTTATAAGAGAGGCATAACTAGGAACCCTTTATTTGTTTATTACACACACATGTATTAACATTTCCAATCAATACAATTATAGCATGCAAAATAAAAATCTATCATATACTTGTAATACGACAATAACAACTTTATTATTACCTCTCAGGGCATATTCCCTTCAATCTCGCACTTGCACTAGAGACAATAATCTAGTTTACATAGTGATAAATCTAACACCCATGGAGTTCTGGTGTTGATCATGTTTTTCCCTAGGGAGAACTTGAGTCAACATATCTTCTACATTGAGATCCATGTGTACTTTACAAATCTTTATATCTCCATCCTTGACATGCTCACAGATGGAGTGAAACCGGCGCTTAATATGCTTGGAATTCTTGTGAGACCTTGGTTCCTTATCATTGTCTATGGCTCCATTGTTGTCACAATAGATCACCATTGGGTCCAACACACTAGGAACCACACCTAGTTCAGTTATGAACTCCTTCATCCAAACCGCTTCTCGCGCTGCTTCTGAAGTAGCAACATATTCCACCTTCATTGTTGATCTAGCCACCACTGGTTGTTTGGAGCTCCTCCAAACTAACTGCTCCTTCGTTCATGTGAAATACACATCTGGATTGAGACTTAGAGTCATCCGGATCGGTATCAAAGCTAGCATCGACATAACACTTAGCGACCATCTCTTCTTCACCTCCGTATATAAGAAACATTTCCTTAGTTCTTCTTCAGTACCTAAGGATATTCTTGACCGCTATCTAGTATTCCAAACCTGGATCAGATTGGTACCTACTAATCAAACTAATAGCATGTGCCACATCCGGTCTTGTACATAGCATGGCGTACATTATCGAGCCTATGGCCGAGACATAGGGGATCTTATCCATTATCTCTCTTTATTCCGCCATAGCCGAACTTTGAGTCTTACGCAATGTCTTGCCTTGCAACATAGGTAAGAACCCCTTCTTACTTCCGTCCATTTTGAACGTCTTTAAAATCTTATAAAGGTATGTACTTTGTGATAGCCCAATTAGGCGTCTTAATCTATCTCTATAGATCTTAATGCCTAATATATATGATGCTTCACCAAGGTCTTTCATCAAAAATTTGCTATTTAGATAACTTTTAACAGTTTTTAAAAGATCTAAATCATTTCCAATCAATAATATATCATCCACATATAATATTAGAAATGCCACATTTCTCCCACTCACTTTCTTGTAAATACAAGTCGCTCCATAAGTTTGGACAAATCCAAACTCTTTGATCACCTCATCAAAGCAGAGATTGTAACTTCGGGATGCTTGCTTCAGTCCATAGATGAACCACTGAAGCTTGCATACCTTACCAGCATCCTTAGGATCGAAAAACCCTTTGGTTGTATAATATACAACTCTTCTTCAATATTACCATTGAGGAACGTAGTTTTGACATCCATCTGCCATATTTCATAATCGAAATATGCAACAATTGCTAACATAATCCTAACAAACTTTAGCATCACTATGGGAGAGAAAGTCTCATCATAGTCAACTCCTTGAATTTGTTGAAACCCCTTTGCAACAAGTTGAGATTTATAGATGGTCACATTACCATCAACATCAGCTTGTTTCTTGAAAATCTATTTATTCTCAACGACCTTTCGGTCATGAGGTAAGTCCACCAAGGTCCAAACCTTGTTTTCGTACATGGATCCCATCTCGGATTTCATGGATTCTAGCCATTTGATGGAATTCGTGCTCATCATCGCTTCTACATATGTCGCAGGGTCATCAATTCCATCTACCATGAAATTCACGACATGATTTTTGTATAGTTCAGGAGCTGCACGTGTCCTTCTTGACCTACGAGGTTCGGTAGTGTCCTCTTTCAAAGTTTCATCATCTTTATCATTAGTTCTTTCTTCATTCAGTGAAGTTAACTCTAGAACAATTTCTGGTGCTGCGCCACTCACTGTTTCATGAAGAGAAGGTTCAGTAACCTCTTCGAGATTTACCTTTCGACTACTCACACATTTCACGAGAAACTCTTTCTCTAGAAAGGATCCATTCTTGGCAACGAAAACCTTGCCCTCGGATTTGTGATAGAAGGAATACTCAATTGTTTCTTTAGGGTATCCTATGAAGACGCAATTTTCCGCTTTGGTTTCGAGTTTATCAGGCTGATGTTTCTTCACATAAACATCGCATCCCCAAAGTTTAAGAAATGACAACTTAGGTTTGTTTCCAAACCAGAATTCATACGGTGTCTTTTCAACGGATTTAGATGGTGCCCAATTTAAAGTGAATGCAGTGCTTTCCAGTGCATAACCCCAAAATGACAGTGGCAAGTCAGTCAGAGACATCATACCATATCTAATAAAGTACGATTACAATGCTCTGACACACCATTACATTGTGGTGTTCCGACAAGCATGAGTTGTGAAACTATTCCACACTCTCTCATATCTGTGCTGAACTCGTAACTTAGATACTCACCTCCACGGTCGGACGACAGAAATTTAATCTTTCTATTACGATGATTTTCCACTTCACTCTAAAATTCCTTGAACTTTTCAAAGGTTTCAGTCTTGCGTTTCATCAAATAGATATACCCATATCTACTTAAATCATCCGTGAAAGTAACAAAATAACGATATCCACCACGCGCCGACACACTCATTGGACCACATACATCAGTATGTATGATTCCCAATAAATCTTTCACCCACTCCATTGTACCAGAAAACGGGGTTCTAGTCATCTTGCCCATACGGCATGGCTCACATGTATCAACTGATTCAAAATCAAGTGATTCCAAAAGTCCATCAGAATGGAGCTTCTTCATGCGTTTTACGCCAATATGACCTAGACGGTAGTGCCACATATATGAAGATATATCATTATCAAGCTTAATCCTTCTAGCATCAACATTAAGAATATGTGTATCAGTACTATCGAGATTTAATTGAAATAAACCATTCATCATAGGTGCATGACCATAAAAGATATTATCCATATAAATCGAATAACCATTATTTTCGGATTTAAACAAATAACCACTTCGTAATAAACACTATCCGGATACAATGTTCATGCTTAGTGCAGACACCAAATAACAATTATTTAGATTTATAACTAGTCCCGACGGAATATGGAGAGGCGGCGTTCCGACGGCGATCACATCAACTCTTGATCCATTGCCGACATGCATTATGACCTCATCCCTTGCTTGCTATCGCTTGTTCCGCAGCCCTTGATTAGAGTTACATATATTAGCAACTGAACCAGTATCAAATACCCAGGTGCTACTACGAGTACTAGTCAAGTACACATCAATAACATGTATATCTCATATACCTTTGTTTGCCTTGCCAGCCTTCTTGTCCGCCAAATACTTGGGGCAGTTGCGCTTCCAATTTCCAGCTCGGTATCAGACTTAGGGCATCTCGGGATTTCTTGTCATGCGCAACAATAGATTTGATGCCCTTCTTTCCCTTCTGTTTACCCTTCTTGTCTTTCTTAAAACCAGTGGTCTTATTGATCATCAACACTTGATGTTCTTTATTGATCTCCACTTTTATAGTCTTAAGCATTGGCAGAAGCTCTAGGAGAGACTTCTTCATGCCCTACATGTTACAATTCATCACAGAGCTCTTGTAGTTAGGTGGCAGAGATTGGAGAACATGATGTATGCCTAAGTCAATGGGAATAGTTATTCCCGAGGACACAAGCTTATCAGTGTAGCTAGACATTTTGAGTACGTGCTCACTAACGGAGCTATTCTCTTCCATCATGAAGCTAAAGAACTTTTCAGAAGCATCATAACTCTCTACGATAGCATGGGTATCGAAAATCATTTTAAATTCACCCATGCTATCAAAGGCATTACCATTTTCGAAACGTTTTCGAAGTTCTAGCTCTAGCCCATACAGTACGCTGCAATGAACTAAATTGTGGTTCTCCTGACGAGTCAAATAGACATTCTTTTCTTCATCAGGGGCATCAGGAGCTGGGGGGGCTAGTGGTGCTTCTAGCACATATTGCTTTTGTGTAGCAGTGAGGAGAATCCTCAGATTCAGGGCCCAGTTGGTAAAGTTGCTACCATTCGTCGCAAGTTTCTCTTTCTCCATGAACACATTGAAATTAAAAGTAGGTGGTGCCATCTACAATAGAATTTGTAAAGTTTATTTAGACTAAATTTATGATAGATCAGTTCAACTAATCCAAATTACGAATGAACTCCCACTCAAAAACAACGTCCCTCATGTATTTTTGGTGATTACATGAACCAAATCCACTACACCAAGTCCGATCATCACGTGAGCCGGTGTAGCTTCAAAGGTGGGCATCTATATGGGCATCATATCAACCATATTGACTCATGCTTAACCTTTCGGTCCGTGTTCCGAGGCCATGTCTGTACATGCTAGGCTCGCCAAGTAAGAACCTTAGTACCCGCGTGTGTAAAACTGTCTTACACCCGTTGTATGAAAGCATAGAGTCAAAAACACCAAATCATCATGTGATGTCTTGAAATGACGGACTTCCTTAACAGTGCATACTTAAGGAAGAACATATTTTATCTCGATATCTAAATGAGGGATCATCCTATAATGCTACTAAAGTGCCATACAAGCAATATAAGATGCAAACATCATATGCATAAAGTGAAATGGTATGGTTCTTGCACTTGATCACTATCATGTGCATCATGGTATGATATTTATCATTCCTTTGTGTGTCAGGCCAAGGTCTATGGAGCTTAAATGTTAGGTATGCTATAATTTCCAAGAGTATCAACTATACTTCAAATTATAACATTACCATATCATGACACTAGCCCAACAAAAATCTAAACTAGACGCTTCTAATTTATCAATTGCAAGTTTTACGTGGCTTAGGGCTTTTGAAGATAAAACTTGTCTTACGTACGAACATGGAACCACAACGATGATAACCAAATTATTAGCAACTCATTGTAAATCAGATATTGACTTTAGTAGGAGAGACAGACACCCACTAGCCACTTATGCAAAACTAGTTGCATGTCAAGCGTGGAACATGTCTCATGTGCGAGGACATGTAAAGTTAGTCCGGGCTGCTTCATCCCACTATGCCACCAATATCCAAAATACATATAAGATGCAATAACATGATCATCATTGCCCACATACTCTTATGTGTTCTACCCATGCAAAGCATATACGCATAGATCAGGCTCTGATACCACTGTCGGGTTCATAGCATAGAAAACAAAAAAGTTCTACTATGGGAACTACTAAGCACCAAGATCTATCTATCTAGATACAAGCAACGGGTGGATATACATCCATAGAGAACATACCCTTGAAGACCGACAAAGTGTTACGAGGTTGGACTCATGGATGATGTAGTCGTACGCTTGCTGATCTCAGGATCGAGGGGAAGTCTAGCGCCGCAACTCAGCAGTGCATCCGTGATCGCACACACATCTGGTCCATCGAACAACCTTCGCTCCTTGCTCCAGCGATGCAGTGGAAGCAGCGACTCCTTCCAGATGAACATCCACCGGGAACATGTATCTCGCTAATCCGAGACCACGTTGGAATAATTTTTGAGGGGGAGAGAAATCCTTCATGAGGAGGTGTGAGATGAGAGGAGGAGTGAGGGGCCTTTTATAGGGGAGAGGGGGGCACCCCTGCTCCATGCCCGGTGGCCAAGAGAGGTGCCCCCACCTCTTCCACATTCATGTGGTGGAGCTCCCACTCACATAAATTTGACTCCACTCAAAATTCCACTCATCCCCATTAAATTTCCACCAAATTTAATACAAGCTCTCATTTAATAAAATTCCTTTTATTTATTTTATTCAGAATTTTGTTAATTACTTTAATTAATAAACATTCACATAAAACCCCTTGCAATATTTGAATATCACACGCAAAACTAATTTCAGCAATTTCACCCGAAACAATTCCGGTGTCCATTGAAATAATTCCAGCGCTTTGTAAATCTTTTCTCTAGAACACATTTGCTCCAAGTGGTGTCGGTATCCCTTAAGTGTGTCACCCTATGGTTCGCAAATAATGCATACATGATCGAGACACTTCTCCGATCAATAATCAGTAGCGGGACCTGGAGATCCGTACTGACTCCCACACATTCAACGATGACTTCTATGATCACGAGAACCTTTAACGCTAGTAACTAAATACCTTTGTCTCGCGATATATTACATGTCCGAGATTCGATCATCGGTATCTCCATACCTAGTTTGATCTCATTACCGACATGCACTCTTTTCTCGTTCCCGTGATATAACATTCTAGTGATCACATCACTTGCTTGCAAGCTATCTGAATGTGATATCACCGAGAGGGCCCAAAGTATATCTATCTGTCATCGAGATGGACAAATCCCACTCTTGATCCATGAGCCTATACATAACACCTTCAGAGTATCTGAATCCACCTTTATAGTCACCTTGTTATGGTGTGATGTTTGATGTTATCAAGTTACTCTTCTAGTGTTAGTGATTGACATGATCTCATGGTCTAAGGACTAGAATTACTTCGTATGATGTTATAGCAATTTAAACACAATTACTTTGATCATATTGCTATAATTCGGATGAATGTTCATCACATCATTCCACCAATGCTGTGACCTTGTTATTAACAACATCCAATGTCCATGATGAGGAAACCTTGATCATCTTGTTAATCAACGAGCTAGTTTATAAGAGAGGCATAACTAGGAGCCCTTTATTTGTTTATTAAACACACATGTATTAACGTTTCCAATCAATACAATTATAGCATGCAAAATAAACATCTATCACATACTTGGAATACGATAATAACAACTTTATTATTGCCTCTCAGGGCATATTCCCTTTAGTCTCCCACTCACACTAGATACAATAATCTAGTTTACATAGTGATAAATCTAACACCCATGGAGTTCTGGTGTTGATCATGTTTTTCCCTAGGGGTGTTGGACCGATGAACTCCTAGCAGTACTATGGAGCCTAAGAACAACTCCGAATCGATCAACTGACTATACGCCATTCTTTCTGGTATATGGGGCAAAAGTTGTATTACCAACCGACATAGAGCATGACTCGCCTAGGGTCACCCAATACATAGAAGCCAAAGTGCAAGAAGCCCATAAATATGATGTTGATCTACTAGAAGAGGCAAGAGAGTTGGCACTGTCTAGATCCGCTATATATCAGTAGAATCTCCGATGCTATCATTGCCAGAAAGTGAACCCCCAAGTTTCCCGGGTACGAGATTTGGTACTTCGGCTAGTGTAATGCACCACAGTCATGCACAAGCTCTCACCTCCATGGGAAGGACCATTCATCATGAGCAAAGCATTGCAAAATGATGCATACTAACTTATAGATGCTCAACAACAGGAGAAGAACAAGGCGAACAGGTAGGGAGAAGAATCAAACAGGCCATGGAATGTAGCACTACTTCGTCCATTTTACACTTAGCTAAAGTGTATGTATCTCGAACTCTCATATGTCGGCCTGTATGTCGGCAATGAGCTTATCAATGAAATCTCGGCACCCCAAGCTAAAACTCAAGGACTGCCTTAGTAGTAATTGTCTTTTTCTGTATTTAATTTTTATACGTCGACTGGCTTAAATTTGTTACCCCTTGGTCAAGTTAGTAATGTGTCGACACCAACGGCTAACTCTTCGACTTGCTGTTGTCCAAAAAGATTGGATTCATGGAAAGCAAGAGAACTAGCTCGGAAATACTAAGCACATGAAAAACGACCAAGGAAGGAAACGCAGTTGAGCCAAAATTTGTTTTTTGGACTAACCCCTGTATTTATTTTCTTTATTGTTATGTCGAATTATTTTGAGCTAATCCTCACAATTTCAAAAGTATTGTTAATTTAATTTGTTGATTTCGGACTCGTAAGTCAAACGCCAAATCATGGTAGACACGATCAGAATCATCAGGTTGAGCAAACAAGAAAATGAAACTCAGGGACTTTGCCCAGACATATTCGACATAAAGCATAATAGTAGAAAAATAACTTAAATTGTTTTATACATCTGCGCCCAGCATATCGGGGATTTAACAAAGTTTAAAGCTTATGCGCTTAAGGAGTAGTGGCTGCCGGATCATCTACGGCAGGAGGTGGAACAGCAACTTCGGCTTGGGGAATCTCGGCCTCCTCCTCATCATCATCATCATCATCCAGATCTTCCTGGTCTTCATCCACAGCTTCCTCAACATACCCATCATCCACCTCGTCGAGGAAATTTGGCACATCAGTCAAAGCATGGATATTGCCATATTTGATCAGCTAATAGGCTCGGGCCTGGTGTTGCTCGATGAGGGACATGTTGGTGGGCTTGTTCGTCTGCGGTACCAAAGTTGGCAGGTCAGCGCATGGCGGTACCTAAGTTGCCTAAAATTACCGTGTTTTGAAAAGTTGGGCCGCCAACTACCGAGAGGGGCCATTTCGATGCAAACTCGTCTCACCCCTACCAAATCCAAACATGTCGTGAAACTGCCCCGTGAAGTAGACGGTCGAGACCCTCATGTCAGCAATAGTTCCGTGACGCGAGCGCCAACACGGCAACCACGTAGGCGAAACGAGATACTAAAGGAGCATCGTGCGTTGAACAAATTCACAAATCCACTCCCTTCCTCCTTTCGCATGAACCCTAGCACTGGCAGCGTCGAAATCCCCTCTCCAACCAGAATGATATCTTCAGGCATTTGACTTTTGGCGCCAAGTTGCTGTGCCTACTCGCTGCTACCGAGCTCTAATGCCGAATGTCGTGCCGTTAGACGATCTAGCCGCCTCTCACCGGCAGCTGAGCAACATGAAGGATGGCAGATCTATTTGCCGAGGAAGAAGTACTTCTGGCTAATTTCGGGTGAGCTACTCTTCTCTTTGCTATTTGCACTACCTATAACTGCTAGCTGGCTATTGGCATTACAGAGATATATCGAACATAGAATTGTTTGCTAGCACGACGCTGACAAACAATTCTTATCCTTTATCTCCAATTTTCTGTCAACTAGGATCTCCGCTGAACCCAAATACACGGTTCTGGTGAGCATCTGCGGATACCTCATTAAATTAGCACATGGGAAGAGCACGTGGAAACAGGCTCAGAGTCTGAAGATGGAAGTAGCGCATGTGCAGTTATGCACTGTCCCTGGTTTGGTTGCTGCTGTGCGTGAACTTGCTGAAATGAGGCCAGAGCAGACTGCACGGTTCAACATCATTGATGAACGAGGCTTCAGGGTTCCTATAGCGTGTGACAGTCAGCTAATTGGGTTGATGAAACAGCATGTTAGGTTTCGCGTGGTTACGCTGGTGTGTAACATAGTGGATGAGGAAGCTCCTGTTACTGGGAGTCGCCCAGCTATTATTGGACAGGGAGGTCTAACTCGAACCCCTGCTGTTGTTGAGCAAAATGTGGTTCCTCGTCTGCGACATGCTTCTGTCAGGCAACCTCCTCGTAGGAGTCCCCGTATTGCCATTGTGGAAAACTCTGCTCTGGAATCTGCTGGTACTGGTCGTCCCCGTCCCCGTGCCCATGTTTCTACGGCTGCTGCTCACCCAATCCATGCCGCTGTTGAGCAAACTAAGGCGTCCGGAGGCTGCCCCGCTGTTGTTGCCAAGACCGTCGCCTTGTGTGCTACTCGTCCTCGACACCGTCCTCAAGTTGTGCGAACCCGTGCTCTAGAATCTGCTAGTACTGGTCGTCCTCGTGTTGTTGTTGATCTAGACGCTGTTGACCCAATCCCTGCCGCTATTGAGCAAACTAAGGCTTCTGGAGGCTGCCCCACTGTTGTTGCAAAGACTGATGCCTTCTCTCCTCCTCGAACCCATGCTCGGGTTCAGCGAGTTGCTGGTCTGAAGCCAGCTCATGGTCTAGACTCTGCTAGCACTCGAAACACTGCTGTTGTGGGAACTGCTCCTGATCGTCGAGGTGGCATGGCAACAGCTGATCCTATTGTGGCTGCCGTTAGAAGGGGCCCTGCCTGTCCACCATGTAATGTAGCTCCCGCTGCTAAGGGCCCTCGCCTTGCTCCTGGTCCTGGTACTTCCACCGAGGTTGATCCAGCTAACGATGACGCTGGTGATTGCGGAGGTGGCATTGGGTCTGGGTCTGATGGTGCCACTCCATCTCTCGAATCTCTCGGAGGTTTCTATCCTGAAGAACCTGATGATGGCAAAGTAATCGTTCGTATCGGTGTTGTGGATTATACTGCAAAATTAGATGATGGCACAAAAAAATTCTATGACGAGTTTGATGTAATCCTTGGCAGATACGACCCTGAAGTGGTAGAGTTATCTGACCTGATGACATCGTTACGTGTGAAGGTGCTGTGGGGGTCCTCCCAGGAAGCATGATTGTTATATTATGGTTACAGGAGCAAAAAGGCTATCGAAGTGAAAGATACCAGGGATTTAGTCGTACCGTTTACAAGGAAACATTATAGAGGTGAAGTTTACTTCCACTTGGTAGTGCTCACGGTTGGAGAGGAATTGGAACTCGACAATAGAGATGATGGACTTTTAGAAGGCATGCATGACCAGATCCATGGCATCACTGGGGCTGGTGCAACTGAGGGTGGCTTCAAACAGAGGAGAGTCTTACAGAGGAGCGTCATAAAGAGGAGCAGGAAGAGCATCCCCAGAAAGGGCACCCCGAAGAAGAACGTCACCAAGGAGACCACGCCAGAGAAGAGGACGCCCAAGAGTCGCACGACAAAAGGCACCATGCCACAGAGTACACCCCTGAGATCCAGTCAAAATGCCACACCGAATGGTAGCACCAAAAACGCTAAGAGGGCAAGCACGGTGGTGAACACTCCCAGGAGTGGTAGCAAAGAGGCGAAGATGGCCAGCACGGAGGCTACCAC
The DNA here is from genome assembly GCA_023614405.1 of Avena insularis. Classification (NCBI taxonomy): domain Eukaryota; kingdom Viridiplantae; phylum Streptophyta; class Magnoliopsida; order Poales; family Poaceae; genus Avena; species Avena insularis. The sequence continues at coordinate 301,275,901 of CM042684.1, forward strand.
ACCCAGTGGGAGCAGAAAAAACACTAATTTGGAGCGGAACACGCTGCTGTCAGGGAATTATGCCATCACGAAGGAGAACACGCCCAATAGTAGCAGCAAAAGGGCTAATTTGGAGCGGAACACGCCGCTGAGGTCAGGCAATAATGCCAGCACGAAGGAGAAGATTCCCAATAGTAGCAGCAAAAGGGCTAATTTGGAGCGGAACACGCCGCTGGGGTCAGGTAATAATGCCAGCACGAAGGAGAACACGCCCAATAGTAGTAGCAAAAGGGCTAATTCGAAGAAGAACACGCCGCAGAGGTCAGGCAATAATGTCAGCACCCTGGAGCCAACACCCGTGAGGGGAGGCAGTAAGGAGATCACACCCAAGAGCGGCAGCAAAAGGCCTAGTTCGATGGGGAATGGAACACGTATGTCAAGCCCTACTGATACCATCAGGAAAGATTACATCAGGAAGGAGGATGTACACAGGAAGAGCAAGAGGGTTCTATACACTCAAGATGAAATTGATTCTAAGCATTGTTTGTCGATCAAGTACAGGATGCGGTAAACGTAAGACCACCCCATGTGGTTGCAGCAGAACCAACCGAGTGTCTTGGAGAAAACAGAGTTGCCAGTGAGGTGGACTGGGGCAATGTTCCTGTCCATCCGGGTGGAGACGATGGTGCAGCCCCACCCATGGGAGTCAATATGATGTGTGCAGTACTAGGCATTAGAGACGATGGCGAAGATTCTAAATCATATGAAGAAGTAGGCACTGTAGAGGATCAAGAATCTGGTGATGATGAAATAGACGAGGAACTTAACAATGAGGCTGGTATTCTAGTCGATGATTTGGGTGTTGAAGTAGAAGAAATGAAACATGACCATGAGTATCCTATAATTTCGGTCGGCACCGAGTTTAGGAGCATGCATGAGTTTAGGATGTCGTTCCGGCATTTTTGTATCAAGGGGGAGTTCGACGTTTATCGACTGAAGAACTCTACCGAGAGGTATGAGGCCGTTTGCAAGTTAACGTGGATGAATGGACGGGCCGAGGTACATTGTCCATGGAGGATCACAGCAATATCCTTACCTGCGTGGACTGCAATTAGGGTATTGGGGCAATGAATGCAGCAAACCATTAGAACTCTCTCTCTTTTCACTCTATAACTACAATTGATGTGCGATATCTTTCTAGCAACTAGTCGACTCCGCTTATCTTTTAAATGAATCTGTGTTGCAGGTGAACAGAATGGGCCCTCCACACATGTGTCCAACAGGCAGCAAACTGAAATCCTCAATGGCTGATACGGAGTGGGTGGCTATGCAATCTATGTCCATACTAAAGGATAACCCTAAGGAGACCGCGAAGAACATTTAGACTAGCCTCGGTTCTAAATACAACATTGTCCGTCCATATTACACGGTTTGAAAAGGTAAAGAGAAAGCTCTGGGGGTCTTGCACGGGGATTGGACCAATAGCTTCAGGATGCTATACAACTTCAAGGCGGAGGTACAAGCTAGGTGTCCGGGGAGTGTTCTGGAGATTGACACCGAATCAGAAGGTGGTAAAATATATTTCAAAAGATTTTTCATTGCGCTTAAACCTTGCATCGATGGATTCAAGGACGGCTGTAGGCCATATCTGAGTGTAGACAACACTGTCCTAACTGGCAAATGGAAAGGCTGCCTGCCATATGCCACATCACTTGATGGTCACAACTGGATGTTCCAGTGGCATTCAGGTTGTTTGAAACAGAAACAGAGGAAAACTAGGTCTGGTTTATGAGGCAGCTCAGGAGATCAATAGGCCACATGGATCCATTGGCTATATCCACGGATGCATGCAAAGGGCTGACGAATGCAGTGAAGGAGGTGTTCCCGCGAGATGAAGGTAGAGAATGCCATGCCCATATGATGCTCAACTTGTACTCACACTACATAGGCAGCGTATTTCGTTACATGTTTCTTGCTGCTAGAGTTTACAAACCTAGTTGTAGCGATTATTTCATGAGCAAGATTTTTGCCGAAGCCCCTGAACTTCCAGAGTACTTAGCCATCCATCATTCGCAGCTATGGAAGAGGAGTCAATTCAACCCTGACATCAAAGTTGATTACATAAACAACAACCTTGCAGAATGCCTGAATAACTGGGTGAAGGACATAAAAGTGTGCCCTATTCATATCTTGATGGACAACATACATGGTATGATCATGAAGCTATTAAATATAAGGAGAGAGATCGGTAGGAGACTTAGAGGACATATGCTACCGCCAGTTGTACAGCAACTGCACAAGAGAAGCCGAGGACTTGCTCATCTTAAGGTTCTCCCGTCAACCAGCAGAAGCTGTGAGGTGGTCGATATGTCCAAGAGTGGCAAAAGGGATGTTGTGAACATCCAGCTGCGAGAATGCACCTGCTTAGAGTGGCAGCATACCGGGAAACCTTGCGACCACGCATTGGCCTTCTTGGTGAAGAAAAGAACTCTACCACATTTGGATCAGTATTTGTCAGACTACTACTCTATGGAAAAGTTTAGAGCTCACGCTGGATCCGGCCGAGCCATGTATGCACCCATCTCGATGGCCTCAAGTCCAACTGCCTTTTAGAGCTTTGCCAGCCAGTTACAAAAAGAGGCAGAGGAAGACCCCAGGTGAATAGGTTTATGAATTTTCTCGAGAAGAAGGGTTCGGCTTTCTGTGCTACAAAGAAGGGCAAAAACAGATGCAAGACCTGCTATCTTATAGGCCATAGAGCAGCTGGATGTCCCCTTAATGCTCCCAAACCTAGGTATGCGATGGTACATTCACACAAAAAAAATGTTTATAGTCTGTAGATATAAGGTAGTAATCCATGTACTGTTTTTTTACAGGAAGCACAAGGTAAGAAACAAGACAGCCGACTCAGTGATTTTGCTTCGGGAAGAAAACCAAAACGAGTGGAGTGATGATGCCGGACAAGATTCTGGTACTGATTGGCCTGACTTCCCTCGGCCCGGAGATGCAGGGTACGTGAAGGTAAGAAAATTGGCACCCAGTAAGAGGAAGAAGGCAGGAGATGAAGAAGCCAGTGGACGTGAAGGAAAGAGGAAGAAAGTTGGCACCCAAGCAGAGAAAGAGGGCTAGCAGTATAGCAGCCTAATGATGTATTGAACTTGAACCTATATATGTAGTTCGATTAAACTCTGGAGCTGTGTGCGTGGAACTTGTCGGGCGAAACAATCCGCCTCCCATACTCGGAGTAAAATGTAGCGCGACTTTAGTATTTGATACGGCTGAGGCCACTAGTTGAATCCAAAACTATGACTGTACCACTACTATCTGAACAATCGCGATAACTGAGTGGTTAAATCCTCTCCAAAATCGATGGGTGTTAGTGGCACAGACATGATTTATTTATAGGCGCTTAATAAATCCCTACTGTTGGCATTACACTTATGATAAGTTTTTGGGCTGGAAAACAATTTCTTAAGCTGGCCGCTACACTCCACGGCAAAGAACTTATTTCAGGCTGGACAACGACATGGCAACATAAACTGCAAATGCAAGATAATGCCCAGATAATGAGGAAATTGTGTCCACTATCCGCCTAATCTTGAGCCCGTCTGTCTCACACCTCCCGCCCCGCCTCCCCCACTGGCGAAGCTCCCGGATCTCTCGCTCCATCGCACGAATCTCCTCTTTCTTGTCCCACACAGCATCACGCAGATCCTGAACAAGCTCTCTGTGAAAACCTGTCAGTGGCTTTTTGATCCACACAAACTTGTCACAGCCAGTCCCCCTCCCTTCCTGCGTAGTAGATCGAAGGAAACAAAAAAAAGAATTACATTATGCTTTCCGGATCCGGGTTACCATTGTACCTACAGTAGGAACTTACCGCTCTGATGATGCAGTTGCTAAATTTTCCTGCAGTATTTTCGTCGGTCCACGAAATCCATCTCGGCATCTTCTCACCACACAAAAACAGCATATCGGGGTAGTAATCGTAGGGCACCCTCTGGTACCTGATGGGGGCACCCGCCTGACGGTGTTGAGCCGACCCTGATTGCGCCCGAGACGAACTGCACGAGCTGCAAGCCATGAGCGAGGGGAGCGAGGGCAGAGGAGAGAGGAGCCTTTGGATATCAGGGTAGTGGTGAAGCGTGATTTATCCCTACTTAATAACTCGGGCAGAATCCTACCGTCCACATTCGGCTGATAGGTGGGGGACCTAGCGTGTGGACTTGTCAAAAAAACTCGCGCCTTCGTGGTTCAAAAGCCCTGTCGCGTGCATTGGACGAATTTTTTTGGTACCTTGCCCGCGTACATATCACTAGGAGGTCTTGCTTAGGAACTAGACACGCCTGGCCCACAATCTTACTCCCTCCTAGGAACTTGTCATGGCTCGCGCCGGCAGATCCATCCGCTCCACCGCTTCCAGTAGGGCTCGCCGTGGCGGATCCACCCCAAGATCCTACCGTCGCAGTATCAAATGGCCATGGTTTCTTGAGAGGAGCGACGATGCTACGTATGCGAGCTCGACCCCTCCTACCTTTAGAAGGACTGATGCAGCGTCGAGCTCGAGCAGGAGCCGCCAGGCGCGACGGCGCTCGGTCCATGCCAACCCCGTCACCTTCATCATTGTCGATTCCGATGTGGAGGACGACGGGGACGAAGCTATGCAGAACGCCATTGTTGCCTCCTTGGCAAAGGGCAAGCCACGGCGGGAGTGGATGTCACCGGGAAGGGCATGGCGGTGTCACCAATCGAGGTGGACTCCGACGACAGCGGTGTGATGTGGGTTTAGATGTTGTTTAGGATGGTTGCAATTTCGGTTGTGTTTAATGCAAGTACAATTATTGTAATGTGTTTGTCGAGCTATATTGAGAAATATGTGCAATAGCAACGTGTGAGTGCTTCCACTTTAGAAATTGTGTCTGTGCCATTTGCATGTTGCATTATCAACGTAGATTACTTGTAAACAATCCAACAAAAATCATCAGATTATAACCATCGGACGGGAGTGGCGGGATGGAAGAGAAGTTGGGACAGTGGCTTCGAGGGGAAGGACACTGGCAGGTGGGCCCTCGGAACACGTGACACTGACATGCGGGAGCGGGAGCACACGGTATTGCCCGTCTGTCTAGAGCAAGCGGACTTTGCAACGTGACAACAACAAGCTGATTGGACCAATATAATAACTCGTCGAAGTATTAAGGAGTACTGAAAACTACAACTGGGGTACATTCGCACAACACGTATGCTCTAAGCACGTGAGAAGCATCGCTTAAGTCTAACAGTAACGATAGCACAAGTACTACATTTTCCTGTCGGTCTTCTCGATACAAATGTAGAAATGCATCTGCCTGTTCGGTCCAGCACCGACAAGGTACTGAGATGGCACGCATAGGATCGACCTTAGGTCCACATACTCCACCTCCCGCGGCATCGGGCAGCTCGGCGCCTTGGCTAGCACAAGAATGCTATCCGACGACGGCGGCTGGGCGTTCGCCCACATGTGCACCGTATACTGGGCCAGCGACGAGACCGACTGACGATACGGCACCCACGACGGTGGCGCGACTCGTTCCGGAACACCGACGGTGATGGTCGGACGAAAACAGAGCCGCCGAAAATTAGCAGCGGCGTGCCAGTCGATGAACGCACCTGCTCTTGGAGAAGTTGGGCTTGCCCGTATGAGATCCTAATCACTTCGATCAAGTGACCATCTGCAAGGTGGACGAGGAGCTCTGGCGAGGCGATTGCAGCGATTCGGCCTGCAAAGCACGCGCCATGCAGGCACGCGAGATCGTGGAGCGGGAGCTCGCGGTAGGAGTAACGGCGAAAGCATCCTGGGTGGGAGCACACGAGCAGGAACGCCGCTGCGAAGTTGCACGCGAGGATCTCCAGATTCTTGGGCTCCCACATCTGCCACATCTAAAGTTCGTCGAGAAATTGGAAAAAAGATCAATAGTTAGGTTGGCGAATAGCAGGAATGTGTAGGATAAGTTCAAATGCTTGTAAAATGATTTCTTACCACGAAGGTAGCGACCGGAGAATTCGCGGATGTCGTCGGCTTGCGGCTACAGCGGGATGGAAGTGAAGTGGGGAAAGTGGCTTCGAGGGGAAGGAAGAGAAGTACAGGGAGGAAGAGAAGTAACGGGGACGTGACACTGGGATATGGCCCACTGAACTCGTGAGTCGTTACACTTGCAACATGTCAGTTTGTCCAGAGCAAGCGTGGCCAATCATGCCACAGAACAACCGACTCGAGGATCTCTCTCGCGAAGACCATCCCAATCGGCCAAGCGCCCCAATCAAACAGTATGTAACAATCGTCAAGCAGAACAACTGTGTTATGTGTGGTTTGTGGAAATAACACACATGCAATGACTCTAGTGGTTGATCCATGTGTGGTTTGTGGAAATAACACACATGCAATACTCTAGTGGTTGATCCATGTGTGGTTTGTGGAAATAACACACATGCAATGACTGTAATGGATCCATAAGTGGTTTATGGAAAATAACACACATGCAATGACCACTGGTTGATCCATATGTGGTTTGTGGAAAGAACACACATGCAATGACTCTAGTGGTTGATCCATGTGTGGTTTGTGGAAAGAACACACATGCAATGACTCTAGTGCTAGTTTTAGTATAAGAACACACATGCAATGACTCTAGTGCTGGTTTGTGGTTTTAGTATAAGAACAAACATGCAATTACTCAAATGGATCCATATGTGGTTTGTGGAAAGAACACACATGCAATGACTCTGGTTGATCCATATGTGGTTTGTGGAAAGAACACACATGGAATGTCCACTGGTGGATCCATGTGTGGTTTGTGGAAAATAACACACATGCAATGACTCTAGTGCTGGTTTGTGGTTTTAGTATAAGAACAAACATGCAATTACTTAAATGGATCCATATGTGGTTTGTGGAAAGAACACACATGCAATGACTCTACTTGATCCATATGTGGTTTGTGGAAAGAACACACATGCAATTTCCACTGGTGGATCCATGTGTGGTTTGTGGAAAAGAACACACATGCAATTACCACTGGTTGATCCATATGTGGTTTGTGGAAAGAACACACATACAATGACAGTGGTGGATCCATGTGTGGTTTCTGAAAAGAACACACATGCAATGACTCTAGTGTTGGTTTTAGTATAAGAACACACATGCAATGACTCTAGTGGTTGATCCATGTGTGGTTTGTGGAAATAACACACATGCAATGACTCTAGTGGTAGATCCATGTGTGGTTTGTGGAAATAAGACACATGCAATGACTCTAGTGGTTGATCCATGTGTGGTTTATGGAAATAACACACATGCAATGACAGTAATGGATCCATAAGTGGTTTATGGAAAAGAACACACATGCAATGACCACTAGTTGATCCATATGTGGTTTGTGGAAAGAACACACATGCAATGACCACTAGTTGATCCATGTGTGGTTTGTGGAAGGAACACACATGCAATGACTCTAGTGGTGGATCCATGTGTGGTTTGTGGATAGAACACACATGCAATGACTCTAGTGCTAGTTTGAGTATAAGAACACACATGCAATGACTCTAGTGGGTCCACATGTGGTTTGTGAAAAGAACACACATGAAATGACCACTGGTTGATCCATAAGTTGTTTGTGGAAAAGAACACACATGCAATGAGTCTAGTGGATCCATGTGTGGTTTGTGGAAAAGAACACACATGCAATGACTCTAGTGCTGGTTTGTGGTTTTAGTATAAGAACAAACATGCAATTACTCAAATGGATACATATGTGGTTGGTGGAAAGGACACACATGCAATGACTCTGGTTGATCCATCTGTGGTTTGTGGAAAGAACACACATGCAATAACCACTTGTGGATCCATGTGCGGTTTGTGGAAAAGAACACACATGGAATGACCACTAGTTGATCCATGTGTGGTTTGTCGAAAGAACACACATGCAATGACAGTGGTGGATCCATTTGTGGTTTGTGAAAAGAACACGCATGCAATGACTCTAGTGTTGGTTTTAGTCTAAGAACACACATGCAATGACTCTAGTGGTTGATCCATGTGTGGTTTGTGGAAATAACACACATGCAATGACTCTAGTGGTTGATTCATGTGTGGTTTGTGGAAATAATAGACATGCAATGACTCTAGTGGTTGATCCATGTGTGGTCCGTGGAAATAACACACATCCAATGACTCTAGTGCTAGTTTTGGTATAAGAACACACATGCGATGACTCTAGTGGGTCCACATGTGGTTTGTGAAAAGAACACACATGCAATGACCACTGGTTGATCCATAAGTTGTTTGTGGAAAACAACACACATGAAATGAGTCTAGTGGATCCATGTGTGGTTTGTGGAAAAGACCACACATGCAATGACTCTAGTGCTGGTTTGTGGTTTTAGTATAAGAACAAACATGCAATTACTCAAATGGATCCATATGTGGTTTGTGGAAAGAACACACATGCAATGACTCTGGTTGATCCATATGTGGTTTGTGGAACGATCACACATGCAATGTCGACATGTGGATCCATGTGTGGTTTGTGGAAAAGAACACACATGCAATGACTCTAGTGCTGGTTTGTGGTTTTAGTATAAGAACAAACATGCAATTACTCAAATGGATCCATATGTGGTTTGTGGAAAGAACACGCATGCAATGACTCTAGTTGATCCATATGTGTTTTGTGGAAAGCACACACATGCAATGACCACTGGTGGATCCATGTGTGGTTTGTGGAAAAGAACACACATGCAATGACCACTGGTTGATCCATGTGTGGTTTGTGGAAAGAACACACATGTAATGACAGTGGTGGATCCATGTGTGGTTTGTGAAAAGAACACACATGCAATGACTCTAGTGTTGGTTTTAGTATAAGAACACACATGAAATGACTCTAGTGGTTGATACATGTGTGGTTTGTGGAAATAACACACATGCAATGACTCTAGTGGTTGATCCATGTGTGGTTTGTGGAAATAACACACATGCAATGACTGTAATGGATCCATAAGTGGTTTATGGAAAACACACATGCAATGACTCTAGTGGGTCCACATGTGGTTTGTGAAAAGAACACACGTGTAATGACCACTCGTTGATCCATAAGTTGTTTGTGGAAAAGAACACACATGCAATGAGTCTAGTGGATCCATATGTGGTTTGTGGAAAGAACACACATGCAATGACTCTGGTTGATCCATATGTGGTTTGTGGAAATAACACACATGCAATGACCACTAGTGGATCCATGTGTGGTTTGTGGAAAAGAACACACATGCAATGACCACTGGTTGATCCATGTGTGGTTTGTGGAAAGAACACACATGCAATGACTCTAGTGCTAGTTTTAGTATAAGAACACACATGCAATGACTCTAGTGGGTCCACATGTGGTTTGTGAAAAGAACACACATTAAATGACCACTGGTTGATCCATAAGTTGTTTGTGGAAAAGAACACACATGCAATGAGTCTAGTGGATCCATGTGTGGTTTGTGGAAAAGAACACACATGCAATGACTCTAGTGCTGGTTTGTGGTTTTAGTATAAGAACAAACATGCAATTACTCAAATGGATCCATATGTGGTTTGTGGAAAGAACACACATGCAATGACTCTGGTTGATCCATATGTGGTTTGTGGAAAGAACACACATGGAATGTCCACTGGTGGATCCATGTGTGGTTTGTGGAAAATAACACACATGCAATGACTCTAGTGCTGGTTTGTGGTTTTAGTATAAGAACAAACATGCAATTACTCAAATGGATCCATATGTGGTTTGTGGAAAGAACACACATGCAATGACTCTACTTGATCCATATGTGGTTTGTGGAAAGAACACACATGCAATTTCCACTGGTGGATCCATGTGTGGTTTGTGGAAAAGAACACACATGCAATGACCACTGGTTGATCCATGTGTGGTTTGTGGAAAGAACACACATACAATGACAGTGGTAGATCCATGTGTGGTTTGTGAAAAGAACACACATGCAATGACTCTAGTGTTGGTTTTAGTAAAAGAACACACATGCAATGACTCTAGTGGTTGATCCATGTGTGGTTTGTGGAAATACCACACATGCAATGACTCTAGTGGTAGATCCATGTGTGGTTTGTGGAAATAACACACATGCAATGACTCTAGTGGTTGATCCATGTGTGGTTTGTGGAAATAACACACATGCAATGACAGTAATGGATCCATAAGTGGTTTATGGAAAAGAACACACATGCAATGACCACTGGTTGATCCATATGTGGTTTGTGGAAAGAACACACATGCAATGACCACTAGTTGATCCATGTGTGGTTTGTGGAAAGAACACACATGCAATGACTCTAGTGGTGGATCCATGTGTGGTTTGTGGATAGAACACACATGCAATGACTCTAGTGCTAGTTTGAGTATAAGAACAAACATGCAATGACTCTAGTGGGTCCACATGTGGTTTGTGAAAAGAACACACATGAAATGACCACTGGTTGATCCATAAGTTGTTTGTGGAAAAGAACACACATGCAATGAGTCTAGTGGATCCATGTGTGGTTTGTGGAAAAGAACACACATGCAATGACTCTAGTGCTGGTTTGTGGTTTTAGTATAAGAACAAACATGCAATTACTCAAATGGGTACATATGTGGTTGGTGGAAAGGACACACATGCAATGACTCTGGTTGATCCATATGTGGTTTGTGGAAAGAACACACATGCAATAACCACTGGTGGATCCATGTGCGGTTTGTGGAAAAGAACACACATGCAATGACCACTAGTTGATCCATGTGTGGTTTGTCGAAAGAACACACATGCAATGACAGTGGTGGATACATGTGTGGTTTGTGAAAAGAACACGCATGCAATGACTCTAGTGTTGGTTTTAGTATAAGAACAGACATGCAATGACTCTAGTGGTTGATCCATGTGTGGTTTGTGGAAATAACACACATGCAATGACTCTAGTGGTTGATCCATGTGTGGTTTGTGGAAATAACACACATGCAATGACTCTAATGGTTGATCCATGTGTGGTTTGTGGAAATAACACACATGCAATGACTCTAGTGTTAGTTTTGGTATAAGAACGCACATGCAATGACTCTAGTGGGTCCACATGTGGTTTGTGAAAAGAACACACATGCAATGACCACTGGTTGATCCATAAGTTGTTTGTGGAAAAGATCACACATGCAATGAGTCTAGTGGATCCATGTGTGGTTTCTGGAAAAGACCACACATGCAATGACTCTAGTGCTGGTTTGTGGTTTTAGTATAAGAACAAACATGCAATTACTCAAATGGATCCATATGTGGTTTGTGGAAAGAACACACATGCAATGACTCTGGTTGATCCATATGTGGTTTGTGGAAAGAACACACATGCAATGTCCACTGGTGGATCCATGTGTGGTTTGTGGAAAAGAACACACATGCAATGACTCTAGTGTTGGTTTGTGGTTTTAGTATAAGAACAAACATGCAATTACTCAAATGGATCCATATGTGGTTTGTGGAAAGAACACGCATGCAATGACTCTAGTTGATCCATATGTGTTTTGTGGAAAGCACACACATGCAATGACCACTGGTGGATCCATGTGTGGTTTGTGGAAAAAAACACACATGCAATGACCACTGGTTGATCCATGTGTGGTTTGTGGAAAGAACACACATGTAATGACAGTGGTGGATCCATGTGTGGTTTGTGAAAAGAACACACATGCAATGACTCTAGTGTTGGTTTTAGTATAAGAACACACATGAAATGACTCTAGTGGTTGATCCATGTGTGGTTTGTGGAAATAACACACATGCAATGACTCTACTGGTTGATCCATGTGTGGTTTGTGGAAATAACACACATGCAATGACTGTAATGGATCCATAGGTGGTTTATGGAAAAGAACACACATGCAATGACTCTAGTGGGTCCACATGTGGTTTGTGAAAAGAACACACGTGTAATGACCACTCGATGATCCATAAGTTGTTTGTGGAAAAGAACACACATGCAATGAGTCTAGTGGATCCATATGTGGTTTGTGGAAAGAACACACATGCAATGACTCTGGTTGATCCATATGTGGTTTGTGGAAATAACACACATGCAATGACCACTGGTGGATCCATGTGTGGTTTGTGGAAAAGAACACACATGCAATGACCACTGGTTGATCCATGTGTGGTTTGTGGAAACAACACACATGCAATGACAGTGGTGGATCCATGTGTTGTTTGTGGAAAGAACACACATGCAATGACAGTGGTGGATCCATGTGTGGTTTGTGGATAGAACACACATGCAACGACTCTAGTGCTAGTTTTAGTATAATAACACACATGCAATGACTCTAGTGGGTACACATGTGGTTTGTGAAAATAACATACATGCAATGACCACTGGTTGATCCATCAGTTGTTTGTGGAAAAGATGACACATGCAATGAGTCTAGTGGATCCATATGTGGTTTGTGGAAAGAACACACATGCAATGACTCTAGTGCTAGTTTTAGTATAAGAACACACATACAATGACTCTAGTGGGTCCACATGTGGTTTGTGAAAAGAACACACATGCAATGACCACTAGTTGATCCATAAGTTGTTTGTGGAAAAGAACACACATGCAATGAGTCTAGTGGATCCATGTGTGGTTTGTGGAAAAGAACACACATGCAATGACTCTAGTGCTGGTTTGTGATTTTAGTATAAGAACAAACGTGCAATTACTCAAATGGATCCATATGTGGTTTGTGGAAAGAACACACATGCAATGACTCTGGTTGATCCATATGTGGTTTGTAGAAAGCACACACATGCAATGACCACTAGTGGATCCATGTGTGGTTTGTGGAAAATAACACACATGCAATGACCAGTGGTTGATCGATGTGTGGTTTGTGGAAAGAACACACATGCAATGACAGTGGTGGATCCATGTGTGGTTTGTGAAAAGAACACACATGCAATGACTCTGGTTGATCCATATGTTGTTTGTGGAAAGAACACACATGCAATGACGACTGGTGGATCCATGTGTGGTTTGTGGAAAAGAACACACATGCAATGACCACTGGTTGATCCATGTGAGGTTTGTGGAAACAACACACATGCAATGACAGTGGTGGATCCATGTGTGGTTTGTGAAAAGAACACACATGCAATGACAGTGGTGGATCCATGTGTGGTTTGTGGATAGAACACACATGCAATGACTCTAGTGCTAGTTTTAGTATAAGAACACACATGCAATGACTCTAGTGGGTACACATGTGGTTTGTGAAAATAACATACATGCAATGACCACTGGTTGATCCATCAGTTGTTTGTGGAAAAGATGACACATGCAATGAGTCTAGTGGATCCATATGTGGTTTGTGGAAAGAACACACATGCAATGACTCTAGTGCTATTTTAGTATAAGAACACACATACAATGACTCTAGTGGGTCCACATGTGGTTTGTGAAAAGAACACACATGCAATGACCACTAGTTGATCCATAAGTTGTTTGTGGAAAAGAACACACATGCAATGAGTCTAGTGGATCCATGTGTGGTTTGTGGAAAAGAACACACATGCAATGACTCTAGTGCTGGTTTGTGATTTTAGTATAAGAACAAACATGCAATTACTCAAATGGATCCATATGTGGTTTGTGGAAAGAACACACATGCAATGACTCTGGTTGATCCATATGTGGTTTGTAGAAAGCACACACATGCAATGACCACTGGTGGATCCATGTGTGGTTTGTGGAAAATAACACACATGCAATGACCACTGGTTGATCGATGTGTGGTCTGTGGAAAGAACACACATGCCATGACAGTGGTGGATACATGTGTGGTTTGTGAAAAGAACACACATGCAATGACTCTAGTGTTGGTTTTAGTATAATAACACACATGCAATGACTCTAGTGGTTGATCCATGTGTGGTTTGTGGAAATAACACACATGCAATGACTCTAGTGGTTGATCCATGTGTGGTTTGTGGAAATAACACACATGCAATGACTCGAGTGGTTAATCCATGTGTGGATTGTGGAAATAACACACACGCAATGACTGTAATGGATCCATAAGTGGTTTATGGAAAAGAACACACATGCATTGACTCTAGTGGGCCCACATGTGGTTTGTGAAAAGAACACACATGCAATGACCACTGGTTGATCCATAAGTTGTTTGTGGAAAAGAACACACATGCAATGAGTCTAGTGGATCCATATGTGGTTTGTGGAAAGAACACACATGCAATCACTCTGGTTGATCCATATGTGGTTTGTGGAAAGAACACACATGCAATGACCACTGGTGGATCCATGTGTGGTTTGTGGAAAAGAACACACATGCAATGACCACTGGTTGATCCATGTGTGGTTTGTGGAAAGAACACACATGCAATGATAGTGGTGGATCCATGTGTGGTTTGTGAATAGAACACACATGCAATGACAGTGGTGGATCCATGTGTGGTTTGTGGATAGAACACACATGCAATGACTAGTGCTAGTTTTAGTATAAGAACACACATGCAATGACTCTAGTGGGTCCACATGTGGTTTGTGAAAAGAACACACATGCAATGACCACTGGTTGATCCATCAGTTGTTTGTGGAAAAGAACACACATGCAATGAGTCTAGTGGATCCATATGTGGTTTGTGGAAAGAACACACATGCAATGACTCTAGTGCTAGTTTTAGTATAAGAACACACATGTAATGACTCTAGTGGGTCCACATGTGGTTTGTGAAAAGAACACACATGCAATGACCACTTGTTGATCCATAAGTTGTTTGTGGAGAAGAACACACATGCAATGAGTCTAGTGGATCCATATGTGGTTTGTGGAAAGAACACACATGCAATGACTCTGGTTGATCCATATGTGGTTTGTGGAAAGAACACACATGTAGTGACCACTGGTAGATCCATGTGTGGTTTGTGGAAAAGAACACACATGCAATGACCACTGGTTGATTGATGTGTGGTTTGTGGAAGTAACACACATGCAATGACTCTAGTGGTGGATCCATGTGTGGTTTGTGAAAAGAGCACACATGCAATGACAGTGGTGGATCCATGTGTGGTTTGTGGATAGAACACACATGCACTGACAGTGGTGGATCCATGTGTGGTTTGTGGATAGAACACACATGCAATGACTCTAGTGGTTGATCCATGTGTGCTTTGTGGAAAGAACACACATGCAATGACTCTAGTCTAGTTTTAGTATAAGAACACACATGCAATGACTCTAGTGGGTCCACATGTGGTTTGTGAAAAGAACGCACATGCAATGACCACTGGTTGATCCATAAGTTGTTTGTGGAAAAGAACACACATGCAATGAGTCTAGTGGATCCATGTGTGGTTTGTGGAAAAGAACACACATGCAATGACTCTAGTGCTGGTTTGTGGTTTTAGTATAAGAACAAACATGCAATTACTCAAATGGATCCATCTGTGGTTTGTGGAAAGAACACACATGCAATGACTCTGGTTGATCCATATGTGGTTTGTGGAAAGAACACACATGCAATGTCCACTGGTGGATCCATGTGTGGTTTGTGGAAAAGAACACACATGCAATGACCACAGGTTGATCCATGTGTGGTTTGTGGAAAGAACACACATACAATGACAGTGGTGGATCCATGTGTGGTTTATGAAAAGAACACACATGTGATGACTCTAGTGTTGGTTTTAGTATAAGAACACACATGCAATGACTCTAGTGGTTGATCCATGTGTGGTTTGTGGAAATAACACACATGCAATGACTCTAGTGGTTGATCCATGTGTGGTTTGTGGAAATAACACACATGCAATGACTAGTGGTTGATCCATGTGTGGTTTGTGGAAATAACACACATGCAATGACTGTAATGGATCCATAAGTGGTTTATGGAAAAGAACACACATGCAATGACCACTGGTTGATCCATATGTGGTTTGTGGAAAGAACACACATGCAATAACCACTTGTTGATCCATGTGTGGTTTGTGGATAGAACACACATGCAATGACTCTAGTGCTAGTTTTAGTATAAGAACACACATGCAATGACTCTAGTGCTAGTTTTAGTATAAGAGCACACATGCAATGACTCTAGTGGGTCCACATGTGGTTTGTGAAAAGAACACACATGAAATGACCACTGGTTGATCCATAAGTTGTTTGTGGAAAAGAACACACATGCAATGAGTCTAGTGGATCCATGTGTTATTTGAGGAAAAGAACACAAATGCAATGACTCTAGTGCTGGTTTGTGGTTTTAGTATAAGAACAAACATGCAATTACTCAAATGGATCCATATGTGGTTTGTGGAAAGAACACACATGCAATGACTCTGGTTGATCCATATGTGGTTTGTGGAAAGAACACACATGCAATGACCACTGGTGGATCCATGTGTGGTTTGTGGAAAAGAACACACATGCAATGGCCACTGGTTGATCCATGTGTTGTTTGTGGAAAGAACACACATGCAATGACAGTGGTGGATCCATGTGTGGTTTGTGAAAAGAACACACATCCAATGACTCTTGTGGATCCAAATGTGGTTTGTGGAAAGAACACACATGCAATGAACTCTAGTGGATACATATGTGGTTTGTGGAAAGAACACACATGCAATGAACTCTAGTGGATCTATCTTGGCATAATTTGATGTATGCCATGATGCATTTCATTGTAAAAGACACCCACTTTCCATTTTTATACTACTTAGCTTTGCCCCCCTCTCTCTCTCTTTCGTAGAATACTCAACTTGTGCCCACTCTGTCTACTATGACCTGATTGGTTGTCACAGTTGTCACGCGGATCGTGCGCACCAACCATTGAGCCTGTGTGATCCAACGAGGCTTGTTGCACACGTCGTGCCCTTCACAGGACAGTGTAAGACAGCACGGACGTCTCCCTCAATGAGACTTCTACAAGAAGGAACACGATGCCGTCCATGGAAAAAGTGGTCGAGTGGTCATGTCATGTTTAATCTAATCTGCAAAGGCTACAAGTCTACTACACGACAACTGGTCATCCACGGACCACCGGCTATACCATTTTTACTATGCAGCGTGCCTGCACTCTCACTTCCGTTAGGCCCCCACCACATGAACCTTCCATGCGGCAGCCGCAGCCGGAAGAGCTGTCAACCGGGGCCCTCGAGGAGGCCTAAACGTCCCCGTGTTAAAAACCCAGCCTATCGGGTCCTCCATTCGCACTCATCCACTACTCTCTCTTCCCTATCCAGCAAAACGCCACAATCTTGAACGTACTTGCACGAACCTTCTCCATGAAACCAGTGCGTGGGGGTGAGTGTCCGGGCATCGCCGCCGGGGTGGTGCTTCACGCGGCAGATCTGGAGGAGCATCACGTAGCACAGGCCGAGGAGGATGTGCAGTTGAACCCCTTGGGGGACCATGTGCACGCTGGTGCTGACGACTTCGGAGGCGCTGATGAGGGCGTGGAGTTCGACGAACATGCTCCGCTCGTGTACCCGGAGGTACATCTATTTCTACATGTTTCATATTTTCTGCTCGAGCTTAATCTATCCAGGCGTCATAAAAAATCTAGTCTTAATGATTAGATGCAACGTACGAACCGGTACATGGAGAGATCTAGTCTGTTCTGAATGAATCTACATTATTTATTTATTAATAAGTTACCAAGAACACAAACCACATTAATTTAGGAGCGAGCTGGGGAGACGGCCGTAATGAACTGCTGAACCTGTATAGACATGTTATTGCATCGAAAGTAACTTGGAATGGTGGAAGGAATATATATTTATTATTTTGCTCATTTCGGTTTGTATTCCATACATTACAGGTGTATTCAAGTGAGATGGACTCTGACAAGGAGACCAGGGACAACAAGAGCCGCCATGTCATGAAGAAGCTCAAGAGCGGGATAATCCCTTTCCGCACTCGACTTGGAGAGCTCAGGTGCCCTTTATGTAAGAAAGGAGTCAACCCGAGGATTGCCAGCTTGATTCCCCATGCGGTTGGCATCGGTAAAAGCCCGGCTAGTAAACACAAGTCGGCGACCAAGGCTAAGCACGCTGCTTATGGCAAGTTCCTGAGGGAGTATGTCAAGACCGGCCTAGTGTCCCCTTACTTAGGAATCAGCAACTCCTAGCCTACCAACCCCGTCACTGTGTTGGCGCAGCCACTAATAATATTTAGTTCTCTTACCGTATCTAGACCCTTTTACTATGTGGATTTCTATTTTTGTACCCTTCAAAATATATTCAAGTTCATCTGTTTATGTTGTTAAAGTTCCGGTGGCATAATCATTATTTTGCATGGATAGAGGGGTGCCCCCGACAGATATAAAGGTTATCATGTCCGCTAGATCACAGAGGATCAACGGTTGGTGGGCAAAACTGAGTACAACTGAATCGTCATGGTTAGACACGAGGTAAAAAACGTGACTCACGGTACGCGTGTGCGGTGCACGGGGCGGTAGCGGACACATGTGGCCGTGCACGGTGCATTAGCATACGCGGTGCACGGTAGTGCAACGAAACGCCGCTTCCCTTCTCCTTTAATAGAGGCCTCCCCACTCCCACTCATCACGCACTCGCTCACTCAACCGTCTCCACTTTACCATCACCTTCTGCAAACGCCCAACAAAACCCCAACCACGTCGGCGATGGAGAAGATCGGCGTGGTGGCCATCGGCGCCTCCAAGGCAGCCGGTGAGGAGCCCCCCGTCCCTGTCCCCGCATCCGCCATAGCCTCCGGCAAGGAGGCCCCCGCCGGTCTCGGACAGATCCCGCTCGGCTGGGACCCCTACGAGGAGGTTGTCTACATAAGGCCGGAGAACCCCTACGACACCAGCATCACCGACCCGTGGTCTGAGGTAACCAGGGTTTTCTCCCCTTCCCTTGTTCTTCCCCTGTTCCCATCGTTGGATGCTAGATCGTATGTTATTAGGGCTCGGCTGTTCGTATTTTTTACAATAGCTAATCCTATTGTGTTAGATCTCGATTTTCGATGAACCCCCCTGTTCGTAGTTGGGATCAGTATTCGATTTGGTTTGAGATTTGGGGAATAATCGGGAGATCTCATTCGGTTTATTTATGCAAAAAATCAATCCCGATAATCAAAGTATCTCAATCATGTCCTTATTTTACTCTACTGTTTTTTCCAACAGGAGGATAGCAGCGACCTCCGCAGCGACGACGAGTCGCAGGACACCAAGACTCGTCATGTGCTGAGGAGGCTAATGTCCGGTCAGTACAACAACTTCTTCGCTGGCGACGTGTACATGTGCCCCTTCTGCCCCACCAGGAGGCTCCACGGCACGGACTTCAACTCCCTCATGAAGCATGCCGAGGACGTGAGGACCAGCGGTGAGTCCGTGAATGTCCACGGCTTCAGTGCCAAGCACCAGGCGCTCGGTTTTCACCTCCGCAACCTCCATATGGTGGCTATCAAGAAGGGTCGCATGCCCCTGATCAGACCCAAGGTGCCCAAGGTCAAGGGGCTGGGCAGCAATAAGTGGAGGAGGCGCTAGAGGGAGGAGGCGGATGCCCTCCTGGCAAAGGCCACGAGGGGCCACTGATCAGTTGCTGCTGCTGCTACTGTAAAGCAGCTTCTTTTGTCTTGTCTGTGTTGAAACAGTCCGCTGATGCTGCTGAGAAGCCTAATTGTCAAACCTCGTTAAGTACCGTACTATATAACCTATATTAGCTACTTTATCTACATCTGCTCTGTTTACTGAATTTATTTATGGTGCTCGTTTGTTTTGCTGCTCTAGATTTGCTACCAGATTGGGGAAAAACAATCGCAAAAGGAACAATGAATGAAGAGAGAAGCTGCTCTAGATTCCCTACCTTTTTGGGCAAAAAAACACAACTGTTAGAGAGAGGGGAAAAGGCGCTCATAAAAAGGCCAAATAACAAAAAAAAAACTTCCACTTTAGGCGTCATGGCGCACGTAATGGCCAAGCCTTTGACCATACGGCACCCCCCTCCGAGCGCATGTGAGGGCTTCGGAATATCGGGAGGGCAAAAGTGAGGACAAACGAGACACAATGTTGCTATAGCTAAATCTTACAAAAAGCTGAATTTGGCTTTACCGTGCAATTTGGCTAGAGCTCCACAATGTAGCTATTCTAAATCCCTAAACTATGTGGTGCGTTGAAACCTAATGCTTTTCCACCGACACGTGTGTTGCAAAGTTGCTTGATCGTGCATGCTTACACAAGTGGCCTACAGAGAAACTTATAGAAGCATGGGCAAACGAGCTTCATTTTGGCAAATTCGGGACAAGCTTTGCGCAATCGGCAGGCCTGATCGGCTGTCCTGGGGTGTAGGGATGCTAGGTCCTTGTCTATGCTTACGCTTCTTAAACTTGTTAGGAATTAATAATAACTGTACACTTCCTTTTGTCCTGTCATGTTACGTCGAAGTCAAGATCACGACCAGCGCGGATCGGCAACGGGACGGTGGTCTACGTGACCGGTCTCTGCCACGCCAAAGCCACGTCGCACACCCGTCCCATCGCCTACCAGGACGGATGCCGAATTTAATCGCTAGGATTGGAAACCATCGGTACTCGCCCGGTCAAACTTGCTTCCGCATGGGTATGACCGGAATATTGGTAAACGGAATTTAAGCATCGCCTTCTGTCTCCTCAGCACATCACTGTGCAAAAATCCCTAACTCATTCCTTCCGCCGGCGCCGCCACCACAAGAACCATCGATGCTGCCGCAGGCACCGCCTCCGCCTGGCCATACCATCGCAATAGATCACTCCACCTCCACGCCCAGTCCCAGCCACCGCTACCGACCCTAGGCCACCGCCACTGCCTTAGCTGCTGCCATGGATGCAGAGTACGGCGTGTTCGGCGACGGGAGCGACTACACCGACGAGTACACCGTCACCGCCCATGGCACCACCAAGCTGACGGTCGTCCACACAAATGCGTCAGCGGAGGTGGCCAAGGTCATCGCAATGTATGAGCGGTGTCTACAAGATCTGATGGATAGGTACAAGATCGTCGACCTTGACCTCGAGTATACCAGAGATAGGAAGAGGATGGCGCTTTTGCAGCTGTCCATGCGCAACCACTTCCTACTATATCACGTATGTAGGTCCAAATCAGATGCCCGAGCTCATGAAGTTCCTACAGGAGGGAGATCTACTTCGCCAGCGTCGACATCAAGAACGACACTCCGAAGCTAGAACGGGATCTCCTCGTTCATGTCATCAATCACGTCGATATCCAATGTTTGTGGAGGTACCCGGATGGCGGTACGGGGAAAGCCGGCATGGCTAGACTCGCTTCCGACATCATCGACCGCGAGTACGCTAGCATGAAAATCGAGTTCCCGAAGCACCTTCACGAGTGATGAGAGTGGAGGCACCTGGATTACGATGCGATCAAGTACGCAGCCAGGGACGCGTATGTCTGCTACGAGATGCTCAACAGGATTTGGCGGGTGGGTGAGTGTGCTGTTTACCACTACTAGTTTCGCATTTCCTTCCTAGTTTTATCTCGCCTGTATTTTATCTCGCATGTATTTTCTAAGCATTCTGTGTGTAAGAACCAAGCTTGTATGATCCCTGTGCTTTTAGCTACTTAACCTGTATGAATTACATTCCCCCTTTTGTATGCTCAACATTCATTCTTACAAATTCTGTCTATGCCATTTGCATGCGGCAGAATCCAGGACTGACATGCATAAGGTGTGATACAGTCATAAGTCATAACCAAACCCTGATTATAGAGAAGGATACAGTCATAAACCAGATTATAGTTTGACAAAGGTAATACACAGCAGTTCGTAATTGCTCACATAGTATACTTATGAAATAACATGTTTTCATAAACATAACAATCATGCACTAATAGTCTACATCCAAGCCTGTTGGAGAAGGCAACCAATCCCAGGATGCCTTCGGTCGCTTGCCCCGGTTTGTAGATTCATCTATGATCCGGCATCTGGGACAAACAACCTGCCTTGGTGGTGGTTCAATGATGCGATGCCTGGAGCGAGATTCTACAATCTGGCGGTACAGCTCGTGGCTAACATACCCGTCAATTGCAGCGTACTTTAGATTAGGTTCAGAAAGTGGCTTATCCTCCCAGTAATCATGCCCTAAACGCCTCCATGAACATCTCGGCAATCTGTCCTTCATGTTAAGGTAGCACGGATCTATGAGTTCGGAGGCAAGAGCGGCCATCCCGGTCTTGCCGCCCTTCGTCCCTGGGATCCAGTAAATTTCCTGGATGTCCACTCTGCACTCCTTTGGGATTCTAATGTTGACAGTCGGGCTTTCAAGCAGTTTACTGTCATTCGTGATGTCAACACTGCTAAATGTTATGTGCTGGTTCACAAGAAAGTCATGAAACAGATCCCTAATGCTTTCACCCCATCTGCATGAAAATGAATTCAGACAAATAATATAGCAATAACTTTTGCAAACAGACGGTTCAGGAACAAAAAGACAGCAAAGTCTACCAGATCCCGTCAGCCCCCTTCTCGCAAAAAGGCTGGTATACGAGGACGTGCCCCTTCATGGAGAGTTGCACCATGGTGATCCTATGGCCATCGCGGTTGTACTCGAGGTCGAGACCTACGAACCTGTTTTCTTCGAACTGCAGCCAACTCGTGAAATTATTCAGAGTGTTCCTCACCGTCCGAGGGTCGGTGGTGTAGACAACATCGATCTTCTTCCCACCATGTACTTCGATGTCGGCGGCAGCTTGCCCGCTTGCTTTGGACGTCCGGAGCATCCATGACTACAGGCAAGAGGGAAAGGATACAGAGGAAGAGGGTGATGCGGTGGTGGAGGAAATGGATGAGGCCATGGAGGAGAAAGACGATGAGGCCATGGAGGAGGAAATGAGACAGAGAAGTGAAAGATTGGAACCTCCCTTACCAATATCTGGAATGGTGCACGACCGTTCATAGTAGGGTGAAGGTGGCGAAAAACGGCGGTTTTACACGTCGACGCTGGCACTTCCTAAAATTTGTTCTGTGCCACTTGCATGCGGTGGAATCAATTCAAACGTAGGCACGTTTACGTGTAACGACCTTCACTCACTGACAGGCGGGCTGCACATTTCCCTTTTACGATTTATTTTTTCACTTCCTCTAGACGGTTCCGGTGCCCGCCCTCAATAATTACGCCCCCCTTTTTTCTTCCACGCGGACGAGAACTGGCGGCGGAGGCGGTTCCTTGCAAATTCGCTCCCCACTCGAACAACTGCCCCCATCCCTGATTCCACCCCCTCTCGAATCCATCCGCCTCCTTATCACAACGCCTCCATTAATCTACCGGATTCCAGACTCCATTTGCCGCTATGGGTAGAGCTTGGGTAGCTGAAGCGAAGGCATGCGACGACGACGCGGATGGCAGGGCGGTTGCTACACGCGAGGATTGGGGATGGTCAACCTCGCCGCATGAACGTGCAGGATCGCCGGAGTTGGACATCATCTCAGCCGGCCGCCTCGCTGCATCCCTGGCTACCGCGTGACGATGCGGAACATGGACAAACAACCGTTCGGCACGCCAGGCCTTCTTTACCCTGATAACAGCAAATGGCCAGACGACCATGATGGCCACGTATGTTCCAGTATCTAGCTTATTCGTTTAGTCATATCGTTGATTCATATGTGCTGAACTCTCATCGGAATCCTATGTTCCTTTCGTCGAACATGTTGTGTGCACGCGCGGTTTGAACAAATCAAACCATTTAAGACTATTCTGCATGAGAAGCTACGTCGCACTGATATTCTGGTATTTTCGTAATGACATAGTCTTACTTTAGGTGATAGATGAGTTGTCAATTTCGATTTTGCAATGGAATGCCTGCTAGGTGATATTCTATTTCCTAAAATAAAAACAAACAGATTAGACGATTTAAGGTTGTTATGCCCCGAGCTGTTTAATTATGATCATCGTCAGGAGTTTGTCCTGGGGGGCTCTGCTCCTACTCCATATATTGAGTATCTTTGTAGTGACATAGACACAATTTAGGCGATATCTGAGGAGACACTCGTATTTAGGCGATATTTTGTGTACTTTAATCTAAAGGTCCAGTTGTCAAATTGTATTTGCAATGGAATCCATGCTAGGTGATTGTACCAACTGACAACAAACTCTGCAGAATATTCATGCAAAACTGATGTTGCTGGATAAGTGGTCGGAATTAGTAGTGGTGAATATCAAGGAAGAAGAAGAGACGGAAATGGGAGATGACCAGAACTGGGTGGGTGGCAACGGCGAGTGGCTGGTCCTTTTATCCCAGGATGGGAGTACTTGGACTCTAAAAAATTGCTACAGATCGAAGAGACTTGCAGTGCCATCTTTGAAGGGTGTCGGCATTACTGCATTCAACAGCGGGTGGCTGCTGCCCATTTCCGAATTCGCTTACAGGTTCAACATGGCAGAACTTGAGCCCGTGAAGGTACAGCTCCCACATAGACCGCGGGAGGGGGCGTGGAAGAACTGGGAGTACGACCTCTTAGCGGTGTTCGACAAGGCAATCACATTCATTAGATGCCCAGAAGACAAGGAATGGACAGTCTTGCACGACGACTTCCTGCGGCCGGAGCAGTATATCGACGCCGTCTTCACCTATGGTACTCTTCGTACAGACCGCAACGCATTTATGCGGTCACTGAACCTAGCAGCGACGTGCGTGTTTGGGAGTCGTCCATTTGGGGTGAGTCATGGTGTCATATAGCATGTAAAATCCCATTCAAAATTCTGCTTACTGACTGTTAGTAACACGCAAGTACCCACGCATCCCCGCGCATCATTCCAGCTCCGGTCATCGAAGATGCAGTAGCAGATGCTGAACTTGGGACACGGCGCTGGTTCCTGGCAACTCTTGGAGACAACACGGAACAAGATGATGAACTCTTGTGGATTCATATCAGGGGAGCACTAAAAAATGTTGGTGATACAATAGAACATATGGGGACACAACTTTCTTCATACCCATTGCTGCGGTCTCACATTTTCTCGAGGTCCGCATGCCCATCGAAGACCCAGTAGAGCAATTCTGGAGCAGAGTCAATAATCTGAAGGGACAACCTGTGTTTCTTGGGATCAACTACCCTTTCTTTGTCGGAGACCCTAGAGCTGTTGAACCTGTAATTGCTCAGGCAACCCTGGCCCCTGATGCTGCTGCTACTGCTGCTGGTGGTGGTGGTGTTGGTGGTGTTGGTGGTGGTGGAGCTGATGAAGAACTAGCTGCTGCTGCTCCTGGTGAAGCTGACAAAATACTTGGTGATGCTGCTGCTGGTGAAGCTGACGAAATACCACCGAGGCTCTGCCGAGTCCAGGAAGAACATGTTGGTGTTGTTGCTGAGGTGCCAGCACTTCCAGTGTTGATAGCAGACTGTGTGTTTGCTGCACACTCACGCGCCTATCATGTTGACACTCCAGATCTGACCTGGAGCCGAATCCACGTCGGGGGGAGGGGGCCTACAATTGGCTCATTAGTGGGGTCGTACTATTTGAAGGAGAATGAAAGACGGCCAAACGCAGCATTCTGGTTTGTTCCGACGATACCACCAGCTCCAGGGACCTAGTGCTCATACTAGCAGATCCGATGAACCATTTGTCTTTATCTTTATCATTAGTTACGCTTATGTGTGTAAAGACTAAGCTGTGCTTATTTGTGTAAGACTAAGTTAGGCCTAACTACGTAGTATTCGGTGAAGCCCAGCTTTTCTTTCCACGCCCATAACAAAAGAATTGCAGCATAGAACATACAAATGTAATGTGCATACCAGGCATTTTTGCTCAGGATAACAACCACTTCAAGCAAATGATACATCGTGTACGCATTTGAACGCATCACTAGAATGTGCCACCTATTGATGATTGATGACATGGATTTAGCTTTTTTGCGCTTATTTGCATTGAATCGCTCATTGATTTGTTCACTTATTTTTTGGCAATGGCTGATGAACTCTACTCTCTTGGTAACTTGCTTCGTCAGCGAGCACTTGTTGATGCAATGCAAACTACAGAACATGGTCGTCATCGTCATTCCATTTAGGTTCTCTATGTTTCGTCATCATGGAGCTACTAATTTCAAATGAAAATCTAGTAAACAATATATGTGTACATTGTTAGAGTATGCTACGGCCACGGTACATACATGTTTTTCTACAATCACAAGAAGAAAACTTGATGCATTTTCACCTTGTTGGCGTTGTGCCGAACTGGGTGGATGTGGCTTTGGGGTTCGGAGAGGAAGGCACCGTGGCTGGTGCGTGTGCGACCACGGCGACGGCGAGCTCAGATTCTGGAGGAGACCAACAGGACCGAGCATGGTCGGCATGGGTACAGATCTCACCCGAGAATGAATTTCCGTCCCCGCGCCATGCCAATGGTGCGGTCATGGTGAGGGCAAGCTCTGATTCGGGATGGGTAGGAGAACGGGTCGAGCAGGTTTGTCCAAGTCCTAGCTCCGCGCCATGGCCGCGACCACAGATTGCCGCCCCGGAGGAAGAAGCTGACGCGTAAGGGATGCATGCGCCAACGCTGCAAGCCTACATGGCAGCGACGACGGCAGCGACATAACGGCGGAAGCTGACAGGGGGGACCCAACTTGACGGCCGTTAGCCTGATTTTTTGTATTGAAACGTAAAGTTGAATTCGGGATGAAAAGGACCCTCTAAGTATTTGGCACGCCAACTATAGTCATCGCGGATGATATCAGGGAACTCGGGTACCGCGTTGGCTGGCCACCCCAACTTTCGGGGCGCAAAATGATATTCTCCATGTTGGTGATCCACCTAGAGCCATCATGCATATTCTAGAGTGTGTCCAGATTGAGTCCATCGTACCATGATAGGATGAAGGCCAAGGTTATATCGGCACCAACCCGCGTGGTAGATTCCCGCCATAGATTCAGTGTTGTCTCGCTCTCCATGAGTTTCTCGGCCAGCTGGGAGGGACCCTTGGGTGTAGTTTCATTTGGCTAAAGGACATGGGAAACCCGGATGGCCGCATCCAAAAGATCCACCCCGAATGACTTCATCACTTTAACCCGGGCCCAGAGACAGACCAATGAGTCATCCATGTCAAACGCCATGGTGGAGTTAGCGGGAACACCTTTCTGGGCTCGGGCTTTCTGAACAGTAGTGACAGCACGAGCCTCGGATTTAGGGAAGTCTAAAAAGCAAGTAAAAAGAACAAGTTAGTGGAAGAAACACAGGACATAACAGGAACATCGGCAGATAAGAAAAAACCCGAGAAAACTCACGAGTGATGACACTGTTGATTCGGGTGACCTTCATCAACCAAGCAATAGCCTTTTTATGAAAGTTTTCTAGCTCAAGACTGACCGAGTCAAATTTGACCTCTACATTTTCACTAAATCTTGCTCCTTCTCGAGCTAGATCTTGAGCCGGTCCTTCTCCTCAGCAAAGGTGTGTTCAACCTTATCAAGTTTAGCTTTCTAGAGCCTTTTTAATTTCTCAATCTCGGCATGGAGCCGAGAGATTTCTTCGTACTTCTCCTTCAGCTGAGCTTGATGCTAGCATGCTTGTTCGAGAAAGTAAAGCGTCAATTCAGGCATTGAAACACAATCCTGAAGAGACACTAAAATATTTTGACCCACCGAGCCAGAAGTGGGAAATGCAAAGGATAAAGAGCAAAATAAAAAATACCTTTCAGCTCGGCCACCTGCTTCTCCAGCTCCTCATTTTGTGCCGCCACATTGGTTGGAAAAATCCGAGTCACAAGTTAGCTCAGCAAGTCAAGAACAAACAGAACTGAAGGCAATGAAGCAAAGTCTTACCTTTCTTCTTTAGCTCTAGCAGCAAGGCCTTATGCTTCAAAGAAAGCTCCTTGCGCGTGTCTAGAAGCCGTTGGAACTCGGTGGTGCGATGGTTGGTGGTGATCTGAAAAGATCAATTATTAGTTAATGAGTGATATGGATTTTCAAAGCTATTCAAGATCCGAGTCAAGTGGAACCTAACCTGGCTCTAGGTGATTGGATACTTGAAGTTACTAAAGATCCGAGTCAAGTGGAACTTAACCCGGATCTAGGTGTCTGAATATTCAAAGCTACTCAAAATCCAAGTCAAGTGGAGCTTAACCCAGCTTTAGGTGTTTGGATATTCAAACCTACTCAAAATCCGAGTCAAGTGGAACTTAACCCGGCTCTAGGTGGCTGAATATTCAAAGTTACTCAAGATCTGAGTCAAGCGGAACTTAACCTAGCTCTAGGTGGCTGGATATTCAAAGCTACTCAAAATCTGAGTTAAGTGGGACTTAACCAGGCTCTAGGTGGTTGGATATTTGAAGTTACTCAAGATCCGAGTCAAGTGGAAGTTAACCCGGCTCTAGGTAGTTGGATATTTGAAATTACTCAAGATTTGAACCGAGTAAAAATCAATTCGAATCTAGGTGGCTAGCTAACAGAACTTCTGGTCTAAGTTTTAATAGCTAAGTTAACATACTTTGGAATTCAAAAGAGTATAAAGAAAGATTCACAAGTTCAATGCTAAGAGCATCCGTCCGAGTAATATCCTACTCCCCTAGAGGCTCGGGGACTGGATGATATGTGTACAAGTACTTACACAAATGTAAAAGAGATGGTCAGAAGAGTTACCTCCATCATCTTGCCAGCATAAGAAATGGCTTTGCTGGCAGTGTTCATCTGGGAACCAATCTCCATAGGGCCGAACTTTGCAGGATTCTCAGAGCTGACATCAACATACTCGGCGTTATTCCAATTCTCGGCATCCTCAGTGAGTGAGCCGAGGCTTCCACCACTGAGGGTCCGAGTCGGGACTAACCCTTTCTCATGAGCAGCTTGTCAAGCGACCTTGGTAGCGTCCAGGCTAGTGTGAAGCATGATCTGCTTATCCGGAGCGAGGACATATGCGGCACTGCTTTGTTGCATCATAGAGGCTATGGTGCACTGTCGAGACCCAGCAGTTGATCCCTTGGGCGCTGCCTTAGTCACCTCCGCGGTTTTCTTGCCCTTAGTAGCTGGTTTGGCCTGCTTTCGAGGGGTTGTGGGTTGAGCTTCGTCCACTGAAGATGACGTGGAAGATTTGGCCTACGGGCTCTGCCGAGGTTGGTCGTCTCGCCGAGTCTGGGGAGACTCGGACGAGGTTGGTGGTGCTTGCTGTTGCGGGATTGAAGCTAAAGATGGCTGAGGTTGAGGCTAAGGTTGAGTTTAAACTGGTGCCGAAGTTTCCGGCACCTCGGTAGAAATAGTTTCAGCGTCGATGTTGCTGGCATCACGATCTTCTTCTCCTTGCAAGGCGGTAGAGGAACCACCCTGCAAATTCGACATAGCCACATCCTCTGTGGTGCCACCTCCTCCAGTGTCGATGTTGTCCTCCTCCTGTCGAAGTGGACTGTTATTTGGCGCAACAGGAGAGTTCTCCTGAACTGGGCTCATAACAGGAGCGCCATCATGGGGAGAGGCTGGTGCCTCATGAATAGGAGAGGCAATGTCGGAGGCACTCTAGGAGATATTCAAAGTAGCACTGCCAAATCAAAGAAGGAAAAATGTCGAATCAAACAGGGAAGAGAGAAACAAGAAATACAAAGAAAAAGAAGAGAAACATGAAACACAAAAGTAACCCAGAGGAAGGTGCTTACCCGAATACATCTGGTGGAGGCTTGGGATTAGGAGCCTTCCGGGTTGCAAGCTTCTTGCCGTCTTTCTTATACCTTTTGTCGGGTCTAGATCGCTCGGCTAGCGGAGCCAATGTTGTGGCACGCTTCTTCATGGTGCCCTAGTCTCCCACCGCCACCAGACGCACATCATGCACCTGACCAGCCGGGTTAGCTAGAGTAGGATCAGACGAAAAGGCGTAAGAGATAGGCATCGGGTCAAGTACCTCTAGAACTTCACATTCATCATCGTCATCATCATCGTCCATCCAATCCTTTAAGACAGAAGTTTTACCGAGGATCGGCCAGAGCTGGAGTTCGGGACATGCATTAATTCCTCAGAATCTAGCTCCTCAGGATCCGAGGTATCCCGATCTTTGCCCTAGGTGAGGGTCGGAGTCTGGGTGTCCTCGATTGTCTGCTGAAGGAATTTCTAAACAAAGCAATACAAGAAGGTTAAATACATGATATGGGCCGACCTAAGATATAACTCGGAAAGGAGTCACTCGGAATACAAACCTTGGGCACAAGCTTGTCTCGGCTGAACGACTCCATCCCCCATTCCCACTCCTCGTCCAAGCTTGTCTTGAAGATAGACTTGACTCGGCGATATATCTAGGCGTTAGTAAGATCGACCGAGGAAACTCGGTTGGGATCGAGATGACTGCTCATGTAATAGATCTTGTGGGTGCACTCTTGCAGCAGGAAAACCCGGCTGCTGATGAAGGTAAGCATCAGATCCTCGCTGGTTAATCCGGCATCAGTCAGCTCGAGGATGCGCTTCGCCACGAGGTTGATGAAAGCATTGTCCCTCTTGGGGTCAAGATCCCAATTTTTCCTGGTGGGGACATCGAGAGAGAAGGCAGGGAGCTGAATCTTGTCGTCCGAGGTAGTTTTCACATAGAAGACTTCTTTGCCCACCCCTTGTAGCCCACCCCTTGCAAGACTCGAGGCCGGTAATCCGGGGAAGTTGGAGTTCTTCTGAGGTGAGATGGACGTCGCCCCACACTGGGTTAAAGATTTCTTGCTGGGGCAGGGAATCTTGTTGGGGATGATATTGGCCTTGAACTTAAAGTATTTGGCCCAAATGTTGACATCTGGCCACATGCCGAGGTATCCCTCAATGCCAGAGGCAAAAGAAGAGAGAGGCAAGAGCATTGGAGGGGATATGGTGTGGCTGCAAGCCGAAGGTCTCAAGGAAATCCTTGAAGAACTTGCTGATAGGGAGGCCGAAGCCACGAGCAAAGTGAGACGAACACGACAAACTCACCATCTTGGAGAATAGGAGTTTGTTTATCGGCAGGGAGGCGGTAGCTGATGTAACATCCCAAAACTTTAATCCAAGGTTATCAAGATCAAATCATCCAAAAATAGGGTTAACAAAAACTTTTCCAAATTTAAAATGAAAGCATTCATATATGTATGCATTTAAAATAAGAGTTGTTTGAATTGCCATGATTGATTGATCCAATGCTTGTAAAATGTTTCTTAGGTGATTTAAACATCATCTACATCATTCCCAAGCTTTTTCTAAAGAAAATCAAATAAAAAAGAATTAAAAAGAAGGAATGGTCATTTTGGCAAATTTAACTCTCATGCCTACTTTGGCTATTCCTAGTACTCAATTCTTAACAGAAACAATTCTTGATCTTTGCACCCCTTGCTAGTACACATAATGAGGTACCAAGGCCCACCTTTTGATCTGCTAAAAACATTCTGTTAACTATTTTAAATGACAGTTTAAAATTGAATCTAATGCATATGCATAGATCACCCCTATTTCAAAAACCATCTATTTGAGCTCCATTTTCAAAACCCTTGCAACCAGAGACTACCTATCACTAGTGGAGATCACTCAAAAATTTTGAAACCAAAATTCAAAACTTTCTTTCATGCGGCCATTTCATCAAACACTTGGCATGCATAATCTCTAATCTAATCCTAGCTCACTGTTTACAACAGGGTTTTGCCCCCAATTGATCCCCATGTAATCCCCTTGTCCCCTCTTGATCTAACCAGAGCCTAACCAGCCTTTTCCCTACCCCCTAGCTGCACTGCCATGCCATGCCGAGCACCACCTTGCCGGCTGACAATGCACTCGCAGCAGCAGCCCTCTCCAGCCCCTCTTCTCATGTCTAGCAGCTTGCCAGTGGTCCACCTCCACCGCCCAACCAGCCCCAGGCCAGAGACAGAGAGCAGAGCAGCTGAGCCAAGGCGCTTGGCCGGTCGAGCATGCCGACGCCACCCCCAGAGCACGCCCTGTCCCCGCTCGCACAGACCATCCCTTGGCACCAGCCCTCGCTCGCCGCTCCACCTCGACCTGGAGAACACCCCAGACATCCCCGTTCGCTGCCCAAAGCCTCACAACCACCGCTCACCATGGACACCGCCGCTTCGGCCGCGCAGAGCGCCACCTCGCCCAGACCGCGTGCCACCGCCCCTAAGTAGGCATTCAATTCCTACAGCACCGCCAGGGAACCGCCCATTGATCGCCACCCCCAGCCATGCCTCTACCCCGTCATAGCCTTGTCGCCGGAGTCACCTGCCCATCCTGCTCGGTCTCACCGTCGGGCCTATAAAAGGAGCCCTCCCCAGCCTCTTCTCTCCACACCATTCCACTCCCCTCACCTCTCTGAACCTCACCCACCTCTAGCCGGAGCAAGTGGAGCAGCAGCTCGCCGGAATTGGAGCCGGAGCAGCCACGGCAGGAGGAGAAGGGCGTCGTTAATTGCGACCACCCCAAGCTCCGCCGCAACCGCGCCTTGCCTCCCTGTTGTCTTCCATGTTGTTTGCCCGCCTCGCCGACCCTGCTGGAGCCCTGGCACACCACCAGTAGACCCCCACCGAGCCGCTAGGGTTCGAGCTCGCCGGTGACCTGTTCGTCGTCGTCGACGACCCTTAGCCGTTGATCTCACTTCTAATCCTACGGCCAACAGCACGCGTACTGTTTTGCGTTTTAAGTGCTGCTGACACATGGGACCCCCCTGTCAGCTGAACCCGTGCCGCGAAGCGCCACTGGGCCGGCCCATTCCTTTTCTCGCGCTAGCCCATCGATTTAAATCTGGATTTTTCTTTTTAGTTAAATCTATTTTCTGTCCACTAGTTTGAAAATCAATTCAGAGAGTTTTAGAAATCTAAATTGCATGAAACTAATTTTGTCTGAAAGGTATTAAATTGATCTATCCAAGCCCGTTGGATTTAATTCAATTAGAGTTATAGATATCTCCTAATAAAAATAAGAAGATAGAAGCTTTTGCAACTTGCAACATTTTTATAAAATCAACCAAGTTAGATTTTGAGTTGATTCCAACTCTCAAAAATCATATTTCATCATATCTATCTAACCATGTAATAATATTAAGGTTGACACGCAGTGACTTTGGACTAGTACCAAAATAATGCTATATAGGCATTTCTAGTCACTTTAAATCATTAAATAATAAACTTAAACTAAAGTAATATTGATCCAACCTTTAAATCTCATTCCCACATGTTAGAATATGTGGTGAGGACATGTGTCCACATGATCCCATATTTTGGTGGTGAATATTAAATTTTAGTTAATATTTCAATGAGTAGAAATTACTTTTCTAAAATAAAAAGGATGAAACTATTGAAATTAAACTTGTGATGCTTGTGATGATAATAGATCATCAATTGTGTGTTTTAGAATGCTACTTAGCCTAGTTAAGTACTATTTGGTGATTGTCTACTCCCTATGTATTTATAGACGCTAGTACCGACCAAGCTTTCGAGGAGGAGGAGTTCTACCAAGAAGAAGAAGAAGAAGAAAACTTCAACCACTGCACCAATCAAGGCAAGCTATTGTTAGCAGGCTAGAATTAAGCTAGATGAATGAGTAAGGATGCTTTAGGCATGCTTTCATCACACCCCTTTTTAACTATTAGTACCCCAAGCCTTACTTACAAGTTTTACTCCCCTTAGTATGCAAAGTTCCTTACTTATTTTGAAGGTAGCATAAAAAGTATAAAACTTGACCTACTTAGAAACCTTTAGATGTCATTCTATGGCATGAGATTGATCCCATCCTTCCACCTTAGTGAACACTCTTAACTTAGTATTTTAGAGTAGATCAAAAACTTGAGTCACTTTAGATGGGAGCACTTGGTGAAAATGAATTGTGAAAACCTTGGAATGATGAGTCATTTTATTGAGATGTTTTGACATGTGTTGAGAGACACAACTGGTTTATGATGATGAAAATGATGAGGCATGAGCCTTAACCCTTTTATAAAACTGATGGTTGGATTCGGATGCGATACCATTCCAAATTTACCGTACAACCACATTACCTGAATTGGGTAAGGCTTAGCTGGAAATTTATATGCATTAGTATTAGTTCCCTCACGGGAGAGGTTTGAGCTGAGGCTACCTCTCAATGTTGTCCACCTATGCAGTGCCCAAGATGACTGATGGTCATGGTTGGGAGGCCATGCTCATAAGAGAGGTGCTTGTACTAGGGTGTGTAAAGGGAAGGTTATGTTTGATTATCTGCATACTAAGTATGATAATTCAGGGTTATCCCTAACAGATGTATCAAATTTTGTGGTGAAAGTGTACCACCTCTGCACAGTGTCAAACTATTCGAATTGCGTCTCATGATTATGGACGATTGAATGGCCATACTGCTTTCGTTGTCGATGTTTTCTAAATAACTTGAAATGAATGATGAACTTTGACTTGACCACAACAGGTCAGGTTGATGATAATAGCTTCCCAACTTAAGTGATTCTAGAACTTTACTTTATCTTTCTTTGCTTCTGAACTCAGCTTAGGTTTCAAACTTAACTTGATAGTTAAATTAGATTCAGCACTTTAACTTAGAATTATAGTACCTGTTAATAGTAGTTTGCGAGTACTTGAAGAGTACTCATGGCTTTTGTCCCTGGCTATTATCATGGGCAGACTATGAAGGAGATTATCAAGATGATGGTCAGCAGGACGACTATGATAACTAGGACTATTCATTGTCACAAGATTGCGTGTGCCCCTAAAGATGGGCCCCATCGCTACGCTTATCTTTTATTTCTGCTGCTTGTTGTATTAAAGACTGGATCATGAGATCCTTATTTGTGTAAAACCTTATGTATGGTTTGTAATGGATGATGTACTGTGATATCCAATCCGTTATGTCTCGCAAAAATGGTAATCCTGGGATTGCGAGGTAGGGCATAACGGGCATCTGGGATTAAAAATCTGGGTGTTGACAGCTCACCCCCGCGGGAATGCGGTGTATACGAATGAGCCAGTCAAGCTCTCGCTACGTCACCTTCAAGCCGGCCCAAGCGCCGCGCTCATGGGCAGCGCCACCCTCCTCGTGTTCTTCCACGATGACGGCGTCATGAGGCATCTTCAGATCCAAATCCTCAAAGGAGGAACTTGATGAGCAGGTTGAGGACCTTTGACTGGCACGGCCCCGTAGCTGCAGCAAGCAGCGACGCTATAGTGGAGCGAGTAAGAGAAGAGAGCAACGGTGGCAGCGCTATCGCTAAGGAGAGAAGCGGTAGCGGTGGTGCTAAGAGGAAGAAGAGGAAGAGAGGGGAACAAGGGGAAAGTGAATCAGAACTTCTCCCGCTTCCCTATTTAACCACGCCCAAGTGATGGTAGTGGGATCGGCAACTGCCGCGAGCCACATGGTGCGGGCATGTATTCCATAAACGAGTGCATCAACAGTGAGCCACACAAGGGGTCACACGACCCAGAAGATCAAACGACGGGACATGGCTCTACAGTTATCGAAGAGGCACCCCACGATGTGATGGGGGTGCAGTAACCCCTAACAGCGCGTGGCAGTAACTACTGCCACGACCCTTAAAATGAGGCAAAGGCAATGATTAGTTGCCACGTAGGATATGGAAGGAGTACACCAGAAGATAGGCATTTAAGAGGTAAACCCCGGATGTAATATTATGACTTGGCCAACGAGAGATAACTCTAAAAGAGCCAAAGAGAGTCAAAGTGAGAACCAAGTCACCATGAGGTGCGACCGAGTTAAACTCAGAACGGGCCGACATATAGATACGTCAACAAAATGGACGGTGATCCGAATGAAGATTGAACCTGATGTGGCCTTACTAGCTAAGGCTGACAAGACCACACCAGCTTTGGGAACTAATGTTGGAGGATGACCCAGGTAGGTTCAATCCAAGGTAAAAGCAAGATCTGCCAAGGCACAAGACAGGTCAAATTGTAAGCTGGCCGAATCAAAGAAGGGTTGGCAGGGTCACGGCCGGGTTACCCTAAGCCATAAAGCACTAGCAAGACTCGGCCGATGTACATGATATTTCGGCATGAGGAATGAGCTACTTTCCCTTTGCAGGTACCAACTTGGCCGGGTTAACTTTACCTAGGCCGAGTCAGGAGATAGCTTACACGAGAAGGAAGGAATCATCTCCAAGGTCAGCGCTTTTCTCTCTCTACTGGGTTATCCTGTAGAGACAACCGCTAGAGACAAATGACAGAGAGACAGAGGCAGAGCGTAGGCTCACGAGCGTGACGATGTCTGGACACCAACGAGAAGATAGCGTGGACTCTGGTTATTGCGTCACATAGGCTAGCGACATATGAAAGAGGAGCACCACTTTTCTATTTCGAGAAGAGCATCTCTAGACAATATACCGGGCCACGTAAGCCCTAGATGTAACCTGGCCACCCCTTTATAAGGTGAGCCAGGGCCTCAAGGAGGGGGGTCGGTCATCTGGCTAAGGGAAGAACCCTAGAGAGAGTAGAGAGCAGGAGCACTTCATCTCCTTCCTCTCTACAATACAGCTCAAGGAGCATCTGTATTAGTCCATTGATCATAATAAGAGATCTTCAAGCTGTTCATCAAGTGTTGTATAGTTCTTTCGTGTGTAGATTCACTACATTACACCTCCT
The DNA here is from genome assembly GCA_023614405.1 of Avena insularis. Taxonomy (NCBI): domain Eukaryota; kingdom Viridiplantae; phylum Streptophyta; class Magnoliopsida; order Poales; family Poaceae; genus Avena; species Avena insularis. The sequence continues at coordinate 301,312,437 of CM042684.1, forward strand.
CGGATACCACTAGTGCACATTGGTCCCATCTTTAGCCTACCCATGGCATCTTCCGTGAAACCACCACGACATGCAAAGAAATCTAGGGGGTAGACCTCCCAGGCCCATATACGGGTGTTTTCGACCCCGCAGCCTTGGGAACCCACCCAAACTTGCATGTGGACCTAGGATACATGTGAAAGTGTTATGGAAGTCCCATAGATGCAAGACATAGCTCCCCGTTGTGACCTTATTCACATTAGGGCGATAACACTTAGCACAATCCTAGAACTCTAGGTGGAAATGTCCTGCAGCGGGTATATGATACGTTGCAAACGTATCTATAATTTTTGATGTTCCATGCTTGGTTTGTATCTACTTTCTTATGTTTTTCCCACACTTTGGAGTACTTTTTATACACTTTCTTGGACTAACCTATTAACAAGATGCCACAGTGCCAGCTGCATGTTTTCTGCTGTTTTTGGTTCCAGGAAAGTCAGAAAATGAATATCCTCGACATTGGACAGGATAAAAGCCAAAGTCAATATTTCACCAAGGGGGACACGGAGCCATAATATGAGACGGAGAGGGGCCAAGGTCCTCCCACACCACCTGGCCGCGCGGCCAGGCCTGACCCACGCCAGGAGATGGTGTGGCCGCCTAGGGTACCCCCTCAGCCTCCCCTTTCGCCTATACATTGCCTCTGATACAGATACCCTAAGTACCCGATCAAAAATTCCATGAAAGAGTCTATAGCTGTCGTCATCTCCATCCCTAGATCCGGAAGGATCTGAAGCTCTTCCCGGCACCCTGCCGGAGGGGAGAATTCACCCTGGAGGCCTTCTTCATCACCATGTAAGCCTCCAGTGTGATGCGTGAGTAGTTCATCTTTGGACTACGGGTCCATGTAGTAGCAAGATGGTTGGTTCTTCTCCTTTGTGCTACCATGTCTAGATCTTGTGAGCTTCGTTCATGATCAAGATCATCTAGTTGTAATCTTACATGTTGTGTTTGCGGGGATCCGATGGATATTGAGATGCTATTTCAGATTGATTATTGATTCTATCATGTCTTTGTTATTTGTGATCTTGCATGCTCTCCGTTGTTAGTAGATATCTTGGCCGAGTAGATGCTAGCAACTCCAAGAGGGAGTATTTATGCTCGATAGCGGGTTCATGCCTCTAGTAATCCGGGGAAGTGACAGAAATCTCTAAGGTACTAGATGTGCTGTTGCTACTAGGGAGAAAACAGAAATCCTTTGTTCATAGAACAATCATATTGTTTACTTTACATGCAATGCTTAATGCAATTATCTGTTGCTTGCAACTTAATACTGGAGGGGGTTCAGATAATAACCTAAAGGTGGATTATTAGTCATAGATGCAGTTGGATTACGGTGTATGTATAATGTTTTAATGCCCAATCAAATCTCATAGGAGTCAAGATGATTAGTATATGCATGTATGCATTCTCGATGTTTGTCAATTGCCCCGCTGTAATTTGTTCACCCAATATGTCATCTATCTTAAGGAGAACCACCACTAGTGAACTATGGACCCCGGTCCTTTCTTTTACCATCAATCTACAACTGTTTACTGTTTTCTGTTTACTTTCTACAAGCTATTACTTTCTTCCACACAATACGTTTAATCCTTTGTTTTTAGCAAAACCGGTGAGATTGACAACCTCACTGTAAGTTGGGGCAAAGTTCTGTGGTTGTGTTATGCAGGATTCTAAGTTGGAAACAACACCTTGGAGGTGTTTCCTTGATCCTACTGGTTCGATAACCTTGGTTTCATAACTGAGGGAAACTTACTGCTGTGCTCATCATACCTTCCTCTTGGGGTTCCCCAACGAGCTCGATATCAACCACGAGTCAGCAGTATACCGGGGGCTAGAATGTGCCACGGGGACCCAAACTTGGTTTTACTTGTATCTTTGGCCTAAAAACCTAAACCAATGAAAAAGTTCATTGGTGGAACCTGGTGCGGAGAAAGCTAGGGGTAGACCTCCCCAGCCCATAGGCGGGTGTTTTCGACCACTGGAGCCCCGGGAACCCACCCAAACTTGCATGTGGACCTAGGATACATGTTAAAGTGTTGTGGAAGTCCCATAGATGCAAGAAATAGCTCCTCGGTGTGACCTTCTTCACATTAGGTCGATAACAGTTAGCAAATTCCTGGAACTCTAGGTGGAAATGTCCCGCTACTGGTATATACCGGGGGCTAGAATGTGCCACAGGGACCCAAAATTGGTTTTCCTTGTTTATTTGTACTAAAAAACCTAAACCAATGAAAAATTACATTGGTGGAACCTCGTGCGGAGAAAGCTAGGGGAGTTGACCTCCCGGGCCCACAGACGGGTGTTTTCGACCCCCGGAGACCCGGGAACTCATCACAACTTGCATGTGGACCTAGGAAACTTGCATGTGGACCTAGGATACATGAGAAATTGTTGAGGAAGTCCCATATATGCAATACATAGCTCCCTAGTGTGACCTTATTCACGTTAGGGCGATAACACTTAGCAGATTCCTGGAACTCTAGGTGGAAATGTCTCGTTGCGGGTATACCAGGGGCTAAAATGTGCCACAGGGGCCCAAAATTGGTTTTCCTTGTATCCTTGTCCTAAACAAACCTAAACCAATGAAAAAGTACATTGGTGGAACCTCGTGCGGAGAAAGCTAGGGTAGACCTCCCGGGCCCACAAACGGGTGTTTTCGACCCCCAGAGCCCCGGGAACCCATCCAAACTTGCATGTGGACCTAGGAAACTCACATGTGGACCTATGATACATGTGAAAGTGTTGTGGAAGTCACATAATGCAAGAATAGCTCCCCGGTGTGACCTTCTTCATGTTAGGGCGATAACACTTAGCAGAAACCTGGAACACTACGTGGAAATGTCCTACCGTGGGTATACCGGGGGCTAGAATGTGCCACATGGTCCCAAACTTGGTTTTACATGTATCTTTGGCCTAAACAAACATAAACCAATGAAATAGTACATTGGTGGAACCTCGTGCGGAGAAAGCTAGGGGTAGACCTCCTGGGCCCACAGACGTGTGTTTTCGACCCCCGGAGCCCCGAGAACCTACCCAAACTTGCCTATGGACCTAGGATACGTGTGAAAGTGTTGTGGAAGTCCCATATATGCAAGACATATCTCCCTAGTGTGAACTTATTCACATTAGGGCGATAACACTTAGCACAATCCTGAAACTCTAGGTGGAAATGTCCCGCTGCGGGTATACCGGGGGCAAGAATGTGCCACAGGGTCCCAAACTTGGTTTTCCTTGTATCTTTGTCCTAAAAAACATTAAAATATGAAAAAGTACATTGGTGGAACCTTGTGCGGAGAAAGCTAGGGGTAGACCTCTCGGACCCAAAGACGAGTGTTTTCAACCCCCGGAGCCCCGGGAACCCACCCAAACTTGCATGTGGACCTAGAAAACTTTCATGTGGACCTAGGATACATGTGAAAGTGTTTTGAAAGTCCCATATATGCAATACATATCTCCCTAATGTGACCTTCTTCACGTTAGGGCGATAACACTTAGCAGATTCCTGGAACTCTAGGTGGAAATGTCTCGTTGCGGGTATACCAAGGGCTAAAATGTGCCACAGGGGCCCAAAATTGGTTTTCCTTGTATCTTTGTCCTAAACAAACCTAAACCAATGAAAAATTACATTGGTGGAACCTCGTGCGGAGAAAGCTAGGGTAGACCTCCCGGGCCCACAAACAGGTGTTTTCGACCCACAGAGCCCCGATAACCCACCCAAACTTGCATGTGGGCCTAGGAAACTTTCATGTGGACCTAGGATACCTGTGAAAGTGTTGTAGAAGTCCCATAGATGCAAGACATAGCTCCTTGGTGTGACCTTCTTCACGTTAGGGCGATATCACTTAGCAGATTCCTGAAACTCTAGGTGGAAATATCCCGTTGCGGGTATACCAGGGGGCTAGAATGTGCCACATGGTCCCAAACTTGGTTTTCCTTGTATCTCTGAACTAAACAAACCTAAACAAATGGAAAAGTATATTGGTGGAACCTCATGCGGAGAAAGTTAGGGGGGTAGACCTCCCGAGCCCACACACCGGTGCTTTCGACCCTTAGAGCCCCGGACCAAACTTGCATATGGACCTAGGAAACTTGCATGTGGACATAGGATACATGTGAAAGTGTTGTGGAAGTCCCATAGATGCAAAACATAGCTCCCTGGTGTGACCTTCTTCACATTAGAGCGATAACACTTAGCAGATTTCTGAAACTCTAGGTGGAAATGTCATGTTGTGGGTATAACGGGGGCTAGAATGTGCCACATGGTCCTAAACTTGGTTTTGTATCTCTGGACTAAACAAACATAAACCAATGAAAAATTACATTTGTGAAACCTCGTGCGGAGAAAGCTAGGCGGTAGACCTCTCGGGCCCACATACCGGTGCTTTGGACAGAGAATCACCGCAGGAGCCCCATAATCCAACAAAGTCTTGATGTGGAGTTAGGATATGTTTGAAAGTGTCCATAAATGCAATATGAGTGATATTAGAGATAAAATATGTGCTAAAAGAAAATGGTGGCAAAAACAAGTAAAATAACTGGAAAAAAGTTCTTTGCCGTGTTTGTACACGGCAAAGTCTTTTCCCGCGTTGATGAATTCGGGTGGCCCAATTCCGCACGTTATAAAAATAAACGGCGGCTAATTTTCACGCGTAATATAAATTGGGATATTTCAAACCTTTTCTTTGCCGAGTATTTTTTTGGGCTTTGGCGTGCCTCTCTTCTTTGCCGTGAGGTCTAGGTCATTTTTCCGTGAGTTAAATACACTAACAGACCCTATACTTGTTGGGCCGACTCGATTTAGTCCTCGTACATGGAATTTGCTGAATTTTGTCCGTGTACTTGTGAATTAGGCTCGATTTAGTCCTAATCCATGTTTGGCATCGAAATTATGAAGATTCGGACACCACGTGGACTGGAATCTTGCAGGAACACCATCCCGCATCTAGAATATTTTCCACTGCCAGAAAGTTGCACGTACCCTCCTCCCCATTAGATCCATTATAAAGAGCGTCCTACCCCCACGTCGTTACAGATCCTTTCAGCCTAGAGAGTTCTGTTCAAGGGAGAAAAAAAGGAAGGACTCGATGGAGATGGAGGCGACGGATAGGCGATCGCTGGACCAGAAGATGGAGCGACATATTACAATGGAATGTTACCTAACAGTAACAGAGTAAGACGGGAGGGGTTAACTGCAAATTTCTGGCCATCTTCACTCTTGCAAGTGGGACACGCCTCCACGTGGTGTCTGAGTGAGCGCAATTTCGATACCAAATGTGGTTTAAGACTAAATAGAACTCAATTCACATGTACATGGATTTTTTTAGCAAATTCTAAATACGAAGACTAAATCGAGTTAGCCCGACAAGTACAAGTACCGTTGGTATATTTAACTCTTTTTCCGTGCCTTTATTCGTGTTGCCGTGGGATCCTCTCAGGGCTGTCAGGGCAAATGAGTGTTTGCAGTGCACGGACGCATGGCAAAGCCGCTGTGCACGGCAGCGACGCTTTTTTGGGTAGTGTTGGATGGAGTACCTACAAAGAAGCTACGCACAAAGAACAGTGGTAAAATAAAATTGATAACTCCTTGTGCTCCTTATTCAGTCTTCAATATTTGTTGGTACAGTACCTTTATTGGTGCTTTAGGCAAACCGCGTAACGCCAGTTTCTAAAATCTAAACAAACCCGCGGTCCACTCCCACATTTCAGTGAAGCAAGTAACCTACTATTCTCTCGATCGCAAAATAAATGATTTAGATTTATCGAGATTCGCATATATCTAGACGCACTTTAGTGTATAAATACTTACAAATCTACACAAATCTAAGTCACTTATTTTAAGACGGACGTAGTACTACAATTGTCCCTCAAGAACTTACTGTGGTTGCTGCGTGGCTGTGGCTGCATGACAGCAGCATATGAGAACGGAACCTTTATTTCAAATAAGATACCATGATCATGCTTTGAATCAAACCTCAATATATGCTGTTGTGCACGGCCACACATAGAACTAGCTCAAGCCCTAGCAATCAAGCAGAATTGAGCATCTAATAACAGTAATTTTGTTCTTGAAATATCAACCCCTGAACACTAACCCCTTTTTTTTTCAGAAACCCATCCTGACAATACTAACTACTAGCTGGAGTACCAAAATACAGGCACATCAACCAACAAAACATTTGGGAATAATATGCAACTAAGAATTGAAAAAATGTGCGTGCACCATTCATACTAGCATCCAGGTAGAAGCAGCAAGTGGCTGTTGAATCATACTCTCAAACTCTCTGCTTAATACCCAAGAAGAATGTGCAGGAAAAACACAATACCTAAGATAGCATGATCATGCTCTGAATAAAACCTCCATGATTTTGTGCACGGCCACACACAGAACTAACTCAAGTCTCACCATTCAAAGGGAATTGATCATCTAATCTATACTACTCCCTCCGACCATATTAGTTGACTCGAATTTGTCTAAATTCGTATGTATCTAGACATATTTTAGTACTAAATACATTCGAATTTAGGAAAATTCAAGTCAACTAATATGGATCGGAGAGAGTATTAAAAAGATTCACGTCGTTCGTTGTTTCAAAAAATTTCCGTCTGCCGAATATTTGACGGTTTTACCCTGGCTGTTCGAGCATATTACTTCTCCTGTCACCGCGAGGTGAACTGTTCGTTCGGGAAGACACACAGAGCAGGCCAACGAAAAAAAAAACAAGCCCACTTCCTTCCCCATGACGCCCCCGTTCCCCTCCCTGATCCGCCGCCATTCCCTTGTGCAGCCAGGATCCTCGAAGCGCCGGTGCGGCTTCCCCTGCCGCCCGCCAGCCCCCCATCCGGCGTCCGGGCGCGGCTTCCCCTGCCGACAGATAGGTCGCACCACCGCTCCGCCGCCCGCCCCCGTCCGGCGTGGCCGCCGACAACCCCCGCTTGAACGAGGCAGGCAAGTTGGTGTTCAACGGCCTCTGCCACAGCTCCAGTCGGCCGAGCATCCTGGCAGGCGGGCGGCGCAACCGATGTGGCTCCAATCGTCCAGAAGGCCCGCGTGGCAAAGGATTTGAGCGATGCGGACCTGGCCAAGCAGATCAATGAGCGGCGCAGGTGGTGCATGAGTACGAGAAAGACAAGGAGGTCCCCGTCCAAGCCGTGCTCATGATTAATTGGGGAACACAAGGATTAGTAGCAGACTAGCAGTAAGATGCGTCTGGTGTTGAGACGTTGGATAAAGTATGGCAGGGATTTTTTATCTATTCTTAATTCATTTATTTTGACAGATATCTTGATTCCATATTTCGTCCTGTTTTTATTCAAATTTGTTATGTCATAGAGACAAGAAATTGTTGAGATAACCACGGTACTTTGTGGCTCAAATAACACGTAATTCAAAGTTCACATGTATCTCATCGGTCTCTTTCACTTACAGATTTTTTTGCTTTGCAAATTCTGAAGTGGTGTGTTGGTTTCTATCTCTAAAGCCAGATCTAAAATTAATTAGGCTTATGGTTCGCATTCCAGTTTGCTTTGATGGTTCTGCTTATCTTACCTCAAAAAACCATGTATGGCTATACTTTTCCTTGTAAACACAGAACATAGTCTGGGAGAAAAGAAAACCTATACTATAATATTGCCTGAGGTAGGTTGGTCTGCCCTGGAATTTCCGTCCGACATTATTTTGCACGATATTGCCCTTCAATTTTGAAGATATTTACCCTCCTACCGTCCGAAAGTATCGGTTTGTATTGCATAAAACATGCATTTCCTTGATCTCTATCAGTGAACTAAAGATTCTCTTTCAAAGTTGACATTTCGCATGATTAAAATAATTTTCCGAGTCCTACTTACCTAGAGACTCCTTTAAAAAAATTGAGATAGGGTCCCAAAGGACCTAGATACTGAACAAGCGGTGGTACACTTTATAGTAAGGACTAAAAGAAAGGAGAAAATTACAACTAGATCCCTCAATTTTACAACAAGCACCTTGCAGGTCGAGGCGTGATCGCCTAGCGTGATCCTATCACCGCTGCGCTTGCCTCCCGACACGGCGGTCGTCGATGGCATCCCCAGCATCCACAGACGCTTGCCTCCCCGACATCGGTGTGCGTCACCGGGCTGGTACCACTTGGGCTAGCAATAAGAGTGGGTCGTCGCGCGGAGGGAGAAAACAAGCCGCCCATGGCGGTTGAAACAAGCTCGGGCTCCACGGGCTCTCGAGCATGGCGTGGACCTTGGCCAAAGATAGCGGTTAGCACGCAGCCTCCGCTTGGGAATCGCCGGGGAGGTCACAGTATCGCCGCCTGGATCGACAAGGCACCCCCTCTTCTTCGAGAATATCATTTTGTGGCCCGAAAGTTGAGACGTCAGTGCATCGTGGTACCCGAGTTAATTTTAATCACCGCGATTCGAAAAGTTGGGGCGCCAATTGCTAAGAGGGGTGTTTCGAGTGAATGATAGCCAAACCCAATATTTTCAAATCGCGCTCGTTAAGCCAGGATATTCCGTTACACTAGTTCCTGTTGTGCCCCTTCTTCGCCGGTCACTCTTCTTAGCCACCCTGCATGTGTCGTAGGGCAAATCCATTACTATACTTTCCAAACTCTCGACATTGAATCTGGCTGTGGCGACGGCGGTCCCCTTTCTTCCCTTCCTCGACCCTGAATCTGCCGGCGGCGGAGGACCTTTTTTCTTCCTCCCCCGACATTGAATCCGACGGTGGCGACCCATCATGTCTTGCAAGGCACAGGTTGTAGCTACGTCGCCGACTGATTCGGGTCCGTCAGGGCCAGAGTCTGGGGCTCAACGCGAAGCAGCGACGAGGTCTTCAGCCCCGGTTAGCGAGGAGGTCAGCAAGGATTCTGCTCCCAAGGTACCTACGAGTAGCGGGTTGAAGAGAAAAGCAAGGCCGGCGGTGGATTGTTCGGCTCTGGTGGGCGAATGCGGCACCTAGATCTCGAAGAAAAAAATCGGGAGAAGAGCGAGAGGTGAATTTTTCTTATCTCTGCCTTATATTACAAGTAGATTAGTTACGGCATAATAGAATCGAATGAACTGAAAATTCCCCTTTTTAATCAAATTAGGCAGATCTTTGATACAAGGGACCTATATGAGTTCACAGTTCATGTTCGCCAGTACACTGCAAAACTTGATTTTGGTTGCGGGTGGGTTGTGTTCGGGCAAGATAGGCATCTTCTTGTGAATTGCAAAGAGGTTATGTCTGTTTCGCAGTTGGTAGATATGCTTGCCGCTAGGATTCCCTGGGGTTCTAGACAGAGGACAAAATTGGTGTGGCGCAACATGAATGATACCTATCAGCAAATTGAGCACTCCCATGAGCTTCAGATGGTTTGGGAGTGTTGTGCAGCTGATCGTAAGGTGAAAGTTAAAGCGATGATTGATGATATGTATGCAGATGCTGGAGATCTTGTTGCCAGAGCTTCGGCTCCTAGAGAATACGGACCAATAGATGTTGATCTAGATAAGGTCAGTATACGCATAGAGGTGGATTCATACATGGCAAAACTTGATGAGGGAGTTAATAAGACAGTTTCATCATGTACAGTGGAGATCAATGTCGATTCCAAAAACATAACTCTTGATGAAATGAGAGAGATGATCGGTAAGGAAATCAGTATTGGCCCTAAGCAGATGGTACAAATCCGGTGGTGGCATCATAAGAAGCAGCAATTCATAGATGTTTTGGATATTGAAGATCTTATGCAGATTATGCGACGAAAGAAGCAAACCAGGAAGGTGTTCTTCCTTCGTACCATTTCTAATGTTGTTGAACAGGTTATAGTGGACGTAGAGGCCCCTGTACTGGCTGAACAGAATGAGGTGGTCGATGTTGATGAGATCTGATGAGAGCTGCTACCCTAGGCTTGTCATATGAACCACGGGGTTCCCCTGCCTGTATTTGTAACATTGACTGTTGTTGCATTTAGAGCGTGTTTCTGTGATTGTGTTTGTTGAGAGATTGCGATATAATGTTGTGCGAGCTGTTGAGATTTTCGGACATGTCACTCACTGAAACCATCGTTGTTGTAATAAGACATAAGTACATTGTAGTTGACATGATTATGTTTCTTAAGATGACGACTGCATTTGTTTCTGTTATTATGTTTGTTGGGACATTGTAATGTAATGTTTTGTGAAACCATGACTGGACAAGTGATGCATAAATACATTGTAGTTGACATGATTATGTTTCTTGAGATGATGTATTGTACTTGTTTCTGTTATTTTGTTTGTTGAGAGATTGTAATGTAATTTTTTGTGAAACCATGACTGGACAAGTGATGCGTAAGTACCTTGTAGTTGACATGATTTTGTTTCTTGAGTTGATGTAATATACTTGTTTTTGTGATTATGTTTGTTGAGAGATTGTAATGTGATGTTTTGTGAAACCATGACGGGACAAGTGATGCGTAAGTACCTTGTAGTCGACATGATTTTGTTTCTTTAGTTGATCTAATATACTTGTTTCTGTGATTATGTTTGTTGAGAGATTGTAAAGTAATGTTTTGTGAAACCATGACTGAACAAGTGATGCATAAGTACCTTGTAGTTGACATGATTTTGTTTCTTTAGATGATGTAATATACTGGTATGTTTTTGTTAGGCAATGAAATTGGGATGGAGGAAGTACATGTTTAATATTTGAAATAAGAATGTATGAAGAGAATCCATATTAGACAGGAGATATTAATCTAGGGAAAGGGCATGGTATCCATTAAACTATTGTAACATCCCAATTTAGTCATTGTTGCAGTGGTAGAAGGGATGCTCTCTCTCTCTCTCCCTCTCTCTCTCCTCATCGACGCAGACGCCGTCATCGGCAACGATGCATTTGCCATGCTGTCCTGGAACGACGAGGACGACCAGTCGAGTAGTGACAACCTTCTCTCCGACATCGAGTATTCCTCCCACAATGTGAGTTTCTCTGCTTTCTCGGGCTAGGGTTAGGCAATAGTAAATCTCTCGATCTGAGCTCCATATGTGCATGCAATCATGTTCAATTCCAGCTTTGAGTTTACCTATAGGGTACCACGGATGATCTACAACTCTGAATGGGAGGGCCTAGATCTCGATGGAGAAGTGCCATGTGACCATGGGCTAAAACTGAGGAGATATGTTGCAGTCGAAGGTTGTAACACTGGGAGAAGGTTTTTGGGGTGTACAAATCAGGTTTGTTTACATTATGTGCAACGGTGACATGAAGAAAAATGTATCGTGTATGTTCATAACACTATAGTGTGTTTTTTTTAGGTTGGCCCGATGTGTAAAGCAGTAGAGTGGGTGGATCTTGAGTGGCTAGATGCACTTAAGAAATGTTTGGCTCAGTTATGGGAGATGTATGAGTTGGAAAGGTCGGCGAGATTCACTGATGCTTATGATGCAGCTGAAAAAATTACAAGCTGTCGGCACGAAATAAGAAGCTGGAACAAGAAATCGAGAATTTGTAGTCAGAGCTAAGTGACAGAATCAATGTGAGCTTGGTTATTGGAACTGGAAAGAAGCTTCAGGATAGTCACAGGTTGCTGATTCATAATGCAGAAAAGGAGAGGGATCAGCTCAGGGAAGACAAGAAGAAACTAGAGTACTGCATTGCGGATCTGTTGAAGGAACTGAAGAAGGCGCGCGAGGGTGACCAAGGACAGACTACCGAGGATAAAGGAAATTCGATATGAATAATTTATGTTGTGCCAATGCCTAAAACTAGTTAACTATAAGACTTGCAATTGCGCTTTCTTAACTAAGCCAAACTCAATCCTCAAGCAAATTAATTTCAGACGAACATACATATCGTGCATAGAGTTAAGTTCATGCTTACAAAATCACCACTGCAGAGGATAAACCAGGCAGTTCAGTACTAAATAGACATATGTTGGGTTCAAGCGAGCCTGGCCCAGAGCTGCTTGTTTTCCTCCCTAAGATCGGCTAGCTCCTTCAGTACTTTGTCGTGCGCTAGCCGTAGGTTCCATCGCTCTGTCATGAATTCGAGAAGTTGGTCTGTAGCCATACGATTTTCCTTTAATATCCCTTTCATGATCTCCATCTGCTTCCTAGCCAAGGTGCGACCTTCCATGTGAAGCTTCGCCTAGCCAACATTTAACTCCTTCAGTTTCTAGCACTTGTCAGAAAGGACCACGAGTTCAGCACGCAGGTGGTCAAAGTCTAGTTTCTGGGAATTCCGCTTCTCCCTTTGAATGACTATCTAGTCATTTAGCCAGGTCGCCAGGTCCTGATCGAGCTTTCGCCTCTTTCCCTGCAACAAAAATACATAGTTGAAGGGTTCGCAACATAGAAAACAAAAAAATTCCTACGATGTGAACTATACGCCAAGATCTATCTCCTAGATACAAGCAACGGGTGGATATACATCCATAGAGAACTTTCCCTCGAAGACAACAAAGCTTTGTTAACAAGATAGAACTCGTGGATGATGTAGTCATACACTTGCCAATCTCAAGATCGTGATGAAGTCCAGCAGGTCCGGCTCCAGCACGTCCATCAGATCCAGCTCCAGCAAGTCCAGCACCACCAAGTCCAAAGATCAAGAAAGCAGCGGTGCATCCGTGATCGCACACACGTCCGGTACCCCGACAACCTCCGTCCCTCGCTCCAGCGAAGCAGCGGAAGCAGCAACTCCTTTCCAAATAAAGCCACCGGGAACATGTATCTCGCTAATCCGAGACCATGGGGGAATAATACTAGAGGGCGAGAGAGATCCTTCATGAGGAGGTGTGAGGGTGGCCTTTTATAGGAGGAGGGGGGTGCCCCTCCCCATGGCTGGCGCCCAAGGGGTGACCCTTCACGTCCTCATTCATGTGGTGGTAACTCCCTCCATATAAATTTGCCCCTTAACATTCCTCTTTAAAGTCTCCACTTTAAATGTATTAAATTTCTCCAAATTTCATGCTCTCTCATTTAATAAAACTCTTTTATTAATTTTATTCAGAATTTTGTTAATTACTTTAATTAACAAATATTCACATAAAACCCCTGCAACATTTGAATATTACATGCAAAACCAATTTCGGCAATTTCACCCGAAACAGTTTCGGTGTATATTGAAATAATTCCAGCGTTTTCTTAAATCTTTATCTGAAACATATTTGCTCCAAATGGTGTCGGTATCCCTTGAGTGTGTTACCCTACGGTTCGCGAATAATGTAGACATGATCGAGACCCCTCTCAGATCAATAATCAGAAGCGGACACGAGATCCATCCGACTCCTACACATTCAACGATGACTTTTGTGATCGTGAGAACCTTTAACGCTAGTAACTAAATCCCTTTGTCTCGCGATATATTACATGTCTGAGATCGATCATAGGTATCTCCATACCTAGTTTGATCTCGTTACCGACATGTACTCTTTTCTTGTTCCTGTGATATAACATTCTAGTGATCTCATCACTTGATTGCAAGCTAACCAATGTGATATCACCGAGAGGGCCCAGAGTATATCTATCCATCATCGGGATTGACAAATCCCACTCTTCATCCATGAGCCTCAACATTACACCTTCGTAGCACTGAACCCACCTTTATAGTCACCCTATTACGGTGTGACGTTTGATGTTATCAAGATACTCTTCCGGTGTTAGCAATTAACATGATCTCATGGTCTAAGGACTAAGATTACTTCGTATGATGTTATAGCAATATAAACATAATGACTTTGATCATAATGCTATACTTCGGATGAATGTTCATCACATCATTCCACCGATGTTGTGACCTCGTTATTAACAACATCCAATGTCCATGATCAGGAAACCTTGGCCATCTTGTTAATCAACGAGATAGTTTATATGAGAGACATTACTAGGAACTTTGTATTTAGTTTATTAAACACACATGCATTAATGTTTCCAATTAATACAATTATAGCATGCAAAATAAACATTTATCATAAACATGGAATAAGATAATAACCACTTTATTATTGCCTCTCGGGCATATTCCCTTCAGTCTCCCACTTGCACTAGAGTCAATAATCTAGTTTGTAAACTTGTATATACAACACCTAGGTGTTTAATATACGCGTTTGCTAGTGGTTAACATAATCTCCAGATCTGGCACTTTCAGGTCTGTGTGTATTTGCATGTCTTTGCGTCTCTACGCATCACTCATTCTCAAATGAGATGGCATTGTATAAATTTGGTCCTTTGGTGAGACCTTTAGTTCGTTCGGGTTAAAATATGTTGATATTATTGTTATACAATATATCTTCATAGTATTAGCCCACTTTGAACCACACTTAGTTTGATAACAAACTTCTTAACACAAATGCCCTCCTTTGCTGCTACTATAGCAGTCATATACTTAGCCTTTTGTTGTAGTATCCGTCACAATGTTTCAACTTTGGAACTTATCGAAATCCATCATGGAACATCCTTTCCATTACATTGTGTCACCCATAGTATAAATTGAGATAAATTTAATTTGTATCTTGTGACAAAACTAGTATCAATGTAACACTTTACAATGAACTACCTTTAACTATTTGTCACTTATACATGATATATTCTTAGTTCTTCCAAAGCTCATAAGAATATCTTTAGTATCGTCCAATGATCATCTTATGAATCATTCTGGTATGTGCTCATAACATTTAGAGCATAGGACATATCTGGATATATATACATATCACGGTATAATCGATCAAAATATTTATGTGATTTTACTCGCCAAGTGTTGAAACACTTGAATCTTGATACAATCCTTTCCATGCAGCAAGAACCTTTCTTGTTGTTTCCATATTGAACCCTTTCAATATCTCATATATGTATGTTTGGCATAACCATATTAGCGCCTCAATCTATCCATATAGATATTGATGCCAAATATTCCGGTTTTGCCCAAGTCTTTCATCTAAATCCTATTTTAATGAAATTCTTAACTTGTGTCAATAAAAGATACATCATTTCCAATCAACACCATGTCCTCTACATAATGTATTAGAAATATGTCTCAGCGCTCCCACTTAATTTCTTGCAAATGCAAGCATCTTCATCATCTCCGATGAAATTAAACTCCTTTAACAGTTTCATCATGGTGAAGATTCCAACTCCGCTATGCTCACTTCAACTATTAAAGTTTGTATGCCCTTTTAGCACCCTTTGAATTAACAAACCCCTTCGGACTGTGTCATGTACACGTCCTAGGTAACCATTCTATTAGAAGAACCTTGTTTTGTTTATTCAACTACCATAAACCAGATTATATGCAGTGGTTGCTACATTAATCTGTCAAGACTAGATATCGCTATGAAATATCAAATCTTGTCATAGTCAACTCCTTGAACATTGCCGTAAACTTCTTTCCAACATCTCGACTATTTCATAGATGTTAAACATCCATGTCTATTTCTTTATAGATCCAAACACAACCAATAGGTTTCATGCCTTTTGGAGGGTCTTCCAAGTTCAGAAACTTGATTTCTCGTGCATGGATACTATCACGGATTCTATGACTTCTTAGTCATTTTATGGAGTCAGGGCCTATCATTACTTCTTTGCATGTAGTCGGTTAATCATTGTCAAAACAATAATGACTTCTGTTTCAAATCTTACTATTTGATTCTTACCAACCCACATGGTTCAATAAGAACTCTAATCTCCAAGATCACACCCTTTTGAATCACGGAAGCCATGAGCATTGTGGCCGCCACCGGGACACTTTCCGGCGCTGCGCTACTTAGCACATATAGCTAAGGTTCAACAACCTTATCAAAGTTCTATTGTCCTCCCACTTAACTTTTCACGAAAAATTCCTTCTCAGGAAACTTGACGTTCCAAGCGACAAACTCTTTTGTCCTCGGTGTTATGGAGGAATTCCCAACAAATTCTTTGGGATAACCTACAAACATGTGCTTATCCTACTTTGGTTGTAAACATCTTACTTATGCATAGCATACCAAAATTTAAAAAAGACAATTCGCGTTTTATCCCAAACCATAACTCATATGGTGTCATTTCAACGGATCACGATGGTGCTCTTTTCAGTGTAAAAGCGGTAGTCTCTAAATCTTTAATCCTTAAAACATAATGGAAGTCATATAAATGACACCTTTGATCTTACCATGTCAAACATGGTTTGATTTGATCTCTCGAACATACCATACTCCTGTGGTTTATCGGGAAATGCAAATTCATGGAACAATTCCTGAAATCTTAGGTGTTTTGCTAAACCTGTAACTCAAATATCTTCCTTTATGATCAAATAATAAACTCTTTTATTTTCCTGTTACAATGATTTTTCACTTCATCTTGAAAGTCTTTGAACAATTTTCAAATGTTTCATACTTCTTCCATATTAAGTAAATATATAGATATATTCACTCAAATTTCTGGAGAAAGCATATGAAGAAAAAATATCCATCGCATATGGCTACACATAATGGACTATATTCATCAACATGCATAATATCCGATAAGTTAGTCATCCGTTCCTCTTTGGCCTATGGACGGAGTTTCAATTATCTCAAGGAAAGTTTCACAAGTGTCAATTGATCAAAATCAAATGACTCCAAAAATCCATCAACATGGAGTTTCTTCATGTTTACTTTCTAATATAATTCAAACAGCGATGTCACTTTATAAGTGATCTTCCAATCATTTGTCTTACGACATTTTAGCAATAATGTTTATGGATGTGATTTCTCCAACTAGACTTGTAAAAGTTCATCCATCCTTTATGGAATACGGTAATTATTTGAACATCCATTGTTCTCGTAGTACCGGAACAAAATAACAATTATTAAAACAAATCTTGAAGGCTAGGTTTGATGACAACAAAAAAACATAATAACACTTTATTTGTTTTCGATGAACATCATCACTTATTCTCTTGCTAGTTACTTACGCCATTGCAGTTCATGAATTGTGTTGTTCTGTATGAAACTTCACACCAACCAATTCGGTATCCAATACCTCAGAACCACATTGTTTAACAAGCAAGGAATACAGCCATAACATGTATATCTTCTATATACCTAAGTTGGACATCTCCAACCTTTTCTTTTCTGCCAAATATTTTATAGATTCTATTTCAACAATTCCTTTTCTTTTAAAAGAATCCATCAACATCAATAGTGGTGTCATTCACATGACACATAGTACAAAGTGTGTATAGTCAAATACTAATACCTTTGGACTTGCACTTTGAAGTGGATCACCATCATCAAATGTTTGGTGTTCTTTCAAAAATCCATTCTTTAGTAATCTATTAGTGTAGTAAACATTTTACTTACATCTTCTATTCATCCTTATTATGACAACTTTCATGATCAAGCTACTATAGCTTATAAGGAAGAATTGCGAGTATAGTGTTAGTTCCCAAAACCTTTTTGGGAGATCCGGATGCCTAGCATCTCCATCCTTCACAAATTCTCATACAATATGAGAACATGTATTTTGCTAAATTATACTCTATCATAATGCAACCAAAAACATTGTTTCAAATATCACAATATCTTTCACACATGATTGTTTCTAAAACAATTTTCAGCTCCTAGATAATCTTGATATTAAAACAACTTTTGAATATCAATAATCATGGAGGCAAACATGATACTTTAGATACTAACATTGGAATTCTTACTCTTGATTTAATACTACTTATTAAATTTCATGGAGTAAATAGAGTTTGCTGAAAGTTTGCAAAAGGACTTCTAACCTTTAAATTGACATTCAAAACAATACGATACCAGTTCATAAAGTAAATATCCAGAATTCTATAGTTCTATTATCTCAATTAAAACTAAGCATAAGGTAGTGAACAGACGCCAATGACTACAACAAATTATGCAAATTCACTTTGATTTAGTTTATGACAAATTGAGTTTGACTAATCCAAATTAGAAATGAACTCCCACTCAAAAACAACATCCCTCGTGCCTTTTTGGTGACTACATGAACCAAATCCACTACACCAAGTCCGATCATCACGTGAGTCGGTGTAGCTTCAAAGGCGAGCATCAATATGGGCATCATATCAACTATATGACTCATGCTTAACCTTTCGGTCCATGTTCCGAGGCCATGTCTGTATATGCTAGGCTCACCAAGTAAGAACCTTAGTACTCGCGTGTGTAAAACTGTCTTACACCCGTTGTATGAAAGCGTAGAGTCGAGTACACCCGATCATCACGTGATGTCTCGAAACACGATCCATAGAACGGTGCATACTTAAGGAAGAACACATTTTATCTTGATATTTAAATGAGGGATCATCTTATAATGCTACTAAAAGCACCAAACTAACAATATAAGATGTGAACATCATATGTGTAAAGTGCAATGATATGATTCTTGCATTTGATCACTATCATATGCATCGTGGTATGATCTCTATCATTCCTTTGTGTGTAAGGCCAAGGTATATGGAACTTACACGTTAGGTGTGTTGTAAGAGTATCAACTATACATCAACTTACAACATTACCATATCATGACACTAGCCCAGCAACGATCTAAACTAGACGCCTCTAATTTATCAATTGCAAGTTTTTACGTGGCTTAGGGCTTTCGAAGATAGAACCGTTCTTACCTACGAACATGGAACCATAACGATGATAATTAAGTTATTAGCAACTCGTTGTAAATCAGGTATTGACTATAGTAGGAGAGACAGACACACCCGCCAGCCACTTATGCAAAACTAGTTGCATGTCAGTCGTGGAACCGGTCTCATGTGCGATGACATGTAAGGTTGGTTCCCACTATGCCATCAATATCCAAAATACATGAAAGAAGCAATAACATGATCATCATCGCCCACATATAAACATATGTGTACTACCCGTTCAAAGCACCTATGCATAGATCAGGCTCTGATACCACTGAAGGGTTCGCAACATAGAAAACAAAAAATTTCCTACGATGTGAACTATACACCAAGATCTATCTACTAGATACAAGCAACGAGTGGATATACATCCATAGAGAACTTACCATCAAAGACAACAAAGCTTGGTTAACAAGATGGAACTCGTGGATGATGTACTCGTACACTTGCCGATCTCAAGATCGTGATGAAGTCCAGCAGGTCCGGCTCCAGCACGTGCATCAAATCTAGCTCCAGCAAGTCCAGCACCAGCAAGTCCAGCACCGCAAAAGAGTGGTGCATCCGTGATCGCACACACGTCCGGTACCCCGATAACCTCTGTCCCTCGCTCCAGCGAAGCAGCAACTCCTTTCTAGATAAAGCCACCGGGAACATGTATCTCGCTAATCCGATACCATGGGGGAATAATACTAGAGGGGAGAGAGATCCTTCACGAGGAGGTGTGAGGAAGAAGGGGTGTGAGGGTGGCCTTTAATAGGAGGAGGGGGTGCCCCTCCCCATGGCCGGCGCCCAAGGGGTGACCCTTCACCTCCTCATTCATGTGGTGGTAACTCCCTCCACATAAATTTGCCCCTTAACATTCCTCTTTAAAGTCTCCACTTTAAATGTATTAAATTTCTCCAAATTTAATGCTCTCTCATTTAATAAAACTCTTTTATTAATTTTATTCAGAATTTTGTTAATTACTTTAATTAACAAACATTCACATAAAACCCTCTGCAACATTTCAATATTACATGCAGAACCAATTTTGGCAATTTCACCCAAAACAGTTTTGGTGTCTATTGAAATAATTCCAGCGCTTTCTTAAATCTTTATCTGAAACATATTTTCTCCAAATGGTGTCGGTATCCCTTAAGTCTGTCACCCTACGGTTCGCGAATAATGCAGACATGATCGAGACCCCTCTCAGATCAATAATCAGAAGCGGGACCTGGAGATCCATACTAACTCCTACACATTCAACTATGACTTCTGTGATCATGAGAACCTTTAACGCTAGTAACTAAATCCCTTTGTCTCGCAATATATTACATGTCCGAGATTCGATCATCGGTATCTCCATACCTAGTTTGATCTCGTTACCGACATGTACTCTTTTCTTGTTCCCGTGATATAACATTCTAGTGATCTCATCACTTGCTTGCAAGCTAACCAATGTGATATCACCGAGAGGGCCCAGAGTATATCTATCCGTCATCAGGATGGACAAATCCCACTCTTGATCCATGAGCCTCAACATAACACCTTCGTAGCACTGAACCCACCTTTATAGTCACCATGTTACGGTGCGACGTTTGATGTTATCAAGATACTCTTCCGGTGTTAGCAATTAACATGATCTCGTGGTCTAAGGACTAATATTACTTCGTATGATGTTATAGCAATATAAACATAATGACTTTGATCATAATGCTATATTTCGGATGAATGTTCATCACATCATTCCACCAATGTTGTGACCTCGTTATTAACAACATCCAATGTCCATGATCAGGAAACCTTGATCATCTTGTTAATCAACGAGCTAGTTTATATGAGAGGCATTACTAGGAACTTTGTATTTTGTTTATTAAACACACATGTATTAACGTTTCCAATTAATACAATTATAGCATGCAAAATAAACATTTATCATAAACATGGAATAAGATAATAACCACTTTATTATTGCCTTTCGGGCATATTCCCTTCAATAGTATGAGTTGTTCAGATCACCAAGACAAGATGGTTAGTTTCCATAATTAACTGAATCGAGTAGTGGCACTGTCAGAATTTCAAGGAAGAAGCAATCTAGGACTAATCAACATTTTATGAATCGACTAGTGGCACTGTCATAATTTCAATTTCAATGACAAATAAGGTTTATCTGCAGTTTAGTGTGCTGTGGGTTTTTTCCAATATCACCAAATAGTAGTGGGATAGTGGCAAACTCATAATGCAGAAACCCATGTCCAGATATATAATGGAAAGAGCACATGGTGTCCATTCATGAACATGAATACCAACACATGTCCAGATAGATAAGGAGTTGCCCTAGGATTCTTATTGCACCATATAATGGGAAGTAGACTTGGGCATTGCTCCCTAAACCCTAAACATTATAAAAGGAGTGGAGCACGAACTGATATTCGTGACTCCTCTAATGGGAATCAGACTTGGGCATTGCTCCAATACGCCTCTAGACAAGCCCTTAGCTCCTCATTCTCTTTCCAAACACCCTTGAGTATGGGGATCCCTCTGCTCATGTCCTCCTTCATCTCTTTCACTGCATCTAGGCAACGGTTCCTGTCATGGTAGGCTCGGATGGCAGCCTTGGTTTCCTTGACGCGTCCTCTGAGTGCCTCGGTGACTTCATCCTGTAGGAGAGTGCACCTTTCCACGAGATTCTTCTTATCCTCCATGAGCTTGTTGATTATATTGATGGCCTGTTCTTGCCTGTTCAAGTTACGGTCGAGCACTTTCTGCAGCCTCACGACATCACATGCAAAATCAAGCGAGATCTCCTTCTGCACAGATAATTGCTTGCGTAGGCTCTCATTAGCTTGGGTGAGGGAGCGTGCAAGCTCATGTTGGTTGTCAATCTTGGCACTGATCGTGGCCACCTTGTCACGGTACTCGGCCTTTGATCGATGCATCGTTCATGTTAATTTAAATAGAAATTCTATAATTACACTCCAGGTTCTAGGTGAATACTAATAAAGATCAAAAAATCCCTGTTGAATCTATGGACATTAGTGTTAAAAATGGACCTAGAGATCTATTCATAACCATGATAAACTAATCCTAATCACAAAAATTCCATAGTGAATGAAAGACCAAGAGATCCAGTCATATTCATGAAAACTAATACAACTCGCAAAAGAAGAAGAAAAACCAATGCGGGACAAACACGATCTAAGAAATCCACATCACAACTTGGAGAAATAACAGTGTGGAGATTTGCTACCTCGCTGAGACGTGGAACGGGACCGAACGGGTCCTGCAACGCCTCCGTCGTGGTGGATTCTAGATCCACGGCTGGCATGTAATACGTAGAAGAGGAAGAGAAAGAAGAAGAAGAAAAACAAGAAGAAGCTGAATAAGATCATGATGGAGAGGGAGATGGAGAAGAAGTAGAACAAGAAGACCGTATCGGGAGGACCTCTCGCCTGCTAGAACATTCAGCGCAATTGTCGAGGGAGATTGGGCCTCGGTGAGAGGGGGGCTTGAGCGGCTGGTAGAGCAAGAAGTGCCTCGTGGCGAGATCTCTCCTTTTTCTCTGCGAGGATCGTCGACCGACCTCTCCTTAGGTGAGCCATGGCTTGCAGGGTGAGGGTGGCAGCGGCAGGAGGAAGAAGATAGTGATTAGTATGGGAGAAGAGTCAAAGAGTACATGCCGTGGTCTAGTAGTAGTACTACTATTATACAAGAACACCATGTACGGTCTACCTTCTCAAAGAAGGCAGGGAGGCAGGGATAGGGAATTGATGGGAGTTGTCTTTATTGCGATGGACAGTTCAGTGGTCTTCGGTGCCGCCTAAAATCCAGTATATAATAAGAGGAGTGTGAGTCGGGTGGTCATCACGGGCATCGCCGCGCACGTCCCGCGTGTGTGTGTCACGTGTTGATGGGGACATGATGCGCGCAACTACTACACGATCACGTCGGCACATCGAACTCCATTGAACTCCATGTCAACAGGCAGGCACGAGATATTTACGAGTCTAGAATACGTTGTGCCACTTTTGTTGTGATCAAATTATGTTCAGTACGCGAGATATTACGTTTTTTGATAATCGACAAATGCATGCGTGAACACGACGCACGAAAACGCTGCTCTTCCTTGATCAGATCCCCACCCCACTCTGTGTACCCGCCATCGACCATTCGAAACAACTACCCCGAGCACGATGCCGCCTCGCCATGGCAATGGCAGGTCCAAGCCGTCCACTAACCGTCCTGCGTCCCCGTCTCTTCGCTGCATTGCTCGCGCTCGCGAGTCGCCTACTGAGGCAGCACGTCGTGTCCGACCATGCTAGGATCCATTGACATCGGCACTCGAGGACACCGTGATGTCGAAGCTTGTACTGGACGCGCATGAGGAGCGTGGGGTACCTACAGCGACGGACGAGCGCAAAACAGCAGCCAGGACGGGGGTGCGTGTTGCACCGGCGAGTATGGACAAGAAGAGGAACGAGAAGAAGACCAAGAAGAAGAGAGGAGACAGCTATTTGGACGAGTTCGACTCAGCCAACGAGGAGGC
Organism: Avena insularis; assembly: GCA_023614405.1. Taxonomy (NCBI): domain Eukaryota; kingdom Viridiplantae; phylum Streptophyta; class Magnoliopsida; order Poales; family Poaceae; genus Avena; species Avena insularis. The sequence goes on from CM042684.1 coordinate 301,335,581, forward strand.
ATTCATCGATCAGTTGGAGGCAGAAGCGGAGGAGAGTGACGTGAACCCGTGGGACTATAACGAGGAGGAGGAGGAGGAATCCGACAAGGAGATAGCATGCTTATACGAGGAAGGGGGTGGTGTCGAGTCATCAGAGGAGGACACCGACGGCGGCGATGGCAAGGACCATGGCGTTGACGAAGACGAGTACGAACCGGAAGACGAAGATGATAGCTTCTTCGAAATATGATCATTTATTTTATTTAGATAGATGGATTTTCACTTGTTTATGGAGGTAAAGTATCGGTGGCACGGATAAAGAGGTGGCATGGATAGACCATGTATAAAAAAAGTGGAGAAGGGAGGGGTTATCCTGCCCGTTGGATCACAGAGGATAAACGGTTGGTGGAGACGATCCGTGTGACATCTGTCAGCCAATCATTGCGTAGCACCCATAGTGAGCACAAGTTTGGCCTTTTGTGAGATTAGTGTCTGAGAGAGAGAGAGGGCAAATCTAAGTACTATCATAAAACCAAGGGCAAGACAGAATAAGGGATTCAAATAGAAAATAGAAAGAGTAGGCATTGTATGTCTGTTCTTTTCACAAACCACATATGGAACCACGGTTGTCATTGAAATGTGTATTCTTTCATTAACCACATCTAGAGTCATTTCATCTATGTTCTTTTCACAGACCACATATGGATCCACCAGTGTTATTGCATGTGTGTCCTTTTCACAAACCACATGGATCCACCGGTGTCATTGCATGTGTGTTCTTTTCACAAACCACATATGGATCCACTAGTGTCATTGCATGTGTGTTCTTTTCACAGACCACATATGGATCCACCATTTTCATTGCATGTGTGTTCTTTTCATATACCACATATAGATCCACCAGTGTCATTGCATGTGTGTTCTTTTCACAATCCACATATGGATCCACCAGTGTCATTGCATGTGTGTTCTTTTCATTAACCATAGCTAGAGTCATTGCATGTGTGTACTTTTCACAGACCACATATGGATCCACCAGTGTCATTGCATGTGTGTACTCTTCAAAAAACACATATGGATCCACCATTTTCATTGCATGTGTGTTCTTTTCACATACCACATATAGATCCACCAGTGTCATTGCATGTGTGTTCTTTTCACAAACCAAATATGGATCCACCAGTGTCATTGCATGTGTGTTCTTTTCATTAACCATAGCTAGAGTCATTGCATGTGTGTTCTTTTCACAGACCACATATGGATCCACCAGTGTCATTGAAATGTGTGTTCTTTTCACAGACCACATATGGATCCACCGGTGTCATTGCATGTGCATTCTTTTCACAGACCACATATGGATCCACCAGTGTCATTGCATGTGTGTTCTTTTCACAGACCACATATGGATCAACCAGTTTCATTGTATGTGTGTTCTATTCAAAGACCACATATGGATCCACCAGTGTCATTGCATGTGTGTTCTTTTCACAGACCACATATGGATCAACCAGTGTCATTGTATTTGTGTTCTTTTCACAAACCACATATGGATCCACCATAGTTCATTGCATGTGTGTTCTTTTCACAAACCATATATGGATCCACCAGTGTCATTGAAATGTGTGTTATTTTCACAGACCACATATGGATCCACCAGTGTCATTGTATATGGATCCACCAAAGTTCATTGCATGTGTGTTCTTTTCGCAATCCACCTATGGATCCACTAGTGTCATTGCATGTGTGTTCTTTTCACAGACTATATATGGATCCACAAGTGTCATTGCAAGTGTGTTGTTTTCACAGACTAGATATGGATCCACCAGAGTTCATTTCATGTGTGTTCTTTTCACAGACCATATATGGATCCACTAGTGTCATTGAAATGTGTGTTCTTTTCAAAGACCACATTTGGATCCACCAGTCTCATTGCATGTGTGTTCTTTTCACAGACCATAGCTGGATCAACCAGTGTCATTGTATGTGTGTTCTTTCCACAGACCACATATGGATCCACTAGAGTTTATGGCATGTGTGTTCTTTTCACAAACCATATATGGATCCACAAGTTTCATTAAAATGTGTGTTCTTTTCACAGACCACATATGGATCCACCAGTGTCATTGCATATGGATCCACCCGAGTTCATTGCATGTGTGTTCTTTTCACAATCCACCTATGGATCCAGTAGTGTCATTGCATGTGTGTTCTTTTCATTAACCACGGCTAGAGTCATTGCATGTCTGTTCTTTTGAACCACCACATATGGAACCACCATTGTCATTGAAATGTGTATTCTTTCATTAACCACATCTAGAGTCATTTCATGTCTGGTTTTTTCACAGACCACATATGGATCCACCAGAGTTCATTGCATGTGTGTTCTTTTCATAAACCACATATACATCCACTAGTGTCATTGAAATGTGTGTTCTTTTCACAGACCACATTTTGATCCACCAGTGTCATTGCATATGGATCCACCAGAGTTCATTGCCTATGTGTTCTTTTCACAAACCATATATGTATCCACAGTGTCATTGTATGTGTGTTATTTTCACAAACCACATATGGATAAAACCAAAGTTCATTGCATTTGTGTTCTTTTCACAAACCATATATGGATCCATCAGTGTCATTGAAATGTGTGTTCTTTTCACAGACCACAAATGGATCCACCAGTGTCATTGCATATGGATCCACCAGATTTCATTGCATGTGTGTTCTTTTCACAATCCACTTATGGATCCACTAGTGTAATTGCATGTGTGTTCTTTTCACAGACCATATATGGATCCACCAGTGTCATTGCATGTGTGTTCTTTTCACAGACCACATATAGATCCACCATTTTCATTGCATGTGTGTTCTTTTCACATACCATATATGGATCCACAAGTGTCATTGAAATGTGTGTTCTTTTCATAGACCACATTAGGATCCACCAGTGTCATTGCATATGGGTCCCAGAGTTCATTACATGTGTCTTATTTTCACAAACCATATATGGATCCACCGGTGTCATTGTATGTGTGTTCTTTTCACAAACCACATATGGATACAGCTAGAGTCATAACATGTGTGTTCTTTTCACAAACCATATATGGATCCACCAGTGTCATTGACATGTGTGTTCTTTTCATAGACCACATATGGACCCACCAGTGTCATTGCATGCGTGTTCTTTTCATTAACCACATATGGATCCACCAGTGTCATTGCATGTGTGTTCTTTTCATTAACCACAACTAGAGTCATTGCATGTGTGTTCTCTTCCCAAACCATATATGGATCCACCAGTGTCATTCAAATGTGTGTTCCTTTCGTAGACCACATATGGATCCACCGGTGTCATTGCATGCGTGTTCTTTTCACAGACCACATATTGATCCACCAGAGTCATTGCATGTGTGTTCTTTTCACATACCACATATGGATCAACCAGTGTCATTGTATGTGTGTTCTTTTCACAGACCACATATGGATCCACCAGAGTTCATTGCATGTGTGTTATTTTCACAAACCATATATGGATCCACAAGTGTCATTGAAATGTGTGTTCTTTTCACATACCACATATGGATCCACTAGTGTCATTTCATATGGATCCACCAGAGTTCATTGCATGTGTGTTCTTTTCACAATCCACCTATGGATCCACTAGTGTCATTGCATGTGTGTTCTTTTCATTAACCACAACTAGAGTCATTGTATGTCTGTTCTCTTCACAAACCACATATGGAACCACCACTGTCATTGAAATGTGTATTCTTTCATTAACCACATCTAGAGTCATTTCATGTCTATTCTTTTCACAGACCCCATATGGATCCACCAGAGTTCATTGCATGTGTGTTCTTTTCACAATCCACCTATGGATCCACCGGTGTCATTGCATGTGTGTTCTTTTCACAAACCAAATATGGATCCACTAGTGTCATTGCATGTGTGTTCTTTTCATAGACCACATATGGATCAACCAGTGTCATTGTATGTGTGTTCTTTTCTGAGACCACATATGGATCCACCAGAGTCACTGAATGTCTGTTCTTTTCACAAACCACATATGGATCCACCAGTGTCATTGAAATGTGTGTTCTTTTCACAAACCACGTATGGATCCACTAGTGTCATTGCACACAGATCCACCAGAGTTAATTTCATGTGTGTTCTTTTCACAATCCACCTATGGATCCACTAGTGTCATTGCATGTGTGTTCTTTTCATTAACCAGAACTAGAGTCATTGCATGGCTGTTCTTTTCACAAACCACAGATGGATCCACCAGTGTCATTGCAATGTGTATTGTTTCATTTACCACATCTAGAGTCATTTCATGTCTGTTCATTTCACAGACCACATATGGATCCACCAGTGTCATTGCATGTCTGTTCTTTTCATAGACCACCTATGAATCCACCAGTGTCATTGCATGTGTGTTCTTTTTATAGACCACATATGGATCCACCGGTGTCATTACATGTGTCTTCTTTTCACATACCACATATGGATCCACCGGTGTCATTGCATGTGTGTTATTTTCACAAACCATATATGGAGCCACCAGTGTCATTGCATGTGTGTTCTTTTCATTAACTACAACCAGAGTCATTCCATGTGTGTTCGTTTCACAGAGCACATATGGATCCACCAGTATCATTGAAATGTGTGTTCTTTTCACAGACCACATATGGATCCACCGGTGTCATTGCATGTGTGTTCGTTTCATAGACCACATATGGATCCAACAGTGTCATTGCATGTGTGTTCTTTTCATAGACCACATGTGGATCAACAAGTGTCATTGTATGTGTGTTCTTTTCATAGACCACATAAGGATCCACCAGAGTTCATTGCATGTGTGTTCTTTTCACAAACCATATATGTATCTACCAGTGTCGTTGCAATGTACGTTCTTTTCACAGACCACAAATGGATCCACCAGTGTCATTGCATATGGATCCACTAGAGTTCATTGCATGTGTGTTCTTTTCACAATGCACCTATGGATCCACTAGTGTCACTGCATGTTTGTTCTTTTCACAGACCATATATGGATCCACCAGTGTGATTGCATGTGTGTTCTTTTCACAGACCACATATGGATCCACCATTTTCATTGCATGTGTTTTCTTTTCACAGACTATATATGGATCCACAAGTGTCATTGAAATGTGTGTTATTTTCACATACCACATTTGGATCCACCAGTGTCATTGCATATGGATCCACTAGTGTCATTGCATGTGTGTTCTTTTCACAGACCACATATGGATCAACCAGTGTCATTGTATGTGTGTTCTTTTCACAGACCACATATGGATCCGCCAGAGTTCATTACATATGTGTTCTTTTCACAAACCATATATGGATCCACTAGTGTCATTGAAATGTGTGTTCTTTCACAGACCACATATGGATCCACCAGTGTCATTGCATATGGATCCACCAGAGTTCATTGCATGTGTGTTCTTTTCACAATCCACCTATGGATCCACTAGTGTCATTTCATGTGTGTTCTTTTCATTAACCACAGCTCGAGTCATTGCATGTCTGTTCTTTTCACTAACCACATATGGAACCACCATTGTCATTGAAATGTGTATTATTTCATTAACCACATCTAGAGTCATTTCATGTCTGTTCTTTTCACACACCACATATGGATCCACCAGAGTTCATTGCATGTGTTCTTTTCACAATCCACCTATGGATCCACTAGTGTCATTGCATGTGTGTTTTTCTTTCACAGACCACATATGGATCCACCAGTGTCATTGCATGTGTGTTCTTTTCATAGACCACATATGTATCCACCAGTGTCATTGCATGTGTGTTCTTTTCACGAACCACATTGATCCACCAGTGTCATTGCATGTGTGTTCTTTTCACAGACCACATGGATCCACCAGTGTCATTGTATGTGTGTTCTTTTCACAAACCACATATGGATACAGCTAGAGTCATTGCATGTGTGTTCTTTTCACAAACCATATATGGATCCACCAGTGTCATTGCATGTGTGTTCTTTTCATTAACCACATCTAGAGTCATTGGATGTCTGCTATTTTCACAAACCACATGTGGATCCACCGGTGTCATTGAAATACGTGTTGTTTTTAGAGACCACATATGGATCCACCAGTGTCATTGCATATGCATCCACCAACGTTCATTGCATGTGTGTTCTTTTCACAATCCACCTATGGATCCACTAGTGTCATTGCATGTGTGTTCTTTTCAACGACCACAACTAAAGTCATTACATGCCTGTTCTTTTCACAAACCACATATGGATCCACCAGTGTCATTGCAATGTGTATTGTTTCATTAACCACATCTAGAGTCATTTCATGTATGTTCTTTTCACATACCACATATGGATCCATCAATGTCATTGCATGTGTATTCTATTCACATATCACCTATTCATCCACCAGTCTCATTGCATGTGTGTTCTTTTCATGGACCACATATGGATACACCGATGTCATTGCATGTGTGTTATTTTCACAGACCACATATGGATCCACCAGTGTCATTGCATGTGTGTTCTTTTCACAAACCATATATGGATCCACCAGTGTCATTGCATGTGTGTTCTTTTCATTAACCACAGCTAGATTCACTGGATGTCTGTTCTTTTCACAAACCACATATGGATCCACCGGTGTCATTGAAATGTGTGTTCTTTTCAGATACCACATATGGATCCACCAGTGTCATGGCATATGGATCCAGCAGAGTTCATTGCATGTGTCTTCTTTTCATAATCCACCAATGGATCCACTAGTGTCATTGCATGTGTGTTCTTTTCAACGACCACAGCTAGAGTCATTTCATGTCTATTCTTTTCACAAACCACATATGGATCCACTAGTGTCATTGCTATGTGTATTATATCATTAACCACATATAGAGTCTTTTCATGTCTGTTCTTTTCACAGACCACATATCGATCCACCAGTGTCATTCATTGTGTGTTATTTTCACAGACCACCTATGGATCCACTAGTGTCATTGCATGTGTGTTCTTTTCATAGACCACATATGGATCCATCGATGTCATTGCATGTGTGTTCTTTTCACATACCACATTTGGATCCACCAGTGTCATTGCATGTGTGTTCTTTTCACAAACCATATATGGATCCACTAGTGTCATTGCATGTGTGTTCTTTTGTTAACCACAACTAGAGTCATTGCATGTGTGTTCTTTTCACAGACCACATATGGATCCACTAGTGTCACTAAAATGTGTGTTCTTTTCACATACCACAAGTGGATCCACCGGTGTCATTGCATGTGTGTTCTTTTCACAGACCACATATGGATCCACCAATGTCATTGCATGTGTGTTCTTTTCACAGACCACATATGGATTAACCGATGTCATTGTATGTGTGTTCTTTTCACAGACCACATATGGATCCACCAGAGTTCATTGCATGTTTGTTCTTTTCACAAACCATATATGGATCCACCAGTGTCATTGAAATGTGTGTGTTTTCACAGACCACATATGGATCCACAAGTGTCATTGCATATGGATCCACCAGAGTTCATTGCATGTGTGTTCTTTTCACAATACACCTATGGATCCACTAGTGTCATTGCATGTGTGTTCTTTTCATTAACCACATCTAGAGTCATTGCATGTCTGTTCTCTTCACAAACCACATATGGATCCACCATTGTCATTGAAATGTGTATTCTTTCATTAACATATCTTGAGTCATTTCATGTATGTTCTTTTCACAGACTAGATATGGATCCACCAGAGTTCATTGCATGTGTGTTCTTTTCACAGCCACATATGGATCCACCAGTGTCATTGAAATGTGTGTTCTTTTCACAGACCACATATGGATCCACTAGTGTCATTGCATATGGATCCACTAGAGTTCACTGGATGTGTGTTCTTTTCACAGACCACATATGGATCCACCGGTGTCATTGCATGTGTGTTCTTTTCACAATCCACATATGCATCCACCAGTGTCATTGCATGTGTGTTCTTTTCACAATCCACCTATGGATCCACTAGTGTCATTGCATGTGTGTTCTTTTCATTAACCACAGCTAGAGTCATTGCATGTCTGTTCTTTTCACAAACCACATATGGAACCACCATTGTCATTGAAATGTGTATTCTTTCATTAACCACATCTAGAGTCATTTCATGTATGTTCTTTTCACAGACCCCATATGGATCCACCAGAGTTTATTGCATGTGTGTTCTTTTCAGAATCCACCTATGGATCCACCGGTGTCATTGCACGTGTTTTCTTTTCACAGACCACATATGGATCCACCAGTGTCATTGCATGTGTGTTCTTTTCACATACCACATATGGATCAACCAGTGTCATTGTATGTGTGTTCTTTTCACAAACCACACATGGATCCACCACTGTCATTGCATGTGTGTTCTTTCCGCCGTAGATTCTTCATTGTTGGCGAGATATCATCGTCGTTCCGCCGTAGATTCCTCAAAACTGCTAAATCTCCCTCAATCTTTTCAAGAAGAACATGGAGTTCTTTCACCTAAGTCTCTTCAAGTGATCTCTTGAAACCCTCTCGCTCTATCGTCTATGCTCAATCCACCGGAGGCCATGAAGACCTTCCAGATCTTGTAATCCTTCTGTTCAAGTTGGTGCTATCTTTTACATGTTTGTTGAATCTTGCAGTTCTTCTCCGTAATCTTCCTTCATATCTTTCTGGTGGCTTGGTACTTCAGACATGACGACAACATCATCATCTTTATCTATCTATGAATCCGGCGAATCGTTTGCATCTATCCTTGTTTTCTAACGGAGTTCCATGACCTCTTCTTATCAATACCTTCAGTCTGTTTCGGTAGTTCGGTTGCATGGTTTTCTTATTCATGTGCGGAGTAATGCTTTGAGTGCGGGATGGAGTAGCTACCATACCACTACTCTTATCATTCGCTCTTGTACATTGAATTGGTGAATTAATGTGATTTCACTCATTCCACGGAAGATAGAAGTGGCCTTTATCCCTTGATATTTTTACTTCCGTCCTTGTTTTTCCGGAGTGCTCCCTCGAAGAAAGTAATCAATAATCTCTTGTTGGTGGTCTGTCTATTCTAGATGGAGCAAAATCTTCAATTATCTGGTGGAAACAAACGCAAACTCTTTTCGGTCCTCGTCTTTCTACCGATGCTCGACATCCCCAAACAAGATGAAAGGAAACTATCTCTCTCTTTGTTTCATCAATTCTTTTCTGTGGTAAAGCCAATTATGGTTGATGCCATTAATCGCAAATCTATTCCACATTCCACTTATTCTAAGGATTCTACCATAAGCTAACATTCCCCTCTTTCTCTTGAAGTTATATCCGCGCACCTCAATTGTGTGATCCTTTTGTTCTTATCGGCGCAAGAAGAATCTAATCTGACGATGTCTAACTAAATCTTTCTGTTGATATCAAGGGACTCTATTGTTTGAAGGCAATATTGTTTCCGTACTTCATTTCTCAAATCCGAGAGAAGATACGATGCTATTGTCATAATGGTTCAAACCTATCCAATCTAGCTCTTTCTCTCCCGGCGAGACAAAGGTTCATCCTCTCTAGCATCGGTAAATCTTTAATCTTAACGGTGTGTCTTTCTTTATCCATGATACATCATCTTGTCCCTTCTTTCACAAGTGGTTCTTTTTCTTTTATCATGTTTCTTGAGAAAACCGGAGCTATGTCCATCCTATCCTTCTTGTCTCACGACAATCCTTCAATTCTTCTAACCCTTTGTTTCTCAAGCAAAACGCAAGACTCGCAACAAGTCTAGCAAGTTTTGCAAGGTGTAGTGGCCGCACCATTCTGTTCTTCATCATCTTGGGAACGCAAGGATCACCTTCGTTCCGAACACCTGCCTCTCCTTGTGTTGTTTTCTTTTTCCTAGGAATCTCGGGGCGAGATTCTTGTTTAGTGGGGGAGAGTTGTAGCATCCCAATTGTCTAACAATTGCAATGCTACTAGCCTAGTCTACATAGATGCTACTTCCTACATATAATTGTTGCATCATAATTATATCATGCTCATGTCATCATGCCTCCTTGCATTTGAGCATCATATAAAACCCTTTTTCATTTGGTTCTTCTCTCATATGCATCATTAATTGTATTTGCCTCTTGATATTGTATTTGGTTCTTGATATATTGTTTAAATGCCCAAGTTGAGTTGGGGGCATATCTTTTGTTAACTCCACCACCTTTCTTGTCATCACCCATCATTCCACCATTCCACCATATATGAGCATTGCAACATATTTGGTTTTACCTCTAGCTCATATGTGTTGGTGTGGATCTAATTCTATCTCCACATGCTCTCATATATGCACCATATTGTTTTCACATTAGTGATAAATGAGAGCCACATGGCCACCTTTGCATGCCTTGTGAGTGGAACCTTTTTTCCCTAGCTTCCATATGGATTATCATGGATTTATGCTCATGTGGGAATATTTTTGGGACTAGTAATCATCTAGTGGAACATACACACTAGCATGTCCCATTTTATTTCAAACATGGCCATCTCCAACTACTCCACATGGGGCATCCTTTCATTTCTTTTGTTTGGCTTTATTCCACCTCTGGAAATGCAAATGAACAATGCCATGTTTAATATTATTGTTTTCACAAGAATCAACATGGTATTAAATATTTTGCATGGGCCATGCAAGTGCCACCTTTTCTAGTATTTGGTTTTTATTTGAATTTTGAGTGAATCTAAACCACACACATTCCTCTCTCTCTTTTTCCACATGCTCTTGCTTGATCTATGTTTGGAGCATGCTAGCTCTAAAACCCTAGATCTCACCATCCCTCTTTTCTTGTCTTGATCTTGTTGGAGCTTGGCATGAGCTTAGCTTGATCTTGACAAAAGCAACCCTAGCTACCATTCCTCTCATCTCTCTTAACCCCCCTCTCTAAACCACACCCCCATCTAAACCCATACCCCTCACACTTCCATCTAACCTAAACCATACCCCCTAGTGCCAAGCTCTAGCTACCATGCCACCCTCTCTCTCGGCCTCTCTCTCCTAACCTAGCCGGCCCCACCTAGCCACCCTCTCCCCGTGGCCCCACCTAGCTACCCTTCCCACACAAAACCCTAACCCGAGGCTCCTCCCAACCCTAGCTCCAACCTAGCCGAGCCTCCCCTCTCCTCCTTTCTCCTCTCTCTCTCTGCATGGTGTGCCCCAACCCGAACCTGGCCTGCCCTACCCCACCTGGAAGCCCCAGCTACCCCTGCCCTGCCCTGCCCGACCGAGCACGTGAGGAGAGGAAGGAGGGAAAAAGGTGGCCGAGCCACCTTTTAACCTACCCACTCCCCCACGGCACCCCTCTCCTCTCCCATCCCTATCCACCCCTCTCCCCCTCTCTGCAGACGATCCCAGATCCGCCCAGAGCGCCTGCCGCTCCTCCCCTTCTCCACCTCCGGCCACCCCTTTTCTCGTCGGCCACCGTCGGTCTCCGACCACCCCCGTCGTTCCAGGAGGCGTTGGCGGACAGGAGGTTGTCGGCAAGGTCGAGGAGGTCCTCCGCATCAGCCACGTACACGGAGCCGAGAAGAGGAAGCCCCAGTACCGCTGTACACCGACGCACCTCGCCGAAACCCTAACCTCGCCGTCCGTCTGCGTCGTCGTCGATCGCCAGCGCCCCAAGCCGATCCTCCACCACCGACGCACTCACGGTGAGCTGGCCAACCTCCCTGACACCTCCGTTTCCCCCGCCGTCGCCTGTGCTCGCCGTTAGTTTCATCGAGCACCCTCTGCGCGCCGCTGCTCGTTTCTGTCCGCTCACTCCCGCCCCGCATAGCACCCTATCTAGGCCGCGCCGACGCTCCTGACAGCTACCCCGCCCTAGCCCAGTGGTGACCGCCTCCGCGCGCACGCCCAGGTCGCGCGTTCGAGTCCCGCGCGCCGCGCTCTGCCGATGCGAGCACCGATCCGTCCGCGGAGAAGAGGAACAGTGGGGACGGGCGTCCTTTTGCGCATAACCCCCTGCAGCTTCTTTCGGCTAAACCCGCGCTCCTTTTTGGCCCACCAGTCAGCCGCCGTTCGATCTTGCAAAAGAGCCCCCCTAGTATCTTAGTCTCAACCCGCGCTCCCTCGCTGTGCCGCGTGGCAGCCCCACACCCATCCGCTGGCGCGTGGGTCCGCCTGTGCCGTGGCCCCACATGTCATTCGCTTAGGCTAGGTTAGCTCGCAGTGATAAAAGGATTCCTGCGCGCTGTGGCGTCCAGTCAGCGTTGGCCCCACCCGATAGTGGCTAGCTTGAGCTGAGTAATAATTTTTACATTTTACGGTTTAATTCAAACTTATTTCAAATTAATTCAAATTCAAAATTCAAATCTGTTTTAATATATCTTTTAAAATATAAACCCATTTTAAATAAAAAATATATGTTTTGAGATTAGAAAAATATGAGGAATTCAAATATGCCATTCAAAATATATTTTGGACACTTAAAATTTCAAGTTGACTTAAATTACAATAAAATACCCTTTTTCCTTAATTAATTAATAACTTTTGTTTCATAACTCCAAATTTAATAAACAATATGTCTAAAATGATTAGCTCGATGAGACCTTTCTGTTTATGCATTCCTTTATCTGTTTTGCAGCATGCATCATATAAATATAAAGTGAACAGCAACTAATATGAGAATTAAATGGGCCCAAAACTCAATAAAATGGTTTATCCTTGTATTCCATACCTCACCCATGCCATGCTACTTCATTGCCATGCAAATTGTGCACCATTCATCATGGCATGATTGTTTGCTTGATGCATTTAATCCATATGCTTGTGCACTTTATTTATGTTGGCCCTTGTTTGTTTGGTTCTTCTTCGAATAGACGCTGAGCAGGGGATATACCAAGAGAACCAGGAGTACCACCCAGATCCTTCTCTCGCTTCAACTGAGCTGCCAGGCAAGCACTACCACATGCTTGCATACATATAGCACCTATTGCCTCCATCTTATTCTTGCATCATTGAGTCACGATTGCATTAAACTGAATCCCAAGTATTGCATAGCCTTTACTTTTAAACCCCACCGAAGCTTGTTCCTCCATCCCATGAGCCATTACTACAGGAGTTGTTTGAGCCATGCAAGTCGTAGAACAGCATGTGTAGGGTATGTGAGTGTCTGATGGATAACGAGGTACCTAAATAACACTTTGGTAGTAATGGGATAACTAATGAAAGTGGCATCGGTGAGCCATATTAGCTATTTGGTTTTCAGGCTCACTTGTGTCCGTGGGACCCCGAGTACTTGATTCTGTTCCTTGAATATTCGCGCTATCCACATCCGGGAGCTTATGAACCCCCACGAGCGAGCTTGATTCATTCTTATTTCTTGGGGCCACAAACTAGTTTGAGGTTTTATTTACTATCTGTACTTATGCCATGCTTCTTGCTTTAATTTAAATTGTGCAAGGTAATGCTTTGTCTTGTTAGGTCCGTGACCCGTTTTCACTGTATCGACAAGCCCAGTCACACTTTCGGGTTCCCAGTCGTTTACAGCCGGCTCCACAAACCTTGAGGCCGTCTCGGAGTCAGCTAACTTCGTTGCGGGTAGCTCAATGGGGTGGCCCCCGGAAATATTTCTGAATCCTGTGATCGCTTTGTCGTGACTGCCTCGTTGGGTTTTGATTTGGTTTTAAGGCATATCAGTGTGTGTTGCTATTTGTGCACCCTATGGTAAAACTTTCTGAAAGCAGTGTCCGCGGTTATGGACGACTTGGAGCACAGTTTCTCGATCATAGACAAGCATAACTAAAGTACCGCTTTTAATTTGACTAAATAACTGACTAGTAAATAGTGCAACACTCATGGAATGGTTAATAAAACTGCCAACGGATGGGGGTTGTTAAGTCGCTTCCTCGTCGGTAAGCGAGGAGGAGGATGGATCTGTGGATATTACCGTTATAACTGTTGTTTTTAATTCACGGACATTCGTCTATCTCTGGTTAGGCGGATGGTTTATCTTTTGCTAGGGTTTATCTTTTGTTGCAATTGCGTCACCCCAGGTTGTGTCCCCTTTAGAGGCATAAAGACTTGCTGAGTACCCCTAGGGTCTCACACGATAAATTATTGGTTCAGATGAACAGGTACCCTCGCAAGATGGTTCTTGGGTGGAAGAGACAGACGATGTGGGCAGCGATCATTCGGTGTAGAGATTCCGGAAAGGGATCCGTGAGATCTGTAGGGATACGCTTATTTATGGGGCATCTTATGCCGATTTGCTTCTTATCCATACTCGGATTCTGTCTTCCGCTTCCGCCTGATACTCTGATGTTTGATGTATGAGGAGATATCCTAAACTATTATATCTATCTAGGATATTTAGATCTTGCCATATGGCGTTGCTATATTTCCTTTCTTTTTAGATGGAATGGCTACGATGTCTTTGTTGTATGGTGGCTTGCATACATACTCATTTGTGTATGTAGTTGATCCTTAACTTTGCCGATTCGCCGCCGTTCTTGTCCCGATGTTTGGAAATGGTTAGGACGGCCGCAAGGTCTACCTGTGAGTGGCATTTGGGCCCCACCGTACTATTTTAACCATTTCCGCTCATCCAGGCTTGTAACTAGGAGCGTAATTCACCGAGGTAGTTACAATTGCTATCAGAGCCATCCCGACCTTCAGGGTCTCAGCCAAATGGTCGTTGTCTGTCTAGCAAATATTTTTGGTAGTTATGTATACTAGGGAAAAACAAAACACGAGAGTAGGACTGCTTCCACTTTTCTTCTTACCCAACCACCCACCTTTTTCTGGTAAGGAAGTGTAAAGTTTTCAATCCTCTTCTTAAAAATTCAAACTAGGATTCACGTGTTCTGGGTTTCCGTAGTACCATAGAAAGTGTGTGTGTGTGTGTGTAACTCCTTGTCTATCTGTTGCATCCAAATTTGTTATCACAATCTGCCTTTGGCTATCAACTGTTGGTGCATTCCATACTGACAGGCTTTTGAAAACCGGCGCGATCTACCTGACTCCTTGTTAACCGGTGCCATCTTCTTAAGGGTGTCCTTCCTTCTAGCAACTCCACATTCTGTGAATTCATCAGTTGCTAATCTCTATCTGATAAGTGATTTTGCGCATCTATTGGTATTTGAATGTCGAGAAATGCGGAAAAATTTTCTTTGTTACGTCTGTGTTTCCACACTCCTTTCCAGTCGTGTGTGAAACATTATCTATCTCCCTTTTATCAGCATGTCCATGCTAACTCATTCTTTTGTCACCGGCGCTTAATCCCGGAGTTTCTTTTCATCTCCAGTTCTCTTGCGCTAATTACATAACGTGTGTCGATCCGATGCTGGTGATTGTAATTTGGCTCTCGGCATAGCTATATTCCACTCATGATAAGTGTCGATTGGAATATGGAAATTGCTATCAACTCTATCCTCCAAATGGTGACGGTTATCTCCTGTGATTTTGAGTACACCGTGATCATATCTATGCATAGTCAAGCATCTTTGGCAATCCGGAGTTTCTCAAAGCACTATGGCGGTCCATCATCTGTCCATCATGCTGCACATCTTTTTGAACTCCATATCTGCAAAATTCTCTTTGAGTCGAGTGAATTGCATCTTTTCATCTCTGATAGCTTTGCTTAAGGTATGAGCTATCATCGTTTCTTATCCAAGATCTCTTTATCTTTGTAACCGGTGATCCAATCGACAATGTGAATCAGGTGACATCTCTTTTTCTTCCGAAGGACCAGATAATCTATTCTTCCAGTGCGTCTTCTTCAACACGAACCCGTGCTCTTAATATTGATCTTTCTAAGAGCGTTGAGCTCAGAAAGTGTTTCAAGCATTTGTTTGTTCCTCCCGCCTCTTCAACTTGATATTCTGGGAATATCTTGTTAATCCATGGTGGTATATGTTGTTAATATGCTTGCCTATTTGATATCAATGGAAGAACATGGAAGATCATCTATGTCTCCTTCTCTCAAGCTTCGAGAACACTGCTTGTGTGCAAAGTCTCAAAGTGAGAATTCTGGCTTCTTGAAGTCAGCTATCTCGACCACGTCCTTCTGCTAAATACATTGCATCAATTCTGGAATCAGCAAGTCCATTGTTAATTCCAGCTTCCATCTTCAATCAAACCCGGAGTTTTCCTTGTTGGCGAGATATCATCGTCGTTCCGCCGTAGATTCCTCAAAACTGCTAAATCTCCCTCAATCTTTTCAAGAAGAACATGGAGTTCTTTCACCTAAGTCTCGTCAAGTGATCTCTTGAAACCCTCTCGCTCTATCGTCTATGCTCAATCCACCGAAGGCCATGAAGACCTTCCAGATCTTGTAATCCTTCTGTTCAAGTTGGTGCTATCTTTTCTGTAGCTGTTGAATCTTGCAGTTCTTCTCCGTAATCTTCCTTCATATCTTTCTGGTGGCTTGGTACTTCAGACATGACGAAAACATCATCATCTTTATCTATCTATGAATCCGGCGAATCGTTTGCATCTATCCTTGTTTTCTAACGGAGTTCCATGACCTCTTCTTATCAATACCTTCAGTTTGTTTCGGTAGTTCGGTTGCATGGTTTTCTTATTCATGTGCGGAGTAATGCTTTGAGTGCAGGATGGAGTAGCTACCATACCACTACTCTTATCATTCGCTCTTGTACATTGAATTGGTGAATTAATGTGATTTCACTCATTCCACGGAAGATAGAAGTGGCCTTTATCCCTTGATACTTTTACTTTCGTCCTTGTTTTTCCGGAGTGCTCCCTCGAAGAAAGTAATCAATAATCTCTTGTTGGTGGTCTGTCTATTCTAGATGGAGCAAAATCTTCAATTATCTGGTGGAAACAAACGCAAACTCTTTTCGGTCCTCGTCTTTCTACCGATGCTCGACATCCCCAAACAAGATGAAAGGAAACTATCTCTCTCTTTGTTTCATCAATTCTTTTCTGTGGTAAAGCCAATTATGGTTGATGCCATTAATCGCAAATCTATTCCACATTCCACTTCTTCTAAGGATTCTACCATAAGCTAACATTCCCCTCTTTCTCTTGAAGTTATATCCGCGCACCTCAATTGTGTGATCCTTTGGTTCTTATCGTCTCAAGAAGAATCTAATCTGACGATGTCTAACTAAATCTTTCTGTTGATATCAAGGGACTCTATTGTTTGAAGGCAATATTGTTTCCATACTTCATTTCTCAAATCCGAGAGAAGATACGATGCTATTGTCATAGTGGTTCAAACCTCTCCAATCTAGCTCTTTCTCTCCCGGCGAGACAAAGGTTCATCCTCTCTAGCATCGGTAAATCTTTAATCTTAACGGTGTGTCTTTCTTTATCCATGATACATCATCTTGTCCCTTCTTTCACAAGTGGTTCCTTTTCTTTTATCATGTTTCTTGAGAAAACCGGAGCTATGTCCATCCTATCCTTCTTGTCTCACGACAATCCTTCAATTCTTCTAACCCTTTGTTTCTCAAGCAAAACGCAAGACTCGCAACAAGTCTAGCAAGTTTTGCAAGGTGTAGTGGCCGCACCATTCCGTTCTTCATCATCTTGGGAACGCAAGGATCACCTTCGTTCCGAACACCTGCCTCTCCTTGTGTTGTTTTCTTTTTCCTAGGAATCTCGGGGCGAGATTCTTGTTTAGTGGGGGAGAGTTGTAGCATCCCAATTGTCTAACAATTGCAATGCTACTAGCCTAGTCTACATAGATGCTACTTCCTACATATAATTGTTGCATCATAATTATATCATGCTCATGTCATCATGCCTCCTTGCATTTGAGCATCATATAAAACCCTTTTTCATTTGGTTCTTCTCACATATGCATCATTAATTGTATTTGCCTCTTGATATTGTATTTGGTTCTTGATATATTGTTTAAATGCCCAAGTTGAGTTGGGGGCATATCTTTTGTTAACTCCACCACCTTTCTTGTCATCACCCATCATTCCACCATTCCACCATATATGAGCATTGCAACATATTTGGTTTTACCTCTAGCTCATATGTGTTGGTGTGGATCCAATTCTATCTCCACATGCTCTCATATATGCACCATATTGTTTTCACATTAGTGATAAATGAGAGACACATGGCCACCTTTGCATGCCTTGTGAGTGGAACCTTTTTTCCCTAGCTTCCATATGGATTATCATGGATTTATGCTCATGTGGGAATATTTTTGGGACTAGTAATCATCTAGTGGAACATACACACTAGCATGTCCCATTTTATTTCAAACATGGCCATCTCCAACTACTCCACATGGGGCATCCTTTCATTTCTTTTGTTTGGCTTTATTCCACCTCTGGAAATGCAAATGAACAATGCCATGTTTAATATTATTGTTTTCACAAGAATCAACATGGTATTAAATATTTTGCATGGGCCATGCAAGTGCCACCTTTTCTAGTATTTGGTTTTTATTTGAATTTTGAGTGAATCTAAACCACACACATTCCTCTCTCTCTTTTTCCACATGCTCTTGCTTGATCTATGTTTGGAGCATGCTAGCTCTAAAACCCTAGATCTCACCATCCCTCTTTTCTTGTCTTGATCTTGTTGGAGCTTGGCATGAGCTTAGCTTGATCTTGACAAAAGCAACCCTAGCTACCATTCCTCTCATCTCTCTTAACCCCCCTCTCTAAACCACACCCCCATCTAAACCCATACCCCTCACACTTCCATCTAACCTAAACCATACCCCCTAGTGCCAAGCTCTAGCTACCATGCCACCCTCTCCCTTGGCCTCTCTCTCCTAACCTAGCCGGCCCCACCTAGCCACCCTCTCCCCGTGGCCCCACCTAGCTACCCTTCCCACACAAAACCCTAACCCGAGGCTCCTCCCAACCCTAGCTCCAACCTAGCCGAGCCTCCCCTCTCCTCCTTTCTCCTCTCTCTCTGCATGGTGTGCCCCAACCCGAACTGCCTGCCCTTCAGAGCCCACCTCGGCCGAGCACGTGAGGAGAGGAAGGAGGGAAAAAGGTGGCCGAGCCACCTTTTAACCTACCCACTCCCCCACGGCACCCCTCTCCTCTCCCGTCCCTATCCACCCATCTCCCCCTCTCTGCAGACGATCCCAGATCCGCCCAGAGCGCCTGCCGCTCCTCCCCCTCTCCACCTCCGGCCACCCCTTTTCTCGTTGGCCACCGTCGGTCTCCGACCACCCCCGTCGTTCCATGAGGCGTTGGCGGACAGGAGGTTGTCAGCAAGGTCGAGGAGGTCCTCCGCATCAGCCACGTGCGGGCCGAAGAGGAAGCCCCTCTGCATGCAAGCGCACCTCGCCGAAACCCTAACCTCGCCGTCCGTCTGCGTCGTCGTCGATCGCCAGCGCCCCAAGCCGATCCTCCACCACCGACGCACTCACGGTGAGCTGGCCAACCTCCCTGACACCTCCGTTTCCCCCGCCGTCGCCTGTGCTCGCCGTTAGTTTCATCGAGCACCCTCTGCGCCATTGCTGCGTTCTGTCCGCTCACTCCGCCCGCGCAGATAGCACCCTATCTAGGCAGCGCCGACCTCCCGCAGCTACCCGCCTAGCCCGGCGGTGACCGCCTCCACAAGACGCCCAGGTCGCGTTCGAGTCCAGCCGCGCGCTCTGCCGATGCGAGACCGATCCGTCCGGAGAAGAGGAACGATGGGACGGGCGTCCTTTTGCGCATAACCCCCTGCAGCTTCTTTCGGCTAAACCCGCGCTCCTTTTTGGCCCACCAGTCAGCCGCCGCTCGATCTTGCAGAAGAGCCCCCCTAGTATCTTAGTCTCAACCCGCGCTCCCTCGCTGTGCCGCGTGGCAGCCCCACACCCGTCCGCTGGCGCGTGGGTCCGCCTGTGCCGTGGCCCCACATGTCATTCGCTTAGGCTAGGTTAGCTCGCAGTGATAAAAGGATTCCTGCGCGCTGTGGCGTCCAGTCAGCGTTGGCCCCACCCGACAGTGGCTGTGGCTAGCTTGAGCTGAGTAATATGATGCTACATTTTCTGGTTTAATTCAAACTTATTTCAAATTAATTCAAATTCAAAATTCAAATCTGTTTTAATATATCTTTTAAAATATAAACCCATTTTAAATAAATAATATATGTTTTGAGATCAGAAAAATATGAGGAATTCAAATACGCCATTCAAAATATATTTTGGACACTTAAAATTTCAAGTTGACTTAAATTACAATAAAATACCCTTTTTCCTTAATTAATTAATAACTTTTGTTTCATAACTCCAAATTTAATAAATAATATGTCTGAAATGATTAGCTCGACGAGACCTTTCTGTTTATGCATTCCTTTATCTGTTTTGCAGCATGCATCATATAAATATAAAGTGAACAGCAACTAATATGAGAATTAAATGGGCCCAAAACTCAATAAAATGGTTTATCCTTGTATTCCATACCTCACCCATGCCATGCTACTTCATTGCCATGCAAATTGTGCACCATTCATCATGGCATGATTGTTTGCTTGATGCATTTAATCCATATGCTTGTGCACTTTATTTATGTTGGCCCTTGTTTGTTTGGTTCTTCTTCGAATAGACGCTGAGCAGGGGATATACCAAGAGAACCAGGAGTACCACCCAGATCCTTCTCTCGCTTCAACTGAGCTGCCAGGCAAGCACTACCACATGCTTGCATACATATAGCACCTATTGCCTCCATCTTATTCTTGCATCATTGAGTCACGATTGCATTAAACTGAATCCCAAGTATTGCATAGCCTTTACTTTTAAACCCCACCGAAGCTTGTTCCTCCATCCCATGAGCCATTACTACAGGAGTTGTTTGAGCCATGCAAGTCGTAGAACAGCATGTGTAGGGTATGTGAGTGTCTGTTGGATAACGAGGTACCTAAATAACTTAACCTGGGTAGTAATGGGATAACTAATGAAAGTGGCATCGGTGAGCCATATTCGCTATTTGGTTTTTCAGGCTCACTTGTGTCCCATAGGACCCCGAGTACTTGATTCCTGTTCCTTGAATATTCGCGCTATCCACATCCGGGAGGCTTATGAACCCCCCTGAGCTAGAGCTTGATTCATTCTTATTTCTTGGGGCCACAAACTAGTTTGAGGTTTTATTTACTATCCTGTACTTATGCCATGCTTTACTGCTTTAATTTAAATTGTGCGAGGTAATGCACCTACTGCATTTAGGTCCGTGACCGTTTTTACGCTGTCGACAAGCCCAGTCACACTTTCGGGTTCCCGATCGTTTACCGGCTCCACAAACCTTGAGGCCGTCTGGAGTCAGCTAACTTCGTTGGGTAGCTCAATGGGGTGGCCCCTGAAATATTTCTGAATCTGTGATCGCTTTGTCGTGATCGCCTCGTTGGGTTTTGATTTGGTTTTTCCGAGGCATATCAGTGTGTGTTGCTATTTGTGCACCTCAGGTAAAACTTTCTAAAGCGTGTCGCGGTTATGGGCGACTTGGAGCACGTTCTTTCGATCATAGACAAGCATAACTAAAGTACCGCTTTTAATTTGACTAAATAACTGACTAGTAAATAGTGCAACACTCATGGAATGGTTAATAAAACTGCCAACGGATGGGGGGTTGTTCGTCCGCTTCCTCGTCGGTAAGCGAGGAGGAGGATGGATCTGTGGATATTACCGTTATAACTGTTGTTTTTAATTCACGGACATTCGTCTATCTCTGGTTAGGCGGATGGTTTATCTTTTGCTAGGGTTTATCTTTTGCTGCAATTGCGTCACCCCAGGTTGTGTCCCCTTTAGAGGCATAAAGACTTGCTGAGTACCCCTAGGGTCTCACACGATTAATTATTGGTTCAGATGAATAGGTACCCTCGCAAGATGGTTACTGGGTGGAAGAGACGGACAATGTGGGCAACGATCATTCGATGTAGAGATTCCGGGAACGGGGATCCGTGAGATCTGTGGGCGGGATCTGCTTATTTATGGGGCATCTTATGCCGATTTGCTTCTTATCCGTACTCGGATTCTGTCTTCCGCTTCCGCCTGATACTCTGATGTTTGATGTATGAGGAGATATCCTAAACTATTATATCTATCTAGGATATTTGGATCTTGTCGTATGGCGTTGCTATATTTCCTTTCTTTTTAGATGGAATGGCTCTGATGTACTATTGTATGGTGGCTTGCATACATACTCATTTGTGTATGTAGTTGATCCCTTCCTTTTGCCGATTACTTCCCGTTCTTGTCCCGATGTTTGGAAATGGTTAGGACGGCCGCAAGGTCTACCTGTGAGTGGCATTTGGGCCCCACCGTACTATTTTAACCATTTCCGCTCATCCAGGCTTGTAACTAGGAGCGTAATTCACCGAGGTAGTTACAATATAGATCCAACAGAGTTCATTTCATGTGTGTTCTTTTCACAATCCACCTATGGATCCACTAGTGTCATTTCATGTGTGTTCTTTTTCATTAACCCCAGCAAGAGTCATTGGATGTCTGTTATTTTCACAAACCACATATGGATCCACCAGTGTCATTGCAATGTGTATTCTTTCATTAACCACATCTAGAGTCATTTCATGTCTGTTCTTTTCACAGACCACTGATGTCTACGCACTTATATTCTTGTAGATAGTTGTTGGCCCTCCAAGTGCAGAGGTTTGTAGAACAGCAACAAGTTTTCCCTTAAGTGTATCACCCAAGGTTTATCAAACTCAGGGAGGAAGTGGTCAAAGGTATCCCCTCTCAAGCAACCCTGCAATCAAGATACAAGAAGTCTCTTTTGTCCCCAACACACCCAATACACTTGTTAGGTGTATAGGTGCACTAGTTCGGCGAAGAGATAGTGAAACACAAGTGGTATAGATAATTATAAGTGGTAACGGTGATAGAAAATACTTTGAAGGCGTCGAAAAGACTAAAGTAAAACTCAAATAAAGATGGAAGCAAGCAAACATGTAACAGATCTAGTATCAAACGGTGTTTCAATGCTTAGAAACAAGGCCTAGGGATCATACTTTCACTAGTGAACACTCTCATATAAATATCCTTCTTTATGATACTACTCTTAACTACTCTCCGGTTGGACACTCTAATCAATGGTAGGGCTATAACATCACACCTCAAAGTAAGCCTTTCCCATCTAGAAAACCCCACATTGTCACCTTGAGTACTAGATGAGTCCAACAAACACCACAATTTCGTAAAGGCATCCAACTCCAAATATAACTCATAACAAGTATTTGTAATCTCTAGCCTAAGTGCCGCCATGGTGTGCACGCTGTCACTTTCACACACATGGGGAGAGTAGAGATCCATTAAAGCACTTGAGTAGCAAGGTAGATCTAATTGATTACAAAGCTCATGATCACAATATGATCACACATAGAGAGAGAGATGAACACATAGCTACCGGTAGAACCCTTAGCCTCGAGGAAGAACTACTCCCTCCTCATCATGGGAATCAACAATGGTGATGGAGATGGTGGTGGAGATCGATGGAGATGGCTCCGGGGGCACTTCTACATCGGCGAGTCTTGAACAGAGACTTTCATCCCAGAATCTCCCTTCGGTGGCGGTATGTGGAACTTTCGTGGATTTCGATTGTGACTTAGGGTTTTTGCATCGGGGAGATATATAGGCGAAGAGGCAAGGTCGTGGGTGGCGGGGGCCCACCATGCTGGCGGCCTGCCTAGGTGGACCAGCCCGGGGTGGTGTGGCCACCCTGTGGCCCCTCTCTGTCTCGTCTTCTGGCTCTGTGAGTCTTCCGGTAAAATATCAACTTTGGATTTTGTCCTGTCCAATTCCGAGAATATTCATTTTCTGACTTCCTGGAACCAAAAACAGCAGAAAACAGGCAACTGGCACTCTAGCATCTTGTTAATAGGTTAGTCCAAGAAAGTGTATGAAAAGTACTCCAAAGTTGGAACAAAACATAAGAAAGTAGATAAAACCAAGCATGGAACATCAAAAATTATAGGTACGTTTGCAATGTATCAACATCACCAAGCTTAACTCCTGCTCGTCCTCGAGTAGGTAAGTGATAAAAAGAAAGAATAATTTTTGAGGTGACATGCACCATCATAAACTCGATCAAAGTATTTGTAAAACATTGATAGCTAGGATCATAGTACTTCAATCATAACATGAAAGATAAAGTTCTAGCAATAAGACAAAGAAACTATGTTGCAACATGAAAAGGCACAAACAAAAGATTAATGAATAACAATGCTTTGCAAGACGTTTGTTTGTTTCACATAAAGAAAACATAGCATAGTGGCATTCAGCTTGTCCCTCATAGAGTAGCAAAATATAAATGCATAGGACACCTTCAAAGTTCATAAGGGTGACTAGATACAAATAGTTTTAAAAAAGCAATATCAAGTTATGCATCAATCAACTAGTCTTGGGACAATGCACATAGAACTAGGAATGGCCACTATGCTCTCAAAGTAGGTGCATAAAGATAGAAGGTGGAGACTCAATATAAAAGTGGAAGAAAGGCCTTCATAGAAGGAAGTAGGGATTCAAGTCTCATAAAGAGCTTCCAAAAATTATGGTACTTATTAGCTTTCAGCTCTCATTGCCCCTATCATAAGCATCTTTAAGGTGATTAAGGTTAAAGTGACACAACTAAGAGGATATGCTTGACAAGTTATAAGCTGAAATCTCATGCCCCTTACTTACAAAGACCGAACCTCATGCTACTAAACTTTAGTCACGAGTAAGCTCTTGTCATTGTAAGTACATATGTATCATAAAGAACCACCAACGGGGTACCCCTTGCACATGATACAGGAGGTATCCCATAATCAAAATGACAAGGCAAGCAGACAATGATCATCTCAACGATCTTTTTATTTGCTATTTGCATAGGTTTTTATTGAGGATGCTTCATAGAGTGATCATTATGGTGATGCTGCAAGTTTCCAGCATGATTAGGCATGGCTTAGGTTAGCGGCCCAGGCGTTTCTCTAACACACATACAAACTCCATGATCATACAAGTTCCACTTTTATTTCACACCACCGGGATCCATAAGCAAAAGAACATGATATCAACGGGGTACAAAGTACAAGTGCAAGGTTGAAAGCGTTCCCCATGATACATGGTTCTGCTAATTTCAACTTATAAAGCGCAAGCATATACGTAACAAAGAAGGAACCAATGGTTCAAGTTTATTAAATGCAAGAAAGGTAAAGTGTACCATCAAGTTCGTGAGAGCTTTAATCACTAGTTTTCTCATAACAAGTTTAATTTGGAAGGTAAACAAAAGCATGAACATACTTGGAATAGCATAAGCTAGTAGGTAGGTATGGTGGACTCTTTGGAATAACTTGGTTTAGGGAGTTGGATGCATGAGTGGAACTCATACCTTGTTGTGGAGGCTAGCAAAAGACTGGGAACGATAAACTAAGAGAGCAATAATGGCCATAATCATGCAGAGCGACAAAGCATCATTGATCAAAGCATAACGTGATACTACAAGTTGAAAACTAAAGGATCATAAAGTCTTAGGTGACTTGAGATAGTCATAACATGGTGTGAGCATGCGCCAAGTCAACCCAAATAAAGCATCAAAGGAGAATACCACTATACTATGCTTTAATATGCTAAAACAACGCATGATTCATCCAAGGCACATTAAGCAATGTCAATTGTTTAGAACAAGTCATGCTACAGCAAAGAATACTAAGCATAAAGCCAAAACAATATCAAGCATGGCATGACAAAGCATAGGCCACAGTCAAAAACAAGCTCTCTTTACCACTTAAGCATGAACTTTCCTACTCTTTTCTAATCCAAACCAAACTATTTGAAAACTAATGTATGAAAGAGGGGGGTCCAACCAATTTACTCAAGCAAACTAAGAAAACCAAGCAAACGAAAACCAAAAACAAAAACAAAGACGCTCCAAGAACAACACAACTGTGCATGAAACAATAAAAACGAAGTGTTTGGAAGAAACCTGAGATTTTTATTGATGAAGAAGGGGATGCCTTGGGCATCCCCAAGCTTTGACGCTTGTAATTCTTGGATATTTCTTGGGGTGACACGTGTGGCATCCCCAAGCTTGAGCTTTAGTCCATCTTTCATCTCATTACTCATTCCTTCCATACACCTGAAATTTTTCCTTCATACAAAACTTCACACAATCTTTATTAGCAACATTAGTGTACTCAAGATAATAAGTCTTTAGGTTCAGTTCTAACACCAATAAACTTCCATTACACAATAGCTACTGTAGAACTTCCCTCAAAAAGCTCAATTCCCCAAAATAACTCAAAAAGGAACCAACAAGAAGCAAATGCAGAAAATGGCAGAAATCTGTAAAAACAGACCAGCAGGTAAAGACGATTTTTTTCGAAGACCTTCTGTTGCTCAAATCAAAAAGTGTTGAACTAATGAAATTTAGATAACAACCTGGGGCAGAATCACAAATATTCACGCCTCAAAAGGACGTACCGAGATTTTACACGAATTTTTACGGTGAAGCACAAGAATCTGTTTCGGGACAACAACTTTCCCAATCATTACTTCACTCTCATTAGAGGTTACTCTTGGCACAAAAAGCAAATAAAAAGGATAAGGAGAGGTTATTACTGAAGTAATAACTTCCAAGACTCATCTAAAACTTTTGGGTTATCTCCCAATAAGTACTTTTTCTTTAACGCCTTCAAGTTAGGCATGATAGTTTGAGAAGATGCTCACATAAGAAATATGAATTGAAGTAAAAGAGAGCATCAAGAAGAAAATTCAAAGCATCTAGTATCATTTCATGTCTAAACTTTCACAGACCACATATGGATCCACCAGAGTTCATTGCATGTGTGTTCTTTTCATAGACCACATATAGATCCACCAGTGTCATTGAAATGTGTGTTCTTTTCACATACCACATTTGGATCCACCAGTGTCATTGCATATGGATCCACCAGAGTTCATTGCATTTGTGTTCTTTTCAAAAACCATATATGGATACACCAGTGTCATTGTATGTGTGTTCTTTTCACAAACCACATAGGGATAGAGCCAGAGTTCATTGCATGTGTGTTCTTTTCACAAACCATATATGGATCCACCAGTGTCATTGAAATGTGTGTTCTTTTCATAGACCACAAATGCATCCACCAGTGTCATTGCATATGGATCCACCCGAGTTCATTACATGTGTGTTCTTTTCACAATCCACCTATGGATCCACTAGTGTCATTGCATGTGTGTTCTTTTCATTAACCATGGCTAGAGTCATTGCATGTCTGTTCTTTTCACAAACCACATATGGAACCACCATTGTCATTGAAATGTGTATTCTTTCATTAACCACATCTAGAGTCATTTCATGTCTGGTGTTTTCACAGACCACATATGGATCCACTAGAGTTCATTGCATGTGTGTTCTTTTCACAATCCACCTATGGATCCACTAGTGTCATTGAAATGTGTGTTCTTTTCACAGACCACATATGGATCCACCAGTGTCATTGCATATGGATCCACCCGAGTTCATTGCATGTGTGTTCTTTTCACAATCCACCTATGGATCCACTAGTGTCATTGCATGTGTGTTCTTTTCATAGACCATATATGGATCCACCAGTGTCATTGCATGTGTGCTCTTTTTATAGACCACATATGGATCCACCATTTTCATTGCATGCATGTTCTTTTCACAGACCATATATGGATCCACAAGTGTCACTGAAATGTGTGTTCTTTTCACAGACCACATTTGGATCAAACAGTGTCATTGTATGTGTGTTCTTTTCACAAAACACATATGGATCCACCAGAGTTCATTGCATGTGTGTTCGTTTCACAAACCATATATGGATCCACCAGTGTCATTGAAATGTGTGTTCTTTTCACAGACCACATATGGATCCACTAGTGTCATTGCATATGGATCCACCAGAGTTCATTGCATGTGTGTTCTTTTCACAAACCACTTATGGATCCACTAGTGTCATTGCATGCGTGTTCTTTTCAACGACCATAGGATAGAGTCATTGCATGTCTGTTAATTTCACAAACCACATATGGATCCACCAGTGTCGTTGCAATGTGTATTCTTTCATTAACCACATCTAGAGTCATTTCATGTATGTTCTTTTCACAGTCCACATATGGATCCACCAGTGTCATTGGATGTGTGTTCTTTTCACAGACCACCTATGGATCCACCAGTGTCATTGCGTGTGTGCTCTTTTCATAGACCACATATGGATCCACCGGAGTCATTGCATGTGTGTTCTTTTCATAGACCACATTGGGATCCACCAGTGTCATTGCATGTGTGTTATTTTCACAAACCTGAAGGAGATATGCCCTAGAGGCAAATAATAAATAGGTTTTTATTGTCATATCTCAATTAGTTTATAATAGTTTCATATTGTGCTATAACTGTGCCAAGTAGAAACATTGGTACAGATGTGGTATGAAACAACCAAGTCCCTAGTAGCATCTATTCATACTAGTTCATTGGTCATGAGGATGATCTGGGTTTCAAGATCATGGGCATTTCTGCCGAGTGACAACGAGATCATATCATTGGAGAATGCTGTGATTGGACATTCCTCGAAGGATTGCAACACGATCAAGTCATATAGTTCATTGTTGCAACAGCTATACTCCTTTTCCTTAGACCATGAGCTCATATTACTCACTATTCCTCGAGGCTTCTTAGACTGCATCAAGCGCCACTTGGTAATACAGTGGTTATAGAGGTGTACGTTAGGTATTCCGAAGGAACAGTAGATGACATGTGACTACAAGACCGGGATTTGTTCACCCACATGACGGGTAAAGGTACATACGGCCGGCTTGGTGAGATTACATCCATAAATGTGATAACATGTGACTCGGTCACAGGGATGTAATATCACGGTAACAAGAAAACATAACTTGTTGCGAACGAGATTGAACAAGGTATGGGATACCAATGATCGGATCTCGGACAAGTTGTATCGAGAAACAAAAGGACAAGGATGCTACATTTAGCGGTTCATACGACATTGTCATCTGGAATGCATAGGGGTCACAAGGATATCCCTGGTCCCTCTATTGATCATTGATACAAATCATGTCTAGAGCATTCTCGAGCTATGAGAGGATACACTTAAGGGTACGATGAGAGCAATCATTCGTAAGACAGAATCACATTAGAGAAAGAGAAAGCCGGAATTGTTTCGTAGTGAGATCTGAAGTTGTTCGGAGAAAGAATAAAGGACCGAAATCATTCCGGGAAAGACCCGAAGTTGTTCGGAGGAAATCGAAAGGGAACTGAAAGATGTTTCGGGTCAAGACGGATTTTGTAATATGTATTTACATATTAATTAATGTAATTAATATTAAATATAATATTAAAATCTAATTTGAAGGGGTATTCCACTAATGGGCCAAACTTCCTAGGGAAAAAGGGCCCATGAGGGAAAACTGAAGGAGGGAAGGGCCAAGGGCCAAGGCCCAGGCGCCTCAAGGGGGCCCACCCAGCCAGCCTAGGGCTATGAACAGGGTGGGGCCCACCCCTGGCCGGCTGGCCCATGAGGCCCATGCACCTCCCCCCTCTGCCTTGAATAGTCCCACATGGGAAACCTAAAGGGGAGGGCACACCCCCTCCCCCTATATAAAGGGGTGCCCATGGGTGGGATTCAACACACCAATGTTTGGAGAAGTCCTTTGGTTGACTTCCTCCTTCCCTCTCTCTCTATACCTTGTGACCATGGCCCCAAGTTTGGACTGTGCGATCAAGGCACACCTGCAGTACGCCGTTGCGCTGCAGGGATTCCTAGCTGGATATCAACTTCCGCACTCCCAGCGGGATCGGGGAGCTGCAGGTCTCATCGTGCACCGGATGTGGATGAAGACACGAGGCGCAACACTTGGGGCGCTTAAATATCGTGAGCCGAAGCTGCTACACGATGAAGAAGGAGCAAGGGGTGACCTGTGAGGAGCTTCGCGACCTGGAGGTCGGCTATGAGTACGACTACATCAACCACGTTCCCCGCAGAATGTTAACCGCGTACGGTCTACAAGGGTATGTATTCTCTACGCATCGGACGTTACTGCATTACTACATAGATAGATCCTAGGCAGTTTTGGGGTTCCATCGTAGGAATTTTTTTGTTTTCTGCTGCGTTCCCCAACAGTTGTATTAGAGCCAATCTATGGTAGGAGTGCTGTACGGCCAGTACGCACAAGTTTTGTGCGGGCATTGATCCCTTAGTTGTTACCCTCTAACATGTACTTGTTTATATCGCGGTATTGTTTGATGACGCGGCCCGGATCGACCTTAGGCGTATTCGTATGCGAGACCGGTTCCATGCTCAACATACGGCTTGTACCGTATAAGTGGCTAGCGGGTGTCTGTCTCTCATTCGATAGTGGATATAGCATTTACAACGGAGGGCCCCGAAAGGGGTGTAGTAGAGACAACTGTCGGATCCATGTTGTGGTTGGAAAGTTCGTAGTTTAGAAACGGTTCTATTGCGAAAGCCCTAACAACCACGTAAAACTTGCAATAGATAAAGTAGAGGCATCTAACTTTATTTTGCAGGGGGCATGTGATTATGATATGGCATTGGTCGTTACGAAGGTAAAGTAGTTTACTTTTCTGTTACTAATTAGTATAGTAATAGTCATCGTTCCGATGGACGACCTGGTGGAGGTGTCGTGGACTTGGCGTCAAACCAAGGGCAAGATGGAGATCATGCCGGAGCGCTCGATGGAGATCAAGGCGCAAGAAGGACCATATCATATCACATTATACATATGATGTTGATACCTGTTTTACATCTTATTGTGTGCTAGTATTAAGATACTCAAGGTAGCAAATAAGATAATCCCTATTTAATTCCAATGTTCCGTGTTACCCTTGTGTGTGCACCACCAAGAAAGTTCTTTGTTATGAGGCCGGCCGTGATGATCGGGGGTCAGACATATCTATGTTCGCATATAGTGGGTGTAAGCCATGTTGCACAGCGAATACACACAAGTTAGATTTGGCGAGCCTAGCATGTACATACATGGTCTCGGAACACAAGAGATCAAAAGATCGAGCATGAGTCACATGGATGATGTGATTGGAATTATTGAATGTCTACCTTTTATAATGCACTGATGGCCGTGATGATCGGGGGAGGTGCAGAGGATAGGGATCATGTGATCACTAAAATCATCCAGGGAATGACAATTTTAGTGGAGACCAATTATAAATTGATCTCTTATTATAAACTTAGTCTAGATGTTTGTTTGCAAATATCTTATTAGATCATGGCATATCCCATTGAGGTCCTTTGCAGCCATGGGAATATATTGCTTAATTTGGAACTTAGCAAAAGGATCCAACTTCATAGATTAATACCCACGGCTGAGGGATATCCTCGTAAAAGGTGATCTTCTCTTCTTCATACAATAACCATTAGGAGATAATTCGATGAGTCCGGAATGTTTATGTTTTCTCCATAATCATCCAATAAAACATTCTCCATTTGATGGAGAGTTGGGCTACATTTTGTATTCTACAGAATAAGGCACATAGAGTATGAGCCATTGGATGGGTTTTCCTCCATCGTGGATGAAAAGAGAATGTTTGAAAAACACTTATTGATCTTGCATTAGAGTTAAGAACTCTTAGAAGGGCTTGATTGCAATGGAGGTCATTGATGAAAAGGTATATGTAAGATATACAAATTATAAATATGGTTCTTGCAAAACTCGTTGTAGTTTGCAAAGTATTTGATACTTGTCCCGTTTTGTGAAAACAGGAGGATCTGCTTGAGAATTGCTATTTTTGAGGCAGCGTGACTTGATGACGGCAAGCAAAACAGTTGATGGCCGACATCACCTCTTCCCTCAAAGTTTGTCATTTGGATTAGTGGACTTGAATATAATTTTGTAATCCTTGTTTGTGTGTCTTGATTTTTGCAAGACGATTATTCATATGAACAAGTTACAAGCCAGTTTGTACTATTCTTATGAACAATACGTTATGGTCACATTATGATTACAAACAAGTTATTCTCATCACTATGTTAATGATAATAGTTTAAACGTTTATAAAGGATTAGAATGCTAAAAGATATCCAAAGTTTAATAATGAAATGACACTATATTTTAAGTCATTTTGGTTATTGCATGTTCTTTATGAAGATCGGGGTCCTAGATGCTTAATCTAGAGACTTTGCAAAACCAGTCATCTTGGGCAGAATGACTAAAACTCCGCATTCTGGTAAAACGGTGATATGCAAAGAAATGTTGAATCTTATACATAGTAATGTATCGTATTTTCAACAAGTAGTGGAAATCATTAGGTAATTGTGGACTTAAGTGAATAAGTGTATTTACTTAGTGAAACATGAAGTTTGAAACGATTCGAATTGTTCAAATGAGTTCACAACAAAGAGGATATTGAATTAACAAGTCTCTTCGATTTGATCGACATGACTAAAGTATTCAAGTTAAAGTTTAGCATAAAAGGGACTTGTGAAAGATGTTTCACAAATTATGATAATTGGATGAATTCAAACTATGTTGAAATGTCTAAACATCATAATCATTATGTATTAGATACATATGGTACAATATTATCTCTAATCGGGGTTATAGTTGTCATTTAGAGTTAAAGATCAAAATAAGCAAACACTCATTTGAAATACAAAGGAACATCTAAAGATTCGTGGAAACAACACCATAAGTGTTATGACACGTTCGAGTTTTTGGAGATTTCGACAAGTCGAAGTCGTGGTGAATAAACAAGTCTTTGTAGAGCATTCTTAGGAAGCTATGAATGCATCATCCACAAGGGGCAAACCTGCTGTTGTCCTAAGTTGATGTGTCTTGATGAAGATACATGTAGAAGAAAGTAAAAGATCAAAACAAGGTATTTGACCTTACCTCCGAATTGTTGAGTGGCGTAGCGGAATTTGTTTCGTGAAACCAAACTCTACAAATAGAGGAGAAACCAATGATAATGATCATAAAGTTTCAGTGAATATTTTTACTAAAGAAAGTAGGATTCAACTATATATTCTACAAGTTTGTGGAATTATATTGTTGATTCACTTGTCATGTTTTGAACAAGACATACCTACGAATTACAAAGAAGCATGATGGACCTGAGTGCGAGAAATGACTAGGAGTCATAAAATCCTATATTAAGTTACATTTAAGATTGCAAAGTAACATGCTACTTGATCTTATTAAAGTAAAAAAGGTTTACTTGATATTTCTGAATGACTGCAAAGTCATAAGAAGGAAATGAAACTTAATGAATGACAAAAAGCTCGATTTGTCACAAGTTTGGACAAATTCAAGGAGTTGACTACAACATTAGTGATGCTTAAAAGTCTTTTGGATTTACACTAGAAATATATATGGATATTGAAGTCTCGTAATTGGAATTCTCAAATTGATGATGATCAAAGAATTTTGGAATGTCCAAGATTATTGAGAGGACCTAGATTTGAGTGGGAGCAAATCAGCTTGGCTAATTCATAATATGTAGCTGACATATTTTGAGTGGGAGCTAAGTGAAATCCCTGGATCTCAAACATGAATGTCATATTTGAGTGGGAGCGTGAAATCATTCTAGGATATGTGGACGACATATGTGAATGATGTGATTGGTGCTAATAATATTTAAGTTAGATAAATAAGGATGAAGTTGAAGTTATTAAACAATAAGATCTATCAAGATAGATTGGTGAGTTTAATAAACACTGAATGTTGAATGCTTCCTGGACTTGATTCTGAAAGATGTTCAGAATGTCCTAAGCAAGATTCTAAAGAAGCTCAGAATGGAACAAGGTGAGAAAGTAGTTCTTACTATATGAAGCATTGAGTTAGTATTGCAACTATGGTTGAAAGAAAGAGATGTGTTGCATCTCCTATGCCTTAGTCATAGGTTCTTCATATAACCATGTTGTATACTCGACGTAATGTGACCCGAGGATCTGGTTGGTAGGACAAAGTCTTAACTGTAAGAACGTGTCTTTTAGTGATTCCTGAGTTGATCAGTGAACCAGAATTAAGTTTGTACTTAAATGGCAAAAAGCAATGTAAGTGGCATAGTTGCATTTCATGCACTAGGATCTACGTAGATATAGAAGTATAAAGGCTCCATCTGATGTGATGTATAATGTTATGGCGGGGCTAGTTCGCTTTTAACGTAGAATGATGTCTCCTAGGGCCCAGTGCCCATGAGAAAGCCCTCGAGGTTGATCTAAAGTCATTGTAAGCTCCTGGAATTCAACCTCGTTCTGCTTCCATGACTACAGTATATACACAAAGGATAGCCAAGTGTGTTTTGAAGTTTAGATGACAACGGTGAAAACGACCGTCATCATAAACACTAGAAACAAAGTCTCACTTTGTCGCCAAACAAATACTTCGACCCATTATACGATAATGGTGTGAATTTCAAAATTAGGAAGACATTAACGATTTGCAAAAGACATAATGATCTGGTAAAACAGAACATGGACATGACGTTTCCCATGAGCATGCATGATCTGTAAACGCATATGGTATATGGTTTATATGAGCAAAATGCGAGCTGGATTATTTGTACTCTAGTGCAAGTGGGAGCTGAAGGAAATGCCCTAGAGGCAAATAATAAATAGGTTTTTATTGACATATCTCAATTAGTTTATAATAGTTTCATATTGTGCTATAACTGTGCCAAGTAGAAACATTGGTACAGGTGTGGTATGAAACAACCAAGTCCCTAGTAGCATCTATTCATACTAGTTCGTTGGTCATGAGGATGATCTGGGTTTCAAGCTCATGGGCATTTATGCCGAGTGACAACGGGATCATATCATTGGAGAATGATGTGATTGGACATTCCTCAAAGGATTGCAACACGATCAAGTCATATAGTTCATTATTGCAACAGCTATACTTAGATTCCTTTTCCTTAGACCGTGAGCTCATATTACTCACTGTTTCCCGAGGCTGCTTAGACTGCAACAAGTGCCACTTGGTAATACAGTAGTTATAAAGGTGTACGTTGGGTATTCCGAAGGAACAGTAGATGACATGTGACTGCAAGACCGGGATTTGTTCACCCACATGATGGGTAAAGATACATACGGCCGGCTTGGTGACATTACATCCATAAATGTTGCAACATGTGACTCGGTCACGGGGATGTAATATCACGGTAACAAGAAAACAGAACTTGTTGCGAACAGGATTGAACAAGGTATGGGATACCAATGATCGGATCTTAGACAAGTTGTATCGAGAAACAAAAGGACAAGGATGCTACATTTAGCGGTTTAGACGACATTGTCATTAGGAATGCATAGGGGTCACACGGATATCCCTGGTCCCTCTGTTGATCATTGATACAGATCATGTCTAGAGCATTCCCGAGCCGTGAGAGGATACACTTAAGGGTACGATGAGAGTGATCATTCGTAAGACGGAATCATAGTAGAGAAAGAGAAAGCCGGAATCGTTCCGCAGAGAGATCTGAAGTTGTTCGGAGAAAGAATAAAGGACCGGAATCATTCCGGGAAAGATCCGAAGTCGTTCGGAGGAAATCGAAAGGGAACCGAAAGGTGTTTCGGGTCAAGACGGATTTTTTAATATGTATTTACATATTAATTAATGTAATTAATATTAAATATAATATTAAAATCTAATTTGATGGGGTATTCCACTAATGGGCCAAACTTCCTAGGGAAAAAGGGCCCATGAGGGAAAACTGAAGGAGGGAAGGGCCAAGGGACAAGGCCCAGGCGCCTCAAGGGGGCCCACCCGGCCAGCCTAGGGTGTGCACGGGGTGGGGCCCACCCCTGGCCCGCTGGCCCATGAGGCCCATGCACCTCCCCCTCTCCCTTGAATAGTCCCACATGGGAAACCCAAAGGGGAGGGCACACCCCCTCCCCCTATATAAAGGGGTGCCCATGGGTGGGATTCAACACACCAATGTTTGGAGAAGTCCTTTGGTTAACTTCCTCCTTTCCTCTCTCTCTCTATACCTTGTGACCATGGCCCCATGTCTGGGATGTGCGATCAAGGCACACCTGCAGTACATCGTTGCGCTGCAGCGATTCCTAGTCAGATATCAACTTCCGCACTCCCGGCAGGATCGAGGAGCCGGAGGTCTCATCGTGCACCGGATGTGTATGAAGAAACGAGGCGCAACACTTGGGGCGCTTAAATGTCGTGAGCCGGAGCTGCTGCACGATGAAGAAGGAGCAAGGGGTGACCCGCGAGAAGCTTCGCGACCTTGAGGTCGGCTATGAGTACGACTACATCAACCACGTTCCCCGTGGAACGTTAACCGCGTACGGTCTATAAGGGTATGTATTATCTATGCATCGGCTGTTACTGCATTACTACATAGATAGATCCTAGGCAGTTTGGGGGTTCCATCGTAGGATTTTTTTTGTTTTCTGCTGCGTTCCCCAACAAAACCATATATGGATCCACCAGTGTCATTGCATGTGTGTTCTTTTCGTTAACCACAGCTAGAGTCAATTCATGTGTGTTCTTTTCATAGACCACATGTGGATCCACCAGTGTCATTGAGATATGTGTTCTTATCACAGACCACATATGGATTCACCAGTGTCATTCCATGTGTGTTCTTTTCACAGACCACATATGGATCCACAAGTGTCATTGCATGTGTGTTCTTTTCACAGACCACATATGGATCAACTTGTGTCATTGTATGTGTGTTCTTTTCATAGACCACATATGGATCCACCAGAGTTCATTGCATGTGTGTTCTCTTCACAAACCATATATGAATCCACCAGTGTCATTGAAATGTGTGTTCTTTTCACAGGTCACATATGGATCCACCAGTGTCATTGCATATGGATCAACCAGATTTCATTGCATGTGTGTTCTTTCCACAATCCACTTATGGATCCACTAGTGTTATTGCATGTGTGTTCTTTTTATTAACCACAGCTAGAGTCATTGCATGTTTGTTCTCCTCACAAACCACGTATGGAACCACCATTGTCATTGAAATGTGTATACTTTCATTAACCACATCTAGAGGCATTTCATGTATGTTCTTTTCACACACCACATATGGATCCACCAAAGTTCATTGCATGTGTGTTCTTTTCATAGACCACATATGGATCCACCAGTGTCATTGAAATGTGTGTTCTTTTCACAGACCACATATGGATCCACCAGTGTCATTGCATATGGATCCACCAGAGTTCACTTGATGTGTGTTCTTTTCACAGACCACATATGGATCCACCGGTGTCATTGCATGTGTGTTCTTTTCACAGACCACATATGGATCCACCAGTGTTAATGCATGTGTGTTCTTTGCACAGACCATATATGGATCAACCAATGTCATTGTATGTGTGTTCTTTTCATGGACCATATATGGATCCACCAGAGTTCATTGCATGTGTGTTCTTTTCACAAACCATATATGGATCGAACAGTGTCATGGAAATGTGTTTTTTTTCACAAACCACATGTGGATCCACCAGTGTCATTGCATATGGATCCACCAGAGTTTATTGCATGTGTGTTCTTTTCAGAATCCACCTATGGATACACTAGTGTCATTGCATGTGTGTTTCATTAACCACAGCTAGAGTCATTGAATTTCTGTTCTTTTCACAAACCACATATGGAACCACATTTGTCATTGAAATGTGTATTCTTTCATTAACCACATCTAGAGTCATTTCATGTCTAAACTTTCACAGACCACATATGGATCCACCAGAGTTCATTGCATGTGTGTTCTTTTCATAGACCACATTTGGATCCACCAGTGTCATTGCATATGGATCCACCAGAGTTCATTGCATTTGTGTTCTTTTCACAAACCATATATGGATCCACCAGTGTCATTGTATGTGTGTTCTTTTCACAAACCACATAGGGATAGAGCTAGAGTTCATTGCATGTGTGTTCTTTTCACAAACCATAGATGGATCCACCAGTGTCATTGAAATGTGTGTTCTTTTCACAGACCACAAATGCATCCACCAGTGTCATTGCATATGGATCCACCAGATTTCATTGCATCTGTGTTCTTTTCACAATCCACCTATGGATCCACAAGTGTCATTATATGTGTGTTCTTTTCATAGACCATATATGGATCCACCAGTGTCATTGCATATGTGCTATTTTCACCGACCACATATGGATCCACCATTTTCATTGCATGTGTGTTGTTTTCACAGACCATATATGGATCCACAAGTGTCATGGAAATGTGTGTTCTTTTCATAGACCACATTTGGATCCACTAGTGTCATTGCATGTGTGTTCTTTTCACAGACCACATATGGATCAACCAGTGTCATTGTGTGTGTGTTATTTTCACAGAACACATATGGATCCACCAGAGCTCATTGCATGTGTGTTCGTTTCACAAACCATATATGGATCCACCAATGTCATTGAAATGTGTGTTCTTTTCACATACCACATATGGATCCACCAGTGTCATTGCATATGGATCCACCAGAGTTCATTGCATGTGTGTTCTTTTCACAATCCACCTATGGATCCACTAGTGTCATTGCATGTGTGTTCTTTTCATTAACCACAACTAGAGTCATTGCATGTCCGTTCTTTTCACAAACCACATATGGAACCACCATTGTCATTGAAATGTGTATTCTGTCATTAACCACATCTAGAGTCATTTCATGTATGTTCTTTTCACATACCACATATGGATCCACCAGAGTTCATTGCATGTGTGTTCTTTTCACAATCCACCTATGGATCCACCAGTGTCATTGCATGTGTGTTCTTTTCATAGACCACATATGGATCCACCAGTGTCATTGCATGTGTGTTCTTTTCACATACCACATATGGATCCACCAGTGTCATTGCACGTGTGTTCTTTTCACAAACCACATTGATCCACCAGTGTCATTGTATGTGTGTTCTTTTCACAGACCACATGGATCCATCAGTGTCATTGTAAGTGTGTTCTTTTCACAAACCACATATGGATACATTTATAGTCATTGCATGTGTGTTCTTTTCACAAACCATATATAGATCTACCAGTGTCATTGCATGTGTGCTCTTTTCATTAACCACAGCTAGAGTCACCGGATGTCTGTTCTTTTCACAAACGACATATGTATCCACCGGGGTCATTGAAATGTGTGTTCTTTTCACAGACCACATATGGATCTGATAGTGTCATTGCATATGGATCCTCCAGAGTTCATTGCATATCTGTTCTTTTCACAAACCACATATGGATCCACCATTGTCATTGAAATGTGTATTATTTTCAACGACAGCCGTTGGCCACAAACAATCGGGACGTAGAGCTAACCAGCAACCGCTCCGGGCTTCTAGAAGACCCGATCCACGATTGTTAGGCGCCGTTGGATCAGGGTGCATGGACGATAAGGATGTCCTTCATGAGGGCGATCCACGAGAAGTCTATTCTACGAACTGATTGGAAGTGGCAACCACGACCAGGCCTACGTCCTTGCCCTTATCCCCTTAACCTCAGGGCCGAAGCTCAGATCGTCTTCCTTCATCGCCATGGAGAGGGAGAGGCCCAAACTTAGCTTGCACGAGGCTCAGATGTTCGCCCACTATGACATACTCGCGCCGCCATTCACGAGGCTTCCGGCTGGCTTCGAGCTCAGCTATGCCGGTGTTCCTATCGTGTTTCTCTTGTGCGACAACGCATTAGCGAGGCAGATCGAGGAGCACCGCTGCCAGCTGCCGGAGGGGAAGGGGAAATGGCAGGGTACTCGCGCACGAGCGCGTACTGGCAAAAGTTGTTCAAGAAGGAGCGGGTTGAGTTCATTGAGCTATGTGGAATCCACTGGCGGGAGATCCACCCGGATCTGCGCAACCCCGAAGGGAGGCAGCACTTCTGGGTAGTGCCTGGGCATACAACCTCCACCGTTATCAATGTGGCACGCCGTGAAGAATCCATGAGGAGGAGGAACGCTGCCGAGAACATCGGCATCGATTTCGACGTGGAGGAGGCTGACGGCGACACGGACAACATCGTCGATGATGGAGACTGCGGGAGCGTCATAGTCGATTAGGGCCACTTAAGCATAAATTAAATTTATGTACGGTATCTTAATGCCCTCTTTGGATCTGGGTCACTTGAGTCATAGTCGATTATCATCATAATCTATATATGTTGGCCATGTTTTAGTTGTCTTTGTCTTTGAAACTAGTCGAAACTCATTCGATCCTGAAAATAAAGTTCATGCGTTCCTGGCATATCGGATGGGACAATACGCTGACTCTGCTCCCCGCACTTGATGGCACAACCATAATTTGGAGTGCACCAGAGGAGAAGGGGTCGAGCGTGTTGTAATAGTGTACTACTCCTATCCAGATATAACTGACTTAGCTTTTTTTTAGATATTTAAATGTATCTATACCCAAAACATGTCTAGATACATACAAATCTACACAAATTCAAGTCACTTAGTTCTGGACGGAGGGAGTAATAATATTTGTTAAGCAATAGTTTCTGATGGCATCTATTGGCCAAGTTTTAGAGTTCTCGATCTTTCAAACTAATCAAAAGTCATCAATTCTGAACAAACAAAGTCATTGCATTCACATCTGATGGGACAATACGCCGACTCTGCTACTTGATAGCACAACCATAATTCTGGAGTGCGCCAGAGGAGATGGGAATCCAAGGGAGATGGGAACTAGTAGCTACGTCCATACACAGGTAAAAAATTAATGTAATAATATTTCAAAAATTGTAATTTAGTCAACATGATCCCATCATAGACATGTTGCATGCGCCAGATATAAATAAAGACGACACGACTAGTTTAGTTTCAATTATATAATTCAACATACGATGTTACTGTGTCCGCATCTTTCTGCTCCTCTTATTAGTCTGCTAGCCCACGCTGCATTAAGCAACAGTTGATAAGGATAAAAAATGATAAAATAGCAAATAAAACAATTTTTAAGCTTACCTTTCCTCTGGAGAATCGTACAAAGATGAAATTGGCAGGAATTTATTATTTCTCCTGCAGTTAGCTGAAAGATCCTCAAGAACATCCTCAATCACCCCTGCAACTTCTTCATATTCTAATACACCTCCATTATTTGTCCTTTCCTCCCTGTTCCGCTTACCTTTTTTATTTCTTTTCACACCCTTTTCTCGCCGGCACCTCTACTTCTTTATAAATTGGCTGCTTACGTACGTTTTCCTCTGAGTGCTCATCACTGTTTTCCTCCACCTGCTGCACTTCCTCAAGTTCCTCGTCTTCGCGATGCTCTTCCTCCAGTTCTGGATGAGAAGCCTCATTTTCTGCCACCGGGGTGTGAACAGGGACAAGATCATGTGTAACTGGGTTTTTGCACAAGCTCTTGATATGGCCGAATCCACCACAAGTTTGCATTTCCTTTTCCTAGATCCTAGCCTTGAACCTTTATCTGTGGAGGCTTCGATCCCTAGCTTTCTAGGCCTCCCAGGATCGACAATCTCCCAATCATTTTCATCAGCCATAGGTGGCACGTGTTCTGCATAAGTTGCAGCAAACTTGTCCACGGATAAATAGTTGTCGACATAGTTCTCTATTTCAGCTCCGCTACCTCTAAGCTTTAAGATGAAGTACATTGCATGGTGACATGGTAAACCAGTAATCTGCCACTGCCTGCATGAACAAGTCTTGTTTCCAATGTCTACAGTGTACCTCCGTTCACTTCCATGCTTGTATTGTGCATAAACCTCAGCCAATGATCTAGAACTTCTGACCATCCTCATCTTTATCGTTCTCATTGCCCTAGTTATTGCATTTAGTAACATAACCACCTTTGGAACTATTTTATGGCCTAAAAAATTTCTTGCACAAATCCTTTGCCTTAAATCTATCTTCACCATTATGCATTGTCTTATTGCATCTAACAAAATAACAATTCCAAGTGTCTTCATGCCCGAAATCTTATCATTGAAACTCTCTGACAAATTATTGGAAACAAAATCCACTTTGCTTAACTCACTAAACTTGCTTCTGGCCCATAGCTTGGTGTGATGTTCTTCAAGGTATTTTTTCACCTTTGGCACTACATACATGTTCTGCAAGTAAGTAGCATGCGTGCTTGGGATGTATGTGTATGCTGATCGCCACAAGTCCTCTTCAAAGATCTTTCCTTTGAACTTCTTCATGAAGTTAGTAGCGAGGTCCCACATGCATTCCCTATGCTCAACCCCAGGAAACATAGCATCAACAACATTCTCAAGACCCTTGCATGCACTAGTGTGTATCACCAAGCATTCAGGGTGACCAATTACTGCCCGTAGTCTCTGCATGAACCATGTCCAGCTTTCATTTGATTCACCCTCAAGAGCAGCATAAGCTACGGGTAGAAGCCAATTATGCGCGTCCAAAGCACAAGCAGAATCAACATGTCCCCTGAACTTTCCTGTTAAAGAAGTTGCGCCTATTGCCAAGTATGGCATGCAGCCATCTAGGAACCCCTTCCAGCATTCCTTCAGGCAGACAAAACATCTCCTGAAGCATTTCTTATCTGCCTGCTTATACCTGACCCCCTCGAGACCTTTTCTCTTCCTTTCTGATACATTGCAAATGTATCTATAATTTTTGATGTTCCATGCTTGGTTTTATCCACTTTCTTGTGTTTTGTCCACACTTTGGAGTACTTTTCATATGATTTCTTGGACTAACCTATTAACAAGAGCCACAGTACCAGCTGCCTGTTATTCTTGGAATTGGACGGGACAAAAGCCAAAGTGCCTATTTTTCCGGAAGTCATCAGATGCCAGAATACGAGACGGAGAAGGGCTGGGGGCCGGCCACACCACCTGGCCGCGCGGCCAGGCCTGGCCTGCGCCAGGGGGTGGTCTGGCCGACCCCAGCACCCCCTCGGCCTCTCCTTCCGCCTATAAGATGCCCTCGCGACGAAAACCCTAAGTACCCGATCAAAAATCCACGAAAGAGTCTGTAGCCACCGCCATCTCTGTCCCTAGATCGGGAGGGTTCTGAAGCTCTTCCCGGCACCCTGCCGGAGAGGGGAATTCACCCTGGAGGCCTTCTTCATCACCATGCAAGTCTCCGGTGTGATGCGTGAGTAGTTCATCCTTGGACTACGGATCCATGTAGTAGTTAGATGGCTGGTTCTCCTCCTTTGTGCTTTCATGTCTAGATCTTGTGAGCTCCGTTCATGATCAAGATCATCTATTTGTAATTCTGCATGTTGTGTTTACGGGGATCCGATGGATATTGAGATGTTATTTTAGATTGATTATTGATTCTATCATGTCTTTGTTATTTTTGATCTTGCATGCTCTCCGTTGTTAGTAGCTATCTTGGCCAAGTAGATGCTAGCAACTCCAAGAGTTAGTATTTATGCTCGATAGTGGGTTCATGCCTCTGGTAATCTAGGGAAGTGATAGAAATCTCTAAGGCACTAGATGTGCTGTTGCTACTAGGGAGAAAACAACAATCCTTTGTTCATAGAACAATCGTATTGTTTACATTACACGCAATTCGTAAAGCAATAATCTATTGCTTGCAACTTAATACTGGAGGGGGTTCGGATGATAACCTGAAGGTGGATTATTCGTCATAGATGCATTTGGTAGCGGTCTATGTATAATGTTGTAATGCCCAATCAAGTTCCAAAGGAGTCAAGATGTTTAGTATATGCATGTATTGCTTTCTCGATGTTTGTCAATTTCCTCGCTGTAATTTGTTCACCCAACATGCTATCTATCTTAAGGAGAGCCACCTCTAGTGAACTATGGATCTCGGTCCTTTCTTTTACATACAATCTACAAACTGTTTACTGCTTTGTGTTTACTTTCTACAAACTATTACTTCCTTCCATTTGATACGTTTAATCCTGTGTTTTCAGCAAAACACGGTGAGATTGACAACCTCATCGCAAGTTGGGGACAGAGTTCTGTGGTTGTGTTGTGCAGGTCTCCACGTTGCTACTAGCACCGGTAGTGCGCCCTGCCAAGGCTCAGCTAGCAACAC
Source organism: Avena insularis (assembly GCA_023614405.1). NCBI lineage: Eukaryota > Viridiplantae > Streptophyta > Magnoliopsida > Poales > Poaceae > Avena > Avena insularis. Next base: position 301,379,475 of record CM042684.1, read on the forward strand.
CTTTGGGGTGTTTCCTTGCTCCTACTGGTTCGATTAAACCTTGGTTTCATAACTGAGGGAAACTTGCTGCTGTGCTCATCATACCTTCCTCTTGGGGTTCCCAACGAGCTCTACATCAACACTGAGCCATCACTTTCCCAACCTCGTAATCGATGTTAACAACACTACCAGGTGATGTTTTCTCTACCTGAGCTTTGAAACTATAGAACATGTGAAAACTGTCATTCCACTTGCCTTGAATGAAGTCTAGAGCCATCTTCTTCCCATCAAAGACTCTGTGGTAAGGAATCAGTATGTTAAACTTTTTGCTAATCTTTGCTCTGAGTTCTGCAGGTCCAATGTTATGACCTGCCTCACCTAGTCAAGTACAGTAGCAGCAATCCACTTGGTAGTCGCCAGTATAATTTTATCACTTAAAGAAGTATTAGGGAAGTTGTGTTTCTTCATGTTTACTTTGATCTGCATTCGATAACAATCCAAATAATTCAGAGCTAATTATCAATAGAATAAATATGAGAAAGACTGAAACTAAATGTAGCTATTGCAACTTGAAATGGGTGTCCACCCCGCATTGGAGATGCATGTAATCTCCGTTTACACACATTACTTTCCCTACAATGCACCCTAAATCTCTTTTGGTCGCTCTTTTCAATGATAAATTCGAACCCAACGCTGATTGCATAGGTTGCAACTACATATCTGCAGTCCTCCACATTCTCAAAGATAGTCCCCTCATCAATTGTAGGATTGTCCCTGTCAAAGTGTATCACTGGCCTATCCTCGTCTTCGTCGTTGTATCTACATCCCATTTCCACATCTTCACATTCCTCTTCCTCATCAGTATCATAGTCAGGATCAAAGTTCGAATCAACCAAATATTCCCTACTATCCATCCTATCAGGGTCAGCAGCCATGTCTGGATATGCTTTCTCATCATCATCCGCACCGCCACACATTTCAGTGTCTTCATGCTCACTTGACAAAGCATCATGCTCAAGGACAAGCTATACAGACGTCCTACGGTTACCAACACATATCCTTGCCATCACTACGGGACTAGAAACGCTAATTGGGGTATGCAGAAAAGGAATCACAGTTCTTACCCTTCAATGTGGACGCACGACATCTTCTCCGGGCTCCATACCTCCAAAGCTCTGCATCCCGCTTCCTCTTCCCCTGTTTCGTTCTCCTTTGTGCTCCCCAGACTTGAAGCAGATTTCGTGCTCTCTAGCCACGCAGGACCCATCTCCATGTTCTCAAGCCTCGCAGGATCTCTCCGAGCAGGATCCAGACCACCAACATCGTTGGGCACCTAACCCAATGGCCGACTCTCGGTTTTCATTTCCAAATGCGCCTGGGCGATGGACGGCGGCAAGGAGACATGGCAGGGAGGGGAGGGGAGGGGATGGCAGGGAGGGGAGGGCGGGAGGATGACGGACCAAGGGGAGGAAGAGAGCGGTGCCAGACTGAAAGGAATGGTGGCAGTAGGAGCAGAGGTGCGGAGCGGAGCGGAGCTGGTTGCGAAAAAACATGGAAAATTGCACAATAATGTGTTGGTGGGCGGCACCAGCCCTCGAACCTGGGATGCGCGCCGTCGAAGGTGGAGGAGGTGGGCCCGCCAATCAGAAAACATGCCACATCGTCATTCCATGTTTCCGATGCCCTTTAAAAAAAGAAAACACACTACGTCGTCATCCCCTGTTTCTGATGGTGTTGCTACAATTCGACGGTACATAGTGGCATAGAAATAATATCGTATAAACATAAGGGCACAGTCATCAACATTTTTAAAATGAAACCTGGTCTCCTACCTGTCCTAGTACATTGCCCGATGAGGTGGATAGCCACGACTGATCTTTTTAATACCTTCGCACTCTTATGCTGAGAAGGGAAATAAAGATTGAGAGGTTAATGCAACGAGTGTCGAATTATTACCCTCTAAGGAAATGGGAGATGATTATTTTCACGCGTGCCCGTAGTCCAAACCTACTGGCAGTCTGTCACTCCTCTTCTCCGACAAACCACAGTTCACCTTGCGCAGCTCCTCCGTGACGCACCACCTAGGGTAACATGGCCCCGCCTAAGCAGCCGCCGCCGCCGCGACAGCCGCCGAAACTGGGGTATTTAGCCCCTCTAAGGCAGGCCATGAAGCTCTACTTCAACGCTGGTCTCCCATTGCCCTGTCAGGTGGGTGATTTCACCGAATGCGTCGAATTGGCCGCGGCGGTGGTGCCGGCGTCGACGGTGCCGGATGCGGCAAGCAGGGCCAAGAGAGCGATGTGGAGAAATCGCGCGACGACATTACGACATGCTCTAGGCAGTGGGAACAAGGTACGTATCAAATCATTCATAAGAGCACGTCGCCGAGGGTACACACCCTCGAACAGGGCAGTGCCAAGGTCTAGGAACTCTCGCGTCCACGCTTCGGCGCAGGCTACCTTACCGCAGTAGGGGAGGCTGGGAACACGCCGTCTACGGCAAAGACGCTCCATCCAACACACCGTCAGAGGCCGTACCATGGCGGCGACCAACCGTCTACACTCAGCATATTAGATTGTTCGACAGCCGGAGACGGCGATGGGCATCAGCTTAGCGCCGGAATTCAGGTTCCAGTTCACATGGACCTACAATCCCAAGAAGAAGATGCCGAATTTCAGTTTCGAAGAAATCGTTGCAGCGCCACGGATGGTCCAACTGAACCGGGACCGGCGCATGCAAAGCGGTCGTGCATGAACGATGCAGATTTCTTGTTGTTTGGCGGGAAGGCAATAGATCAGTATGGGGTTAAATGATCAAAGAACTTACGTTCTCTCAAGGCAATTGGCCAGCCAACTTTTCTAGTGAAGATCTGTAGTTTCTTCAGTGTAGAATAGTTAAGTTCAGACTGAAGAATGGCTTTTGTAGATGAAATGCTGACGGATTGTTCTATAAACTAGTAGGAAGTTTAGCCCACTTTTGTGCAGGTATAAGACCCTTTTGTATGGAAGTACTACTGTTGTAAGCAAATACTATCAAGTATCTATTTCCTTCAATTACTAGTCGTGGTTAAATCCAGTTAACTGGCCTTTTTTTATCCCAGACTACAGAATTTGCGTTTGTTGTCTGTGTTGTAAACCATTTTCCTTTGTCTTGTGTTGTCTGCAAAATGGTCCTGCGGTTCAACGTGTTACAAATATAGCTACCTTGTACTTGAAGAGGAGATGGACTATATTTTCTTAGCATCCACAGAATTGACATTGCTCATCGCCAGACCACCCTCTTTTCATGAGGTTGTCCTTGGTTATTCACAGAAATTATAAAGCACGGTGTTCAACTACATCGATTCAAACTATTACAAACACACACTACATCAAATTCATTACCCACACATACTACATCGATTCAAACTATTACACACACATACTACTTCAAATTCATTACCCACACATACTACATCGATTCAAACTATTACACATTTTTAGTCGATGCTAACTTCCTGCTACGCTCTCCATACTACAAATTCATTAGCTACACATACCACGACAATTCACTAGAGGTCTGTCTTCACTCGAGGGAAATCAGAACCACCAGCTTGTCCAAGCCTAGTTCCCCCACCGAAACTGTGTGCGCCGTTGCGAAACGGTGGTGGTCCTGTGCCATCGATCCTTCCAGGTCAACACTGCAGGCGACGAGGACGCTTTCTTGCAGCCTCTTCGGGGCCCTGAATGCGATGTACCGATTCCAGAACCTCCTCCAGGTGGATGATGACCGGGTGCTTCCAGCAAAGTTGTCGCCCTACCCTGCTTGGAATCTGCACCTCGTACATCTTAGGAATGGCGTCAAGATCTTTCAGCCACGTCTTTACCTCGATGACCCATCTGTCGCTCGGTGGCACGATTTCCACCAGCTCGCCGCCAAGGCTACTGACGACCTGCTTGAGGGCCTCCAGCTCCCAAGCATCCAATGGGAGGTCGTCAAAACCGAGTTTGGAGATGAAACGAAGCTGCCCCAAGCGATCGTCCCACCCACAGGCGCGATGCCAACGCATGAAGCTCATTTCCTCCCCGCAGCACTCGAAAGAACGGGAAGAATGCAGAACATGCTCGGTGTCTAAGCTGTGCTCGAACCGGACGAAAAAAATCGAATGGCGGCGCGCATACCTCAATCTTGACCTCATTTCGTCTGATCCCAAAACGAGACCTGAAAGCCGACAGCAACTCTGCCGGCGACACGGCGGGACGGACGCACAGCGCGGTGGTCATGAGAGCGTGTTCGTCGAACTGCTGTGCCAGGGCTACCATGCCTGGGGTGCACGACAGCACGCAACTGCCCGAGGCCGGTCGCCGGCTAGGATCGCCCAATGGGACACGCTCCGTCGTGCGAGAAGGACTAGCCAGAGGCGAGATATTAGTCTGGGATGCGAAGCTCCGATACGGCGGACGATGCGACGGTGACGGATGCGAGCTTCGATTAGAGGCGTGGGAGGTTGATCGGACATGGCGGGGACACAAATTTGAGCAGTGCGAGCTCCGATCTGAGACGAGCAGCCAAAGCTGAGCAAAGGTTATGGGAAGGGGAGCAGGGGAGAAGAGCAGAGCAGAGCAAAGAAATAGATCTGGTCCACTCAGGGATCTCGTCCATGCAAGGGTAAACTAGTCCACAACCGCAAAAGGTAACGGAGAATACTGACAGGGCGGGCCAGGAAGAGTTGACCTAACGGCGCTATTTGAGTTCAACTGTTTTTCGTCTGGTTCAAACAACAGTTTGGCCGTTAGATTTGTATTCACCCCCATTTGTCCCTTCTGGACAATTGGCGTTTCTACTACGGCCCCTCCGCGAGATTGATGACAACTCGGGTACCGGGATGCACTCTCCCGGGAAGTTTGGTACCACAAACCAACAATACCCTCTTCTTCACCAACGGCGGCAAGCATAAATATCCTCTCACCTGCTCTCGCTTGCCGCCACGACTGGTCGAGAGGAGGGAGAGGACACCATGTCATCGATCCGTCGAAGAAGAAGCTGAGCTTTATGCCTGAGCCACCATAGCCACACCTCCCATCAATGGATCTAACTAGAGGAGCAACATGAGAGAGGGAGCCCAGCAACCTCCTGGCGCCGTTCACCTGCGCTGCGAAGTAGCTCGGAGGCGCCATGTCTTTCCGCCGCATGCCAGGCCCCGCACAACTCCCCCCCGCCACCACGGTCGGTCAGAGAAAGGGCTGGATCTTGCTGCCATAGCTCGACGACAACATCATGAATAGGTTTACATAGAGAAGTGGTGGTCACCGCTGTCGTCACCCATCCACCGAGGACAACGAGCACACGGACGAGCAACCCTCAGATGCGCCAGATCTGGCCGCTCAGACCCCGGGCACCGCTTTCACCTACATGCATACAACCCACTACCGACACTAGGCCACTACATCTACCTACCCTAACTACACCGACACTACCCCTCCACCACATCCAACCGGTGACACCAATGGAGGTAGCTCGGGAGAGGCCCGGCATCACATCCAGGTCGCTCAAAAGAGGAGGGGGCGAGAGCGGAAAGAAAGCATTGGTATCTAGACTCCCTGATCCTACTTAGCTAGGTGCACACGTTCTAGCTCGCTTTGGTTCACGTCTCCTGACGTTTACATATATTTCTAGGCTAACAGCCTAACCTCACAAGTGACAACTAAACCTCATGGACCCAAGAGATTATCTGCCACCGCCCATCTCGTCTAGGAGCACCTTCGCTGCCTATGGAATTGGATCAACCCTGATGGGTCACATCGAGGGCCACCGGAAAATAGTTTGATTAGATTATTTTTCTATTTTGACATAATATAATCAGATATTTTTTATGTATTTTTGTGTTGTAGCAACGCAGGGACATTCAGCTAGTAACAATAATTTTGATCTTCAAATGTCAACCTCTCAATATTACCCATGCATCCTGACAATACTAGTAGTAACATCAACGCACATCAGCCAACGAAATCAATGGGATATGTATCTAAGACTTGAAATCCTGCTTGCACCATTCATATATCATACTAGGTAGAATCCAGGTAGTAGAAACAGCAACCGACAGTTAGTCTCAAAAACTCTCTCAATACGCAAGAACACGCAGGACAAACACAAGACAAATTCAGGCAGGTAGTAGTATATGGCAAGAGAACTCAGGAGACGGAACAACTAGCGATCAAGTCGCACGGTACCCTCAGTCGGCGGCGCCGGGAACATCCTGTAGGGCGCGGGCGGCCAGCGCGGCGCAAGCGTCGACCTTCTCCTTGGCCCTCCCGAGGTGCTCGTAGGCGTCGGCGCGCTGGCCCTCGATGGCGTCGTCCACGCCAGGGAGAAGCTGGGCCGGGTGGTGCAGCAGGAGGCGGATCTTCAGGAGGCAGTCGCAGCAGAGCTCCATGGAGTGGTACGCTTCAATCGCGAGCATCCTGGCGTCCCGGACCTTCTGCGAAGCGTCCCGCTGCACGGCTGTCATGTCGGGGAGGCCGAGGATTCTGGGGAGCTGATCCGCCGCGTCGCCGTTGTCGCCGCGCCACGCGACCTCCTTGGCGCTCCCCAGCAAGGACATCACGTGGGCGAGCTCACCGGCCGTGTCCTCTAGTGCCTGCTCCGGGAGCTTGAGGATGGTCCGCACTTCCTCGGCCGCGGCCGCGCGCATCGGCGCCGCGGGCGCGAGGTACCCCCGCGCGTAGACGATCTTCCAGGCGATCATGCGGTGGCAGCGGCCCTCCGCGTCCACCACTAACTCCCGGAACCGCGGCTTCCACGCCTCCGCCGCCGCCGCCATCTCTCTCTCTCTCTCGGTGCCGGGTTGGGTTTTGATTTCTGATGAATGCTTTGCTGCGCTTCCGAGGCCGGCGTGCTCTGAAATAGGCAGACTGGCGAGGTGGGGCCCGCGGCCGTAACAGACTATTTACCTCGCGCGCGACCGACCTCAACGATGGGGAAAGTTCCGAGCGGTTAAAATGAGAGGAACAAGCTGTCAGTGATAGAGGAAAGCGGTGAATTCCACATTGCTTCCCTCGGAAGCCATTGTAAACACTTCACCTCGTTCCGTCCCTCGATCGGCCTAGTATAAATCCAATCCCCTTGCTCCTTCCCTGTCTTCTTTCTTCTACCTGCCTCCCTCCACATTCCACATCAGCACCCTCGCGAGAGAGAGAGATCGGCGCGCGGCGGCAATGGCGAACGAGTGGCGGTCGCTGGCGCTGACGGTGTCGGACACCCTCCGGGAGGCCAACACCTTAAGCTTGGAGGAAGCCCTCAGGCTGATCGACCTCGTCATCACCACGCTCGAGGCGCAGGACGAGTCGCTGACCGCCAACCGCCTGGGCCTGGCCGAAGGCTACTTCCAACCTGGCCTCGCCGTAGTCCCCCTCACCATGCTCCTAGAGGACGCCCGCCGCGAGATCAAGCGCTGCGGCACGCTCCACGGCCTGGCCGATAGCGTGTTCCCCCTCGTCTGGGAGGGCATGGGCGTCGTACTCAGCGCGGAGGAGGCCCAGAGCTGGGGCAGATACAGCACCGACGCGATCCGAAACGCCGACGCCACGCAGATGAGCCTCTGCAACGGTGCGTCGTTCGCCAAGGCGGTCGTTGACGCCGGCGGCGTGGCCGTGGCGCTCCCCAAGGGCGACATCGTCCAGATCGCCTGGTTGCTGGCGGCCGAGCAGCTCCTGGACAAGGCCATCGACGAGCTATGCCGGGCGCGCCGCCACGTGTGGGGGATGCAGCACGCCCTTTCTATGCTGTTCGGAGTCTTCGTAAGTATTATGCCGCTTGACATTGACTGAGATTCGATTGACCTTGACTAAGCGCTCGCGAACGAGGAAAACAATCAAGTCCATCCCTGTTCGATCGTTCCTGCGGCGAGAGATTTTCGCAAGAGCTTCTGCGATTCGATCGCATATGATGCAGTAGGATCTGCGATACGTTTCTGAATGCTGTTTGCTGTAGGATGTATGGGACTCGATCGGAACTCGATCTTGATGACTAGTGTGTCAGATAAACGCGTTGGAGTCGTTTCGATTTGCTTTTTCCCGTGTAATACTACGTAAACTGCGCTAGATTCTGTGTTCTAGAATGTAAATCATCCATCAGACTCTGTGGCTGATGATGAATGAAATGAGAACTTTGAGTCGGTCTTATCTTGTGGATGGGCGTCATCTCAAATTTGGATCATCTGGTTGGGTGTGCATGTTTGGCCAAAGAAATGCGCATCTTCACCAGTCGAGGGAAGAGTTGCTTGAATTCCTCCAGAATTCTCGAACAAGTTCATATTACAAACCTGCAAGCCTTAAATTTGCATAATGATCGATCATATGGGCACCCAACTGATGAAAGATGCAACCGGGAGCCGCAATATGACCGAGTGAATCCGGGGCGCCATGACGACGCTCCAAGAGGGTAACGACGCACACGCGGCCACCGTTGTGAACGCAAAGGTCAAGGATTTTCACCTGGACCCCTAGCACGGAGAAGGTAACCACAACGACGTCCCCAAGAGGAAAAACGACACCCCTAGGCACCACCGTCGTGATGAGTTCGTAGCATGGAAAACAAAAAATTTCTACCGCAAGAACGAACAAAACCCAGATCTAATCTAGATAAAAGCCAAGATCTAATCTATTAGACATGTGCAACGAGATAGATATGTACTAACCCTTGTAGATCCGAAAGCCTTGTTCGAGATCGGATCTCGTGGTTGATGTAGACGATCACTTGCCGATCTCAAGATCGAGTGGATGAGCCTTCCGGCGCCGCGTTCCGGCAGTGCTTCCGCAATCGGTCACACGTGCGGAGTCGATGCAGACCTTCCTCTCCCCGTTCCAGCGAGCAGCGAAGGTAGTAGATCTCTCCACGGATTCCCAGCAGCACGACAGCGTGGTGGTGGTGGTGGAGTAGAGAATTCTGCAGGGCTTCGCCTAAGCCAGAGTAGAGCGAAGGAGGAGGAGAGAGGCGGCTAGGGCAAGGAGTGGAAGGGGCAAAAGGGGGGGGGGGTACCTCCACCCCTCTATTTATAGAGGGAGGGGTGGCGCCTAGGGTTCCCACCCCTAGGGCCACCTCTAGGGACGGCGCACAAGGGGGGGCTTGGGGAAATTTTCCTTCCCCTCCCCAAGTTTCCCCTTTTCGTTTCTTGGTTTTCAAGTAAACTCCACAGAACTTTCTAGAACATTCCGGAACATTCCGAAACCTTCTAGAATCCCCATATGAACACTCCGGAACATTTCCGAACCTAGAAAATGATCTCCATTATATGAATCTTATTCTCCGGACAATTCCGGATCTCCTAGTGATGTCCTAGATCCAATCCGAGACTCCGAACAACATTCGGTCTCCAACGCACATTCCATATCTACCTAAACAGCATCGAAACTTAAGTGTGTCACCCTATGGTTCGTGAATATGCAGACATGATGAAGACACCTCTCCGATCAATAACCATCAGCGGGATCTAGAGATCCATAACGGCTCCCACATACTCAACGATGACTTCGTGATCGATAGAACCATTTACATGCGAAAACCAATTCCCTTTGTCACGCGATACTCTACTTATCCGAGGTTTGATCGTCGGTATCTCCATACCTAGTTCTACCTCGTTACTGATAAGTACTCTTTACTCGTTCCATGGTATGTCATCCCTTGTGACCTAGTCACATGCTTGCAAGCTAACTAGATGACATTCCACCGAGAGGGCCCAGAGCATATCTATCCGTCATATGGATGGACAAATCCCAATCTTGGTCCATGCTTCACACATACTTCGAATACCCAATGACACCTTTATAACCACCCGATTCTGAGCGGTGTTTGATGTCATCAAAGTACCCATCCGGTGATGGTGATTAACATAACCTCATGGTCGAAGGATTAGGTTACTATGCATTTGAAAGCTTGTAGCAATATGAACTTAATGACTTGATCTTATGCTACACTTACTATGGGTGTGTGTCTATCACATCATTCTCCTAATGATATGACCTTGTTATTAATGACATCCAATGTCCATGATCAGGAAACCATGATCATCTATTAACCAACAAGCTAGTTCAACAAAAGGCTTACTAGGGACTCTTTTATGTTTACAAAACACACAAGTATTAGTGTTTCCTGATAATACAATTATAGTATGGGATGTAAACATTCATCATAAACACAAAGATATAATAATAACAACTTTTATTATTGCCTCTTGGGCATATCTCCAACACGTCGTTGATGCCGAAGCACTGAGCTTTCGTCGTAAAAACCTTCGCACCGCTCCCGGGAGCTCGAACCGTCTGCTATCCCCGAGATAGGCCTCCAAAACGCGATCTGGGAGCTGCCAAAGCCGAAGCACCGCCAACGCCAAGATCCCCTTCTTTCGCTCCTCGATATCCACATGACCGAAGAGAGACCACCACCACCACCACCACGTAGCTCGCCGTGCGTGAAAGGGTTCCACAACAGAAAACAAAAAAAATCCTAATAAGGAGAACAACATAGCCAAGATCTACTCTATACAGATGTAAGTTAACGGAGGGATTCAGTGTTCATACCCTTGAAGACCGAAAGCATTGACATTCTCACGAACGTCGACGTTGTAGTCGTACGGCAACGCCGACCTCAAGGTCGTGTAGTCGTACAAGCAACGAGTGCCACAACTGGCAGCACCTCCGCAGTCCTACATGAGTCTGGTGTAGACGATGTCCCCCGGTCTCCGGTCTAGCGAAGCAGCGGAAGAAGATTGATCCGGGCCAAGATTCCAGCAGCACGATGGCGTGCGTATAGTGGATAAACCTCTATCCCCGTATGCTCATTTCAATATTACGGAAGCACACGTGAGGGAGAGACGCAAAGCCAATGGGGTGGAATGAGGGAGAGGGCTTCCTCCTTGTTATATAGGCAAAGAGGGGAGGGGCCACCTAGGGGTGCCTCCCTAGGGCAGCCGCCGCCGCCTCCACCTCCGGCCGCGTCCCTCCCTCCCCTCCTTGGGCCGCCGCCCCGTGGGGAGGAGGGGCGCCCCCTAATGGGCTGCCACATGGTGGCCCATTAGGGGAAGGTCATATATTCTTTTATGAATTGATATTTAATTCATATAATTAAATACTAAAATCAATATTTACGTCTCGGGACAGTTCTTCGACTCCAGAACCTTTTCGATCTCTCCCCAGAACAATTTCAGAGTTCCACCTCTCTTCTCCAACAATCTCGAATCAATCTCTAAGCGTCATCTACCCTTAAGTGTGCCACCCTACGGTTCAGGAATGTGCAAACATGATCGAGACACCTCTCCGATGAATGACCAATAGATGGATCTAGAAACCCATGATGGCCTCATGCATTCCACGAATTAATTTGATCCCTTGAACCGTGAACATCGAGTCTTATTTCCTTTACTATTTGATACCTTGTTTGTCCAAGACCTGATCTTTGGTATCTCTATACCTAGTTCGATCTTGTTGCTAACAAACACATTTACTTGTTCTTGTGATATTACATTCCCTTGACCTAGTCACATGCTTGCAGACTTCATTGATGTAATCTCATCGAGTGGGCTCAGAGTATATATCTGTCACCTGGATGTGAAAATCTCGATCTTGATGCATATGCCTCAACCTACACATTCAGAATACCTGACAGATACCTTTATGATCACCATGTTACGGTGTGACGGTTAATGTAGTCAAGGCAACCTCGGGTGGTAGTGATAGGTATGATATCACGGTCAAAGGAGTGGGTTACTACGTTTTACTAGTTATCGCGATATTGAACTTTGTGAGTGGATATCATTGTAATACTTTAGTTGGGTGTGTGTCCATCACATCATTCATCCAATGACACTACCCCATTATCAATTGACATAAATGTCCATGATCGGGAAACCTCGATCATCAGTTGGGCAATGAGCTAGTTGACTAGATGTTACTAGGGACTTGGTTTGTTTACATACCACACGTGTATTAATGTTTCTAATTAATATCGTTATAGAATGACATAAAACTTATTATGAATATATGAGATATAAAAATAAAAACATCTTTATTATTGGCCTGTAGGGCATATCTCCAACAGTCTCCACTATAGAGTACAAATAATCTAGTTTACATTTGGCAAGAATCTAATACCTATAGCTTCCTGGTGTTGATCATGCTTCGTTAACGGGTCTGCAACATTCAGATCCATATGTACTTTGCAAAACCTAATGTCATCATCGCTAACATACTGCCTTATCACATGGTAATGCCAGAGTATGTGCTTGGCAGTAGAGTAGAACCTCTGATCCTTCGCATTCACACTAGCACCCGTGTTGACGTAGTAGATGCTCACAGGGTCTTGCATGCTTGGAAACACTCCTAGTTTGATGACGAACTTCCTTAGCCACACAGCTTCATTCGCCACTTCTGAAACAACACTGTACTCTGATTCCATTATAGATTGAGCTATCGAGGCTTGCTTGCCACTCCTTTAGCTTACTGCATGATGTAGCCCGACACATGGCAATCGCCATTGGGCCACATCATGTCATGCCAACCACTCCTACTAAAGTGAACTCCTTCCATATTTTGTCTTCCTTTGGTCATCATGTGAATGGGATTCTACTTGAGAAAGTGCTAATGGTATGACCAGGCCCATGACCATGATTCCAAGAGGAGGAGGCAAGGATACTGTTGGGGTATGCCTGTAGCATCCCAATTGTCTAACAATTGCAATGGTACTAGCCTAGTCTATATATATGCTACTTCCTACATATAATTAGTTGCATCATCATTATATCATGCTCATGTCATCATGCCACCTTGCATTTGAGCATCATATAAAACCCTTTTGTTTGGTTCTTCTCTCATATGCATATTAATTGTATTTGGCTCTTGATATATTGTATTTGAATCTTGATATATGCTTGATGCCCAAATTGAGTTGGGGGCATATCTTTTATTCAACTCCACCACCTTTCCTTTCACCACCTTATAATTCCACCATCCCATTATCCATGAGCTTGTATTTTATTTTCTTTTGGTATTTAATCTAGCTCATGGGAGTTAGGATGGATCTACTTCTATAAATTCTTTTGTTTGGCTTTATTCCACTTCTTGGAAATGCATAAGTATAATGCCATATTATTATTGTTGTCACAAAATCAATCATGGCATTTATTATTTTTGCATGGGCCATGCAACCATCATCACCACCTCTTTCCCACTTGTTTTTCCTTTGTTTTAGTGGTTCTTCTTGGTGGAATCATCTACATCAGCTATCCACCATACCCATTTTCTCATCAACATCTTTCTTTTATTTAGCTCCATTCATGATTTATATGAGGGATTCTTCCCATACATCTTTCTTTCTCTTTTCCTTGATTATTCCTCCCCCTCACCTCATGATAAATCAAAGGCCTCTTTTTCCCCCCTCTTGGGTTGATCTTATGCACAAGTTTTAAAACCTAAAACCCAATCAAACCTAACCTAACTCCCTCTCTCTACCATGCTGGTCCCACCTGGCCTCTCTCTCCCTGCCATGCTTGGCCCACCTCAGCTAACCCCTACCCCTCTCTCTAACCCTAAACAAAACCCTAACCCGAGACTACCCCATCGAACCCTAGCCCGAGCTACCCCCTCTCCTCTCTCTTCTCTCTACCGCCGTGCCAGCCCCACCCAGCTGCTCCTCTCGCCGTCCCCACCTGGCAGCCTCCACCACCTACCTGCCCTGCCCTGGCTGCCCAGGTCGAGCCCCAGCTCGACCACGTGATCGAGGATAAAGGAGAAAGGGTCGAAGCCACTTTTCCATCTACCCCGTGCCCACACGCCCCTCTTCCCTCTCCCTCGTTTTCCTCGTTCTTCACGGCTCCCCCGCCTCTCCCAGATCCACCCCAGGTACCTGCCCTCGCCTCCCCTTCTTCTTCTCCGACGCCACCGTCTCTCGCCAATCGCCGCCGTCTACCCCTGCGGCTTGTCGTTTCGGCCGACGTGCGCGTCTTGGAGGTGGTCTGGAAAACCAAGGAGGTACCACTGCTTCACCTCGACCGGCCCAGCGAGGAGGAGAAGGCCACCAGGACCGCCAGATCCTTGCCGCTCCCCGAAACCCTAGGTCGCCGGAGCTCCTGCATCCTCGCCGATCGGCCGCTTCCCTGCCCGAGCCAACCCCACCGACCACCCCGCGGTGAGTCCCTCTCCCTCCCTGACGTACTCCGCCTCACCGGGAAGCCCTAGTCGTGTCAGTCGTTTCGACGAGCGCCCTCGGTCTTGGCCCGCTTTCGTGTCTGCGTGCCAGCGTAGTGCCTCAACTAGCCGCAGTACTCCCTCCTGACACCAACCCCTCCCTAGCCCAGCGGTAGCCGCCGCCGCCCGCGCACGCCAGGTCGCGAGTTCGATCCCCGTCTCGCTGTGCCTCATGTTGTTTTCCCGTCAGACCGAGGAGAAAGAAGAATAATACGGGCCGTGGTCGAATTACAAATAACCCCTCTTTTTAACTCTCGCTCAACCCGTGGTCCATCATACCCCACCTGTCAGCCGCCGTGATCATCTTTCAGAAAACCCCCCAGACTGTTATTCCCTAAACCCGCGGTCTAGCCTACCCCCTCCTGTCAGCCTCTGCGGGATCACCCTCTGTCACGTGGGCCCTAGCTCATTGCCCCACTTTGTCACTCAGCAGACTAGCTAAGCCATGCTGTAGCAAAAGTTTTTCATACCGTGGCCCGATCGGGCCACCCGTCAGTGACTTTGGCTCAGTCGAGCCGGGTGCCAAAAGTTTGCCCTGTTGTCTGTTTAATTTAAACCTTTTCAAAACTGTTTTAAATACAAATTCAAATCAGATTTAAATAACTTTTAAAATACAAATCCAAACAATACATATGATATATGTTTTGGAATCAGAAAAATGTGAGGATTTCAAATATGCCATTCAACATATTATTTGAGCACTTTAAAATTTCGAGGTCAATTAAAATTACAATAAAATGCCCTTTATCTTAATTAATTAATAACTTTTGTTTTATAACTCCAAATTTGACAAATAATATGTCTAAATCGATCAGCGCGACGAGCCCGTTCTATCTATGCATTCCATGTTCTGAATTGCAGCATGCATCATATAAATATAAAGTATACAGCAACTTATTTGAGTATAAAATGTGACTAAAACTCAATAAAATGCTTTATTCTTGTACTCCACACCTCACCCATGCCATGCTACATTATTGCCATGCAAATTGTGCATCATTCATCATGGCATGATTGTTCGCTTGTCGCATTATAATTCATATGCTTGTGCACTCTATTTATGTTGGCCCTTGTTTGTTTGGTTCTTCTTCGAATAGACGCTGAGCAGGGGATATATCAGGAATCCCAGGAGCACTACCCAGATCCGTCCCTCGCTTCAACTGAGCTGCCAGGCAAGCACTACCACATGCTTGCATACATATAGTACCTATTGCCTCTCTCTTATTCTTGCATCATTGAGTCGCGATTGCATTAAACTGAATCCCAAGTACTGCATAGCCTTTACTTTTAAACCCCACCAAAGCTTGTTCCTCCATCCCATGAGCCATTACTATAGGAGTTGTTTGAGCCATGCGGGTCGTAGAACAGCATGTGTAGGGTATGTGAGGTCTGATGGATAACGAGGTACCTAAACAACTTAACCTGAGTAGTAATGGGATAACTAATGAAAGTGGCACCGGTGAGCAATATATGCTATTTGGTTCTTCATGCTCACTTGTGTCCCGTAGGACCCCGAGTACTTGATTCCTGTTCCTTGACTATTCGCACTATCCACATCCGGGAGGCCTTATGGACCTCCCTGAGCCAGAGCTTGATTCATTCTTATTTCTTGGGGCCACAAAGTAGTTTGGGGCTTTATTACTATCCTGTACTTATGCCATGCTTTACTGCTTTATTTAAGATTGTGCGTGGAGCACCTGTACTGTTTAGGACCGTGTGACGTTTTGTATCGACAAGCCTAGTCACATTTTGGGTTCCCGATCGTTTAGCCGTCCACACAAACCACAGGTCCGTTCGAGCCGCCAACTTGCGGGTAGCTTATTGGGGTGGCCCCTGAAACATTTCTGAATCCTGTGATCGCTTTGTCGTGAATGCCTCGTTGGGTTTTGATTTGGTTTTCGAGGTTGATCGAGTGTGTGTTGCTATTTGTGCACCTGCGGTAAATCTTCTCGAAAGCCATGTCCGCGGTTATGGACGACTTGGAGCACGGTTTCTCGATCATAGACAAGTATAACTAAAGTACCGCTTTTAATTTGACTAAGTACCTGACTAGTAAATAGTGCAACACTCATGGAATGGATAATAAAACTACCAACGGATGGGGGATGTTCGTCCGCTTCCTCGTTGGTAAGCGAGGAGGAGGATGGATCTGTTAATATTACTGTTATAACTGTTGTTATTAATTCACGGACATCCGTCTATCTTCGGTTAGGCGGATGGTTAGCGAGTATCTATAGAATTGTTAGGGATTATCTTTTGCTGCAATTCGTCACCCAGTTGTGTCCCCTTTAGAGGCATAAAGACTTGCTGAGTACCCCTAGGGTCTCACACGATAAATTTTTTGATTCAGATGAACAGGTATACTCGCAAGATGGATACTGGGTGGAGGAGACAGACGATGTTGGCAACGATCACTCGGTGTAGAGATTCCGGGAACGGGGATCCGTGAGATCTGTGGGCAGGATGTGTTTATTTATGGGGCATCTTATGCCTATTTGCTTCTTATCCGTACTCGGATCTTGTTTTCTGCTTCCGCCTGATACTCTGATGTTTGATGCATGAGGAGATATCCTAAACTATTATATCTATCTAGGATATTTGGATCTTGCCGTATGGCGTTGCAATATTTCTATTTCTTTTAGATGGAATGGCTCTGAGGACTGTTGTATGTGGCTTGCATACATACTCATTTGTGTATGTAGTTGATCCCTTCGCCTGCCGATTACGCCGCTCGTTCTTGTCCCGATGTTTGGAAATGGTTAGGATGGCCGAAAGGTCTACCTGTGAGTGGCATTTGGCCCCACCGTACTACTTTAACCATTTCCGCTCATCCAGGCTTGTAACTAAGAGCGTAATTCACCGAGGTAGTTACAATGCCCCTGGGGTTGCCCGATATTTTACGAATCCCTATGGAAATCAAGAAGGAGGTGCGAGGGGAAGAGGGAGGGGATGAAATCCACGAACTCATGCATGAAGAACTCGATGAACGCACACACACACAAAGACACGATACAAGCCAATAGCTCATGCTGACGGCAACCGGTCTGGTGTAATCCCTAGGATCGGTGTCGAGCAAGGATCTCTCTCTCGAACCGACATGGTGAGCAGGAGGCTTGGTGAGATCTTGACGTCTTAGCAATGGGCTCCGATGCCAAGGCCTTGTACAACGAGGGAGGCACGATGCAAACTCCAATGAGGTTGGGGGATATTTGGTGCTCCTTTAGCAAAGGAGCATGATGCAAGAACTAGATAGATCCACAATGGTTTCTTCTAATTCCAAATATCAAGCCCGGGTTTACAATAGAGGTGGGGGCTATTTATAGGCCAATCACTAGTTCAAGGGTACTTTATGCATAAAAGGGTAAAGTCTGGATGGATTTGGGGTTACATGGGCTGAAGGCCCAAAAGGATTTAACAAGTTTGTCTCACTTACATCAGAGACTCCGGGGTGTGAGGGTCGGAGACTCAGGGGTGGACGGAGAATCCAGGGTGGAGCAAGGTCTCCGGGGCAGACTCCGGGGCAGTAGATAGAGAGCTCCAAGAGGGGGCTGGAGTCTTTCGCAGAGTCCTAGGGCGGAGACTCCGGGGTAGCAGGGCTGGAGACTTCGGGGTGAGCAAAGACTCCGGGGTTGAAGACGCTCTCCGACGAGGACTCCATGGGGGTGTACTGAACACTCCAGGCAGGGGCTCGGAGACTAGTCCAGAGTCTAGGCCGGAGTCTTCGGGGTTGCAGGACGAAGACTCCGGGCTTCAGGGCCAGAGACTCTGGGGCTTCAGCCTCAACAACGTCTTTTTCTCGTCCTGCTCCTTGTACTTCATCCGTGGGAGCTTGGTGATGCATTGGGGCTTCATAGTTGATAATGCATAGAGTAGTTGCATGAAGTAGCAAGACATCAGGGACGTATCCAAAATCACATGAGGATAGGAGCGAGTTAACCTTAGCTTGCAGGAGTTTGGCTCGGGCGCGAGTCATTGGTCCACTTGGGTGACTTGTTGGTGTAGATGTAGGGACGTCCATAGGACGGGCTGCATCAACTCCCCCCTTGGGAAAGAGTCATCCTCGACTCTTCATGGTTATCGTCTTGAACATCTCCATGGTAGGGTGAAAGGTCCTTGACATTGAATGTTGAGCTCATGAGATACTTCGAGGTTGGTATGTCGATGATGTAGGCATTATTGTTGATTCACTTGAGGACCTTGAAGGGACCATCTCCTCTTGGTTTGAGCTTGGAGTTGTGCTCCTTGGGAAAATGTTCCTTGCTCAAGTGTATCCATACAAGGTCGCCTTCTTCGAAGACCATCTCTTTCTTGTCCTTGTTTAGCCTTGATGCTTGGCGAAGGACTTGTTGCTCGATAGTTGCTCTTGTTTCTTCATGAAGCTTCTTCATAGCTTGTGCGCGCTTGTCGATTTCCATGTTTGTGTGCTTGTGGAGGGGAAGTGAAAGTATATCGAGCATGGTGAGGGGCTCGAAACGGTACATGATCATGAAGAGACTCATATTGGTTGTTGTGTGCTTTGCTCGATTGTAGGCAAACTCGGCGTGGGGAATGCATTCCTCCCAATCCTTAAGATTCTTCTTGATCAACACGCGTAGGAGGGTCCCGAGGCTTCGGTTTATGACCTCAGTTTATGGATGCGACGCGGATGAGAAGAGTAGCTTGACGCCGAGTTTGGCCATTAACATATTCCACAAGTAGCTCATGAATTTGACGTCGTGGTCAGAGATGATTGTTCTTGGCACACCATGACGACGAATGATTTCCCTTAAAAATAAATTGGCAACATGTGAAGCATTGTATGTCTTATGGCACGGTATGAAGTGTGCCATTTTGGAAAAGTGATCCACGATAACAAATATAGAATCATGACCTTGCTTAGACCTAGGCAATCCTAAAACAAAATGTATGCTAATGTCGGACCAAGGTGCATAAGGAATACGAAATGTCATATAAAGACCAAAGGGATTAGACTTGGACTTAGCTTGAACAGAAGTAGTGCATCGTTGGACGTGACGCTCCATGTCTCACTTCATCTTGGGCCAATAGTAATGAGTGGAGAGCATGTCAAATGTCTTGTCATGACCAAAGTGACCCATGAGGCCTCCACCATGTGATTCTTGGAGAAGCAAAAGTTGTAGAGATGACTTCATAATGCAACACTTGTTTTGTTTAAAGGGAAAGCCCTTATGCAAATAGAAATCATCAACTCCTTTGTCAATGGAGCACTTTGCGAAAATTGGTCCAAAGAACGGGTCGGAAGCATACAAAGTTTTGATTTCATCAAGACTCAACACATTTACTTTGAGTCGAGTAAGAAGGCTTGTGTGTTTGCGAGACAAATCATCCGCAACTACATTATCTTTGCCCTTCTTATACTTGACAATGTAAGGAAAAGAATCCATAAACTCAACCAACTTAGTGTGTGTCTCTTACTCAAGTTGGCTTGGCCTTTGAGATTTTTAAACAACTCATGGTCGGAATGTATGATAAATTCCTTAGGCGAAAGGTAGTGTTGCCAAACTTGAAGAACACAAACTAAGGCAAAAAGCTCTTTGTCATAAATCGGATAGTTAAGGCGAGCGCCATCAAGCTTCTCGCTATGGTAAGCAATAGGACGTCCATTTTGCATGAGGAATCCTCCAATGCCAATACCAATAGCGTCACACTCTATCTCAAAAGTTTTTTGTGAAATATGGTAACGCAAGAAGAGGTGCTTCGGTGAGCCTCTTTTTAAGTTCATCACAAGCTTTTTGTTGTGCTTTGCCCCACACGAAGGTGAAATTCTTTTTGGTTAACTCATTGAGAGGGCAAGCAATGGTCAAGAAGTCTTTCACAAAGCGATGATAGAAACCAGCCAATCCATGAAAACTTTGAAGTTCACTTACATGTGTGGGAATGGGCCAATCTCTTATGTCTTTGACTTTAGAAACATCGACTTCAATGCCATTGGAGGAAACAACAAAACCAAGGAAAATCAACTTGTCTTTAGCAAAAGTGCACTTGGGAATATTAGCATATAGCTTTTCATGTCGAAGGATTTGCAACCTCCTTGACATGTGTAACATGTTACTCAAGTGACTTGCTATAAATAAGTATATCATCGAAATAGACAACAACACTCTTTCCAATGAGAGAACGCAAAGTATGATTCATAAGGCACATGAAGTTGGATGGAGCATTAGATAAGCCAAAAGGCATGACCAACCATTCATAGAGACCAAGTTTGGTATTGAAGGCGGTTTTCCACTCATCACCTTCCGCCATGCGTATTTGATGGTAACCACTACAAAGATCAATTTCGAGAAAATAGTGGCTCCACACAACTCATCAAGCATGTCATCAAGACGTGGTATGGGATGTCAATAACGCACGGTGATAGCATTGATTGGATGGTAGTCCATGCATAACCACAACGTATCATCTGTTTTGGGAATGAGAATCACGGGTACCGCACTTGGACTAGTGCTTACTTGGATCAAACCTTTGGAGATGAGTTGGTTGATTTGGCCTTCTATCTCCTTCGTCTCCTCCAGGTTCGTGCGGTAGGCGACGCGGTTTGTAAGAGGTGCGCTAGGTATGAGGTCAATGCAATGTTCGATGCTGAAAAGAGGAGGTAGTCCATGTGGAAGCTCTTTGGGGAACAGATCCTTGAATTCCTGCAAACCCATCATCAAAGAGGGAGGAATATTTGTCAAGTCATTAGTTCCTTGTGCTAGTTCCTTGCAAATGAGGATGTAGTGCAAGATGGACGCGTTATTCCTCATGCTCGGACAGCGTGTGGCAGAAGCAAGATTTTTGTTTCCTCGCACGATGTTGACAAGTCCTTTGAGGCGTGTGGGTCCCGGACGTCACTTTCTCTAGCTGACCATACTTTTAGGTCACGCCTCTATGATTTGAAGTCGATAAAGTTGCTCGATGCGTTTGCCGTTTAGTCAGGCTACTGGGTTGCACATGTCAGCCTCTCATTAGAAGAATCGTGTGTATGATGGAACTTTTTTCCTTCGCTCGTGCTACCCTGTTCTGAACTTGATAGCGTTGCTCGATGCATCTACCATTTAATCACGCTGCTGGGTCCCACATGTCATCCTCTCATTAGAAGAGACGTGTGCATGATGAAATTTTTTCCTTGGCTATTGCCTCCTTGATTTCAACTCGATAACATTGCTCGATCTCTCTGCCGTTTAGTCACGTTGCTGGGTCCCCATGTCAGCCTCACATTACAAGAATCATGTCTATGATGGAATTTTTTTCTTCGCTCGTGCTACCCTGTTCCGAACTTGATAGCGCTGATCGATGCATCTACCGTTTAATCAAACTCCTGGACCCCACATGTCATCCTCTCATTAGATGAAACGTGTGTATGATAGAATTTTTTCCCTCGGTCATGCCTCCATGTTCCGAACTTGATAGCATTGCTCGCTGCATCTACCGTTTAATCATGATGTTGGGCCCCACATGTCATCCACTCATTAGAAGAAACGTGTGTATGGTGGAATTTTTGCCCTCTATCACGCCTATGTGTTTCGAACTTGATAGCGTTGCTCGATGCATCAGCCATTTTTCTAGGCTGCTGGGTCCCCCATGTGAGCCTATAATTAGAAGAAACGTGTGCATGCTGGATTTTTTTTGTCGCTCGCGCCTCCCTATTTCAAACTTGGCAACGTCACTCGAGGTAGAACCTGTATAAAGTCGTGCTACTGGGTCCCACATGTCGCTTTCTCTATAAACGAAACCTGCGTATGATGGACTTTTTTCGGCCGCGTCCGCTGTTTTGACCTTGGCAACATTGCTCGAAGTGACAGCCATGTATGGTCTTGCTGCTGAGGCCCCCATGTCAGTCTCTTTGGCATGTTCTGACTTGTGGGTCCTCAATGCAGCCTTAAATGTTCTGGCGGGTGGGTCCCTGATGCCAGCCTCTCTGTACAAGTATTTAACTTTTTTCAAACCCGACCATTAAACTCGAGGGATGCTACAGGCTGGTGGGTCTGTGATGTTAGCCTCTCCATAAAGCAATATTGCTAGAAGAAAAAAATATAAACCCAAGATAATTTTATGTCAAGCACAAAGAATCCAACTCAAGACTTCAAAACACATATAAATCATGTGTGTTGCCACTACGACAAACAAATAAGATAAACATTATCATTAAAATCTTTATAGTACCTATAACTTATATATTAGCCTTCTTAAAAAGATTTTATGTGTCCATATTATCTCTCTTATTAAAAATAAAAGGAAAGCGATCCTGGTATCTCAATTTATTAAATGCCAGATAATGGAGTAGTTTTTTAAAAAACATGGGTAGGCGGAATATTTTGTTTTAAAGGGTAATTCCAAAAATACCGAATTACAGATTTTGGGTTATTCTACATCTTTTATACTCAATGGGCTATACTCCATGCGCTATTCTCCGTGGGCTCCTTGATAAAACTTTAAATGGGCTGACGTCAGCAAGTCCCTGACCCCTAAAAGGCCGAATTAAATTGTTCTGGGCTAAAGAGGGACCGAATGGGAAATATTTTACCTCCTCTTTAGTAAAATTTGCATTGTGTTGTGGCTCGATCGGATTCGGGACACAGACCTCACTACCGGAGGAAAAAAACGATAATTCTTTTGATTGATATTTGTGTAAAATATCTAAAGAACAAGGCACACAGACCACATGCGCCAAAACTGGACTGGCATCCAATGGATTCACTTTGTACCCTCTCATATCTGTCCAAAACACATCCAACGGTTCCGATGGCACACAGACAAAAGCTCTAGTGCAAGAAGCCCAGCAGCAGCAACATTAATTTTTTACAAATTTAGTAGCATTTGAAAGATCTAGTAGTATAGAATAAGACAGAAAAAATATCGATAGATTCCTAGTTCATATTCAGATTCCAAAGTGACTGTTTCAGCAATACAGACACTAAAACTCAATAGCGGTACAAAGAGAACCCGTTCATGTTTCAGCTCTAAAAACCTTGTCGCACGATCATTTTGCCCTTTCTCTAAACACACTCGATCATTGGATCAAGCAAAACTGACGATCAAGTATGCTTTTGTGTTCATACCTCCTCTTCACATCAATATAAGTGTGACCCCCATATATGCATCCCAAAATTCCCAAGCCTCATCTAGATTGTGACAAGGCCAAGTTTTGAAAGGAAAGCAAGATCATCTACTGAACTTGATCTAAACAAGTACCAGTACATCAGTATTAGTTCTAGAAAACACCTTAGTAATAGTAACGACATAACACTTGACAGATTGAGTAGCATTTGAAGATTGAGCAGTATAGAATAAGACAGAAAAAATATCTACAGATTCCCAGTTCATATTCAACACCACTTGGATTCAGCAGCATTTCAAAGTGACCGATTCAGCAGTATAGACAATGGCTAAAATAAATGATAGATTCAGCAATGTAGACACTGAAATTCAATAGTTGTATCAAGGCCATGACTCAAAAGGAAAGAGAGTCCATATTCAGCACTCGATCGGTCGATCTGAACAAGTACCAGTACATATATTACAACAAAATAGATTAGCAGTAGCAAGTTAAGACCTCCGTAGAAAATACTCGGCATAATGCAACAGTGTGTCAAGTGCTGGCCGGATAGCGCTTTCTTTCCTGCCTGTTACGCTTTCCTTGTCATAGCGTTTCCTATGGGCCCACTATGTCAGCAGCGTATATTGGAAATAGGTATACATTGCCGCAATCTTGTTCCACCTCTCCCCATACAAATTGAATTTGTCCCAAACATAAAGCAGTAGTTAATTAGTACGACGTTATATATCTTAACATTGGGATCATCACAAGAAGATTTAGATGTTGTATCTCACTTTTGAAACTTTTCGATGCAATACTCCTAATCCACAGGGAATTCTGACAAACGGTTCATAAGCTTCCAGGTAACACCGTGGCTGCGATAGATACGACCTGAGCCCTTATAGGGCGACTTCGGGTGACGACGGTCTGCTCGTCATCTTAGATGTCGCCACCATTTCGACTGCATGATGCTCATGCTACAGAGACAATGACCAAAGCTTCACCTTATACCACAATGATTCACATGCCCCTAAACTGATGAACCTGGGGGATATGACGATGTTCATGGTGTGGCCATCAATTTGGGTGATGAACATAGTGTCCTCTTTCCTGATGCCGATGATATCTGCTCTCCGTGAGCCTCTTGTGGGCACTGGCTTAGAAGGCTCCCAGTGTTTATGGCTATAGGGAATTATGGGTGCAATCCTCGAGTGGGCAACTCTGAGGTGGCGGGCGAGCTCTACCATAGGTGTTAGCTCTACCGACAAGGTGATGAACTCGCATCTAGGCTCCGTGCAGACTTGATGGCCATGAAAGCACCAGATTATGTGGTCGTAGACGTTGTTGTAGGGGACAAATGTCCTGCAGTGGTCGTTGGGGCATCTACTACCTTTTCCGCCCACGACTTGGTGGTACAGCTCATTGGAGCATGCGGCCAGCTGGACGGTGTTGGTAGTGTCCAGACGCATAGAGATTTCATTGAAAACATCATTGCTGACCTTGCTCCAGACGCGGTACAGCGGGTTGTGCGTCGATTGCAACATCAGGATGGATTGGGGGAAGTGGTCGGACTAGAGTATGACTATTAGGGGACTTTTGGAGAGGGGTGGCGCGACCTACAAGATCCGATGTAGTGGGCAATATGGCGAGGAAAATGTGTGAAGCGCGCACTGGAGACGATCCCAAATGCGGGGCTAGGCGGCGTTGGCGAGTGGAGATAAAAACAGTCGAGATGGGGAAGATGGGATGGCTCTTTGAACGAGTTTTTTTGCAAGGCCTCTAGAGCTGCATCCAGGATGTCGACTAGCTTGGTTGCACGCTGTAGTGCACTAAATTAACCATCTGAAATCCTGGCGCATTTTATACCTAGGCTGGCACGCTGTCATGCACTAAATTAACCATGTCACAACCTGGGCCATTACAGCTAAGCCAACACGATGCCATGTACGCCGACTAGAGTTACTACTACAGTCATGTATGACCAGATAATGTTTATTTACATCTTCTATTTTCCTAAAAAATAGTACTCCTACCTAGTAGTAATACACTTGTACTATTACAATATGTACTACTACTAGTAGTAGAGTACACCGAACAATCATCTCGTTAGTTCCGTTGCATACAGGAGTTGTACTACACCTACCCACTTGATTGTTAGGTACACCAACACGGCACAACTCTTGTATGCGGCCGAACTAACAAGATGATTGTTTAGTTTGCTAAAAAGGATTATATTGTGGAACAGAGGTAGTACAATACTAGCAGTAGTACACTAGATATTTGTTTTGAAGTTTTGTTGCAAACATAGTACAGTAAATACCTCCACATTGGAGCCTAGTGCGATCAAGTACCAAGGTGTTTCAACACGATGCATGATAACAGAAGGTGTTCAAGCACCTCGTTACAGAATAGTTATAATTAGAAGGGAACATTCACTATATTAATTGTCAACACCCGGATTTTTAATCCCAGATGCCCGTTATGCCATACCTCGCAATCCCAGGATTACCATTTTTGCGAGACATAACGGATTGGATATCATAGTACATCATCCATTACAAACCATACATAAGGTTTTACACGAATAAGGATCTCATGATCTAGTCTTTAATACAACAAGCAGTGGAAATAAACGATAGCATAGCGGTGGGGTCCATCTTCGATGCAATGCCGACGCAATCTTGGCAGATAGTCCTAGTTATCATAGCCGTCCTGCTGACCATCATCTTGATAATCTCCTTCATAGTCTGGCCATGATAATAGCCAGGGACAAAATCCATGAGTACTCTTTAAGTACTCGTAAACTACTACTAGCAAGGGTTATACTTCTAAGTTAAAGTGCTGAATTGAAAGAATAACTATCAAGTTAAGTTTGAAACCTAAGCTGAGTTCTGAAACAAGAAAGATAAAAAATAAAAGTCTAGAATCACCTAAGTTGGGGAAACTATTTTCATCTACACAACCCTGTTGTGGTCAAGTCCGGGTTCATCATTCATTTCAAGTTATTTAGAAAACATCTGACAACGAAACAGTATGGCCATTCCAACTGTCCATAACCGCGGACGCGGCTATTCGAATAGTTTGACACTCTGCAGAGGTGGTACACTTTCACCACAAGATTCGATACATCTGTCAGGGATAACCCTGAATCATCATACTTGGTATGCAGATAATCAAACATAACCTTCCCTTTACACACCCTAGTACAAGCACCTCTCCTATGAGCATGGCCTCCCAACCATGACCATCAGTCATCTTGGGCACTACATAGGTGGATAACGTTGAGAGGTAGCCTCAGATCAAACCTCTCCCGTGAGGGAACTAGTACTAATGCATATAAATTTCCAGCTAAGCCTTACCCAATTCAGGTAATGTGGTTGTACGGTAAATTTGGAATGGTATCGCATCCGAATCCAACCATCAGTTTTATAAAAGGGTTAAGGCTCATGCCTTATCATTTTCATCATCATAAACCAATTGTGTTTCTCAACACATGTCAAAACATCTCAATAGAATGACTCATCATTCCAAGGTTTTCATAACTCATTTTCACCAAGTGTTCCCATCTAAAGTGACTCAAGTTTGATCTATTCTAAAATACTAGGTTAAGAGTGTTCACTAAGGTGGAGGGGTAGTATCAATCTCATGCCATAGGATGACATCTAAGGGTTCTAATTAGGTCAATTTTTATACTCTTTATGCTACCTTCAAAATTAATTAAAGAACTTTGTGTGAACTGAGGGGGTGTGAGCAAAGTATGCTTAAGGCATCTTTACTAAACTATCTAGTTTTATTCTAGTTTGATACCATAGCTTACTAAAGCATGTTTGCAAGGGTTAGCTTGCCACTAATAGCTTGCCTTGGTTGGTGCAGTGGTTGAAGTTGTCTTCTTCTTCTTCTTCTTGGTAGAACTCCTCCTCCTCGAAGGCTTGGTCGGTACAATTGTCTAGAAATACATAGGGAGTGCACAATCACCAAACAATACTTAACTTAGGCTAAGTAGTAGTCTAAACCACACAATTGATGATCTAATATCATCCCAAACATCATAAGTTTTAATTCGATATTTTCAACCTTTTTATTTTGGAAAAGTAATTTCTACTCATTGAAATGTTAACTAAAATTTAATATTCACGACAAAAATATGAGATCATGTGGAAACATGTCCTCACCACATATTCTAACATGTGGGAATGAGATTTAAAGGTTGGATCAATATTACTTTGGTTTAAGTTTATTATTTAATGATTTAAAGTGACTAGAAATGCCTATATAGCATTATTTTGGTACTAGTCCAAAGTCACTGCCTGTAAACCTTAATATTATTACATATTTGGATATATATGATGAAATGTGATTTTTGAGAGTTGGAATCAACTCAAAAGCTAACTTGGTTGATTTTATAAAAATGTTTCAAGTTGTAAAAGCTTCTGTCTTCTTATTTTTATTAGGAGAAATCTATAACTCTAAATGAATTAAATCCAACGGGCTTGGATAGAGCTTTTCAATACCTTTCAGAAAAAATTAGTTTCATGCAATTTGGATTTTCCAAACTCACAGAATTGATTTTTGAAACACAGGACAGAAACTATATTCTAACTAAAAAGAAAAATCCTAATTTGAATTTCCAACGCGCGCGGGAATGAAATGGGCCGGCCCACTGTGCTCCGCGCGGCGTCGTGGGCTGACTTAAGTGAGGACCCCACCCATCAGTGACACAGGGGGGGGGGTGTGAAGCGGTATGGGCGAACGGCGGCCGTGCGATCTGGTTCTAATCCAACGGCTGAGGGTCATCGTCGATGTTGGGCAACACCGGCGAGACAGAACCCTAGCGCGGCCAGTGGGGGTCGTTGGGGGCTCACCGGGGTTCAGCCGAGGGTCGGCGAGGCGGGCGAACGACGAAGTCGATGAAGGCGAACCTCCTGGTACCGGCAGCTTCTACTGGGGCGGCCTGGATCAACAGTGCCCTTCTCCTCCCGAGGCGGCGGCTCCGGCTGCAATTCCGGCGCTCTGGTGCTCGAGCGGCTCCGGCTGGCGGTGGGGAGTGAGTGTGAGAGGTGGTGTGCTCAAATCGGCTGGGGGTGGCGTCTATTTATAGTGGCGAGAGGGGACCGACGGGGCGCACGGTGAGCTCGTCGTGGTCGATGGTACAAACGGCTATCGGCATGGGCGACGGTAGGGGGCGGTGCGGTGCTCCCTGGCGATGCTCAACGACATGGTGGCGAGACGTGGGGCGGTGCGGTTTGGTCTGGAACAAGCGATGCTCTGCACGGCAGAGGCGGCGTCTTCGACGACGAGCGGTGGCTGTGCGTCATGGGCGTGACGGGGATGTCGCGGTCTCTGGGTCGGTGGCGATCATGTATGCAAGCGGCGGCGGCCTGATGCGTAGGCGTCGGTCGAGGGTGGCGCTCTAGCGCATGCTCGGCATGGTTCTTTGGCGGGCTGGGCGCGTCGTGCGTGTGGTCCAGGGTTGGCAAGGTTGGGCGCTAGAGCGAGTGGCGATGGACGGTGGGCTGCCTCCTAGACAAGGTTGGCACGGCTAAATCTCCTCCTAGCTTTGTCTCCACTGGGTGGCATGGTGAGCTTCGTGTTCACCATTGATGTCATTGCCCAGCTTACGGTGAGTCTAGTGCTTGGTTTAACTTGCTAGCTGATCTCTGAGATGGTTGTGAGCTAGAGAGGAACAAGTTAGGCTTCAATCACTGCTCATAATAGTGTTTGGTTTTGTTTGATTTGTGTCGCCACTGCTCGATGAAATGGCCGCAAGAACTCAAGTTTTGAATTTTGAAAAGATTTTTGGTGGGTGTGCTAAGTTGGTGCTGGTGAGTCTGCAGATGCTTGGGTTTTGAAAGTTGAGCTTGTTTGAGTGGTTTTTGAAAAAGTGGGATCTTCCCATATGATAAAGATTCAATTTTGAACTGTTATTTAAAATAGTTTACAGAAGGTTTTTAGAAGATCAAAAGGTGGGCCTTGGTACCTCATTATGTGTACTAGCAAGGGGTGCAAAGATCAAGAATTGTTTCTGTTAATTTTTGAGTACTAGGAATAGCCAAAGTAGACATGGGAGTTAATTTTGGCAAAATGACCATTTCTCCATTTTAAATCTTTTTGATTTGATTTTCTTTAGAAAAAGTTTGAGAATGGTGTAGATGATGTTTAACTCACCTAAGAAACATTTTACAAGCATTGGATCACTTAATCATGGCAATTCAAACAACTCCTATTTAAATGCACATAATATGAATGCTTTCATTTTAAAAATGGAGAAGTTTTTGTTAACCCTATTTTTGGATGATTGGATCTTTGATAAACTTGGATTGAAGTTTTGGGATGTTACATTAATACACCTACAATATAGTAAATTGTCCATCAAATGATGGGTGATAACCTGTACATCTGATCACCTTCTCGCAGTTATCATGATCAAATACTATCACCTTAAAGGAAGTGGTGGCAAGCTTCTTGAATACCAGAAAATATCCTACCTTCAAGTCATGTGCTTTGACAAAATCTAGCCATCCTTCGTCAAGGATTACCTTGCCGTCTTGCTTCTTAAGGTCGACGTCCCAGCTGCAGGCTTTGCATATCTTCAGCTTGATGGCTTCTGGATACTCACCGCCAAACATTGGCAAAAAGGAGTTGGGTATGCTTCGCACGTCTAACCCTCCTGGTATTATCAACATCTTGCAGAACTCGTCACAGGTGTTCTCCACGTGGGTGTTCCTGGCTCGCCCCTCCATCCAGACTGCACATGGATCTCTTGTCTTCTTCGATGATGAGTCTCTCCAAGCTTGAGCTTCTTGCCTGAACACTGCAAAAAAAATCCCGTGGATAGATAATGTCTCTACCAGCTGTCAATAATTATGAAATAGTACAGTATTAGCTGATAGAGTACAATACAAGATCAGCTAAGAAAGTAAAGTGGAGCAATTTTCTTACCGAAGTACACAAATTAAAGTCTTAAATCTACCTAGCATGACCGTTAGTTATATTAGTACTACTTCCAAGGTCTAGGCATCACATTAGTGCAGTTCATTATCAAGCAGTACAAATATCAAACACCCAGGAACAGACGAACATGATGAGTTCTATCTGCAGCCGATGCTAGAGATGCATACATATACTTGAAATTTTGGCAAAAATCAGGGTAGGGCAGCAACTACCCTAACTTCCCCAAATTAAAGGGACCTCCGCCCCTGATACCAATCAAGCAAAACATGCCGAGTGGCCTCCCAAATCATCATCAGCCGTGGATCAATCAATACAAAATTTGAAATTATTATTAAAGTTCACCGTAGATCTAGCTCCGGAACTAGCTTGCATGTGTAAAAATGAATTCTAGTATCAAACGGGTTAAATGCACTAGATGAGAACTATACTCAACACCAACCCAATGTTAACCAAGTGCTAATAAAAGCTTGACCGCATATCATCATCAAGATCAAGGGTTTCGGGGATTATGTATATACTGCACTGCCACCGTGATGTCTGAGGGATGCGACGACTCTATAAATGAGGTTGCAGGGCCCGCCGCCCGCAGCCGACCCGCCTACGACGAGTAAGTTGTGGCGGTGGTGGTCGTCAATGGAGGGAAGCGCAATGGCAATTAAGGAGTGTTGTGTGAGAGAGAGCTAGGACTGGTGCTGGTGAGGGAATAAATGCGGCGAGGTCAGACTTATGCTGTTGAGAAACCAAACCTTGCCTTTATTTCACGGTTGTTCTTCCGCAATATCCATCGTATCACAAATCCAACAGCCACCGATACAGTACTACTAATTATCATGCCAAAATTAACAGCCTAGAAAATTCGGCACGACAACTTGAGTGCCTGAATAGGGAAACATCAAACACATACTATGAAAGTATATTATTACGTACATGGTGCCTAGTATAAGCAATAGTGGAAATGATGTTGCAAGTGCTGATACTACAATACAGTATGAAAGTACTACGTACATAGTACTGTACATTACATGGTGACAAGTACTAGCTATAGAAATGATGTTGCGAGTGCTCATAATCAACTTTTCTGCATTTTGGTCAAACTTCACATAGTTCTAACGATGTAGGATTGGCACGAACCACATTGGTGCCTCGGACATTTTCTCCCTATGTTCTGCTCCAATATAGTTAAGTGATGAACCTATGGTAGCCCCCCATTGATGTGCATGCGGCTCCAATCTGGAACTAGCTGTGGGCGATGTTCGCAGCGCACGTGTGTAGCAAACATAATCTCTTCTGAACACTGGTAGAGCTTCATCAACATCGGCAGCACCAAGTTCGGGTTTTGAAGGGGGCTCGAGGATGAATGGATGGTTGATTCCCACAAACACTGACCTCCCTTCAAGATTACCCCTTTTGATCCATTTCGGTGCTATAGGGTTATCCAAATAAAGGGTCCTCTAGAAAACGTGGTAGTGGAGAGAGGGATTAGAGAGCAGTTCTCTACCCATGTATGATACAGGATCACCATGTCTGTTGGTTCGTGTACCCCTGGTGTGAATCCATAGGATATCCCAGCCAAGCTCTGCCAAGTACCAGCTGCGTAATGCAATATCTTTAGCCTCGGCATCGTCATTAGCTTGGACGTTTTCCGGCTCTTCAATTACTGGAGCCTGTATGACACGCGGGCATGCAAATATACATGTGTGTGCATTTAAATTAGCAAAGTATCACAAACAACACAGTTGTAAGTAATTTATAAATTTTACTTTTAAATTACGGGACTCAGTCCACTTGTTTGGTTCCCAAACTAGAACACCTCCTCGCGGTTCTATCACCGTGTCTATACGATGAATAGCCACTAATTAGACTCGTGGCAATGGCATCAACATATGTTGCTGGTGCAAGATAGTCGTTTCGAAGGATAATACAGTCCGTGTAACTAGGAAAATATATGGTAGCAATGAATTTATCAAACACCGCCATCATGTTGTAGTGCCATTGGTTGCCAAATTTGTATGGTTTCTTTGCTATTTGTATCTTCAGTAGCTCGATAATCATGTGTTTGTAGATGTAAGTGCATGAGGGGCAGGGAAACACTGGTTACCCGATGGATAAATATCAACACGCTGCACACGTGGCAGCTCGATACGTGCCATACTGTAGACATTTTGGAGGTACCAGTGCCAAGGGTGCTTTGCAATCGCGATCTATTCTTCGTCGGGACTAACCCAACGACCCTTGTTTTCAAATCGATCATCATCCCATGTTTCGAGTATGTCATCATCAACTGGTACAAATGCTTCTACTGTTGGATTGTCTAGTGGCATCAGCAACGCGTCAATGCCCTGCAACAGATTTTCTTCATATCTAGGGACATACAAGGTGTTTGACAAACGGGGGAGTCCTAGCTAGCTTTGTGAAAAAACTACTATCTGAAAGGTGCAGAAACGTGATGAATAAATCATGAATACATACAGACAAATACACCAAGAAATAAGGTCTTGTTTGCATTAAAGAAAAGGCATAGGAATAGTTAAGTTTCCTATGCTGGCACTGTTCAGCCATTTGGTTCAGAGGAATGGACCAGAGGAAAAATTGTAGGCAATTTTCCTATGATTGATTAACAAGATTAGGGGCCTATTTCGATCAATGGTTTAAAAAAATTTAGGAATAGGAAAAACACAAGATTGACATGGTGGGTATAGTAAATTCATATTAGGAATTAAAAATGCAGGAATTTTGTAACAGGTGTCTTTGGATGGTGAATAGGAAACAAACACAAGAGTTCTGCAAGAATATAGTGTGAGCGCATTGGACTTCTCAAAGGAGAAATAGAATGAGGTTGGAGCTCATGTTTAGATTCTTATGGAATGGAGGGCATAGGAACTAAGAAGGGACTCCATAGGAATTTGATATCTTCCAAAATCCTATGCGTTAGAATCCTCCAAAACTCATATGCAATTCTTCATATCCAACTTGGACCTTATTATCAAATTCCTACGCGTGCAAAGAATAAGAATAAGGTCCCAAGAGACATGATAACATCATAAATATACTCTCCCGTGAGGTTTGACTTTGATTTTACCATGTTTTAAAGTAATCCTATATTTTTGTATTCATGTAAACCAAGTAGCTAACTTTTTATAGAAATCTTGTGTTTGTAAAACACATGAAACTTAAAATATAATGTCAGCCTTGATTGGCCGATACACCTTCTGTTATGGGTACGTATCAACAATCCTAGTCGTTCTTGTGTTTTCAGATTAGTATGTTTGGAGGCGAGGGAGGACGGTGAAGCAAAATTCTTGGGCCTCTTTGGATCATAGGATTAAGAACACAGGAATTTCAAAGGTTTGCTGGTGAAAAACAGGCAATTATAAAATATAGGAAAACTACCTACGTGAATGGCATGTTTCGATCCTACGCACACGATGAGAGTTGAGGATCAAGTAGATGTTCTAATTCCTACGGGTTTTAAGCATGGGTGGGGGTTACGGTTCAAAAGAATTTGGGTACCATGATTTCTTTGATCCAAATGCAATCCATAGGAAAGAATCTAAGGATTCGAATCCTATAAAAAATCATGCAAAACTGATTTTTACCTGCTCGTCACGGTCTAGTGGCCATGTCTGTGGGTCGGAGTGAAGTAGGGAGGGAAAACCAAATGGGAGACCAAGATCTTCCTTAATCCCTCGATGCATGCCAACCATGCCGTGAGCCAGGCGAGCGATGCTCAGAAGATCGGCGCGACCGGTGATGTTGCTCAGCGGTACGTAGTGGAGGTTCCCAAATCCCGTTGCCTGGTTGTAGCACTCAGATATCTTACGCTTCATCGCTCTAGATGTCATTTCGGGGAAGAGTACTAAGGAAGATCAGTCGGGATGGGTTGGTGGTTTCTACCTTTCTACAAGGGTGGAGAGGGGCTACGATGGTGCACAAGCTGTCGGAGTGGTAGAGGAAGACAATGAGGGGCACGCGGTTTCTCAGCCAAAAAAAGATGGGGGTGGTTCTCCTCCGGTTGTCGGATCGACTCCTCTGACCCGGTATATTAGGGATAAACTAACACAAGATGTTAACAAATAATAATCTTAAATACGTTTAAATTTTACAACTTGCTTTTAGGTCCGAATTTTACATGGGCGATGGGAGTACATTTTATATCAAGGACCTTAAAAAGGTAAAATTACATCGAGGTCCATACATTTAGCATGAAGCACCCTAAAATTAAGCAGGGAAAACATTCATGTTTTGCTCCTTCTAGAGAGAGAAGTTGATCGAGCCATACTCTCCATACTAGTTCCTCTTTGTTTGTTTTCAAATTATGGCCAAATTTGGCGGCATGTAAGTTCTTCGATATGGGATCATGAATCATCAGCATAAAGTATGATGTAGATATGTCCATGACCCTGGTCGTTCAAGTTAAAATGCAAGAATTTTAATATTCATTGACAACTAATAAGATTATATACGTTTAAATTTTACCACTTGCTTTTATGTTCGAATTTTACACGAATGGTGGGTATACATTTTACAACAAGGACCTAAAAAAAGATAAAATTACATCGAGGTCTATACATCTAGCATGAAGAACCCTAAAATTAAGCAGGGAAAACAGTCGGGTTTGGCTCCATCTCGAGAGAGCAGCTGTTCAAGCCATGCTCTTCATACTACTTCCTCTTTGTTTGCTTTCCAAATATGGCCATATTTAGCGGCATGCAAATTCTTGGATATGGGATTGTGAATCATCGATACAAAGTATGATGTAGATATGGGCAGGACCTTGGCCATTCGGCTTGAAATCCAAGATTGTTCATACTCATTCACAACTAACCTTAAATTCGTAAAAAAAATTACCACGAACTTTTAGGTTCAAATTTTACACGGACGGTAGGAGTACATTTTACATCAAGGACCTAAATAGAGGAAATTACATCGAGGTCCATACATTTAGCACTAAGTACCCTAAAATTAAGAAAATAAAACAGTCGGGCTCGGCTCCTTCTCGAGAGAGCAGCTGATCAAGTCGTACTCTTCATAGTACTTCCTCTTTGTTTGTTTTCATCAAGGACCTAAAAGGGGAAAATTACATTGAGATACATAAATTTAGCACGAAGCACGCCTAAAAATTAAGCAAAGGAAAATACTCGGGTTCGGCTCCTTCTCTAGAGAGAACCTGACTAAGCCATACTCTTCATACTACTTCCTCTTTGTTTGTTTTAAAAATATGGCCAAATTTTGCATCATGAAAATTCTTCGATATGGGATCATGAATCATCAACATAAAGTATGATGTACATAAGTCCATGACCCTGGTCGTTCGGCTTAAAATGCAAGAATGTTCATACGCATTGATAACTAATAAGCTTAAATACGTTTAAATTTTACCACTTGCTTTTATGTTCGAATTTTATAAGGACGGTTCGAGTACATTTTACAGCAAGGACCTAAAAAGGGGTAAAATTACATTGAGGTCCATACATTTAGCATGAAGCACCCTCAAATTAAGCAGGGAAAATAGTCATGTTTAGCTCCTTCTCGAGAGAGAAGCTGATCGAGCCATACTCTTCATACTACTTCCTCTTTGTTTTTTTAAATATGGCCAAATTTGGCGCATGAAAATTCTTGGATATGTGATCTTGGATATGTGATCATCATCAGCATAATGTATGATGTAGATATGGACATGATCTCGATCATTTATCTTGAAATCCAAGAATGTTCATACTTATCGACAACTAATAATCTTAAATACGTTTAAATGTTACCATTTGATTTTAGGTTCGAATTTAACATGTACGAACGGTGGGAGTACATTTTACATCAAGGACCTAAAAAAAGGTAAAATTACATTGAGGTCCATACATTCAGCATGAAGCACCCTAAAATTAAGGAGAAAACACTATCATGTTTTGCTTCTTATCGAGAGAAAACTGATCGAGCCATACTCTTCATACTACTTCCTCTTCGTTTGTTTTCAAAATAGGACCAAATTTGGCGGAATGAAAATTCTTGGATATGGGATCATGAATCATCCGCATAAAGTATGATATAGATATGGCCATGACCTTGGTCGTTTGGCTTGAAATGCAACAATGTTCATACTCATCGACAAATAATAATCTTAAATACGTTTAAATTTTACCACTTGCTTTTAGGTTCGACTTTTACACGGATGGTGGGAGTACGTTTTACATCACGGACCTAAAATATGTAAAATAAAATTGACGTCCATACATTTGAAATGAAGCACCTTAAAAATAAGCAAGGAAAAGAGTCAGGTTTGGCTCCTTCTCGAGAGAGAAGCTGATCGAGCCATACTCTTTATACTACTTCCTCTTTGTTTGTTTTCAAAATATGGCCAAATTTGGTGGCATGAAAATTCTTGGATATGGGATCACGAATCAATGGTATAAATTATGATGTAGATATGGCCATGACCTTGGTCGTTCGTCTTGAAATCCAAGAATGTTCATACTCATCGATAAATAATAATCTTAAATATGTTTAAATTTTACAACTTGCTTTTAGGTTCAAATTTTACACGGACGGTGGGAGTATATTTTAGATCAAGGACCTTAAAAAGGTAAAATTACATGAAGATCCATACATTTAGCACGAAGCACCATAAAATTAAGCAGGGAAAACAATCATGTTTTGCTCCTTCTAGGGAGAGAAGTTGATCGAACCATACTCTTCATACTACTTCCTCTTTGTTTGTTTTCAAAATATGGCCAAATTTGGTGGCATGCAAATTCTTCGATATGGGATCATGAATCATCAGCATAAAATATGATGTAGATATGTCCATGACCCTGGTCGTTCAGGTTGAAATGCAAGAATTTTCATATTCATTGACAACTAATAAGCTTAAATACGTTTAAATTTTACCACTTCCTTTATGTTCGAATTTTACATAAATGGTGGGAGTATATTTTACAGCAAGGACCTAAAAAAAGGTAAAATTACATCGAGGTCTATACATTTAGCACGAAGCACCCTAAAATTAAGCAGGGAAAACAGTCGGGTTCGTCTCCTTCTCGAGAGAGCAGCTGGTCGAGCCATACTCTTCGTACTACTTCATCTTTGTTTGTTTTCAAAATATGGCCATATTTGGCGGCATGCAAATTCTTGCATATGGGATCGTGAATCATCGATACAAATAAGGATGTAGATATGGCTAGGACCTTGGTCGTTAGGCTTGAAATCCAAGATTGTTCATACTCATTCACAACTAACCTTAAATTCATTTAAATTTTACCACTAAATTTTAGATTCAAAATTTACACGGACGGTAGGAGTACATTTGACATCAAGGATCTAAAAAGGGTAAATTACATCAAGGTCCATACATTTAGCACTAAGTACCCTACAATTTAGCAAATAAAATAGTCAGGCTTAGCTCCTTCTCGAGAGAGCAGCTGATCAAGCCGTACTATTCATAGT
Organism: Avena insularis; assembly: GCA_023614405.1. Taxonomy (NCBI): domain Eukaryota; kingdom Viridiplantae; phylum Streptophyta; class Magnoliopsida; order Poales; family Poaceae; genus Avena; species Avena insularis. Next base: position 301,417,092 of record CM042684.1, read on the forward strand.
ACTTCCTCTTCATTTGTTTTCATCAAGGACCTAAAAGGGGAAAATTACATTGAGATACATAAATTTAGTACGAAGCAAGCCTAAATATTAAGCAAAGGAAAATACTCAGGTTCGGCTCCTTCTCGAGAGAGAACCTGACTAAGCTATACTCTTCATACTACTTCCTTTTCATTTGTTTTCAAAATATGGCCAAATTTTGCGTCTTGCAAATTCTTCGATATGGGATCATGAATCATCAGCATAAAATATGATGTACATATGTCCATGGCCCTGGTCATTCGTCTTGAAACGCAAGAATGTTCATAATTATTGATAACTAATAAGCTTAAATACGTTTAAATTTTACACTTGCTTTTATGTTCGCATTTTACACGGACGGTGGGAGTATATTTTATAGCAAGACCTAAAAAGGGGTAAAATTACATCGAGGTCCATACATTTAGCACGAAGCATCCTCAAATTAAGCAGGGAAAACAGTCATGTTTGGCTCCTCGAGAGAGAAGTTGATCGAGCCATACTCTTTATATTACTTCCTCTTTGTTTTTTTCAAAATATGGCCAAATTTGGCGGCATGAAAATGCTTGGATATGTGATCATCATCAACATAAAGTATGATGTAGATATGGACATGACCTTGGTTATTCGTCTTGAAATCCAAGAATGTTCATACTCATCGACAACTAATAATCATAAATATGTTTAAATGTTACCACTTGATTTTAAGTTCGAATTTAACATGTACGGACGGTGGGTGTACATTTTACATCAAGGACCTAAAAAATATAAAAATTACATTGAGGTTCATACATTCAGCAGGAAGCACCCGAAGATTAAGCAGGGAAAACAATCATATTTTGCTCCTTCTCGAGAGAAAAGCTGATCGAGCCATACTCTTCATACTACTTCCTCTTCATTTGTTTTCAAAATATGGCCAAATTTGGATGCATAAAAATTCTTGTATATGGGATCATGAATCATCAGCATAAAGTATGATGTAGATATGGCCATGACCTTGGTTGTTTGGCTTGAAATGCAACAATGTTCGTACTTATCGATAAATAATAATCTTAAATACGTTTAAATTTTATCACTTGCTTTTAGGTTTGACTTTTACATGGATGGTGGGAGTATATTTTACATCATGAACCTAAAAAATATAAAATTACATCGACGTCCATACATTTAGCTTGAAGCACCTTAAAAATAAGCAAGGAAAAGTGTCAGGTTTGGCTCCTTTTCGAGAGATAAGCTGATCGAGCCATACTCTTCATACTACTTCCTCTTCGTTTATTTTTGAAATATGGCCAAATTTGACGGCATGAAAATTCTTGGATATGGGATCATCAACAAAAAGTATTGTCAAAACCAAAGAATAATTAATAATGTTTGTATTATACTTTCTATAACGCGTGTTTCCGGATACACGTAACATGATGCCACAAAAAATTATAATTTTTATACTTTATTTGAAATTTTATCGAAACCATGTCAACTTTGTCAGAATGCGGATGCATAACAAGAACATGATTTTTTCCGAACTTTCGATGGTTTTCGATGTACCGAATTCCTACTTAGCTTCAAAAGATATTTGGAAAATTTTAAGAGCAATTTATTGTGCTTATGTTTAGTTAAATTTGAGAAGGTCGGTGGGAGTATAGTTTACATCGAAGACCTCAAAAAATAGAAAATTACATAGAGGTCCATACATTTAGCACAAATGGCCCTAAAATGAAGCAATGAAAAGCGGTCGGGTGAGGGTCCTTCTCGAGTGAGCGGCCGAGCCATACCCTTCGTACTACTCCTACTATTCTTTCGATCCAGCGTGCTGCAGGTGTGCTTGGAGGCTTCCTCTTTGCAGGGTGTGAAACGGAATGAAAATGGAGTACTATGGAGTAGTGGTAAAGCTATCCAGATTATAATAAAGTGCATCAAATGTGATGGGACATACTGCAGATAGTATAAACAATCCCTTGTGCACAACTATATTTTGAATAACCTTCCCTCCGGACGTTTGGGAAGGAAGTGAAAATTTTGAAACTACGAAAGTTTGAACTCTGACTCTAATAATAGTATGACTACTATAAATTTTGTTGCCAAGCCCCAAAATGGTTTCTTCTTATGCACACCAACGCAACACGCCTGATACTGACATGGAGCCGACGACAAGGCAGGTCGACACACGTGCGCAGCGCCACGTTTTGGACGAGGGAGAGATCAGCTAGCCGGGGTGTGGGGATGGTGATGAGGCAGTGAGCAGAGAGAAAACACAATTTTTTTGCGTGCATACAATATATAGTAAAGGTCCTGAAATTTACTAGTACTAGTTACGTACTACTAGTACTACTAGGTGACTGTACCCTGTACCTCGTCTCAGGAAGCCATCATAGCTTTGCTCTGATATCGCACCTCCTTCAACTCCTCCTCTTCGCTGCTCTCTCGAGCTGCTTCCTCTATGCTCATAGTTTCTCTTCTTTCTCTTTGTTTCTTTTCTATAGAAAATACACATTCTTCTTATTTGCTTTACATAAAATACACTCTCGTCACTTGGAAAATTGATCTTATTCCTTTCCTAATAGTTGGAAACTCCGAGTGGCAACATTGTTACCATGCCATGATTCACACCCATTTACTCCCAAATATGGGAACATCACGAACGATGGGAGTACAATTTACATCAATGACCTAAAAATAGAGAAAAGTCCATAGAGGTCCTTACATTTAGCATGAAGCACCCTAAAATTAAACAAGGGAAAATAGTCGGGTGCGTCTCCTTCTCGAGAGAGCAGCTGATCGAGCCATACTTTTCATACTACTTTCCCTTCATTTATTTTCAAAATATATGGCCAAATTTGGCGGCATGAAAATTCCTGGACATGGGGTCATCATTAGAATAAAGTATGATGTAGATATGTCCATGACCATGGTCATTCGGCTTGAAATCCAAGAATGTTCATACTCATAGATAACTAATAATCTTAAATACGTTTAAATGTTACCACTTGCTTTTAGGTTCGAATTTTACACGTACGGACGATGAGACTACATGTTACATCAAGGACCTAAAAAAGGTAAAATTACATCAATGTCCATACATTTAGCATGAAGCACCCTAAAATTAAGCAGGGAAACAGTCATATTTTGCTCCTTCTAGAGAAAAAAGATGATCGAGCCATACTCTTCATACTACTTCCTCTTTCTTTGTTTTCAAAATATGGCCAAATTTGATGGCTTGCAAATTCTTGGATATGGGATCATGAATCATCAACAAAAAGTATGAGGTAGATATGGCCATGATCTTGGTCGTTCATCTTAAAATTCAAGAATGTTCATACTCATCGACAACTAATAATCATAAATATGTTTAAATTTACCACTTGCTTTTAGGTTCGAATTTTACACGTTAGGACGGTGGGAGTACATATTACATCAAGGTCCTAAACAAAGGTAAAAATTACATTGAGGTCCATATATTTAGCACAAAGCACCCTAAAATTAAGCAGGGAAAATAGTCATGTTTTTCTCCTTCTCGAGAGAAAAGCTGACCGAGATACTCTCATATTACTCCCTCTTTGTTTGTTTTCAAAATATGGACAAATTTGGCGGCATGCAAATTCTTCCATATGGGATCATGAATCATCAGCATAAAGTATGATATAGATATGGCCATGAGCTTGGTCGTTCGTCTTGAAATCTAAGAATGTTCATACTCATTGACAATTAATAATCTTAAATACGTTTAAATTTTACCACTTGCATTTAGGTTCGAATTTTACACGGACGGTGGGGGTACATTTTACATCAAGGATATAAAAAAGGTAAAATTACATCGAGGTCCGTACATTTAGCACGAAGCACCCTAAAAGTAAGAAAGGAAAACAGTCATCTTTTGCTCCTTCTCGTGAGAGAAGCTGATCGAGACATACTCTTCATACTACTTCCTCTTTGTTTGTTTTTCAAAATATGGCCCAATTTGGCGGCATGCAAATTCTTGGATATGGGATCATGAATCATCGATATAAAGTATGATGTAGATATCCATGATCTTGGTCGTTTGGCTTGAAATACAAGATTGTTCATACTCATTCGCAACTAAGCTTAAACACGTTTAAATTTTACCACTTGCTTTTATGTTCAAATTTTACACTGACGATAGGAGTACATTTACAGCAAGGACCTAAAAAGGGGTGAAATTACATCGAGGTCCATAATTTTAGCACGAAGCACCCTAAAATTAAGCAGGGAAAATAGTCATGTTTGGCTCCTTCTCGAGAGAGAAGCTGATCAAACCATACTCTTGATACTACTTCATCTTTATTTGTTTTCAAAATATGGCCAAATTTTGCGGCATGAAAATTCTTGGATATGCAATCATCATCAGAATAAAGTATGATGTAGATATGGCCATGACCTTGGTCGCTTGTCTTGAAATCCAAGAATATTCATACTCATCAACAACTAATAATCTTAAATACGTCTTAATTTTACCACTTGCTTTTAGGTTCGAATTTTACACGGGTGGTGGGAGTATATTTTACATCAAGGACCTAAAAAGGTAAAATTACATCGAGGTCCATACATTTAGCATGAAGCACCCTAAAATTAAGTAGGGAAATAATTCATGTTTTGCTCCTCGAGAGAAAAGCTAATCGAGCCATACTCTTCATACTATTCCCTCTTTGTTTGTTTTCTAAATATGGGCAAATTTGGTGGCATGCAAATTCTTAGATATGGGATCATGAATCATCAGCATAAAGTATGATGCAGATATGTCCATTACCCTAGTCGTTCGGCTTGAAATGCAAGAATGTTCATACTTGTCGACAAAATAATAATCTTAAATAGGTTTAAATGTTACCACTTGCTCTTAGGTTCCAATTTTACACGGACGGTGGGAGTACATTTTACATCAAGGACCTAAAAAGGTAAAATTACATCGACGTCCATACATTTAGTAGGAATGAAGCACCCTAAAAATAAGAAATGAAAAGAGTCAGGTTTGGCTCCTTCTCGAGAGAGAAGGTGATCGAGCCATACTCTTCATACTACTTCCTCTTCATTTGTTTTCAAAATATGGCCCAATTTGGCGGCATGCAAATTCTTGGATATGGGATCATGAATCATCGATATAAAGTATGATGTAGATATGGCCATGACCTTGGTCGTTCGGCTTGAAATCCATGATTGTTCATACTAATTCACAACTAAGCTTAAATACGTTTAAATTTGACCACTTGCTTTTATGTTTGAATTTTACACGGACGGTGGGAGTACATTTTACAGCAAGGACCTAAAAAGGGTAAAATTACATCGAGGTCCATACATTTAGCACGAAGCACCATAAAATTAAGCAAGGAAAACATTCATGGTTGGCTCCTTCTCGAGAGAGAAGTTGATCGAGCCATACTCTTCATACTACTTCCTCTTCGTTTGTTTTCAAAATTGTCCAAATTTGGCGGCATGAAAATTCTTGGATATGTGATCATCATCAACATAAAGCATGATGTAGATATGGCCATGACCTCGGTCGTTCGTCTTGAAATCCAAGAATGTTCATACTCATCGACAACTAATAATCTTAAATACATTTAAATTTTACCACTTGCTTTTAGGTTCGAATTTTACACAGACGGTGGGAGTACATTTTACATCAAGGACCTAAAAAGGTAAAATTACATCGAGATCCATACATTTAGCATGAAGCACCTTAAAATTAAGCAGGGAAACGGTCATGTTTTGCTCCTTCTCGTGAGAGAAGCTGATTGAGCCATAATATTCATATTACTTACTCTTCATTTGTTTTCAAAATATGGACAAATTTGGCGGCATGAAAATTCTTGGATATGGGATCATGAATCATCAACATAAAGTATGATGTAGATATGGCCATGAACTTGGTCGTTCGGCTTGAAATCCAAGAATGTTCATACTCGTCGATAACTAATAATCTTAAATACATTTAAAATTTTATCACTTGCTTTTAGATTCGAATTTTACACGGGAAGTGGAAGTACAGTTTACATCAAGGACCTAAAAAGGGGGAAATTACATTGAGGTCCTTACATTTAGCATGAAGTACCCCAAAATTAAGAAAGGAAATAAAATGGTCGGGTTTGGATCCTTCCGAGAGAGGAGTTGATTGATACATTGCAAATGTATCTATAAGTTTTGATGTTCCATGCTTGGTTTTATCTACTTTCTTATGTTTTGTACACACTTTGGAGTACTTTTCATATGATTTCTTGGACTAACCTATTAACAAGATGCCACAGTGCCAGTTGCCTGTTTTCTACTATTTTTGGTTCCAGGAAAGTCAGAAAATGAATATTCTCAGAATTGGACGGGACAAAAGCCAAAGTTCCTATTTTACTGGAAGACTCACGGAGCCAGAATACGAGACGGAGGAGGTCCAGGGCCTGGCCACACCCACCCAGGCGCGGGCTAGCCCTAGCCGCGCCACCAGGTGGTGTGGGCCCCCTGGCCGGCCACCGACCTTGCCTCCTTCGCCTATATATTCCTCTCGAGGCAGAAACCCTAAATCATCAAGCCTCTAGCCACGAAAAGTTCCGTAGTGCCGCCGCCACCAAAGGGGAGATTCAGGGGATAGAAAGTCTCTGTTCCGGCACCCTGCCAAGACGGGGAAGTGCCCCCGGAGCCATCTCCATCGATCTCCACCACCATCTCCATCACCATTGCTGATTCCCATGATGAGGAGGGAGTAGTTCTCTCTCGAGGCTAAGGGTTCTACCGGTAGCTATGTGTTCATCTCTCTCTCTATGCATGATCTTATTGAGATCATGAGCTTGTAATCTATAGATCTACCTTGCTACTCAAGTGCTTTAATAGATCTCTGCTCTCCCCATGTGTGTGAAGTTGATAGTGTGCACACCATGGTGGCACTTAGGCTAGAGATTACAAATACTTGTTATGAGTTATATTTGGAGTTGGATGTTTCTATGAAATTGTGGTGTTTGTTGGAACCATCTAGTGCTCAAGGTGATAGTGTGGGGTTATCTAGATGGGGAAGTCTTACTTTGAGGTGTGCTGTTATAGCCCTACCATGGATTAGAGTGTCCAACCAGAGAGTAGTTCAACATAGTATCATAAAGAAGAATATATTTATATGAGAGTGTTCACTAGTGAAAGTATGATCCATAGGCCTTGTTTCTTAGCATTGAAACACCGTTCGCAACTAGATCTGTTATATGTTTGCTTGCTTCCATCTTTATTTCAGTTTTACTTTAGTCTTTTCCACGCCATCAAGCTATTTTCTATCACCGTTACCACTTATAATTATCCATACCACTTGTATTTCACTATCTCTTCGCCGAACTAGTGCACCTATACACCTGACAAGTGTATTGGGTGTGTATGGGACACAAGAGACTTCTTGTATCTTGATTGCAGGGTTGCTTGATAGGGGATACCTTTGACCACTTCCTCCCTGAGTTCGATAAACCTTGGGTGATCCACTTAAGGGAAAACTTGCTGATGTTCTACAAACCTCTACACTTAGAGGCCCAACAACTGTCTACAAGATAAGAAGTGCGTAGACATCAAGCTATTTTCTGGCGCCATTGCTGGGGAGGTAAGGTAAAAGGTATTCACACCGGAGGATTAAAGAAGAAGAACCTCCCACGGCAAACGCCTATTTTCTGGCGCCGTTCTCGGGGAGGTAAGGTAAAAGGTACTCACATCCTCCAGTGTGAGTGCTCGAAGTTATTTCCTTTAGATTCTACAATTTTGTCTTTTTATTTCTTGTTTTCACTAGTTAGGCTTAATGGAAAACAACAACAAAATTAGAGAGCTTTTTAGTATTTTTTCCTAAGTTAGAACTTGAATTGTCTGAAAAGAAAATTAAAAAACCCATGGAACTTTCTTTGCATGCTAATAGCAATGTTATTAGTATGAATCTTTTGAACACCTTTGTTACTAATGCTATGGAAACGTCTAAGCATGGGGAAGTTGGTTGTTATGAAAATGATCTCATTAGTTCCCCAGTTTTAAGGAAGAAAATTTGCTCTGATGATACTTTATCTCCCATATGTAGTAATTCTAATGATACTTGTGATATTTTAAATCCACATACTGAAAGCATCCCTTTTAAAATACCTATAAAAATTATTGATCGTGTTATGGATAACTACTATTTTGGAGATGGAACTGTCCATCCCGATGATCATTTGCTCTTTATACACGAATTATGCGGGTTGTTCAAGTGTGCAGGTATTACAACAGATCACGTCAAGAAGAAGTTATTCTCTTTATCACTTAAGGGCAAAGCAAGGGAGTGGTATGAGCTACTGGATGATCCTCATCATTTGGAGTGGAAGGAACTTGAATCTCTCTTTTACTCTAAATTTTATCCTCCTCATGAAATTCCTAAAGATAGGAATTATATTTATAATTTTCATCCTCATGGTGGAGAAAGTATTTCCCAAGCATGGGGGATATTGAAGTCACTAATGCTCAAATGTCCCATTCATGAGCTCCCCAAGAATATTGTTATTAATAATTTCTATGCAAGGCTTTCAGGACATTACAAGGACTATCTAGATACTTGTTTAGAGCGATCCTTCATGAGTAAGGAGGTCAAAGCTAAGTGGGATCTTCTTGAAACAATTCAAAGCAATACCGAAGATTGGTATAACAACAAAGGTAAAGAACCAGGTACAAACTATGAGTATGATTGCATTAAGTCCTTTGCTAAAACCGCTGATTTTCAAGAGCATAGTGCTAAATATGGTCTTGATCCTCAAATTCTTATTGATTGTTTTAAAACCTTTGCTTCTCATATTAATGCTCCTAAAGAAAATTGGGACATGTATCATGAGCCTTTTAAAGACACTTGCATGGAGAATGAAATTGTTGTTAATGATAGCAATAAACATGCTCAAACCTCTGAAAGTACTATTTCTTATAAGCATGTTAATTTTTGTGGAATACATAGACCTTGTGAGAATAATCAAATTGAATAAGAATATTGTATCACCCACAGGAATGAAAAAACTAGAATGTGGTATAGGGCTTTAAATGATCTTGGTAAAAAAGTTTGTGCCCATTATCCTTTCATTTGTGAACTTTACTTTGAAGTGGGTCATTTCAATTTTCAATGCTCAGGCCATAATAATAGCCCTTCTAATCCAATGAGTACTGCAAGTTTGTATTGTGATGACATGATCACTCCTAATCAACATGATGAACTTACATTATTTTTGGGGTGTGAAGAGTTATCAAGAAAAACCTCTTTGCTAGATATGGGTGCTTTTGATATGAATAGTGTCATGCATGGTTGTCATCTTTATTGTGTTGATAATTGCCACACAAATACTTACATACAAAATATTATAAAAGATGAGATCTTACCAGAATATGACATGATTAATATGTGTTTTGGTCTTATTAATGAAAAGGAGGAATCCTCCAAAGTTTCTTCTATTGTCTCTAACAATGAACCAGGGTATATGGAGAAGCTTCCTTTCAAGCCTCTCCCTCCTAAAGAGAAGAAGAAAAGGAAGAAAAGGAGGAGTAAAAGGAGAGAGGAAATAGTATTTTCCCCTAAGCATGTTGCTCCTATTATAGTTTTTGATGAGTCTGAACTCGATGATGTTTCTATGCCTGTTACCTATAGTAGTGATCATGATTGGGAAAAGCACACTACTTTTGATATTGAAAATCTCTTCGGTACCAATTCTGAAAATGATGATATTAATAATTGCTATACTATTAGTGCTATCCATGATCCTTCCAATAATGATATGTTTACAAATGAACACACTTGGGAAGATAACTATTCTATTGCTTATGATGATTCTATACCTCAAATATATGATGATTGCAATGATGAATATGATATTTTCAGTCCACCTACTATTGAGGAGGAAATTAATTATGATTACAATATGCCTCCTATATTTGATGATTATGTTGATGAAAATAATAATGATAGCTATTTTGTTGAATTTGCTCCCACTACAATCAATAAGAATGACTATGTTTATGTGGGGAGTATTAATTCTTTTATGCATATGGCTCATGATAAGAATGTTTCTTATGATAGTTATATTGTTAATTTTATTCATGATGCTACTGAAAGTTATTATGAGAGAGGGAAACATGGTTTTATGCATCTCCATAATATTAAGTTTCTCCTCTTTATGTTGAAAGTCTTGAAGTTGCACTTGTTTTGCTTTCCTATGATTGTTTCTTTGTGCTTTCATGACTTGTTTCTTTACAATATTCCTATGCATAGGAAGTGGGTTATACTTAAATGTGTTTTGAATTTGCTTTTTGATCCTCTCTTTTACTTCAATTCATATGTCTTATGTGAGAATCTTCTCAAACTATCATGCCTATCTTAAAGGCATTAAAGAAAAGTACTTATTGGGAGATAACCCAAAAGTTTTAGATGAGTCTTAGAAGTTATTACCTCTATAATAACCGCTCCTTATCCTTTTTGTTTAATTTTTGTGCCAAGAATAACCTCTAATGAGAGAGAAGTAATGATTGGGAAAGTTGCTGTCCCAAAACAGATTTCTGTGCTTCACCCTAAAAATTCGTGTAAAATCTCTGTACGTCCTTTTGAGGCGTGAATTTTTATGCTTCTGCCACAGCTTCTTATCTAACCTTAGTTAGTTCAACACTTTTTGATTTGAGCAACATAAGGTCTTCGAAAAAATTCTTCTTTACCTGCTGTTCTGTTTTGACAGATTTCTGCCATTATTTGCATTTGCTTCTTGTTGGTTCCTTTTTGAGTTCTTTTGGGGAATTGAGCTTTCTGAGGGAAGTGCTACAGTATCTAGTGTTTTAATGGAAGTTTATTGGTGTTATAACTGAACCTTAAGACTTATTTATCTTGAGTGCACTAATGTTGCTAATAATGATTGTGTGAAGTTTTGTATGAAGGAAAAATTTCAGGTGTATGGAAGGAATGAGTAATGAGATGAAGGATGGACTAAAGCTCAAGCTTGGGGATGCTACGCGTGTAACCCCAAGAAATATCCAAGAAGTACAAGCGTCAAAGCTTGGGGATGCCCAAGGCATCCCCTTCTTCATCAATAAAAATTCCAGGTTTCTTCCAAACGCTTCATTTTTATTGTTTCATGCACAGTTGTGTTGTTCTTGGAGCGTCTTATTTTTCGTTTTTGTTTTGGTTTTTAATTTGCTTAGTTTTCTGAATAAATTGGTTGGACCCCCTCTTTCATACATTGATTTTCAAATAGTTTGGTTTGGATTGGAAAAGAGTAGGAAAGTTCATGCTTATGTGGTAAAAAGAGCTTGTTTTTGACTGTGGCCTATGCTTTCTCATGCCATGCTTCATATTGTTTTGGCTTTATTCTTAGTATCCTTTGTTGTAGCATGACTTGTTATAAACAATTGAGATTTCTTAATGTGCCTTGGATGAATCATGCGTTGTTTTAGCATATTAAAGCATAGTATAGTGGTATTCTCCTTTGATGCTTTATGGGTTGACTTGGCGCATGCTCACACCATGTTAGGACTATCTCAAGTCACCATAGCCTTTATGATCCTTTAGTTTTCAACTTTTAGTATCACTTTATGCTTTGATCAATGATGTTTTGTCGCTCTGCATGATTATGGCCATTATTGCTCTCTTAGTTTGTCGCTCGCCTTTTTGCTAGCCTCCACAACCAAGTATGAGTTCCACTCATGCATCCAACTCCCTAAACCAAGTTATTCCAAAGAGTCCACCATACCTACCTACTAGCTTATGCTATTCCAAGTATATTCATGCTTTTGTGTACCTTCCGAATTAAACTTGTTCTGAGAAAACTAGTGATGAAAGCTCTCACGAACTTGATGGCACACTTTACTTTTCTTGCCCTTAATAAACTTGAACCATTGTGTCGTCTATGTTGTATATGCTTGCACTTATTTGTTGGGAATTAGCAGAACCATGCTGTCATGGGGAACGCTTTCAACATTGCACTTGGTACTTGTACCTAGTTGATATCATGCTCTTTTGTATATGGATGTCGTCGGTGTGAAATGAAAGGGGAGCTTGTAAGTCCATGGAGTTATGTATATGTGTTAGAGAAACGCCTAGGCCACTGGTCTAATCCATGCTGACATGGTGGAAACCTGCAGCGTAACCATAATGAGCTGTCTATGAAGCATTCTTCTTATAAAAAAAGAGTCCTATATTGAGAAAAAAAGAGAAAAAGAAAAAAAGAGATATTATGAAAAGAGGAAAGAGAGAAAAAAAGCACCATATTCCCATGGTACATAAGAAGATTGCTGAGATGCTCGTTGTCTGCTTGCCTTGTCATTTTGATATGGGGATTCTTCTGTATCATCAGGCAAGGGGTACCCCGTTGGCGGTTCTCTATGATACACATGTACTTACGATGACAAGAACTTACGGTGACTAAACTTGAGTAGCATGAGGAGCGGCCCTTGTATTCAAGGGACTTGAGATTTCTAACTTATACTTTGTCGAGCATGTACACCATAGTTTGTTCACTTTAACCTTAATCACTTCAAGATGCTTATGATAGGGGCAATGAGAGCTAAAAGCTATAAGTACTATAATTTTTTGAAGCTCTTTATGAAACTTGAATCTCTCCTTCCTTCTTTGAAGGCCTTTCTTCCACCATTATATTGAGTCTCCACCTTCTACCTTTATGCACCTACTTTGAGAGCATAGTGGTCATTCTTAGTTCTATGTGCATTGTCCCAAGACTAGTTGATTGATGCATAGCTTTGATATTGCTTATTTTAAACTATTTGTATCTAGTCACTCTTATGAACTTTGAAGGTATCCTATGCATTTATGTTTGCTACTCTATGAGGGACAATCTGAATACTACTATGATGTGTTTTCTTTATGTGAAACAAACAAACGTCTTGCAAATCATTGTTATTCATTAATCTTTTGTTTGTGCCTTTTCATGTTGCATCATAGTTTCTTTGTCTTATTGCTAGAACCTTGTCTTTCATGTTATGATTGAAGTACTATGATCCCATCTTTGAATGTTTTACAAATACTTTGATCAAGTCTTTGATGGTGCATGTCACCTCAAAAATTATTCTTTCTTTTTATCACTTACCTACTCGAGGACGAGCAGGAGTTAAGCTTGGGGATGTTGATACATTGCAAATGTATCTATAATTTTTGATGTTCCATGCTTGGTTTTATCTACTTTCTTATGTTTTGTCCACACTTTGGAGTACTTTTCATATGATTTCTTGGACTAACCTATTAACAAGATGCCACAGTGCCAGTTGCCTGTTTTCTACTGTTCTTGGTTCCAGGAAAGTCAGAAAATGAATATTCTCAGAATTGGACGGGACAAAAGCCAAAGTTCCTATTTTACCAGAAGACTCACGGAGCCAGAATACGAGACGAAGGAGGGCCAGGGCCTGGCCACACCCCCCAGGCACGGGCTAGCCCTAGCCACGCTACCAGGTGGTGTGGGCCCCCTGGCCGGCCATCGACCTTGCCTCCTTCGCCTATATATTCCTCCCGAGGTAGAAACCCTAAATCATCAAGCCTCCAGCCACAAAAAGTTCCGCAGCGCCGCAGCCACTGAAGGGGAGATTCGGGGGACAGAAAGTCTCTGTTACGGCACCCTGCCGGGATGGGGAAGTGCCCCCGGAGCCATCTCCATCGATCTCCACCACCATCTCCATCACCATTGCTGATTGCCATGATGAGGAGGGAGTAGTTCTCTCTCGAGGCTAAGGGTTCTACTGGTAGCTATGTGTTTATCTCTCTCTCTATGCATGATCTTATTGAGATCATGAGCTTGTAATCTATAGATCTACCTTTCTACTCAAGTGCTTTAATAGATCTCTGCTCTCCCCATGTGTGTGAAGTTGACAGTGTGCACACCATGGTGGCACTTAGACTAGAGATTACAAATACTTGTTATGAGTTATATTTGGAGTTGGATGTTTCTATGAAATTGTGGTGTTTATTGGAACCATCTAGTGCTCAAGGTGATAGTGTGGGGTTATCTAGATGGGAAAGGCTTACTTTGAGGTGTGCTGTTATAGCCCTACCATGGATTAGAGTGTCCAACCGGAGAGTAGTTCAGCATAGTATCATAAAGAAGAATATATTTATATGAGAGTGTTCACTAGTGAAAGTATGATCCCTAGGCCTTGTTTCTTAGCATTGAAACACCGTTCGCAACTAGATCTGTTACATGTTTGCTTGCTTCCATCTTTATTTCAGTTTTACTTTAGTATTTTCCATGCCATCAAGCTATTTTCTATCACCGTTACCACTTATAATTATCCATACCACTTGTATTTCACTATCTCTTCGCCGAACTAGTGCACCTATACACCTGACAAGTGTATTGGGTGTGTTGGGGACACAAGAGACTTCTTGTATCTTGATTGCAGGGTTGCTTGAGAGGGGATACCTTTGACCACTTCCTCCCTGAGTTTGATAAACCTTGGGTGATCCACTTAAGGGAAAACTTGCTGATGTTCTACAAACCTCTGCACTTGGAGGCCCAACAACAGTCTACAATAATAGAAGTGCGTAGACATCACTGGTCGAGCCATACTCTTCATACCGCTACTTCCTCTTTGTTTGTTTTCAAAATATATGGCCAAATTTGGTGGCATGAAAATTCTTGGATATGGGATCATCATCAGCATAAAGTATGATGTTGATATGGCCATGACCTTGGTCGTTCGGCTTGAAACTCCAAGAATGTTCATACTCATTGATAACTAATAATCTTAAATATGTTTAAATTTTTACCACTTGCTTCTAGGTTCGAATTTTACACAGACGGTTGATGGCCCAAAATATATCGAGCTTGTTGGGGAACCCCAAGAGGAAGGTATGATGAGCACAGCAGAAAGGTTTCCCTTAGTATGAAACCAAGGTTTAATCGAACCAGTAGGAGCAAGGAAACACCCCAAAGGTGTTGCTAGCCAAGCCTTGGCAGGGCGCACTACCGGTGCTAGTAGCGTAAAGTGACAAAACATCATTGATCAAAGCATAAAGTGATACTACAAGTTGAAAACTAAAGGATCATAAAGGCTTTAAGGTGACTTGGGATAGTCATAACATAGTGTGAGCATGCGCCAAGTCAACCCAAACAAAGCATCAAAGGAAAATACCACAATACTATGCTTTAATATGCTAAAACAACGCATGATCCTTCCAAGGCACATTAAGCAATCTCAATTGTTTATAACAAGTCATGCTACAACAAAGAATACTAAGAATAAAGCCAAAACAATATCGAGCACGGCATGACAAAGCATAAGCCACAGTCAAAATCAAGCTCTCTTTACCACTTAAGCATGAACTTTCCTACTCTTTTCCAATCCAAACCATGAAAACCAATGTATGAAAGAGGGGGTCCAACCAATTTATTCAACAAACTAAGAAAACCAAGCAAACAAAAAAACAAAACAAAAACGAAAAAGAAGACGCTCCAAGAACAACGCAATTGTGCATGAAACAATAAAAATGAAGCGTTTGGAAGAAACCTGGAATTTTTATTGATGAAGAGGGGGATGGCTTGGGCATCCCCAAGCTTTGAATCTTGTACTTCTTGGATATTTCTTGGGGTGATACGCGTGGCATCCCCAAGCTTGAGCTTTAGTCCATTCTTCGTCTCATTAGTCATTCCTTCCATACACCTGAAAATTTTCCTTCATACAAAACTTCACACAATCTTTATTAGCAACATTAGTGCACTCTAGATAATAAGTCTTTAGGTTTAGTTCCAACAACAATAAAACTTCCATTAAAACACAAGCTACTGTAGCACTTCCCTCAAAAATCTCAATTCCCCAAAAGAACTCAAAAAGGAACCAACAAGAAACAAATGCAGAAAATGGCAGGAATCTGTCAAAAGAGACCAGCAGGTAAATACGAATTTTTTCGAAGACCTTCTGTTGCTCAAATCAAAAAGTGTTGAACTAACGAAAGTTAGATAACAACCTGGGATAGAAGCAAAAAATTTCACGCCTCAAAAGGACGTACAGAGATTTTACACGAATTTTTATGGTGAAGCACAGAAATCTGTTTCGGGACAACAACTTTCCTAATCATTAGTTCTCTCTCATTAGAGGTTACTCTTGGCACAAAAATAAAATAAAAAGGATAAGGAGCGGTTATTACTGAACTTCCAAGACTCATCTAAAACTTTTGGGTTATCTCCCAATAAGTACTTTTCTTTAACGCCTTTAAGTTAGGCATGATAATTTCGATGATGCTCACATAAGAAATATGAATTGAAGTGAAAGAGAGAATCAAGAAGCAAATTCAAAACACATTTAAATATAACCCACTTACTATGCATAGGAATCTTATACGCAAATAAATTCATAAATAACAAAGTGACAGGCATAGAAAGATAAAACAAAAGTAACTTCAAAACTTTCAGCAAATAGAGAGGTGTTCCAGTACCATGAAAACTTCTACAACCATATTTTTCTCTCTCATAATAATTTTCAGTAGCCTCATGAATAAACTCAACAGTATAAATATCACATAAAGCATGCTTTTCATGATCTACAAACACTAGAGCTTTATTATAAAACATTTTCAAAAGAATCCTCAGGAACATGGCATTCGTCCTCCTTTGGTAAGCATGGGGGACAATCAAATAATGTAAGGGGTAAAGAGTTACTCTCATTAGAAGGTAGGGATGGGTAGATCCATTCTTCCTCCTCTTGATCATCACTCTCCTCCTCTTTTTCATCCAATGAGCTTCCAGTTTCAGCAATTTCTTCTTTCATAGGCTCCTACAAGGCATTAGTCTCTTCCATTGGTGGAGAGCATCTATTAAGATATTCAAGAATATAGCCATTTTCTACCTTGTAATTATCAAAGCAAAATTTAAGTATATCATAAACCTCATATTTATAAGGTGAATCATCAGTATTTTCAAGCAAACTAACAAAGTTCAAATGCACCCTTCCAAGCAATAAATTCTTCAATTTGTTCCACATCATAAAAGTCATAATTCCCTTTAACAAAAGAAGATAACATTATCATTATACTCACATTGAAAAGGGAGGTGTTTATACCTCCTACAACAACAAGATTTATCAAATCAATAAGTAACATTATAAGTAGAGCACACGTTTATAGCAATGGTATACAATTTATCAATTTGTTCCCATAAGTGTTTCCCTTTTCGTGACAAGCATGATAAAGCAAGACAATAACAGACCAATGAAAATAACAACTATAGTAGGAACTAATTTTTTTGTATTTTTGATAAAGAAATAAGCAAACAAAGCAAAAATAAACGAAGAAAAACAAAAACAACAAAGTAAAGAGATTGGTTATGAGGGACTCCCCTTGTGAAGATGTCCTTGACTCCCCGGCAACGGCGCCAGAAAAATAGCTTGATGGCCCAAAATATATCGAGATAGATGAGGAACCCCAAGAGGAAGGTATGATGAGTACAGCAACAAGTTTTCCCTCAGTATGAAACCAAGGTTTAATCGAACCAGTAGGAGCAAGGAAACACCCCAAAGGTGTTGCTAGCTGAGCCTTGGCAGGGCACACTACCGGTGCTAGTAGCAACGTGGAGACCTGCACAACACAACCACATAACTTTGCCCCCAACTTGTGATGAGGTTGTTAATCTCACCGGTTTTGCTGAAAACAAAGGATTAAACAAAGGAGTAATAGTTTGCAGAAAGTAAACACAAAGGAGTAAACAATTTGTAGATTGATAGTAAAAGAAAGGACCGGGGTCCATAGTTCACTAGAGGTGGCTCTCCTTAAGATAGATAACATGCTGGGTGAACAAATTACAGCGGGGCAATTGACAAACATCGAGAAAGCATACAAGCATAGATTAATCATCTTGACTCCTTTGAGATTCGATTGGGCATTAAAAAAGTATACATAGACCGCCATCCAACTGCATCTATGACTAATAATCCACCTTCAGGTTATCATCCGAACCCCCTCGAGTATTAAGTTGCAAGCAACGAATAATTGCATTACGAATTGCGTGTAAAGTAAACAATACGATTGTTCTATGAACAAATGATTGTTGTTTTCTCCCTAGTAGCAACAGCACATCTAGTACCTTAGAGATTTCTGTCACTTCCCCAGATTACCAGAGGCATGAACCCACTATCGAGCATAAATACTAACTCTTGGAGTTGCTAGCATCTACTTGGCCAAGATAGCTACTAACAACGGAAAGCATGCAAGATCACAAATAACAAAGATATGATAGAATCAATAATCAATCTGAAATAGCATCTCAATATCCATCGGATCCCCACAACCACAACATGCAGAATTACAAATAGATGATCTTGATCATGAACGTAGCTCACAAGATCTAAACATGATATCACAAAGGAGGAGAACCAACCATCTAGCTACTACATGGACCCGTAGTACAGAGATGAACTACTCATGCATCACACCGGAGGCTTGCATGATGATGAAGAAGGCCTCCAGGGTGAATTCCCCTCTCCGGCAGGGTGCTAGGAAGAGCTTCAGATCCCTCCCGATCTAGGGATGGAGATGACGGCGGCTACAGACTCTTTCGTGGAATTTTGATTGGGTCCTTAGGGTTTCCCTATCAGAGGTAATATATAGGCAGAAGGAGAGGCCGAGGGGGTGCCTGGGGCGGCTAGACCACCCCCTGGCACGGGTCAGGCCTGGCCACACGGATAGGTGGTGTGGCCGAGCCCCAACCCCTCTCCGTCTCGTATTCTGGCTCCAGGTGTCCCTCGGTGAAAAACTGACCTTGGCTTTTTTCCCGTCCAATTCCGAGAATATTCATTTTCTGACTTTCCTGGAAGCAAGAACAGCAGAAAACAGGCAGCTGGCACTGTGGCTCTTGTTAATAGGTTAGTCCAAGAAATCATATGAAAAGTACTCCAAAGTGTGGACAAAACATAAGAAAGTAGATAAAACCAAGCATGGAACATCAAAAATTATAGATATATTTGCAATGTATCAACGGTGGGAGTACATTTTACATCAAGGACCTAAAAAAGGTAAAATTACATCGATGTCCATACATTTAACATGAAGCACCCTAAAATTAAGCAAGGAAAACAATTGGCTAGGAAGCGTGAGAACTCATAAAACTTGGTAATCAATCGTAAGTGTATCAAGGACCACGCTTTGTGTGAAAATTAGGGTTGTTGTTGTGGTACTCTGAGCCATTTTATTTCGTACTTGCTTATAGAGAAAATCTTGTCGCCTTGAAAACTGAAAAAGTTTTATTGTTCCTGTAAGTTGGAAACTGTGGTTGCCACTAGTTTTCACCTTGCTAAGATGCACACAATTCTACCAAATATGGGAATGTTACAATACAATACGATGTGCATATAGTTGTTACCTTTGTCGTTCAGCTTGAAACCCAAGAGTGTTCATACACCGTCGTCCATATATTGTGTAACTATTTTTTTGTAATTTATGATGACTCACGGTTATTAATTATTTTTTAGTGCAAATAGTAGTACACGCAAGAGGCTAGGACTCCATGAAGAAGGTTTCATTTTTAGGGTTTTCATTATTTTCGTTCATAGCTAGTGAGGATTAAATTGTCAACATGCATATTCGTAACAAGAACTTTAATCCTACAGAACTCTCGTCGGCATACACCCTCCTGGCAAATGCCACCCCCTATGTCAACCTCGGCCGATGTAACTCGGCCTAGGGAAACCTGCATAAGAGAGACAATAAGTGTTATGTCGACATACTACGTAAGTCAGCCAAGGTATGTCGGCTTATGCCGTCTCGGGTATCTCGGCCTTATGTCCGCCACCCCACATTGGTCAACCTTATCTCTACACCATAGTATTGGTCAACCTTATGTCCGCCACATTAGTCCCTGAAGCTAGCATGGTCTTAGTAGTCCCAGCTGAAAAGGCCATGGCAGGTTCCTTTTACTCATATGGAACATCTCCCATAAAGCCGACATACCTATATGCCGACCAATCCTGATTTTATCTCAGCATTACTAATCGGTGATTTGTTGGTGAAAACAACTTTATTTGGTTTGAACCGAGATATATCTTGGCTACCATACCTCCTCTTAGTACTTAGATTATTTTCCCTGCGAGCTACCCAGCTTCCTTGGTTTCCCTTATCTTATATTATTTTATCCTCTGTGTCAACTAATCATCACATTACACCTAATTCTTTGGGACTAGACACGATGTGTCACACTGTTCTCTTGTCACGCGGTGTTAGTTATCACTGGCAACCGTCACGTCATCGCACAGCGCCTTGTTTACCGATGCGGCCGCACAACCAAGTTATGGCTTCGTGAACTGCAACCGACAGTGTGGCACGATTTCAGTAACTGTTTGCGAAATACATGTGTGCGGTGTGATCGTCATGGGCGTAACCAATACCATGACCCATGATGCGCTAGATCTTTGACTATGGGAGTGGGGGGAAACCCTTGTTTCACTTTCCTCTCCCCCCTTAATCTTTGTCGCAACACCGCCGCCACCATAGTTTCTCTCCACCGCGCGACCGTGCTGCCCCTCTATTCCTCCTGCGTCGCTGCCAAGTTCGTGCTCTACCCGTTGTTAAGCTGACTCGGGCGCTCCTATTCACTGTCTCCATGGGGCCGTGCCAATCTAGGCCCAGTACCTCCACGGACAACACCACCATGAAAGCTGTCGAGGAGATGGACTCGCAAGATGTTGTCGCTATTGAGCACAAAGAACAGGAGCTCGCATTTGGGCACAACTCCTGGGAAGGCCCCGATGTGACTGATATAGAGATCGATTGGCTCCATCGGAGGTGGATTTCCGCCCCTGGTGATGAACTCACGCCAGAGGCTGCCCCTGGGTGAGTATGTCATCTTCGTGTCACACTTTGCCCATGGATTTGGTCTTCATGTTAGCGATTTCACCCAAAAGTTCTTAGAGACCTTTGGTCTTCAACCTCATAATCTCCCTGCCAATGCCATTGCTTCCCTCTCCACTTTTATCACCTATTGTGAAGGATATCTCGGCCTATGGCCCTTCTGAATTCTATGGGCCAAGTATTTTCAGCTCCGGTTCTAGGTTGTCCCTGACCCGGACATTCATGCTGGTGAGAAAGCTCTGACCCAATGTGGGGCCACTTCCATCGTACCCCAGAAGAAATCCATATTTCCCCGGATTCATTGTTTAGATTCGTGCAAGAAATGGCAACGGTCATCCTTCTATGTAAATAATAAGAGCGGGGAAGACAAGATTTGGCTGTCGACATTTTCCATTGGTGTTCCCGCCAAAATCAATTGGAAATTCGACTCGAAGAATAAAAGCAAGGATGTCAATGAAGTTCATGATGTCATTGGCGAGTTAACGGCTTCTGGAATATCGGCCGATGATCTCCTGATGACATTCATTAGCCGTCAAATTTACCCCCTTCAACTTCTTAGCCACAAGATCTACCAGATGAGTGGCCGACTTGACCCTAATTGGACCTCCACTTTCAAGTTGACTAAGATCCAGGTCTAGAAACGGGTCAAGGCTATTTTCAAGACTGGGAGTGGGGAAAACCTCCCTACGATCGGGAAAATCCAGCTCTGAAGGTAAATGCCGAGATACCTTTGTCGTCATACATATTGTGTCGGATGGTTATCCTTCCAACTTTGATTTGCCTTTCAATGTTTATGCATAAGTTTAGTCGGCAAATTGCCGAGGATGCTGAGAAACCCCCTAGCAGTTGGGGCAAGGATCGTGAGACCTCGGATTTGGAAGACCCGAATTCCGAAGACTTCATGCCGATCCCTGCTGCCAGCGCAGGTCCATCCCCGGGTAAGACTCCCATCTTTGATCCATTAAGGGAATGGCTGGATGATGATGAGGATTGTCAAGTTCTAGAGGTATTCGATCCTATGCTGATTTCATTCACCTATCCGCTGCAATCTACACTAGCTGACCCAGCTGGTCAGGTGAATGATGTGGCCCCCGTTGCCGTGGGAGGTCAAGCCGTGATCAGGAAACGTGTTGTGCCCGTAGCCTAGCAAGCTCAACCACCTAAACCCCCTAAAATGCGTAGGGTGGCTATTAGGAAATATCGCAAGGAAAGACCCGTTGGGTCCAGGTAAGCTTTATCTACCGAATATCTTTGTATCTCTATATGTCTTGTTTCTCTCTTTATTCCCTCTAGCTGAGTATATCTCATCATTAACTTACTGCAGGGCTGCCTTGGATGCCTCTCATAGTGCCTCCAGCATTGCCTCTGAGATTAACATGCCACCATCTCCTCCTCCCTTAGACACTCGGGTTCTTAGCCCGGCTCGAGTGAGCACTCCTCTGGCACTAGATGCCAATCTGTCCCTGCTGGACAAAGGACCCGACATTGGAGGGGGAAATGGTGCCCAAACAGATGAGGAGATGCATGAGTCAAGAGATGATACCTCGACCCCCGAAAGAGTAGCAAGAGATTTCGGTGCCGTTAATATGGGCACCGAGACAATTACACACGAGACTCCAGTAATGCCATAATTGACTCAACCTCAACCGCAACAGCGACAACCAACACCACAACAATCTCAACAGCCACATCCACAACAACCACCAGAGCAGCAGCAGGTGAACCTAGCAGCAAAGCAACAGAAACCAGCCTAGCCGACTAAGGCACCACTGAAGAAAACCACTATTATAGCCAAGAAAATTTCCGTTGCCGACATAATGAAGTAAACCAATAATGCTCCCGGTACCACACTGGATAAACAACTGATGCTGCATGTGAGTCATGATGCTTCAATGGTTGGTGCCAAGAAATCTGCTATCGGGAAAGGTTTGGTCCTAACCTGGACTCTGAGTGGCAAAAGCCTCAGTTCCCTTACTAACTATGCTACAGATTGGAACAATGCCGATTATGGTGAATTGACATCAGGGAAGCCTCATCTAGAGCGGCAAGAATTTTGCCAAGCCAACGTTTCTCACAAGATGCACTGAGCTATGGTTGCTCTAGTCGAAGATGACAAGATCCTAGAGGTAAACACCTCAGTTATTCTTTTTTATGTTTGCTACAAACATATATAATCCCTAGACCCTGAGGTTTTGATGGAGTAAGATATTACTCGGCCAGAAGCTCTTAGACCACACTTATAGATTGCTAGATTCGAATTCCATCCTTCCAAGATTTGGGTTGAGTTACTTAGATCAAATCTGGTTAGAATTAATATCCAACAATCGAGATTCATGTTGAGTTTACTTGGGTTGAATCTAGACTAGAATCAATTATCCAGCCACCAAGATTCAAGTTGAGTTTACTTGGCTTGAATCTAGACTAGAATCAATTATGCAGCCAACAAGATTCAAGTTGAGTTTAGTCAGCCTGAATCTAGACTAGAATCAATTATCCAGCCACTGAGATTCAAGTTAAGTTTACTCGGCCTGGATATAGACTAGAATCAATTATCCAGCCACCAGGATTCAAGTTGAGTTTACTCGGCCCGAATCTAGACTAGAATCAATTATGCAGCCACCGAGATTCAAGTTGAGTTTACTCGGCCTAAATCTAGACTAGAATCAATTATCCAGCCACCGAGATTCAAGTTGAGTTTACTCGGCCTAAATCTAGACTAGAATCAATTATCCAGCCACCGAGATTCAAGTTGAGTTTACTCTACCTGAATCTAGACTAGAATCAATTATCTAGCCACCAAGATTCAAGTTGAGTTTACTCGGCATGAATGTAGACTAGAATCAATTATCCATCCACCAAGATTCAAGTTGAGTTTACTCGGCTGGAATCTAGACTAGAATCAATTGTCTAGCCCCCGAGAATCAAGTTGAGTTTACTCGGCTTGAATCTAGACTAGAATCAATTATCCAGCCATCGAGATTCAAGTTGAGTTTACTAGGCTTGAATCTAGACTAGAATCAATTATCGAGCCATCGAGATTCAAGTTGAGTTTACTCGGCTTGAATCTAGACTAGAATCAATTATCGAGCCACCGAGATTCAAGTTGAGTTTACTCGGCTTGAATCTAGACTAGAATCAATTATCTAGCCACCAAGATTCAAGTTGAGTTTACTCAACTTGAATCTATACTATAATCAATTATCTAGCCACCGAGATTCAAGTTGTGTTTACTCAGCTTGAATCTAGACTAGAATCAATTATCCAGCCACTGAGATTCAAGTTGAGTTTACTCGGCCTGAATCTAGACTGGAATCAATTATCCAGTCACCGAGATTCAAGTTGAGTTTACTCGACTTGAATCTAGACTAGAATCAATTATCCAGCCACCGAGATTCAAGTTGAGTTTACTCGTCCTGAATCTAGACTAGAATCAATTATCCAGCCACCAAGATTCAAGTTGAGTTTACTCTACCTGAATCTAGACTAGAATCAATTATCCAGCCACCAAGATTCAAGTTGAGTTTACTCGGCATGAATGTAGACTAGAATCAATTATCCATCCACCAAGATTCACGTTGAGTTTCTCGGCCTGAATCTAGACTAGAATCAATTGTCTAGCCACCGAGATTCAAGTTGAGTTTACTCGGCTCCTCACACTTCATATTTTTGGTTTCTTCCAACAAACGCACCCAATAGTATCAGAAACTTCTCTTGGAGTACCGACGGCTCTCGAATAAGCACAAAGAACTTCTTGTTGAGATGAAGGGTAAAGGTATATCCTTGTTGCCTTTCTCTAGTTTTTCATCCTTCATTTGCCGACTTAACCCTTGATGTAACATTTTCACCGGGGTTGAAGCAAAAAAGAGGAGCTGCAGAAGCATATTGCTGATATTGAAGGTATTTATCCCCGTACCTTATCTTGCACTTGCTTTATTTTACTTGCACTATAATTTGACCTCGGCATAGGCGGGAAAATAGCTCTTGCAGAGACGCACCAGGACTGTGTATCAATGCCAAAACTGAAGAACCATTTTCTCAAACAAGCAGGGGAACATCAAGCTCAGCTAAAAGAACAACATGATGAAATATCTTGGCTTCAGGACAAAAATGAAGATTTGAAGAAGACTCATAAGGCAGAGCCTGAAAAAATCGATCAGGGGTTTTCAGAGGAGAAGAGCTGACCATCGGGCCAGATAGACAAGAACAAGGAGCTCCATAATGATGCCGAGATAATGATTAACTCGGGTACCACTGAGATGGAAGAACTTAAAAGGAAATCTCACATATGGCTGACCGAGCTTTGCCAAATCAATCATATCTTGGCCCATGAGTTCCCCTTTTTGGCTCTCCTTCTCTGTCAACATATTTCTTATACCATTATTCCCTTGACTGATCTGTTTCCCTACTGTTCATTCCTTTTAGATAATTTTCCTGAATCGAACCTCTTACTGCCATTGCCATCCAGAAATATCATTCGAAAAGAGCCGAGGCTAGCCCTATCTTGAATGAGCTTAACAACGGCGACCTCTTGGCTTCTCTCTCTGCTAGCCTCAAACTGGTTAAAACCTTTGGGTTTGATCTCCTCAATGCCGCCATTCGCGTGTTGAAAGTGTTACGCTAGGAGTTACAACTCCGGGACATGTTTCGGTTCTGGTGGAGAAATTGATGGCATGTGAGGAGAGGCTGAGTCAATGGCGTGAGTCTGTTGCCCGAGACGGTGCTGATGAAGCATTGGTTTTTGTGCTATCATGGTATGAGAACATCAAATTAGATGTTCTTCGAACATTGTGCACCGATTCCAAGTGGACCAAGGACCCAGAGCTCATCAAGAAGGACCAAGCCCGAGCCTACAAGTTCATCCAATATGCCAACATACACTCCTAGACTGAAGGGCCGAGTTTCCTCGACTATGAGGACAAAGAAAATGGAGAAGAAGAAAATAAGAAAAATGAGGACAACGAAACCGAGGCCGAAACTCATGCCCTGGGTACTGAAACTTATTCTCCAGCTGGTGGTGCCTCTGGTTCTAATCACGCAGGCTTTGAAAAAATTTAAATTTGTTAAATCCCTGGTATGCCGAGCGCAGATGTAATATACACTTAATCCTTTTGTTGCTACCAAACTTATGTCAGATTTCCTTGGGCTGAGCCCCCCAGTTTATTTTCTTGTTTACCCAATCTCATGCCATTGGCTCTTGTCTACCATTTTGGGCATTCGACGTATGAGTCACAAGATCACAAAAATAAATTAACAATACTCAAAAATAATGAGATCTAGATCAGAGTCATTCCACATAAGAAAAAAATGAACTGAAATAAAAGGGGTTAGTCAAAAAAACAAATATCGGCTCACTTATTTTTTTCCTTAGTCATTTTTCATGTGTGTAGCAACCACTAGCTTTTGCTCTTGCTTGCCATGAAGCCGGGTTGCAGACATCAGTAAGTCGAAGAGTGGGCCTTTAGTGCCGACACATTACTAATCTGGCATAAGGGATAAGAAACTTAAGCCAGCCGACCTAAAAAATAAAATTACTGAATTAACATTATGACGAAGGCAGTCCCCGAGTTTCTGATCGGGGTGCCGACATTTCATTCATAGCTCATTACCGGCATACATATCCGATATATGACAAGTAATGCTACATTCCACGGCCTCTTACTTTCTTCACTTGACCTATCTGCCTTGTTCTTCTCCTGTGCCTGAGCATCTATCAGATAATATGAATCGTTGTGCAAAGCTTTTCTCACGATAAATGGCCCTTCCCATGGAGGCGATAATTTGTGCATGCAAACAGTGCGTTGCACTAGCCGAAGCACCAAATCCCCTTCTCAAAATACTCGAGGGTTTATCTTCCGGCTATGATAGCATCAGAGATTTTGCTGATATATAGCAGATCTAGACAATGCCAGCTGTCTTGCCTCTTCGAGCAAATCTACATCATTTTCTCGAGCTTCTTTTACCTCGGCCGCAGTATATTGAGTGACTCTTGGTGATTCATGTTGTATGTTGGCTGGTAATACAGCTTTAGCCCCATATACGAGGAAAAATGGTGTATAACCTATTGAGAGATCTGGAGTTGTCCTTAGACTCCATATTACTGTCGGGAGTTCATCAATCTAGTATACAGCTAAGCGCTGCAGTGGCTCAATGAGCCGAGGTTTTATCCCAGACAGTACCAGTCCATTTGATATTTCCACCTACCCATTTGATTTGGGATGTGCGGCTGATGCTACGTCGAGTATTATCCTCTTATCCATACAGAGCTGGGCAAAGGCTCCTTCGGAAAAATTCGGGCCATTAAACGTTATAATGCTATGCGGATATCCATGTCTCAGGATTATATCCTTAACTAGTGACACGGTTGTGGGGCCGTCACACTTTCTTATTGGTTTCACCTCTATCCACTTGGTGAACTTAATTAGCCACCATGATCAAAATATGAGTCATAATTCCACGAGATGTCTTAAATGGCCCTACCATATCCAAACACCATACTTCAAATGGCCAAGTGATTGGTATGGTCTTGAGTGCAGATGTTGGCATATGAATCTTGCTTGAGTATCTTTGGCAACTGTTGCATTTTCTAACTAGATCTTCAACTTCTTGTAAGGCACTTGGCCAATAAAATCCATACCGGAATGCCTTGTTAACTAGGGATCTTAATGATGCATGATTCCCACATTCTCCTTGAGGAATATATCGGAGTATCTCTTGCCCTTCTTCCGGGTCAACACAACGCTGAAGAACATTTGTTACACTTCTCTTGTATATCTCACCATTGATAATGGTATAAGCTTTCGCTCATCTTTGCACTTTCCTTGCCGAGACTTCATCAGTCGGCAAACTTCCATCCTTCAAAAATGACATAATCGGTTGTGCCAAAGATGGCACGACACGAATCGGAAAAACAGCCTCATCGATCAACATCGGCTCTATCGACATAGTTTTTGCCGAAATTGGTTGCGCAGTCCCTAGGTTTCGCGAAGCAGTCCCCGGGTTTGCCGAAGTACTCCCCAGGTTTCTCGAACCACTCCTCATAAGTACCCACTAATTTGGTGAACGTGAAACCTATACAAGGCCATGTTGGCATCGATTGCATCCCAATTAATAGAAATTTTTTGAACTACCAAATCTGAATCACTGAAACACTGAATCCGGTGGATGCCAATTTCCTTAGCTATCTTGCACCCATGCACAAGTTCCTCATACCCGGACACATTGTTGGATGCCACAAAATGGATCTCGAGTATGTATCTCAATTGATCTTTCTCAGGCGAGGTGAGGACTATGCCAGCACCTAAACCGGTTTTCATTTTGGATCCATCGAAATGCATTCTATAGTAATTGGAGTCAGGCAATGGCGGCTTGTACTACATCTCGGCCCAATCAACAAAAAAGTCGGCCAATGCCAGAGACTTTATGGCATCTCTCCTATCGTATTGTCGTGCATATGGTGCTAACTCAATTTCCCATTTGGAAACCCGACCACTCGCATCTTTATTACCCATGATCTTCGAGATAGGAGCCTCACATATTACTCACATTGGATGCTCCTTGAAATAATGCTTGATCTTTTTGGCCGCCATATAGACGCCATACATCATTTTCTGATAGTGTGGGTAATTTTGTTTAGATGTTGAGAGCACCTTGCTTAAGTAATATACTAGCCTCTATACCGATTTTCCTTCCTCCTCACGCTCAACTACCACTAATGCACTAACAACTCAGTTTTTTGCTGCAATGTAGAGTAACATCAGCTCTTTTGATAGTGGTGATGCTAATACTAGTGATGAAGCTAGCATCTTATTAAGTTCACGAAATATGCTATTGATGTCTATGCACTTCTATTCTTGTAGACAGTTGTTGGGCCTCCAAGTGCAGAGGTTTGTAGAACAGCAGCAAGTTTCCCTTAAGTGGATCACCCAAGGTTTATCGAACTCAGGGAGGAAGTGGTCAAAGGTATCCCCTCTCAAGCAACCCTGCAATCAAGATACAAGAAGTCTCTTGTGTCCCCAACACAACCAATACACTTGTCAGGTGTATACGTGCACTAGTTCGGCGAAGAGATAGTAAAATACAAGTGGTATGGATATAAGACAACGGCGCCAGAAAATACTTTGATGGCGTGGAAGAGACTAAAGGCAAACTGAAATAAAGATGGAAGCAAGCAAACATGTAACAGATCTAGTAGCAAATGGTGTTTCAATGCTTAGAAACAAGGCCTAGGGATCATACTTTCACTAGTGAACACTCTCATATAAATATCTTATCTTCATGATACTACGCTGAACTACTCTCCAGTTGGACACTCTAATCCATGGTAGGGCTATAACAGCACACCTCAAAGTAAGTCTTTCCCATCTAGATAACCCCACAGTGTCACCTTGAGCACTAGATTGTTCCAACAAACACCACAATTTCATAGAGACATCCAAATCCAAATATAACTCATAACAAGTATTTGTAATCTCTAGCCTAAGTGCCACCATGGTGTGCATGCTGTCACTTTCACACACATGGGGAGAGCAGATATCTATTAAAGCACTTGAGTAGAAAGGTAGATCTACTTGATTAATAAGCTCATGATCACAATATGATCATGCATAGAGAGAGAGAGAGATGAACACATAGCTACCGGTAGAACCCTTAGCCTCGAGAGAGAACTACTCCCTCCTCATCATGGGAATCAGCAACGATGATGGATATGGTGGTGGAGATCGATGGAGATGGCTCCAGGGGCACTTTCCCGTCCCGGCAGGGTGCCGGAACAGAGACTTTCTGTCCCCCGAATCTCCCCTTCGGTGGCGGCTGTGCTATGGAACTTTTCGTGGATGGAGGCTTGATGATTTAGGGTTTTTGCATCGAGAGGCATCTTATAGGCGAAGAGGCAAGGTCAGTGGGTGGCCAGGGGGCCCACACCATGCCCTGGCGTGGCCTAGGGCTGCCCGCGCCAAGGGGTGGTGTGGCCACCCTATGGCCCCTCTCTGTCTCGTCTTCTCGCTCCGTGAGTCTTCTAGTAAAATATCGACTTTGGCTTTTGTCCGGTCCAATTCTGAGAATATTCATTTTCTGACTTTTCTGGAACCAAAAACAGAAGAAAATAGGCAACTGGCACTGTGGCATAATAGGTTAGTCCAAGAAAGTGTATAGAAAGACTCCAAAGTGTGGACAAAACATAAGAAAGTAGATATAAACCAAGAATGGAACATCAAAAATTATAGATACGTTTGCAACGTATCAACATCCCCAAGCTCAACTCCTGCTCGTCCTCGAGTAGGTAAGTGATAAAAAGAAATATTAATTTTTGAGGTGACATGCACCATCATAAACTTGATCAAAGTATTTGTAAAACATTGATAGCTGGGATCATAGTACTTCAACATAACATGAAAGATAAAGTTCTAACAATAAGACATAGCAACTATGTTGCAACATGAAAAGGCACAAACAAAAGATTCATGAATAACAATGTTTTGCAAGACGTTTGTTTGTTTCACATGAAGAGAACATAGCATAGTGGCATTCAGCTTGTCCCTCATAGAGTAGCAAAACATAAATGCATAGGACACCTTCAAAGTTTATAAGGGTGACTAGATACAAATAGTTTAAGAACAAGCAATATCAAAATTATGAATCAATCAACAAGACTTGGGACAATGCACATTAAACTAAGAATGGCCACTATGCTCTCAAAGTAGGTGCATAAAGATAGAAGGTGGAGACTCAACATAAAAGTAAAAGAAAGGCCTTCATAGAAGGAAGTAGGGATTCAAATTTCAAAAAGAGCTTCCAAAAATTATGGTACTTATTAGATTTCAGCTCTCATTGCCCCTATCATAAGCATCTTGAAGTGATTAAGGTTAAAGTGAACAAACTATGGAGTATATGCTTGAAAAAGTATAAGTTGGAAATTTCATGTTCCTTGAATACGAGGGCCGCTCCTCATGCTACTTAAGTTTAGTTACCGGTAAGTTCTTATCATAGTAAGTACATGTGTATCATAGAGAACCTCCAACGGGGTACCCCTTGCCCGATGATACGGAAGAATCCCCATATCAAAATGACAAGGCAAGCAGACAACGAGCATCTCAACAATCTTCTTATTTACCATGGGAAAATGGTGCTTTTTTCTCTCTTTCCTCTTTTCTCATCTCTTTTTTTTCTCTTTTTTCTCAATATCTGACTCTTTTTTTTATAAGTAGAATGCTTCATAGACAGCTCATTATGGTCACGTTGCAGGTTTCCACCATGACAGCATGGATTAGACCGGCGGCCCAGGCGTTTCTCTAACACACATACATAACTCCATGGACTTACAAGCTCCCCTTTCATTTCACACCGACGACATCCATAGACAAAAGAGCATGATATCAACTGGGTTCAATGTACAAGTGCAATGTTGAAAGTGTTCCCCATGACAGCATGGTTCTGCTAATTCCCAACGTATAAGTGCAAGCATATACAACATAGATGACACAATGGTTCAAGTTTATTAGGGGCAAGAAAAGTAAAGTGTGCCATCAAGTTCGTGAGATCTTTAATCACTAGTTTTCTCATAACAAGTTTAATTCGGAAGGTAGATAAAAACATGATACTTGAAATAGCAAATGCTAATAGGTAGGTATGGTGGACTCTTTGTAATAACTTGGTTTTATTGGGAGTTGGATGCATGAGTGGAACTCATACTTGGTATGGAGGCTAGCAAAAGACTGGGAGCGACCAACTAAGAGAGCAATAATGGCCATAATCATGCAGAGCGACAAAACATCATTAATCAAAGCATAAAGTGATATTACAAGTCGAAAACTAAAGGATCATAAAGGCTTATGGTGACTTGGGATAGTCATAACATGGTGTGAGTATGCGCCAAGTCAACCCAAATAAAGCATCAAAGGAGAATACCACAATAATATGCTTTAATATGCTAAAACAACGAATGATTCTTCAAAGGCACATTAAGCAATCTTAGTTGTTTATAACATGTCATGCTACAGCAAAGATCACTAAGCATAAATCCAAAACAATATCAAGCATGTCATGACAAAGCATAGGCCACAGTCAAAAACAAACTCCTTTTACCACTTAAGCATGAACTTTTCCTACTCTTTTCCAATCCAAACCAAACTATTTGAAAACCAATGCATGAAAGAGGGGGTCCAACTAATTTATTCAGCAAACTAAGCAAACAAAAACCAAAAACGAAAGCAAAGACACTCCAAGAACAACACAACTATGCATGAAACAATAAAAATGAAGTGTTTGGAAGAAACCTGGGATTTTTATTGATGAAGAAGGGGATGCCTTGGGCATCTCCAAGCTTTGACGCTTGTACCTCTTAAATATTTCTTGGGGTGACACGGGGTGGAATCCCCAAGCTTGAGCTTTAGTCCATTATTCATCTCATTACATCATTCCTTCCATACACCTGAATTTTTTTCTTCATACAAAACTTCACACAATCCTTATTAGCAACATTAGTGCACTCAAGATGACATGGGCATACCCTACAAGTACTCGAGCTTGGTATATACGGCCTGAATACATAGAGTCCCACGGCGTCACCAAGGCCCAAATGAAGAACTCGAGTAACCTATGGACTCTCGATTGCTTGAAGAACAAGAAGAACCTGAAGATAGAAAGCTCAAAGCGTAAACCCTAACCTATAACCGACTCACCCTGCTACCCGGGACCTAGCCTATCTATATAAAGGCTAGGAGGGGGCGGCGAGGAGGACACACGCAACCCTAGTTTCCACAACCCTTGCCAGATTGCATCTGCGCACCATTGTAATCCTCGATTCCTTTGATAATTCCACGAGCAGACAAGCAGGAGTAGGGACCTCTACGAGGCCTGAACCTGGGTAAATCTTTGAGTCCCCTGTGTGCTTGTTTGCTAGCTGATAGATGTCTCTAGCGCTCCCTCCTTCTCCAAAACCCAAGTCCATAACAATGGGCATTGATGAGTTAAACCCTCGTCAATTGGCGCCGTCTGTGGGAATTGGGAGTGCTGATGTTGCGGCTTCTTTGGCCCCATCAACTGCGATCTACAACTCCGCAACAGCGGAGATCCGCCAGCTCTTCGGCACGTTCGACTTCACCGTCCACACGCCGGCCACTCGCCCGGCTTTTGAGTCTGTGGGCGACGGAATCAGCCTGACGATCGGGAGCTTCCGCTTCCAAGTTGGCCAGATGGGCACGCTTCGCATGCCTGACCAGCCGATGGTACCATCGGTTTCTCCAGCATCGTGGTTCCCTCCACCGATCGGCACCCTCAGTGAGCTCAACGCCCCGACAACAGTCGAGAATATGGTCAGCGACAGTAGTCGCGAATCCGATCTGAGCGACCTGGCAACTGAAGGTGGAGCCTACGGTTCCGGATCTGAAAGTTGCTAGAGCAGCAGCTTCCCCAACCACTTCATGTGCGCCGTCATCAACGCAGGCGACACCTCCGCCAATCGCGACAACATGGGCAACATGACCCGCCAAATGGCGGCATACCCAACAACGGACCATCGCCAAACGGCGCCCCTGTCAACAACGGGGGAGCAGTCGAGCCTCCAACCATAATAAATGAGCAGACTGGTGAACGTGTCGTAATCAGGCTCAATGAACTCGAGTGGGCTTGCTGCCGCGAGGCCCTACGGGGTAACCTTCTACCCTTTGGCTCCCCGCAAGAGCTGCTAATGGGCTATCATTGGCTCCTGAAGGAAGAGTTCAAGCTTTAAGTGCAAACAATCGCGCAACTCGAGGCACGCAAAAAGGTGGCAGATGAGTCTAGCCTTCGATGTGCTGGGCTCTCCTCCCACGGAGGATCCTCCTCTAGGTGCAACGAGTACATCGCCAACAAGAGACGATCTCGACTCACCCACCTTACCGAGCAAGAACGTGTGGAAGCCGCTAAAGTCCTCGACTTCGGCTCCATGACGGTGGATACGCACGGAAACATGCTCCCGAAAACACCATAGGCCGCGGTAACGGCAGCCACCATGTACCTCCTCAACAACCAGCCGCCAGCTGGAGATCCTCGAGCTGCCATGCACCAATCTACAATCGCAGGCTTGGGATTAATCGAGGCTGCCCTCAACAAAGAACCGGCGTCAGAACCGAAGAAATGCAAGGCTCTAGCAAAACGCTACTCCTCGCCCTCATCCAGCGACGACAGGCACGACCTGTCTTGACGTCGCCGCTCACGGCGACACGATCACGACTATGATGCGCGCGATGACCTCACGTGGCACAAGGTCGACAAATCAAGGGCACGACATGCTCGGTCGACTGACTCAGAAGACGAAGATGTGGAGCTCTGTGGCGCTAGATGCTTCAGCAGGGCCATGAGGCAAAAAAAATGCCCAAGGGGTTTAAGCTCCCGTCGGAGAACCCAAAGTTTGACGACCTACAGGACCTGAAGATCTGGTTGGAGGACCACATCTCCTCCGTTAGGCTCCACGACGGAAGTCAAAGCACGGCCATGCAATGCCTACAACTACAGCTGCAGGGCACCGCCCGAGCCTGGCTCAACAACCTCCCACGCGGATCCATTCGCAGTTGGGAAGAGCTGGTATACAGCTTCGTGCGCAACTTCAAGGGCACATACAAACAACCCGCATCAATTGAAGAGATGAGATGCTGCCAGCAAAGATCGGGCGAATCGCTACGCTCCTACATCCAGAGGTAGTCCATCATTAAGAACTCCGCAGAGAACATCTCGGAGGATCGTGCGATTGACGCATTCAACGGCGGCGTACGTCGCATAGAGCTCAGGGAGGAGCTGGGCCGCTCGAAGCCCAAAACCATCAACCACCTGATGGAAATCACGAATCGCTGGGAAGATGGAGAAGATTCGGTGAAAAAT
Source organism: Avena insularis (assembly GCA_023614405.1). Taxonomy (NCBI): domain Eukaryota; kingdom Viridiplantae; phylum Streptophyta; class Magnoliopsida; order Poales; family Poaceae; genus Avena; species Avena insularis. Next base: position 301,451,746 of record CM042684.1, read on the forward strand.
CACGTTCACTCTGACGACGAGACATAACTCAAACGTAGACGCGACCACCGAAGCAAACGCCGCATGCGCATCTACGATGACCGTGACGACGTCAACATGGTCACAGCTGGCTACGCCGACAGATGCGACGACAACCATAGCAGTGGCTACCGCAGTGGTGGATACCGCGACTCCGGAAAGACCACGCAAGTGTGGTGCCGCAATCGTGACGAGGCACCCGCAACATCCATTGAAGACAAGTTGTCCGGGCCATGCACTGTGCACTTCTACATCAACAAGCTTGATGGAAAGAAGAAGTCCAGTCACCTCCTCAAGGACTGTCGCGAGTTCCTCAAGCTACATGAGGGACTGGCTCGGATGCATTGCAACGCAGTCGAAAGGGGCTACGGAGCCGCTCCAGGCGCCATGGCACATGGCGCTCCGCCACCACCACCTGGACTACCCCCAAATGCAGTTGTGTCGGACCAGCACCAGGGAGGCGAACCATACCCATGGGCCATGGGTACCATGATGATCCAAATGGGACGCCCCTCGAATAGGGTGCACAAGGCCATCACCCGCCAAGTCAACTTGGCCACAAACTCGCCACCATCTACCATTGAGTACCTCAGCGGAAGCGAGTCCTGCATCACCTTCGACAAGCGTGACCACCCATGACAAGTACCTCGGCCAAGCCATTGTCCCCTCGTCCTCGAGGCACAAATTGGAGGCTTCGACATGAGTCATGTCTTTATGGACGGCGGAAGTGGCATCAATCTTATGTTCGCAAGTACCTTGCGAGCAATGAGGATCCCTCTGACCTGCCTAGAGGCCTCAGACACAACCTTCCACGGCATCGTCCCAGGCAAGGGCGTATATCCCCTTGGTAAAATCAACCTCGACGTCATCTTCGGCACACCGAAAAACTTTCGGCGCGAGCGCATTGACTTCGAAGTCGTCGATTGGCCCTCATATTACCACTGCATCCTCGGACGTGTCGCGTTCGCTAGGTTCATGGTGGTGCCGCACTATGCCTATCTGCAGATGAAGATGCCAGGCTCTAATGGTGTCATCACAGTCAATGGGAGCTTCGAGAGATCTGATAGTTGCGACAGGGAATTCAACAGAATCTCCTAGTCCTTCGGCATGCAGGAGGAACTCGCAAAACTAAAGGAGTCAACAGACAACAGTCTGCCTCCCCTGAGCCGGCCAAGTTCACCCGACCTATCGTTCGACTCATCGGTGCACACAAAGAAAGTTTAGGTCCACCCGTCGGATCCCGCCAAGACGGCCCTCATCGCCAACAACTTGAGTCCCGCATAGGAACTCGCGCTCGTCGAATTCCTCCGTGAGCACTGGGAAATCTTCGCCTGGTGTCTAGCGGACATGCCAGGAGTTCCCAGGGAATTCGCCGAGCACGCACTCAATGTCCACCCAGACGCAAGGCTAGTCAAACAAACAATTCGGTGATTGTCTAAACCAAGGGCAAAGGCAGTTGGAATGGAGATCAACAGACTCCTCGACGCCAAATTTATATGCGAGATCAAGGAAAGCACTTGGCTCGCCAACACGGTGCTAGTACCAAAAAAGAACACGGATATCCTGCGGATGTGTGTGGACTTCACCTCTTTGAATAAGCACTGTCCAAAGGACCACTTCCCGCTACCACGAATCGACTAGATCATCGACTCCACCGCGGGATGCGAGCGCCTCTGCTTCCTCGACGCCTACTCAGGCTATAACCAGATTCGAATGAAGGAGGAAGACCAAGAAAAAGTAGTGTTTACAACGCCTTTTGGTGTGTTCTGCTACAACACAATGCCGTTCGGGCTAAAGAACACAGGAGCCACCTACCAGCGGTGCATGCAGGCTTGCCTCAAGAACCAACTCGGTCACAACATTCAAGTCTATGTCGACGACATAGAAATCAAGACCAAAGAGGAAGCCTCACTAATCGACGACTTGCGCGAAACCTTCGCCAATCTCGATCGCTACCGGATCAAGCTCAATCCGGACAAGTGCGCCTTCAGCGTACCATCTGGGCAACTACTCGGGTACCTTATCTCCGCGAGAGGGATCGAAGCAAACCTGAAGAAAATAAAAGCCATACTGGCCATGGAGAAGCCGAAAAACATAAGGGCGCCCAAGACTGGCGAATCGCGGCTCTCAGTCGATTTATCAGTCAGATGGGTGAAAAGGCACTGCCCTTCTACCAACTCCTACGCAAAGCCGACAAGTTCGAGTGGACCAATGAGGCATAGGAAGCATTCGAAGACCTCAAGCGCCTTCTATCCACCTCACCAATACTGGTGACCCCACGAGAAAGGGAAACGTTGTTGCTATACATCTCCACCACCAACCAGGTGGTCAGCACAGTGCTCATAGTCGAACGAGACGAAGAAAACAAGGTCCACGGGGTACATCGCCCAGTCTACTACCTCAGCAAGGTACTTACACCAACAAAATAGTGGTACCCACACTACCAGAAACTGGCGTACGATGTCTTCATGACGGCCTGGCGACTGTGCCACTACTTCCAGGAACACCCAATCGTGGTAGTCAACGACGCCCCGCTTGGGCACATCCTCAACAATCCCGACGCCACCGGACGAGTCGCACTTTGGGGAATCGAACTGTCTCCACGAGACATTTACATATGAAAAACGCGACGCAATCAAGTCACAAGTTCTCCCTGACTTCCTCGTGCACTGGATGGAGAACCAGCTCCCCGAAAAACCAGATATGTCCTACCTCTAGACAATGCACTTCGACGGATCCAAGCGGAAGGACGGAGCTGGTGCAGGTGTCATACTGACATCGCCCCAGGGAGACAAGATGAAATATATCTTGTGAATGCAGTTCACCGCCTCCAACAACGAAGCTGAATACGAGGCCCTGTTACATGGGATGAGGATGGCAAAAGCCTGCGGCGCCAAAAGGCTCATAATATATGGTGACTCCAAGCTGGTCGTCAACCAAACAATGCACGAGTGCGACGCACTGAACGACAACATGATCGCCTACCGTGACCTCTACGACACACTCGAAGGGGATTTCGACGGCTGCGAGCTGCGGCACATAGGCCGCGAAAGCAATGAAGAGGCGGACGCATTCGCCAACATAGGCTCCACCCGTGCCCCCATACCACCTGGGGTATTTCTCGAGCACATCTGCGAACGCTCCATCAAGCCAAAGGCAGCAGAGAAGAAAACAAGCGCAGCAATAGACTCGGGGGCTACGCCACCCAATGAGCCAATGGCACTCGACGACTTGGAACTGGATACAGGACTCGAAGGACCAATGAGCGTCATGATGATCGAGCCATCCTGGACTCAACCATACATCACGTACCTTCTCAGCAAGAGGCTACCGGATGATCCGACTGATGCACGACCCATCGCATGGCGATCCAAGGCATTCGCTGTTATCAACGGCGAACTATACAAGCACAACATCACAGGAGTACTCCAACGATGCGTCTCCACTGCCGATGGAAGAGTTGTTCTCCTCGACATCCATGAGGGGACCTGCGGGCATCACGCCGGCAGTCGTGCCCTCGTTGCCAAAGCTCTACGAGCTGGATTCTACTGGCCTACGGCCATGCGCAACGCCAAGGACATTGTCCAGAAATGCAACGCGTGCCAGCGAGTCGCGGACAAGCGGCACGCACCTCGCGCAGAGCTCCGGCCAATTCCATTGGCTTGGCCCTTCATGCAATGGGGACTCGACATGGTTGGTAAGCTCCCAAAGTCCTCACGAGGAGGCTACGTCTACCTCCTGGTTGCAGTCGACAAATTCACCAAGTGGATAGAGGCCATGCCAATGACTAATAAATCAGGGAACATCGCAGTCAAGTTCTTCGAGTCCATCGTTTACCGCTTCGGAGTGCCACACAGCATCATCACAGACAAAGGGATGAACTTCACATCCAAGGAGTTCCAAGAATTCTGCGAGAATCTGGGAATCAACGTCAGCTACGCCTCGGTAGCACACCCACAGACCAACGGTCAGGTCGAAAAAGCTAACAGGCTCGTCTGCGACGGCATCAAGAAGCGACTCCTCCGACCACTCGAACAGGCCGCGGGTTGCTGGCCAGACAAACTACAATCAGTACTCTGGAGCCTATGCACAACTCCAAACAGTGTTACAGGGTACACCCCGTTCTTCATGGTGCACGGGGCTGAAGCGGTGCTACCCGCCAAAGTACGATACAAAGCACCGCGCGTGGTCGCTTACAGCAAGCAAGAGTCAACTCTTGCACTCGAAGACTCCGTCGACCTCCTTGACGAGGCAAGGGAAATCACCGCGGAGAGATCAATAATCTACCAGCAGAACCTGCGCAACTACCACAGCAGGAGGCTACACCCCAGATCCTTCGTCGAAGGCGACCTGGTCCTGCAACTAAAGCAGCAAGGGCATCTCAAGCTCGAGTCCCCCTGGGAGGGACCATACGTGATTACAGAAGTAATCCCAGGTGGCGCCTATCGCCTTCCAGATTTCGAGACAGGAGTCGCATACTCCAACCCTTGGAACATCGCGCAGCTACGATGCTTCTACCCTTAGTCACTTTTTACTTTTACATTGCAAATAAGGCTACTCAGCCAAGGCTACTTAGCCACACATTGTACTTCGTACTATCCCGTGAATAAATAAATCTAAGTGCCCCAAAACTCTGTGTTTTCCTTTATTTTTCGCAAATCATCCACTCGGGGGCTGCGCCACCCTATACACATCTGTTCTACGAACTACAACGCGATATCCTGAGTAGCTGGCACACCAATCGAAACCCTTGACAAAACATCAACCCAGTTGCAACGCACCTGACAGGTTGACAAGGGACTGAGATAAACACAAAGGCAGGCTAAGGAAAAGGAATCGCATAAGTGCAACACACTCACCAAACATACACGCTAACAAGCTCTTTTATACATCATCGTCAATCAATTATACACAGCATATATACAAACTTTACAACACTGGTACAACTATGTGTAGGATACAAACTAAACTACTATTGCACCAGGAGAACATTGGTCTACTCCTCGAAGAAGTCGACGATCTCCTCTGCTGGCGATCCACTGCCTGGTAGTGCGGCACCATGTTCCAAGCAGAACCCGCTGGCAGCGCAGGTGGTCCAGCCGCAATTGCTGCAACATCCACATCAGGCCTATGCAGTCGCACCAGTGACAGAGCAGTTTTGGCACCAGCCACTAACTATTGCCTCACACACTCGCGGACCGCACTCAAGTCCTGGAATCTAGAGAGAAGGGCCAGTAGGCTCGATGGAACGACGTCCAACGGGAACATCGTCTGGTAAATATTTTTCAAGCATGACTATGACTTCTTCAAGAAATGAAGCATTCGCGACGCACGATCCTATAGGGTTGCCAACGCGATTGCGCGATCATGATCTACCCAGAAGTACCCACTCGCCTGAAGCTGCTCTTGGGTTAGGTCATTCATGCGAATGGCAATTCGATCCTTCTCATCCTGCGGATGGCGCACGCTGACAACTATACAAGGCAAAGGCAAAATATGAGAACAACGAACTATTGCGAGCGACTACAAGGAAACGATAGGAGGGAAGAAGACTGACATTTGAACTGGTCACCCAACTGCTTCACCTCCCCTAGCAGATACTGCTCTCAGGCGGCGGCCTTTTCCGCTTTCAACTTCCATACGTCCGCATTTCCGCGGAGTACGGGTAATTCACGCTCCAATTGCTTCACGCGGTCACGGAGTCGCGAGAGTAGAGAAAGCTCATGCACCCTTGAGCACGGTGGTGCCAAAGTATCATCAAGGGGCGGCGTATCCTGAGGCTCCCTTAAAGGATCACTCGACATGCCCTACCACAAGTCATGCAAGAGAAAAATAAGAGGACTAAGGCGAGACATAAACAAAAGATTCGAGTGCATTCAAGACTAACAAAAGTATCAGCAGATACACTCGCCAACAGGCATGTTCTTGACAAAAGACATAATCTATTTAACTATTACAAGTTGCGACTACTAAGGAGCGACCGGCTTCTTCGACTTTGACTTCGGTTTCGGGGGCCTCATCGAGTCTATGGCAATATCAGATGCCACAGACTTCCCGTCGGCCCCTAACGTCGCAGCCCTCGCATCTTTCTTGGTGCGCTGAAGCTCCTCAGAGTACTTCGCAACTGTATTGATCAGCTACAGGCCATACTTGCCACAAGCAGTTGCGAAGGGAGCAAAGACTACCTGCTGGCCATCAGCACTGACAGGCATCGCCTTAGAGACCGCTGCAGGATCAACTTCGACTCCATGGGCTTGAACCATTGCGAGTGACATCAAAGTGCCAGCCACACGGAGCGAATTCTTGAAACTTGCAGGGACGCCCCCGGCAAGGGACACCACCAGATCGTCCATATTCTCGATCAGCTCAGCCTTGGGCGCCAGTTCTTCCCGGAGGCGACTGAGCACGCCCTTGGCCTTGGAGAGCATCCCTTGAATGGCAGCGCTGCGATCCTCGACTGCTGAAAGAGCACCCGCCAAGGCATCGTCACGGCGGAGGGCCTGAGGGTCGAAGCTCAAATCGCTGGCATCTATATAGAACCCAAGCATGGGTGCGAAGGTCAGCACTAGCGACAAATTCAAAAGAAGAAAACCAATGAAAATCTAGACAAGGGAATACCTGAGAGAGCCTTGGCAATCGAGAAAAGCTATTCCTCAAACAACTTCTCTCTAGCTATGACGGAGGCATGCAGATCCTCCTCGCGTTTCCGCGACTCGTCACGCACTGCGATTGCCTCATCGCGACTCTTTACCACTGCGGCAAGCGCCTTTTCAAGGGAAGCGGTGTCGCGGAGGAGTGCATTATGCTCAGCTACGAAACAAAAAAGATAGGCTATCAGTCGAATATATCACAAGGAGGATGAAGAAGAAGCAGGACACTTACTTTCAACTACGCGGTGGCGAGTATCCAACATTGCATGCTGGCGACCCATCGCAAGGACTTGCTCCGCTAAACGAGCGGCTTCTCACAATAAGCTACGACAGAAAGAAATAGCAAAGGATAAGAAATATGGTAGAAGATGATACATTCGACTGCAAAGAAGAGGAAACAAATACTACACTTACATGATCCTCCAAAGACTCTGAAGTCGATGGATTCGCAGTCGTCCGGATAACCATCTGGTGCTCCACATCATGCGGAGAACTCGATGAATTATGGCCGGAGTGGGCCACCAATGGAGGAGAAGGAGTATGCTCAGCCACTTTCTTGGATTTGGAGGTCGCGACTCCATATTCTTTCAAAAATTGTACACCGCCAGAAGATGACGACGCTTGCTGACTGTAAAATAAAACCAATATCAAGAGAATGCAACTCCAAAGAAGAACCAAAAGGAAGACTCGAATACTTACCAATCAAACTTATCAAAATCGAAGGTCTGATCCCCCGACTCTGACGACGATTCCTTCGGCAGCCGCATCTTCTTGCGAGAGGATGGTGCCATGGCACTCACAGGAACGACAGGGATCGGCGACTCTGCACCAACACCTGCATCTTACGGAGTCGAAGGAGACGACGCATCCAAATCCTCGCTGCGTGAACGCTTGCGAGTGTCCGGACTACTCAACTCGGGGGCTTCCTCCTCCACATCAGATGGGACGGTCGACTCCGACTCGTCCTCTTCCAAGGCTTCACGAGGGATAACCCCCTCAGGAAGAGGGGGCATACAGGGTGACACCGCCCAATCCTGCATACAGAAAAAAATTCAGCACCAAGTCAGGAAAACAACAAAGAAGCAATCGACAAACAAAGCTACTACGTAGCACAACTGTACCTCAGGAGGAGGGTTAGCAGCATCGAACGGAGGAACATCTGGTTCACCGGGGAGCACATCCCTTACAGTGTACTTGGTGACCAGTCGCACCCTTTTATCTACCTCACTCGCGGACATGCCATCGGCAGACACGCGAGTGACATCGTCCGTGCCAGCCCATTGGAACATGGGGTGGACTCTGGCCTGCAGGGGCTGGACGCGACGGTGCAGCCATGTGCGAATGAGGGCGCAGCCTCCCTCCTCTTTGCCCATGCAACTCTCGAGGTCGCAGACGCGCTCGTATAGCACATCTGTTTCCGCAGACTCGTTGGGCATAATTACGTTCTTCTATGAACGCCTCCTCTTGCACGGCGTCGCGGGGTCAAAGGGCGCGAGTCCGTAGTGGTCTCCGTCGGCCTTTTGGTCGCGGACGTAGAACCACTTGTCCCTCCACCCTTGGACGAACATCATCAGCTTGATGTCGAAGTACGTGGCGGAGGGATCGACGTAGATACCGCAGCCGCCTACATCATAGACTACGGAGCCAGACGCCGATTGGCGCTTCAACTTGAAGAGGTGCTTGAAGAGGCCGAAGTGCAGCTCGATTCTGAGCCAGCACTCGCAAAGAGTAATGTAGCAAGCTACATGGAGGATGGAGTTTGGGGACACCTAATGGAGCTGGAGCCCGTAAAAACAGAGAAGGCCCCTGAAGAAAGGATGCAGGGGCAACGAAAGACCACAGATGATGAACGCTAGGAACATCACCCGAAAGCCGGCAGGAGGAGAGGGGATTACCTCGCTGCCAGGGACGCGCGCGTCCGCGACTGCGGAAGACAAAACTCCGTCCTGGCGCAGAAGACGAAGCCCAGAAGACTTTATCACGGATGCACGCCACACACCATTGGTGACGCGAGTGCCCGTGCCCTTCTTTTTTCCGGCGGTGGTGGTGCTGGTGCCCGCAGCGGTGGAGCCACCCTTCTTCTTCACAGCAGCCGCAGCAGCAGCGGAATCGGCCGTAGCACCTCCCTTTTTCTTCCCCATTCCGCGGCGGTGGTGTGACCGAAGGAAATAGCTAGGAAATATGCGGAGCTAGTCCAGTGCCGCGAAGGAAAGGAGCGCAAAGAAGCAGAGGAGCAGTGGCAATGGCGATGGAGGCAAAGGCAGAAAAGAAGCATATGTGAAATTTACCGTCGCTGCATCGCTACTTAACCCCCTGGAAGATGCAATCCAACGGCTAAGAAAAACCCTATCAGACGCGTGGCGTTCATCGCGTTCGACACGTGGATGACCTGAAGCGCGAACCGTCCCCCACTACTCCCATTACACGCGGAAATCGAGGAGGCGCAGTTAAAACAAAGATTACGCATGCCCGGTCAAATCAGAGTCAGCAAATGGGACCCACCGCTCGTCACGTCCGGTCAAACTCGCTCACGCGGGCAACTGAGGTCATGGAATCGTCAGCACTGACGTCATCCAAAATTATGCAGCAGAAGATTTCGACTACTTTAGTCCTTGCTTGAGTCTTCGACTCCACCAAGCACTCGGGGGCTACTCCCATAGGGAACGCTAGTCGCGCACCCTACGATTTTTTCTTCTTCTTTTTAGAGGAACATGGACAATCAAAGCAAACCCAACCACTCGAAGCACGATTTGACTATGGACATGGGTTACTCCCATAGGGAGCGCTGGAAGCAAATTTGACTGAAACAAGCAACAAAAGACGACATCAGTCTCAAAAGTTATTTAGTCCCTGTCTGAGTCTTCGACTCAACCAGGCACTCGGAGGCTACTCCCATAGGGAGCGCTGGTCGCGCACCCTATGATTATTTGTACTGCGTACTGCGTCCACACTCGAAGCTTATGGCGACACCGCCTCAAGAATTTTCCCTGCAAAGAGACTACGTCTCCTGGGTCACCCGAATCGTCTCCGCGATGGCAAAATTCAGATGCCACGCTTGCAGCATGAAGATAAGACCTGAATAAGGCCTAGCAATGCATTTCCTGCACACTACCAAAAATATATCCGTGCCAACAGGTACAATGAACATGTCTTTACGGACGCGTCGAGTGCTCACACCCATATACTGGAATTCGACTCCTATAAGACCTCGGCAACTTGAGTCGAATTACACCAGCACTTTTCCGGATTCGAGTCCGGGGACTCGAGTTCGAGTAGATGGCGTTGTTTTACCCTAAGGTAGTTAACTGATGCCGATACATCGGTTAAATTAGGCACGCACATCAACAATCCCTATGACAGAAATAGAACAATCGAAAAACATACTTAGTCATGCACTCGAAAGGATTCATAAAGTCTCCAGTCGAATCTGCGATTCCACTGGACACTCGGGGGCTACTGACATGGGCATACCCTACAGGTACTCGAGCTTGGTATATACGGCCTGAATACATAGAGACCCACGGTGTCGCCAAGGCCCAAATTAAGAACTCGAATAACCTACGGACTCTCAATTGCTTGAAGAACAAGAAGAAGCTAAAGATAGAAAGTTCAAAGGGGTAAACCCTAACCTGTAACCAACTCGCCCTGCTACTCGGGACCTAGCCTATCTATATAAAGGCTAGGAGGGGTGGCGAGGAGGACACACGCAACCCTAGTTTCCACAACCCTCGCCAAATTGCATCTGCACACCATTGTAATCCGTGATTCCTTTGATAATTCCACGAGCAGACAAGCAGGAGTAGGGACCTCTACGAGGCCTTGATACATTGCAAATGTATCTATAATTTTTTATGTTCCATGCTTGGTTTTATCCGCTTTCTTGTGTTTTGTTCCAACTTTGGAGTACTTTTCATATGATTTCTTGGACTAACCTATTAATAAGAGCCACAGTGCCAGCTGCCTGGTTTTTGTTGTTTTTGGTTCTAGGAAAGTCAGAAAATGAATATTCTCGGAATTGGACGGGACAAAAGCCAAAGTGCCTATTTTTCGGGAAGGGATCAAGTGCCGAGAAGGCGAGAGGGGGGGGGGCCGTCCACACCACCACTGGCCAGGCTGGCCGCGCCAGAGGTGGTGTGGTGGCTCGGCACCCTCGGCCCATCCTTCCGCCTATATATTGCCCTCGGACGAAAACCCTAAGTACCCAATCAAAAATCCACGAAAGAGTCTCAGAGCCATCATCTCCATCCCTAGATCGAGAGGATCTGCTCTTCCGACACCTGCCGGAGAGGGAATTCACCACAGAGGCCTTCTTCATCACCATGCAAGCCTCTGGTGTGATGCGTGAGTAGTTCATCCTTGGACTACGGATCCATGTAGTAGCTAGATGGCTGGTTTCTCCTCCTTTGTGCTTTCATGCTTAGATCTTGTGAGCTCCGTTCATGATCAAGATCATTTATTTGTAATCCATACATGTTGTGTTTGCGGGGATCCGATGGATATTGAGATGCTATTTCAGATTGATTATTGATTCTATCATGTCTTTGTTATTTGAGATCTTGCATGCTTTCTGTTGTTAGTAGCTATCTTGGCCAAGTAGATGCTAGCAACTCCAAGAGTTAGTATTTATGCTCGATAGTGGGTTCATGCCTCTGGTAATGTGGGGAAGTGACAGAAATCTCTAAGGTACTAGATGTGTTGTTGCTACTAGGGAGAAAAAATGATCCTTTGTTCATAGAATAATTGTATTGTTTACTTTACACGCAGTTCGTAAGGCAATAATATGTTGCTTGCAACTTAATACTGAAGGGGGTCGAATGATAACCTGAAGGTGGATTATTAGTCATAGATGCAGTTGGATGGCGGTCTATGTATTATGTTGTAATGCCTAATCAAGTCTCAGAGGAGTCAAGATGATTAGTATATGCATGTATTGCTTTCTCGGTGTTTGTCAATTGCCCCGCTGTAATTTGTTCACCCAACATGTTATCTATCTAAGGAGAGCCACCTCTAGTGAACTATGGATCCCGGTCCCTTTTCTTTACATACAATCTATAAACTGTTTCTGCTTTGTGTTTACTTTCTGCAAACTTTTACTTCTTTCCATTCGATATGTTTAATCCTTTGTTTTCCGCAAAACACGGTGAGATTGACAACCTCATCGCAAGTTGGGGACAAAGTTCTGTGGTTGTGTTGTGCAGGTCTCCACGTTGCTACTAGAACCGGTAGTGCGCCCTGCCAAAGCTCAGCTAGTAACACCTTTTGGGTGTTTGCTTGCTCCTACTGGTTCGATTAAACCTTGGTCTCATAACTGAGGGAAAACTTGCTGCTGTGCTCATCATACCTTTCTCTTGGGGTTCCCAACGAGCTCTACATCAACCACGAGCCAACAAAGATTTTTCTGGCGCCGTTGCCGAGGAGTCAAGGACATCTTCACAAGGGGAGTCCCTCATAACCAATCTCTTTACTTTGTTGTTTTTGTTTTGCTTAGTTTCTTTTTGCTTTGTTTGCTTGTTTTGTTCTTCAAAAAACACAAAAAAATTAGTTTTACTAGTTTGCTTTCTTATTGGAAAAACACAAAAAAAAATTAGTTCTTTTCTTAAGTTGCCTTTATGACTAGCTCTGCTCCAATCACTATTTCATTATGGATAGCTCACTCAGTTTCCTATTTGGGAACAGTATTATGACTGCTAAGGTAATAGATGAACCACCGCCTGCTAGAACCTCCATGGAAGAAGAAACTGCTGAACCTGAAAGCTCATTAGATGAAAAAGAGGAGGAGAGTGATGGACAAAAGGAGGAAGAATGGATCTACCCATGCCTACCTTCTAATGAGAGTAACTCTTTATCCCTTACATTATTTGATTGTCCCCCATGCTTATCAAAGGAGGGTGAATGTTATGTTCCCGAGGATTCTTTTGAAAATGTTTATAATAAAGCTCTAGTGCTTGTAGATCATGAAAAGGATGCCTTATGTGATAGTTATATTGTTGAGTTTATTCATGAGGCTACTGAAAATTATTATGAGAGAGAAAAATATGGTTGTAGAAGTTTTTATGGTAATGAAACACCTCTCTATGTGCTGAAAGTTTTGAAGTTACTTTTGTTTTATCTTCCTATGCCTGTCACTTTGTTCTTTGTGCATTTATTTGCATACAAGATTCCTATGCATAGGAAGTGGGTTAGACTTAAATGTGTTTTCAATTTGCTTCTTGATGCTCTCTTTTACTTCAATTCATATTTCCTAGAAGAGCATCTTCTCAAATTTTCATGCCTAACTTAAAGGCGTTAAAGAAAAGTACTTGTTGGGAGATAACCCAAGAGTTTTAAATGAGTCTTGGAAGTTATTACCTCTGTAATAACCTCTCCTTATCCTTTTTATTTGCTTTTTGTGCCAAGAGTAACCTCTAATTAGAGTGAAGTAATGATTGGGAAAGTTGCTGTCCCGAAACAGATTTCTGTGCTTCACCATAAAAATTCCTGAGAGAGCTCTGTACGTCGGATTGAGCTGTAATTGTTTGTGCTTCTGCCCCAGGTTGTTATCTAACTTTCGCTAGTTCAACATGTTTTGATTTGAGCAACAGAAGGTCTTAGAAAAAATTTGTCTTTACCTGCTGGTCTGTTTTGACAGATTTCTGCCATTTTCTGCATTTGCTTCTTGTTGGTTCCTTCTTGAGTTCTTTTGGGGAATTGAGCTTTTTGAGGGAAGTGCTACAGTAGCTAGTGTTCTAATGGAAGTTTATTGGGTGTTAGAACTGAACCTTGAGACTTATTTATCTTAAGTGCACTAATGTTGCTAATGAGATTGTGTGAAGTTTTGTATGAAGGAATAATTCCAGGTGTATGAAAGGAATGAGTAATGAGATGAAGGATGGACTAAAGCTCAAGCTTGGGGATGCCACGCGTGTCACCCCAAGAAATATCCAAGAAGTACAAGCGTCAAAACTTGGGGATGCCCAAGGCATTCCCCTTCTTCATCAATAAAAATTCCAGGTTTCTTCCCAACGCTTCATTTTTATTGTTTCATGCACAGTTGTGTTTTTCTTGGAGCGTCTTATTTTTCGTTTTCATTTTGGTTTTTGTTTTCTTTGGTTTGCTTAGTTTTCTGAATAAGTTGGTTGGACCCCCTCTTTCACACTTTGGTTTGCATTTAGTTTGGTTTGGTTAGGAAAAGAGTAGGAAAGTTCATGCTTATGTGGTAAAAAGAGCTCGTTTTTGACTGTGGCCTATGCTTTGTCATGCCATGCTTGATATTGTTTTGGCTTTATGCTTAGTATTCCTTGCTGTAGCATGACTTGTTATAAACAATTTAGATTGCTTAATGTGCCTTGGATGAATCATGCGTTGTTTTAGCATATTAAAGCATAGTATAGTGGTATTCTCCTTTGATGCTTTATTTGGGTTAACTTGGCACATGCTCACACCATGTTATGACTATCACAAGTCACCATAGCCTTTATGATCCTTTAGTTTTCAACTAGTAGTATCACTTTATGCTTTGATCAATGATGTTTTGTCGCTCTACATGATTATGGCCATTATTGCTCTCTTAGTTTGTCGCTCCCAGTCTTTTGCTAGCCTCCACCACCAAGTATGAGTTCCACTCATGCATCCAACTCCCTAAACCAAGTTATTCCAAAGAGTCCACCATACCTACCTATTAGCATATGCTATTCCAAGTATATTCATGCTTTTGTTTACCTTCCACTTGTTATGAGAAAACTAGTGATTAAAGCTCTCACGAACTTGATGGCACACTTTACTTTACTTGCCCTTAATAAACTTGAACCATTGTGTCATCTATGTTGTATATGCTTGCACTTATTTGTTGGGAATTAGCAGAACCATGCTTTCATGGGGAACGCTTTCAACATTGCACTTGGTACTTGTACCTAGTTGATATCATGCCCTTTTGTATATGGATGTCGTCGGTGTGAAATGAAAGGGGAGCTTGTAAGTCCATGGAGTTATGTATATGTGTTAGAGAAACGCCTAGGCCGCTGGTCTAATCCATGCTGACATGGTGGAAACCTGCAGCGTAACCATAATGAGCTGTCTATGAAGCATTCTTCTTATAAAAAAGAGTCCTATATTGAGAAAAGAGAAAAAAAGGAGATACTATGAAAAGAGGAAAGAGAGAAAAAAGCACCATATTCCCATGGTAAATAAGAAGAATGCGGAGATGCTCCTTGTCTGCTTGCCTTGTCATTTTGATATGGGGATTCTTCCGTATCATCGGGCAAGGGGTACCCCGTTGGCGGTTCTCAATGATACACATGTACTTACAATGACAAGAACTTACCGGTGACTAGACTTGAGTATCATGAGGAGCGGCCCTCGTATACAAGGGTCATGAGATTTCTGACTTATACTTCGTCAAGCATGTACACCATAGTTTGTTCACTTTAACCTTAATCACTTCAAGATGCTTATGATAGGGGCAATGAGAGCTGAAAGCTTTAAGTATCATAATTTTTGGAAGCTCTTTATGAGACTTGAATCCCTACTTCCTTTTTACAAAAGGCCTTTCTTCCACCATTATATTGAGTCTCCACCTTCTATCTTTATGCACCTACTTTGAGAGCATAGTGGCCATTCTTAGTTCTATGTGCATTGTCCCAAGACTAGTTGATTGATGCATAACTTTTTATTGCTTGTTTGAAACTATTGTATCTAGTCACTCTTATGAACTTTGAAGGTGTCCTATGCATTTATATTTGCTACTCTATTGAGGGATAGGATGAATACTATTATGCTATGTTTTCTTTATGTGAAACAAACAAACGTCTTGCAAAGCATTGTTATTCATGAATCTTGTGTTTGTGCCTTTTCATATTGCATCATAGTTTCTTTGCTTATTGCTAGAACTTTGTCTTTCATGTTATGATTGAAGTACTATGATCCCAGCTTTGAATGTTTTGCAAATACTTTGATCAAGTCTTTGATGGTGCATGTCACCTCAAAAATTATTTCTTTTTATCACTTACCTACTCGAGGACGAGCAGGAGTTAAGCTTGGGGATGTTCATACATTGCAAATGTATCTATAATTTTTGATGTTCCATGCTTGGTTTTATCCACTTTCTTGTGTTTTGTTCCAACTTTGGAGTACTTTTCATATGATTTCTTGGACTAACCTATTAACAAGAGCCACAGTGCCAGCTACCTGTTCTTTGCTGTTTTTGGTTCCAGGAAAGTCAGAAAATGAATATTCTTGGAATTGGATGGGACAAAAGCCAAAGTGCCTATTTTTCGGGAAGGGATCAAGTGCCAAAATACGAGACGGAGAGGGGCCAGGGGCCGGCCACACCACCAGGCCACGCGGCCAGTCCTGGCCCGCGCCAGGGGGTGGTGTGGTGGCTCCCGGCACCCCCTTGGCCCCTCCTTCCGCCTATATATTGCCCTCGGGACGAAAACCCTAAGTACCCGATCAAAAATCCACGAAAGAGTCTGTAGCCGCCGTCATCTCCATCCCTAGATCGGGAGGGATTTGAAGCTCTTCCCGGCACCCTGCTAGAGAGGGTACTTCACCCTGGAGGCCTTCTTCATCAACATGCAAGCCTCCGGTGTGATGCGTGAGTAGTTCATCCTTGGACTACGGATCCATGTAGTAGCTAGATGGCTGGTTTCTCCTCCTTTGTGCTTTCATGCTTAGATCTTGTGAGCTCCGTTCATGATCAAGATCATCTATTTGTAATCCATACATGTTGTGTTTGCGGGGATCCGATGGATATTGAGATGCTATTTCAGATTGATTATTGATTCTATCATGTCTTTGTTATTTGAGATCTTGCATGCTTTCCGTTGTTAGTAGCTATCTTGGCCAAGTAGATGCTAGCAACTCCAAGAGTTAGTATTTATGCTCGATAGTGGGTTCATGCCTCTGGTAATCTGGGGAAGTGATAGAAATCTCTAAGGTACTAGATGTGTTGTTGCTACTAGGGAGAAAACAACGATCCTTTGTTCATAGAACAATTGTATTGTTTACTTTACACGCAGTTCGTAAGGCAATAATCTGTTGCTTGCAACTTAATACTGGAGGGGGTTTGGATGATAACTGAAGGTGGATTATTAGTCATAGATGCAGTTGGATGGCGGTCTATGTATTATGTTGTAATGCCCAATCAAGTCTCAGAGGAGTCAAGATGATTAGTATATGCATGTATTGCTTTCTCGGTGTTTGCCAATTGCCCCGCTGTAATTTGTTCACCCAACATGTTATCTATCTAAGGAGAGCCACCTCTAGTGAACTATGGATCCCGGTCCTTTTTCTTTACATACAATCTATAAACTGTTTCTGCTTTGTGTTTACTTTCTGCAAACTTTTACTTCTTTCCATTCGATACGTTTAATCCTTTGTTTTCCGCAAAACACGGTGAGATTGACAACCTCATCGCAAGTTGGGGACAAAGTTATGTGGTTGTGTTGTGCGGGTCTCCATGTTGCTACTAGCACCGGTAGTGCGCCCTGCCAAAGCTCAGCTAGTAACACCTTTGGGGTGTTTCCTTGCTCCTACTGGTTCGATGAAACCTTGGTCTCATAACTGAGGGAAAACTTGCTGTTGTGCTCATCATACCTTCCTCTTGGGGTTCCCAACAAGCTCTACATCAACCACGAGCCAGCAGGCCAGAACCTGGGTAAATCTTCGAGTCCCCTGTGTGCTTGTTTGCTAGCCGATAGATGTCTCCAGCGCTCCCTCCTTCTCCAAAACCCAAGTCCATAACAATGGGCATTGATGAGTTAAACCCTCGTCACAAGATAATAAGTCTTTTGGTTCAGTTTCAACACCAATAAAACTTCCATTAAAACAAAAGCTAATGTAGCACTTCCCTCAAATAGCTCAATTCCCCAAAGAGAACTCAAAAAGGAATCAACAAGAAGCAAATGCAAATAATGGCAGAAATCTGTCAAAACAGACCAGTAGGTAAAAACCAATTTTTTCGAAGACCTTCTGTTGCTCAAATCGAAAAGTGTTGAACTAACTAGATAAGAACCTGGGGCAGAAGCACAAAAATTCACGCCTCAAAAAGATGTACAGAGATTTTACACGAATTTTTACAGTGAAGCGCAAAAATCTATTTCGGGACAGTAACTTTCCCAAGCATTACTTCTCTCTCATTAGAGGCTACTCTTGGCACAAAAAGCAAATAAAAAGGATAAGGCGCGGTTATTATAGAGGTAATAACTTCCAAGACTCATCTAAAACTTTTGGGTTATCTCCCAATAAGTACTTTTCTTTAACACCTTTAAGTTAGGCATGATAGTTTGAGAAGATGCTCACATAAGAAATATGAATTGAAGTAAAAGAGAGCATCAAGAAGCAAATTCAAAGCACATTTAAGTCTAACCCACTTCCTATGCATAGGAATCTTTTAAAGAAACAAGTCATGAAAGCACAAAGTAACAAGCATAGTAAAGCAAAACAAGTGCAACTTCAAGACTTTCAACATAAATAGGGGAAACTCAATATTATGGAGATGCATAAAATCATGTTTCCCTCTCTCGTAATAACTTTCAGTAGCATCATGAATAAAATCAACAATATAACTATTACATGAAACATTCTTATCATGAGCCACATACATAAAAGAATTAATACTCTCCACATAAACATAGTGATTCTTATTAATTGTAGTGGGAGTAAATTCAACAAAATAGCTATAATTATTATTCTCATCACCATAATCATCAAATATAGGAGGCATATTGTAATCATAATTAATTTTCTCCTCAATAGTAGGTGGACTGAAAGTATCATATTCATCATTGTAATCATCATATATTGGAGGCATAGTATCATCAAAGTAAATTTTCTCCTCCGTGCTTGGGGGACTAAAAAGATCATTTTCATAAAAACTAGCTTCCCCAAACTTAGACTTTTCCATAGCATTAGCAATAATGGTGTTCAAAGAATTCATACTAATAACATTGCTATTGGCACGCAAATAAAGTTCCATAGGTTTTTTAATTTTCTCTTCAAACACTTCATGTCCTAATTCAAGATAAATACTATAAAGCTCTCAAATTTTTTTGTTCTTTTCCATTAAGCCTAACTAGTGAAAACAAGAAACAAAAAGACAAAATTGCAGAATCTAAAGGAAATAACTTCTAGCACACACACCAGAGGATGTGAGTACATTTTACCTTACCTCCCCGGCAATGGCGCCAGAAAATAGCTTGATTTCTACGCACTTCTATTCTTATAGACAGTTGTTGGGCCTCCAAATGCAGAGGTGTTGGAAATATGCCCTAGAGACAAATAGTAGTAAGGACTATTATCATATTTCATATAGTTTATGATTAAGTTTTATATCATGCTATAACTATATTGAGTGGAAACATCAATACACGTGTGATATACAAACAACCAGGGGTTCCCAGTGAAACTCTAGTCACTGGTTCATTGGTCAACAGATGATCATGTGGCATTTATGTCAGTTGGAAATGAGAATGAGATGATGAACCAATACCCAACCTAAACATCGTGACCCGATCATGTCACGAAGTTCAAGTTACGATGATTAGAAATGGATCCTCATAGACTATTCCTTAGAACATAAGGCGATATCAATCACTGTCTCCCGAGAGTGCTTAGATAGCATCAGGTGGTTATAAATGTCGGAGAAGTTATATCCAATAGCGTGATTTGATCACGATATCATGGCGTTTTATAATGCGATATTGAACATGACATGGTGATGTCATTGATCAGATCTCGAAATGCAAGTATCAAGTGACAAAGGGAATCGACGAAAGATCTTCATGGAACACGGGGTCACATGGCCATCCAGGTCCCTCTATCGATCATTGGTGCGAGTGTCGACCATATGCAGGTGTTCTGAACCGTGGGGTATCATGCTTAAGGCCTTGATGATGCTTAGAGAGTGTTTATAGGATTGGTGGAATCAGAAGAATAGTAGAGAAAACGAAAGTGTTGGAGGATGTTGGAGGTGGAAGGAGTTCCATAGCCACGGAGGTTGAATAATATGTGAATGAATGTGAAATGTTGATTTAATCATTTATTCATAATTATTTAATAAAGAGAAAATCAATTAAATGGTCAAAGGGCTTAATGGGCCAATTCCCGGAGGGGAAAAGGCCCAAGAGGGGATCCCACCCCTAGGAAGAGCCTAGGGGGTGGCCGGCGGCCCTAGTGGGCCTTTCCCCATGTGAGGCCCATGGTGAGGGCTGGCCGGCGCGCCACCCCACCCCTCTCCCATGATTAGTCCCACCCCGGGACTTTGAGGGAGGGTGTACCCCCTCTCCCCCTATATATAGTGGGGGTATTTGGCCAAGATAAATACACCAATAATCAATAAAGGTCTCCCCACTTTTGGGAGGACCTCTAATTGATATTTTCTCTCTCCCCCTCTCTCTCTCATGACCGTGGTCCCAAGTCCGGACTCTTGTGGCGAGACATCTTCATCATGAACACCGTCGCTCTGGGATTGGATCCGGAGCTCTACTTCCTAGCTAACTGCTTGGATCGAGGCGAGTCATCGTCAGGCACCAGACATGTGTAACTCCCCGTGAGGTGTCACACTTGAGGCACTCAAGTCGTTGGAGCCAAGGAGCGGAAGGACTTCATCACGACCTTGAGGTCGGCTTCGGCTCGTCTACATCAACCACGCTCTCCTGAGCGTTGACAACGCTTTTCGGTCTTCGAGGGTAAGTTCGCGAAAAGCCCCTCCGTTCTTGTATTACTAATAGATAGGTCCTAGCAGCTTCAGGGTTTAGGCGTGGGTAAAATTATTGTTTTCATACGCAGAACCCCTAGCGATGGTATCGAGCTAGATCTATGCGTAGTAATGCTAGTACGGGTAGAACACACGAGATGTAGCATGTGGGTGTTGATCTTTTAGTTGTTACCCTCCCACGTGTACTTGTGTATACCGCAGTAATGCTTGATGAAGCGGCCCCCAACCGACTTTATGTTGGGGTTCCGCGCATAAAAACAATAAATTTTACTCTACGCCCCTGAACCCCTGAAGCTGCCAGGACCTATCTATTAGTAATACAGTAACAGGAGGGGCTTTTCACGAACTTACCCTTGAAGACCGAAAAGCGTTGTCAACGCTCAGGAGAGCGTGGTTGATGTAGACGAGCCGAAGCCGACCTCAAGGTTGTGATGAAGTCCTTGCGCTCCTTCTGGCTCCAACGACTTGAGTGCCTCAAGTGCGACACCTCGCGGGGAGTTACACACGCCCGGTTCCTGACGATGACTCCTGCTTCCCCGATCCAGCAGCATTTGCGTAAGAGAGCTCCCGGATCCGAACCCGCAGCACGACGGCCCTCTGCGGTGAAGATGTCTCTCGCTCGCGTAGTCCAGACTTGGGACCACGGTCATGAGAGAGAGAGAGGGGGAGAGAGAAAATATCAGTTAGAGGTCCTCCCAAAAGTGGGGAGACCTTTATTGATTATTGGTGTGTTTTTCTAGGCCAAATACCCCACTATATATAGGGGGAGGGGAGGTACTACCTCCCTCAAAGTCCCGGGGTGGGACTAAAGGAGAGGAGGGGGTGGGGAGGCCGCCGGCCAGCACCTAGTGGGCCCCACAGGAGGGGGGGTTAGGCCCAGCCGGCCAGCCCCCTTGGCCCCTCTCCCTCTCTCCTTTCCCCTAATGGGCCCTCTCCCTCCGGAATTGGCCCATTAAGCCTTTTTGACTTTTAATTGATGTCTATTTATTAAATACTGATGAATAAATGATTAAATCAATATTTAACATTCATTCACATATTATTCAACCTCCGTGGCTATGGAACACCTTCCACCTCCACTCCGGACATCCTCCGGACTTATCGAAACCCTTCCAGTTTTCTCCCTTCTTTTCTTCGGTGATTCTACCGATCCTATAAACACTCTCTAAGCATCATCAATCCCTTAAGCGTGATACCACCATGGTTCGGGAACACTCTATACATGGTCGGGACACTCCCGCACCAATGATCGACAAAGGGACCTAGATGGCCATGTGACCCCTATGCGTTCCACGAAGATCTTTCGTTGTTTGAACCGGGACAGTCGTTTCTTATTCCCTTTGTCACTCGATACTTGCATTGCCCGAGATATGATCAATGACATCACCATGTCGTGTTCAATATCATTACTGAACAATGCTACTTGACTCGTTCCGACAAGTGATATCCCCGTGATCAAATCACACGCTGTGCAGCTATTGGATATAACTTCTCCGAGTGGGCCCTTGAGTATCTTCCCATCACATGGATGGACAAATCCCGCTCTTGACATATATTTCCTCTACGGTTTCCTCCGAATACCTGAACACACCTTTATAACCACCGTTTTACCAGATGGCGTTTGATGCTATCTAAGCACTCTCGGGAGACAGTGATTGATATAGCCTCACGGTCTAAGGAATAGTCTACGAGGATTCATTTCTAATCATCATAACTTGAACTTCGTGACATGATCGAGTCATGATGTTTAGGTTGGGTATTGGTTCATCATCTCATTCTCAGAATGAGATGACCTCATTTCCAACTGGCATAAATGCCACATGATCAGGAAACTTGATCATCTGTTGACCAATGAACTAGTGACTAGAGTTTCACTGGGAACCCCTGGTTGTTTGTATATCACACGTGTATTGATGTTTCCACTCAATACAGTTATAGCATGATATAAAACTTAATCATAAACTGTATGAAATATGATAATAGTCCTTACTACTATTTGTCTCTAGGGCATATTTCCAACAGTCTCCCACTTGCACTAGAGTACAAATACACTAGCTGCATTTGTTCTAAATCATTGGCACCATGTTACCGGTACCCTGAACATGCTTGCTCATGGAAGAGGTTGAGTCTTGGGTCTGTACTTTACAGTTCCAAATCCTTTGCAACTTACTAATGTCACCTTAATTGATTAATACTTTATCATCACATGATAGCATCTGTGTGTATGTATCATCGCTATGGCAACAGAACGAGGCCTGATTCCAGGAGCCTACAGTGACGTTAGATCAACCTCGAGGGCTTTCTCATGGGCATTGTGCCCTGGGACACATCATTCTATGTTAAAAGCGAACTAGCCCCGCCATAACATTATACAACACTTTAGATGGTACCCTTATCTATTATTATAAATGTATTCATCAAAATTCCGGTGCACTCTGTGCAACTTTTGATGTTTTGTTCACCTCGGTTCCTACTTGACTTTAATTGGTATCTACAGAAGTTTCCAACATATTCCCTTATAACATAACTCTTTATGCTTTAAGATATGTTATCCTTTATGGATTTAGAAAATATGTCCACAGTTCTCTACTAGACACTGCGTACAAACTTAGCTCAACATTCTGTGATTCGAACTTAATCACTTTCAAACGTTCCTTATTTGGATCACATATTATGCTAAGTTATCATCATGGTTTACCAAGATAGAACCTATGTCTCAACATAGTGGATGATGATCATCCTTTTCTTTCTTTCAACCATTGATGTTAAACTTAATACTATTCCTAATTTCAGTTATTAAGGATCGGTTCCTTAATTAACTTTTATTCTGAAACCCTTTTCAGAATCCCTTAAGGAATACTACATAATATCACAATACACCTATTATGAACTTCTACATCTTATAAATCATCATTTATAATTATTTGCGCTTTCATCCTTAACATACTTAAGAATTACTCCTATAAGCTCCCACTCAAAATATGTTCCTACATATTTGAATTCGAGTCTTATATTGCTCCCAGTTAAAAATATGTCAATCACATATTGTTTCAGGAAGACTTTCATAGCTCCCACTCAATTTTATGCAAATTTCATATCCACTCACTATTTTGAATAACTTCAAAATCCTTTGATCAAATATCAAACTTGGAGATTTACTTTGAGATACTAGTAATTTACTAGTTTTAAATCCACTAGACATTTAGCACACATGAATCAAATTCATTTGAATTCATCCAACACTTGACAAATTGTGCTTTTGTCATTCACCCCTTTTCCACTATGGCTTTGCAGTCATTTGGGATAATTCCAAGTAACTCCTTTTACTTGTGAGATTCAGCAATGAATTGCTCTCTAATCTCAAGGGAAGTTTGCTTTTAGGATTTCTCACAATTCTAGTTTACCATTATTTCCTTTGTAGTTCGTAGGTATGTCATATTCCAAAAATCATGACAAGTGATTCACAAATGTTTTCATACAAGATATGGATTTACATTTTGAATCCTACTTCATATAGTGAAAAACAATAGTGGAGGGGGAAACACAATGATCAAAATCATTGATTCTTTCCTTCTGTGAAGAGAATCGTTCAGGAACGCTGTCCGTTGCGCTTCTCAACACTCTGATGCAGGGTTTTGAATCCTCATCATGTTTTACACTATTTTCCATTTGCTTCATAATTGAGAAACATCACCAAAAGTGAGCTTTCTCAAGAATGCACCAAAATCCAAGCAATACGAATCTTGCTTTCCTTTTGGTTTCAGCTATGGATTTTGTATTCAAAGTTTCCAATGAATACACTACAAGGACTTATCCGCTATTGTTTTGGTTATATCGAATAACCCCAAAACTTTCACGAATTCTAATGGTTTACCAATTCTAATTGAGTGCTAACTATTTCTAACTAATGGTCTCTACATTTACACTTCAACGATTTATTTGGTGCCTTCTATTCAACCCCCTTTGATATCTAATATCACCTTGTGATGCTCTGCATTCTGACGTTTCAAAATGCATTGCATTTCACAATTTCTTTTATGCCATTCTTATAAACTTGAATTTCATTACCAATGATCAAATCATAGTAATTAGATTCCCTTTTATATTTATACCCCTTGTTGATGAAACACTTTGATCAAATCAAATAGTTTCATATTCATGTTTCCTTTGGTAAACTACTTTACACGTTTAAACAATCATTTAATGATAATTACCATTTTCGTTAAACACAATACATCGAATATGTATTTACTTTTAAAATTCTTTAAGCACTTTGTATTCAAGTAATACGCGGTGTTCAAGTTATTTTGCCGAACTTAGGCATGATTTATATGTGACAAGAAATCGAATGACTTTCACATATTATCACATAACTTTGAATTCAAATAATGGTTTCATTCATTAATGAAATATCATTAAGTTGGGTATTTTTAAACAAGGCATTTTAATGTTTTACAAATGTTCATGCATTATCAATTAGTTTAAAACAACAAGGATAATTCACAAGTAATCAAACAAGATATGAACACGAATAGAAATCATTCATAAAAGAAGAAGAACTGTTTGTTACAAACTCATATGAATAACCGTCTCACGAAGTGTGAGACACACTAAAGAAGTTCACAATCTCTTGATTACATTAATCATCCTAAACATAAACTAAATGATAAATGTCGAGGGAGTGTGTCGTCGGCCATCATCATCATGCTCGCCATCAACACGCAACGTCACCTCCTCTCCAGCAAGCACCTCTCATGCAGAAGGACCTGTTTTCACCAAAACAGAACAAGTATCAGATATACTTAACACTCCAATGTGTTTGCAAGATTATAACATTTATAGAACTGTATATCAAATATATACCTTTGTCGTTGACAACCTGAGCGACATCTGGTTCAACCAACACACTCCTGAGATGTGTCATGAACCGGTGGAACTCCATTTCCGCGTCGCCCCTCATTACGCAAGTCCTGACTTGTGCTTGGTAGCTTGGTGGCAGCAGCCGTTGCACAACAGCATTTGAAAAAGAGCCTGAAATCCAGATGTCCAGGAAGTATGCTGGCCTCATGTACACATCATGCATGTGCTGTAAGTGGTCGTCCAGTTACGAGTTTTCCTCCATCTTAATGGAGAGGAAGTCTCCCATCAGCTCATGCTCCCAAATGCGTGTCTGCTCCACGAAATGTGTCCTAAGCTGTAGCATTACCGAACGAGGGTTGACATCACCCACGAAAGGCCACAGCTCGTCCACCATTCCGAAACGCATCACAACTGAAATGTAGGAGGCCATCTTACTACGGAGATAGCGGTCTTTCCGCTCCTCTGGGGTCTCAAGGTCCATGGATAGATCCAAATCCATCCCGTCGAGTATGTAGTCGACCACGTCGTTCTCACTAAGTAGAACATGGAGACTGGCAACCCAAATGGAGAAGTTCGATCAATCTAATCTGAGCTTCTCTCCTTCTAACCATTCAATTGTCAACACGAAAGATCCCATCTACATTTATAATTGCAAAAGCAATTTAGACTAAGTTTATAATTAAATGAGTTAATAATAACTCCACTTAGAAACACCTATCCCCAAAAGGGTTCCTAGTGATAACACGACCCCTATCAGCCACATCTCCCCCGATTGATCACGGCCATCGATGTGGGTTCAAAGGTGGACGCTAAACGTCGATCACATCATTCATGCGACTCGTGCTCGATCTTTTGACCATCCGTGTTCCGAGGCCACGCTTCTGTGGCGTGCTAGGCTCGCCAACTCAACCTTAGTGTATTTGTTGTGCAACATGGCTTACACCCACTGTATGCGAACGTAGATATGTTTGACACCCAGGCCTGTAACCCTGGATCGCCTCATACCGAAGAACTTTCTTGGTGGTGCACACTAAGGGGGAACACAATTGTTGGTAATTTTAACAGGGATCATCTTATTAGGATACCGTCGAGTATCTAATACTAGCACACAATAAGACATACAAACAATAACATTGAATGTAAATGCTATGTGATATGGTCCTTCACGTCATGATCTCCATCCGCCGTCACCGGGTTCGGGCGCTAGAGTTCTGGCACCGTAGACACCAGGGTACCGGTGTCATTCCGGCGTGGTAGTTCGTCACCTTCATGACTATCTACTACTACGTAAAAAAAGGTAACCACTTTACCTTTGCCACAACCATATGACAAAGCAATGCCCCTCCTGCAAAACAAAGTTAGACACCTCTACTTCATCTTTGCATGTTTTTGCGTGGCTGAATGGGCTTTCGTACAAGAACCGTTCTTACCTACGAACTTTCAGTACAACGCTGATCAAGTAGTTGTCTCTACTACACCCCTTTCGGGGCCCTCCGTTGCAAATGGTGTACCAACTAATGCGAGAGAGACAGACACCCCTTAAGCCACTTTATACGGTACAAGCCGTATGTCAAGCGTGGACCAGTCTCGCGAATGAACGCGTAAAGTCGGTTGGGGGCCGCTTCATCAAGCATGACTGCGGTATACACAAGTACACGTGGGAGGGTAACAACTAAAATATCAACGCCCACACGCTACATCTCGTGTGTTCTACCCGTACTAGCATTACTACGCATAGATCTAGCTCTGATACCACTTTTTGGGTACCGCGCATAAAAACAATAAATTTTACTCTACGCCCCTGAACCCCTGAAGCTGCCAGGACCTATCTATTAGTAATACGGTAACGGGAGGGGCTTTTCGCGAACTTACCCTTGAAGACCGAAAAGCGTTGTCAACGCCCAGGAGAGCGTGGTTGATGTAGACGAGCCGAAGCCGACCTCATGGTCGTGATGAAGTCCTTGCGCTCCTTCTTGCTCCAACGACTTGAGTGCCTCAAGTGTGACACCTCGTGGGGAGTTACACACGTCCGGTGCCTGACGATGACTCCCGCTTCCCTGATCCATCAGCAGTTGCGGAAGTAGAGCTCCCGGATCCGAATCCCGCAGCACGACGGCGCTCCGCGGTGAAGATCTCTCTCGCTCGCACAGTCCAGACTTGGGACCACGGTCACGAGAGAGAGATAGAGAGAGGGGGAGAGAGAAAATATCAATTAGAGGTCCTCCCAAAAGTGGGGAGACCTTTATTGATTATTGGTGTGTTTTTCTAGGCCAAATACCCCACTATATATAGGGGGATGGGAGGTACTACCTCCCTCAAAGTCCCGGGGTGGGACTAAAGGAGAGGAGGGGGTGGGGAGGCCGCTGGCTAGCCCCTAGTAGGCCCCACGGGGGGATTAGGCCCAGCCAGCTAGCCCCCTTGGCCCCTCTCCCTCTCTCCTTTCCCCTAATGGGCCCTCTCCCTCCGGAATTGGCCCATTAAGCCTTTTTTACCTTTAATTGATTTTATCATTATTAAATAATTATGAATAAATGATTAAATAAATATTTAACATTCATTCACATATTATTCAACCTCCGTGGCTATGGAACACCTTCCACCTCCACTCCGGACATCCTCCGGACTTACCGAACCCCTTCTGGTTTTCTCCCTTCTTTTCTTTGGCGATTCTACCGATCCTATAAACACTCTCTAAGCATCATCAAGCCCTTAAGCATGATACCCCACGGTTCGGGAACACTCTAGACATGGTCGGGACACTCCCGCACCAATGATCGACAGAGGGACCTAGATGGCCATGTGACCCCTGTGTGTTCCACGAAGATCTTTCGTTGTTTGAACTGGGACAGTCGTGTCTTATTCCCTTTGTCACTCGATACTTGCATTGCCCGAGATCTGATCAATGACATCACCATGTCGTATTCAATCTTGTTACTGAACAATGCTACTTGACTCGTTCCGACAAGTGATATCCCTGTGATCAAATCACACGCTGCGCAGTTATTGGATATAACTTCTCCGAGTGGGCCCTTGAGTATCTTGCCGTCACATGGACGGATAAATCCTGTTCTTGACATATATTGCCTCTATGTTTTCCTCCAAATACCTGAACACACCTTTATAACCATTGTTTTACCAAATGGCGTTTGATGCTATCTAAGCACTCTCGGGAGACAGTGATTGATATAGCCTCACGGTCTAAGAAATAGTCTACGAGGATCCATTTCTAATCATCGTAACTTGAACTTCGTGACATGATCGGGTCATGATGTTTAGGTTGGGTATTGGTTCGTCATCTCATTCTTAGAATGAGATGACCTCATTTCCAACTGGCATAAATGCCACATGATCAGGAAACTTGATCATCGGTTGACCAATGAACCAGTGACTAGAGTATCACTGGGAACCCCTGGTTGTTTGTATATCACACGTGTATTGATGTTTCCACTCAATACAGTTATAGCATGATATAAAACTTAATAATAAACTATATGAAATATGATAATAGTACTTACTACTATTTGTCTCTAGGGCATATTTCCAACACTTTACACGTTCATTCGTGAGACTGGTCCACGCTTGACATATGGCTTGTACCGTATAAAGTGGCTTAGGGGGGTGTCTGTCTCTCGCATTAGTTGGTATGCCATTTGCAATGGAGGGCCCCGAAAGGGGTGTAGTAGAGACAACTACTTGATCAGCGTTGTGCTGAAAGTTCGTAGGTAAGAACGGTTCTTGTGCGAAAGCCCATTCAGCCACGTAAATCATGCAAAGATAAAGTAGAGGCGTCTAATTTTGTTTTGCAGGGGAAGTTGCTTTGTGATATGGTTGTGGCAAAGGTAAAGTGATTAACTTTTGTTACATAGTAGTAGATAGTCATGGAGGTGATGAACTACCACGCCGGAATGACACCGGTACCCTGGTGTCTACGGCACCAGAACCCGATGACGGCGGATGGAAATCACGACGTGAAGGACCATATCACATAGCATTTACATTCAATGTTATTGTTTGTATGTCTTATTGTGTGCTAGTATTAGATACTCGACGGTAGCCTAATAAGATGATCCCTGTTAAAATTACCAACGATTGTGTTCCCCCTTAGTGTGCACCACCAAGAAAGTTCTTCGGTATGAGGAGATCTAGGGTTACAGGCCTGGGTGTCAGACATATCTATGTTCGCATACAGTGGGTGTAAGCCATGTTGCACAACAAATACACTAAGGTTGAGTTGGTGAGCCTAGCACGAGAAGTGTGGCCTCGGAACACGGATGGTTGAAAGGTTGAGCACGAGTCGCATGAATGATGTGACCGATGTTTAGCGTCCACCTTTGAACCCACATCGATGGCCGTGATCAATCGGGGGAGATGTGGCTGATAGGGGTCGTGTTATCACTAGGAACCCTTTTGGGGATAGGTGTTTCTGAGTGGAGTTATTATTAACTCATTTAATTATAAACTTAGTCTAAATTCCTTTTGCAATTATAAATGTATAAAATGGTTCTCCCCGAGATTACCTTCCATATCGACAATTGGTTAAAAGGAGAAAAGCTCAAGTTAGATGGATCCAACTTTTTTGCATGGGTCATACGCCTGTTTGATCTCCTTGGTGAGAACAATGCAGTTGACTACATGACCTGCGAGATGTATTTCGAGCCACCCTATTCTTATGAGACCCAGGAGCAGCGGGATCTGCGTTATCGTCGTCGTGTGATGGCCACATTTATATCAGTGACCATGCGCCTCGGAATGGAGGATGGGTTATGGCCAATAGTGGGAAGTCTCAAGCCCCGAGTGATCATGGCACATCTGAGATCGCATTTCGTGGAACAAGTGCGCATGTGGGAGTATGAGCTGATGGGGGACTTCCTCTCCATAAAGATGGAGGAGGGCTCCTCACTAGACGAGCACTTATTGAGCATATACGATGCATACATGAGTCTGGCATACTACCTAGACAACTGGTTCTCAAGCTCATTTGCGATGGGAGTTATGCTACGGTCGCTTCCACCAAGCTTCCAAGCAGAGGTCGGGATCTGCATTATGAGAGGCGATACGGAAACACTGGATTTCCTCGAGTTCATATCACATTTCAGAAATGTGGTGGATGAACCCAACGTCACTGGAGTCATCAATGCCAAAGGTATATATTTGATATACAGTTTTATAAATATTATAATCTTGCAATCACATTTGCAGTGCTAAGCATATTTGATACTTGTTCTATTTTGCTGAAAACAGGTCCTTCTGCATGAGAGGTGCTTACTGGAGAGGAGGTGACGTTGCGTGTTGATGGCGAGCATAATGATGACGGCCGACGACACTCTCCCTCGACATTTATCATTTAGTTTGTGTTTAGAATGATTATTGTAATCAAGAGATTGTGAACTTCTTTAGTTTGTCTCACATTTTGTGAGACGGTTATTCATATCAGTTTGTAACAAACAGTTGTTCCACTTTTATGAATGATTTCTATTCGTGTTCATATCTTGTTTGATTATGTGTAAATTATCCTTGTTGTTTGAAACTAATTGATAATGCATAAACATTTATAAAACATTAAAATGCCTTTAAAATACCCAACTTAATGATATTTCATTAATGAATGAAACCATTGTTTAAATTCAAAGTTATGTGATAATATGTGAAAGTCATTCGATTTCTTTTCACATATAAATCATGCCTAAGTTCGGCAAATTAACTTGAACACCGTGTATTACTTGAATACAAAGTGTTTAAAGAATTGTTAAAAGTAAATACATATTCGATGTCTTGGGTTTTAACGAAAATGGTAATTATCATTATATGATTGTTTGAATGTGTAAAGAAGTTTACCAAAGGAAACATGAATATGAAACTATTTGATTTGATCAAAGTGTTTCATCAATAAAGGGTATAAATATAAATAATAATCCAATTACTATGATTTGATCAATAGTAATGAAATTCAACTTTATGAGAATGGCATAAAATAAATTGTGCAATGCAAAGCGTTTTGAAACGTCAAAATACAAAGCATCACAATGTGATATTAGATATCAAAGGGGTTGAATAGAATGCACCAAATAAATCGTCGTAGTATAGATGTAGAGACCATTAGTTAGAAATAGTTAGCACTCAATTAGAATATATAGTGAACCATTTGAATTCATGAAAGTTTTGGGGTTATTCGATTTAACCAAAACAATAGCGAATAAGTCCTTGTAGAGTATTCATTGGAAACTTTGAATACAAAACCCAGAGCTGAAACCAAAAGGAAAGCAAGATACGTACTGCTCGGATTTTGGTGCATTCTTGAGAAAGCTCACTTTTAGTGATGTTTCTCGATTATGGAGCAAATGGAAGATAGTTAAAAACACGACGAGGATTCAAAACCCTGCATCAGAGTGTTGAGAAGTGCAACAGACAACGTTCCTGAACGATTCTCTTCATAGAATGAAAGAATTAATGATATTGATCATTGTATTTTCTACACTAGTGTTTTCACTACATGAAGTAGGATTCAAAATGTAAATCCATATCTTGTATGGAGACATTTGTGAATCATTTGTCATGATTCTTGGAATGTGACATACTGATACATTGCAAATATATCTACAATTTTTGATGTTCCATGCTTGGTTTTATCCACTTTCTTGTGTTTTGTTCCAACTTTGGAGTACTTTTCATATGATTACTTGGACTAACCTATTAACAAGAGCCATAGTGCCAGCTGCCTGTTTTCTGCTGTTTTTGGTTCCAGGAAAGTCAGAAAATTAATATTCTCGGAATTGGACGGGACAAAAGCCAAAGTGCCTATTTTTCCGGAAGTCATCAGATGCAAGAATACGAGACGGAGAGGAGCCAGGGGCCACCACACCACCTGGCCGTGAGGGCCAGGCCTGGCCACGCCAGGGGGTGGTGTGGCCAGCCCAGGCACCCCCTCGGCCTCTCCTTCCGCCTATAAGATGCCCTCGGGATGAAAACCCTAAGGGCCCGATCAAAAATCCACGAAAGAGTCTGTAGCCGCCGTCATCTCCATCCCTAGATTGGGAGGGATCTGAAGCTCTTCCCGGCACCCTGCCGGAGAGGGGAATTCACCCTAGAGGCCTTCTTCATCACCATGTAAGCCTCTGGTGTGATGCGTGAGTAGTTCATCCTTGGACTACAGATCCATGTAGTACCTAGATGGCTAGTTCTCCTCCTTTGTGCTTTCATGTCTAGATCTTGTGAGCTCTGTTCATGATCAAGATCATCTATTTGTAATTCTGCATGTTGTGTTTGCGGGGATCCGATGGATATTGAGATGCTATTTCAGATTGATTATTGATTCTATCATGTCTTTGTTATTTGTGATCTTGCATGCTTTCCGTTGTTAGTAGCTATCTTAGCCAAGTAGATGCTAGCAACTCCAAGAGTTAGTATTTATGCTTGATAGTGGGTTCATGCCTCCGTAACTGGGAAGTGACAGAAATCTCTAAGGTACTAGATGTGCTGTTGCTACTAGGGAGAAAACAACAATCCTTTGTTCATAGAACAATCGTGTTGTTTACTTTACACGCAGTTTGTAAAGCAATAATCTGTTGCTTGCAACTTAATACTGGAGGGGGTTCGGATGATAACCTGAAGGTGGATTATTAGTCATAGATGCAGTTGGATGGTGGTCTATGTATAATGTTGTAATGCCCAATCAAGTTCCAAACAAGTCAAGATGATTAGTATATGCATGTATTTCTTTCTCGATGTTTGTCAATTGGCCCGCTGTAATTTGTTCACCCATCATGTTATCCATCTTAAGGAGAGCCACCTCTAGTGAACTATGGATCTCAATCCTTTTCTTTACATAGGATGTACAAACTGTTTACTTCTTTGTGTTTACTTTCTACAAACTTTTACTTCTTTCCATTCGATACGTTTAATCCTTTGTTTTCCGCAAAACACGGTGAGATTGACAACCTCATCGCAAGTTGGGGACAAAGTTCTGTGGTTGTGTTGTGCAGGTTTCCACGTTGCTACTAGCACCGGTAGTGCACCCTGCCAAGGCTCAGCTAGCAACACCTTTGGGGTGTTTCCTTGCTCCTACTGGTTCGATTAAACCTTGGTTTCATAACTGAGGAAAACTTGCTGCTGTGCTCATCATACCTTCCTCTTGGGGTTCCCAACGAGCTCTACATCAACATCGCACCAGCATTTTTCTGGCGCCGAGATTGAGCCATCAAGCATTTTTCTGGCGCCGTTGCCGGGGAGTCAAGGACATCTTCACAAGGGGAGTCCCTCATAACCAATCTCTCTACTTTGTTATTTTTGTTTTGCTTAGTTTCTTTTTGCGTTGTTTGCTTGTTTTGTTATCAAAAACACAAAAAAATTAGTTCTACTAGTTTGCTTTCTTTATAAAAAAACACAAAAAAATAGTTCCTACTACAGTCGTTATTTTCGTTGGTCTATTATTGTCTTGCTTTCTATCAATGGTTGGCTTCTTTGAAACTGAATCTTATTGGCAAGGTGGGTTCACGGAAGAACAAAAATATTATTATAAGGAACACCGCTTGTCACAAAAAGGGAAACACTTACGGGAACAAATTGATAAATTGTATACCATTGCTAGAAACGTGGGCTCTACTTACAATGTTAGTTATTGCTTTGATAAATCTTGTTGCTGTAGGAGGTATAAACACCTCCCTTTTCAATGTGAGTATAATGATAATGTTACCATATCTGCTTATGTTAAAGGAAATTATGACTTTTATGATGTGGAACAAATTGAAGAATTTATTGCTTGGAAGGGTGCATTTGAACTTGCTAGTTTGCTTGCAAATACTGATGATTCACCTTATAAATATGAGGTTTATGATATACTTAAATTTTGCTTTGATAATTACAAGGTAGAAAATGGCTATATTCTTGAACATCTCAATAGATGCTCTCCATCAATGGAAGAGACTAATGCCTTGCAGGAGCCTATGGAAGAAGAAATTGCTGAAACTGGAAGCACATTGGATGAAAAAGAGGAGGAGAGTGATGATCAAGAGGAGGAAGAATGGATCTACCCATCCCTACCTTCTAATGAGAGTAACTCTTTACCCCTTACATTATTTGATTATCCCCCATGCTTACCAAAGGAGGACGAATGTCATGTTCCTGCGGATTCTTTTGAAAATGTTTATAATAAAGCTCTAGTGTTTGTAGATCATGAAAAGCATGCTTTATGTGATAGTTATATTGTTGAGTTTATTCATGAGGCTACTGAAAATTATTACGAGAGTGGAAAATATGGTTGTAGAAGTTTTCATGGTAATGAAACACCTCTCTATGTGCTGAAAGTTTTGAAGTTGCTCTTGTTTTATCTACCCATTCTTGTTACTATGTGCTTCTTTGATTTATTTTCTTACAAGATTCCTATGCATAGGAAGTGGGTTAGACTTAAATGTGTTTTGAATTTGCTTCTTGATGCTATCTTTTACTTCAATTCATATTTCTTATGAGAGCATCTTCTCAAACTATCATGCCTAACTTAAAGGCGTTAAAGAAAAGTACTTATTGGGAGATAACCCAAAAGTTTTAGATGAGTCTTGGAAGTTATTACTTAAGTAATAACCGCTCCTTATCCTTTTTATTTGCTTTTTGTGCCAAGAGTAACCTCTAATGATAGAGAAGTAATGATTGGGAAAGTTGCTGTCCTGAAACATATTTCTGTGCTTCACCGTAAAATTTCGTGTAAAATCTATGAACGCCTTTTTGAGGCGTGAATTTTTTGATTCTGTCCCAGGTTGTTATCTAACTTTCGTTAGTTCAACACTTTTTGATTTGAGCAACAGAAGGTCTTCGAAAAAATTCGTCTTTACATGCTGGTCTGTTTTGACAGATTTCTGCCATTTTCTACATTTGCTTCTTGTTGGTTCCTTTTTGAGTTCTTTTGGGGAATTGAGCTTTTTGAGGGAAGTGTTACAGTAGCTAGTGTTCTAATGGAAGTTTATTTGGTGTTAGAACTGAACCTTAAGACCTTTTATCTTGAGAGCACTAATGTTGCTAATAAAGATTGTGTGAAGTTTTGTATGAAGGAAAAATTTCAGGTG
The DNA here is from genome assembly GCA_023614405.1 of Avena insularis. Lineage (NCBI taxonomy): Eukaryota > Viridiplantae > Streptophyta > Magnoliopsida > Poales > Poaceae > Avena > Avena insularis. The sequence goes on from CM042684.1 coordinate 301,487,019, forward strand.
TATAGAAGGAATGAGTAATGAGATGAAGGATGGACTAAAGCTCAAGCTTGGGGATGCCACGCGTGTCACCCCAAGAAATATACAAGAAGTACAAGCGTCAAAGCTAGGGGATGCCCAAGGCATCCCCTTCTTCACCAATAAAAATCCTAGGTTTCTTCCAAACGCTTCATTTTTATTGTTTCATGCACAGTTGTGTTGTTCTTGGAGCGTCTTCTTCTTTGTTTTCGTTTTGGTTTTCGTTTGATTTTGTTTTCTTAGTTTTCTGAATAAATTGGTTGGACCCCCTCTTTCATACACTGGTTTGCAAATAGTTTGGTTTGGTTTGGAAAAGAGTAGGAAAGTTCATGCTTATGTGGAAAAAAGAGCTCGTTTTTGACGGTGGCCTATGCTTTGTCATGCCATGCTTGATATTGTTTTGGCTTTATGCTTACTATTCTTTGCTATAGCATGACTTGTTATAAACAATTGATATTGCTTAATGTGCCTTGGAAGAATCATGTGTTGTTTTAGCATATTAAAGCATAGTATTATGGTATTCTCCTTTGATGCTTTATTTAGGTTGACTTGGCACATGCTCACACTGTGTTATGACTATCCCAACTCACCATAGCCTTCATGATCCTTTAGTTTTCAACTTGTAGTATCACTTTATGCTTTGATCAATGATGTTTTGTCGCTCTGCATGATTATGGCAATTACTGCTCTCTTAGTTTGTCGCTCCTAGTCTTTTGCTAGCCTCCATAACCATGTATGAGTTCCACTCATGCATCCAACTCCCTAAACCAAGTTATTCCAAAGAGTCCACCATACCTACCTTCTACCTTATGCTATTCCAAGTATATTCATGTTTTTGTCTATCTTCCAAATTAAACTTGTTATGAGAAAACTAGTGATTAAAGCTCTCACGAACTTGCTGGCACATTTTACTTTTCTTGCCCTTAATAAACTTGAACCATTGTGTCGTCTGTGTTGTATATGCTTGCACTTATTTGTTGGGGATTAGCAGAACCATGATGTCATGGGGAACGCTTTCAACATTGCACGGGTACTTTGTACCTAGTTGATATCATGCTCTTTTTTCTATGGATGTCGTCGGTGTGAAATGAAAGGGGAGCTTGTAAGTCCATGGAGTTATGTATATGTGTTAGAGAAACGCCTGGGCCGCTGGTCTAATCCATGCTGACATGGTGGAAACCTGCAGCGTAACCATAATGAGCTGTCTATGAAGCATTCTTCTTATAAAAAAAGAGTTCTATATTGAGAAAAAAGAGAAAAAGAAAAAAAGAGATTATGAAAAGAGGAAAGAGAGAAAAAAGCACCATATTCCCATGGTAAATAAGAAGATTGCTGAGATGCTCGTTGTCTGCTTGCCTTGTCATTTTGATATGGGGTTTCTTTCGTATCATCATGCAAGGGGTACCCCGTTGGCGGTTCTCTATGATACACATGTACTTACAATGACAAGGAATTACCGGTGACTAAACTTGAGTAGCATGAGGAGCGACCCTCGTATTCAAGGGACATGAGATTTCTAACTTATACTTCGTCAAGCATGTACACCATAGTTTGTTCACTTTAACCTTAATCACTTCAAGATGCTTATGATAGGGGCAATGAGAGCTGAAAGCTATAAGTACCATAATTTTTGGAAGCTCTATATGAGACTTGAATCCCTACTTCCTTTTATAAAAAGGCCTTTCTTCCACCATTATATTGGGTCTCCACCTTCTACCTTTATGCACCTACTTTGAGAGCATAGTGGCCATTCTTAGTTCTATGTGCATTGTCCCAAGACTAGTTGATTGATGCATAACTTGATATTGCTTGTTTTAAACTATTTGTATCTAGTCACTCTTATGAACTTTGAAGGTGTCCTATGCATTTATATTTGCTACTCTATTGAGGGACAAGTTGAATACTATTATGCTATGTTTTCTTTATGTGAAACAAACAAACGTCTTGCAAAGCATTGTTATTCACGAATATTTTGTTTGTGCCTTTTCATGTTGCATCATCGTTTCTTTGCTTATTGCTAGAACTTTGTCTTTCATGTTATGATTGAAGTACTATGATCCCAGCTTTGAATGTTTTACAAATACTTTGATCAAGTCTTTGATGGTGCATGTCACCTGAAAAATTATTCTTTCTTTTTATCACTTACCTACTCGAGGACGAGCAGGAGTTAAGCTTGGGGATGTTGATACATTGCAAATGTATCTATAATTTTTGATGTTCCATGCTTGATTTTATCCACTTTCTTGTTTTTTTCCAACTTTGGAGTACTTTTCATTTGATTTCTTGGACTAACGTTTTAACAAGAGCCACAGTGCCAGCTGCCTGTTTTCTGCTGTTTTTGGTTCTAGGAAAGTCAGAAAATGAATATTCTCGGAATTGGACAGGACAAAAGCCAAAGTGCCTATTTTCCGGAAGTCATCAGATGCCAGAATACGAGACGGAGAGGAGCCAGGGGACCACCACACCACCTGGCCGCACAGGCAATGCTTGGCCGCGCCAGGGGGTGGTGTGGCCAGCCTAGGCACCCCCTCGGCCTCACCTTCCGCCTATATGATGCCCTCGGGACGAAAACCCTAAGGGCTCGATCAAAAATCCACGAAAGAGTATGTAGTCGCCGTCATCTCCATCCCTAGATTGGGAGGGATCTAAAGCTCTTCCCAGCACCCTGCCGGAGAGGGGAATTCACCCTGGAGGCCTTCTTCATCACCATGCAAGCCTCCGGTGTGATGCGTGAGTAGTTCATCCTTGGACTACGGATCCATGTAGTAGCTAGATGGCTGGTTCTCCTCCTTTGTGCTTTCATGTCTAGATCTTGTGAGCTCCGTACATGATCAAGATCATCTATTTGTAATTCTGCATGTTGTGTTTGCGAGGATCCGATGGATATTGAGATGCTATTTCAGATTGATTATTGATTCTATCATGTCTTTGTTATTTGTGATCTTGCATGCTTTCCGTTGTTAGTGGCTATCTTGGCCAAGTAGACGCTAGCAACTCCAAGAGTTAGTATTTATGCTCGATAGTGGGTTCATGCCTCTGGTAATCTAGGGAAGTGACAGAAATCTCTAAGGTACTAGATGTGCTGTTGCTACTAGGGAGAAAACAACAATCCTTTGTTCATAGAACAATTGTATTGTTTACTTTACACGCAGTTCGTAAAGCAATAATCTGTTGCTTGCAACTTAATACTAGAGGGGGTTTGGATGATAACCTAAAGGTGGATTATTAGTCATAGATGCAGTTGGATGGCGGTCTATGTATAATGTTCTAATGCCCAATCAAGTTCCAGAGGAGTCAAGATGATTAGTATATGCATGTATTGCTTTCACGATGTTTGTCAATTGCCCCGTTGTAATTTGTTCACCCAGCATGTTATCTATCTTAAGGAGAGCCACCTCTAGTGAACTATGGATCCTGGTCCTTTTCTTTACATACAATCTACAAACTGTTTACTTCTTTGTGTTTACTTTCTGCAAACTTTTACTTCTTTCCATTCGATACGTTTAATCCTTTGTTTTCCACAAAACACGGTGAGATTGACAACCTCATCGCAAGTTGGGGACAAAGTTCTGTGGTTGTGTTGTGCAGGTCTCCACGTTGCTACTAGCACTGGTAGTGCTCCCTACGAAGGCTCAGCTAGCAACACCTTTGGTGTGTTTCCTTGCTCCTACTGGTTTGATTAAACCTTGGTTTCATAACTGAGGGAAACTTGCTGCTGTGCTCACCATACCTTCCTCTTGGGGTTCCCAACGAGCTCTATATCAACATCGCACCAGCATTTTTCTGGCGCCGACACTGAGCCATCACATACCTACGAACTACTAAAGAAATAATGGTAAACTAAATTATGAGAAATCCTAGAAGCAAACTTCCCTTGAGATTAGAAAGCAATTCATTGCTGAATCTCACAAGTAAAAGGGGTTACTTGGATTATCCCAAATGACTGCAAAGCCATAGTGGAAAAAGGGTTGAATGACAAAAGCACAATTTGTCAAGTATTGGACAAATTCAAATGAATTTGATTCAAATGTGTTGAATGTCTAGTGGATTTAAAACTAGTAAAGTACTAGTATCTCATAGTAAATCTCCAAATTTGATTTCTTTTGTTCAAAGGATTTTGAAGTTGTTCAAAATAGTGAGTAGATGTGCAATTTGCATAAAATTGAGTGGGAGCTATGTTAGTCTTCCCAAAATGATATGTTGGTAACATATTTTTGAGTGGGAGCCTATACAGTGATTCTTAAGGGTGTTAAGAATGAAAGCGCAAATACTTATAAATAATGATTTATAAGATGTAGAAGTTGATAATAGGAGTATTATGATATTATGTAGTATTCCTTAAAGGATTCTGAAAGGGGTTTTCAGAATAGAAGTTAATTAAGGAACTGGTCCTTAATAACTCAAATTAGGAATAGTATTAAGTTTAACATCAATGGTTGAAAGAAAGAAAAGGATGATTGTCATCCACTATGTTGAGACATAGTTTCTATCTTAGTAAACCATGATGATAACTTAGCATAATATGTGATCCAAATAAGGATTGTTTAAAAGTGATTAAGTTTGAATCACAGAACGTTGAGCTAAGTTTGTCCGCAGTGTCTAATAGAGAACAGTAGACATGTTTTCCAAATCCATAAAGGATGACATATCTTAAAACATAAAGGGTTATGTTATAAGGGAATATGTTGGAAACTCCTATAAATACCGGTTAAAGTCAAGTAGGAAGCGAGGTGAACTAAAACATCGAAAGTTGCACATAGTGCACTAGTGTTTCAGTGAATACATTTATAATAATAGATAAGGGTACCATCTAAAGTGTTGTATAAAGCCCTCGAGGTTGATCTAACATCACTATAGGCTCCTAGAATCAGGCCTCATTTTGCTGCCATGGCGACGATGCATACACACAGATGCTATCATGTGCTGATAGAGTATTAATGTCAATCAAGGTGACATTACTAAGTTGCAAAGGATTTGGGACTGTAAAGTACAGACCCAAGACTCAACCTCTTCCATGAGCAAGCATGTTCAGGGTATTGGATATATGGTTCCAAAGATTGAGAACAAATGCAGCTAGTATATTTGTACTCTAGTGCAAGTGGGAGACTGTTGGAAATATGCCCTAGAGACAAATAGTAGTAAGGACTATTATCATATTTCATATAGTTTATGATTAAGTTTTATATCATGCTATAACTATATCGAGTGGAAACATCAATACACGTGTGATATACAAACAACCAGGGGTTCCTAGTGAAACTCTAGTGATTGGTTCATTGGTCAACAGATGATCATGTTTCCTGATCATGTGGCATTTATGCCAGTTGGAAATAAGGTCATCTCATTCTGTGAATGAGATGATGAACCAATACCCAACCTAAACATCGTGACCCAATCATGTCACGAAGTTCAAGTTATGATGATTAGAAATGGATCCTCAAAGACTATTCCTTAGACCGTGATGCAATATCAATCACTGTCTCCCGAGAGTGCTTAGATAGCATCAAAATCCATCTGGTAATACGGTGGTTATAAAGGTGTGTTAAGGTACTCGGAGGAAACCGTAGAGGCAATATATGTCAAGAGCGTGATTTGTCCATCCATGTGATGGGAAGATACTCAAGGGCCCACTCGGAGAAGTTATATCCAATAGCTGCGCAGCGTGTGATTTGATCACGAGGATATCCCTTGTCGGAACGAGTCAAGTAGCGTAGTACACTAACGAGATTGAACATGACATGGTGATGTCATTGATCAGATCTTGGGCAATGCAAGTATCGAGTGACAAAGGGAATAAGACACGACTGTCCCGGTTCAAATGACAAAAGATCTTCGTGGAACACACAGGGGTCACATGGCCATCCAGGTCCCTCTGTCGATCATTGGTGCAGGAGTGTCCCGACCATGTCTGGAGTGTTCCCGAACCGTGGGGTATTGATACGTCCAAAACGTATCTACTTTCCCGAACACTTTTGCTATTGTTTCTCCTCTATACTTGTGTGATTTGGATACAACTAATGCGGACTGACGCTGTTTTCAGCAGAATTGCCTTGGTGTCTATTTTTTGTGCAGAAAATCAACTATCAGGAAAAATCCCGGAAAATATGCCAAAAATCCTATTTCACCCGAAGACTCCAGGAGCCAGAATACGAGACGGAGAAGAGCCAGGGGGTGGCCACACCACCTGGTGGCGCGGGCCAGGCCAGGCCACGCCAGGGGGTGGTGTGGGCCCTCCAGGCACCCCCTCGGCCTCTCTCTTCGCCTATAAGGAGCCTTCTAACCTAAAAACTTCGGGGGGTTCGACGTTTTTCCAGAAGGATCTCCGCTCCACCGCCACCACCAGATTCCACGAAACAACACTAGAAACTCCGTTCTGGCACCCTGCCGAGACAGGGAATTGGAGGAGCTCATCGCCATCATCATCACCATCGCTTCTCCGTCGACCATCCATGTTTCCCCATCTATGAGTGAGTAATCCCCCGCTGTAGGCCATGGGGATGGTAGGGATTGGATGAGATCGTTCATGTAATGGCATTAGATTGTTAGGGCATGGTGCCTAGTATCTTTTATTAGTGCTTTATGACTTTGTTACGACTTGTTGTGCTTAATGCTTATCACTAGGGCCCGAGTGCCATGATTTCAGATCTGAACATGTTATTGATTCATTATGATAGTATTGTTTATGGTCTTATCTGCAAGTTGTATACACACGTTGTTGTCCGGAACCAATGGCCCCAAAGTGACAGAAATCGGGATAACCGGAGGGAATGGATTTGATGTGAGGATCACATGTGTTCATGGAGTGTTAATGCTTTGCTCTAGTGCTCTATTAAAAGGAGCACCTTAATTGCCAGTAGTTCCCTAGAGGCCCTGATACGTCCATTTTGCATCACTATTCTATGTCTTAATTCACTATTATTCATTGATATATTTCATATTGAGAGGTGGTACTTATGTTATTTCATCTGTTTTTGCATGGTTGATGACTTTTGGAGCATGGACCGCTGCAGTCAGGATTCTGATGCAAAAGGTGCTATTTGGAGGCAAAATTTGTGAAGATCAGAAAATCCAGGAAAATATATGGAAAATCCTGTTTTTCCAGAAGACTAAGGATGCCAGAAGATGGAGTGGAGATGGGCCACAGGGGCATGCATTGTGTATTTGGGCCTACGGGAATGCATTGTGTATTTGGCTACTAATTGTAGGGGTTGCCGGAGTGACAGAAACCTGAACCCCCGTTAGGAAACCATTACACAAGGGACGTAAGGGTCTTAGAGTTTAAAGTTGTGGTTAGGTTTCTACCTTAATTACTTTCTTGTACTTACGGATGTTTGCAAGGGGTATAATCACAAGTATGTATTAGTCTTGGATGGGGTGGTACATTAGCACAGGTTCACCCACACAACACTTAGCAAGCTAAAGAAGATTAATCAACTATATAAAGCGAAAGCGCTTGACAGTCTTCCCATGTGTCCTCGAGAACGTTTGGTCATCTTAAGTAATACAACCGGCTTGTTCTTTGCTGCATAAAGGATTAGGCCACTTGCTGCATTTATTCCTACTGTCTTTTATTTACTCGTACTTTGTTTACTTGCTTTATCAAAAACCCCTAAAATCCGTTTGCTAAGTATTTGCAGAGAATTCCTGATCCATACCACTAGCCAGCACCTTCTGCTCCTCGTTGGGTTCGACACTCTAACTTATCGAAAATACTGCGATACACCGCCTATACTTGTGGGTCATCAAGACTATTTTCTGGCACCGTTGCCGCGGAGTGAAGCGCTATTGGAGAGTGGAACTGGTAAAGGAAACTTCTACTGTAAGTATTGTTTACTTTTGTTAGTTGCTTTATTTTCGTTATGGATAATTCGCTGAGTTTCTTATTTGGTAATGCTATTACCACATCTAAGGTACTAGATAAGCCACCACCTGCTAAGAATGATGTTTTCAAAATACCTACAAGAATTATTGATCGTGGTATGGATAACTACTATGTTGGGGATGGAACTGTCCATCCCGGTGATCATTTACTCTTTATACACGAATTATGCGGGTTGTTCAAGTGTGCAGGTATTACTACAGATCAAGTTAAGAAGAAGTTATTCTTATTATCACTGAAAGGAAGAGCTGAGGAATGGTATAAGCTGCTGAAGAATGGTCAAGCTCTGGAATGGGAGGAAATAGTGCCTCTCTTTTATTCAAAGTTTTATCCTCCTAGTGAGATTCATAAAGATCGGAATCATATATACAACTTTTGGCCTCTTGATGGAGAGAGTACAACTCAAGCTTGGGGGAGATTGAAGTTACTAATGCTCAACTGTCCCATTCATGAGCTCCCCAACAATATTATTATCAATAACTTTTATGCAAGGCTACCTCTACATGATAAAGATTTATTGGATGTTTCTTGTGCTGGATCATTCACTCGCATGGAAGAAGAAGCTAAATGGGACCTTCTAGACTGTATTAAAGACAATGCTGAAGCTTGGGAGAATGGCAAAGGTAGAAAGTCAGGTATAAATTATGATTATGAATGCATTGAATCTTTTATGGGAACTGATGACTTTCAAAATATTAAAAATGCTTATGGTCTAGACTCTCAAGCTATTGCTTCTTATTTTAAGGCTTTTGCTTCCTATATTGAAGTGCCTAAAAAGAAGTGGAATAAGTATCATGAACCTTATAAAGATGTTGCTAAGAGTGTTCCTTCAAGAAATACTGAAGTTTATACTGCTAATCATGTTTTACCTGAACCTTATATTGAGAAAATACCTTTCCCAGTTAGGATTAAGGAACATTCTATGATAGCTAGTATGGTTAATGAAAGTACAAGAAAAGCTGCTGAACCTGATAAACAAATGGTTGATGAACCTATAATAGTAAATGCGAAAGACTTTGTCACTAAATATGAAAAATAGGGACACATTATCCTTTGTAAGGATACCTCTAATATTTTTTCACAAAGTAGTATTATGAGAGCTAGTATTCCTGTGTTTTCTGTTAGAATAAGTGATCATTGCTATGATGGTACTAGTGATAGCTATATTTTTAAGTTTATGCATGATACTGAAAGTTACTATGAGAGAGGGAAAAGTGTTCTTATGCAACTCAATAATATCAAGTTTCCCCATTTTATGCTAAAAGTTTTTATGTTGCACTTGTTTTGCCTTCTTATGCAAGAAGCCTCTGGTTTCAACAACTTGTTTGTTTACAAAATCCCCTTACATAGGAAGTGGGTTAGACTTAAATGTGTGTGTGTTTTTGCTTCTTAATGCTCTCTTTCACTTCAATCCATATCCTTATGAGAGCTTCTTCAAAATTATCATGCCCATCTTAAATGGCTATAAAGAAAGAGCTTTATGGGAGACAACCCAATTTGTTTTTGCTTTTAGTTTGTTTTTGTTTATTTGAGTCTTGGAAGTTATTACTTTGGTAATAACCGCTCCTTATCCGTTTTGTTTGGTTTTTGTGTCAAGATCAACCTCTAATGAGAGAGAAGTAAGATTTGGGGAAGTTGCTGTCCTGAAACAGATTTTTTGTGCTTCACCGTAAAAAATCGTGAGAGATCTTTCTATGTCGGATTGAGCTGTAATTTTTTGTGCTTCTACCCTAGGTTGTTATTTAACTTTCATTAGTTTTGAACTTTTTGATATGAGCAACATAAGAGTTTCTAAAAAATTGTTCTTTACCTGCTGGTCTGTTTTGACAGATTTTGCCACTTTTGCATTTGCTTCTTTATTCGATTTCCTTTTTGAATTCTTTTTGGGTTTTCAGAAGGAGTTGCTACAGTAGCTTATGTTTTGATGGTTTTCAGTTGAAGTTGGGCTCAAAAGGTTTTATCACTTCATATATACTAATGTTGCTAATGAGAACCGTGTGAAGTTTTGTGTGAAAGAAATTTCCAGGAAGTGGAGATAATGGTGTAATAAGGAAGAGAAGGGTTTTATGACTCAAGTAATAAGTGTATTGTAACACCCTCGAATCGTCCCTATGCAAGTTTTAGCCCTTTCCGCCAAACCCGCATAGAAACGATTCAAGGACGCCCACCAGGCACTTTCGTGCGGGTGGAAAACGAAGTAATAACAATACACAATAGTCCTCGATGGAACCCACAAAACAGATATATATACAACAGCGACTCATCGAGTCAAGAATACAGATATACAATACCAAGATCCAAATCACCTTGAAAATGGTGCAGCGTGCGAGTACGGACAAGATGCAAATTGGGCTAAGAGCCCTGAAGAATAACCAATGGCGTCCATAACCCTGCCCAGGCCAAGCCGGAAGGGTAACCCTGCTAACGACGTCGATCGCAACCTGCTAAAACAAAAGGGGTGCCGACAAGGGGCAAAGGAAAAAGAGGAGCATCAGTACTGCGGCCAGTACATGGCGAGGCTAGAATTCGGCGGCTCTGGCCTACATAGGTATGGTAGACTGAAGCGGCAGCGCAGCATGCACTAAACAATCTATAGAAACTCGATTCAACTGTCGGCTATTAGAGAGGGATAAGAAAGACCTATTCGAAACCACCTGATACTAACACCAAACATACCCATCCTGGTATTCCCCCTCGTGACCAAACGAGGAAGTCAAGCCGAGGAAAACTCACACGGTTGGCAGGTTTATTTAATCTTTCCATGGCAGTTATCCAACTTACTAGTCATCTCAGATGTAAGTCAAATTATAACAGTAAACTTTAGTTATTGTTGCCTATGATCGAGAAACTGTGCTCCAAGTCGTCCATAACCGCGGACACGGCTTTTCGAAAAGATTTAACCCTACAGGGGTGCACCAAAGTATCCACACGCACTTCGACCCTTTTGCGGATCGCTTAACATACACCCATCGGTATGTCGGCGGGGCCTAAGTCATGACGTTTCCTGACCAGCGGTACATGGGGCCACCCCACTAAGCTACCCGCAACGAAGTTGGCTGGCTTCGGAACGGACCCAGGGTTTGCGTCAATGGCTATAAACGACTAGGAACCCGAAAGTGTGACTGGGCTTGTCGATACCGCGAAAACACTCCACAATTCTAAACAGTACAGGTGCTCCACGCACAATCTTAAATAAAGCGGTAAAGCATGGCATAGGTACAGGATAGTAATAAAGCCCCAAACTACTTGTGGCCCCCGGTACAATACTTTGAAATCAGGTAGTAAGCCGATGGGGTTGCCCACACACCCCACCTGTGGTTAGCGCGCTCGATCTCGGAACAGGTGTCAAGAACTCGGGTCCTAGGTGGACACAAGTGGGCGGTTAAAGACCAAATATTGACTATTACCCACCGGTGCCTCTGCATTATATCTATTTCCAGCATTTGAATTAACAAGTTATAATGTAAGCCAAGATCAACTCCACCGTTAAGCATCTCCACCATTAAGCATGTGTCAACCTCCCAATAACGGTGGAACAAGAACGACGCAAAGCAGCACCTGAGCAAGCAACTACGACTCGCAAGTCCGACTATCAATCAAACAACAGGCAATAGGATGTGTCCAAGGCAATATAAAGGCTGCACGGAATATATCTGGTACGGAACACTAGAGCATCACGACACGGACAACAATAGATCAATAGGAGGAAATAAAGACTATAAAATGCAAAATAGGTAGAAGGGGGAGAGTTGCTCGCCTAGGAAACACTGCCGACGGATCATAGCCGGAGAACTTGTTGATACTCGCATCAACTCATCGGCCTAATCCGCGAAGAAGCAAACACTAGAAGAAACACCGGATGCAATATTTAATACTATGGCAGAAGATCCGGCATGCTTATGATAGGATGCAGATGCGGTGCAATTAGGCAGTATTAAGCGGAACCACGGTCCCGGCAACTAATTAAACGGTTCAAGTAATTTAAAACCCCTGCAATTTAAATGTTGTATTAACAGGGTGAAACATGGCATCGGTCCGCTACACCAATTTAAATGGAGTCCAGAATAAGACAAAGGTATCCCGCATAAACACTCCATATTTAATTATGAGGTGAATCGGCATAATGCCCCCAACCCACATGATATGCATGCGAGATGAACAATTAATATGCAACAGGTTTTATATATAGCATTTATAAAATAGGGTTTGGAAAAGGGTTCACACATCAGGTTCGGAAGATCTTGGGTTCCAGGGGTTCAGGATTCAACAGGGTTCGGATTCGCGATGGAGATCTTGTCGTGTCGGGAGGAAGGACTTGGCGGTCTTCGGATCCGGGGCTCGCATCCGGGAAGGAGTACTTGTCGCATCTATGGTCTTCGGGTCGAAGAACTTGGCGCGCCCGGGTTCGGTCTTCGGATCCGGGGTTCGGGCTTTGGTGTCTGAGGGGGAGAACTTGGCGTCCTTGTCGAAGTGCTTGGGTGTCGGTGTCGGTCCTGATTTGGTGCCATGGTCTTGGCGTTACTCTCGGCGATCTACATGGCGTTGACTCTGCGAAGAAGAACTTGGTTTCGATTGCCGGTGTAGATCTTGTCAACAGGTACAAGATGACGGTACCACATCGTCACGCATGAAGAAGAAAGGCATTTTAGCACAAGTGCACTGCAGACATCAGCATAGAACATAAAATGCCAGGAGCAAACGACACGAGGCAAACATGGACAGAAACAGAGGACCATGGTGACCATGCTGCGGTGGACGGAGGCGAGAGCGATGGGGGTTGGCGGCTCTGCTGGAACGCAGGGAGAGGCGCCGGGAGGGAGAAGCGACGAGGATCTCCACGTGGGACGATGTCCCTAGCGACGGTTGTTGCAGAGGCGAGGGAGGACGCCCGCGGGGAGGCGACTCGGGGTCTGGCGGGGTGGGGCGGCGAGGAGGGAGGCCGGCGCGAGGGGCGGAGAGGAGGCCGACGGAGCTTGCGTCGAGGGGAAGGCGCAGGCGGCCGGCTTGGGGCAGAACGACGGTGTTCGCGCGGTGGAGGGAGTTCGACCAGGGGCTCGAGGGAGGCCGGCGGATGGCGGGGAGCACAGAGGGCGCGGGGAGAGCCGGTGAGGGGGAAGGCAAGGAGGAGGCGCGGGGACGGGGCGCCGGCGGACTCAACAGGGTGGAGAGGGCAGTGCTGCCGGGGCCGAGGCGGAGCAGGCGGGTCGGGTGCCTAGCGGCTGGCTCGGCCACCGACGGAAGAGGGCGACCGGCGTGGAGCGGCGGAGCTCTGCAGAGAGGAGCGGGAGGCGGCGAGGTGCCGAGGAGAGAGCGGGGGTGGAGAGAGAGAGGAGCGTGGTGGGGAGATGGCGTGCAGAGAGGCAGGTGCCGTCTGTGGCGTGGGGCCTGTGGGTAGTGGAGAACAAAGGAGAGATCGAGGCCGGGTCCTGTCTCGCGTTGGCGGGAGCGGGGCGACCAGGAGGAATGGGGAGGCGTGCGACATGGGGTGGGACTTGGTCGCTAGGCAGGTGGGGAGAAGATGCCGCGTCGGCAGGATGGTGGGGCCGGGCAGGTGAGCGATGAGAGGTGGGGTGAGATTTGGTGTGCTGCGCAGCGATTGGGCGGGTGAGGTGGCTGTGTAAAGGTGGAGGAAGGGGATTGGCCAGGGTGATGTGGAGGGGGCTGGGTAGGATAGGATTGGGTAGTTTTAGGAATTTTGGAGGTGGCCGGTCAGGCTTTCGGGCCTGGCTGGCTGCCTCCTAAAAAAATAATTTAAATATTTTATTTATTAAAACGAGGCTTTTGTAATCCATTGAAAGACGAAACAAAATAATCCGGAGACCCGGGTTTTGATTTGAAATAATAACAGGGCATTTAGAAAACAAAAACAGTTTCGGAAATAGTTTTATGCAAACAAATGCAAGATGACATGACGATGCTCAAATGCAATGTGGCATGATGACATGAGCATGCGGTCATGATGATGCAATGCACAAAAACAATGCGATTTTCTGGTAGTGGTTTTGGCGGGGCGCCACGTGTATGAATATGAAGATACTGATGATTATTCAAGTGATGACTCCGGAAGAATCTACTAGATACCAAATTCAGAGACCTGCAGAGTCTGTTTTCAAATAGGTAACAGTTCTGGTAAGAAAAGTTCCGCAAAAATACTATCCAACTATATTTTTGCAGTTTTTAGTCAATAAGGAGAGATACGAAGCGAAAAGGGCCAGCGGAGCTGGTGGCTCACACCACCCTGTGGCGCAGGCCCTCCCCTGGCCGCGCCACCAGGTGGTGAGTCCACCCCGGACTCCGCCTCCGACTCGTTTTCTCCCAATACCTTCCTTTTGATATGAAACTTCGTAATATATAACCCCCCCGGGTCTTCTAAGGTTCATATATCGTGTTTTTGTCATGTTTTTGTTTTGATCTGTTTCTGTCAGGACATACTCTTTGAAAGCTTAGAAGCACAATGGTGTCCGCCAAGGATAAAGGGAAGGAGCCTATGGAGTAAGACCTCCAAGACCCTGGGAAGGAGAAGGAGATCAAGAGTGAAGGTGAAGAGGAGCAAAGCCAACATCCTCACACAGGCACTACTATTGCAAGCATTGGAGTGGTGACGAAACCTGCCAGGGTTAGAAGGACGGCACGGATGCAGACTAGGGGGAAAGTTCCCCGTCACATTTTGGCTCCAAGGTCACTTCCTCCACACACCAAGAATCCCTTCCATACCTTCATCCATAACCATGCAGGAAAAGAAGTCTCCAAGAGGGAAGAACAGAAAAAGAATCACAAGAGATGGGATCCACAAACTGAAATGATCACGAGCCGTATTGAGCACAACTCGGAGTTGATTCGTACTCTCACTTTTGAGATTGAGGACTTGGGGAAACTGATCAGAGAGCTCATCGAGAGGATACCACCACCACCTAAGGAGTAATTCGTCATCAGGTTTGGCATCCCCTTGGTTTGTTCCAAGCTTGGGGGAGTGCCGCGGTATCATATCACTATCTTCTATCTTTTTACCTTATTAGTAGAGTCATATCATGAATAGAGGAGTTATTATGTAGGATGGTTTGCATTATGGAAGTGTCCCCTCTCTCATTAGATATGTATCCCTTGGTGTGAGTTGTCGTTATGAAATATTAATGAGAAGTTTTATCATTCACTCTTTTGCATAGCTTATATTAGTTTTCAATTCGTGGTTATATGATTGATCTTGTTGTTAGTATTGGTATCACTTTGGGATCATTGAGTTAATTTAGTTGGTTTTGGAAAACCTGGCTCGGTCAGTAGCAATACTATTTTTGAGAGTTGAATGAAAAAGATAAAAGTACCTTTAAAGAAAAATTATTTCATCATCTTTCTTTCTTGATTTGCTCATAAGTCTAGTATTCTCTAGTTAAGATCTTTTGTTCTTCCAAGGAAGATTGCATGTTTGTCTTTATCACTTGTATGTTTGGTTGTTTCCTTCAACTCTTATACTTGCTACCCAGCCTTGCTAGCCAAAAACCTGTACTGAGAGGGTATTCTTCTCGTGCATCCACCTCCTTTAAACCAAAACCTTTGCCATTTGTGTCCACCATACCTACCTAGTAGCATTATTGCTATTCCAAGTAAATTCTTGTTTTATCTACCTCCCAAATTAAAATTGTTATGTGAAAATTAGTGATTAAAGCTCTCACGAACTTGATGGCACACTTTACTTTCTTGCATTTAATAAACTTGAACCATTGGGTCCTTCTTTGTTGCGTATATGCTTGCGCTTTATGAGTTGAAGTTAGCCGAACCATGTATCATGGAGACCGCTTTCAACACTTCATTTGGTACTTTGTACCTAGTTGATATCATGTTCTTTTGCTTATGGATCCCGGCGGTGTGAAATAAAAGTGGAACTTGTAAGATCATGGAGTTTATATGTGTGTTAGAGAAACGCCTGGGGCGCTAGCCTAAGCCATGCCTAATCATGGTGGAAACTTGCAGCATAACTATAGTGAGCATTCTATGAAGCATCCTCAATAAAAACCTATGCAAATAGCAAATAAAAAGATCACTGAGATGCTCACTGTCTGCTTGCCTTGTCATTTTGATTATGGGATAGCTCCTGTGTCATGTGCAAGGGGTACCCCGTTGGCGGTTCTCAATGATACGCATGTATTTACAATGACAAGAGCTTGCTCGTGAATGAAGTTGAGTAGCATGAGGATCGGTACTCATAAGTAAGGGGCATGAGATTTCAACTTATAACTTGTCAAGCATATCCTCTTAGTTGTGTCACTTTAACCTTAATCACCTAAAGATGCCTATGATAGGGGCAATGAGAGTTGAAAGCTAGTAAGTATCATAATTTTTGGGAGCTCTTTATGAGACTTGCAATCCCTGCTTCCCTCTTTGAAGGGCCTTTCTTTTACTTTGTAGTTGAGTCAGTAAACCTACTCCCTTCTATCTCAGCAAGTATTTTGAGTTGTTGTGTTTCATTCATTCATATGTTGATTTATTCATTCATGTTTCTTATGTTCCTTGTTTTGCACATTGCTCTTATCCTGATGTTTACTACTTTGAAAGCTATCATTGAAAAACCAGTTATTTGTGAACTCTAGCAAATTATCAACTATTCTTCGACCAAGAGCTAAGTTTGCCATCACCAATTATGATTCACTTTATGTATCTTTATTGTGTTTCCTTTACTTATTACAAGTTGAGTTATATAATAGTGAGTTGTCTTCTATTATGATCTATGTATTTGATGAATGTGATGCTTCTTGTCCGTATTCTTTTATCGACTCTTCACTCCATAAACCTAAGGCCATGTTTATTGAGCTCAGTTTCGCTTGGGGACAAGCGAAGTCTAAGCTTGGGGGGAGTTGATATGTCCATTTTGCATCACTATTCTATGTCTTAATTCACTATTATTCATTGATATATTTCATATTGAGAGGTGATACTTATGTTATTTCATCTGTTTTTGCATGGTTGATGACTTTTGGAGCATGGACCGCTGAAGTCAGGATTCTGGTGTTGTTTGGAGGCAAAACTCATGAAGATCAGAAAATCCGGGAAAATATACGGAAAATCCTATTTTTCCCGAAGACTAAGGATGCCAGAAGGTGGAGTGGAGATGGGCCACAGGGGGCCCACACCACCCCCTAGCGCGGGCAGCCCTAGGCCGCGCCAGGAGGAGGTGTGGCCACCCTGGCCCACTCCAGCCTCTCTCCTCTGGCGTATATCATCTCCCGAAACCCTAAGACTCGGGGAGCAACCACGGAAAGATTTCGCCGCCTCTGCGGGGCGGAAAACACCGAGCGAGAAAGATCTCTCCGGCAGACAGATTTCTACCGGGGGAATTCCTTCCGGAGAGAGGAGATCGTCGCCATCAACACCACCATCAAGCTGGACTTCATCGGGATCATCATCATCATCACCACCATCATCACCATCAGCACCCTCATCACCATCTCCATATTGTTGTAATAATTGCGTTGAATCTTGCATAGTTCATAGGGAAACTTTCCCGATGTTGATTACTCTTTGTAGTTAATGCTATTGAGTGAACCATTGAATTATTGTTTATGTTCAGATTGTTATACATCATTATTCCATCTCTGATCATGATCCATATGATGTCTTGTGAGTAGTTCGTTTTGTTCTTGAGGACATGGGAGAAGTCTTGTTGTTAGTAGTGGAGTTGCGTTGAGAAAGATTCAATAGATTGTTATTTAAGGTGTGGTGTACTTCTTCTAGTGGTGTCATGTGAACGTCGACGACTTGACACTTCACCAATATGGGCCTAGGGGAATGCATTGTGTATTTGGCTACTAATCGTAGGGGTTGCCGGAGTGACAGAAACCTGAACCCCCGTTAGGAAACCATTGCACAAAGGACATAAGGGTCTTAGAGTTTAAAGTTGTGGTTAGGTTTCTACCTTAATTACTTTCTTGTACTTACGGATGTTTGCAAGGGGTATAATCACAAGTATGTATTAGTCTTGGATGGGGCGGTACATTAGCACAGGTTCACCCACACAACACTTAGAAAGCTAAAGAAGATTAATCAACTATATGAAGCGAAAGCACTTGACAGTCTTCCCATGTGTCCTCAAGAACGTTTGGTCATCTTAAGTAATACAACCGGCTTGTCCTTTGCTGCATAAAGGATTGGGCCACTTGCTGCATTTATTCCTACTGTCTTTTATTTACTCGTACTTTGTTTACTTGCTTTATCAAAAAACCCTAAAAATCCGTTTGCTAAGTATTTGCAGAGAATTCCTGATCCATACCACTAGCCAGCACCTTCCGCTCCTTGTTGGGTTCAACACTCTTACTTATCGAAAATACTGTGATACACCCCCTATACTTTTGGGTCATCAGGCCCCGCTGCAAACGGGCTGGAACGACAAAAGATGTTGTGCAAGTTCTCATTGCGAGCACGTATGACTATATATGGAACACATGCCTAGGATTATCTAGTACTTGGATGCTTTATCTTATTTATCTGCAATTGCCCTATGTTCTGATTGCTATGTGAATTGTCTTGTCCATGCAACGCCCGTCCATCCATCCCTATGCCTACCGCACTCGAATCCCATTGTTTACTGCTATTGTTACTACGGTCTTTACTTTACTACTATTGTTACTTTGCTATTCCTACTACAAAACTGTTGCTACTGATAAACTGCTGTGAGGAAGATTGTTTCCAGGTGCAGCTGAATTGATAACTTAGTTGTTAAGGCTTATAAATTTTCTTTGGCTCCCCTTGAGTCGAATCAATAAATTGGGTTTCACTTCCCTCGAAAATACTGCGATACACCCCCTATACTTGTGGGTCATCAAGACTATTTTCTGGCGCCGTTGCCGGGGAGCATAGCTTTATTTATCAAGTTCACTTGGATTCTCTATTGTTCGCTGTTATCCATCCATCATGGGTAAGTCTCGTGATGGCAAGGTTCCTATTTTACCATCCACTACAAGAAGAGGTACGGTTCTAAAGACCTCTGTTGCTCTTGATTCACCGTCTGTTATGAGTAAGTTCCTTACACCACCACATACACATGCTACACACACTGCTACTACTGCTGAATCTGAAACTTCTAATGCTTATGATGATGCTTCTACTGTGCTTGATAAGAGTGGTTCATTAGGTCCTTTCCTAGATGCTACGATTGCTAGAACTATAGCTGGAAATACCGAAACTCCTAATGAAGACACTACCACACCTGTTAGTTCACCTGAGTCTAGTGAAAGTTATGATATTGAAGATGGTTATGTTGAGATGACCGATGAATTTATTAAAGAATGTAAGAACACCCATGATAGGAGCGCTGCTAAGAGTCTCCTTGAGAGGCGTACTATTAGACCCAAATCGTCTCCTATTGCTAAGTTTGCTGCTTCTCCCATAAACATTATAGATGAAGATTATGATTTCTCTCTCGATCTATCTTACATAGCTATTGTCGAGAAAGAACCTTTTTGTGGGACTAAAAATGAAAGTGCGGTAGCACATATGAATGAACTTTCTACCATGAGTGGCTTGTTTTCTGATGATATTAAGATGCGAACTTACTTTGTTGCTAAGATTTTCCCCTTTTCACTGAAAGGAGAAGCTAAAACTTGGTTTAGTAATTTACCTCCTAGATCTATTGATAGCCCTGAGTGCTTGATTGGTACTTTCCTGCAGAAATATTTTCCTCCAAGTGCTAGACATGCTATTTTGCAGGAACTTTTTGATTTTAAACAGGGAGAAAAGGAGGTATTGCATGAATCTTGGGCAAGGTTTTGTGCTTTGATTCATGCACAAGCTGGAAGTCCATTACCTAATAATGAGCTTCTTGATATATTTTATACTAGACTAACAGAGGAATCTAGGACATACCTAGACAGTTGTGCTGATTGTGTTTTCAGGAATAGGACTCCTAAGGAAGCTGAGGAATTAATGGCTAAAATAAGCAAGAACTATGAAGATTGGACACCTCCTAAACAGGCTATACCTGAAGTAATTGTACCTGAACCATCTATTCTGGTGCCTATTCCAACATCAAAGAAGAGGGGAGTTATTGAATTAAATGATGAAGTGATGAAGGAAGCTAAGAAATGTCTTAAGGAGAAGGGAATTAAAGCTGCAGATGTCAAGAATTTACCTCCTATAGAAGAATTATGTAAGCTTATTCCCTACTCATCCACTATTGAGGTACACTCTCTCCAACACTTTGATGAAGGTGATATCCCTTACTCTAAACCTCCTGATCAATGCTTAGAAGAATTTGATATCTTTATTGTTAAGCAAGATAACTTTAATAAAAGGGTGCAAAATCATCTAATGGAAAACACTAGAGCTATTGTTGAGTTGAAAGATATTGTGGAAAGAACCTCTAATGATGTTAAAATGATTGTTAAACACTTTCAAATGGTTCAAACACAAATAGATCAACACGTTAAAGTGCAAAACGACTTGCTAGTTAATGCTGCTAAAGAAAAACATGCTTATGAAATTAGAACTAGAAGTGGTGCTGCTACCCAGGATCCTCTATATCCTGAGGGGCATCCCAAAAGAATGAGCAGGATTCTCAACAAGCTGAAAACAGTGGTTCTACTTGTAAGAAAAGGAAAAAGAAACCTAAAACTATTGTAGAACCCTCTGAACCTGCTATAGTTCCTAATAGTATATCTATCTCTGATGCTGAAACTGAAAGTGGTAATGAAGAAAATGAAGTTCCCAATGAAGAAAAAGTTGAAGAAGAACCTGAAAACCACACTAAGAATACTAAATACACCAAAGAAGATTTTATTGCTAAGAAACATGGCAGTGAAAAAGAACCTTGGTCCAAAAACCTATGCCTTTCCTTGATTAGAAACACAAGTCAAAGGAAGATGAACATTATAATAAGTTTTGTGAGTGGATGAAGCCTTTATTCTTGCAAATTCCTTTGACTAATGCTATTAAATTGACTCCTTACTCAAAGTATATGAAGGACATTGTCTCGAATAAAAGGAAGATCCCTAATGAAGAAATTTCTACTTTGCTTGCTAATTATTCCTTCAATGGCAAGGTTCCTAAGAAACTGGGAGACCCAGGGATTCCAACTATCCCTTGCTCTATTAAGAATAGTTATGTTAGAACTGCTTTGTGTGATTTGGGAGCTGGAGTTAGTATTATGCCTTTCTATCTCTATAAGAGGCTTCAGCTTGAAAAATTGATACCAACTGATATATCTTTGCAAATGGCTGATAGATGTACCACTATTCCTGTGGGTATATGTGAGGATTTACCTGTTCAAGTGGCTCATAATTGCTTGATATGAACTAATTTTGTTGCGCTTGAAATGCCTGAAGATGATAATATGTCTATTATTCTTGGGAGACCTTTTCTTAATACTGCAGGAGCTGCTATTAATTGTAATCAAGGAAAGGTGACGTTCAATGTTAATGACAAGGAACATACTGTCTATTTCCCCAAGAAGATTGAAAGGACTTATGGTTTGAATTCAATTGAACATGTTGAGGGCATTCAAGTTGGAGAAATATAGTGTCCCATACCAAGAGAAAATTTTGAAACTATTATGATTGGGACCATTGCTATCAAGGTTGAGGTAACATACTCATTAGTGGAATACAAAGTTTTGTCTCATATGCAATTGTTTTGGTAGAAAGACTTGATCAACCTTGTTAACAAAAGGATTCCATTGAACAAAACAATGTTTTCATTATGATTATCTCTGTTTATTTCTATCCTTTGCATTTTAGTTTTTTCTTTCGTTTAGTTTTCTTTTTGTTGTTAGTTGCTTGCATGTTAGAGTGTCTTAGAACTTCTGTAGTTCTAGCTTTGTTGTGTCCTTGCATCATGTTTCCAAAAAAAATCTGTCTGTCAGAAAAATCATTCTTCTATGCCCAAAAATGCCCAAAAATAAAGTGTCTCGAAAAATTCAAGAAAATTCATATTAAATTTTTACGTGAAAAAAGGGGCAGAGGAGTACCTAGGAGGTACTAGGGGGCCCACCAGGCAGGCACACCACATGGTGGCACGGCCAGCCCTGGGTGGCGCCATGCCCTGGTGTGGGCCACCCCTGGCCCCCCACTAACTCTCTCACTTGCCACTTTCTTCTCTCTCCCGAGTAAACTCTAGTTCATTGCTCAAAATCGTGTTCTTGATGTGCTTGCTCTCGATTTTTTCGATCTCCTTGCTCAGCCCATCTTTCTTGCTGAAATTTGGAGCATTTGTTCCCTGGTATGTGACTCCTCCCCTTGTCCAAGTGGATTTGTGTTTAGTGGATTATATCTTGAGTATTTTGCTGCTGTAGATGACTGGTTATGAGAGCTTGTAAGCTTGTTTGATGCTTAGAGATATAGTTTTGATGCATGTTTAGGCCTCTTACAAGTCCCTATGAGTAGAATCCTTCATTATATTTACTTTGCAATCACTTGTTTAAATAGGTGTTTAAATTTCAGAATAGAAGATGAGTGAACACCACCTAAACCAACATGAGCTTTGGGTACCTGAGGTCATGAAGGTCCACCGGGAGGAGGAAGTTTTTCCCTCCATTTATCCATGCTCTGAGTTCATGAGAGCTGCAGGAATTCTACAAGATTTCCACACTTTGGTTTCTAATGCAGGGCTAGAGCACTTTTTGGAAGATGAACCTTGTCAATTTGTGAAGATAACCATGTCTATGGTGCAGGATTTCCAATTTAGTCACTCTTTGCCTAACCCCATGCTCCATTACAAAATTTACAATATTGTTGTCAACCTTTCTCTTGATGATTTTTGTGCAGCTATTAAGGTACCTCAATGGGGATCATGTAGGAAGATTAAGGAGAGACCTAGACCACTCATGGATTTATATGCAGAAATTTGCCAAGGGAGTAGCTTCTCGAAGGAGAGTGGAAAAATCCGTAACATTCATCTTCCCTCCATTTGCTACTTTGCCTACTTTATTGCCAAGTGTGTTCTTGCTAGGAAAACTGCCAATAAGTTATCTTTGTTTGATCTAGCATTTATCTCTGCTGCTCTTAGACGAGATAGGTCTTACCCCTTCGATGCTTTGATAGCTTTCCGTCTTGCTGCTAACCGTGAGAAAGGTGGAATTTGTGGAGGCATCATTGCTTCTTGTTTACTAGCATTGCATGGTTTAGTGCCTCATCATCTAGACCTACAGTTTCCCATAGAAAGGCTTGATCTTAATTCCATGATACAGCATAAATTTGTTTCCTCGTGGGCTAGTATGAGTGAGTTATCTTATGAAATAACCTTTCTCAAAGATGGTTGGAGAAAGAGCAAGTCCGAGCGTGTTGTTCTTTTGCCTGCACCTGATTTGTTTAACCTTGATAACAGGGAAGGATGGTCCCTCACTGAGGAGGAGCTTGACACGTACTTGGGAGAGCTCTCCCAACAGGAGCAGGACACTAGAAGGGAGGTCACGGATGATTCGGTCCAGCCCTTGAATGAGGGAGAATCTTCATATCAGCAGCCCGCTTATGATTGGGGAGCTTCTTCTTCTTCTCATGGGCCCAGCTACGACCATTCTTACTAAGATCCGCCCGCTTGGAACCCCTATTCGTACATGGATTGATACCCACTTAGGCCAAAAGCCTAAGCTTGGGGGCAGGTACGCCGACACCGCACTCATCTTCATATCATGTTGCGCTTGCATTTTGTATATTCATGTTTTCGTTCTCTTTTTAGTTTTCGTTCTTCTTTTGCTTTTGCTTTCTAAAAACACAAAAAGACCAAAAATATTTGTGTTGTTTCTCTTTGGTTTGCTTCTTCTTTTTGCCTTGGTTTGTTTTTCCCTTTTTACTTTGTTTGAACTATTCGAAAAACCCAAAAAGATTTTGCTTTGCTTGTTTTTCCCTTTTGGTTCTTGTTTAAAAATCGAAAACACCAAAAATATTTGTCGTTCTTCTTTGGTTTTGTGAGTTTGCTACAGGGTTCAGCAGTCCTCAGTGGAATATTGGTTTCATATTATTATTCAAGCCACACAAGTGAAGAGCAATAATGAGGATTAATGACAACTTGATGCGTGGTAAGAGGCTGGTAACGAACTCTATTTGTTTTCATTTTTGTACATATACTCATCACTGTGGGCATGCTTAGTCTGTTCATGTAGGGTGTATGTTATCTTTGGATGCTTAGTAGTTCTTACTTTCGTATGATTATCTCCAGCTCGCTAATAGTTTGTAGCATGTCTTATGAATGTTTGCTTGCATTGCTCTATTCATAAATTGGTATGACACCGCAGTATCCTCCTCTGAATGTTTCATTTGATTGACTTGGCACGTGCTCACGCATGTACATGACTGTAATAATCAGTTAAGCCTAGATGAATTATTTTGCCTTGAGGCCATGAGTAGTCCTATTTTGTTGCAAGCATGATAATGACAGCTATTTCTCTCTCATTTGTCGCTCCCTTACTATTGCTAGCCTCCACTCCCACTGAGTGTTTTACTCAAGTTTCCAACTCCCTTAAACCAAATATTGCCCAAGTGTCCACCATACCTACCTATTAGCATCATCTGCTACTTCCGTGCATATTCAATATGCCTTGTTTTCTTCCGAATAAAATGTTTGCTTGTTATGAGAAAATTAGTTAGTAAAGCTCTCACGAACTTGATGGCACACTTTATTTCCTGCACTTAATAAACCTGAACCATTGTGAACTCTCCATGAAAGTTATATGCTTGCAAATTATGGGCTAGGGATTAGCAGAACCGTGCTATCATGGGGAACGCTTTCAACACTTGTAAATATATACCAAGTTGATACCTTGCTCTTTTGTTTGCAGATGTCATCGGTGTGAAATAAAAGGGGAGCTTGTAAGTCCATGGAGTTATGTATGTATGTTAGAGAAACGCCTGGGCCGCTGGTCTAATACATGCTGACATGGTGGAAACCTGCAGCATAACCATAATGATATCTATGAAGCATTCTTCTTATAAAAAAAGAGAGAGATAGCTATTGAGAAAAAGGAAAAAAAAGATTTATGAAAAGAGGAAAGAGAGAAAAAGGCACCATTTTTCCCATGGTAAATAAGAAGAGTGCTGAGATACTCATTGTCTGCTTGCCTTGTCATTTTGATATGGGGATTCTTCCGTATCATCGGGAAAGGGGTACCCCGTTGGCAGTTCTCAATGATACGCACACTTACGATGACAAGAACTTACCGGTAACTAAAGTTGAGTAGCATGAGGAGCGGCCCTCGTACTCAAGGGATTTGGGATTTTTAGTTTATAGTCTGTCAAGCATATAACTCAGACTGGACCTCACTTTCACCTTAACCACATTACAGATGCTTATGCCAGGGGCAATGAGAGCTCAAAGCTAATGAGTACCATACTTTCAGCATTTGGAAGCCTTTCAAATTATTCAAAACCTTTTCTTTTACTTGTTGAGTCTCCACATATTCTCTGAGCACCTTTCTGAGAGCATAGTTGTCATTCTTTGTGTTTGTCCCATTGCTTGATTATTTGTGTTATGACTTTGATGCTTGTATCCTTGATATCATTACTTCTAGTCATCACTTGAACTTCAGAGGTGCCTTGACATTCATAATCAAAGGCAAGCGAGATACCACTCTATCATACCTTTTTATGAGCATTGTAATGTTGCTTACGTTTATACTTCATGCTACTTATTATTTTTGAGTTGTAATCTCTTCATAGCTTGCAATGACTATTAAGTAGACTCAGTTGCATACTCTTTATTATGAACTGTCTAAGTAGTTGACCACATTGCTGAAAATATTTACATCTTATGAAGCAAATGTGTTCGTGAAAGTTCTTTTCTCGCACTCAGTTTTCAACTGAATTGCTTGAGGAAAAGCAATAAGCTAAGCTTGGGGGAGTTGATACATCCAAAACGTATCTACTTTCCCAAACACTTTTGCTATTGTTTCTCCTCTATACTTGTGTGATTTGGATACAACTAATGCGGACTGACGCTGTTTTCAGCAGAATTGCCTTGGTGTCTACTTTTTGTGCAGAAAATCAACTATCAGGAAAAATCCCGGAAAATATGCCAAAAATCCTATTTCACCCGAAGACTCCAGGAGCCAGAATACGAGACGGAGAAGAGCCAGGGGTGGCCACACCACCTGGTGGCGCAGGCCAGGCCAGGCCGCGCGAGGGGGTGGTGTGGGCCCCCCAGGCACCCCCCTAGGCCTCTCTCTTCGCCTATAAGGAGCCTTCTGACCTAAAAACTTTGGGGGGTTCGACGTTTTTCTGGAAGGAGTTCCGCTCCACCGCCACCACCAGATTCCACGAAACAGCACCAGGAACTCCGTTCTGGCACCCTGCCGGGACGGGGAATTGGAGGAGATCATCGCCATCATCATCACCATCGATTATCCATGTTTCCCCATCTATGAGTGAGTAATCCCCGATGTAGGCCATGGGAATGGTAGGGATTGGATGAGATCGTTCATGTAATGGCATCAGATTGTTAGGGCGCTTTTATTAGTGTTTTATGACTTTGTTGTGACTTGTTGTGCTTAGTGCTTGTCACTAGGGCCCGAGTGCCATGATTTCAGATCTGAACATGTTATTGATTCATTATGATAGTATTGTTTATGGTCTTATCTGCAAGTTGTATACACACGTTGTTGTCCGGAACTAATGGACCCGAAGTGACAGAATTCGGGTTAACCGGAGGGAATGGCTTTGATGTGAGGATCACATGTGTTCATGGAGTGTTAATGCTTTGCTCTAGTCCTCTATTAAAAGGAGCACCTTAATTGCCCGTAGTTCCCAGAGGCCCTGCTGCAAACGGGCTGGCAGGACAAAAGATGTTGTGCAAGTTCTCATTGCGATCACGTATGACTATATATGGAACACATGCCTAGGATTACCTAGTACTTGGATGCTTTATCTTATTTATCTGCAATTGCCCTATGTTCTGATTGCTATGTGAATTGTCTTGTCCATGCAACGCCCGTCCATCCATCCCTATGTCTACCGCACTCGAATCCCACTGTTTACTGCTATTGTTACTAATGTCTTTACTTTACTATTGGTGTTACTTTGCTATTCCTACTACAAAACTGTTGCTACTGATAAACTGCTGTGAGCAAGATTGTTTCTAGGTGCAGCTGAATTGACAACTCAGTTGTTAAGGCTTATAAATATTCTTTGGCTCCCCTTGTGTCGAATTAATAAATTGGGTTTCACTTCCCTCGAAAATACTGCGATACACCCCCTATACTTGTAGGTCATCAGGTATCATGCTTAAGGGCTTGATGATGCTTAGAGAGTGTTTATAGGATCGGTGGAATCACCGAAGAATAGTAGAGAGAAAACCGGAAGGGTTTCGGTAAGTCCGGAGGATGTCCGGAGTGGAGGTGGAAGGAGTTCCATAGCCACGGAGGTTGAATAATATGTGAATGAATGTTAAATGTTGATTTAATCATTTATTCATAATTATTTAATAAAGAGAAAATCAATTAAATGGTCAAAGGGCTTAATGGGCCAATTCCCAGAGGGGAAAAGGCCCAAAAGGGGATCCCACCCCTAGGAAGGGCCTAGGGGGTGGCCGGCGGCCCTAGTGGGCCTTTCCCCACGGGGGCCCATGGTGTGGGCTGGCCGACGCGCCACCCCACCCCTCTCCCATGATTAGTCCCACCACGGGACTTTGAGGGAGGGTGTACCTCCTCTCCCCCTATATATAGTGGGGGTATTTGGCCAAGATAAATACACCAATAATCAATAAAGGTCTCCCCACTTTTGGGAGGACCTCTAATTGATATATTATCTCTCCCCTCTCTCTCTCTCGTGACCGTGGTCCCAAGTCTGGACTATGCGAGCGAGAGACATCTTCATCGCGGAGCGCCGTCGCGCTGTGGTATTCGGATCCGGCAGCTCTACTTCCGCAACTGCTGCTGGATCGGGGAAGCGGGAGTCATCGTCAGGCACCAGACGTGTGTAACTCCCCGCGAGGTGTCGCACTTGTGTCACTCAAGTCGTTGGATCCAAGGAGCGCAAGGACTTCATCACGACCTTGAGGTCGGCTTCGGCTCGTATACATCAACCACGCTCTCCTGAGCGTTGACAACGCTTTTTGGTCTTCTAGTGTAAGTTCACGAAAAGCCCCTCCTGTTACTGTATTACTAATAGATAGGTCCTAGTAGCTTCAGGGGTTCAGGGGCGTAGGGTAAAATTTATTGTTTTCATACGTGGAAGCCCAACAAGAGGTTTGTAGAACAGCAACAAGTTTCCCTTAAGTGGATCACCCAAGGTTTATCGAACTCAAGTAGGAAGTGGTCAAAGGTATCCCCTCTCAAGTAACCCTGCAATCAAGATACAAGAAGTCTCTTGTGTCCCCAACATACCCAATACACTTGTCAGGTGTATAGGTGCACTAGTTCGACGAAGATATAGTAAAATACAAGTAGTATGGATATAAGACAACTATGCCAGAAAATACTTTGATGGTGTGGAAGAGACTAAAGGCAAACTGAAATAAATATGGAAGCAAGCAAACATGTAATAGATCTAGTAGCAAATGGTGTTTCAATGCTTAGAAACAAGGCCTAGGGATCATACTTTCACCAGTGAACACTCTCATATAAATATCTTATCTTCATGATACTACGCTGAACTACTCTCCGGTTGGACACTCTAATCCATGGTAGGGCTATAACAGCACACCTCAAAGTAAGCCTTTCCCATCTAGATAACCCCACACTGTCACCTTGAGCACTAGATGGTTCCAACAAACACCACAATTTCATAGAGACATCCAACTCCAAATATAACTCATAACAAGTATTTGTAATCTCTAGCCTAAGTGCCACCACGGTGTGCACGCTGTCACTTTCACACACATGGGGAGAGAAGAGATCTATTAAAGCACTTGAGTAGCAAGGTAGATCTACTTGATTACAAAGCTCATGATCACAATGTGATCATGCATAGAGAAAGAGATGAACACATAGCTATCGGTAGAACCCTTAGCCTCGAGAGAGAACTACTCCCTCCTCATCATGGGAATCAGCAATGGCGATGGAGATGGTGGTGGAGATCGATGGAGATGGCTCCGGGGGCACTTCCCTGTCAGAGACTTTCTGTCCCCTGAATCTCCCATTCGGTGGCGGCGGTGCTACGAAACTTTTCGTGGCTGGAGGCTTGACGATTTAGGGTTTTTGCATCGGGAGGCATCTTATAGGCGAAGAGGCAAGGTCGGTGGGCGGTCAGGGGGCCCACACCATGCCCTGACGCATCCTAGGGCTACCCGCGCCAAGGGGTGGTGTGTCCACCCTGTGGCCCCTCTCCGTCTCGTCTTCTGGCTCCGTGAGTCTTTCGGTAAAATATCGACTTTGACTTTTGTCCGGTCCAATTCCGAGAATATTCATTTTCTGACTTTTCTAGAACCAAAATGTAAGAAAAGCAGTAACAGCACTGTGGCATCTTGTTAATAGGTTAGTCTAAGAAAGTGTATAGAAATACTCTAAAGTGTGGACAAAACATAAGAAAGTAGATATAAACCAAGCATGGAACATCCAAAATTTTAGATACATTTGCAACGTATCAGCTATCCACTTGAGGTGTCTAAATAAATTTATTAGCTTTTTTCATCAATTCATATAAGGGTAGTGCCTTCTCCCCCAGCCGACTAACAAAGAGACTCAATGATGTCAGGCAACTAGTAAACTTCTGGATATTGTTGAGACACTTTGCTAGTTCCATTATCTCAATGGCACTAATCTTAGTCGGGTTTGTCTCGATACCTTGGCTTGATACAAGAAAGTCGAGTGATTTTCCTGCCAGGACACCAAATGTACATTTTTCGGGTTAAGTTTCATCCGAAACCTTCTCATGTGTGCGAATGTTTGCCTTTTGTTATCCAAGAGAGTATGACTCTCCTTGGTTTTGATGAAAATATCATTGACATATACTTGCACATTTTTACCAATTTGGTCATGCAAACATTTTTGCATACACCTCTGATATATGGCACCTGCATTCTCAAACCAAAGGGCATGGTATGATAGCAATAAGCCCCGTACGTGGTAATAAAGGCTGTCTTTATTTGATCTACTGGGTTTAAGGGTATCTGGTGGAAACTAGAGTACACGTCTACAAATGACAATAACTCACAATCAGTAGTAGAATCGATCACTTGATCTATCCGAGGTAAAGGAAAAGGGTCCTTGGGAAAATCCTTGTTTAGATTTGTGTAACACTTCAACATTCTGGTCATCCCTGTTCTTCTCAACCGGGAACGGATTTGACAACCAATTTGGTTGCAACACCTCCATGATGAACCCGACTGCAAGAAGCCGAGCTATTTTGTCTCCAATAACTTTTTTCCTATCTTCGGCGAAGTGACGGAGAGGTTGCTTCACCAACCTTGCATATGGCATGACGTGCAAAGAGTGCTTGGCCAGCTCCCTCGAGACACTCAACAGGTCCTGTGTCGACCATGCAAAGATATCCCGATTCTCATGAAGGAAGATGAGAAGCTCGCTTTCCTACTTGTCAATCAGGCCAGCACCAATTGTGATGGTGCGCTCGGGGAACTCAGCATTGACCTGCATCTTCTTTGTTTCCTTGATCGCTTGGAACGATACACTTCCATGCGGGTTATTCAATGCCGGCATATTCAGCTGAGGCAACTTTGCCAATGCCACAGCAGCATGGATCCTCTTCTTCTCTTGAGCGATAACTAGTGACTCAGCCAAAGAGGAGCCAGCCGACGCACACTCCATGGAGCACCTGTGATCGCCTGCAATGGTGATGACACCATTCAGTCATGGCAACTTCATCTCTAGATAGGTTATATGGGTAGAAGCCATGAACTTTGCCAATGTCGGACTGCCAAGAAAAGCATGATAATAACTCGTGAGATCCACAACCTCGAACAACAGGTTCTGAAAGGGTAATTTCCCCTATGTGTGGTTTTTGTGATTAATGACAATCTCTATGGACTAATGTTTTCACTGAGTTTTATATGAAGGAATATTCCGTAGGTCATGCTTGTAGTCCATGTGTTGGATTCAAGTATGGACGCCATGAAGATAAAGATATACCTTGAGTATTGGCATCCAGATCATCGAGTTGAAGAGAAGAATATGATATTATCAAGATCTTGAGAGTGTGATCTCAACAAAAGAATTCAAGATATGGCTCTAAGTCGGTGTCATGATAGCCTCATTAGTTGACCTATAGTTGACTAAGATTTAGAGCATGTAATCAAATGAAGAGTTCTTTATGTACCTCAAGATAGTGAGATGGAGCATGAGAAGGTACATGGTTAACCTATACAAAGAGTGAAGAGTGATTTCAATGGATCTTATGGTATGGTTGAGAAGGGCAAGTTCAAGTTAAGCATCTCGAGATGATCATTTGGTTGAAGCTTTCTGTCCATATTGGTGATAATGGACATGTGAAGACGTGTCTTAATGATGCTATCCCATAGTGGTGTATGGGGAGCAAATTATGAGTCTTCATGAAGCAACAATGATCAAGTGATGCATTCCATCTTGGATGGAGCTTGAAGCATTGTCATCAAGATCAAGCGGGATGCGCAAGGTAAAGATATGGCCTTGCTAGGTTTTCCTTTTACCGGTCTCAAGATGGTTGTTGGGAGACCGGATTATAGGATAGATAACTTCACTATCAAGAGGGGCTTTCGGTTGGGTAACTTAATCACATTGTCTTAGGGAGTTCAATCCTTTGCATACTTTGCATCTTCCTATTTTGTTTCTTCTTTGTGGTTCTCCATGTGAGGTTCTTGATCTTGTTTCTAGATCTTCAACAGGCCCAAGTTCATCGAAAAAGGGAATTCATATGCATCTTCTACGGTGTTTTCGAGTTTGAAGGTTTTACGATTCTTCTTACAGGGAATCTTGATACCTTTCTTCATTCGGTTCTATCCTCCTCTATTGTACTATGACATTTCTCTGCACTATCTTGTAGATCTTGTTGTCCTCGTCAAAACAAGCCCAAGATCATCGAAATCGGAGTCTGGATGCAAAAGTTATTGCATTTTTCGTGAAGTCTATTTCAACTGGGATTCAACCGGGTTTAACCGAAATTCCTGGTTTTGCAACCGAGTCTATCCAGAATTGCATTCAGTAACCTTTCTCGGTTTAGAACCGGTTCAACCGGGATTCAACCGAACTTGAAACCGGGTTGTCTGGTCTGTGAGATGGTTCAACCGAACGTCAAACTGGGTTCGTGCAGATTTCTCCCAACGGCCATATTTTCTTTCCCCAATAAAAGGGGGTTCTTCCCCAACGCGTTTTGGGTGTTCTTGACCATGAAATTGACCTCCATTTTTGAACCTCTTGAGCTTGCTTCCTCTCCCTTCCCTCCTATAATTCTTGCATCTTTTTGAGGGCTTTGGAAGAGGATATCTAGATCTACAATCCCCCCCAATCAATTCCTCCTTTGAGTGAGGGGAACCCTTTGGATCTAGATCTTGGAGTCATTGGTTGACTTCCAACATTGTTCTTCCTCTCTAATTCCTCCCTAGCATTTGTTGCTTTGGTGGTATTTGAAAGTAAAGGATTTAAGCACCCTTTGTGTTCTTGCTTTGCATTCTTGCATAAGTGTTGAGCTCTCCATTACGATTTGTTCGAGTGAGAGACTGTGATATTATTAATCTTGAAGGGTGACCTCCTAGTTGGCTTGGAGGTTGGTTCCACGATGTCCTCTTCATGGAAGATTGTGAAGAGATTAGGGCTTCTCCTTCGTGGAACTTGTGAAGTGGTTGTGGAGCTTGCCATCTCCAGAGTGGAGGAAAAGCTAGCCATAAGGAAAGGGCCTATTCCTTCGTGGGATAGACTCGGAGAAGAAGGTGAGCCTTCGTGGCATTGGGAAATCCTTCGTGGAATCTCACACCTCTCCAACATGATGTACCTTCTTGTAAGGGAACACGGGAATACATATTCGTATCCGCGTGCCTCGATTATCTCTATACCCAAGCTTACTTTCCTTGTGATAGCCATCATGCTTGAAGTACTTATATATTTTTTATCACTTGCGCTATATTTATCTTGTGCTATCTTGCTTAGCTTAACTTGTTGTTGGTGCACTTAGTTGAGCCTAGTGTATTTAGGTTTTGTTCTTTTAAAATAAACGTTAGTTTAATTATGCATTCTATCAAGCCAAAACCGTAATAGTTTTGAAATTGCCTATTCACCCACCCCTCTAGGCGACATATCTATCCTTTCAATTGGTATCAGAGCAAGGTCTATCCTTGTTTAGACTTTACCGCCTAGAGTGTAAATATGTCGGCTAGTAGTATAGTGCAGAATGACACAATTATATTTGATGGCATAAATTATGCTTTGTGGAGAAATTTCTTGCTTTGTAATATTCGGACCTTATGTCAAAATATTGAGCGATTTCTAGATTTAGTTTTTTATCCTCCGATGGATCCTCAAAATCTATCTTTAGAGGATGAGAAAAATTTACATCTCTAAGCTCAAGTATCTAAAGAGCTTATTTTCTCTTTGATCCCCACAGTTAATTTGTTCTTGATGATTGTAAGTGGACCAAGCTTAAAGAAATATTTGGTGGTTCCATTTCTTATATTGCTGGTGGTTTCTCCGAGGACATATCTTCTCCTTCACATCATGAAGAGCTCCAAGTTTCTTCCACCTCTGGTCGCGATGAGTTCTCATCTTCATCCACTTCACCAACGTGTGTCAAGACACAAGGTAATGATATGATTTGTGGTGTGGGAAATTGTAATGTTGATACTGTGCTCACTAATGATGATCTGTCATCTCTATCCCATTGCAATGTTTCTTCTTTGGACTTAAACACGTATTGCAACAATGATGCTATCTACCCTTGTGTTGCTAGTCCTTGCATATCGTCTAGAAATTATTTGAGTACTAGTGTATATGATATGCTTGATTTGCCTTGCTCCCATGAACAAAATACTTACATTTCATCTACTTGTTTATCTAACAATGTAGAGTAAATCAAACATTCTATAGAGCAAGACACGATCATGAATGAAGATTCAAGAATATCCTCATCTTCATCCTCCCATGCTCACATGTGCCTTATGGCAATAGGATCAAAGGTATCTCCTACTTTGGATCCCAACATATCTTCTAAAGATAATATTAATGATAATGATGATAGTGATGATGACATTGATGAGGATACTCAAGGGTTCCGCGGTAGAAAACAAAAATTTCCTACGTTAGAACCGCTTAATACTGCCAAGATCTATCTATGTAGTAATGCGGTAACGGCCGAGCGTATAGAATACATACCCTTGTCGACCGTACGCGGTTAACATTCTGCGGGGATCGTGGTTGAAGTAGTCGAACCCGTAGTCGACATCAAGGTCGCGATGCTCCTCGCAGGTCACCCCTTGCTCCTTCTTCATCGTGCAGCAGCTCCGGCTCACGATATCCAAGGTGCCTCAAGTCAGGCCCCTCATGGTTTCATACACATACGGTGTACGATGAAGACCTCTGGCTCCTTGATCCCTGCCGGGAGTGCGGAAGTAGATCTCTGGTTTGGAATCCCTGCAGTGCAATGGCGTGCTGCAGGTGCGGTGTCTCTTGCATGGACAATCCTTACTTGGGACCGTGCCAACGCATGGAGACGAGAGAGAGAGAGAGGAAAGGAGAAAGTCAACCAAAGGACTTCTCTAAATATTGGTGTGTCTATTCCCACCCATGGGCACCCCTTTATATAGGGGGAGGGGTGTGCCCTCCCCTTTGGGTTTCCCATGTGGGACTAAACAAGGGAGAGAGGGGGGAGGCTCCATGGGCCTCATGGGCCAGCCGGCCAGGGGTGGGCCCCACCCTGCGCATAGCCCTAGGCTGGCCGGGTGGGCCCCCCTTGAGGCGGCTAGGCCTTGGCCCTTTCCTCCTTCGGTTTTCGCTCATGGGCCCTTTTTCCCTAGGAAGTTTGGCCCATTAGTGGAATACCCCTTCAAATTAGATTTTAATATTATATTTAATATTATTTGCATTAATTAACATTTAAAGACATATTACAAAATTTTACTTGACCCGAAACACCATTTGGTTCCCTTTCGATTTCCTCCGAACGACTTCAGAACTTTCCCGGAACGATTCCGGTTCTCTCACGGAACTTTTCCGGTTTCCTTTTCTCTTTCATATGGTGATTCCAACTTTCATAGGATCTCTAGCTCATCATACCCTTAAGTGTATTCCCCCATGGCTCGGGAATGGCACATACATGATCTCCATCAATGATCAATAGCGGGACCGGGATGCCCATAATGACCCCTGTGCATTCCACGATGAAAATGTCGTTTGAACCGTAAACAGTCATTTCCCATTCCCTTTGCCACTTGATACCTAGTTCACACGAGATTTGATCTACGGTATCTCCATACCTTCGTTCAATCTCGTTACCGATGAACTTGTTTTCTCGTTTCCATGTCGTTGCATTCCGTGGCCCAGTCACATGCTTGTTAATGCAATGTCACCGAGATGGCCACTAATGTATCTGTCTGTTACATGGATGGGAAAATCCTGGTCTTGATATGTACTCCTCTACACGCCCCTTTAGGAAACCTGAGTGGCACCTTTTCGATCACCCAGTCATGGAGTGATACTTGCTAACCATCTAAGCCCCCTCCAGAATGGTGATTTGCATTACCTCACAGTCTAAGGATCAGGTTGCGAGGTTTCCTTAGTTTATCATTAATGGTGAACTTTGTAACTAGATCTCATTAAGATACAACTGGTTGGTTTGTTTGTCTATCACATAATTCAACTAATGACGTGACCTCATTGTCAATTGGCATAAATGCCCATGATCTCGAAACCCTAGATCATCCTCATGACCAATGAACTAGTTCGCTAGAGGTAACTAGAGACACAGTTTGTTTACATACCATAGGTGTATTAACGTTTCGTATTAATACAGTTATAGCATAGTATGAAACTATTATAAACTAATTGAGATATGATAATAAAAACCTATTTAGTATTTGCCTCTAGGGCATATCTCCTTCAGATACTAGTGCTCTCGTGCTTGAGTTGACTTTTTTGTGTACCTCTCTTCATGGTAATAATAAGGTTGTTACTTGTATCAAACACGTTATGGACACCATAACTAAACAAATGGGAACCATATAGGAGTTGGATTTCCAACTTGATGATGGGAGTCAGAGATTCAATCTCCTTAAGCAATAGCTTGCCGAGGAGAAGCACACTAATTGTCTACTCACACAAAAAATTGAATCTTATGAGCTTGAAAAGGAAAAATATATTAATGATGATAGTGCTACTAACTCTACTTATTGTGAAGCATCTATATTAAATGAGAATGTTGAGCTAAGGTCTCAACTTGAGTTGCTAACTAGCAATTATGGGAAATTGGAAGAAAGTCATGAAAATCTCTCAGCCTCTCATAATGATCTTCTAATCTCCTATGATGGGCTAAAATTATCTCGTGAGGCAAGTATCACTAAGGTAACATCTTGTGAACCTCTTTTGGACACTAGCACAAATTCTACTCAAAATGCTATTTTTCCATGTGCTAGTCCCAGTGATCCTTCTAGTCATACTAGTGATAAACATTGTGTTGGATTACTTGCTTTGCCTTGTTTCTCTAACAATGAAGCTTCTACTTCCTCTAGTACCTCTATTTCCACTAACAATGTAGAGGAAATCAAAGATCTTAGGGCCCAATTAACTTCTTTGAAGAAAGACTTGGAAAAGAGTCATGAAGGGAAATCCACACTCGATAATATTTTGAGTGTGCAAAAATCCCCTAATGGTAAAAATGGACTTGGATTCAACCAATAACAAGAACAAGTCCAAGAGCAACAATAAGAAGGGCCAAGACCAAGTCAAGAATTCGGCCAAGATTATTTGCTTCAAGTGCAAGGTTAAAGGACATCATGTAAGATCTTGTCCATTGAAGAAAAAGCACTTCAGTGAGAAGCAACAAGGGAAGCGGACACAAGTTCAAGGTTAAGCCCAATCTCAACCTGAAGTTGAAGCTTGGCCACTTTCCAAGAAGAATCAAGATAAGGCTCCCAAGACAAGAAATCAATGAAGAAGAGAAATGGGAGCACTTGGTGCTACATATGTCGTGAGAAGGGGAATTTTGCCCCTTCATGTTCAAATGGTACCTTATTTAACCCTATCATTGTTGATGATGATTATTCTCTTGGGAAGGATAATGATGGTAATGTGTTTGTCAAGTTTGTTGGAACTCAAAGTGGTGTCAAGAAAAGAACCATTTGGGTTGCCAAGCCTATTGTGACTAACCTCTTAGGACTCAACTGGGTTGGGGACCAACAATCTCAAACTTGATCAATAGGTGTTTGTGGAGGGCATTTGAGACTTGGCTAACTCAGGGAGAATTAAGGGATGTTCATATATTATATTTTTTCAAGCCAAGTTATAAGGATTATCATCTCCCTACCATATACCCAATGTGCCTTTTTGCGGTAACTCGAACTCAACTCTTTTATATTATAAGTTACTTGCCCCTTTACATGTTTTGGTTTTGTACCAAGTATGTGTTTGTATTTGTTGTGCCCCGTGCTTGCTTATTTTGTGTATTCAATTATGCTTATGTGCTTGGCACATCATTTACTTGTGTTTTTTGTTTTGAGACTCTAATGCATCTTGATGATATATTTTTTGGATCTTTTAGAGTGGTTAATGGAACATCCCATTTTGGGGGAGTGATATGCCTCGCGCATCTCTCAAACCTTAAAATGTGTGTACATGAGTACTACCACTTAGTATTGATATTGCAAGCTTATCTAGTCACTATGTGGTGTGTCATACTCATGAGGAATTCGAATTCTAAATGTCCATTAATTATCTATAGTTGAGGTTGTTTTGCCTCTTGCTGAGAAGATTTGAATATCACATTATGGGGGAGTAATATGCTTCTTTTTCATATCACAATCCTAGGAAATGTGAACATATGAGGTAGTGCCACTTAGAGTTGATATTGTTGATTATATTGTTTCTAGGTGGCATGTTAGCTCAAACAAGGTCCTACTTTTGTTAGAATCTTTTATTGCTCGTCTTTTTGGTATTTGTTTGAGTAAGAAACTCTTGGTGCAGCCTTCCTAAAATATATATCTCTATATCTTATTTGGGAAAACATTTGCTTCAAGTTATTCTAATCATTGCTTTGCATGATTGTGTGACTAGTTGAAGCTATAAGTATCTCTATCTTTGCATAGTTATTAATCTTATTATTCCTGTCCTATTTTTTTTATGAAGATTTATCTTTAATATCCGTGTCATATACCATCGGAAATCAATTCCAATACACGCATTATCTTCGACAATTGATATACTTGTATGTGGTAGCATTTGTGGATCATCTTCACCTTGGATTTCGCCTCTTATTGCCTTATTATCTTTCCAAGAAATTTGTTGCGGCTCCCATTATCGTCCTTGCCTTTTGAATATCTCCTTGATTATGTTTCTTAATGTATTTTAGTGGAAGACAAACCTTTTCTTCTCAGAACCTTGTGCCATTGTGAAAAATGTTAAGGGTTTGGTTTATTTGTTGAAACCTTGCTCTTTTGGGAGTTTGTTATCTCATTCTTTGTTCTCTATTTTATTTTCTTGAATGAGATAAATCTTTGAGCATTTGTGTTTTTATTTCATCTTTTATGCTCAATAGTTTTTGCTTGGTTCATTTGTTAAACTTTGTTGAACAAATCTTGTGTTGATTTGATTCTTTGATATAGTTTGGATAACAGATGTGTTTTTTCACACCTTGTATGCCTTCTTGAATATTTTGGGGATTTGTCCAAATTATATCTTCATTGGATCTTAAAAGTCTCGCGCATGCATGTTTACTAAATGTATATCTTATATCATGTTTTGCTTTCTTTGATCCAATATATAGGGTATACTCCATCAAATCCTTAAATGGCTAAGATGTGCATGAAATTCAAATTTCATCTCTAAATATGCACATATTTTATGGAGTGTGTCCTATTTATTGTGGTTAGTCTAACCACTTTGTACCCAATAAGTTTGGGGGACCAAGATGTACTTAAATGTTGTTTTAGGTACATTGAAGATGCAATGGATGCTTGTCTCATCTATAAGGAAGGTGTTGTCACCACATGATAATTGGAGAAAGCTCTATGATCGAAGAATTCTTATCTACTACACCATACCATTGCTAGAATTCTTATGCATGCATACTTTTCTTCTGTCCAATGTCTTGTAGGTTGCATCTTGGCATGAATTTATTTGTTTGTAAATGTTGTTTTTCTTGCAAGGATCTTTTAAAGACTTCTCTATCCTTATTTCTTATGTGAGTAATTTGAGATGATACATATAATGGGGAGTATATAAAATCATGTTCATGATTCACCAATTCCAAATATGCCTTCTAGCAATTTATTGCATATCAATTCCTCAAGGTACTCTCATGTGTAATGTTGTTGAAATTGCATTGAATCCTTCCTTTCGATAGTTGTTGCCTTTCTCAAAATATCCCAACTAGCATTAGTTCCCTTAGTGTTATTTGTGATGTTTTTGAGTTTTTTTCTTTGGTGAAGTTCATTGATATACCATGAGATAAAATAGAGCCATGAGCTATATATGCACTTAAGAAAAATATCCTTTTTGGTATATCTTATGACTTCCTCTTGGATATCATGTATTATTTTTAACAACCTTTTATGTGTGGATGTTTCTTTGTGGAGTATTCTCATGTTTTGTCCACTTAGAAACTTATGTACACAAGAGTATTAATCTCTCGACTTGATATGCTTGCTCTTTGCCGGCCATGTCTCTTTATCGTCTTGGTTTTTAATGGTATTGGTAAGGTCTTGATTTATGAGTGTTCGGTTTACTTTCATTGCATCTTCACACACTCATATCTCATATTTGATTTATTTTGGACTTACGCTTGTATTGACAAGTGTATTGATTAATATCTATACTCCTTGTATCACGGTTGTGTTCTAACTGATATAGAGGGAGTGAAGATTCCATTTTTTGTGCATATTCTATTCAAATGAAACAACTAATTTATGCATGAACCTTGGGAAGCTTCCTTATTTCATTTAGAGCTTTATTTGTCCAATTGATTATTTGGATCTTTCGATTGCTTGCTTCATGCGTTGAAGTTTCTT
Source organism: Avena insularis (assembly GCA_023614405.1). Taxonomy (NCBI): domain Eukaryota; kingdom Viridiplantae; phylum Streptophyta; class Magnoliopsida; order Poales; family Poaceae; genus Avena; species Avena insularis. The sequence continues at coordinate 301,526,953 of CM042684.1, forward strand.
CACCTTATTATCCTTTTAGCAATCTTTGACCCTCAATATAGTTTGATTTCGTCCAAGTATTCGTCATTGGATATGTGCATGGGATTTCACTCATATTACGAGTAATGCACACCTTGGGTAGTAACTCATACTATATTGTCCTCCTAACCTTGTCATCCATTTTGGCACTTGTTGTCAATGGGGGAGAAGTTTAGAGGGTTTAAGGGAAATGGTTTTATACAAGATTGGTTTGTTCTTAAGTGTTTGTCTTTCATGCATTTCATCTTTATTATGTTTTGCATGGTTGAATATATAATGGAAACTCTCCCAAAGGTTATGCTTGACAATGTATGGAATGAAATTCAAGTTCATCACACGTGCATATATTTTCGGGGGTGCTCTATATATGTTGGTTCTACTCACATCTCCTGCATTAGTTGTAGTTTGTGTGAGTAGAATCGGTTTTGATATGGGGTAGTATCTTTGTGTTAGTTAACCAGAGTAAATACAACCTCTTGTATACAACTCATTCTCGGATAAATTGCGTACTTGTTTCTAATAATCATTATATAAACCCTCTTGTTGTGATTGTCATCAATTACCAAAATGGGGGAGATTGAAAGGGTAATTGCCCCTATGTGTGGTTTTGGTGATTAATGACAATCCCTATGGACTAATGTTTTCACTGAGTTTTATATGAATGAATATTCCATAGGTCATGCTTGTAGTCCATGTGCTAGATTCAAGTATGGATGCCATGAAGATAAAGATATACCTTGAGTATTGGCATCAAGATCATCGAGTTGAAGAGAAGAATATGATATGATCAAGATCTTGAGAGTGTGATCTCAACAAAAGAATTCAAGATATGGCTCTAAGTCGGTGTCAAGATAGCCTCATTAGTTGAGCTATAGTTGACTAAGATTTAGAGCATGTCATCAAATGAAAAGTTATTTATGTACCTCAATATATTGAGATGGAGCATGAGAAGATACGTGGTTGACCTATACAAAGAGCGAAGAGTGATTTCAATGGATCTTGTGGTATGGTTGAGAAGGGTAAGTTCAAGTTAAGCATCTCGAGATGATCATTTGGTTGAAGCTTGTCGTCCATATTGATGATAATGGACATGTGAAGACGTGTCTTAATGATGCTATCCCATAGTGGTGTATGGGGGAGCAAATTATGAGTCTTCATGAAGCAACATGATCAAATGATGCATTCCGGCTTGGATGGAGCTTGAAGCGTTTTCATCAAGATCAAGCGGGATGCGTAAGGCAAAGGTATGGCCTTTCTAGGTTTTCCTTTTACCAGTCTCAAGGTGGTTGTTGGGAGACCGTATTATAGGATAGATAGCCGCACTATCAAGAGGAGCTTTTGGTTGGGTAAATTGATGACATTGTCTTAGGGAGCTCAATCCTTTGCATAATTTTCATCTTCCTATTTTGTTTCTTCTTGGTGGTTCTCCATGTGAGGTTCTTGAGCTTGTTTCTGTAGTTCTGCGCATAAAAACAATAAATTTTACTCTATGCCCCTGAACCCCTGAAGCTGCCAGGACCTATCTATTAGTAATACAGTAATAGGAGGGGCTTTTCGCGAACTTACCCTTGAAGACCGAAAAGCGTTGTCAACGCTCAGGAGAGCGTGGTTGATGTAGACGAGCCGAAGCCGACCTCAAGGTCGTGATGAAGTCCTTGCGCTCCTTCTGGCTCCAACAACTTGAGTGCCTCAAGTGTGACACCTCACAGGGAGTTACACACGTCCGGTGCCTGACGATGACTCCTGCTTCCCCAATCCAGCAGCAGTTGCGAATGTAGAGCTCCCGGATCCGAATCCCGCAGCCCGACGGCGCTCCGCAGTGAAGATGTCTCTCGCTCGTGCAGTCCAGACTTGGGACCACGGTCACGAGAGAGATAGAGGGGGAGAGAGAAAATATCAATTAGAGGTCCTCCCAAAAGTGGGGAGACCTTTATTGATTATTGGGTGTATTTTCTAGGCCAAATACCCCACTTTATATAGGGGGAGGGGAGGTAATACCTCCCCTCAAGTCCCGGGGTGGGACTAAAGGAGAGGAGGGAGGGGGAGGAGGTGGCCGCCGGCCACTAGTGGGCCCAGCTGAGCAGGCCAGGCCTCCCCCTTGCCCCTTCTCCCCTTTCTCCTTTTCCCTAATGAGCCCTCTCCCTCCGGAATTGGCCCATTAAGCCTTTTTGACCTTTAATTGATTTTCTCTTTATTAAATAATTATGAATAAATGATTAAATCAATATTTAACATTCATTCACATATTATCTAATCTTCGTGTCCATGGAACACCTTCCACCTCCACTCCGGACATCCTCCGGACTTACCGAAACCCTTCCGGTTTTCTCCCTTCTTTTCTTCGGTGATTCTACCGATCCTATAAACACTCTCTAAGCATCATGAAGCCCTTAAGCGTGATACCCCACAGTTCGGGAACACTCCAGACATGGTCGGGACACTCCCGCACCAATGATCAACAGAGGGACCTAGATGGCCATGTGACCCCTGTGCATTCCACGAAGATCTTTTGTCATTTGAACCAGTGACAGTCGTGTCTTATTACCTTTGGCATTCGATACTTGCATTGCCCGAGATTCAATCAATGACATCACCATGTCGTGTTCAATCTCGTTACTAAACAATGCTATTTGACTCGTTCCGACAAGTGATATCCCCGTGATCTAATCACACGCTGCGCAACTATTAGATATAACCTCTCCGAGTGGGCCCTTGAGTATCTTCCCATCACATGGACGGACAAATCCCGCTCTTGACATATATTGCCTCTACGGTTTCCTCCGAATACCTGAACACACCTTTATAACCACCGTTTTACCAGATGGCGTTTGATGCTATCTAAGCATTCTCGGGAGACAGTGATTGGTATAGCCTCACGGTCTAAGGAATAGTCTACGAGGATCCATTTCTAATCATCGTAACTTGAACTTCGTGACATGATCGAATCACGATGTTTAGGTTGGGTATTGGTTCATCATCTCATTCTCAGAATGAGATGACCTCATTTCCAACTAGCATAAATGCCACATGATTAGGAAACATGATCATCTGTTGACCAACGAACCAGTGACTAGAGTTTCAGTAGGAACCCCTGGTTTGTTTGTATATCACACGTGTATTGATGTTTCCACTCAACACAGTTATAGCATGATATAAAACTTAATCATAAACTATATGAAATATGATAATAGTCCTTACTACTATTTGTCTCTAGAGCATATTTCAAACAGTCTGCACCATCTTGTAGATCTTGTTGTCCACGTCAAAACAAGCCCAAGATCATCGAAATTGGAGTCCGGATGCAAAAGTTATTGCATTTTTCGTGAAGTTTGTCTCAACCGGGATTCCTGGTTTCACAACCGAGTCTATCCGGAATTGCATTCAGTAACCTTTCTCGGTTTAGATCCGGTTCAACCAGGATTCAACCGAACTTGAAACCGACCCGTCCGGTCTGTGAGCTGGTTCAACCGAACTTCAAACCGGGTTGGCACAGATTTCTCCCAACGGCCATATTTGCTTTCCCCTATAAAAGGGGGTTCTTCCCCAACACGTTTTGGGTGTCCTTGACCATGAAATTTACCTCCATTGTTGAACCTCTTGAGCTTTCTTCCTCTCCCTTCCCTCCTATGATTCTTGCATCTTTTTGAGGGCTTTGGAAGAGGAGATATAGATCTGTAATCCCCACCAATTAATTTCTCATCTAAATGAGGGTAACCCTTTGGATCTAGATCTTGGAGTCATTGGTTGACTTCCAACATTGTTCTTCCTCTCTAATTCCTCCCTAGCACTTGTTGCTTTGGTGGGATTTGAGAGTGAAGGATTTGAGCACCCTTGGTGTTCTTACTTTGCATTCTTACATAAATGTTGAGCTCTTTATTATGATTTGTTCGAGTGAGAGACCGTGAGCTTGTTACTCTTGGAGGGTTACCTCCTAGTTGGCTTGGCGGTTGGTTCCACGGTGTCCCCTTCGTGGAAGATTGTGAAGAGACTCGGGTTTCTCCTTCGTGGAGCTTGTGAAGTTGTTGTGGAGCTTGCCATCTCTGGAGTGGAGGAAAAGCTAGCCATAAGGAAAGGGCCTATTCCTTCGTGGGATAGACTCGGAGAAGAAGGTGAGCCTCCATGGCGTTGGGAAATCCTTCGTGGAATCCCACACCTCTCCAACGTGACGTACCTTCTTGTAAGGGAACACGGGAATACATATTCGTCACCACGTGCCTCAGTTATCTCTATACCCAATCTTACTTCCCTTGTGATAGCCATCGTGCTTTAAGTACTGATATATTGCTTATCATTTGTGGTATATTTATCTTGTGCTATCTTCCTTAGCTTAACTTGATGTTGGTGCACTTAGTTGAGCTAGTGTATTTAGGTTTTGTGCTTGTAGAATAAACATTAGTTTAATTCCGCATTCTATCAAGCCAAAACTGTAATAGTTTTGAAATTGCCTATTCACCTCCTCTAGGCGACATCTATATCCTTTCAGGTTCTCTATCCGACAATTCTCCCTTGTGCCGAATAAAACATCTATTCTAACGACTTTTCCTATCGGCTCACATTACAATCTCGGTACAATGCCATGGAAAGTGGTCTTTTTCGGCTGTAGCATGTTCTCTGTTATACCCAACTTGTGCATTGTATCCTGGTACATCATATTAATACTACTGCCGCCATCTATGAGAACCTTGGATAACTTGACATTTATGATGGGCCCAAGGAATGTCGGCTCTAACACTAATAGATATTCCCCTGGACTCGGCATGACCTTGGGATGGTTCTTGATGCTCCAAGTAATTTCCTGGTTAGACCAATACATAAATTTCAGCATTGCCAGCATTACTGCATTCACTTCCATCTGGCGCATTTGTAGGCTCTATTCATCTGTCTCTTCCGTCGTAAAGATGACATAGCTTTGGTGGTGTTCTCTATATTCATTCCAGCCTCCTTGGATGACAATTCCATAGTCCCCCTGATTCTGGTTTCCAACTTGATTCACATAACATCTCTTCTTTTCGGGTTCTCATACCTCGGCGATGGAGGTGGCATCAGTGCCTGCGTATTGGTTCTCGTGAGCGGTGGTGGAGGTGGTAAACCCATTTCTCCTTTTCCCGCATGCTGGAACCAGCTACACTGCCTGGTAGTATGGTTTGCCCGCTTACCCGGGTTAGGCGTGTGAAAACTACATGGTTTGTCCAACATCATCGCATATGTGAAATTTGGCCTCTCTTGCCATTGTTTCTTTTTCTCACCCCATGGCTTCTTGCCATCACTTTTCTGCGTCCATTGCTAGCCGCTATTATTCTAGCACTAGCTATTGCCGGCACTGGGTTGATCTTGGTTCACTGCCGCCACCTAGTTCGACCCATACCGGTGATCCAGCCTCTCATCTCTCCTCTTTCCTCGGAAATCATTTCTTCTAGATGATCTGGCCCCATCATGAGATTAATATTCCTCATTCGGCTTGGCCAACATAAGAAATGGCTAGGTCGGATTGTCCAAAGCATACAAATCTACAATCTTGATAGTTTCGGTCAAGGTTGCCGACATATCCCTCTACAACCTTTGCCATAACACACTGCCATATCAGCAGCCCTGAGCAAACCATGCTATAGCCTATGACTCGACAACTCCTTCATATGAGTTACACATGGTGCTCCATCTAGTCAGGAAGTCTCTGTCAGTCTCATTGTATCTTTTCCTACACATGGATAGTTGTTGAGGTCGATTTAGCCTCTTATAAGTGCTTGTAAAGTTACTAACAAAGGCTTCCTCAAAATCCAGCCAGCAATTTATGCTTCCTACTGGCAAATTGTTTAGCCAGACTCTTGCAGGTCCTTCCAACATCGGCAGGACATATCTCATGGCCCACCTGAGGTTTCCTTGTGCAATATGCACAACTGCGGCATAATCTATCAACCAATCCTCTAACTTAGTGCTGCCTTCATAGGTTTTTGTTCCCCTTGCTAACTGAAAGTTCGACACTGGCGGTTCATAATCCTAACATGATGGACCCAGAGCACCTTGCCCTTCCATTATTTCTGACATATAGATCCTATCCAACTTCAACCGAACATCATTGGGCTGTAAGTTTTGGTTTTCCAGTCAAGATCCCAACAGATTCCCCATCATCTGATGTTCTGGCCTTGGGTATCCGACATTCACGATAGCTGAATAACCATCATTATACCGGTTCAGCATTGGGTTAGCATATTGTTGCTGCACAACTGGTCTCGCACTTTGCTGCTGCCAAGGTGGGTTTTGCACCTAATACTGATATTGAGGTTGCCGCTGTGCTGCCCCACCACCAGCTGAGTTATGGCCGCGATGGTACTGGTTATTCTGGCCGGCATTTCCTTGCCCAATATTTCCGTGAACTACAATTTGCCAGTAGGTGCATGGCGGATGCAACCGAGCATGGGCGAAGGATGGTGCGCATGCGGGACGACGGCGAGGTGCGCATGCGGGACGACGACGAGGTCCCCCTTGACTGCCCAAGCAACTCCCTCACCCCTCCATGGCTGGCGCCTCTCCATCTCTCCCGCTGTTCCGTTCCCTCATAATCGGTGAGATGATGGCCTAGGAGAAATGGGCGATCGCCTAGCTAGACAAGCTTGCCGCCGGAGGCGAGGGCGCTCAAGGGTCCCTCCCCATCTGCGCGATTCCTCGAGCAACTCGGGCGGCAACGGTCGTGACGGCAATAGCCTCTTCTTCAACTTCATCTTCTTCCTTGGCAGTCGCATCTACGACCAAGGCGGCGGGAAAGTCCCCTGCATTTGTCGGGCTAACCCTCAATGAACTGACGAGGGTTTTCTCGCCCGTACCGGCGGCCCCAACCCCCACGCTTGGCGCATCGTCTCCCGCTCCGGCGCCTTGACTTCGTTCGTGTTGTCCACTGTAAGTTACCGATTTTCCCAGATTTGTTTAGCGGTTAGGATTTGCATGATTGGAGTGGACAAATCGAATCAGAAATTTGGATTGGGTTTGAAGGGAATATGCCCGAGAGGCAATAATAAAGTGGTTATTATCTTATTCCATGTTTATGATAAATGTTTATTTTGCATGCTATAATTGTATTGATCGGAAATGTCAATACATGTGTGTTTAATAAACAAAAAGGGGTTCCTAGTTATGCCTCTCTTATAGACTAGCTCGTTGATTAACAAGATGATCAAGGTTTCCTGATCATGGACATTGGATGTTGTTAATAATGAGGTCACAACATTGCTGGAATGATGTGATGAACATTCATCTGAAGTATAGCATTACGATCAAAGTCATTATGTTTATATTGCTATAACATCATACGAAGTAATATTTATCCTTAGACCATGAGATCATGTTAATTGCTAACACCGGAAAAGTATCTTGATAACATCAAACGTCACACCATAATAGGGTGACTATAAAGATGGGTTCAGTGCCACGAAGGTGTTATGTTGAGGCTCATGGATCAAGAGTGGAATTTTTCAATCCCGATGACGGATAGATATACTCTGGGCCCTCTCGGTGATATCACATTGAAATAGCTTGCAAGCAAGTGATGTGATCACTAGAATGTTAAATCACGGGAACGAGAAAAGAGTGCATGTCGGCAACGAGATCAAACTAGGTATGGAGATACCGATGATCGAATCTCGGACATGTAATATATCGCAAGACAAAGGGATTTAGCTACTAGCGTTAAAGGTTCTCACGATCACAGAAGTCATCGTTGAATGTGTAGGAGTCAGTATGGATCTCCAGGTCCCGCTACTGATTATTGATCGGAGAGGGGTCTCGATCATGTCTACATTATTCGTGAACCGTAGGGTGACACACTTAAGGGATACCGACACCATTTGGAGCAAATATGTTTCAGATAAATATTTAAGAAAGCGCTGGAATTATTTCAATAGACACCGAAACTGTTTCTGGTGAAATTGCTGAAATTGGTTCTGCATGTGATATTGAAATGTTGCAGGGGGTTTTATGTGAATGTTTGTTAATTAAAGTAATTAACAAAATTCTTAATAAAAATAATAAAAGAGTTTTATTAAATGAGAGAGCATTAAATTTGGAGAAATTTAATGCATTTAAAGTGGAGACTTTAAAAGGGAATGTGAAGAGGCATTTTAATGTGGAGGGGTTACCACCACATGAATGGAGGAGGTGAAGAGACACCCCCTCCATGCGCCGGCCATGAAGGAGGGGCACCCCCCTCTTCCTATAAAAGGCCACCCTCTCCTCACTTCTCACACACACCTCCTTGTGAAGGATCTCTCTCCCCCTCTAGTATTATTCCCCCATGGTCTCGGATTAGCGAGATACATGTTCCCGGTGGCTTTATCTAGAAAGGAGTTGCTGCTTCCGCTGCTTTGCTGGAGCGAGGGATGGAGGTTGTCGGGGTACGGGACGTGTGTGCGATCACGGATGCACTGCTGCTTTGCGGTGCTGGACTTGATGGTGCTGGAGCTGAATCTGATGGACGTGCGGGAGCCGGACCTGCTGGACTTCATCACGATCTTGAGATCGGCAAGTGTACGACTACATCAACCACGAGTTCCTACTCGTTAACAAAGCTCGTTGTCTACGAGGGTAAGTTCTCGTTGGATGTATGTCCACCCGTTGCTTTGTACCTAGTAGATAGATCTTGGCGTGTAGTTCACACCGTAGGAAAAATTTTGTTTTCTATGTTGCGGACCCAACAGTGGTATCAGAGCCTGATCTATGCGTAGGTGCTTAGCACGGGTAGTACACATATGTTGATATGTGGGCGATGATGATCATGTTATTGCATCTTTTATGTATTTTGGATATTGGTGGCATAGTGGGATGAAGCGGACCGGACCAACCTTACATGTCATCGTACATGAGACCGGTTCCACGACTGACATGCAACTAGTTTTGCATAAGTGGCTGGCGGGTGTCTGTCTCTCCTACTATAGTCAATATCTAATTTACAATGAGTTGCTAATAACTTAGTTATCCTCGTTGTGGTTCATGTTCATAGGTAAGAACGATTCTATCTCCGAAAGCCCTAAGCCACGTAAAACTTGCAATTGATAAATTAGAGGCGTCTAGTTTAGATCGTTGCTGGGCTAGTGTATTGATATGGTATTGTTGTAAGTAGATGTATGATAGATACTCCTACAACACACTCAACGTGTAAGTTCCATAGACCTTGGCCTTACACACAAAGGAATGATAGAGATCATACCACGATGCAAGTGATAGAGATCAAATGCATGGACCATATCATCTCACTTTACACATTAGATGTTAGCATCTTATACTACTTGTTTGGCGCTTTCTGTAGCATTGTAACATGATCCCTCTTTTAGATATCAAGATAAAAATGTGTTCTTCCTTAAGTATGCACCGTTCTATGGATCGTGTTTTGAGACATCACGTGATGATCGGGTGTTCTCAACTCTACGCTTTCATGCAACGGGTGGAACACAGTTTTACACACGCGAATACTAAGGTTCTTACTTGGAGAGCCTAGCATGTACAGACATGGCCTCGGAACACGAACCGAAAGGTTAAGCATGAGTCACATAGTTGATGTGATGACCATATTGATGCTCGCCTTTGAAGCTACACCGACTCACGTGATGATCGGACTTGGTGTAGTGGATTTGGTTCATGTAATCACCAAAAAGGCACGAGGGATGTCGTTTTTGAGTGGGAGTTCATTTCTAATTTGGATTAGTCGAACCAAATTTGTCATAAATTAAATCAAAGTGAATTTGCATAGTTTGTTGAAGTCGTTGGCATTCGTTTTCTACCTTATGCTTAGTTTTTATTTGAGATAATAGAACTATAGAATTCTGGATATTTACTTTACGAACTGGTATCGTATTGTTTCGAATGTCAATTTAAAGTTTATAAGTCCTATTGCAAACTTTCAGCAAACTCTATTTACTCTGTGAAGTTTAATAAGTAGTATTAAATCAAGAGTAAGAATTCCAATGTTAGTATCTAAAGTATCATGTTTGCCTCAATGATTATTGATATTCAAAAAGTTGTTTTAATATCAAGATTATATTGGAGCTGAAAATTGTTTCAGAAACCATCATGAGTGAAAGATATTGTGATATCTGAGACAATGTTTTTGGTTGCATTATGATAGAGTATAATTTAGCAAAATACATGTTCTCATATTGTATGAGAATTTGTGAAGGATGGAGATGCTAGGCATCCTAATCTACCAAAAAGGTTTTGGGAACTGATATTATACTCGTGATTCTTCCTTATAAGCTATAGTAGCTTGATCATGAAAGTTTTCATGATAAGGATGAATAGAAGATGTAAGTAAAATGTTCACTACACTAATAGATTACTAAAGAATGGATTTTTGAAAGAATGCCAAACATTTGATGATGGTGATCCACTTCAAAGTGCAAGTCCAAAGGTATTAGTATTTGACTATATACAAGCTTTGTACCATGTGTCATGTTGATGACACCACTATTGATGTTGATAGATTCTTTTAAAAGAAAAGGAATTGCTGAAAGAGAATCTATAAAATATTTGGCAGAAAATAAAAGGTTGGAGATGTCCAACTTAGGTATATAGAAGATATACATGTTATGGCTATATTCCTTGCTTGTTAAACAATGTGGTTCTTAGGTATTGGATACCGAATTGGTTGGTATGAAGTCTCATACAGGACAACGCAATTCATGAACTACAATGGCCTAAGTAACTAGCAAGAGAATGAGTGATGATGTTCATCAAAAACAAATAACGTGTTATTGTGTTTTTCGTTGTCATCAAACCTAGCCTTCAAGATTTGTTTAAATAATTGTTATTTTGTTCCGGTGTTATGAGAACAATGGCTGTTCAAATAATTACCGTATTCCATAAAGAATGGATGAACTTTTACAAGTCTAGTTGGAGAAATCACATCCATAAACACTATTGCTAAAATGTCGCAACACAAATGATTGAAAGATCACTTATGAAGTGACATCACTGTTTAAATTATATTGGAAAGAAAACATGAAGAAACTCAATGTTGATGGATTTTTGGAGTCTTTGATTTTGATCAATTGACGCATGTGAGACTTTCCTCGAGATAATTGAAACTCCGTCCATAGGCCAGAGAGGAACGGATGACTAGCTTATTGGAAATTGTGCATGCTGATGTGCATAGTCCATTATGTGTAGCCATATGGGATGGATATTTTTGCTTCATATGCTTTCTTCGAAAATTTGCGTGAATATATCTGTATATTTACTTAATAAGGAAGAAGTATGAAACATTTGAAAGTTGTTCAAAGACTTTCAAGATGAAGTGGAAAATCATTGTAACAAGAAAATAAAGAGTTTATGATTCGATCATAAAGGAAGATATTTGAGTTACATGTTTAGCAAAACACCTAAGATTTGAGGAATTGTTCCATGAATTTGGATTTCCCGATAAACCACGGGAGTATGGTATGTTCGAGAGATGAAATTAAACCATGTTTGACATGGTAAGATCAAGGGTGTCATTTATAAAACTGCCATTATGTTTTAAGGATTGAAGCTTTAGAGACTACTGCTTTTACACTGAAAAGAGCACCATCGTGATCCGTTGAAATGACACCATATGAGTTATGGTTTGGGATAAAACCCGAATTGTCTTTTCTTAAATTTTGGTATGCTATGCATAAGTAAAATGTTTACAACCAAAGTCGGATGAGCACGTCTTTGTAGGTTATCCCAAAGAATTTGTTGGGAATTTCTCCATAACATCGAGGACAAAAGAGTTTGTTACTTGGAACATCAAGTTTCTTGAGAAGGAATTTTTTGTGAAAAGTTAAGTGGGAGGACAATAGAACTTTGATAAGGTTGATGAACCTTAGCTATATGTGCTAAGTAGCACAGCGCCAGAAAGTGTCCTGGTGGCGGCCACAATGCTCATGGATCCCGTGATTACAAATGGTGTGATCTTGGAGATTAGAGTTCCTATTGAACCATGTGGGTCGGTAAGAATCAAATAGTAAGATTTGAAACAGAAGTCGTTATTGTTTTGACAATGATGAACCGACTACATGCAAAGAAGCGATGATGGGCCCTGACTCCATAAAATGACTAGAAGTCATAGAATCCATGATAGTATCCATACACGAGAAATCAAGTTTCTGAACTTGGAAGACCCTCCGGAAAGGTGTGAAGCCTATCGGTCGTGTTTGGATCTATAAAGAAATAAGACATGGATGTTTAACATCTATGAAATAGTCGACATGTCGGAAAGAAGTTTACGACAATGTTCAAGGAGTTGACTATGACAAGATTTGATCTTTCATTCCGATATATAGTCTTGACGGATTAATATAGCAACCACTACATATAATTTGGTATATGGTAGTTGAATAAACAAAACAAGGTTCTTCTAATAGAACGGTAACCTAGGACATGTACATGACATGGTCCGAAGGGTTTTGTTAATTCAAAGGGTGCTAAAAGGGCATGTAAACTTCAATACTTGAAGTAAGCATAGCGGAGTTGGAATCTTCACCATGATGAAACTGTTAAAAGAGTTTAAATTCATCGGAGATGATGAAGATGCTTGCATTTGCAAGAAATTAAGTGGGAGCGCTGAGACATATTTCTAATACATTATGTAGAGGACATATTGTTGATTGGAAATGATGTATCTTGTATTGACACAAATTAAGAATTTCATTAACGTAAGATTTCGATGAAAGACTTGGGCAAACCAGGAATATTTGGCATCAATATCTATATGGATAGATTAAGGCACAAATATGGTTGTGCCAGAAATACATATATGAGATATTGAAAGAGTTCAATATGGAAACAACAAGAAAGGTTCTTGCTGCATGGAAAGAATTGTATCAAGATTCAAGTGTTTTGACACTTGGTGAGTAAAATCACATGAAGATTTTGATCGATTATACCATGATATGTATATATCCAAAATGTCCTATGCTCTAAACATTATGAGCATATACCAGAATGATTCATAAGATGATCATTGGACAATAGTAAAGATATTCTTATGATCTTTGGAAGAACTAAGAATATATCATGTATAAGTGACAAATAGTTAAAGGTAGTTCATTGTAAACTGTTACATTGATACTAGTTTTGTCACAAGATACAAATTAAATTTATATCAATTTAGACTATGGGTGGCACAATGTAATGGAAAGGATGTTCCATGATGGATTTGGATGAGTTCCAAAGTTGAGACATTGTGACGGATACTACAACAAAAGGCTAAGTATATGACTGCTATAGTAGCAGCAAAGGAGGGCATTTGTGTTAAGTAGTTTGTTATCAAACTAGGTGTGGTTCAAAGTGGGCTAATACTATGAAGATATATTGTATGACAATAATATCAACATATTTTGAGCCGATTGAACTAAAGGTCTCACCAAAGGACCAAATTTATACAATGCCATATCATTTGATAATGAGTGATGCGTAGAGATGCAAAGACATGCAAATACACACGGACCTGAAACTATCAGATCCGTAGATTATGTTAACCACTAGAAATAGCGTATATGCAACACCAAAAAGCCGTATGTGTTCAATACGCAAAGTTTTTCAAACTAGATTATTGACTCTAGTGCAAGTGGGAGACTAAAGGGAATATGCCCGAGAGGCAATAATAAAGTGGTTATTATCTTATTCCATGTTTATGATAAATGTTTATTTTGCATGCTATAATTGTATTGATCGGAAATGTCAATACATGTGTGTTTAATAAACAAAAAGGGGTTCCTAGTTATGCCTCTCTTATAGACTAGCTCGTTGATTAACAAGATGATCAAGGTTTCCTGATCATGGACATTGGATGTTGTTAATAATGAGGTCACAACATTGGTGGAATGATGTGATGAACATTCATCCGAAGTATAGCATTACGATCAAAGTCATTATGTTTATATTGATATAACATCATACGAAGTAATCTTTATCCTTAGACCATGAGATCATGTTAATTGCTAACACCGGAAAAGTATCTTGATAACATCAAACGTCACACCGTAACAGGGTGACTATAAAGATGGGTTCAGTGCTACGCAGGTGTTATGTTGAGGCTCATGGATCAAGAGTGGAATTTGTCAATCCCGATGATGGATAGATATACTCTGGGCCCTCTCGGTGATATCACATTGAAATAGCTTGCAAGCAAGTGATGTGATCACTAGAATGTTATATCACGGGAACGAGAAAAGAGTGCATGTCGGCAATGAGATCAAACTAGGTATGGAGATACCGATGATCGAATCTCGGACATGTAATATATCGCGAGACAAAGTGATTTAGCTACTAGCGTTAAAGGTTCTCACGATCACAGAAGTCATCGTTGAATGTGTAGGAGTCGATGGATCTCCGTGTCCCATTGATTATTGATCGGAGAGGGGTCTCGATCATGTCTGCATTATTCATGAACCGTAGGGTGACACACTTAAGGGATACCGACACCATTTGGAGCAAATATGTTTCAGATAAATATTTAAGAAAGCGCTGGAATTATTTCAATAGACACCGAAACTGTTTCGGGTGAAATTGCTGAAATTGGTTCTGCATGTGATATTGAAATGTTGCAGGGGGTTTTATGTGAATGTTTGTTAATTAAAGTAATTAACAAAATTCTGAATAAAAATAATAAAAGAGTTTTATTAAATGAGAGAGCATTAAATTTGGAGAAATTTAATGCATTTAAAGTGGAGACTTTAAAAGGGAATGTGAAGAGGCATTTTAATGTGGAGGGGTTACCACCACATGAATGGAGGAGGTGAAGAGACACCTCCTCCATGCGCCGGCCATGAAGGAGGGGCACCCTCCTCCTGCTATAAAAGGCCACTCACTTCTCACACACACCTCCTTGTGAAGGATCTCTCTCCCCCTCTAGTATTATTCCCCCATGGTCTCGGATTAGCGAGATACATGTTCCCGGTGGCTTTATCTAGAAAGGAGTTGCTGCCGCTGCTTTCTTTGGAGCGAGGATGGAGGTTGTCGGGGGTGCAGGGCGTGTGTGCGATCACGGATGCACCGCTACTGCGGTGCTTTGGACTTGGTGGTGCTGGAGCTGGATCGATGGACGTCTTTGGGCGGACTGCTGGACTTCATCACGATCTTGAGATCGGCAAGTGTACGACTACATCAACCACGAGTACCTACTCGTTAACAAAGCTCGTTGTCTACGAGGGTAAGTTCTCGTTGAATGTATGTCCACCCGTTGCTTTGTACCTAGTAGATAGATCTTGGCGTGTAGTTCACACCTTAGGAAATTTTTTGTTTTCTATGCTACGGACCCAACAGGGTTACGGTTAGGGATTCAATCAAACAAGCCAGGATTTGAAAGCGGTTTGTGAGCGAAATTTGGTTTTTTAGGGATTTCGTTGCGTGCAGTCGCAATTGGGAATTTGAACTGCCAAAATGTCCCAGGTTGGGGATTCGAACTGCCAAAATGACCCAGTTATAATAGTTCATGTGCATTGTAGTAGTTCATGTCAACTTAGATTCATGTGCATTGTCCTATTTGGGAAACTTGGTCAGGGCATTTTATTAGTTCATGTGAACTTGTGTTCATGTGCATTGCCCAATTTGGGAAACTTGATCATGGACATTGTGCTAGTTCATGTGAACTTGTATTCATGTGTATTGCCCAATTTGGGAAACTAGATCATGTGCATTGTGCTTGTTCATGTCAACTTTGATTCATGTGCATTGCCCAATTTGGGAAACTAGATCATGTCCATTGTGCTTGTTCATGTCAACTTTGATTCATGTACATTGACCGATTTGGGAAACTAGATCATGTTCATTGTGCTTGTTCATGTCAACTTTGATTCATGTGCATTGCCCGATTTGGGAAATTGTACTAGCATAGCTGAATTTGGAATGCTTCATATGTTGTGCCTCATCTTTTTTTGCTTCCTGCCAAGGTTCTGAAGCTCGACTATGATACGGTCGAGAGGGGCTGGCATCCCCCACCAGGGTATCAGGACGCGCTCCCTGTCAACCACTAGCATAGGGCAATGAAGCCACTGGTACTCTGTAGGCGGCGCATAAGTCGGCCAGCAAGCATGACCGTCAGCCTAAGATGGGGCACCACCCCAGGGCCGAGATCCCTCGTCGGTTCATCATGTAGCTGGAGGAGGCTAACCTCCACATGTTGTTGATATCGTCGACAATCCAGAAGGACCTCAGGGACTGGATCAAGATTCCACTGCCCACGTCGTGCTAGTTTCAGCCTGCCGCTGGTGCGACAAATGGGTGCAAATGGACTAGTTCAGTGGCCAGCTGGCGCTGAGGAAGAACTGGCTTGAGCTAGTGTACAAGTATGACCTCCAGTGCGACAATGTTGTGGAGTTCAAGCTCAAGGTGTTCGTCGTGCATATGACGATCCATAAGGCCATCTCCTCTAGCGCCAGGCAGTACACCTGCCTTGACCATGGCTAGATGACGGCCTGGTGATCTACTGCATTCTGTTAGCTAAGTAAGTATGTAGTTCTAGTTAGTGGTGCTAAACTTGTCACCATGAACTGATGTGATGACTTTTGATCAGGGGTTAAACCCCTGGTGGTTCAGGGGCATTCCATGCCCGTGTTGATGCTGCTTTTGATCATGGGTGTTAGTAAAACTCCTGATTCTGGCTTGTAGGTGTCCTAAACCTTCTAACTACGTATTAACTAGGTATATCCTCATGTGTGCTGTGCGCTATGTGCGGAGTGATCTGTGTGTTGTGTGCTATGTGTGCTGTGTGTTCATGTCAAATGTGGTGGTAGATCACCCAATTTAAAATGGATGACCATAACCCATGTGATCAGGTGCAAACCAAGGCACCAAACACCTACAAATTGTATGAACCAGGAATTAAAGCACATATGCGTGCAATCAAACAACTGGGCCGGATTGCATGAAATAAAAATGCAGGAAGCCAAATGAAACGTCTGGATGCAGCATCTAGCGGGTGAAGTCCCAAAACCTGGAAAACTGAGCCCGACCAACCAAACACGCTGCAAGAGAATCTGGTGGGCAGTGGATTCGTGGCTTGGTTGCCCTTCCCATATCCAAAGCATTGGAGCTACCCATCCCACGGTGCTTCAATGTTGGGAGGCCACCATTCATTCGCCAACTGCTTCCTCACGGGCTAAAATCTGCGATTACGCTTATTACCTAGGAAATATGGAAAGAGAGGAACACCAGAGTCTTCGGCAAGTTTGCCACGCCTGCGAACCTCCTCCAAAACATTAAGGAAGAGAGCAAAAGTTGGATTTTTGCCACGCATGCGACCCAAGCCCAATCCCTCTGGATGCAGCAGTGGGTCAAGTCCCAAAACCAGGAAAACTGAGCCCGACCAACCAAACAGGCCGCAAGAGAATCTGGCGGGTAGTGGATTCGTGGCTGGATTGCCCTTCCCATATCCAAAGCATTGGAGCTGCCTGCCCCACGGTGCTTCAATATTGGGAGGCCACCATTCATTCGCCAACTGCTTCCTCACAGGCTCAAATCTGCGGTCACACTTATTACCTAGGAAACATGGAAAGAGAGGAATGCCAGAGTCTTCAACAAGTTTGCCATGCATGCGACCCTCCTCCAAAAGATTAAGGAAGAGAGCAAAATTTAGATTTTTATCTGGTGCAAAACATCTACAAGATATAACGAGCTAGTGCTTTCCCTTGCATGGTTTTTTTATTTTGGCTTAGGCCATTGACGTTTGCTCCTTCTTTATCAATATAAAAGGAAAATTTCTTGCCTCGTTTAGCAAAATGTCGTAACTCCTCCTCCTAGTTCAAATTTGATTTTGCAAAAAAACCTAAATGTAGTCAAATCGTTTCAAATTTGGGTGATTCAAACTTAAATCTTGTCGCTCCCCCCGCAGTCTCCGACATCCCCATCGTCTGTTGCTCCCCCTGCACTACGGCGTAGCTCCGGGCGCCGTCGGAGGGATCCCGCTAGGTCGACCCAGTTGACCCTGCTCGCTGTCGAAGGTGAAAGGACTATGGATACGGTTTGGGATTTAATAAATATGGAATAAAACTAAAGTCTAATTTATCAACGAACAAAACATAAAACCACTAGGTTCAAGTAAGTGCACCAAAACCTATGCTAAGCTAGTCAAGAAACAAGGTGATAGAAACATAAAATACTTCAAGCATGATAGCTATCACAGTGTAAAATGTATAAGTAAATGTCTCGGTTGAGAGATAACCGATGGACATGGAGACGGTGATTTCTATCCTGAAGTTCATTTCTAGAAAAGCTACGTCTCCGTTGGAGAGGTGCGATGGTGCAATGCTCTTCGAACGCCACAAATAGCTCACCTTGAGGTGTGGTGGCTCGATGCTCACCCAACGTCACACAAGACCTCACCCCAAGGTTCGAAGGCACGCAACTCACCGACACCACAACGACCTCACCCTATTCTTCCAAGAGCTCATCATAAAGGCCTACCCACGATCCACTATGGGACACTTGAGGACGGTCACCGAACCCATACAAGGTTGGGGTCATCTCCACAACTCAATTGGAGGCTCCCAACAATCACCACAAAGACCTCTAGCTTGAGAAATCTCTACAACTCAATTGGAGGCCCCAACGGTATCACACCATAATCACACAACCGTCTAGGATTCCAACGAACCCAAGAGAAACAATCCTAAGAGCTTGAACTCGCCGAATCCAATGAACCCAAGAGAAACAATCCCAAGAGCTTGAACTCGCCGAGTCTTCGAGGAGAACTTAGTCCTATGCACCAAATGCAAGAGGAAAGTCCTTCACTCTCAAATTCCACCAAAGCTACAAAAGCTATTGGGAGAATAAGAGAGGAAGAACACAAGAGAAGAACACAAAACTCTTCAAGATCTAGATCCCAAGGATTCCTTCACAAAGAAGAGATTTAGTTTGGTGGGGTTGTAGATCTAGATCTTCTCTCTCAAATCCCTCAAAAAGATGCAATAATCATAGGAGGGAGAAGGGGAGATGACAAGCCCTTCAAGGTCAATAATGGATGAGAGAGAGAAACGAGCCAAAAAGCTAAGGCCATGAAGAGGAAGAGGAGCCCCTTTTAAAGGGCTCCTAGATCTGACCGTTTGGGTAATTTACGTGCATGGCTGGTAGTACCGGTGAGCCACTGGAAGTTCTAGTCAGCTTGGCTCCAACAACTCAAAAGCAGTTGAAATGACCTGGTTGTACATGCCGGAAGTTCCGCCTGACCCAGGCCGGAACTTTTGGCCGGTACTACCGGTCTACTACCAGCCACGTACCAATCATAAAATGTGACCAAACAAAGAGATGACTACAGGGTGTCACGGGCTGAGCGGAAGTGAGCAGGAATTTCCACCGGTACTACCGGCAACAAAATATGCCCGAGCGGTACTTCTGGTGTCTGGCCGACACTTCTGGCCGAGCTTCTCCAATGGCTCTTACGACTGGTACTACCCGCCCAAGTACCGGTAAACATTCAACGAAAACAGAATGAATAATGTGAGAATTCCCATGCTCACCGGATCTAGCCCAATACTTCACCTGGTACTATCGGCGCCAAATTGGCCTAGCAGTACTTCCGATGAGGCAGAGTGAAACTCAATTCAATCATTAGTCCATAGAGATTGCCATTAATTAGCAAAACCACGCATAGGGACACATATGAACTTTCAGAAGGGATCCCCAGGGGTCGCCCTGTTTCGTGTACACCGGTGTTGGGTGAGCTCACCGGCGCCTCCCTGGTCCGAGCCACTGGCAGTTGGCAAGCTCACTTGACCCTGCTCTTCGTGTGATGCTAGCGCTGGGAGAGCTCACTGATGCCAAGTTCATGTTCGCGTACAGCTCATAGCGTCCGTGGAGTCGAGGCGGCGGAGGACGATGGATTCATTCGACTGCCCCGCTCGTCGTGTGATGCCGATGTTGGGCGAGCTCGCTGGCATCCATCTCCCGGCGCAAGCTCGTGGCCACGTCCAACTCCTGGCCATGATCTCCCGACCTTGTCCAACTTGCGAGCGTCCGTGTACGTAGAGATACAATTAGGAAGAAATTGATTAACAACTAATTGTTATCTACTTGTGATGATTATCTATGTCCGAAACAACATAGTTATCTTGTGATAGAGCCACCAAATTGCAATGCTACGATGAGGGTATCAGATGAATCCTTGTTTTTCTGAATGCTAGTATACTCGTTGTTGTTGGAGTGTAATCCTCTCCGAAGATGATAGAAATTGTGAGCATGTTAAAACTCTAAGATCAAGCACCATAGGGATAAAATAAGACATCTCATGTTTATTGCAAGGCAAATCAATTACCAAAGGAACTATGACATTATGATTCTGAACTCAGTTAAGAATATCAGGTTAGATGCATATAGTTCAGTATAAGAATACCAGTACAAAAACTCAGTCTAAGAAAATCAGTAAAAGAACTCAGTCTAGGAATATCAGGTTAGATACTTTCTGAAATTTTAGTCAAGTGGAATGAAATTTCGGTCCTCTAGTTACAACAAGTAACACTAGGAGTAATACTAGTATGTTACATCAAGTAAATTCAGTGCAAGAAGAAAGGTAATGAGAGAAAGTAACAGTAAATACTTTTGAGCAATATTATGTATACCAACTCTGAGAAGTACTACAATCTGGAAGGAACCATGCTAGTTCCAGGAAAGGAAGTAGCAGCCCAAAAATATTCTTGCATTGATAAGTCAAAGAAACAGCACAATAACTTGCAAGAGTAACTTGTCAGGAAAGGTGGAGAAAGTTTTATTGTTTAGCACTACTCCAAGTGAAACAACATGTGCTAGAGTAACTTGATAGTAACTAGCAATACTATTTGTTAATCGAATTTCATCGTTCTCGTTTGTTATCTTGTACACACAAAAGAGCAACAAGTTAATATCAATCTGCTGGCAGACAATAAGAACAATTATACTCCATGACTAGTATAATTAAGAGAATGTGGATTTCAGTCATTTACTAAGCACTTCTTACCATTAAGAGAACACATGGATTTCTTATTAATCCCCTTGTCATAAAAAGTTTACCATTAAGAAAACACATGGATTTCAGTCATTTACTAACAACTTCCGTCCGCAATATAATTTCCAGTATAAGGGGATAAAAAAGATCAGCATAATTTATGAACCATATCCGTCAACAATATAATGTTCATTCATATGCATCTCTACAATATAATGTTCATTACCTTTTATTAATGCACTTATAGGGGAAATTACCCAATCATTCTAAGCAAGACCTGACACATGCTTGTGTGTGTGTGTCAAATAGACATTTTCTCATTATTTTCTAACTATTCGAAAAACGTACCATAAAATAGTAAGCATATAACAAAGCATGTCATACACCTAGGTCAACACATGGGGACTTTAAGCATGAGACACTGTAATTCCAAGGTTCTTACAATACCAATCTCCAATCAATAGAGCATCACATGATGTAGGGCTATGCAGTGAGTGAGGTTCGTTCATCCTGTGTCTGAATATCACCAATTTAGTCTGAACATTCAGTTTCAGAGACGATGAATGATGATAGGTAACCTCGGCATTAGCCATGGTTATGGACTTAGAATTTTATGAAAAAGAGAACATTGGGGATTTCGTCAGCTGATCAGACAAACAAGGGAGTCGAGATCGTCTTATTATTGGAGAAAGTGTGGTTATGGATTTCTCAAAGCTTTGGTACCTCTCTGTTGGCTCCTCCTAGCCTTTATATAATAGACTAGGTCCCGAAGCCGTATGAGGACAGGTTACGAATTACAATTACAACACTATTATTATGTCGGTTCCTACTTATTTCTTGATTGCCAATACACGCTTTTGTCCGTCGGATGCTCCCGGAACTTCTTATTCTTCATGGGATTCATGGTTTATAGGCCTTTGTATGCCTAGGATAGTTAATCAAGGGGACCCGATAGGTCATTCCTATGTTAGTAGCCCCCGATAGGTCATGCCCATCTGAATCGTAGATTCGGGTTGAGTCTCAAAGATAATTTCAACTGTAAACCGAAGATTTATGCAAGTAAATAATTTAGCGTTTCATATATTCGTTGTTATAAGAATTTGGTATAACGATCCTGGTGCATCCGATGTATCGGGAATCAGCTAATGCTCTTGGGCGAAAATACCATGAACCTACATCAAATTCAAGTCCCCGGGTTTGAACTCGGTATATGTTTGCGTAATTCAGTTCTGGCCGTGGAGGTCTTATCGAATATTGAATTTCACTGTTTTATTTTGGGTACCCAACGCGTCTATCGGGATTTTTCATCGTATCGTAGATACGGATAAGATACTGGTAGAGCGCATTCGTGTGCGGTTACCAAGCCTCACATGACGGATCCTGGGTTCTTATCTTCGTGTCGTGGACACGACATTTAGACATGTTATTATGGCAGACGTGGTCTGATAATTTTTTGAATCGTTGACTGCCTTATTTGGCTATTGGAATTGCTGAAGTTGTCAGCTTCTTTTTATTGGTCGTGACATGAGTGCTCCCTATGAGAGTAACCGTTTGAGGATACAGTTATGTAATGCTCATAGGTTTATAATTTTTCAACTCTGTTGGAAGCTTTATGTTGTTTTTTTATAGGGTGAGAGATCTTGTATTCGAGTGTAGGCTCAAAATTGGCGCTCGCATTTCCTTTTTTGTGTCGGCTCCATAGGAGGATTTTTCTATTGGGTGCCCGGATAGCGCTCCCGATGGGAGTAGCCCAGAGACTATGTTCGAGTGCTTGCACCGGAGCGTAGGCTCAAAGCTTCATCTTCATACGAGGAGGTACTCAACTCAGGCCTTGAATAATTCAACTTTAAAAAAAATTATCGGGTGCGGGGCCAGCGCTTCCGATGGGAGTAGCCCCCGAGGCTATGTTCGGGTGCTTGCACCGGAGCATAGGCTCAGAGTCAATCCTCGAACAATGTACGCCATGATTTGTTTTTTATATTCACCCGAATATTTTTTATCATTTGGCCATGCATGATGTCAGTGCTAACGAAGATGGCGTGTCAAAGTTCCTGAAAAAACAAAGTCCCGATGGGACATTGTAGTGGTTGGCCCTTGGTGTAGTAATGATGGCGCGTAAACGGCGTGTCGGTGGGGATTGTTTGACCGCATGACCCCACTCTTGCACGCGAATCTAGGCGCTATGCGGATTTTCTCTGTGTTTGGCATGGTTATTACTACCCATGATTTTTACCCCTTCAGTGGAGCTTGTCACATGTCTTCATCCTATGTGTCTTGACGTTTTGCCACCCCCATCTAACGGCTGATACTTTTGCTCCTACTCGTTATAAGATGAGGGAAATAAATTTTACTACCCACTATTCCCCTCCGTTGCACACTTCTTCTTCCTCCTCACGCCACATTTATGCTCCATTGCTCCTTGTTCTTCCTTTCCCTTGTACATGCTTGTGCTTTGCCTCCGAGCCACCATGGGCAAGAGCAAGGGCGGATCCTCCACTACTGCCGCCAAGGAGACGAGGAAAAGGGCTATTGTATGGGCCCCCTCTAGGTGCACCGAGCGGGAATTGCATGAAGCACACAAGGACGGTCTCATGGCGGATAGCTCCTTCAAGGCTCCTAGGGATAAAGCCATTCCAACTCCTGAAGCAGGATGGTGGGTAATGTTTGTCTCCTTTTTTTACCGTGGCCTCTCTCTTCCAGCCCATGAATTCCTTCGTGGCCTCCTCTTTGTTTATGGCGTGCAGCTCTACCAGCTCACGCCAAACTCCATTCTCCACATTTCTTGTTTCATCTCTCTATGCGAGTGCTTTCTCGGCATCCATCCCCACTAGGGCTTATGGAAATACTTCTTCTATGTCCGCCAAAACGTCACTGACACCATCATTCATGATATGGGAGGCGCGATATTTTCTGTCCACCTAGAAGTTAATTACTTTGACTTCAAATTCGCGGATTCTATCCAAGGTTGGAAAACAAAGTGGTTTTACATCAAGGACTGGCAAGTTGAGGGTCGAAACTTCAGGTTCGCACCCTTCGACCCGAAGAAAACTTGATGGTGGCTCAATCCATGGGATTAGCAACCTAGTGTCGAGGAAATGAAGGAAATCACCCCGCTACTGCACCGGATCGAGAAGCTGCGCACCGAGGCTGGACATGAACTATCACGTAGCTTATTTCCTTCGGGTGCGCATCCAACCAATCCAAGCCCGGTTGACTCGTATGTGGGCATATACCTACAAAAAGGACCTGATGAGGATCTCGACAGAGAATATTCCCCTTGCGCTTCTATAACATCCCAGCATTAGATCTTAGAAATAAGCTGATATGAGATGTGTGCATTGCATTCATGCATAGAAAATCTGGATAATTTTCGTGCTTTTTAATAAAACTTGTTAAAGTGATTGAAGCTTCTCTTAACTTGGTGGAACTGAAGTAGATCATCAAGTTGATTGCGATAAGTTTCAATATGACCTTTGCTAAAACCTTACCTTTGGGTAATATAATTTGATCTAAGGGTAGATCAAATGTAATAAAACTAAGTCACAACACACTACTTAATAAGGAGTACTTGATATTCTAGATATCATTACATGGTATTCCATACAACAACTCAAGGATGAATACTTAATATTCCAAAGATGATATCAATGTATTATCTACCACAAACCCTAAATACCAAGTTAAGAATATAACCCAAGTAAATAAACTCTATAACTAAATCTTGATACACTTGTTTGCCATAGTTATTCACACCATGGGGATCATGATAGTTCTTAAAAATTAACTCTTATCACAAATAGAGTAGAAAAGGAAGTCAAGCCAAGACCATCTAGCACATACCCACAATATCATATTAATAGAGGACATTCTTGTTTAACCAAGTCCTAGTGTCAATTGATCATCAATGTTGAGTGATCAATTCTTGACCTAGCACTTACTAACTCTTAGCTTTGACCTATTATATTAACCTTCCAAATACCTTAAGTAAATCAATAAGAAGGAGGAACTAGTTATGATAGAGTGTGCCATCATCAATGGAATGTGATCCTTAGTGGAGATCAAACCATCTGATGTTGGAGGAGTTAACTCACTCATGAGTTAACTGGAAGAAGTATTTAAACCCAATAGTTTAGATAGTAATTATGAAGCTATGAGAAAGCTAGTAGTAGTAGAGAATTAAATGGTAATCTTGTTAAGTCAAGGAGGTGTAAGCTAAAGTAAGCTTCATTAACAATATAAACCCTATAAAGAGTCCATGTGTAGTACAAGTCTATTACTTAGTTGATTATAGATCTTGATCAGACAATTAGAAGCATAAGCTTAGTATGATCAAAGGATGGTGGTCATTATTCTTAAGTCACTTGAGAATAGATGACTAGATGATGAAGAAGAGTTGTGAGTATACCAAATTAGGCAAAGCCTTAGTAAGCCGAATCATCTAGCTTGATCATGAAAAGTTAAGCTAGAGTTTGATGAAGTATATAATGTGAGTTGTATGGAGTAGTTGGAGGCATAGTATCTTAACCAAGCTAATACAAGAACAAACTTGTATTATGGAGAGTATTACCATACCTATACCAGAGGATTGATATCCTATGTGATATAAAGGGGATTGTAGTCTTGCAAGTCTTGAAAGTAGAGGCAAGGTTGTTATAAAGGAATTTATGGATGGAGTTAGAAGTAGTTACATTGATGGATTCATGAAGGGTAGCTAAGTAATAGAAGTTACATCTAGAAGAATGGATAATGGGAATTATTGAAGTGGCATGACCATGTCATCATATGATGATGGTTATGGTGGAGTCAGATGATTGTCTTATTCAGGAAGATGTGATCTTTGTGAATAAGATAAGAGATATTTATAGAGTATATTTAGGAAAGGAATTACTTATCTAGAGATAAGCTTAGTGAGGTATTAAGGTAGGAGTGCTTGAGAAACCTTTAACCAACAGTATATCAATCCATGACAGAACCATGTCTACTTCTTTGTCCAAAACCCTAGATTTAAGTTAGTAGTGGAACAAATTCCTATTTTCAAGTAACCAAAGAATAGTATTTCTTGGTCAAATAAAGCTTCCAAGAGATAATTAGAGAACTAGAAGAGTGTTTATGGATGAAAGCCTTGTCTGCTTTGTTATCTTAAACCCTAATAGAAACCTAGACCCATGAACCATCAAGACCACATTAAGAAGTAATCTTTATAGCTCACTCTAAGTTGAGATATCATCCAGGACTGTAAAGTCAGGAGCAATCCTTAAACCTTGATCCCTAGCAACATTCACTAATAAACTTGAGGGTGGTGTCCTCTAGGATCCATAGTCAGTGTGGCATTAGAAACCCTAAATAAATGTTGCTGGGCATTGAGGTCACTTGGGCCACATGAATGATAATGGTTGTTCACAATTATATAATAAACTTCTATCAAAACATTAACCACACTTAAGAAAGTAGTGAACAACTAGTTTAAGAAGTGATCCATGCCTACTTTGAATATAAGTACAATGGTTATGAAGAAATTATAATGGAATTGGAATAAAAGAAATTCTGAACTTTAAAGAACCTTAAAAATTTAAACCACCTTATATATTAATTTATTTATGCTCATAAGTATGACGAGATCTTATGGATGTCATTAACCATTTTAAATCTTTATCATTATAATTAACATGGTGAACACAGAATCATTTTTATAAGGCTTTTGGATAATAAACAAAATATTAAACCCTAAGGAATAAATGTTGCCATCAATAAATAGTTTCTTAATAGTTTAAATTTATGAAAAACCATGAAAAGTACAAGCACCACTTAGTCCCCAAGATTCTTGCAGTATTTAATATGTTCCATGAAAACTCTGGATATTTAAATCCTTAGGAAAATTCATATTTGGAAATGGTTTTATCAAAACAGAAAAGAATAAAGAGAGAAGGAAAAATCTGAAGCAGATCAATTCGGACAACAGCCCAGAACCTCCAGCACTATCCATCGCTCGCGTGCGAACTCCGTAGCGTCACGCTCGCTTTGCCACAGCCCAATACCGGCCCAAGCCCAAATACCCCTTCATCGTCGTCTTCCTCGCGTCACAAGCAGCTGGGTGGAACTCGCGTTGCCGCCCGATGACGTCGTCGTTGTCAGCCTGCTTTGCGATGCTTGCCGCCGTCACCCCGGGGGGATAAGGAGGCCACGAGGATGTTCCTGCTCGTCCTCATCCTAATTCCCTTCCTCTTGACCTCCTTCTCTTCCATTTCTCTCTTGGTGCCGAAACCTAGCGCCACAGTCGTTGTCCGCACCGCCATTAGGGGCCACCCCAAGGCCAACCGAAGATGCCACGAGCTCCGCCGTGGTGAGCTTCATGTCCACGGTGAAGGAATCGAGCCAAGAAGGTCTTAATCGGCCGCATCGAATCGATATTCTCCAAGCTCAATGATCACCGCTGCCCACTTTGCCATTAACTCCGTCTGCCTCAGCTCCATCTGATGTCAGCCGCGCGTCAAGGGTAAGCCGCCGATACCCGTACGCCTCTTCTCCACCTTCCTCTCGCTGTGTCACACCGTCGTGTCATGCGCCTCCGCTCATCGTCGTCAAGCGTCATTGCAAGCGGTGTTTCGATGACCGTTTCTTAGCAGTGTGACCATTAGTAGGACCACTTCGGCCTCCTCGTTCGAACACACATCCTCGAGTGTCCGCGTGGGCACGGTAGCACCACTATCGTATGGTCGCCATTGTCGGTTGACTGCCACCGTGCGAGGATCCCATTCAAACCTTTACGGACCCTGCCTCGCTGAGATGGAGTGTGATGTGCCGCAGGCCCAGTGGTCAGTGACCGTGGCTATAATCAGCCCCGGTGTAAAAAGTTTTAATTGTAGTGTCTGCGTCAGCAAGATGTCACGCATCATTCCTTGCCTCGTCAGCACCTTTGATCGGTCAGTGCCCCGGTGGCATCTTACGTGGTCCTGACCCCACTGTTCAGTGACCTAGGCTAGCTGTTTGCTGCGTGTAAAAAGTATTTCCCGTTAAATAAAATTTCAGAAAATGATTAAATCTTGAAATTGAATATCTTTTGTTTTATAACTCAAAAAATATATATTATATATCCAAATATTTAGAAAAATAAACTCTATAGTTTAAAATTTATTATCATATTTTAATTTCCCACTTAAATAAAATAATTATTAATAATTAGTAAATACCCTATTAAGGATAAATCTTTTAAAAAGCATATATTATTATTTAAAATTCATAAAAATAAGTATATGATATCAAAATTCTTAGAAAGACATAATATACATTTATAAACTTGATTCATACATCTTTATGATACTTAACTAAATATTGTTTATTTATTTAATATTTATAAAGTGATACAACTTATAAAAATCATATCTTATTATGGAAAAATCATAAAAATACTTATAATATACCAAAATGATCACAAAAATAATATCTATATGTTAAAAAAATATAATAATCGACTTTTTAAGTAAATAAAAGTTTAGTACTCCAATAAACTTGAATTAAATTTATTTTCTTAATTGATAATTCATAAAAGGATATATAAAATTGCTAATGCTTCTAATATTATCCATTAAAGTTGTAATACTGGTGTTAATCTTGAGTAATGATACTATGAAGTAAAAATAGTCTAAAACATCCTAAATACAATATTTGTTAAATTATTATTCACAAATAAGTGTATATTATTTTCCAAAGGGATTTTATCAAATATAAAATTGTCAAGAATAATATTTTGACTTATTAAAACCTTTACTATTATTTCACTCTCAAGTTAATAAGTATATTAAAAATCCAAAGATAATTCATAAGTAGTTAAGTAATGGTGTTTCCATATTATGAATTATACCCACTCATTTGTAAGGAAATAAATGATTATATTCAACTATAATGTTAAGAAAACATGACTCAAATAGAAGTGTTACCACTCTTAATTTTAACCTTAAAGAAACATTACGAAGTGAACAAAATATAATACCATCTAATGACCAAGACACATAAGTCTCAACTATTAGTGTGGTCATTATTCAAATGAAGTAATTCTTTCTTCCTAAAGAACTATAGCTAGTAAGAAACCCTAAGAGTGTTAATTTAGAGTTTAAATACTTTTGTTTACTTAAGTAATGTTTTCCGCAAAGATTTTTTTAAGAAACATTAAAAGTAATTCTTAAGCATTTCGATAAAGGCTCTAATTGTGTAATAACCTTGCTTAAGAAATCTTTTAGATACCATGCCCCATTTGAGTGCTTTAGAATTGTATGCTACTTTTTGTATTTACATATTGTTTCACACACACTCTCTCACAAGCCTTAATTAGAAGCACAAGTGTGAAGCTGGTATAAAAGTGAAACGCATTCTAAAGAAACCATCCCCAGTTTCTGAACCCTAGATCAGATACGATTATTCCGGGGATTCGTGTATGTCAAACTGTATTATATTACTTATGCATAATTGCATCTTGCTTCTTTAAACATTTGTCCTTACCGGACCAATGATGCTGTTTACAGAATTTGGATCTTCTATTGTCTTGAAGACCGTGAGTGCATAATCTTGCAATCACAAAAGGCAAGTTCACACTTTCTCATGTCATTTGGTTATTTTCTATCAAATACTTGTAACTCAAATGTTGTCATCACCTGCATTTCGAAAAGGTCAGAAAATATTATTTTCATAATAATATGATTATGGATTATTTACCAAATGGTAATAATCTATTGATACAATTCCACTGGTAAAGGAACATAATATCTAGGACTTAACAACCAATGTCGCCAATGATTCTAGCGCTGTATATTACGCGTTAACCATGAGATTTGGAATGGGACGGAGAAGTTAGCTGGATCTTCTTCCTTCCGCATGGGCGGATGACCTTATCGTGAGGCTATTGATTTCTCGTTGAGAACTTAGCACATGGGTGGGACCCCTTAGTTCCCCGTGACATCGGTATCTAGATTATATGTGCATAGCTGTCTTGGTGGATGTTCGCCATAGTTGATGGTGGCTGCTAGACAGAGATGCTTATAGAGTCTTCGAGAGGCTACCCGAAGAGTAACCGTGGTAGACCTTCTTGGGGGATCGTGTCTTCATGCGGGGTCACGGAGAAGGGCAGTGATTGGCTTGGATCTTAGACTGGGTCCCATACCAAGGAAGTGTGGACAAGCTCATGACTTGGATGTGCAACAAAGCTAAGGTCTCTCATGGGTAAAGTAACGCACCTCTGCAGAGTGTAAGAACTATGACATGGTACTCCCTCTTTCGGGAAGGAGCTACGAACATGGCAGGAAAGGAACTCCAAGAAAGTTCTGGTCAACCTATGAAGGCTGTCGGACATAGTTTTCAGAATAAAAGCAACCTTTGAAGAAATGTTTACGAAAACCTACATTGCCTACAACCTTTGGTCTGTGGGTGTAGAGATAGTGCATCATACACTCCTTTTTAGTGAACTTGCTGAGTACGCTCGTACTCAACCGTACCTTCTTAACCCTTGCTAGATTCTGAAGCCGTTGAAGACGACGTCAACACCAACTCATCCTCAACAACTCATCACCTAAAGTTCAAGTTCTTCAATGAAGTCAACATATACATCAGCTGAAGTGAAGATAAAGTCTCGGATTAGATAGGAGTAGATACTCTAGCCATAAAACCTACTTCTGTAGAGCAATGCAATAGTAGCAATTGCAAGTTAGATAGTTTAGATGCTAGTCTTATTAGCCAGATAGTTCTGAGTTATTCTTTATGGTTCTTCTTTGTAAGAAATTTCTTTCTTCTTCTTTAACCTAGAGTGTTATCTGGATCTTTTGTAAAGAGTCGAGTTGTAATCTATAGTCATTTCTTGGACCTGCTATGTTTCTATTGTACCATTCCGAGGGCTGTAATACTAGTTAACGGTGTTTCATTGGTGTTATGTCAACGACTATAGTGTACTACATCATGCAGTGGTATAATGGGTCACCGCAGCTTCTCAAGAAAAGGGTACGGTCTTTCACCGCCCTAACAAGAAAATCTCGTTCCATCAGATTGTCGGGTGGAGCCCTATGGAAAGAACTTGTCGCCTGATGTAAGTTTGCTTGATTTTTGTTGAGTATTCAACTTTTCCATATGCTTATGTTGTGATATAAACTTTTTTCTCCTAACTTTGTTGTGTTGGTGAAGAATTATGATCATCTCCATGCCCTTCCTTCTCTTCTAGAAAGTGGCGAACTTCCGGATAGTGCCGATGTATCCGAAGATTTTACCGGAACTAGGACTGCAACCGACGAAGAAGAGAGAGAGCATCTACTGCTGAATCTTCCCAAGACACCCAATCTGTTCATTTAGCTCATTCCCAAGACTTTGAGAGGGTACCTATGGCTGGAATGGGGAAACATTCTGAAGTCGTCGAAATGGTCGAAGGCTCCGACGATTCGAAGGGTTCAAAACCAAAATTGGTGAAACCTATGTCTTCTTCTCCTCTAAGGATGAGTCTCTTCCGCATGACCCAAGATATATATATATATTCGGAAGTATTATTCCCATTGTACTCTTTTTGTAGGCTTAAAGCATTTCTCTTACTAAAGCCAAATATTTGTTTGTTGATCTAGGGATGATGAGGATGATCCACAACTTCCACCTGTTGCTTATGCCGTGTCTCCTAGTGTCAAGTCACCGATTCCATCGAAAGATCCGGAGATCCTGCAAAAAGTATCTACAGGGAGGCCGGACCTGAAAGATGTGGCTGCTACGCCCAAACCTCCATCGTCCAAGAAGAAATTTGCAGGTAAAGGTGTGGCCATAGCCGAAAATCCCACTGAAGTTGACATGAAGGATGTAAGTGTTGTTCTTTTATTAGTTTTGTAGCTTGCCTCTACTTGCTCCCTTCACAGTACCTGAGTAACTTTTCTTCGTGTCCTAGCCATTGATGTGTGAGATGGCCGACATGGCCTCCCGCTTTATCAAGATCCATAACAAAGCCGAAGAATCTAAAGGTTTATCTTATTTAGTTACTATTGTCCTTCCATGTAATTCTGATTGTCACCGACTCAATAAAGTTTGCGTTGTCTAGCCGTTGCCAAGGAATCCAAAGTTATTCGGGACGAGGTGTTCAAGCATGCCAACGATCTTGAGGCCAAATTGAGGGCCACAGAAAAAGTACTTGAAGAATCCAAACAAACTATCAAAGCTGAAGCCAAAAAGCGGGAGAGCCAAGCTGCCTCTATTGAAGAGACGAAAATCTTTGGAAGCGACTAGAGGCTCTCAATACTTCCTTGACCCGTAAGTTATTCTCTTATGTGCTGCTATTCTCGAATTTTTTTATGTATTTCTTTGTCTTCATTTTTAATTATTTCTGCTGCAGAAATTACTGGCCAGTCTCTGACTTTGGAAGAGGAGAAATGATCTAATCCATTGTCGGATGCCGTAGGCATCTTGGAGGTGAATATTGTTCGTGGGCGAAATCTTCTGATCCGTTTGCGTCGAGCTTTCAAGAGCCTCCACACCGAGATTTTTGCGAACAAGGAGGTGCCCATGGATCTTAATGAGCTTGTTGCTATGTTCAACACCGATCCCACTAACAGGATACAACATGATCCAATGGAAGAGCGGTGCTGAAACTTCAATGGCCCTGGCTATGATGCACGGCGAGAAGGTCAACTGGAAGAAGGTTAGCTCTTGTGTTCCAATCACCAGTGATGGCAAAGAAGTTGACCTGACCTCCTTTATTAAGAGGGCCAATAAATATTCGTGGCTCCTTCTATCTATAGGTGCAAGGCAAGAGATTCCTCCTGCAAAAACCCGCAACCGGCACTCCTTCTGGGAACATTACTCCTATGACCAAGCCCTCGGTTGAAGCTCCTTCGGCCAGCGCCATGGTCTTAGCCGAAAAATCTACCTGATAGTCTAGTTGCATATTTTGCCGCCTTCCCTTAATGTAATGAATTTTACGATCCACAGTTATCCGGCCTTTGAATTGAAGAAAAACTTTTGCCCTTTGTATATATATATATATGCATTTCTTGCATTGAATCTATCATTTTGTGTGTGCCTCTGTATTTTTGCTGAAATTCTTGTTCTTTGTCGTCTGTACTGTCAGATACATTCTGATCCATCTGGTTCCTCGGAGGTTCCCCAATCTTTTGGTGCGCAACCCAAGTTGGCCGAAACGGCCATGCCTGAAACTACTATTACCCGTATTGTGGATCCACCGTTGTATTCCGAGAAAATTGAACTAATAAAATGGCTGGAGAGCAATCTCTGAGCCATGAAGGCAGTGGTAGATGTATCACAATCAAAGATGGGAATTTTTTGGATCACGAGGCATATCTCTTGGAAGAAATTTGCAGGGCGAGCAAAAAATGCTTTGTAAGCTTCTAGCAGAGCCCCCGAGTCTTTATTGGCTAGCCCAGAAAATAACCTTTTGCTTTTTCCCAGGTATACGATTATGTGAGAAGGAAGAAACTTAGCGCATGTGGAATCTAATGAACACTTTGATGGAGGCTTCTCAAGGTGCGAGTAGCGATTTCTAGACTAGCCACCATCGTGCCTATACACTGGCCCTTCTCCAGGATCCAGTATCCGAGGTCGAGGAATTTGTTGAGTGTTGCCGTCGAGCGCTAGCCATTGTATACAATGCCATGTTTCCTCTTGATCCTCAACCTCAAGTCCTTGACAAATTTATGACGAAGTTCCAACAAGGTGAGAAGATTTATCACTTCGTGAAGCTGCAACTTGTTGTAGGTGCGAAACTTGCGCTTGCTTGGGTGCATGTGCATCATCCTACGCTAGATTTGGATGTTCGTGAGGATTACCTCCTCCTCCTAGAGGTGGGATGATCAGCATGGAGCCTCATTATGCGGCTGCTCATAGGCCAGCAATTATAATTGCGGTGACCCATCATACCATTGCATGATGTAGTACATTATAGTCGTTGACATAACACCAATGAAACACCGTTAACTAGTATTACATCCCTCAGAATGGCACAAGAGAAACATCGTGGGTCCTATGCATGCCTTTAGATTTCATATATCACATTACAAAAGATCCAAAGAACCTCCTCAATTCAACAAGGATTATAAATTACAAAAGAGAACCAGAAATAGCAACTCGAAGTCTATTTTAGAAATATCACTACTATAAATCTATGGCTTACTATTACTGCTAAAGCACTGCTCTACAGAATTAGGTTCTAGTACAAGGGATTTATTTATAAACAACTCCTCCTAGTACTTCCAAAGCTTCTGATGTAGATGTCGACTCCGCGGACCTCCACTGAGTATCTTTAACACTTCAAAGTAGTTCTCCTTCTAGGTTTTCCATCGAGTGCTCAAGAATCTAGCAAGGGTTAAGAAGGTACGGTTGAGTACGAGCGTACTCAAAAGTTCACTAAAAAGGAGTGTTTGATGCACTAGCTACAACCATAGACCAAAGGTCATAGGTTATGCAGGTTTTCGTAAACAGTTCTTAAAAGGTTGATTTTATTCCGAAAAGCTATGTCCGTCAGCCTTCACAGGTTGATTAGAACTTCGTGGAGTTCCTTTCCTTCAGTGTTCATAGCTCCTTCTCGGAACAGGTAGTAACATGTCACACTTTTTTACACTCTGTAGAGGTGCGTTTCGTTACCCATGAGAGATTCTTATCCATGTTGCACAATTGGGCGTACTTTCTCGTTCACACTTCCTTTGGTGTGAGGCCCAGTATAAGAACCCAAGACGATCATTGCCCTTCTCTGCGACCCCATGTGATAACATGACCCTCCAAACGGATCTACCTCTGTTAACCCCCTTACAGGCAGATATAACTCTGGTAGCCCCTCGAAGACTGTAAGCAGATCATGTCCCTAAAACCCCCCGCTAAAATGGCAGGTCTACCTCTGATAGCCCCTCATATATAATCTATACACTCATATCATGGGGCACTAAGGGGTCCTATCCATGTGTTGGATCCTTGTAAAGAATCTACAACCTCACGATAAGGTTGTCCGTTGGCACATGACAGGAAGAAGATCCAGCTAACTTCCCAGAGCCCATATAGATCTCATGGTTAACGCGAATATATGGCGCAAGAATCACTAGCAACATTTGTAGTTAAATCCTAGATGATACATTTCTAAACAATGGTTCTTTCATTGCCAGTCATAATAGATTAGCTGATCCCCCTGGATCAATAACCAATAGTTCATGGTAATCATGAAAAAGTGTTTTCTGTCATCCTTTTTGAAATGCAGGTGTTAATAGTAATAATTTTCAAATACTTGGTAGATAATAATCAAAGGACATGGGCAAGTGTGAACTTTCTTTTTTTGACTAGAATATTATGTAGCCAAGGTCTTCTAGTCGATATAAACCCAATATCTAAAAAACATCATTGGTCTGGTAAGGACTAATGTTTAAAGAAGCAACATGCTATTATGCATAAATAATGATATGCATTTTGTATAAATCCCAAAGTAAATCCCCATGTTTAAGTATGGATTGAGTTTGGTGATTATGAAAGATTTGTGTTACAATCAAGTTGACTTCACAAATAAATACCTACTAAGATTCTAAAAATAATTAGCATGATGGAAATAAAGCACTACAACATTTGATGGTAGATGTTGATTAGTAAGTACTCTTAAGGATAATCATATTTCAAGTTGGTGGGTTTTAGTAGAATGGCTAAAGCTTTTGTTTAGAGTGGAAAAAATAATAACTTTCAAAGAAAATACTTATTACATTAAGTTTAAAAATTTGTATTGTTCTCCTAACACATTCTCTGGTTATTTGAATTGCTCTAACGATCTTAAGTTAATGCGCTTCTCGATGATTGGGTGATAGACCAAAATATAACTAGGACTAAGATATAGTAATTTTATATTGTGGTCGAGTTCAAAAGTTTTCCTCGATATAATCGATGATGGAATCGTATAGATATTGAGTATATCTCTATGAATCTATACCTAGCAAGTTGAGGTTAGGTGAGTTATTGAGTTAAATCTAATTATGAGATATGGTAATCTCATTTATAGTTAGCTTATTTCCGATTAGGCTTTCAAATTATGTTAAGTATGGTTAAAGGAATGATACCATTCATCCCCAATATAAGTGAATGATGCTAAAGGTTAGATTGAAGTTATTGGTTATAGTGGATTTAAGACTCTAAAGGAGTATTAAATAATTAGCAATTTACACTAGGTTTTATTATAAACCATAATTTGGTTTTAGGTTTAGTATTTAGACTTTAAAAATTCTTTTTAGAAATACAATATTTTATAAAATCATATGTTTATTCTTACTCATGAAATAGCTTTGAAAGTTAATTATGGTTAAAATAAGTACTTTATTTTAATAAAATAGATAACTAAGGATTTATTTCTTTAGAAATCTAAAAACCTATTAGAATAACAAGATTAGCATTTTTTATAAAATATAATTTTTCAAGATCTTAAAAGTGATCTTTATTTATTTTTCTGTCTTACTCTTATTTTAGCAAAATTCCATAAAGGAATAAGTGTTTTCAAATACACATCTTAATTTTTCCAAATTAAATTATTAACTAGTATTTTTCTTACATAAAGTATTTATTTACGATCTAAAAAATGAATTTTATCTATTTATAAGTATTATCTCTATTTTTAGAAAATTCCATGAAGGAATTATTTTTTTAAAATAATCAGATTAATTTTTTCATTCTAAATACAAGTTAGTATTTTTATGAACATTTTACGATATAATTTGTATTTTTAGGATTTTTTATTTTCCTAGAGCTAAAATACTCAAAGGGGTATTTTTAATTTAACATTTTATTATTTACTTCTTAGAAAAAACTGGGCCTGGCCCCTTGTGTTGGCCTAGCCCTGGTTTGGCCAAGTGGGTTGGGCTAGAACCCACCGCATCGCCCTAGGTCGATCTTACCTAGACCAAAGGCGTGCTCTTCCCCTCCCCGCTCTCTTCTCCCCTGGCAATACCATATCGCCACCATCGTCACTCTCCGATTCTGGCAAGCCTCGGCCTCTCCGGCTGCCGCTGTGGTACGTACCGACCAAGCCGACGTTGCTGCATCGATTGGTCCCACTCGATTTTTCATGAGTGCCTCCTATCGAGCGTGTTGCTACCTCATTGGGCTAGGGTTTCACCCCCTTCTGTGGTGCTATGCTCTAGCAAACCTATGGTGTTGTGCTGGTGACCTGGCAGTGCAGTGGTGCCTAGCACCGCCATTCTTTGGAAGCCAAGGTTGCGGCATGGCGCGGGTTGCAGCGCCTACTGGTTCTCCCCGTGCTATCATGACTTTGTCGCCGAATCTCTCTCTGCTACCTCTTCTTGCTGAGTGGGGCCTATAGGTGATTGATATTGTTGCTCTATTCTCTAATATCTCTTCTCTCTACCTTTCTCTGGATTCCCTCCCTAGAATATAGTCGTAACTCTAGTTAGGGTTTTCCCCTTCTTCTAGGTTTCATCCCTCCATCTATTTACTCCTAACCATTATAGAGATTTATTTAGTGGATTCATAGTGCTATGATACTGTGGTAAACTTGTTATTTGGTTTACTTAGGATTACTGACAGTGGTGTTCGGTTAGTTAATTGTGGTTAAGTATAACCTTAACTAATACTATGATGCTATATTGGATGTTGATACTTGGCCTTACTGATTCAGTACTATTACCTATGTGATCTTAATGATCTGAATCAGTTGGCTCCAAATTGGGAATAGAAGTGATATTGTGGTTATCCTATTGTTACTACTATTGTAATATGGATGGTTCCTTCCTAGATTAGATTCAGGTATAGGTTATGAACTTGATGATTATTAGCTATTGAATTAATATAAATATGATTCATGGGCTTTTGGTTAGGAAGATGATAATAGCTTTTTCCTTGTGAATCAAAGCATGCTATATTGGATTGATAGGATGATATGGAAATGAATTCCTAAATGTAGTAATGATTATTTAATCATTACTAGAATGATGCTTATGATTAAACTACCATGATGTTGCTATCTCATGATGGACGGTTAATACTGATGATTCCTAGTATTTTACGAAAATGATTTGATTATGTTCTTGCTGAAGCTTGTAACTATGACTTCATAATTGGGAAATACTTATCAGGCTGGGTCGCTACTGAGGTGCTACCAATAACTGGAATGTGCCTAGTAGCAACCAACCAATGGGTTTGCCTTGTTCTAGTTGCTAATACTTGTTAGCTTCAGATTAGGTCAATGATGCATAGGCTAAGACCTAATCTATGGATTAAAATAAGAACAAATCCTACATGTGGCTGTTAAAACATCTAGTGATGAGCTTACACTCCACTTGGGTGTATGTCTGAGGATTGAACTCCAATCCAATAGATCTTGTCTGTATATTTGATATGCACAAGTACAACATATGGATTTGTTTGGAATTCTCCCACCTGTTGTGGTTGCTGATGTTTATGTTGCTCTTTTTGTCGATGGTGAGCTTGTCTAGCCCCTTCCCATGACTAGGTTGCCTTCCCCACCTTGGTCACCTCCTTGATATGCTCATGGCCTGCCCTTCCTCAACACCTGATCCACCCCTCTTTAGGTAACCATTCTGGCTTGTGAACTAATGGATTACTGGGTGTTTTATTGGTTAAGATGGTGGAAATCTGGTGGAGAATAGAGGTGTGTGTATAATGTTCTTTCTTAGTGAAAGCTTGGTTAGCAGGGAGAAACTCCATGTATTGCTATGTCTATTCTCCTTATGAACTTCCTCCTTTCAACCTGGTGTCTACAACACCACACTTCTGCATGTGTGACTGAGTTGCGTGCTTGTGTGTTGTGCCTGTGGATCAGCTCAACAAGAAAATATATGATTTCTTACCCTATTACTTCTATCTTCTTTGGTGAAACTTGACCATGTGGTTAATGATGTTGTATTGAAACCATTTTTATAAAAGAACAGATGTTATTCTTCTCGTGAAACTATATTTTCTCAATGATGAATTACAATAGTGCAATTCACTATTAAAGATCTGAGAGCAATTCTTCTAACATAACCTTTTATTTTATTTTGGTTTTCTTCTTTGTTTGCTTGTAGGGATAAACTACTACAGAGAAGATCAATAATATGTAGATGTAGGATTAGTTAGGCAATAGTATAGCCTTTTATTTTTTTGATTTGTAATATTCTTTTATTCTTCTATAAAGAATAATGTAATATGTATAAGGTTCAATAAAGTTATTCTATTTCTTTACTTGTAGTTATTCATTTGTGTAATTAACCTCTATTTATTTGTATCCTCCTTATATTTTGAATATATAGAATAGGGGATTCTAATTGTTTGTATTCATTTATATTACTGTAATGTGTTGAATTTCTTTTAATTGTACACTAATCAAATAATATAGTGATACTTTACACTAAAATACTTAAAGGTCCTTTTGATAACAATAAACTTTTAAATGCATTTGGTTTGAAATATTTCAAAAGTAGATTAAAATATGAATGTCAATTTAAATTATGATCCCCAAAATAATACAAAATACCCAGAGATCATGCCAAAATTTATAACAATCACCTGGATGAGCTAAACCCTAACTCATCAAAGTGAAAGAAACACTGATCACTCTAGTCTTTTTGTTTGCACGAAAATTCCTCAGATTTTCTTATGCATGAATGCAAATGCACACTCTCTTCTACAGCCCTAAATGCTGGGGCATTACAAGAATCATCCGTAGATGTCTCCAAGAAGACGAAGAATTTTTCCTTAATTTCATAGTGTAGGGTGTTCCTGAAAGAAAAACATGTAACTATGTAAAAAAAATTACTCTCAATGGAGTATATTTTGTTTTCATATGGTTGTTTGATGCGTTGTGATCTTATGCGAGACCCTTTAGTTTGCCTGACGCCCTGGGGTTAAGTCAGCTATTTAGGTCAAAGAATTGTGGCTGGCAGCGAAGCCGAAGTTTTTGTGGCGCTCTTTTGGCGAAGCCCTCGAGTATCGGGTGTATACTTTTATTCAGATGATTATTGATTAAGCCCTAGAGTATTGAGTGAAAAATGAAAATGATAGAAAAAGATTGAGGCTGAGTTTCAGGAACTTAGCTTTATTTATTGTCGAATACAGATGTACATGTTTTGGCATAATCGCTTGGCTGTTGGCCTTATTGGAAGTAAAGTACGAAGTCTTTGGCTGAGAAGTCTGTCTGTAAGCCTTATTGAATGTAAATTGTAGAAAGTAAAATCCTAAGCGTAGAAACATTGCAGCTACGCAATGTTCCTTGGGTTGGAGTACCTGACTACGTTCTTCTTGTCTTGGAGCTGATATGCTCCGCCGGGGATTACTTCTATGATGATGTAGGGTACTTCCCATGGCGACTCAAACTTGTGGTGGCCATCTTGCTTGAAGTGAAGGACCAGGTCGCCTACGACAAAGGACCTGGGATGCAGTCGATAGCTGTGATAGTTGCGCAGGTTCTACCGGTATATGGCCGCTCTTTGTAGAGCAACGTCTCGAGCTTCATCGAGTGCGTCGACATCGTCTTTGAGTGCTTCCCTGGAAGCTTCTTCGTTGTACTCGACGACCCAAGGAGAATCATGAGTCACTTCAACTGGAAGGACGGCTTCAGCGACGTGGACCAGAAAGAAGGGTGTCTCTTGCGTGGCATTGTTTGGGATGGTGCATAGGCTCCACATGATAGAGGGTAATTCGTCTACCTAAGCACCTTTTGCTCTATCGACTGGTACTAGCAACGTTTTCTTGATTCCATTGGTTACGAGACCATTGTACTTTTCCACCTAGCCATTGGTTTGTGGGTGGGAAACCAAAGTGTAGCTCACTTTTATGCCCATATCCTTGTAGTAGTCCTTGAAATCATTGGAGGTGAAGTTGGTTCTATTGTTAGTGATGATGTTGTGTGGTACACCGAAGGGGAACACTATCAATTTGATGAAGTTCACAGCCTAAGTTGCAGCTTGGCTGGTGACAGGCCCACCATGTCAAGTCCCCACTGGGCGAACGACCAGGCCAGAAGTATGGGAGCCAGTTCTGCCATGGGTGCGTTGGGTTTTATCGTGAAGCATTAGCACACCTCGCATGTTCACATGATATCCTTCATGTCCAGAACTATCGTGAGCCAGTAGAATCCTGCCCCAAATGCCTTGGTTACGATAGCTTGGCTGATGGATTGATGGCCGCATACTCCTTCATGTATATCCTTGAGGATGAGCCTTCCCTCTTTGGATGTAACGCATTGCTGCAGTACACTCGTGATGCTTCTCTTGTAGAGTTCGCCCTTGACAATTATGAAGGCCTTGGACTATTGTTTGATCCGTCGTGCTTCGACTATATCTTTGGGGAGTTCTCCACTCATCATGTATGCTACATATGGCTGCATCCATGTGGGCTCTATCATCATGACTTGTTTGGGTTCTACTTCCTCGTCAGGGGCATCTTCTTTGCTCCATTATGTGTGTGCAACCCTTGAGTCGCCTTTTGGCTTGACCTTCTTGTTTGTCTTGGATGCTACAACTTTAGGGGCCTTTTTAACTTTGATGGAGCGCTCAGTTATTTCTTCCCAGAAAACTCCGGGTGGCACGGGTAGCCAGAGGGATCCGATGTTTGCCAGATTGTCGGCTTCCTCATTGTTTGCCCTACCTATATGGGATACCTCGCACCCATCGAAGTAGTCCTCCATGATATTGTACATGTCCTGATAAGATATCATGTTGTCGCTGACAGTGTCGCATTTGTTCATTGCTTGTTGTGCGACAAGGTTTGAATCACCAAATATTTTGTGACGAGTTGCGCCGCAGGCTTTAGCCATACGCATGCCGTGCAACAGGGTCTCATATTTGGTGTCATTGTTTGACATGTTCAGGAAGATCATCAGAAGTACATAACACATTTTATTTCCTTGCGGGGACACCAGGATAACTCTGGCTCCTGCTCCTTTTGTTCTCTTGGAACCATCGAAGTACATTGTCCATGCACTAGAGAGGTCTGGAGGACCCTCACATTGGAGTTCTATCCACTCAGTAACAAAGTTAGGCAAAACCTGAGACTTGATTGTTTGTCACTTCTCATACGTGATGTCCCGAGGGGATAGCTCAATGCCCCAAAGAGAGACACGCCCTATGGCTTCTGGATTGTTGAGTATATTGGAGAGAGGCGCATCATTGACCACCACTATCAGGTGCACTGAGAAGTAGTGGCACAGCTTGCGCACTATCATGAAGACTCTACACGCGAGTTTCTTGGTAGTGTGGATACCTTTGTTTTGATGGAGAGAGGACCTCACTGAGGTACTGGCATTTGGATGCCATGGGTTTACCCTTCTTCAGGTCGCTCGACGACCATAATTGTGCTGACCACCTGATTGGTGGCGGCAATATAGAGTAGCAGGGCTTCTTTCTCTTTTGTTGACACGAAGATAGGGGCTGTCTAAAGTGTTCTCTTGAGAGCTTCCAAGGCGCTGAGCTTCGTCTGTTCACTCGAATTATTTTTATTTCTTCATAAGAGCATAGTATGAAAGTGTTTTTTTGCCCAGCCGAGCAATGAATCGACCTAGCGCCGCGACGCATCCGGTCAGCTTATGCATGCCATGAAGATTTGTCGATTTCTTCATGGTGAGGATCGCCTGTATTTTCTCGGGGTTTACTTCTATTCCTCTTGCCGATTCGAGGTACCCGAGGAGTTGCCCCACGGGGACTATAAAGGAGCACTTTGTTGGGTTGAGCTTGATGTGGTATCTGTCGAGATTATCTAATGTTTCACGAAGGTCATCGATAAGGGTTGACTCCTTCCTTGTCGTGACTATGTTGTTGTTAATGTAGACTTGAACGTTTGTTCCAATTTGTCTTCCAAGGAAGTTTTGCATCATCCGTTGGTACGTAGCACCCGCGTTTTTAATCCAAAGGGCATTGTGGTGTAGAAGTATACGCCATAAGGCATGATAAATGCGGTTTTATCTTGATATTCCTGCTTTATATGAATCTGGTGGTATGTAGAGTATGCATCCAAAAGGGAATACGCTCGCATCTAGTGGTTGCATCAATAATTTGACCAATTCATGGGAGCGGAAAGTGATCATTTGGATAATCTTGTTCAGCACGGTGAAGTCGATGCACATGCGTAGTTCTT
This sequence comes from Avena insularis, assembly GCA_023614405.1. Taxonomy (NCBI): domain Eukaryota; kingdom Viridiplantae; phylum Streptophyta; class Magnoliopsida; order Poales; family Poaceae; genus Avena; species Avena insularis. The sequence goes on from CM042684.1 coordinate 301,569,959, forward strand.
TTGAGTTTTTCTTCGGGACGCACACTGGGTTGGCGAACCACGTTGCTTTCTTGATATCTTTGTTAAACTGTCTGCGAGGCGATGGAGCTCTCGTCCAATGGCCTTGCGCTTGGGTTCTATGAAACACGAACCGATTGCTTCACTAGTTTGGCGTCAGGATTAAGTTAAGTGCGTGTTCAGCAAGTTCCCTGGGGATTCCCGGCATGTCGGTTGGTACCCATGCGAAAATCTCCCAGTGCTCACAGAGGAACTTAATGAGTGCGCTTTCCTATGCCGGACCAAGGTTGCAAGCCATAAAGGTTGTTTTCTTCGGGTCCGTAGGATGAACCTGGATTTCTCTAGTGTCTTTGGCAGTGTCGAAAGCTTGGTCGGGCATGACTCGTTTCACTAGCAGGGGCTCTATATCCGTTGAGATCTTTAGCTGCACGAACTCTGCTTCCATTCTGAACTCAGAGATTTTGTTGAATTCATGATCACAGTTGTTGGAGCAGGGGAAGCTTCCTCTCATGGTTATTATTCCATTGGGTGCCGACATCTTCATTACTAAGTACGCATGATGTGGTAATGCCATGAATTATGCGAAAGCTGGGCGCCCCAAGATCATGTGATACTGTGATGGCCAATCCATGACTTCGAACTTGAGATTTTTATGCCTAAAAATTTTCCTTGATCCGAAGACAACATCAAGATAGATTTTGCCTAAAGGAATTTTGGATTTACCTGAGACTATTCCGTGGAAGGATGTATCTGTTGGTGCTAGCTTCATCAAGGAGAAGCTCATTGCTCGCAATGTTTTGGCGTAGATGAGGTTGATGTTGCTTCCTGTGTCCATGAAAACCTTGCGCATGTCAAATCCACCGACCGGGGCCTCCACTAGCAAATCTGAATGACCTAGTCGTGAGACTCGAAGCGGGTGATCGGCCCTACTGAATGTGATTTCTTGCTCAGACCAATGGAGATATTCGGGTGTTGGTGGTGGCGTTGTAACTGCCATATTGACTTGTCGTGTGATCAACTTCCGGATTCTGTTGGATGGACGTCCTTTTTTGACCATCGACATTTCTCATCTAGACCTCGGGTACTCGTCCTCTTGGTTTATGTTTGCTTTAGGTTGCGGCTGGCCTACTAGCGGCGGCCCTGGTGGAGGCGGTGGTGCATTGAGGGCTAGAGTTCCTAGTGCGACGGGGTACCCTTGGTTTGCTGTGTCATTTTCCTTAGTATTATAGACTGCCCGCATCCCTAGGAAAGTACGGCAATCCTTCATGAGGTGGGTGGAGCGCCTGCTTCCCCCGGAGTCGATGAAGAAGTGCATATTGTATAGTCCCTCGAGCATCTATACTAGAGACATTGGGGGTTCCCAAGCCCTTGGTCGGTGCTACTGTGTTGTTTTGCTCCCTCTGGCTTCATCGCTATTGTTGCGGTTGTCGTTTCTTCGGTTGTCCCCTCTGGTGAAGCCAGACACAACATAACTTGGCATGATGTACCCCCGATTGCTTCGCCTTCTCCTGTTATCATTATTGTGCCTCTCTCGCTCTTCTTCGGGTGAGCGTGCTTGCTTGTTGTTCACTGCATCTTCACTGTCCATGAAGTGATTGGCCATGTCCATCTGCTGAGATTTTTTTTGGGTTTGACCCGTCCCAACTCCTCAATAAATTCTTTTCAGCGAAGGGCATCGTTAAAAGCGTCAATCACCCTCTCATACGATATAGTTTTGGCTGAGTTCTTCATGATGTTTCATCTCTAAATGAATGTTCGTATTGACTCTCCAGGCTTCTTATTGCACGCTCACAATCCTTCGATGGACATGGGGCGCTTAAATGTAGACTTGAAATTATGGATAAACTCTACCTCGAGGTCATCCCAACTGCTGGTGGATTATTCGAGTAACTGTCTAAGCCACGACCGGGAAGCACCGCTCAAGTGGAGTTGTAGGCTTTGCGTCATGGTAGCCTTGGAGCCACCCTAGAGTTTGACGGTTTGCAGGTAATCATCCAACCAAGCTTCGATTTCCTAGAGTCCATCATACTTTTGGCGGTCGTGAGGGAGTTTGAAATCCTTGGGTACCAGGGTCTTGCGAACCCATCGGGTAAAGCAACTAGCACCACAAGGTTTGTACTCATCCTCTCTGTTGCCATCATAATATCTTTGGCTTCTATGATCTTACCTGGATCTATCAACCTTGCATTGTGTAATTTTGATTCTAGCATTGTCCCATGGCTCGGGGTGTGAGAAGTGCACATGATGCGGCAAGCATGATTGTCGGGTGTATCCTATATGCCAAGGGTTGCTGCGACGACATGCTGATTTGTCAGGTTGCTGGATGATTCCTTGTTCTCCTTGCACGAGGGATGCGCCTACCATGCCAAGGTTCATGAGGGTGGAGTGATGGAGAGCCGCCCGGGGATCGTTAGTTGCTGGTTGTGTGGAGGTACGTCTGGGCAGCAACAATGGTGGCTTGTGCTGTCTTTGCTTTTACGTGTCCTACTGAATCCACTAACATAAAGTACAAGTTCAAATCTCGGGCCAGCTCGCGTCTTTTGGACTCCGGAATATGCTGTAGCCGTGAAGTTCCTCTCCTCGGTGGTGCGCCCCTGGTTATGCTGCCCGATCCACGGGTGGAGCTTAGCTACGCCTTCTGGAGACTAGATTCAATGGCTAGCCTTTTCCTTTCCTCGAGTTACCTCTGCAGCCTGAGCAACTCCCTTTTTTGTGGTGGAGGAGGTACTGATAGGCCATCAGATCTCCGCGCGTGGTGTTTGCTGTCATTGGGACCGCGCCTAAAACTGCGTCTCTTGCCTTTTTCCATGTTTCTAGTGATAGCCGAAGTGTTAGCCATTCTCTGTCATGTGCTCCTTCCCTCCCTTGCGTGATGCGATTATTGGGGGATCTTCTCCATTTCTATGGTTTCCTGTATCAGCATCCAATAGAATATCATTGGGATCAAGGATTGGGTTACCGTTGGAGTCTCGAGGTGTTGAGGTTCCTTCACCGATGATCACACACACTTGATGATGCGTCATGTATAGGTTGCTGTTGTTGCCCTAAGATCCGTAGGAGACACTGTTCGAGAAACCAGTTTAATCCCATGGATTATGCTTTGGGTAGGATTCAAACTTTTTGATTCCGGACTCGACGCTCTTGTTAGTTTTGCCGATTTCGATGTTTGCTAGGCTTGAGCCACATGGTGGAGTTAGCTAGGAATTTGACCTGAAGGAGAGACCGTCGTATAGACCAGCGAGATCTCCCAGATCTACAGAGTTTCCACAACTTTCTTTGCCGTTCATCGGCTGTGATGCGGCTTCTTCAGATGAGCCGGCTGAGGATGCATGTATCATGGTGGGTGCTGCTGTTGTGACCGACGAACCCGAGTAGACCGGGGCCCATAGGAAGAGGTTTTAGGGTTCCTCCATGCGGAAGTGGAAGCTCCTGATCATGAGATTGGTTTCCCTATTGAAGTCGATGATAGCTGAAACAGGGGTGGGCGGGCGTGGATCCGCTGCTGTCGGGTTGTTGCTTGGTGAAGAGGGGGTCGCCGAATCCATGACTCCACCGTATAGATTTCCCATAGACTATGCCAATTGATGAGGGGTATCCTCGGCAATGCCCGTGGTTATGGACTTAGGGTTTCATGGAAAACAGAATGTTGGGGATTTCGTTGGCTGATCAAACAAACAAGGGAGTTGAGATCGTCTGATTATTGGGGAAAGTGTGGCTATAGATTGCTCAAATCTTCGGTACCTATCTATTGGCTCCTCCCATCCTTTATATAACAGGCTGAGTCCTGAAGCCATATAAGGATAGGTTACGAGTTACAATTACAACACTATTATTATGTTGAGTCCTGAAGCCAATACACGCTTTTGTTTGTCGGATGCTCCCGGGAATTCTTATTCTTCATGGGCTTCGTGGGTCGTAGAACTTTGTATGCCTAGGGTAGTTAATCACGGGGATCTAATAGGTTATTCCCATGTCAATGAACAAGTTCAATTCTAGAACATTCATTTTCAGAGACGATGTAGCAACTAAACAAGTTGGTGGTAAAGTTCATGGGTTCTTGCTTCTCTTCTCCTCTGACTTAGTAGAGTACTGTCGTGGGAATGGCCATGGCTGTCGCTACCAGGGGTAGCGATTGAGTCGATTGGGGGAAAGAGTGAGTCACCATCCGTGGGTTGAGATTGAGGGGAGACACAAGGGTTACCCAGGTTTGGCCCCTCGTAGGGTAAAGACCTACTTCCTGCTAGATTATATTGATGGCGAGTGGATTACAAGATCGACGAGATTGGCGGCTAGGCAATGAGTCACTTGGAAGGGGTAGCTAATAGCACGTGAGTATAACGAGTACCCTAGGGAGGCTTATATAGGGTCACCTCACTAGGTTTCCAAGATTACAACCGAATCAGTTTAGGTTTCAGAGGATTTAACTAAATCCGACTAGACTTAACTAAGGTCTTGGGCCTTCAGCTTCCAGTCACCGGGCTTCATTTCGGAGTCTCCTTCCAGTTTCCGTACCATTAGGGCCACTCACCATGGACCTTGGCCAGTTAATTCTCCCTCCTAGGCATACCCCGATTGGCATATCCCCATCAGTAGTCCCCGGGTGTGTCAGGGGTTCAAAGGAGCTATCAACTTGGCAGTCGGAGTAGGCGAGTCCAAGTGGACGCCCAGCCGAATCGATGGCGAACTCCTCCAATGAAGGCAAGAGTATGTTCTCAGTCGCAACTAGGTGAGTCGGTGAGTGCTCGAGTCGCTTTGCTTAAGCGACTGGCATGAGCGAGTGAAGTGAGGGAGTTGAGTGATCAATTTGATCGAAGTTGGACCATCAGTTTTAGTCAAAGTATCTGTTAGGTAATTCCTAACGGTAACCTTGGTGGAATTACCGCGAGGCAACGGCTATCTCAGGCCATTGTACTTAACCCTCCTTATAAAGGGGGAATGGAGATACGCAGTACAAATACTCATGCTGATTCCTCCACTCTTTATTCTTCTTCCCGAACCGTGTCCGACCTAAATTTCCATAACAAGCGACCCCCTTTCAGATGGTGCCCACCAAGGATCTCTAGGGGAAGTCCAAATGCACCACAGCCGTGCTGCAGTCGTTCCAAGACGTTGAGATCCTCATCAAGGGGGACTAGTGAATCCTTGTAGCCAGCGAGACCGAGCCCAAGCCGTGGTTCGGGGAATTCATCTATTTCCTTAGCCACCTAGAGCCGATGCATCGAGCAGCTTGCCATTTTCATCACGTTCTGTGAGTGCTACTTAGGGTGTCGGCCATACTTACCCCTTTGCCTAGAATTATTTCACGGGAGAGTTAGTCGTGAGGGGAGGGATAGCCCCATCTTGGCCGCAGGCAGCGTCACATTCGAACTAAAGCCCAATGCAAAATTTCTGAAGCTGATGCTACCGAAGAAGGCAGCGAATGAGTGGAACAAGTTCTGGTTTTACATGAAGGATTTCACCTCCACCGGCGAGGTGGCAATCTCGGCATACACGGCGGAGTGAAGCGAGCCATAGAGGTTGTCAGCAAAGAAGCTCCCTGGGGAGCAGAAGATGGCCGTGGAGGAGATGTGCTCCCGGGTCACGGAGCTAGAAGACGAGGGATTGGAAACCGTCAACTCTACAACTGTTGGATCAGGCGGCGACTAGTTCCACTGGCTACTCAAGCCCACTGGTTTTACCAGTACACTGGGTCATCGGATCTGACAAGGTCGAGCACCAAAGGGTGGGCCATGGAATATTACACCGTGGCCTTGGAGAAGATCACCGGCGTGAAGTACACCAATTTGTCAACGGGGCTTCGCCCCTACCCAGTCGAAAAGCGTTCGGCACCCCCACTAAGTCTTTTATGCCTACAGTCGGCACTTTCATTCACTTTCCAAAGTTGAGTTATTGACCCAGGCGCATTGGTTTCAGCTCTTCCGGGTTCTAGAGAATAGGCTTCCTCCGCTCGACGAGGAGGTCCCTAACAAGCTTCTAGACGAGGATGAAGGGGGACTCCAAGAGCGAGGAGGAGGTCGTGGAGGAACAAGAGCTCGCCTCCGTGCCTTGAAATAATCATGGCTAGAAGCGCCATGAGGTCGAGGCCAGTCGCAGCCTCAAAGAGCTCGACAGTGACATGGAGATCATTGATGAGCAAAGCTCCAGGAGAGTGCCCACTCCGACCAAGCCTACTCCAAAGACGAAACCACCGGCAAAGCCGGTGGCCAAGCCATCGGTGGTGTTCGAATCGGAGGATTAAGCCAAAGAGGTAGCGGTGGAGCCAAACATGTTGAAGGGGTCAGAGGACCCGACAACAGCAACTGGGTGAGAGACCCTGATAGTAACGAAGGGGTCGGAGGCCCCAGCTGCGATGAAGGGGTTGGAGACCTTGACAGCTACGAACACGTCGACAAAGAAGCCGGTGGAGCTTCCCAAGCCACGACGTCAAGCGAGCCTGTTGGAGTCGGGGTTGACACGTTCGCTCGGCCCCGAGCTGGAGAAGCCCACACATATTAGCACGGGTCTGCGTGTTATTCCTGTCGCCAAGTAAGTGTGTCCGTTTTGTTGAATTACGTGAATGCTGCACTCGTTTGAATTTCTGAATCACTGGTTGCTCTAAATTTCACATGGGCAAGGTGAAGAGAATAACGCGCGCAACCGTGTCGAAAATCCTCTCGAGCCGCGTCGAGGAGGGAGAATGCGCCTCCAAGAAGAGGAAGGGCGACTCTAGCGAGGCGCCTGACCATGCAACTAAGAAGCAGAAGAAGGCCGACCTCGACCCGGTAGGCGAGGTGGTAGCAGAGGGTACCTCAGGCAACATCGTCATGCGCGAGGAAGGTGTTGTAGCCTAGGAGGTTGAAGTAGAGGGGTACCTCGAGCGACATCGTCATGCGCGAGGAAGGTGTTGTAGCCTAGGAGGTTGAAGCAGAGGACGCCGCTACAACCAAGGAGACAACGGCGGTGTCCGCGTTAGTGGCGACCAAGGCTGCGATGTTTCCGTGATTCCCTATGAAGGGGTCCTCCATGATTGCACAAGCGCAGTCGACAACGGTGGCTGAAGACATCGACGACTACGTCGGTTTAATGGCGCAAGGATACCAGAGAGTGGCGTATCTAATGCCATCTATGGGGGTGATCGACCTCCACTGCTTGCTCGCCAGGTGCTCCAGGTATGCCCAGTCCCCGAGGCTCTAGTTGCTATGTAGTAGCGACCGGAGGCTTATTTTTGAGTGCCCAGTCCACGAGGGTTAGGTTGCTGGTTAGCAGCGAGTTGACACTTGTAATTTTCGCGATTCCCCAGTCCCCGAGGGTGGGGTCGCTGGTCAACATCGAGTCAAGTCTTTTATATTTGTGTTGATCATATTCTAGTATTGCAGCAGGAGTCAGACGACCGACGTGTGGAGTTCGAGCGACTTCAGCATGACCACCAGCTGGCTACCAAGGCGATTAGCCAGCTTCGGGCTTCTGCGAGTATGCCGCTTTGTATTCGTTGGATGTCGACTTTGATTTTTAATTCAACATCGAATTGAATGTTTTCTTCTGTGTGCAGGTAATCACGCCTCCATGCTGGCCAAGGCCCGCGAGGGGTACGTGTCAGTGTCCAAGCTGGAAGCCGTGAAGGCGACTGCTGCCGTAGCGGAGGAGAAGGCCAAGGTGGTGTTGGCAGAGGACCGCAAGGCCTCCGACTCTGTTATCGTGGAGTTGCATGCGAAATTCTCTGACTTGGAAAAATTCCTCATTGAGTACTGCCGGCATCTCCTTGGTGAGTGCCTTTTCCTCTTTGGTTGTGGTTGAGTCTTCGAATGTTGGAGTCCCCGAGCAATTGAATCTCTAAGTCGATCGAGTGTGCTAACACTTTGCAGATATCATAGGTCCAAGGGATCCAATAATGCATCGGTATGGGGCCAAGGACTACATCAAAGTGGTGCTTGAGAATGCCTCGGCGTCTGCGATGTGCATGCGGACTATCTTTCAGGATATCTCGCCCACCGAGGTGATTCACGAGGGCTTCATCGAGGTGTGGAAGTACTTGGAGGAGGTGCCCACCATCATCGGGTGGATGATGCGCTCCGCATTTCATCGCGGGGCGGTTGCTGCACCGAGCCTTGGTCTTGCGCACTTCCCTGAGGACTTCGAGCTCGACGATGTTACTAGCGGGTACCCTTCCTCGACCGGAGTCGTCCAAATTGCTGATGTGTTGGCACTGAATGCAAAGGCCGCCCCTTATGCAGAGCGTGTCTTGGCGATGAGCGACCTCCTCCCCTACCAGGAGGGTCGGGTCGCCCCTGGAGACAAGCAGCCAGATCACAGTGATTCGGCATTGCAGCATCTGTTCCAGTCGGTGACCGGGAAGTCGTTAGCGACCTACCCCGTCAACCACTGGAAACCCTTTGTCAGGGCCAAGGGAACGGAAGGGCCTCTTCTTTGCCGGCAGCAGAACAGGTAGTTTGATCTGCATGATGTAAAGCAATTTGTGTAATGGGCCAGTGCGGCCAAGAGCAAAGTATTTGTAAGATATTTTGTGACTTAGTCACAATGCAAGCATTTTGCTATAATTCTAGTCAACTCGTATTGATTCACTGACGTGGTCGATATTTATGGTGTCATGCGTTACACAGTTGTTTTTATTGTGCAAGTCCCCGAGCTTATTTCTTGTGGGGGTGGGGTCACGTGCATGTAGTTAGAGGGGGCGATGTGTTTGGAAGCTGTTTAAAGTAGCTTAGGTTGACTTGCCTTGGGTCGTGGAGCTAGTCGCATGGCGACCCTAAGGGGTACTTTGTACTTGGTGTTTTTCTGGACACGTGCAGGTTCGAGTTGGCGAGTCCCTGAGCATGGTACTTAACCATTTGAGTCGTAATCCCAAGGTAGGGAAGGACGTGGTAGGCTTTCTATCATGTAGAGATGCATCTCCTCCTATCTCAGAGAGCCAGTCGCTTGGCGACTCCAAGGCATGCTCTCATACTTGGTGTTCTCCCGAGTCATGTGCAGGTTTGTTTTTGAACGAGTCCCTGAGCGTGGTACTTAACCGTTCGAGTCGCTGCATCCAAGGATGAGGGGGACGGGGTTCTGTGGGAAGCACGACCAGTCATCTTGGCTTGGGGAGCTAGTCGAGCGAGGTGACTCTGATGGTGGCTCCCAGGTTGGCGTTTTTCGTGGACGGTACAAGGCTCGATTTATGTTCGGTGCCCTTCAACCTTCTACTTGCCCGTGCCAGGTCGCACTACCAAGGGTTGACTACCGTGGTTAGCATATTTGTTGTATTGTATGAGTTCGATTGGCACAAGGGGTGGCGAGTAGACACAATTTGTGGACACATAATTTTTATTCAGCATGGGTACAGAGGTGTACAAGTTTGAGTTCTATCTGTAGAACTTGCGAAGCAGGTTCACATTTCATGGTCGCTCAATGTCGAGCTGTCCATCACCTTGTATGTCGACCAGGTAGTAGGCATTGTTGCCCAGGACTCTCCCTATGGCGAATGGCCCCTCCCATGGAGGAGAGAGCTTATGCATGCCCTTCTTGTCCTAGATGAGTTGCAGAATGAGGTCGCCTTCCTGGAAGGTGCGAGTCCGGACTCGGCGATTGTGGTAGCGGCAAAGGGCTTGCTGGTAGATGGCGGTGTGAGAGCGAGCCAAGTCGCGTGCTTCATCGAGTAAATCGATCCCGTTATGGCGGGAGGTTTCATTGCCTTCCTTCACATAGTGGACCACTTGAGGCGAGTCGTGCTCGAGGTCGGTTGACATGACGGCTTCGGCACCGTACACCATGAACAAGGGGTGAACCCTGTTGATCAGTTGATGGAGGTGCAAATTCCCTAGATCATGGAAGGGAGCTCCTTGACCCAGCGTCATGGCATCCACTGAAGGGGGACTTGTAGTAGTGGCTTGAGGCCGTGGAGGACGCTCTTATTGGCTCACTTGGCTTGGCTGTTTGACTCTGGGTGGGTGACTGAGGAGAGGTAGAGTCGAATGCCATGCTCCTCGCAGAACTCGGCCATGGCGCCCTTGGCGAAATTGGTGCCGTTATCGGTGATGATGTTGTGCGGGTAGCCATACCGGTAGATGAGTTCGCAGAGGAACTTGGTGGCGGTCTTGCCATCACACTTCTTGATGAGCTTCGCCTCGGCCCACTTCATGAACTTGTCGACTACGACTAGGAGGTGGGTGTAGCCCGATGATGCAGTTTTTAATCGACCCACCATGTCGATGCCCTAGATGGCGAATGGCCATGTAAATGGGATAGTCTTGAGGGCTGAACCAGGGATGTGCGTCTGGTTGGCGTATTTCTAGCACCCGACATAGTGCTGGACAATGTCGATGCCATCAGTGTGTGCGATAAGCTAGTAAAAGCCATGGCGCATGGCCTTGGCGACTAGCGACCTTGCGCCAGCATGGTGGCTGCAGTCGCCAGCATGGATATTCTACAGGATCTTATGACCCTCTTCTAGTCGGATGTCGTGTTTGTGGAGCTCGCCGTTGATGATGAATGACTTACAGCAGCACACGATCATCCTTTCTTTAGCCTCATCCTTGGGCGGGATTTTGTGCTCGAGGTAGGCGATGTAGGGCGTGATCTAGTCTCTGGTTTCTGTGACCAACACGACCAGAGTAGAGTCGGGCTGCTGTGGAATCCTGATGTTGATCTCCTTGGGAGGAGAGACCAAGGGTTTGTCGATGATGTCGAGGAAGACGCCTAGTGGTGGTATTTGCCGAGCTGACTCGATGCAGGAGACCGCATCGCTTCCTCGTTCTTCTAGTGATCGATCCATTCAACGGGGTAGCCAGCAAAATAGCCACCTAGCTATTCCACTGCTTGGCGGTATGCTATCATGATCGGGGCGACGACGTCGCAAGTGCTTTCGACTTGTGCGGAGACGAGGTTGGAGTTGCTATAGCACTTGAGGCGATTGATATTCATCTCCTTGGCAGCTCGCATGCCGTTGAGGAGGGCCTCGTACTCGGCCATGTTGTTGGTGTAGGCGGTGAAGTTGAGCTGCAGCACATGTGGGATCTTGTCGCCTTTGGGAGAGGTGAGGATTATTGTCCGAGTTCTTGGACCCGTCGAAGTGGAGGGGCCAGTAGTGGAGATAGGGCAACATCTTGGACTGCTGTGCTTATTCGTAGTCGGTGAGGAAGTCAGCTAGAGCTTGTGACTGATGGCCTTGCACGACTCATAGTTGATGCTGTGGACGCCGATTTCAATGGCCCACTTAGCGACTCGCCCCGTCGCAATTGCGAATAATGTCCTGCAGCAGGGCGGAGGAGACAACCGTGATAGGGTGTTCCTGGAAGTAGTGAGAGAGCCGTCGTTGGGCTCGGGAGACCGTGTAGACCATTTTTTGGTACTACAAGTAGCATTGCCTTGAGTCGATGGGGACCTCGCTGAGGTAGTAGACGGGGCGATGTACGGGGCGCTCCTTGCCCTCTTCGGGTTGCTCGACGACCATCACGGCGCTGATGACTCGGTTGGAGGCCACAACATAGAGGAGCATTGGCTCCTTGTTAAGAGGAGCGGTGAGCACCGGTGCCGCGAGTAGCACTTCCTTTAGTGCATTGAGTGTGTTGTTAGCCTTGCTATCCCACTCAAATGTGAGGTTCTTGTGCATCAGGCGATAGAGAGGCATTGCCTTCTCGGCGAGTTGGGGGATGAAGCGACTGAGAAATGCGGCTCACCCTACCAGCTTCTGGACATCGCACAGGCACTCGGGTTTCCCGAGTCACGCGATGGTGTTGATCTTGGAGGGGTTTGCTTCGATGCCTCGCTTGGAGACCACGTACCCCAACAGCTGGCCGGTGGGTATGCCGAATGTGCACTTCTCCACGTTGAGCTTGATATTGTACTTCCGTAGATTCGTGAAAGTTTCAGCCAGGTGAGCGAGTAGGTCGCTCTAGCGAGACAACTTCACCACCACGACATCGATGTAGACGTGGATGTTGTGACCAATTTGGCTCACTAGGTACCCATGTTGTTGGGTTTGCAGCATAGAAAACAAAAAAATCCTACGAGTGAATAACTAAGCACCAAGATCTATCTACCTAAATACAATCAACGGGTGGATATACATCCATAGAGAACATACTCTTGAAGAGAGACAAAGCATTGTTAATGAAATGGATTTCATGGTTGATGTAGTCGTACACTTGCCGATCTCAAGATCGTGATGAAGTCCAGTGAGTCCAGCAGGTCTAGCACCAGCAGGTCTAGCACCAGCACGTCCAGCACCGCAAAGCAGCGGTGCATCCATGATCGCACACACGTCAGGTGCCCCGACAACCTCCGTGTCCTCGCTCTAGCGATGCAGCGTAAGAAGCAACTCCTTTCTAGATAAAGCCACCGGGAACATGTATCTCGCTAATCCGAGACCATGGGGAATAATTTCTAGAGGGGGAGAGAGATCCTTCACGGGGAGGTGTGAGAGTGGAGGAGGAGGAGGTGCTCCTTATATAGGTGAGGGGCTTCCCAAGGGGTATGACCTCTAGCCATGGTGGGTGCCCCCACCTCTCCCTCATTCATGTGGGTGGAGCTCCCACTCACATAATCACACCTCCACTCATGTCCACTCACTTGCATTAAATTTTCACCAAATTTAATGCAAGCTCTCATTAACTAAAACTATTTTATTTATTTTATTCAGAATTTTGTTAATTACTTTAATTAACAAACATTCACATAAAACCCCCTACAACATTTCAATATCACATGCAAAACTAGTTTCAACAATTTCACCTGAAACAATTTCGGTTTCCATCGAAATGATTCCAGTGTTTTCTTAAATCTTTATCTGAAACATATTTGCTCCAAATGGTGTTGGTATCCCTTAAGTGTGTCACCCTATAGTTCGTGAATAATGCAGACATGATAGAGACCCCTCTTCAATCAATAATCTGCAACGGGACTTGGAGATCCGTACTGACTCCCACACATTCAATGATGACTCTAGTGATCGTGTGAACCTTTAACGTTGTAACCAAATCCCTTTGTCTCGCGATATATTACATGTCCAAGATTCGATCATCGGTATCCCCATACCTAGTTTGATCTCGTTACCGACATGCACTCTTTTCTCGTTCTCATGATGTAACATTCTAGTGATCTTATCACTTGCTTGCAAGGTATCTCATTGTGATATCACCAAGAGGGTCCATAGTATATCTATCCTTCATCAGGATGGACAAATCCCACTCTTGATCCATGAGCCTCTACATAACACCTTCATAGTATATGAACCCACCTTTATAGTCACCCTGTTACGGTGTGACATTTGTTGTTATAAAGTTACTCTTCTAGTAGTGATTGACACGATCTCATGGTCTAAGGACTGGAATTACTTCGTATGATGTTATAGAACTTTAAACATAAGGACTTTGATCGTATTTCTATACTTCGTATGAATGTTCACCACATCATTCCACCAATGTTGTAACCTCGTTATTAACAACATCCAATGTCCATGATCAGGAAACCTTGATCATCTTGTTAATCAACGAGCTAGTTTATAAGAGAGGCATAACTAGGAACCCTTTATTTGTTTATTAAACACACTTGTATTTACGTTTACAATTAATACAATTATAGCATGCAAAATAAACATTTATCATAAACATGGAATAAGATAATAACCACTTTATTATTTCCTCTCGGGCATATTCCCTTCACCTTCATGCACCACTGGTAGGTCATCCCGATGTTCTTAAGGCCTAAAGTCATCGCAGTGTAGCAGAAGGCTCCGAATGGCGTGATGAAAGCCGTTTTCCCTTCATCCTCGGTGGCCATTTTTATCTGATTATAGCCGGAGTAAGCATCGAGGAAGCACATCGACTCGGATCTCGCGGTCGAATCGATGATTTGGTCGATTCGCGGGAGTACGAATTCCTCCTTTGGGCAGGCGCTGTTGAGGTTGGTACAGTCAATGCACATCCTTCAGGTGTTGTTCTTCTTCAGAACCGGGACTGGGTTGGCTAGACATTTGGAGTACTTGATGGGTCGGATGAACCCTACGGCGATTAGCCACTGCACCTCTTCGACGATTGCGCATCAATGATCTTCATTGAAGAGACGCAGTGGTTTCTTGACAAGTCACGCCTTGGGATCGGTGTTTAGCTTGTGCTCAGCAAGTTCCCTCGGGACACCAAGTATGTTAGATGGCTTCCATCGATGAGCGTGTTTTCCTATGCGGGGCTCATGTTGGTCCCCACGGTGATCTTCTGGCTCGAGTCACTCGAGACTAGCTCGACGCTACGAGTGTGCGCGGAGGTGATGAGTGAATATTTGCATCATGTTTTACACTATTATTTTGCATTGTAGATGTAGGATCTTGGTATTTTACGGCGCTCACGCGCACATTTTATGTCTGTTTTCACTAGGATCAGGACAGATGATGGATCCAATGGATACAATCTTTGGAGCAGTTGTACTGAGGAGAAAAGGAGTCAAAAACAACGGAAATCGCTTATTTGGGAAATATTAATAATAACAGAAGAAAACCCAAAGCGGTCAAAGGAGAAAGAGGGTTCAACGACCAACTATACGACCGGAATAAATTTTCCGGCCATATAGTTCCGGCCGTATAGTTGGCGCCGCCACTGCCTCCTCAAATAGTTTCACCCCGTGCAACTGGATATGAGAGACGACATATAGAACACCCAGAAATCACCGAAACCTCACCTCCGGAAGGCATCTGGAGGGGGAACTCATCCACTGGGGATCCATCTTCAACCTGCACATATTCGAGAGGCTAAGGCATCGATCTTCATCATCCACCGCTGCATCACCACCATCTCCATCCATCTCATCTACATCTTGTCTAGATCTTGTTGTAATTCCCGTACTCGTTGTGGATTTATACAAGTACTATTCATCTATGATTGTTTCCATTATTACTATGATGTTGATTGCCTCCATGTCTGAGTAGATTTCTAGTTCTTGGGGAGATGGAGAAACCCTAGCATATGATTGAGATGAGATAGAGATTATTATGTTATACATCATTATGTGTATGTGTTAATTGTCTTCATCTTGATGTTGGGAGTTGTGCACCTCCTTAATATTTGCCTCCTATGGGGACTCGATGAAGGCGATTACTTGTGGTAGACGGAGGGATGATAGCTCGATTGCTTAGTCTAAATTGCTAGCGGTGTATCCACCACTCCCCGAGAACGCCTTTTTCACTATTGCAGTTCCAAAGTTTTATTACACACACGATTCTTACTTTCTGCATTAAGTTTTGCTTTACTTTAAATTACCTTCTTCAACCAAAAACCCAAAAACAACTCTACTTTTCTTGCATCTTAAAGTTATTTCTTAAGTATTTCATTCAGTTGTTAAAATCATTTTAGTCTTTCGCCGACTGCTCCTTGTGGGATCGATATCTTTATTTCGAAACTAGCTACAAACGATATGTGCACTTGTAGTCATCAGGAGGCCTCGAAGGTTGCTGGCACGGAGCTTGGCAAGGTGTGTTTCTTTAGGATCGTCGGGTCGTCCTTGTCGATGCCACTCATGTATTTCGCGAGCTCATCAGTGTGGTTTGTTACTTTGGCGATGACGATGTCAGTGAGCTGGGCACCTTTGTCCTTGCACTCGACGGCCATATCGGGGTCGTCGTGGATGGTGATGATTTCGCGTGGACTCAGGAGCTTCATCATGTTGTATGTGTAGTGGGGGCCGCCATGAATTTGGCGAATGCTTGTCGCCCCAGCACGCAGTGGTACACGCTCCAGAAGTTCACTAACTCGAAGACAATTCGCTTAGTGTAGTAGTTGGTGGGGATGCCAAAGGTTACTGGAAGTGTCATCTTTCCAATCAGATATGCCTTCCAACCTAGGACGATGCCATGGAAGGTGTAGAGGGTCGATTCGACCATCGACTATGGGAGCTACAGCTGCCTGAAGGTGTCCAGGTACATTATGTTGATGAAGCTTCCACCATCCATCGGTGTCTTGGGGAGCCAGTAGTAAGCCACTTTGGGCTTGACCACCAAGGCAACTCACCCTGGGTACTCGATCCTGGGCGCGTGATCCTCGCGACTCTAGGTGATGCTTTTCTTTGACTAGTTGAGCCAGCACAGGATGTCCACTTATGTCACTGCATTGACGGCAACTGCGTGAGCGAGCACCTTCTTCTCCCATTTCATCCCAAGTGCAGTAAACGTGTGCAGCGAGTCGGTCGTGTGGCCGAACCCTCCAGCATAGTCGTTGTCCCTTGGTGGGTCGTCGTTGGGGCCTTCCCTAGCTCACCTTTCCTTCTCGATCTCTTTGAGAGAGTGGTAGTCGGTGGTAGTGTGGGTTGCGATCTTCGCTTTCCTACTGTGATAGACACAGGATTGGTTGAGAAGTGCCACAGGATCTAATTTCAGCCTCGAGGCATTGTTGGCACGGTAATTGCCTCTGTCTCGGTGGAAGTTCTTGGGGTCGTGTTGACCGTAGTTGGTGTTGGCGATGAAGTCGGTCCTGCCGTCGCCGTGGCGTTTGCCGGTGTGGCGGGTGTTACTATTGTGCAGCTCGTGGTGTCTATTTTTGTCGTGGCCGCCCGAGCGACGTCTTCCACCCGACTCATCATCTGAGTCCTAGTTCGGATCTTTCTCCGCGTAGCGCTTGGCGATCTCCAGGAGGTCGGGAATGTTCTCGAGTGTCCGATAGACCCTCTTGATCTTGGCGACCAGAGGCTCGTACCAGCATGCATTCTTGAAGTAGTGGACCGCCGTGTCCGGGTGGATGCCAGAAGCATTGATCCATAGGTCCTGCCAATGTTGGACCTAGTGGCGAGTCGACTCACACGTTCCCTGGATGCAGCCCTCCAAGTACTCGATTATGGTGGCACGAGTGTAGGAGCCCTCGAAGTGCTTGATGAAGGCATCCTGCATCTCTTCCCACGAGTCGATGTTGTTCTCGAGGAGAGTGTTGATCCATTGGCGAGTCGCCCCCTCCATCATCAGGGGGAGTGATCACTGTCAAATATAGTAGTTATCGTGCAACTGTACCAACGATTATCAGGTTGAACAAACATAATTCAAACAGGATTCAAACTAATAAAGAGCAAACACATGGATCGAGATTCTCTTATATCACGCATCATTATAGGAGGCGAGCATGAACATATGTGCTATACCGACACTCACTGACTCACCATGAGATTCAGAAACAAGCAGACAAATTGCTCGATTTGGATGATTCAGTTCTTACAGGTTCAACTACAGTCAGCACATAGATATTTAGGAAAGAAACTTCACACGCTTTAGCAAGCAAGATCAAGGGAGAGATTCACCGAAGCATCTGAGGAAGGATTGGGAGTTCACTTGTGTGTGTGACCGGAGTAGAGCTTGAGGTTGATGTCGATGTTCCACTGGATCATCGGCTCTATCGATTAGCAGGTGGAGGTCCTGGGGAAGAAGATCTTTGACTCGTTCGCGGCGCTGGATCTGGCGATCCACCACTCTCTCTCTCTCCTTCCCTCTTCTCCCCTCTGCTTCTCTCTGCTTTCTACGTCTCTCCATGTTGCTCCTTCCGATCCCCCTTCTTCTCTTGCGGGTTGCAGTCTGATCCTCTGCCATTTTTAACCTTGCCCCTTGGTTCCTTAGCTAGATGCACAAGTTGGTCCTTGGAGGTTTTTGCGCCTTGTCGCGCCTTTCTATACAAAGAGGGATTAGCCAGTGAAATGTAGCTCTTTAAGTGTAATATGATACGAATATATGTGAAAGTGTAAGAATTGAGAGGGAATAAGCAAACAAAATGAAGCCAAAATTAGTATGAGAATGACGATGATCAAACCCCCACACTTAAACTTTTGCTTGTCCTCAAGCAAAGAAAAAACAAAAATAGTTTCAATAGTAAAGAATTCAACAGAAGGAAATACTGCAGTAGTTTAAGCTTTTAGCTACCATTTTCCGTGCACTTAGATAAAAGTAAGTTGTTCAGATGTTCATGTTTAAAAGTTAACTATGAATCTCAAGGGTTCTAAATTTATGTCTACTAATTAACCAAGATACCCAGGTTGAAACAGAAAGTTCTAATGAAAGTCCAAGACTGAGTCAAAAAGAAACAACCATTCAAAATTAATGAACTTGGCAAAATTGGAAAATTGAAAGTTTCATTTTGAATGCTTCACATGGCCATTCCCAGGAACACACCATGCTAATGCACAGAATTTTTTCTGCACATTGTACATTGTTGCTTCACCTAGCCATTCCCAAGAACACACCAGGCTAATGCTTGCACAAGCTTACCAAGTAACAATTGGAAAACATAAAGCCTAGCACAAAGGTGCTTCACCTGTCACCGTTCCTGAGAACATGGCAGGCTAATGCTTGTGCTCTTTCTGATCAAAAGAAATTATGAAACTTGGTAATGCACACAATATTGCTTCAGTTGACACAATTCCCGAGAACATGTCAGGCTAGTGCTTGTGCAAACACAGGGGCAATGGCTCATAATCTGCACTATATTAGATCTTAAAATTTCATCCATAAGTATCAAAGTTCCCCAGTAGAGATAAAGTAAAGAAATCAAGAGATTCAATAATTAATCAAGAAATGAACACAGGAACAAATTACTTCTATCTAAACTCAAGGCCAATGGTAAAGAATTTTTTTGACTACTGCAATTTGCTTCAATTGAAGGTTCACAGTTGACACACAGATGAGTAACGATTTCGAAATCATGAGTCAAAAATTGGCAACTATGATGAAAGTGTGTAAGTGCAAATAGAGATCAGGAATAAATTCACCTGACAACAAGTATTTGCATTAAGCTATGTATTTGATATTTTCCCATGTTGTGTACTTGGGATTAGAGCTGTGCAACCCAGGACTAAAGTGCATCCCAAAGTGAAAGTGTGTGCTTCCTAAAAAATCACCGAAAGGAAAAACAAGGCACACACATACACAAATAAATAAAAGAAGAGAAAATAAAGAAAACTATCTTACAGAGCTCAGGTTGCCTCCTGAGAAGCGCTTGATTAGGGTCATTAGATTGACCAATTCAACTTGATTCGGATTGGAGTAAGAGAGATCGCTTCTCCATTACCATCTTCCTCTTCATCATCAGAAACAATTACCTTTGTATTCACATTTCTTTGGTCCCCTTGATAGTAATGTTTCAGTCTTTGCCCATTAACTAAAAATGTGCCTCCTGAATGGCTTTGTACCACTATTACACCATTATTCATCACTTTGTTCACTGTAAAAGGTCCATACCACCTGGATTTGAGTTTTCTAGGGAATAGATGGAATCGAGAATCATATACAAGTACATGTTGTCCTGGTTCGAATTCCTTCCTGAAAATGTGCCTATCGTGCCATTTCTTAGTCTTCTCTTTGTATATTTTGGAGATTTCATAAGCATCTTGTCTCATTTCCTCAATCTCAGCTAACTGAAGTTTTCTATGTTTTCTAGCTTCATCTATGTCTATATCCAGTTTCCTTATTGCCCATTCAGCCTTGTGTTCAAGCTCAACTAGAAGGTGGCATGGTTTTCCATAAACCAATCTAAAAGATGACATGCCTATAGGAGTTTTGTATGCTATCCTATATGCCCATAGTGAATCAGACAATTTTAGTGCCCAATCCTTCCTAGAAGTTGATACAACTTTCTCCATAATATTTTTTATTTCTCTGTTAGACAACTCTACTTGTCCATTTGCTTGTGGGTAATATGGTGTAGTTACTCTGTGGTTATGCACTCCATACATTTTCAGTAAGTTCTCCAACTGTTAATTGTTGAAATGTGTCCCTCCATCACTGATTACTACTCTAGGCACTCCAAATCTTGGAAATATCACATTCTTGAACAAGTTACGCACTGACTTGGAATCTGCATTAAGAGTTGGTAAGGCTTCTACCCATTTTGAGACATAGTCAACAACAGCAAGGATGAATTTGTATCCTTTTGAAGGAGGAAATGGCCCCATGTAATCAATTCCCCAAACATCAAGCAGTTCTACCTCCAAAATTCCTTGTTGTGGCATCTCATTCCTCTTTGAGACTTTTCCAATTCTCTGACATAGATCACATTCCTTTATTTATTTGTACACATCTTTGAACAAGTCTAGCCAGAAGAATCCCGACTGAAGTATTTTTACTTGAGTTTTGGAAGAACTAGCATGTCCTCCATATAGAGCAGAGTGATAGTGAAATATGATGTCAAGGATCTCTTCCTCAGGGACACATCTCCTTACAATTCCATATGAGAAATGTTTGAACATGAATGGCTCATCCCAATAATAATGTTTGGCATCATGCAGAAATTTTATTTTTTGTTGTAAAGACATTTCTTGAGGAACACTGCCACACACCAAATAATTTACCATGTCAGCATACCATGGTAAGCTTTTTCTTAACAACATATACTTCTAGCAATCCATCTCCAGGCAGAGCATCATTTATAGGAGTTGCTTTGTTCTCTTCATGAGTAATTCTTGAATGGTGATCCGCCATTGAATTTTCTACCCTTTCTTATCTTTAATTTCTATGTCGAATTCCTGTAACAACAAGATCCATCTAATCAATCTTGGTTTGGCATCCTCTTTGCTCAAAAGGAATTTTATTGTTGCATGATCAGTATACACAGTGCAATGATTTCCAACCAGGTATGATCTGAACTTATTAAAGGCATACACTATTGCTAGCAATTCTTTTTCCGTAGTTGTGTAATTTTCTTGGGTTTCATCTAAAGTTTTTCTTACATAACTGATTACATTCTGGCATTTATCCTTTCTCTATCCTAACACTTGCATCACACATATTTCAAATGGTGCACTCCAATCTGGTGGCTGCACAATTGGTGCTTCAGTTAGTGCTTAAGTAGCATTGTTAATGGCCTTGCAATCATGGAAAAAATCTTGATAAATCTTCTGTGAAATCCAACATGTCCTAGAAAACTTCTCACTCCCTTAACATTTATTAGAGGTGGCAATCTGGCAATTACTTCCACTTTTGACTTGCCAACTTCTATTCCTCTAGTAGAAACCAAGTGTCCTAAGACAATTCCTTCCTTAACAAGAAAATGGCATTTTCCCCAGTTCAAAATAAGATTATTATCCATGCATCTCTGCAGAACAATCTCTAGATTCATCAAACAAGCTTGGAAAGTTTCGCCATAGGTTGTGAAATCATCCATGAAAACTTCCATGATTTTCTCTATCAGATCAGAGAATATTGACATCACCAATCTCTAAAATGTGCCAGGAGCATTCCAAAGACCAAAGGGAAGCCATTTGTAAGAAAAAGTGCCATATGGGCATGTGAAAGTTGTCTTTTCTTGATCATCTGGACATATAGGGATTTGCAGAAAACTAGAGTACCCATCCAAATAGCAAAAGTATTGATGTCCTGCTAGCCTTTCTAGCATTTGATCAATAAATGGCAAAGGGAAGTGATATTTTCTGGTTGCTTTGTTCAATTTTTATGTAATTAGTGCACATTCTGAATCCTGTTACAATTTGTGTAGGAATCAATTGCCCATTGTTACTTTGTACAATAGTCATTCCTCCCTTTTTGGGTACAACATGCATTGGGCTTACCCATTCACTGTCAGAGATTGGGAATATAATGTTTCCTTACAATGGCTTGAGAATTTCTTTTTGACCACTTCTTGAAATTGTGGGTTCAGTCTTCTTTGATATTCCCTAGATGGTTTTCTACCTTCTTCCAAATAGATTCTATGGCTACAAATTTCTAGGTTTATTCCTTTCATATCATCTATGGAATAGCCAATCACTGGCTTGTATTTTCTCAGGATTGTCAAGAATGCTTGGACTTGTTCTTCTCTCAGATCTGCACTCACTATGAATGGCAACTCATTTCCTTCATCAAGGAATTCATACTTTAGATGTGAAGGCAATGGCTTGAGATCTATTGGTAGTTTCTTCTCTGAACAAATTTGCTTCCCTCTTTCATCAGCAATTCTATACACATCAATCAATTGAATCTCCCCTTCTATATTATTTGCATTTTCTTTAGCTTCTTCTTCTCTTTTTTTTCCTTTTTCATTCTAAACAATTTTCTCAATCTTGTCAACTATGAAGTAGTGTTCTCTTTCTTGAGAAATGTGTGTTGCTTGCTTCATATCAAATATTGCTTCTTCATTACCAAACTTCAAGGTAAGCTTTGCTCCTTTGACATCAATCATTGCTCCAACAATGGCAAGGAATGGCGTTCCCAGAATTATTGCCTCACTGTTGTCTTCCATTTCCAACACAACAAAGTCCATAGGGTAAGCAAATTTTCCCACAAAAACAGGTATATCCACCAATATCTAGTTGGTTTCCTGATAGTTATATCAGCTAACTATAGTGTCATAGATGTCTCCCTCAATTCACCTAGTTTGGTGATTGATTGCACAAACAGAGGGATTACACTTACACTGGAACCTAAGTCACACAGTGCATTAAAATTCCTGCTTCCAATAGCACAGGGGATGTAAAAACTGCCTGGATCTCCTAGTTTCTCTGGTAGTCTGTTCTGAATTACAGCACTGCGGTCTTTTGTCATTGTGACAACCTCAGGTTCTTCTATTGTTATTTTCTTTGTCATTAGTTCCTTAAATAATTTTGCATATGTAGGTATATGCAACACTTCTTCCAATATAGGAATGGTGATGTGTACTTCTTTCATGACATCATAAAATTTTGCAAATTGTCTATCTTCTTTGGATTGCATCAATCTGTTAGGAAAGGGTACTCTTTGTGGAGATGGAGAAGAAACCTCAGTTGGTATACTCTCACTATTTGGATTCTTTGCTGATTCATATGGTACTTCTTTTGCTCTCTCATCTTGTATCTCCACATTTTGTGTCCTTTTTGCTGGAGGTATATATGCTACTATAGGTGTTGGCACAATTGGTTCTAAAGTTCTTCCACTTCTGGTTACAACTGCTCCACTAGTCATTCATGCACCACAATGTCTTCTTAGATTTTCTTCTGGTTGAGTTGGTAATCTCTGTTCTTGCTTTTCTTTCTGTGAACTAGCAAACTTGTCAAACTTGCTTCCCAAATCCTTAACTTCATTTCTAAGGCTCATCATTATTTCCACTTGCATCTTCCTGATTTCTTCCATCTTATCAGGCTGTTGAGATTGTTGAGAACCCTATGATCTATTGCTTGCATAAGGTGGCTGTCCCTGTCTGAAATCTTGTGAGTTTGCTTGGTTGTTCTTCTATGACAAATTTGGATGATTCCTCCATGAAGGATTGTAGTTGTGTGAATAAGGTCCTTGACTATGGAACTGAGCATAGCTGACTTCTCAAACCAATGCTCCACTTAATAAATAATAATTACACTCAATTGGTATGTGACCTATTTTTTGACAGACATCACAAACAGGTGAAGTAGTTCCAATTAAAGAAGTAGCTGCATATGCACTTGATTGCATTATGTTGGCTATTTGCTTGTTTAGCATTTCCATTTGAGTTGCCAAGGAATCACTTGCTGTTATATTGTGTATACCAGGGGCCATTGGTGCAATTTGTCTCACATTGACCACTGAAAATGATGAGCTGTCATGCTTTCAATTAGCGCAAATGCTTCATCCAATGTCTTGTTCATTATTCCTCCACCAGATGCTGAATCAATAGAGGACCTAGTATGATTATCTAGTCCTTTATAGAATGTCTGTAAAATCAGCCACTCCTCCAACCCATGATTTGGGCACATCCTCAGCAAAGTATTATATATCTGCCAAGCTTCATGCAAACTCTCTCCACTGTATTGAGCAAATCTTGTAATCTTTTGTGTGTACTCTGCTGCTCTTGTAGGTGGAAAGTACCTCTCAAGGAAAGCTTGTAGCAAATATTCCCAAGTCTCAGTCAGGTTTTTGGGCAAGGAATGCAACCAAGTTCTTGCTCCATTCCTTAATAAAAAGGAAATAAGGACAACTTGATTGCATCTGCTGGTACGCCATTTTGCTTCTGAGTGTTGCAATACTCAAGGAATGTTCTTATGTGCTCATGAGGATCTTCAACAGCTGATCCACCAAATTGAGAATGATGCACCATAGTAATAAGAACAGGTTTCAGTTCAAAATTGTTTTCCTGAATGTTTGGCAAAAAAATGCGAGATGAAACTCCTTGATCCTTAGGTATCCCCAAATCCTTAAGCAAGATTCTTGGTTGTTCCCCCATCTCTTCTAGCAGTTTTAGTGGCTTCCCTTTCTGTTTCCTATTTCTTCTTAAATAGGTTCTCTCAATTTTTGGATCAAAAGGAAGCAATCCTTCCTCTTCATTCATAAATCATTATCCTGCAAAGATAAGTTCTCCTGCAAACTCACAAAAACTCTCACAATCGGTAGGTTTGTAACACCCCAAGCCAACAAGAACTTGAGATGTTACCACATACATTACACATAGGAAATAACTAATACTTTTTAGAAAAAAAATCGGTAGAGTTTCCTCTGTTTTTGGGACATCCATGAAAGGCAATAAGATATAAACATGAGCACAAGAATAAAGCTCAATATAAAGTACACATGTTCATCCATAGATAAACCTTCGGTGCCACAACTTTGAAAAACTACCATCTAAACACACTACGGCTAACCATGTCTAATGGGTAATAACCAACACAGTTTAAGAGATAAACTTCCGCATACTCCAAAACAAATATGCCCAAGATGACTTCTTTTGATCAAAAACAAAGTTCCAAGCGATTGGTGTGGACTATGTGAATCGTGAGGGGATAAATGGTGAGGGTGCTACTCCCAAAACTCCCCATGCATGACGTTCTCAAGGTTTACCTAAAAACATGAAAGCAACAAGGGTGAGTACAAAGACTCAACAAGTTTATGAACAAATAGTAACTTTACATAAATCAAAACATTAAGACATCATTAAACATAAGTCCTAAATGCCTATATGCTCATCTCATCTCATCGCGAATACCGGTATCGCTTGAGTGGACACCCGTTGGCATCCACTCACTCTAACTCGTGGAGAGTGCCTTCAAAGTGGGTCGCAGCCCATCAATGAAAGTCGCATTGTGCCCACCAACATAGGTCACATTATCATCATGGTATGCAAAAGCATAATATGCACAAGTCATCATCATCTTTATCATTGTCATCATTGACATATCATAATCATTAGATAAAATTGAGTCTAGAGAAAGATGCAAAATTTACTATCTGTCATGAACTTGCCTCAACCACGGGGCACAAAATGTGAGTTGTAGGGTTCCAAATTAAACCAGAAGCACCAAAACCTGTTACACAACATATATCTTACTCAATAAACATCATCACTTCAAAATCATACAAACAAAATATTGCATAGTTCCTACTCACATAATGCCAGTTGATTTGCTTTATTTTTTCTTTTACTCTAGAGAAGACCCATAGGGTGTGTTCTCTGCTAATATCTTAAACAGTAATTAAGTTGCAGTATAGTCACACTGAGAACCGATGGATTTAATTAAGATCAACTTACTAGCAATAGGATCAGGTACAAGCGCCTACACAAACAACAAAATTTGTTGACTTAGGCTTGGTCGATCCTACCACTAATACAAGAAGTCTTCACATGCATAACTCACGGTTTGTTTGCCTAGCTGTTTTCTAGTAATCTGTAGCTTTATTCCCTTTAATGATAACTCAAAAATCAATAGAACTAGGAAATCAAACTGCTACGGAGGAACACTCAATGCATACAGCCAAGGTCGTGGAATACAATCTGATACTAGATCCCAGCTATCCAGTTTGGTAGATGTACAACCTCGCAAGAAAAAATCCACAGGAACTATTGAAGCTCAAAGGGAAAACAAGATTTCAGGAAACGATGCCTAACTAGATCCTCTGAACCTCACATACGACCACAACTTGGCAAGTATATCGATAGCAATCTAGAAGCCAAAGGAATTGGGAACATCTATTAAGGTGCAGAACTAAAATACGACTAGCTAACAGGCTAAAACCATCTTGTCCTTGACGACAAGGACATGGATACATACCACTGTAGACGACGGTGACGTAAATACGAACGGGCGGCATCGAGCACAGGTCGCCAAGGAACCTCGGCGGTGGCAGAACAGCGACCATGGCTTGCTGGAGACGATCCAGCCAACAGCTACGCAATCCCGCAGCGGCTATGTAGCAGATCGAGAGAATAAATTGGCAGCCGCCCGGAGGTCAGTAGCGTAGGAAAATATTTAGGGCAGAGGGCGGCGGCGTTTCCCTATCTGGAACAGTATACGGCAGCACAACTCGGCAAAACAATAGTCTGGCTCAATTAGAGGAAGCCCAACCCAGCCCGGCCTGTTATTTTCTTTCATCTCGTGCCGGGCCTATTTAGTATAGTACTGTCCATTAATATGGTAACAACACTAATAAGAGCAACTGGTAGCTGCTATTTTACTACAACTATAGGTCAAGAGTTAAGACCCAGACCTTACAATACTTTTTATTTTCTCTCTTTGTCAGTTCTTTCCCTAAACTACTATCTCCAGATTATTATTTTCACTATCAACATGGTCATATATATTTTCTGTAATTCAAGAAAACACAAACAGTTAACATCTAAATATGGGGTATTACATTCTTGCCACCTTAAACAGAATTCGACCTCGAATTCTTACTTGCTTTACTATAGGTCATACCTGGTAAAAACACAATCATATATCACATTCTAGCCACGTGTAACTAGAAATGTTTCTCGCTTATGCGAGACTCAAGCTCTAATGTCACCCCGCGTGTAATTGTTGGGAGAGAAAAAACCTTCACACTTTAGGGGCATATGCCTCATCACTCGCTCGGACACTTGTGATATCCTCATAGGACGAGCGAGCCTCAACAGGTAAATCTTACTCAATCGAAATAGCTTACATCATCATCTATCGTTCCAAATCACGAAAACAATTTCGCAACAAAGAGACATGGAACACAATATGCACACCTTTCAAAGGTCCGAGTAACTAAAGTTGGTAGGCTAGCTTCCTTGCTTGTGCCACTCTCATGAATTCCATTGTATCATAGACTAAGTTTCAATTTGATATTAAATCTTGTAACATCTTTGGTGGGTGAGACCCTTAAGATTACCTGCTCGCAAATTTTAAATTCCACATTCGACCTCTTAGAATCAGCATAACTCTCTTTTTCAGCGATGTACTACTAACAAATGTTGCCTAATCTCAACTTTCTCGTTTGTAGTTTGTTGAACAATAAGGTCTTGACTTTGCATTCTTGCCCGTGCATCTCAACAAAGTGAAGATCTACTCTTACATACAAAGCCTCATAAGGTATCATTCGTATGCTAGATGTATAGACGTTATTATAAGCAAACTCCACAAGTGTTAAGTCATCCTCCCAACTCCCTTGCTAAGATATGACATCGCATCTCAATATATCTGCAAGGGTTTTGATTGTATGGTCTGATCGGGCATCTCTTGAGAGATGAAACTTCATACTGTAACATCCCAAAACTTTAATCAAGGTTATCAAGTTCAAATCACCCAATTTAGGGTTAATAAAAAACTTTTATTAATAAAATGGTTATGAATGCATGTGTGTTTGCATTAGTATAGAATTGTGTGTATATGCCATGCTTGATTGTTCTAAATGTTGTGAAATGGTTTAAAGGTGAATGCAACATCATCTAGACCATTTACAAACAAAATCCAAAGATAAAGAAATCAAATAAGAATAAATAAAGCAAATGGTCGTTTTGACCAAAGTTAACCACTAGGCCACTTTGAGTGTTCCTAGAAGAAAATTTCTAATAGAAACTTTTCTACTTCTTTTCACCCCTTGCTAGACCAAGTAAAAGTGAACCCAAGACCACTTACAAACTTGCAGAAACTATTTTCAAATTCAAATGAAAGACATTTGGAAATGGAATTAAGTTCACATGTATAGATGGCCATTTCTCAAAAACCAACCAAACCAGTTCACCTTGGCAAACCCTAGCAACCATAGATGCCCAAGCTTGTGACCAACACACCCACCAAATCTCAGCCAAAAATTCAAATTTAAATCTCATGCGGGCATTGTGTCGAACACTTAGTGAGCACAGTAAAACCTACCTAACAATCACTGCTGCTGATCAAGGTTTTGTCCACCACTTGGCTCAATCTTTGTCCCCTAGTCACCCCAGCACCAACCAAAGCATCAAAGCCTCGCCCCCTTCACTGCTAGCACTAGTGCCATGCCGCACGAACCTCACCATGCCAGTCGATCAAGCTCCGCTCACAGCAGACCGCCCCGAGCTCGCCCACGATGTCTAGGAAGTAGCTGCGACCACACTGCCGCCCCCTGTCTACTCCCCGAGCGAAGCCAAGCCGTGGACCACCCCAGCAAAGCCGTGCCCAGAGCATCTGCGCCATGCCGAGGACGCGCCAGAGCGCCGCGCCCGACCAGCTCGCACACGCCGCGCCTCGACCTCACCCCGCGCGCACTGCTCCACCATGACCCCAGCAGCCGCCCAGACATCCCTGTTCGTCGCCGCTCGACCCGTAGCCACCGTGCGCCGCATCAAGCACCGCCTTTGCCGCGTAGAGCACCCGCACGTTCCCGACCGATGTAGACCGTACCTTGTCGCGCCATCAAGCCCGTGAGAACCGCCATGAAGCACCGCACCGACCGCCGCCCGTAGCCATGTCGCCAGCACCGCCTGACCATGCCGCCTTGGCCCTCTTGCCACAGTATAAAAGGAGGACACCCCCAGCCTCCATTTCCACACTACCTCACTCCCCTCTCTCTCAGAACCACCCCACTTCTCCCCAGACAAAGGCGAGCACCAGTCCACCGGAATTTCACCGGCGTTCGCCGCTATAGAGGAGAAGAGGAGTCGTTGATTGCGACCACCCCAAACCCTGCCGCAACCGCGCCTCGAACCGCCATCGTCTACCACGCTGTTTGCCCCCATCGCCGACCTTAGCTGGAGCCCAGGTGAGCCACAACGCACCCCCACTGTGCCGCTAGGTTTCGTTCTCGCCGGCGAGCTGTTCACTGGGGATGACGAGCCTCAACCGTTAGATTAGGTTCTAATCGTAGCGCCCAGATCGCTCGGTACCGCTTCGCGTAGTAACAGCCGCTGACGCATGGACCCTGCTGCACCCGCGCAGTGCAGCTGGGCCGGCACATTTCTTTTCCCGCGCGTAGCCCAACAATTCAAATAATCTTTTTCTAATTTAGTTAAAACTAGATTCTGTCTACTTATTCAAAAATCATTTCAGAGAGATTCACTTAACCAAATTGCATGATTTCAATTTTATTAGAAGGATAATTAAATTATCTATCCAAGCCCGTTGGATATAAATCAATTGGAGTTAGAGATAATCTATAGCAAAAATAACAAAACAGAGACTTTTGCAACTTCAAACATTTTTCAAAAATCAACCATAATAGCTTTTGAGTTGATTCCAACTCTCAAAAATCACATTTGACAATACCTATCTGAATATGTAATAATATTTAGGTTTGCATGCAGTGACATTGGACTAGTACCAAAAGAATGCTCTTAGGGCATTTCTAGTCACTTTAAATCTATTAAATAATAATCTTAAACTTTATAAAATGTGACCAACCCTTTAAATCACATTCCCATGTACTAGAATATGTGGTGATGACATGTGTCCACATGATCCCATATTTTAATTGGAGAATATTAAATCTTAAATTAATTTCAATGAGTAGAAATTACTTTTCTCAAATAAACTAAATGAAACTAGTTCATTAAATCTTGTGATGATACTAGATCATCAAGTGTGTGCCTTAGTGTGCTAAATAGACTTAGTTAAGTATTGTTTGGTGATTGTGTATCCCGTATTCATTTATAGACGATAGTACAGACCAAGTCTACGAGGAGGAGGAGTTCTACCCCGAGGAAGACGAGTAGAACTTCAATTACTGCACCAATCAAGGCAAGCTATTATTGGCAAGCTAGAATTATACAAGATGACCTAAGCAAGATACTTTAGGCATGCTTGGTTATACATTTTGATTTATACCCATCTCAAGTTTTACTT
Organism: Avena insularis; assembly: GCA_023614405.1. Classification (NCBI taxonomy): domain Eukaryota; kingdom Viridiplantae; phylum Streptophyta; class Magnoliopsida; order Poales; family Poaceae; genus Avena; species Avena insularis. Next base: position 301,599,875 of record CM042684.1, read on the forward strand.
GCAAACTTTACTTTTTACTTTACCAAAGTTTCTTTACTTTTAGTAATGCTTTGTGAGATTTTGGAAAGTAGTATAGATAGCATAAAGAGTATAAAACTAGGCCTATACGATATGTCATTCTATGGCATGAGGTTGAGATTAGAACTCCTCATTAGTGAACACTCTTAACCTTAGTGGCTAGTGCTAAGCATAAAACTTGATCACTTTAGATCGGAATACTTGGTGAAAATGCTTATGAAAACCTTGGAATGACGAGTCATTCTATTGAGATGTTTTGACATGTGTTGTGAAACACAAATGGTTTGATGATGAAAATGTTGAGGCATGAGCCTTAGCCCTTTATAAAAACTGATGGTTGGGTTCGGATGCGATACCATTCTAATTTTACCGTACAACCACAATACCTGAATTGGGTAAGGCTTAGCCGAAAGTTTATATGCATTAGTATGGGTTCCCTCGTGGAACAGGTTTGAGCTGAGGCTACCTCTTGATGATGTCCACCTATGTAGTGCCCAGGATGGCAGATGGCCATGGCTAGGAGGCCAAGCTCATAGGAAAGGTGCTTATACTAGAGTGTGTAAAGGAAAGGTTATGATTGATTATCCGCATACTAAGTATGATGATTCAGGGTTATCCCTGATGGATGTATCGAATTTTGTGGTGAAAGTGTACCACCTCTGCAGAGTGTCAAACTATTCGAATAGCTGCGTCTGCGGTCATAGACAGTTGGAGTGGCCATACTGTTCCTTCGTCAGATGTTTTCAAAATGACTTGTGAAATGAATTGTGACTTGACTTGACCATAGCAGGGTTGTGACTATGAAAACTAAGTTCCCACTTAGGTGATTTAGAACATTTACTTAGTTTTTCTTTGTTTCTGAACTCAGCTTAGGTTAAAATTAGCTTTTGCAAATAAACTTAGAGCTTAGCATTCCTACTAGAACTACCTTACTTGTTAGTGATAGTTTGTGAGTACTTAAAGAGTACTCATGGCTTTGTCCTTGGCTATTCCTGTGGCCAGACTATGAGGAGGACTATCAGGAATATGGATAGTAGGACAGCTACGACAACTAGGATCATCTCCCATCGTTAGTATTGCCTATGACACTAAAGATGGAGCCCACCGCTACGCTTATATTTCCGTTGCTTGTTCGTATTAAGACTGGATCATGAGATCCTTTATTTGCGTAAGACCTTATTATGGTTTGTAATGGATGATGTACTGTGATATCCAATCTGTTATGTCTCACAAAAATGGTAATCCTGGGATTGCGATGTATGGCATAACAGGCATCTGGGATTAAAAATCCAGGTTGACAAGTTGGTATCAGAGCCATCCTGACCATAGGAGACCCTAGTTAGAATGGACGTCCGAACAAAAACTTAGTTTCAAAACAAAAGAAGTGAGTATTTATAAAAACCTATTTCGCCTCTTATCCTTGAGATTCTTTCAAAAAAAATCATGTTCCTCAAAAATTCTTACATTCCTACATAAAATTTGACACACTTGATCACATCACTAACTTACTCATCCTAAATTCTTATAGATGGAAGTTCAGTATTGCAAGTTCTACCAGTTGGGCAACAGAGGCCAGCTTATCTTTGAGAGGGATCTTGATGCACTATCAGAGTATCTTGAGCGCCCGCATCCGGAATTCTTCGGAGCTCAACTCAAGGACTTCCCAGGAGGAGATTTACAATGGCTGATAGTTGCAGACCTCAGAGGCAAGATGGAAGCGCCCCTTTTTGAGAAGATTCAATTCACCGTGCGAGAGAACAACTGGCTAGATAGATTAGCCAGGGCTATGCATGAAGATCTTGCCCGTCTGTGTGGGAAAAACATCAACTTGATCTAGGGAACTCGCTTTGCTCACTATGCAAGGCGTGATTCTATGGGAATGCCATTGGAGATGCCAAGTCACCCGGAGATGAAGCTCCAAGTGGAGAATCTTGACTTCCTGCTATATGATAGACAGAAGGAATTGGACAATACTCGAGCCTACACCAACCACAACCTTGCCATTGCCACGAAGAAGGACAAAACTTTCGCCATGCTAGTCAAAGATCGCCAATCACTTCTCCGGCAACGCGAGAAGAAGGATCGCACCATCGCTCGTCTTCGCAAGAAGGTGGCCGACCTCAAGAAGACCATCCAGGAACAAGAAGCTCAGCTTGCAGCAAAAGAAGAAGAGGAAGAAGGTGAAGACATCCAGGGAGATATTCGCTCATACCTCAGTGATGACAATGACTACCTGGAGGATGATGCCATGGATTTCTACACCGATGATGATGACTCCGACTTCATTGATGATGAGTAGATGCACTTGATCACTACCGTAGGAATGAGTTGTATCAGTCCCACTGTATCTTAGCTCACAGAATGGTTCTTAAAACCATATGTTTTCCTTTTATGTTGTGGTGTGTGTGTTTGTATTGTGTGCTTGAATGAATGAATGAATAAATGAATGAGAAATTGTTAATTTGCCAAATTTGAGTCAGACTCAAAGTCTAAAAGCTTTTGAAAACAAAACCATGAACCTTACAACTTTCCCTCTTATCTCTTTATCTATCTCAATCTTTAGATGACTCGTGGAAACCCCGGAGGAAGCAGCTCATCGCAGGACCCGATGCTGCAGATGCTAGTTTCCGAACGTGAAGCTAGTAGAGCAGAGCGCCAAGCCAATCTAGCCACCCTGCAACAGATAGCTCAGATGGCCCACAATAATCAAGGCCATGGAAATCAGGATCATCATGGATCCAAGCTTAAGAACTTTCAGAATACCAATCCCCCTATCTTTAACAAATCTGAGGATCCCTTAGATGCTGATGACTGGTTGCAAACCATGGAGAACAACCTAGAAGTCACAGGAGTTGATGCCAACGAGAAGGTACTGTTTGCCACCCACTATCTAGCAAGAGATGCAAGAGCCTGGTGGAATATCACTCGTACTATGAACCACGGTCAAGTGATGACGTGGGAAGCTTTCAAGATCAAGTTCAGCCGCACCCTTGTGCCGCAAGGATTAGTCACCAGAATGAGAGATGATTTCAAGGAACTGAAGCAAGGAAGGATGACGGTAGTGGAGTACCGTGACAAATTTCTATCCCTCGCGGGGTATGCAACTGATGAGATCAACACTGATGCCAAGAAGAAGGAAAGGTTCCTGAATGGATTGCATGATGAGATGAATACTGTTTTAGTCAACATCCGTTTTGAAGACCTAGAAGAGCTCGTAGATTCCGCCATCCAGATGGAAGGGAAGATCAACCAAGCCAATGACAACCGCAAGCGTCGGATGATGCATCAGACTGGGTCTCACAATACCCAGAAGTATCGCCCCAACCCGTCTACAGGATATGCCCCAAGAAACAATAGACCCCTAATGTCTCGTCCAAGCTACCCCAATCGTAGCGGAGGAAACGTGAAGTCCGGAGGAAACCACAACAGCAATCCCGGCAACTCCAACAACTTCAACCGTGCATCGCCCAAGTCCAACAACAAAAACAACAACAATATCTCCCCAAGGACTGGAAGCAATGCCGTGCCTGTTGCATCCAAAGACAAGTCCCAGATTACTTGCTTTGAATGTGGAGTCAAGGGTCACTACTCCAATGAGTGTCCCAAGAAGCTTGCAGCCACCACCAATGCGAATGCCCCAGCTCAGTAGCAGTGCCGTGTTCAGCCTGGAAGAAGATTTGCCCCAGGGAATTCGCTCAACCGCAACGGCCGTCTATTCCACATGAATGCTGAAGAAGCCCAGGAAGCACCAGATGTCGTGATGGGTATGTTTTCTGTTAACTCAGTACTTGCAAGAGTGTTGTTTGATTATGGAGCATCACACTCGTTTGTTACAAAAGAATTTGCATGCACTAGTAAGATTCAACCAACAAAATTGAAGCATGTTATGATAGTGCAAATACCTGGTTCAACCACCAAAGCTAGAAAAATTTGCAAGGTTGTACCTATCAGAATCCATGGGATAGATTTTTATGCCAATCTAATAGTACTTGGAACCAAAGGTTTTGAAGTAGTACTAGGAATGGATTGGATGTTGAAACATAAAGGATTGATCGACCGTGCCAAGAAAGCCATAACCATGACCAGTAGCTCAGAAGTATCAGTACAACATGTATCTGAAACCTTGCCCCGCCAATTCAAATGCAACAAGAGTCTAGCCCTACCCACCATAGACCAAGTCAGAGTAGTCTGTGAATACCCCGACGTATTCCCAGATGAATTGCCCGGTATGCCCTCGGATCGGGATCACGAGTTCATTATTGAACTAATTCCTCGAACTGGACCCATAGCTCAGAGACCTTATAGTATGAACCCATCTGAATTAGTGGAGCTGAAGAAGCAACTTGATGCTATGCTGGAGAAAGGCTTGATTCAACCAAGCGTATCGCCATGGAGATTGCCTATTTTGTTTGTCGACAAGAAAGATGGAGGTAACCGGCTGAATGATGTCACCATCAAGAACAAGTACCCACTGCCCAAGATTGAAGATCTGTTTGATCAGTTACCTGGTGCTAGAGTGTTTTCTAAGATTGATCTTAGAACTGGTTATCATCAACTCAAGATTCGTGCAACGGATATTCCAAAGACCACCTTTACCACCAGATATGGATTGTATGAGTATATGGTCATGTCTTTTGGATTAACCAATGCCCTCGCTTATTTCATGAACCTCGTGAATAATATTTTTATGAACTTTCTAGATAAGTGTGTTGTTGTGTTTATCGATGATATTCTTATCTATTCCAAGTCAGAAGAAGACCATGAGCAACACATGAGAACCATCCTTGAAACCCTTAGAGAGCATCAGTTGTATGCCAAGTTCAGCAAATGTGAGTTCTTGTTGAAGGAAGTAGGATTCCTCGAACATATTGTGTCGGCAGGAGGAGTCGTTATTGATCCCGCCAAGATCAAAGATGTTGAAGAATGGGAAGCCCCAACCACTCAAACCCAAGTTAGTGCATTCCTCAGATTAGCGGGATATTACCGCAAGTTCGTTGAGGGATTTTCGAGCATCGCAAGACTGATGACCCAACTGTTGAAGAAAGATAAGAAGTTTGAATGGACCGACAAATGTGAAGCAAGCTTTCAAGAGCTCAAGAAGAGATTGATTTCATCCCCAATATTGATTATGCCAGATATAAAGAAGCCTTTTGATGTGTATTGTGATGCATCCAAGATTGGTCTCGGATGTGTGTTGATGCAAGAAGGCAAAGTCATAGCATATCTGTTCCAGCAACTGAAGCAGCATGAGCAAAACTACCCTACCCATAATCTTGAACTAGCAGTTGTAGTTTTAGACTTGAAGACATGGCATCGTTATCTTATGGGTAACCGCTGTGAGATTTATTCGGATCACAAGAGCCTGAAGTATATCTTCACCCAGAAGGAGTTGAATATGAGGCAAAGGAGATGGATAGAGTTAATCAAGGATTATGACCTTGACATTCACTATCACCCTGGCAAAGCCAATGTGGTAGCGGATGCTCTTAGCAGATTGCCGTGTAGATTAAACACCATGATCAAAGAAGCCCAGCCAAGTTTGCATGAAGAGTTGGAGCAGTTTAGAACGGAGCTAGTTAGCAAAGGATTTTTAGCTAGCATTGAACTTCAACCCACTTTGATTAGCCAGATCAAGGAAGCCCAGAAGAGAAATGCAAGTATTGACGGAATCAAACATCATATTGGTACAGGAAAGGTACCTGGATTCACCGAAGATGAAGAAGGAGTATTGTGGTACAAAGGACGTATCTGTGTGCCAGCAGATTTGGAGCTGAAGCAAGTTATCATGTAAGAAGCTCATGATACTCTTTATTCTATCCACCCGAAGGAACGAAGATGTATCAGGATTTGAAGGAGCAATTTTGGTGGCACAAGATGAAGAGAGAAATCAGAAGCTACATCGCCAAGTATGATATCTGTCAAAGAGTCAAGGTGGAATATCAGAGACCCGCAGGACTGTTGCAACCATTGCAGATTCCGGAAGGGAAATGGGATTCCATCGGAATGGACTTTATCACCGGTTTGCCTACTTCTAGTAGAGGAAATGACTCTATCTGGGTCATAGTTGATAGACTGCCCAAGGTAGCCCATTTTATACCTGTCAAGACAACCTACCAGAGTTTGAAGCTAGCAGAGTTGTACATTGCTAGAATTGTCAGTTTGCATGGAACCCCCAAGACCATAGTGTCAGATCGAGGAACCCAATTTACCTCAAGATTTTGGCAGAAAGTCCAAGAAGGATTAGGGACCAAGTTAAATTTCAGCACATCTTATCACCCGTAGGCCGATGGACAGACTAAAAGAGTCAACCAAATCTTAGAAGATATGTTGAGAGCTTGTGTGTTAGAGTATGGATCAAAATGGGAAGATTTCTTGCCTTTCGCAAAATTCTCATATAACAACAGTTATCAAGCCAGTTTGCAAATGGCCCCATTTGAATTTCTGTATGGAAGGAAGTGTCGTACCCCCTTGAATTGGTCGCAAGTAGAAGAGAGTCAGATTTTCGGACCCGACATCCTACGAGAAGCCGAAGAGAAGGTTCACAAAGTCCATGAGCACCTCAAGACCGCCCAATCCAGACAGAAGAGTTATGCTGACAAGAGACGTAGAGACCTGACTTTCAATGTCGGAGATTTTGTGTATCTCAAAATTTCGCCGTTGAAGGGAATGCAACGTTTTTAGCTGAAAGGAAAGTTAGCCCCCAGATATATTGGACCCTTCAAGATTTTGAATCACCGAGGAGAAGTATCTTATCAACTGGAACTTCCAGAAGAGATGTCAGCCATCCATAATGTGTTCCATATCTTGTTACTTCGCAAATGCCTAGAAGTGCCGGAGAAGACCGAAGTGTTCAAGAACATCGATCACCGAGCCATGATATCAACAAGGATATGACGTATCATGAAGTACCCATTCGTATCTTGAGAAAAGCTTTCAAAACTACCAGGACCCGGAGTATCAAATTTCTCAAGATCCAATGGAGTAACCATACCGAAGAAGAAGCTACCTGGGAGCGAGAACATTGCATTAGGACTGAGTTTCCAGATCTCTTTAGTTCCTAGTTTTTCTTAAATCTCGGGATGAGATTTTGTTTAAGGAGGGAAAGTTTGTAACATCCCAAAACTTTAATCAAGGTTGTCAAGTTCAAATCACCCAATTTAGGGTTAACAAAAAACTTTTATTAATAAAATGGTTATGAATGCATGTGTGTTTCCATTAGTATAGAATTGTGTGTATATGCCATGCTTGATTGTTCTAAATGTTGTGAAATGGTTTAAAGGTTAATGTCACATCATCTAGACCATTTACAAACAAAATCCAAAGAAAAAGAAATCAAATAAGAATAAATAAAGAAAATGGTCATTTTGACCAAAGTTAACCACTAGGCCACTTTGAGTGTTCCTAGAAGATAATTTCTAACAGAAACTTTTCTACTTCTTTTCACCCCTTGCTAGACCAAGTAAAAGTGAACCCAAGCCCACTTACAAACTTGCAGAAACTATTTTCATATTCAAATGAGAGACATTTGGAAATGGAATTAAGTTCACATGTATAAATGGCCATTTCTAAAAAAACTAACCAAACCAGTTCACCTTGGCAAACCCTAGCAACCATAGATGCCCAAGCTTGTGACCAACACACCCACCAAATCTCAGCCAAAAATTCAAATTTAAATCTCATGCGGGCATTGTGTCGAACACTTAGTGAGCACAGTAAAACCTGCCTAACAAGCACTGCTGCTAATCAAGGTTTTGTCCACCACTTGGCTCAATCTTTGTCCCCTAGTCACCCCAGCACCAACCAAAGCATCAAAGCCTCGCCCCCTTCACTTCTAGCGCTAGTGCCATGGCGCCCGAACCTCACCATGCCAGTCGATCAAGCTTCGCTCACAGCAGACCGCCTCGAGCTTGCCCATGATGTCTAGGAGGTAGCTGCGACCACACCACCGCCCCCTGTCCACTCCTCGAGCGAAGCCAAGCCGTGGACCACCCCAGCAAAGCCGTGCCCAGAGTATCTGCGCCATGCCGAGGACGCGCCAGAGCGCCGCGCCCGACCAGCTCGCACATGCCGCGCCTCGACCTCACCCCGCGTGCACTGCTCCACCATGACCCCAGCAGCCGCCCAGACATCCCCGTTCGCCGCTGCTCGACCCGTAGCTACCGTGCGCCGCATCAAACACCGCCTCTGCCATGCAGAGCACCGCAAGTTCCCATCCGATGTAGGTCGCGCCTTGCTGCGCCATCAAGCCCGTGAGAACCGCCCTGAAGCACCGCACCGACTGCCGCCCACAGCCATGCCGATAGCCGCCCATAGCCATGTCTCCAGAACTTCCTGACCGTGCCGCCTTGCCCCTCTCGCCATAGTATAAAAGGAGTCCACCCCCAGCCTCCATTTCCACACTACCTCACTCCCCTCTCTCTCAGAACCACCCCACACTTCTCCCCGGAGCAAGGCGAGCACCAGTCCACCGGAATTTTGCTGGAGTTCGGTGCTGCAGAGGAGAAGAGGAGCCGTTGATTGCGACCACCCCAAACCCTGCCGCAACCGCGCCTCGAACCGCCGTTGTCTACCACGTCGTTTGCCCCCATCGCCGACCTTAGCTAGAGCCCAGGTGAGCCACAACGCACGCCCACTGTGCCGCTAGGTTTCGTTCTCGCCGGTGAGCTGTTCACCGGGGACGACGAGCCTCAGCCGTTAGATTAAGTTCTAATCGTAGCGCCTAGATCGCTCGGTACTGCTTCGCGTAGTAACAACCGTTGATGCATGGACCCCGCCTGTCAGCAGCCCGCTGTGCCCGCGCAGTGCAGCTAGGCCGGCCCATTTCTTTTCTCGCGCGTAGCCCAACGATTCAAATAATATTTTTCTAATTTAGTTAAAACTAGATTCTGTCCACTTATTCAAAAATCATTTTAGAGAGATTCACTTAACTAATATGCATGATTTCAATTTTGTTAGAAGTATAATTAAATTATCTATCCAAGCCCGTTGGATATAAATCAATTGGAGTTAGAGATAATCTATAGCAAAAATAACAAAACAGAGACTTTTGCAACTTCAAACATTTTTCAAAAATCAACCATAATAGATTTTGAGTTGATTCCAACTCTCAAAAATCACATTTGACAATACCTATTTGAATATGTAATAATATTTAGGTTTGCATGTGATACGTCCATTTTTCATCACTATTCTATGTCTTAATTCACTATTATTCATTGATATATTTCATATTGAGAGGTGATACTTATGTTATTTCATCTATTTTTGCATGGTTGATGACTTTTGGAGCATCGACTGCTGCAGTCAGGATTCTGATGGAAAATGTGTTGTTTGGAGGCAAAATCCACGAAGATCAGAAAATCCGGGAAAATATACGGAAAATCCTATTTTTCTAGAAGACTAAGGAAGCCAGAAGACGGAGTGGAGATGGGCCACAGGGGGCCCACACCACCCCATGGCGCGGGCAGCCCTAAGCCGCGCCAGGAGGTGGTGTGGCCACCCTGGCCCACTCCAGCCTCTCTCCTCTGGCGTATATCATCCTCCCGAAACCCTAAGACTCGGAGGGCGACCACAGAAAGATTTCGCCGCCTCTGCGGGGCGGAAAACATCGAGAGAGAAAGATCTCTCTGGCAGACAAATTTCTGCCGGGGGAATTCCTTTCTAGAGAGGGGAGATCATCGCCATCAAGCTGGACTTCATCGGGATCATCATCATCATCATCATCATCACCACCATCATCACCATCTCCATATTGCTGTAACAATTTGGTTGAATCTTGCATAGTTCATAGGGGAAACTTTCCCGGTGTTGATTACTCTTTATAGTTGATGCTATTGAGTGAACCATTGAATTATTGTTTATGTTCAGATTGTTATACATCATTATTCCATCTCTGATCATGATCCATATGATGTCTTGTGAGTAGTTCGTTTTGTTCTTGAGGACATGGGAGAAGTCTTGTTGTTAGTAGTGGAGTTGCGTTGAGAAAGATTCAATAGATTGTTATTTAAGTTGTGGTGTACTTCTTCTAGTGGTGTCATGTGAACGTCGACTACATGACACTTCACCTATATGGGCCTAGGGGAATGCATTTTGTATTTGGCTACTAATCGTAGGGGTTGCCGGAGTGACAGAAACCTGAACCCCCGTTAGGAAACCATTGCACAAGGGACGTAAGGGTCTTAGAGTTTAAAGCTGTGGTTAGGTTTCTACCTTAATTACTTTCTTGTACTTACGGATGTTTGCAAGGGGTATAATCACAAGTATGTATTAGTCTTGGATGGGGCGGTACATTAGCACAGGTTCACCAACACAACACTTAGCAAGCTAAAGAAGATTAATCAACTATATGAAGCGAAAGCACTTGACAGTCTTCCCATTTGTCCTCGAGAATGTTTGGTCATCTTAAGTAATACAACCGGCTTGTCCTTTGCTGCATAAAGGATTGGGCCACTTGCTGCATTTATTCCTACTGTCTTTTATTTACTCGTACTTTGTTTACTTGCTTTATCGAAAACCCCTAAAAATCCGTTTGCTAAGTATTTGTAGAGAATTCCTGATCCATACCACTAGCCAACACCTTCTGCTCCTCGTTGGGTTCGACACTCTTACTTATCAAAAATACTGCGATACACCCCCTATACTTGTGGGTTATCAAGACTATTTTTTGGCGCCATTGCCGGGGAGTGAAGCATTATTGGAGAGTGGAACTGGTAAAGGAAACTTCTACTGTGAGTATTGTTTACTTCTGTTAGTTGCTTTATTTTCGTTATGGATAATTCGCTGAGTTTCTTATTTGGTAATGCTGCTACCACTGCTAAGGTAGTAGATAAGCCACCACCTGCTGAGAATGATGTTTTCAAAATACATACAAGAATTATTGATCGTGGTATGGATAACTACTATGTTGGGGATGGAACTGTCCATCCCGGTGATCATTTGCTCTTTATACACGAATTATGCGGGTTTTTCAAGTGTGCAGGTATTACTACAGATCAAGTTAAGAAGAAGTTATTCTCATTGTCACTGAAAGGAAGAGCTGAGGAATGGTATAAGCTACTGAAGAATGGTCAAGCTCTGGAATGGGAGGAAATAGTGCCTCTCTTTTATTCAAAGTTTTATCCTCCTAGTGAGATTCATAAAGATCGGAATCAAATATACAACTTTTGGCCTCTTGATGGAGAGAGTATAGCTCAAGCTTGGGGGAGATTGAAGTTACTAATGCTCAAATGTCCCATTCATGAGCTCCCCAACAATATTATTATCAATAACTTTTATGCAAGGCTCCCTCTACATGACAAGGATTTATTGGATGCTTCTTGTGCTGGATCATTCACTCGTATGGAAAAAGAAGCTAAATGGGATCTTCTGGACCGTATTCAAGACAATGCTGAAGCCTAGGAGAATGACAAAGGTAGAAAGTCAGGTATAAATTATGATTATGAATGCATTGAATCTTTTTGGGAACTGATGACTTTCAAAATATTAAAAATGCTTATGGTCTAGACTCTCAAGCTATTGCTTCTTATTTTAAGGCTTTTGCTTCCTACATTGAAGTGCCTAAAAAGAAGTGGAATAAGTATCATGAACCTTATAAAGATGTTGCTAAGAGTGTTCCTTCAAGAAATATTGAAGTTTATAGTGCTAATCATGTTTTACCTGAACCTTATATATGAGAAAATGCCTTTCCCAGTTAGGATTAAGGAACATTCTATGATAGCTAGTATGGTTAATGAAAGTACAAGAAAAGCTGCTGAACCTGATAAACAAATGGTTGATGAACCTATAATAGTAAATGTGAAAGACAGTGTCACTAAATATGAAAAAGAGGGACACACTATCCTTTGTAAGGATACCTCTAATATTGTTTCACAAAGTAGTGTTATGAGAGCTAGTATTCCCGTGTTTTCTGTTAGAATAAGTGATCATTGCTATGATGGTCCTTGTGATAGATATATTGTTAAGTTTATGCATGATACTGAAAGCTACTATGAGAGAGGGAAAAGTGTTCTTATGTATCTCAATAATATCAAATTTCCTCGTTTTATGTTGAAAGTTTTTATGTTGCACTTATTTTGCCCTCTTATGCAAGTTGCTTCTGGTTTTAAAAACTTGTTTGTTTACAAAATACCCTTGCATAGGAAGTGGGTTAGACTTAAACGTGTGTATTTTTTTTGCTTCTTGATGCTCTCTTTCACCTCAATTCATATCCCTATGAGAGCTTCTTCAGAATTATCATGCCCATCTTAATGGCTATAAAGAAAGAGCTTTATGGGAGACAACCCAATTTGTTTTTTGCTTTCAGTTTGTTTTTGTTTATTTGAGTCTTGGAAGTTATTACTTCGGTAATAACCGCTCCTTATCCGTTTTGTTTGGTTTTTGTGTCAAGATCAACCTCTAATGAGAGAGAAGTAAGATTTGGGGAAGTTGCTGTCCCGAAACAGATTTTTGTGCTTCACCGTAAAAATTCGTGAGAGACCTCTGTATGTCAGATTGAGCTGTAATGTTTTGTGCTTCTGCCCCAGGTTGTTATTTAACTTTCCTTAGTTTTGAACTTTTTGATTTGAGCAACATAAGATTTTCGAAAAAATTGATCTTTACCTGCTGGTCTGTTTTGACAGATTTTGCCACTCTTGCATTTGCTTCTTTATTTGATTTCCTTTTTGAATTCTTTTTGGGTTTTAGAAAGGAGTTGCTACAGTAGCTTATGTTTTGATGGTTTTCAGTTGAAGTTGGATTCAAAAGGTTTTATCACTTCACTTATACTAATGTTGCTAATGAGAAATGTGTGAAGTTTTGTGTGAAAGAAATTTCCAGGAAGTGGAGATAATGGTGTAATAAGGAAAAGAAGGGTTTTATGACTCAAGTAATAAGTGTATGAAGATGAAGATATTGATGATTCAAGTGGTGACTCCGGAAGGATCCACTAAATACCAAATTCAGAGACCTGCAGAGTCCGTTTCCAACTAGGTAATAGTTCTGGTAAGAAAAGTTCCGCGAAAATACAATCCAACTATATTTTTGCAGTTTTCAGTCAATAAGGAAAGCTACGAAGCGAAAAAGGGACGGAAACTCCCGGCGCGTCATAACCGGGGCCTAGAATGTGGCAAAGTTGGCCCAACCTTTGCTCTCCATTTACATATGTCTTTAACAAACGAAAACAAGTAGAGAGGTCCACCGGGCTACCCTCGTAAATAGATAGCTATAGGGGTAGACGATCCGGGGCCTCTAGTCTAGGGTTTCGCCGGAGGAAGACCGCCGGAGCGTCGGAATCACATGAAAACTTGCATGTGCCCCTAGGATATGTGTGCGAGAGTGGTGCAAGGTTGGTAGGTGCCATGTGTAGGCCCCAGGTGTGACCCCCTTCCCGGACATGCGTTAACACTTAGTAAGGTGTGTAGGTCCACCGGGCACCCCTCGTACGGAGATAGCTATAGGGGTAGATGATCCTGGGGGCCCGGTCTAGGGTTTCGCCGGAGAAAGACCACCGGAGCGTCAGAATCACATGAAAACTTGCATGTGCCCCTAGGATATCTGTGTGATAGTGGTGCAAGGTTGTTAGGTGCCATGTGTAGGCCCCAGGTCTGACCCCCTTCCCAGACATGCGTGAACACTTAGTAAAATCCTGGATCTGTACGTGGAAACTCCCGCCGCGTCACAACCGAGGCCTAGAATGTGGCAAAGTTGGCCCAATCTTGGCTCTCCATGTACATATGTCCTAAACAAACAAAAACAAGTAGAGAGGTCCACCGGGCTACCGTCGTACGGAGAAAGCTATAGGGGTAGACGATACGGGGCCCTCGGTCTAGGGTTTCACCGGAGGAAGACCGCCGGAGCGTCGGAATCACATGAAAACTTGCATGTGCCCCTAGGATATGTGTGTGATAGTGGTGCAAGGTTGTTAGGTGCCATGTGTTGGCCCCACGTCTGACCCTAGACCAGGACATGCGTTAACACTTAGTAAAATCCTGGATCTGTACGTGGAAACTCCCGCCGTCTCACAACCGGAACCTTAGAATGTGGCAAAGTTGGTCCAACCTTTGCTATCCATGTACATATGTCCTAAACAAACCAAAACAAGTAGAGAGGTCCACCGAGCTACCCTTGTACGGAGATAGCTATAGGGGTAGACGATCTGGGGGCCCCGGTCTAGAGTTTCGCTGGAGGAAGACCACCAGAGCGTCGGAATCACATGAAAACTTGCATGTGCCCCTAGGATATGTGTGTGAGAGTGGTGAAAGGTTGGTAGGTGCCATGTGCAGGCCCCAGGTCTAACCCCCTTCCTGGACATGCGTTAACACTTAGTAAAACCTTGGATCTGTACGTGGAAACTCCCGCCATGTCACAACCGGGGCCTTAGAATGTGGCAAAGTTGGCCCAACCTTTGCTCTCCATGTACATATGTTCTAAACAAACCAAAACAAGTAGAGAGGTCCACCGGGCACCCGTCATACGGAGATAGCTATAGGGGTAGATGATCCGGGGGCCCCGGTCTAGGGTTTCACCGGAGGAAGACCACCGGAGCGTCGGAATCACATGAAAACTTGCATGTGCCCATAGGATATGTGTGTAAGTGGTGCAAGGTTGTTAGGTGCCAGGTGTAGGCCCCAGGTGTGACCCCCTTCCCGGACATGCGTTAACACTTAGTAAAATCCTGGATCTATACGTGGAAACTCCCGCCGCGTCACAACCGGGGCCTAGAATGTGGCAAAGTTGGCCCAACCTTTGCTATCCATGTACATATGTACTAAACAAACCAAAACAAGTAGAGAGGTCCACCGGGCTACCCTCGTACATAGATAGCTATAGGGGTAGACGATCCGTGGCCCCCGGTCTAGGGTTTCGCCGGAGGAAGTCCACCGGAGCGTCGAAATCACAGGAAAACTTGCATGTGCCCCTAGGATATGTGTGTGAGAGTGGTGCAAGGTTGTTAGGTTCCATGTGTAGGCCCCAGGTCTGACCCCCTTCCCGGACATGCGTTAACACTTAGTAAAATCCTGGATCTGTAGGTGGAAACTCCCGCCGTGTCACAACCAGGGCCTTAGAATGTGGAAAAGTTGGCCCAAACTTTGCTCTCCATGTACATATGTTCTAAACAAACCAAAACTAGTAGAGAGGTCCACTGGGCACCCCTCGTACGGATATAGCTATAGCGGTAGATGATCTGGGGGCCCCGGTCTAGGCTTTCGCCGGAGGAAGACCACCGGAGCATCGGAATCACATGAAAACTTGCATGTTCCCCTAGGATATGTGTGTGAGAGTGGTTCAAGGTTGTTAGGTGCCAGGTGTAGGCCCCAGGTGTGACCCCCTTCCCGGACATGCGTTAACACTTAGTAAAATCCTGGATCTGTACGTGGAAACTCCCGCCGCGTCACAACCGAGGCCTAGAATGTGGCAAAGTTGGCCCAATCTTGGATATCCATGTACATATGTCCTAAACAAACCAAAACAATTAGAGAAGTCCACCGCCCTGGACTCCGACTCCGACTCGTTTTCTCTCAGTACCTTCCTTTTGATATGAAACTTCATAATATATATTCCCCCGGATCTCCCGAGGTTCGTATATCGTATTTTCATCGTGTTTTTGTTTCGATCTATTTTTGCCAGGACATACTCTTTGAAGGTTTAGAAGCATAATGGTGTTCACCAAGGATAAGGGGAAGGAGCCTATGGAGGAAGATCTCCAAGACCCCAAGCAGGGGCTGGTACCTTTAGTCTCTTGCCCTGCATCAACGAAAGCCCTATGAGTCACTAAGGAGTTCTACGATAAGTACCAAGACTTGAGGAGGAAGGTGGACATGCTTCAATGGGAGAATAATAGGCTTCGCAAGATGCTGGAAGATTTCCTCACGTCAACTAAGAAAATATTACCACCACCACCGAAGGAGTAACTCGTCATCAGGTTTGGCATCCCCTTGGTTTGTTCCAAGCTTGGGGGAGTGCCGCGGTATCATATCACTATCTTCTATCTTTTTACCTTATTAGTAGAGTCATATCATGAATAGAGGAGTTATTATGTAGTATGGTTTGCATTATGGAAGTGTCCCCTCTCTCGTTAGATATGTATCCCTTGGTGTGAGTTGCCGTTATGGAATATTAATGGGAAGTTCTATCATTTACTCTTTTGCATAGCTTATATTAGTTTTCAATTCATGGTTATATGATTGATCTTGTTGTTAGTATTGGTAGCACTCTGGGATCATTGAGTTAATTTAGTTGGTTTTGGCAAACCTGGCTCGGTCAGTAGCAACACTTTTTTTTGAGAGTTGAATGAAAAAGATAAAGGTACTCTAAAGAAAAATTATTTCATCATCTTTCTTTCTTGATTTGCTCATAAGTCTAGTATTGTATAGTTAAGATCTTTTGTGCTTCCAAGGAAGATTGCATGTTTGTCTTTATCACTTGTATGTTTGGTTGTTTCCTTCAACTCTTACACTTGCTACCCAGCCTTGCTAGCCAAAAACGTGTACTGAGAGGGTATTCTTCTCGTGCATCCACCTCCTTTAAACCAAAACCTTTGCCATTTGTGTCCACCATACCTACCTAGTAGCATTATTGCTATTCCAAGTAAATTCTTGTTTTATCTACCTCCCAAATTAAACTTGTTATGTGAAAATAAGTGATTAAAGCTCTCACAAACTTGATGGCACACTTTACTTTCTTGCATTTAATAAACTTGAACCATTGGGTCCTTCTTTGTTGCGTATATGCTTGCGCTTTATGAGCTGAAGTTAGCAGAACCATGTATCATGGGGACCGCTTTCAACACTTCATTGGTACTTGTACCTAGTTGATATCATGTTCTTTTGCTTATGGATCCCGGTGGTGTGAAATAAAAGTGGAACTTGTAAGATCATGGAGTTTATATGTGTGTTAGAGAAACGCCTGGGCCGCTAGACTAAGCCATGCCTAATCATGGTGGAAACTTGCAGCATAACTATAGTGAGCATTCTATGAAGCATCCTCAATAAAAACCTATGCAAATAGCAAATAAAAAGATCGCTGAGATGCTCACTGTCTGCTTGCCTTGTCATTTTGATTATGGGATAGCTCCTGTGTCATGTGCAAGGGGTACCCCGTTGGCGGTTCTCAATGATACGCATGTATTTACAATGACAAGAGCTTGCTCGTGACTGAAGTTGAGTAGCATGAGGATCGGTACTCATAAGTAAGGGGCATGAGACTTCAATTTATAACTTGTCAAGCATATCCTCTTAGTTGTGTCACTTTAACCTTAATCACCAAGATGCCTATGATAGGGGCAATGAGAGCTGAAAGCTAGTAAGTATCATAATTTTTGGGAGCTCTTTATGAGACTTGCAATCCCTGCTTCCCTCTGTGAAGGGCCTTTCTTTTACTTTGTAGTTGAGTCAGTAAACCTACTCCCTTCTATCTCAGCAAGTATTTTGAGTTGTTGTGTTTCATTCATTCATATGTTGATTTATTCAATCATGTTTCTTATGTTCCTTGTTTTGCACATTGCTCTTATCCTGATGATTACTACTTTGAAAGCTATCATTGAAAAACCAACTATTTGTGAACTCCAGCAAATTATCAACTATTCTTCGACCAAGAGCTAAGTTTGCCATTACCAATTATGATTCACTTTATGTATCTTTATTGTGTTTCCTTTACTTATTACAAGTTGAGTTATATAATAGTGAGTTTTCTTCTATTACGATCTATGTATTTCATGAATGTGATGCTTCTTGTCCGTATTCTTTTATCGACTCTTCACTCCATAAACCTGAGGCCATGTTTATTGAGCTCAGTTTCGCTTGGGGACAAGCGAAGTCTAAGCTTGGGGGGAGTTGATACGTGCATTTTGCATCACTATTCTATGTCTTAATTCACTATTGTTCATTGATATATTTCATATTGAGAGGTGATACTTATGTTATTTCATCTATTTTTGCATGGTTGATGACTTTTGGAGCATGGACCGCTGTAGTCAGGATTCTGATGGAAAATGTGTTGTTTGGAGGCAAAATCCACGAAGACCAGAAAATCCGGGAAAATATATGGAAAATCCTATTTTTCCAGAAGACTAAGGAAGCCAGAAGACGGAGTGGAGATGGGCCACAAGGGCCCACACCACCCCATGGCGCGGACAGCCCTAGGCCGCGCCAGGAGGTGGTGTGGCCACCCTGGCCCACTCCATCCTCTCTCCTCTGGCGTATATCATCCTCCCGAAACCCTAAGACTCGGAGGGCGACCACAGAAAGATTTCGCCGCCTCTGCGGGGCGGAAAACACCGAGAGAGAAAGATCTCTCCGGCAGACAGATTTCTGCCCGGAGAATTCCTTCCCGGAGAGGGGAGATCGTCGCCATCAACACCACCATCAAGCTGGACTTCATCGGGATCATCATCATCATCACCACCATCATCACCATCAGCACCCTCATCACCATCTCCATATTGCTGTAACAATTTGGTTGAATCTTGCATAGTTCATAGGGGAAACTTTCCCGGTGTTGATTACTCTTTGTAGTTGATGCTATTGAGTGAACCATTGAATTATTGTTTATGTTCAGATTGTTATACATCAGTATTCCATCTTTGATAATGATCCATATGATGTCTTGTGAATAGTTCGTTTTGTTCTTGAGGACATGGGAGAAGTCTTGTTGTTAGTAGTGGAGTTGCGTTGAGAAAGATTCAATAGATTGTTATTTAAGTTGTGGTGTACTTCTTCTAGTGGTGTCATGTGAACGTCGACTACATGACATTTCACCTATATGGGCCTAGGGGAATGCATTGTGTATTTGGCTACTAATCGTAGGGGTTGCCGGAGTGACAGAAACCTGAATCCCCGTTAGGAAACCATTGCACAAGGGATGTAAGGGTCTTAGAGTTTAGGGTTTCACCGGAGGAAGACCACCGGAGCGTCGGAATCACATGAAAACTTGCATGTGCCCCTAGGATATGTGTGTGAGAGTGGTTCAAGGTTGTTAGGCGCAAGGTGTAGGCCCCAGGTGAGACCCCCTTCCTGGACATGCGTTAACACTTAGTAAAATCCTGTATCTGTACGTGAACACTCCTGCCACGTCACAACCGGGGCCTAGAATGGGGCAAAGTTAGACCAACCTTTGATTTCCATGTACATATGTCCTAAACAAACCAAAAAAAGTAGATAGGTTCACCGGGCTACCCTCGTACGGAGAAAGCTATAGGGGTAGACGATCCGGGGCCCTCGGTTTAGGGTTTCGCCGGAGGAAGACCGCCGGAGCATCGAAATCACATGAAAACTTTCATGTGCCCCTAGGATATGTGTGTGATAGTGGTGCAAAGTTGGTAGGTGCCAGGTGTAGGCCCCAGGTGTGACCCCCTTCCTGGACATGCGTTAACATTTAGTAAAATCCTGGATCTATACGTGGAAACTCCAGCCGCGTCACAACCGGGGCCTAGAATGTGGCAAAGTTGGCCCAACCTTTGCTCTCCATGTACATATGTACTAAACAAACCAAAACAAGTAGAGAGGTCCACCGGGCTACCCTCGTACATAGATAGCTATAGGGGTAGACGATCCGGGGCCCCCGGTCTAGGGTTTCGCCGGAGGAAGTCCACCGGAGCGTCGGAATCACAGGAAAACTTGCATGTGCCCCTAGGATATGTGTGTGAGAGTGGTGCAAGGTTGTTAGGTTCCATGTGTAGGCCCCAGGTCTGACCCCCTTCCCGGACATGCGTTAACACTTAGTAAAATCCTGGATCTGTAGGTGGAAACTCCCGCCGTGTCACAACCAGGGCCTTAGAATATAGAAAAGTTGGCCCAAACTTTGCTCTCCATGTACATATGTTCTAAGAAACCAAAACGAGTAGAGAGGTCCACCGGGCACCCCTCCTACGGAGATAGCTATAGGGGTAGACGATCCGGAGGGCCCGATCTAGGGTTTCGCCGGAGGAAGACCACTGGAGCGTCGAAATCACATGAAAACTTGCATGTGCCCCTAGGATATGTGTGTGAGAGTGGTTCCAGGTTGTTAGGTGCAAGGTGTAGGCCCTAGGTGAGACCCCCTTCCCAGACATGCGTTAACACTTAGTAAAATCCTGTATCTGTACGTGAAAACTCCTGCCACGTCACAACCGGGGCCTAGAATGGGGCAAAGTTAGACCAACCTCTGCTCTCCATGTACATATGTCCTAAACAAACCAAAATAAGTAGAGAGGCCCACCGAGCTACCCTCGTACGGAGAAAGCTATAGGGGTAGACAATCCGGGGCCCTCGGTCTAGGGTTTCGCCGGAGGAAGACCGCCAGAGCGTCAGAATCACCTGAAAACTTGCATGTGCCCCCCAGTATATGTGTGTGAGAGTGGTGAAAGGTTGTTAGGTGCCATGTGTAGGCCCCAGGTCTGACCCCCTTCCCAGACATGCGTTAACACTTAGTAAAATCCTGGATCATGCGTGGAAACTCCCCGCCTGGCACAAGGGGCCTTAGAATGTGGCAAAGTTGGTCCAAACTTTGCTCTCCATGTACATATGTTCTAAACAAACCAAAACTAGTAGAGAGGTCCACCGGGCACCCCTCGTACGGATATAGCTATAGCGGTAGATGATCTGGGGGCCCCGGTCTAGGCTTTCGCCGGAGGAAGACCACCGGAGCATCGGAATCACATGAAAACTTGCATGTTCCCCTAGGATATGTGTGTGAGAGTGGTTCAAGGTTGTTAGGTGCCAGGTGTAGGCCCCAGGTGTGACCCCCTTCCCGGACATGCGTTAACACTTAGTAAAATCCTGGATCTGTACGTGGAAACTCCCGCCGCGTCACAACCGAGGCCTAGAATGTGGCAAAGTTGGCCCAATCTTGGCTCTCCATGTACATATGTCCTAAACAAACCAAAACAATTAGAGAAGTCCACCGGGCTACCCTCGTACGGAGATAGCTATAGGGGTAGACGATCCGGGGCCCTCGGTCTAGGGTTTCGCCGGAGGAAGACCGCCGGAGCGTCGGAATCACATGAAAACTTGAATGTGCCCCTAGGATATGTGTGTGAGAGTGGTGCAAGGTTGTTAGGTGCCATGTGTAGGCCCCAGGTGTGACCCCCTTCCCGGACATGTGTTAACACTTAGTAAAATCCTGGATCTGTACGTGGAAACTCCAGCCGCGTCACAACCGGGGCCTAGAATGTGGCAAAGTTGGCCCAGCCTTGGTTGTCCATGTACATATGTCCTAAACAAACCAAAACAAGTAGAGAGGTCCACCGGGCTACCCTCGTACGGAGAAAGCTATAGGGGTAGACGATCCAGGGCCCCCGGTCTAGGGTTTCGCCGGAGGAAGACCGCCAGAGCATCGGAATCACATGAAAACTTGCATGTGCCCCTAGGATATGTGTGTGAGAGTGGTGCAAGGTTGGTAGGTGCCAGGTGTAGGCCCCAGGTGTGACCCCCTTCCCGGACATGCGTTAACACTTAGTAAAATCCTGGATCTGTACGTGGAAACTCCCGCCGCGTCACAACCGGGGCCTAGAATGTGGCAAAGTTGGCCCAGCCTTTGCTCTCCATGTACATATGTCCTAAACAAACCAAAACAAGTAGAGAGGTCCACCGGGCTACCCTCGTACATAGATAGCTATAGGGGTAGACGATCCGGGGCCCCCAGTCTAGGGTTTCGCCGGAGGAAGACCACCAGAGCGTCGGAATCACAAGAAAACTTGCATGTGTCCCTAGGATATGTGTGTGAGAGTGGTGCAAGGATGTTAGGTGCCATGTGTAGGCCCCAGGTCCGACCCCCATCCCGGACATGCGTTAACACTTAGTAAAATCCTGGATCTGTACGTGGAAACTCCCGCCGTGTCACAACCGGGGCCTTAGAATGTGGAAAAGTTGGCCCAAACTTTGTTTTCCATGTAAATATGTTCTAAACAAACCAAAACAAGTAGAGAGGTCCACCGGGCACCCCTCGTACAGAGATAGCTATAGGGGTAGACGATCCGGGGGCCCCGGTCTAGGGTTTCACCGGAAGAAGACCACCGGAGCGTCGGAATCACATGAAAACTTGTATGTGCCCCTAGGATATGTGTGTGAGAGTGGTGCAAGGTTGTTAGGTGCCAGGTGTAGGCCCCAGGTCTGACCCGCTTCCCAGACATGCGTTAACACTTAGTAAAATCCTAGATCTGTACGTGGAAACTCCCGTCGTGTCACAATCGAGGCCTAGAATGTGGAAAAGTTGGCCAAATCTTGGCTCTCCATGTACATATGTCCTAAACAAATAGAGAGGTCCACCGAGCTACCCTCGTACGGAGAAAGCTATAGGGGTAGACGATCCGGTGCCCTCGGTCTAGGATTTCATCGGAGGAAGACCGCCGGAGCGTCGGAATCACATGAAAACTTGCATGTGACCCTAGGATATGTGTGTGAGAGTGGTGCAAGGTTGTTAGGTGCCAGGTGTAGGCCCCAGGTCTAACCCCCTTCCCAGACATGGGTTAACACTTAGTAAAATCCTAGATCTGTACATAGAAACTCCCGCCGTGTCGCAATCGAGGCCTAGAATGTGGAAAAGTTGGCCCAATCTTGGCTATCCATGTACATATGTCCTAAACAAACCAAAACAAGTAGAGAGGTCCACCGAGCTACCCTCGTACGGAGAAAGCTATAGGGGTAGACAATCCGGTGCCCTCGGTCTAGGATTTCATCGGAGGAAGACCGCCGGAGCGTCGGAATCACATGAAAACTTGCATGTGCCCCTAGGATATGTGTGTGAGAGTGGTGCAAGGTTGTTAGGTGCCATGTGTAGGCCCCAGGTGTGACCCCCTTCCCGGACATGCGTTAACACTTAGTAAAATCCTGGATCTGTACGTGGAAACTCCTGCCGCATCACAACCGAGGCCTAGAATGTGGAAAAGTTGGCCCAATCTTGCCTCTCCATGTACATATGTCCTAAAAAAACCAAAACAAGTAGAGAAGTCCACCGGGCTACTCTCATACGGAGATAGCTATAGGGGTAGACGATCCGGGGCCCTCGGTCTAGGGTTTCGCCGGAGGAAGACCGTCGGAGCGTCGGAATCACATGAAAACTTGAATGTGCCCCTAGGATATGTGTTAGAGAGTGGTGCAAGGTTGTTAGGTGCCATGTGTAGGCCCCAGGTGTGACCCCCTTCCCGTACATGTGTTAACACTTAATAAAATCCTGGATCTGTACATGGAAACTCTAGCCGCGTCACAACCGGGGCCTAGAATGTGGCAAAGTTGGCCCAACCTTGGTTGTACATGTGCATATGTCCTAAACAAACAAAAACAACTAGAGAGGTCCACCGGGATACCCTCGTACGGAGAAAGCTATAGGGGTAGACGATCCGGGGCCCTCGGTCTAGGGTTTCGTCAGAGGAAGGCGGCCGGAGCATCAGAATCACATGAAAACTTGCATGTGCCCCTAGGACATGTGTGTGAGAGTGGTGCAAGGTTGGTAGGATCCAGGTGTAGGCCCCAGATGTGGCCCCCTTCCCGGACATGCGTTAACACTTAGTAAAATCCTGGATCTGTACGTGGAAACTCCCGCGGCGTCACAATCGGGGCCTAGAATGTGGCAACGTTGGCCCAACCTTTGCTCTCCATGTACATATGTCCTAAACAAACCAAAACAAGTAGAGAGGTCCACCGGTCTACCCTCGTACATAGATAGCTATAGGGGTAGACGATCCGGGGCCCCCGGTCTAGGGTTTCGCAGGAGGAAGACCGCCAGAGCGTCGAAATCACATGAAAACTTGCATGTGCCCCTAGGATATGTGTGCGAGAGTGGTGCAAGGTTGGTAGGATGTGTAGAACCTAGGTGTGACCCCCTTCCCGGACATGCCTTAACACTTAGTAAGGTTTGTAGGTCCACCGGGCACCCCTCGTACGGAGATAGCTATACTGGTAGATGATCTGGGGGCCCGGTCTAGGGTTTCACCGGAGAAAGACCACCGGAGCGTCAGAATCACATGAAAACTTGCATGTGACCCTAGGATATCTGTGTGATAGTGGTGCAAGGTTGTTAGGTGCCATGTGTAGGCCCCAGGTCTGACCCCCTTCCCAGACATGCGTTAACACTTAGTAAAATCCTGGATCTGTACGTGGAAACTCCCGCCGCGTCACAACCGAGGCCTAGAATGTGGCAAAATTGGCCCAATCTTGGCTCTCCATGTACATATGTTCTAAACAAACCAAAACAAGTAGAGAGGTCCACCAGGCTACCCTCGTACGGAGAAAGCTATAGGGGTAGACGATCCGGGGCCCTCGGTCTAGGGTTTCGCCGGAGGAAGACCGCCTGAGCATCGGAATCACATGAAAACTTGCATGTGCCCCTAGGATATGTGTGTGATAGTGGTGCAAGGTTGTTAGGTGCCATGTGTAGGCCCCACGTCTGACCCTAGACCAGGACATGCGTTAACACTTAGTAAAATCCTAGATCTGTACGTGGAAACTCCCGCCGAGTCACAATCGAGGCCTAGAATGTGGAAAAGTTGGCCCAATCTTGGCTCTCCATGTACATATGTCGTAAACAAACCAAAACAAGTAGAGAGGTCCACCGAGCTACCCTCGTACGGAGAAAGCTATAGGGGTAGACGATTCGGTGCCCTCGGTCTAGGGTTTCGTCGGAGGAAGACCGCCGGAGCATCGGAATCACATGAAAACTTGCATGTGCCCCTAGGATATGTGTGTGAGAGTGGTGCAAGGTTGTTAGGTGCCATGTGTCGGCCCCAGGTCTGACCCCCTTCCCAGACATGCGTTAACACTTAGTAAAATCCTGGATTTGTACGTGGAAACTCCCGCCGTGTCACAACCGGGGACTTAGAATGTGGCAAAGTTGGCCCAAACATTGCTCTCCATGTACATATGTTCTAACGAAACCAAAACTAGTAGAGACGTCCACCGGGCACCCCTCGTACGGATATAGCTATAGGTGTAGATGATCCGGGGGCCCCGGTCTAGGCTTTCGCCGGAGGAAGACCATCGGAGCGTCGGAATCACATGAAAACTTGCATGTGCCCCTAGGATATGTGTGTGAGGGTGGTCCAAGGTTGTTAGGTGCCAGGTGTATGCCCCAGGTGTGACCGCCTACCCGGACATGCGTTAACACTTAGTAAAATCCTGGATCTATACGTGGAAACTCCCGCCGCGTCACAACCGAGGCCTAGAATGTGGCAAAGTTGTCCCAATCTTGGCTCTCCATGTACATATGTCCTAAAGAAACCAGAACAAGTAGAGAAGTCCACCGGGCTACCCTCGTACGGAGATAGCTATAGGGGTAGACGATCCGGGGCCCTCGGTCTAGGGTTTCGCCGGAGGAAGACCGCCGGAGCGTTGAAATCACATGAAAACTTGAATGTGCCCCTAGGATATGTGTGTGAGAGTGGTGAAAGGTTGTTAGGTGCCATGTGTAGGCCCCAGGTGTGACCCCCTTCCCGGACATGTGTTAACACTTAGTAAAATCCTGGATCTATACATGGAAACTCCAGCCTCGTCACAACCGGGGCCTAGAATGTGGAAAAGTTGGCCCAACCTTGGTTGTACATATAAATATGTACTAAACAAACCAAAACAAGTAGAGAGGTCCCCCGGGCTACCCTCGTACGAAGAAAGCTATAGGGGTAGACGATCCGGGGCCCTCGTTCTAGGGTTTCGCCGGAGGAAGACCACCGAAGCATCGGAATCAGATGAAAACTTGCATGTGCCCCTAGGATATGTGTGTGAGAGTGGTGAAAGGTTGGTAGGTGCCATGTGTAGGCCCCAGGTGTGACACCCCTCCCGTACATGCGTTAACACTTAGTAAAATCCTAGATTTGTACGTGGAAACTCCCGCCGCGTCACAACCGGGGCCTAGAATGTGGCAAAGTTGTCCCAACCTTTGATCTCCATGTACATATGTCCTAAACAAACCAAAACAAGTAGAGAGGTCCACCGGGCTACCCTTGTACATAGATAGCTATAGGGGTAGACGATCCGGCGCCCCCAGTCTAGGGTTTCGCCGGAGGAAGACCACCAGAGCGGTTGAATCACAAGAAAACTTCCATGGGCCACTAGGATATGTGTGTGAGAGTGGTGCAAGGTTGTTAGGTGCCATGTGTAGGCCCAGGTCTGACCCCCTTCCTGCACATGCATTAACACTTAGTAAAATCTTGGATCTGTACGTGGAAACTCCCGCCGTGTCACAACCGGGGCCTTAGAATGTGGAAAAGTTGGCCCAAACTTTGCTCTCCATGTACATATGTTCTAAACAAACCAAAACAAGTAGAGAGGTCCACCGATCACCCCTCGTACGGAGATAGCTATAGGGGTAGACGATCCGGGGGCCCCTGTCTAGGGTTTCACCGAAGGAAGACCACCGGAGCGTTGGAATCACATGAAAACTTGCATGTGACCCTAGAATATGTGTGTGAGAGTGGTGCAAGGCTGTTAGGTGCCAGGTGTAGGCCCCAGGTCTGACCCCCTTCCCAGACATGTGATAACACTTAGTAAAATCCTAGATCTGTACGTGGAAACTCCTGCCGTGACACAATCGAGGCCTAGAATGTGAAAAAGTTGGCCCAATCTTGGATCTCCATGTACATATGTCCTAAACAAACCAAAACAAGTAGAGAGGGTAGACGATCCGGTGCCCTCGGTCTAGGGTTTCGTCAGAGGAAGACCGCCGGAGCGTCGGAATCACATGAAAACTTGCATGTGCCCCTAGGATATGTGTGTGAGAGTGGTGCAAGGTTGTTAGGTGCCATGTGTAGGCCCCAGGTCTAACCCCCTTCCCGGACATGCGTTAACACTTGGTAAAATCCTAGATCTGTACGTGGAAACTCCCACCGTGTCACAACCGGGGCCTTAGAATGTGGCAAAGTTGGTCAAAACTTTGCTCTCCATGTACATATGTTCTAAACAAACCAAAAATAGTAGAGACGTCCACCGGGCACCCCTCGTACGGATATAGCTATAGGGGTAGATGATCCAGGGGCCCCGGTCTAGGCTTTCGTCGGAGGAAGACCACCGGAGCATCAGAATCACATGAAAACCTGCATGTTCCCCTAGGATATGTGTGTGAGAGTGGTGCAAGGTTGTTAGGTGCCAGGTGTAGGCCCCAGATATGACCGCCTTCCCGGACATGTGTTAACACTTAGTAAAATCCTGGATCTATACGTGGAAACTCCAGCCGCGTCACAACCGGAGCCTAGAATGTGGCAAAGTTGGCCCAACCTTGGTTGTCCATGTACATCTGTCCTAAACAAACCAAAACAAGTAGAGAGGTCCACCGGGCTACCCTCGTACGGAGAAAGCTATAGGGGTAGACGATCCGAGGCCCTCGGTCTAGGGTTTCGCCGGAGGAAGACTGCCAGAGCGTTGGAATCACATGAAAACTTGCATGTGCCCCTAGGATATGTGTGTGAGAGTGGTGAAAGGTTGGTAGGTTCCATGTGTAGGCCCCAGGTGTGACCCCCTTCCCGGACATGCGTTAACACTTAGTAAAATCCTGGATCTGTACGTGGAAACTCCCGCCGCGTCACAACCGGGGCCTAGAATGTGGCAAAGTTGGCCCAACCTTTGCTCTCCATGTACATATGTCCTAAACAAACCAAAACAAGTAGAGAGGTCCACCGGGCTACCCTCGTACATAGATAGCTATAGGGGTAGACGATCTGGGTCCCCTAGTCTAGGGTTTCGTCGGAGGAAGACCGCCGGAGCGTCGGAATCACATGAAAACTTGCATGTGCCCCTAGGATATGTGTGTGAGAGTGGTTCAAGGTTGGTAGGTGCCATGTGTAGGCCCCACGTGTGACCCCGTTCCCTGACATGCATTAACACTTAGTAAAATCCTAGATCTGTACGTGGAAACTCCCGCCGCGTCACAACCGGGGCCTAGAATGTGGCAAAGTTGGCCCAACCTTGGATCTCCATGTACATATGTCCTAAACAAACCAAAACAAGTAGAGAGGTCCACCGGGCTACCCTCGTACGGAGAAAGCTATAGGGGTAGACGATCCGGGGCCCCCGGTCTAAGGTTCATTGGAGGAAGACCACCGGAGCGTCGGAATCACATGAAAACTTGCATGTGCCCCTAGGATATGTGTGTGAGAGTGGTTCAAGGTTGGTATGTGCCATGTGTAGTCCCCAGGTGTGACCCCCTTCCCAGACATGCGTTAACACTTAGTAAAATCTTGGATCTGTACGTGGAAACTCCCGCCGCGTCACAACCGAGGCCTAGAATGTGGCAAACTTGGCCCAAACCTTGCTCTCCATGTACATCTGTCGTAAACAAACCAAAACAAGTAGAGACGTCCATCGGGCTACCCTCGTACGGAGATAGCTATAGGGGTAGACGATCCGGGGCCCTCGGTCTAGGGTTTCGCCGGAGCGTCGGAATCACATGAAAACTTGCATGTGCCCCTAGGATATGTGTGTGAGAGTGGTGCAAGGTTGGTAGGTTCCATGTGTAGGCCCCAGGTGTGACCTCCTTGCCGGACATGCGTTAACACTTAGTAAAATCCTGGATCTGTACGTGGAAACTCCCGCCGCGTCACAACCGGGGCCTAGAATGTGGCAAAGTTGGCCATCTTTATCTCCATGTACATATGTCCTAAACAAACCAAAACACTTAGAGAAGGCCACCGGGCTACCCTCGTACGGAGATAGCTATAGGGGTAGACGATCGGGGCCCGGTCTAGGGTTTCGGAGGAAGACCGCTGGAGCGTTGGAATCACATGAAAACTTGCATGTGCCCCTAGGATATGTGTGTGAGAGTGGTGCAAGGTTGGTAGGTTCCATCTGTAGGCCCCAGGTGTGACCCCTTCCCGGATATGTGTTAACACTTAGTAAAATCCTGGATCTGTACGTGGAAACTCCCAGCGTCAACCGGGGCCTAGAATGTGGAAAAGTTGGCCCAACCTTGGCTCTCCATGTACATATGTCCTAAACAAACCAAAACAAGTAGAGAGGTCCACCGGGATACCCTCGTACGGAGATAGCTATAGGGGTAGACGATCCGGGGCCCAGTCTAGGGTTTCACCGGAGGAAGACCGCCAGAGCGTCGGAATCACATGAAAACTTGCATGTGCCCCTAGGATATGTGTGTGAGAGTGGTGCAAGGTTGTTAGGTGCCATGTGTAGGCCCCATGTGTGAGCTCCTTCCCGGACATGTGTTAACACTTAGTAAAATCCTGTATCTTGCGTGGAAAGTCCCGCCGCGTCACAACCGGGGCCTAGAATGTGGCAAAGTTGGCCCAACCTTGGCTCTCCATGTACATATGTCCTAAACAAACCAAAACAAGTAGAGAGGTCCACCGGGCTACCCTCGTACGGAGATAGCTATAGGGGTAGACGATCTGAGGCCCCCGGTCTAGGGTTTCGCCGGAGGAAGACCGCCGTAGCATCGGAATCACATGAAAACTTGCATGTGCCCCTAGGATATGTGTGTGAGAGTGGTGCAAGGTTGTTAGGTGCCATGTGTAGGCCCCATGTGTGAGCCCCTTCCCGGACATGCGTTAACACTTAGTAAAATCCTGGATCTGTACGTGGAAAGTCCCGCCGCGTCACAACCGGGGCCTAGAATGTGGCAAAGTTGGTCCAACCTTGTCTCTCCATGTACATATGTCTGAAACAAACCAAAACAAGTAGAGAGGTCCACCGGGCTACCCTCGTACGGAGATAGCTATAGGGGTAGACGATCCGGGGCCCCTGGTCTAGGGTTTCGCCGAAGGAAGAACGCCGGAGCATCAGAATCACATGAAAACTTGCATGTGCCCCTAGGATATGTGTGTGAGAGTGGTGCAAGGTTGTTAGGTGCCATGTGTGATCCCCTTCCCGGACATGCGTTAACACTTAGTAAAATCCTAGATCTATACGTGGAAACTCCCGCCGCGTCACAACCGGGGCCTAGAATGTGGCAAAGTTGGCCCAACCTTGTCTCTCCATGTACATATGTCCTAAACAAACCAAAACAAGTAGAGAGGTCCACCGGGCTACCCTCGTACGGAGATAGCTATAGGGGTAGACGATCCGGGGCCCCCGGTCTAGGGTTTCGCCGGAGGAAGACCACCGGAGCATCGGAATCACATGAAAACTTGCATGTGCCCCTAGGATATGTGTGTGAGAGTGGTGCAAGGTTGTTAGGTGCCATGTGTAGCTCCCAGGTGTTAACCCTTCCCGGACATGCGTTAACACTTAGTAAAATCCTGGATCTGTACGTGGAAACTCCCGCCTCGTCACAACCGGGGCCTAGAATGTGGCAAAGTTGGCCCAACCTTGGCTCTCCATGTACATATGTCCTAAACAAACCAAAACAAGTAGAGAGGTCCACCGGGCTACCCTCGTACGGAGATAGCTATAGGGGTAGATGATCCGGGGCCCCCGGTCTAGGGTTTCGCCGGAGGAAGACCGCCGGAGCGTCGGAATCACATGAAAACTTGCATGTGCCCCTAGGATATGTGTGTGAGAGTGGTGCAAGGTTGTTAGGTGCCATGTGTAGGCCCCATGTGTGACCCCCTTCCCCGAAATTCGTTAACACTTAGTAAAATCCTTGATCTGTACGTGGAAATTCCCGCCGCGTCACAACCGGGACCTAGAATGTGGAAAAGTTGGACCAAACTTTGCTCTCCATGTACATATGTCCTAAACAAACCAAAAGAAGTAGAGATGTACACCGAGATACCCTCATACGGAGATAGCTATATGCGTAGATGATCCGGGGCCCCCGGTCTAGGGTTTCGCTGGAGGAAGACCCCCGGAGCGTCGGAATCACATGAAAACTTGCATGTGCCCCTAGGATATGTGTGTGAGAGTGGTGCAAGGTTGTTAGGTGCCATGTGTAGGCCCCATGTGTGACCCCCTTCCCGGACATGCGTTAACACTTAGTAAAATCCTGGATCTGTACGTGGAAACTCCCGCCGCGTCACAACCGGGGCCTAGAATGTGGCAAAGTTGGCCCAACCTTGGCTCTACATGTACATATGTCCAAAATCAACCAAGACAAGTAGAGAGGTCCACCGGGCTACCCTCGTATGGAGATAGCTATAGGGGTAGACGGTCCGGAGCCTCGGTCTAGGGTTTTGCCGGAGGAAGATCATCGGATCGTCGAAATCACATCAAAACTTGCATGTGCCCCTAGGATATGTGTGTGAGAGTGGTGCAAGGTTGGTAGGTGGCATGTGTAGGCCCAAGGTGTGACCCCCTTCTCGGACATGCGTTAACACTTAGTTAAATCCTAGATATGTACGTGGAAACTCCCAGCGTCTGGCAAGGGCCTAGAATGTGGCAAAGTTGGCCCAACCTTTGCTCTCCATGTACATATGTCCTAAACAAACCAAAAGAAGTAGAGAGGTACACCGGGATACCCTCATACGGGTAGATGATCCAGGGCCCTCGGTCTAGGGTTTCGCCGAAGGAAGACCACCGTAGCTTCAGAATCACATGAAAACTTGCATGCGCCCCTAGTATATGTGTATGAGAATGGTCCAAGGTTGGTAGGTGCCATGTGTAGGCCCCAGGTGTGACCCCCCTTCCCGGACATGCGTTAACACTTAGTAAAATCTGGATCATGCGTGGAAACTCCCGCCACGTCTGGCAGGGCCTAGAATGTGGCAAAGTTGGCCCAACCTTTCATCTCTATGTACATATGTCCTAACCCAACCAAGACAAGTAGATAGGTCCACCGGGCTACCCTCGTACGAAGATAGCTATAGTGGTAGATGATCTGGGGCCCCGGTCTAGGGTTTCGCTGGAGGTAGATCACCAGAGGGTCGGAATCACATGAAAACTTGCATGTGCCCCTAGGATATGTGTGTGATAGTGGTGCAAGGTTGGTAGGTGCCATGTGTAGGCTCCAGGTGTGACCCCCTTCGTGTACGTGCGTTAACACTTAGTTAAATCCTGGATCTCTACGTGGAAACTCCCAGAACGTCACAATTGGGGCTTTGAATGTGGCAAAGTTGGCCCAACCTTTTCCCTCCATGTACATATGTCCTAAACAAACAAAAACAAGTAGAGAGGTCCACCGGGCTACCCTCGTACGGAGATAGCTATAGGGGTAGACGATCCGGGGCCCCAGGTTTAGAGTTTCGCAGAAGGAAGACCATCGGAGTGTCAGAATCACATGAAAACTTGCATGTGCCCATAGGATATGTGTGTGATAGTGGTGAAAGGTTGGTAGGTGCCATGTGTAGCTCCAGGTGTGACCCCCTTCCTGGACATGCGTTAACACATAGTACAATCCTAGATCTGTACGTGGAAACTACCGCCGCGTCACAACCGGGGCCTAGAATGTGGCAAAGTTGGCCCAACCTTAGCTCTCCATGTACATATGTCCTAAACAAACCAAAACAAGTAGAGAGGTCCACCGGGCTACCCTCGTACAGAGATAGCTATAGGGGTAGACGATCCATGGCCCCCGGTCTAGGGTTTCACTTGAGGAAGACCACCGGAGCATCGGAATCACGAGAAAACTTGCATGTGCCCCTAGGATATGTGTGTGTGAGTGGTGAAAGGTTAGTAGGTGGCATGTGTAGTCCCAATGTGTGACCCTCTTTCTGAACATGCGTTAACACTTAGTACAATCCTGGATCTATACGTGGAAACTCCCACCGCGTCACAACCGGGGCCTAGAATGTGGCAAAGTTGGCCCAACCTTTACTCTCCATGTACATATGTCCTAAACAAACCAAAACAAGTAGAGAGGTCCACCAGGCTACCCTCGTACGGAGAAAGCTATAGGGGTAGACGATCCGGGGCCCCCGGTCTATGGTTTCACCGGAGGAAGATCACCGGAGCATCGGAATCACATGAAAACTTGCATGTTCCCTTAGGATATGTGTGTGAGAGTGGTGCAAGGTTGGTAGGTGCCATGTGTAGGCTCCAGGTGTGCCCCCTTCGCATACATGCGTTAACACTTAGTAAAATCCTGGTTCTATACGTGGAAACTCCCGTTGCATCACAACCGGGGCCTAGAATGTGGCCAAGTTGGCCCAACCATTCTCTCCATGTACATATGTCCTAAACAAACCAAAACAAGTAGAGAGGTACACCGGGCTACCCTCGTACGGAGATACGTATAGGGGTAGACGATCCGGGGCCCCCTGTCTAGGGTTTCGCTAGAGGAAGACCACCGGAGCGTCAGAATCAAATGAAAACTTGCATGTTCCCTAGGATATGCCTGTGATAGTGGTGGAAGGTTGGTAGGTGCCATGTGTAGGCCCCAGGAGTGACCCCCTTCCCGGACATGCGTTATCACTTAGTTAAATCCTGAATCTGTACGTGGAAACTCCCGGAGCATCACAACCGGGGCCTATAATGTGGCAAAGTTGGCCCAACCTTTTCTCTCCATGTACATATGTCCTAAACAAACCAAAACAAGTAGAGAGGTACACCGGGCTACCTTGATACGGAGATAGCTATAGGGGTAGATGATCTAAGGACCCCGGTCTAGGGTTTCGCCGGAGGAAGACCACCAGAGCGTCGGAATCACATGAAAACTTGCATGTGCCCCTAGGATATGTGTGTGAGAGTGGTGGAAGGTTGGTAGGTGCCATGTGTAGGCCCCAGGTGTGACCCCCCTTCCCGAACATACGTTAACACTTAGTAAAATCCTGGATCTATACGTGGAAACTCCCGTCGCGTCACAACCGGGGACTAGAATGTGGCAAAGTTGGCCCAACCTTTGCTCTCCATGTACATATGTCCTAAACAAACCAAGTACATTAGAGAGGTCCACCAGGCTACCCTCGTACGGAGATAGCTATAGGGGTAGATGATCCGGGGCCCCCGGTCTAGGGTTTCGCTAGAGGAAGACCACCGGAGCGTCGGAATCACATCAAAACTTGCATGTGCCCCTAGGATATGTGTGTGATAGTGGTGCAAGGTTGGTAGGTGCCATGTGTAGGCTCCAGGTGTGCCCGCCTTCGCGTACATGCGTTAAGACTTAGTAAAATCCTGGTTCTATACGTGGAAACTCCCGTCGCGTCACAATCGGGGCCTAGAATGTGGCAAAGTTGGCCCAACCTTTTTCTCATCATGTACATATGTCCTAAACAAACGAAAACAAGTAGAGAGGTACACCGGGCTACCCTCGTACGGAGATACCTATAGGGGTAGACGATCTGGGGTCCCCTGTCTAGGGTTTCGCTGGAGGAAGACCACCAGAGCGTCGGAATCAAATGAAAACTTGCATGTGCCCTAGGATATGTGTGTGATAGTGGTGGAAGGTTGGTAGGTACCATGTGTAGGCCCCAGGTGTGACCCCCTTCCCGGACATGCGCTAACACTTAGTTAAATCCTGGATCTGTACGTGGAAACTACCGGAGCATCACAACCGGGGCCTATAATGTGGCAAAGTTGGCCCAACCTTTCCTATCCATGTACATATGTCCTAGACCAACCAAGACAAGTAGAGAGGTCCACTGGGCTACCCTCGTACGGAGATAGCTATAGGGGTAGACTATCCGGGGCCACCGGTCTAGGGTTTCGCTGGAGGAAGATCACCGGAGCGTCGGAATCAAATGAAAACTTGCATGTTACCTAGGATATGTGTGTGAGAGTGGTGCAAGGTTGGTAGGCGCCTTGTGTAGGGCCCAGGTGTGCCCCCTTCGCGTACATGCGTTAACACTTAGTAAAATCCTGGATCTGTACATGGAAACTCCGTCAGCGTCTGGCAGGGACTAGAATGTGGAAAAGTTGGCCCAACCTTTGCTCTCCATGTACATATGTCCTAAACAAACCAAAACAAGTAGAGAGGTCACGGGCTACCCTAAACGGATATAGCTATAGGGGTAGACGATCCGGGGCCCCTAGTCTAGGGTTTCGCCACAGGAAGACCACCGGAGCGTCGGAATCACATCAAAACATGCATGTGCCCCTAGGATATGTGTGTGATAGTGGTGCAAGATTGGTAGGTTCCATGTGTAGGCCCAGGTGTGACCCCCTTCCCGGCCATGCGGTCACACTTAGTTAAATCTTAGATCTGTACTTGGAAACTCCCGCCGCGTCACCACCTAGGCCTAGAATGTGGAAAAGTTGGCCTAACTTTTGCTCTCCATGTAAATATGTCCTAAACAAACCAAAACAGGTAGAGAGGTCCACTGGGTTACCCTCGTACGGAGATAGCTCTAGGGGTAGACGATCCATGGCCCCAGGTCTAGGGTTTCACCGGAGGAAGACCACCGGAGCGTCGGAATCACATGAAAACTTGCATGTGCCTCTAGGATATGTGTGTGAGAGTGGTGCAAGGTTGGTAGGTGGCATGTGTAGGTCCAAGGTCTGATCCCCTTCCCGTACATGCGTTAACACTTAGTTAAATCCTAGAGCTGTACATGGAAACTCCCGTCGCATCACAACCGGGTCCTAGAATATGGCAAAGTTGGACCAACCTTTTTTATCCATGTACATATGTCCTAAACAAACAAAATAAAGTAGAGAGGTCCATCGGGCTACCCTTGTACGGAGATAGCTATAGGGGTAGACGATCGGGGGCCACAGTCTAGGGTTTTTCGAGGAAGACCTCGGGCGTCGGAATCACATGAAAACTTGCATGTGCCCCTAGGATATGTGTGTGAGAGTGGTGCAAGGTTTGTAGGTTCCATGTGTAGGCCCTAGGTGTGACCCCCTTCCCGGACATGCGTTAACACTTAGTACAATCCTGGATCATGCACGGAAACTCCCGGGCGTCCTGGCCGGCGCCTTGAAGGTGGCAAAGTTGGCCCAACCTTTGCTCTCCATGTACATATGTCCTCAACAAAACAAAACAAGTTGAGACGTCCATCGGGCTACCCTTGTACGGAGATAGCTATAGGGGTAGGCGATCCGGGAGCCCCGATCTAGGGTTTCGTCGAAGGAAGACCACCGGAGAATCACATGAAAACTTGCTTGTGCCCCTAGGATATGTGTGTGAGAGTGCTGCAAGGTTGGTAGGTGACATGTGTAGGCCCAGTGTGAGCCCTTCCGGACATGCGTTAACACTTAGTAAAATCTAGATCATGCGTGGAAACTCCCACCACAACCGCCTAGAATGTGGCCAAGTGGTACCAACCATTGCTCTCCGTGTATATATGTACTAAACAAACCAAAACAAATAGAAAGGTCCACCGGGCTACCCTCGTACGGAGATAGCTATAGGGGTAGACGATCCGGGGCCCTCGGTCTAGGGTTTCGCCGGAGGAAGACCACCGGAGCGTCGGAATCACATGAAAACTTGCATGCGCCACTAGAATATGTGTGTGAGAGTGGTGCAAGGTTGGTAGGTGCCATGTGTAGGCGCCAGGTGTGACCCCCTTCCCGGACATGCGTTAACACTTAGCGAAATCCTGGATCTGTACGTGGAAACTCCCGAACATCCTGGCAGGGAACTAGAATGTGGCAAAGTTGGCCCAACCTTTGCTCTCCATGTACATATGTCCTAAACAAACAAAATCAAGTAGAGAGGTCCAGGCTACCCTCATACGGAGATAGCTATAGGGTGAGCGATCCGGGCTCCTAGTCGGGTTTCACGGAGGAAGACCACGGGCGTCGGAATCACATGAAAACTTGCATGTGCCCCTAGAATATGTGTGTGAGAGTGGTGCAAGGTTGGTAGGTGCCATGTGTAGGCACCAGGTGTGACCCCCTTCCAGGACATGCGTTAACACTTTGTAAAATCCTGGATCTCTACGTGCAAACTCCCACCGTGTCACAGCCGGGGCCTAGAATGTGGCAAAGTTGGACCAACCTTTGCTCTCCATGTACATATGTCCTAAATAAATCAAAACAAGTACAGAGGTCCAGCGGGGTACCCTCGTACGGAGATAGCTATTGGGGTAGATGATCCATGGCCCCCGGTCTAGGGTTTCACCTAAGGAAGACCACCAGAGCATCGGAATCACATGAAAACTTGCATGTGCCCCTAGGATATGTGTGTGAGAGTGGTTCAAGGTTGGTATGTGCCATGTGTAGGCCCCAGGTGTGACCCCCTTCCTGGACATGCGTTAACACTTAGTAAAATCATGGATCTGTACATGGAAACTCACGCCGCGTCACAACCGGGGCCTAGAATGTGGCAAAGTTGGCCCAACCTTGGCTCTCCATGTACATATGTCCTAAACAAACCAAAACAAGTAGAGAGGTCCACCGGGCTACCCTCGTACGGAGATAGCTATAGGGGTAGACGATCCGGGGCCAGCGGTCAAGGGTTTCGCCGGAGGAAGACCACCAAACCGTCGGAATCACATGAAAACTTGCATGTGCCCCTAGGATATGTGTGTGATAGTGGTGCAAGGTTGGTAGGTGCCATGTGTAGGACCAGGTGTGACCCCCTTTCCGAACATGCGTTAACACTTAGTTAAATCCTGGATCTGTACATGGAAACTCCCGTCGCGTCACAACCGGGGCCTAGAATGTGGAAAAGTTGGCCCAACCTTTTCTCTCCATGTACATATGGCCTAAACAAACCAAAACAAGTAGAGAGGTCCACCGGGCTACCCTCGTACGGAGATAGCTATAGGGGTAGACGATCCGGGGCCCCCAGTCTAGGGTTTCGCCGGAGGAAGACCACCGGAGCGTCAGAATCACATGAAAACTTGCATGTTCCCCTAGGATATGTGTGTCATAGTGGTTCCAGGTTGGTCGGTGCCATGTGTACGCCCAGGTGTCACCCCTTCCGAACATGCGTTAACACTTAGTTAACTCCTGGATGTACATGGAAACTCCCGCGTCACCACCGGGGCCTAGGATGTGGAAAAGTTGGCCCAACCTTTGCTCTCCATGTACATATGTCCTAAACAAACCAAAACAAGTTGAGAGGTCCACCGGGCTACCCTTGTACGGAGATAGCTTTAGGGGTAGATGATCCGGCGCCCCCGATCTAGGGTTTCACCGAAAGAAGACCACCGGAGCATCGGAATCACATGAAAATTGAATGTGCCCTAGGATATGTTTGTGAGAGTGGGCAAAAGTTGGTAGGTGTCATGTGTAGGCCACAGGTGTGAGCCCCTTCCCGGACATGCGTTAACTCTTAGTAAAATCCTGGATCTATACGAGGAAACTCCCACCGCATCACAACCGGGGCCTAGAATGTGGCAAAGTTGGACCAACCTTTGCTCTCCATGTACATATGTCCTAAACAAACCAAAACAAGTAGAGAGGTCCATCGGGCTACCCTGGTATGGATATAGCTATAGGGGTAGACGATCCGGGGGCCCCGGTCTAGGGTTTCACCGGAGGAAGACCACCGGAGCGTCGGAATCACATGAAAACTTGCATGTGCCCCTAGTATATGTGTGTGAGAGTGTTGCAAGGTTGGTAGGTGCCATGTCTAGGCCTCAGGTGTGACCCCCTTCCTGGACATGCGTTAACACTTTGTAAAATTTTGATCTCTACGTGCAAACTCCCACCGTGTCACAACCGGGGCCTAGAATGTGGCAAAGTTGGACCAACCTTTGCTCTCCATGTACATATGTCCTAAATAAACCAAAACAAGTACAGAGGTCCAGCGGGCTACCCTCGTACGGAGATAGCTATAGGGGTAGGCGATCCATGGCCCCGGTCTAGGGTTTCACCGAAGGAAGACCACCAGAGCATCGGAATCACAACAAAACTTGCATGTGCCCCTAGGATATGTGTGTGAGAGTGGTGCAAGGTTGCTAGGGGCCATGTGTAGGCCACATGTGTGACCCCCTTTCCGGACATGCGTTAACACTTAGTAAAATCATGGATCTCTACGTGGAAACTCCCACCGTGTCACAACTAGGGCCTAGAATGTGGCAAAGTTGGACCAACCTTTGCTCTCCATGTAAATATGTCCTAAACAAACCAAAACAAGTAGAGAGGTCCATCAGGCTACCCTCATACGGAGATAGCTATAGGGGTAGACGATTCGGGGCCCCCGGTCTAGGGTTTCACTTGAGGAATACCACCGGAGCGTCGGAATCACATGAAAATTTGCAAGTTACCCTAGGATATGTGTGTGAGAGTGTTGCAAGGTTGGTAGGTGCCATGTGTAGGCCCCAGGTGTGCCCCCCTTCGCGTACATGTGTTAACACTTAGTAAAATCCTGGATCATGCGTGGAAACTCCCGTCACAACCGGGGACTAGAATGTGGCAAAGTTGGCCCACCTTTTCTCTCCATGTACATATGTCCTAAACAAACCAAAACAAGTAGAGAGGTCCGCCGGGGTACCCTTGTACGGAGATAGCTATAGGGGTAGACGATCCGGGGCCCCCAGTCTAGGGTTTCGCCGGAGGAAGACCACCGGAGCGTCAGAATCACATGAAAACTTGCATGTTCCCCTAGGATATGTGTGTCATAGTGGTTCCAGGTTGGTCGGTGCCATGTGTACGCCCAGGTGTCACCCCCTTCCCGGACATGCGTTAACACTTAGTTAACTCCTAGAGCTGTACCTGGAAACTCCCGCCGCGTCACCACCGGGGCCTAGGATGTGGAAAAGTTGGCCCAACCTTTGCTCTCCATGTACATATGTCCTAAACAAACCAAAACAAGTTGAGAGGTCCACCGGGCTACCCTTGTACGGAGATAGCTTTAGGGGTAGATGATCCGGCGCCCCCGATCTAGGGTTTCACCGAAAGAAGACCACCGGAGCATCGGAATCACATGAAAATTTGCCTGTGCCCCTAGGATATGTTTGTGAGAGTGGGCAAAAGTTGGTAGGTGTCATGTGTAGGCCACAGGTGTGAGCCCCTTCCCGGACATGCGTTAACTCTTAGTAAAATCCTGGATCTATACGAGGAAACTCCCACCGCATCACAACCGGGGCCTAGAATGTGGCCAAGTTGTACCAACCTTTGCTATCCATGTATATATGTCCTAAACAAACCAAAACAAGTAGATAGGTCCATCGGGCTACCCTGGTATGGATATAGCTATAGGGGTAGACGATCCGGGGGCCCCGGTCTAGGGTTTCACCGGAGGAAGACCACCGGAGCGTCGGAATCACATGAAAACTTGCATGTGCCCCTAGTATATGTGTGTGAGAGTGTTGCAAGGTTGGTAGGTGCCATGTCTAGGCCTCAGGTGTGACCCCCTTCCTGGACATGCGTTAACACTTTGTAAAATTTTGATCTCTACGTGCAAACTCCCACCGTGTCACAACCGGGGCCTAGAATGTGGCAAAGTTGGACCAACCTTTGCTCTCCATGTACATATGTCCTAAATAAACCAAAACAAGTACAGAGGTCCAGCGGGCTACCCTCGTACGGAGATAGCTATTGGGGTAGACGATCCATGGCCCCCGGTCTAGGGTTTCACCGAAGGAAGACCACCAGAGCATCGGAATCACAACAAAACTTGCATGTGCCCCTAGGATATGTGTGTGAGAGTGGTGCAAGGTTGCTAGGGGCCATGTGTAGGCCACATGTGTGACCCCCTTCCCGGACATGCGTAACACTTAGTAAAATCATGGATCTCTACGTGGAAACTCCCACCGTGTCACAACTAGGGCCTAGAATGTGGCAAAGTTGGACCAACCTTTGCTCTCCATGTAAATATGTCCTAAACAAACCAAAAAAAGTAGAGAGGTCCATCAGGCTACCCTCATACGGAGATAGCTATAGGGGTAGACGATTCGGGGCCCCCGGTCTAGGGTTTCACTTGAGGAATACCACCGGAGCGTCGGAATCACATGAAAATTTGCAAGTTACCCTAGGATATGTGTGTGAGAGTGTTGCAAGGTTGGTAGGTGCCATGTGTAGGCCCCAGGTGTGCCCCCCTTCGCGTACATGTGTTAACACTTAGTAAAATCCTGGATCTGTACGTGGAAACTCCCGTCGCGTCACAACCGGGGACTAGAATGTGGCAAAGTTGGCCCACCTTTTCTCTCCATGTACATATGTCCTAAACAAACCAAAACAAGTAGAGAGGTCCGCCGGGGTACCCTTGTACGGAGATAGCTATAGGGGTAGACGGTCCGGGGCCCCCAGTCTAGGGTTTCGCCGGAGGAAGACCACCGGAGCGTCAGAATCACATGAAAACTTGCATGTTCCCCTAGGATATGTGTGTCATAGTGGTTCCAGGTTGGTCGGTGCCATGTGTACGCCCAGGTGTCACCCCCTTCCCGGACATGCGTTAACACTTAGTTAAATCATAGAGTCATGCTGGAAACTCCCTGGCCACCGTCTGAGGCCTAGAATGTGGAAAAGTTGGCCCAACCTTTGCTCTCCATGTACATATGTCCTAAACAAACCAAAACAAGTTGAGAGGTCCACCGGGCTACCCTTGTACGGAGATAGCTTTAGGGGTAGATGATCCGGCGCCCCCGATCTAGGGTTTCACCGAAAGAAGACCACCCGGAGCATCGGAATCACATGAAAATTTGCTTGTGCCCCTAGGATATGTTTGTGAGAGTGGTGCAAGGTTGGTAGGTGTCATGTGTAGGCCACAGGTGTGAGCCCCTTCCCGGACATGCGTTAACACTTAGTAAAATCTTGGATCTATACGAGGAAACTCCCACCGCATCACAACCGGGGCCTAGAATGTGGCCAAGTTGTACCAACATTTGCTCTCCATGTATATATGTCCTAAACAAACCAAAACAAGTAGAGAGGTCCATCGGGATACCCTGGTATGGAGATAGCTATAGGGGTAGACGATCCGGGGGCCCCGGTCTAGGGTTTCACCGGAGGAAGACCACCAGAGCGTCGGAATCACATGAAAACTTGCGTGTGCCTCTAGGATATGTGTGTGATAGTGGTGCAAGGTTGGTAGGTGCCATGTGTAGGCCTAGGTGTGTCCCCCTTCCTGGACATGCGTTAACACTTAGCAAAATCCTGGATCTGTACGTGGAAACTCCCGGAGCATCACAACCGGGGCCTAGAATGTGGCAAAGTTGGCCCAAACTTTGCTCTCAATGTACATATCCTAAACAAACAAAATCAAGTAGAGAGGTCCACTAGGCTACCCTCATACGGAGATAGCTATAGGGGTAGACGATCCGGGGCTCCTAGTCCAGGGTTTCGCCAGAGGAAGACCACCAGAGCGTCGGAATCACATGAAAACTTGCATGTGCCCCTAGGATATGTGTGTGAGAGTGTTCAAGGTTGTTAGGTGCCATGTCTAGGCCTCAGGTGTGACCCCCTTCCTGGACATGCGTTAACACTCTGTAAAATCCTGGATCTCTACGTGCAAACTCCCACCGTGTCACAACCGGGGCCTAGAATGTGGCAAACTTGGACCAACCTTTGCTCTCCATGTACATATGTCCTAAATAAACCAAAACAAGTACAAAGGTCCAGCGGGCTACCCTCGTACGGAGATAGCTATTGGGGTAGACGATGCATGGCCCCCGGTCTAGTTTTTCACCGAAGGAAGACCACCGGAGCATCGGAATCACAAGAAAACTTGCATGTGCCCCTAGGATATGTGTGTGAGAGTGGTGCAAGGTTGGTAGGTGCCATGTGTAGGCCACAGGTGTGACCCCCTTCCCGGACATGCGTTAACACTTAGTAAAATCATGGATCTCTACGTGGAAACTCCCACCGTGTCACAACCAGGGCCTAGAATGTGGCAAAGTTGGACCAACCTTTGCTCTCCATGTAAATATGTCCTAAACAGACAAAAACAAGTAGAGAGGTCCATCAGGCTACCCTCATACGGAGATAGCTATAGGGGTAGACGATTCGGGGCCCCCGGTCTAGGGTTTCACTGGAGGAAGACCACCGGAGCATCAGAATCACATGAAAACTTGCAAGTTCCCCTAGGATATGTGTGTGAGAGTGGTGCAAGTTTGGTAGGTGCCATGTGGAGGCCCCAGGTGTGCCCCCCTTCATGTACATGCGTTAACACTTAGTAAAATCCTGGATCTGTACGTGGAAACTCCCGTCGCGTCACAACCGAGGACTAGAATGTGGCAAAGTTGGCCCAACCTTTGCTCTCCATGTACATATGTCCTAAACAAACCAAAACAAGTAGAGAGGTCCATCGGGCTACCTTCGTACGGAGATAGCTATAGGGGTAGACGATTCAGGGCCCCTGGTCTAGGGTTTCACCGGAGGAAGACCACCGAAGCATCGGAATCACATGAAAACTTGCATGTGCCCCTGGGATATGTGTGTTATAGTCGTGCAAGGTTGGTAGGTGCCATGTGTAGGCCCAGGTGTGACCCCCTTCCCAGACATGCGTTAACACTTAGTTAAATCCTGGATATCTACGTGGAAACTACCGGAGCGTCACAACCGGGGCCTAGAATGTGGCAAAGTTGGCCCAACCTTTGCTATCAATGTACATATGTCCTAAACAAACAAAATCAAGTAGAGAGGTCCACCGGTCTACCCTCATACGGAGATAGCTATAGGGGTAGATGATCCGGGGCTCCCGGTCGAGGGTTTCACCGGAGGAAGACCACCGGAGCATCGGAATCACATGAAAACTTGCATGTGCCCCTAGGATATATGTGTGTGAGTGTTTCAAGGTTGGTAGGTGCCATGTGTAGGCCCCAGGTGAGACCCCCTTCCCGGACATGCGTTAACACTTTGTAAAATCCTGGATCTGTACATGGAAACTCCCACCGAGTCACAACCGGGGCCTAGAATGTGGCAAAGTTGGACCAAGCTTTGCTCTCCATGCACATATGTACTAAACAAACCAAAAAAAGTAGAGAGGTCCAGCGGGCTACCCTGGTACGGAGATAGCTATAGGGGTAGACGATCCATGACCCCCGGTCTAGGGTTTCACCGGAGGAGACCACCGGAGCGTCGGAATCACATGAAAACTTTCATGTGCCCCTAGGATATGTGTGTGATAATGGTGTAAGGTTTGTAGGTGGCATGTGTAGGCCCAAGGTCTGATCCCCTTCCCGGACATGCGTTCACACTTAGTTAAATCCTAGATTTGTACATGGAAACTCCCGTCGCGTCTGGCAGGGGCCTAGAATATGGCAAATTTGGCCCAACGTTTTCTATCCATGTACATATGTCCTAAACAAACCAAAACAAGTAGAGAGGTCCACCGGGCTACCCTCGTATGGAGATAGCTATAGGGGTAGACGATCCGGGCCTCCTGGTCTAGGGTTTCGCCGGAGGAAGACCTCCGGAGCGGCAGAATCAAATGAAACCTTGCATGTGACCCTAGGATATGTGTGTGATAGTGATTCAAGGTTGTTAGGTTCCATGTGTAGGCCCTAGGTGTGATCCCCTTCCCGGACATGCGTTAACACTTAGTTAAATCCTGGATCTGTACGTGCAAACTCCCGGAGCGTCAGAACCAGGGCCTTGAATGTGGAAAAGTTGGCCCAACCTTTTATCTCAATGTACATATGTCCTAAACAAACAAAAACAAGTAGAGAGGTCCACCGGGTTACCCTCGTACGGAGATAGCT
The DNA here is from genome assembly GCA_023614405.1 of Avena insularis. Taxonomy (NCBI): domain Eukaryota; kingdom Viridiplantae; phylum Streptophyta; class Magnoliopsida; order Poales; family Poaceae; genus Avena; species Avena insularis. The sequence continues at coordinate 301,644,129 of CM042684.1, forward strand.
ATAGGGGTAGACGATCCGGGGCCCCAGGTTTAGAGTTTCGCAGAAGGAAGACCATCGGAGCGTCAGAATCACATGAAAACTTGCATGTGCCCATAGGATATGTGTGTGATAGTGGTGAAAGGTTGGTAGGTGCCATGTGTAGGCCCAGGTGTGCCCCCCTTCCCGGACATGCATCAACACTTAGTTAAATCTTAGATCTGTACCTGGAAACTCCCGGCGCGTCACAACCGGGGCCTAGAATGTGGCAAAGTTGGACCAACCTTTGCTCTCTATGTACATATGTCCTAAAAAAACCAAAACAAGTAGAGAGGTCCAGCGGACTACCCTCGTACAGAGATAGCTATAGGGGTAGACGATCCATGGCCCCCGGTCTAGGGTTTCACTTGAGGAAGACCACCGGAGCATCGGAATCACGAGAAAACTTGCATGTGCCCCTAGGATATGTGTGTGTGAGTGGTGAAAGGTTAGTAGGTGGCATGTATAGGGGTAGACGATCCGGGGCCCTCAGTCTAGGGTTTCACCGGAGGAAGACCACCGGAGCGTCGGAATCACATCAAAACTTGCATGTGCCCCTAGGATATGTGTGTGAGAGTGGTGCAAGGTTGGTATGTGCTATGTGTAGGCCCAGGTGTGCCCCCCTTCCCGGACATGCATTAACACTTAGTTAAATCTTAGATCTATACGTGGAAACTCCCGCCCCGTCACAACCGGGGCCTAGAATGTGGCAAAGTTGGCCCAACCTTTCCTATCCATGTACATATGTCCTAAACCAACCAAGACAAGTAGAGAGGTCCACCGGGCTACCCTCGTACGGAGATAGCTATAGGGGTAGACTATCCGGGGCCACCGGTCTAGGGTTTCGCTGGAGGAAGATCACCGGAGCGTCGGAATCAAATGAAAACTTGCATGTTACCCTAGGATATGTGTGTGAGAGTGGTGCAAGGTTGGTAGGCGCCATGTGTAGGGCCCAGGTGTGCCCCCTTCGCGTACATGCGTTAACACTTAGTAAAATCCTGGATCTGTACATGGAAACTCCCGTCGCGTCACAACCGGGGACTAGAATGTGGAAAACTTGGCCCAACCTTTGATCTCCATGTACATATGTCCTAAACAAACCAAAACAAGTAGAGAGGTGGGCTACCCTCGTACGGATATAGCTATAGGGGTAGACGATCCGGGGCCCCTAGTCTAGGGTTTCGCCACAGGAAGACCACCAGAGCGTCGGAATCACATCAAAACATGCATGTGCCCCTAGGATATGTGTGTGATAGTGGTGCAAGATTGGTAGGTTCCATGTGTAGGCCCAGGTGTGACCCCCTTCCCGGCCATGCGGTCACACTTAGTTAAATCTTAGATCTGTACTTCGAAACTCCCGCCGCGTCACCACCTAGGCCTAGAATGTGGAAAAGTTGGCCTAACCTTTGCTCTCCATGTAAATATGTCCTAAACAAACCAAAACAGGTAGAGAGGTCCACTGGGTTACCCTCGTACGGAGATAGCTCTAGGGGTAGACGATCCATGGCCCCAGGTCTAGGGTTTCACCGGAGGAAGACCACCTGAGCGTCGGAATCACATGAAAACTTGCATGTGCCTCTAGGATATGTGTGTGAGAGTGGTGCAAGGTTGGTAGGTGGCATGTGTAGGTCCAAGGTCTGATCCCCTTCCCGTACATGCGTTAACACTTAGTTAAATCCTAGAGCTGTACATGGAAACTCCCGTCGCATCACAACCGGGTCCTAGAATATGGCAAAGTTGGACCAACCTTTTTTATCCATGTACATATGTCCTAAACAAACAAAATAAAGTAGAGAGGTCCACCGGGCTACCCTCGTACGGAGATAGCTATAGGGGTAGATGATCCGGGGGCCCCGGTCTAGGTTTTTGCCGAAGGAAGACCTCCGGAGCGTCGGAATCAAATGAAAACTTGCATGTGACCCTAGGATATGTGTGTGATAGTGATGCAAGGTTGGTAGGTTCCATGTGTAGGCCCTAGGTGTTACACCCTTCCCGGACATGCGTTAACACTTAGTTAAATCCTGGATCAGTACCTGGAAACTCCCGGAGCGTCACAACCGGCGCCTTGAAGGTGGCAAAGTTGGCCCAACCTTTGCTCTCCATGTACATATGTCCTAAACAAAACAAAACAAGTTGAGACGTCCATCGGGCTACCCTTGTACGGAGATAGCTATAGGGGTAGACGATCCGACGCCCCCGATCTAGGGTTTCACCGAAGGAAGACCACCGGAGAATCGGAATCACGTGAAAATTTGCTTGTGCCCCTAGGATATGTGTGTGAGAGTGGTGCAAGGTTGGTAGGTGTCATGTGTAGGCCACATGTGTGAGCCCCTTCCCGGACATGCGTTAACACCTAGATCTGTACGTGGAAACTCCCACCACATCGCAACCGGGGCCTAGAATGTGGCCAAGTTGTACCAACCTTTGCTCTCCATGTATATATGTCCTAAACAAACCAAAACAAGTAGAGAGGTCCATCGGCCTACCCTCGTACAGAGATAGCTATAGGGGTAGACGATCCGGGGGCCCCGGTCTAGGGTTTCACCAGAGGAAGACCACCAGAGCATCGGAATCACATGAAAACTTGCGTGCGCCCCTAGGATATGTGTGTGATAGTGGTGCAAGGTTGGTAGGTGCCATGTGTAGGCCCAGGTGTGACCCCCTTCCCGGACATGCGTTAACACTTAGTTAAATCCTGGATCTGTACGTGGAAAGTCCCGGAGCATCACAACCGGGGCCTAGAATGTGGCAAAGTTGGCCCAACCTTTGCTCTCAATGTACATATATCCTAAACAAACAAAATCAAGTAGAGAGGTCCACTAGGCTACCCTCATACGGAGATAGCTATAGGGGTAGACGATCCGGGGCTCCTAGTCCAGGGTTTCGCCAGAGGAAGACCACCGGAGCGTCGGAATCACATGAAAGCTTGCATGTGCCCCTAGGATATGTGTGTGAGAGTGTTGCAAGGTTGGTAGGTGCCATGTCTAGGCCTCAGGTGTGACCCCCTTCCTGGACATGCGTTAACACTTTGTAAAATCCTGGATCTCTACGTGCAAACTCCCACCGTGTCACAGCCGGGGCCTAGAATGTGGCAAAGTTGGACCAACCTTTGCTCTCCATGTACATATGTCCTAAATAAATCAAAACAAGTACAGAGGTCCAGCGGGGTACCCTCGTACGGAGATAGCTATTGGGGTAGACGATCCATGGCCCCCGGTCTAGGGTTTCACCTAAGGAAGACCACCAGAGCATCGGAATCACAAGAAAACTTGCATGTGCCCCTAAGATATGTGTGTGAGAGTGGTGCAAGGTTGGTAGGTGCCATGTGTAGGCCACAGGTGTGACCCCCTTCCTGGACATGCGTTAACAGTTAGTAAAATCATGGATCTCTACGTGGAAACTCCCACCGTGTCACAACCAGGGCCTAGAATGTGGCAAAGTTGGACCAACCTTTGCTCTCCATGTACATATGTCCTAAACAAACCAAAACAAGTAGAGAGGTCCACCGGGCTACCCTCGTACGGAGATAGCTATAGGGGTAGACGATCCGGGGCCAGCGGTCAAGGGTTTCGCCGGAGGAAGACCACCAGACCGTCGGAATCACATGAAAACTTGCATGTGCCCCTAGGATATGTGTGTGATAGTGGTGCAAGGTTGGTAGGTGCCATGTGTAGGACCAGGTGTGACCCCCTTTCCGAACATGCGTTAACACTTAGTTAAATCCTGGATCTGTACATGGAAACTCCCGTCAGCGTCTGGCAGGGCCTAGAATGTGGAAAAGTTGGCCCAACCTTTTCTCTCCATGTACATATGGCCTAAACAAACCAAAACAAGTAGAGAGATCCGCCGGGCTCCCCTTGTACGGAGATAGCTATAGGGGTAGACGATACGGGGCCCCCAGTCTAGGGTTTCGCCGGAGGAAGACCACCGGAGCGTCAGAATCACATGAAAACTTGCATGTTCCCCTAGGATATGTGTGTCATAGTGGTTCCAGGTTGGTCGGTGCCATGTGTACGCCCAGGTGTCACCCCCTTCCCGGACATGCGTTAACACTTAGTTAAATCCTAGAGCTGTACCTGGAAACTCCCGCCGCGTCACCACCGGGGCCTAGGATGTGGAAAAGTTGGCCCAGCCTTTGCTCTCCATGTACATATGTCCTAAACAAACCAAAACAAGTTGAGAGGTCCACCGGGCTACCCTTGTACGGAGATAGCTTTAGGGGTAGATGATCCGGCGCCCCCGATCTAGGGTTTCACCGAAAGAAGACCACCGGAGCATCGGAATCACATGAAAATTTGCCTGTGCCCCTAGGATATGTTTGTGAGAGTGGGCAAAAGTTTGTAGGTGTCATGTGTAGGCCACAGGTGTGAGCCCCTTCCCGGACATGCGTTAACTCTTAGTAAAATCCTGGATCTATACGAGGAAACTTCCACCGCATCACAACCGGGGCCTAGAATGTGGCCAAGTTGTACCAACCTTTGATCTCCATGTATATATGTCCTAAACAAACCAAAACAAGTAGAGAGGTCCATCGGGCTACCCTGGTATGGATATAGCTATAGGGGTAGACGATCCGGGGGCCCCGGTCTAGGGTTTCACCGGAGGAAGACCACCGGAGCGTCGGAATCACATGAAAACTTGCATGTGCCCCTAGTATATGTGTGTGAGAGTGTTGCAAGGTTGGTAGGTGCCATGTCTAGGCCTCAGGTGTGACCCCCTTCCTGGACATGCGTTAACACTTTGTAAAATTTTGATCTCTACGTGCAAACTCCCACCGTGTCACAACGGGGGCCTAGAATGTGGCAAAGTTAGACCAACCTTTGCTCTCCATGTACATATGTCCGAAATAAACCAAAACAAGTACAGAGCTCCAGCGGGCTACCCTCGTACGGAGATAGCTATTGGGGTAGACGATCCATGGCCCCCGGTCTAGGGTTTCACCGAAGGAAGACCACCAGAGCATCGGAATCACAACAAAACTTGCATGTGCCCCTAGGATATGTGTGTGAGAGTGGTGCAAGGTTGCTAGGGGCCATGTGTAGGCCACATGTGTGACCCCCTTCCCGGACATGCGTTAACACTTAGTAAAATCATGGATCTCTACGTGGAAACTCCCACCGTGTCACAACTAGGGCCTAGAATGTGGCAAAGTTGGACCAACCTTTGCTCTCCATGTAAATATGTCCTAAACAAACCAAAACAAGTAGAGAGGTCCATCAGGCTACCCTCATACGGAGATAGCTATAGGGGTAGACGATTCGGGGCCCCCGGTCTAGGGTTTCACTTGAGGAAGACCACCGAAGCGTCGGAATCACATGAAAATTTGCAAGTTACCCTAGGATATGTGTGTGAGAGTGTTGCAAGGTTGGTAGGTGCCATGTGTAGGCCCCAGGTGTGCCCCCCTTCGCGTACATGTGTTAACACTTAGTAAAATCCTGGATCTGTACGTGGAAACTCCCGTCGCGTCACAACCGGGGACTAGAATGTGGCAAAGTTGGCCCACCTTTTCTATCCATGTACATATGTCCTAAACAAACCAAACCAAGTAGAGAGGTCCGCCGGGGTACCCTTGTACGGAGATAGCTATAGGGGTAGACGGTCCGGGGCCCCCAGTCTAGGATTTCGCCGGAGGAAGACCACCGGAGCGTCAGAATCACATGAAAACTTGCATGTTCCCCTAGGATATGTGTGTGAGAGTGGTGCAAGGTTGGTCGGTGCCATGTGTACGCCCAGGTGTCACCCCCTTCCCGGACATGCGTTAACACTTAGTTAAATCATAGAGCTGTACCTGGAAACTCCCGCCGCGTCACCACCGGGGCCTAGAATGTGGCAAAGTTGGCCCAACCTTTGCTCTCCATGTACATATGTCCTAAACAAACCAAAACAAGTTGAGAGGTCCACCGGGCTACCCTTGTACAGAGATAGCTTTAGGGGTAGATGATCCGGCGCCCCCGATCTAGGGTTTCACCGAAAGAAGACCACCGGAGCATCGGAATCACATGAAAATTTGCTTGTGCCCCTAGGATATGTTTGTGAGAGTGGTGCAAGGTTGGTAGGTGTCATGTGTAGGCCACAGGTGTGAGCCCCTTCCCGGACATGCGTTAACACTTAGTAAAATCCTGGATCTATACGAGGAAACTCCCACCGCATCACAACCGGGGCCTAGAATGTGGCCAAGTTGTACCAACATTTGCTCTCCATGTATATATGTCCTAAACAAACCAAAACAAGTAGAGAGGTCCATCGGGATACCCTGGTATGGAGATAGCTATAGGGGTAGACGATCCGGGGGCCCCGGTCTAGGGTTTCACCGGAGGAAGACCACCAGAGCGTCGGAATCACATGAAAACTTGCGTGTGCCTCTAGGATATGTGTGTGATAGTGGTGCAAGGTTGGTAGGTGCCATGTGTAGGCCTAGGTGTGTCCCCCTTCCAGACATGCGTTAACACTTAGCTAAATCCTGGATCTGTACGTGGAAACTCCCGGAGCATCACAACCGGGGCCTAGAATGTGGCAAAGTTGGCCCAAACTTTGCTCTCAATGTACATATATCCTAAACAAACAAAATCAAGTAGAGAGGTCCACTAGGCTACCCTCATACGGAGATAGCTATAGGGGTAGACGATCCGGGGCTCCTAGTCCAGGGTTTCGCCAGAGGAAGACCACCGGAGCGTCGGAATCACATGAAAACTTGCATGTGCCCCTAGGATATGTGTGTGAGAGTGTTGCAAGGTTGTTAGGTGCCATGTCTAGGCCTCAGGTGTGACCCCCTTCCTGGACATGCGTTAACACTCTGTAAAATCCTGGATCTCTACGTGCAAACTCCCACCGTGTCACAACCGGGGCCTAGAATGTGGCAAACTTGGACCAACCTTTGCTCTCCATGTACATATGTCCTAAATAAACCAAAACAAGTACAAAGGTCCAGCGGGCTACCCTCGTACGGAGATAGCTATTGGGGTAGACGATGCATGGCCCCCGGTCTAGTTTTTCACCGAAGGAAGACCACCGGAGCATCGGAATCACAAGAAAACTTGCATGTGCCCCTAGGATATGTGTGTGAGAGTGGTGCAAGGTTGGTAGGTGCCATGTGTAGGCCACAGGTGTGACCCCCTTCCCGGACATGCGTTAACACTTAGTAAAATCATGGATCTCTACGTGGAAACTCCCACCGTGTCACAACCAGGGCCTAGAATGTGGCAAAGTTGGACCAACCTTTGCTCTCCATGTAAATATGTCCTAAACAAACCAAAACAAGTAGAGAGGTCCACCGGGCTACCCTCGTACGGAGAAAGCTATAGGGGTAGACGATTCGGGGCCCCCGGTCTAGGGTTTCGCCGGAGGAAGACCGCCGGAGCATCGGAATCACATGAAAACTTGCATGTTCCCCTAGGATATGTGTGTGAGAGTGGTGCAAGGTTGGTAGGTGCCATGTGGAGGCCCCAGGTGTGCCCCCCTTCATGTACATGCGTTAACACTTAGTAAAATCCTGGATCTGTACGTGGAAACTCCCGTCGCGTCACAACCGAGGACTAGAATGTGGCAAAGTTGGCCCAACCTTTGCTCTCCATGTACATATGTCCTAAACAAACCAAAACAAGTAGAGAGGTCCATCGGGCTACCTTCGTACGGAGATAGCTATAGGGGTAGACGATTCAGGGCCCCTGGTCTAGGGTTTCACCGGAGGAAGACCACCGAAGCATCGGAATCACATGAAAACTTGCATGTGCCCCTGGGATATGTGTGTTATAGTGGTGCAAGGTTGGTAGGTGCCATGTGTAGGCCTAGGTGTGACCCCCTTCCCAGACATGCGTTAACACTTAGTTAAATCCTGGATATCTACGTGGAAACTACCAGAGCGTCACAACCGGGGCCTAGAATGTGGCAAAGTTGGCCCAACCTTTGCTATCAATGTACATATGTCCTAAACAAACAAAATCAAGTAGATAGGTCCACCGGGCTACCCTCATACGGAGATAGCTATAGGGGTAGATGATCCGGGGCTCCCGGTCGAGGGTTTCACCGGAGGAAGACCACCGGAGCATCGGAATCACATGAAAACTTGCATGTGCCCCTAGGATATATGTGTGTGAGTGTTTCAAGGTTGGTAGGTGCCATGTGTAGGCCCCAGGTGAGACCCCCTTCCCGGACATGCGTTAACACTTTGTAAAATCCTGGATATGTACATGGAAACTCCCACCGAGTCACAACCGGGGCCTAGAATGTGGCAAAGTTGGACCAAGCTTTGCTCTCCATGCACATATGTACTAAACAAACCAAAACAAGTAGAGAGGTCCAGCGGGCTACCCTGGTACGGAGATAGCTATAGGGGTAGACGATCCATGACCCCCGGTCTAGGGTTTCACCGGAGGAGACCACCGGAGCGTCGGAATCACATGAAAACTTTCATGTGCCCCTAGGATATGTGTGTGATAGTGGTGTAAGGTTTGTAGGTGGCATGTGTAGGCCCAAGGTCTGATCCCCTTCCCGGACATGCGTTCACACTTAGTTAAATCCTAGATTTGTACATGGAAACTCCCGTCGCGTCACAACCGGGGCCTAGAATATGGCAAATTTGGCCCAACGTTTTCTATCCATGTACATATGTCCTAAACAAACCAAAACAAGTAGAGAGGTCCACCGGGCTACCCTCGTATGGAGATAGCTATAGGGGTAGACGATCCGGGCCTCCTGGTCTAGGGTTTCACCGGAGGAAGACCTCCGGAGCGGCAGAATCAAATGAAACCTTTCATGTGACCCTAGGATATGTGTGTGATAGTGATTCAAGGTTGTTAGGTTCCATGTGTAGGCCCTAGGTGTGATCCCCTTCCCGGACATGCGTTAACACTTAGTTAAATCCTGGATCTGTATGTGCAAACTCCCGGAGCGTCAGAACCAGGGCCTTGAATGTGGAAAAGTTGGCCCAACCTTTTATCTCAATGTACATATGTCCTAAACAAACAAAAACAAGTAGAGAGGTCCACCGGGTTACCCTCGTACGGAGATAGCTATAGGGGTAGACGATCCGGGGCCCTCAGTCTAGGGTTTCACCGGAGGAAGACCACCGGAGCGTCGGAATCACATCAAAACTTGCATGTGCCCCTAGGATATGTGTGTGAGAGTGGTGCAAGGTTGGTATGTGCTATGTGTAGGCCCAGGTGTGCCCCCCTTCCCGGACATGCGTTAACACTTAGTTAAATCTTAGATCTATACGTGGAAACTCCCGCCCCGTCACAACCGGGGCCTAGAATGTGGCAAAGTTGGCCCAACCTTTGCTCTCCATGTACATACGTCCTAAACAAACCAAGACAAGTAGATAGGTCCACCGGGCTACCCTCGTACATAGATGGCTATAGGGCTAGATGATTTGAGGCCCCCGGTCTAGGGTTTCGCCGGAGGGAGATCACCGGAGCGTCAGAATCACATGAAAACTTGCATCTTCCCCTAGGATATGCGTGTGAGAGTGGTGCAAGGTTGGTAGGTGCCATGTGTAGGCCCAGGTGTGCCCCCTTCACGTACATGCGTTAACACTTACTAAAATCTTGGTTCTATACGTGGAAACTCTCGTCGCGTCACAACCAGGGCCTAGAATGTGGAAAAGTTGGCCCAACCTTTGCTCCCCATGTACATATTTCCTAAACAAACCAAAACAAGTAGAGAGGTACACCGGGCTACCCTCGTACGGTGATAGCTATAGGGGTGCACTACTAGGAAACAGCCTATAGATAGACAAGATGTTCACTAGCGCATAGGCCAATCTGTGCGCCACAGGAAGACATCAGTGGCGCACTGGAAACCATGCGCCACAGAAGTTTGGAAGTTTTGTGGCGCATTTTCCAGAGCATGCGCCACAGAAGATTGGTGGGACCCGGCTGGGATTATCCATGTTCGTGGCGCATTGTAATATGCACCATGAAGAAACTTCGTGGCGCATATTTCATGCGCCACATAACATGGAGGAGGGCCCACCACGATCTAATTCACCCAAGTTTTGTGGCGTTGACATATGCATACAGTGCCACTGTGGCATATGTCAACGTGCACCACAGAACTTGGGGGTGGGCCCCACAGAGGGAATCTTATTCACCCACTTCTGTGGCGCACATGGTAGAAATGCACCACGGAAGTTTCAGCATCTGTGGCGCATTTCCTCCTTATGCGCCACAGATGAGGGCGTCCAGATCCATATGTTAAAAAGGTGACATGAGCTAGCTTTCTTATCTATCTATCCCACCACCACCCATTTCTTATCTCTACCTCCTCCCAACTCGTCTTCCTCCTCCCTCACACCCCATCTTCCCCATAGTTTCTCCATTTTCTTATATCTAAACCTACTTTAATCCATAGACTGGTAAGTAGAAGCTTCGCTCCAACTTCTAGATCTAAAAGTTTCTTACTTTTCTCTCTCACATCTCTCTATTTGTTTACTAATTTCCTCTCCACCAACTTGCATTGTAGATCTATTTGTCCATACTCTCTCATCGCGCGGTCTCGTCTCGCTATTATTGTGTCTACTATAGCTAGGTGAGTACTTGGCCATCACAAACATGTAGGTGAACCTTGTCGCGCGGGCGGTGTGTGTGTGCGATCCATGGCGAGACGATGCTTGTGTGTGGTGCATGAATGTTTTCAATGGGAGCAAGTTTTTTGTTGTTTGCTTGTTGTTGTCGGGCCCGGCCGGTGTGGTTGCATCGATGTTTGCCGAAATGTTGATTCATTTCCATTTCGGCAAATTTTTGCACTACCCATATGTCCTAATTTTAGGAAAGGTCATGCAATTTTTCGCTAGCATTCATGCATGTGTGTTCATATGGTGTGGTTCTCACCTATACTCTCTGTTTTGACCGCTCAGGCAACCATGGTCCTCACGATGAGCGAAGGTCGAATTGCTAGGTACAAGAAAGGCGCGAAGGAGGACATGATTCTGAACAACAAGACCATGATAAGATGTCCATGTCGAACATGCAAACTGCAGTGCTGGATCGACCCTGAATCTGACAACCGAGGGTCACACGCTAGGCGCGGTTTCATGCGCGACCTCAATGAGGCGCCGACAGGACATGGTGGTGGTCACGAAGACGTGGGCGGGCGAGAAGACGAAGAGTCTACCGGGCATGATCATCATGACGAAGGATATGCCAGCGGGCATGATCATCATGACGAAGGAGATGCCAGCGGGCATGATCAGCATGGAGAAGGAGATGACGACGGGCATGATCATGAAGAAGGAGAAGACACGAACACATAGACGTTGCTAACTTCGATCTTGCAGGACCCTCGTGTTCAAGAACTGCTCCTCAAGGAGACGAGCAAGGACAAAGCTGCAGCCAGAGAGAAAGCCAAGCTGGCCCAAATGGAGGTAGACGGGATGACTCCATTGTATCCTGGGTGTCGCCCCGAGGATACACGTTTGAGTGTAACGCTCAAGGCTCTAGAGATGAAGGCCGAACACAAATGGACCGATGTGAGCTTCAACGCGAACATGGAATACTGGCACGACCAACTTCCTAAGGGGAACACATTGCCAACAAGTATCGAGGAGGCCAAGAAAATCATGTGCCCTCTCGACCTACCACACATTAAATACCACGCATGCATCAATGATTGCGCGCTTTATCGGAATGAGTAAGCGGATAGTGGTATGGTACTTTCCTATCACCCCTCGTCTGCAGCGATATTTCGTAGATCCTAAGGAAGCAAAGCTCATGCAATGGCACGCAGAAAGAGAGAAACCCGAAGATGATCTAGAGAAGGGCAAGATCCTGACACACCCTTCAGACGCTAGCCAGTGGAACACATTAGACATCGAGTTCGAAGAGTTCGGGGGCGATGCAAGGAACGTCAGGATGGGTATGAGCACCGATGGACTTAATTCTTTTGGAAACCAGAGTAGCACGCATAGCACCGGGCCCGTGTTTGTATGGCCATACAACCTCCCCCCGTGGCTATGCATGAAGCAAAGGTATGTACACATGAGCATTCTTATTCAGGGGCCGAAACAACCAGGCATCAATATGCATCTGTATCTCGGGCTATTGAGAGAGGAGTTAGCCAGCTTGTGGGAGACACCGGCTCGTACGTGGGAAACCTACACTAAAGAATATTTCCATCTGAGAGTCGCGTTGCTCACGACCATGCAGGACTATGCATGCGTCAAGTGCGTGGATGAGACACCGCATCTCCAGCAACCAAGGGATCCCGGGTCTTCGAAAACCGTGTTCCAAGGTACTCGAAAGTGCCTCCGCATGGATCAACCGTGGAGAAAACGTGGTGACCTGTTCAATGGTAAGGACGAGCTCGAAAGAGCCCCGCGTCCGAGGAGCGGTGAAGAAATCGAGGAGCTTTTGAATAATTGGGTAGATTGCCTCGCTAAAAAAACGACCGAGGACAAAGCCTTTGGGTGTATGGAAAGCAAGGTCTGCTTTTACGACCTGCCATATTGGAAGGTCCTTCACACTCCCCATAGCCTCGATGTAATGCACATCACAAAGAACGTTACCGAGAGTCTGCTTGGCACTCTACTGAACATGCCGGAGAGGACCAAGGATGGGCCGAAAGCAAGAAAGGACCTTAAATTGCTCGGCATAAAGAAAGATCTTCAGTACCCTGATAGTGATGATGATGATGATCATCATCATCATCAGGAAGGGACTCAAGATCGCCGCAAAAGAGTTAAGAAGAATGAGGTGGTGCTTCGTGCTGCCTGCTTCACTCTGAGTCTGGAGGAGCTCGAGCAGTTTTTCAGATGCCTCTTAGGAGTGAAAGTTCCTCACGGTTACTCGGGGAAGATAAGCAGATATCTGGACGTGGCGAAGAAGAGGTTCAGCGGTATGAAGTCTCACGACTGTCATGTGTTGATGATGCAGATACTCCCTGTTGCGGTCCGTGGGATAATGGACGAGCATGTCCGTGAGACGTTGTTTGGCCTCTGTAACTTTTTCGACGTCATATCTAGGAAGTCGATCATTGTGAAGTAGCTCGATAGGCTACAGGAAGAGATCGTGATGATACTATGCGATCTTGAGATTTACTTCCCGCCCGCATTCTTCGACATCATGGTGCATCTGCTTGTACATGTCGTGGACGACATCATCCAGCTCGGGCCGACATTCCTGCACAACATGATGCCGTTTGAAAGGCTAAACGGTGTCATCAAAGGATTCATTCGCAACAGGTCTCATCCAAATGGAAACACAGCCAAGGGCTTTCTGATCTACGAGTGCATCTCCTTCTGCCAGAATTATCTAACCACCGAGAAAGAGGATGTTGGAATACCCACAAAGAAGCACCTCGGCAGGCTCGGTGGATATGGTCACCGCGAGGGCTGCCGCTCACTACATGTCGGCATTGATGGTTGACGCACTGATTTTGAAAGGGCACACTGAGTCGCGCTACAACACATTGAAGTGGTCGGCCCTTGGGTCGAAGAGCACAGAAGCTTAATCGAGCAGGAGTATGTCGACCAGAGCCGGTCGAGGAAGAAGGGAGACATAACCAGAGAGCACAACTCCAGCTTCACGGGTCAGTTCAAGAAAAGGCAACTAGACAATCCCCCACAGACGCCTTCTACGGAAGATCAAAAACTCATATTCTCCTTGTCGCAGGGCCCATGGCACAACCTAAGGACCTATCAGTCTTACGACATAAAAGGTTACAGATTCTACACCGAGGAAAAGGACAAGAATAGTGAATATCAAAACTCAAGAGTAACTATGTTATCCTTTGCTAATGACGAGACTACTATGATGGAAAGTTTCTACGGAAGGTTCGAGGAGATATCGGAGCTCGACTACTATGGATAGATCGTACCGATGTTCCGTGTTAGATGGGCCAAGAACGTGGAAAAAGAAGGCCGCTATTTCACCACAATGGTTATACGAGATGCCAAATCAACAAAGAATGCCTCCGCAAAAAATGAGCCTTGGGTACTCGCTAGCCAAGTTGATCAATGCTTTTTTATTACCGACCCGTCAAAGCCCAACCGTGTTGTAGTTAGGAGCGGCAAGAGGAGCATCATCGGAATGGAAGGAGCCGCCAACGAGCAAAACTTCGACAAAAACAGCGACCCGAAGATCGAAGAGGAATTCGACAAGTACTTCGACATGCCTACTACTACTAAAGTAAGAAGGAAGACCACACTGCCTACTAAAGGTTGTCCATTCACAAGAAGAAATCTCAAAGTGCACGGGCTAAAGTATTCAACCGCGACGAAAAAGGGCAAGAAGATTATGAAGAGACACTAGCAATTGTGTGACTTTTTGGTGTATTAATTCGTGTGGGTATTAGTTAGAGACTAAAACATATAATGTGATAATCTTGTGGGTATACAAATTCACATTTGTGTGTGACAAGCAAACACACAAATATATATGTATGAATAAGTATGCATATGTGTTCTTGCTTTTTTTGAATAAATATGCATATATGTATATGTTCTTGCTTTTTTTGAATAAATATGCATATATGCATATGTTCTTACTTTTTTTTGAATAAATATGCATATGTATGTAATTAAAAATATTTAAAAAAAAAGAAAAAAATGTGTGAGGCCAGATCCAACCTGCTGCCCTGTGAGAGCAAGCGAGCAAGACCACTAGGACAAGTATCAGATCTTGTCATACTACGAGACGCCACGGTTTTTACTATGTCAAGAAGTTCTATGGCGCATTCCTTTAGAATGCGCCATAGATGTTCCAACTTTTGTGGCGCATTCTATGGGAATGCGCCACAGAACTTTCACACTTAGCCACAGAACGGTTCGACCTCTATCTGTCGTTGCAACCCTAGCGCCGGAGCCGCCGTGGAGGAGAGCCCGTGGAGGAGGAGCCCGTCCGCAGCGCCATCACCACCGCGCCGGAGCCTGTGGAGGAGATCCGCCCCCCATCGCCAGAGCCCGTGGAGGAGGAGCCTGCCCGTGGAGGAGGAGCCTGTCCGTGAAGATCCACCTTGCCGTCCGCCGTCCACCTCGCCGTTCGCCATCCACCTCGTCACCATCCGCCGTCCACCGTCCCTAGGTAATTATGCACTATTGCTTCTGCACCGTCCACCATCCACCGTCCGCCATCCACCGTCCACCCTCTGCCGTCCACCATCCCTGTGTCGATATTGTAGTATTGGGCCAACGCGATTTTCAAGATTGAGGATGATTTAGACAGTGCCAGAAATCTTAAAATCATTCTATAGGTTTATAGTCAAAGTTATGACCTTCCTTCTACTCAAGTTCATGTCTCATTTGTTCCAGTTCTTGAGCTTTCATTTGTACTCATGACTCAAGCTGGCTTTTCTGCATGGAACTTGAGCATAAAATCCTTCTAAAAAATTGTGTTATCACTCTTTTCATTTTCAACCCTGAAAATGGTAGCACCTCTAATTGTAAAGTGTTGCACTTTTTTTAGAATAGTGTAACATTATTCAACTTGAATTGATTACATGGAAAGGTATTACACTATATTGTCACAATTGAATTATGGGTCTCTTTAGATTCCATTTGGTGGTGGTTGGAATTTACTTTTTTTACATGATGGAAATTTGCTATACTGCTATGTGAAACATGGGCTATACTGCTATGTGATTGGAATTTACTTTTTTTTACCTTGTGCTATACTGCTATGTGAAACATGGGCTAAGGATTAGTAACCTAAACATGGGTTATGTGATTGGAATTTACTTTTTTTACCTTGTGCTATATCTGTAGCAGAGGGTTTTGATGGCTAAGTATATTAAATCTAGTATCAATGCTCAAGATAAGAATTATGTTGGGTGCCCTCACTTTTGGTCAAGTTTGATGGAAGTGAAGGATGTTTTTATAGCTATTGTAGAAGGATCATTGGAGATGTAAGAAATACTAGGTTTAGGGAGGATGTGTGGGTGGTCATAGATGAGAATTTGGTTATAGTTGTTTCTGCTTTGCTTATTGCGAGTCTGCTAAGCTGTTTAGTATGCAACTATTGGTCATAGATGAGAATTTGAGGCATGGTATTAACCGCCAACCCATCCAAAGATCAGCCATTTCTCAGTAAAAACTCGTTGTTGCTAATTTATGTTTCTGAAAGATTTCTGTCTTCTAGTTCATGACTTATCCCATGTAAATGGCAACCATGTGTATGCCCTGATATAGGTGGTTATATCAGGTTCATAGCTTTGTGTTTTGTTTGAAGTGGTAATTTTCCATTAACATCGAGGGACAAAACCTTCTTAGTAATTGACTTGTATCTGTGTCATCTATTTAATTGACCTGTACCTGGATTTATTAGGATGTTAAACTGTTATCTGCTGTCGCGTACTACTACTGTTACACTTCAGCCTAGTACTATAGCGATTACTACACTTACATTACACTTCATTGTTCAAGTAGTACTTCTGTTACACTACTATATCTGTTATATATATACATGGGGTTGTGATGTGATGATGGACTAGTATATCTGTTATATATATACTGCATGTGGATGATGGATATCATGGATGCTGGGGTCAATGCATGGGGCTGTCAATATGGGGATGGGGTGTTTTGTCTTGCAGGGATTTCATTTGAGTTACCCATTTCTCCCGAAGTGTCGATTCACTTCCGTTTCGGTTGAGAAATGGGCACTCCTAGGTCAAAAAATTAGCAAAGGTCATGCCGAATTTTTCGGCCGAGATTTGTGCTAACATTTTGCCTCTTTTAAATAGAGTAGTGCAAACATGTCGGGCAACAAGGAGTCTGGCCCTTCTAAGCACATGATCAGCGTCGAAGAACAAGCTAGACAGGCCAACTAGTCATTCTGGCAGGGGTCCCAACAGGAGGAGGAGGAGGCGATGAGGATGACACCACCACCGGAGGAGGAGGCGACCGTCGCCAGAGCTGCTGGGGCCAATGAGGGTGGAGATCCTGATTACGAGGGGGACGAAGACGACTACGATGGAACTAGTGAAGACGGCGGCAAAGAGGATGACACCACCGATGGCAGCGCCCGCACCGATGGCGACGAGAGGACGGATGGCGGTAGCGGCAACCCGACCGCTTCTCAGAAGAAGAAGAAGAAGGAACAGAAGGAGCGGAAGGTGCCAGTGCTCGCCACCGTCTGCGATGAGTTCACTTAGGTCACAGAAAGTGGCCAACCCATTGCGCCAGAGGTGATTGCTAAAGGGTATGGCCTGCAACTCGGGTGCATCCTCCGGGAAAGCATGTCGATCAACACGAAGTACATCAGACATGCTGACCATGCAGCTTTGGTCGATAACCTCCTTAAGAAGCTTCACAAGCGATACAGATTCCCAGTGCAGTTTAGAAACCTCGAGAGAAATAAGAACCCGGTGAACAGACTAGCCCTCATGAAGATGAGCAACGCCTTGAGCAGCTGGAAAACCCAGGTGAAGAATAGCATTGACAAAGGTGAAAGCTGGGAGGTTATTAGTAAGAAAAATCCGATGCTCGACGAAGAGGAGTTTAGGATATTCAAGGCAGATATAGCTACCGCTGACACTATAAAATGGACTGAATGGGGAAGGAGTATGCGGGAACAGAACATAGGTAACCACCACCTTGGAAGCGGCGGTTACAGGGGGAAACAGGCCATTTGGGACAAGGAGGACACCGAGCTTGAACGCCTTGGTAAAGACAACGCTTGGCTTAAAATCACGGACTTGCAGCTTAGGCAATTTGTTCGGGCCCGCTACTACCTGGACAAGGAAACAGGGGAGTTCATCACCGACGATCCGGAGGTGAAGGAATTCGAGAAGAATCAGGTAAGGAATTTATGGCTGATCTCAAGTATATTGCGTTCTAATTAATATAATGAAGCCAAGAATCTAAATGGGTTCACCTTTCCTTGTCTCTGCAGGAGGAGGAACTGAACGCTACTGCAACAGAGTCGTCCCAGGATTCGATGGAGCCGTGGGACATGGTTTTCAACAGGGCGACCAATGCTTACAAGAAGAGGGACAAGGGGTTTCCGCCGTCCTCAGCTGGCCGTGTGCCTGGCTTTGGTACGAGCATGAAGTTCAAGGAGTTCTACAAAGAGGATGCCAAGAAAAGAAGGGAAAGGAAGAACCAGGATAAAGCCGCTGTTGCAGAGCTAAAGATGAAGGTGCAGACACTGGAGGAGAAGGCGGTGGACCAGAAAACGGTGGACAAGTTAGTGGAAGAGAAGCTCCGCTCGATGATCCCCCCTGAGTTTTTCGAGGGGCTTACTGCTTGGAATGCGGGAGGTCGACAGGGGCCGATACATCTGCCCAGCTTAAGCGGCAGCAACTCGGGCATCAATGTTACCGTGTCGCCGGACCTGGTGACCCCGCTGGCCGTCAACGTTGGGACGCAGCCCCACGTTTTGGTCACACCGACGCCCCCTCCCGCCAAAGATACCAATAAGGCACAGCCGACAGCGGTGGTGCTTCGTGAGGCACCCGAGCGGGAGATTGCAGATGATGATAGGCCGGCCGCCGGCATCCGCCGTGTCTCTACATTAGCCGAGATCCACGCCATCACCAAGGTAACTAATTAGTTAGTGCACGTCATCTCCTTTATGCCTTTGATGCATGACTGTTGCCATCTCATGATGCCCAACAACATGTTTTTGCCTCAGGACACTTCTTGTGTACTCCTGCTTAAAGATTTCAGCGGTGAGTTGAAGGATGTTGCCAAGGGCACTCTTATACAACCGGCGAGCCGCACGATGAACAACAATCCAATGGATGATGACGTGATGAGGGTCAGGTTGGCTCGGGTGTTGCCAGGGTGCGATGACATGGACCCCCCCTTTCAACCTCATGGAGCCGACGAACACAAGACCCTTGGGGAATGCTACAACTAGACCTTGACATGGCCAAAGACCCAAATTCGTCTTGTGGGGGGAGCACTGGCGCCACCTCTCGACCGATCATCGCTCGGCCACCACCTCGGAAGCCAGTAGCCGCCGTTGTCGCCACCACCAGACGTCACCGTCAACTCTTGGCAGCATGTGCACCGCCACATGGCAAAGACGTTGTGCCGCAACCGCCGTCGCCCCCGCTACCACCACCACATGATGGCACCCATGAAGATGATGATGAATTGGTCAACATTGACGACTTCATCAACACCGGCGCCGCCAAAGGATTTTATATGCCTTCTGTGGATGAAGAACCCTTCGTAGCTCGCGACGACCATCAAGCTGGTCGGCCCAATACATGCACGCAGTGCCTGGTCTTCCATGGTCTTTCTCAACAGACGCCTCCGGCTGCCGATCCACCACAAGAGAAACCGGGATTGGTTTTCAGCCCCAACACACTCGAAGGCGTGATGAGCGAGATGGCGTGGTCGACCTTATGAAGAAGAAGCACTACAGGAAGAGAGGTAATAATAATAATAAGAAGGGTGCGAGCCAGCCTCTTCCGAAGAGGATCCGGGGTCATGACGCCATCGTCGTACCATCCACACAATTTGGCTTGCCCCGAGTGCATGTAGCTGGTGATCCGATATTGACTCTGGATATGATCCACATTGCGGTTGGAGCCATGTTAACTTTGCACGAGGGTGTCAAGACACTAGAGGCCCTCCTTCTTAAAGAGGATGATCCAAATTACCCGGTTTTCACGGCCAAGGTGCCATTGGACGTGGGCTTCGTCGATGAACCCCCCGCGGATATATTCTTCATAGCGTTTGAGGACATATTTAAGCTGTTTCTCACGAAACGGCTGGACTATAACTTGGTCCGCCTATACGTGCTCAATCTGGCGCTCACGATCAAGAGAGAAAGTACCTCAGAAATCGCGATAGTGGATCCCTACTACATGCGGGACAGCCAGTTGGTCGAAGGATCAGAGACACGGACCAAGGCGACGGCGTACCTCGAGAAGTTCATGGTGGACAACAAGAGGAAGGGCACACTTCTTTTGCCTTTGTTTCCCGAGTAAGTACACACACTCGCTCATCGTCACCGTAACTTATGCATTTCTTATAGATTTCTTTCCTTTGCTCTTTTGCCAACATTGCGTTCCAATTGTGTTGCGCAAAGACAAATACTGCATGCTCATCGTGCTTGCCCTGAGGTATTCGCTAGCCACGTATTTCGACTCGGGGAGTTTGACGAAGAAGAAAGACTACACTAGAATAAGGGGTGTTCTCAATGAGGCTCTCGAGGGCTACACCAAGAAGGGATGCACCTTCGTAGATAGGGCGGAATGTATCAAGGATGGCAAACACGTGTTCAAGCACATGCTTGACTTCCCCTGCGTCAAGCAGTCGACTGCTGGTGCCAAGGAGGCCTTCTACGTCCTCCATCACCTTAAAGGCTATGTTCGGGATTGCCATAACCTAAAGCTGCCATCTAGTCTCCGAGGATGGGCCGAAACTTTGGCGAAAATTGACGATGCTGATCTTAGAGAAGATTTCCATCGCATTCAGATGAAGTTGTCGCAAATCATCATTGATGATGTCAACACAAGGGGCGGTGCCCTACAACAAGCCAGAGGGTTGAGTAAGAGGGAGATCGAAGAATGCCTCCGTAAGCAGGGTGACACAAGGACGTGGATGACGAAAGAGGGCTATCTACCGTTCCCGAAGCTGTGCCAGAAGAGGAAGTCTTCATCATGATCGATGTGTGCCTCTAGCATGATCCAGTGTGTGTATATTCTTGATGGACGCCTGCTGTATTAGTGTGTGTGTCATAAACTTTACTATCTCGTGGTCGAAATGGTCATTGTTGTTAGACTTAAACTACCATGTGGTCGTGGTGTCGTTGAACTTATTGCTTCTATGATGATCTAACTTTTAGGTTTATGGATCCTTTGTTTTATATTCTATGAACATATATATATGGATGTGAACCCTTTATTCATTCTTTTCGTTGTATTTTTACTAATATGCCTTGTCGTCTATAGAGATGGCGATGAGGTAGTATGTGGTGTACATGGGTAGGGTTCCAGGAGTCTACGAGGAGTGGGAGGATTGCCACAAACAAGTGAACAAGTTCAGCGGCAATATCTACAAAGGATACGCGACTAGAGAGGAGGCGATAGCCAAGTGGAGGAACCACTTGTGGAAGAAGAACCAGATGAAGATATTGGTCGGGATAATGCTCTTGCTCACCATTATCACAGTTGTATTCTATTTGATCCTAGTGTAGGCGGCGGTGTCCACTTCATATTTGTAATGTGAGATGATATGAACTTTGTATTCGGCGCTTGTGTAAAAATTTGGCACTTGACACTATATATGTATCTCGATCGGGCTCTAAGTCTTTGTATTATATATATGTCGGTCTTAATGCATCTACTACTTGTGCAATGTATTTTATACTCATCTGGATAAATCTTGTATAAATCCTGTATAAATACCTGATTATACACCAGGAAAGTATTTTACTTCGAATACATGTTACACAAACAGTGGTGCATATAATTATATAGTTAGTGGTGCATGGCATATCTGTGGCACATACACGTAAATGCGCCATAGAAGTTCTTCCTGTGGCGCATATGGCGGATTGCGCCACATAAGTCTGGAACTTCTATGGCGCATATCCATATGCGCCACAGGAAGTAGTTATCAGTGGCGATGTAACAGTGGCGACAAAGATATGCGCCACAGAAGTCCCCTTTTCATGCTCCACTGATAGGCTGTTTCCTAGTAGTGGTGGACGATCCGGGGCCCCCGGTCTAGGGTTTCGCTGGAGGAAGACCACCGGAGCGTCGGATTCAAATGAAAACTTGCATGTGCCCTAGGATATGTGTGTGATAGTGGTGGAAGGTTGGTAGGTGCCATGTGTAGGCCCCAGGTGTGACCCCCTTCCCGGACATGCTCTAACACTTAGTTAAATCCTCGATCTGTACATGGAAACTCCCGGAGTTTCACAACCGGGGCCTATAATGAGGAAAACTTGGCACAACCTTTTCTCTCCATGTACATATGTCCTAAACAAACCAAAATAAGTACAGAGGTACACCGGGCTACCTTGATACGGAGATAGCTATAGGGGTAGATGATCCGGGGCCCCCGGTCTAGGGTTTCGCCGGAGGAAGACCCCCAGAGCGTCAGAATCACATGAAAACTTGCATGTTCCCCTAGGATATGTGTGTGAGAGTGGTTCAATGTTGGTAGGTGCCATCTGTAGGCCCCAGGTGTGACCCCCCTTCCCGGACATGCGTTAACACTTAGTAAAATCCTCGATCTGTACGTGGAAACTCCCACCGCGTCACAATCAGGGCCTAGAATGTGCCAAAGTTGGCCAAACCTTTTCTCTCCATGTCCATATGTCCTAAACCAACCAAGAAAAGTAGAGAGGTCCACCGGGGTACCCTCGTACGGAGATAGCTATAGGGGTAGACGATCTAGGGCCACCGGTCTAGGTTTCACCGGAGGAAGATCACCAGAGCGTCAGAATCACATGAAAACTTGCATGTTCCCCTAGGATATGTGTGTGAGAGTGGTGCAAGGTTGGTAGGTGCCATGTGTAGGCTCCAGGTGTGCCCCCCTTCCCGTACATGCGTTAACACTTAGTAAAATCCTGGATGTGTACGTGGAAACTCCAAGGCGTCACAACCGGGGACTAGAATGTGGGAAAGTTGGCCCAACCTTTGCTCTCCATGTACATATGTCCTAAACAAACTAAAACAAGTAGAGAGGTCCATCGGGCTACCCTCGTACGGAGATAGCTATAGGGGTAGACAATCCGGGACCCCCGGTCTAGGCTTTCGCCGGAGGAAGACCACCGGAGCGTCAAAATCACATGAAAACTTGCATGTGCCCCTAGGATATGTGTGTGATAGTGGTTCAAGGTTCGTAGGTGCCATGTGTATGCCTAGGTGTGACCCCCTTCCCGGACATGTGTAAACACTTTAGTTAAATCCTAGATGTATAGCTGGAAACTCCCGCCGTGTCACAACCGGGGCCTAGAATGTGGAAAAGTTGGCCCAACCTTTGCTCTCCATGTACATATGTACTAAAAAAACAAAACAAGTAGAGAGGTCCACCGGGCTACCCTTGTACGGAGATAGCTTTAGGGGTAGACGATCCGGCGCCCCCGATCTAGGGTTTCGCCGAGGGGAGACCACTGGAGCATCGGATCACATGAAAACTTGCATGTGCCCCTAGGATATGTGTGTGAGAGTGGTGCAAGGTTGGTAGGTGTCAGGTGTAGGCCACAAGTGTGACCCCCTTCCCGGACTTGCGTTAACACTTAGTAAAATCCTGGATCTGTACGTGGAAACTCCCACCGCATCACAGCCGGGGCCTAGAATGTGGCCAAGTTGTACCAAACTTTGCTCTCCAAGTATATATGTCCTAAAAAAACCAAAACAAGTAGAGAGGTCCATTGGGCTACCCTCGTACGGAGATAGCTATAGGGGTAAACGATCCGGGGGCTCCGGTCTAGGGTTTCACCGGAGGAAGACCACCAGAGCATCGGAATCACATGAAAACTTGCATGTGCCCCTAGGATATGTGTGTGATAGTGGTGCAAGGTTGGTAGGTGCCATGTGTAGCCCAGGTGTGACCCCCTTCCCGGACATGCGCTAAGACTTAGTTAAATCCTGGATCTGTAGGTGGAAACTCCAGAAGCATCACAACCGGGGCCAAGAATGTGGAAAAGTTGGCCCAACCTTTGCTCTCAATGTAAATATGTCCTAAACAAACAAAATCAAGTACAGAGGTCCACCGGGCTACCCTCATACGGAGAGAGCTATAGGGGTAGACGATCCGGGGCTCCCGGTTGAGGGTTTCGCCGGAGGAAGACCACCAAAGCGTCGGAATCACATGAAAACTTGCATGTTCCCCTAGGATATGTGCATGAGAGTGTTGCAAGGTTGGTAGGTGCCATGTGTAGGCCCGAGGTGTGACCCCCTTCCCGGACATGTGTTAACACTTTGTAAAATCCTGGATCTCTACGTGGAAACTCCCGCCGTGTCACAACCGGGGCCTAGAATGTGGAAAAGTTGGACTAACCTTTGCTCTCCATGTAAATATGATCTAAATAAACCAAAACAAGTAGAGAGGTCCAGCGGGCTACCCTCGTACAGAGATAGCCATAGGGGTAGACGATCCATGGCCCCCAGTCTAGGGTTTCACCGGAGGAAGACCACCTGAGCGTCGGAATCACATGAAAACTTGCATGTGCCCCTAGGATATGTGTGTGAGAGTGGTGCAAGGTTGGTAGGTGGCATGTGTAGGCCCGAGGTGTGATCCCCTTCCCGGACATCCGTTAACACTTAGTTAAATCATAGATCTGTACATGGAAACTCCCGTCGCGTCACAACCGGGGCCTAGAATATGGCAAAGTTGGCGCAACATTTTCTATCCATGTACATATGTCCTAAACAAACCAAAACAAGTAGAGAGGTCCACCGGGCAACCCTCGTACGGAGATAGCTATAGGGGTAGACGATCTGGGGCCCCAATCTAGGGTTTCGCTGGACGAAGACCTCTGAAGCGTCAGAATCAAATGAAAACATGCATGTGCCCCTAGGATATGTGTGTGATAGTGATGAAAGGTTGGTAGCTTCCATGTGTAGGCCCCAGGTGTGACCCCCTTCCTGGACATGCGTTGACACTTAGTTAAATCCTGGATCTGTACGTGGAAACTCCCGGAGCATCACAACCGGGGCCTTGAATGTGGAAAAGTTGGGCCAACCTTTTCTATCAATGTACATATGTCCTAAACAAACCAAAATAAGTAGAGAGGTCCACCGGGCTACGCTCGTACGGAGATAGCTATAGGGGTAGACGATCCGGGGACCCCGGTCTAGGGTTTCGCCGGAGGAAGACCACCGGAGCGTCGGAATCACATGAAAACTTGCATGTGCCCCAAGGATATGTGTGTGAGAGTGGTGAAAGGTTGGTAGGTGCCATGTGTAGACCCCAGGTGTGATCCCCTTCCCGGACATGCGTTAACACTTAGTAAAATCCTGGATCTGTATGTGGAAACTCCCGCCACGTCACAACCGGGGCCTAGAATATGGCAAAGTTGGCCCAACCTTTTATATCCATGTACATATGTCCTAAACAAACCAAAACATGTAGAGAGGTCCAGCGGGCTACCATCGTATGGAGATAGCTATACGGGTAGATGATCCATGGCCCCCGGTCTAGGGTTTCACCGGAGGAAGACCACCGGAGCGTCGGAGTCACATGAAAACTTGCATGTGCCGCTAGGATATGTGTGTTGTAGCACCCCGGAAAAACCACTCCTAGAAAATCACGTGTTGTTTTTATTTTGTGCATCATCATGACCGCATGCTCATGTCATCATGCCACCTTGCAGTTTAGCATCATCATCATGTATCTCTTTGTCTACAATTATTTTCCAAAAGCCTATGTTTGTTTTCTAAATATCCCTCGTCTCAATTTCAAATTATAAAACCGGGCCTTGTCCGGATATTTTGTTTTGTCTAAAAATAATTTACAAAAGGCTTTCAAAACAAAACCAATAAATAAAACATTTTAAAAAACCTGGGGAAGCCGCCAGCTGGCAGCAGCCTACTACCCAGATAAAAACTCTAAAGATCTACCCCAAACCCTAACACCCCACCTACCCCTAAACCTGACCTAGCCACATACCTACCCCGAACCCACACAGCATGACCAACCACCCCACCGTCGTCGCTCTCTCCAGCGTTCCAGCAGTACATGCCTTGGCGTACAGCGGGACGCTACTGTGAACCACCCCACCACCTCGTCCGCACCTAGGCCCCACCATTCCATCTGCCCTGCCTGTCCCCGACTCGACGTGCTCGCCCTTGATCCCCACTAACCCGCGCCGCCTCTCTGCCTCGTCCCATCCCCGCCCGTGGGGCTCCTCCGTCCGCCGCCAGGAGCCCGAGGTCCCGCCTAGAGCCGCCGCTCGGGTCCTTCCCCCACAGCATCGTCCTCGCCCTCGCTGTCTCGGTCTCCCTAGTCGAGATCGAGCGCCACAGGCGCCGATGCTCCTCTGCTCCGCCGTGAGCGCCCGTCCCTGCCAGAGCTCGGCCCCGCCCCTCTCCCTCGCTGTAGTGGCAAAGGCCGATCTCGTCGACCCCTAGACCCTCGGAGCCCAACTTCGCCGAACCCTAATGTGACCCCCTTTCCGAGGCCCGTATTTTTATAATATGATATTATCACTTGTTGCATATTAAATGGTTCATGCTCGCATACATATTCATTTGTTTGGGGGTACTTTGTCGAATCACCTCATAATTAAATACGGAGACTATATGCGGGCTATTCTAGTCTTATATTGACTCCATTTAAATTTGTGTAGCGAACCGATGCCATGTTTTGCCTTGTTAGGATAACATTTAAAATGTGGGGTATCTAAACAACATGAACCATATAATTAATTATCGGGACCCCGGTTCCGCTTAATATTGCCTAATTGCATTGCACCTTTGTCATGTAATGCATCATATCATTATCATGTCGATTCTTCTGCATTAGTTATAATTGTTGCATCACTTGTTTCTTTTAGTGTTTTGCTTCTTCACGGATTAGGCCGTTGAGTGGATGCGAGTGTCGACAAGTTCTTCGGATATGAACCTTCGGCAGTGTTTTCCAGGCTAGCATTCTCCCTCTTTCTACCTATTTTGCATTTATAGTATTTACTTCCTCCTGTTGATCTATTGCTATCCGTGTCGCGATGCTTTAGTGTTCCATACCAGATATATTCCGTGCAGCCTTTATATGGCCTTGGACACGTCCTATTACCTGTTGTTTGGTAGACAGATGGTCTTGCGAGTCGTAGTCGCTTGCTCAGGTGCGATCCCGTGTCGTGAAGTACCACACAGTTGTTGGAATGTTGTCACATGCTTTACGGTGGAGAGGATCATGACTTTAAATACAACTATTAAATTGCTGAGAATAGATGTAACTAATGCAGAGGTATCGGTGGGCAATAGATGCTATTTGGTTTTTCCACGCTCACTTGTGTCCCATAGGACCCCGAGTACTTGATACTTGTTCCTTGACTATCGCACTATCTGCATGTGGGACCATGAATCCCCTTAGCCAGAGCTTGATTCATTTCTTATTTCTTGGCGCCACAAACTAGTTCGGGGCTTTATTACTATCATGTACTTATGCCATGCTTTACTACTTTATTTAAGATTGTGCATGGAGCACCTATACTGTTTTGGATCATGCCACATTTTCGCGGTATCGACAAGCCCAGTAACACTTTCGGGTTCTCAGTCATTTACAGCCATCATCATAAACCCTGGGTCCGTTCCGGAGCCGGCCAACTTCGTTGCAGGTAGCTTAGTGGGGTGGCCCCCTAAAATATTTTATGAATCTTGTGATTTCTTTGTCGTGAAAGCCTCGTTGGGTTTTGATTTGGTTTTTCCGAGGTTGATCGTGCGTGTGTTGCTATTTGTGCACCGCTGCAGGGTAAATCTTTCTGAAAGCCGTGTCCGCGGTTATGGACGACTTGGAGCACAATATCTCGATCATAGACAAGCATAACTAAAGTAGTGATATCAATTTGACTTAATATGTGACTAGTAATCAGCTTCACTAGAATGGAATGGATAATAAAAGTGCCAACAACTGGTGGAACTGGGGTGTATCATGTCATGTTATATCTGCCTAGTAAGTATCGCAACTCCAATGGAATGGAATAAAAGTGCCAACAACTTCTAGGTTTGGGATGTCACATGCTAATTGTATCTGACTAGTAAGTACTACAACTACAACTGAATGGTTAACTAAAACTGCCCACTACTTATGCTATCAGGATGACTCATGCTATCTATATCTGACTAGTAAGTGCTTCAACTATAATGGAATGAATAAAACTGCCAACTGTGTGAGTTCCTCGGTTTGACTTCCTCGTTTGGTCTCGAGGGGGAAATACCAAGATGGGTATGTTTTGGTGTTACTATCAGGTTGGATCCGGATAGGTCTTTCTTATCCCTCTCTAATAGCCAACAGTTGCATCGAGTCTCTATAGGTTGTTTAGTGCATGTTGCGCTGCCGCTTCTGTCCACCATACCTATGTAGGCGAGAGCCGCCGAATTCTAACCTCGCCGTGTATTGGCCTCAGTACTGACTCTCCTCTTTTTTTCCTTTGCCCTTTGTCGGCACCCCTTTTGTTTTAGCAGGTTTGAGATCGACGTCGTTAGCAGGGTTACCCTTCTAGCTTGGCCTGGGCAGGGTTATGGATGCCATTGGTTATTCTTCAGGGATCTTAGCCCAATTTTCATTTTATCCGTACTCGGATGTTGTATCGTTTTCAAGGTGTTTTGGATCTTGTATCATATATCTATATTCTTGACTCATTGAGTCGTTGATGTATATATATGTTCTATGAGTTCCATCGTGAACTATTGTGTAATGGTATTACTTCATATTCCACCCGCACGCAAGTGCCTGGTGGGCATCTTTGAATCGTTTCTATGCGGGTTTGGCAGGAATCGCTAAAACTTGCATAGGGCTGATTCGAGGGTGTTACATGTGTGAGAGTGGTGCAAGGTTGGTATGTGCCATGTGTAGGCCCTAGGTGTGCCCCCCCCTTACCGGACATGTGTTAACACTTAGTTAAATCCTAGATCTGTACGTGGAAACTCCCGCCCCGTCACAATCGGGGCCTAGAATGTGGCAAAGTTGTCCCAACCTTTGCTCTCCATGTACATATGTCCTAAACCAACCAAGAAAAGTAGATAGGTCCACCGGGCTACCCTCATACGGAGATAGCTATAGGACTAGACGATCTGGGCCCACGGTCTAGGGTTTCGCCGGAGGAAGATCACTGGAGCGTTGGAATCACATGAAAACTTGCATGTTCCACTAGGATATGTGTGTGAGAGTGGTGCAAGGTTGGTAGGTGCCATGTGTAGGCCCCAGGTGTGCCCCCCTTCGCGTACATGCATTAACACTTAGTAAAATCTTGGTTATATACGTGGAAACTCCCGTCGCGTCACAACCGGGGCCTAGAATGTGGCAAAGTTGGCCCAACCTTTGCTCTCCATGTACATATGTCCTAAACAAACCAAAACAAGTAGAGAGGTACACCGGGCTACCCTCGTACACAGATAGCTATAGGGGTAGACAATCCAGGGCCTCCGGTCTAGGGTTTCACTTGAGGAAGACCACCGGAGCGTCAGAATCAAATGAAAACTTGCATGTGCCCTAGGATATGTGTGTGATAGTGGTGGAAGGTTGGTAGGTGCCATGTGTAGGCCCCAGGTGTGACCCCCTTCCCGGACATGCTTTAACACCTAGTTAAATCCTGGATCTGTACGTGGAAACTCCCGGAGCGTCACAACTGGGGCCTATAATGTGGCAAAGTTGGCCCAACATTTTCTCTACATGTACATATCTCCTAAACAAACCAAAACAAGTAGATAGGTACATCGGGCTACCGTGATACGTAGATAGCTATAGGGGTAGATGATCTGGGGCCCCCGGTCTAGGGTTTCGCCGGAGGAAGACCACCAGAGCATCGGAATCACATGAAAACTTGCATGTACCTCTAGGATATGTGTGTAAGAGTGGTGCAAGGTTGGTAGGTGCCATGTGTAAGTCCCAGGTGTGACCCTCCTTCCGGACATGCGTTAACACTTAGTAAAATCCTGGATCTGTACGTGGAAACTCCCACCACGTCACAACCGGGGCTTAGAATGTGGCAAAGTTGGCCCAACCTTTGCTCTCCATGTACATATGTCCTAAACCAACCAATACAAGTAGAGAGGTCCACCGGGCTACCCTCGTATGGAGATAGCTATAGGGGTAGACGATCCGGGGCCACCGGTCTAGGGTTTCGCCGGAGGAAGATCACCGGAGCGTCGGAATCACATGAAAACTTGCATGTTCCCCTAGGATATGTGTGTGAGAGTGGTGCAAGGTTGGTAGGTGCCATGTGTAGGCCCCAGGTGTGCCCCACTTCGCGTACATGCGTTAACACTTAGTAAAATCCTGGATCTATACGTGGAAACTCCCATTGCGTCACAACGTTGTGGCCTAGAATGTGGCAAAGTTGGTCAAACCTTTGCTCTCCATGTACATATGTCCTAAACAAACCAAAAAAAGTAGAGAGGTCCACCGGGGTAGCTATAGGGTAGACGATCCCTCGTATGGAGATAGCTATAGGGGTAGACGATCCGGGGCCCCTAGTCTAGGGTTTCGCCGCAGGAAGACCACCAGAGCATCAGAATCACATGAAAACTTACATGTGCCCCTAGGATATGTGTGTGATAGTGGTTCAAGGTTGGTAGGTGCCATGTGTACGCCCAGGTGTGACCCCCTTCCCGGACCTGCGTTAACCCTTAGTTAAATCCTAGATCTGTAGCTGGAAACTCCCGCCGCGTCACCACCGGGGCCTAGAATGTGGAAAAGTTGGCACAACCTTTGCTCTCCATGTCAATATGTCCTAAACAAACCAAAACAAGTAGAGAGGTCCACCGGGCTACCCTCTTACAGAGATAGCTTCAGGGGTAGACGATCCGGCGCCCCCGATCTAGGGTTTCGCCGAAGGAAGACCACCAGAGCATCGGAATCACATGAAAACTTGCATGTGCCTCTAGGATGTGTGTGTGAGAGTGGTGCAAGGTTGGTAGGTGCCATATGTAGGCCACAGGTGAGACCCCCTTCCCAGACATGCGTTAACACTTAGTAAAATCCTAGATCTGTACGTGGAAACTCCCACCGCATCACAACCGGGGCATAGAATGTGGCCAAGTTGTACCAACCTTTGATCTCCATGTATATATGTCCAAAACAAACCAAAACAAGTAGAGAGGTCCATCAGGCTACCCTCGTACGGGGATAGCTATAGGGGTAGACGATCCGGGGCCCCCGGTCTAGGGTTTCACCGGAGGAAGACCACCAGAGTGTCAGAATCACATGAAAACTTGCATGTGCCCCTAGGATATGTGTGTGATAGTGGTGCACGGTTGGTAGGTGCCATGTGTAGGCCCCAGGTGTGACCCCCTTCCCGGACATGCGTTAACACTTAGTTAAATCCTGGATCTATACGTCGAAACTCCCGGAGCGTCACTACCAGGGCCTAGAATGTGGAAAAGTTGGCCCAACCTTTTCTCTCGATGTACATATGTCCTAAACAAACCAAAACAAGTAGAGAGGTCCACCGGGATACCCTCGTACCGAGATAGCTATAGGGGTAGATGATCCGGGGCCCCGGTCTAGGGTTTCTCTGAAGGAAGACCACCGGAGCATCGGAATCACATGAAAACTTGCATGTGCCCCTAGGATATGTGTGTGTGAGTGTTGCAAGGTTCGTACGTGCCATGTGTAGGCCCCAGGTGTGACCCCCTTCCCGGACATGCGTTAACACTTTGTAAAATCCTGGATCTTTACATGGAAACTCCCACCGCATCACAACCGGGGCCTAGAATGTGGCAAAGTTGGCCCAACCTTTGCTGTCCATGTACATATGTCCTAAACAAACCGAAACAAGTTGAGAGGTCCACCGGGCTACCCTCGTACAGAGATAGCCATAGGGGAAGACGATCCAGGGGCCCCGGTCTGGGTTTCACCGGAGGAAAACCACCGGAGTGTCGGAATCAGATGAAAACTTGCATGTGCCCCTAGGATATGTGTATGAGAGTGGTACAAGGTTGGTAGGTGCCATGTGTAGACCCCAGGTGTGACCCCCTTCCCACACATGCGTTAACACTTAGTAAAATGCTGGATCTGTACATGGAAACTCCCGTCACGTCACAACCGGGGCCTAGAATATAGAAAACTTGGCCCAACCTTTTCTGTCCATGTACGTATGTCGTAAACAAACCAAAAGAAGTAGAGAGGTCCATCGGGCTACCCATGTACGGAGATAGCTATTGGGGTAGACGATCCGGGGCCCCCGGTCTAGGGTTTCGCCGGAGAAAGACATCCAGAGCATCGGAATCAAATGAAAACTTGCATGTGCCCCTAGGATATGTGTGTGATAGTGATGAAAGGTTGGTAGGTTCCATCTGTAGGCCCCAGGTGTGGCCCCCTTCCTGGAAATGCGTTAACACTTAGTTAAATCCTGGATCTGTACGTGAAAACTCCCGGAGCGTCACAACCAAGGCCTTGAATGTGGAAAAGTTGGCCCAAGCTTTTCTCTCAATGTACATATGTCCTAAACAAACCAAAACAAGTAGAGAGGTCCACCGGCTTATCCTCGTACGGAGACAGCTATAACAGTAGACGATCCGGGGCCCCAGGTTTAGGGTTTCGCTGGAGGAAGACTAATGAAGCGTCGGAATCACATGAAAACTTGCATGTGCCCCTAGGATATGTGTATGAGAGTGGCGAAAGTTTGGTAGGTGCCATGTGTAGATCCAAGGTGTGATCTCCTTCCCGGACAAGCGTTAACACTGAGTAAAATCCTGGATCTGTATGTGGAAACTCCCGCCGCGTCACAACCGGGGCCTAGAATCTGGCAAAGCTGGCCCAACCTTTGCTCTCAATGTACATATGTCGTAAACAAACCAAAACAAGTAGAGAGGTCCACCAGGCTACACTCGTACCGAGATAGCTATAGGGGTAGACGATCCGGGGCTCCCGGTCGAGGGTTTCGCCGGAGGAAGACCACTGGAGCATTGGAATCACATGAAAACTTGAATGTGACCCTATGATATGTGTGTGAGAGTGTCGAAAGGTTGGTAGGTGCCATGTGTAGGCCCCAAGTGTGACCCCCTTCCCGGACATGCGCTAACAGTTATTGAACTCCTGGATCTGTACGTGGAAACTCCCACAGCGACACAACTGGGCCCTAGAATGTGGCAAAGTTGGACCAACCTTTGCTCTCCATGTACATATGTCCTAAACAAACCAAAACAGGTAGAGAGGTCCACCAGGCTACCCTCGTACAGAGATAGATATAGGGGTAGACGATCAGGGGCTCCCGGTCTAGGTTTCGCTGGAGGAAGACCACCGGAGCGTCGGAATCACATGAAAACTTGCATGTGCCCCTAGGATATGTGTGTGATAGTGGTTCAAGGTCGGTAGGTGCCATGTGTAGGCCCAGGTGTGACCCCCTTCCCAGACATGCGTTAACACCGGGGCCTAGAATGTGGCAAAGTTGGCCTAACCTTTGATCTCCATATACATATGTCTTAAACAAACCAAAACAAGTAGAGAGGTCCACCGGGCTAACCTCGTACGGAGATAGCTCTATGGGTACATGATCCGGTGCCCCCGGTCTAGGGTTTCGTTGGAGGAAGACCACCGGAGCATCGAAATCACATGAAAACTTGCATGTGACCCTAGGATATGTGTGTCGGAGTGGTGCAAGGTTGGTAGGTGCCATGTGTAGGCCACAGGTGTGACCCCCTTCCCGGACATGCGTTAGCAATTAGTAAAATCCTGGATCTGTACGTGGAAACTCCCGCCGCGTCACAACCGGGGCCTAGAATGTGGCAAAGTTGGCCCAACCTTTGCTCTCCATGTACATATGTCCTAAACAAACAAAAAAAGTATAGAGGTCCACCGGGCTAACCTCGTACGGAGATAGCTATAGGGGTAGATGATCCGGGGCCATCGGTCTAGGGTTTCGCCGGAGGAAGACAACCGGAGTGTTGGAATCACATGAAAACTTGCAATGTTTGTAGGTGTCATGTGTACGCCCCAGTTGTGACCCCCTTACCGGAAATGCGTTAACACTTAGTAAAATCCTGGATTTGTACGTGGAAATTCCCGCCGCATCACAACCGGGGCCTAGAATGTGGCAAAGTTGGACCAACCTTTCCTCTCCATGTACATATGTCCTAAACAAACCAAAATTAGTAGATAGGTACACCGGGATACCCTCATACGGAGATAGCTATAGGGGTAGATGATCCGCGGCCCCCGGTCTAGGGTTTCGCCGGAGGAAGACCACCGCAGCGTCGGAATCACATGAAAACTTGCATGTGCCCCTAGGATATGTGTGTGAGAGTGGTGCAAGGTTGGTAGGTGTCATTTCTAGGCCCCAGGTGTGACCCCCCTTCCCGGACAGGCGTTAACACTTAGTAAAATCCTGGATATGTACGTGGAAACTCCCGCCGCGTCACAACCGGGCCTAGAATGTGGCAAAGTTGTCCCAACCTTTTCTCTCCATGTATATATGTCCTAAAAAAACAAAACAAGTAGAGAGTTCCACCGGGCTACCCTTGTACAGAGATAGCTTTAGGGGTAGACGATCCGGCGCCCCCGATCTAGGGTTTCACCGAAGGGAGACCACCGGAGCATCGGAATCACATGAAAACTTGCATGTGCCAGGATATGTGTGTGATAGTGGTGCAAGGTTGGTAGGTGCCATGTGTAGGCCCCAGGTGTGACCCCCTTCCCGGACATGCATTAACACTTAGTTAAATCCTGGATTTGTACGTGGAAAGTCCCGAAGCGTCACAACCGGGGCCTTGAATGTGGCAAAGTTGGCCCAAACTTTTCTCTCCATGTACATATGTACTGAATAAACCAAAACAAGTAGAGAGGTCCACCAGGCTACCCTCGTACGGAGATAGTTATAGGGGTAGACGATCTGGGGCCCCTGGTCTAGGGTTTCGCCGGAGGAAGACCACCGGAGCGTCATAATCACATGAAAACTTGCATGTGCCCCTAGGATATGTGTGTGATAGTGGTGCAAGGTCGGTAGGTGCCATGTGTAGGCCCAGGTGTGACCCCCTTCCCGGACATGCGTTAACACTTAGTTAAATCTTAGATCTGTACCTGGAAACTCCCACCGCGTCACCACCGGGGCCTAGAATGTGGCAAAGTTGGTCTAATATTTGCTCTCCATATACATATGTCTTAAACAAACCAAAACAAGTAGAGAGGTCCACCTGGGTACCCTCGTACGGAGATAGCTCTATGGGTAGACGATCCGGTGCCCCTGGTCTAGGGTTTCATTGGAGGAAGACCACCGGAGCATCAGAATCACATGAAAACTTGCATGCGACCCTAGGATATGTGTGTGAGAGTGGTGCAAGGTTGGTAGGTGCCATGTGTAGGCCACAGGTGTGACCCACTTCCCAGACATGCGTTAACACTTAGTAAAATCCTGGATCTATACGTGGAAACTCCCACCGCGTCACAACCAGGGCCTAGAATGTGGAAAAGTTGGACCGACCTTTTCTCTCAATGTACATATGTCCTAAACAAACCAAAACAAGTAGATAGGTCCATCGGGCTACCCTCGTACGGCGATAGCTATAGGGGGAGATGATTCGGGGCCCCCGGTCTAGGGTTTCACCGAAGGAAGACCACCAGAGCATCGGAATCACATGAAAACTTGCACGTGCCCCTAGGATATGTGTGTGATAGTGGTGCAAGGTTGGTAGGTGCCATCTGTAGGACCAGGTGTGACCCCCTTCCCGGACATTCGTTAACACTTAGTTAAATCCTGGATCTATACGTGGAACTCCCGCCGCATCACAACCGGGGCCTATAATGTGGCAAAGTTGGCCCAACCTTTGATCTCAATGTACATATGTCCTAAACAAACCAAATAAAGTAGAGAGGTCCACCGGGCTACCCTCGTACAGAGATAGCTATAGGGGTAGACGATCCGGGGCTCCCGGTCGAGGGTTTCGCCGGAGGAAGACCACTGGAGCGTCGAAATCACATGAAAACTTGAATGTGACCCTAGGATATGTTTGTGAGAGTGTTGCAAGGTTGGTAGGTGCCATGTGTAGGCCCCAAGTGTGACCCCCTTCCCGGACATGCGTTAACACTTAGTAAAATCCTGGATCTGTACGTGGAAAGTCTCGGAGCCTCACAACCGGGGACTTGAATGTGGCAAAGTTGTCCCAACCTTTTATATCCATGTACATATGTCCTAAACAAACCAAAACAAGTTGAGAAGTCCACTGGCAAACCTCGCACGGAGATAGATATATGGGTAGACGATCCGGGGCCCCAGTCTAGGGTTTCGCCAGCGGAAGACCACCAGAGCGTCAGAATCACATGAACACTTGCATGTGCCCCTAGGATATGTGTGTGATAGTGGTGCAAGGTTGGTAGGTGCCATGTGTAGGCCCAGGTGTGACCCCTGCCTGGACATGTGTTAACACTTAGTTAAATCTTAGATCTGTACGTGGAAACTCCCGTCGTGTCACAACCGAGGCCTAGAATGTGGCAAAGTTGGACCAACCTTTGCTCTCAATGTACATATGTCCTAAACAAACCAAAACACGTAGAGAGGTCCACCGGGCTACACTCGTACGGACATAGCTATAGGGGTAGACGATCCGGTGCTCCCAGTCAAGGGTTTCGCCGGAGGAAGACCACTGGAGCATCGGAATCACATGAAAACTTGAATGTGACCATAGGATATGTGTGTGAGAGTGTTGAAAGGTTGGTAGGTGCCATGTGTAGGCCCCAAGTGTGACCCCCTTCCCGGACATGCGTTAACAGTTAGTAAACTCCTGGATGTGTACATGGAAACTCCCACAGCGACACAACTGGGGCCTAGAATGTGGCAAAGTTGGACCAACCTTTGCTCTCCATGTACATATGTCCTAAACAAACCAAAACAAGTAGAGAGGTCCACCGGGCTATCCTCGTACGGAGATAGCTATAACGGTAGACAATCCGGGGCCCCCGGTCTAGGGTTTCGCTAGAGGAAGACTAACGAAGCATCGGAATCACATGAAAACTTGCATGTGCCCCTAGGATATGTGTATGAGAGTGGAGAAATGTTGGTAGGTGCCATGTGTAGATCCCAGGTGTGATCTCCTTCCCGGACATGCATTAACACTGAGTAAAATCCTAGATCGTATGTGGAAACTCCCGCCGCGTCACAACCGGGGCCTAGAATCTGGCAAAGCTGGCCCAACCTTTCCTCTCCATGTACATATATCCTAAGCAAACCAAAACAAGTAGAGAGGTCCACGGGTCTACCCTCGTACAGAGCTAGCTATAGGGGTAGATGATCTAGGCCCCGCAGTCTAGGGTTTTGCTAGAGGATGACCACCAGAGCGTCGGAATCACGTGAAAACTTGCATGTACCTCTAGGATATGTGGGTGAGAGTGGTGCAAGGTTGGTAGGTGACATGTGTAGGCCCCAAGTGTGACCCCCTTCCCGGACATGCGTTAACACTTAGTAAAATCCTGGACCTTTATGTGGAAACTCCCGCCATGTCACAACCGGGGCCTAGAATGTGGCAAAGTTGGACTAACATTTTATCTCCATTTACATATGTCCTAAACAAACAAAAACAGGTAGAGAGTTCCATCGGGCTACCCTCATACGGACATAGCTATTGGGGTAGACAATCTGGGGGCCCCGGTCTAGGGTTTCGCCCGAGGAAGATCACCGGAGCATTGGAATCACATGAAAACTTGGATGTGCCCCTAGGATATGTGTGTGAGAGTGGTGCAAGGTTGGTAGGTGCCATTTGTAGGCCCCAGGTGTGACCCCCTTCCCGGACATGCGTTAACACTTAGTAAAATCCTGGATCTGTACGTGGAAACTCCTGCCACCTCACAACCGGGGCCTAGAATGTGGCAAAGTTGGCCCAACGTTTGCTCTCCGTGTACATATGTCTAAACAAACCAA
This sequence comes from Avena insularis, assembly GCA_023614405.1. NCBI lineage: Eukaryota > Viridiplantae > Streptophyta > Magnoliopsida > Poales > Poaceae > Avena > Avena insularis. The sequence goes on from CM042684.1 coordinate 301,681,550, forward strand.
AACAAGTAGAGAGTTCCAGCTGGCTACCCTCGTACGGAGATAGCAATAGGGGTAGACGATCCATTGCCCCGGTCTAGGGTTTCGCCGGAGGAAGACCACCGGAGCGTCGGAATCACATGAAAACTTGCATGTGCCCCTAGGATATGTGTGTGAGAGTGGTGCAAGGTTGGTAGGTGGCATGTGTAGGCCCCACGTGTGACCCCCTTCCTGGACATGCGTTAACACTTAGTTAAATCCTAGATCTGTACGTGGAAACTCCCGCCGCGTCACAACCGGGGCCTAGAATATGGCAAAGTTGGCCCAGCCTTTGCTATCCATGTACATATGTCCTAAACAAACAAAAACAAGTATAGAGTTCCACCGGGCTACCCTTGTACGGAGATAGCTATAGGGGTAGACGATCCGGGGCCACTGGTCTATGGTTTTGCCGGAGGAAGACCACCGGAGCATTGAAATCACATGAAAACTTTCATGTGCCCCTAGGATATGTGTGTGAGAGTGGTGCAATGTTGGTAGGTGACATGTGTACGCCCCAGTTGTGACCCCCTTACCGGAAATTTGTTAACACTTAGTAAAATCCTGGATTTGTACGTGGAAAGTCCCGAAGCGTCACAACCGGGGCCTTGAATGTGGGAAAGTTGGCCCAAACTTTTCTCTCCATGTACATATGTCCTAAACAAACCAAAACAAGTAGAGAGGTCCACGAGGCTACCCTCGTACGGAGATAGCTATAGGGGTAGACGTTCCGGGGCCCCTGGTCTAGGGTTTCGCCGGAGGAAGACCACCGGAGCATCATAATCACATGAAAACTTGCATGTGCCCCTAGGATACGTGTGTGATAGTGCTGCAAGGTCGGTAGGTGCCATGTGTAGGCCCAGGTGTGACCCCCTTCCCGGACATGCGTTAACACTTAGTAAAATCATGGATATGTACGTGGAAACTCCCGCCGCATCACAACCAGGGCCTAGAAAGTGGCAAAGTTGTCCCAACCTTTTCTCTCCATGTACATATGTCCTAAACCAACCAAGATAAGTAGAGAGGTCCACCGGGCTACCCTCGTAGGAGATAGCTATAGGTGTAGACGATCTGGGTCCCCGGTCTAGGGTTTCCCCGGAGGAAGATCACCGGACCGTCGGAATCAGATGAAAACTTGCATGTGCCCCTAGGATATGTGTGTGATAGTGGTGCAAGGTTGGTAGGTGCCATGTGTAGGCCCCAGGTGTGACCCCCTTCCCGGACATGCATTAACACTTAGTTAAATCCTGGATTTGTACATGGAAAGTCCCGAAGCGTCACAACCGGGGCCTTGAATGTGGGAAAGTTGGCCCAAACTTTTCTCTCCATGTACATATGTCCTAAACAAACCAAAACAAGTAGAGAGGTCCACCAGGCTACCCTCGTACGGAGATAGCTATAGGGGTAGACGATCCGGGGCCCCTGGTCTAGGGTTTCGCCGGAGGAAGACCACCGGAGCATCATAATCACATGAAAACTTGCATGTGCCCCTAGGATACGTGTGTGATAGTGCTGCAAGGTCGGTAGGTGCCTTGTGTAGGCCCAGGTGTGACCCCCTTCCCGGACATGTGTTAACACTTAGTTAAATCTTAGATCTGTACCTGGAAACTCCCACCGCGTCACCACCGTGGCCTAGAATGTGCCAAACTTGGCCTAACCTTTGCTCTCCATATACATATGTCTTAAACAAACCAAGACAAGTAGAGAGGTCCACCGGGCTACCCTTGTACGGAGATAGCTCTATGGGTAGACGATCCGGTGCCCCCGGTCTAGGGTTTCATTGGAGGAAGACCACCGGAGCATCGGAATCACATGAAAACTTGCATGTGACCCTAGGATATGTGTGAGAGTGGTGAAATGTTGGTAGGTGCCATGTGTAGGCCACAGGTGTGACCCACTTCCCGGACATGCGTTAACACTTAGTAAAATCCTGGATCCATACGTGGAAACTCCCAACACGTCACAACCAGGGCCTAGAATGTGGCAAAGTTGGACCAACCGTTGCTCTCAATGTACATATGTCCTAAACAAAGCAAAACAAGTAGAGTGGTCCATCGGGCTACCCTCGTACGGAGATAGCTATAGGGGGAGACGATTCGGGGCCCCGGTGTAGGGTTTCACAGGAGGAAGACCACCAGAGCATCAGAATCACATGAAAACTTCCATGTGCCGCTAGGATATGTGTGTGATAGTGGAGCAAGGTTGATAGGTTCCATATGTAGGACCAGGTGTGACCCCTTTCCCGAACATGCTTAAACACTTAGTTAAATCCTGGATCTATACGTGGAAAGTCCCGCCGCATCACAACCGGGGCCTAGAATGTGGCAAAGGTGGCCCAACCTTTGCTCTCAATGTACATATGTCCTAAAAACCAAATAAAGTAGAGTGGTCCACCGGGCTACCCTCGTACGGAAATAGCTATAAGGGTAGACGACCCGGGGCTCCTGGTCGAGGGTTTCGCTAGAGGAAGACCACTGGAGCGTCGGAATCACATGAAAACTTGAATGTGACCCTAGGATATGTGTGTGAGAGTGTTGCAAGGTTGGTACGTGCCATGTGTAGGCCCCAAGTGTGACCCCCTTCCCGGACATGCGTTAACACTTAGTAAAATCCTGGATCTGTACGTGGAAAGTCCCGGAGCGTCACAACCGGGGCCTTGAATGTGGCAAAGTTGGCCCAACCTTTTCTATTCATGTACATATGTCCTAAATAAACCAAAACAAGTACAGAAGTCCACCGGGAAAACCTCGTATGGAGATAGCTATAGGGGTAGATGATCCGGGGCCCCCGGTCAAGGGTTTCGCCAGCGGAAGACCACCGGAGTGTCAGAATCACATGAACACTTGCATGTGCCCCTAGGATATGTGTTCGATAGTGGTGCAAGGTTGGTAGGTGCCATGTGTAGGCCCAGGTGTGACCCCTTCCGGACATGTGTTAACACTTAGTTAAATCTTAGATCTGTACCTGGAAATTCCCGCCGCGTCACCACTGGGGCCTAGAATGTGGAAAAGTTGGCCTAACCTTTGCTCTCCATGTACATCTGTCTTAAACAAACCAAAACAAGTAGAGAGGTCCACCGGGCTACCCTCGTACGGAGATAGCTATAGGGATAGACGATCTAGCGCCCCTAGTCTAGGGTTTCGCTGGAGGAAGACCACCGGAGCATCGGAATCACATGAAAACTTGCATGTGCCCCTAGGATATGTGTGTGAGAGTGGTGCAAGGTTGGTAGGTGCCATGTGTAGGCCACAGGTGTGACCCCTTTCCCGGACATACGTTAACACTTTGTAAAATCTTGGATCTGTATGTCGAAACTCCCACCGCGTCACAACCGGGGCCTGGAATGTGGCAAAGTTGGACCAACCTTTGATCTCCATGAACATATGTCCTAAACAAACCAAAACAAGTAGAGAGGTCCATCGGGTTACCCTCGTACGGAGATAGCTATAGGGGTAGACGATCTGGGGCCCCCGGTCTAGGGTTTCACCGGAGGAAGACCACCAGAGTGTAGGAATCACATGAAAACTTGCATGTGCCCCTAGGATATGTGTGTGATAGCGGTGCAAGGTTGGTAGGTGCCATGTGTAGGCCTAGGTGTGACCCCCTTCCCGGACATGCGTTAACACTTAGTAAACTCCTGGATCTGTACGTGGAAACTCCCGCCATGTCACAACCGAGGCCTAGAATGTTGCAAAGTTGGCCCAACCTTTGCTCTCAATTTACATATGTCCTAAACAAACCAAATAAAGTAGAGAGGTCCACCGGGCTACACTCGTACGGAGATAGCTATAGGGGTAGACGATCTGGGGCTCCCGGTCGAGGGTTTCGCCGTAAAAAGACCACTGGAGCATCGGAATCACATGAAAACTTGAATGTGACCCTAGGATATGTGTGTGAGAGTGATGAAAGGTTGGTAGGTTCCATGTGTAGGCCCCAAGTGTGACCCCCTTCCCGGACATGCGTTAACACTTAGTAAACTCCTGGATCTGTACGTGGAAACTCCCACAATGACAGAACTGGGGCCTAGAATGTGGAAAAGTTGGACCAACCTTTGCTCTCCATGTACATATATCCTAAACAAACCAAAACAAGTAGAGAGGTCCACCAGGCTACCGTCATACGGAGATAGCTATAGGGGTAGACGATCTGGGGCCCCCGGTCTTGGGATTTGCCGGAGGAAGACCACCGGAGCGTCATAATCACATGAAAACCTGCATGTGCCCCTAAGATATGTATGTGATAGTGGTGCAAGGTTGGTAGGTGCCATGTGTAGGCCCAGGTGTGACCCCCTTCCCTGACATGCGTTAACACTTAGTTAAATCTTAGATCTATACCTGGAAACTCCCACCGCGTCACCACCAGGGCCTAGAATGTGGCAAAGTTGGCCTAACCTTTGCTCTCCATATACATATGTCTCAAAAAAACCAAAACAAGTAGAGAGGTCCACGGGGCTACCCTCGTACAGAGATAGCTCTATGGGTAGACGATTCGGTGCCCCCGGTCTAGGGTTTCGTTGGAGGAAGACCACGGAAAATCGGAATCACATGAAAACTTGCATGTGGCCCTAGGATATGTGTGTGAGAGTGGTGCAAGGTTGGTAGGTGCCATGTGTAGGCCACAGGTGTGACCCCCTTCCTGGACATGCGTTAACACTTAGTTAAATCCTAGATCTGTACGTGGAAACTCTCGCCGCGTCACAACCGGGGCTTAGAATGTGGCAAAGTTGGCCCAACATTTGCTATACATGTACATATGTCCTAATCAAACAAAAACAAGTATAGAGGTCCACCGGGCTACCCTCGTACGGAGATAGCTATAGGGGTAGACGATCCGGGGCCACCGGTCTAGGGTTTCGTCGGAGGAAGACCACCGGAGCATTGGAATCACATGAAAACTTGCATGTGCCCCTAGGATATGTGTGTGATAGTGGTGCAAGGTTGGTAGGTGCCATCTGTAGGACCAGGTATGACCCCCTTCCTGGACATGCGTTAACACTTAGTTAAATCCTGGATCTATACGTTGAAACTCCTGCTGCATCACAACCGGGGCCTAGAATGTGGAAAAGTTGGCCCAACCTTTGCTCTCAATGTACATATGTCCTAAACAAACCAAATAAAGTAGAGAGGTCTACCGGGCTACCCTCGTACGGAGATAGCTATAGGGGTAGACGATCCGGGGCTCCCGGTTGAGGGTTTCGCCGGAGGAAGACCACCGGAGGCTCGGAATCACATGAAAACTTGAATGTGACCCTAGGGTATGTGTGTGAGAGTGTTGCAAGGTTGGTATGTTCCATGTGTAGTCCCCAAGTGTGACCCCCTTCCCGGACATGCGTTAACACTTAGTAAAATCCTGGATCTGTATGTCGAAACTCCCACAGCGTCACAACCGGGGCCTAGAATGTGGCAAAGTTGGACCAACCTTTGATCTCCATGAACATATGTCCTAAACAAACCAAAACAAGTAGAGAAGTCCACCGGGCTAACCTCGTATGGAGATAGCTATAGGGGTAGACGATCCGAGGCCCCCGGTCTAGGGTTTCACCGGCGGAAGACCACCGGAGCGTCAGAATCACATGAACACTTGCATGTGCCCCTAGGATATGTGTGTGATAGTGGTGAAGGTTGGTAGGTGCGATGTGTAGGCCCAGGTGTGACCCCTTCTAGGACATGTGTTAACACTTAGTTAAATCTTAGATGTGTACCTAGAAACTCCCACCGTGTCACCACCGGGTCCTAGAATGTGGAAAAGTTGGCCTAACCTTTGCTCTCCATGTACATATGTCTTAAACAAACCAAAAGAAGTAGAGAGGTCCACAGGGCTACCCTCGTACGGAGATAGCTATAGGGGTAGACGATCCGGCGCCCCTAGTCTAGGGTTTTGCTAGAGGAAGACCACCAGAGCATCGGAATCACATGAAAACTTGCATGTGACCCTAGGATATGTGTGTGAGAGTAGTGCAAGGTTGGTAGGTGCCATGTGAAGGACACAGGTGTGACCCCTTTCCCGGACATGCGTGAACACTTAGTAAAATCCTGTATCTGTATGTGGAAACTCCCACCGCGTCACAACCGGGGCCTAGAATGTGGCAAAGTTGGACCAACCTTTGATATGCATGTACATATGTCCTAAACAAACCAAAACAAGCAGAGAGGTCCATCGGGCTACCCTCGTATGGAGATAGCTATAGGGGTAGATGATCCGGGGCCCCCGGTCTAGGGTTTCACCGGAGGAAGACCACCAGAGCGTCGGAATCACATAAAAACTTGCATGTGCGCCTAGGATATGTGTGTGATAGTGGTGCAAGGTTGGTAGGTGCCATGTGTAGGCCTAGGTGTGACCCCCTTCCCGGACATGCGTTAACACTTAGTTAAATCCTGGATCTGTACATGGAAACTCCCGCCGTGTCACAACCGAGGCCCAGAATGTGGCAAAGTTGGCCCAACCTTTGCTGTCCATGTACATATGACCTAAACAAACCAAATAAAGTAGAGAGGTCCACCGACCTACCCTCGTACGGAGATAGCTATAGTGGTAGACGATCCGGGGCTCCCGGTCGAGGGTTTCGCCGGAGGAAGACCACTAGAGCATCGGAATCACATGAAAACTTGAATGTGACCCTAGGATATGTGTGTGAGAGTATTGCAAGGTTTGTAGGTGCCATGTGTAGGCCCCAAGTGTGACCCCCTTCCCAGACATGCGTTAACACTTAGTAAACTCCTGGATCTGTACGTGGAAACTCCCACAGCGACACAACTGGGGCCTAGAATGTGGCAAAGTTGGACCAACCTTTGCTCTCCATGTACATATGTCCTAAACAAACCAAAAAAAAGTAGAGAGGTCCACCAGGCTAACCTCGTACGGAGATAGCTATACGGGTAGATGATCCGGGGCCCTGGTCTAGGGTTTCGCAGGAGGAAGACCACCGGAGCGTCAGAATCACATGATAACTTGCATGTGCCCCTAGGATATGTGTGTGATAGTGGTTCAAGGTTGGTAGGTGCCATGTGTAGGCCCAGGTGTGACCCCCTTCCCGTACATGCGTTAACACTTAGTTAAATCTTAGATCTGTACCTGGACACTCCTGCCGCGTCACCACCAGGGCCTATAATGTGGCAAAGTTGTCATAACCTTTGCTCTCCATGTACATATGTCCTAAAGAAACCAAAACAAGTAGAGAGGTCCAGCATGCTACCCTCGTACGGAGATAGCTCTAGGGGTAGACGATCTGGTGCCCCCGTTCTAGGGTTTCGCTGGAGGAAGACAACCGGAGCATCGGAATCACATGAAAACCTTCATGTGCCCCTAGGATATTTTTGTGAGAGTGGTGAAAGGTTGGTAGGTGCCATGTGTAGGCCACATGTGTGACCCCCTTCCCGGACATGCGTTAGCACTTAGTAAAATCCTGGATATGTACGTGGAAACTCCCACCGCGTCACAACCAGGGCCTAGAATATAGCATACTTGGACCAACCTTTGCTATCCATGTAAATATGTCCTAAACAAACCAAAACAAGTAGATAGGTACACCGGGCTACCCTCATACGGAGATAGCTATAGGGGTAGACGATCCGAGGCCCCCGGTTTAGGGTTTCGCTGGAGGAAGACTAACGAAGCGTCGGAATCACATGAAAACTTGCATGTTCCCCTAGGATATGTGTATGAGAGTGGAGAAAGGTTTGTAGGTGCCATGTGTAGATCCCAGGTGTGATCTCCTTCCCGGACATGCGTTAACACTAAGTAAAATCCTGGATCTGTATGTGTAAACTCCCGCCGCGTCACAACCGGGGCTTAGAATCAGGCATAGCTGGCCCAACCTTTGCTCTCCATGTACATATGTCCTAAGCAAACCAAAACAAGTAGAGAGGTCCACGGGTCTACCCTCGTACGGAGATAGCTATAGGGGTAGACGATCTAGGCCCCCCAGTCTAGGGTTTTGCCAGAGGATGACCACCAGAGCGTCGGAATCATGTGAAAACTTGCATGTACCCCTAGGATATGTGGGTGAGAGTGGTGCAAGGTTGGTAGGTAACATGTGTAGGCCCCAAGTGTGACCCCCTTCCCGGACATGCGTTAACACTTAGTAAAATCCTGGATCTTTATGTGGAAACTCCCGCCGTGTCACAACCGGGGCCTAGAATGTGGCAAAGTTGGACTAACATTTTATATCCATTTACATATGTCCTAAACAAACCAAAACAGGTAGAGAGTTCCACCGGGCTACCCTCGTACGGACATAGCTATAGGGGTAGACAACTGGGGCCAAGGTCTAGGGTTTCACCGAGGAAGACCACGGAGCGCCTAATCACATGAAAACTTGCATGTGCCCCAAGGATATGTGTGTGAGAGTGGTGCAAGGTTGGTAGGTTCTATGTGTAGGCCCCAGGTGTGACCTCCTTTCCGAACATGCGTTAACACTTAGTAAAATCCTGGATCTATACGTGGAAACTCCCACCACGTCACAACCGGGGCCTAGAATGTGGCAAAGTTGGCCCAACGTTTGCTCTCCGTGTACATATGTCCTAAACAAACCAACACAAGTAGAGAGTTCCAGCTGGCTACCCTCGTACGGAGATAGCTATAGGGGTAGACGATCCATGTCCCCGGTCTAGAGTTTCGCCGGAGGAAGACCACCGGAGCGTCGGAATCACATGAAAACTTGCATGTGCCCCTAGGATATGTGTGTGAGAGTGGTGCAAGGTTTGTAGGTGGCATGTGTAAGCCCCACGTGTGACCCCCTTCCTGGACATGCGTTAACACTTAGTTAAATCCTAGATCTGTACGTGGAAACTCTCGCCGCGTCACAACCGGGGCTTAGAATGTGGCAAAGTTGGCCCAACCTTTGCTATACATGTACATATGTCCTAATCAAACAAAAACAAGTATAGAGGTCCACCGGGCTACCCTCGTACGGAGATAGCTATAGGGGTAGACGATCCGAGGCCACCGGTCTAGGGTTTCATCGGAGGAAGACCACCGGAGCATTGGAATCACATGAAAACTTGCATGTGCCCCTAGGATATGTGTGTGAGAGTGGTGCAATGTTGGTAGGTGCCATGTGTATGCCCCAGTTGTGACCCCCTTACCGGAAATGCGTTAACACTTAGTAAAATCCTGGATCTGTACATGGAAACTCCCGTCGCATCACAACCGGGGCCTATAATGTGGCATAGTTGGACCAACCTTTGCTCTCCATGTACATATGTCCTAAACAAACCAAAATTAGTAGAGAGGTACACCAGGATACCCTCATACGGAGATAGCTATAGGGGTAGACGATCCGGGGCCACCGGTCTAGGGTTTCGTCGGAGGAAGACCACCGGAGCATTGGAATCACATGAAAACTTGCATGTGCCCCTAGGATATGTGTGTGAGAGTGGTGAAATGTTGGTAGGTGCCATGTGTATGCCCCAGTTGTGACCCCCTTACCGGAAATGCGTTAACACTTAGTAAAATCCTGGATCTGTACGTGGAAACTCCCGTCGCATCACAACCGGGGCCTATAATGTGGCATAGTTGGACCAACCTTTGCCCTCCATGTACATATGTCCTAAACAAACCAAAATTAGTAGAGAGGTACACCAGGATACCCTCATACGGAGATAGCTATAGGGGTAGATGATCCGGGGCCCCCGGTCTAGGGTTTCGCCGGAGGAAGACCACCGCAACGTCGGAATCACATGAAAACTTGCATGTGCCCCTAGGATATTTGTGTGAGAGTGGTGCAAGGTTGGTAGGTGCCATTTCTAGGCCCCAGGTGTGACCCCCCTTCCCGGAGATGCGTTAACACTTAGTAAAATCATGGATATGTACGAGGAAACTCCCGCCGCGTCACAACCGGGGCCTTGAATGTGGAAAAGTTGTCCCAACCTTTTCTCTCCATGTACATATGTCCTAAACCAACCAAGATAAGTAGAGAGGTCCACCGGGATACCCTCGTACGGAGATAGCTATAGGGGTAGACGATCCGGGTCCCCGGTCTAGGGTTTCCCCGTAGGAAGATCACCGGACCATCGGTATCACATGAAAACTTGCATGTGCCCCTAGGTTATGTGTGTGATAGTGGTGCAAGGTTGGTAGGTGCCATGTGTAGGCCCCAGGTGTGACCCCCTTCCCGGACATGCATTATCACTTAGTTAAATCCTAGATTTGTACGTGGAAAGTCCCGAAGCGTCACAACCGGGGCCTTGAATGTGGGAAAGTTGGCCCAAACTTTTCTCTCCATGTACATATGTCCTAAACAAACCAAAACAAGTAGAGAGGTCCACCAGGCTACCCTCGTACGGAGATAGCTGTAGGGGTAGACGATCCGGGGCCCCCGGTCCAGGGTTTCGCCGGAGGAAGACCACTAGAGCGTCATAATCACATGAAAACTTGCATGTGCCCCTAGGATACGTGTGTGATAGTGCTGCAAGGTCGGTAGGTGCCGTGTGTGGGCCCAGGTGTGACCCCCTTCCCGGACATGTGTTAACACTTAGTTAAATCTTAGATCTGTACCTGGAAACTCCCACCGCGTCACCACCGGGGCCTAGAATGTGGCAAAGTTGGCCTAACCTTTGCTCTCCATATACATATGTCTTAAACAAACCAAAACAAGTAGAGAGGTCCACCGGGCTACCCTCGTATGGAGATAGCTCTATGGGTAAACGATCCGGTGCCCCCGGTCTAGGGTTTCGTTGGAGGAAGACCACCGGAGCATCGGAATCACATGAAAACTTGCATGTGACCCTATGATATGTGTATGAGAGTGGTGCAAGGTTGGTAGGTGCCATGTGTAGGCCACAGGTGTGACCCCTTTCCCGGACATGCGTGAACACTTAGTAAAATCCTGTATCTGTATGTGGAAACTCCCACCGCGTCACAACCGGGGCCTAGAATGTGGCAAAGTTGGACCAAACTTTGATATCCATGTACATATGTCCTAAACAAACCAAAACAAGTAGAGAGGTCCATCGGGCTACCCTCGTATGGAGATAGCTATAGGGGTAGACAATCTGGGGCCCCCGGTCTAGGGTTTCACCGGAGGAAGACCACCAGAGCGTCGGAATCACATGAAAACTTGCATGTGCGCCTAGGATATGTGTGTGATAGTGGTCCAAGGTTGGTAGGTGCCATGTGTAGGCCTAGGTGTGACCCCCTTCCCGGACATGCGTTAACACTTATTTAAATCCTGGATCTGTACATGGAAACTCCTGGCGTGTCACAACCGAGGCCCAGAATGTGGCAAAGTTGGCCCAACCTTTGATGTCCATGTACATATGACCTAAACAAATCAAATAAAGTAGATAGGTCCACCGACATACCCTCGTACGGAGATAGCTATAGTGGTAGACGATCCGGGGCTCCCGGTCGAGGGTTTCGCCGGAGGAAGACCACTGGAGCATCGGAATCACATGAAAACTTGAATGTGACCCTAGGATATGTGTGTGAGAGTGTTGAAAGGTTGGTAGGTGCCATGTGTAGGCCCCAAGTGTGACCCCCTTCCCAGACATGCGTTAACACTTAGTAAACTCCTGGATCTGTACGTGGAAACTCCCACAGCGACACAACTGGGGCCTAGAATGTGGCAAAGTTGGACCAACGTTTGCTCTCCATGTACATATGTCCTAAACAAACCAAAACAAGTAGAGAGGTCCACCAGGCTAACCTCGTACGGAGATAGCTATAGGGGTAGATGATCCGGGGCCCTGGTCTAGGGTTTCGCAGGAGGAAGACCACCGGAGCGTCAGAATCACATGATAACTTGCATGTGCCCCTAGGATATGTGTGTGATAGTGGTTCAAGGTTGGTAGGTGCCATGTGTAGGCCCAGGTGTGACCCCCTTCCCGTACATGCGTTAACACTTAGTTAAATCTTAGATCTGTACCTGAAACTCCTGCCGCGTCACCACCGGGGCCTATAATGTGGCAAAGTTGTCATAACCTTTGCTCTCCATGTACATATGTCCTAAAGAAACCAAAACAAGTAGAGAGGTCCAGCAGGCTACCCTCGTACGGAGATAGCTCTAGGGGTAGACGATCTGGTGCCCCCGGGTCTAGGGTTTCGCTGGAGGAAGACAACCGGAGCATCGGAATCACATGAAAACCTTCATGTGCCCTAGGATATGTTTGTGAGAGTGGTGCAAGGTTGGTAGGTGCCATGTGTAGGCCACATGCGTGACCCCCTTCCTGGACATGCGTTAGCACTTAGTAAAATCCTGGATATGTACGTGGAAACTCCCACCGCGTCACAACCAGGGACTAGAATATAGCAAAGTTGGACCAACCTTTGCTATCAATGTAAATATGTCCTAAACAAAGCAAAACAAGTAGAGAGGTACACCGGGCTACCCTCATACGGAGATAGCTATAGGGGTAGACGATCCAGGGCTCCAAGTCGAGGGTTTCGACGGAGGAAGACCACCGGAGCATCGAAATCACATGAAAACTTGCATGTGCCCCTAGGATATGTGTGTGAGAGTGTTGCAAGGTTGGTAGGTGCCATGTGTAGGCACCAGGTGTGACCCCCTTCCCGGACATGCGTTAACACTTTTGTAAAATCCTGGATCTCTACGTGGAAACTCCCACCTTGTCACAACCGGGGCCTAGAATGTGGCAAAGTTGGCCCAACCTTTTCTATCAATGTATATATGTCCTAAACAAACCAAAACAAGTAGAGAGGTCCACCGGGCTATCCTCGTACGGAGATAGCTATAACGGTATACGATCCGAGGCCCCCGGTTTAGGGTTTCGCTGGAGGAAGACTAACGAAGCGTCGGAATCACATGAAAACTTGCATGTGCCCCTAGGATATGTGTATGAGAGTGGAGAAAGGTTTGTAGGTGACATGTGTAGATCCCAGGTATGATCTCCTTCCCGGACATGCGTTAACACTAAGTAAAATCCTGGATCTGTATGTGGAAACTCCCGCCGCGTCACAACCGGGGCTTAGAATCAGGCATAGCTGGCCCAACCTTTGCTCTCCATGTACATATGTCCTAAGCAAACCAAAACAAGTAGAGAGGTCCACGGGTCTACCCTCGTACGGAGATAGCTATAGGGGTAGACGATCTAGGCCCCCCTAGTCTAGGGTTTTGCCAGAGGATGACCACCAGAGCGTCGGAATCATGTGAAAACTTGCATGTACCCCTAGGATATGTGGGTGAGAGTGGTGCAAGGTTGGTAGGTAACATGTGTAGGCCCCAAGTGTGACCCCCTTCCCGGACATGCGTTAACACTTAGTAAAATCCTGGATCTATAAGTGGAAACTCCGCATGTCTGTCACAACCGGGGCCTAGAATGTGGCAAAGTTGGACTAACATTTTATATCCATTTACATATGTCCTAAACAAACCAAAACAGGTAGAGAGTTCCACCGGGCCACCCTCGTACGGACATAGCTATAGGGGTAGACAATCTGGGGGCCAAGGTCTAGGGTTTCGCCTGAGGAAGACCACCGGAGCGTCGGAATCACATGAAAACTTGCATGTGCCCCTAGGATATGTGTGTGAGAGTGGTGCAAGGTTGGTAGGTGCAATGTGTAGGCCCCAGGTGTGACCCCCTTCCCGGACATGCGTTAACACTTAGTAAAATCCTGGATCTATACGTGGAAACTCCTGCCACGTCACAACCGGGGCCTAGAATGTTCCAAAGTTGGCCCAACGTTTGCTCTCCGTGTACATATGTCCTAAACAAACCAAAACAAGTAGAGAGTTCCAGCTGGCTACCCTCGTACGGAGATAGCTATAGGGGTAGACGATCCATGTCCCCGGTCTAGAGTTTCGCCGGAGGAAGACCACCGGAGCGTCGGAATCACATGAAAACTTGCATGTGCCCCTAGGATATGTGTGTGAGAGTGGTGAAAGGTTGGTAGGTGGCATGTGTAAGCCCCACGTGTGACCCCCTTCCTGGACATGCGTTAACACTTAGTTAAATCCTAGATCAGTACGTGGAAACTCTCGCCGCGTCACAACCGGGGCTTAGAATGTGCCAAAGTTGGCCCAACCTTTGCTATACACGTACATATGTCCTAAAGAAACAAAAACAAGTATAGAGGTCCACCGGGCTACCCTCGTACGGAGATAGCTATAGGGGTAGACGATCCGGGGCCACCGGTCTAGGGATTCGTCGGAGGAAGACCACCGGAACATTGGAATCACATGAAAACTTGCATGTGCCCCTAGGATATGTGTGTGAGAGTGGTGCAATGTTGGTAGGTGCCATCTGTACGCCCCAGTTGTGACCCCCTTACCGGAAATGCGTTAACACTTAGTAAAATCCTGGATCTGTACGTGGAAACTCCCGTCGCATCACAACCGGGGCCTATAATGTGGCATAGTTGGACCAACCTTTGCCCTCCATGTACATATGTCCTAAACAAACCAAAATTAGTAGAGAGGTACACCAGGATACCCTCATACGGAGATAGCTATAGGGGTAGATGATCCGGGGCCCCCGGTCTAGGGTTTCGCCGGAGGAAGACCACCGCAACGTCGGAATCACATGAAAACTTGCATGTGCCCCTAGGATATATGTGTGAGAGTGGTGCAAGGTTGGTAGGTGCCATTTCTAGGCCCCAGGTGTGACCCCCCTTCCCGGAGATGCGTTAACACTTAGTAAAATCATGGATATGTACGTGGAAACTCCCGCCGCGTCACAACCGGGGACTAGAATGTGGCAAAGTTGTCCCAACCTTTTCTCTCCATGTACATATGTCCTAAACCAACCAAGATAAGTAGAGAGGTCCACAGGGATACCCTCGTACGGAGATAGCTATAGGGGTAGACGATCCGGGTCCCCGGTCTAGGGTTTCCCCGGAGGAAGATCACCGGACCATCGGTATCACATGAAAACTTGCATGTGCCCCTAGGGTATGTGTGTGATAGTGGTGCAAGGTTGGTAGGTGCCATGTGTAGGCCCTAGGTGTGACCCCCTTCCCGGACATGCATTATCACTTAGTTAAATCCTAGATTTGTACGTGGAAAGTCCCGAAGCGTCACAACCGGGGCCTTGAATGTGGGAAAGTTGGCCCAAACTTTTATCTCCATGTACATATGTCCTAAACAAACCAAAACAAGTAGAGAGGTCCACCAGGCTACCCTCGTATGGAGATAGCTGTAGGGGTAGACGATCCGGGGCCCCCGGTCTAGGGTTTCGTTGGAGGAAGACCACGGAAAATCGGAATCACATGAAAACTTGCATGTGACCCTAGGATATGTGTGCGAGAGTGGTGCAAGGTTGGTAGGTGCCATGTGTAGGCCACAGGTGTGACCCCCTTCCCGGACATGCGTTAACACTTAGTAAAATCCTGGATCTATACGTGGAAACTCCCACCGTGTCACAACCGGGGCCTAGAATGTGGCAAAGTTGGACCAACCTTTGCTCTCAATGTACATATGTCCTAAACAAACCAAAACAAGTAGAGAGGTCCATTGGGCTACCCTCGTACGGAGATAGCTATACGGGGAGACGATTCGGGGCCCCCGGTCTAGGGTTTCACCGGAGGAAGACCACCAGAGCGTCGGAATCACATGAAAACTTGCATGTGCCCCTAGGTTATGTGTGTGATAGTGGTGCAAGGTTGGTAGGTGCCATATGTAGGACCAGGTATGACCCCCTTCCTGGACATGCGTTAACACTTAGTTAAATCCTGGATCTATACGTTGAAACTCCCGCCGTGTCACAACCGAGGCCTAGAATGTGGAAAAGTTGGCCAAACCTTTGCTCTCAATGTACATATGTCCTAAACCAACCAAGACAAGTAGATAGGTCCACCGGGCTACCCTCGTACGGAGATAGCTATAGGGGTAGACTATGCGGGGCCCCCGGTCTAGGGTTTCGCCGGAGGAAGATCAGCGGAGCATCGGAATCACATGAAAACTTGCATGCTCCCCTAGGATATGTGTGTGAGAGTGGTGCAAGGTTGGTAGGTGCCATGTGTAGGCGCCAGGTGTGCCCCCTTCGCGTAAATGCGTTAACCCTTAGTCAAATCGTGGATCTGTACGTGGAAACTCCCGGAGCATCACAACCGGGGCCTATAATGTGGCAAAGTTGGCCCAACCTTTTCTCTACATGTACATATGTCCTAAAAAAACCAAAACAAGTAGATAGGTACACCAGGCTACCCTTATACGGAGGTAGCTATAGGGGTAGATGATCCGGGGCCCCCGGTCTAGGGTTTCACCTGAGGAAGACCACCAGAGGGTCGGAATCACATGAAAAATTGCATGTGCCCCTAGGATATGTGTGTCAGAGTGGTGCAAGGTTGGTAGGTGCCATGTGTAGGCCCCAGGTGTGACCCTCCTTCCCGGACATGCGTTAACACTTAGTAAAATTTGTATCTGTACGTGGAAACTCCCACCGCGTCACAACCGGGGCCTAGAATGTGGCATAGTTGGCCCAACCTTTCCTCTCCATGTACATATGTCCTAAACCAACCAAGAAAACTATAGAGGTCCACCGGGCTACCCTCGTACGGAGATAGCTATCGGGGTAGATGATCCGGGGCCACCGGTCTAGGGTTTCGCCGGAGGAAGATCACCGGAGTGCCGGAATCACATGAAAACTTGCATGTTCCCTTAGGATATGTGTGTGAGAGTAGTGCAAGGATGGTAGGTGCCATGTGTATGCCCAGGTGTGACCCACTTCCCAGACATGTGTTAACACTTAGTTAAATCCTAGATCTGTACCTAGAAACTCCCGCCGCGTCACCACCGGGGCCTAGAATGTGGCAAAGTTGGCCCAACCTTTGCTCTCCATGTACATATGTCCTAAATAAACCAAAAAAAGTAGATAGGTCCACCGGGCTACCCTCGTACGGAGATAGCTTTAGGGGTAGACGATCCGGCGCCCCCGATCTAGGGTTTCGCCAAAGGAAGACCACCGGAGCATCGGAATCACATGAAAACTTGAATGTGCCCCTAGGATATGTGTGTGAGAGTTGTTCAAGTTTTATAGGTGCCATGTGTAGTCCAAAGGTGTGACCCCCTTCCTGGACATGCGTTAACACTTAGTAAAATCCTGGATCTGTACGTGGAAACTCCCACCGCGTCACAACCGGGGCCTAGAATGTGGCAAAGTTGGACCAACCTTTGCTCTCCATGTACATATGTCCTAAACAAACCAAAAAAAGTAGAGAGGTCCACCGGGCTACCCTCGTACGGAGATAGCTATAGGGGCAGACGATCCGGGGCCCCAGTCTAGGGTTTCGCCGGAGGAAGACCACCGGAGCATCGGAATCACATGAAAACTTGCATTTGCCCTTAGGATATTTGTGTGAGAGTGTTGAAAGGTTTGTAGGTGTCATGTGTAGGCCACAGGTGTGACCCCCTTCCCGGACATGCGTTAAAACTTAGTAAAATCCTGGATCTCTACGTGGAAACTCCCACCGCATCACAACCGGGGCCTGAATGTGGCCAAGTTGTACCAACCTTTGCTCTCCATGTATATTTGTCCTAAACAAACAAAAACAAGTATAGAGGTCCATCGGGCTACCCTCGTACGGAGATAGCTATAGGGGTAGACGATACGGGGCCCCCGGTATAGGGTTTCACCGGAGGAAGACCACTAGAGCATCGGAATCACATGAAAACTTGCATGTGCCCCTAGGATATTTGTGTGATAGTGGTGCAAGGTTGGTAGGTGCCACGTGTAGGCGCCAGGTGTGATGCCCTTCCCGGACATGCGTTAACACTTAGTTAAATCCTGGATCTGTACGTGGAAACTCCCGGAGCGTCACTACCAGGGCCTAGAATGTGGCAAAGTTGTCCCAACCTTTTCTCTCCATGTGCATATGTCCTAACCAAACCAAAACAAGTAGATATGTCCACCGGGATACCCTCGTATAGAGATAGCTATAGGGGTAGACGATCCGGGGCCCCGGTCTAGGGTTTCGCCGGAGGAAGACCACCAGAGCATCGGAATCACATGAAAACTTGCATGTGTCCCTAGGATATGTGTGTGAGAGTGGTGCAAGGTTGGTAGGTGATATGTCTGGGCCGCAGGTGTGACCCCCTTCCCGGACATGCGTTAACACTTTGTAAAATCCTGGATCTGTACGTGGAAACTCCCGCCGCATCACAACCGGGACCTAGAATGTGGCAAAGTTGGCCCAACATTTGCTCTCCATGTACATATGTCCTAAACAAACCAAAACAAGTAGAGAGGTCCACCGGGCTACCCTCATACGGAGATAGCTATAGGGGAAGACGATCTGGGGGCCCCGGTCTAGGGTTTCGCCAGAGGAAAACCACCGGGGCGTCGGAATCACATGAAATCTTGCATGTGCCCCTAGGATATGTGTATGAGAGTGGTGCAAGGTTGGTAGGTGCCATGTGTAGACCCCAGGTGTGATCCCCTTCCCAGACATGCGTTAACACTTAGTAAAATCCTGGATCTGTACATGGAAACTCCTGTCGTGTCACAACCGGGGCCTAGAATATGGCAAAGTTGTCCCAAACTTTTCTATCCTTGTACATATGTCCTAAACAAACCAAAACAAGTAGAGAGCTCCACCGGTCTACCCTCGTACGGAGATAGTTATAGGGGTAGACGATCCGAGGCCCCAGTCTAGAGTTTCGCCGGAGGAAGACCTCCAGAGCGTCGGAATCAAATGAAAACTTGCATGTGCCCCTAGGATATGTTTGTGATAATGATGCAAGGTTGGGAGGTTCCATGTGTAGGCCCCAGGTGTGACCCCCTTCCCGGACATGCGTTAACAAATAGTTAAATCCTGAATCTGTATGTGGAAAATCCCGCCGCGTCACAACCGGGGCCTAGAATATGGCAAATGTGGGCCAAACTTTTCTATCCATGTACATATGTCCTAAACAAACCAAAACAAGTAGAGATGACCAGCGGGGTACCCTCGTACGGAGAAAGCTATAGGGGTAGACGATCCGGGGCCCCCGGTCTAGGGTTTCACCAGAGGAAGAACGCCGGAGCGTCGGAATCACATGAAAACTTGCATGTGACCCTAGGATATGTCTATGAGAGTGGTTCAAGGTTGGTATGTGCCATGTGTAGGCCCCAGGTGTGACCCCCTTCCCAGACATGCGTTAACACTTAGTACAATCCTAGATCCGTACGTGGAAACTCCCGCCGCGTCACAACCGGGGCCTAGAATGTGGCAAAGTTGGACCAACCTTGGCTCTCCATGTACATATGTCCTAAACAAACTAAGACAAGTAGATAGGTCCACCGGGCTACCCTCGTACGGAGATAGATATAGGGTTACACGATCCGGGGCCCCCGGTCTAGGGTTTCGCCGGAGGAAGATCACCGGAGCGTCGGAATGACATGAAAACTTGCATGTTCCCCTAGGATATGTGTGTGAGAGTGGTTCAAGGTTGGTAGGTGCCATGTGTAGGCCCCAGGTGTGCCCCCCTTATTGTACATGCATTAACACTTAGTAAAATCCTGGTTCTATACGTGGAAACTCCTGTCGGATCACAACCGGGGCCTAGAATGTGGAAAAGTTGGCCCAACCTTTGCTCTCCATGTACATATGTCCTGAACAACCCAAAACAAGTAGAGAGGTCCACCGGGCTACCCTAAATGAGGAGATAGCTATAGGGGAAGGCGATCTGGGGCCCCGATGCAGGGTTTGAGAGGAAAACCAAGGCGTCGGAATCACATGAAAACTTGCATGCGCCCCTAGGATATGTGTATGAGAGTGGTGCAAGGTTGGTAGGTGCCATGTGTAGACCCCAGGTGTGATCCCCTTCCCAGACATGCGTTAACACTTAGTAAAATCCTGGATCTGTACATGGAAACTCCTGTCGTGTCACAACCGGGGCCTAGAATATGGCAAAGTTGGCCCAAACTTTTCTATCCTTGTACATATGTCCTAAACAAACCAAAACAAGTAGAGAGCTCCACCGGTCTACTCTCGTACGGAGATAGTTATAGGGGTAGACGATCCGGGGCCCCAGTCTAGAGTTTCGCCGGAGGAAGACCTCCAGAGCGTCGGAATCAAATGAAAACTTGCATGTGCCCCTAGGATATGTTTGTGATAATGATGCAAGGTTTGTAGGTTCCATGTGTAGGCCCCAGGTGTGACCCCCTTCCCGGACATGCGTTAACAAATAGTTAAATCCTGAATCTGTATGTGGAAAATCCCGCCGCGTCACAACCGGGGCCTAGAATATGGCAAATGTGGGCCAAACTTTTCTATCCATGTACATATGTCCTAAACAAACCAAAACAAGTAGAGATGACCAGCGGGGTACCATCGTACGGAGATAGCTATAGGGGTAGACGATCCATGGCCCCCGGTCTAGGGTTTCACCGGAGGAAGACCACCGGAGCGTCGGAATCAGATGAAAACTTGCATGTGCCCCTAGGATATGTGTGTGAGAGTGGTGCAAGGTTGGTATGTGCCATGTGTAGGCCCCAGGTGTGCCCCCCTTCCTAGACATGCGTTAACACTTAGTTAAATCCTAGATCTGTATGTGGAAACTCCCGCCCCGTCACAACCAGGGCCTATCATGTGGCAAAGTTGGACCAACCTTTGCTCTCCATGTACATATGTCCTAAACCAACTAAGACAAGTAGATAGGTCCACCGGGCTACCCTCGTACGGAGATAGATATAGGGTTACACGATCCGGGGCCCCCGGTCTAGGGTTTCGCCGGAGGAAGATCACCGGAGCGTCGGAATGACATGAAAACTTGCATGTTCCCCTAGGATATGTGTGTGAGAGTGGTTCAAGGTTGGTAGGTGCCATGTGTAGGCCCCAGGTGTGCCCCCCTTATTGTACATGCATTAACACTTAGTAAAATCCTGGTTCTATACGTGGAAACTCCTGTCGGATCACAACCGGGGCCTAGAATGTGGAAAAGTTGGCCCAACCTTTGCTCTCCATGTACATATGTCCTGAACAACCCCAAACAAGTAGAGAGGTCCACCGGGCTACCCTCGTACGGAGATAGCTATAGGGGAAGACGATCCGGGGGCCCCGGTCTAGGGTTTCGCCAGAGGAAAACCACCGGGGCGTCGGAATCACATGAAAACTTGCATGTGCCCCTAGGATATGTGTATGAGAGTGGTGCAAGGTTGGTAGGTGCCATGTGTAGACCCCAGGTGTGATCCCCTTCCCAGACATGCGTTAACACTTAGTAAAATCCTGGATCTGTACATGGAAACTCCTGTCGTGTCACAACCGGGGCCTAGAATATGGCAAAGTTGGCCCAAACTTTTCTATCCTTGTACATATGTCCTAAACAAACCAAAACAAGTAGAGAGCTCCACCGGTCTACTCTCGTACGGAGATAGTTATAGGGGTAGACGATCCGGGGCCCCAGTCTAGAGTTTCGCCGGAGGAAGACCTCCAGAGCGTCGGAATCAAATGAAAACTTGCATGTGCCCCTAGGATATGTTTGTGATAATGATGCAAGGTTTGTAGGTTCCATGTGTAGGCCCCAGGTGTGACCCCCTTCCCGGACATGCGTTAACAAATAGTTAAATCCTGAATCTGTATGTGGAAAATCCCGCCGCGTCACAACCGGGGCCTAGAATATGGCAAATGTGGGCCAAACTTTTCTATCCATGTACATATGTCCTAAACAAACCAAAACAAGTAGAGATGACCAGCGGGGTACCATCTGGAGAAAGCTATAGGGGTAGACGATCCGGGGTCCCCCGCTCTAGGGTTTCACCGGAGGAAGAACGCCGGAGCGTCGGAATCACATGAAAACTTGCATGTGCCCCTAGGATATGTGTGTGAGAGTGGTTCAAGGTTGGTATGTGCCATGTGTAGGCCCTAGGTATGACCCCCCTTCCTGGACATGTGTTAACACTTAGTAAAATCCTGGATCTCTACGTGGAAACTCCTGCCGCGTCACAACAGGGGCCTAGAATATGGCAAAGTTGGCCCAACCTTAGCTCTCCATGTACATATGTCCTAAACCAACTAAGACAAGTAGATAGGTCCACCGGGCTACCCTCGTACGGAGATAGATATAGGGTTACACGATCCGGGGCCCCCGGTCTAGGGTTTCGCCGGAGGAAGATCACCGGAGCGTCGGAATGACATGAAAACTTGCATGTTCCCCTAGGATATGTGTGTGAGAGTGGTTCAAGGTTGGTAGGTGCCATGTGTAGGCCCCAGGTGTGCCCCCCTTATTGTACATGCATTAACACTTAGTAAAATCCTGGTTCTATACGTGGAAACTCCTGTCGGATCACAACCGGGGCCTAGAATGTGGAAAAGTTGGCCCAACCTTTGCTCTCCATGTACATATGTCCTGAACAACCCAAAACAAGTAGAGAGGTCCACCGGGCTACCCTCGTACGGAGATAGCTATAGGGGAAGACGATCCGGGGGCCCCGGTCTAGGGTTTCGCCCGAGGAAAACCACAGGCGTGAATGACATGAAAACTTGCATGTGCCCCTAGGATATGTGTATGAGAGTGGTGCAAGGTTGGTAGGTGCCATGTGTAGACCCCAGGTGTGATCCCCTTCCCAGACATGCGTTAACACTTAGTAAAATCCTGGATCTGTACATGGAAACTCCTGTCGTGTCACAACCGGGGCCTAGAATATGGCAAAGTTGGCCCAAACTTTTCTATCCTTGTACATATGTCCTAAACAAACCAAAACAAGTAGAGAGCTCCACCGGTCTACCCTCGTACGGAGATAGTTATAGGGGTAGGCATCAAGCCCTGATCTAGAGTTTCATGGGAGGAAGACCTCCAGAGCGTCGGAATCAAATGAAAACTTGCATGTGCCCCTAGGATATGTTTGTGATAATGATGCAAGGTTTGTAGGTTCCATGTGTAGGCCCCAGGTGTGACCCCCTTCCCGGACATGCATTAACACTTAGTAAAATCCTGGTTCTATACGTGGAAACTCCTGTCGGATCACAACCGGGGCCTAGAATGTGGAAAAGTTGGCCCAAACTTTGCTCTCCATGTACATATGTCCTGAACAACCCAAAACAAGTAGAGAGGTCCACCGGGCTACCCTCGTACGGAGATAGCTATAGGGGAAGACGATCCGGGGGCCCCGGTCTAGGGTTTCGCCAGAGGAAAACCACCGGGGCGTCGGAATCACATGAAAACTTGCATGTGCCCCTAGGATATGTGTATGAGAGTGGTGCAAGGTTGGTAGGTGCCATGTGTAGACCCCAGGTGTGATCCCCTTCCCAGACATGCGTTAACACTTAGTAAAATCGTGGATCTGTACATGGAAACTCCTGTCGCGTCACAACCGGGGCCTAGAATATGGCAAAGTTGGCCCAACCTTTTCTATCCATGTACATATGTCCTAAACAAACCAAAACAAGTAGAGAGCTCCACCGGGCTACCCTCGTACGGAGATAGTTATAGGGGTAGACGATCCGGGGGCCCCGGTCTAGTGTTTCGCCGGAGGAAGACCTCCAGAGCGTCGGAATCAAATGAAAACTTGCATGTGCCCCTAGGATATGTTTGTAATGGGGATGCAAGGTTGGTAGGTTCCATGTGTAGGACCCAGGTGTGACCCCCTTCCCAGACATGCGTTAACACTTAGTTAAATCCTGGATCTGTACGTGGAAACTCCCGGAGGGTCACAACCGGGGCCTTGAATGTGGAAAATTTGGCCCAACCTTTTCTATCAATGTACATATGTCCAAAACAAACCAAAAAAAGTAGAGAGGTCCACCGGGATACCCTCGTACGGAGATAGCTATAGGGGTAGACGATCCGGGGCCCCTAGTCTAGGGTTTCGCCGGAGGAAGACCCCCGAAGCGTCGGAATCACATGAAAACTTGCATGTGCCCATAGGATATGTGTGTGAGAGTGGTGAAAGGTTCGTAGGTTCCATGTGTAGACCCCCGGTGTGATCCCCTTCCCAAACATGCGTTAACACTTAGTAAAATCCTAGATCTTTACGTGGAAACTCCTGCCGCGTCAGAATCGGGGCCTAGAATATGGCAAAGTTGGCCCAACCTTTTCTATCCATGTACATATGTCCTAAACAAACCAAAACAAGTAGAGAGGACCAGCGGGGTACCACCATACGGAGATAGCTATAGGGGTAGACAATCCATGGCCCCCGGTCTAGGGTTTCACTGGCGGAAGACCACCGGAGCGTTGGAATCACATGAAAACTTGCATGTGCCCCTAGGATATGTGTGTGAGAGTGGTGCAAGGTTGGTATGTGCCATGTGTAGGCCCCAGGTGTGCCCCCCCTTCCTAGACATGTGTTAACACTTAGTTAAATCCTAGATCTGTACGTGGAAACTCCCGCCCCGTCACAACCAGGGCCTAGAATCTGGCAAAGTTGGACCAACCTTTGCTCTCCATGTACATATGTCCTAAACAAACTAAGACAACTAGATAGGTCCACCGGGCTACCGTCGTACGGAGATAGCTATAGGGCTAGACGATCCGGGGCCCCCGGTCTAGGGTTTCCCCGGAGGAAGATCACCGGAGCGTCAGAATGACATGAAAACTTGCATGTTCCCCTAGGATATGTGTGTGAGAGTGGTTCAAGGTTGGTAGGTGCCATGTGTAGGCCCCAGGTGTGCCCCCCTTATTGTACATGCATTAACACTTAGTAAAATCCTGGTTCTATACGTGGAAACTCCCGTCGCATCACAACCGGGGCCTTGAATGTGGCAAAGTTGGCCCAACCTTTTCTCTCCATGTAAATATGTCCGAAACAAACCAAAACAAGTAGAGAGGTACACCGGGCTACCCTCGTACGCAGATAGCTATAGGGGTATACGGTCCGGGGCCCCCGGTCTAGGGTTTCGCTGGAGGAAGACCACTAGGGCGTCGGAATCAAATGAAAACTTGCATGTGCACTAGGATATGTGTGTGATAGTGGTGGAAGGTTGGTAAGTGCCATGTGTAGGCCCCAGGTGTGACCCCCTTCCCGGACATGCGTAAACACTTAGTCAAATCCTGGATCTGTACATGGAAACTCCCGGAGCGTCACAACCGGGGCCTATAATGTGGCAAAGTTGGCCCAAACTTTTCTCTCCATGTACATATGTCCTAAACAAACCAAAACAAGTAGAGAGGTACACCGGGCTACCTTGATACGAAGATAGCTATAGGGGTAGATGATCTGGGGGCCCCGGTCTAGGGTTTCGCCGGAGGAAGACCACCAGAGCGTCGGAATCACATGAAAACTTTCATATTCCCCTAGGATATGAGTGTGAGAGTAGTGCAAGGTTGGTAGGTGCCATGTGTAGGCCCTAGGTGTGACCCCCCTTCCTGGACATGCGTTAACACTTAATTAAATCCTAGATCTGTACGTGGAATCTCCCACCGCGTCACAATCGGGGCCTAGAATGTGGAAAAGTTGTCCCAACCTTTGCTATCCATGTACATATGTCCTAAACCAACCAAGACAAGTAGAGAGGTCCACTGGGCTACCCTCGTACGGAGATAGCTATAGGGGTAGATGATCCGGGGCCACCGGTCTAGGGTTTCATCGGAGGAAGATCACCGAAGTTCAAAATCATATGAAATCTTGCATGTTTCCCTAGGATAAGTGTGTGAGAGTGGTGCAAGGTTGGTAGGTGCCATGTGTAGGCCCCATGTCTGCCCCCTTCGTGTACATGCGTTAACACTTAGTAAAATCCTGGATCTGTACGTGGAAACTCCCGTCGTGTCACAACCTAGGCCTAGAATGTGGCAAAGTTGGCCCAACCTTTTCTCTCCGTGTACATATGTCCTAAACAAACCAAAACAAGTAGAGAGGTCGACCGGGCTACCCTCGTACGGAGATAGCTATAGGGGTGGACTATCCAGGGCCCCCGGTCTAGGGTTTCGCCGAAGGAAGACCACCGAAGCGCCATAATCACATGAAAAATTCCATGTGCCCCTAGGATATGTGTGTGAGCGTGGTGCAAGGTTGGTAGGTGCCATGTGTAGGCCCCAGGTGTGACCCCCTTCCTGAACATGCGTTAACACTAAGTAAAATCATGGATCTGTATGTGGAAACTCCCGCCGCATCACAACCTGGGCCTAGAATGTGGAAAAGTTGGCCGAACCTTTTCTCTCCATGTACATATGTCCTAAACAAACCAAAACAAGTAGAGAGGACCACAAGGCTACCCTCGTGCGGAGATAGCTATAGGGGTAGACGATCCGGGGCCCCAAGTCTAGGGTTTCGCCGGAGGAAGACCACCGGAGTGTCGGAATCACATGAAAACTTGCGTGTGCCCCTAGGATATGTATATGAGAGTGGTGCAAGGTTGCTAGGTGCCATGTGTAGACCCCAGTTGTGATCCCCTTCCGGGACATGCATTAACACTTGGTAAAATCCTGGATCTGGATGTGGAAACTCCCGCCGCGTCACAACCGGGGCCTAGAATCTGGCAAAGCTAACCCAACCTTTTCTATCCATGTACATATGTCCTAAGCAAACCAAAACAAGTAGAGAGGTCCACCGGTCTACCCTCGTTTGAAGATAGCTATAGGGGTAGACGATCTAGGGCCCTCGGTCTAGGGTTTTGCCAGAGGATGACCACCGGAGCATCAGAATCACATGAAAACTTTCATGTGCCCCTAGGATATGTGGGTGAGAGTGGTGCAAGGTTGGCAGGTGACATGTGTAGGCCCCAGGGTCGACCCCCTTTCCGGACATGCGTTAACACTTACTAAAATCCTGGATCTTAGTAAAATCCTGTAAATATGTACTAAACAATCCGGGGGCCTAGGTGTAGGGTTTCGCCCGAGGAAGACCACTGGAGCATCGGAATCACATGAAAACTTGCATGTGCCCCTAGGATAAGTGTGTGAGAGTGGTGCAAGGTTGGTAGGTGCCATGTGTAGACCCCAGGTCAACACCTGGATTTTTAATCCCAGATGCCCGTTATGCCATACCTCGCAATCCCAGGATTACCATTTTTGCGAGACATAACGGATTGGATATCACAGTACATCATCCATTACAAACCATACATAAGGTCTTACACAAATAAGGATCTCATGATCTAGTCTTTAATACTACAAGCAGCGGAAATAAAAGATAAGCGTAGCGGTGGGGTCCATCTTCAGGGGCACAAGCAATGCTGACGAAGGCAGATAGTCCTAGTTATGATAGCCATCCTGATGACCATCCTCTTGATAGTCTCCTTCATAGCCTGTCCATGAGAATAGCCAGGGACAAAAGCCATGAGTACTCTTTAAGTACTCGCAAACTACTATTAACAAGTACTATAGTTCTAAGTTAAAGTGCTAAATCTAAGTTTAACTATAAAGTTAAGTTTGAAACCTAAGCTGTGTTCAGAAGCAAAGAAAGATAAAATAAAGTTCTAGAATCACTTAAGTTGGGAAGCTAGTATCATAAACACAACCTTGTTATGGTCAAGTTAAGATTCATAAATCATATCAAGTTATTTGGAAAACATCTGACAACGAAACAGTATGGCCATTCCAACTGTCCATAACCGTGGACGCGGCTATTCGAATAGTTTGACACTCTGCAGAGGTGGTACACTTTCACCACAAGATTTGATACATCTGTCAGGGATAACCCTGAATCATCATACTTAGTATGCAGATAATCAAACATAACCTTCCCTTCACACACCCTAGTATAAGCACCTCTCCTATGAGCATGGCCTCCCAAACATGACCATCAGTCATCTTGGGCACTTCATAGGTGGACAACATTGAGAGGTAACCTCAGCTCAGACCTCTCTCGTGAGGGAACTAATACTAATGCATATAAATTTATAGCTAAGCCTTACCCAATTCAGGTAATGTGGTTGTACGGTAAATTTGGAACGGTATCGCATCCGAATCCAACCATCAGTTTTATAAAAGGGTTAAGGCTCATGCCTCATCGTTTTCATCATCATAAACCAGTTGTGTTTCTCAACACATGTCAAAACATCTCAATAGAATGACTCATCATTCCAAGGTTTTCACAATTCATTTTCACAAATTATTCCCATCTAAAGTGACTCAAGTTTTTGATTTACTCTAAAATACTAAGTTAAGAGTGTTCACTAAGGTGGAAGGATGGGATCAATCTCATGCCATAGAATGACATCTAAAGGTTTCTAAGTAGGTCAAGTTTTATACTTTTTATGCTACCTTCAAAACAAGTAAAGAACTTTGTGTAAACTAAGGGAGGTAAAACTTGTTAATAAGACTTGAGGTACTAATAGTTAAAGGGGTGTGATGAAAGCATGCTTAAGGCATCTTTACTAAACCATCTAGTTTGTTTCTAGTTTGCTAAGCACTAAACTTGCAAGGGTTAATCTTGGGTATTGCTAGCATGCTAAGGGTAGCTTGCACTGTTAATGGTGGCTTGCCTTGGTTGGTGCAGTGGTTGAAGTTTTCTTCGTCTTCGTCTTGATAGCACTCCTCCTCCTCATAAGCTTGGTCGGTACTATCTTCTATAACAATACAAACGGAGTAGACAATCACCAGAGAATACTTAACTAGGCTAGATAGCATTCTAAGACACGCCATTGATGATCTATTATCATCACAAGCATCATAAGTTTAATTCAATAGTTTCATTCCTTTTTATTTAGAAAAGTAATTTCTACTCATTGAAAATTTAACTAAGATTCAATATTCACCACTTAAAATATGGGATCATGTTGACACATGTCATCACCACATATTCTAACATGTGGGAATGATATTTAAAGGTTGGATCACTATTATTTTGGTTTAAGTTCATTATTTAATGATTTAAAGTGACTAGAAATGCCTATATAGCATTATTTTGGTACTAGTCCAAAGTCACTGCATGTAAACCTTAATATTATTACACATTTGGATATATATGATGAAATGTGATTTTTGAGAGTTGGAATCAACTCAAAATCTAACTTGGTTGATTTTTTAAAAATGTTGCAAGTTGCAAAAGCTTCTATTTTGTTATTTTTATTAGGAGAGATCTATAACTCTAATTGAATTAATTCCAACGGGCTTGGATAGATCATTTCAATACCTTTCAGACAAAATTAGTTTCATGCAATCTGGATTCGTAAAACTCTCTGAATTGAATTTTAAACTAGTGGACAGAAACTAGATTTAACTAAAAAGAAAAATCCAGATTTGAATGGCTGGGCTAGCACGGGAAAAGACGTGGGCCAGCCCAGTGGCGCTCCGCGGCATGGGGCTCAGCTGACAGGGGGTCCCGGTTGTCAGCGACACTTAACACGCGAAACGGTACGCGTGCTGTGGGTCGTAGGATTAGAAGAGGAATCTACGGCTGAGGGTCGTCGTCAACGACAAACAGGTCGTCGGTGAGCTCGAACCCTAGCGGCTCGGTGGGGGTCTACTTGGGACGTACCAGGGCTCCAGCGGGGTCGGTGAGGCGAGCAAACGAACTGGAAGACGACAGCAAGGCGAGGCGCGGTTGTGGCGGAGCTTGGGGTGGTCGTAATCAGCGGCGCCCTTCTCCTCCTGCTGCGGCTGCTCCGGCTCCAATTCCGGCAAGCTGCTGCTCCCTTTGCTCCGGCTGGAGGTGGGCGAGGTTCAGAGAGGTGAGGGGAGTGGAATGGAATGGTGTGGAGAGAAGAGGCTGGGGAGGGATCCTTTTATAGGCCCGACGGTGAGACCGAGCGGGATGGGCAGGCGACTCTCGCGACAAGGCTACGGCGGGGTAGAGGCATGGCTGAGGGTGGCGATCGATGGGCGGTCCCCTGGCGGTGCTCTAGGGATTGAATGCGGCCGTAGGGGCGGTGGCATGCGGTCTGGGCGAGGTGGCGCTCTGAGTGGCAGAGGCGGCGGTGTCCACGGTGAGCGGTGGTTGTGAGGCATTGGGCGGCCAGCGGGGGTGTCTGGGGTGTTCTCCAGGTCGTGGCAGAGCGGCGTGGCTGCTGCAGCCATAAGTGTCTGACGAGGAGACAAGGCCTGGCAACGGCAGCATGGTGCGGTAGCACTGGGCGCATGGTATCCTCGGTGGTCCACTGCAGGGCTGGTCTCGGCTAGGGGACAGGGGGTGGCGGTGAGCTCCTGGCTACCTCCTAGATATGGAGAGAGAGGGGGAGATGGTCTGCTGCGGTGGGGCAAGGTTTGGCCGGTGACCATGCCCTCGGGTTGGCATGGCATGGGGCTAGGGACAAGGGAGAGGGGTGTTAAGGGCCTGGTTAGACTAGGAGGGGACAAAGGAAATAATGTAGATCATATGGGGGCAAAACCCTGTTCAAAACAGTGAGCTAGGATTAGGGTGGAAGTTATGCATGCCAAGTGTTTGATGAAATGGCCGCATGAGGTTTAGTTTTGAATTTTGGTTTCAAACTTTTTGAGTGATCTCCACTAGTGCTAGGTAGTGTCTGGTTGCAAGGGTTTTGAAAGTGGAGCACAAATAGATGGGTTTTGAAATAGGGGTGATCTATGCATATGCATTAGATTCAATTTTCAAATCCCAATTAAAATAAGTAAAAGAATGTTTTTAGCAGATCCAAAAGTGGGCCTTGGTACCTCATTATGTGTACTAGCAAGGGGTACAAATATCAAGAATTGTTTCGATTAAGAATTGAGTACTAGGAATAGCCAAAGTAGTGTAGTGGATTAAAATGGCCAAAATGACCATTCCTCCTTTTTAAATCTTTTTTATTTGATTTTCTTTAGGAAAAGTTTGGGAATGATGTAGATGATGTTTAAATCACCTAAGAAACATTTTACAAGAATTGGATCACAAAATCATGGCAATTCAAAACAACTCCTATTTTAAATGCACACATATATGAATACTTTCATTTTAAATTTGGAAAAGTTTTTGTTAACCCCATATTTGATGATTTAGATCTTGATAAGCTTGGATTGAAGTTTTGGGATCACATGAAAACTTGCATGTGCCCCTAGTATATGTGTATGAGAGTGGTGGAAGCTTGGTAGGTGCCATGTGTAGACTCCAGGTGTGATCCCCTTCCCAGACATGCGTTAACACTTAGTAAAATCCTAGATCTGTACATGGAAACTCCCGTCGCGTCACAACCGGGGCCTAGAATATGGCAAAGTTGGCCCAACCTTTTATATCCATGTACATATGTCGTAAAAAAACCAAAACAAGTAGAGAGGTCCACCGGGTTACCCTCGTACGGAGATAGCTATAGGGGTAGACGATCCGGGGCCCCCGGTCTAGGGTTTCGCCGGAGGAAGACCTCTGGAGCGTCGGAATCAAATGAAAACTTGCATGTGCCCCTAGGATATGTTTGTGATAGTGATGCAAGGTTCATAGGTTCCATGGGTAGGCCCCAGGTGTGACTCCCTTCTCGGACATGCGTTAACACTTAGTTAAATCCTGGATCTGTACGTGGAAACTCCCGGAGCGTCACAACCGGGGCCTTGAAAGTGGAAAAGTTGGCCCAACCTTTTATCTCAATGTACATATGTCCAAAACAAACCAAAAAAGTAGAGAGGTCCACCAGGCTACCCTCGTACGGAGATAGCTATAGGGGTAGACGATCTGGGGCCCCCGGTCTAGGGTTTCGCCGGAGGAAGACCACCGGAGCGTCGGAATCACATGAAAACTTGCATGTGCCCCTAGGATATGTGTGTGAGAGTGGTGAAAGGTTGGTAGGTGCCATGTGTAGACCCCAAGTGTGATCCTCTTCCCAGACATGCGTTAACACTTAGTAAAATCCTAGATCTCTACGTGGAAACTCCCTCCGCGTCACAACCGGGGCCTAGAATATGGCAAAGTTGGCCCCACCTTTTCTATACATGTAAATATGTCCTAAACAAATCAAAACAAGTAGAGAGGTGTAGCGGGCTACCATCGTACGGAGATAGCTATAGGGGTAGACGATCCATGGCCCCCGGTCTAGGGTTTCACCGGAGGAAGACCACCGGAGCGTCGGAATCACATGAAAACTTGCATGTGACCCTAGGATATGTGTGTGAGAGTGGTGCAAGGTTGGTATGTGCCATGTGTAGGCCCCAGGTGTGACCCCCTTCCCGGACATGCGTTAACACTTAGTAAAATCCTAGATCTATACGTGGAAACTCCCGCCCCATCACAACCAGGGCCTAGAATGTGGCAAAGTTGCCCCAACCTTTGATCTCCGTGTACATATGTCCTAAACCAACCAAAACAAGTAGAGAGGTCCACCGGTCTAGCCTCGTACGAAGATAGCTATAGGGCTAGACGAGCTAGGGCCCTCGGTCTAGGGTTTTGCCAGAGGATGACCACCGGAGCGTTGGAATCACATGAAAACTTTCATGTGCCCCTAGGATATGTGGGTGAGAGTGGTGCAAGGTTGGTAGGTGACATGTGTAGGCCCCAGGTGTGACCCCCTTCCTGGACATGCGTTAACACTTAGTAAAATCCGGGATCTTTATGTGGAAACTCCCGCCGCGTCACAACCGGGGCCTAGAATGTGGCAAAGTTGGACTAAACTTTTATGTCCATTTACATATGTCCTAATTAAACCAAAACAAGTAGATAGTTCAACCGGGCTACCCTCGTATGGAGATAGCTATAGGGGTAGACAATCTAGGGGCCCAGGTCTAGGGTTTCGCCCGAGGAAGACCACCGGAGCGTCGGAATCACATGAAAACTTGCATGTGCCCCTAGGATATGTGTTTGAGAGTGGTGCAAGGTTTTTAGGTGCCATGTGTAGGCCCTAGGTGTGACCCCCTTCCCGGACATGCGTTAACACTTAGTAAAATCCTGGATCTGTACGTGGAAACTCCCACCACGTCACAACCGAGGCCTAGAATGTGGCAAAGTTTGCCCAAGCTTTGCTCTCGATGTACATATGTCCTAAAAAAACCAAAACAAGTCAAGAGTTCCAGCGGGCTACCCTCGTACGGAGATAGCTATAGGTTTAGACGATCCATGGCCCTGGTCTAGGGTTTTGCCGAAGGAAGACCACCGGAGCGTCGGAATGACATGAAAACTTGCATGTTCCCCTAGGATATGTGTGTGAGAGTGGTGCAAGGTTGGTAGGTGCCATGTCTAGGCCCCAGGTGTGACCCCCTTCCCGCACATGCGTTAACACTTAATTAAATCCTAGATCTGTACGTGGAAACTCCCGTCGCGTCACAACCGGGGCCTAGAATGTGGCAAAGTTGGCACAACCTTTGATCTCCATGTACATATGTCCTAAATAAAACCAAAACAAGTAAAGAGGTCCACCGGGCTACCCTCGTACGGAGATAGCTATAGGGGTAGATGATCCGGGGCCACAGGTCTAGGGTTTCACCGGAGGAAGACCACCGGAGCGTCAGAATCACATGAAAACTTGCATGTGGCCCTAGGATATGTGTGTGATAGTGGTTCAAGGTTGGTAGGTGCCATGTGTAGGCCCAGGTGTGACCCCCTACCCGGACATGCGTTAACACTTAGTTAAATCTTAGATCTGTACCAGGAAACTCCCGTCGCGTCACCACCGGGGCCTAGAAATGTGGCAAAGTTGGCCTAACCTTTGATCTCAATGTACATATGTCTTAAACAAACCAAAACAAGTAGAGAGGTCCATCGGGATACCCTCATACGGAAATATCTATAGGGGTAGACGATTCGGGGCCCCCGGTCAAGGGATTCGCCGAAGGAAGACCACCGGAGCGTCAGAATCAAATGAAAACTTGCATGTGCCCCTAGGATATGTGTTTGATAGTGGTGCAAGGTTGGTAGGTGCCATTTGTAGGCCTAGGTGTGACCCCCTACCCAGACATGCGTTAACACTTAGTTAAATCTTAGATCTGTACCAGGAATCTCCCACCACGTCACCACCGGAGCCTAGAATGTGGCAAAGTTGGCCTAACCTCTGATATCCATGTACATATGTCTTAAGAAAACCAAAACAAGTAGATAGGTCCAGCGGGCTACCCTTGTACGGAGATAGCTCTATGGGTAGACGATCCGGTGCCCCCGGTCTAGGGTTTCGTTGGAGGAAGACCACCGGAGCGTCGGAATCACATGAAAACATGCATGTGCCCCAAGGATATGTGTGTGATAGTGGTTCAAGGCTGGTAGGTCCCATCTGTAGGCCCCAGGTGTGACCCCCTTCCCGGACATGCATTAACACTTAGTTAAATCCTGGATTTGTACGTGGAAAGTACCGGAGCGTCACAACCGGGGCCTTGAATGTGGCAAAGTTAGCCCAACCTTTTCTCTCCATTTACATATGTCCTAAACAAACCAAAACAAGTAGAGAGGTCCACCGGGCTACCCTCGTATGGAGATAGCTATAGGGGTAGACGATCCGGGCCCCCGGTCTAGGGTTTCGCCGGAGGAAGACCACCGGAGCGTCAAATTCACATGAAAACTTGCATGTGCCCCTAGGATATGTGTGTGATAGTGGTGTAAGGTTGGTAGGTGCCATGTGTAGGCCCAGGTGTGACCCCCTACCCGGACATGCGTTAACACTTAGTTAAATCTTAGATCTGTACCAGGAAACTCCCGCCGCGTCACCACCGGGGCCTAGAAATGTGGCAAAGTTGGCCTAACCTTTGATATCCATGTACATATGTCTTAAACATACCAAAACAAGTAGATAGGTCCACCGGGATACCCTTGTACGGAGATAGCTATAGGGGTAGAAGATCCGGGGCCCCCGGTCTAGGGTTTCGCCAGAGGAAGACCACCGGAGCGTCGGAATCACATGAAAACTTGCATGTGCCCCTAGGATATGTGTTTGATAGTGGTGCAAGGTTGGTAGGTGCCATGTCTAGGCCTAGGTGTGACCCCCTACCCAGACATGCGTTAACACTTAGTTAAATCTTAGATATGTACCAGGAATCTCCCACCGCGTCACCACCGGGGCCTAGAATGTGGCAAAGTTGGCCTAACCTCTGATCTCCATGTACATATGTCTTAAGAAAACCAAAACAAGTAGATAGGTCCAGCGGGCTACCCTCGTACGGAGATAGCTCTATGGGTAGACGATCCGGTGCCCCCGGTCTAGGGTTTCGTTGGAGGAAGACCACCGGAGCGTTGGAATCACATGAAAACATGCATGTGCCCCAAGGATATGTGTGTTATAGGGGTTCAAGGTTGGTAGGTCCCATCTGTAGGCCCCAGGTGTGACCCCCTTCCCGTACATGCATTAACACTTAGTTAAGTCCTGGATTTGTACGTGGAAAGTACCGGAGCGTCACAACCGGGGCCTTGAATGTGGCAAAGTTAGCCCAACCTTTTCTCTCCATGTACATATGTCCTAAACAAAACAAGTAGAGAGGTCCACCGGGCTACCCTCGTATGGAGATAGCTATAGGGGTAGACGATCTGGGGCCCCCGGTCTAGGGTTTCACCGGAGGAAGACCACCGGAGCGTCAGAATCACATGAAAACTTGCATGTGCCCCTAGGATATGTGTGTGATAGTGGTGCAAGGTTGGTAGGTGCCATGTGTAGGCCCAGGTGTGACCCCCTACCCGGACATGCGTTAACACTTAGTTAAATCTTAGATCTGTACCAGGAAACTCCCGCCGCGTCACCACCGGGGCCTAGAAATGTGGCAAAGTTGTCCTAAACTTTGATATCCATATACATATGTCTTAAACAAACAAAAACAAGTAGAGAGGTACACCGGGATACCCTCATACGGAGATAGCTATAGGGGTAGACGATCCGGGGCCCCCGGTCAAGGGTTTCGCCGAAGGAAGACCACCGGAGCGTCAGAATCAAATGAAAACTTGCATGTGCCCCTAGGATATGTGTGTGATAGTGGTGCAAGGTTGGTAGGTGCCATGTGTAGGCCCAGGTGTGACCCTCTACCCAGACATGCGTTAACACTTAGTTAAATCTTAGATCTATACTAGGAATCTCCCACCGCGTCACCACCGGGGCCTAGAATGTGGAAAAGTTGGCCTAACCTCTGATCTCCATGTACATATGTCTTAATAATACCAAAACAAGTAGATAGGTCTACCGGGCTACCCTCGTATGGAGATAGCTCTAGGGTAGACGATCTGGCGCCGCCGATCTAGGGTTTCGCTGGAGGAAGACCACCGGAGCATCGGAATCACATGAAAACTTGCATGTGCCCCTAGGATATGTGTGTGAGACTGGTGCAAGGTTGGTAGGTTCCATGTGTAGGCCACAGTTGTGACCCCCTTCCCGGACATGCGTTAACACTTCGTAAAATCCTGGATTTGTACGTGGAAACTCCTACCACGTCACAATCGGGGGCCTAGAATGTGCAAAAGTTGGACCAACCTTTGCTCTCCATGTACATATGTCCTAAACAAACCAAAACAAGTAGAGAGGTCCATCAGGCTACCCTCGTACGGAGATAGCTATAGGGGTAGACGATCCGGGGCCCCCGGTCTAGGGTTTCACCAGAGGAAGACCACCAGAGCGTCGGAATCACATGAAAACTTGCATGTGCCCCTAGGATATGTGTGTGATAGTGGTGCAAGGTTGGTAGGTGCCATGTGTAGGCCCAGGTGTGACCCTCTACCCAGACATGCGTTAACACTTAGTTAAATCTTAGATCTGTACCAGGAATCTCCCACCACGTCACCACCGGAGCCTAGAATGTGGCAAAGTTGGCCTAACCTCTGATATCCATGTACATATGTCTTAAGAAAACCAAAACAAGTAGATAGGTCCAGCGGGCTACCCTTGTACGGAGATAGCTCTATGGGTAGACGATCCGATGCCCCCGGTCTAGGGTTTCGTTGGAGGAAGACCACCGGAGCGTCGGAATCACATGAAAACATGCATGTGCCCCAAGGATATGTGTGTGATAGTGGTTCAAGGCTGGTAGGTCCCATCTGTAGGCCCAGTGTGACCCCTTCCGGACATGCATTAACACTTAGTTAAATCTCGATTTGTACGTGGAAAATTTGGCCACAACCAGGGCCTTGAATGTGGCAAAGTTAGCCCAACCTTTTCTCTCCATTTACATATGTCCTAAACAAACCAAAACAAGTAGAGAGGTCCACCGGGCTACCCTCGTATGGAGATAGCTATAGGGGTAGACGATCCGGGCCCCCGGTCTAGGGTTTCGCCGGAGGAAGACCACCGGAGCGTCAGATTCACATGAAAACTTGCATGTGCCCCTAGGATATGTGTGTGATAGTGGTGCAAGGTTGGTAGGTGCCATGTGTAGGCCCAGGTGTGACCCCCTACCCGGACATGCGTTAACACTTAGTTAAATCTTAGATCATGCAGGAAACTCCCAAGGCCACCACCGGGGCCTAGAAATGTGGCAGAGTTGGCCTAACCTTTGATATCCATGTACATATGTCTTAAACAAACCAAAACAAGTAGAGAGGTCCACCGGGATACCCTTGTACGGAGATAGCTATAGGGGTAGACGATCTGGGGCCCCCGGTCAAGGGTTTCGCCGAAGGAAGACCACCGGAGCGTCATAATCAAATGAAAACTTGCATGTGCCCCTAGGATATGTGTTTGATAGTGGTGCAAGGTTGGTAGGTGCCATGTCTAGGCCTAGGTGTGACCCCCTACCCAGACATGCGTTAACACTTAGTTAAATCTTAGATATGTACCAGGAATCTCCCACCGCGTCACCACCGGGGCCTAGAATGTGGCAAAGTTGGCCTAACCTCTGATCTCCATGTACATATGTCTTAAGAAAACCAAAACAAGTAGATAGGTCCAGCGGGCTACCCTCGTACGGAGATAGCTCTATGGGTAGACGATCCGGTGCCCCGGTCTAGGGTTTCGTTGGAGGAAGACCACCGGAGCGTTGGAATCACATGAAAACATGCATGTGCCCCAAGGATATGTGTGTGATAGTGGTTCAAGGTTGGTAGGTCCCATCTGTAGGCCCCAGGTGTGACCCCCTTCCCGTACATGCATTAACACTTAGTTAAGTCCTGGATTTGTACGTGGAAAGTACCGGAGCGTCACAACCGAGGCCTTGAATGTGGCAAAGTTAGCCCAACCTTTTCTCTCCATGTACATATGTCCTAAACAAAACAAGTAGAGAGGTCCACCGGGCTACCCTCGTATGGAGATAGCTATAGGGGTAGACGATCTGGGGCCCCCGGTCTAGGGTTTCGCCGGAGGAAGACCACCGGAGCGTCAGAATCACATGAAAACTTGAATGTGCCCCTAGGATATGTGTGTGATAGTGGTGCAAGGTTGGTAGGTGCCATGTGTAGGCCCAGGTGTGACCCCCTACCCGGACATGCGTTAACACTTAGTTAAATCTTAGATCTGTACCAGGAAACTCCCGCCGCGTCACCACCGGGGCCTAGAAATGTGGCAAAGTTGGCCTAAACTTTGATATCCATGTACATATGTATTAAACAAACCAAAACAAGTAGAGAGGTACACCGGCATACCCTCGTACGGAGATAGCTATAGGGGTAGACGATCCGGGGCCCCCGGTCAAGGGTTTCGCCGAAGGAAGACCACCGGAGCGTCAGAATCAAATGAAAACTTGCATGTGCCCCTAGGATATGTGTGTGATAGTGGTGCAAGGTTGGTAGGTGCCATGTGTAGGCCCAGGTGTGACCCTCTACCCAGACATGCGTTAACACTTAGTTAAATCTTAGATCTATACTAGGAATCTCCCACCGCGTCACCACCGGGGCCTAGAATGTGGAAAAGTTGGCCTAACCTCTGATCTCCATGTACATATGTCTTAATAAAACCAAAACAAGTAGATAGGTCTACCGGGCTACCCTCGTATGGAGATAGCTCTAGGGTAGACGATCTGGCGCCGCCGATCTAGGGTTTCACCAGAGGAAGACCACCAGAGCGTCGGAATCACATGAAAACTTGCATGTGCCCCTAGGATATGTGTGTGATAGTGGTTCAAGGTTGGTAGGTGCCATGTGTAGGCCCAGGTGTGACCCCCTTCCCGGACATGCGTTAACACTAGGTTAAATCCTAGATCTGTACGTGGAAACTCCTGCCTCGTCACAACTGGGGCCTAGAATGTGGCAAAGTTGGCCCAACCGTTGCTCTCAATGTACATATGTCCTAAACAAACCAAATAAAGTAGAGAGCTCCCCCGATCTACCCTCGTACGAAGATAGTTATAGGGGTAGACGATCTAGGGCTCCCGATCGAGGGTTTCGTAGGAGGAAGACCACCGGAGCATCGGAATCACATGAAAACTTGAATGTGACCCTAGGATATGTGTGTGAGAGTGTTTCCAGGTTGGTAGGTGCCATGTGTAGGCCCCAAGTCTGACATCCTTCCCGGACATGCGTTAACACTTCGTAAAATCCTGGATCTGTATGTGGAAACTCCCACAACGACACAACCGGGGCCTAGAATGTGGCAAAGTTGGACCAACCTTTGCTATGCATGTAAATTTGTCCTAAAAAAACCAAAACAAGTAGAGAGGTCCAAGGGCTACCCTCGTACGAAGATAGCTATAGGGGTAGATGATCTAGGGCCCCCGGTCTAGGGTTTTTCCTGAGGATGACCACCGGAGCGTTGGAATCACATGAAAAGTTGCATGTGACCCTATGATATGTGGGTGAGAATGCTTCAAGGTTGGTAGGTAAGATATGTAGGCCCTAGGTGTGACCCCCTTACCGGACATGCGTTAACACTTAGTAAAATCCTGGATCTTTATGTGGAAACTCCCGCCACGTCACAACCGGGGCCTAGAATGTGGCAAAGTTGGACTAACCTTTTATCTACATTTACATATGTCCTAAACAAACCAAAACAAGTAGAGATTTCCACCGGGATACCCTCGTACGGACATAGCTATAGGGGTAGACAATCTAGGGGCCCCGGTTTAGGGTTTCGCCCGAGGAAGACCACCGGAGCGTCAGAATCACATGAAAACATGCATGTGCCCCTAGGATATGTGTGTGAGAGTGGTGCAAGGTTGGTAGGAGCCATGTGTAGGCCCCAGGTGTGACCCCCTTCCTGACATGCGTTAACACTTAGTAAAATCCTGGATTTGTACGTGGAAACTCCCGCCGCGTCATAACCGGGGCCTAGAATGTGG
The DNA here is from genome assembly GCA_023614405.1 of Avena insularis. Lineage (NCBI taxonomy): Eukaryota > Viridiplantae > Streptophyta > Magnoliopsida > Poales > Poaceae > Avena > Avena insularis. Next base: position 301,721,340 of record CM042684.1, read on the forward strand.
CAAAGCTGGCCCAACCTTTGCTCTTCATGTACATATTTCCTAAACAAACCAAAACAAGTAGAGAGTTCCAGCGGGCTACCCTCGTACAGAGATAGCTATAGGTGTAGACGATCCATGACCCCGGTCTAGGGTTTCGCTGGAGGAAGACCACCAGAGCGTCGGAATCACATGAAAACTCACATGTTCCCCTAGGATATGTGTGTGAGAGTGGTGCAATGTTGGTAGGTGGCATGTGTAGGCCCTGGGTGTGACCCCCTTCCCGGACATGCGTTAACACTTAGTTAAATCCTAGATCTGTACGTGGAAACTCCCGCCGTGTCACAACCGGGGCCTAGAATGTGGCAAAGTTGGCCCAACCTTTGATCTCCATGTACATATGTCCTAAATAAAACCAAAACAAGTAAAGAGGTCCACTGGGCTACCCTCGTACGGAGATAGCTATAGGGGTAGATGATCCGGGGCCACAGGTCTAGGGTTTCGCCGAAGGAAGACCACCGGAGCGTTGGAATCACATGAAAACTTGCATGTGTCCCTAGGATATGTGTTTGAGAGTCGTGCAATGTTGGTAGGTTCCATGTGTAGGCCCCAGTTGTGACCCCCTTCCCGGAAATGCGTTAACACTTAGTAAAATCCTGGATCTGTTTGTGGAAACTCCCGCCGCGTCACAACCGGGGCCTAGAATGTGGCAAAGTTGGACCAACCTTTGCTCTCCATGTACATATGTCCTAAACAAACCAAAATAAGTAGAGCGGTACACCGGGATACCCTCATACGGAGATAGCTATAGGGGTAGATGATCCGGGGGGCCCGGTCTAGGGTTTCGCCGGAGGAAGACCATCGTAGCGTCAGAATCACATGAAAACATGCATGTGCCCCTAGGATGTGTGTGAGAGTGGTGCAAGGTTGTTAGGTGCGATTTATAGGTCCCAGGTGTGACCCCCCGTCCCGGATATGCGTTAACACTTAGTAAAATCCTGGATATGTACGTGGAAACTCCCGCCGCGTCACAACAGGGGCCTAGAATGTGGAAAAGTTGCACCAACCTTTTCTATGCATGTACATATGTCCTAAACAAACCAAAACAAGTAGAGAGGACCATCGGGCTACCCTCGTACGAAGATAGCTAGGGGGGTAGACGATCTAGGGCCCCCGGTCTAGGGTTTTTCCAGAGGATAACCACCGGAGCGTCGGAATCACATGAACAGTTGGATGTGCCCCTAGGATATGTGGGTGAGAGTGGTTCAAGGTTGGTAGGTGAGATGTGTAGGCCCTAGGTGTGACCCCCTTACCGGACATGCGTTAACACTTAGTGAAATCCTGGATCTTTATGTGGAAACTCCCGCCGCGTCACAACTGGGGCCTAGAATGTGCCAAAGTTGGCCTAACCTTTTATCTACATTTACATATGTCCTAAACAAACCAAAACAAGTAGAGAGTTCCACCGGGCTACCCGCATACGGACATAGCTATAGGGGTAGACAATCTAGATGCCCGGTCTAGGGTTTCGCCCGAGGAAGACCACCGGAGTGTCGGAATCACATGAAAACTTGCATGTGCCCCTAGAATATGTGTGTGAGAGTGGTGCAAGGTTGGTAGGTGGCATGTGTAGGCCCCAGGTGTGACCCCCTTCCTGGACATGCGTTAACACTTAGTTAAATCCTAGATCTGTACGTGGAAACTCCCGCCGCGTCACAACCAGGGCCTAGAATGTGGCAAAGTTGTCCCAACCTTTGCTCTCCATGTACATATGTCCTAAATAAAACCAAAACAAGTAAATAGGTCCACTGGGCCACCCTCGTACGGAGATAGCTATAGAGGTAGACGATCCGGGGCCACAGGTCTAGGGTTTTGCCGAAGGAAGACCACCGGATCGTTGGAATCACATGAAAACTTGCATGTGCCCCTAGGATATGTGTTTGAGAGTCGTGCAATGTTGGTAGGTGCCATGTGTAGGCCCCAGTTGTGACCCCCTTCCCGGAAATGCGTTAACACTTAGTAAAATCCTGGATCTGTTTGTGGAAACTCCCGCCACGTCACAACCGGGGCCTAGAATGTGGCAAAGTTGGACCAACCTTTGCTCTCCATCTACATATGTCCTAAACAAACCAAAATAAGTAGAGATGTACACCGGGATACCCTCATACGTAGATAGCTATAGGGGTAGATGATCTGGGGGCCCCGGTCTAGGGTTTCGCCGGAGGAAGACCACCATAGCGTCGGAATCACATGAAAACATGCATGTGCCCCTAGGATAGGTTTTTGAGAGTGGTGCAAGGTTGTTAGGTGCCATTTCTAGGTCCCAGGTGTGACCCCCCATCCCAGATATGCGTTAACACTTAGTAAAATCCTGGATATGTACGTGGAAACTCCCGCCGCGTCACAACTGGGGCCTAGAATGTGGAAAAGTTGGACCAACCTTTCCTATGCATGTACAGATGTCCTAAACAAACCAAAACAAGTAGAGAGGTCCATCGGGATACCCTCGTACGAAGATAGCTATAGGGGTAGACGATCTAGGGCCCCAGGTCTAGGGTTTTTCTAGAGGATGACCACCGGAGCGTCAGAATCACATGAAAAGTTGCATGTGCCCCTAGGATATGTGGGTGAGAGTGGTTAAAGGTTGGTAGGTGAGATGTTTAGGCCCTAGGTGTGACCCCCTTACTGGACATGCGTTAACACTCAGTAAAATCCTAGATCTTTATGTGGAAACTCCCGTCGCGTGACAACCGGGGCCTAGAATGTGGCAAAGTTGGACTAACCTTTTATCTACATTTACATATGTCCTAAACAAGCCAAAAAAGTAGAGAGTTCCACCGAGCTACCCTCGTACGGACATAGCTATAGGGGTAGACAATCTAGGGGCCCCGGTCTAGGGTTTTGCCCGAGGAAGACCACCGGAGCGTCGGAATCACATGAAAACTTGCATGTGTCGCTAGGATATGTGTGTGAGAGTGGTGCAAGGTTGGTAGGTGACATGTGTAGGCCCCAGGGGTGACCCCCTTCCTGACATGCGTTAACACTTAGTAAAATCCTGGATTTGTATGTGGAAACTCCCGCCGCGTCATAACCGGGGCCTAGAATGTGGCAAAGTTGGCCCAACCTTTGCTCTCCATGTACATATGTCCTAAAAAAACCAAAACAAGTAGATAGTTCTAGCGGGCTACCCTTGTACAGAGATAGCTATAGGTGTAGACGATCCATGGCCCCGGTCTAGGGTTTCGCTGGAGGAAGACCACCGGAGCGTCGGAATCACATGAAAACTTGCATGTTCCCCCAGGATATGTGTGTGAGATTGGTGCAAGGTTGGTAGGTGGCATGTGTAGGCCCCAGGTGTTACCACCTTCCCGGACATGCGTTAACACTTAGTTAAATCCTAGATCTGTACGTGGAAACTCCCGCCGCGTCACAACCGGGGCCTAGAATGTGGCAAAGTTGGACCAACCTATGCTCTCCATGTACATATGTCCTAAACAAACCAAAATAAGTAGAGAGGTACACCAGGATACCCTCATACGGAGATAGATATAGGGGTAGATGATCCGGGGGCCCCGGTCTAGGGTTTCGCCGGAGGAAGACCACCGTAGCGTCGGAATCACATGAAAACATGCAAGTGCCCCTAGGTTATGTGTGTGAGAGTGGTGCAAGGTTGTTAGGTGCCATTTCTAGGTCCCAGGAGTGACAACACGTCCCGGATATGCGTTAACACTTAGTAAAATTTTGGATATGTACGTGGAAACATCCGCCGCGTCACAACTGGGGCCTAGAATGTGGCAAAGTTGGCCCAACCTTTTCTCTCCATGTACATATGTCCTAAACAAACCAAAAAAAGTAGAGAGGTCCACCGGGATACCCTCGTACGGAGATAGCTATAGGGGTAGACGATCCGGGGCCCCCGGTCTAGGGTTTCGCCGGAGGAAGACCACCGGAGCGTCAGAATCACATGAAACTTGCATGTGCCCCTAGGATATGTGTGTGATAGTGGTTCAAGGTTGGTAGGTGCCATGTGTAAGCCCAGGTGTGACCCCCTACCTAGACATGCGTTAACACTTAGTTAAATCATAGATTTGTACCAGGAAACTCCCACCACGTCACCAGCGGGGCCTATAATGTGGCAAAGTTGGCCTAACCTCTGATCTCCATTTACATATGTGTTAACCAAACCAAAACAAGTAGAGAGGTCTACCGGGCTACCCTCGTACGGAGATAGGTCTAGGGGTAGACGATCCGGCGCCCCCGATCTATGGTTTCGCTGGAGGAAGACCACCGGAGCATCGGAATCACATGAAAACTTGCATGTACCACTAGGATATGTGTGTGAGACTGGTGCAAGGTTGGTAGGTGCCATGTGTAGGCCACGGGTGTGACCGCCTTCCCAGACATGCGTTAACACTTAGTAAAATCCTGGATTTGTACGTGGAAACTCCTACCGCGTCACAATCGGGGCCTAGAATGTGGAAAAGTTGGACCAACCTTTGCTATCCATGTACATATGTCCTAAACAAACCAAAAAAAGTAGAGAGGTCCATCGGGCTACCCTTGTACGGAGATAGCTATAGGGGTAGACGATCCGGGGCCTCCGGTCTACGGTTTCATCGAAGGAAGACAACCAGAGCGTCGGAATCACATGAAAACTTGCATGTGCCTCTAGGTTATGTGTGTGATAGTGGTTCAAGGTTGGTGGTGCCATGTGTAGGCCCAGGTGTGACCCCCTTCCCGGACATGCGTTAACACTTAGTTAAATCCTGAATCTGTACGTGGAAACTCCCGTCGCGTCACAACTGCGGCCTAGAATGTGGCAAAGTTGGCCCAACCTTTTCTCTCAATGTACATATGTACTAAACAAACCAAATAAAGTAGAGAGGTCCCCTGATCTACACTCGTGCGGAGATAGTTATATTGGTAGACGATCGAGGGCTCCCGATCGAGGGTTTTGCAGGAGGAAGACCACTGGAGCGTCGGAATCACATGAAAACTTGAATGTGACCCTAGTATATGTGTGTGAGAGTGTTTCAAGGTTGGTAGGTGCCATGTATAGGCCCCAAGTGTGAACCCCTTCCCGGACATGCGTTAACACTTAGTAAAATCCTGGATCTGTATGTGGAAACTCCCACAGCGACACAACCGGGGCCTAGAATGTGGAAAAGTTGGACCAACCTTTTCTCACCATGTACATATGTCCTAAACAAACCAAAACAAGTAGAGAGGTCCATCGGGCTACCCTTGTATGGAGATAGCTATAGGGGTAGACGATCCGGGGCCTCCGGTCTAGGGTTTCACCGGAGGAAGACCACCAGAGCGTCGGAATCACATGAAAACTTTCATGTGCCCCTAGGATATGTGTGTGCTAGTGGTGCAAGGTTGGTGGTGCCATGTGTAGGCCCAGGTGTGACCCCCTTCCCGGACATGCGTTAACACTTAGTTCAATACTGGATCTGTACATGGAAACTCCCGCCGCGTCACAACTGCGGCCTAGAATGTGGCAAAGTTGGCCCAACCTTTGCTCTAAATGTACATATGTACTATACAAACCAAATAAAGTAGAGAGGTCTCCCGAGCTACCCTCGTACGGAGATGGTTATAGGGGTAGACGATCTAGGGCTCCCGGTCGAGGGTTTCGCAGGAGGAAGACCACTGGAGCATCGGAATCACATGAAAACTTGAATGTGACCCTAGAATATGTGTGTGAGAGTATTTAAAGGTTGGTATGTGCCACGTGTAGGCCCCAAGTGTGACCCCCTTCCCGGACATGCGTTAACACTTAGTAAAATTCTGGATCTGTATGTGGAAACTCCCACAGCGACACAACCGGGTCCTAGAATGTGGCAAAGTTGGACCAACGGTTGCTCTCTATGTAAATATTTCCTAAACAAACCAAAACAAGTATAGAGGTCCATCGGGCTACCCTCGTACGAAGATAGCTATAGGGGTAGATGATCTAGGGCCCCCGGTCTAGGGTTTTGCCAGAGGATGACCACCGGAGCGTCGGAATCACATGAAAAGTTGCATGTGCCCTAGGATATGTGGGTGAGAGTGGTGCAAGGTTGGTAGGTGACATGTGTAGGCCCCAGGTGTGACCCCCTTACCGGACATGCGTTAACACTTAGTAAAATCCTGGATCTTTATGTGGAAACTCCTGCCGCGTCTCAACCGGGGCCAAGAATGTGGCAAAGTTGGACTAACCTTTTCTCTCCATGTACATATGTCCTAAACAAACCAAAACAAGTAGAAAATTCCAGCGGGCTACCCTCGTACGGAGATAGCTATAGGTGTAGACGATCCATGGCCCCGGTCTAGGGTTTCGCCGGAGGAAGACCGCCGGAGTGTCGGAATCACATGAAAACTTGCATGTTCCCTAGGATATGTGTGTGAGAGTGGTTCAAGGTTGGTAGGTGGCATGTGTAGGCCCCAGGTGTGACCCCCTTCCCGGACATGTGTTAACACTTAGTTAAATCCTAGATCTGTATGTGGAAACTCCCGCCACGTCACAACCGGGGCCTAGAACTGGAGGGAAGAACTGGCGGGAAGAACTAGCAGGAAAAAATGGCGGGAATAAAAATGGCGGGAAAAATGGCGGGAAGAAAAATGGAGGAAAGAAATAGAAGGAAGAAAAATGGCTCATTTAATACATATACTGTTAACAGAAGAAGACTTATATCTGCCGCCTCTCTCCACTCTATCCCATGGCTTTCACCATACCTCTAACCCCAAGGAGGCGGAGATGGAGTCTTTCATGGGCTAGCAGGAAAATATTTTCCGAGGCGGAACTTCCGAAGATACCATAGGGCGTGTGCACCAAGGGCATCTTCGAGAAATTCCGCGCCACGGAGATTTCAAACCCTTTCCATCCATGGGGATGAAACTCTCCATCCATGTTGGCTTGGTCGTTGCCATAGCACATCTACACTCATATCTGCCGCCTCTCTCCTCTATCCCATGGCTTCCACCATACCTCTAACCCTGTGGAGGCGGAGATGTAGTCTTTCGAGGCTATGAGGAAAATATTTTCCGGCGGAACTTCCAAGATGCCATGGGCGTGTGCACCAAGGGCATCTTGAGAAGTTCCGCCACGGAGATTTCCCAACCCTTTCCTCCATCCATGGGGATGAAACTCCATCCATATTGTTGGCTTGTTGAGTTGCTTGCCATGGCGTATAGATGCTCCTTTTATAGGCACTACGCCGCTTCTACTTTGTCTTCTTCCTCCGATGTATGCCAGGCGCTACATCGAGAAGTGTAGTCCACCCACGCGTCCTTATCCTCCCGACAGCTTTAGTCGGTTTGAGCCCCACCCGGTACTAAAGGTTACCCACGCCCTTATCCCACCGCAGTTTGTTAGATGACACAAAAACCACCTTTAGTCCCGGTTGCACCCACCAACCGTACTAAAGGTTAGCCACCCCTTATGTTAAGAAGAAATATGACATTGATTTCCATGTTGAGATACATATGTGTGCCAAAAATGGCTCAATTAATACATATAGTCAATCTTATGATCGCGCCGTAACCATGGAGTATCAACACCGCTAATGATGGTTAGGTCAGTCTTCACTCTGAAGGGCAGAATTTCATCAAACTTATTATAATCTTCTGACATGTCTGTCTTGTCCTCCACTCGCACGATGTTTCTTTTCCTTGAAAGAACTATGTGACGCTTTGGCTCATCGTGTGATGTATCTGTTTGCTTATTTTTTCGGTTTGGTAGACATGTCCTTCACATATAAAAACTGAGCAACAACATTGGCTAAGACGAATGGTTCGTCTAAGTTCTTGTCTACCTTCATATGATTGTTGAGATCCACCGTTGTCATTCTGTACTTCTTGTTCACCTCAACCCCCCATCCTGTTAGCTTGACCCATTTGCATCGAAACAAGGGGACCTTAAAATTAGGTCCATAGTCAAGTTCCCATATCTCCTCTATGAACCCATAATACGTGGTCTTTTGCCCATTGTCTTCTGCTGCATCGAAGCAGACACCACTATTTTGGTTGGTGCTCTTTTTATCTTGGCCTATCGTGTAAAATGTATTCCCATTTATCTCGTACCCTTGGAAAGTACATACAATCGAAGATGGTGTCCTGGCCAACAAGTACAGCTGATCCCCAATAGTGGTGTTATTCGTGAGAAGTCTTTGCAGCCAGCCGCCAAAACTCGCCATGTGTTCACTTATAATCCATTCATCGGGGCCCCGTGTGTTTGAGGCGTATTAAATTCTTGTGTTCATTGATATACGGGGCAACCAAGATAGATCTTTGTAAAACCGTGTAGTGTGCTTGATTGAGAGAATGCCCGTCCCTACATATCATTGCTTTACATCCTAGGGTGCCTTTTCCACGCAGTCTCCCCTCATGTCGTGATTCTGGAACACCAATCGCCTTAAGGTTAGGAATCAAATCAACACAGAACTCAATGACCTCCTCTATTACATAGCCCTTGGAGATGCTTCCTTCTGGCCTAGCACGGTTATGAACATATTTATTTAAGACTCCCATGTACCTCTCAAAGGGGAACATATTGTGTAGAAATACAGGACCGAGAATGGCAATCTCTTCTACTAGGTGAACCAGGAGATGCGTCATAATATTGAAGAAGGATGGTGGGAACACCAAATCAAAGCTGACAAGACATTGGGCCACATCTATCTATAACCCTGGTAGGCTTTCTGGATCGATTACCTTATGAGATATTGCATTGAGGAATGCACATAGCTTCACAATGGGTACTCGAACATTTTTAGGTAGAAGCCCCCTCAATGCAACCGGAAGCAATTGTGTCATAATCACGTGGCAGTCATGAGACTTCAGGTTTTGGAATTTTTTCTCTGCCATATTTATTATTCCCTTTATATTCGACGAGAAGCCAGACGGGACCTTGATACTGCTCAGGCATTCAAAAAAGATTTCCTTCTCTGCTTTAGTAAGAGCGTAGCTGGCAAGAGTTAAGTGGTATTGTTTACCCTTCTCGTTCTCACGATGCATAGGCTCTTCAGGGTCTTTCAGACGTTGCTGGTCCTGCCGTGCTTCCGGTGTATCTTTGGTCTTCCCATACACTCCTAGGAAGCCTAGCAGGTTCACGCAAACATTCTTCATCACGTGCATCACGTTGATTGAAGAGAGGACCTCTAAGACTTTCCAATAGGGTAGGTCCCAAAATATAGATTGCTTCTTCCACATGGGCGCGTGTCCGGCATCGTCATTCGGAACAGATAGACTGCCAGGACCTTTTCCAAAGATTACTTCTAGGTCCTTGACCATACGAAATACCTCCTCACCGGTACGGAGGACAGGCTTCCTCCGGGGTTCTGCCAGATGTTTGAAATGCTTGCCTTTCTTTCTTACTGGATGCAGGTTCGGAAGAAATCAACGATTCCCTAGGTACACAACCTTCTTACATTTATCCAAATATACACTTTCAGTCTCATCTAAACAGTGTGTGCATGCATTGTATCCCTTGTTTATCTGCCCTGAAATGTTACTAAGAGCAGGCCAATCATTGATGGTTATGAAAAGCAATGCTCGTAGGTCAAATGGCTCCCCTTTGTGCTCATCCCACATACGTACACCTGGTTTGGCCCACAGCTGGCAAAGTTCTTCAACTAATGGCCTTAGGTACACATCAATGTCGTTGCCGGGTTGCCTCGGGCCTTGGATGAGCACTGGCATATAATGAACTTCTTCTTCATACACAACCAAGGAGGAAGGTTATAGATACATAGAGTCACAGGCCAGGTCTTCAGGCCAGTAGCTGACTGCTCACCAAAAGGATTCATGCCATCTGTACTTAGACCAAACCTTAAGTTCCTTGCGCCACGCATGTAAGTCCGGGTACTCTCGCTCGACTTTTCTCCACTGTGACCCATTAGCGGGGTGTCTCAACATCGCGTCTTTCTTACGGTCTTCCATGTTCCATCGCAACAACTTGGCATGCTATTTATTTCTGAAGAGACGTTTTAACCGTGGTATTATAGGAGCATACCACATAACCTTGGCAGGAACCTTCTTCCTAGGGGCCTCGCCCTCAACATCGCCAGGATCGTCTCGTCTGATCTTATACATGAGCGGTGCATACCGGGCATGCATCCAAATTCTCGTACTTCTCACCACGGTAGAGGATGCAGTCATTAATGTAGGCATGTATCTTCTACACGTCTAATCCTAGAGGGCAGACAACCTTCTTTGCTTGGTATGTACTGTCGGACAACTCATTATTTCTTGGAAGAAGATTCTTCATTTTTACCAACAACTTTGAAAATGCACTGTCAGTCACAACGTTCAGTGGCTTCCATTGCAGCGAATCCAGTGTGGTACCTATCTTTTTGTGGCCATCTTCGCAAGTTGGGTACAACAATGTTTTGTGATCCTTTAACATCTGCTCCAGCTTCTCCTTCTCCTTTTCAGTTTCACATTCTTCCTTTGCATCAGTAATGGCCCGACCAAGATCGTCATTAGCGGGCCCATCTGCTGCCTCTTGATCTTCATTATCTACCCCCATTGCAGTATCATCATATTCAGGATACATATTATGATAGTTGTCATCATCCTCTTCTTCTTTGCTGTCTTCCATCACAACCCCTTTTTCTCCGTGCTTGGTCCAACAATTATAGCCAGGCATGAAACCGGATCGCAGCAGGTGGGCGTGAATGGTTCTGGTATTTGAGTAGTCTTTCTTGTTCTGACAATGAACACACGGACAACACATAAAACCATTGTGACCATGGTTTGCATTAGCCACAACGATGAAATTTTGAAGGCCCGTAATGTACTCGGAAGTGCGGCGGTCACCGTACATCTATCGCCAGTTCATCTGCATTAATATATAGTATATATCAAAAAATAATAGGGAGATGACCATTTATATATAGTACATCAATGACACATGAAAGGATAGTTGCCAATTCTAACCGAGAAGGAAAGAGCAACGAGAAAACTTATTTTGAGCTCTCGGGCATTTCACGAACACCTCTTGTGCATCTGAAAAACACAAACTAGCACACTTCACACCCTCTTGCTAGTATCCAAAATGAGATAGTGAAAAAATGGAAGAGTGGGGTGTGGGTTGCGGTGTCTTATAGTCTTCTTTAACACCGGTTCAACCGAACCGGTGTTAAAGGGGATGCGCTGCCATCGGGGTTTTTAACACCGTTCGTTACGAACCGGTGTTAAAGGGGGGGCTCCTTTTTGCTGCACAGGCCACGCTGGTACAGGCACCCCCTTTAACAACGGTTCGTAGAAGAACCGGTGTTAAAGCCCATTTTTAGGCTCAACCAAAGGCCTCGTTTCCACTAGTGCATGTTACGGCTTCTTACTTAGGTCTATGCCGGTATTGTAGGTGTTCTCTTCGTCGTCCAGGTGATTGTCGCTGCTGAATACCGGACCCTCATCACCTCTTCCTCCAACATGGTCGCCCTCCTCTCTACCACGTATATGCCCAGCAGATGCATGGAAGTCCGACCAGTCACGGTGACCACGTCCAGCGAGGCCGAGACGGGCAGATGGGCTCACGGTGGACACATTGCCGCGCACGTCAAAGAAGCGCCGCCGCTACCGGCGAGACCTAGGCGCTGAGATGTCTAGCGCAAGGCTTACTTGGCCAGTGCGATGAGGACGAGAAAATATGACTGCATTGCTCCCCTTTACCGGGTTTGATGCGTGAAGCCGGGCTGGCATAGCTTGCTCAAGCTGCCGCTGCCACCGGCTTCAAGGTCGTGCGTGCCGGCGAAGCCAAGCCAAGGCTGCCTCGTGCTCCCGCGGCCACTACCACCGGCTTCATGGTCGTGCGTGCCGGCGAAGCCAAGCCATGGCTGCCTCGCGCTCCCGTGGCCGCTGCCACTGGCTTCTTGGTTGTGCGTGCCGGATATGAATCCTCCCAAGCCGAGGCGTGCAAGGAAGGTGCCTTTCCCGCATCGTGCAAGGCCAAGACGAGGCCGGCGTCTTCCTCTACCTGATCCATTGCCTCGTTCGCCTCCTGCAGTACCTCCTCCAGCTCGTTCTTCACCCTCTACTTCTCTCTCTGGTATTAAGTTTAGATCAAATCCCGCCATTGTGGTGTAGCTAGAAGAAGAGGAGGGATTAGAGAGCTAAATAGGTGCAGCTTGGAGAGGACGGCCATGGTGTTTAGCTAGAGGAGGAAGGAAGAGATCCGTGCAAACAAAACTGACCAATGCATGACTCTTTTCCTGGCGATAGATTGGGGACTAAACTATCTCGTTGATTGCCTCCGGTTTCTGCCGTCCGATGCGATGCGAAAGGAAGGGAAAGAAAAAAGAGATCAGCTGGCCTATTTAAGTGGAGAGATATTAGGTGCAATTAATAGTGCCTACCGTTTCTGCCGTTTCCTAGATTAGCTCCGATTTTACAGCACGTCTTGGTATTCGCAATTTTGCTTTCCGGCCTTAAAATCCCGAACAGAGGGAGTATGTCCTAAACGAACCAAAAGAAGTAGAGAGGTACACCATGATACCCTCATACGGAGATAGCTATATGCATAGATGATCTGGGGGCCCGGGTCTAGGGTTTCGCCGGAGGAATACCACCGTAGCGTCGGAATCACATGAAAACTTGCATGTTCCCCTAGGATATGTGTGTGAGAGTGGTGCAAGGTTGGTAAGTGCCATGTGTAGGCCTCAGGTATGACCCCCTTCCCGGCTATGCGTTAACACTTAGTAAAATCCTGGATCTGTACGTGGAAACTCCCGCCGTGTCATAACCGGGGCCTAGAATATGGCAAAGATGGCCCAACCTTTGCTCTCCATGTACATATGTCCTAAACAAACCAAAACAAGTAGACCAGTTCCAGCGGGCTACCCTCGTACGAAGATAGCTATAGGTGTAGACGATCCATGGCCCCGGTCTAGGGTTTTGCCAGAGGAAGACCACCGGATTGTCGGAATCACATGAAAACTTGCATGTTCCCCTAGGATATGTGTGTGACAGTGGTGCAAGGTTGGTAGGTGACATGTGTAGGCCCCAGGTGTGACCCCCATCCCGGACATGCGTTAACACTTAGTTAAATCCTAGATCTGTACGTGGAAACTCCCGCCGCGTCACAACCGGGGCCTAGAATGTGGCAAAGTTGGACCAACCTTTTCTCTCCATGTACATACTCCCTCTGTTCGGGATTTTAAGTCCGGAGACGTTTTTCAGATTTTTCGGAAAAAGAAGTCCGGAGTATTTACTCCTCCTTAATTCCCGTGCGCTATTAACTGCCGAGCTATTTTCTCTCCACCCCGTCGTCTCCCTCCCTCCTCGCTTTAACTTCTCTCCTCGTCTTCCTCCCAAGGACTGTTAGGCCATGGAGATAAAAAGGAGCCACACCACAGAGTTCCATCGGAAAAACACTGAAAAAATGAAGAGAGAGAGAGATATGACGAAAGCCATGCCGTGGCGGAGGTGGTGGTGCCACCCGCGATGGACATGGTGGCACCGCCCGCGACGGACATGGTGGTGGCCGCCATCGACGAGACGGTGTCCGAGGCATCCGCCGTCAAGCACGAAGAAGAAGCAGCGGCGCAGGGCCTCATGCGTGAAGGCGGGGAAGAGGTGCTCGTCGTCTGGGTAGAGCAAGTGGAGCTCGCCCATGTAGAGGACGCGCATGTGGATGCGCCCGTGCAGCAGGATGGCGAGGGGGCGCAGGTGGATGCGCCCGTGCATGGTGCAGATGCCGACCATGCTGAGGGTACGCCTGATAGTTTGTTTCTGTTCAGCAGCGACTTGAGCATTACCGGCGACATGGACGTTCTGATCGCTGACAAAAACTGCACGGCGGTCGACGCTGGCGTTCACGTTCAGGTGCGTGGCGTGCATGCCCATGTAGAAGCCGTGCATGCCCATCTGGAAGCCGTGCATGGGGATGCCGATGACAAGCCTAGGGTGAAGATGCCAAAGTGGAGCTTCAAAAATCTCACTCCACTAGCAAAGTGGCTAGAGATGGAACGTGAAGATGTTTCAGCTAACGTCGCCAATGTCGCGGCTAACATCGACGATGAAAATAGTGTCACCGACGAAGACGATGAAGAGGGTGTTTTCATCGACGATGTGACCGAACGGTTCCCACCTGGTGTCTCATTTTTTCCTGATTCGGAGATCTACAACAATCGTAAGCGTTATGTTCCCGACACTCTCGAAGAAGACACCGTAGTTCCTGATTCGGATGTTAGGCTTTGTGATGTCTAGTTATCTTAAAATTGTGTTGTCAAACTATGACTATGAGTATTGTGTTGTCAAACTATGACTATTGTGTTGTCTAGTTATGTTTAGTCTTCATTGATTTTAAATTATCTTCAACTTTATATTGTGCTGCCAAATTAAATTCATACCCTCAAACATCATGGTTGCATTACATACACAAGTCTCACTACGATTACATAATGCATGATCTACGAATTGAGGAACTCAATGGCAGCTTGAACAAACTCAGGCTCAACTGTCAACCTAATTGGAAGGATACCCAACCTCTCCATGACCTTCTTCTTGATGTGTGGCAGAGCATAATGGATGGAGCCTTTCTGCCGGATGATCTCCCTCATGTACGCCATGTGACTGAGAAATATGCGATTCCCCTTGCTATCATGATACTTCCGGAATGCCGCCTCCACCTTGGTAACAATTTCTGCAAGATTGTTGGGCATCTTCTTCTGAAACAATGACTGGATACAATTAAATAGTCCAAGATCCAAAATGTTTGTGTCAGGTGAATTTGGTGGTTGGAACACTACACGAATATCCCAACCACCCGACCTTGCAGCTGCACAAACCGCTGGATCAGTAGGTTGGACATGGGTCTTCGCATTATCCTGCTGGATATAGATAGTGTTCATGCGATCTTCTGCTGGCCACTTTGCCTTTATTGCTGGTAATACCTTCGTGATAAGGTACTCCCGGCTCTTCTCCAAGCCGACTGAGGTGCATGGCTTTAGCTCCAAAGTTCCCTTAGGGCGATTCGGACTTCTCCTCTTTGCGGGTATCCATTCGACATATGGCCAAATACCTATGGGATCAAACAATAGCATGAATTATCATGAATACAAATTTTGAGAATGACATAAATTAAAATGAATATAACTTCAAATTTGAATACCTATCTTTCCATCAAACGTGCAATTTCCCGCGCTATCAAATCTCGGCCTAGCTACAGCAGCTAAGAACATGATCTTCTCGATGAAATTTTTGTTTTGGGTTGATCTCTTAGGGTTCTCCTCATTGTTTCCCATATAAAAACCTTGGCTCTTCTTGGTGCGGTAGAACCATTTTTCGTCAATGTGGACTGCATTGAACATAGACTTGAAAGTGGGGTCATCCGGCAAGCTATATGGCTCAAGATGGTCGAGACAATACCGAACACGTGCCTTGAGATTATTTGGCGTGAGATCAGGCTTGAGATCGCTCGTGTGATGACGAAATTCTTTTTCTTGAAGACGTGCATGAACGGTGGTTAAAGACATGTTCATGTTCGTTGCTACATCACGTAAAGTTGTGCGTGCGCTGAGGAAGAGGGATGGCGATCAATGCAGATGCATACAACTCAACACGTTTACGCCCACATCTACCAGCCTTCTTGTTAACAACATTTCCAATGCCCCCTCCCCAGCCGTTTTCCCAAATGCGCCGCAATACCTTGTCCGACACTTCAAGTTCCTGGGATAACTTTTTTGTTACACCAAACTTGAGATAACCAGGTCCATTCCTTGCTAAGATCATAGCGTAAAAAGAACGCTTGGTATCGTCATTGTAATATGTTCTTCTCTTTTTGTTACCTAACACATCTGGAAAAAATTATGAAAAAAAAAAGACAGCGTAACCATATTAAAATAATTAGCTCCATGTTCTTATCCATATGATCAACGATTGGCAGTAGGATATTTAAACCAAACGGCAACAAGAAAACATACTCCATGCACGTACTGCTTCGTGTGATCAAATAAGCTACTCCATCATCATGTTCAACGAGTAGTAAAAAAATGTAACAACAGAAACATATTACGGCTTCTTACTTAGGTCTATGCCGGTACCGTAGGTGTTCTCTTCGTCGTCCAGGTGATTGTCGCTGCCGAATACCGGACCCTCATCACCTCCTCCTCCAACATGGTCGCCCTCCTCTCTACCACGTCTATGCCCAGCAGATGCATGGAAGTCCGACCAGTCGGGGCGACCACGGCCAGCGAGGCCGAGACGGGCAGATGGGCTCACGGTGGACACATTGCCGCGCACGTCAAAGAAGCCTCGGCCGCGCCCGGCGAGACCTAGGCGGCACAGCGAGCTCGCGCTGCCGATGCCGCGCGCTTCACGGTCGTACGTGCCGGCGACGCTAGCTCGTGACCGCATCTCGCTCCCGCCGGCTTCATGGTCGTGCGTGCCGGCGAAGCCAAGGCATGGCTGCCTCGCGCTCCCGCTGCCGCTGCCACCGGCTTCATGGTCGTTCGTGCCGGCGAAGCCAAGCCAAGGCTGACTCGCGCTCCCGCGGCCGCTGCCACCGGCTTCATGGTCGTGCGTGTCGGCGAAGCCAAGCCATGGCTGCCTCGCGCTCCCGTGGCCTCTGCCACCGGCTTCATGGTCGTGCGTGCCGGACATGAATCCTCCCAAGCCGAGGCGCGCAAGGAAGGTGCCTTTCCCGCATCGTGCAAGGCCAAGACGAGGCCGGCGTCTTCCTCTACCTGATCCATTGCCTCGTTCGCCTCCTGCAGTACCTCCTCCAGCTCGTCCTTCACCCTCTACTTCTCTCTCTGGTAGCAAGTTTAGATCAAATCCCGCCATTGTGGTGTAGCTAGAAGAAGAGGAGGGATCAGAGAGCTAAATAGGTGCAGCTTGGAGAGGACGGCCATGGTGTTTAGCTAGAGGAGGAAGGAAGAGATCCGTGGCAAACAAAACTGACCAATGCATGCCTCTTTTCCTGGCGATAGATTGGGGACTAAACTATCTCGTTCATTGCCTCCCGTTTCTGCCGTCCGATGCGATGCGAAAGGAAGGGAAAGAAAAAAGAGATCAGCTGGCCTATTTAAGTGGAGAGATATTAGGTGCAATTAATAGTGTCTACCGTTTCTGCCGTTTCCCAATTAGCTCCGATTTTACAGCACGTCTTGGTATTCGCAATTTTACTTTCCGGCCTTAAAATCCCGAACAGAGGGAGTATGTCCTAAACGAACCAAAAGAAGTAGAGAGGTACACCAGGGTACCCTCATACGGAGATAGCTATATGCGTAGATGATCTGGGGCCCCCGTTCTAGGGTTCCGCCGGAGGAAGACCACCGTAGCGTCGGAATCACATGAAAACTTGCATGTGCCCCTAGGATATGTGTGTGAGAGTGGTGCAAGGTTGGTAGGTGCCATGTGTAGGCCTCAGGTATGACCCCCTTGCCGGACATGCGTTAACACTTAGTAAAATCCTGGATCTGTACGTGGAAACTCCCGCCTCGTCATAATCGAGGCCTAGAATGTGGCAAAGATGGCCCAACCTTTGCTCTCCATGTACATATGTCCTAAACAATCCAAAACAAGTAGAGAGTTCCAATGGGCTACCCTCGTACGGAGATAGCTATAGGTGTAGACGATCCATGGCCCCGGTCTAGGGTTTCGCCGGAGGAAGACCACCGGAGCGTCGGAATCAAATGAAAACTTGCATGTTCCCCTAGGATATGTGTGTGACAGTGGTGCAAGGTTGGTAAGTGACATGTGTAGTCCCTAGGTGTGACCCCCATCCCGGACATGCGTTAACACTTAGTTAAATCCTAGATCTGTACGTGGAAACTCCCGCCGCGTCACAACCGGAGCCTAGAATGTTGCAAAGTTGTAACAAACTTTTCTCACCATGTACATATGTCCTACACACACCAAAACAAGTAGAGAGGGACACCGGGCTACCCTCGTACGGAGATAGCTATAGCCGTAGACGATCCGGGGCCCCCGGTCTAGGGTTTCACCGGAGGAAGACCACCAGAGCGTCGGAATCACATGAAAACTTGCATGTGCTCCTAGGATATGTATGTGATAGTGGTGCAAGGTTGGTAGGTGCCATGTCTAGGACCCAGGTGTGACCCCCTTTCAGGACATGAGTTAACACTTAGTTAAGTCCTAGATCTGTACGTGGAAACTCCCGCCGTGTCACAACCGAGGCCTAGAATGTGGCAAACTTGGCCCAAACTTTTCTCTCCATGTGTCATATGTCCTAAACGAACCAAAACAAGTAAAGAGGTCCACCGGGCTACCCTCGTACGAAGATAGATATAGGGGTAGACAATCCGGGGCCCCCGGTCTAGGGTTTCGTCGGAGGAAGACCACCGGAGCGTCGGAATCACATAAAAACTTGCATGTGCCCCTAGGATATGTGTATGAGTGTGGTGCCAGGTTGGTAGGTGCCATGTGTAGACCCCAGGTGTGATCCCCTTCCTAGACATGCGTTAACACTGAGTAAAATCCTGGATCTATACGTAGAAACTCCCGCCGCGTCACAACCGGGGCCTAGAATATGGCAAAGTTGGCCCAATCTTTTGTATCCATGTACATATGTCCTAAACAAACCAAAAAAAAGTAGAGAGGTCCATCGGGCTACCCTCGTATGGAGATAGCTATAGGGGTAGACGATCCGAGGCCCCCGGTCTAGGGTTTCGCCGGAGGAAGACCACCGGAGCGTCGGAATCAAATGAAAACTTGCATGTGCCCCTAGGATATGTGTGTGATAGCGATTCAAGGTTGGTAGGTGCCATGTGTAGGCCCAGGTGTGACCCCCTTCCTGGACATGCGTTAACACTTAGTTAAATCCTGGATTTGTACATGGAAATTCCCGGAGCGTCACAACCGGGGCCTTGAATGTGGAAAAGTTGGCCCAACCTTTTATCTCCATGTACATATGTCCTAAACAAACCAAAACAAGTATATAGGTCCATCGGGATACCCTCGTACGGAGATAGCTATAGGGGAAGACGATCCGGGGGCCCCAGTCTAGGGTTTCGATGGAGGAAGTCCACCGGAGCGTCGGAATCACATGAAAACTTGCATGTGACCCTAGGATATGTGTGTGAGAGTGGTGAAAGGTTGGTAGGTGCCATGTGTAGACCCCTGGTGTGATTCTCTTCCCGGACATGCATGAACACTGAGTAAAATCATGGATCTGTACGTGGAAACTCCCGCCGCGTCACAACTAGGGCCTAGAATATGGCAAAGTTGGTCCAAACTTTTCTATCCATGTACATATGTCCTAAACAAACCAAAACAAGTAGAGAGGTCCACCGGGCTACCCTCGTACAGAGATAGCTATAAGGTTAGACGATCTAGGGCCCCTGGTCTAGGGTTTCGCTGGAGGAAGACCACCGGAGCATCGAAATCACATGAAAACTTGCATGTGCCCCTAGGATATGTGTGTGAGCATGGTGCAAGGTTGGTAGGTGCCATGTGTAAGCCCAGGTGTGACCCCTTCCCGGACATGCGTTAACACTTAGTAAAATCCTGAATCTGTAGGTGGAAAGTCCCGCCGCGTCACGACCGGGGCCTAGAATGTGGCAAAGTTGGCCCAACCTTTGCTCTCCATGTACATATGTACTAAATAAACCAAAACAATTAGAGAGGTCCAGCGGGTTACCCTCGTACGGAGATAGCTATAGGGGAAGACGATCCATGGCCCTGGTCTAGGGTTTCGCCGGAGGAAGACCACTGGAGCATCAGAATCACATCAAAACTTGCATGTGCCCCGAGGATATGTGTGTGAGAGTGGTGCAAGGTTGGTAGGTGGCATGTGTAGGCCCCAGGTGTGACCCCCTTCCCGAACATGCGTTAACACTTTGTTAAATCCTAGATCTGTACGTGGAAACTCCCGCCACGTCACAACCGAGGCCTAGAATGTGGCAAAGTTGGACCAACCTTTGCTCTCCATTTATATATGTCCTAAATGAACCAAAATAAGTAGAGAGGTACACCAGGATACCCTCATACGGAGATAGCTATGTGCGTAGATGATCTGGGGCCCCCGGTCTAGTGTTTCGCCGGAGGAAGACCACCGTAGCGTCGGAATCACATGAAAACTTGCATGTGCCCCTAGGATATGTGTGTGATAGTGGTGCAAGGTTGGTAGCTGCCATGTGTAGGCCCCAGGTGTGACCCCCTTCCCGAACATGCGTTAACACTTAGTTAAATCCTAGATCTGTACGTGGAAACTCCCGCCACGTCACAGCCGAGGCCTAGAATGTGGCAAAGTTGGACCAACCTTTGCTCTCCATTTACATATGTCCTAAATGAACCAAAAGAAGTAGAGAGGTACACCAGGATACCCTCATACGGAGATAGCTATGTGCGTAGATGATCTGGGGCCCCCGGTCTAGTGTTTCGCCGGAGGAAGACCACCGTAGCGTCGGAATCACATGAAAACTTGCATGTGCCCCTAGGATATGTGTGTGAGAGTGGTGCAAGGTTGGCAGGTGCCATGTGTAGGCCCCAGGTGTGACCCCCTTCCCGGACATGCGTTAACACTTTGTAAAATCCTGGATCTGTACGTGGAAACTCCTGCCGCGTCATAACCGGAGCCTAGAATGTGGCAAAGTTGGCCCAACCTTTGCTCTCCATGTACATATGTCCTAAACAAACTAAAACAAGTAGATAGGTCCATCAGGATACCCTCGTACGGAGATAGCTATAGGGGTAGACGATCCGGGGGCCCCAGTCTAGGGTTTCGATGGAGGAAGTCCACCGGAGCGTCGGAATCACATGAAAACTTGCATGTGACCCTAGGATATGTGTGTGAGAGTGGTGAAA
Source organism: Avena insularis (assembly GCA_023614405.1). Taxonomy (NCBI): domain Eukaryota; kingdom Viridiplantae; phylum Streptophyta; class Magnoliopsida; order Poales; family Poaceae; genus Avena; species Avena insularis. Next base: position 301,742,070 of record CM042684.1, read on the forward strand.
GGTTGGTAGGTGCCATGTGTAGACCCCTGGTGTGATTCTCTTCCCGGACATGCATGAACACTGAGTAAAATCATGGATCTGTACGTGAAAACTCCCGCCACGTCACAACTAGGGCCTAGAATATGGCAAAGTTGGTCCAAACTTTTCTATCCATGTACATATGTCCTAAACAAACCAAAACAAGTAGAGAGGTCCACCGGGCTACGCTCGTACGGAGATAGCTATAGGGGTTGATGATCCGAGGCCCTCGGTCTAGGGTATCGCCGGAGGAAGACCACCAGAGCGTTGCAATCACATGAAAACTTGCATGTGCCCCTAGGATATGTGTGTGAGAGTCGTGCAATGTTGGTAGGTGCCATGTGTAGGCCCCAGTTGTGACCCCCTTCCCGGAAATGCGTTAACACTTTGTAAAATCCTGGATCTGTTTGTGGAAACTCCCGCCGCGTCACAACCGGGGCCTAGAATGTGGCAAAGTTGGACCAACCTTTGATGTCCATGTACATATGTCGTGGGGAAACCAAAAGAAGTAGAGAGGTACACTGGCTACCCTCATACAGAGATAGCTATAGGGGTAGATGATCTGGGGCCCCCGGTCTAGGGTTTCGCCGGAGGAAGACCACCGCAGCGTCGAAATCACATGAAAACTTGCATGTGCCCCTAGGATATGTGTGTGAGAGTGGTGTAAGGTTGGCAGGTGCCATGTCTAGGCCCCAGGTGTGACCCCCCGTCCCGAACATGCGTTAACACTTAATAAAATCCTAGATATGTACGTGGAAACTCCCGCCGCGTTACAACCGGGGCCTAGAATGTGTCAAAGTTGGACCAACCTTTTCTCTCCATGTACATATGTCCTAAAGAAACCAAAACAAGTAGAGAGGTCCACCGGGATAACCTCGTACAGAGATAGCTATAGGGGTAGACGATCCGGGGCCCCCGGTCTAGGGTTTCACCAGAGGAAGACCGCCGGAGCGTCCGAATCACATGAAAACTTGCATGTGCCCCTAGGATATGTGTGTGATAGTGGTGAAAGGTTGGTAGGTGCCATGTGTAGGCCCAGGTGTGACCCCCTACCCAGACATGCGTTAACACTTAGTTAAATCTTAGATCTGTACCAGGAAACTCCCACCGTGTCACCATCGGGGCCTAGAATGTGGCAAAGTTGGCCTAACATCTAATCTCCATGTACATATGTCATAATAAAACAAAAATAAGTAGAGAGGTCTAGCGGGCTACCCTCGTACGGAGATAGCTCTAGGGGTAGACGATCCGGCGCCCCCGATCTAGGGTTTCGCCCGAGGAAGACCACCGGAGCATCGGAATCACATGAAAATTTGCATGTGCCCCTAGGATATGTGTGTGAGACTGGTGCAAGGTTGGTAGGTGCCATGTGTAGGCCACAGGTGTGACCCCCTTCCCGGACATGCGTTAACACTTAGAAAAATCCTGGATTTGTACGTGGAAACTCCTACCGCATCACAACCGGGGCCTAGAATGTGGAAAAGTTGGACCAACCTTTGCTCTCCATGTACATATGTCCTAAACAAACCAAAACAAGTAGATAGGTCCATCGGTCTACCCTCGTACGGAGATAGCTATAGGGGTAGACGATCCGGGGCCTCCGGTCTAGGGTTTCACCGGAGGAAGACCACCAGAGCGTCGGAATCACATGAAAACTTGCATGTGCCCCTAGGATATGTGTGTGATAGTGGTGCAAGGTTGGTAGGTGCCATGTGTAGGGCCACGGGTGACCCCCTTCCCGGACATGCGTTAACACTTAGTTAAATCCTGGATCTGTACGTGGAAACTCCCGCCGCGTCACAATTGGGGCCTAGAATGTGGCAAAGTTGGCCCAACCTTTGCTCTCAATGTACATATGTACTAAACAAACCAAATAAAGTAGAGAGGTCCCCCGAGCTACCCTCGTACGGAGATAGCTATAGGGGTAGACGATCCAGGGCTCCCGGTCGAGGGTTTCGCAGGAGGAAGACCACTGGAGCGTCAGAATCACATGAAAACTTGAATGTGACTCTAGGATATGTGTGTGAGAGTGTTCCAAGGTTGGTAGGTGCCATGTGTAGGCCCCAAGAATGACCCCCTTCCCGGACATGCGTTATCACTTAGTAAAATCCTGGATCTGTACGTGGAAACTCCCACAGCGACACAACCGGGGCCTAGAATGTGGCAAAGTTGGACCAACCTTTGCTCTCCATGTACATATGTCCTAAACAAACCAAAACAAGTAGACAGGTCCATCGGGCTACCCTCGTACGGAGATAGCTATAGGGGTAGACGATCTGGGTCCCCCCGTCTAGGGTTTCACCGGAGCATTCGAATCACATGAAAACTTGCATGTGCCCCTAGGATATGTGTGTGAGAGTGGTGCAAGGTTGGTAGGTGCCATGTGTAGGCCCCAGGTGTGACCCCCCTTCCTGGACATGCGTTAACACATAGTAAAATCCTGGATCTGTATGTGGAAACTCCCGGAGCGTCACAACCGGGGCCTATAATATGGAAAAGTTGGCACAACGTTTGCTCTACATGTACATGTATCCTAAACCAACCAAGACAAGTAGAGAGGTCCACCGGGCTACCCTCGTATGGAGATAGCTATAGGGGTAGACGATCTGGGGCCCCGGTCTAGGGTTTGGCGAGAGAAAGATCACCAGAGCGTCGGAATCACATGAACACTTGCAAGTTACCCTAGGATATGTGTGTGAGAGTGGTGCAAGGTTGGTAGGTGCCATGTGTAGGCCCCAGGTGTGACCCCCTTCCCGTACATGCATTAACACTTAGTTAAATCCTGGATTTGTACGTGGAAACTCCCGGAGCGTTAGAACCGGGGCCTTGAATGTGGAAAAGTTGGCCCAACCTTTTCTATCCATGTACATATGTCCTAAACAAACCAAAACAAGTAGAGAGGTCCACCGAGCTACCCTCGTACGGATATAGCTCTAGGGGTAGACAATCTGGCGCCCCCGTTCTAGGGTTTCACCGGAGGAAGACCACTGGAGCGTCGGAATCACGTGAAAACTTGCATGTGACCCTAGGATATGTGTGTGAGAGTGTTCCAAGGTTGGTAGGTGCCATGTGTAGGCCCCAGGTGTGACCCCCTTCCCGGACATGCGTTAACACTTTGTAAAATTCTGGATCTGTACGTGGAAACTCCCACCGTGTCACAACCAGGGCCTAGAATGTGGCAAAGTTGGACCAACATTTTCTCTCCATGTACATATGTCCTAAACAAACCAAAACAGGTAGAGAGGTCCAGCGGGCTACCCTCGTACGGAGATAGCTATAGGGGTAGACGGTCCATGGCCCCCGGTCTAGGGTTTCACCAGAGGAAGACCACTGGAGCGTCGGAATCATATGAAAACTTGCACGTGCCCCTAGGATATGTGTGTGAGAGTGGTGCAAGGTTGGTAGGTGGCATGTGTAGGCCCAAGGAGTGACCCCCTTCCAGGACATGAGTTAACACTTAGTTAAATCCTAGATCTGTACGTGGAAACTCCCGCCGCGTCACAACCGAGGCCTAGAATGTGGCAAACTTGGCCCAACCTTTTATCTCCATGTATCATATGTCCTAAACAAACCAAAACAAGTACAGAGGTCCACCGGGCTACCCTCGTACGAAGATAGATATAGGGGTAGACGATCCGAGGCCACCGGTCTAGGGTTTCGCCGGAGGAAGACTACCAGAGCGTCGGAATCACGTGAAAACTTGCACGTGCCCCTAGGATATGTGTGTCAGAGTGGTGAAATGTTGGTAGGTGCCATGTGTAGGCCCCAAGTGTGACCCCCTTCAGGGAAATGCGTTAACACCTAGTAAAATCCTGGATCTGTACGTGTAACTCCCGGCGCGTCACAACTAGGGCCTTGAATGTGGAAAAGTTGGCCCAACCTTTTATCTCCATGTACATATGTCCTAAACAAACCAAAACAAGTAGATAGGTCCACCGGGATACCCTCGTACAGACATAGCTATAGGGGTAGACGATCCGGGGCCCCCGCTCTAGGTTTTTGTCGGAGGAAGACTACCGGAGCCTCAGAATCACATGAAAACTTGCATGTGCCCCTAGGATATGTGTGCGAGAGTGGTGCAAGGTTGGTAGGTGCCATGTGTAGGACCTAGGTGTGACCCCCTTCCCGGACATGTGTTAACACTTAGTAAAATCCTGGATCTATACGTGGAAACTCCCGCCGCGTCACAACCGGGGCGTAGAATGTGGCAAAGTTGGCCCAACCTTTTCCCTCCATGTACATATGTCCTAACCAAACCAAAACAAGTACAGAGGTCCAGCGGGCTACCATCGTACGGAGATAGCTATAGGGGTAGACGATCCATGGCCCCCGGTCTAGGGTTTCACCGGAGGAAGACCACCGGAGGGTCTGAATCACATGAAAACTTGCATGTGCGCCTAGGATATGTGTGTGAGAGTGGTGAAAGGTTGGTATGTGCCATGTGTAAGGCCAAGGTGTGCCCCCCCTCTTCCCGGACATGCGTTAACACTTAGTTAAATCCTAGATCTGTACATGGAAACTTCCGCCCCGTCACAACGGGGGCCTAGAATGAGGCAAAGTTGGCCCAAACTTTGCTCTACATGTACATATGTCCTAACCAACCAAGACAAGTAGATAGGTCCACCAGTCTACCCTCGTACGGAGATAGATATAGGGCTAGATGATCTGGGGCCCCCGGTCTAGGGTTTCACAGGAGGAAGATCACAGGAGCGTCGGAATCACATGAAAACTTGCATGTTCCCCTAGGATATGTGTGTGAGAGTGGTGCAAGGTTGGTACGTGCCAAGTGTAGGCCCCAGGTGTGCCCCCCTTCGCGTACATGCGTTAACACTTAGTAAAATCCTGGTTCTATACGTGGAAACTCCCGTCGCGTCACAACCGGGGCCTAGAATGTGGAAAAGTTGACCCAACCTTTGCTCTCCAAGTACATATGTCCTAAACAAAACAAAACAAATAGAGAGGTACATTGGGCAACCCTCGTACGGAGATAGCTATAGGGGTAGACGATCCGGGGCCCCCGGTCTAGGGTTTCGCTGGAGGAAGACCACCGGAGCATCGGAATCAAATGAAAACTTGAATGTGCCCTAGGATATGCGTGTGATAGTGGTGGAAAGTTGGTAGGTGCCATGTGTAGGCCCCAGGTGTGACCCCCTTCCCGGACATGCGTTAACACTTAGTAAAATCCTCGATCTGTACGTGGAAACTCCTGCCGCATCACAACCGGGGCCTAGAATGTGGCAAAGTTGGCCCAACCTTTGCCCTCCATGTACATATGTCCTAAACAAACCAAAACAAGTACAGAGGTCCAGCGGGCTACCATCGTACGGAGATAGCTATAGGGGTAGACAATCCATGGCCCGCGGTCTAGGGTTTCACCGGAGGAAGATCACCGCAGCGTCGGAATCACATGAAAACTTGCATGTTCCCCTAGGATATGTATGTGAGAGTGGTGAAAGGTTGGTACGTGCCAAGTGTAGGCCCAAGGTGTGCCCCCTTCGCGTACATGCGTTAACACTTAGTAAAATCCTGGTTCTATACATGGAAACTCCTGTCGCGTCACAACCGGGGCCTAGAATGTGGAGAAGTTGGCCCAACCTTTGCTCTCCACGTACATATGTCCTAAACAAACCAAAACAAATAGAGAGGTACACCGGGCAACCCTCGTACGGAGATAGCTATAGGAGTAGACGATCCGGGGCCCCCGGTCTAGGGTTTCGCTGGAGGAAGACCACCAGAGCATCGGAATCAAATGAAAACTTGAATGTGCCCTAGGATATGTGTGTGATAGTGGTGGAAAGTTGGTAGGTGCCATGTGTAGGCCCCAGGTGTGACCCCCTTCCCGGAGATGCGTTTACTCTTAGTTAAATCCTGGATCTGTACGTGGAAACTCCCGGAGCGTCACAACCGGGGCGTATAATGTGGCAAAGTTGGCCCAACCTTTTCTCTCCATGTACATATGTCCTAAACAAACCAAAACAAGTAGAGAGGTACACCGGGCTACCTTGATACGGAGATAGCTATAGGGGTAGATGATCCAAGGCCAGCGGGCCATGGTTTCGCCGCAGGAAGACCACCAGAGCGATGGAATCACATGAAAACTTGCATGTGCCCCTAGGATATGTGTCTGAGAGTGGTGCAAGGTTGGTAGGTGCCATGTGTAGGCCCGAGTTGTGACCCCTGATACATTGCAAATGTATCTATAATTTTTGATGTTCCATGCTTGGTTTTATCCACTTTCTTGTGTTTTGTCCACACTTTGGAGTACTTTTCATATGATTTCTTGGACTAACCTATTAACAAGAGCCACAATTACACTGCCTGCTTTGCTGTTTTTGGTTCCAGGAAAGTCAGAAAATGAATATTCTCGGAATTGGCCGGGACAAAAGCCAAAGTGCCTATTTTTCCGGAAGTCATCAGATGCCAGAGTACGAGACGGAGATGGGCCAGGGGCCACCACACCACCTGGCCGCACCACCCAGCCTGGCCCACGCCAGGGGGTGGTCTGGCCGCCTTCGGCACCCCCTCGGCCTCCCCTTCTACCTATAAGATGCCCTCAGGACGAAAACCCTAAGTACCCGATCAAAAATCCATGAAAGAGTCTGTAGCCACCGTCATCTCCATCCCTAGATCAGGAGGGATCTGAAGCTCTTCCCGGCACCATGTCGGAGAGGGGAATTCACCCTGGAGGCCTTCTTCATCATCATGCAAACCTCCGGTGTGATGCGTGAGTAGTTCATCCTTGGACTACGGATCCATGTAGTACCTAGATGGTTGGCTCTCCTCCTTTGTGCTTTCATGTCTAGATCTTTTGAGCTCCGTTCATGATCAAGATCATCTATTTGTAATTCTGCATGTTGTGTTTGCAGGGATCTGATGGATATTGAGATGCTATTTCAGATTGATTATTGATTATATCATGTCTTTGTTATTTGTGACCTTGCATTCTTTCCGTTGTTAGTAGCTATCTTGGCCAAGTAGATGCTAGCAACTCCAAGAGTTAGTATTTATGCTCGATAGTGGGTGCATGCCTCTGGTAATCTGGGGAACTGACACAAATCTCTAAGGTACTAGATGTGTTATTGATACTAGGGAGAAAACAACAATCCTTTGTTCATAGAACAATCGTATTGTTTACATTACACGCAGTTCATAAAGCAATAATCTGTTGTTTGCAACTTAATCCTAGAGGTGACATGTCTAGGCCCCAGGTGTGACCCCCTTCCCGGACATGCGTTAAAACTTAGTAAAATCCTGGATCTTTATGTGGAAACTCCCGCTGCGTCACAACCGGGGCCTAGAATGTGGCAAAGTTGGACTAAACTTTTATCTCCATTTACATATGTCCTAAATAAACCAAAACAAGTAGAGAGTTCCACCGGGCTATCCTTGTACGGAGATAGCTATAGGGGTAGACAATCTAGGGGCCCAGGTCTAGGGTTTCGCCCGAGGAAGACCACCGGAGCGTCAGAATCACATAAAAACTTGCATGTTCCCCTAAGATATGTGTGTGAGAGTGGTGCAAGGTTGGTAGGTGCCATGTGTAGGCCCCAGGTGTGACATTCTTCCCGGACATGCGTTAACACTTAGTAAATCCTGGATCTATACGTGGAAACTCCCGCCGCGTCACAACCGGGGGCTAGAATGTGGCAAAGTTGGCCCAACCTTTGCCCTCCATGTAGATATGTCCTAAACAAACCAAAACAAGTAGAGAGTTCCAGCGGGCTACCCTCGTACGGAGATAGCTATAGGGATAGACGATCCATGGCCCCGGTCTAGGGTTTCACCGGAGGAAGACCACTGGAGCGTCGGAATGACATGAAAACTTGCATGTTCCCCTAGGATATGTGTTTGAGAGTGGTGTAAGGTTGGTAGGTGGCATGTGTAGGCACCAGGTGTGACCCCCTTCCCGGACATGCGTTAACACTTAGTTAAATCCTAGATATGTACGTGGAAACTCCTGCCGCGTCACAACCGGGGCCTAGAATGTGGCAAAGTTGGCCCAAACTTTGCTCTCGATGTACATATGTCCTAAATTAAACCAAAACAAGTAAAGATGTCCACCGAGCTACCCTCGTACGGAGATAGCTATAGGGGTAGACGATCCGGGGCCACAGGTCTAGGGTTTTGCCGGAGGAAGACCATCGGAGCATTGGAATCACATGAAAACTTGCATGTTATCCAAGGATATGTGTGTGAGAGTGGTGAAATGTTTGTAGGTGCCATGTGTAGGCCCCAGTTGTGACCCCCTTCCCGGAAATGCGTTAACACTTAGTAAAATCCTGGATCTGTACGTGGAAACTCCCGCCGCGTCACAACCGGGGCCTAGAATGTGGCAAAGTTGGACCAACCTTTGCTCTCCATGCACATATGTCGTAACCAAACTAAAATAAGTAGAGAGGTACACCGGGATACCCTCATCCGGAGATAGCTATAGGGGTAGATAATCCTGGGCCCCTGGTCTAGGGTTTCGAAGGAGGAAGACCACCGCAGCGTCGGAATCACATGAAAACTTGCATGTGCCCCTAGGATATGTGTGTGAGAGTGGTTCAAGGTTGGTAGGTGCCATGTCTAGGCCCCAGGTGTGAACCCCCTTCCCGGACATGCGTTAACACTTAGTAAAATCCTGGATTTGTACGTGGAAACTCCTACCGCATCACAACCGGGGCCTAGAATGTGGAAAAGTTGGACCAACCTTTGCTCTCCATGTACATATGTCCTAAACAAACCAAAACAAGTAGATAGGTCCATCGGTCTACCCTAAACGGAGATAGCTATAGGGGTAGACGATCCGGGGCTCCTGGCCTAGGGTTTCACCGAGGAAGACCACGAGGCGCTTAATCACATGAAAACTTGCATGTGCCCCTAGGATATGTGTGTGATAGTGGTGCAAGGTTGGTAGGTGCCATGTGTAGGGCCACGGGTGACCCCCTTCCCGGACATGCGTTAACACTTAGTTAAATCCTGGATCTGTACGTGGAAACTCCCGCCGCGTCACAATTGGGGCCTAGAATGTGGCAAAGTTGGCCCAACCTTTGCTCTCAATGTACATATGTACTAAACAAACCAAATAAAGTAGAGAGGTCCCCCGAGCTACCCTCGTACGGAGATAGCTATAGGGGTAGACGATCCAGGGCTCCCGGTCGAGGGTTTCGCAGGAGGAAGACCACTGGAGCGTCAGAATCACATGAAAACTTGCATGTGACTCTAGGATATGTGTGTGATAGTAGTGCAAGGTTGGTAGGTGCCATGTTTAGGCCCAGGTGTGACCCCCTACCCGGACATGCGTTAATACTTAGTTAAATCTTAGATCTGTACCAGGAAACTCCCGCCGCATCACCACCGGGGCCTAGAATGTGGCAAAGTTGGCCTAACCTTTGATCTCCATGTACATATGTCTTAAACAAACCAAAACAAGTAGAGAGGTCCACCGGGCTACCCTCGTACGGAGATAGCTCTAGGGGTAGACGATCCGGCGCCCCCGGTCTAGGGTTTCGCTGGAGGAAGACCACTGGAGCATCAGAATCACATGAAAACTTGCATGTGCCCCTAGGATATGTGTGTGAGACTGGTGCAAGATTGGTAGGTGCCATGTGTAGGCCACAGGTGTGACCGCCTTCCCGGACATGCGTTAACACTTACTAAAATCCTGGATCTGTACGTGGAAACTCCCACCGCGTCACAACCGGGCCTAGAATGTGGAAAATTTGGACCAACCTTTGCTCTCCATGTACATATGTCCTAAACAAACCAAAACAAGTAGAGAGATCCATCTGGCTACCCTCGTACGGAGATAGCTATAGGGGTAGACGATCCGGGGCTCCCGGTCGAGGGTTTCGGAGGAGGAAGACCACTGGAGCGTCGGAATCACATGAAAACTTGAATGTGACCTTAGGATATGTGTGTGTGAGAGTGTTTCAAGGTTGGTAGGTGCCATGTGTAGGCCCCAAGTGTGACCCCCTTCCTGGACATGCGTTAACACTTAGTAAAATCCTGGATCTGTACGTGGGAACTCCCACATCGACACAACCGGGGCCTAGAATGTGGCAAAGTTGGACCAACCTTTGCTCTCCATGTACACATGTCCTAAACAAACCAAAACAAGTAGAGAGGTCCATCGGGCTACCCTCGTATGAAGATAGCTATAGGGGTAGACGATCTAGGGCCCCCAGTCTAGGGTTTTGACAGAGGATGACCACCGGAGCGTCGGAATCACATGAAAACTTGCATGTGCCCCTAGGATATGTGGGTGAGTGTGGTGCAAGGTTGGTAGGTGACATGTGTAGGCCCCAAGTGTGACCCCCTTACCGGACATGCGTTAACACTTAGTAAAATCCTGGATCTTTATGTGGAAACTCCCGCCGCGTCACAACCAAAGCCTAGAATGTGGCAAAGTTGGACTAACCTTTTATCTCCATTTACATATGTCCTAAACAAACCAAAACAAGTAGAGAGTTCCAACGGGCTACCCTCGTACGGACATAGCTATAGGGGTAGACAATCTGGGGCCCCGGTCTAGGGTTTCGCCTGACGAAGACCACCGGAGCGTCGGAATCACCTGAAAACTTGCGTGTGCCCCTAGGATATGTGTGTGAGAGTGGTGCAAGGTTGGTTGGTGCCATGTGTAGGCCCCAGGTGTGACCCCCTTCCTAGATATGCGTTAACAATTAGTAAAATCCTGGATATGTACGTGGAAACTCCCGCCGCCTCATAACCGGGCCCTAGAATGTGGCAAAGTTGGCCCAACCTTTTCTCTCCATGTACATATGTCCTAAACAAACCAAAACAAGTAGAGAGTTCTAGCGGGCTACCCTCGTACGGAGATAGCTATAGGTGTAGACGATCCATGGCCCCGGTCTAGGGTTTCACCGGAGGAAGACCACCAGAGCGTCGGAATCACATGAAAACTTGCATGTTCCCCTACGATATGTGTGTGAGAGTGGTGCAAGGTTGGTAGGTGGCATGTGTAGGCCCCAGGTGTGACCCCCTTCGCGGACATGCGTTAACACTTAGTTAAATCCTAGATCTGTACGTGCACTAGTAGAAAATGGGCCTTTGGTTCGGTCCACTAGTCCCGGCCGTGGCTGGGGCCGGGACTAATGGTCCGAACCAGACGGCCCGAGGAAGCCGAGGTACTTTGTCCCGGTCCGTAAGGAACCATTAGTCCCGGTTTGAGATACAAACCGGGACAAATGCGTCTGGGCACGCGTGCGTGCTCCTGGCAGAACCTTTAGTCCCGGTTTGTATCTCAAATCAGGACTAATGGCAGGGCCCTATATATATGCACCCAGCCCTCCACTCTCTCCTGTTTTTTTCCTATGTGAGAGGTGGGTATAACTTTGTGCTAACTCTTTTTCTTCATATGCACTAGAGGTGCCAGAGCGACACTTAAGGTTTCTCCTCTTTCTTTTGAAGTGTCCTAAAAGGTTAGCAACTATTTTCTCGTTTTGACCGTGTGGTACTAATTTAAGCATCGTGATTGCGTTTGATATATATGCATGGTTGTACGATGCAGATGAGCCACCCATGGATGTACGGTGACCGACGCTCTGACGCTTACAAAGAAGGCGTGCGTTCTTTTCGCCTTGTGGCCGAGGCGAACAAGCGGTGGGATGGTTTTATGTGTTGTCCATGTGTTGAATGTCAGAATGAGCAGGCTCACACTTCCTCAAGAGTCATTCAGAGCCACCTGCTTCGGTCCGGTTTCATGTCCGGCTATAATGTTTGGACCAAGCACGGAGAAAGATGGGTTATGATGGAAGACGGCGATGAAGAAGAGAACGATGATGACAACTACCGATCTATGTTCCCTGAATACGATGATACCGCAGTTGAAGATAATGAAGAAGAAGGGGGTGAAGAACGGGAACCAGATGAGCCCGTTGATGATTTTGGTCGGGTCATTAGTGATGCAAGGCTAGATCATACGTAAAAGGAGAGGTTGCGCCGAGCAGATGTTACAGGACCACAACACATTGTTGTATCCAACTTGTGAAGATGGCCAGAAGAACTTGGGTAGCACACTGAAATTTTTGAAGTGGAAGGCAGAGACCGGTATGACTGACTCGGTATTTGAAAAGTTGCTGGTAATAATGAAGAAGCTGCTTCCAAGAAATAACCAGTTGCCCTCCAGTACGTACGAAGCAAAGAAACTTGTCTGCCCTCTAGGATTAGACGTGCAGAAGATACATGCATTCCCTAATGACTGCATCCTCTACCGTGGTGAGAAGTACGAGAATATGGATAAATGCCCGGTATGCACTGCATTGCGGTATAAGATCCGAAAAGATGACCCTGGTGATGTTGAGGGCGAGCCACCCAAGAAGAGGGTTCCTGCCAAGGTGATGTGGTATGCTCCTATAATACCACGGTTGAAACGTTTGTTCTGAAACAAAGAGCATGCCAAGTTGTTGCGATGGCACATGGAAGACCGTAAGAAAGACGGGATGTTGAGGCACCCTGCTGATGGTCGGCAGTGGAGAAAAATCGAGAGAGACTTCCTGGACTTTGCTGGTGACGCAAGGAACTTATGGTTTGGTCTAAGTACCGATGGCATGAATCCTTTTGGGGAGAAGAACTGCAGTCACAGCACCTGGCCCGTGACTCTATGTATCTACAACCTTCCTCCTTGGTTGTGCATGAAGCGGAAGTTCATTATGATGCCAATGCTCATCCAAGGCCCGAAGCAACCCGACAACGACATTGGTGTGTACCTAAGGTCATTAGTTCATGAACTTCTACAGTTGTGGGCCAAACCAGGTGTACGTGTGTGGGATGAGCACAAATAGCAGGAATTTGACCTACAAGCGTTGTTGTTCGTAACCATCAATGATTGGCCTGCTCTTAGTAACATTTCAGGACAGACGAACAAAGGATACAATGCATGCACGCACTGTTTAGATGAGACAGAAATTATATATCTGGATAAATGTAGAAAGAATGTGTACTCGTACAATCGTCGTTTTCTTCCGCCCAGTCATCCCTTAAAGAAGAAAGGCAAGCATTTCAATGGCAAGGTAGAATCTCGGACGAAGCCTGTCCCCCGTAGTGGTGCTGATGTATTTGGTATGGTCAAGGATTTGGATGTAATCTTTGGAAAGGGTCCTGGAGGAAAACCTGTTCCAAAAGACCCCATTACCGGACACGCAACCATGTGGAAGAAGAAATCTATATTTTGGGAGCTACCCTATTGGAAAGTGCATGAGGTCCACTCTGCAATCAACGTGATGCACCTGACGAAGAATCTTTGCGTGAATATTCTAGGCTTCCTGGGCTTGTATGGGAAGTCAAAAGATACCCCGGCAGCACGGGAGGACCAGCAACATCATAAAGGACGAGACGACAAGCATCCAGGGCAGTTTCATGGGTTCCCAGCTACGCTCTTACCAAAGAAGAGAAGGAAATCTTTTTTGAAGTTCTTTTCAGTATCAAGGTCCCGTCTAGCTTCTCGTCGAATATAAAGGGAATAGTAAATATGAAAGAGAAAAAATTTCAAAACCTAAAGTCTCATGACTGCCATGTGCTTATGATGCAATTGCTTCTGGTTGCATTGAGGGGAATTCTACCAGAAAATGTTTGACTAGCCATTATGAAGGTATGTGCATTCCTCAATGCAATTTCTCAGAAGGTAATCGATCGAGAAAGTCTATCAGGATTACAGATTGATGTGGTCCAATGTCTGGTCAGCTTCGAGTTGTTGTTCCCGCCATCCTTCTTCAATATTATGACGCACCTCCTAGTTCACCTAGTCGAAGAGATTAGAATTCTCGGTCCTGTGTTTCAACATAATATGTTCCCCTTCGAGAGGTTCATGGGAGTCTTAAAGAAATATGTTCATAACCGTGCTAGGCCAGAAGGAAGCATCTCCAAGGGCTATGGAACAGAGGAGGTCATTGAGTTTTGTGTTGACTTTCTTCCTGACCTTAAGCCGATTGGTGTTCCTGAATCTCGGTATGAGGGAAGGATGACTAGAAAAGGCACACTAGGAAGGAAATCAATGGTATGTAGGGACGGGCATTCTTTCACTCAAGCACACTACACAGTTCTACACAATTCCACCTTGGTGGCTTCGTATATCGAGAAACACAAGAATATTCTACGCTTCGAAAACCCGGGGAAGCCTGAAACCTTGATTAAAGGGGAACATGGGAAGAATTTTGGCAATTGGTTGCAGACACATCTCATGAATGACACCACTGTTGGAGATGAGTTGTACTCGTTGGCCAGGTTACCATCTTCGACTATATGTACTTTCCAAGGGTACGAGATAAATGGGAATACATTTTACACGATCGCCCAAGATAAAAAGAGCACCAATCAAAACAGTGGTGTCCGCTTTGATGCAACAGATGACAATGGGCAGAAGGACACATATTATGGGTACATAGAGGAGATATGGGAACTTGACTATGGACCTACTTTTAAGGTCCCTTTGTTTCGGTGCAAATGGGTCAAGCTGACAGGAGGCGGGGTACATGTAGACCAAAAGTACGGCATGACAATAGTGGATCTCAACAATCTTGCGTACATGGATGAACCATTCGTCCTAGCCAACGACGTGGCTCAGGTTTTCTATGTGAAGGACATGTCTACCAAACCGAGAAAAAGGAAAGATAAGCAAAAGAGTACAGAATATAATGAGCCAAAGCGCCACATAGTTCTTTCAGGGAAAAGAAACATCGTGGGAGTGGATGACAAGACAGACATGTTAGAAGATTACAATAAGTTTCATGAAATTCCGCCCTTCAAAGTGAAAACTGACCCAAGCATCCTGTTAAATGATGAAGATTCTCCATGGCTACGGTGCAGAAGAAAACCAAAACACTAGATGTTGGTGATGTGTAATAATGTATTAAACCTTTTATTTGAGACATAAATCTATGTAATGTATTAAACCTTTTATTTGAGACATAAAGGTCCCCTTTCATGTAATACATCTTGCTCAATCAAACTAGACGTTGACGACCGGGTTCTGAGCCGCGGGAGGTGATCACCCAAAGAGAAGGAACCATCACAAGAGAAGGAACCCACAAACACTAAGGATACATAGCACAACTGAAAATTAAGATACATAGGACAACTGAAAATTAAGAAACATGCCTGATGTTGAAGTGATTCAGTCATGCTCCTGCCTAGCCCTATAATACGCGCCACTGTAGTCGTCGTAGTCGCCGGCGCCATCGTCGCTGTCGTCATCGGGGTCGCCGTAGTCGAACCTTGAAGGTTGGGCATGCGTGGGGTGGATTTGAGGGTACCACAGGCGGGGGTTATTGCCGGTCATGTTGTAGGCCATGACACTCTGGAGAGTCTGGTCGTGCCACCATAGCCGACGACCGGCCTCGTTGAAGTTCGAAGGAGGTGGGCCGTCCTCCTCGTGCCTGGCGAGCGCCCTATCACGCCGATTGATGAAGAAGGCTTCCCAAGTCGAGAAATAGTCGGGATGTCAGTTGGGATTCCTCCGCTGCTCTGGCATGAGCTCGAGGTATTAGTGGTTTGTGATGGCCATCCGGCGCTCCACACCTAGAGGGACAGGAGGGACCGGCATGCCTCCGGTGCTCAGCATCAAGCCGGTGGGGACGCGGTATCCCGGTGGGCAGGGGTAGTTCGAGGCGCAAAGCGCCTCCGCCTCCCGGGTGGTTAGAGATACGATGGAAGCCATGGGAAGAGAATGATGAGTCTAGATGTGATATGTAAATGGAGGCCAAGCGTACATATATATACTAAAAAAATGGCGGGAAGGCAGAGGTGGGAACCGGTGGAAAGCGCGGGAATGCAGTGGCGCGGGAAACATTCATCCCGGTTGGGGGCTCAAATCGGGACAAAAGATGGGGGGGCTTATCTAGGGGAGGCTTATCTGGGAGGGCCTTATCTGGGGGGTGGCTAACCTTTAGTACCGGCTGGTGGGTGCAACCGGGACTAAAGGTGGTTTTTGTGTCATCTAACAAAATTGACGGTGGGATAAGGACGCGTGGGTAACCTTTAGTACCGGCTCGTGGGTGCAACCGGGACTAAAGGTGTCTGCAGGATAAGGACGCGTGGGTGGACGCACTGCTCGATGAGATAAAGCATGTAGTGCACAATGCCCTGTCGGAGGAAGAAGACAAAGTAGAAGCGGCGCATGCCTATAAAAGGAGCATCGATATGCCATGGCAAGCAGCTCAACAAGCCAACATGGATGGAGAGTTTCATCCCCATGGATGGAGGAAAGGGTTGGGAAATCTCCCGTGGCGGAACCTCTCGAAGATGCCCTTTGGTGCACACGCCCTATGGCATCTTCAGAAGTTCCTCCTCGGAAAATATTTTCCTGCTAGCCCGGGAAAGACTCCCCATGGATGGAGAGTTTCATCCCCATGGATGGAGGAAAGGGTTGGGAAATCTCCCATGGCGGAACTTCTCGAAGATGCCCTTGGTGCACACGCCCTATGGCATCTTCGGAAGTTCTGCCTTGGAAAATATTTTCTTGCTAGCCCTAAATATATAGTGAGAGATGGCGGGAAGTCAGAGGAGGGAAGCGGTGGAAAAGGCGGGAAGAAAACGGGCGGGAAAAAATAAGGCGGGAAGAAATAAGGCGGGAAGAAACAGACCTTTAGTACCGGTTTCACACGAATTTTTATCAACCGGGACTAAAGGGGCTACCCTCGTACGGAGAAAGCTAAAGGGGTAGATGATCCGGGGCCCCCGGTCTAGGGTTTCGCCGGAGGAAGACCACCGGAGCGTCGGAATCACATGAAAATGGCAAAATGGTTAATAGTTTGACTAGTTAAAATAATTATTTTATAAAACAGAAAATTTATTTGAATCCCTTATTCAAATTCAAACACTTTTTATGTTAAAAATTTAGTGAGATTTAAAAATATGCAAAATATAATAGTTAATGCATTTTTAAATTGAAAATAGCAAAATGATTATTAGTTTCACTAGTTAGAATAATTATTTTATAAAACAGAAAATAGATTTGGATTACTTATTCAAATTCAAGAACTTTTCATGTTGAAATTTTTCTCAAATTCATAAGTATGCAAAAACTGTAAAATTCAAATGTTTAAAAAATATGCTAATTGAATTTTTTTAAAACAGGCGCGCCCCTGGGTTGCAAAATTTGAAAAAAGGACCTTTAGTCCGGGTGCGTGGTACACACCGGGACTAAAGGTGTGGTGTTGGCGCGCGCGTTGGGGACTAAAGGGGGGACCTTTAGTCTCGGTCCGTGTAACACACCGGGACCTTTAGTCCCGGTGCGTTACACGGACCGGGACTAAAGGTCCTTCCCCTTATATCACGCGCCCCTTCACTCCCCCACCTTCTCCACTCACTTCAGGGGAAATCGCGCGCGAGGACGACGAAACAACGCCGGCAAACTGCCGTCCGTGCCGCCGCCATCTCACCGATGAACGCCGCCGCACCACCGCCTCTCCATCCGACATGCGCCTGCATCCCTGTCGGCCAGGTAATTCCACGTGGCAGGTGGTGCGTAGTAGATGGCGGCCACAAGCAGGAGGCTCGGGTTGGCTGGCGACTGGCAAGAACGAGTGGAGGCTGCGTCGCGTGCAAGAGGGAAGGTGGCTGGCTGGCATGTAGTAGCAATAAGGGGAGGCTGGCTCAAGTAGCTCCGGTCAATGGCGAAGCGAAAGCGGCCATGCCTCTATGTTTTTATAGTGTATATAGTGAATTGTAATATTATTTTGTAGTGTAATAGCTAGTATAGTGTAATATTACTATAGTATATAGCAGTGTAATATTAGTAGTGTAATATTATTTAGTACTATATAGTATTGTAATATTATCTAGTAGTATATATAGTAGTATATTGCATTATAGTAGTATATTGTAATATTATAGTATTATATATATAGTAGTATATTGCATATATTGATGAATATTATATATAGTAGTATATTGCATATATAGTAGTGCTCGCGGGCCGCCCGGAGATAGGGTTAGGGTGGTGGTCCTCGTGGGCCCACGGACTTAGGGTTAGGGTGGTGGTGCTCGCGGGCCGCCCGGACTTAGGGTTAGGGTGGTGGTGCTCGCGGGCCCCCGGAGATAGGGTTAGGGTGATGGTGCTCGCGGGCCGCCCGGACATAGGGTTAGGGTTAGGGTGGTGGTGTTCATATTATTGTTTAGTATTATTGTATGCAGCAATATTGAATGAAAAATGTTATTGTGTGCATTTTGTAGAAAACTATGGATCCAATCCAGAGAGACCTAGCATAGGAAGAAATTCTCAAGGATATGATCAACGACACCCCCCATGTTAATCCACCCGAATCTCCGTCGATTTATCTGAACCCCTTCGGTGAGGGAGAGGAGGTCGACCGAAATGATGAAGGAGAAGCCGACGGCTCCAGTGGTGGAGAAGCCGACGGTTGCGATGGACCATTAACGAAGTCCGGCGAGGTATATATATGAAGTCTGGTGATCAGTAGATGCATTAACTGAGTTGTATATATATAAATTGACGAATGTTCCTTCTCTTAGGCCTCCACATCTAGCAGAAAATATTACATACGAGGCCCGGCCAAAAAGTTGGACGCATTATACAATTACGGTGGTATCACTACGGGGTGAACCGGTGGAACCCGAAAGGGCTAAAACTGTATTTAAACAACAATGCGGAGTTATGGTTAGGGATCGCATCCCGGTCACCGTTCGAGAGTGGAATAAGACCAAAGGGGCGAAAGAGGGTGAGTATGTGCAAAGAGGGTCTTTGGAATGACCTCATGACACATTTCACCCTGCCAGAATGTGAGGATGATGCCGACACAGCTGCATTGAGGAAGAAAGTCAAGCAGTGGACTCTTACGAAGATGGCCGAACTATTCAAGAATTGGAAGAAAGCATTATGGCAAAAGAATCAGAAGACGAAGACTCCTCCTATATTTGAATGCTATCTAGCGAAGCAGCAGGCTAACTGGGATGCATTTGTGAAGTACAAGGAGTCAGAACCTGCTATGGAAAAGTCGAAAAAAAACAAGAAAAATGCCGCGATGAAGAAATATCACCATCACCTGGGGCCAGGGGGCTACGCGGCTGCCATGCCAAAGTGGGATGCTAAAGAGAATGAGCTTCTTGCTAAAGGGATCAGTCCAAAACCAATGCACGAAGAATGGGATATGAGGGCAAGGAATTGGTTCCTTGGGCATGGGAGTGAGTATGACGAAAGTACAGGGGACCTTATTTGCAGTGACGGGATTCGGATACCCCGGGATACATGGTAGAAAGTGGTGAAGGAGATTAAAGCGGGGACAACAAAGTTCCGTACCGATAGAGAGAAAGACTTGCTGACAAAGGTCCTCGGGAATGACGAACACGGAGGACGTGTACAAGACCTTGGCCCTAGTTATACGTGGGAGATGGGGTTTCCCAAAGACATAGATACTTATAGGAGCCGAGAGAGAGCAAAGAGGCGATGACAGGAGGAGGAGGGAGACAGGTTCACCGAGTTGCTAGGAACACATCGAATGCATCAGCAACAGATTGATGAACTTCGAGGAGCAGCGCGCCTGCAAGATCCTGTACTCGATATTACCGCCGTCCAATCTCAGCAGAGAAGCAGCGTCGCTGAATTGGAGGTCCCTTCTTACGATGCACGTATGGTAGATGGCGGTCTCGGCTACCCCGTGGATGGAATCAAGCAGCAGGCATCTTGTGAGCTCCATCAGAAGGTGAAGAACCTATCCATCAAGGTGGCGGTCGGATGTGCTTTACCTTGTCCACCTGGCGCATGCTGGCATGGCCGTGAGATTCCAGCTGGCTATGCTAAAGTTGTTGTGGATGAAATCTCAATGGGGTGGGACTCAATGGAGCTTGACATCCCTGGACCTGAAGGTGAGAGGACACTCGAAGCACTGGGTGGTATCATTCTATGGGACGAGAACAACATCAAGCTTCCAGGCTGGACGCCAAAGCCAACACCGCCTCCGAGTCGTCGCATGTCACCTTCACCTCCATCACGTCCAAGAAGCCCACCCCATGACTACGACCACCACAGCCCGAGTCCATCTCGATATCCGCCGCAGCCTCCGATTAGTACTAAACGACGCAACAGCCCAAAACAACAAATGTCGCCCCTCCCAAGAGTACCTCATAGGAATCTTCCCATCAGACCTTACGATCGTACTGACGAGGAAACCGACATGATCGTAAAGGCTGAATGTGTTGTGTAGCTTCAAAAGAAGAAACCCGAGCCCGCCCCGGTATACACCAAGAAGCAAAAAGCGTATGCACTTTCTTTTCTGAACACAAAATCGCAATATGACTTGAACCATAAGCCATATGACTATCGACGCACACTTCAGAAGGAAGTGAAGAAGAGCAAATCAAGTAGAAGTGCAAGCGGGAGAAAATCATCAAGTCAAAGTGCAACCGGGAAAAGAAAGGACGTCCCCCAGCTCGGGGAACAGGCCAAAAAATCGACCCCACCCCTCAAGGTGGTATCCCATGACATTCCCCAACAGAATATGGAAGAAGCTGCGAAGCTTGCGGCCTCTATGAATGTGACTTTTGAGGAATTGCTAGGTTCCAAGGACGACAAGTTACCCAAGGCTCAGGTAGTCCCTACATATGTCCCAGGGAAGCCTCTGGTCATCTTTGAGCAGTTCCAACAACTGCCAACACAAATGCGGAGTTTACATAACTGGTACTTGAAACCCGTAAACCAGGAGAGAATAATGATCGTGGCGAAAGTCCCACATGACTACTACTTCCGAGAAGAAGAGGTCCATGTTGAGTTTCCAGAACTCTTCCAGTTATCTGATTTGACGCCTCGACAAAAGTCTCATGAGTTGCTATTGTCTGTAAGTTGTTGAATTCATTGTCTATATATAAGTTGTTCATTTTTCCAGTTGTTCAGTTCATTGCATATAATTATCCTCATTATATCCTTTTGTACTCTGTTATTATGCAGAATGAAGATCATGGAATGTAAAAGAAGGTCACTCTTTAGTGTTGGGTTCATTGACCCAGATAAAATACATTGTAAGACGCTAAAGGATAAACCCGAGAAGACGCAGGAAAACCTTCTAAGGTTTCTAACGGAGCAAAATTTCTATGACCACACACTGTTTCCTTATAATTTCGCGTGAGGGTATTACTCTGTCTTAAATGTAATTGATGAGTTACTGATGTATATATAAACGTGTGCAGTTTCCACTGGATTCTCATGGACATTCAACTTGATAAGGGAAGAGTTGAAGTCATGGACCCATCAAAGAGACCCCTGGAACAGTTTAGGGACATGCAGGACATCACGTGCTACATCAATCTCTTTATTTGATTTCCTGAGATATCACGTAATAAATAACTCATTCATTCATTTTCTTTGCCGGACAGGGTTTGGAGCATGTTCAAGACTAGGGTTAAGGGTTCCTTTAGTAAGGAGCTGACGTTTACTCCGGTCTTGGTAAGTAATACGTGATATGTTCGCGCATCTCTTTACTTCTAGTTTCAAGACAATTATGATGCTAAATTATAATTTTGATTGAATTCTATTCTCGTAAAGTGCGTGAGGCAGCCACAGGGGACGAATCTACGTGGATTCTATGTTTGTGAGTTCATTTGCATGTTTTCCACTGAGCACAAAGATTATAGAGTTGATGTAAGCAATACATTCACAACATTATTTTATTACCGTCACTTTTTGTTATCATGATTGATATTCATATTGATCTTCTTTTCTTATATAGTTTGAGAGAATGCGGGATCAGCTCCTACCAGAGCAACGTGTACGAGGAATTGCTGAAGAACTGGCAGGATTCTTGATGAACGAGATGATAGATGATGCCGAGGAATTTAGCGTGAATAGGTGCTACCGATGATCCCCGACAGTGTAATTAAATCGTCGAATTGTGATCTGCATGTAACTATCATGATCATGTATATATTTGTATGCTCGATCTTAAGAGAAGTTATCTTATGTATGCACGACCGTGTACGGTATGTGGTAGCGTAGAAAACTATTTTTGAAATGAAAAAAAGAAAAAAAGATACAAATTGAATTCTCTGCCGCGGTAGAGAAAGTGCCTAAACTTCGGCTGTGGCAGAGAACCATTTGTCCCGGTTCGTAATACGAACCGGGACTAATGGGGGGGGCACCCAGAGCCAGCAGAGACGGCCACATGGATACCCATTGGTCCCGGATG
Source organism: Avena insularis (assembly GCA_023614405.1). Lineage (NCBI taxonomy): Eukaryota > Viridiplantae > Streptophyta > Magnoliopsida > Poales > Poaceae > Avena > Avena insularis. Next base: position 301,764,221 of record CM042684.1, read on the forward strand.
GTAAGCGGTCTGGGACTAGTGGGGGGGCTTTAGTCCCGCCCCTCCAGTCCCGGTTACCAGGACCAGGACTAAAGCCCCTTAAGGGCCGGGACTGGAGGCCATTTGCTCTCCATGTACATATGTCCTTAAAAAAACAAAACAAGTAATGAGGTCCACCGGGCTACCCTCGTACGGAGATAGCTATAGGGGTAGACGATCCGGGACCATAGGTCTAGGGTTTCGCCGAAGGAAGACCACCGGAGCGTTGGAATCACACGAAAACTTGCTTGTGCCCCTAGGATATGTGTGTGAAAGTGGTGCAATGTTGGTAGGTGCCATGTGTAGGCCCCAGTTGTGACCCCCTTCTCGGAAATGCGTTAACGCTTAGTAAAATCCTGGATCTGTTTGTGGAAACTCCCGCCGTGTCACAACCGGGGCCTAGAATGTGGCAAAGTTGGACCAACCTTTGCTCTCCATGTACATATGTCCTAAACAAACCAAAATAAGTAGAGATGTACACCGGGATACCCTCATACGGAGATAGCTATAGGGGTAGATGATTCGGGGGGCCCCGGTCTAGGGTTTCGCCGGAGGAAGACCACCGCAGTGTCGGAATCACATGAAAACTTGCATTAGCCCCTAGGATATGTGCGTGAGAGTGGTGCAAGGTTGTTAGGTGCCATGTCTAGGAACCAGGTGTGACCGGACGTCCCGGACATGCGTTAACACATAGTAAAATCCTGGATATGTACGTGGAAACTCCCGCCACGTCACAACTAGGGCCTAGAATGCGGCAAAGTTGGCCCAACCTTTGCTCTCCATGTACATATGTCCTAAATAAACCAAAACAAGTAGAGAGGTCCACCGGGCTACCCTCGTACGGAGATAGCTATAGGGGTAGACGATCCGGGGCCCCGGTCTAGGGTTTCGACGGAGGAAGACCACCGGAGCGTCAGAATCACATGAAAACTTGCATGTGCCCCTAGGATATGTGTGTGATAGTTGTGCAAGGTTGGTAGGTGCCATGTGTAGGCCCAGGTGTGACCCCCTACCCAGACATGCGTTAACACTTAGTTAAATCTTAGATCTGTACTAGGAAACTCCCACCGTGTCACCACCGGGGCCTAGAGTGTGGCAAAGTTGGCCTAACCTCTGATCTCCATGTACATATGTCTTAAGCAAACCAAAACCAGTAGAGATGTCCACCAGGCTACCCTCGTACGGAGATAGCTCTAGGGGTAGACAATCCGGTGCCCCCGGTCTAGGGTTTCGCTGGAGGAAGACCACCGGAGCATCGAAATCACATGAAAATTTGCATATGCCCCTAGGATATGTGTGTGAGACTGGTGCAAGGTTGGTAGGCGCCATGTGTAGGCCACATGTGTGACCCCCTTCCCGGACATGCGTTAACACTTAGTAAAATCCTGGATCTGTACGTGGAAACTCCCACCGCGTCACAACCAGGGCCTAGAATGTGGAAAAGTTGGACCAAACTTTGCTATCCATGTACATATGTCCTAAACAAACCAAAACAAGTAGAGAGGTCCATCGGGTTACCCTCGTATGGAGATAGCTATAGGGGTAGACGAGCCGGGGGCCCCGGTCTGGGTGTCAGAATCACATGAAAACTTGTATGTTCCCCTAGGATATGTGTGTGATAGTGGTGAAAGGTTGGTAGGTGCCATTTGTAGGCCTAGGTGTGACCCCCTTCCCGGACCGGCGTTAACACTTAGTTAAATCCTGGATCTGTACATGGAAACTCCCGCCGCGTCACAACTGGGGCCTAGAATGTGGCAAAATTGGCCCAACCTTTGCTCTTAATGTAATTATTTCCTAAATAAAGTAGAGAGGTCCACCGAGCTACCCTCATATGGAGATAGCTATAGGGGTAGACGATCTAGGGCTCCCGGTCAAGGGTTTCGCAGGAGGAAGACCACTGGAGCGTCGGAATCACATGAAAACTTGAATGTGACCCTAGGATATGTGTGTGAGAGTGTTTCAAGGTTGGTAGGTGCCATGTGTAGGTCCCAAGTGTGACCCCCTTCCCGGACATGCGTTAACACTTAGTAAAATCCTGGATCTGTACGTGGAAACTCCCACAGTGACACAACCAGGGCCTAGAATGTGGCAAAGTTGGACCAACATTTGCTCTCCATGTACATATGTTCTAAACAAACTAAAACATGTAGATAGGTCCATCGGGCTACCCTCGTACGGATATAGCTATAGGGGTAGACGATCTGGGGCCCCCAGTCTAGGGTTTCACCAGAGGAAGACCACCGTAGCGTTCGAATCACATGAAAACTTGCATGTGCCCATAGGATATGTGTGTGATAGTGGTGCAAGGTTGGTAGGTGCCATGTGCAGGCCCAGGTGTGACCCCCTTCCCGGAAATGCGTTAACACTTAGTAAAATCCTGGATTTGTACGTGGAAAGTCCTACCGTGTCACAACCGGGGCCAAGAATGTGGCAAAGTTGGACCAACCTTTTCTCTCCATGTAAATATGTCCTAAACAAACCAAAAGAAGTCGAAAGGTCCACTGGGCTACCCTCGTATGGAGATAGCTATAGGTGTAGACGATCCGAGGCCCCCGGTCTAGGGTTTCACCGGAGGAAGACCACCGGAGGGTCGGAATCAAATGAAAACTTGCATGTGCCTCTAGGATATGTGCGTGATAGTGTTTCTAGTTTGTAAGGTGCCATGTGTAGGCCCCAGGTGTGACCCCCTTCCCGGACATGCGTTAACACCTAGTTAAATCCTGGATCTGTAGGTGGAAACTCCCGCCGTGTCACAACCGGGCCTAGAATGTGGCAAAGTTGGACCAACCTTTTCTCTCCATCTACATATGTCCTACACAAACCAAAACAAGTATAGAGGTACACCGGTCTACACTCATACGGAAATAGCTATAGGGGTAGACGATTCGGGGCCCCCGGACTAGGGTTTCGCCGGAGGAAGATCACCGGAGTGTCGGAATCACATGAAAACTTGCATGTGCCCCTAGGATATGTGTGTCAGTGTGGTGCAAGGTTGGTAGGTGCCATGTGTAGGCCCAGGTGTGACCCCCTACCCAGACATGCGTTAACACTTAGTTAAATCTTAGATCTGTACTAGGAAACTCCCACCGCGTCACCACCGGGGCCTAGAGTGTGGCAAAGTTGGCCTAACCTCTGATCTCCATGTACATATGTCTTAAGCAAACCAAAACAAGTAGATATGTCCACCGGGCTACCCTCGTACGGAGATAGCTCAAGGGGTAGACAATCCGGCGCCCCCGGTCTAGGGTTTCGCTGGAGGAAGACCACCGGAGCATCGGAATCACATGAAAATTTGCATGTGCCCCTAGGATATGTGTGTGAGACTGGTGCAAGGTTGGTAGGTGCCATGTGTAGGCCACATGTGTGACCCCCTTCCGGACATGCGTTAACACTTACTAAAATCCTGGATCTGTTCGTGGAAACTCCCACCGCGTCACAACTGGGGCCTAGAATGTGGCAAAGTTGGCCCAACCTTTGCTCTTAATGTAAATATTTCCTAAACAAACCAAATAAAGTAGAGAGGTCCACCGAGCTACCCTCGTATGGAGATAGCTATAGGGGTAGACAATCCAGGGCTCCCGGTCAAGGGTTTCGTAGGAGGAAGACCACTTGAGCGTCAGAATCACATGAAAACTTGAATGTGACCCTAGGATATGTGTGTGAGAGTGTTTCAAGGTTGGTAGGTGCCATGTGTAGGTCCCAAGTGTGACCCCCTTCCCGGACATGCGTTAACACTTAGTAAAATCCTGGATCTGTACGTGGAAACTCCCACAGCGACACAACCAGGGCCTAGAATGTGGCAAAGTTGGACCAACCTTTGATCTCCATGTACATATGTACTAAACAAACCAAAACAAGTTGAAAGGTCCATCGAGCTACCCTCGTATGGAGATAGCTATACGGGTAGACGATCCGGGGCCCCCGGTCTAGGGTTTCTCTGGAGGAATACCACCAGAGCATCAGAATAAAATGAAAACTTGCATGTGCCTCTAGGATATGTGCGTGATAGTGGTGCAAGTTTGTAAGGTGCCATGCGTTAACACCTAGTTAAATCCTGGATCTGTAGGTGGAAACTCCCGTCGTGTGACAACCGGGGCCTAGAATGTGGCAAAGTTGGACCAACCTTTTCTCTCCATGTACATATGTCCTACACAAGCCAAAACAAGTAGATAGGTACACCGGGCTACCCTTATACGGAGATAGCTATAGGGGTAGACGATTCGGGGCCCCCGGTCTAGGGTTTCGCCGGAGTTAGACCACCGGAGCGTCGGAATCACATGAAAACTTGCATGTGTCCCTAGGATATGTGTGTGAGTGTGGTGAAAGGTTGGTAGGTGCCATGTGTTGACCCTAGGTGTGATCCCCTTCCTGGACATGCGTTAACACTGAGTAAAATCCTAGATCTGTACGTGGAAACTCCCGCCGCGTCACAACCGGGGCCTAGAATATGGGAAAGTTGGCCCAACCTTTTGTATCCATGTACATATGTCCTAAAAAAACCAAAACAAGTAGAGAGGTCCACCAGGCTACCCTCGTACGGAGATAGGTGTAGGGGTAGATGATCCGGGGCCCCCGGTCTAGGGTTTCGCCAGAGGAAGACCACCGGAGCGTCAGAATCAAATGAAAACTTGAATGTGCCCCTAGGATATGTGTGTATAGTGATTCAAGGTTGGTAGGTGCCATGTGTAGCCCCAGGTGTGACCCCTTCCCGGACATGCGTTAACACCTAGTTAAATCCTGGATTTGTACGTGGAAATTCCCGGAGCGTCACAACCGGGGCCTTGAATGTGGAAAATTTGGCCCAACCTATTATCTCCATGTACATATGTCCTAAACAAACCAAAACAGGTAGAGAGGTCCACCGGTCTACCCTCGTATGGAGGTAGCTATAGGGGTAGACGATCCGGGGCCCCGGTCTAGGGTTTCGCCGGAGGAAGTCCATCGGAGCGTTGGAATCACATGAAAACTTGCATGTGTCCCTAGGATATGTGTGTGAGAGTGGTGAAAGGTTGGTAGGTGCCATGTGTAGACCCCAGGTGGGATTCCCTTCCTGGACATGCATTAGCACTGAGTAAAATCCTGGATCTGTACATGGAAACTCCCGCCGCGTCACAACCGGGGCCTAGAATATGGTAAAGTTGGTCCAACTTTTTCTATCCATGTACATATGTCCTAAACAAACCAAAACAAGTAGAGAGGTCCACCGGGCTACCCTCGTACGGAGATAGCTATAAGGGTAGACGATCTGGGGCCCCTGTTCTAGGGTTTCGCTGGAGGAAGACCACTAGAGCATCGAAATCACATGAAAACTTGCATGTGCCCCTAGGATATGTGTGTGAGCGTGGTGCAAGGTTGGTAGGAGCCATGTGTATTCCCCAAGTGTGACCCCCTTCCCGGACATGCGTTAACACCTAGATAAATCCTGGATCTGTAGGTGGAAACTCCCGCCGTGTCACAACCGGGCCTAGAATGTGGCAAAGTTGGACCAACCTTTTCTCTCCATCTACATATGTCCTACACAAACCAAAACAAATAGAGAGGTACACCGGTCTACACTCATACGGAAATAGCTATAGGGGTAGACGATTCGGGGCCCCCGGTCTATGGTTTCGCCGGAGGAAGATCACCGGAGTGTCGGAATCACATGAAAACTTGCATGTGCCCCTAGGATATGTGTGTCAGTGTGGTGCAAGGTTGGTAGGTGCCATGTGTAGGACCAGGTGTGACCCCCTACCCAGACATGCGTTAACACTTAGTTAAATCTTAGATCTGTACTAGGAAACTCCCACCGCGTCACCGCCGGGGCCTAGAGTGTGGCAAAGTTGGCCTAACCTCTGATCTCCATGTACATATGTCTTAAGCAAACCAAAACAAGTAGATATGTCCACCGGGCTACCCTCGTACGGAGATAGCTCAAGGGGTAGACAATCCGGCGCCCGGTCAGGGTTTCATGGAGGAAGACCACCGGAGCATCGGAATCACATGAAAATTTGCATGTGCCCCTAGGATATGTGTGTGAGACTGGTGCAAGGTTGGTAGGTGCCATGTGTAGGCCACATGTGTGACCCCCTTCCCGGACATGCGTTAACACTTACTAAAATCCTGGATCTGTTCGTGGAAACTCCCACCGCGTCACAACTAGGGCCTAGAATGTGGCAAAGTTGGCCCAACCTTTGCTCTTAATGTAAATATTTCCTAAACAAACCAAATAAAGTAGAGAGGTCCACCGAGCTACCCTCGTATGGAGATAGCTATAGGGGTAGACAATCCAGGGCTCCCGGTCAAGGGTTTCGTAGGAGGAAGACCACTGGAGCGTCAGAATCACATGAAAACTTGAATGTGACCCTAGGATATGTGTGTGAGAGCGTTTCAAGGTTGGTAGGTGCCATGTGTTGGTCCCAAGTGTGACCCCCTTCCCGGACATGCGTTAACACTTAGTAAAATCCTGGATCTGTACGTGGAAACTCCCACAGCGACACAACCAGGGCCTAGAATGTGGCAAAGTTGGACCAACCTTTGCTCTCCATGTACATATGTACTAAACAAACCAAAACAAGTAGATAGGTCCATCGGGCTACCCTCGTACGGAGATAGCTATAGGGGTAGACGATCAGGGGCCCCCGGTCTAGGTTTCACCAGAGGAAGACCATCGGAGCGTTCGAATCACATGAAAACTTGAATGTGTCCCTAGGATATGTGTGTGATAATGGTGCAAGGTTGGTAGGTGCCATGTGTAGGCCCAGGTGTGACCCCCTTCCCGGACATGCGTTAACACTTAGTTAAATCCTGGATCTGTACGTGGAAACTCCCGCCGCGTCACAACCGGGGCCTAGAATGTGGCAAAGTTGGCCCAAGCTTTTCTCTCAATGTACATATGTCCTAAACAAACCAAATCAAGTAGGGAGGTCCACCGGGATACCCTCGTACGGAGATAGCTATAGGGGTAGACGATCCAGGGGCCCCCGTCTAGGGTTTCGCCGGAGGAAGACCACCGGAGCATCAGAATCACATGAAAACTTTCATGTTCCCCTAGGATATGTGTGTGAGAGTGTTTCAAGGTTTGTAGGTGCCATGTGTAGGACCCAGGTGTGACCCCCTTCCCGGACATGCGTTAACACTTAGTAAAATCCTGGATTTGTACGTGGAAACTCCTACCGTGTCACAACCGGGGCCTAGAATGTGGCAAAGTTGGACCACCCTTTTCTCTCCATGTACATATGTCCTAAACAAACCAAAACAAGTCGAAAGGTCCATCGAGCTACCCTCGTATGGAGATAGCTATACGGGTAGACGATCCGGGGCCCCCGGTCTAGGGTTTCTCTGGAGGAAGACCACAAGAGCGTCAGAATAAAATGAAAACTTGCATGTGCCTCTAGGATATGTGCGTGATAGTGGTGCAAGTTTGTAAGGTGCCATGCGTTAACACCTAGTTAAATCCTGGATCTGTAGGTGGAAACTCCCGTCGTGTGACAACCGGGGCCTAGAATGTGGCAAAGTTGGACCAACCTTTTCTCTCCATGTACATATGTCCTACACAATCCAAAACAAGTAGAGAGGTACACCGGGCTACCCTTATACGGAGATAGCTATAGGGGTAGACGATTCGGGGCCCCCGGTCTAGGGTTTCGCCGGAGGAAGACCACCGGAGCGTCGGAATCACATGAAAACTTGCATGTGTCCCTAGGATATGTGTGTGAGTGTGGTGAAAGGTTGGTAGGTGCCATGTGTTGACCCTAGGTGTGATCCCCTTCCTAGACATGCGTTAACACTGATTAAAATCCTAGATCTGTACGTAGAAACTCCCGCCGCGTCACAACCGGGGCCTAGAATATGGCAAAGTTGGCCCAACCTTTTGTATCCATGTACATATGTCCTAAAAAAACCAAAACAAGTAGAGAGGTCCACCGGGATACCCTCGTACGGAGATAGGTGTAGGGGTAGATGATCCGGGGCCCCCGGTCTAGGGTTTCGCCAGAGGAAGACCACCGGAGCGTCAGAATCAAATGAAAACTTGAATGTGCCCCTAGGATATGTGTGTGATAGTGATTCAAGGTTGGTAGGTGCCATGTGTAGCCCCAAGTGTGACCCCTTCCCGGACATGCGTTAACACCTAGTTAAATCCTGGATCTGTACGTGGAAATCCCCGTCGCGTCACAACCGGGGCCTAAAATGTGGCAAAATTGGCCCAACCTTTGCTCTCCGTGTACATATGTCCTAAACAAACGAAAACAATTAGAGAGGTACAGCGGGCTACCCACGTACGGAGATAGCTATAGGGGTAGACGATCCTTGGCCCCGGTCTAGGGTTTCATCAGAGGAAGACCACCGGAGCGTCAGAATCACATCAAAACTTGAATGTGCCCCTAGGATATGTGTGTGAGAGTTGTGCAAGGTTGGTAGGTGGCATGTGTAGGCCCAGGTGTCACCCCCTTCCCGATACTGCATTAACACTTAGTTAAATCCTAGGTCTGTACGTGGAAACTCCCGCCGCGTCACAACCGGGCCCTAGAATGTGGCAAAGTTGGAACAACCTTTTATCTCCATCTACATATGTCCTAAATGAACCAAAAGAAGTAGAGAGGTACACCAGGATACCCTCATACGGAGATAGCTATATGCGTAGATGATCCGGGGCCCCGGGTCTAGGGTTTTGCCGGAGGAAGACCACCGTAGCATCGGAATCACATGAAAACTTGCATGTTCCCCTAGGATATGTGTGTGAGAGTGGTGCAAGGTTGGTATGTGCCATGTGTAGGCCCCAGGTGTGACCCCCCTTCCCGGACATGCGTTAACACTTAGTGAAATACTGGATCTGTACGTGGAAACTCCCGCCGCGTCACAACCGGGGCCTAGAATGTGTCACAGTTGGCACAAAATTTGCTCTCCATGTACATATATCCTAAACTAAACAAGACAAGTAGAGAGGTCCACCGGGCTACCCTCGTATGGAGATAGCTATAGGGGTAGACGATCTGGGCCCCCGTCTAGGGTTTCGCCGGAGGAAGATGACCAGAGCATTGGAATCATATGAAAACTTGCATGTGCCCTTAGGATATGTGTGTGAGAGTGGTGCAAGGTTGGTAGGTGCCATGTGTAGGCCTAGGTGTGACCCCTTCCCGGACATGCGTTAACACTTAGTTAAATCCTGGATGGAAATTCCCGGAGCGTCACAACCGGGGCCTTGAATGTGGAAAAGTTGGCCCAACCTTTTCTCTCCATGTACATATGTCCTAAAGAAACCAAAAAAGTAGAGAGGTCCACCGGGCTACCCTCGTATGGAGATAGCTATAGGGGTAGACGATCCGGGGGCCCCGGTCTAGGGTTTCGCCGGAGGAAGTCCACCGGAGCGTTGGAATCACATGAAAACTTGCATGTGACCCTAGGATATGTGTGTGAGAGTGGTGAAAGGTTGGTATGTGCCATGTGTAGACCCCAGGTGTGATTCCCTTCCCGGACATGCATTAACACTGAGTAAAATCCTGGATCTGTACGTGGAAACTCCTGCCACGTCACAATCGGGGCCTAGAATATGGCAAAGTTGGTCTATAACATCCCAAAACTTTAATCCAAGCTTATCAAGATCAAATCATCCAAAAATAGGGTTAAGAAAAACTTTTCCATATTTAAAATAAAAGCATTCATATGTGTATACATTTAAAATAGGAGTTGTTTGAATTGCCATGATTGATTGATCCAATGCTTGTAAAATGTTTCTTAGGTGATTTAAACATCATCTACATCATTCCCAAACTTTTCCTAAAAAAAAGCAAATCAAAAAGAATTAAAAAGAAGGAACGGTCATTTTGGCAAATTTAACTCTCATGCCTACTTTGGCTATTCCTAGCACTCAAAACATAACAGAAACAATTCTTGATCTTTGCACCCCTTGCTAGTATGCATAATGAGGTACCAAGGCCCACCTTTTGATCTGCTAAAAACACTCTGTTAACTACTTGAAATGACAATTTAAAATTGAATCTAATGCATATGCATAGATCACCCCTATTTCAAAAACCATCTATTTGAGCTCCATTTTCAAAACCCATGCAACCGGAGACTACCTATCACTAGTGGAGATCACTCAAAAATTTTGAAACCAAAAGTCAAAACTTTCTTTCATGCGGCCATTTCATCAAACACTTGGCATGCATAATCTCTACTCTAACCCTAGCTCACTGTTTACTATAGGGTTTTGCGCCCAATTGATCCCCATTTAATCCCCTTGTCCCCTCTTGATCTAACCAGAGCCTAACCAGCCTCTTCCCTTCCCCTAGCTGCACTGCCATGCCATGCCGAGAACCACCTCGCCGGCCGACAATGCACTCGCAACAGCAGCCCTCTCCAGCCCCTCTCCTCATGTCTAGCAGCTTGCCAGTGGTCCACCTCCACCGTCCAACCAGCCCCAGGCCAGAGACAGAGAGCAGAGCGGCCAGGAACCGCCGCACCCGGAGTCGGTCGAGCATGCCGACGCCGCCCCCAGAGCACGCCCTGTCCCCGCTCGCACAAACCATTCCTTGGCACCAGCCCGCGCCCGCCGCTCCACCTCGACCTGGAGAACACCCCACATCCCGTCACGCCCAAAGCCTCACAGCCACCGCCGTGGACACCGCCACTTCGGCCGTAAAGCGCCACCGCCTGCATCAAGATGCCACCGCCCCTCACGCCGATTCAATTCCTAGAGCACCGCCAGGGAACCGCCCATCGATCACCACCCCCAGCCATGCCTCTACCCCGCCGTAGCCTTGTCGTCGGAGTCGCCTGCCCATCCCACTCGGTCTCACCATCGGGCATATAAAAGGAGCCCTCCCCGGCCTCTTCTATCCACACCATTCCACTCCCCTCACCTCTCTGAACCTCACCCACCTCTAGCTGGAGCAAGTGGAGCAGCAGCTCTCCGGAATTGGAGCCGGAGCAGCCGCGGCCAGAGGAGAAGGGCGTCATTTATTGCGACCACCCTAAGCTCCTCCACAATCGCGCCTTGCCTTGCCGACCCTGCTGGAGCCCTGGTACGCCCCCAGTAGACCCCCACCAAGCCGCTAGGGTTCGAGCTCGCCAGCGACCTGATCGTCGTCGACGACGACCCTCATCCGTTGATCTCTCTTCTAATCCTACGGCCCACAGCGCGCGTACCGTTTCGCGTTTTAAGTGCCGCTGACATGTGGGACCCCCCTGTCAGCTGAGCCCTGCGCCACGGAGAACCACTGGGCCGGCCCAAGTCCTTTCCCGCGCTAGCCCATCGATTCAAATCTGGAGTTTTCTTTTTAGTTAAATCTAGTTTCTGTCCACTAGTTTGAAAATCAATTCAGAGAGTTTTAGAAATCCAAATTGCATGAAACCAATTTTGTCTGAAAGGTATTAAAATGATCTATCCAAGCCCGTTGGATTAAATTTAGTTAGAGTTATAGATCTCTCCTAATAAAAATAACAAAACAGAAGCTTTTGCAAATTGCACCATTTTTATAAAATCAACCAAGTTAGCTTTTGAGTTGATTCCAACTCTCAAAAATCACATTTCATCATATCTATCTAAATATGTAATAATATTAAGGTTTACCCATAGTGAATTTGGACTAGTACCAAAATAATGCTATATAGGCATTTCTAGTCACTTTAAATCGTTAAATAATGAACTTAAACCAAAGTAATATTGATTCAACCCTTAAAACTCATTCCCACATGTTAGGATATGTGGTGATGACATGTGTCAACATGATCCCATGTTTTAAGTGGTGAATATTAAATGTTAGCTAATTTTTCAATGAGTAGAAATTACTTTTCTAAAATAAAAAGGTTGAAACTATTGAATTAAACTTGTGATGTTTGTGATGATAATAGATCATCAAATGTGTGTTTTAGAATGCTTCTTATCCTAGTTAAGTATTGTTTGGTGATTGTCTACTCCCTATGTATTTATAGACGCTAGTACCGACCAAGCTTTCGAGGAGGAGGAGTTCTACCAAGAAGAAGAAGAAGAAAACTTCAACCACTACACCAACCAAGGCAAGCTATTGTTAGCAGGCTAGAACTAATCTAGATGAATGAGCAAGGATGCTTTAGGCCTGCTTTGATCACACCCCTTTTAACTATTAGTACCCAAAGTCTTACCTACAAGTTTTACTCCCCTTAGTATGCAAAGTTCCTCACTTATTTTGAAGGTAGCATAAAAAGTATAGAACTTGACCTACTTAGAAACCTTTAGATGTCATTCTATGGCATGATATTGATCCCATCTTTCCCCTTTAGTGAACACCCTTAACTTAGTATTTTAGAGTAGATAAAAAACTTGAGTCACTTTAGATGGGAGCACTTGGTGAAAATGAATTGCGAAAACCTTGGAATGATGAGTCATTCTATTGAGATGTTTTGACATGTGTTGAGAGACACAACTGGTTTATGATGATGAAAATGATGAGGCATGAGCCTTAACCCTTTTATAAAACTGATGGTTGGATTCGGATGCGATACCATTCCAAATTTACCGTACAACCACACTACCTGAATTGGGTAAGGCTTAGCTGGAAATTTATATGCATTAGTATTAGTTCCCTCACGGGAGAGGTTTGAGCTGAGGCTACCTCTCAATGTTGTCCACCTATGCAGTGCCCAAGATGACTGATGTAAGGCTTAGCTGGAAATTTATATGCATTAGTATTAGTTCCCTCACGGGAGAGGTTTGAGCTGAGGCTACCTCTCAATGTTGTCCACCTATGCAGTGCCCAAGATGACTGATGGTCATGGTTGGGAGGCCATGCTCATAGGAGAGGTGCTTGTACTAGGGTGTGTAAAGGGAAGGTTATGTTTGATTATCTGCATACTAAGTATGATGATTCAGGGTTATCCCTAACAGATGTATCGAATCTTGTGGTGAAAGTGTACCACCTCTGCAGAGTGTCATACTATTCGAATAGCCGCGTCCGCAGTTATGGACAGTTGGAATGGCCATACTGTTTCGTTGTCAGATGTTTTCTGAATAACTTGAAATGAATGATGAACTTTGACTTGACCACAATAGGGTTGTGTTGATGATAATAGCTTCCCAACTTAAGTGATTCTAGAACTTTACTTTATCTTTCTTTGCTTCTGAACTCATCTTAGGTTTCAAACTTAACTTGATAGTTCAATTAGATTCAGCACTTTAACTTAGAATTATAGTACCTGTTAATAGTAGTTTGCGAGTACTTGAAGAGTACTCATGGCTTTTGTCCCTGGCTATTATCATGGCCAGACTATGAAGGATATTATCAAGATGATGGTCAGCAGGATGGCTATGATAACTAGGACTATCTGCATTCGTCAGCATTGCCTGTGCCCCTGAAGATGGACCCCACCGCTATGCTTATCTTTTATTTCCGCTGCTTGTTGTATTAAAGACTGGATCATGAGATCCTTATTTGTGTAAAACCTTATGTATGGTTTGTAATGGATGATGTACTGTGATATCCAATCCATTATGTATCGCAAAAATGGTAATCCTGGGATTGCGAGGTAGGGCATAACGGGCATCTGGGATTAAAAATCTGGGTGTTGACAAGTTGGTATCAGAGCCATCCTGACCATAGGAGACCCTAGTTAGAATGGACGTCCAAACCAAAAACTTAGCTTCAAAACCAAAGTGAGTATTTATGAAAAACTATTTCCCCTCTTACCATTATGAACTCATTCTTTCTCAAAAATACATGTTCCTCAAAATTCTTACATTACTACTTAAAATTTGACACACTTGATCACTTCACTAACTTCCTCATCCTTAATTCTTGTAGATGGAGACTCAGTTCAGCAAGTTTTACCAGTTGGGAAACGGAGGTCAGCTGATCTTCGAGAGGGACCTGGATTCACTGTCGGAGTTATTGGGATGCCCACATCCGGAGTTTCTTGGAGCTCAACTTCCAGGACCCCCATGAGGAGACCTACAGTGGCTAGTCACCGCGGATCTTCGGGGAAGCATCGAAGCACCAACTTCCGGGAGAATTCAGTTCTCCGTGAGAGAGAACAACTGGCTAGATGGATTAGCCAGGGCAATGCATGAAGCCCTCACACGTCTATGTGCCCTCAGCATCAACAAGATCCAAGGAACCCGTTTTGCCCACTATGCAAGACGTTACTTCATGGGAAGGCCGATGGAGATGCCAAGTCAGCCAGAGTTGAGGCGTCAAGTGGAGAACCTTGATTTCTTGCTTCATGACAGACAGCAGGAACTGGACAATGCCAGGGAGTTAGCCAACCAGAACCGTGCCATTGCCGACCAGAAGGCCCAGACTTTCGCACTGCTCATCCAAGATTGCCAGTCTCTTCGTCGCCAGAGTGCAAGGAAGGATCGCACCATCGCCCGTCTTTGCAAGAAGCTGGCCGACCTCGAGAAGACCGTCAAGGAGCAGGAAGCTCAGCTTGCCGCCAAGGAAGAAGAAGATGAGGGTGAAGACATCCAGGGAGATATGGATTCTTACCTCAGCAACGATGATGACTTTTTGGAGGAGGATGCTGTGGACTTCTACACTGATGATGAAGACTCCGACTTCATCGACGATGAGTAGAGGCACTAGAGCACTATCGTAGCATGAGATCTATCATCTCATTGTATCGTAGCTTGCAGAATGGTTCTTCAAACCATCTGTTTTCCCCTTTTGCTTGTTGTGGTGTGTGTTGTATCGGGTGCTTGCTTGCATGAATGAAAAAGAAGTTAGTTGAAAAACCTGAGTCTAACTCAATGTTTTAGCTTTGAAAACCCAAAACCATGAACCTTAGAATTTCCCTCTTACCCCTATATCTATCTCAATCTTCAGATGACTCGTGGAAACCAAGGAGGGAGCAGCTCGTCGCAGGACCCAATGCTGCAGATCTTGCAAAATCTCATCGCGGACCGTGAAGCAAGCAGGGCCGACCGTCAAGCCAACTTAGCAACATTGTAGCAGATCGCCCGAATGGATCTCAACAACCAAGGACATGGAAATCAGGATCACCAAGGATCCAAACTCAAAAACTTTCAGAACACCAATCCCCCAATCTTTAACCAATCTGAAAACCCATTAGATGCTGATGACTGGTTACAGACCATGGAAAACAACTTAGAGGTTGCCAGAGTTGATGAGAATGAGAAAGTTCTCTTTGCCACCCACTATCTGGCGGGAGATGCAAGAGCTTGGTCGAATAGCATCCACATTATGAACCATGGCCAGGTGATGACCTGGGAAGCATTCAAGGTCAAGTTCAGCCGCACCCACGTGCCGCAAGGTCTTGTCAACAGGATGAGAGATGAATTCCGCGAATTGAAGCAAGGAAGAATGACTGTGGTAGAGTACCGTGACAGATTCTTGTCACTTGCCAGATATGCACCGGATGAGATCAACACGGAGGCCAAGAAGAAGGAGAGATTCTTAAACGGACTACATGATGAGATGCAGACCGTCCTCGTCAACATTCGTTTCGATGATCTCGAAGAGCTAGTCGACTCTGCCATTCAGATGGAAGGGAAGATTAACCAGGCAAACGACAACCGCAAGCGCCGTATGATGCAGCAGTCTGGATCCAGTAGTCACCAGAAGTACCGTCCCAATCCCTCACCAGGATATGCACTAAGGAACAACCGACCCCCAAATTCTCGCCCAAGCTACCCCAACCGTAGCGGAGGTAATGTGAAGTCCGGAGGAAACAATCACAACTCCAGTAATGCCAACAATTTCAACCATGCCCCTCCCAAGAGCAACAACAACAACACTGCACCCAGAACTGGCAGCAATGTTGTGCCTGTCGCAGTCAAGGACAAGTACCAGATCACTTGTTTCGAGTGTGGAGTGAAGGGTCACTACTCCAATGAGCGTCCCAAGAAGACTGCCGCCAATGCCCCTGTGAATGCCCCAGCTCAACAGCAGCGTCGTGTTCAACCAGGAAGAAGATTTTCCCCAGGGAACCCGCACAACCACAACGGTCGTCTCTTCCACATGAACGCAGAACAAGCCCAGGAAGCGCCAGATGTAATGCTGGGTATGTTTTGTGTCAACTCAGTTTTAGCAAGAGTATTGTTTGATTCTGGAGCATCGCATACATTTGTCACCGAAGAATTTGTATGCACTAGTAAGATTCGCCCAACCAACCTGAATCATGTCATGATAGTTCAAATCCTTGGTTCAACAACAAAAGCTAAAAATTTTGCAAAGTTGTACCTATCAGAGTACATGGGATAGATTTTTATGCCAACCTAATTGTACTTGGAACCAAAGGATTGGAAGTAGTACTAGGTATGGACTGGATGTCAAGGCATAAAGGACTGATAGACTATGCTAAGAAAGCCATCACCATGACCAGTAGTTCTCGAGTAACATTAGAGCATATCTCTGAAACCTTACCCCGTCAATTCAAGTGCAACAAGAGTGTAGCCCTGCCCACCATAGACCAAGTCAGAGTAGTCTGTGAATACCCCGACGTATTCCCAGATGAATTGCCAGGTATGCCCCCGGATAGGGATATTGAGTTCATTATGGAACTAATCCCCGGGACCGGACCTATAGCCCAGAGACCCTATACCATGAACCCCGCAGAGTTAGTGGAACTGAAGAAACAGTTGGATGCCATGTTAGCAACAGGCTTGATTCAGCCAAGCGCATCGCCATGGAGATCACTAGTGTTATTCATCGACAAGAAAGATGGAGGCAATCGCCTGTGTACAGATTACAGAAAGTAGAATGATGTCACCATCAAGAACAAGTACCCTTTGCCAAAGATAGATGATCTATTTGATCAGTTGACTGGAGCTCAGGTATTCTCAAAGATTGATCTTAGGACTAATTATCACCAACTTAAGATTCGTGCAACGGATATTCCGAAGACCGCCTTTACTACTCGCTATGGTTTATACAAGTATACCGTTATGTCTTTTAGATTAACCAATGCCCCTGCTTATTTCATGAATCTCATGAATAAGATCTTTATGAATTTCCTAGATAAGTTTGTAGTTGTGTTTATCGACGACATCCTTATCTACTCCAAGTCAGAAGAAGAGCATGAGCAACATCTGCGAATCATCCTAGAAACCCTGAGAGAGCATCAGTTATATGCCAAGTTCAGCATGTGTGAGTTTTGGCTGAAAGAAGTAGGATTCCTAGGACATATTGTTTCTGCCGGAGGAGTCTCTGTTTATCCCACCAAGATCAAAGATGTCGAAGAATGGGAAGCCCCAACCAATCAAACCCAAGTTCGTTCATTTCTCGGATTAGCGGGATATTACCGCAAGTTCATAGAAGGATTCTCGAGCATAGCCCGACCAATGACCCAATTGTTGAAGAAGGACAAGAAGTTTGAATGGACAGATAAGTGTGAAGCCAGTTTCCAGGAGCTGAAGGAGAGATTGATATCCGCCCCAATTTTGATCATGCCAGACATCAAGAAGCCATTTGATGTGTATTGTGATGCATCCAAGATTGGCCTACGATGTGTATTGATGCAAGAAGGCAAAGTCATCGTGTATCTGTCTCGACAATTGAAGCAACATGAGCAGAACTATCCGACCCATGATCTTGAGCTAGCAGTCATGGTTCTAGCGTTGAAGACATGGCGTCATTATTTGATGGGTAATCGCTGTGAGATTTACTCGGATCATAAGAGCTTGAAGTATACCTTCACTCAGAAGGAGCTGAATATGAGGCAAAGAAGATGGATAGAGTTAATCAAGGATTATGACCATGACATTCACTATCACCCCGGCAAAGCCAATGTGGTAGCAGATGCTCTTAGAAGATTGCCGTGTAGGCTTAACACCATGATCAAAGAGAAGCAACCAAGTTTGTACGAGGAGTTGGAGCAGTTCAGGACTGAGTTAGTTAGCAAAGGATTCCTAGCTAGCATTGAACTTCAACCCACTTTGATTAGCCAAATCAAGGAAGCCTAGAAGGGAAATGAAAGTATCAATGGAATCAAACGTCGTATTGGTACAGGAAAGGTACCTGGATTCACCGAAGACGAAGAAGGAGTACCATGGTACAAAGGACGTATCTGTGTGCCAGCAGATTCGGAGCTGGAGGAAATTATCATGAAGGAAGCTCATGATACTCTTTATTCTATCCACCCCGGAGGAATAAAGATTTATCAGGATTTTAAAGAGCAATTTTGGTAGCACAAGATGAAAAGAGAGATCGGAAGCTACATCGCCAAATGTGACATCTGTCAAAGAGTCAAAGTAGAGCATCAAAGACCTGCAAGATTTTTGCAACCATTACAGATTCCGGAATGGAAATGGGATTCCGTCGGAATGGACTTTATCACAGGTTTACCTACTTCTAGTAGGGGAAATGACTCAATCTGGGTCATAGTTGATCGACTGTCCAAGGTAGCCCACTTTATACCTGTCAAGACAACCTACCAGAGTGCAAAACTAGCAGAGCTATACATTGCTAGGATTGTTAGTCTGCATGGAACCCCCAAGACCATCGTCTCAGATCGAGGAATCCAGTTTACTTCAAGATTTTGGCAGAAAGTTCAGGAAGGTTTAGGAACCAAGTTGAACTTCAGTACCGCTTATCACCCGCAAACAGATGGACAAACTGAGAGAGTCAACCAGATCCTAGAGGATATGCTTAGAGCTTGTGTGTTGGAATACAGATCAAAATGGGAAGACTGCCTGCCTTTCGCAGAATTCTCATATAACAACAGCTATTAAGGTAGTTTGCAGATGGCACCATTTGAATTCCTATACGGAAGAAAGTGCCGTACCCCTTTGAATTGGTCGCAAATAGGAGAGAGTCAGATCTTTGGACCCGACATTCTCCGAGAAGGAGAAGAGAAAGTTCACAAAGTCCGTGAGCACCTCAAGACCGCCCAATCCAGACAGAAGAGTTATGCTGACAAAAGAAGGAGAGACCTAACTTTCAATGTCGGAGATTTCATATATCTCAAGGTTTCACCATTGAAGGGAACTCAACGCTTTAGTCTGAAGGGAAAGTTAGCTCCCAGATATATCGGACCTTTCAAGATTCTGAACCGCCAAGGAGAAGTATCATACCAACTGGAACTGCCTAAAGAGATGTCAGCCATCCACAATGTGTTCCATATCTCGTTACTTCGCAAATGCTTGGAAGTGCCTGAGAAGACTGAAGTTTTTAAGAATATCGATCACAGAGCTGTGGAAATCAACAATGACCTAACCTATCAGGAAGTACCCATCCGTATCTTAGAAGAAGCCTACAGAACCACCAGGACCAGGAGTATCAAGTTTCTCAAGATTCAGTGGAGCAACCATACCAAGGAGGAAGCTACTTGGGAACGCGAAGATTATATTAGAACAGAGTTCCTAGATCTCTTTAGTTCCTAGTTTTCTTTGTAAATCTCGGGATGAGATTTTGTTTAAGGGGGGAAGGTTTGTAACATCCCAAAACTTTAATACAAGCTTATCAAGATCAAATCGTCCAAAAATAGGGTTAACAAAAACTTTTCCATATTTAAAATAAAAGCATTCATATGTGTATGCATTTAACATAGGAGTTGTTTGAATTGCCATGATTGATTGATCCAATGCTTGTAAAATGTTTCTTAGGTGATTTAAACATCATCTACATCATTCCCAAACTTTCCCTAAAAAAATCAAAACAAAAAGAATTAAAAAGAAGGAATGGTCATTTTGGCAAATTTAACTCTCATGCCTACTTTGGCTATTCCTAGTACTCAAAACTTAACAGAAACAATTCTTGATCTTTGCACCCCTCGCTAGTACACATAATGAGGTACCAAGGCCCACCTTTTGATCTGCTAAAAACATTTTCTTAACTATTTTAAATGACAGTTTAAAATTGAATCTAATGCATATGCATAGATCACCCCTATTTCAAAAACCATCTATTTGAGCTCCATTTTAAAAACTCTTGCAACCAGAGACTACCTATCACTAGTGGAGATCACTCAAAAATTTTGAAACCAAAAGTCAAAACTTTCTTTCATGCGGCCATTTCATCAAACACTTGGCATGCATAATCTCTACTCTAATCCTAGCTCACTATTTACTACAGGGTTTTGCCCCCAATTGATCCCCATTTAATCCCCTTTGTCCCCACTTGATCTAACCAGATCCTAACCAGCCTCTTCCCTACCCCCTAGCTGCACTGCCATGCCATGCCGAGCACCACCTCGCCGGCCGATAATGCACTCGCAGCAGCAGCCCTCTCTAGCCCCTCTCCTCATGTCTAGCAGCTTGTCAGTGGTCCACCTCCACCGCCCAACCAGCCCCAGGCCAGAGACAAAGAGCAGAGCGGCCAGGAACCGCCGCGCCCGGAGCCGGTCGAGCATGCCGACGCCGCCCCCAGAGCATGCCCTGTCCCTGCTTGCACAGACCATCCCTCGACACCACCCGCGCCGCCGCTACACCTCGACCTGGAGAACACCCCAGACATCCCCGTTCGCCGCCCAAAGCCTCACAGCCACCGCTCGCCGTGGACACCGTAAGTTCGGCCGCGTAGAGCGCCACCTCGCCCAAACCGCGTGCCACCGCCCCTACGGCCGCATTAATTTCCTAGAGCACCGCCAGGGAACCGCCCATCGATCGCCACCCCCAGCCATGCCTCTACCCCGCCGTAGCCTTGCCTTGTCGAGTCGCCGCCCATCCTTCGGTCTCACCGTCAGCCTATAAAGGATCCCTCCGCCTCTTCTCTCCACACCATTCCACTCCCTCACCTCTCTGAACCTCACCCACCTCTAGCCGGAGCAAGTGGAGCAGCAGTCATGAATTGAGCCGTAGCCATGGCAGAGGAGAAAGGCGCCGTTGATTGCGACCACCCCAAGCTCCGCCGCAACCGCGCCTCGCCTCGCCATCCTCTTCCATGTCGTTTGCCCATCTCACCGACCCTGCTGGAGCCCTGGTATGCCCCTAGTAGACCCCCAGCGAGCCGCTAGGGTTCGAGCTCACCGGCGACCTATTTGTCGTCGACGATGACCCTCAGCCCGGTTATCTTGCTTCTAATCCTACGACCCACAGCCACGCATTGCTGCTGCTTAAGTGCCACGACACGGGACCCCTGTCACCTGAGCCTCGCCGCTGGAGCACCACCGGGCCCAAGTCCTTTCCCGCGCTAGCCCATCGATTCAAATCTGGATTTTTCTTTTTAGTTAAAACTAGTTTCTGTCCACTAGTTTGAAAATCAATTCAGAGAGTTTTAGAAATCCAAATTGCATGAAACCAATTTTGTCTGAAAGGTATTAAAATGATCTATCCAAGCCCGTTGGATTAAATTCAGTTAGAGTTATAGATGTCTCCTAATAAAAATAACAAAACTGAAGCTTTTGCAACTTGTAACATTTTTATAAAATCAACCAAGTTAGCTTTTGCGTTGATTCCAACTCTCAAAAATCACATTTCATCATATCTATCTAAATATGTAATAATATTAAGGTTTACCTGCAGTGACTTTGGACTAGTACCAAAGTTATGCTATGTAGGCATTTCTAGTCACTTTAAATCATTAAATAATGAACTTAAACCAAAGTAATATTGATCCAACCCTTAAAACTCATTCCCACATGTTAGGATATGTGGTGATGACATGTGTCAACATGATCCCATGTTTTAAGTGGTGAATATTAAATGTTAGCTAATTTTTCAAATTGTAGAAATTACTTTTCTAAAATAAAAAGGTTGAAACTATTGAATTAAACTTGTGATGTTTGTGATGATAATAGATCATCAAATGTGTGTGTTAGAATGCTACTTAGCCTAGTTAAGTATTGTTTGGTGATTGCCTACTCCCTATGTATTTATAGACGCTAGTACCGACCAAGCTTTCGAGGAGGAGGAGTTCTACCAAGAAGAAGAAGAAAACTTCAACCACTGCACCAACCAAGGCAAGCTATTGTTAGCAGGCTAGAATTAAGCTAGATGAATGAGCAAGGATGCTTTAGGCATGCTTTGATCACACCCCTTTTAACTATTAATACCCCAAGTCTTACCTACAAGTTTTACTCCCCTTAGTATGCAAAGTTCCTTACTTATTTTGAAGGTAGCATAAAAAGTATAGAACTTGACCTACTTAGAAACCTTTAGATGTCATTCTTTGGCATGAGATTGATCCCATATTTCCCCTTTAGTGAACACTCTTAACTTAGTATTTTAGAGTAGATAAAAAACATGAGTCACTTTAGATGGGAGCACTTGGTGAAAATGAATTGCGAAAACCTTGGAATGATGAGTCATTCTATTGAGATGTTTTGACATGTGTTGAGAGACACAACTGGTTTATGATGATGAAAATGATGAAGCATGAGCGTTAACCCTTTTATAAAACTGATGGTTGGATTCAGATGCGATACCATTCCAAATTTACCGTACAACCACACTACCTGAATTGGGTAAGGCTTAGCTGGAAATTTATATGCATTAGTATTAGTTCCCTCACGGGAGAGGTTTGAGCTGAGGCTACCTCTCAATGTTGTCCACCTATGCAGTGCCCAAGATGATTGATGGTCATGGTTGGGAGGCCATGCTCATAGGAGAGGTGCTTGTACTAGGGTGTGTAAAGGGAAGGTTATGTTTGATTATCTGCATAATAAGTATGATGATTCAGGGTTATCCCTAAAAGATGTATCGAATCTTGTAGTGAAAGTGTACCACCTCTGCAGAGTGTCAAACTATTCGAATAAGCGTCATGATTATGGACAGTTGGAATGGCCATACTGTTTCGTTGTCAGATGTTTTCTAAATAACTTGAAATGAATGATGAACTTTGACTTGACCACAACAGGGTTGTGTTGATGATAATAGATTCCCAACTTAAGTGATTCTAGAACTTTACTTTATCTTTCTTTGCTTCTGAACTCAGCTTAGGTTTCAAACTTAACTTGATACTTAAATTAGATTCAGCACTTTAACTTAGAATTACAGTACCTGTTAATAGTAGTTTGCGAGTACTTGAAGAGTACTCATGGCTTTTGTCCCTGGCTATTATCATGGCCAGACTATGAAGGAGATTATCAAGATGATGGTCAGCAGGACGGCTATGATAACTACGACTCTCTGCCTTCATCAGCATTGCCTGTGCCCTTGAAGATGGACCCCACCGCTATGCTTATCTTTTATTTCCACTGCTTGTTGTATTAAAGACTGGATCATGAGATCCTTATTTGTGTAAAACCTTATGTATAGTTTGTAATGGATGATGTACAGTGATATCCAATCTGTTATGTCTCGCAAAAATGGTAATCCTGGGATTGCGAGGTAGGGCATAACAGGCATCTAGGATTAAAAATCCGGGTGTTGACATGGTCCAACCTTTTCTATCCATGTACATATGTCCTAAACAAACCAAAACAAGTAGAGAGGTCCACCGGGCTACCCTCGTATGGAGATAGCTATAAGGGTAGACGATCTGGGGCCCCCGGTCTAAGGTTTCGCTAGAGTAAGACCACTGGAGCATCGAAATCACATGAAAACTTGCATGTGCCGCAAGGATACGTGTGTGAGCGTGGTGCAAGGTTGGTAGGTGCCATGTGTAAGCCCCAGGTGTGACCCCCTTCCCGGACATGCGTTAACACTTAGTAAAATCCTGGATCTTTATGTGGAAACTCCCACCGCGTCATAACTGGGGCCTGGAATGTGGCAAAGTTGGACTAACCTTTTATCTACATTTACATATGTCCTAAACAAACCAAAACAAGTAGAGAGTACCACCGGGCTACCCTCGTACGGACATAGCTATAGGCGTAGACAATTTGGGGGCCCAGGTCTAGGGTTTCGCCGGAGGAAGACCACCGGAGCATCAGAATCACATGAAAACTTGCATGTGCCCCTAGGCTATGTGTGTGAGAGTGGTGCAAGGTTGGTAGGTGCCATGTGTAGGCCCCTTTTGTGACCCCCTTCCCGGACATGCGTTAACACTTAGTAAAATCCTGGATCTGTACGTGGAAACTCCCGCCGCGTCACAACCGGGGCCTAGAATGTGGCAAAGTTGGCCCAACCTTTGCTCTACATGTACATATGTCCTAAACAAAAAAAACAATTAGAGAGGTCCAGCGGGCTACCCTCGTACGGAGATAGCTATAGGGGTAGACGATCCGAGGCCACCGGTCTAGGGTTTCGTCGGAGGAAGACCACCAGAGCGTCAGAATCACATCAAAACTTGCATGTGCCCCTAGGATATGTGTGTGAGAGTTGTGCAAGGTTGGTAGGTGGCATGTGTAGGCCCCAGGTGTCACCCCCTTCCCGATACTGCGTTAACACTTAGTTAAATCTTAGATCTGTACGTGGAAACTCCCGCCGCGTCACAACCGGGCCTAGAATGTGGCAAAGTTGGACCAACCTTTGCTCTCCATGTACATATGTCCTAAATGAACCAAAAGAAGTAGAGAGGTACACCAGGATACCCTCATACGGAGATAGCTATATGCGTAGATGATTCGGGGCCCCCGGTCTAGGGTTTCGCCGGAGGAAGACTACGGGAGCGTCGGAATCACATGAAAACTTGCATGTGCCCCTAGGATATGTGTGTGAGAGTGGTGAAAGGTTGGTAGGTGGCATGTGTAGGCCCAAGGTGTGACCCTCTTCCCGGACATGAGTTAAAACTTAGTTGAATCCTAGATCTGTACGTGGAAACTCCCGCCGTGTCACAGCCGAGGCCTAGAATGTGGAAAAGTTGGCCCAACATTTGCTCTCCATGTACATATGTCCTAAACAAACCAAAACAAGTAAAGAGGTCCACTGGTCTACCCTCGTACGAAGATAGCTATAGGGGTAGACGATCCAAGGCCACCGGTCTAGGTTTTCGCCGGAGGAAGACCACCGGAGTGTCGGAATCACATGAAAACTTGCATGTGCCCCTAGGATATGTGTGTGAGAGTGGTTAAACGTTGGTAGGTGCCAAGTGTAGGCCTAGGTGTGACCCCCTTCCCGGAAATGCATTAACACTTAGTAAAATCCTGGATCTGTACGTGGAAACTCCCGCAGCGTCACAACCGGGGCCTTGAATGTGGAAAACTTGGCCCAACCTTTTCTCTCCATCTACATATGTCCTAAACTAACCAAAACAAGTAGATAGGTCCACCGGGATACCCTCAAATAGAGATAGCTATAGGGTAGACGATCTGAGGCCCCCGGTCTAGGGTTTTGCCGGAGGAAGACTACGGGAGCATCAGAATCAGATGAAAACTTGCATGTGCCCCTAGGATATGTGTGTGAGAGTGGTGCAAGGTTGGTAGGTGCCATGTGTAGGCCCCAGGTGTGACCACCTTCCCGGACATGCGTTAACACTTAGTCAAATCCTGGATATGTACGTGGAAACTCCCGCAGCGGCACAACCGGGGCCTAGAATGTGGCAAAGTTGGCCCAACATTTTCCCTCCATGTACATATGTCCTAAACAAACCAAAAAGAGTACATAGGTCCAGCGGGCTACCATCGTATGGAGATAGCTATAGGGGTAGATGATCCATGGCCCCCGGTCTAGGGTTTCACGGGAGGAAGACCACCGGAGCGTCGGAATCACTTGAAAACTTGCATGTGCCCCTAGGATATGTGTGTGAGAGTGGTCCAAGGTTGGTATCTGCCATGTGTAGGCCCCAGGTGTCCCCCCTTCCGGACATGCGTTAACGCATAGTTAAATCCTAGATCTGTACGTGGAAACTCCCGCCCCGTCACAACGGGGGCCTAGAATGAGGCAAAGTTGGCCCAGCCTTTGCTCTCCATGTACATATGTCCTAAACCAACCAAGACAAGTAGATAGGTCAATCGGGCTACCCTCGTACGGAGATAGATATAGGGCTTGATGATCCGGGGCCCCCGGTCTAGGGTTTCACCAGAGGAAGACCATCGGAGCATCAGACTGGTGCAAGCTTGGTAGGTGCCATGTATAGGCCCCAGGTGTGCCTCCCTTCGCGTACATGCGTTAACACTTAGTAAAATCCTGGTTCTATACGTGGAAACTCCCATCACGTCACAACCGGGGCCTAGAATGTGGCAAAGTTGGCCCAACCTTTGCTCTCCATGTACATATGTCCTAAACAAACCAAAACAAGTAGAGAGGTACACCGGCTACCCTCGTACGGAGATAGCTATAGGGGTAGACGATCCGGGGCCCCCGGTCTAGGGTTTCGCTGGAGGAAGACCACCGGAGCATCGGAATCAAATGAAAGCTTGCATGTGCCCTAGGATATGTGTGTGATAGTGGTGGAAGGCTGGTAGGTGCCATGTGTAGGCCCCAGGCGTGACCCCCTTCCCAGACATGCGTTAAGACTTAGTTAAAATCCTGGATCTGTACGTGGAAACTCCCGGAGCGTCACAACCGGGGCCTATAATGTGGCAAAGTTGGCCTAACCTTTTCTCTCAATGTACATATGTCCTAAACAAACCAAAACAAGTAGAGAGGTACACCGGGCTACCTTGATATGGAGATAGTTATAGGGGTAGATGATCTGAGGCCAGCGGGCTAGGGTTTCGCTGCAGGAAGACCCCCAGAGCGTCGGAATCACATGAAAACTTGCATGTGCCCCGAGGATATGTGTGTGAGAGTGGTGCAAGGTTGGTAGGTGCCATGTGTAGGCCCCAGGTGTGACCCCTGATACATTGCAAATGTATCTATAATTTTTAATGTTCCATGCTTGGTTTTGTCCACTTTCTTGTGTTTTGTCCACACTTTGGAGTACTTTTCATACGATTTCTTAGACTAACGTATTAACAAGAGCCACAGTGTTAGCTGCCTGTTTTCTGCTGTTTTTGGTTCCAGGAAAGTCAGAAACTGAATATTCTCGGAATTGGACAGGACAAAAGCCAAAGTGCCTATTTTTCCGGAAGTCATCAGATGCCAGAGTACGAGACGGAGAGGTGCTAGGGGGCCACCACACCACCTGGCCGCGTGGCCCAGCCTGGACCGCGCCTGGGGGTGGTCTGGCCGCCTCCGGCACCCCCTCAGCCTCCCCTTCCGCCTATAAGATGCCCTCAAGACGAAAACCGTAAGTACCCGGTCAAAAATCCACGAAAGAGTCTGTAGCTGCCGTCATCTCCATCCCTAGATCGAGAGGGATCTGAAGCTCTTCCCGGCACCTTGCCGGAGAGGGAAATTCACCCTGGAGGCCTTCTTCATCACCATTCAAGCCTCCGGTGTGATGCGTGAGTAGTTCATCTCTGGACTATGGGTCCATGTTGTAGCTAGATGGTTGGTTCTCCTCCTTTGTGCTTTCATGTCTAGATCTTGTGAGCTCCGTTCATGATCAAGATCATCTATTTGTAATTCTGCATGTTTTGTTTGCGGGGATCCGCTGGATATTGAGATGCTATTTCAGATTGATTATTGATTCTATCATGTCTTTGTTATTTGTGATCTTGCATGCTTTCCGTTGTTAGTAGCTATTTTGGCCAAGTAGATGCTAGCAACTCCAAGAGTTAGTATTTATGCTCAATAGTGGGTGCATGCCTCTGGTAATCTGGGGAAGTGATAGAAATCTCTAAGTTACTAGATGTGTTGTTGCTACTAGGGAGAAAACAACAATCCTTTGTTCATAGAACAATCGTATTGTTTTCATTACACGCAGTTCATAAAGCAATAATCTATTTCTTGCAACTTAATACTGGAGGGGGCTCGGGCGATAACCTGAAGGTGAATTATTAGTCATAGATGCAGTTGGATGGCGGTCTATGTATAATGTTGTAATGCCCAATCAAGTCTCAAAGGAGTCAAGATGATTAGTATATGCATGTATTGCTTTCTCGATGTTTGTCAATTGCCCCGCTGTAATTTGTTCACCCAGCATGTTATCTATCTAAGGAGAGCCACCTCTAGTGAACTATGGATCCCGGTCCTTTTCTTATACATACAATCTACAAACTGTTTACTGCTTTGTGTTTACTTTATGCAAACTTTTACTTCCTTCCATTCGATACGTTTAATCCTTTGTTTTCAGCAAAACATGGTGAGATTGAAAACCTCATCGCAAGTTGGGGACAGAGTTCAGTGGTTGTGCTGTGCAGGTCTCCACGTTGCTACTAGCACCGGTAGTGCACCCTGCCAAGGCTCAGCTAGCAACACCTTTGGGGTGTTTCCTTGCTCCTACTGGTTCGATTAAACCTTGGTTTCATAACTAAGGGAAACTTTCTACTGTGCTCATCGTACCTTCCTGTTGGGGTTCCCAACGAGCTCTACATCAACAACGCACCAGCATTTTTCGGGCGCTGTACACTGAGTCATCAAGCATTTTTCTGGCGCCGTTGCCGGGGAGTCAAGGACATCTTCACAAGGGAAGTCCCTCATAACCAATCTCTTTACTTTGTTATTTTTGCTTTTCTTAGTTTCTTTTTGCTTTGTTTGCTTGTTTTTTATCAAAAACACAAAAAAAATACTTTTACTAGTTTGCTTTCTTATTTCAAAAACACAAAAAAATTAGTTACTTTCTTGAGTTGCCACTATGTCTAGCCTTGCTCCAATCACTATGTCACCCGAGGAAATGATTTTCACTTTTAAACAAGGAATGGAAGAGAGTTTCAAGGGAGCTTGGTCTAGAATCTCTGATCTACATGAAAAAACTGAGCTTAAAATGACTCGAAGCTTGTTCCTTAGTAGTTTTTACCTTGGAATTGCTCTTTGCTCTAGATATGCTTTAGATGATGTTGTGGGAGGAGATTTCCTCCAATGTAATGAGGATGATGCTATAAATGCTATAAAGAAATTGATCCTCACTTACAACTTGCCTAGCCAAACTGATATTTCTTTCGCAAAAATATTTGCTAGATTGGACACTCTTGAGACTAGCACTACTAGCTTAAAAGATTGCTATAATACGCTTAGGGAGCATCGAAATTATGTTCCAATAAATTTTGAACCATCAAAGTGGCTCCCTACAGTAAAGATTGAGATAAACACTGAAACTTTTCAAGCTCGCTATGATATCATGTCTGAATTTTGTCTTATGCCCAAAGATATTTATGAATCTTTGAATACTTGGGGGCTTACTGAAGGAGGAAAAGAAATATCTCTTGCTAATAATTCTATCATATTATCTATTGGAATAGCTGAAGGAGTGTTTACAAAGATCCTTGGTAAAATGATTTCTATTGGTTATCTTGTTATTGAATGTGCAGGAAAAGGACAAATTACACTTGGAAGGTCCCTATTAGAAATCCTTGGAGAAATAATAGATGTGGGAAAGGGGACCATGCACCTTTCTTCTCCACCAAACAATCATATTTTCCCCAAGGTTAAGAATAAAAGTAAGAGAGGTAAGGGCAATAAATTTGGTTTTAATGCTTCTTCATTTGAGAACACATGATTCTTTCTTGCTTCTTATGCCTAACTTAAAGGCGTTAAAGAAAAGTACTTCTTGGGAGATAACCCAAAAGTTTTAGATGAGTCTTGGAAGTTATTACTTCAGTAATAACCGCTCCTTATCCTTTTTATTTGCTTTTTGTGCCAAGAGTAACCTCTAATGAGACAGAAGTAATGATTGGGAAAGTTGTTGTCCCGAAACAGATTTCTGTGCTTCACCGTAAAAATTCGTGTAAAATCTCTGAACGCCTTTTTGAGGCGTGAATTTTTGTGCTTCGGCCCCCGGTTGTTATCTAACTTTCGTTAGTTCAACAATTTTTGATTTGAGCAACAGAAGGTCTTCGAAAAAAATTCGTCTTTACCTGCTGGTCTGTTTTGACAGATTTCTGCTATTTTCTGCATTTCCTTCTTGTTGGTTCCTTTTTGAGTTCTTTTGGGGAATTGAGATTTTTGAGGAAAGTACTACAGTAGCTAGTGTTCTAATGGAAGTTTATTTGGTGTTAGAACTGAACCTGAAGACTTATTTATCTTGAGTGCACTAATGTTGCTAATAAAGATTGTGTGAAGTTTTGTATGAAGGAAAATTTTCAGGTGTATGGAAGGAATGAGTAATGAGATGAAGGATGGACTAAAGCTCAAGATTGGGGATGCCACACGTGTCACCCCAAGAAATATCCAAGAATTATAAGAGTCAAAGCTTGGGGATTCCCAAGGCATCCCCATCTTCATCAATAAAAATCTCAGGTTTCTTCCAAACGCTTCATTTTTATTGTTTCATGCACAGTTGTGTTGTGCTTGGAGCGTCTTCTTTTTCGTTTTCGTTTTCGTTTTGGTTTTTCGTTTTCTTGGTTTTCTTAGTTTTATGAATAAATTGTTTGGACCCCCTCTTTCATACATTGGTTTGCAAATAGTTTGGTTTGGTTTAGAAAAGAGTAGGAAAGTTCATTCTTATGTGGTAAAAAGAGCTTGTTTTTGACTGTGGCCTATGCTTTGTCATGCAATGCTTGATATTGTTTTGGCTTTATGCTTACTATTCTTTGCTGTAGAATGACTTGTTATAAACAATTGAGATTGCTTAATGTGCCTTGGATGAATCATGCGTTGTTTTAGCATAATAAAGCATGGTATAGTGGTATTCTCCTTTGATGTTTTATTTGGGTTGACTTGGCGCATGCTCACACCATGTTATGACTATCTCAAGTCACCATAGACTTTATGATCCTTTAGTTTTCAACTTGTAGTGTCACCTTATGCTTTTATCAATGATGTTTTGTCGCTCTGCATGATTATGACCATTATTGCTCTCTTAGTTTGTCGCTCCTAGTCTTTTGCTAGCCTCCACAACCAAGTATGAGTTCCACTCATGCATCCAACTCCCTAAAGCAAGTTATTCCAAAGAGTCCACCATACCAACCTACTAGCTTATGCTATTCCAAGTATATTCATGCTTTTGTTTACCTTCCAAATTAAACTTGTTATGAGAAAACTAGTGATTAAAGCTCTCACGAACTTGATGGCACACTTTACTTTTTTGCATCTAATAAACTTGAACCATTGGGTCCTTCTTTGTTGCGTATATGCTTGCACTTTATACGTTGAAATTAGCAGAACCATGTTTCATGGGGAACGCTTTCAACATTGCACTTGTACTTTGTACCCCGTTGATATCATGTTCTTTTGCTTACGGATACCGGCGGTGTGAAATAAAAGTGGAACTTGTAAGATCATGGAGTTTGTATGTGTGTTAGAGAAACGCGTGGGCCACTAGCCTAAGCCATGCCTAATCATGGTGGAAACTTGCAGCAACACCATAATGAGCACTCTATGAAGCATCCTCAATAAAAACCTATGCAAATAGCAAATAAAAAGATCGCTAAGATGCTCATTGTCTGCTTGCCTTGTCATTTTGGTTATGGGATAGCTCCTGTATCATGTGCCAGGTGTACCCCGTTGGCGGTTCTTTATGATACACATGTACTTACAATGACAAGATCTTACTTGTGACTAAAGTTGAGTAGCATGAGGATCGGTCTTCGTAAGTAAGGGGCATGAGATTTCAGTTTATAACTTGTCAAGCATATCCTCTTAGTTGTGTCACTTTAACCTTAATCACCTTAAAGATGCTTATGATAGGGGCAATGAGAGCTGAAAGCTATAAGTACCATAATTTTTGGAAGCTCTTTATGAGACTTGAATCCCTACTTCCTTCTATGAAGGCCTTTCTTCCACCATTATATTGAGTCTCCACCTTCTACCTTTATGCACCTACTTTGAGAGCATAGTGGCCATTCTTAGTTCTATGTGCATTGTCCCAAGACTAGTTGATTGATGCATAACTTGATATTGCTTGTTTTAAACTATTTGTATCTAGTCACTCTTATGAACTTTGAAGGTGTCCTATGCATTTATATTTGCTACTCTATGAGGGACAAGCTGAATGTTATTATGCTATGTTTACTTTATGTGAAACAAACAAACGTCTTGCAAAGCATTGTTATTCATGAATATTTTGTTTGTGCCTTTTCATGTTGCATCATAGTATCTTTGTCTTATTGCTAGAACCTTGTCTTTCATGTTATGATTGAAGTACTATGATCCCAGCTTTGAATAATTTACAAATACTTTGATTAAGTCTTTGATGGTGCATGTCACCTCAAAAATTATTCTTTCTTTTTATCACTTACCTACTCGAGGACGAGCAGGAGTTAAGCTTGGGGATGTTGATACATTGCAAATGTATCTATAATTTTTGATGTTCCATGCTTGGTTTTATCCACTTTCTTGTGTTTTGTCCACAATTTGGAGTACTTTTCATATGATTTCTTGGACTAACCTATTAACAAGAGCCACAGTGCCAGCTGCCTGTTTTCTGCTGTTTTTTGTTCCAGGAAAGTCAGAAAATGAATATTCTCGGAATTGGACGGGACAAAAGCCAAAGTGCCTATTTTTCCGGAAGTCATCAGATGCCAGAGTACAAGACGGAGAGGGGCTAGGGGGCCACCACACCACCTGGCCGCATGGTCCAGCCTGGCCCATGCCAGGGGGTGGTGTGGCCGCCTCCGGCACCCCCTCGGCCTCCCCTTCCGCCTATAAGATGCCCTCGGGACGAAAACCCTAAGTACCCGATCAGAGTCTGTAGCCGCCGTCATCTCCATCCCTAGATCGAGAGAGATCTGAAGCTCTTCCCGGCACCCTGCCGGAGAGGGGAATTCACCCTGGAGGCCTTCTTCATCATCATGCAAGCCTCCGGTGTGATGCGTGAGTAGTTCATCCTTGTACTATGGATCCATGTAGTAGCTAGATGGCTGGTTCTCCTCCTCTGTGCTTTCATGTCTAGATCTTGTGAGCTCCGTTCATGATCAAGATCATCTATTTGTAATTCTGCATGTTGTGTTTGCAGGGATCGGATGGATATTGAGATGCTATTTCAGATTGATTATTGATTCTATCATGTCTTTGTTATTTGTGATCTTGCATGCTTTCCGTTGTTAGTAGCTATCTTGGCCAAGTAGATGCTAGCAACTCCAAGAGTTTGTATTTATGCTCGATAGTGGGTTCATGCCTCTGGTAATTTGGGGAAGTGACAGAAATCTCTAAGGTACTAGATGTGCCGTTGCTACTAGGGAGAAAACAACAATCCTTTGTTCATAGAACAATCGTATTGTTTACATTACACGTTGTTCGTAAATCAGTAATCTGTTGCTTGCAACTTAATACTAGAGGGGGTTCCGATGATAACCTGAAGGTGGATTGTTAGTCATAGATGCAGTTGGATGGCGGTCTATGTATAATGTTGTAATGCCCAATAAAGTATCAAAGGAATCAAGATGATTAGTATGTGCATGTATTGCTTTCTCGATGTTTGTCAATTGCCTCGCTGTAATTTGTTCACCCAGCATGTTATCTATCTAAGGAGAGCCACCTCTAGTGAACTCTGGATCCCGGTCCTTTTCTTTTACATACAATCTACAAACTGTTTACTGCTTTGTGTTTACTTTCTGCAAACTTTTACTTCCTTCCATTCGATACGTTTAATCCTTTGATTTCAGCAACACACGGTGAGATTGACAACCTCATCGCAAGTTGGAGACAGAGTTCTGTGGTTGTGTTGTGCAGGTCTCCACGTTGCTACTAGCACCGGTAGTGCGCCCTGCCAAGGCTCAGCTAGCAACACCTTTGGGGTGTTTTCTTGCTCCTACTGGTTCGATTAAACCTTGGTTTCATAATTGAGGGAAACTTGCTGCTGTGCTTATCATACCTTCCTCATGGGGTTCCCACGAGCTCTACATTAACACCGCACCAGCATTTTTCGGGTGATGTACACTAAGCCATCAACCCCCCTTCCCGGACATGCGTTAACACTTAGTAAAATCCTGGATCTGTACGTGGAAACTCCCACCGCGTCACAACCGGGGTCTAGAATGTGGAAAAGTTGGCCCAACCTTTGCTCTCCATGTACATATATCCTAAACCAACCAAGACAAGTAGAGAGGTCCACCGGGCTACCCTCGTACAGAGATAGCTATAGGGGCAGACGATCCGGGGCCACCGGTCTAGGGTTTCACCGGAGGAAGATCACCGAAGCATCAGAATCACATGAAAACTTGCATGTTCCCCTAGGATATGTGTGTGAGGGTGGAGCAAGGTTGGTAGGTGCCATGTGTGGGCCCCAGATGTGCCCCCCTTCGCGTACATGCGTTAACACTTAGTAAAATCCTGGATCTGTACGTGGAAACTCCCGTCGCATCACAACCGGGGCCTAGAATGTGGCAAAGTTGGCCCAAACTTTTCTCTCCATGTACATATGTCCTAAACAAACCAAAACAAGTAGAGAGGTCCACCGGGCTACCCTCATACGGAGATAGCTATAGGGGTAGACGATCTGAGGCCCCCGGTCTAGGGTTTCGTCGGAGGAAGACCACCGGAGCGTCAGAATCACATGAAAACTTGCATGTGCCCCTAGGATATGTGTGTGATAGTGGTGCAAGGTTGGTAGGTGCCATGTGTACGCCCAGGTGTGACCCCCTTCCCTGACATGCGTTAACACTTAGTTAAATCTTAGATTTGTACCTGGAAACTCCCGCCGCGTCACCACCGGGGCCTAGAATGTGGCAAAGTTGGCCTAACCTTTGCTCTCCATGTACATATCTCCTAAAAAAACCAAAACAAGTAGAGAGGTCCACCGGGCTACCCTCGTACAGAGATAGCTGTAGGGGTAGACGATCTGGCGCCCCCGTTCTAGGGTTTCGCTGGAGGAAGACAACCGGAGCATCAGAATCATATGAAAACTTGCATGTGCCCCTAGGATATGTGTGTGAGAGTGGTGCGAGGTTGGTAGGTGCCATGTGTAGGCCACAGGTGTGACCCCTTTCCCGGACATGCCTTAACACTTAGTAAAATCCTGGATCTGTACGTGGAAACTCCCACTGCGTCACAACCAGGGCCTAGAATGTGGAAAAGTTGGACCAATCTTTACTCTCCATGTAAATATGTCCTAAACAAACCAAAACAATTAGAGAGGTCCATCGGGCTACCCTCGTACGGAGATAGCTATAGGGGTAGACAATTCGGGGCCCCGGTCTAGGGTTTCATTGGAGGAAGACCACCAGAGCATCGGAATCACAAGAAAACTTGCATGTTCCCCCTAGGATATGTGTGTGATAGTGCTGCAAGGTTGGTAGGTGACATGTGTAGGCCCAGGTGTGACCCTCTTCCAGGACATGCGTTAACACTTAGTTAAATCCTGGATCTGTACGTGGAAACTCCCGGAGCGTCACAACCAGGGCCTAGAATGTGGCAAAGTTGGCCCAACCTATGCTCTCCATGTACATATGTCCTAAACAAACCAAATCAAGTAGAGAGGTCCATCGAGCTACCCTCATACAGAGATAGCTATAGGGGTAGACGAACCGGGGCCCCGGTCTAGGGTTTCGCCGGAGGAAGACCACCGGAGCATCGGAATCACATGAAAACTTGCATGTGCCCCTAGGATATGTGTGCGAGAGTGTTGCAAGGTTGGTAGGTGCCATGTGTAGGCCCCAGGTGTGACCCCCTTCACGGACATGCGTTAACACTTTGTAAAATCCTGGATCTGTATGTGGAACCTCCCGCCGCGTCACAACCGGGGCCTAGAATGTGGCAAATTTTGCCCAACCTTTGCTCTCCATGTACATATGTCCTAAAGAAACCAAAACAAGTAGAGAGGTCCAGCGGGCTACCCTCGTACAAATATAGCTAGAGGGGTAGACGATCCATGGCCCTCGGTCTAGGGTTTCACCGGAAGAAGACCACCGGAGCGTCAGAATCACATGCAAACTAGCATGTGCCCCTAGGATATGTCTGTGAGAGTGGCGCAAGGTTGGTAGGTGGCATGTGTAGGCCCAAGGTGTGATCCCCTTCCCGGACATGCGTTAACACTTAGCTAAATCCTAGATCTGTACATGGAAACTCCCGTCACGTCACAATCGGGGCCTAGAATATGGCAAAGTTTGCCCAACATTTTCTATCCATGTACATATATCCTAAACAAACCAAAACAAGTAGATAGGTCCACCGGGCTACCGTCGTATGGAGACAGCTATAGGGGTAAACGATATGGGCCCCCGGTCTAGGATTTCGCTGGAGGAAGACCTCCGGAGCGTCGGAATCAAATGAAAACTTGCATGTGCCCCTAGGATATGTGTGTGATAATGATGCAAGGTTAGTAGGTTCCATGTGTAGGTCCCAGGTGTGACCCCCTTCCCGGACATGCGTTAACACTTAGTTAAATCCTGGATCTGTACGTGGAAACTCCCAGAGCGTCACAACCGGGGCCTTGAATGTGGAAAAGTTGGCCCAACCTTCTATCTCAATGTACATATGTCCTAAAAAAAACAAAACCAGTAGAGAGGTCCACCAGGATACCCTCGTACAGAGATAGCTATAGGGGTAGACGATCCGGGGCCCCCGGTCTAGGGTTTCGCTGGAGGACGACTACTGGAGCGTCAAAATCAAATGAAAACTTGCATTTGCCCCTAGGATATGTGTGTGAGAGTGGTGAAAGGTTGGTAGTTGTCATGTGTAGGCCCTAGGTGTGACCCCCTTCCCGGACATGCGTTAACACTTAGTAAAATCTTGGATCTGTACGTGAAAACTCCCGCCGCGTCACAACCGGGGCCTAGAATGTGGCAAAGTTGGCCTAAACTTTGCCATCCATGTAAATATGTCCTAAAAAAACCAAAACAAGTACAAAGGTCCAGCGGGCTACTATCGTACGGAGATAGCTATAGGGGTAGACGATCCACGGCCCCTGGTCTAGGGTTTCACCGGAGGAAGACAACCAGAGCGTCGGAATCACATGAAAACTTGCATGTGCCACTAGTATATGTGTGTGAGAGTGGTGGAAGGTTGGTAGGTGCCATGTGTAGGCCCTAGGTGTGCCCCCCCTTCCCGGACATAAGTTAACACTTAGTTAAATCCTAGATCTGTACGTGGAAACTCCTGCCCCGTCACAACCGGGGCCTATAATGAGGCAAAGTTGGCCTAACCTTTGGTCTCCATGTACATATGTCCTAAACCAACCAAGACAAGTAGATACGTCCACCGGTCTACCCTCGTACGGAGATAGATATAGGGCTACACAATCCGGGGCCCCCGGTCTAGGGTTTCGCCGGGGGAATATCACCGGAGCATCGGAATCACATGAAAACTTGCATGTTCCCCTAGGATATGTGTGTGAGAGTGGTGCAAGGTTGGTAGGTGCCATGTGTAGGTCCCAGGTGTGACCCCTGATACATTGCAAATGTATCTATAATTTTTGATGTTCCATGCTTGGTTTTATCCACTTTCTTGTGTTTTGTCCACACTTTGGAGTACTTTTCATATGATTTCTTGGACTAACCTATTAACAAGAGCCACAGTGCCAGCTGCATGTTTTCTGCTGTTTTTGGTTCCAGGAAAGTCAGAAAATGAATATTCTCGGAAATGGACGGGACAAAAGCCAAAGTGCCTATTTTTCCGGAAGTCATCAGATGCCAGAGTACGAGACGGAGAGGGGCTAGGGGGACACCACACCACTTGGCCGCGTGGTCCAGCCTGGCCCACGCCAGGGGGTGGTCTGGCCGCCTCCGGCACCCCCTCGGCCTCCCCTTCCGCCTATAAGATGCCCTCAGGACGAAAACCCTAATTACCCGATCAAAAATCCACGAAAGAGTCTGTAGCGCCGTCATTTCCATCCCTAGATCAGGAGGGATCTGAAGCTCTTCTCGGCACCCTGCCGGAGAGGGGAATTCACCCTAGAGGCCTTCTTCATCATCATGCAAGCCTCCGGTGTGATGCGTGAGTAGTTCATCCTTGGACTACGGATCCATGTAGTAGCTAGATGGCTGGTTCTCCTCCTTTGTGCTTTCATGTCTAGATCTTGTGAGCTCCGTTCATGATCAAGATCATATATTTGTAATTCTGCATGTTGTGTTTGTGGGGATCCGATGGATATTAAGATGCTATTTCAGATTGATTATTGATTCTATCATGTCTTTGTTATTTGTGATCTTGCATGCTTTCCGTTGTTAGTAGTTATCTTGGCCAAGTAGATGCTAGCAACTCCAAGAGTTAGTATTTATGCTCAATAGTGGATTCATGCCTCTAGTAATCTGGGGAAGTGACAGAAATCTCTAAGGTACTAGATGTGCTGTTGCTAGTAGGGAGAAAACAACAATCCTTTGTTCATAGAACAATCGTATTGTTTACATTACACGCAGTTCGTAAAGCAATAATCTGTTGCTTGCAACTTAATACTCGAGGGGGTTCAGATGATAACCTGAAGGTGGATTATCAGTCATAGATGCAGTTGGATGGCGGTCTATGTATAATGTTGTAATGCCCAATCAAGTATCAAAGGAGTCAAGATGATTAGTATATGCTTGTATTGCTTTCTCGATGTTTGTCAATTGCCCCGCTGTAATTTGTTCACCCAGCATGTTATCTATCTAAGGAGAGCCACCTCGAGTGAACTATGGATCCCGGTCCTTTTCTTTTACATACAATCTACAAACTGTTTACTGCTTTGTGTTTACTTTCTGCAAACTTTTACTTCCTTCCATTCGATACGTTTAATCCTTTGTTTTCAGCAAAACACGGTGAGATTGACAACCTCATCGCAAGTTGGGGACAGAGTTATGTGGTTGTGTTGTGCAGGTCTCCACATTGCTACTAGCACCGGTAGTGAGCCCTGCCAAGGCTCAGCTAGCAACACCTTTGGGGTGTTTCCTTGCTCCTACTGGTTCGATTAAACCTTCGTTTCGTAACTGAGGGAAACTTGTTGCTGTGTGCATCATACCTTCCTCTTGGGGTTCCTAACGAGCTCTACGTCAACACCACACCATCATTTTTCTAGAGATGTACACTAAGCCATCAACCCCCCTTCCCGGACATGTGATAACACTTAGTAAAATCCTGGATCTATACATGGAAACTCCCGTCGCATCACACCTGGGGCCTAGAATGTGGCAAAGTTGCCCAACCTTTGCTCTCCATGTACATATGTCTTAAACAAACCAAAACAAGTAGAGAGGTCCACCGGGCTACCCTCGTACGGAGATAGCTACAGAGGTAGACGATCCGGGGCCCCCGATCTAGTGTTTCGCTGGAGGAAGACCACCGGAGCGTCAGAATCACATGAAAACTTGCATGTGCCCCTAGTATATGTGTGTGATAATGGTGCCAGGTTGGTCGGAGCCATCTGTAGGCCTAGGTGTGACCCCCTTTCCTGACATGCGTTAACACTTAGTTAAATCTTAGATCTGTACCTGGAAAACTCCCACCGCGTCCCCACCGGGGCCTAGAATGTGGCAAATTTGGCCTAACCTTTGCTCTCCATGTACATATGTCATAAACAAACCAAAAAAAGTAGAGAGGTCCACTGGGCTACCCTCGTATGGCAATAGCTCTAGTGGTAGACGATCTGGCGCCCCGTTCTAGGGTTTCGCTGGAGGAAGACAACCGGAGCATCGGAATCACATGAAAACTTGCATGTGCCCCTAGGATATGTGTGTGAGAGTGGTGCGAGTTTGGTAGGTGCCATGTGTAGGCCACAGGTGTGACCCCCTTCCCGGACATGCCTTAACACTTAGTAAAATCCTGGATCTGTACGTGGAAACTCCCACCGCGTCACAACCAGGGCCTAGAATGTGGCAAAGTTAGTCCAATCTTTGCTCTCCGTGTAAATATGTCCTAAAAAACCAAAACAAGTGGAGAGGTCCATCGGGCTACCATCCTACGGAGATAGCTATAGGGGTAGACGATTCGGGGCCCCCGGTCTAGTGTTTCATCGGAGGAAGACCACCAGAGCGTCGGAATCACATGAAAACTTGCATGTGCCCCTAGGATATGTGTGTGATAGTGTTGCAAGGTTGGTAGGTGCCATGTGTAGGCCCAGGTGTGACCCCCTTCGCGAACATGCGTTAACACTTAGTAAAATCCTGGATCTGTACGTGGAAACTCCTGGAGCGTCACAACCAGGGCCTAGAATGTGGCAAAGTTGGCCCAACCTTTGATCTCCATGTACATATGTCCTAAACAAATAAAATCAAGTAGATAGGTCCACCAGGCTACCCTCATACGGAGATAGCTATAGGGGTAGACGAACCGAGGCTCCCGGTCAAGGGTTTCGCCGGAGGAAGACCACCGAAGCGTCGGAATCACATGAAAACATGCATGTGCCCCTAGGATATGTGTGTGAGAGTGTTGCAAGGTTGGTAGGTGCCATGTGTAGGCCCAGGTGTGACCCCCTTCCCGGACATGCGTTAACACTTTGTAATATCCTGGATCTATACGTGGAAACTCCCACTGTGTTACAACCGAGGCCTAGAATGTGGCAAAGTTGGACCAACCTTTGCTCTCCATGTACATATGTCCTAAACAAACGAAAACAAGTAGAGAGGTCCAGCGGGCTACCCTCGTACGGAGATAGCTATAGGGGTAGACGATCCATGGCCCCTGGTCTAGGGTTTCGCCAGAGGAAGACCTCCGGAGCATCGGAATCACATGAAAACTTGCATGTGCCCCTTGGATATGTGTGTGATAGTTATGAAAGGTTGGTAGGTTGCATGTGTAGGCCCTAGATGTGACCCCCTTCCCGGACATGCGTTAACACTTAGTCAAATCTTGGATCTGTACGTGGAAACTCCCGGAGCGTCACAACCGGGGCCTTGAATGTGGAAACGTTGGCCCAACCTTTTCTCTCAATGTACATATGTCCTAGACAAACAAAAAAAAGTAGATAGGTCCACCAGGATACCCTCGTACAAAGATAGGTATAGGGGTAGACGATTCGGGGCCCTAGGTCTAGGGTTTCGACGGAGGAAGACTACCGGAGCGTCAGAATCACATGAAAACTTCCATGTGCCCCTAGGATATGTGTGTGAGAGTGGTGCAAGGTTGGTAGGTTCCATGTGTAGGCCCTAAGTGTGACCCCCTTCCCGGACATGCGTTAACACTTAGTAAAATCCTGGAGCGTCACAACCGGGGCCTAGAATGTGGCAAAGTTGGCGCACCCTTTTCCCTACATCTACATATGTCCTAAACAAACCAAAAAAGTACATAGGTCCAGCGGGATACCATCGCACGGAGATAGCTATAGGGTTAGACGATCCATGGCCCCCGGTCTAGGTTTTCACCGGAGGAAGACCACCAGAGCGTCGGAATCACATGAAAAATTGCATGTGCCCCTAGGATATGTGTGTGAGAGTGGTGCAAGGTTGGTATGTGCCATGTGTAGGCCCCAGGTGTGCCCTCCCTTCCCGGACATGCGTTAACACTTAGCTAAATCCTAGATCTGTACGTGGAAACTCCCGCCCCGTCACAGCCGGGGTCTAGAATGAGGCAAAGTTGGCCCAACCTTTTGTCTCCATGTACATATATCCTAAACCAACCAAGACAAGTAGATAGGTCCACCGGGCTACCCTCGTATGGAGATAGATATAGGGCTACACGATCCGGGGGCCCCGGACTAGGGTTTCGCCGGAGGAATATCACCGGAGCGTCAGAATCACATGAAAACTTGCATGTTCCCTTATGATATGTGTGTGAGAGTGGTGCTAGATTGGTAGGTGCCATGTGTAGGCGCCAGGTGTGCCCCCCTTCGCGTACATGCGTTAACACTTAGTAAAATCCTGGTTCTATACGTGGACACTCCCATCACGTCACAACCGGTGCCTAGAATGTGGCAAAGTTGGCCCAACCTTTTCTCTCCATGTACATATGTCCTAAACAAACCAAAACAAGTAGAGAGGTACACCGGGCTACCCTCGCACGGAGATAGCTATAGGGGTAGATGATCCGGGGCCCCCGGTCTAGGGTTTCACAAAAGGAAGACCACCGGAGCATCGGAATCAAATGAAAACTTGCATGTGTCCTAGGATATGTGTGTGATAGTGGTGGAAGGTTGGTAGGTTCCATGTGTAGGCCCCAGGTGTGACCCCCTTCCCAGACATGCGTTAACACTTAGTTAAATCCTGGATCTGTACGTGGGAACTCCCAGAGCGTCACAACCGGGGCCTATAATGTGGCAAAGTTGGCCCAACCTTTTCTCTCCATGTACATATGTCCCAAACATACAAAATCAAGTAGAAAGGTCCACCGGGCTACCCTCATACGGAG
This sequence comes from Avena insularis, assembly GCA_023614405.1. Classification (NCBI taxonomy): domain Eukaryota; kingdom Viridiplantae; phylum Streptophyta; class Magnoliopsida; order Poales; family Poaceae; genus Avena; species Avena insularis. The sequence continues at coordinate 301,806,087 of CM042684.1, forward strand.
ATAGCTATAGGGGTAGACTATCCGGGGCTCCCGGTCGAGGGTTTCGCGGGAGGAAGACCACCGGAGTGTCGGAATCACGTTAAAACTTGCATGTGCCACTAGGATATGTGTGTGAGAGTGTTGCAAGGTTGGTAGGTGCCATGTGTAGGCGCCAGGTGTGACCCCCTTCCCGAACATGCGTTAACACTTAATTAAATCCTGGATCTGTACGTGGAAACTCCCGGAGCGTCACAACCAGGGCCTAGAATGTGGAAAAGTTGGACCAACCTTTTCTCTCCATGTACATATGTCCTAAACAGACAAAATCAAGTAGAGAGGTCCACCGGGATACCCTCATAAGGAGATAGCTATAGGGGTAGACGAACCGGGGCTCCCGGTCGAGGGTTTCACCGGAGGAAGACCACCGGAGTGTTGGAATCACAATAAAACTTGCATGTGCCCCTAGGATATGTGTGTGAGATTGTTGCAAGGTTGGTAGGTGCCATATTTAGGCCCCAGGTGTGACCCCCTTCCCAGACACGCGTTAACAGTTTGAAAAATCCTAGATCTATACGTAGAAACTCCCACCGTGTTACAACCGGGGCCTAGAATGTGGAAAAGTTGGACCAACCTTTGCTCTCCATGTACATATGTCCTAAACAAACCAAAACAAGTAGACAGGTGCAGCGGGCTACCCTCGTACGGAGATAGCTATAGGGGTAGACGATCCATGGCCCCCGGTCTAGGGTTTCACCGGAGGAAGACCACCGGAGCGTCGAAATCACATGCAAGCTTGCATGTGCCCCTAGGATATGTGTGTGAGACTGGTGCAAGGTTGGTAGGTGGCATGTGTAGGCCCAAGGTGTGATCCCCTTCCCAGACATGCGTTAACACTTAGTTAAATCCTAGATCTATACATGGAAACTCCCGTCTCGTCACAACCGGGGACTAGAATATGGCAACGTTGGCCCAACCTTTTATATCCATGTACATATGTCCTAAACAAACCAAAACAAGTAGATGGGTCCACCGGGCTACCCTCGTACGGACATAGCTATAGGGGTAGACGATCCGGGGCCCCCGGTCTAGGGTTTCGCCGGAGGAAGACCTCCGGAGCATCGGAATCAAATGAAAACTTGCATGTGCCCCTAGGATATGTGTGTGATAGTTATGAAAGGTTGGTAGGTTCCATGTGTAGGCCCCAGGTGTGACCCCCTTCCCGGACATGCGTTAACACTTAGTCAAATCCTGGATCTGTACGTGGAAACTCCCGGAGCGTCACAACCGGGGCCATGAATGTGGAAAAGTTGGCCCAACCTTTTCTCTCAATGTACATATGTCCTAAAAAAACAAAAAAAAGTAGATAGGTCCACCAGGATACTGTCGTACAAAGATAGGTATAGGGGTAGACGATTCGGGGCCCTAGGTCTAGGGTTTCGACGGAGGAAGACTACCGGAGCGTGAGAATCACATGAAGACTTGCATGTTCCCCTAGGATATGTGTGTGAGAGTGGTGCAAGGTTGGTAGCTGCCATTTGTAGGCTCTAAGTGTGACCCCCTTCCCGGACATGCGTTAACACTTAGTAAAATCCTGGATCTGTATGTGGAAACTCCCGTCGTGTCACAACCGGGGCCTAGAATGTGGCAAAGTTAGCGCACCCTTTTCCCTCCATGTACATATGTCCTAAACAAACCAAAAAAAGTACATAGGTCCAACGGGATACCATCGTACGGAGATAGCTATAGGGTTAGACGATCCATGGCCCCCGGTCTAGGGTTTCACCGGAGGAAGACCACCAGAGCGTCGGAATCACATGAAAACTTGCATGTGCCCCTAGGATATGTGTGTGAGAGTGGTGCAAGGTTGGTATGTGCCATGTGTAGGCCACAAGTGTGCCCCCCCTTCCCGGACATGCGTTAGCACTTAGCTAAATCCTAGATCTGTACGTGGAAACTCCCGCCCCGTCACAACCGGGGTCTAGAATGAGGCAAAGTTGGCCCAACCTTTTCTCTCCATGTACATATATCCTAAACCAACCAAGACAAGTAGATAGGTCCACCGGGCTACCCTCGTATGGAGATAGATAAAGGCTACACGATCCGGGGGCCCCGGACTAGGGTTTCGCCGGAGGAATATCACCGGAGCGTCGGAATCACATGAAAACTTGCATGTTCCCCTATGATATGTGTGTGAGAGTGGTGCCAGATTGGTAGGTGCCATGTGTAGGCCCCAGGTGTGCCCCCCTTCGCGTAGATGCGTTAACACTTAGTAAAATCCTGGTTCTATACGTGGACACTCCCATCACGTCACAACCGGTGCCTAGAATGTGGCAAAGTTGACCCAACCTTTGCTCTCCATGTACATATGTCCTAAACAAACCAAAACAACTAGAGAGGTACACCAGCATACCCTCGCACGCAGATAGCTATAGGGGTAGATGATCCGAGCCCCCCGGTGTAGGGTTTCACAGAAGGAAGACCACCGGAGCATCGGAATCAAATGAAAACTTGCATGTGTTCTAGGATATGTGTGTGATAGTGGTGGAAGGTTGGTAGGTTCCATGTATAGCCCCAGGTGTGACCCCCTTCCCAGACATGCGTTAACACTTAGTTAAATCCTAGATCTGTATGTGGGAACTCCCAGAGCGTCACAACCGGGGACTATAATGTGGCAAAGTTGGCCCAACCTTTGCTCTCCATGTACATATGTCCCAAACAAACAAAATCAAGTAGAAAGGTCCACCGGGCTACCCTCATACGGAGATAGCTATAGGGGTAGACTATCTGGGGCTCCCGGTCGAGGGTTTCGCGGGAGGAAGACCACCGGAGCGTCAGAATCACGTTAAAACTTGCATGTGCCACTAGGATATGTGTGTGAGAGTGTTGCAAGGTTGGTAGGTGCCATGTGTAGGCGCCAGGAGTGACACCCTTCCCGAACATGCGTTAACACTTAATTAAATCCTGGATCTGTACGTGGAAACTCCCGGAGCGTCACAACCAGGGCCTAGAATGTGGAAAAGTTGGCCCAACCTTTTCTCTCCATGTACATATATCCTAAACAGACAAAATCAAGTAGAGAGGTCCATCGGGCTACCCTCATAAGGAGATAGCTATAGGGGTAGGAAGGCAGGGCTCCAGTCGAGGTTTCATGGGAGGAAGACCACCGGAGTGTCGGAATCACAATAAAACTTGCATGTGCCCCTAGGATATTTGTGTGAGACTGTTGCAAGGTTGGTAGGTGCCATGTTTAGGCCCCAGGTGTGACCCCTTTCCTAGACACGCGTTAACACTTTGAAAAATCCTAGATCTATACGTGGAAACTCCCACCGTGTTAAAACCGGGGCCTAGAATGTTTTAAAAGTTGGACCAACCTTTTCTCTCCATGTACATATGTCCTAAACAAACCAAAACAAGTAGACAGGTCCAGCAGGCTACCCTCGTACGGAGATAGCTATAGGGGTAGACGATCCATGGCCCCCGGTCTAGGGTTTCACCGGAGCGTCGAAATCACATGCAAACTTGCATGTGCCCCTAGGATATGTGTGTAAGAGTGGTTCAAGTTTGGTAGGTGGCATGTGTAGGCCCAAGGTGTGATCCCCTTCCCAGACATGCGTTAACACTTAGTTAAATCCTAGATCTATACATGGAAACTCCCGTCTCGTCACAACCGGGGCCTAGAATATGGCAAAGTTGGCCCAACATTTTCTATCCATGTACATATGTCCTAAACAAACCAAAACAAGTAGATAGGTCCACCGGGCTACCCTCGTACTGACATAGCTATAGGGGTAGACGATCCAGGGCCCCCGGTCTAGGGTTTCACCGGAGGAAGACCTCCGGAGCGTCGGAATCAAATGAAAACTTGCATGTGCCCCTAGGATATGTGTGTGATAGTTATGAAAGGTTGGTAGGTTCCATGTGTAGGCCCCAGGTGTGACCCCCTTCCCGGACATGCGTTAACACTTAGTAACATCCTAGATCTGTACGTGGAAACTCCCGCCGTGTCACAATCGGGGCCTAGAATGTGGCAAAGTTAGCCCACCCTTTGCCCTCCATGTACATACGTCCTAAACAAACCCAAAAAGTACATAGGTCCAGCGGGATACCATCGTACGGAGATAGCTATAGGGTTAGACTATCCATGGACCGCGGTCTAGGGTTTAACCGGAGGAAGACCACCAGAGCGTCGGAATCACATGAAAACTTGCATGTGCCCCTAGGATATGTGTGTGAGAGTGGTGCAAGGTTGGTATGTGCCATGCGTAGGCCCCAGGTGTGCCCTCCTTCCCGGACATGCGTTAACAATTAGTTAAATCCTAGATCTGTATGTGGAAACTCCCGCCCCGTCACAACCGGGGCCTAGAATGAGGCAAAGTTGGCCAAACCTTTGCTCTCCATGTACATATGTCCTAAACCAACTAAGACAAGTAGACATGTCCACCGGGCTACCCTCGTACGGAGATAGATATAGGGCTACACGATCCGGGGCCCCCGGTCTAGGGATTCGCTGGAGGAATATCACTAGAGCGTCGGAATCACATGAAATCTTGCATGTTCCCCTCTGATATGTGTGTCAGAGTGGTGCTAGGTTGGTAGGTGCCATGTGTAGGCCCCAGGTGTGCCCCCTTCGCGTACATGCGTTAACACTTAGTAAAATCTTGGTTCTATACGTGGAAACTCCCGTCACATCACAAGCGGGGCCTAGCAGGTGGCAAAGTTGGCCCAACCTTTGCTCTCCATGTACATATGTCCTAAACAAACCAAAACAAGTAGAGAGGTACACCGGGCTAGCCTCATACGGAGATAGCTATAGGGGATGATCCGGGGGCCCCGGTCTAGGGTTTCGCTAGAGGAAGACCACCGAAGCATCGGAATCAAATGAAAGCTTGCATGTGCCCTAGGATATGTGTGTGATAGTGGTGGAAGGTTGGTAGGTGCGATGTGTAGGACCCAGATGTGACCCCCTTCCCGGACATGCGTTAACACTTAGTTAAATCCTGGATCTGTACGTGGGAACTCTCAGAGCGTCACAGCCGGGGGCTATAATGTGGCAAAGTTGGCCCAACCTTTGCTCTCCATGTACATATTTCCTAAAAAACCAATACAAGTAGAGAGGTCCACCTGGCTACCCTCGTACGGAGATAACAATAGGGGTAGACGATCCGGGGCCCCCGGTCTAGGGTTTCACCGGAGGAAGACCACCAGAGCGTCGGAATCACATGAAAACTTGCATGTGCCCCTAGGATATGTGTGTGAGAGTGCTGCATGGTTGGTAGGTCCCATGTCTAGCCCAGGTGTGACCCCCTTCCCGAACATGCGTTAACACTTAGTTAAATCCTCGATCTGTACGTGGAAATTCGCGGAGCATCACAACCAGGGCCTAGAATGTGGAAAAGTTGGCCCAACCTTTGCTCTCCATGTACATATGTCCTAAACAAACAATATCAAGTAGAGAGGTCCACCGGGCTACCCTCATAGGGAGATAGCTATAGGGGTAGACGAACCGGGGCTCCCGGTCGAGGGTTTCGCCGGATGAAGACCACCGGAGTGTCGGAATCACATGAAAACTTGCATGTACCCCTAGGATATGTGTGTGAGAGTGTTGCAAGGTTGGTAGGTGCCATGTGTAGGTCCCAGGTGTGACCCCCTTCCCAGACACGCGGTAACACTTTGTAAAATCCTAGATCTATAGGTGGAAACTCCCACCGTGTTATAACCGGGGACTAGAATGTGGCAAAGTTGGACCAACCTTTTCTATACATGTACATATGTCCTAAAAAATCCTAACAAGTAGAGAGTTCCAGCAGGCTACCCTCGTACGGAGATAGCTATAGGGGTAGACGATCCATGGCCCCTGGTCTAGGGTTTCACCGGAGGAAGACCACCGGAGCGTCGGAATCACATGCAAACTTTCATGTGCCCCTAGGATATGTGTGTGAGAGTGGTGCAAGGTTGGTAGGTGGCATTTGTAGGACCAAGGTGTGATCCCCTTCCCGGACATGTGTTAACACTTAGTGAAATCCTAGATCTATACATGGAAACTCCCGTCACGTCACAACCGGGGCCTAGAATATGGCAAAGTTGGTCCAACCTTTTCTATACATGTACATATGTCCTAAACAAACCTAAACAAGTAGATAGGTCCACCGGGTACCCTCGTACGGAGATAGCTATAGGGGTAGACGATCCGGGGCCACCGGTCTAGGGTTTCGCCGCAGGAAGACCTCCAGAGCGTCGGAATCAAATGAAAACTTGTATGTGACCCTAGGATATGTGTGTGATAGTTATTAAAGGTTGGTAGGTTCCATGTGTAGGCCCCAGGTGTCACCCCCTTCCCAGACATGCGTTAACACTTTGTAAAATCCTGGATCTGTACGTGGAAACTCCCGGAGTGTCACAACCAGGGCCATTAATGTGGCAAAGTTGGCCCAACCTTTTCTCTCAATGTACATATGTCCTAAGCAAACCAAAACAAGTAGATAGGTCCACCAGGATACCCTCGTACAGAGATAGCTATAGGGGTAGACGATCCGGGGCCCTAGGTCTAGGGTTTCTCCGGATGAAGACTACCGGAGCGTCAGAATCACATGAAAACTTGCATGTGCCCCTAGGATATGTGTGTGAGAGTGTTGCAAGGTTTGTAGGTGCCATGTGTAGGCCCTAGATGTGACCCCCTTCCCGGACATGCGTTAACACTTTGTAAAATCCTAGATCTATACATGGAAACTCCCGTCGCGTCACAACCGCGGCCTAGAATGTGGCAAAGTTGGCCCAACCTTTTCTATACATGTACATATGTCCTAAACAAACCAAAACAAGTATATAGGTCCACCGGGCTACCCTCGTACGGAGATAGCTATAGGGGTAGACGATCCGAGGCCCCCGGTCTAGGGTTTCGCCGGAGGAAGACCTCCGGAGCATCGGAATCAAATGAAAACTTTCCTGCGCCCCTAGGATATGTGTGTGATGCAAGGTTGGTAGGTTCCATGTGTAGGCCCGAGGTGTGACCGCATTCCCGGAGCGTGGATCTGTACGTGGAAAAGTTGGTCCAACCTTTTCTCTCAATATAAATATGTCCTAAACAAACCAAAACAAAGTATAGAGGTCAACCGGGCTACCCTCGTACGGAGATAGCGATAGGGGTAGACGATCCAGGGCCCCCGGTCTAGGGTTTCGCCGGAGGAAGACCCCCGGAGCATCGGAATCACATGAAAACTTGCATGTGCCCCTAGTATATGTGTGTGAGAGTGGTGAAAGGTTGGTAGGTGCCATGTGTAGACCCCAGGTGTGATCTCCTTATTGGACATGCGTTAACACTTAGTAAAATCCTGGATCTGTACGTGGAAACTCCCGCCGCGTCACAACCGGGGCCTAGAATATGGCAAAGTTGGCCCAACATTTTTTATCCATGTACATATGTCCTAAACAAACAAAAAAAAGTAGAGAGGTCCAGCGGGCTACCATCGTACGGAGATAGCTATAGGGGTAGACGATCCATGGCCCCCGAGGTAGGGTTTCACCGGAGGAAGACCACCGGAGCGTCGGAATCACATGAAAAGTTGTATGTGCTCCTAGGATATATGTGTGAGAGTGGTGCAAGGTTGGTATGTGCCATGTGTAGGCCCCAGGTGTGCCCACCCTTCCCGGATATGTGTTAACACTTAGTTAAATCCTAGATCTGTACATGGAAACTCCCGCCCCGTCACAACCAGGGCCTAGAATGTGGCAAAATTGGTACAACCTTTTCTCTCCATGTACATGTGTCCTAAACAACCCAATAAGAGTAGATAGGTCCACCGGGCTACCCTTGTACGGAGATAGCTATAGGACTAGACGATCCGGGGCCCCCGGTCTAGGGTTTCACCGGAGGAAGATCACCGGAGCGTCGAAATCACATGAAAACTTGCATGTTCCCCTAGGATATGTGTGTGAGAGTGGTTCAAGGTTGGTAGGTGCCATGTGTAGGCCCCAGGTGTGCCCCCCTTCGCCTACATGCGTTAACACTTAGTAAAATCCTGGTTCTACACGTGGAAACTCCCGTCGCGTCACAACCGGGGCCAAGAATGTGGAAAAGTTTGCCCAACCTTTGATCTCCATGTACATATGTCCTAAACAAACCAAAACAAGTAGAGAGGTAAACCGGGCTACCCTCATACGAAGATAGCTATAGGGTTAGACGATCAAGGGCCCCACTGAGCGTCGGAATCAAATGAAAACTTGCATGTGCCCTAGGATATGTGTGTGATAGTGGTGGAAGGTTGGTAGGTGCCATGTGTAGGCCCCAGGTGTGACCGCCTTCCCGGAACTGCGTTAACACTTAGTTAAATCCTAGATCTGTACGTGGAAACTCCCGGAGCGTCACAACCGGGGCCTATAATGTGGAAAAGTTGGCCCAAACTTTTCTCTCCATGTACATATGTCCTAAACAAACCAAAACAAGTAGAGATGTACACCGGGATACCTTGATACGGTGATAGCTATAGGGGTAGATGATCCGGGGCCCCCGGTCTAAGGTTTCGTCGGAGGAAGACCACCAGAGCGTCAGAATCACATGAATACTTGCATGTGCCCGTAGGATATGTGTGTGAGACTGGTTCAAGGTTGGTAGGTTCCATGTGTAGGCCCTAGGTGTGACCCCTCTTCTCGGACATGCGTTAACACTTAGTAAAATCCTGGATTTGTACGTGGAAACTCCCACCGCGTCACAACCAGGGCCTAGAATGTGGCAAAGTTGTCCAACCTTTCCTCTCCATGTACATATGTCCTAAACCAACCAAGATAAGTAGAGAGGTCCACCGGGCTACCCTCTTACGGAGATAGCTATAGGGGTAGACGATCCCGGGCCCCGGTCTAGGGTTTCGCCGGAGGAAGACCACCGGAGCATCGGAATCACATGAAAACTTGCATGTGCCCCTAGGATATGTGTGTGAGAGTGGTGAAAGGTTGGTAGGTGCCATGTCTAGGCCCCAGGTGTGACCCCCCTTCCCGGACATGCGTTAACACTTAGTAAAATCCTGGATATGTACGTGGAAACTCCCGCCGCGTCACAACCGGGGCCTGCAAGGTGGCAAAGTTGGCCCAACCTTTGCTCTCCATGTACATATGTCCTAAACCAACCAAGACAAGTAGAGAGGTCCACCGGGCTACCCTCGTACGGAGATAGATATAGGGGTAGACGATCCGGGGCCCCGTTCTAGGGTTTCATCGGAGGAAGATCACCGGACCGTCAGAATCACATGAAAACTTGCATGTGACCCTAGGATATGTGTGTGATAGTGATGCAAGGTTGGTAGGTGCCATGTGTAGGACCCAGGTGTAACCCGCTTCCCAGACATGCATTAACACTTAGTTTAATCCTGGATCTGTACGTGGAAACTACCGCCGCGTCACAACCGGGGCCTTGAATGTGGCAAAGTTGGCCCAACCTTTTCTATCCATGTACATATGTCCTAAACAAACCAAAACCAGTAGAGAGGTCCACCGGGATGCCTTCATACGGAGATAGCTATAGGGGTAGACGATTCGGGGCCCCCGGTCTAGGGTTTCGCTGGAGGAAGACCACCGGAGCGTCAGAATCACATGACATCTTGCATGTGCCCCTAGGATATGTGTGTGATATTGGTGCAAGGTTGGTAGGTGCCATGTGTAGGCCCAGGTGTGACCCCCTTCCCGGACATGCGTTAACACTTAGTTAAATCTTAGATCTGTACTTGGAAACTCCCGCCGCGTCACCACCGGGGCCTAGAATGTGGCAAAGTTGGCCTAACATTTGCTCTCCATGTACATATGTCTTATAAAAACAAAAACAAGTACAGAGGTTCACCGGGCTACCCTCGTACGGAGATATCTCTAGGGGTAGACGATCCGGCGCCCCCGGTCTAGGGTTTCGCTGGAGGAATACCACCGGAGCATCGGAATCACATGAAAACTTTCATGTGCCCCTAGGATATGTGTGTGAGAGTGGTGCAAGGTTGGTAGGTCACATGTTATGAGTTCTGAACAAACCAAAACAAGTAGAGAGTTCCGCCGGGCTACCCTCGTACGGACGAATATGTGTGAGAGTGGTGCAAGGTTGGTAGGTGACATGGTAGGTGATATGTCCTAAACAAACCAAAACAAGTAGAGAGTTCCACCAAGCTACCCTCGTATGGACATAGCTATAGGGGTAGACAATTTGGGGGCCCGGTCTACGGTTTCGCCGGAGGAAGACCACCGGAGCATCGGAATCACATCAAAACTTGCATGTGCCCCTAGGATATGTGTGTGCGAGTGGTGGAAGGTTGGTAGGTGCCATGTGTAGTCCCCAGGTGTGACCCCCTTCACGGACATGCGTTAACACTTAGTAAAATCCTGGATCTGTACGTGGAACCTCCCGCCGCATCACAACCGGGGCCTAGAATGTGGCAAAGTTGGCCCAACCTTTGCTCTCCATGTAAATATGTCCTAAACAAACCAAAACAAGTAAAGAGTTCCACCGGGCTACCCTCGTACGGAGATAGCTATAGGGGTAGACGATCCAGGGCCACCGGTCTAGGGTTTCGCCGGAGGAAGACCACCGGAGCGTTGGAATCACATGAAAACTTTCATGTGCCCCTAGGATAGGTGTGTGAGAGTGGTGCAATGTTGGTAGGTGCTATGTGTAGGCCCCAGGTGTGACCCCCTTCCCGGAAATGCGTTAACACTTAGTAAAATCCAAGATATGTACGTGGAAACTCCCGCCGCATCACAACCGGGGCCTAGAATGTGCCATGTACATATGTCCTAAACCAACAAAGACAAGTAGAGAGGTCCACCGGGCTACCCTCGTATGGAGATAGCTATAGGGGTAGACGATCTGGGGCCCTGGTCTAGAGTTTCGCCGGAGGAAGATCACTGGAGCGTCGGAATCACATAAAAACTTGCATGTGCCCCTAGGATACGTGTGTTATAGTGGTGCTTGGTTGGTAGGTGCCATGTATAGGCTCCAGGTGTGACCCCCTTTCCGGACATGCATTAACACTTAGTAAAATCCTGGATTTGTACATGGAAACTCCCGGAGCGTCACAACCGGGGCCTTGAATGTGGCAAAGTTGGCCCAACCTTTTATCTCCATGTACATATGTCCTAAACAAACCAAAACAAGTAGGGAGGTCCACCGGGCTACCCTCGTACGGAGATAGTTATAGGGGTAGACGATACGGGGCCCCCGGTATAGGGTTTCGCCAGAGGAAGACCACCGGAGCGTCAGAATCACATGAAAACTTGCATGTGCCCCTAGGATATGTGTGTGATAGTGGTGCAAGGTTGGTAGGTGCCATGTGTAGGCCCAGGTGTGACCCCTTCCTGGACATGCGTTAACACTTAGTTAAATCTTAGATCTATACCTGGAAATTCCCGCCGCGTCACCACCGGGGCCTAGAATGTGGCAAAGTTGGCCTAACCTTTGCTCTCCATGTACATATGTCCTAAACAAAGAAAAACAAGTAGAGAGTTCCACCGGGCTACCCTCGTACGGAGATAGCTCTAGGGGTAGACGATCCGACACCCCCGTTCTAGGGTTTCACTGGAGGAAGACCACCGGAGCATCGGAATCACATGAAAACTTGCATGTGCCCCTAGGATATGTGTGTGAGAGTGGTCCAAGGTTGGTAAGTGCCATGTGTAGGCCACAAGTGTGACCCTCTTCCCGGACATGCGTTAACACTTAGTAAAATCATGGATCTGTACGAGGAAACTCCCACCGCGTCACAACCATGGCCTAGAATGAGGCAAAGTTGGAACAACCTTTGCTCTCCATTTAAATATGTCCTAAAAAACCAAAACAAGTAGATAAGTCCATCGGGCTACCCTCATACGGAGATAGCTATAGGGTTAGACGATCCGGGGCTCCCGGTCGAGGGTTTCACCGGAGGAAGACCACCGGAGCGTCGGAATCACATGAAAACTTGCATGTTCCCCTAGGATATGTTTGTGAGAGTGTTGCAAGGTTTGTAGGTGCCATGTGTAGGCCCCAGGTGTGACCACCTTCCCGGACATGCGTTAAGACTTTTTAAAATCCTTGATCTGTACATGGAAACTTCCACCGTGTCACAACCGGGGCCTAGAATGTGGCAAAGTTGGACCAACCTTTGATATCCATGTACATATGTCCTAAACAAACCAAAACAAGTAGAGAGGTCTAGCGGGCTACCCTCGTACGGAGATAGCTATAGGGGTAGACGATCCATGGCCCCTGGTCTAGGGTTTCACCGGAGGAAGACCACCAGAGCGTCGGAATCACATGAAAACTTGCATGTGCCCCTAGGATATGTGTGTGAGAGTGGTGCAAGGTTGGTAGGTGGCATATGTAGGCCCAAGGTGTGATCCCCTTCCCAGACATGCGTCAACACTTAGTTAAATCCTAGATCTATATATGGAAACTCTCGCCGTGTCACAACCGGGGCCTAGAATATGGCAAAGTTGGCCCAACCTTTTCTATCCATGTACATATGTCCTAAACAAACCAAAACAAGTAGAGAGGTCCACTGGGCTACCCTCGTACGGAGATAGTTATAGGGGTAGACGATCCGGGGCCCCCGGTCTAGGGTTTCGTCGGAGGAAGACCTCCGGAGCGTCGGAATCAAATGAAAACTTGCATGTGCCCCTAGGATATGTGTGTGTGATAGTGATGCAAGGTTGGTAGGTTCCATGTGTAGGCCCGAGGTGTGACCCCCTTCCTGGACATGCGTTAACACTTAGTTAAATCCAGGATGCATGCGTGGAAGCTCAGGGCGTCTGGCAGGGCCTTGAATGTGGAAAAGTTGGACCAACATTTTCTCTCAATGTACATATGTCCTAAACAAACAAAAATAAGTAGAGTGGTCCACCGCGATACCCTCGTACGGAGATAGCTATAGGGGTAGACGATCCGGGGCCCCCGGTCTAGGGTTTCGCCGGAGGAAGACCACCGGAGCGTCGGAATCACATGAAAACTTGCATGTGCCCCTTGGATATGTGTGTGAGAGTGGTGAAAGGTTGTTAGGTGCCATGTGTAGACCCCAGGTGTGATCCCCTGCGTTAACACTTAGTTAAATCGTAGATCTGTACGTGGAAACTCTCGCCCCGTCACAACTGGGGCCTAGAATGTGGCAAAGTTGGCCCAACCTTTGCTCTCCATGTACATATGTCCTAAACCAACCAAGACAAGTAGATAGGTCCACCGGGGTACCCTCGTACGGAGATAGCTATAGGGCTAGATGATCCGGGGCCCTCGGTGTAGGGTTTCGCCGGAGGAAGATCACCGGAGCGTCAGAATCCATGAAAACTTGCATGTTCCCCTAGGATAAGTGAGAGAGAGTTGTGCAAAGTTGGTAGGTGCCATGTGTAGGCCCCAGGTGTGCCCCCCTTCGCGTACATGCGTTAACACTTAGTAAAATCCTGGTTCTATACGTGGAAACTCCCGTCGTGTCACAACTGGGGCCTAGAATGTGGCAAAGTTGGCCCAACCTTGGCTCTCCATGTACATATTTCCTAAATAACCAAAACAAGTAGAGAGATACACATGGCTACCCTCGTACGGAGATAGCTATAGGGGTAGACGATCTGGGCCCCGATCTAGGGTTTCGCTGGAGGAATACCACCGGAGCGTCGGAATCAAATGAAAACTTGCATGTGCCCTAGGATATGTGTGTGATAGTGGTGGAAGGTTGGTAGGTGCCATGTGTAGGCCCTAGGTGTGACCCCCTTCCCGGACAAGCTTTAACACTTAGTTAAATCCTGGATCTGTACGTGGAAACTCCCGGAGCGTCACAACCGGGGCCTATAATGAGGCAAAGTTGGCCCAACCTTTTCTCTCCATGTACATATGTCCTAAACAAACCAAAAAAAGTAGAGAGGTACACCAGGCTCCCTTGATACGGAGATAGCTATAGGGGTAGACGATCCGGGGCCACCGGTCTAGGGTTTCGTCGGAGGAAGATCACCGGAGCGTCGGAATCACATGAAAACTTGCATGTTCCCCTAGGATATGTGTGTCAGAGTTCTGCACGGTTGGTAGGTGCCATGTGTAGGCCCCAGGTGTGCCCCCCTTCGCGTACATGCGTTAACACTTAGTAAAATCCTAGATCTGTACATGGAAACTCCCGCCGCGTCACAACCGGGGCCTAGAATATGGAAAAGTTGGCCCAACCTTTTCTATCCATGTACATATGTCCTAAAAAAACCAAAACAAGTAGAGAAGTCCACCGGGCTACCCTCATACAGAAATGGTTATAGGGATAGACGTTACGGGGCCCCCGGTCTAGGGTTTCACCGGAGGAAGACCTCCGGAGCGTCGGAATGAAATGAAAACTTGCATGTGCCCCTAGGAAATGTGTGTGATAGTGATGCAAGGTTGGTAGATTCCATGTGTAGGTCCCAGGTGTGACCCCCTTCCTGGACATGCATTAACACTTAGTTAAATCCTGGATCTGTACGTGGAATCTCCCGGAGCGTCACAACCGGGCCTTGAATGTGGAAAAGTTGGTCCAACCTTTTATATCAATGTACATATGTCCTAAACAAACCAAAACAAGTAGAGAGGTCCACCGGGCTACCCTCGTACAGAGATAGCTATAGGGGTACACGATCTGGGGCCCCCAGTCTAGGGTGTCGCCGGAGGAAGACCACCGGAACGTCGGAATCACATGAAAACTTGCATGTGCCCCTAGGATATGTGTGTGAGAGTGTTGCAAGGTTGGTAGGTGCCATGTGTAGGCCCCAGGTGTGACCACCTTCCCGGAAATGCGTTAAGACTTTTTAAAATCCTTGATCTGTACATGGAAACTTCCACCGTGTCACAACCGGGGCCTAGAATGTGGCAAAGTTGGACCAACGTTTGATCTCCATGTACATATGTCCTAAAAAACCAAAACAAGTAGAGAGGTCTAGCGGGCTACCCTCGTACGGAGATAGCTATAGGGGTAGACGATCCATGGCCCCTGGTCTAGGGTTTCACTAGAGGAAGACCACCGGAGCGTCGGAATCACATGAAAACTTGCATGTGCCCCTAGGATATGTGTGTGAGAGTGGTGCAAGGTTGGTAGGTGGCATATGTAGGCCCAAGGTGTGATCCCCTTCCCGGACATGCGTCAACACTTAGTTAAATCCTAGATCTATATATGGAAACTCTCGTCGTGTCACAACCGGGGCCTAGAATATGGCAAAGTTGGCCCAACCTTTTCTATCCATGTACATATGTCCTAAACAAACCAAAACAAGTAGAGAGGTCCACCGGGCTACCCTCGTACGGAGATAGTTATAGGGGTAGACGATCCGGGGCCCTCGGTCTAGGGTTTCGTCGGAGGAAGACCTCCGGAGCGTCGGAATCAAATGAAAACTTGCATGTGCCCCTAGGATATGTGTGTGTGATAGTGATGCAAGGTTGTTAGGTTCCATGTGTAGGCCCGAGGTGTGACCCCCTTCCTGGACATGCGTTAACACTTAGTTAAATCCAGGATCTGTACGTGGAAACTGCCGGAGCGTCACAACCGGGGCCTTGAATGTGGAAAAGTTGGACCAACATTTTCTCTCAATGTACATATGTGCTAAACAAAAAAAAACAAGTAGAGTGGTCCACCGGGCTACCCTCGTACGGAGATAGCTATAGGGGTAGACGATCCGGGGCCCCCGGTCTAGGGTTTCACCGGAGGAAGACCACCGGAGCGTCGGAATCACATGAAAACTTGCATGTGCCCCTTGGATATGTGTGTGAGAGTGGTGAAAGGTTGTTAGGTGCCATGTGTAGACCCCAGGTGTGATCCCCTTCCCGGACATGCGTTAACACTTAGTTAAATCCTAGATCTGTACGTGGAAACTCTCGCCCCGTCACAACCGGGGCCTAGAATGTGGCAAAGTTGGCCCAACCTTTTCTCTCCATGTACATATGTCCTAAACCAACCAAGACAAGTAGATAGGTCCATCGGGCTACCCTCGTACGGAGATAGCTATAGGGCTAGATGATCCGGGCCCCTCGGTGTAGGGTTTCGCCGGAGGAAGATCACCGGAGCGTCAGAATCCATGAAAACTTGCATGTTCCCCTAGGATAAGTGTGTGAGAGTTGTGCAAAGTTGGTAGGTGCCATGTGTAGGCCCCAGGTGTGCCCCCTTCACGTACATGCGTTAACACTTAGTAAAATCCTGGTTCTATACGTGGAAACTCCCGTCGTGTCACAACCGGGGCCTAGAATGTGGCAAAGTTGGCCCAACCTTGGCTCTCCATGTACATATTTCCTAAATAACCAAAACAAGTAGAGAGATACACATGGATACCCTCGTACGGAGATAGCTATAGGGGTAGACGATCTGGGCCCCGGTCTAGGGTTTCGCTGGAGGAATACCACCGGAGCGTCGGAATCAAATGAAAACTTGCATGTGCCCTAGGATATGTGTGTGATAGTGGTGGAAGGTTGGTAGGTGCCATGTGTAGGCCCTAGGTGTGACCCCCTTCCCGAACAAGCTTTAACACTTAGTTAAATCCTGGATCTATACGTGGAAACTCCCGGAGCGTCACAACCGGGGCCTATAATGAGGCAAAGTTGGCCCAACCTTTTCTCTCCATGTACATATGTCCTAAACAAACCAAAACAAGTAGAGAGGTACACCAGGATCCCTTGATACAGAGATAGCTATAGGGGTAGACGATCCGGGGCCACCGGTCTAGGGTTTCGCCGGAGGAAGATCACCGGAGCGTCGGAATCACATGAAAACTTGCATGTTCCCCTAGGATATGTGTGTCAGAGTTCTGCACGGTTGGTAGGTGCCATGTGTAGGCCCCAGGTGTGCCCCCCTTCGCGTACATGCAATAACACTTAGTAAAATCCTAGATCTGAACATGGAAACTCCCGCCGCGTCACAACCGGGGCCTAGAATATGGCAAAGTTGGCCCAACCTTTTCTATCCATGTACATATGTCCTAAACAAACCAAAACAAGTAGAGAGGTCCACCGGGATACCCTCGTACAGAGATAGTTATAGGGATAGACGTTACGGGGCCACCGGTCTAGGGTTTCACCGGAGGAAGACCTCCGGAGCGTCGGAATGAAATGAAAACTTGCATGTGCCCCTAGGAAATGTGTGTGATAGTGATGCAAGGTTGGTAGATTCCATGTGTAGGTCCCAGGTGTGACCCCCTTCCTGGACATGCATTAACACTTAGTTAAATCCTGGATCTGTACGTGGAATCTCCCGGAGCGTCACAACCGGGGCCTTGAATGTGGAAAAGTTGGCCCAACCTTTTCTGTCAATGTACATATGTCCTAAACAAACCAAAACAAGTAGAGAGGTCCACCGGGCTACCCTCGTACGGAGATAGCTATAGGGGTAGACGATCTGGGGCCCCTAGTCTAGGGTGTCGCCGGAGGAAGACCACCGGAACGTCGGAATCACATGAAAACTTGCATGTGCCCCTAGGATATGTGTGTGAGAGTGGTGAAAGGTTGGCAGGTGCCATATGTAGACCCCAGCTGTGATCTCCTTCTCGGACATGCGTTAACAATTAGTAAAATCTTGGATCTGTACGTGGAAACTCCCGACGCGTCACAACCGGGGCCTAGAATATGGAAAATATGGCCCAACCTTTTCTATCCATGTACATATGTCCCAAACAAACCAAAAAAAGTAGAGAGGTCCAGCGGTCTACCATCGTACGGAGATAGCTATAGGGGTAGAAGATCCATGGCCCCGGTCTAGGGTCTCACCGGAGGAAGACCACCGGAGCGTCGGAATCACATGAAAACTTGCATGTGCCCCTAGTATATGTGTGTGAGAGCGATGAAAGGTTGGTATGTGCCATGTGTAGGCCCCAGGTGTGCCCCCCCTTCCCGGACATGCGTTAACACTTAGTTATATCCTAGATCTGTACGTGGAAACTCCCGCCCCGTCACAACCGGGGCCTAGAATGGGGCAAAGTTGGCCCAACCTTTGCTCTCCATGTACATATGTCCTAAACCAACCAAGACAAGTAGATAGGTCCACCGGGATACCCTCGTATGGAGATAGCTATAGGGCTAGACGATCCGCGGCGCCCGGTCTAGGGTTTCGCCGGAGGAGATCACCGGAGCGTCGGAATCCATGAAAACTTGCATGTTCCCCTAGGATATGTGTGTGAGAGTGGTGAAAGGTTGGTAGGTGCCATGTGTAGGCCCCAGGTGTGGCCCCTTTCGTGTACATGCGTTAACGCTTAGTAAAATCCTGGTTCTATACGTGGAAACTCCCGTCACGTCACAACCGGGTCCTAGAATGTGGCAAAGTTGGCCCAATATTTGCTCTTCATGTACATATTTCCTAAACAAACCAAAACAAGTAGAGAGGTACACCGGGTTACCCTCGTACGGAGATAGCTATAGGGGTAGACGATCCGGGGGCCCCGGTCTAGGGTTTCACTTGAGGAAGACCACCAGAGCATCGGAATCAAATGAAAACTTGCACGTGCCCTAGGATATGTGTGTGATAGTGGGGGAAGGTTGGTAGGTGCCATGTGTAGGCCCCAGGTGTGACCCCCTTCCCGGACATGCGTTAACATTTAGTTAAATCTTGGATCTGTACGTGGAAACTCCCGGAGCATCACTACCAGGGCCTAGAATGTGGCAAGTTGTCCCAGCCTTTTCTCTCCATCTACATATGTCCTAAACAAACCAAAACAAGTAGAGAGGTACACCGGGATACCTTGATACGGTGATAGATGATCCGGGGCCCCCAGTCTAGAGTTTTGCCGGAGGAAGACCACCAGAGCTTCGGAATCACATGAAAACTTGCATGTGCCCCTAGGATATATGTGTGAGAGTGGTGAAAGGTTGGTAGGTGCCATGTCTAGGCCCCAGGTGTGACCCCCCTTCCCGGACATGCGTTAACACTTAGTAAAATCATGGATCTGTACGTGGAAACTCCCACCACGTCACAACCGGGGCCTAGAATGTGGCAAAGTTGGCCCAACCTTTGCTACCCATGTACATATGTCCTAAACCAACCAATACAAGTAGAGAGGTTCACCGGGCTACCCTCGTACGGAGATAGCTATAGGGGTAGACGATCTAGGGCCACCGGTCTATGGTTTCTCCGGACGAAGATCACCGGAGCGTCGGAATCACATGAAAACTTGCATGTTCCTCTAGGATATGTGTGTGAGAGTGGTTCAAGGTTGGTAGGTGCCATGTGTAGGCCCTAGGTGTGCCCCCCTTCGCGTACATGCGTTAACACTTAGTAAAATCCTGTATCTGTACATGGAACCTCCCGTCGCGTCACAACCGGGGCCTAGAATATGGCAAAGTTGGCCCAACCTTTTCTATCCATGTACATATGTTCAAAACAAACCAAAACAATTAGAGAGGTCCACCGGGCTATCCTCGTACGGAGATAGCTATAGGGGTAGACGATCCGGGGGCCCCGGTCTAGGGTTTCACCGGAGGAAGACCACCGGAGCGTTGGAATCACATGAAAACTTGCATGTGCCCCTAGGATATGTGTGTGATAGTGGTTCAATGTTGGTATGTGCCATGTTTACGCCCAGGTGTGACACCCTTCCCGGACATGTGTTAAAACTTATTTAAATCCTAGATCTATACCTGGAAACTCCCGCCGCGTCACCACTAGGCCTAGAATGTGGCAAAGTTGTCCCTACCTTTGCTCTCCATGTACTTATGTCCTAAACAAACCAACACAAGTAGAGATGTCCACCGGGCTACCCTCGTACGGAGATAGCTTTAGCGGTAGACGATCCGGCGCCCCCGATCTAGGGTTTTGCCCAAGGAAGACCACCGGAGCATCGAAATCACATGAAAACTTGCATGTGCCCCTAGTATATGTGTTTGAGAGTGTTGTAAGGTTGGTAGGTGCCATGTGTAGGCCCAAGGTGTGACCCCCTTCCCGGACATGCGTTAACACTTTGTAAAATCCTGGATCTATACTTGGAAACTCCCACCATGTCACAACCGGGGCCTAGAATATGGCAAAGTTAGCCCAACCTTTTCTATCCATGTACATATGTCCTAAACAAATCAAAACAATTAGAGAGGACCAGCGGGCTACCATCGTACGGAGATAGCTATAGGGGTAGACGATCCATGGCCCTCGGTCTAGGGTTTCACCGGAGGAAGACCACCGGAGCGTCGGAATCACATGAAAACTTGCATGTGCCCCTAGGATATGTGTGTGAGAGTGGTGCAAGGTTGGTATGTGCCATGTGTTGGCCCCAGGTGTGCCCCTCCTTCCCGGACATGCGTTAACACTTAGTTAAATCTTAGATCTATATGTGGAAACTCCCGCCCCGTCACAACCGGGGCCTAGAATGTGGCAAGTTTGGCCCAAACTTTGCTCTCCATGTACATATGTCCTAAACCAACCAAGACAAGTAGATAGGTCCACCGGGCTACCCTTGTATGGAGATAGCTATAGGGCTAGACGATCCGGGACCCTCGGTCTAGGCTTTCGCCGGAGGAAGATCACCGGAGCGTCGGAATCCATGAAAACTTGCATGTTCCCCTAGGATATGTGTGTGAGAGTGGTGCAAGGTTGGTAGGTGCCATGTGTAGGCCCCAGGTGTGCCCCCCTTCGCGTACATGCGTTAATACTTAGTAAAATCCTGGTTCTATACGTGGAAACTCCCATCGCGTCAACACGGGGTCCTAGAATGTGGAAAAGTTGGCCCAACCTTGGCTCTCCATGTAAATATTTCCTAAACAAACCAAAAAAAGTAGAGAGGTACACCAGGCTACCCTCGTACGGAGATAGCTATAGGGGTGGACGATCTGGGGCCCCCGGTCTAGGGTTTCGTTGGAGGAAGACCACCGGAGCATCGGAATTAAATGAAAACTTGCATGTGCCCTAGGATATGTGTGTGATAGTGGTGGAAGGTTGGTAGGTGCCATGTGTAAGCCCCAGGTGTGACCCCCTTCCCGGACATGCTTTAACACTTACTTAAATCCTCGATCTGTACGTGGAAACTCCCGGAGCGTTACAACCGAGGCCTATAATGAGGCAAAGTTGGCCCAAACTTTTCTCGCCATGTAAATATGTCCTAAACAAACCAAAACAAGTAGAGAGGTACACCGGGCTACCTTGATACAGAGATAGCTATAGGGGTAGATGATCCGGGGCCCCCGGTCTAGGGTTTCGCCGGAGGAAGACCACCAGAGCATCGGAATCACATGAAAACTTGCATGTGCCCCTAGGATATGTGTGTGAGAGTGGTGTAAGGTTGGTAGGTGCCATGTGTAGGCCCCAGGTGTGACCCCCCTTCCCAGACATGCGTTAACACTTAGTAAAATCCTGGATCTGTACGTGGAAATTCCGACCGCGTCACAACCGGGGCCTAGAATGTGGCAAAGATGGCCCAACCTTTGCTCTCCATGTACATATGTCCTGAAACAACCAAGAAAAGTAGAGAGGTCCACCGGGCTACCCTTGTACGGCGATAGCTATAGGGGTAGATGATCCGGGGCCACCGGTCTAGGGTTTCACCGGAGGAAGATCACCGGAGCGTCGGAATCACACGAAAACTTGCATGTTCCTCTAGGATATGTGTGTGAGAGTGGTGCAAGGTTGGTAGGTGCCATGTGTAGGCCCCAGGTGTGCCCCCCTTCGCGTACATGCGTTAACAATTAGTAAAATCCTAGATCTGTACATGGAAACTCCAGTCGTGTCACAACCGGGACCTAGAATATGGCAAAGTTGGCCCAACCTTTTCTATCCATGTACATATGTCCTAAACTAATCAAAACAAGTAGAAAGGTCTTCCGGGATACCCTCGTATGGAGATAGTTATAGCGGTAGACGATCCGGGGCCCCCGGTCTAGGGTTTCGCCAGAGGAAGACCTCCGAAGCGTCGGAATCAAATGAAAACTTGCATGTGCCCCTACGATATGTGTGTGATGGTGATGCAAGGTTGGTAGGTTCCATGTGTACGCCCCAGGTGTGACCCCCTTCCCAGACATGCGTTAACACTTAGTTAAATCCTGGATCTGTACGTGGAAAGTCCGAGAGCGTCACAACCGGGGCCTTGAATGTGGAAAAGTTGGCCCAACCTTTTCTCTCAATGTACATATGTCCTAAACAAACCAAAACAAGTAGAGAGGTCCACCGGGCTACCCTCGTACGGAGATAGATATAGGGGTAGAAGATTCGGGGGCCCCGGTCTAGGGTTTCGCCCGAGGAAGACCACCGGAGCGTCAGAATCACATGAAAACTTGCATGTTCCCCTAGGATATGTGTGTGAGAGTGGTGAAAGGTTGGTAGGTGCCATGTGTAGACCCCATGTGTGATCCCCAAGGGTTTCGCCGGAGGAAGATCACCGGAGCGTCAGAATCCATGAAAACTTGCATGTTACCATAGGATATGTGTGTGAGATTGGTGCAAGGTTGATAGGTGCCATGTGTAGGCCCCAGGTGTGCCCCCCTTTGCGTACATGCGTTAACACTTAGTAAAATCCTGGTTCTATACGTGGAAACTCCCGTCGCGTCACAACCGGGGCCTAGAATGTGGCAAAGTTGGCCCAACCTTGGCTCTCCATGTACATATTTCCTAAACAAACCAAAACAAGTAGAGAGGTACACCGGGCTACCCTCGTTCGGATATAGCTATAAGCGTAGACGATCTGGGGCCCCCGGTCTAGGGTTTCCATGGAGAAAGACCACCGGAGCGTCGGAATCAAATGAAAACTTGCATGTGCCCTAGGATATGTGTGTGATAGTGGTGGAAGGTTGGTAGGTGCCATGTGTAGGCCCTAGGTGTGACCCCCTGCCCGTACATGCGTTAACACTTAGTTAAATCCTCGATCTGTACGTGGAAACGCCCGGAGCGTCACAACCGGGGCCTTGAATGTGGAAAAGTTGGACCAACCTTTGCTCTCCATGTAAATATGTCCTAATATAACGAAAACAAGTAGAGAGGTTCATCGGGCTACCCTCGTACGGAGATAGCCATAGGGGTAGACGATTCGGGGCCCCTGGTCTAGGGTTTCACCGGAGGAAGACCACCAGAGCATCCGAATCACATTAAAACTTGCATGTTCCCCTGGGATATGTGTGTGATAGTGGTGCAAGGTTGGTAGGTGCCATGTGTAGGCCTAGGTGTGACCCCCTTCCCTGACATATATTAACACTTAGTCAAATCCTGGATCTGTACGTGGAAACTCCCGGAGCATCACAACCAAGGCCTAGAATGTGGCAAAGTTGGACCAACCTTTGCTCTAAATGTAAATATGTCCTAAACAAACAAAATCAACTAGAGAGGTCCATCGGGCTAGTCTCATACGGAGATAGCTATAGGGGTCGACGATCTCCGGTCGAGGGTTTCGCCGGAGGAAGACCACCGGAGCGTCAGAATCACATGAAAACTTGCATGTGCCCCTAGGATATGTGTGTGACCGTGTTGCAAGGTTGGTAGGTTCCATGTGTAGGCCCCAGGTGTGACCCCCTTCCTGGACATGCGTTAACACTTTGTAAAATCCTGGATCTATACATCGAAACTCCCACTTTGTCACAACCGAGGCATAGAATGTGGCAAAGTTGGACCAACCTTTGCTCTCCATGTACATATGTCCTAAACAAACCAAAACAAGTAGAGAGGTCCACCGGACTATCCTCGTACGAAGATAGCTATAGGGGTAGACGATCCATGGCCCCTGGTCTAGGGTTTCACCGGAGGAAGACCACCAGAGCGTCAGAATCACATGAAAACTTGCATGTGCCCCTAGAATATGTGTGTGAGAGTGGTGAAAGGTTGGTAGGTGCCATGTGTAGACCCCAGGTGTGATCCCCTTCCTGGACATGCGTTAACACTTAGTAAAATCCTGGATCTATACGTGGAAACTCCCGCCGCGTCACAACCGGGGCCTAGAATATGGCAAAGTTGGCCCAACCTTTTCTATCCATGTAAATATGTCCTAAACAAACCAAAACAAGTAGAGAGGTCCAGCGGGCTACCATCGTACGGAGATAGCTATAGGGGTAGAGGATCCATGGCCCCCGGTCTAGGGTTTCACCGGAGGAAGACCACCGGAGCGTCGGAATCACATGAATACTTGCATCTGCCCCTAGGATATGTGTGTGAGTGTGGTGCAAGGTTGGTATGTGCCATGTGTAGGCCCCTTCGCGTACATGCGTTAACACTTAGTAAAATCCTGGATCTATATATGGAAACTCCCGTCGCGTCACAACCGGGGCCTAGAATATGGCAAAGTTGTCCCAACCTTTTCTATCCATGTACATATGTCCTAAACAAACCAAAACAAGTAGAGAGGTCACCGGCTACCTCGCACGGAGATAATTCTGGGGAGTAGGCGATCTGGGGCCCCCGGTCTAGGGTTTCGCCGGAGGAAGACCTCCGGAGTGTCGGAATCAAATGAAAACTTGCATGTGACCCTAGGATATGTGTGTGATGGTTATGCAAGGTTGGTAGGTTCCATGTGTAGGCCCCAGGTGTGACCCCCTTCCCGGACATGTGTTAATATTTATTTAAATCCTAGATCTGTACGTGGAAACTCCCGAAGCGTCACAACCGGGGCCTTGAATGTGGAAAAGTTGGCCCAACCTTTTCTCTTAATGTACATATGTCGTAAACAAACCAAAACAAGTAGAGCGGTCCACCAGGCTACCCTCGTACGGAGATAGCTATAGGTGAAGACGATCCCGGGCCCCCGGTCTAGGGTTTCGCCGGAGGAAGACCACCGGAGCGCCGGAATCACATGAAAACTTGCATGTTCCCCTAGGATATGTGTGTTAGAGTGGTGAAAGGTTGGTAGGTTCCATGTGTAGACCCCAGGTGCCCCCCCTTTCCAGACATGCGTTAACACTTAGTTAAATCCTAGATCTGCACATGGAAACTCCTGCCCCGTCACAACCGGGGACTAGAATGTGGCAAAGTTGGCCCAACCTTTGATCTCCATGTAAATATGTCCTAAACAAACCAAAACAAGTAGAGAGGTCCACCAGGCTACCCTCGTACGGAGATAGCTATAGGGGTAGACGATTCGGGAAACCCGGTCTAGGGTTTCAACGGAGGAAGGCCACCGGAGCATCAGAATCACATGAAAGCTTGCATGTGCCCCTAGGATATGTGTGTGATAGTAGTGCAAGGTTGGTAGGTGCCATGTGTAGGCCCAGGTGTGACCCCCTTCCCGGACATGTGTTAACACTTAGTTAAATCTTAGATCTGTACCTGGAAACTCCCGCTGCATCACCATCAGGGTCTAGAATGTGGAAAAGTTGTCCTAACCTTTGCTCTCCATGTACATATGTCCTAAACAAACAAAAACAAGTAGAGAGGTACACCAGGCTACCCTCGTACGGAGATAGCTCTACGGGTAGACGATCTGGCACCCCCGTTCTAGGGTTTCACTAGAGGAAGACAACCGGAGGATCGGAATCACATGAAAACTTGCATGTGCCCCTAGGATATGTGTGGAGAGTGGTGCAAGGTTGGTAGGTGCCATGTGTAGGCGACAGGTGTGACCCCCTTCCCGGACATGCGTTAACACTTAGTAAAATCCTCGATCAGTACGTGGAAACTCCCACCGCATCACAACCAGGGCCTAGGATGTGGCAAAGTTGGACCAACCTATGCTCTCCATGTAAATATGTCCTAAACAAACCAAAACAAGTAGAGAGATCCATCGGGCTTCCCTCAAACAGAGATAGCTATAGGGGTAGACGATTCGGGGCCCCCGGTTTAGGGTTTCACCGGAGGAAGACCACTAGAGCATCGGAATCACATGAAAACTTGCATGTGCCCTTGGGATATGTGTGTGATAGTGGTGCAAGGTTGGTAGGTGCCTGTGTAGGCCCAGGTGTGTCGCCCTTCCCGGACATGCGTTAACACTTAGTTAAATCCTAGATATGTACGTGGAAATCCCGGAGCGTCACAACCGGGGCCTAGAATGTGGAAAAGTTGTCCCAACCTTTGCTCTCAATGTACATATGTCCTAAACAAACAAAATCAAGTAGAGAGGTCCACCAGGCTACCCCCATACGGAGATAGCTATAGGGGTAGACGATCAGGAACTCCAGTCGAGGGTTTTACCGGAGGAAGACCACCGGAGCGTCGGAATCACATGAAAACTTTCATGTGCCCCTAGGATATGTGTGTGAGAGTGTTGCAAGGTTGGTAGGTGCCATATGTAGGCCCCAGGTGTGACCCCCTTCCAGGACATGCGTTAACACTTTTTAAAATCCTTGATCTGTACATGGAAACTTCCACCGTGTCACAACCGGGGCCTAGAATGTGGCAAAGTTGGACCAACCTTTGATCTACATGTACATATGTCCTAAACAAACCAAAACAAGTAGAGAGGTCCAGCGGGCTACCCTCGTACGGAGATAGCTATAGGGGTAGACGATCCATGGCCCCCGGTCTAGGGTTTCACCGGAGGAAGACCACGGAGCGTCGAAATCACATGATAACTTGCATGTGCCCCTAGGATATATGTGTGAGAGTGGTGCAAGGTTAGTAGGTGGCATGTGTAGGCCCAAGGTGTGATCCCCTTCTCGGACATGCGTTAAAACTTAGTTAAATCCTATATCTGTATATGGAAATTCCCGTCACGTCATAACCGGGGCCTAGAATATGGCAAAGTTGGCCCAACATTTTCTATCCATGTACATATGTCCTAAAAAAACCAAAAAAAGTAGAGAGGTCCACCGGGCTACCCTCGTACGGAGATAGCTATAGGGGTAGACGATCCGGGGCCCCCGGTCTAGGGTTTCACCGGAGGAAGACCTCGAGGCGGAATCAAATGAAAACTTGCATGTGCCCCTAGGATATGTGTGTGTGATAGTGATGCAAGGTTGGTAGGTTCCCTGCGTAGGCCCCATGTGTGACCCCCTTCCCGGACATGCGATAACACTTAGTTAAATCCAGGATCTGTACGTGGAAACTCCCGGAGCGTCACAACCGGGGCCTTGAATGTGGAAAAGTTGGCCCAACATTTCCTCTCAATGTACATATGTCCTAAACAAACAAAAATAAGTAGAGAGGTCCACCGGGCTACCCTCGTACGGAGATAGCTATAGGGGTAGATGATCTGGGCCCTGGTCTGGGGTTTCGCCGGAGGAAGACCACAGGAGCGTCGGAATCACATGAAAACTTGCATGTGCCCCTAGGATATGTGTGTGAGAGTGGTGAAAGGTTGTTAGGTGCCATGTGTAGACCCCAGGTGTGATCCCCTTCCCGGACATGCGTTAACACTTAGTAAAATCCTGGATCTGCAGGAAACTCCTAGCCACACACAGGGGCCTAGAATATGGCAAAGTTGGCCCAACCTTTTCTATCGATGTACATATGTCCTAAACAAACCAAAACAAGTAGAAAGTTCCAGCAGGCTACCATCGTACGGAGATAGCTATAGGGGTAAACAATCCATGGCCCCCGGTCTAGGGTTTCACCAGAGGAAGACCACCAGAGCGTCGGAATCACATGAAAACTTGCATGTGCCCCAAGGATATGTGTGTGAGAGTGGTGAAAGGTTGGTATGTGCCATGTGAAGGCCCCAGGTGTGCCCCCCTTTGCGTACATGCGTTAACACTTAGTAAAATCCTGGTTCTAAACGTGGAAACTCCCGTCACGTCACAACCGGGTCCTAGAATGTCGCAAAGTTGGCCCAACCTTTGCTCTCCATGTACATATTTCCTAAACAAACCAAAACAAGTAGAGAGGTCCACCGGGCTACCCTCGTATGGAGATAGCTATAGGGGTAGACGATTCGGGGCCCCCGGTCTAGGGTTTCGCTGGAGGAAGACCACCGGAGCGTCGGAATCACATGAAAGCTTGCATGTGCCCCTAGGATATGTGTGTGATAGTAGTGAAAGGTTGGTAGGTGCCATGTGTAGGCCCAGGTGTGACCCCCTTCCCGGACATGTGTTAACACTTAGTTAAATCTTAGATCTGTACCTGGAAACTCCCGCTGCATCACCATCAGGGCCTATAATGTGGAAAAGTTGTCCTAACCTTTTCTCTCCATGTACATATGTCCTAAACAAACAAAAACAAGTAGAGAGGTACACCAGGCTACCCTCGTACGGAGATAGCTCTACGGGTAGACGATCTGGCACCCCCGTTCTAGGGTTTCACTAGAGGAAGACAACCGGAGGATCGGAATCACATGAAAACTTGCATGTGCCCCTAGGATATATGTGTGGAGAGTGGTGCAAGGTTGGTAGGTGCCATGTGTAGGCGACAGGTGTGATCCCCTTCCCGGACATGCGTTAACACTTAGTAAAATCCTCGATCAGTACGTGGAAACTCCCACCGCGTCACAACCAGGGCCTAGGATGTGGCAAAGTTGGACCAACCTATGATCTCCATGTAAATATGTCCTAAACAAACCAAAACAAGTAGAGAGATCCATCGGGCTTCCCTCAAACAGAGATAGCTATAGGGGTAGACGATTCGGGGCCCCCGGTTTAGGGTTTCACCAGAGGAAGACCACTAGAGCATCGGAATCACATGAAAACTTTCATGTGCACTTGGGATATGTGTGTGATAGTGGTGCAAGGTTGGTAGGTGCCTGTGTAGGCCCAGGTGTGTCGCCCTTCCCGGACATGCGTTAACACTTAGTTAAATCCTAGATATGTACGTGGAAATCCCGGAGCGTCACAACCGGGGCCTAGAATGTGGAAAAGTTGTCCCAACCTTTGCTCTCAATGTACATATGTCCTAAACAAACAAAATCAAGTAGAGAGGTCCACCAGGCTACCCCCATACGGAGATAGCTATAGGGGTAGACGATCCGGGGCTCCCGGTCGAGGGTTTTACCGGAGGAAGACCACCGAAGCGTCGGAATCACATGAAAACTTTCATGTGCCCCTAGGATATGTGTGTGAGAGTGTTGCAAGGTTGGTAGGTGCCATATGTAGGCCCCAGGTGTGACCCCCTTCCAGGACATGCGTTAACACTTTTTAAAATCCTTGATCTGTACATGGAAACTTCCACCGTGTCACAACCGGGGCCTAGAATGTGGCAAAGTTGGACCAACCTTTGATCTACATGTACATATGTCCTAAACAAACCAAAACAAGTAGAGAGGTCCAGCGGGCTACCCTCGTACGGAGATAGCTATAGGGGTAGACGATCCATGGCCCCCGGTCTAGGGTTTCACCGGAGGAAGACCACGGAGCGTCGAAATCACATGAGAACTTGCATGTGCCCCTAGGATATATGTGTGAGAGTGGTGCAAGGTTAGTAGGTGGCATGTGTAGGCCCAAGGTGTGATCCCCTTCTCGGACATGCGTTAAAACTTAGTTAAATCCTATATCTGTATATGGAAATTCCCGTCGCGTCATAACCGGGGCCTAGAATATGGCAAAGTTGGCCCAACATTTTCTATCCATGTACATATGTCCTAAACAAACCAAAAAAAGTAGAGAGGTCCACCGGGCTACCCTCGTACGGAGATAGCTATAGGGGTAGACGATCCGGGGCCCCCGGTCTAGGGTTTCATCGGAGGAAGACCTCCGGAGCGTCGGAATCAAATGAAAACTTGCATGTGCCCCTAGGATATGTGTGTGTGATAGTGATGCAAGGTTGGTAGGTTCCCTGCGTAGGCCCCATGTGTGACCCCCTTCCCGGACATGCGATAACACTTAGTTAAATCCAGGATCTGTACGTGGAAACTCCCGGAGCGTCACAACCGGGGCCTTGAATGTGGAAAAGTTGGCCCAACATTTCCTCTCAATGTACATATGTCCTAAACAAACAAAAATAAGTAGAGAGGTCCACCGGGCTACCCTCGTACGGAGATAGCTATAGGGGTAGATGATCTGGGCCCTGGTCTGGGGTTTCGCCGGAGGAAGACCACAGGAGCGTCGGAATCACATGAAAACTTGCATGTGCCCCTAGGATATGTGTGTGAGAGTGGTGAAAGGTTGTTAGGTGCCATGTGTAGACCCCAGGTGTGATCCCCTTCCCGGACATGCGTTAACACTTAGTAAAATCCTGGATCTGTACGCGGAAACTCCCGCCGCGTCACAACCGGGGCCTAGAATATGGCAAAGTTGGCCCAACCTTTTCTATCGATGTACATATGTCCTAAACAAACCAAAACAAGTAGAAAGTTCCAGCAGGCTACCATCGTACGGAGATAGCTATAGGGGTAAACAATCCATGGCCCCCGGTCTAGGGTTTCACCAGAGGAAGACCACCAGAGCGTCGGAATCACATGAAAACTTGCATGTGACCCAAGGATATGTGTGTGAGAGTGGTGAAAGGTTGGTATGTGCCATGTGAAGGCCCCAGGTGTGCCCCCCTTTGCGTACATGCGTTAACACTTAGTAAAATCCTGGTTCTATACGTGGAAACTCCCGTCACGTCACAACCGGGTCCTAGAATGTCGCAAAGTTGGCCCAACCTTTGCTCTCCATGTACATATTTCCTAAACAAACCAAAACAAGTAGAGAGGTACACCGGGCTACCCTCGTATGGAGATAGCTATAGGGGTAGACGATTCGGAGCCCCCGGTCTAGGGTTTCGCTGGAGGAAGACCACCGGAGCGTCGGAATCAAATGAAAACTTGCATGGGCCCTAGGATATGTGTGTGATAGTGGTGTAAGGTTGGTAGGTGCCATGTGTAGGCCCCAGGTGTGACCCCCTTCCCGGACATGCGTTAACACTTAGTTAAATCCTGGATCTCTACGTGGAAACTCCCGGAGCGTCACAATCGGGGCCTATAATGAGGCAAAGTTGGCCCAGCCTTTTCTCTCCATGTACACATGTCCTAAACAAACCAAAACAAGTAGAGAGGTACACCGGGCTACCATGATACGGAGATAGCTATAGGGGTAGATGATCCGGGGGCCCCAGTCTAGGGTTTCGCTAGAGGAAGACCACCAGAGCCTCGGAATCACATGAAAATTTTCATGTGCCCCTAGGATATATGTGTGAGAGTGGTGCAAGGTTGGTAGGTGCCATGTGTAGGCCCCAGGTGTGACCCCCCTTCCCGGACATGCGTTAACACTTAGTAAAATCATGGATCTATACGCGGAAACTCCCACCACGTCACAACCGGGGCCTAGAATGTGGCAAAGTTGGCCCAACCTTTGCTACCCATGTACATATGTCCTAAACCAACCAAGACAAGTAGATAAGTCCAGCTGGATACCCTCGTACGGAGATAGCTAGAGGGGTAGACGATCCGGGGCCACCGGTCTAGGGTTTCTCCGGACGAAGATTACCGGAGCGTCGGAATCACATGAAAACTTGCATGTTCCCCTAGGATATGTGTGTGAGTGTGGTGCAAGCTTGGTAGGTGCCATGTGTAGGCCCCAGGTGTGCCCCCCTTCGCGCACATGCGTTAACACTTAGTAAAATCCTGTATATGTACGTGCAAACTCCTGTCACGTCACAACCGGGGCCTAGAATGTGGCAAAGTTGGACCACCTTTGCTCTCCATATACATATGTCCTAAACGAAGCAAAACAAGTAGAGAGGTCCACCGGGCTACTCTCTTACGGAGATAGCTATAGGGGTAGACGATTCGGGGCCCCCGGTCTAGGGTTTCGCCGGAGGAAGACCACCGGAGCGTCAGAATCACATGAAAACTTGCATGTGGCCCTAGGATATGTGTGTGATAGTGATTCATGGTTGGTAGGTTCCATGTGTAGGCCCCAGGTGTGACTCCCTTCCCGGATATGCGTTAGCACTTAGTTAAATCCTGGATCTGTACGTGGAAACTCCTGGAGCATCACAACCGGGGCCTTGAATGTGGAAAAGTTGGCCCAACATTTTCTCTCAATGTACATATATCCTAAACAAACCAAAACAAGTAGAGAGGTCCATCGGGCTACCCTCGTACGGAGATAGCTATAGGGGTAGACGATCCGGGGCCCCCAGTCTAGGGTTTCGTCGGAGTAAGACCACCGGAGCGTCGGAATCACAAGAAAACTTGCATGTGCCCCTAGGATATGTGTGTGAGAGTGGTGAAAGGTAGGTAGGTGCCATGTGCAGACCCCAGGTGTGATCCCCTTCCCGGACATGCGTTAACTCTTAGTAAAATCCTGGATCTGTATGTGGAAACTCCCGCCGCGTCACAACCGGGGCCTGGAATATGGCAAAGTTGGCGCAACCTTTTCTATGCATGTACATATGTCCTAAACAAACCAAAAAAAGTAGAGAGGTCCAGCGGGCTACCATCATACGGAGATAGCTATAGGGGTAGATGATCCATGGCCCCCGGTCTAGGGTTTCACTGGAGGAAGACCACTGGAGCGTCGGAATCACATGAAAACTTGCATGTGCCCCTAGGATATGTGTGTGAGAGTGGTTCAAGGTTGGTATGTGCCATGTGTAGGCCCCAGGTGTGCCCCTCCTTCCCGGGCATGCGTTAACACTTAGTTAAATCCTAGATCTGTACGTGGAAACTCCCGCCCCGTCACAACCGGGGCCTAGAATGTGGCAAAGTTGGCCCAACCTTTGCTCTCCATGTACATATGTCCTAAACCAACCAAGACAAGTAGATAGGTCCACCGGGCTACCCTCGTACGGAGATAGCTATAGGGCTAGACGATCCAGGGCCCCTGGTCTATGGTTTCGCCGGAGGAAGATCACCGGAGCGTCAGAATCCATGAAAACTTGCATGTTCCCCTAGGATATGTGTGTGAGAGTGGTGCAAGGTTGGTAGGTGCCATGTGTAGGCCCTAGGTGTGCCCCCCTTCACGTACATGCGTTAACACTTAGTAAAATCCTGGTTTTATATGTGGAAACTCCCGTCGCGTCACAACCAGAGCCTAGAATGTGGAAAAGTTGGCACAACCTTGGCTCTCCATGTACATATTTCCTAAACAAACCAAAACAAGTAGAGAGGTACACCAGGCTACCCTCGTACGGAGATAGCTATAGGGGTAGATGATCTGGGGCCCCCGGTCTAGGGTTTCTTTGGAGGAAGACCACCAGATCGTCGGAATCAAATGAAAACTTGCATGTGCCCTAGGATATGTGTGTGATAGTCGTGGAAGGTTGGTAGGTGCCATGTGTAGGCCCCAGATGGGACCCCCTTCCCGGACATGCTTTAAGACTTACTTAAATCCTCGATCTGTACGTGGAAACTCCCGGAGCGTCACAACCGGGGCCTATAATGAGGCAAAGTTGGCCCAACCTTTTATCTCCATGTACATATGTTCTAAAAAAACCAAAACAAGTAGAGAGGTACACCGGGCTACCTTGATACAGAGATAGCTATAAGGGTAGATGATCCGGGGCCCCCAGTCTAGGGTTTCACCAGAGCATCGGAATCAGATGAAAACTTGCACGTGACCCTAGGATATGTGTGTGAGAGTGGTGCAAGGTTGGTAGGTTCCATGTATAGGCCCCAGGTGTGACCCCCTCCCGAACATGCGTTAACACTTAGTAAAATCCTGGATCTGTACGTGGTAACTCCCGCCGCGTCACAACCAGGGCCTAGAATGTGGCAAAGTTGGCCCAACCTTTGCTCTCCATGTAGATATGTCCTAAAAAAACCAAAACAAGTAGAGAGGTCCAGCGGGCTACCATCGTACGAAGATAGCTATAGGGGTGGACGATCCATGGCCCCCGGTCTAGGGTTTCACCGGAGGAAGACCACCAGAGCGTCGAAATCACATGAAACGTTGCATGTGCCCCTAGGATATGTGTGTGAGAGTGGTGCAAGGTTGGTATGTGCCATGTGCAGGCCCCAGGTGTGCCCCCCTTCCCGGACATGCGTTAACACTTAGTTAAATCCTAGATCTGCACGTGGAAACTCCCGCCACGTCACAACCGGGGACTAGAATGTGGCAAAGTTGGCCCAACCTTTTCTCTCCATGTACATATGTCTTAAACAAGCCAAAAAAAGTAGAGAGGTCCATCGGGCTACCATCGTACGGAGATAGCTCTAGGGGTAGACGATCCGGCTCCCCCGTTCTAGGGTTTCACTAGAGGAAGACAACCGGAGCATCGGAATGACATGAAAACTTGCATGTGACCCTAGGATATATGTGTGTGAGTGGTGCAAGGTCTATAGGTGCAATGTGTAGGTGATATTTGTGACCCCCTTCCCGGACATGCGTTAACACTTAGTTAAATCTTAGATCTGTACCTGGAAACTCCCGCCACGTCACCATCGGGGTCTAGAAGGTGGAAAAGTTGGCCTAACCTTTGCTCTCCATGTACATATGTACTAAACAAACCAAAACAAGTAGAGAGGTCCACCGGGCTACCCTCGTACGGAGATAGCTATAGGGGTAGACGATCTGGCTTCCCCGTTCTAAGGTTTCACTAGAGGAAGACAACCGGAGCATCGGAATCACATGAAAACTTGCATGTGCCCCTAGGATATGTGTGTGAGAGTGGTGAAAGGTTGGTAGGTATAATGTGTAGGCGACAGGTGTGACCCCCTTCCCGGACATGCGTTAACACTTAGTAAAATCCTCGATCTATACGTGGAAACTCCCACCGCGTCACAACCAGGGCCTAGAATGTGGCAAAGTTGGACCAACCTTTTCTCTCCACGTAAATATGTCCTAAAAAACCAAAACAAGTAGCAAGGTCCATCGGGCTACCCTCGTACGGAGATAGCTATAGGGGTAGACGATTCGGGGCCCCCGGTCTAGGGTTTCACCGGAGGAAAACCACTAGACCGCCGGAATCACATGAAAACTTGCATGTGCCCCTGGGATATGTGTGTGATAGTGGTGCAAGGTTGGTAGGTGCCATGTGTAGGCCCAGGTGTGCCCCCCTTCGTATACATGCGTTAACACTTAGTAAAATCCTGGTTCTATACGTGGAAACTCCCGTCGTGTCACAACCGGGGCCTAGAATGTGGCAAAGTTGGCCCAACCTTGGATCTCCATGTACATATTTCCTAAACAAACCAAAAAAAGTAGAGAGGTACACCAGGCTACCCTCGTACGGAGATAGCTATAGGGGTACACGATCTGGGGCCCCCGGTCTAGGGTTTCGCTGGAGGAAGACCACCGGAGCGTCGAAATCAAATGAAAACTTGCATGTGCCCTAGGATATGTGTGTGATAGTGGTGTAAGGTTGGTAGGTGCCATGTGTAGGCCCCAGGTGTGACCCCCTTCCCGGACAAGCTTCAACACTTACTTAAAATCCTCGATCTGTACGTGGAAACTCCCGGAGCGTCACAACCGGGGCCTATAATGAGGCAAAGTTGGCCCAACCTTTTATCTCCATGTACATATGTCCTAAAAAAAACAAAAAAAGTAGAGAGGTACACCAGGCTACCTTGATACAGAGATAGCTATAGGGGTAGATGATCCGGGGCCCCCGGTTTAGGTTTTTGCCGGAGGAAGACCACCAGAGCGTCGGAATCACATGAAAACTTGCATGTGCCCCTAGGATATGTGTGTGAGAGTGGTGCAAGGTAGGTAGGTTCCATGTGTAGGCCCCAGGTGTGACCCCATTCCCGAACATGCGTTAACACTTAGTAAAATCCTAGATCTGTACATGGAAACTCCCACCGCGTCACAACCAGGGCCTAGAATGTGGAAAAGTTGTCCCAACCTTTGCTCTCCATGTACATATGTGCTAAACCAACCAAGACAAGTAGAGAGGTCCACCGGGCTACCCTCGTATGGAGATAGCTATAGTGGTAGATGATCCGGGGCCACCGGTCTAGGGTTTCACCGGAGGAAGATCACCGGAGCGTCGGAATCACATGAAAACTTGCATGTTCCTCTAGGATATGTGTGTGATGATGATGCAAGGTTTCTAGGTTCCATGTGTAGGCCCCAGGTGTGACCCTCTTTCCGGACATGCGTTAACACTTAGTTAAATCCTGGATCTGTACATGGAAACTCCCGGAGCGTCACAACCGGGGCCTTGAATGTGGAAAAGTTGACCCAACCTTTTCTCTCAATGTAAATATGTCATAAACAAACCAAAACAAGTAGAGAGTTCCACCGGGCTACCCTCGTACAAAGATAGCTATAGGGGTAGATGATCTGGGGCCCCCGGTCCAGGGTTTCGCCGGAGGAAGACCCCCGGAGCGTCGGAATCACATGAAAACTTACATCTTCCCCTAGGATATGTGTGTGAGAGTGGTGAAAGGTTGGTAGGTGCCATGTGTAGACCCCATGTGTGATACCCTTCCCGAATATGCATTAACACTTAGTAAAATCTTGGATCTGTACGTGGGAACTCCGGCCACGTCACAACCTAGGCCTAGAATATGGCAAAGTTGGCCCAACCTTTTCTATCCATGTACATATGTCCTAAACAAACCAAAACAAGTAGAGAGGTATAGCGGGCTACCATCATACGGATATAGCTATAGGGGTAGACGATCCATGGCCCCTGGTCTAGGGTTTCACCGGAGGAAGACCACCGGAGCGTCGGAATCACATGAAAACTTGCATGTGCCCCTAGGATATGTGTGTGATAGTGGTGCAAGGTTGGTAGGTGCCATGTGTAGGCCCGGGTGTGACCCCCTTCCCGGACATGCGTTAACACTTAGTTAAATCTTAGATCTGTACCTGGA
Source organism: Avena insularis (assembly GCA_023614405.1). NCBI lineage: Eukaryota > Viridiplantae > Streptophyta > Magnoliopsida > Poales > Poaceae > Avena > Avena insularis. The sequence goes on from CM042684.1 coordinate 301,842,495, forward strand.
AACTCCCGCCGCGTCACCATCGAGGTCTAGAATGTGGAAAAGTTGGCCTAACCTTTGCTCTCCATGTACATATGTCCTAAACAAACCAAAACAAGTAGAGAGGTCCACCGAGCTAACATCGTACGAAGATAGCTCTAGGGGTAGACGATCCGGCTCCCCAGTTCTAGGGTTTCACTAGAGGTAGACAACCGGAGGATATGTGTGTGAGAGTGGTGCAAGGTTGGTTGGTGCAATGTGTAGGCGACAGGTGTGACCCCCTTCCCGGACATGCGTTAACACTTAGTAAAATCCTCGATCTATACGTGGAAACTTCCACCGCGTCACAACCAGGGCCCAGAATGTGGCAAAGTTGGACCAACCTTTGCTCTCCATGTAAATATGTCCTAAACAAACCAAAAAAAGTAGAGTGGTCTATCGGGCTACCCTCGTATGGAGATAGCTATAGGGGTAGACGATTCGGGGCCCCCTGTCTAGGGTTTCACCGGAGGAAGACCACTAGAGCGTCAGAATCACATGAAAACTTGCATGTGCCCCTGGGATATGTGTGTGATAGTGGTGCAAGGTTGGTAGGTGCCATGTGTAGGCCCAGGTGTGACGCCCTTCCCGGACATGCGTTAACACTTAGTTAAATCCTAGATCTGTACATGGAAACACCCGGAGCGTCACAACCGGGGCCTAGAATTCGGACAAGTTGGCCTGATCTTTGCTCTCAATGTACATATGTCCTAAACAAACAAAATCAAGTAGAGAGGTCCACCGAGCTATCCTCATAGAGAGATAGCTATAGGGGTAGACGATCCGGGGCTGGTCGAGGGTTTCGCCGGAGGAAGACCACGGAAGCGTCGGAATCACATGAAAACTTGCATGTGCCCCTAGGATATGTGTCTGAGAGTGTTGCAAGGTTGGTAGGTGCCATGTGTAGTGTTGGAGATATGCCCAAGAGGCAATAATAAAGTGGTTATTATTATATCTTTATGCTTATGATAAATGTTTACATCCCATGCTATAATTGTATTAACCGGAAACATTAATACTTGTGTGTTTTGTAAGCATAAAAAAGTCCCTAGTAAGCCTCTTGTTGAACTAGCTTGTTGATTAATAGATGATCATGGTTTCCTGATCATGAACATTGGATGTCATTAATAACAAGGTTATATCATTAGGAGAATGATGTGATGGACACACACCCATAGTAAGCGTAGCATAAGATCAAGTCATTAAGTTCGTATTGCTGTAAGCTTTCAAATGCATAGTAACCTAATCCTTCGACCATGAGGTTATGTTAATCACCATCACCGGATGGGTACTTTGATGACATCAAACACCGCTTCATAACTGGGTGGTTATAAAGGTGTCATTGGGTATTCTGAAAGTATGTGTTGAAGCGCATGGACCAAGATTGGGATTTGTCCATCCATATGACGGATAGATATGCTCTGGCCCTCTCGGTGGAATGTCATCTAGTTAGCTTGCAAGCATGTGACGGGTCACAAGGGATGACATAACATGGAGCGAGTAAAGAGTACTTATCGATGTGAGGTAGAACTAGGTATGGAGATCACGTGATCAAACCTAGGATAAGTAGAATATCGCGTGACAAAGGGAATTGGTTTCAGATGTTAATGGTTCTATCGATCACGAAGTCATCGTTGAGTATGTGGAGCCATTATGGATCTCGAGATCCGCTGATGGTTATTGATCGGAGAGGTGTCTTCATCATGTGCGCATATTCACGAACCGTAGGATGGCCTTAAGGTTGAAGTTGTTTTAAGTAGATATGGAATATGCGTTGGAGATCGAATGTTCTTGAGTCTCGGATTGGATCCGGACATCACGAGAGATCGGGAATTGTCCGGAGAATAAGATTCATATATTGGGGATCATTTTCTAAGTTAGGAAATGTTCTAGAGTATTTTATGGGGATTCTAGAAGGTTTCAGAATGTTCGGAAGGTTCTAGAAGATTTCTGTTTGCTTGAAAACCAAGAAAGAATCAAGGAGTCTTTGGGGCAAGACACGGATTCGTGGGGAGGAGGATTCCTTCCCCCTCCCAATCCCCGGCCAGGAGGGAGGAGTCCTACTAGGACTCCTCCCATGGCGCCTCCTCCTTTAAATAGAAGGGGCGCCACCCCTAGAACTCTCCATATCAAACCCTAGCCGCCTCTCTCCTCCTCCTTCGCTCCGGCTTGGCGAAGCCCTGCAGAATTCTCTACTCCACCACCACCACCACACCGTCGTGTTGCTGGGATTCCGTGGAGAAGATCTAATACCTCGCTGCTCGGCTGGAGCGGGAGAGGATGGTCCGCCGACTACTGGCACGTGTGACCATTGTGAAAGCGCTGCCGGGCGCTTGGAAGGATCGTCCACACGATCTTGAGATCGGCAAGTGATCGACTACATCAACCCCGAGATCTAATCTCGTAACGCTTTCGGATCTACGAGGGTTAGTACAGATCTATCTCGTTGCACATGTCTAATAGATTAGATCTTGGCTTTTATCTAGATTAGATCTGGTTTTTTGTTTGTTCTTGCGGTAGAATTTTTTGTTTTCCATGCTCTGAACCCATCGATTGGTATCGAGCCGTGTCTATGCGTAGATCTGTTGCACGAGTAGAACATAATGGTTTTGTGGGCGTTGGTGCTCATGCCGTCTTTTGCTTTGTGTACTTTGCATCTTGCGGTATGGTGGGATGAAGCGGCTCGGCTAACCTTACATGTCATCGCACATGAGACTTGCTCCACGCTTGACGTGTAACTTGCTTTGCACAAATGGCTTTGCGGGTGTCTGTCTCTCCCACCATAGTATAGATACAATCTACACTTTGCACTTTATAGCACTTGTATCAACGTTGTGGTTCAGTTTCGTAGGTAAGATCCGTTCTTATTCGAAAGCCCCAAACCACGTAAAACATGCAAAGAAAATTAGAGGCGTCTAACTTGGCTTTGCAGGGGTTTTGTGATGTGATATGGCCATCATGTGATTGTGATTATATTTGATGTATGCAATGATCCTTGCTGTAATATGACAACCGGCAGGAGCCTAATGGTTGTCTTTAATTCTGTTAAGACCTGCGTGTCTATTCATCTTGTAATAGCTTTATTCCAAGTAGTTGTAATAGTTGCTAGTGATGATGGACAACCATGAAGCGGCGCCACTGACCTTGACACAATGCTGGTGATGATGGAGATCATGTCCGTGCTTTGGAGATGGAGATCAAAGGCATAATAAGAAAGGGCCATATCATATCACAGTAATTATGAATTGCATGTGATGTTAATCCTTTATGCATCTTGTATTGCTTAGATCGTGACGGTAGCATTATAAGATGATCCCTCTCACTAAATATCAAGTAATAAAGTGTTCATCCTTAGTAGGCACCGTTGCTAAGACTCGTCGTTTCGAAGCATCTCGTGATGATCGGATGTGATAGATTCTACGTGTGCATACAACGGGTGCAAGCCATATTTGCACATGCGGATACTAAGGTTAACCTTGACGAGCCTAGCATGTACAGACATGGTCTCGGAACACGGAATACCGAAAGGTAAAGCATGAGTCATATGGATGATATGATGAACATGTTGATTGTTCGCCTTTAAAGCTACATCATCTCACGTGATGATCGGACTTGGTGTAGTGGATTTGGTTCGTGTAATCACTAAAACAACTGGAGGGATGTTGTTTTGAGTGGGAGCTTATTTGTAATTTGGATTAGTCAAACTCAATTTATCATAAACACAATCAAAGTAAATTTGCATAGTTTGTTGTAGTCATTGGCATCCGTTCACCACCTTACGCTTAGTTATAGTTGAGATAGCGGAACTATAGAAATTCTGGATATTTGCTTTACGAACTGGTATCGTATTGTTTTAAGTGTCAATCTAAAGTTTAAAAGTCATATTGCAAACTTTCAGCAAACTCCGTTTACTATGTGAAGTTTAATAAACAGTATTAAATCAAGAGTAACAATTCCAGTGTTAGTATCTAATGTATCATGTTTGCCTCCATGATTCTTGATACTCAAAAGATTGTTTTTAATATCAAGTTTATCTAAGAGCTGAAAGCAATGTTTCAGAAAACATCATATGTGAAAGGTATTGCGATATCTAAAACGATATGTTGGTTACAACATGATAGAGTATATGTCCTCAAATTTGATGAGAATTTGTGAAGGTTGGAGACGCTAGTCATCCTAATCCTCCAAAAGGTTTTGGAAAAGAAACATTATACTCGCAATTCACCTTTATAAGCTATAGCAGCTTGATCATGAAAGTTGTCATGATAAGGATGAATAGAAGATGTAAGTAAAATGTTTACTACACTAAAAGATTACTAAAGAATGAAATTTTGAAAGAATGCCAAACATTTGATGAAGGTGATCCACTTCAAAGTGCAAGTCCAAAGGTATTAGTATTTGACTATACACACTTTGTACTATGTGTCATGTGAATGACACCACTATTGATGTTGATAGATTCTTTTAAAAGAAAAGGAATTGTTGAAAGAGAATCTATAAAATATTTGGCAGAAAAGAAAAGATTGGAGATATCCAACTTAGGTATATAGAAGATACATGTTATGGTTGTATTCCTTGGCTGTTAAACAATGTAGTTCTGCGGTATTGGATACCGAATTGGTTGGTATGAAGTGTCATACAGGACAACACAATTCATGAACTGCAATGGCCTAAGTAATTAGCAAGAGAATATGTGATGATGTTTATCGAAAACAAACAAAGGGTTGTTGTGTTGCTCGTTAACATCAAAGCTTGCCTTCAAGATTTGTTTCAATAATTTTTATTTTGATCAGGTATTATGATGACAAAAGGTTATTCAAATAATTACGGCATTCCATAATAGATGGATAATATACAAGTCTGGTTGGAGAAATAACGACCATAAAACTAATGCTAAAATGTCGCAAGACAAATGATTGAAAGATCACTTGCAAAGTGACATCACCGTTTAAATTATATTGAAAGGGATACATGAAGAAACTCCATGTTGATGGATTTTTGGAGTGTTTGATTTTGACCAAATGACGCTTGTGATACTTTCCTGGAGATAATTAAAACTCCGTTCGTAGGCCAAAAAGAGGAAAGGACGACTAACTGATTGGAATTTGTACATATTGATGTATATAGTCCATTATGTGTAGTCGTGGGTGATGGATTTCAACTTCATATGCTTTCTCCGAAGATTTGAGTGAGTATATGTATATACTTACTCAATAAGGAAGAAGTATGGAACATTTGAAAATGTTCAAAGACTTTCAAGATGAATTGGAAAATCATTGTAACAAGAAAATAAAAAAGTTTATGATTGCATCATAAAGAAAGATGTTTGAGTTACAAGTTTAGCAAAACACCTAAGATTTGAGGAATCGTTCCATGGATTTGCATTTCCCAAAACACCATAGGAGTATGGAGTGTTCAAGATATGTAATGAAACCTTGTTTGACATGATAAGATCAAAGGTGTCATTTATAAAACTGCCATTATATTTTAAAGATTAAGGCTTTAGTGACTACTGCTTTTACACTGAAAAGAGCTCCATCGTGATCCGTTGAAATGACACCATATAAGTCATGGTTTGGGATAAAACCCAGGTTGTCCTTTCTTAAATTTTTGGTATGCTAGGCATAAGTAAAGTGTTTACAACCAAAGTTGGATGAGCATGTCTTTGTAGGTTATTACGAATAACCATTGGGTATTCCTCCATAACACCGAAGACACAAGTGTTTGTCGCTTCGAATGTCGAGTTTCTTGAGAAGGAATTTTGGTGAAAAGTTAAGTGGGAGGACAATAGAACTTTGACAAGGTCGTTGAACCTTGGCTAATATGTGCTGAGTTGCGCAGCATCGGAAAGTGTCCCGGAGGCAGCAACAATGCTCATGGCTCACGTGCCTCAAAGATTGTGGTCACGGAGATCTAAGTTACTATTGAACCAAGTAGGTCGGGTAAGTAATCAAATGCCATGATTTGAGAGTTAAATCATTGTTGTTTGACAATGATGAACTGACTACATGCAAATAATCAATGATGGGCCCTGACTTTGTTAAGTGTCTTGAAGCCATAAAATCCGTGATAATTCCATACACGAGAAATCAAGCTTTGAATTTGAAAGACCCTCTGGAAAGGTGAAAGACCTTACAGTCGTATATGGATCTATAAAGAAATAGATATCGATGTTTCACATCTATGAAATAGTCGACATGTCGGAAAGAGTTTACGACAATGTTCAAGGAATTGACTATGATAAGATTTGATCTTTCATAGCGATATTTAGTCTGGACGGATTAATGTAGCAACCACTACATATATTTTGGTATATGGTAGTTGAACAAACAAAACAAGTTCTTCTAATAGAATGGTTACCTAGGATGTGTCCATGACACGATCCAAAGGGTTTTGTTAATTCAAAGGATGCTAAAAGAGTATGCAAAACTTCAATGGTTGAAGTGAGCATCGCGGAGTTGGAATCTTCACCGTGATGAAACCGTTAAAAGGTTTAATTTCATCAGAGACGATGAAGATGTTTGCATTTTGCAAGAAATTAAGTGGGAGCGCTAAGACATATTTCTAATACATTGTGTGAAAGACATATTGTTGATTAGAAATGATGTATATTTTATTGACACAGGTTAAGAATTTCATTTCGATGAAAAACTTAGGCATAACCCAAGAATTAGGCATCAATGTCTATATGGATAGATTGAGGCGCTAATATGGTTTTTCCAAATGTACATAGATAAGATGTTGAATGAGTTCAATATGGAAACAACAAGAAAGTTTCTTGATGCACGGAAAGGACTGAATCAAGATTAAAGTGTGTTGACACGAGATTCAAGTGTTTTTGACACTTGGTGAAATCACAAGAATATTTTGATCAATCATTCTTTGAGATGTACACATCCAGATATGTCCTATGCTCTAAATGTTATGAGCATATACCAGAATGACTCATAAGATGATCATTGGACAATAGTAGGGATATTCCTATGATCTTTGGAATAACTAAGAATGTATTACTTATATAGTGGTGACAAATAGTTCATTGTAAATTGTTACATTGATATTAGTTTTGTCACAAATTAAGTTTATGTCAATTTAAACTATGGGTGGCACAATGTAATGGAAAGGAAGTTCCATAACGGATTTGGTTGAGTACCAAAGTTAAAACATTGTGACAGATACTACAACAAAAGGCTAAGTATATAACTGCTATTGTAGCAACAAAAGAGGGCATTTGCGTCAAGTAGTTTGTTATCAAACTAGGTGTGGTTCATAGCAGGATAATACTATGAAGATACATTGTATGACAATTGTATCAACATGATTTAATCCCAAGGAAGTAAAGGTCTCACCAAAGGACCAAAATTTATACAATGCCATCTCATTGGAGAATGAGTAATGCGTAGAGACGCAAGGACATGCAAATACACACGGACCTGGAAGTGTCAGATCCGAAGATTATGTTTACCACTAGCAATAGTGTCTATACAACACCAGAAAGCCATAGGTGTTGAATGCAAAAGTTTTTAACTAGATTATTGACTCTAGTGCAAGTGGGAGACTGTTGGAGATATGCCCAAGAGGAAATAATAAAGTGGTTATTATTATATCTTTATGTTTATGATAAATGTTTACATCCCATGATATAATTGTATTAACTGGAAACATTAATACTTGTGTGTTTTGTAAACATAAAAAAGTCCCTAGTAAGCCTCTTGTTGAACTATCTTGTTGATTAATAGATGATCATGGTTTCCTGATCATGGACATTGGATGTCATTAATAACAAGGTTATATCATTAAGAGAATGATGTGATGGACACACACCCATAGTAAGCGTAGCATAAGATCAAGTCATTAAGTTCGTATTGCTGTAAGCTTTCAAATGCATAGTAACCTAATCCTTCGACCATGAGGTTATGTTAATCACCATCACCGGATGGGTACTTTGATGACATCAAACACCGCTTAAATCGGGTGGTTATAAAGGTGTCATTGGGTATTCAGAAAGTATGTGTTGAAGCGCATGGACCAAGATTGGGATTTGTCCATCCATATGACGGATAGATATGCTCTGGGCCCTCTCGATGGAATGTCATCTAGTTAGCTTGCAAGCATGTGACTAGGTCACAAGGGATGACATAACATGGAACGAGTAAAGAGTACTTATCAGTAACGAGGTAGAACTAGGTATGGAGATACCGACGATCAAACCTCGGATAAGTAGAATATCGCGTGACAAAGGGAATTGGTTTCATATGTGAATGGTTCTATTGATCACGAAGTCATCGTTGAGTATGTGGGAGCCATTATGGATCTCTAGATCCCGCTGATGGTTATTGATCGGAGAGGTGTCTTCATCATGTCTGCATATTCACGAACCGTAGGGTGACACACTTAAGGTTTGAAGTTGTTTTAAGTAGATATGGAATATGCGTTGGAGACCGAATGTTGTTCGGAGTCTCGGATTGGATCCGGGACATCACGAGGAGATCCGGAATTGTCCGGGGAATAAGATTCATATATTGGGGATCATTTTCTAAGTTAGGAAATGTTCCGGAGTATTTGTATGGGGATTCTAGAAGGTTTCAGAATGTTCTAGAAGGTTCTAGAAGATTTCTTGGAGTTTGCTTGAAAACCAAGAAAGAATCAAGGAGTCTTTGTGGGGCAAGACATGGATTCGTGGGGGAGGAGGATTCCTTCCCCGCCCCAATCCGCCGGCCAAGGAGGGAGGGGAGTCCTAGTAGGACTCCCCCTCCCATGGCGCCTCCCTCCTTTAAATAGAAGGGAGGGGGCGCCACCCCCTAGAACTCTCCCATATCAAACCCTAGCCGCCGCCTCTCTCCTCCACCTTCGCTCTGCTCCGGCTTAGGCGAATCCCTGCAGAATTTTCTACTCCACCACCACCACCACCACACCGTCGTGCTGCTAGGTTTCTCCCAGAAGATCTACTTCGCACGTGTGACCGACTGCGGAAGCGCTGCCGGAACGCTGCGCCGGAAGGATCGTCCACACGATCTTGAGATCGGCAAGTGATCGACTACATCAACCCCGAGATCTAATCTCGTAACGCTTTCGGATCTACGAGGGTTAGTACAGATCTATCTCGTTGCACATGTCTAATAGATTAGATCTTGGCTTTTATCTAGATTAGATCTGGGTTTTGTTCGTTCTTGCGGTAGAAATTTTTTGTTTTCCATGCTACGAACCCATCATGCAGGCCCCAGGTGTGACCCCCTTCCCGGACATGCGTTAACACTTTGTAAAATCCTTGATCTGTACATGGAAACTTCCACCGTGTCACAACCGGGGCCTAGAATGTGGCAAAGTTGGACCAACCTTTGATCTCCATGTACATATGTCCTAAAAAAACCAAAACAAGTAGAGAGGTCCAGCGGGCTACCCTCGTACGGAGATAGCTATAGGGGTAGACGATCCATGGCCCCCGGTCTAGGGTTTCACTGGAGGAAGACCACCAGAGCATCGGAATCACATGAAAACTTGCATGTGCCCCTAGGATATGTGTGTGAGAGTGGTGCAAGGTTGGTAGGTGGCATGTGTAGGCCCATGGTGTGATCCCCTTCCCGGACATGCGTCAACACTTAGTTAAATCCTAGATCTGTACATGGAAACTCCCGTCGCGTCACAACCGGGGCCTAGAATATGGCAAAGTTGGCCCAACCTTTTCTATCCATGTACATATGTCCTAAGCAAACCAAAACAAGTAAAGAGGTCCACCAGGCTACCCTCGTATGCAGATAGCTATAGGGGTAGACGATCCGGGGCCCCCGGTCTAGGGTTTCACCAGAGGAAGATCACCGGAGCGTCGGAATCCATTAAAACTTGCATGTTCCCCTAGGATATGTGTGTGAGAGTGGTGCAAGGTTGGTAGGTGCCATGTGTAGGCCCCAGGTGTGCCCCCCTTCGTGTACATGCGTTAACACTTAGGAAAATCCTGGTTCTATACGTGGAAACTCCCGTCGCGTCACAACCGGGGCCTAGAATGTGGCAATGTTGGCCCAACGTTGGCTCTCCATGTACATATTTCCTAAAAAATCAAAACAAGTAGAGAGGTACACCAGGCTACCCTCGTACGGAGATAGCTATAGGGGTAGACGATCTCGGGCCCCCGGTCTAGGGTTTCACTAGAGGAAGACCACCGGAGCGTCGGAATCAAATGAAAACTTGCATGTGCCCTAGGATATGTGTGTGATAGTGGTGGAAGGTTGGTAGGTTCCATGTGTAGGCCCCATGTGTGACCCCCTTCCTGGACATGCTTTAACACTTACTTAAATCCTCGATCTATACGTGGAAACTCCCGGAGCGTCACAACCGGGGCCTATAATGAGGCAAAGTTGGCCCAACCTCTTCTCTCCGTGTCCATAGGTCGTAAAAAAAACAAAAACAAGTAGAGAGGTACACCGGGCTACCTTGATACAGAGATAGCTATAGGGGTAGATGATCTAGGGCCGCCGGTCTAAGGTTTCGCTGGAGGAAGACCACCAGAGCATCGGAATCACATGAAAACTTGCATGTGCCCCTAGGATATGTGTGTGAGAGTGGTGCAAGGTTGGTATGTGCCATGTGTAGGCCCCAGGTGTGCCCCCCTTCCCGGACATGCGTTAACACTTAGTTAAATCCTAGATCTGTATGTGGAAACTCCCGCCCCGTCACAACCGGGGCCTAAAATGTGGCAAAGTTGGCCCAACCGTTGCTCTCCATGTACATATGTCCTAAACCAACCATGACAAGTAGATAGGTACACCGGGCTACCCTCGTACGGAGATAGCTATAGGGCTAGACGATTCGGGGCCCTCGGTCTAGGGTTTCGCCGGAGATCACCGGAGCGTCGGAATCCATGAAAACTTGCATGTTCCCCTAGGGTAAGTGTGTGAGAGTGGTTCAAAGTTGGTAGGTGCCATGTTTAGGCCCCGGTGTGCCCCCTTCGCGTACATGCTTTAACACTTAGTAAAATCCTGGTTCTATACGGGGAAACTCCCGTCGCGTCATAACCGGGTCCTAGAATGTGGCAAAGTTGGCCCAACCTTTGCTCTCCATGTACATAATTCCTAAACAAACCAAAACAAGTCGAGAGGTACACCAGGCTACCCTCGTACAGAGATATCTATAGGGGTAGACGATCCAGGGCCCCCGGTCTAGGGTTTCACTGCAGGAAGACCACCGGAGCATCGGAATCAAATGAAAACTTGCATGTGACTTAGGATATGTGTGTGATAGTGGTGGAAGGTTGGTAGGTGCCATGTGTAGGCCCCATGTGTGACCCCCTTCCCGGACATGCTTTAACACTTAGTTAAATCTTGGATCTGTACGTGGAAACTCCCGGAGCGTCACAACCGGGGCCTATAATGAGGAAAAGTTGGCCCAACCTTTTCTCTCCATGTACATATGTCATACACAAACCAAAACAAGTAGAGAGGTCCAGCGGGCTACCATCATACGGAGATAGCTATAGGGGTAGACGATCCATGGCCCCCGGTCTAGGATTTCACCGGAGGAAGACCACCGGAGCGTCGGAGTCACATGAAAACTTCCATGTGCCCCTAGGATATGTGTGTGAGAGTGGTGCAAGGTTGGTATGTTCCATGTGTAGGCCCCATGTGTGACCCCCTTCCCGGACATGCTTTAACACTTAGTTAAATCCGGGATCTGTACGGGGAAACTCCCGGAGCGTCACAACCGGGGCCTATAATGAGGAAAAGTTGGCCCAACATTTTATCTCCATGTACATATGTCATAAACAAACCAAAACAAGTAGAGAGGTACACCGGGCTAACTTGATACGGAGATAGCTATAGGGGTAGATGATCCGGGGCCCCCACTCTAGGGTTTCGCCGGAGGAAGACCACCAGAGCTTCAGAATCACATGAAAACTTGCATGTGCCCCTAGGATATGTGTGTGAGAGTGCGGCAAGGTTGGTAGGTGCCATGTGTAGGCCCCATGTGTGACCCCCCTTCCTGGACATGCGTTAACACTTAGTAAAATCATGGATCTGTACGTGGAAACTCCCACCATGTCACAACCGGGGCCTAGAATGTGGCAAAGTTGGCCCAACCTTTGCTATCCATGTACATATGTCCTAAACCAACCAAGATAAGTAGAGAGGTGCACCGGGCTACCCTCGTACGGAGATAGCTATAGGGGTAGACGATCTGGGGCCACCGGTCTAGGGTTTCTCCGGAGGAAGATCATTGGAGCATCGGAATCACATGAAAAGTTGCATGTTCCCCTAGGATATGTGTGTGAGAGTGGTGCAAGGTTGGTAGGTGCCATGTGTACGCCCAGGTATCGACCCCTTCCCGGACATGTGTTAACACTTATTTAAATCATAGATCTGTACCTGGAAACTCCCGCCGCGTCACCACCGGGGCCTAGAATGTGGCAGAGTTGGCCCAACCTTTGCTCTCCATGTACATATGTCCTAAACAAACCAAAACAAGTAGATAGGTCCACCGGGCTACCCTCGTACGGAGATAGCTTTAGGGGTATACGATCCAACGCCCCCGATCTAGGGTTTCGCCGAAGGAACACCACCGGAGCATCGGAAACACATGAAAACTTGCATGTGCCCTTAGGATATATGTGTGAGAGTGGTGCAATGTTGGTAGGTGTAATGTGTAGGCCACAAGTGTGCCGCCCCTTCCCGGACATGCGTTAACACTTAGTTAAATCCTAGATCTGCACATGGAAACACCCGCCCCGTCACAACCGGGGACTAGAATGTGGAGAAGTTGGCCCAACATTTTCTCTCCATGTACATATGTCCTAAACAAACCAAAAGAAGTAGATAGGTCCACCGGGCTACCCTTGTACGGAGATAGCTATAGGGGTAGACGATTCGGGGCCCCCGGTCTAGGGTTTCACCGGAGGAAGACCACCGGAGCATCAGAATCACATGAAAACTTGCATGTGCCCCTAGGATATGTGTTTGAGAGTGGTGCAAGGTTGGTAGGTGCCATGTGTAGGCCCAGGTGTGACCCCCTTCCCGGACATGCGTTAACACTTAGTTAAATCTTAGATCTGTACCTAGAAACTCCCGCCGCGTCACCACCGGGGTCTAGAATGTGGAAAAGTTGGCCTAAACTTTGCTCTCCATGTACATATGTCCTAAACAAACCAAAACAAGTATAGAGGTCCACCGGGATACCCTCGTACGGAGATAGCTCTAGGTGTAGACGATCCATGGCCCCTGGTCTATGGTTTCACCGGAGGAAGACCACCGGAGCATCGGAATCACATGAAAACTTGCATGTGCCCATAGGGTATGTGTGTGAGAGTGGTGCAAGGTTGGTAGTTGCCATGTGTAGGCGACAGGTGTGAACCCCTTCCCGAACATGCGTTAACACTTAGTAAAATCCTGGATCTATACGTGGAAACTCCCACCGCGTCACAACTAGGGCCAAGAATGTGGCAAAGTTGGACCAACCTTTGACCTCCATATAAATAAGTCCTAAACAAACCAAAACAAGTAGAGAGGTCCATCGGGCTACCCTCGTACGGAGATAGCTATAGGGGTGGACGATTCGGGGCCCCCGGTCTAGGGTTTCACCGAAGGAAAACCACTAGAGCATCAGAATCACATGAAAACTTGCATCTGCCCCTGGGATATGTGTGTGATAGTGGTGCGAGGTTGGTAGGTTGGTAGGTGCCATGTGTAGGCCCCAGGTGTGACCCCCCTTCCCGAACATGCGTTAACACTTAGTAAAATCCATGTACATATGTCCTAAACAAACAAAAACAAGTAGAGAGGTCCACCGGGCTACCCTCGTACGGAGATAGTTATAGGGGTAGATGATCCGGGGGCCCCAGTCTAGGGTTTTGCTGGAGGAAGACCTCCGGAGCATCGGAATAAAATGAAAACTTGCATGTGCCCCTAGGATATGTGTGTGATAGTTATGCAAGGTTCGTAGGTTCCATGTGTAGGCCCCAGGTGTGACCCCCTTCCCGGACATGCGTTAACACTTAGTTAAATCCTGGATCTATACGTGGAAACTCCCGGAGCGTCACAATCGTGGCCTTGAATGTGGAAAAGTTGGCCCAACCTTTTCTCTCAATGTACATATGTCCTAAACAAACCAAAAAAAGTAGAGAGGTCCACCGGGTTACCCTCGTATGGAGATAGCTATAGGGGTAGACGATCCGGGGCCCCCGGTCTAGGGTTTCGCCGGAGGAAGACCACCGGAGCGTCGGAATCACATGAACACTTGCATGTTCCCCGAGGATATGTGTGTGAGAGTGGTGAATGGTTTGTAGGTGCCATGTGTAGACCCCAGGTGTGATCCCCTTCCCGGATATGCGTTAACACTTAGTAAAATCCTGGATCTATACGTGGGAACTCCTGCCGCGTCACAACAGAGGCCTAGAATATGGCAAAGTTGGCCCAACCTTTTCTATCCATGTACATATGTCCTAAACAAACCAAAACAAGTAGAGAGGTCCAGCGGGCAACAATCATACGGAGATAGCTATCGGGGTAGATGATCCATGGCCCCCGGTCTAGGGTTTCACCGGAGGAAGTCCACCAGAGCGTCGGAATCACATGAAAACTTGCATGTGCCCCTAGGATATGTGTGTGAGAGTGGTGCAAGGTTGGTATGTGCCATGTGTAGTCCCCAGGTGTGCCCCCCCTTCCCGGACATGCGTTAACACTTAGTTAAATCCTAGATCTGCACATGGAATCACCCGCCCCGTCACAACCGGGGACTAGAATGTGGAGAAGTTGGCCCAACGTTTGCTCTCCATGTACATATGTCCTAAACAAACCAAAAGAAGTAGATAGGTCCACCAGGCTACCCTCGTACGGAGATAGCTATAGGGGTAGACGATTCGGGGCCCCCGGTCTAGGGTTTCACCGGACGAAGACCACCGGAGCATCAGAATCACATGAAAACTTGCATGTGCCCCTAGGATATGTGTTTGAGAGTGGTGCAAGGTTGGTAGGTGCCATGTGTAGGCCCAGGTGTGACCCCCTTCCCGTACATGCGTTAACACTTAGTTAAATCTTAGATCTGTACCTGGAAACTCCCGCCGCGTCACCACCGGGGTCTAGAATGTGGAAAAGTTGGCCTAAACTTTGCTCTCCATGTACATATGTCCTAAACAAACCAAAACAAGTATAGAGGTCCACCGGGATACCCTCGTACGGAGATAGCTCTAGGTGTAGACGATCCATGGCCCCTGGTCTATGGTTTCACCAGAGGAAGACCACCGGAGCATCGGAATCACATGAAAACTTGCATGTCCCCATAGGATATGTGTGTGAGAGTGGTGCAAGGTTGGTAGTTGCCATGTGTAGGCGACAGGTGTGACCCCCTTCCCGAACATGCGTTAACACTTAGTAAAATCCTGGATCTGTACGTGGAAACTCCCACCGCGTCACAACCAGGGCCAAGAATGTGGCAAAGTTGGACCAACCTTTGATCTCCATATAAATAAGTCCTAAACAAACCAAAACAAGTAGAGAGGTCCATCTGGCTACCCTCGTACGGAGATAGCTATAGGGGTGGGCGATTCAGGGCCCCCGGTCTAGGGTTTCACCGGAGGAAAACCACTAGAGCATCAGAATCACATGAAAACTTGCATCTGCCCCTTGGATATGTGTGTGATAGTGGTGCAAGGTTGGTAGGTGCCATGTGTAGGCCCAGGTGTGACGCCCTTCCCGGACATGCGTTAACACTTAGTTAAATCCTGGATCTGTACGTGGAAACTCCCGGAGCGTCACAACCGAGGCCTAGAATGTGGAAAATTTGGCCCAACCTTTGCTCTCAATGTATATATGTCCTAAACAAACAAAATCAAGTAGAGAGGTCAACCAGGATACCCTCATACGGAGATAGCTGTAGGGGTAGACGATCTGAGGCTCCCGGTCGAGGGTTTCGCCGGAGGAAGACCACCAGAGCATCGGAATCACATGAAAACTTGCATGTGCCCCTAGGATATGTGTGTGAGAGTGTTGCAAGATTGGTAGGTGCCATGTGTGGGCCCCAGGTGTGACCCCCTTCCTGGACATGCGTTAACACTTTGTAAAACCCTTGATCTATACATGGAAACTTCCACCGTGTCACAACCGGGAACTAGAATGTGGCAAAGTTGGCCCAACATTTGCTCTCCATGTACATATGTCCTAAACAAACGAAAACAAGTAGAGATGTCCAGCAGGCTACCCTCGTACGAAGAGAGCTATAGGGGTAAACGATCCATGGCCCCCGGTCTAGGGTTTCACCGGAGGAAGACCACCGGAGCATCGGAATCACATGAAAACTTGCATCTGCCCCTAGGATATGTGTGTGAGAGTTGTTAAAGGTTGGTAGGTGCCATGTGTAGACCCCAGGTGTGATCCCATTCCCGGACATGAGTTAACACTTAGTAAAATCCTGGATCTGTACGTGGAAACTCTCGCCGTGTCACAACTGGGCCTAGAATATGGCAAAGTTGGCCCAAACTTTTCTATCCATGTACATATGTCCTAAACAAACCAAAACAAGTAGAGAGGTCTAGAGGTCTACCATCGTACAGAGATAGCTATTGGGGTAGACGATCCATGGCCCCCGGTCTAGGGTTTCACCGGAGGAAGACCACCGGAGCATCGGAATCACATGAAAACTTGCATGTGCCCCTAGGATATGTGTGTGAGGGCGGTGCAAGGTTGATATCTGCAAGGTGTAGGCCCCAGGTGGGTGCCCCCTTCCCGGACATGCATGAACACTTAGTTAAATCCTAGATCTGTACGTGGAAACTCCCTCCCCATCACAACCGGGGCCTAGAATGTGGCAAAGTTGGACCAACCTTTGCTCTCCATGTACATATGTCCTAAGCCAACCAAGACAAGTAGATAGATCCACCGGGCTACTCGTACGGCGATAGCTATAGGGCTAGACGATCCTGGGCCCCCGGTCTAGGGTTTCGCCGGAGGAAGATCACCGGCGCATCGGAATCCATGAAAACTTGCATGTTCCCCTAGGATATGTGTGTGAGAGTGTTGCAAGGTTGGTAGGTGCCATGTGTAGGCCCCAGGTGTGCCCCCCTTCGTGTACATGCGTTAACACTTAGTAAAATCCTAGTTCTATACGTGGAAACTCCCGCACGTCACAACCGGGTCCTAGAATGTGGCAAAGTCGGCCCAACCTTTGCTCTCCATGTACATATTTCCTAAACAAACCAAAACAAGTAGAGAGGTACACCAGGCTACCCTCTTACGGAGATAGCTATAGGGGTAGATGATCCGGGGGCCCCGGTCTAGGGTTTCGCTAGAGGAAGACAACCGAAGCGTCGGAATCAAATGAAACTTTCATGTGCCCTAGGATATGTGTGTGATAGTGGTGGAAGGTTGGTAGGTTCCATGTGTAGGCCCCATGTGTGCCCCCTTCTCGGACATGCTTTAAAACTTAGTTAAATCCTGGATCTGTACGTGGAAACTCCCGGAGCATCACAACCGGGGCCTATAATGAGCCAAAGTTGGCCCAACCTTTTCTCTCCTTATACATATGTCCTAAACAAACCAAAACAAGTAGAGAGGTACACCGGGCTACCTCGATACGAAGATAGCTATAGGGGTAGATGATCCGGGGCCCCTAGTCTAGGCTTTCACCAGAGGAATACCACCAGAGCTTCGGAATCACATTAAAACTTGCATGTGCCCCTAGGATATGTGCGTGAGAGTGGTGAAAGGTTGTTAGGTGCCATGTGTAGGCCCCAGGTGTGACCCCCCTTCCCGGACATGCGTTAACACTTAGTAAAATCATGGATCTGTACGTGGAAACTCCCACCACGTCACAACCGGGGACTAGAATGTGGAAAAGTTGGCCCAACCTTTGCTATCCATATGCACATGTCCTAAACCAACCAAGACAAGTAGAGAGGTCCACCGGGCTACCCTCGTACTGAGATAGCTATAGGGGTAGACGATCCAGGGCCACCGGTCTAGGGTTTCTCCGGAGGAAGATCACCGGAGCGTAAGAATCACATGAAAACTTGGAACCTCCCCTAGCATATGTGTGTGAGAGTGGTGCAAGGTTGGTAGTTGCCATGTATAGGCCCCATGTGTGCTCCCCTTCGCGTACATGCGTTAACACTTAGTAAAATCCTGTATCTGTACGTGGAAACTCCCGTCGCGTCTCAACCGGGGCCTGGAATGTGGCAAAGTTGGCCCAACCTTTGCTCTCCATGTACATATGTACTAAACAAAGCAATACAAGTATAGAGGTCCACCGGTCTACCCTCGTACGGAGATAGCTATAGGGGTAGACGATCTGGGGCCCCCGGTCTAGGGTTTCGCCGGAGGAAGACAACCGGAGCGTCAGAATCACATGAAAACTTGCATGTGCCCCTACGATATGTGTATGATACTGGTTCCAGGTTGGTAAGTGCCATGTGTACGCCCAGGTGTGACCCCCTTCCCGGACATGTGTTAACACTTATTTAAATCCTAGATCTGTACCTGGAAACTCCCGCCGCGTCACCACTGGGGCCTAGAATGTGGCAAATTTGGCCCAACCTTTTATCTCCATGTACATATGTCCTAAACAAACCAAAACAAGTAGAGAGGTCCACCGGGCTACCCTCGTACGCAGATAGCTTTAGGGGTAGACGATCCGGCGCCCCCGATCTAGAGTTTCGCCGAAGGAAGACCACCGGAGCATCGGAATCACATGAAAACTTGCATGTGCCCCTAGGATATGTGTGTGAGAGTGGTGGAAGGTTGGTAGGTGTCATGTGTAGGCCACAGTTGTGACCCCCTTCCTGGACATGCGTTAAAACTTAGTAAAATCATGGATCTGTACGTGGAAACTCCCACTGCATCACAACCGGGGCATAGAATGTGGCCAAGTTGTACCAACCTTTGATCCCCATGTATATATGTCCTAAACAAACCAAAACAAGTAGGGAGGTCCATCGGGCTACCCTCGTACGGAGATAGCTATAGGGGTAGACGATCTGGGGCCCCCGGTCTAGGGTTTCATCGGAGGAAGACCACCAGAGCGTCGGAATCACATGAAAACTTGCATGTGCCCCAAGGATATGTGTGTGATAGTGGTGCAAGGTTGGTAGGTGCCATGTGTAGGCCCAGGTGTGACCCCCTTCCCATACATGTGTTAACACTTAGTTAAATCCTGGATCTATACGTGGAAACTCCCGGAGCGTCACAACCGGGGCCTAGAATGTGGCAAAGTTGACCCAACCTTTTATGTCCATGGAAATATGTCCTAAACGAACCAAAACAAGTAGAGAGGTCCACCGGGCTATCCTCGTACGGAGATAGCTATAGGGGTAGACGATCCGAGGCCTCCGGTCTAGGGTTTCGCTGGAGGAAGACCTCCGGAGCATCGAAATCAAATGAAAACTTGCATGAGCCCCTAGGATATGTGTGTGATAGTGATGCAAGGTTGGTAGGTTCCATGTGTAGGCCCCAGGTGTGACCCCCTTCCCGAACATGCGTTAACACTTAGTTAAATCCTGGATATGTACGTGGAAATTCCCGGAGCGTCACAACCTAGGCCTTGAATGTGGAAAAGTTGGCCCAACCTTTTCTCTCAATGTACAAATGTCATAAAAAAACCAAAACATGTAGAGAGGTCCACAGGGCTACCCTTGTACAGAGATAGCTATAGGGGTAGACGATCTGGAGCCCCCGGTCTAGGGTTTCGCCGGAGGAAGACCACCGGAGCGTCGGAATAACATGAAAACTTGCATCTGCCCCTAGGAAATGTGTTTGAGAGTGGTGAAAGGTTGGCAGGTGCCATGTGTAGAACCCAGGTGTGATCCCCTTCCCGGACATGCATTAACACTGAGTAAAATCCTGGATCTGTACGTGGAAACTCCTGCCGCGTCACAACCGGGGCCTAGAATATGGAAAAGTTGGCCTAACCTTTTCTATCCATGTACATATGTCCTAAACAAACAAAACAAGTAGAGAGGTCCACCGGGCTATCCTCGTACGAAGATAGCTATAACGGTAGATGATCTGGGGGCCCCGGTCTAGGGTTTCTCTGGAGGAAGACCACCAGACAATCGAAATCACATGAAAACTTGCATGTGCCCCTAGGATATGTGTGTGAGCGTGGTCCAAGGTTGGTAGGTGCCATGTGTAGGCCCTAGGTGTGACCCCCTTCCCGGACATGCGTTAACACTTAGTAAAATCCTAGATCTGTATGTGGAAACTCCTATTGTGTCACAACCAGGGCCTAGAATGTGGAAAAGTTGGGCCCACCTTTATTGTCCATGTACATATGTCCTAAACAAACCAAAACAAGTAGAGAGGTCCACTGGGCTACCCTCATACGGAGATAGCTATAAGGGTAGACGATCCGGGGCCCTCGGTCTAGGGTTTTGTCGGAGGAAGACCACCGGAGTTTCAGAATCACATGAATACTTGCATGTGCCCCTAGTATATGTGTGTGATAGTGGTTCAAGGTTGGTAGGTGCTATGTGTACGCCCAGGTGTGACCCCCTTCCCGGACATGCGTTAACACTTAGTTAAATCCTGGATCTGTACATGGAAACTCCCGGAGCGTCACAACCGGGACCTAGAATGTGGCAAAGTTGGCCCAACCTTTGCTCTCCATGTACATATGTCCTAAGCAAACCAAAATAAGTAGAGAGGTCCACCGGGCTACCCTCGTACGGAGATAGCTATAGGGGTAGACGATTCGGGGCTCCCGGTCTAGGGTTTCGCCGGAGGAAGTCCGCTGGAGCGTCAGAATCACATGAAAACTTGCATGTGCCCCTAGGATATGTGTCTGAGAGTGGTGAAAGGTTGGTAGGTGCCATGTGTAGACCCCAGGTGTGATCCCCTTCCCTGACATGCGTTAACACTTAGTAAAATCCTAGATCTATACGTGGAAACTCCCGCCGCGTCACAACCGGGGCCTAGAATATGGCAAAGTTTCCCCAACCTTTTCTATCCATGTACATATGTCCTAAACAAACCAAAACAAGTAGAGAGGTCCAGCGGGCTACCATCATACGGAGATAGATATAGGGGTAGACGATCCGGCGCCCCTGATCGAGGGATTCGCCGGAGGAAGACCACCGGAGCATCGGAATCACATGAAAACTTGCATGTGCCCCTAGGATATGTATGTGAGAGTGTTGCAAGGTTGATAGGTGCCATGTGTAGGCCCCAGGTGTGACCCCCTTCCTGGACATGCGTTAACACTTTGTAAAATCCTGGATCTATACGTGGAAACTCCCACCGTGTCAAAACCGGGGCCTAGAATGTGGCAAAGTTGGACCAAACTTTGCTCTCCATGTACATATGTCCTAAACAAACCAAAACAAGTTGGGAGATCCATCGGGCTACCCTCGTACGGAGATAGCTATAGGGGTAGATGATCTGGGGCCCCCGGTCTAGGGTTTCATCGGAGGAAGACCACCAGAGCGTCGCAATCACATGAAAACTTGCATGTGCCCCAAGGATATGTGCGTGGTAGTGGTGCAAGGTTGGTAGGTGCCATGTGTAGGCCCAGGTGTGACCCCCTTCCCAGACATGAGTTAACACTTAGTTAAATCCTAGATCTATATGTGGAAACTCCCGGAGCGTCACAACCGGGGCCTAGAATGTGGCAAAGTTGACCCATCCTTTTCTGTCCATGGAAATATGTCCTAAAGAAACCAAAACAAGTAGAGAAGTCCACCGGGCTACCCTCGTACGGAGATAGCTATAGGGGTAGACGATCCGGGGCCTCCGGTCTAGGGTTTCGCTGGAGGAAGACCTCCGAAGCATCGAAATCAAATGAAAACTTGCATGTGCCCCTAGGATATGTGTGTGATAGTGATGCAAGGTTGGTAGGTTCCATGTGTAGGCCCCAGGTGTGACCCCCTTCCCGAACATGCGTTAACACTTAGTTAAATCCTGGATATGTACGTGGAAATTCCCGGAGCGTCACAACCTAGGCCTTGAATGTGGAAAAGTTGGCCCAACCTTTTCTCTCAATGTACATATGTCATAAACAAACCAAAACAAGTAGAGAGGTCCACAGGTCTACCCTTGTACAGAGATAGCTATAGGGGTAGACGATCTGGAGCCCCCGGTCTAGGGTTTTGCCGGAGGAAGACCACCGGAGCGTCGGAATAACATGAAAACTTGCATCTGCCCCTAGGAAATGTGTGTGAGAGTGGTGAAAGGTTGGTAGGTGCCATGTGTAGAACCCAGGTGTGATCCCCTTCCCGGACATGCATTAACACTGAGTAAAATCCTGGATCTGTATGTGGAAACTCCTGCCGCGTCACAACCGGGGCCTAGAATATGGAAAAGTTGGCCTAACCTTTTCTATCCATGTACATATGTCCTAAACAAACAAAGCAAGTAGAGAGGTCCACCGGGCTATCCTCGTACGAAGATAGCTATAACGGTAGATGATCTGGGGGCCCCGGTCTAGGGTTTCACTGGAGGAAGACCACCGGACAATCGAAATCACATGAAAACTTGAATGTGCCCATAGGATATGTGTGTGAGAGTGGTGCAAGGTTGGTAGGTTCCATGTGTAGGCCCTAGGTGTGACCTCCTTCCCGGACATGCGTTAACACTTAGTAAAATCCTAGATCTGTACGTGGAAACTCCCGCCGCGTCACAACCGGGGCCTAGAATGTGGAAAAGTTGGCCCCACCTTTATTGTCCATGTACATATGTCCTAAACAAACCAAAACAAGTAGAGAGGTCCACTGGGCTACCCTCATACGGAGATAGCTATAGGGGTAGACGATCCGGGGCCCTCGGTCTAGGGTTTTGCCGGAGGAAGACCACCGGAGTGTCAGAATCACATGAATACTTGCATGTGCCCCTAGTATATGTGTGTGATAGTGGTTCAAGGTTGGTAGGTGCTATGTGTACGCCCAGGTGTGACCCCCGTCCCGGACATGCGTTAACACTTAGTTAAATCCTGGATCTGTACGTGGAAACTCCCGGAGCGTCACAACCGGGGCCTAGAATGTGGCAAAGTTGGCCCAACATTTGCTCTCCATGTACATATGTCCTAAGCAAACCCAAATAAGTAGAGAGTTCCACCGGGCTACCCTCGTACGGAGATAGCTATAGGGGTAGACGATTCGGGGCTCCCGGTCTAGGGTTTCATGGAGGAAGTCCATGGAGGCGTCGAGAATCACATGAAAACTTGCATGTGCCCCTAGGATATGTGTCTGAGAGTGGTGAAAGGTTGGTAGGTGCCATGTGTAGACCCCAGGTGTGATCCCCTTCCCTGACATGCGTTAACACTTAGTAAAATCCTGGATCTATACGTGGAAACTCCCGCCGCGTCACAACCGGGGCCTAGAATATGGCAAAGTTGCCCCAACCTTTTCTATCCATGTACATATGTCCTAAAAAAACCAAAACAAGTAGAGAGGTCCAGCGGGCTACCATCATACGGAGATAGCTATAGGGGTAGACGATCTGGCGCCCCCGATCGAGGGTTTCGCCGGAGGAAGACCACCGGAGCATCGGAATCACATGAAAACTTGCATGTGCCCCTAGGATATGTGTGTGAGAGTGTTGCAAGGTTGATAGGTGCCATGTGTAGGCCCCAGGTGTGACCCCCTTCCTGGACATGCGTTAACACTTTGTAAAATCCTGGATCTATACGTGGAAACTCCCACCATGTCAAAACCGGGGCCTAGAATGTGGCAAAGTTGGACCAACCTTTGCTCTCCATGTACATATGTCCTAAACAAACCAAAACAAGTAGGGAGGTCCATCGGGCTACCCTCGTACGGAGATAGCTATAGGGGTACATGATCTGGGGCCCCCGGTCTAGGGTTTCATCCGAGGAAGACCACCAGAGCGTCGGAATCACATGAAAACTTGCATGTGCCCCAAGGATATGTGTGTGATAGTGGTGCAAGGTTGGTAGGTGCCATGTGTAGGCCCAGGTGTGACCCCCTTCCCAGACATGCGTTAACACTTAGTTAAATCCTGGATCTATACGTGGAAACTCCCGGAGCGTCACAACCGGGGCCTAGAATGTGGCAAAGTTGACCCAACCTTTTCTGTCCATGGAAATATGTCCTAAACAAACCAAAACAAGTAGAGAGGTCCACCGGGCTACCCTCGTACGGAGATAGCTATAGGGGTAGACGATCCGGGGCCTCCGGTCTAGGGTTTCACCGGAGGAAGACCTCAGGAGCATCGAAATCAAATGAAAACTTGCATGTGCCCCTAGGTTATGTGTGTGATAGTGATGCAAGGTTGGTAGGTTCCATGTGTAGGCCCCAGGTGTGACCCCCTTCCCGAACATGCGTTAACACTTAGTTAAATCCTGGATATGTACGTGGAAATTCCAAGGCGTCACAACCTAGGCCTTGAATGTGGAAAAGTAGGCCCAACCTTTTCTCTCAATGTACATATGTCATAAACAAACCAAAACAAGTAGAGAGGTCCACAGGGCTACCCTTGTACAGAGATAGCTATAGGGGTAGACGATCTGGAGCCCCCGGTCTAGGGTTTCGCCAGAGGAAGACCACCGGAGCGTCGGAATAACATGAAAACTTGCATCTGCCCCTAGGAAATGTGTGTGAGAGTGGTGAAAGGTTGGCAGGTGCCATGTGTAGAACCCAGGTGTGATCCCTTCAGGACATGCATTAACACCGAGTAAAATCTCGGATCAGACGTGGAAACTCCAGGCGTCTGGCAAGGGCCTAGAATATGGAACAGTTGGCCTAACCTTTTCTATCCATGTACATATGTCCTAAACAAACAAAACAAGTAGAGAGGTCCACCGGGCTATCCTCGAGACGAAGATAGCTATAACGGTAGATGATCTGGGGGCCCCGGTCTAGGGTTTCGCTGGAGGAAGACCACCGGACAATCGAAATCACATGAAAACTTGCATGTGCCCCTAGGATATGTGTGTGAGCGTGGTCCAAGGTTGGTAGGTGCCATGTGTAGGCCCTAGGTGTGACCCCCTTCCCGGACATGCGTTAACACTTAGTAAAATCCTAGATCTGTATGTGGAAACTCCTACTGTGTCACAACCAGGGCCTAGAATGTGGAAAAGTTGGCCCCACCTTTATTGTCCATGTACATATGTCCTAAACAAACCAAAACAAGTAGAGAGGTCCACCGGGCTACCCTCGTACGGAGATAGCTATAGGGGTAGACGATCCGGGGCCCTCGGTCTAGGGTTTCGCCGGAGGAAGACCACCGGAGTGTCAGAATCACATGAATACTTGCATGTGCCCCTAGTATATGTGTGTGATAGTGGTTCAAGGTTGGTAGGTGCTATGTGTACGCCCAGGTGTGACCCCCTTCCCGGACATGCGTTAACACTTAGTTAAATCCTGGATCTGTACGTGGAAACTCCCGGAGCGTCACAACCGGGGCCTAGAATGTGGCAAAGTTGGCCCAACATTTGCTCTCCATGTACATATGTCCTAAGCAAACCCAAATAAGTAGAGAGTTCCACCGGGCTACCCTCGTACGGAGATAGCTATAGGGGTAGACGATTCGGGGCTCCCGGTCTAGGGTTTCGCCGGAGGAAGTCCGCCGGAGCGTCAGAATCACATGAAAACTTGCATGTGCCCCTAGGATATGTGTCTGAGAGTGGTGAAAGGTTGGTAGGTGCCATGTGTAGACCCCAGGTGTGATCCCCTTCCCTGACATGCGTTAACACTTAGTAAAATCCTGGATCTATACGTGGAAACTCCCGCCGCGTCACAACCGGGGCCTAGAATATGGCAAAGTTGCCCCAACCTTTTCTATCCATGTACATATGTCCTAAAAAAACCAAAACAAGTAGAGAGGTCCAGCGGGCTACCATCATACGGAGATAGCTATAGGGGTAGACGATCTGGCGCCCCCGATCGAGGGTTTCGCCGGAGGAAGACCACCGGAGCATCGGAATCACATGAAAACTTGCATGTGCCCCTAGGATATGTGTGTGAGAGTGTTGCAAGGTTGATAGGTGCCATGTGTAGGCCCCAGGTGTGACCCCCTTCCTGGACATGCGTTAACACTTTGTAAAATCCTGGATCTATACGTGGAAACTCCCACCATGTCAAAACCGGGGCCTAGAATGTGGCAAAGTTGGACCAACCTTTGCTCTCCATGTACATATGTCCTAAACAAACCAAAACAAGTAGGGAGGTCCATCGGGCTACCCTCGTACGGAGATAGCTATAGGGGTACATGATCTGGGGCCCCCGGTCTAGGGTTTCATCCGAGGAAGACCACCAGAGCGTCGGAATCACATGAAAACTTGCATGTGCCCCAAGGATATGTGTGTGATAGTGGTGCAAGGTTGGTAGGTTCCATGTAGGCCTGTGTGACCCCTTCCAGACATGCGTTAACACTTAGTTAAATCCTGGATCTATACGTGGAAACTCCCGGAGCGTCACAACCTGGGCCTAGAATGTGGCAAAGTTGTCCCAACCTTTTCTGTCCATGGAAATATGTCCTAAACAAACCAAAACAAGTAGAGAGGTCCACCGGGCTACCCTGGTACAGAGATAGCTATAGGGGTAGACGATCCGGGCCTCCTGCCTAGGGTTTCACGAGGAAGACCTCGAGAGCATCAAATCACATGAAAACTTGCATGTGCCCCTAGGTTATGTGTGTGATAGTGATGCAAGGTTGGTAGGTTCCATGTAGGCCCTGTGTGTGACCCCGTTCCCGAACATGCGTTAACACTTAGTTAAATCCTGGATATGTACGTGGAAATTCCCGGAGCGTCACAACCTAGGCCTTGAATGTGGAAAAGTAGGCCCAACCTTTTCTCTCAATGTACATATGTCATAAACAAACCAAAACAAGTAGAGAGGTCCACAGGGCTACCCTTGTACAGAGATAGCTATAGGGGTAGACGATCTGGAGCCCCCGGTCTAGGGTTTCGCCAGAGGAAGACCACCGGAGCGTCGGAATAACATGAAAACTTGCATCTGCCCCTAGGAAATGTGTGTGAGAGTGGTGAAAGGTTGGCAGGTGCCATGTGTAGAACCCAGGTGTGATCCCCTTCCCGGACATGCATTAACACTGAGTAAAATCCTGGATCTGTACGTGGAAACTCCCGCCGCGTCACAACCGGGGCCTAGAATATGGAAAAGTTGGCCTAACCTTTTCTATCCATGTACATATGTCCTAAACAAACAAAACAAGTAGAGAGGTCCACCGGGCTATCCTCGGACGAAGATAGCTATAACGGTAGATGATCTGGGGGCCCCGGTCTAGGGTTTCGCTGGAGGAAGACCACCGGACAATCGAAATCACATGAAAACTTGCATGTGCCCCTAGGATATGTGTGTGAGCGTGGTCCAAGGTTGGTAGGTGCCATGTGTAGGCCCTAGGTGTGACCCCCTTCCCGGACATGCGTTAACACTTAGTAAAATCCTAGATCTGTATGTGGAAACTCCTACTGTGTCACAACCAGGGCCTAGAATGTGGAAAAGTTGGCCCCACCTTTATTGTCCATGTACATATGTCCTAAACAAACCAAAACAAGTAGAGAGGTCCACTGGGCTACCCTCATACGGAGATAGCTATAGGGGTAGACGATCCGGGGCCCTCGGTCTAGGGTTTTGCCGGAGGAAGACCACCGGAGTGTCAGAATCACATGAATACTTGCATGTGCCCTCAGATATGTGTGTGATAGTGGTTCAAGGTTGGTAGGTGCTATGTATGCGCCAGTGTGACCCGTCCCGGACATGCGTTAACACTTAGTTAAATCCTGGATCTGTACGTGGAAACTCCCGGAGCGTCACAACCGGGGCCTAGAATGTGGCAAAGTTGGCCCAACATTTGCTCTCCATGTACATATGTCCTAAGCAAACCCAAATAAGTAGAGAGTTCCACCGGGCTACCCTCGTACGGAGATAGCTATAGGGGTAGACGATCTGGGCCCGGCCTAGGGTTTCACGGAGGAAGTCACGAGGCTGTAATCACATGAAAACTTGCATGTGCCCCTAGGATATGTGTGAGAGTGGTGAAAGGTTGGTAGGTGCCATGTAGACCCCAGGTGTGATCCCCTTCCCGGACATGCGTTAACACTTAGTAAAATCCTGGATCTATACGTGGAAACTCCCGCCGCGTCACAACCGGGGCCTAGAATATGGCAAAGTTGCCCCAACCTTTTCTATCCATGTACATATGTCCTAAAAAAACCAAAACAAGTAGAGAGGTCCAGCGGGCTACCATCATACGGAGATAGCTATAGGGGTAGACGATCTGGCGCCCCCGATCGAGGGTTTCGCCGGAGGAAGACCACCGGAGCATCGGAATCACATGAAAACTTGCATGTGCCCCTAGGATATGTGTGTGAGAGTGTTGCAAGGTTGATAGGTGCCATGTGTAGGCCCCAGGTGTGACCCCCTTCCTGGACATGCGTTAACACTTTGTAAAATCCTGGATCTATACGTGGAAACTCCCACCATGTCAAAACCGGGGCCTAGAATGTGGCAAAGTTGGACCAACCTTTGCTCTCCATGTACATATGTCCTAAACAAACCAAAACAAGTAGGGAGGTCCATCGGGCTACCCTCGTACGGAGATAGCTATAGGGGTACATGATCTGGGGCCCCCGGTCTAGGGTTTCATCCGAGGAAGACCACCAGAGCGTCGGAATCACATGAAAACTTGCATGTGCCCCAAGGATATGTGTGTGATAGTGGTGCAAGGTTGGTAGGTGCCATGTGTAGGCCCAGGTGTGACCCCCTTCCCAGACATGCGTTAACACTTAGTTAAATCCTGGATCTATACGTGGAAACTCCCGGAGCGTCACAACCGGGGCCTAGAATGTGGCAAAGTTGACCCAACCTTTTCTGTCCATGGAAATATGTCCTAAACAAACCAAAACAAGTAGAGAGGTCCACCGGGCTACCCTCGTACGGAGATAGCTATAGGGTAGACGATCCGGGGCCCCTGGCCTAGGGTTTCACCGAGGAAGACCTGAGCATCAAATCAAATGAAAACTTGCATGTGCCCCTAGGTTATGTGTGTGATAGTGATGCAAGGTTGGTAGGTTCCATGTGTAGGCCCTGTGTGACCCCTTCCAACATGCGTTAACACTTAGTTAAATCCTGGATATGTACGTGGAAATTCCCGGAGCGTCACAACCTAGGCCTTGAATGTGGAAAAGTAGGCCCAACCTTTTCTCTCAATGTACATATGTCATAAACAAACCAAAACAAGTAGAGAGGTCCACAGGGCTACCCTTGTACAGAGATAGCTATAGGGGTAGACGATCTGGAGCCCCCGGTCTAGGGTTTCGCCAGAGGAAGACCACTGAGCGCCTAATAACATGAAAACTTGCATCTGCCCCTAGGAAATGTGTGTGAGAGTGGTGAAAGGTTGGCAGGTGCCATGTGTAGAACCAGGTGTGATCCCTTCCTGACATGCATTAACACCGAGTAAAATCTCGGATCTCAGACGTGGAAACTCCCGCCACACACAACCGGGGCCTAGAATATGGAAAAGTTGGCCTAACCTTTTCTATCCATGTACATATGTCCTAAACAAACAAAACAAGTAGAGAGGTCCACCGGGCTATCCTCGGACGAAGATAGCTATAACGGTAGATGATCTGGGGGCCCCGGTCTAGGGTTTCGCTGGAGGAAGACCACCGGACAATCGAAATCACATGAAAACTTGCATGTGCCCCTAGGATATGTGTGTGAGCGTGGTCCAAGGTTGGTAGGTGCCATGTGTAGGCCCTAGGTGTGACCCCTTCCTGACATGCGTTAACACTTAGTAAAATCCTAGATCTGTATGTGGAAACTCCTACTGTGTCACAACCAGGGCCTAGAATGTGGAAAAGTTGGCCCCACCTTTATTGTCCATGTACATATGTCCTAAACAAACCAAAACAAGTAGAGAGGTCCACTGGGCTACCCTCATACGGAGATAGCTATAGGGGTAGACGATCCGGGGCCCTCGGTCTAGGGTTTTGCCGGAGGAAGACCACCGGAGTGTCAGAATCACATGAATACTTGCATGTGCCCCTAGTATATGTGTGTGATAGTGGTTCAAGGTTGGTAGGTGCTATGTGTACGCCCAGGTGTGACCCCCGTCCCGGACATGCGTTAACACTTAGTTAAATCTCGGATCTCAGACGTGGAAACTCCCGGAGCGTCACAACCGGGGCCTAGAATGTGGCAAAGTTGGCCCAACCTTTGCTCTCCATGTACATATGTCCTAAGCAAACCAAAATAAGTAGAGAGGTCCACCGGGCTACCCTCGTACGGAGATAGCTATAGGGGTAGACGATTCGGGGCTCCCGGTCTAGGGTTTCGCCGGAGGAAGTCCGCCGGAGCGTCAGAATCACATGAAAACTTGCATGTGCCCCTAGGATATGTGTCTGAGAGTGGTGAAAGGTTGGTAGGTGCCATGTGTAGACCCCAGGTGTGATCCCCTTCCCTGACATGCGTTAACACTTAGTAAAATCTTGGATCTATACGTGGAAACTCCCGCCGCGTCACAACCGAGGCCTAGAATATGGCAAAGGTGCCCCAAACTTTTCTATCCATGTACATAT
Organism: Avena insularis; assembly: GCA_023614405.1. Lineage (NCBI taxonomy): Eukaryota > Viridiplantae > Streptophyta > Magnoliopsida > Poales > Poaceae > Avena > Avena insularis. Next base: position 301,872,978 of record CM042684.1, read on the forward strand.
GTCCTAAACAAACCAAAACAAGTAGAGAGGTCCAGCGGGCTACCATCATACGGAGATAGCTATAGGGGTAGACGATCTGGCGCCCCCGATCGAGGGTTTCGCCGGAGGAAGACCACCGGAGCATCGGAATCACATGAAAACTTGCATGTGCCCCTAGGATATGTGTGTGAGAGTGTTGCAAGGTTGATAGGTGCCATGTGTAGGCCCCAGGTGTGACCCCCTTCCTGGACATGCGTTAACACTTTGTAAAATCCTGGATCTATACGTGGAAACTCCCACCATGTCAAAACCGGGGCCTAGAATGTGGCAAAGTTGGACCAACCTTTGCTCTCCATGTACATATGTCCTAAACAAACCAAAACAAGTAGGGAGGTCCATCGGGCTACCCTCGTACGGAGATAGCTATAGGGGTACATGATCTGGGGCCCCCGGTCTAGGGTTTCATCCGAGGAAGACCACCAAGCGTCGGAATCACATGAAAACTTGCATGTGCCCCAAGGATATGTGTGTGATAGTGGTGCAAGGTTGGTAGGTGCCATGTGTAGGCCCAGGTGTGACCCCCTTCCCAGACATGCGTTAACACTTAGTTAAATCCTGGATCTATACGTGGAAACTCCCGGAGCGTCACAACCGGGGCCTAGAATGTGGCAAAGTTGACCCAACCTTTTCTGTCCATGGAAATATGTCCTAAACAAACCAAAACAAGTAGAGAGGTCCACCGGGCTACCCTCGTACGGAGATAGCTATAGGGGTAGACGATCCGGGGCCTCCGGTCTAGGGTTTCACCGGAGGAAGACCTCAGGAGCATCGAAATCAAATGAAAACTTGCATGTGCCCCTAGGTTATGTGTGTGATAGTGATGCAAGGTTGGTAGGTTCCATGTGTAGGCCCCAGGTGTGACCCCCTTCCCGAACATGCGTTAACACTTAGTTAAATCCTGGATATGTACGTGGAAATTCCCGGAGCGTCACAACTTAGGCCTTGAATGTGGAAAAGTAGGCCCAACCTTTTCTCTCAATGTACATATGTCATAAACAAACCAAAACAAGTAGAGAGGTCCACAGGGCTACCCTTGTACAGAGATAGCTATAGGGGTAGACGATCTGGAGCCCCCGGTCTAGGGTTTCGCCAGAGGAAGACCACCGGAGCGTCGGAATAACATGAAAACTTGCATCTGCCCCTAGGAAATGTGTGTGAGAGTGGTGAAAGGTTGGCAGGTGCCATGTGTAGAACCCAGGTGTGATCCCCTTCCCGGACATGCATTAACACTGAGTAAAATCCTGGATCTGTACGTGGAAACTCCCGCCGCGTCACAACCGGGGCCTAGAATATGGAAAAGTTGGCCTAACCTTTTCTATCCATGTACATATGTCCTAAACAAACAAAACAAGTAGAGAGGTCCACCGGGCTATCCTCGTACGAAGATAGCTATAACGGTAGATGATCTGGGGGCCCCGGTCTAGGGTTTCACTGGAGGAAGACCACCGGACAATCGAAATCACATGAAAACTTGCATGTGCCCCTAGGATATGTGTGTGAGCGTGGTCCAAGGTTGGTAGGTGCCATGTGTAGGCCCTAGGTGTGACCCCCTTCCCGGACATGCGTTAACACTTAGTAAAATCCTAGATCTGTATGTGGAAACTCCTACTGTGTCACAACCAGGGCCTAGAATGTGGAAAAGTTGGCCCCACCTTTATTGTCCATGTACATATGTCCTAAACAAACCAAAACAAGTAGAGAGGTCCACTGGGCTACCCTCATACGGAGATAGCTATAGGGGTAGACGATCCGGGGCCCTCGGTCTAGGGTTTTGCCGGAGGAAGACCACCGGAGTGTCAGAATCACATGAATACTTGCATGTGCCCCTAGTATATGTGTGTGATAGTGGTTCAAGGTTGGTAGGTGCTATGTATGCCCAGTGTGACCCCTTCCCGGACATGCGTTAACACTTAGTTAAATCCTGGATCTGTACGTGGAAACTCCCGGAGCGTCACAACCGGGGCCTAGAATGTGGAAAAGTTGGCCCAACCTTTGCTCTCCATGTACATATGTCCTAAGCAAACCAAAATAAGTAGAGAGGTCCACCGGGCTACCCTCGTACGGAGATAGCTATAGGGGTAGACGATCTGGCCCTGTCCAGGGTTTCACGGAGGAAGTCCACGAGCGTCAGAATCACATGAAAACTTGCATGTGCCCCTAGGATATGTGTCTGAGAGTGGTGAAAGGTTGGTAGGTGCCATGTGTAGACCCCAGGTGTTATCCCCTTCCCTGACATGCGTTAACACTTAGTAAAATCCTGGATCTATACGTGGAAACTCCCGCCGCGTCACAACCGGGGCCTAGAATATGGCAAAGTTGCCCCAACCTTTTCTATCCATGTACATATGTCCTAAAAAAACCAAAACAAGTAGAGAGGTCCAGCGGGCTACCATCATACGGAGATAGCTATAAGGGTAGACGATCCGGCGCCCCCGATCGAGGGTTTCGCCGGAGGAAGACCACCGGAGCATCGGAATCACATGAAAACTTGCATGTGCCCCTAGGATATGTGTGTGAGAGTGTTGCAAGGTTGATAGGTGCCATGTGTAGGCCCCAGGTGTGACCCCCTTCCTGGACATGCGTTAACACTTTGTAAAATCCTGGATCTATACGTGGAAACTCCCACCGTGTCAAAACCGGGGCCTAGAATGTGGCAAAGTTGGACCAACCTTTGCTCTCCATGTACATATGTCCTAAACAAACCAAAACAAGTAGATAGCTCCAGTAGGCTACCCTCGTACGGAGATAGCTATAGGGGTAGACGATACATGGCCCCCGGTCTAGGGTTTCACTGGAAGAAGACCACCGGAGCGTCGGAATCACATGAAAACTTGCATGTGCCCCTAGGATATGTGTGTGAGAGTGGTGCAAGGTTGTCAGGTGGCATGTGTAGGCCCAAGGTGTGATCCCCTTCCCGGACATGTGTTAACACTTAGTTAAATCCTAGATCTGTACATGGAAACTCCCGTCGCGTCACAACCGGGGCCTAGAATATGGCAAAGTTGGAGAAACTTTTTCTATCCATGTACATATGTCATAAACAAACCAAAACAAGTAGAGAGGTCCACCGGGCTACCCTTAGACGGAGATAGCTATAGGGGTAGACGATCCGAGGCCCCCAGTCTAGGGTTTCGCCAGAGGAAGACCTCCGGAGCGTCGGAATTAAATGAAAACTTGCATGTGCCCCTAGGATATGTGTGTGATAGTAATGCAAGGTTGGTAGGTTCCATGTGTAGGCCCCAGGTGTGACCCCCTTCCCGGACATACGTTAACACTTAGTTAAATCCTAGATCTGTACGTGGAAACTCCCGGAGCGTGAAAACCGGAGCCTTGAATGTGGAAAAGTTGGCCCAACCTGTCGTGGTGGTTTCACGGCAAATGCCAGGGATAGGCTAAAGGTAGGGCCAATATGCACTAGAGGACTCCAGGGAGGGATAGTGTGGTTATTCCACACGCGGAAGCTTTGTATTCACTAGGTTCACAAGGTTTACAAATGCTCCTTGAGCTGTATTGGGGAGAGGAGGAAGAAAGAGCTCTCTTACTCTCACCACTACCTATCTACAAGGAACCAACTACTCAAAATGCCAACCCCTTCTACAGAGGCCCTAGCGCTCCTTATAAAGAGGAGGCTAGGTCTCCAATTAGGGCATGCGTGGAGGCATATTTTTGGGAATATGCCTCTTCCCAAAATAGAAAACCGACCGGGTCACTTTTCGCCATCGTAAGCCATGCGGAGGCTGCGTAAGCATCTACGGCGCCAGCGTCATCCGACATGTATGCGTCCACCCTTGTCACCATGCCTCGGTGGTCCTTCCCTCTGCTTCGCTCATGCTCCAAAGATACAAAGGACCAAATTTTGACCAGCGAGATACCTTCCTTCTCTTTGCAAAGCCGAGTATATAGATTATCGGGTGGCTCGTAATCCGTCCCATGGGGGTATATATACAAGTTTGATAGAACTCGGCATAGATCGAATACACGGGACTCTCAAAAAGAAGGATGACATTAGGGTCTAGGTTACTCCGTAAGTCAACCTTCCTTGAGGTGACTCAAACTCGGCGTGACCCTACCCGGGGGTATCCCCCCAACATTAGTCCCCGAAGCTGGTGCGGTCTTAGCAGCTTCAGCTTCTAAGGCCACAGCAGGTTCAATTTACCGAGCCTTTTGCTCCCTTTTCCGAGTTATCTCATAGCCCGGATTTCATGGGCTAACTTTCCCTTGGCACATTCCGAGTTTTCACTCGCTGGCCGGTTCACCTTTTTAGTTTTCCGGGTTATCCTTCCTTCTCTCGTACGCTTCCCCACGTCCCACATGGATGGTAATCATTATCTTATCTCATTTTAAGGGCCTGCGCCAGTTACTGCACTTATTGTCAGGTGTTACTATTGCACATGTTGCATCGCGACTGCCTCCTCGTTAACTGTATCACCACGTCGTGTTGTGGGATCTCCTCTGCCCTGTGGCTTGCCTCTGATTGGCTGACCCGGGTAATACATGGACACATCGTGTGGCATTGACGCATTGCACGATCCCACTACCCCCGCTAGGGCGTGGTTAAATAGGGGAGGGGCACGCCCCTTGGCCATTTTCCCCTTCTCGCGCCCCTTTGCCTCGCTGCCGCTTCTTGTTCCTAGCGACAGCGCCACCGCCGCCGCATCTGCTCAGCTGCACCGCCACTGCATCGTGCTTTCTTGCACCTGCCTCGCTGCCGCTCTCGCACTGCTCTATCGGCACGGGTCCGCGCCAATCTAAGCCCCTACCCCCCACCTCCGATAGGGCCGATGAGGACTGTGACTTGTAGATGACCAAAGAGGAGCTCGCCGTCGCTGAAGCAGGGATGGAGGAGGGGGAATCCATGGAGCGTGGTGCTTGGGCTGGTTCTTGGGTGTGCCAAGACGATTTGGACTGGCTCTACCGCACCCGCCGCATCCCTGAGAGCGTGATTACCCGCCTCGCCTCTGAGGAGCTCGCTCCCTCACCCAATTCGGGTGAGTTTGTCGTGTTCCTCTCTCACTTTCAGTGCGGCTTTGGCCTGCCCGTGAGCGATTTTTTCCATGACTTCCTCAACACCTACAAACTCCAACCTCACCATCTTCCGGCGAATGCCATTATGTCCCTTTCTTCATTCGCCTCCACCATAGAAGGATATGTCGGCCTGTGGCCCACCAAAGAGCTCTGGATCCGGTTCTTCGGTCTGCGAAGGAACGTGATTCCGGATAAGCTGCTCGCCCTGGAGGACAAACATCTGACTCAATTCGGTGCCGCCTCCATTTCTCCCTAGAAGCAATCCGTCCTCCCCCGAGTCATGGGGCTTGACTCTTGCAAGGGCTGGGCCCGGACCTTCTTCTACGTGAGGAATGGCTCGGATGAGGATCTGATTCAGCTGCGCCCCTATGCTCCGGGTCCTCCTAATCCGGATTTGTGGTACCGGGTTTCCAAGAAACCAACTGTCTTGGCGAATCAAGTCAACAAGCGGTTCCAGGAGCTGAAGGATTTGGGGCTACACAATGAGGACACGATGATTAAATTCGTTCGCAGCCGGCTCTCCCCTCTCTAGAAGCGCACACACAAACTTTGCCACATGAGCTGGCGACTTGACCCCAACCGGACTTCCTCATTCAAATTGAATAACACAGAGATATTCCGCCGGGTCAAGGCCCTCTTCACGACCGACAAAGACTTCTCCGCTGATTGGGAGTGCGGGATGGAGCATTTCTGCCGGGACAAGCCTCCTCCTACGGTAAATCTCGTGATTCAATCTCTTTCCGAGTTATATCCTATGTCGGAGTATGTTGTTTATTTGATCCCTTTGTATTTTCTTCTTAGTTGTTTATTCAGCAAACCCTTGAAGATGGCACCGAGCGTTCCCTCAAATGGGCGAAGGATCGACTTTCCTTAGACGAGGAGGAGCCGGATCAGGAAATGTTCCTGCCATTCCCAGATGCAACCAAGCGACCCACTGGTAAGTTCTCTTCCTTAGGAGATTGGCCTGATGATGAAGATGATTCCGACATTGAGGTGATGGAAGCATTTGACTCCATACCCCTTTCTTACGCATTTCTGGCTTCAGCTAACCCAGCAGGGCAGATCCATGAAGATCCCCCTCTTGCTACAGGTGAACCAGTCCCAGCGGCGTCCAAGAAACGGGCCGTCACTTCTGCTGCTTCTTCCGGACCTCCCAAAACAACCAAGAGGAGGAAGAAGTCCGCAGACAAGACCGCCACCAAGCCTCCGACAAAGGCCATAGTCCGGAGATCTTGAAAGCCCAAGGAGCCTTTGACTTCTGACGAGTAAGTCACTTTTCTCTTTGTCTAATTCTTTGCTTCATGTTTTTCTATCTATATGCCTTTCTTATGTTATAACTTGTTATTCATCATTTGATTCGGTAGGGCTGTGGTGGAGGTTCCCCAGAGTGGCTCCAGCATCGCTTCTCCTCTCCGGCATACCCCATCTCCCCCTCGTGGTGACAACACACGCCCACTAAGACCAATTCATGAGGGTACCGTGGCTGCTCCGGGTCACAGCTCACCTCGTCCAGAGGAAGTCAACCTCGGAGCAGGGGGAAGTGGTACGGCCGAGGTAGCTGATGCTCCTAGCTCCTCATCGGCTTAGCCACAACCCGTCATCACCGAGGTACCAACAGCAGCAGCAGCACCACTGCCAAGACCGGCACCAGCACAAACAGCAACGCCATCACCAGCACCAGCACCAGCAACACAAGCACCAAAGACCAACTCCTCGCCTGTCGCCCGAGTCCTCCAAGACTCGGCGAGAGGGCCCAGCTAGCACCAAGGCTGCACCCAAGTCCAAATCTGCAGCTCCAACCTCAGCCTCTCAGTAGCAGCCCAAGGCTAAGAAAAGTTCTAACGCCATCAGGGCAGCATCAATCGAGGCTGGACAGCGCACGCTCGCGTCCATGCTGCCGAAGAAAGATGCCTCCCCCGGGTCAGCTAGCAAGCAACTCGCGCTGCATACGAGCCCCGTTGCCGCCCAAGTTGCAAGGAAGGAGGCCCACGCCAAAGGCTTGGTCACGCCCCATATGCTCAGTGGAGAGAGTTATCCTCCGGCTCTGATCGAATACGTCGATAATTGGAACAGAGCGGAGTTCGTCAATAACGACGATCTCCCGGAGAAGTTTGGGCCCGCCGAGTTTAGCGCACAAATGAACATAGCAGCTAAGGCTATCAACCTTGCTGGCCGGATGATGGAGGTATGCTACTTTATCTTTTCTTTAACATGCACGAATGCTTAGAGATATAACCATTAGTCCCCGAGCCTCCGGGGGAGTAACTTGTTACTCGGCCGGATGCTCCTATAAGAAAAACATATAAATCAGCAAGCCGATTATGCACACACCTAGAGCCGAGTTAAGTTCCACTTGGCTTGGAACTTTGTACACTTCGAATATGCACACACCTAGAGCCGGGTTAAGTTACACTTGGCCTGGATCTTGTACACTTCGAATATGCACACACCTAGAGCCAGGTTAAGTTCCACTTGGCCCGGATCTTGTACACTTCGAATATGCACACACCTAGAGCCGGGTTAAGTTCCACTTGGCCCGGATCTTGTACACTTCGAATATGCACACACCTAGAGCCGGGTTAAGTTCCACTTGGCCCGGATCTTGTACACTTCGAATATGCACACACCTAGAGCCGGGTTAAGTTCCACTTGGCCCGGATCTTGTACACTTCGAATATGCACATAACTAAGCCATCCTTGCTTTTTTGAGGTGACTACCAATCACCGGAGCGCTGAGTTTCAGCGTCTCTTGGACACACACAAGGCGCTGCGCTCGAAACATACTACACTTCTCGCTGAGTTCGAGAAAAGGGGTAAGTTTTCACTTTGACTTTTTCCTATCTCTTTGAGTCTTTTCTCGCCGAACTAATCTTTCATTCGAATTGTGCAGCCGAAGTGGATGCCGAAAACAAAATCATGAGAAAAAACTTGGCCAAGATAAAAGGTAATTCGTTTTGATTACTCAATTTCCGTGCCCTCTCTCCTTTCTCCTGAGCTCGGCAGATATTTATACCCCGGCTCTGCCGGGTCAACAAACCATTTCAGCATCCCTTGAAGATAGTGTGCCCGTGCCAGATATGATGCTGCGTTTTCTCGAACAAGCAGGGCAACATAAGAAGAAGAATGATGAACTTGCCAAGCTCCGAGCTAAGGATGATGAAATTGCCAAGCTCAAAGCTGAGATGAAAAAGCTCAAAGAGCTCCACAAAGTTGAGATGGACAAGGCTGGCCAGGACTTCACTGAAGAGCGAGAACGCCTTAACCTCCAACTTGCAAAGGATCAAGAATTGCTGAAGGAGGCCAACGTCAAGCTTGGCTCGGCTAACGCTGAACTTGAAAAGCTTCGGGAGACAAGTGATAATTGCACCAAGGAGCTGACCCGGATCCATAGCCATATCTCTCATAAACTCCTTTCCTTTAGCCGACATGTATTTCTCTGGGTTAAGGTCTTTTACTCACCTCACTTGTTTTGTTTTCAGGCAAGTTCCCACAGGGTAATGCCATTGCGGCTACTGCCGTTGCCAAGTTCCTCCAGCAGAGGGGTACTCCAACTAGTCCTGGATCTGAAACCATTCCCTTTGACATGGAGGACTTGCTGGTCAGCCTATCCTCTCGCATTGAGATTATAAAAAACTATGGTTCGGATATCCTAGACGCAGCCGTCCGGATCTTTCACGCCCTTTGGCCTCAAAAGGATTTTCCGGAGGGATCCACTGCTTTGATCAATAGGGTGATGGATTGCGAGACCCAGCTTGATCTCTGGAGGGAATCCGCTGCTCGCGCTGGAGCTGATACTGTCCTTCACTTTGTGCTCACATGGTATGAGAAACTAAATCTGAATCTTCTCGAGCGCTTGCGCACCGGATCAAGGTGGTCAAATGATCCAGATTGGATAGCTCGGCGCAAGGCTTGCGCCCATAACCTCATTCAGTTTGCCCCCATCCATCAATGGAACGAGGGAGCAAGCTTTCTCGGCGTTGTTGACGACGAGTATGTCGAATATGGTTTGGATGAGGAGGAATAGGACGAAGCCTCGGACATTGAAGAAAATGAAGATGATGATGAAGCTGAGGCCAGAGTTCCACCTGCTGGCGCCGAGTTGCCTCCTCCTGCTGCTCCTTGAGCACCAAAAAACACTTTGAAATTTATCAGATCCCCGGTATGCCGGGTGCATATGGATTAAGCATACTTATTATGTTTTGCTACCAAGTTATTTATGCCAGATTAGCTTGGGCGTAGTCCCCGAGATTCATTTTCTTGTTCCTTCAATTTCATGGCTCGTCTTGCGTCTACCTTGATTCGGTTTTGTGACTTACGAGTCCGAGTTTCAAAAATCGACTTAACGATACTTGGAAACATTAGGCTTAGCTCAAAGTAATCCAGCATAGTAAAAGTAAAGTAAACATAAGGTTACTCCGAATAACAAATGTCGGCTCGATTAAGTTCTTTTCCTTAGTTGTTTTTCGTGTGCTACGTAATTCCAAACTTGTTCTCTTGCTTGCCATGAAGCCAATTCTTGTTGGACAACAGCAAGTCAAAGAGTTGAGTTTTTGGTGCTCACACACTACTAATCCGGCTTAGGTAGAAGCAACTTATGCCAGCCGACATATAAATAACAAATACAGAAGACAACAAATATCACTAAGGCAGTCCCCGAGTTACTACTCGAGGTGCCAAGATTTCATTGATAAACTCATCGTCGGCATACATACCGACATATGAGAGACTCGGATACACACACTTCTTTGTTAGGTGTAGAACGGACGGGGTAGAGCTACATTCCATGGACACTTAGATTCCTCGCCAGACCTGTCCGCCTTGTTCTTCTCCTGTGGTTTCTCATCGATGAGGTAATAAGAGTCATTGTGCAATGCTTTTCTAACAATGAATGGCCCTTCCCATGGGGGGGGATAACTTATGCATGCCAGCAGTACGTTGTACCAGCCAAAGTACCAGATCACCTTCCCGGAAGACTCAGGGGTTTACTTTCCGGCTATGATGGCGTCAGAGGTTTTGCTGATATATGGCGGATCTAGACAATGCCAATTCTCTCGCTTCTTCCAGCAGATCAACATCATTTTGCCGGGCTTCTCACACTTCGGCTTCTGTGTATTGGGTGACTCTAGACGAATCATGCTCTATGTCGGCTGGTAAGATAGCTTCTACCCCATATACCATAAAAAATGGCGTATAGCCTGTTGATCGATTCGGAGTTGTTCTTAAACTCCATAATACCGCTGGTAGTTCTTCTATCCAGCACCCCACTGATCTTTGCAGCGGCTCAATGAGCCGGGTTTTATCCTGGATAACACTAATCCATTGGATCTTTCCACTTGTCCGTTCGATGCGGGGTGGGCTACCGAGGCAACGTCCAGCCGGATCTTTTTATCTCGGCAGAATCGTGCAAATGCTCCTTCAGCAAAATTGGTGTCGTTATCTATTATGATACTTTGAGGATAGCCATATCTCAAGCTGATATCTTTGAGGAATGTCACGGCTATAGCTCCATCACATTTTCTTATTGGCTTTACCTTAATCCACTTTGTAAATTTGTCAACCATGACTAAGATATGGGTCATGTTCCCTCTCGCCGGCTTAAATGGACCAACCATATCCAAACACCATACAGCAAATGTCTAGGTAATTGGTATGGTCTTGAGCTCCGACATTGGCATGTGTGTCTTGGTAGCATACCTCTGACAACCATTGCATTTTCTTACTAGATCTTCTGCTTGTTCCAAGGCACTTGGCCAGTAGAATCCATGCCGGAAAGCTTTTGCTACTAAGGCCCTGGACAAGGCGTGATTCCCACATTCCCCTTGATGTATATCTCGGATGATGTCAAGCCCTTCTTCCGGGTCAACACACCGCTGCAGGACATTCGTGAAACTCCTCTTGTATAGCTCGGCATTAATAATCGTGTATGCCTTTGCGCGCCTCTAAACTTCCCTTGAAAGCACTTCTTCATCGGGCAAGGATCCATCCTTCAGGAACTAGAATATGGGAAGTGCCCAAGCTGGTATGGCTCGCACTGGAAACACATCCTCGTCCACTTCCATTCGATCTACCGGCATAACCTCTGCCGGGTCAGGCTGCGCAGTCTCCGGGTTTTGCGAAGCAGTCCCCGGGTCTCCTGATCCACTTCTCACATCAATGTTCATGGGCACAGCTTCTGACTCCGGATTTGCCGGGATATAGATTGACTCGGATTCTGGGGGTGGCCTGATAGACGCCCGGTGGAATCGCTTGTCGGGTGGATCCGAGTTTCGACAGTATGTCGGCAACCTCATTTTCTAGCCGGGGTACAGGATGGAACTCACATCCCTCGAAGTATCCCGATATTTTCTGCACATGAAATCTATACAGTGCCATGTTTTCATCCAAAGCATCCCATTGCCTCGAGACTTGCTGAATTACCAAATCCGAGTCACCAAAGCATTGGATCTGACGTATTCCAATTTCTTTTGCCACTTTGAGCCCATGCACAAGTGCTTCATATTCTGCAACATTGTTTGATCCTGCGAAGTGGATCTGCAGCACATACTTCTGCTGGTCCTTCTTGGGCGAGGTAAGCACAACTCCGGCGCCTAACCCGGTTTTCGTTTTTGATCCGTCAAAATGCATTCTCCAGTAGTTCGGATCTGGCAATGGTGGCTCATATTGCATCTCGGCCCAATCCACGAAAAAGTCGGCCACGGCCTGAGACTTGATCGCATCTCTCCTGTCGAATTCTGGAGCATAAGGGGCTAGTTCAATCACCCATTTTGAGATTGAGCCGATTGCATCCTTATTGCTCATTATCTCAGATATGAGGGCTCCACATATCACTTTAATGGGGTGTTCTTCAAAATAGTGCTTCAGCTTCTTTTGCTGCCATATATACACCATATGCCATTTTATGATAGTGAGGATAGTTCTGCTCTCATGCTGATAATACCTCGCTCAGGTAATAGACTGGCCTCTACACCGACTTACCCTCTTCATCGCGCTCTACCACTATTACTGCACTTACAACTCGGTTGATTGCGGCTATGTAGAGTAACATTGGCTCTTTGATAGTGGAGAGGCTAATACTGGTGCAGTGGCTAACATTTTCTTTAGCTGAATGAAGGCTTCATTGGCCTGCAGCGTCCATACGAATTTGTCTGACTTTTTCATTAGTTGATAGAGAGTTAATGCCTTTTCTCCCAACCGACATATAAACCGACTTAAGGACGCCAGGCAACCAGTGAACTTCTGGACATCATTAAGACACTTCGGCAATTCCATTCGTTCTATGGCTCGGATTTTAGTTTGGTTAACTTCGATACCTCGGCCGGAGACAATAAATCCGAGTAATTTTCCAGTCGAGACACCAAAGGTACATTTCTCCGGGTTACCTATCGCTGAATAAAAGACTTTGGAAGCCCTAGCCCTTGCCGGGTTAGCCCTGAGCAACTCTTCATTTTGTCTGTTAGCGATCCGAACTAACACATTGACCCTCTCCTGCTGTCTTTGCCGGGCTTCACCCGTCAAACCCTCTAACTCGGATGCAGCTGCATCCGCTCCTCTGAGGTTCTTCGCCGGGGTACTGTACTTCGGCAGCCCCATGGACAAAATGTTCTCTGACTCCTTAACTCTAGTATCACCCTCTTTGTTCATTTAACTGATGAGGTTTCTCCCCTTTACTTTTACAGCATCTACCTTATTTGCTCTTGCGTACTCTTGCAGTGTCATGTTCAACGACTGTTGAGCCGCGGCTATCTTTTTCGCACCTTCTAGTATTTTCTGCCTAGTTTCTTCTAACTCGGCCTGTGCCCGGGCCAGATCTACCGCATGATCTATGGGGCTCTCTAGGCTATTTATCACCTGCTGTAGCACGTTGTCTAGCTTCTCTAGTGGAGGACCTCTGCTTTTCCTTGGTGCCTTGGGTGTTACCTCTGGATCTGGCGCCGGATCCTTGCTCGCGCCAGCGCCAGGCGCCGTCATCATCACCTCGGCGCGGTCAGGGGCGTGATCTGGCGCCCGTGAGCAGCTAAGGTGGCTTGCCTCCCTCGACGATGTGCCGTGGGTAAACGCACGACACATCGACGGCGACATAGATCTTGTGAGCGCCAAGCTTGACGAAGAGGCCGTTGCACGAAAGAGGTCGTTTGCCGAAGCAACCAGCATTGTCTCTAATGTAATCCGGCACTCCAAAGCGCTGAACGAGCCCAGAGACGATGCGCTCGCTGTTGCCGATGAGGTTTCCTGTCTGGATCTTCACTCCTGCTAGCGCCGCTAGCCCCACGGTGGGCGCCAACTGTCGTGGTGGTGTCACGGCAGATGCCATGGATAGGCTAAAGGTAGGGCCAATATGCACTAGAGGAATCCAGGGAGGGATAGTGTGGTGATTCCACGCGCGGAAGCTTTGTATTCACTAGGTTCACAAGGTTTACAAATGCTCCTTGAGCTGTATTAGGGAGAGGAGGAAGAAAGAGCTCTCTTACTCTCACCACTACCTATCTCCAAGGAACCAACTACTCAAAATGCCAACCCCTTCTACAGAGGCCCTAGCGCTCCTTATAAAGAGGAGGCTAGGTCTCCAATTAGGGCATGCGTGGAGGCATATTTTTGGGAATATGCCTCTTCCCAAAATAGAAAACCGACCGGGTCACTTTTCGCCATCGTAAGCCATGCAGAGGCTACGTAAGCCTCTGCGGTGCCAGCGTCATCCGACACAGGGCGCGTCACCCTTGTCGGCCATGCCTCGGTGGTCCTTCCCTCTGTCCGCTTTGCTCATGGTCCAGAGTATAGTGACCACCTTTTGACCAGCGAGATACCTTCCTTCTCTTGCAAGCCTGATATGACCCGAATCATGCCTGGTTAATCCGGCCCAATGGGTACCTATATACAAGTTACATAGAACCTCGCGGCATACGACATATGTCGGCCGGGACTCGATAAGGTGGACATCCTCAGGTCCGGGTTACTCCGTAAGTCGGCCTGCCTTGAGGTGACTCGGCTAGCATTCGCTTTGACCTTGCCGTACCTCGGCTAACTCGGCCTCTATACCCCGACGTGACCCTACCTGGGGGTATCCCCCCAACACAACCTTTTCTCTCAGTGTACATATGTCCTAAGAAAACCAAAATAAGTAGAGAGGTCCACCGGGCTACCCTCGTACGGAGATAGCTATAGGGGTAGACGATTCGGGGCTCCCGGTCTAGGGTTTCGCCGGAGGAAGTCCGCCGGAGCGTCAGAATCACATGAAAACTTGCATGTGCCCCTAGGATATGTGTCTGAGAGTGGTGAAAGGTTGGTAGGTGCCATGTGTAGACCCTAGGTGTGATCCCCTTCCCTGACATGCGTTAACACTTAGTAAAATCCTGGATCTATACGTGGAAACTCCCGCCGCGTCACAACCGGGGCCTAGAATATGGCAAAGTTGCCCCAACCTTTTCTATCCATGTACATATGTCCTAAACAAACCAAAACAAGTAGAGAGGTCCAGCGGGCTACCATCATACGGAGATAGCTATTGGGGTAGACGATCCATGGCCCCCGGTCTAGGATTTCACCGGAGGAAGACCATCGGAGCCTCGGAGTCACATGAAAACTTCCATGTGCCCCTAGGATATGTGTGTGAGAGTGGTGCAAGGTTGGTATGTGCCATGTGTAGTCCCCATGTGTGCCCCCTTCCTGGACATGCGTTAACACTTAGTTAAATCCTAGATCTGTACGTGGAAACTCCCGCCCCGTCAGAACCGGGGCCTAGAATGTGGCAAAGTTGGCCCAACCTTTGCTCTCCATGTACATATGTCCTAAACCAACCAAGACAAGTATATAGGTCCACCGGGCTACCCTCGTACGGAGCTAGCTATAGGACTAGACGATCCGGGGCCCCCGGTCTAGGGTTTCGCCAGAGGAAGATCATCGGAGCATCGGAATCACATGAAAACTTGCATGTTCCCCTAGGATATGTGTGTAAGAGTGGTGCAAGGTTGGTAGGTGCCATGTATAGGCCCCAGGTGTGCCCCCTTCGCGTACATGCGTTAACACTTACTAAAATCCTGGTTCTATACGTGGAAACTCCCGTCGCATCACAACCGGGCCTAGAATGTGGCAAAGTTGGCCCAACCTTTTCTCTCCATGTACATATGTCCTAACCAAACCAAAACAAGTAGAGAGGTACACCGGGCTACCCTTGTACGAAGATAGTTATAGGGGTAGACGATTTGGGGCCCCCGGTCTAGGGTTTTCGCTAGAGGAAGACCACCAGAGCGTCGGAATCAAATGAAAACTTGCATGTGCCCTAGGATATGTGTTTGATAGTGGTGGAAGGTTGGTAGGTGCCATGTGTAGGCACTAGGTGTGACCCCATTCCCGGACATGCTTTAACACTTAGTTAAATCCTAGATCTGTACGTGGAAACTCCCGGAGAGTCACAACCGGGGCCTATAATGTGGCAAAGTTGGCCGAACCTTTTCTATCCATGTACATATGTCTGAAACAAAACAAAACAAGTAGAGAGGTACACCGAGCTACCTTGATACGAAGATAGCTATAGGGGTAGATGATCCGGGGGCCCTAGTCTAGGGTTTCACCGGAGGAAGACCACCAGAGCATAAGAATCACATGAAAACTTGCATGTGACCCTAGGATATGTGTGTGAGAGTGGTGCAAGGTTGGTTGGTGCCATGTGTAGGCCCCAGGTGTGACCCCCCATCCCGGACATGTGTTAACACTTAGTAAAATCCTGGATCTATATGTGGAAACTCCCGTTGCGTCACAACAGGGGCCTAGAATGTGGCAAAGTTGGCCGAACCTTTGCTCTCCATGTACATATGTACTAAACAAACCAAAACAAGTAGAGAGGTCCACCGGGCTACCCTTGTATGGAGATAGCTATAGGGGTAGACGATCCGGGGCCCCCGGCCTGGGGTTTCACCGGAGGAAGGCCACCGGAGCGTCAGAATCACATGAAAACTTGCATGTGCCCCTAGGATATGTGTGTGATAGTGGTTCAAGGTTGTTAGGTGCCATGTGTACGTCCAGGTGTGACCCCCTTCCCAGACATGCGTTAACACTTAGTTAAATCCTAGATCTGTACTTGGAAACTCCCGCCGCGTCACCACCGGGGCCTAGAATGTGGCAAAGTTGGCCCAAGCTTTTCTCTCCATGTACATATGTCCTAAACAAACCAAAACAAGTAGAGAGGTCCACCGGGCTACCCTCGTATGGAGGTAGCTTTAGGGGTAGACGATCCGGCGCCCCCAGTCTAGGGTTTCTCTGAAGGAAGACCACCGGAGCATCGGAATCACATGAAAACTTGCATGTTCCCCTAGGATATGTGTGTGAGAGTGGTGCAAGGTTTGTAGGTAACATGTGTAGGCCCTAGGTGTGCCCCCTTCGTGTAAATGTGTTAACACTTAGTAAAATCCTGGTTCTATACGTGGAAACTCCTATCGCGTCACAACCGGGGCCTAGAATGTGGCAAAGTTGGCGCAACCTTTGCTCTCCATGTACATATGTCCTAAACAAACCAAAACAAGTAGAGAGGTACACCAGGCTACCCTCGTACGGAGATACCTATAGGGGTAGACGATCTGGGGCCCCCGGTCTAGGGTTTCGCTAGAGGAACACCACCGGAGCGTCGGAATCAAATGAAAGCTTGCATGTGCCCTAGGATATGTGTGTGATAGTAGTGCAAGGTTGGTAGGTGCCATGTGTAGGCCCCAGGTGTGACCCCCTTCCCGGACATGCGTTAAAACTTAGTTAAATCCTGGATCTATACATGGAAACTCCTGGAGCGTCACAACCGGGGCCTATAATGTGGCAAAGTTGGACCAAGCTTTTCTCTCCATGTACATATGTGCTAATCAAACCAAAACAAGTAGAGAGGTACACCGGGCTACCTTGATACGGAGATAGCTATGTGGGTAGATGATCCGGGGCCCTCGGTCTAGGATTTCACCGGAGGAAGACCACCAGAGCGTCGGACTCACATGAAAACTTGCATGTGCCCCTAGGATATGTGTCTGAGAGTGGTGCAAGGTTGGTAGGTGCCATGTGTAGGCCCTAGGTGTGACCCCCTTCCCGGACATGCGTCACAACCGGGGCCTAGAATGTGGCAAAGTTGGCCCAACCTTTTCTCTCCATGTACATATGTCCTAAACCAAACAAAACACTAGAGAGGTCCATCGGGCTACCCTCATACGGTCTAGGGTTTGGCCAGAGGAAGATCACCGGAGCGTCAGAATCACATGAAAACTAGCATGTTCCCCTAAGATATGTGTGTGATAGTGGTGCAAGGTTGCTAGGTGCCATGTGTAGGCCCCATGTGTGCCCCCCTTCGCGTACATGCGTTAAAACTTAGTAAAATCCTGGATATGTACGTCGAATCTCCCGTCGTGTCACAACCTGGGCCTACAATGTGGCAAAGTTGGCCCAACCTTTGCTCTCCATTTACATATGTCCTAAACAAACCAAAACAAGTAGAGAGGTCTACCGGGCTACCCTCGTACGGAGATAGCTATAGGGGTAGACGATCCGGGGCCCCCGGTCTAGGGTTTCGCCGGAGAAAGACCACTGGAGCGTCAGAATCACATGAAAACTTGCATGTGCCCCTAGGATATGTGTGTTATAGTGGTTCAAGGTTGGTAGGTGCCATGTGTACGTCCAGGTGTGACCCCCTTCCCGGACATGCGTTAACACTTAGTTAAATCCTAGATCTGTACTTGGAAACTCCCGCCGCGTCACCACCGGGGCCTAGAATGTGGCAAAGTTGGCCCAACCTTTTCTCTCCATGTACATATGTCCTAAACAAACCAAAACAAGTAGAGAGGTCCACTGGGCTACCCTCGTATGGAGATAGCTTTAGGGGTGTAGACGACCGGGGGCCCCCGGTCTAGGGTTTCGCCGAAGGAAGACCACCGGAGCATCAGAATCACATGAAAACTTGCATGTGCCCCTAGGATATGTGTGTGTGAGTGGTGAAAGGTTGGTAGGTGCCATGAGTATGCCCAGGTGTGAACCCCTTCCCGGACATGCGTTAACACTTAGTTAAATCCTGGATCTGACCGTGGAAACTCCCGGAGCATCACAACCGGGGCCTAGAATGTGGCAAAGTTGGCCCAACCTTTCCTCTCAATGTACATATGTCCTAAACAAACAAAATCAAGTAGAGAGGTCCACCGGGCTACCCTCATACTGATATAGCTATAGGGGTAGACGATCCGGGGGGCCCGGTCTAAGGTTTCGCCGGAGGAAGACCACCAGATCATCGGAATGACATGAAAACTTTCATGTGACCCTAGGATATGTGTAAGAGAGTGGTGAAAGGTTGGTAGGTGCCATGTGTAGACCCCAGGTGTGATCACCTTCCCAGACATGCGTTAACAATTAGTAAAATCCTGGATGTCTACATGGAAACTCCCGTCGCGTCACAACCGGGGCCTAGAATATGGAAAAGTTGGACCAACCTTTTCTATACATGTACTTATGACCTAAAGAAACAAAAACAAGTAGAGAGGTCCACCGGGCTACCCTCGTACGGAGATAGCTATAGGGGTTGACGTTCCGGGGCCCCCGGTCTAGGGTTTCGCCGGAGGAAGACCTTCGGAGCATCGAACTCAAATGAAAACTTGCATGTGCCCCTAGGATATGTGTGTGATAGTGATGCAAGGTTGGTCGGTTCCATGTGTAGGCCCAGGTGTTACCCCATCCCGGACACGCCTTAACACTTAGTTAAATCCTGGATCTGTACGTGGAAACTCCCGAAGCGTCACAATCGAGGCCTTGAATGTGGAAAAGTTGGCCCAACCTTTTCTCTCAATGTACATATGTCCTAAACAAACCAAAACAAGTAGATAGGTCCACCGGGCTACCCTCGTACGGAGATAGCTATAGGGGTAGACGATCTGGGGACCCCGGTCTAGGGTTTCACCGGAGAAAGACCACCGGAGCATCAGAATCACATGAAAACTTGCATGTGCCCCTAGGATATGTGTGTTATAGTGGTTCAAGGTTGGTAGGTGCCATGTGTACGTCCAGGTGTGACCCCCTTCCCGGACATGCGTTAACACTTAGTTAAATCCTAGATCTGTACTTGGAAACTCCCGTCGCGTCACCACCGGGGCCTAGAATGTGGCAAAGTTGGCCCAACCTTTGCTCTCCATGTACATATGTCCTAAACAAACCAAAACAAGTAGAGAGGTCCACCGGGCTACCCTCGTATGGAGACAGCTTTAGGGGTGTAGACGATCCGGGGCCCCCGGTCTAGGGTTTCGCCGGAGGAAGACCACCAGAGTGTCAGAATCACATGAAAACTTGCATGTGCACCTAGGATATGTGTGTGAGAGTGGTGAAAGGTTGGTAGGTGCCATGAGTAGGCCCAGGAGTGACCCCCTTCCCGGACATGCGTTAACACTTAGTTAAATCCTGGATCTGTACGTGGAAACTCCCGGAGCGTCACAACCGGGGCCTAGAATGTGGCAAACTTGGCCCAACCTTTCCTCTCAATGTACATATATCCTAAACAAACAAAATCAAGTAGGGAGGTCCACCGGGCTACCCTCATACGGATATAGCTATAGGGGTAGACGATCCGGGGGCCCCGATCTAAGGTTTCGCCAGAGGAAGACCACCAGAGCGTCGGAATGACATGAAAACTTTCATGTGCCCCTAGGATATGTGTATGAGAGTGGTGAAAGGTTGGTAGGTGCCATGTGTAGACCCCAGGTGTGATCACCTTCCCAGACATGCGTTAACACTTAGTAAAATCCTGGATCTGTACATGGAAACTCCCGTCGCGTCACAACCGGGGCCTAGAATATAGAAAAGTTGGCCCAACCTTTTCTATACATGTAATTATGTCCTAAACAAACCAAAACAAGTAGAGAGGTCCACCGGGATACCCTCGTACGGAGATAGCTATAGGTGTTGACGATCCGGGGCCCCCGGTCTAGGGTTTCGCCGGAGGAAGACCACCGGAGCATCGGACTCAAATGAAAACTTGCATGTGCCCCTAGGATATGTGTATGATAGTGATGCAAGGTTGGTAGGTTCCATGTGTAGGCCCAGGTGTGACACCCATACCGGACACGCGTTAACACTTAGTTAAATCCTGGATCTGTACGTGCAAACTCCCGGAGCGTCACAACCGAGGCCTTCTATGTGGAAAAGTTGGCCCAACATTTTATCTCAATGTACATATGTCCTAAACAAACCAAAACAAGTAGAGAGGTCCACCGGGCTACCCTCGTACGGAGATAGCTATAGGGGTAGACGATCCGGGGACCCCGGTCTAGGGTTTCGCCGGAGAAAGACAACCAGAGCGTCGGAATCAGATGAAAACTTGCATGTGCCCCTAGGATATGTGTCTGAGAGTGGTGAAAGGTTGGTAGGTGCCATGTGTAGACCCCAGGTGTGATCCCCTTCCCGGACCTGCGTTAACACTTAGTAAAATCCTGGATCTGTACGTGGAAACTCCCGCCGCATCACAACCGGGGCCTAGAATATGGAAAAGTTGGCCCAACCTTTTCTATCCATGTACATATGTCCTAAAAAAACCAAAACAAGTAGATAGGTCCACCGGGCTACCCTCGTACGGAGATAGCTATAGGGGTAGACGATCTGGGGCCCCCGGTCTAGGGTTTCGCCAGAGGATGACCACCGGACAATCCAAATCACATGAAAACTTGCATGTGCCCCTAGGATATATGTATGAGAGTGTGGAAAGGTTGATAGGTGCCATGTGTAGACCCTAGGTGTGATCCCCTTCCCGGACATGCGTTAACACTTAGTAAAATCCTGGATCTGTATGTGGAAACTCCCGCCGCGTCACAACCGGGGTCTAGAATCTGGCAAAGCTGGCCCAAGCTTTGGTATCCATGTACATATGTACTAAACAAATCAAAACAAGTAGAGATGTCCACCGGGCTACCCTCGTACGGAGATAGCTATAGGGGTTGACGATTCGGGGCCCCCGGTCTAGGGTTTCGCCGGAGGAAGACCTCCGGAGCATCGGACTCAAATGAAAACTTGCATGTGCCCCTAGGATATGTGTGTGATAGTGATGCATGGTTTGTAGGTTCCATGTGTAGGCCCATGTGTGACCCCCATCCCGGACACACGTTAACACTTAGTTAAATCCTGGATGTGTACGTGGAAACTCCCGGAGCATCACAACCGGGGCCTAGAATATGGCAAAGTTGGCCCAACCTTTTCTATCCATGTAAATATGTCCTAAACAAACAAAAACAAGTAGAGAGGTCCACCGGGCTACCCTCGTACGGAGATCGCTATAGGGGTAGACGATCTGGGGCCCCCAGTCTAGGGTTTCACCGGAGGAAGACCTCCAGAGCGTCGAAATCAAATGAAAAGTTTCATGTGTCCCTAGGATATGTGTGTGATAGTGATGCAAGGTTGGTAGGTGCCATCTGTAGGCCCAAGGTGTGACCCACTTCCTGGACATGCATTAACACTTAGTTAAATCCTGGATCTGTACGTGGAAACTTCCGCCGCATCACAACCGGGGACTGGAATGTGGCAAAGTTGGACCAACCCTTGCTCTCCATGTACATATGTCCTAAACAAACGAAAACAAGTAGAGAGGTCCATCGGGCTACCCTCTTACGGAGATAGCTATAGGGGTAGACGATCTAGGGCCCCCGGTCTAGGGTTTCACCTGAGGATGACCATCGGAGCGTCGAAATCACATGAAAACTTGCATGTGCCCCCAGGATATGTGGGTGAGAGTGGTGCAAGGTTGGTAGGTAACATTTGTAGGCCCTAGGGGTGACCCCCTTCCCGGATATGCGTTAACACTTAGTAAAATCCTAGATCTTTATGTGGAAACTCCCGCCGCGTCACAACCGGGGCCTAGAATGTGGCAAAGTTGGACTAACCTTTTATCTCCATTTACATATGTCCTAAACAAACCAAAACAAGTAGAGAGTTCCACCGGGCTAACCTCGTACAGACATAGCTATAGGGGTATACAATCTGGGGGGCCCAGTCTAGGGTTTCGCCTGAGAAAGACCACCGGAGCATCGGAATCACATGAAAACATGCATGTGCCCCTAGGATATGTGTGCGAGAGTGGTGCAAGGTTGGAAGGTGCCATGTGTAGGCCCCAGGTGTGACCCCCTTACTTAGTAAAATCCTGGATCTGTACGTGGAAACTCCCGCCGCGTCACAACCGGGGCCTAGAATGTGGCAAAGTTGGCCCAACCTTTGCTCTCCATGTACATATGTCCTAAACAAACCAAAAAAAGTAGAGATTTCTAGCGGGCTACCCTCGTACGGAGATAGCTATAGGGGTAGACGATCCATGGCCCCAGTCTAGGGTTTCGCTGGAGGAAGACCACCGGAGCGTTGGAATCACATGAAAACTTGCATGTTCCCCTAGGATATGTGTGTGAGAGTGGTGCAAGGTTGGTAGGTGGCATGTGTGGGCTTGTTCGTCTGCGGTACCAAAGTTGGCAGGCCAGCGCATGGCGGTACCTAAGATGCCTGAAATTACCGCGTTTCGAAAAGTTGGGCCGCCAACTATCGAGAGGGGCCATTTCGATGCAAACTCGTCTCACCCCTACCAAATCTAAAGGAGCATTGTGCGTTGACCAAATTCACAAATCCACTCCCTTCCTCCTTTCGCATGAACCCTAGCACCGGCGGTGTCGAAATCCCCTCTCCAACCAGAATGATCTCTTCGGGCATTTGACTTCTGGCGCCAAGTTGTTGTGCCTACTCGCTGCTACCGAGCTCTAATGCCGAATGTCGTGCCAGCCGTTGCGACGATCTAGCCCGCCTCTACCGACGAGTGAGCGGCGAAGGATGGCAGATCCATTTGCTGAGGAAGAAGTACTTCTGGCTAATTTCGGGTGAGCTACTCTTCTCTTTGCTATTCGCACTACCTATAACTGCTAGCTGGCTATTGGCATTACAGAGATATATCGAACATAGAATTGTTTGCTAGCATGACGCTGACAAACAATTCTTATCTTTTGTCTCCAATTTTCTGTCAACTAGGATCTCCGCTGAACCCAAATACACGGTTCTGGTGAGCATCTGTGGCTACCTCGTTAAATTAGAACATGGGAAGAGCACGTGGAAACATGCTTAGAGTCTGAAGATGGAAGTGGCGCACAGGCAATTATGCACCATCCTGGTTTGTTCTTCTTGTGCGAGAACTTGCTGAAATTACGCCAGAGCAGAATGCATGGTTCAGCATCGTTGATGAACGAGGCTTCAGGGTACCTATAGCATGTGACAGTCAGCTAATTGGGTTGATGAAACAGCATGTTAGGCTTCGCGTGGTTACGCTGGTGTGTAACATAGTGGATGAGGAAGCTCCTGCTACTGGGAGTCGCCCAGCTATTATTGGACAGGGGGGCCTAACTCGAACCCCTGCTATTGTTGAGCAAAATGTGGTTCCTCGTCCGCGACATGCTTCTGTCAGGCAACCTCCTCGTAGGAGTCCCCGTATTGCCATTGTGGAAAGCTGTGCTCCGGAATCTGCTAGTACTGGTCGTCCCCGTCCCCCTGCTCGTGTTGTTGCGGCTGCTGCTCACCCAATCCATGCCGCTGTTGAGCAAACTAAGGCGTCCGGAGGCTGCCCCGCTATTGTTGCCAAGACTGCCGCCTTGTGTGCTGCTCCGCCTCGAAACCGTCCTCAAGTTGTGCGAACCCGTGCTCTGGAATCTGCCGGTACTGGTCGTCCTCGTGTTGTTGTTGATCTGGACGCTGTTGACCCAATCCCTGCCGTTATTGAGCAAACTAGGGCTTCCGGAGGCTGCCCCACTATTGTTGCAAAGACTGAACCATTCTCTCCTCCTCGAACCCATGCTCGGGTTTAGCGAGCTGCTAGTTTGAAGCCAGCTCATGGTCTAGACTCAGCTATCACTCGAAACACTTCTATTGTGGGAACTGCTCCTGATCGTCGAGGTGGCATGGCAGTAGATGATCCTATTGTGGCTGTCGTTATAAGGGGCCCTGTCTGTCCACCATGTAATGTAGCTCCCGTTGCTAAGGGCCCTCGCCTTGCTCCTGGTCATGGTACTTCCACCGAGGTTGATCCAGCTAATGATGATGCTGGTGATGGCGGTGGTGGCATTAGGGCTGGGTCTGATGGTGCCGCTCCATCTCTCGAACCTCTCGAAGGTTTCTATCCTGAAGAACCTGATGATGGCAAAGTAATCGTTTGTGTCGGTGTCGTGGATTATACTGCAAAATTAGATGATGGCACAGAAAAATTCTATGACGAGTTTGATGTAATCCTTGGCAGATACGACCCTGAAGTGGTACAGTTATCTGACCAGATGGCATCGTTACGTGTGAAGGTGCTGTGGGGGTCCTCCCAGGAAGCACGTTTGTTATATTATGGTTACAGGAGCAAAAAGGCTATCGAAGTGAAATATACCAGGGATTTAGTCGTACCGTTTACAAGGAAACATTATAGAGGTGAAGTTTACTTCCACTTGGTAGTGCTCACGGTTGGAGAGGAATTGGAACTCGACAATAGAGATGATGGACTTTTAGAAGGCATGCATGACCTGATCCATGGCATCACTAGGGCTGGTGCGACTGAGGGTGGCTTCGAATAGAGGAGAGTCTTACAGAGGAGCGTCGTAAAGAGGAGTAGGAAGAGCATCCCAAGAAAGGGCACCCCGAAGAAGAACGTCACCAAGGAGACCACGCCAGAGAAGAGGACGCCCAAGAGTCGCACGACAAAAGGCACCATGCCGCAGAGTACACCCCTGAGATCCAGTCAAAATGCCACACCGAACAGTAGAAGCCAAAACGCTAAGAGGGCTAGCACGGTGGTGAACACTCCCAAGAGTGGTAGCAAAGAGGCGAAGATGGCCAGCATAGAGGCTACCACACCAAGTGGGAGCAGAAAAAACACTAATTTGGAGCAGAACACGCTGCTGTCAGGGAATTATGCCAGCACGAAGGAGAACACGCCAAATAGTAGCAGCAAAAGGGCTAATTTGGAGCGGAACACGCCGCTGAGGTCAGGCAATAATGCCAGCACGAAGGAGAAGACGCCCAATAGTAGCAGCAAAAGGGCTAATTTGGAGCGGAACACGCCGCTGGGGTCAGGCAATAATGCGAGCACGAAGGAGAACACGCCCAATAGTTGCAGCAAAAGGGCTAATTCGAAGAAGAACATGCCGCAGAGGTCAGGCAATAATGCCAGCACCCTGGAGCCAACACCCGTGAGGGGAGGCAGTAAGGAGATCACACCCAAGAGCGGCACCAAAAGGCCTAGTTCGATGGGGAATGGAACGCGGATGTCAAGCCCTACTGATACCATCAGGAAAGATTACATCAGGAAGGAGGATGTACACAGGAAGAGCAAGAGGGTTCTGTACACTCAAGATGAAATTGATTCTAACTGCTGTTTGTCCACTAAAGTACCTGTGATGCGTGCAATTGTAAGACCACCCCATGTGGTTGCAGCACAACCAACCGAGTGTCTTAGAGAAAATAGAGTTACCGGTGAGGTGGACTGGGGCAATGTTCCTGTCCATCCGGGTGGAGACGATGGTGCAGCCCCACCCATGGGAGTCAATATGATGTGTGCAGTACTAGGCATTAGAGACGATGGCGAAGATTCTGAATCAGATGAAGAAGCAGGCACTATAGAGGATCAAGAATCTGGTGATGATGAAATAGACGAGGAACTTAACAATGAGGCTAGTATTCCAGTCGATGATTTGGGTGTTGAAGTAGAAGAAATGAAACATGACCACGAGTATCCTATAATTTTGGTCGGCACCGAGTTCAGGAGCATGCATGAGTTCAGGATGTCGTTCCGGCATTTTTGTATCAAGGGGGAGTTCGACGTTTATCGACTGAAGAACTCTGCCGAGAGGTATGAGGCCATTTGCAAGTTGACGTGGATGAATGGACGGGCCGAGGTATATTGTCCATGGAGGATCACAGCAAGATCCTTACTTGCATCGACTGCAATTAGGGTATTGGGGAAATGAATGCAGCAAACCATTAGAACTCTCTGTATCTCTCTTTTCACTCTATAACTACAATTGATGTGCGATATCTTTCTGGCAACTAGTCGACTCCGCTTATCTTTTAAATGAATCTGTGTTGCAGGTGAACAGAATGGGACCTGCACACATGTGTCCGACAGGAAGCAAACTGAAATCGTCAATGGCTGATACGGAGTGGGTGGCTATGCAATCTATGTCCATACTAAAGGATAACCCTAAGGAGACCGTGAAGAATATTCAGACTAGCCTCGGTTCTAAATACTCCATTGTCCTTCCGTAATACACGGTTTGGAAAGGTAAAGAGAAACCTCTAGGGGTCTTGCACGGGGATTGGACCAATAGCTTCGGGATGCTGTACAACTTCAAGGCGGAGGTACAAGCTAGGTGTCCGGAGAGTGTTGTGGAGATTGACACCGAATTAGAAGGTGGTAAAATATATTTCAAAAGATTTTTCATGGCGCTTAAACCTTGCATCGATGGATTCAAGGGCGGCTGTAGGCCGTATCTGAGTGTAGACAACACTGTCCTAACTGGCAAATGGAAAGGCTCTCTGCCATCTGCCACCGCACTTGATGGTCACAACTGGATGTTCCTAGTGGCATTCGGGCTGTTTGAAACAGAAACGGAGGAAAACTGGGTCTAGTTTATGAGGCAGCTCAGGAGATCAATAGGCCACATGGATCCATTGGCTATATCCACGGATGCATGCAAAGGGCTGACGAATGCAGTGAAGGAGGTGTTCCCGCAAGCTGAAGGTAGAGAATGCCATGCCCATATGATGCTCAACTTGTACTCACACTACGCAGGCAACGTATTTCGTTACATGTTTCCTGCTGCTAGAGTTTACAAACCTAGTAGCAGCGATTATTTCATGAGCAAGATTTTTTCCGAAGCCCCTGACCTTCCAGAGTACTTAGACATCCATCATTCATAGCTATGAAAGAGGAGTCAATTCAACTCTGACATTAAAGTTGAGTACATAAACAACAACCTTGCAGAATGCCTGAATAACTGGTTGAAGGACATAAAAGTGCATCTTGTTCATATCTTGATGGACAGCATACATGGTATGATCATGAAGCTGTTAAATATAAGGAGAGAGATCGGTAGGAGACTTAGAGGACATATGCTACCGCTAGTTGTACAGCAACTTCCCAAGAGAAGACGAGGACTTGCTCATCTTAAGGTTCTCCCGTCAACCAACAGAAGCTATGAGGTGGTCGATATGTCCAAGAGTGGCAAAAGGGATGTTGTGAACATCCAGCTACGAGAATGCACCTGCTTAGAGTGGCAGCATACCGGGAAACCTTGCTACCACGCCTTGGCCTTCTTGGTGAAGAAAAGAACTCTACCACATTTGGATCAGTATTTGTCAGACTACTACTCTATGCAAAAGTTCAGAGTTGCGTACGCTGGATCCGTCGAGCCATGTACAGACCCATCTCAGTGGCCTCAAGTCCAACTATCTTTCAAGCTTTGCCAGCCAGTTACAAAAAGGGGCAGAGGAAGACGCTAGGTGAATAGGTTTAAGAATTTTCTCGAGAAGAAGGGTTCGGCTTTCTGTTCTACAAAGAAGGGCAAAAACAGATGCAAGACCTGCCATCTTATAGGCCATAGAGCAGTTGGATGTCCCCTTAATGCTCCCAAACCTAGGTATGAGATGGTACATTCACACAAAAAAATTGTTTATAGTCTGTAGATATAAGGTAGTAATCCATGTACTATTTTTTTTACAGGAAGCGCAAGGTAAGAAACAAGACAGCCTACTCAGTGATTTTGCTGCGGGAAAAAAACCAAAACGAGTGGAGTGATGAAGCCAGACAAGATTCTGGTGCTGATTGGCCTGACTTCCCTCGGCCCGGAGATCCAGGGTACGTGAAGGTAAGAACATTGGCACCCAGGAGGAGGAAGAAGGTAGGAGATGAAGAAGCCAGTGGACGTGAAGGAAAGAGGAAGAAAGTTGGCACCCAAGTAGATAAAGAGGGCTAGCAGTGTAGCAGCCTAATGATGTGTTGAACTTGAACCTATATATGTAGTTCGGTTAAACTCTAGAGCTGTGTGCGTGGAACTTGTCGGGCGAAACAATCTGCCTCTCATACTCGGAGTAAAATGTATCGCGACTTTAGGATTTGATACGGCCGAGGCCACTAGTTGAATCCAAACTGTGACTGTGCCACTACTATCTGAACAATCGCGATAGCTGAGCGGTTAAATCCTCTCCAAAATCGATGGGTGTTAGTGGCACAGACATGATTTATTTATAGGTGCTTAATAAATCCCTGCTGTTGGCATTACACTTATGATAAGTTTCTGGGCTAGAAAACAATTTCTTAAGCTGACCGCTACACTCCACGAAGCAGCAACTTATTTCAGCTGCTGGACAATGACATGGCAACATAAACTACAAATGCAATAGATAATGCCCAGATAATGAGGAAATTGTGTCCACTATCTGGCCTAATCTTGAGCCTGTCTGTCTCACCACCTCCTTGCCCCTGCCTCCCCTGCACCTGGTGAAGCTCCCAGATCTCTCGCTCCATCGCACAAATCTCCTCTTTCTTGTCCCACAAAGCATCACGCAGATCCTGAACAAGCTCTTTGTGAAAACCTGTCAGTGGCTTTTCGATCCACACAAACTTGTCACAGCCAGTCCCCCTCCCTTCCTGTGTAGTAGATCGAATGAAAAAAAAAGAATTACATTACACTTTTTGGATTCGGGTTACCATTGTACCTACAGTAGGAACTTACCGCTCTGATGCTGTAGTTGCTGAATTTTCCTGTAGTATTTTCGTCGGTCCATGAAATCCATCTCGGCATCTTCTCACCACACAAACACAGCATATCGGGGTAGTAATCGTTGGGCGCCCTCCGGTACCTGATGGGGGCACCCGCCTGATGGCGTTGAGCCGACCCTGATTCCGCCCGAGATGAACTGCACGAGCTACGAGCCATGAGCGAGGGGAGCGAGGGCAGAAGAAAGAGGAGCCTTTGGATGTCAGGGTAGTGGTGAAGCGTGATTATCCCTACTTAATAACTCGGGCAGAATCCTACCGTCCACATTCAGCTGATAGGTGGGGGACCTAACGTGTGGACTTGTCAAAAGAAACTCGCGCCTTTGTGGTTCAAAAGCCCTGTCACGCGCATTGGACGAAATTTTTTGGTACCTTGCACGCGTACATATCACTGGGAGGTCTTTCTTAGGATCCAGACACGCCTGTCCCACAATCTTACTCCCTCCTAGGAACTTGTCATGGCTCGCGCCGGCAGATCCATCCGCTCCACCGCTTCCGGTAGGGCTCGCCGCGGCGGATCCACCCCAAGATCCTACCGTCGCAGTATCAAATGGCCATGGTTTCTTGAGAGGAGCGAGGACACTACGTATGCGAGCTCAGCCCCTTCTACCTATAGAAGGACTAATGCGGCGTCGAGCTCGAGCAGTAGCCACCAGGCACGACGGCACTCGGTCCACGCCAACCCCGTCACCTTTGTCATTGTCGATTCCGATGTGGAGGGCGACAGGGACGAAGCTGTGCAGAACGCCATTGTTGCCTCCTTGGCGAAGGGCAAGCCACGGGTGGGAGTGGATGTCGCCAGGAAGGGCACGGCGGTGTCACCAATCGAGGTGGACTCCGACGACAGCTGTGTGATGTGGGTTTAGATGTTGTTTAGGATGGTTGCAATTTCGGTTGTGTTTAATGCGAGTACAATTATTGTAATGAGTTTGTTGAGCTATATTAAGAAATGTGTGCAATAGCAGCCGGTGAGTGCTTCCACTTTAGAAATTGTGTCTGTGCCATTTGCATGTTGCATTATCAACATAGTTTCCTTGTAAACAATCCAACGAAAATCATCAGATTACAACCATCGGACGGGAGTGGCAGGATGGAAGAGAAGTTGGGACAGTGTCTTCAAGGGGAAGGACACTGGAAGGTGGGCCCTCGGAACACTGACATGAGGGAGCGAGAGCACACGGTATTGCCGGTATGTCTAGAGCAAGCGGACTTTGCAACGTGACAACAGCAAGCTGATTGGACGAATATAATAACTCGTCGAAGTATTAAGGAGTACTGAAAACTACAACTGGGGTACATTCGCACAACACGTATGCTCTAAGTACGTGAGAAGCATCGCTTAAGTCTAACAGTAACGATAGCACAAGTACTACATTTGTCTGTCGGTCTTCTCGATACAATTGTAGAAATGCATCTGCCTGTTCGGTCCAACACCGACAAGGTACTGAGATGGCACGCATAGGATCGACCTTAGGTCCACATACTCCACCTCCCGCGGCGTCGGGCAGCTCGGCGCCTCGGCTAGCACAAGAATGCTATCCGACGACAGCGGCTGGGTGTTCGCCCACATGCGCACCGCGTATACGGGCCAGGCGCACGAGACCGACCTGATGCATATGGCACCCATGACGGTGGGCCCGGCTCTGGTTCCCGGAACACCGACGGTGATGGTCAGGACAAAAACAGAGCCGTCCCCCTGGAAAATTAGCAGGCGGCGTGCCGAGTCAATGAACAGCACCTGGTCTTGGAGAAGTTGGGCTTGCCCGTACAAGATCCTAATCACTTTGATCAAGTGCCCATCTGCAAGGTGGACGATGAGCTCTGCCGGCGGGCCGGTGTAGTTGCAGCCTGGCTCGCGGTAGACGCGCCGCGTCTTGCACGTGAGCTCGTGGAGCGGGAGCTCGCGGTAGGAGTAACAGCGAAAGCATCCTGGGTGGGAGCACACGAGCGGGAACGCTCCTACAAAGTTACGCGCGAGGATCTCCAGATTCTTGGGCTCCCACATCTGCCACAACTGAAGTTCGTCGAGAAATCAAAAAAAAGATCAGCAGTTAGATTGGCGAATAGCAGGAATGTGTAGGATAAGTTCAAAAGCTTGTAAAATGATTTCTTACCATGAAGGTAGCGACCGGAGAATTGGTGGATGTCGTCGGCTTGCGGCTATGGCAAGATGGAAGTGAAGTGGGGAAAGTGGCTTTGAGGGAAAGGAAGAGAAGTACGGGGAGGAAGAGAAGTAACGGGGACGTGACACTGGGATATGGCCCACTGAACTCGTGAGTCGTAACACTCGCAACATGCCAGTTTATCCAGAGCAAGCGTGGCCAATCATGCCGCAGAACAGCCTACTCGAGGATCGCTCTCGCGAAGACCATCCTAATCGTCCAAGCGCCCCAATCGAACAGTATGTAACAATCGTCAAGCAGAACAATGGTGTTATGGTGTGCCTTCTAGAAGACGCGGTCTAACGGTGGATCCATTGGGGGTAGTGCTAGTTTTAGTATAAGAACAAGGATGAAATGACTCAAATGAATCCATGTGTGGTTTGTGGAAATAACACACATGCAATGACTCTAGTGGTTGATCCATGTGTGGTTTGTGGAAATAACACACATGCAATAACTCTGGTTGATCCATATGTGGTCTGTGGAAAGAACACACATGCAATGACCACTAGTGGATCCATGTGTGGTTTGTGGAAAAGAACACACATGCGATGACTCTAGTCCTGGTTTGTGGTTTTAGTATAAGAACAAATTTGCAATGACTCTAGTGGTTTATCCATGTGTGGTTTGTGGAAAGAACACACATGCAATGACCACTGGTGGATCCATGTGTGGTTTGTGGAAAAGAACACACATGCAATGACTCTAGTACTGGTTTGTGGTTTTAGTATAAGAACACACATGCAATGACTCTAGTGGTTCATCCATGTGTGGTTTATGGAAATAACACACATGCAATGACTCTACTGGTTGATCCATGTGTGGTTTGTGGAAATAACAAACATGCAATGACCACTGGTGGATCCATGTTGGTTTTGGTATAAGAACACACATGCAATGACTCTAGTGGTTGATCCATGTTTGTTTATGGAAATAACACACATGCAATGACTCTAGTGGTTGATCCATGTGTGGTTTGTGAAAATAACACACATGCAATGACTCTAGTGTTGGTTTTAGTATAAGAACACACATGCAATGACTCTGGTGGTTGATCCATGTGTGGTTTGTAGAAATAACACATATGCAATGACTCTAGTGGTTGATCCATGTGTGGTTTGTGGAAAGAACACACATTCAATGACCACTTGTGGATCCATGTTGGTTTTAGTATAAGAACACACATGCAATGACTCTAATGGTTGATCCATGTTTGTTTGTGGAAATAACACACATGCAATGACTCTAGTGGTTGATCCATGTGCGGTTTGTGAAAAGAACACACATGCAATGACTCTAGTGTTGGTTTTAGTATAATAACACACATGCGATGACTCTAGTGGTTAATCCATGTGTGGTTTGTGGAAAGAACACACATGCAATGAGCACTGGTGGATCCATGTTGGTTTTAGTATAAGAACACACATGCAATGACTCTAGTGCTGGTTTGTGGTTTTAGTATAAGAACAAACATGCAATGACTGTAGTGGTTGATCCATGTGTGGTTTGTGGAAAGAACACACATGCAATGACTCTAGTTGATCCATGTGTGGTTTGTGGAAAGAACACACATGCAATGACCACTGGTGGATCCATGTGTGGTTTGTGGAAAAGAACACACATGCAATGACTCTAGTACTGGTTTGTGGTTTTAGTATAAGAACACACATGCAGTGACTCTAGTGGTTGATCCATGTGTGGTTTGTGGAAATAACACACGTGCAATGACTCTAGTGGTTGATCCATGTGTGGTTTGTGAAAAGAATACACATGCAATGACTCTAGTGTTGGTTTTAGTATAAGAACACACATGCAATGACTCTAGTGGTTGATCCATGTGTGGTTTGTGGGAATAACACATATGCAATGACTCTAGTGGTTGATCCATGTGTGGTTTGTCGAAATAACACACATGCATGACTGTAATGGGTCCACATGTGTGGTTTGTGGAAAGAACACACATGCAATGACTCTGGTTTATCCATATGTGGTTTGTGGAAAGAGCACACATGCAATGACCACTGGTGGATCCATGTGTGGTTTGTGGAAAAGAACACACATGCAATGACTCTAGTACTGGTTTGTGGTTTTAGTATAAGAACACACATGCAATGACTCTTGTGGTTGATCCATTTGTGGTTTCTGGAAATAACACACATGCAATGAATCTAGTGGTTGATCCATGTGTGGTTTGTGGAAAGATCACACATGCAATGACCACTGATGGATCCATGTGTGCTTTGTGGAAAATAACACACATGCAACGACTCTAGTGCTGGTTTGTGGTTTTAGTATAAGAACGCACATGCAATGACTCTAATGGTTAATCCATGTGTGGTTTGTGGAAATAACACACATGCAATGACTCTAGTGGTTGATCCATGTGTGGTTTGTGGAAAGAACACATATGCAATGACCACTGGTGGATCCATATTGGTTTTAGTATAAGAACACACATGCAATGACTCTAGTACTGGTTTGTGGTTTTAGTATAAGAACACACATGCAATGACTCTAGTGGTTGATCCATGTGTGGTTTGTGGAAAGAACACACATGCAATGACTCTGATTGATCCATATGTGGTTTGTGGAAAGAACACACATGCAATGACCACTGGTGGATCCATGTTGGTTTTAGTACAAGAACACACATGCAATGACTCTAGTACTGGTTTGTGGTTTTAGTATAAGAACACACATGCAATGACTCTAGTGGTTGATCCATGTGTGGTTTGTGGAAATAACACACATGCAATGACTCTAGTGGTTGATCCATGTGTGGTTTGTGGAAAGAACACACATGCAATGACCACTGGTGGATCCATGTTGGTTTTAGTATAAGAACACACATGCAATAACTCTAGTGGTTGATCCATGTTTGTTTGTGGAAATAACACACATACAATGACTCTAGTGGTTGATCCATGTGTGGTTTGTGAAAAGAACACACATGCAATGACTCTAGTGTTGGTTTTAGTATAAGAACACACATGCAATGACTCTAGTGGTTGATCCATGTGTGGTTTGTGGAAATAACACATATGCAATGACTCTAGTGGTTGATCCATGTGTGGTTTGTGGAAATAGCACACATGCAATGACTCTAGTGGGTCCACATGTGTGGTTTTTGGAAAGAACACACATGCAATGACTCTAGTAGATCCATATGTGGTTTGTGGAAAGAACACACATGCAATGACTCTAGTGGTGGATCCATGTGTGGTTTGTGGAAAAGAACACACATGCAATGACTCTAGTGCTGGTTTGTGGTTTTAGTATAAGAACAAACATGCAATGACTCTAGTGGTTGATCCATGTGTGGTTTGTGGAAAGAACACACATGCAATGACTAGTGGTTAATCCATATGTGGTTTGTGGAAAGAACACACATGCAATGACCACTGGTGGATCCATGTGTGGTTTGTGGAAAAGAACGCACATGCAATGACTCTAGTGTTGGTTTGTGGTTTTAGTATAAGAACAAACATGCAATGACTCTAGTGGTTGATCCATGTGTGGTTTGTGGAAAGATGTGAGATCCAGACACATGGCTTAATAGGATTGATAGCATACCCATATCAACAAGTTGCAACTTCTTTTTCGGAAGCTCATTCGAAAAGAACTCTAAGGTTAAGCGTGCTTGGCCTAGAGCAATTCTAGGATGGGTGACCGACCGGGAAGTGGGTAACAAAAGCACGAGTGAGGACAAAGTCTTGTGAAAAAGACTAGTGTTGGTGCATGGGGCGATCTAGATATCCTATTGCTGCCAGAGTGACACCCGGCCCAGGAGTGGACGGGGTGTTACAAGTGGTATCGAGCCCTTGCGACCCTGCGATTACGGGTGTGTGTGATGGCGGGACATGTGGATCATGGCGTGTGTGGCCCGGAGTGGACACGGCATGGCACATGTGCGGATGGGTGGACGCAGAGCAGCGTGCCAAGAGGACGTTCTAGGGTGTGCTTGATCGATGAGGGCATCGATCTTCTAAAGGGTGGGTGTATGTGAGATCCAGGCACATGGCTTAATAGGATTGATAGGATACCCATATCAACAAGTTGCAACTTCTTTTCCGGAATCTCATTCGAAAAGAACTCTAAGGTTAAGCGTGCTTGGCCGAGAGCAATTCTAGGATGGGTGACCGACCGGGAGGTGGATAACCGGGAGCGCACGAGTGAGGACAAAGTGCGCAGAAAAGACTAGTGTTGGTCTGTGGGGCCAGTCTAGATATCCTATTAAGCTGCCAGGAGTGACACCCCTCGGGCCCAGGAGTGGACGGGGTGTTACAAAAGAACACACATGCAATGACTAGTGGTTAATCCATATGTGGTTTGTGGAAAGAACACACATGCAATGACCACTGGTGTTGGTTTGTGGTTTTAGTATAAGAACAAACATGCAATGACTCTAGTGGTTGATCCATGTGTGGTTTGTGGAAAGAACACACATGCAATGACTCTGGTTGATCCATATGTGGTTTGTGGAAAGAACACACATGGAATGACCACTGGTGGATCCATGTGTGGTTTGTGGAAAAGAACACACATGCAATGACTCTATTACTGGTTTGTGGTTTTAGTATAAGAACACACATGCAATGACTCTAGTGGTTGATCCATGTTGGTTTGTGGAAAGAACACACATGCAATGACTCTAGTGGTTGATCCATGTGTGGTTTGTGGAAAGAA
Source organism: Avena insularis (assembly GCA_023614405.1). Lineage (NCBI taxonomy): Eukaryota > Viridiplantae > Streptophyta > Magnoliopsida > Poales > Poaceae > Avena > Avena insularis. Next base: position 301,908,657 of record CM042684.1, read on the forward strand.
CACACATGCAATGACCACCGGTGGATCCATGTTGGTTTTAGTATAAGAACACACATGCAATGACTCTAGTGGTTGATCCATGTTTGTTTGTGGAAATAACACACATGCAATGACTCTAGTGGTTGATCCATCTGTGGTTTGTGAAAAGAACACACATGCAATGACTCTAGTGTTGGTTTTAGTATAAGAACACACATGCAATGACTCTAGTAGTTGATCCATGTGTGGTTTGTGGAAATAAAACATATGCAATGACTCTAGTGGTTGATCCATGTGTGGTTTGAGGAAATAACACACATGCAATGACTGTAATGGGTCCACATGTGGTTTGTGGAAAGAACACACATGCAATGACCACTGGTTGATCCATAAGTTGTTTGTGGAAAAGAACACACATGCAATGAGTCTAGTGGATCCATGTGTGGTTTGTGGAAAAGAACACACATGTAATGACTCTAGTGCTGGTTTGTGGTTTTAGTACAAGAACAAACATGCAAAGACTCTAGTGGTTGACCCATGTGTGATTTGTGGGAAGAACACACATGCATTGACTCTAGTGGTGGATCCATGTGTGGTTTGTGGAAAGAACACACATGCAATGACCACTGGTGGATCCATGTGTGGTTTGTGGAAAATAACACACATGCAATGACTCTTGTGCTGGTTTGTGGTTTTAGTATAAGAACAAACATGCAATGACTCTAGTGGTTGATCCATGTGTAGTTTGTGGAAAGAACACACATGAAATGACTCTAGTTGATCCATATGTGGTTTGTGGAAAGAACACACATGCAATGACCACTGGTGGATCCATGTGTGGTTTGTGGAAAAGAACACACATGCAATGACTCTAGTGTTGGTTTGTGGTATTAGTATAAGAACAAACATGCAATGACTCTAGTGGTTGATCCATGTGTGGTTTGTGGAAAGTACACACATGCAATGACTCTTGTTGATCCATGTGTGGTTTGTGGAAAGAACACACATCCAATGACCACTGGTGGATCCATGGGTGGTTTGTGGAAAAGAACACACGTGCAATGACTCCAGTACTGGTTTGTGGTTTTAGTATAAGAACACACATGCAATGACTCTAGTGGTTGATCCATGTGTGGTTTGTGGAAATTACACACATGCAATGACTCTAGTGGTTGATCCATGTGTGGTTTGTGGAAAGAACACACATGCAATGACCAGTGATGGATCCAAGTGTGGTTTGTGGAAAAGAACACACATGCAATGACTCTAGTACTGGTTTGTGGTTTTAGTATAAGAACACACATGCAGTGACTCTAGTGGTTGATCCATGTTTGTTTGTGGAAATAACACACATGCAATGACTCTAGTGGTTGATCCATGTGTGGTTTGTGAAAAGAACACACATGCAATGACTCTAGTGTTGGTTTTAGTATAAGAACACACATGCAATGACTCTAGTGGTTGATCCATGTGTGGTTTGTGGAAATAACACATATGCAATGACTCTAGTGGTTGTTCCATGTGTGGTTTGTGGAAATAACACACATGCAATGACTATAATGGGTCCACATGTGGTTTGTGGAAAGAACACACATGAATGACCACTGGTTGATCCATAAGTTGTTTGGGGAAAAGAACACACATGCAATAAGTCTAGTGGATCCTTGTGTGGTTTATGGAAAAGAACACACATGCAATGACTCTAGTGGTTGATCCATGTGTGGTTTGTGGAAAGAACACACATGCAATGACCACTGGTGGATCCATGTTAGTTTTAGTATAAGAACACACATGCAATGACTCTAGTGGTTGATCCATGTTTGTTTGTGGAAATAACACACATGCAATGACTCTAGTGGTTGATCCATCTGTGGTTTGTGAAAAGAACACACAAGCAATGACTCTAGTGTTGGTTTTAGTATAAGAACACACATGCAATGACTCTAGTAGTTGACCCATGTGTGGTTTCTGGAAATAACACATATGCAATGACTCTAGTGGTTGATCCATGTGTGGTTTGTGGAAATAACACACATGCAATGACTGTAATGGGTCCACATGTGATTTGTGGAAAGAACACACATGCAATGACCACTGGTTGATCCATAAGTTGTTTGTGGAAAAGAACACACATGCAATGAGTCTAGTGGATCCATGTGTGGTTTGTGGAAAAGAACACACATGCAATGACTCTAGTGCTGGTTTGTGGTTTTAGTACAAGAACAAACATGCAATGACTCTAGTGGTTGATCCATGTGTGATTTGTGGAAAGAACACACATGCATTGACTCTAGTGGTGGATCCGTGTGTGGTTTGTGGAAAGAACACACATGCAATGACCACTGGTGGATCCATGTGTGGTTTGTGGAAAAGAACACACATGCAATGACTCTAGTGCTGGTTTGTGGTTTTAGTATAAGAACAAACATGCAATGACTCTAGTCGTTGATCCATGTGTAGTTGGTGGAAATAACACACATGCAATGACTCTAGTTGATCCATATGTGGTTTGTGGAAAGAACACACATGCAATGACCACTGGTGGATCCATGTGTGGTTTGTGGAAAAGAACACACATGCAATGACTCTAGTGTTGGTTTGTGGTTTTAGTATAAGAACAAACATGCAATGACTCTAGTGGTTGATCCATGTGTGGTTTGTGGAAAGAACACACATGCAATGACTCTTGTTGATCCATGTGTGGTTTGTGGAAAGAACACACATCCAATGACCATTGGTGGATCCATGGGTGGTTTGTGGAAAAGAACACACATGCAATGACTCTAGTACTGGTTTGTGGTTTTAGTATAAGAACACACATGCAATGACTCTAGTGGTTGATCCATGTGTGGTTTGTGGAAATAACACACATTCAATGACTCTAGTGGTTGATCCATGTGTGGTTTGTGGGAAGAACACACATGCAATGACCAGTGGTGGATCCAAGTGTGGTTTGTGGAAAAGAACACACATGCAATGACTCTAGTGGTTGATCCATGTTTGTTTGTGGAAATAACACACATGCAATGACTCTAGTGGTTGATCCATGTGTGGTTTGTGAAAAGAATACACATGCAATGACTCTAGTGTTGGTTTTAGTATAAGAACACAGATGCAATGACTCTAGTGGTTGATCCATGTGTGGTTTGTGGAAATAACACATATGCAATGACTCTAGTGGTTGTTCCATGTGTGGTTTGTGGAAATAACACACATGCAATGACTATAATGGGTCCACATGTGGTTTGTGGAAAGAACACACATGAATGACCATTGGTGGATCCATAAGTTGTTTGTGGAAAAGAACACACATGCAATAAGTCTAGTTGATCCTTGTGTGGTTTGTGGAAAAGAACACACATGCAATGACCCTAGTGCTGGTTTGTGGGTTTAGTATAAGAATAAACATGCAATGACTCTAGTGGTTGATCCATGTGTGGTTTGTGGAAAGAAGACACATGCAATGACTCTGGTTGATCCATATGTGGTTTGTGGAAAGAACACACATGCAATGACCACTGGTGGATCCATGTGTGGTTTGTGGAAAAGAACACACATGCAATAACTCTAGTGCTGGTTTGTGGTTTTAGTATAAGAACAAACATGCAATGGCTATATTGGTTGATCCATGTGTGGTTTGTGGAAAGAACACACATGTAATGACCACTGGTGGATCCATGTGTGGTTTGTGGAAAAGAACACACATCCAATGACTCTAGTGTTGGTTTGTGGTATTAGTATAAGAACAAACATGCAATGACTCTAGTGGTTGATCCATGTGTGGTTTGTGGAAAGAACACACATGCAATGACTCTTGTTGATCCATGTGTGGTTTTTGGAAAGAACACACATCCAATGACCACTGGTGGATCCATGGGTGGTTTGTGGAAAAGAACACACTTGCAATGACTCTAGTACTGGTTTGTGGTTTTAGTATAAGAACACACATGCAATGACTCTAGTGGTTGATCCATGTGTGGTTTGTGGAAATAACACACATGCAATGACTCTAGTGGTTGATACATGTGTGGTTTGTGGAAAGAACACACATGCAATGACCAGTGGTGGATCCAAGTGTGGTTTGTGGAAAAGAACACACATGCAATGACTCTAGTACTGGTTTGTGGTTTTAGTATAAGAACACACATGCAGTGACTCTAGTGGTTGATCCATGTTTGTTTGTGGAAATAACACACATGCAATGACTCTAGTGGTTGATCCATGTGTGGTTTGTGAAAAGAACACACATGCAATGACTCTAGTGTTGGTTTTAGTATAAGAACACAGATGCAATGACTCTAGTGGTTGATCCATGTGTGGTTTGTGGAAATAACACATATGCAATGACTCTATTGGTTGATTCATGTGTGGTTTGTGGAAATAACACACATGCAATGACTATAATGGGTCCACATGTGGTTTGTGGAAAGAACACACATGAATGACCACTGGTGGCTCCATAAGTTGTTTGTGGAAAAGAACACACATGCAATAAGTCTAGTGGATCCTTGTGTGGTTTGTGGAAAAGAACACACGTGCAATGACCCTAGTGCTGGTTTGTGGGTTTAGTATAAGAATAAACATGCAATGACTCTAGTGGTTGATCCATGTGTGGTTTGTGGAAAGAAGACACATGCAATGACTCTGGTTGATCCATATGTGGTTTGTGGAAAGAACACACATGCAATGACCACTGGTGGATCCATGTGTGGTTTGTGGAAAAGAACACACATGCAATAACTCTAGTGCTGGTTTGTGGTTTTAGTATAAGAACAAACATGCAATGGCTATATTGGTTGATCCATGTGTGGTTTGTGGAAAGAACACACATGTAATGACCACTGGTGGATCCATGTGTGGTTTGTGGAAAAGAACACACATCCAATGACTCTAGTGTTGGTTTGTGGTATTAGTATAAGAACAAACATGCAATGACTCTAGTGGTTGATCCATGTGTGGTTTGTGGAAAGAACACACATGCAATGACTCTTGTTGATCCATGTGTGGTTTTTGGAAAGAACACACATCCAATGACCACTGGTGGATCCATGGGTGGTTTGTGGAAAAGAACACACGTGCAATGACTCCAGTACTGGTTTGTGGTTTTAGTATAAGAACACACATGCAATGACTCTAGTGGTTGATCCATGTGTGGTTTGTGGAAATAACACACATGCAATGACTCTAGTGGTTGATACATGTGTGGTTTGTGGAAAGAACACACATGCAATGACCAGTGGTGGATCCAAGTGTGGTTTGTGGAAAAGAACACACATGCAATGACTCTAGTACTGGTTTGTGGTTTTAGTATAAGAACACACATGCAATGACTCTAGTTGATCCATATGTGGTTTGTGGAAAGAACACACATGCAATGACCACTGGTGGATCCATGTGTGGTTTGTGGAAAAGAACACACATGCAATGACTCTAGTGTTGGTTTGTGGTTTTAGTATAAGAACAAACATGCAATGACTCTAGTGGTTGATCCATGTGTGGTTTGTGGAAAGAACACACATGCAATGACTCTTGTTGATCCATGTGTGGTTTGTGGAAAGAACACACATGCAATGACCAGTGGTGGATCCAAGTGTGGTTTGTGGAAAAGAACACACATGCAATGACTCTAGTGGTTGATCCATGTTTGTTTGTGGAAATAACACACATGCAATGACTCTAGTGGTTGATCCATGTGTGGTTTGTGAAAAGAATACACATGCAATGACTCTAGTGTTGGTTTTAGTATAAGAACACAGATGCAATGACTCTAGTGGTTGATCCATGTGTGGTTTGTGGAAATAACACATATGCAATGACTCTAGTGGTTGTTCCATGTGTGGTTTGTGGAAATAACACACATGCAATGACTATAATGGGTCCACATGTGGTTTGTGGAAAGAACACACATGAATGACCATTGGTGGATCCATAAGTTGTTTGTGGAAAAGAACACACATGCAATAAGTCTAGTTGATCCTTGTGTGGTTTGTGGAAAAGAACACACATGCAATGACCCTAGTGCTGGTTTGTGGGTTTAGTATAAGAATAAACATGCAATGACTCTAGTGGTTGATCCATGTGTGGTTTGTGGAAAGAAGACACATGCAATGACTCTGGTTGATCCATATGTGGTTTGTGGAAAGAACACACATGCAATGACCACTGGTGGATCCATGTGTGGTTTGTGGAAAAGAACACACATGCAATAACTCTAGTGCTGGTTTGTGGTTTTAGTATAAGAACAAACATGCAATGGCTATATTGGTTGATCCATGTGTGGTTTGTGGAAAGAACACACATGTAATGACCACTGGTGGATCCATGTGTGGTTTGTGGAAAAGAACACACATCCAATGACTCTAGTGTTGGTTTGTGGTATTAGTATAAGAACAAACATGCAATGACTCTAGTGGTTGATCCATGTGTGGTTTGTGGAAAGAACACACATGCAATGACTCTTGTTGATCCATGTGTGGTTTTTGGAAAGAACACACATCCAATGACCACTGGTGGATCCATGGGTGGTTTGTGGAAAAGAACACACGTGCAATGACTCCGATCTGGTTTGTGGTTTTAGTATAAGAACACACATGCAATGACTCTAGTGGTTGATCCATGTGTGGTTTGTGGAAATAACACACATGCAATGACTCTAGTGGTTGATACATGTGTGGTTTGTGGAAAGAACACACATGCAATGACCAGTGGTGGATCCAAGTGTGGTTTGTGGAAAAGAACACACATGCAATGACTCTAGTACTGGTTTGTGGTTTTAGTATAAGAACACACATGCAGTGACTCTAGTGGTTGATCCATGTTTGTTTGTGGAAATAACACACATGCAATGACTCTAGTGGTTGATCCATGTGTGGTTTGTGAAAAGAACACACATGCAATGACTCTAGTGTTGGTTTTAGTATAAGAACACAGATGCAATGACTCTAGTGGTTGATCCATGTGTGGTTTGTGGAAATAACACATATGCAATGACTCTATTGGTTGATTCATGTGTGGTTTGTGGAAATAACACACATGCAATGACTATAATGGGTCCACATGTGGTTTGTGGAAAGAACACACATGAATGACCACTGGTGGCTCCATAAGTTGTTTGTGGAAAAGAACACACATGCAATAAGTCTAGTGGATCCTTGTGTGGTTTGTGGAAAAAGAACACGTGCAATGACCCTAGTGCTGGTTTGTGGGTTTAGTATAAGAATAAACATGCAATGACTCTAGTGGTTGATCCATGTGTGGTTTGTGGAAAGAAGACACATGCAATGACTCTGGTTGATCCATATGTGGTTTGTGGAAAGAACACACATGCAATGACCACTGGTGGATCCATGTGTGGTTTGTGGAAAAGAACACACATGCAATAACTCTAGTGCTGGTTTGTGGTTTTAGTATAAGAACAAACATGCAATGGCTATATTGGTTGATCCATGTGTGGTTTGTGGAAAGAACACACATGTAATGACCACTGGTGGATCCATGTGTGGTTTGTGGAAAAGAACACACATCCAATGACTCTAGTGTTGGTTTGTGGTATTAGTATAAGAACAAACATGCAATGACTCTAGTGGTTGATCCATGTGTGGTTTGTGGAAAGAACACACATGCAATGACTCTTGTTGATCCATGTGTGGTTTTTGGAAAGAACACATCCAATGACCACTGGTGGATCCATGGGTGGTTTGTGGAAAAGAACACACGTGCAATGACTCCAGTACTGGTTTGTGGTTTTAGTATAAGAACACACATGCAATGACTCTAGTGGTTGATCCATGTGTGGTTTGTGGAAATAACACACATGCAATGACTCTAGTGGTTGATACATGTGTGGTTTGTGGAAAGAACACACATGCAATGACCAGTGGTGGATCCAAGTGTGGTTTGTGGAAAAGAACACACATGCAATGACTCTAGTACTGGTTTGTGGTTTTAGTATAAGAACACACATGCAGTGACTCTAGTGGTTGATCCATGTTTGTTTGTGGAAATAACACACATGCAATGACTCTAGTGGTTGATCCATGTGTGGTTTGTGAAAAGAACACACATGCAATGACTCTAGTGTTGGTTTTAGTATAAGAACACAGATGCAATGACTCTAGTGGTTGATCCATGTGTGGTTTGTGGAAATAACACATATGCAATGACTCTATTGGTTGATTCATGTGTGGTTTGTGGAAATAACACACATGCAATGACTATAATGGGTCCACATGTGGTTTGTGGAAAGAACACACATGAATGACCACTGGTGGCTCCATAAGTTGTTTGTGGAAAAGAACACACATGCAATAAGTCTAGTGGATCCTTGTGTGGTTTGTGGAAAAGAACACACGTGCAATGACCCTAGTGCTGGTTTGTGGGTTTAGTATAAGAATAAACATGCAATGACTCTAGTGGTTGATCCATGTGTGGTTTGTGGAAAGAAGACACATGCAATGACTCTGGTTGATCCATATGTGGTTTGTGGAAAGAACACACATGCAATGACCACTGGTGGATCCATGTGTGGTTTGTGGAAAAGAACACACATGCAATAACTCTAGTGCTGGTTTGTGGTTTTAGTATAAGAACAAACATGCAATGGCTATATTGGTTGATCCATGTGTGGTTTGTGGAAAGAACACACATGTAATGACCACTGGTGGATCCATGTGTGGTTTGTGGAAAAGAACACACATCCAATAACTCTAGTGTTGGTTTGTGGTATTAGTATAAGAACAAACATGCAATGACTCTAGTGGTTGATCCATGTGTGGTTTGTGGAAAGAACACACATGCAATGACTCTTGTTGATCCATGTGTGGTTTTTGGAAAGAACACACATCCAATGACCACTGGTGGATCCATGGGTGGTTGGTGGAAAAGAACACACGTGCAATGACTCCAGTACTGGTTTGTGGTTTTAGTATAAGAACACACATGCAATGACTCTAGTGGTTGATCCATGTGTGGTTTGTGGAAATAACACACATGCAATGACTCTAGTGGTTGATCCATGTGTGGTTTGTGGAAAGAACACACATGCAATGACCAGTGGTGGATCCAAGTGTGGTTTGTGGAAAAGAACACACATGCAATGACTCTAGTACTGGTTTGTGGTTTTAGTATAAGAACACACATGGAGTGACTCTAGTGGTTGATCCATGTTTGTTTGTGGAAATAACACACATGCAATGACTCTAGTGGTTGATCCATGTGTGGTTTGTGAAAAGAACATACATGCAATGACTCTAGTGTTGGTTTTAGTATAAGAACACACATGCAATGACTCTAGTGGTTGATCCATGTGTGGTTTCTGGAAATAACACATATGCAATGACTCTATTGGTTGATTCATGTGTGGTTTGTGGAAATAACACACATGCAATGACTATAATGGGTCCACATGTGGTTTGTGGAAAGAACACACATGAATGACCACTGGTGGCTCCATAAGTTGTTTGTGGAAAAGAACACACATGCAATAAGTCTAGTGGATCCTTGTGTGGTTTGTGGAAAAGAACACACATGCAATGACCCTAGTGCTGGTTTGTGGGTTTAGTATAAGAATAAACATGCAATGACTCTAGTGGTTGATCCATGTGTGGTTTGTGGAAAGAAGACACATGCAATGACTCTGGTTGATCCATATGTGGTTTGTGGAAAGAACACACATGCAATGACCACTGGTGGATCCATGTGTGGTTTGTGGAAAAGAACACACATGCAATAACTCTAGTGCTGGTTTGTGGTTTTAGTATAAGAACAAACATGCAATGGCTATATTGGTTGATCCATGTGTGGTTTCTGGAAAGAACACACATGTAATGACCACTGGTGGATCCATGTGTGGTTTGTGGAAAAGAACACACATCCAATGACTCTAGTGTTGGTTTGTGGTATTAGTATAAGAACAAACATGCAATGACACTAGTGGTTGATCCATGTGTGGTTTGTGGAAAGAACACACATGCAATGACTCTTGTTGATCCATGTGTGGTTTTTGGAAAGAACACACATCCAATGACCACTGGTGGATCCATGGGTGGTTTGTGGAAAAGAACACACGTGCAATGACTCCAGTACTCGTTTGTGGTTTTAGTATAAGAACACACATGCAATGACTCTAGTGGTTGATCCATGTGTGGTTTGTGGAAATAACACACATGCAATGACTCTAGTGGTTGATCCATGTGTGGTTTGTGGAAAGAACACACATGCAATGACCAGTGGTGGATCCAAGTGTGGTTTGTGGAAAAGAACACACATGCAATGACTCTAGTACTGGTTTGTGGTTTTAGTATAAGAACACACATGCAGTGACTCTAGTGGTTGATCCATGTTTGTTTGTGGAAATAACACACATGCAATGACTCTAGTGGTTGATCCATGTGTGGTTTGTGAAAAGAACACACATGCAATGACTCTAGTGTTGGTTTTAGTATAAGAACACACATGCAATGACTCTAGTGGTTGATCCATGTGTGGTTTGTGGAAATAACACATATGCAATGACTCTAGTGGTTGTTCCATGTGTGGTTTGTGGAAATAACACACATGCAATGACTATAATGGGTCCACATGAGGTTTGTGGAAAGAACACACATGAATGACCACTGGTTGATCCATAAGTTGTTTGGGGAAAAGAACACACATGCAATAAGTATAGTGGATCCTTGTGTGGTTTGTGGAAAAGAACACACATGCAATGACTCTAGTGGTGGATCCATGTGTGGTTTGTGGAAAGAACACACATGCAATGACCACTGGTGGATCCATGTTGGTTTTAGTATAAGAACACACATGCAATGACTCTAGTGGTTGATCCATGTTTGTTTGTGGAAATAACACACATGCAATGACTCTAGTGGTTGATCCATCGTGTATTGTGAAAAGAACACACAAGCAATGACTCTAGTGTTGGTTTTAGTATAAGAACACACATGCAATGACTCTAGTAGTTGATCCATGTGTGGTTTCTGGAAATAACACATATGCAATGACTCTAGTGGTTGATCCCTGTGTGGTTTGTGGAAATAACACACATGCAATGACTATAATGGGTCCACATGTGATTTGTGGAAAGAACACACATGCAATGACCACTGGTTGATCCATAAGTTGTTTGTGGAAAAGAACACACATGCAATGAGTCTAGTGGATCCATGTGTGGTTTGTGGAAAAGAACACACATGCAATGACTCTAGTGCTGGTTTGTGGTTTTAGTACAAGAACAAACATGCAATGACTCTAGTGGTTGATCCATGTGTGATTTGTGGAAAGAACACACATGAATTGACTCTAGTGGTGGATCCATGTGTGGTTTGTGGAAAGAACACACATGCAATGACCACTGGTGGATCCATGTGTGGTTTGTGGAAAAGAACACACATGTAATGACTCTAGTGCTGGTTTGTGGTTTTAGTATAAGAACAAACATGCAATGACTCTAGTGGTTGATCCATATGTAGTTTGTGGAAATAACACACATGCAATGACTCTAGTTGATCCATATGTGGTTTGTGGAAAGAACACACATGCAATGACCACTGGTGGATCCATGTGTGGTTTGTGGAAAAGAACACACATGCAATGACTCTAGTGTTGGTTTGAGGTTTTAGTATAAGAACAAACATGCAATGACTCTAGTGGTTGATCCATGTGTGGTTTGTGGAAAGAACACACATGCAATGACTCTTGTTGATCCATGTGTGGTTTGTGGAAAGAACACACATCCAATGACCACTGGTGGATCCATGGGTGGTTTGTGGAAAAGAACACGCATGCAATGACTCTAGTACTGGTTTGTGGTTTTAGTATAAGAACACACATGCAATGACTCTAGTGGTTGATCCATGTGTGGTTTGTGGAAATAACACACATGCAATGACTCTAGTGGTTGATCCATGTGTGGTTTGTGGAAAGAACACACATGCAATTACCAGTGGTGGATCCAAGTGTGGTTTGTGGAAAAGAACACACATGCAATGACTGTAGTGCTTGATCCATGTTTGTTTGTGGAAATAACACACATGCAATGACTCTAGTGGTTGATCCATGTGTGGTTTGTGAAAAGAACACACATGCATTGACTCTAGTGTTGGTTTTAGTATAAGAACACACATGCAATGACTCTAGTGGTTGATCCATGTGTGGTTTGTGGAAATAACACATATGCAATGACTCTAGTGGTTGTTCCATGTGTGGTTTGTGGAAATAACACACATGCAATGACTATAATGGGTCCACATGTGGTTTGTGGAAAGAACACACATGAATGACCACTGGTGGATCCATAAGTTGTTTGTGGAAAAGAACACACATGCAATAAGTCTAGTGGATCCTTGTCTGGTTTGTGGAAAAGAACACACATGGAATGACCCTAGTGCTGGTTTGTGGGTTTAGTATAAGAATAAACATGCAATGACTCTAGTGGTTGATCCATGTGTGGTTTGTGGAAAGAACACACATGCAATGACTCTGGTTGATCCATATGTGGTTTGTGGAAAGAACACACATGCAATGACCACTGGTGGATCCATGTGTGGTTTGTGGAAAAGAACACACATGCAATAACTCTAGTGCTGGTTTGTGGTTTTAGTATAAGAACAAACATGCAATGGCTATATTGGTTGATCCATGTGTTGTTTGTGGAAAGAACACACATGTAATGACCACTGGTGGATCCATGTGTGGTTTGTGGAAAAGAACACACATGCAATGACTCTAGTACTGGTTTGTGGTTTTAGTATAAGAACACACATGCAGTGACTCTAGTGGTTGATCCATGTTTGTTTGTGGAAATAACACACATGCAATGACTCTAGTGGTTGATCCATGTGTGGTTTGTGAAAAGAACACACATGCAATGACTCTAGTGTTGGTTTTAGTATAAGAACACACATGCAATGACTCTAGTGGTTGATCCATGTGTGGTTTGTGGAAATAACACATATGCAATGACTCTAGTGGTTGTTCCATGTGTGGTTTGTGGAAATAACACACATGCAATGACTATAATGGGTCCACATGAGGTTTGTGGAAAGAACACACATGAATGACCACTGGTTGATCCATAAGTTGTTTGGGGAAAAGAACACACATGCAATAAGTCTAGTGGATCCTTGTGTGGTTTGTGGAAAAGAACACACATGCAATGACTCTAGTGGTGGATCCATGTGTGGTTTGTGGAAAGAACACACATGCAATGACCACTGGTGGATCCATGTTGGTTTTAGTATAAGAACACACATGCAATGACTCTAGTGGTTGATCCATGTTTGTTTGTGGAAATAACACACATGCAATGACTCTAGTGGTTGATCCATCGTGGTTTGTGAAAAGAACACACAAGCAATGACTCTAGTGTTGGTTTTAGTATAAGAACACACATGCAATGACTCTAGTAGTTGACCCATGTGTGGTTTCTGGAAATAACACATATGCAATGACTCTAGTGGTTGATCCCTATGTGGTTTGTGGAAATAACACACATGCAATGACTATAATGGATCCACATGTGATTTGTGGAAAGAGCACACATGCAATGACCACTGGTTGATCCATAAGTTGTTTGTGGAAAAGAACACACATGCAATGAGTCTAGTGGATCCATGTGTGGTTTGTGGAAAGAACACACATGCAATGACCACTGGTGGATCCATGTGTGGTTTGTGGAAAAGAACACACATGTAATGACTCTAGTGCTGGTTTGTGGTTTTAGTATAAGAACAAACATGCAATGACTCTAGTGGTTGATCCATGTGTAGTTTGTGGAAATAACACACATGCAATGACTCTAGTTGATCCATATGTGGTTTGCGGAAAGAACACACATGCAATGACCACTGGTGGATCCATGTGTGGTTTGTGGAAAAGAACACACATGCAATGACTCTAGTGTTGGTTTGTGGTTTTAGTATAAGAACAAACATGCAATGACTCTAGTGGTTGATCCATGTGTGGTTTGTGGAAAGAACACACATGCAATCACTCTTGTTGATCCATGTGTGGTTTGTGTAAAGAACACACATCCAATGACCACTGGTGGATCCATGGGTGGTTTGTGGAAAAGAACACGCATGCAACGACTCTAGTACTGGTTTGTGGTTTTATTATAAGAACACACATGCAATGACTCTAGTGGTTGATCCATGTGTGGTTTGTGGAAATAACACACATGCAATGACTCTAGTGGTTGATCCATGTGTGGTTTGTGGAAAGAACACACATGCAATTACCAGTGGTGGATCCAAGTGTGGTTTGTGGAAAAGAACACACATGCAATGACTCTAGTGGTTGATCCATGTTTGTTTGTGGAAATAACACACATGCAATGACTCTAGTGGTTGATCCATGTGTGGTTTGTGAAAAGAACACACATGCAATGACTCTAGTGTTGGTTTTAGTATAAGAACACACATGCAATGACTCTAGTGGTTGATCCATGTGTGGTTTGTGGAAATAACACATATGTAATGACTCTAGTGGTTGTTCCATGTGTGGCTTGTGGAAATAACACACATGCAATGACTATAATGGGTCCACATGTGGTCTGTGGAAAGAACACACATGAATGACCACTGGTGGATCCATAAGTTGTTTGTGGAAAAGAACATACATGCAATAAGTCCAGTGGATCCTTGTCTGGTTTGTGGAAAAGAACACACATGCAATGACCCTAGTGCTGGTTTGTGGGTTTAGTATAAGAATAAACATGCAATGACTCTAGTGGTTGATCCATGTGTGGTTTGTGGAAAGAACACACATGCAATGACTCTGGTTGATCCATATGTGGTTTGTGGAAAGAACACACATGCAATGACCACTGGTGGATCCATGTGTGGTTTGTGGAAAAGAACACACATGCAATAACTCTAGTGCTGGTTTGTGGGTTTAGTATAAGAACAAACATGCAATGGCTATATTGGTTGATCCATGTGTGGTTTGTGGAAAGAACATACATGTAATGACTCTGGTTGATCCATATGTGGTTTGTGGAAAGAACACACATGCAATGACCACTTGTGGATCCATGTGTGGTTTGTGGAAAAGAACACACATGCAATGACTCTAGTTCTGGTTTGTGGTTTTAGTATAAGAACAAACATGCAATGACTCTAGTGGTTGATCCATGTGTGGTTTGTGTAAAGAACACACATGCAATGACTCTTGTTGATCCATGTGTGGTTTGTGGAAAGAACACACATGCAATGACCGCTGGTGGATCCATGTGTGGTTTGTGGAAATAACACATATGCAATGACTCTAGTGGTTGATCCATGTGTGGTTTGTGGAAATAGCACACATGCAATGACTCTAGTGGGTCCACATGTGTGGTTTGTGGAAAGAACACACATGCAATGACTCTGGTTGATCCATATGTGGTTTGTGGAAAGAACACACATGCAATGACTCTAGTGGTGGATCCATGTGTGGTTTGTGGAAAGAACACACATGCAATGACCACTGGTGGATCCATGTGTGGTTTGTGGAAAAGAACACACATGCAATAACTCTAGTACTGGTTTGTGGTTTTAGTATAAGAACACACATGCAATGACTCTAGTTGTTGATCCATGTGTGGTTTGTGGAAATAACACATGCAGTGACTCTAGTGGTTGATCCCTGTGTGGTTTGGAAAGAACACACATGCAATGACTCTTGTTGATCCATGTGTGGTTTATGGAAAGAACACACATCCAATGACCACTGGTGGATCCATGGGTGGTTTGTGGAAAAGAACACACATGCAATGACTCCAGTACTGGTTTGTGGTTTAAGTATAAGAACACACATGCAATGACTCTAGTGGTTGATCCATGTGTGGTTTGTGGAAATAACACACATGCAATGACTCTAGTGGTTGATCCATGTGTGGTTTGTGGAAAGAACACACATGCAATGACCAGTGGTGGATCCAAGTGTGGTTTGTGGAAAAGAACACACATGCAATGACTCTAGTGGTTGATCCATGTTTGTTTGTGGAAATAACACACATGCAATGACTCTGGTGGTTGATCCATGTGTGGTTTGTGAAAAGAACACACATGCAATGACTCTAGTGTTGGTTTTAGTATAAGAACACACATGCAATGACTCTAGTGGTTGATCCATGTGTGGTTTGTGGAAATAACACATATGCAATGACTCTAGTGGTTGTTCCATGTGCGGTTTGTGGAAATAACACACATGCAATGACTATAATGGGTCCACATGTGGTTTGTGGAAAGAACACACATGAATGACCACTGGTGGATCCATAAGTTGTTTGTGGAAAAGAACACACATGCAATAAG
The DNA here is from genome assembly GCA_023614405.1 of Avena insularis. NCBI lineage: Eukaryota > Viridiplantae > Streptophyta > Magnoliopsida > Poales > Poaceae > Avena > Avena insularis. The sequence continues at coordinate 301,924,931 of CM042684.1, forward strand.
TCTAGTGGATCCTTGTGTGGTTTGTGGAAAAGAACACACATGCAATGACCCTAGTGCTGGTTTGTGGGTTCAGTATAAGAATAAACATGCAATGACTCTAGTGGTTGATCCATGTGTGGTTTGTGGAAAGAACACACATGCAATCACTCTTGTTGATCCATGTGTGGTTTGTGGAAAGAACACACATCCAATGACCACTGGTGGATCCATGGGTGGTTTGTGGAAAAGAACACGCATGCAATGACTCTAGTACTGGTTTGTGGTTTTAGTATAAGAACACACATGCAATGACTCTAGTGGTTGATCCATGTGTGGTTTGTGGAAATAACACACATGCAATGACTCTAGTGGTTGATCCATGTGTGGTTTGTGGAAAAGAACACACATGCAATGACTCTAGTACTGGTATGTGGTTTTAGTATAAGAACACACATGCAATGACTCTAGTACTGGTTTGTGGTTTTAGTATAAGAACACACATGCAATGACTCTAGTGGTTGATCCATGTGTGGTTTGTGGAAATAACACACATGCAATGACTCTAGTGGTTGATCCATGTGTGGTTTGTGGAAAGAACACACATGCAATTACCAGTGGTGGATCCAAGTGTGGTTTGTGGAAAAGAACACACATGCAATGACTCTAGTGGTTGATCCATGTTTGTTTGTGGAAATAACACACATGCAATGACTCTAGTGGTTGATCCATGTGTGGTTTGTGAAAAGAACACACATGCAATGACTCTAGTGTTGGTTTTAGTATAAGAACACACATGCAATGACTCTAGTGGTTGATCCATGTGTTGTTTGTGCAAATAACACATATGCAATGACTCTAGTGGTTGTTCCATGTGTGGTTTGTGGAAATAACACACATGCAATGACTATAATGGGTCCACATGTGGTTTGTGGAAAGAACACACATGAATGACCACTGGTGGATCCATAAGTTGTTTGTGGAAAAGAACACACATGCAATAAGTCTAGTGGATCCTTGTGTGGTTTGTGGAAAAGAACACACATGCAATGACCCTAGTGCTGGTTTGTGGGTTTAGTATAAGAATAAACATGCAATGACTCTAGTGGTTGATCCATGTGTGGTTTGTGGAAAGAACACACATGCAATGACTCTGGTTGACCATATGTGGTTTGTGGAAAGAACACACATGCAATAACCACTGGTGGATCCATGTGTGGTTTGTGGAAAAGAACACACATGCAATAACTCTAGTGCTGGTTTGTGGGTTTAGTATAAGAACAAACATGCAATGGCTATATTGGTTGATCCATGTGTGGTTTGTGGAAAGAACACACATGTAATGACTCTGGTTGATCCATATGTGGTTTGTGGAAAGAACACACATGCAATGACCACTTGTGGATCCATGTGTGGTTTGTGGAAAAGAACACACATGCAATGACTCTAGTGCTGGTTTGTGGTTTTAGTATAAGAACAAACATGCAATGACTCTAGTGGTTGATCCATGTGTTGTTTGTGTAAAGAACACACATGCAATGACTCTTGTTGATCCATGTGTGGTTTGTGGAAAGAACACACATGCAATGACCGCTGGTGGATCCATGTGTGGTTTGTGGAAATAACACATATGCAATGACTCTAGTGGTTGATCCATGTGTGGTTTGTGGAAATAGCACACATGCAATGACTCTAGTGGGTCCACATGTGTGGTTTGTGGAAAGAACACACATGCAATGACTCTGGTTGATCCATATGTGGTTTCTGGAAAGAACACACATGCAATGACTCTAGTGGTGGATCCATGTGTGGTTTGTGGAAAGAACACACATGCAATGACCACTGGTGGATCCATGTGTGGTTTGTGGAAAAGAACACACATGCAATAACTCTAGTACTGGTTTGTGGTTTTAGTATAAGAACACACATGCAATGACTCTAGTTGTTGATCCATGTGTGGTTTGTGGAAATAACACACATGCAATGACTCTAGTGGTTGATCCATGTGTGGTTTCTGGAAAGAACACACATGCAATGACTCTTGTTGATCCATGTGTGGTTTATGGAAAGAACACACATCCAATGACCACTGGTGGATCCATGGGTGGTTTGTGGAAAAGAACACAAATGCAATGACTCCAGTACTGGTTTGTGGTTTTAGTATAAGAACACACATGCAATGACTCTAGTGGTTGATCCATGTGTGGTTTGTGGAAATAACACACATGCAATGACTCTAGTGGTTGATCCATGTGTGGTTTGTGGAAAGAACACACATGCAATGACCAGTGGTGGATCCAAGTGTGGTTTGTGGAAAAGAACACACATGCAATGACTCTAGTGGTTGATCCATGTTTGTTTGTGGAAATAACACACATGCAATGACTCTAGTGGTTGATCCATGTGTGGTTTGTGAAAAGAACACACATGCAATGACTCTAGTGTTGGTTTTAGTATAAGAACACACATGCAATGACTCTAGTGGTTGATCCATGTGTGGTTTGTGGAAATACCACATATGCAATGACTCTAGTGGTTGTTCCATGTGCGGTTTGTGGAAATAACACACATGCAATGACTATAATGGGTCCACATGTGGTTTGTGGAAAGAACACACATGAATGACCACTGGTGGATCCATAAGTTGTTTGTGGAAAATAACACACATGCAATAAGTGTAGTGGATCCTTGTGTGGTTTGTGGAAAAGAACACACATGCAATGACCCTAGTGCTGGTTTGTGGGTTCAGTATAAGAATAAACATGCAATGACTCTAGTGGTTGATCCATGTGTGGTTTGTGGAAAGAACACACATGCAATCACTCTTGTTGATCCATGTGTGGTTTGTGGAAAGAACACACATACAATGACCACTGGTGGATCCATGGGTGGTTTGTGGAAAAGAACACGCATGCAATGACTCTAGTACTGGTTTGTGGTTTTAGTATAAGAACACACATGCAATGACTCTAGTGGTTGATCCATGTGTGGTTTGTGGAAATAACACACATGCAATGACTCTAGTGGTTGATCCATGTGTGGTTTGTGGAAAGAACACACATGCAATTACTCTAGTGGTTGATCCATGTGTGGTTTGTGGAAAAGAACACACATGCAATGACTCTAGTGGTTGATCCATGTTTGTTTGTGGAAATAACACACATGCAATGACTCTGGTGGGTCCACATGTGGTTTGTGAAAAGAACACACATGCAATGACTACTGGTTGATCCATAAGTTGTTTGTGGAAAAGAACACACATGCAATGACTCTAGTGGTTGATCCATGTGTGGTTTGTGGAAAGAACACACATGCAATGACTCTGGTGGATCCATATGTGGTTTGTGGAAAGAACACACATGCAATGAGTCTAGTGGATCCATGTGTTGTTTGTGGAAAAGAACACACATGCAATGACTCTAGTGCTGGTTTGTGGGTTTAGTATAAGAACAAACATGCAATGACTCTAGTGGTTGATCCATGTGTGGTTTGTGGAAAGAACACACATGTAATGACTCTGGTTGATCCATATGTGGTTTGTGGAAAGAACACACATGCAATGACCACTTGTGGATCCATGTGTGGTTTGTGGAAAAGAACACACATGCAATGACTCTAGTGCTGGTTTGTGGTTTTAGTATAAGAACAAACATGCAATGACTCTAGTGGTTGATCCATGTGTGGTTTGTGTAAAGAACACACATGCAATGACTCTTGTTGATCCATGTGTGGTTTGTGGAAAGAACACACATGCAATGACCCCTGGTGGATCCATGTGTGGTTTGTGGAAATAACACATATGCAATGACTCTAGTGGTTGATCCATGTGTGGTTTGTGGAAATAGCACACATGCAATGACTCTAGTGGGTCCACATGTGTGGTTTGTGGAAAGAACACACATGCAATGACTCTGGTTGATCCATATGTGGTTTGTGGAAAGAACACACATGCAATGACTCTAGTGGTGGATCCATGTGTGGTTTGTGGAAAGAACACACATGCAATGACCACTGGTGGATCCATGTGTGGTTTGTGGAAAAGAACACACATGCAATAACTCTAGTGCTGGTTTGTGGGTTTAGTATAAGAACAAACATGCAATGTCTATATTGGTTCATCCATGTGTGGTTTGTGGAAAGAACACACATGTAATGACTCTGGTTGATCCATATGTGGTTTGTGGAAAGAACACACATGCAATGACCACTTGTGGATCCATGTGTGGTTTGTGGAAAAGAACACACATGCAATGACTCTAGTGCTGGTTTGTGGTTTTAGTATAAGAACAAACATGCAATGACTCTAGTGGTTGATCCATGTGTGTTTTGTGTAAAGAACACACATGCAATGACTCTTGTTGATCCATGTGTGGTTTGTGGAAAGAACACACATGCAATGACCGCTGGTGGATCCATGTGTGGTTTGTGGAAATAACACATATGCAATGACTCTAGTGGTTGATCCATGTGTGGTTTGTGGAAATAGCACACATGCAATGACTCTAATGGGTCCACATGTGTGGTTTGTGGAAAGAACACACATGCAATGACTCTGGTTGATCCATATGTGGTTTGTGGAAAGAACACACATGCAATGACTCTAGTGGTGGATCCATGTGTGGTTTATGGAAAGAACACACATGCAATGACCACTGGTGGATCCATGTGTGGTTTGTGGAAAAGAACACACATGCAATAACTCTAGTACTGGTTTGTGGTTTTAGTATAAGAACACACATGCAATGACTCTAGTTGTTGATCCATGTGTGGTTTGTGGAAATAACACACATGCAATGACTCTAGTGGTTGATCCATGTGTGGTTTCTGGAAAGAACACACATGCAATGACTCTTGTTGATCCATGTGTGGTTTATGGAAAGAACACACATCCAATGACCACTGGTGGATCCATGGGTGGTTTGTGGAAAAGAACACACATGCAATGACTCCAGTACTGGTTTGTGGTTTTAGTATAAGAACACACATGCAATGACTCTAGTGGTTGATCCATGTGTGGTTTGTGGAAATAACACACATGCAATGACTCTAGTGGTTGATCCATGTGTGGTTTGTGGAAAGAACACACATGCAATGACCAGTGGTGGATCCAAGTGTGGTTTGTGGAAATAACACACATGCAATGACTCTAGTGGTTGATCCATGTTTGTTTGTGGAAATAACACACATGCAATGACTCTAGTGGTTGATCCATGTGTGGTTTGTGAAAAGAACACACATGCAATGACTCTAGTGTTGGTTTTAGTATAAGAACACACATGCAATGACTCTAGTGGTTGATCCATGTGTGGTTTGTGGAAATAACACATATGCAATGACTCTAGTGGTTATTACATGTGTGGTTTGTGGAAATAACACACATGCAATGACTATAATGGGTCCACATGTGGTTTGTGGAAATAACACACATGAATGACCACTGGTGGATCCATATGTTGTTTGTGGAAAAGAACACACATGCAATAAGTCTAGTGGATCCTTGTGTGGTTTGTGGAAAAGAACACACATGCAATGACCCTAGTGCTGGTTTGTGGGTTCAGTATAAGAAGAAACATGCAATGACTCTAGTGGTTAATCCATGTGTGGTTTGTGGAAAGAACACACATGCAATGACTCTGGTTGATCCATATGTGGTTTGTGGAAAGAACACACATGCAATGACCACTGGTGGATCCATGTGTGGTTTGTGGAAAAGAAGACACATGCAATAACTCTAGTGCTGGTTTGTGGTTTTAGTATAAGAACAAATATGCAATGGCTATATTGGTTGATCCATGTGTGGTTTGTGGAAAGAACACACATGTAATGACTCTGGTTGATCCATATGTGGTTTGTGGAAAGAACACACATGCAATGACCACTTGTGGATCCATGTGTGGTTTGTGGAAAAGAACACACATGCAATGACTCTAGTGCTGGTTTGTGGTTTTAGTATAAGAACAAACATGCAATGACTCAAGTGGTTGATCCATGTGTTGTTTGTGGAAAGAACAGACATGCAATGACTCTTGTTGATCCATGTGTGGTTTGTGGAAAGAACACACATGCAATGACCGCTGGTGGATCCATGTGTGGTTTGTGGAAAAGGACACACATGCAATAACTCTAGTACTGGTTTGTGGTTTTAGTATAAGAACACACATGCAATGACTCTAGTGGTTGATCCATGTGTGGTTTGTGGAAATAACACTGATGCAATGACTCTAGTGGTTGATCCATGTGTGATTTGTGGAAAGAACACACATGCAATGACCACTGGTGGATCCATGTTGGTTTTAGTATAAGAACACACATTCAATGACTCTAGTACTGGTTTGTGGTTTTAGTATAAGAACACACATGCAATGACTCTAGTAGTTGATCCATGGGTGGTTTGTGGAAATAACACACATGCAATGACTCTAGTGGTTGATCCATGTGTGGTTTGTGGAAAGAACACACATGCAATGACCACTGGTGGATCCATGTGTGGTTTGTGTAAGAGAACACACAAGCAATGACTCTAGTACTGGTTTGTGGTTTTAGTATAAGAACACACATGCAATGACTCTAGTGGTTGATCCATGTTGGTTTGTGGAAATAACACACATGCAATGATTCTAGTGGTTGATCCATGTGTGGTTTGTGGAAAGAACACACATGCAACGACCACTGGTGGATCGATGTGTGGTTTGTGGAAAAGAACACACAAGCAATGACTCCAGTACTGGTTTGTGGTTTTAGTATAAGAACACACATGCAATGACTCTAGTGGTTGATCCATGTTGGTTTGTGGAAATAACACACATGCAATGACTCTAGTGGTTGATCCATGTGTGGTTTGTGGAAATAACACATATGCAATGACTCTAGTGGTTGTTCCATGTGTGGTTTGTGGAAACAACACACATGCAATGACCAGTGGTGGATCCATGTTGGTTTTAGTATAAGAACACACATGCAATGACTCTAGTGGTTGATCCATGTTTGTTTGTGGAAATAACACACATGCAATGACTCTAGTGGTTGATCCATGTGTGGTTTGTGGAAATAACACATATGCAATGACTCTAGTGGTTGTTCCATGTGTGGTTTGTATAACACACATGACTGTAATGGGTCCACATGTGGTTTGTGGAAAGAACACACATGCATGACCACTAGTTGATCCATAAATTGTTTGTGGAAAGAACACACATGCAATGAGTCTGGTGGATCCTTGTGTGGTTTGTGGAAAAGAACACACATGCAATGACTCTAGTGCTGGTTTGTGGTTTTAGTATAAGAACAAACATGCAATGACTCTAGTGGTTGATCCATGTGTGGGTTGTGGAAAGAACACACATGCAATGACCACTGGTGGATCCATGTGTGGTTTGTGGAAGAGAACACACAAGCAATGACTCTAGTACTGGTTTGTGGTTTTAGTATAAGAACACACATGCAATGACTCTAGTGGTTGATCCATGTTGGTTTGTGGAAATAACACACATGCAATGATTCTAGTGGTTAATCCATGTGTGGTTTGTGGAAAGAACACACATGCAATGACCACTGGTGGATCGATGTGTGGTTTGTGGAAAAGAACACACAAGCAATGACTCCAGTACTGGTTTGTGGTTTTAGTATAAGAACACACATGCAATGACTCTAGTGGTTGATCCATGTTGGTTTGTGGAAATAACACACATGCAATGACTCTAGTGGTTGATCCATGTGTGGTTTGTGGAAACAACACACATGCAATGACCAGTGGTGGATCCATGTTGGTTTTAGTATAAGAACACACATGCAATGACTCTAGTGGTTGATCCATGTTTGTTTGTGGAAATAACACACATGCAATGACTCTACTGGTTGATCCATGTGTGGTTTGTAGAAATAACACATATGCAATGACTCTAGTGGTTGTTCCATGTGTGGTTTGTATAACACACATGCAATGGCTGTAATGGGTCCACATGAGGTTTGTGGAAAGAACACACATGCAATGACCACTGGTTGATCCAAATTGTTTGTGGAAAATAACACACATGCAATGAGTCTAGTGGATCCTTGTGTGGTTTGTGGAAAAGAACACACATGCAATGACTCTAGTGCTGGTTTGTGGTTTTAGTATAAGAACAAACATGCAATGACTCTAGTTGTTGATCCATGTGTGGGTTGTGGAAAGAACACACATGCAATGACTCTGGTTGATCCATATGTGGTTTGTGGAAAGAACACATATGCAATGACCACTGGTGGATCCATGTGTGGTTTGTGGAAAAGAACACACATGCAATGACTCTAGATCTGGTTTGTGGTTTTAGTATAAGAACAAACATGCAATGACTATATTGGTTGATCCATGTGTGGTTTGTGGAAAGAACACACATGCAATGACTCTGGTTGATCCATATGTGGTTTGTGGAAAGAACACACATGCAATGACCACTGGTGGATCCGTGTGTGGTTTATGGAAAAGAACACAGATTCAATGACTCTAGATCTGGTTTGTGGTTTTAGTATAACAACAAACATGCAATGACTATATTGGTTGATCCATGTGTTGTTTGTGGAAAGAACACACATGTAATGACTCTAGTTGATCCATATCTGGTTTGTGGAAAGAACACACATGCAATGACGACTGGTGGATCCATGTGTGGTTTGTGGAAAAGAACACACATGCAATGACTCTAGTGCTGGTTTGTGGTTTTATAAGAACAAACATGCAATGACTCTAGTGGTTGATCCATGTGTGGTTTGTGGAAAGAACACACATGCTATGACTCTAGTGGTTGATCCATGTGTGGTTTGTGGAAACAACACACATGCAATGACCAGTGGTGGATCCATGTTGGTTTTAGTATAAGAACACACATGCAATGACTCTAGTGGTTGATCCATGTTTGTTTGTGAAAATATAACACATGCAATGACTCTAGTGGTTGATCCATGTGTGGTTTGTGGAAATAACACATATGCAATGACTCTAGTGGTTGTTCCATGTGTGGTTTGTATAACACACATGCAATGCCTGTAATGGGTCCACATGTGGTTTGTGGAAAGAACACACATGCATTGACCACTAGTTGATCCATAAATTGTTTGTGGAAAAGAACACACATGCAATGAGTCTAGTGGATCCTTGTGTGGTTTGTGGAAAAGAACACACATGCAATGACTCTAGTGCTGGTTTGTGGTTTTAGTATAAGAACAAACATGCAATGACTCTAGTGGTTGATCCATGTGTGGGTTGTGGAAAGAACACACATGCAAAGACCACTGGTGGATCCATGTGTGGTTTGTGGAAGAGAACACACAAGCAATGACTCTAGTACTGGTTTGTGGTTTTAGTATAAGAAAACACATGCAATGACTCTAGTGGTTGATCCATGTTGGTTTGTGGAAATAACACACATGCAATGATTCTAGTGGTTAATCCATGTGTGGTTTGTGGAAAGAACACACATGTAATGACCACTGGTGGATCGATGTGTGGTTTGTGGAAAAGAACACACAAGCAATGACTCCAGTACTGGTTTGTGGTTTTAGTATAAGAACACACATGCAATGACTCTAGTGGTTGATCCATGTTGGTTTGTGGAAATAACACACATGCAATGACTCTAGTGGTTGATCCATGTGTGGTTTGTGGAAACAACACACATGCAATGACCAGTGGTGGATCCATGTTGGTTTTAGTATAAGAACACACATGCAATGACTCTAGTGGTTGATCCATGTTTGTTTGTGGAAATAACACACATGCAATGACTCTACTGGTTGATCCATGTGTGGTTTGTAGAAATAACACATATGCAATGACTCTAGTGGTTGTTCCATGTGTGGTTTGTATAACACACATGCAATGACTGTAATGGGTCCACATGAGGTTTGTGGAAAGAACACACATGCAATGACCACTGGTTGATCCAAATTGTTTGTGGAAAATAACACACATGCAATGAGTCTAGTGGATCCTTGTGTGGTTTGTGGAAAAGAACACACATGCAATGACTCTAGTGCTGGTTTGTGGTTTTAGTATAAGAACAAACATGCAATGACTCTAGTGGTTGATCCATGTGTGGGTTGTGGAAAGAACACACATGCAATGACTCTGGTTGATCCATATGTGGTTTGTGGAAAGAACACATATGCAATGACCACTGGTGGATCCATGTGTGGTTTGTGGAAAGAACACACATGCAATGACTCTAGATCTGGTTTGTGGTTTTAGTATAAGAACAAACATGCAATGACTATATTGGTTGATCCATGTGTGGTTTGTGGAAAGAACACACTTGCAATGACTCTGGTTGATCCATATGTGGTTTGTGGAAAGAACATTCATGCAATGACCACTGGTGGATCCATGTGTGGTTTGTGGAAAAGAACACAGATGCAATGACTCTAGATCTGGTTTATGGTTTTAGTATAACAACAAACATGCAATGACTATATTGGTTGATCCATGTGTTGTTTGTGGAAAGAACACATGTAATGACTCTAGTTTGTGGAAAGAACACACATGCAATGACGACTGGTGGATCCATGTGTGGTTTGTGGAAAAGAACACACATGCAATGACTCTAGTGCTGGTTTGTGGTTTTATTATAAGAACAAACATGCAATGACTCTAGTGGTTGATCCATGTGTGGTTTGTGGAAAGAACACACATGCAATGACCACTGGTGGATCCATGTTGGTTTTAGTATAAGAACACACATGCAATGACTCTAGTACTGGTTTGTGGTTTTAGTATAAGAACACACATGCAATGACTCTAGTGGTTGATCCATGTGTGGTTTGTGAAAATAACACACATGCAATGACTCTAGTGGTTGATCCATGTGTGGTTTGTGGAGAGAACACACATGCAATGACCACTGGTGGATCCATGTGTGGTTTGTGGAAAAGAACACACCAGCAATGACTCTAGTACTAGTTTGTGGTTTTTGTATAAGAACACACATGCAATGACTCTAGTGGTTGATCCATGTTGGTTTATGGAAATAACACACATGCAATGACTCTAGTGGTTGATCCATGTGTGGTTTGTGGAAACAACACACATGCAATGACCAGTGGTGGATCCATGTTGGTTTTAGTATAAGAACACACATGCAATGACTCTAGTGGTTGATCCATGTTTGTTTGTGGAAATAACACACATGCAATGACTCTAGTGGTTGATCCATGTGTGGTTTGTGGAAATAACACATATGCAATGACTCTAGTGGTTGTTCCATGTGTGGTTTGTATAACACACATGCAATGCCTGTAATGGGTCCACATGTGGTTTGTGGAAAGAACACACATGCATTGACCACTAGTTGATCCATAAATTGTTTGTGGAAAAGAACACACATGCAATGAGTCTAGTGGATCCTTGTGTGGTTTGTGGAAAAGAACACACATGCAATGACTCTAGTGCTGGTTTGTGGTTTTAGTATAAGAACAAACATGCAATGACTCTAGTGGTTGATCCATGTGTGGGTTGTGGAAAGAACACACATGCAAAGACCACTGGTGGATCCATGTGTGGTTTGTGGAAGAGAACACACAAGCAATGACTCTAGTACTGGTTTGTGGTTTTAGTATAAGAAAACACATGCAATGACTCTAGTGGTTGATCCATGTTGGTTTGTGGAAATAACACACATGCAATGATTCTAGTGGTTAATCCATGTGTGGTTTGTGGAAAGAACACACATGTAATGACCACTGGTGGATCGATGTGTGGTTTGTGGAAAAGAACACACAAGCAATGACTCCAGTACTGGTTTGTGGTTTTAGTATAAGAACACACATGCAATGACTCTAGTGGTTGATCCATGTTGGTTTGTGGAAATAACACACATGCAATGACTCTAGTGGTTGATCCATGTGTGGTTTGTGGAAACAACACACATGCAATGACCAGTGGTGGATCCATGTTGGTTTTAGTATAAGAACACACATGCAATGACTCTAGTGGTTGATCCATGTTTGTTTGTGGAAATAACACACATGCAATGACTCTACTGGTTGATCCATGTGTGGTTTGTAGAAATAACACATATGCAATGACTCTAGTGGTTGTTCCATGTGTGGTTTGTATAACACACATGCAATGACTGTAATGGGTCCACATGAGGTTTGTGGAAAGAACACACATGCAATGACCACTGGTTGATCCAAATTGTTTGTGGAAAATAACACACATGCAATGAGTCTAGTGGATCCTTGTGTGGTTTGTGGAAAAGAACACACATGCAATGACTCTAGTGCTGGTTTGTGGTTTTAGTATAAGAACAAACATGCAATGACTCTAGTGGTTGATCCATGTGTGGGTTGTGGAAAGAACACACATGCAATGACTCTGGTTGATCCATATGTGGTTTGTGGAAAGAACACATATGCAATGACCACTGGTGGATCCATGTGTGGTTTGTGGAAAAGAACACACATGCAATGACTCTAGATCTGGTTTGTGGTTTTAGTATAAGAACAAACATGCAATGACTATATTGGTTGATCCATGTGTGGTTTGTGGAAAGAACACACTTGCAATGACTCTGGTTGATCCATATGTGGTTTGTGGAAAGAACATTCATGCAATGACCACTGGTGGATCCATGTGTGGTTTGTGGAAAAGAACACAGATGCAATGACTCTAGATCTGGTTTATGGTTTTAGTATAACAACAAACATGCAATGACTATATTGGTTGATCCATGTGTTGTTTGTGGAAAGAACACACATGTAATGACTCTAGTTTGTGGAAAGAACACACATGCAATGACGACTGGTGGATCCATGTGTGGTTTGTGGAAAAGAACACACATGCAATGACTCTAGTGCTGGTTTGTGGTTTTATTATAAGAACAAACATGCAATGACTCTAGTGGTTGATCCATGTGTGGTTTGTGGAAAGAACACACATGCAATGACCACTGGTGGATCCATGTTGGTTTTAGTATAAGAACACACATGCAATGACTCTAGTACTGGTTTGTGGTTTTAGTATAAGAACACACATGCAATGACTCTAGTGGTTGATCCATGTGTGGTTTGTGAAAATAACACACATGCAATGACTCTAGTGGTTGATCCATGTGTGGTTTGTGGAGAGAACACACATGCAATGACCACTGGTGGATCCATGTGTGGTTTGTGGAAAAGAACACACCAGCAATGACTCTAGTACTAGTTTGTGGTTTTTGTATAAGAACACACATGCAATGACTCTAGTGGTTGATCCATGTTGGTTTATGGAAATAACACACATGCAATGACTCTAGTGGTTGATCCATGTGTGGTTTGTGGAAACAACACACATGCAATGACCAGTGGTGGATCCATGTTGGTTTAGTATAAGAACACACATGCAATGACTCTAGTGGTTGATCCATGTTTGTTTGTGGAAATAACACACATGCAATGACTCTAGTGGTTGATCCATGTGTGATTTGTGGAAATAACACATATGCAATGACTCTAGTGGTTGTTCCATGTGTGGTTTGTATAACACACATGCAATGACTGTAATGGGTCCACATGTGGTTTGTGGAAAGAACACACATGCAATGACCACTGGTTGATCCATAAATTGTTTGTGAAAAAGAACACACATGCAATGAGTCTAGTGGATCCTTGTGTGGTTTGTGGAAAAGAACACACATGCAATGACTCTAGTGCTGGTTTGTGGTTTTAGTATAAGAACAAACATGCAATGACTCTAGTGGTTGATCCATGTGTGAGTTGTGGAAGGAACACACATGCAATGACTCTGGTTGATCCATATGTGGTTTGTGGAAAGAACACACATGCAATGACCACTGGTGGATCCATGTGTGGTTTGTGGAAAAGAACACACATGCAATGACTCTAGATCTGGTTTGTGGTTTTAGTATAAGAACAAACATGCAATGACTATATTGGTTGATACATGTGTGGTTTGTGGAAAGAACACACATGCAATGACTCTGGTTGATCCATATGTGGTTTGTGGAAAGAACACACATGCAATGACCACTGGTGGATCCATGTGTGGTTTGTGGAAAAGAACACAGATGCAATGACTCTAGATCTGGTTTGTGGTTTTAGTATAACAACAAACATTCAATGACTATATTGGTTGATCCATGTGTTGTTCGTGGAAAGAACACACATGTAATGACTCTGGTTGATCTATATCTGGTTTGTGGAAAGAACACACATGCAATGATTTGGTGGGTCCATGTGTCGTTTGTGGAAAAGAACACACATGCAATGACTCTAGTGCTGGTTTGTGGTTTTATTATAAGAACAAACATGCAATGACTCTAGTGGTTGATCCATGTGTGGTTTGTGGAAAGAACACACATGCAATGACCACTGGTGGATCCATGTTGGTTTTAGTATAAGAACACACATGCAATGACTCTAGTACTGGTTTGTGGTTTTAGTATAAGAACACACATGCAATGACTCTAGTGGTTGATCCATGTGTCGTTTGTGCAAATAACACACATGCAATGACTCTAGTGGTTGATCCATGTGTGGTTTGTGGAAAGAACACACATGCAATGACCACTGGTGGATCCATGTGTGGTTTGTGGAAAAGAACACACCAGCAATGACTCTAGTACTGGTTTGTGGTTTTATTATAAGAACACACATGCAATGACTCTAGTGGTTGATCCATGTTGGTTTGTGGAAATAACACACATGCAATGATTCTAGTGGTTGATCCATGTGTGGTTTGTGGAAATAACACACATGCAATGACCACTGGTGGATCGATGTGTGGTTTGTGGAAAAGAACACACAAGCAATGACTCCAGTACTGGTTTGTGGTTTTAGTATAAGAACACACATGCAATGACTCTAGTGGTTGATCCATGTTGGTTTGTGGAAATAACACACATGCAATGACTCTAGTGGTTGATCCATGTGTGGTTTGTGGAAACAACACACATGCAATGACCAGTGGTGGATCCATGTTGGTTTTAGTATAAGAACACACATGCAATGACTCTAGTGGTTGATCCATGTTTGTTTGTGGAAATAACACACATGCAATGACTCTACTGGTTGATCCATGTGTGGTTTGTAGAAATAACACATATGCAATGACTCTAGGTGTTGTTCCATGTGTGGTTTGTATAACACACATGCAATGACTGTAATGGGTCCACATGAGGTTTGTGGAAAGAACACACATGCAATGACCACTGGTTGATCCAAATTGTTTGTGGAAAATAACACACATGCAATGAGTCTAGTGGATCCTTGTGTGGTTTGTGGAAAAGAACACACATGCAATGACTCTAGTGCTGGTTTGTGGTTTTAGTATAAGAACAAACATGCAATGACTCTAGTGGTTGATCCATGTGTGGGTTGTGGAAAGAACACACATGCAATGACTCTGGTTGATCCATATGTGGTTTGTGGAAAGAACACATATGCAATGACCACTGGTGGATCCATGTGTGGTTTGTGGAAAAGAACACACATGCAATGACTCTAGATCTGGTTTGTGGTTTTAGTATAAGAACAAACATGCAATGACTATATTGGTTGATCCATGTGTGGTTTGTGGAAAGAACACACATGCAATGACTCTGGTTGATCCATATGTGGTTTGTGGAAAGAACACACATGCAATGACCACTGGTGGATCCATGTGTGGTTTGTGGAAAAGAACACAGATGCAATGACTCTAGATCTGGTTTATGGTTTTAGTATAACAACAAACATGCAATGACTATATTGGTTGATCCATGTGTTGTTTGTGGAAAGAACACACATGTAATGACTCTAGTTGATCCATATCTGGTTTGTGGAAAGAACACACATGCAATGACGACTGGTGGGTCCATGTGTGGTTTGTGGAAAAGAACACACATGCAATGACTCTAGTGCTGGTTTGTGGTTTTATTATAAGAACAAACATGCAATGACTCTAGTGGTTGATCCATGTGTGGTTTGTGGAAAGAACACACATGCAATGACCACTGGTGGATCCATGTTGGTTTTAGTATAAGAACACACATGCAATGACTCTAGTACTGGTTTGTGGTTTTAGTATAAGAACACACATGCAATGACTCTAGTGGTTGATCCATGTGTGGTTTGTGAAAATAACACACATGCAATGACTCTAGTGGTTGATCCATGTGTGGTTTGTGGAGAGAACACACATGCAATGACCACTGGTGGATCCATGTGTGGTTTGTGGAAAAGAACACACCAGCAATGACTCTAGTACTAGTTTGTGGTTTTTGTATAAGAACACACATGCAATGACTCTAGTGGTTGATCCATGTTGGTTTATGAAATAACACACATGCAATGACTCTAGTGGTTGATCCATGTGTGGTTTGTGGAAACAACACACATGCAATGACCAGTGGTGGATCCATGTTGGTTTAGTATAAGAACACACATGCAATGACTCTAGTGGTTGATCCATGTTTGTTTGTGGAAATAACACACATGCAATGACTCTAGTGGTTGATCCATGTGTGATTTGTGGAAATAACACATATGCAATGACTCTAGTGGTTGTTCCATGTGTGGTTTGTATAACACACATGCAATGACTGTAATGGGTCCACATGTGGTTTGTGGAAAGAACACACATGCAATGACCACTTGTTGATCCATAAATTGTTTGTGAAAAAGAACACACATGCAATGAGTCTAGTGGATCCTTGTGTGGTTTGTGGAAAAGAACACACATGCAATGACTCTAGTGCTGGTTTGTGGTTTTAGTATAAGAACAAACATGCAATGACTCTAGTGGTTGATCCATGTGTGAGTTGTGGAATGAACACACATGCAATGACTCTGGTTGATCCATATGTGGTTTGTGGAAAGAACACACATGCAATGACCACTGGTGGATCCATGTGTGGTTTGTGGAAATAACACACATGCAATGACTCTAGATCTGGTTTGTGGTTTTAGTATAAGAACAAACATGCAATGACTCTATTGGTTGATCCATGTGTGGTTTGTGGAAAGAACACACATGCAATGACTCTAGTTGATCCATATGTGGTCGGTGGAAAGAACACACATGCAATGACCACTGGTGGATCCATGTGTGGTTTGTGGAAAGTACACACATGCAATGACTCTAGATCTGGTTTGTGGTTTTAGTATAACAACAAACATTCAATGACTATATTGGTTGATCCATGTGTTGTTGTGGAAAGAACACACATGTAATGACTCTGGTTGATCTATATCTGGTTTGTGGAAAGAACACACATGCAATGACGACTGGTGGATCCATGTGTGGTTTGTGGAAAAGAACACACATGCAATGACTCTAGTGCTGGTTTGTGGTTTTATTATAAGAACAAACATGCAATGACTCTAGTGGTTGATCCATGTGTGGTTTGTGGAAAGAACACACATGCAATGACCACTGGTGGATCCATGTTGGTTTTAGTATAAGAACACACATGCAATGACTCTAGTACTGGTTTGTGGTTTTAGTATAAGAACACACATGCAATGACTCTAGTGGTTGATCCATGTGTGGTTTGTGAAAATAACACACATGCAATGACTCTAGTGGTTGATCCATGTGTGGTTTGTGGAAAGAACACACATGCAATGACCACTGGTGGATCCATGTGTGGTTTGTGGAAAAGAACACACCAGCAATGACTCTAGTACTGGTTTGTGGTTTTATTATAAGAACACACATGCAATGACTCTAGTGGTTGATCCATGTTGGTTTGTGGAAATAACACACATGCAATGATTCTAGTGGTTGATCCATGTGTGGTTTGTGGAAATAACACACATGCAATGACCACTGGTGGATCGATGTGTGGTTTGTGGAAAAGAACACACAAGCAATGACCACTGGTGGATCCATGTGTGGTTTGTGGAAAAGAACACACATGCAATGACTCTAGATCTGGTTTGTGGTTTTAGTATAAGTAGATCCATGTGTTGTTTGTGGAAAGAACACACATGTAATGACTCTAGTGGTTGATCCATGTGTGGTTTGTGGAAATAACACACATGCAATGACTCTAGTGGTTGATCCATGTGTGGTTTGTGGAAAGAACACACATGCAATGACCAGTGGTGGATCCAAGTGTGGTTTGTGGAAAAGAACACACATGCAATGACTCTAGTGGTTGATCCATGTTTGTTTGTGGAAATAACACACATGCAATGACTCTAGTGGTTGATCCATGTGTGGTTTGTGAAAAGAACACACATGCAATGACTCTAGTGTTGGTTTTAGTATAAGAACACACATGCAATGACTCTAGTGGTTGATCCATGTGTGGTTTGTGGAAATAACACATATGCAATGACTCTAGTGGTTGTTCCATGTGCGGTTTGTGGAAATAACACACATGCAATGACTATAATGGGTCCACATGTGGTTTGTGGAAATAACACACATGAATGACCACTGGTGGATCCATAAGTTGTTTGTGGAAAAGAACACACATGCAATAAGTCTAGTGGATCCTTGTGTGGTTTGTGGAAAAGAACACACATGCAATGACCCTAGTGCTGGTTTGTGGGTTCAGTATAAGAATAAACATGCAATGACTCTAGTGGTTGATCCATGTGTGGTTTGTGGAAAGAACACACATGCAATCACTCTTGTTGATCCATGTGTGGTTTGTGGAAAGAACACACATCCAATGACCACTGGTGGATCCATGTGTGGTTTATGGAAAAGAAGACACATGCAATGACTCTAGTGCTGGTTTGTGGTTTTAGTATAAGAACAAACATGCAATGACTCTAGTGGTTGATCCATGTGTGGTTTGTGTAAAGAACACACATGCAATGACTCTTGTTGATCCATGTGTGGTTTGTGGAAAGAACACACATGCAATGACCACTTGTGGATCCATGTGTGGTTTGTGGAAAAGAACACACATGCAATGACTCTAGTGCTGGTTTGTGGTTTTAGTATAAGAACAAACATGCAATGACTCAAGTGGTTGATCCATGTGTTGTTTGTGGAAAGAACAGACATGCAATGACTCTTGTTGATCCATGTGTGGTTTGTGGAAAGAACACACATGCAATGACCGCTGGTGGATCCATGTGTGGTTTGTGGAAAAGGACACACATGCAATAACTCTAGTACTGGTTTGTGGTTTTAGTATAAGAACACACATGCAATGACTCTAGTGGTTGATCCATGTGTGGTTTGTGGAAATAACACACATGCAATGACTCTAGTGGTTGATCCATGTGTGGTTTGTGGAAAGAACACACATGCAATGACCACTGCGGATCCATGTTGGTTTTAGTATAAGAACACACATTCAATGACTCTAGTACTGGTTTGTGGTTTTAGTATAAGAACACACATGCAATGACTCTAGTAGTTGATCCATGGGTGGTTTGTGGAAATAACACACATGCAATGACTCTAGTGGTTGATCCATGTGTGGTTTGTGGAAAGAACACACATGCAATGACCACTGGTGGATCCATGTGTGGTTTGTGGAAGAGAACACACAAGCAATGACTCTAGTACTGGTTTGTGGTTTTAGTATAAGAACACACATGCAATGACTCTAGTGGTTGATCCATGTTGGTTTGTGGAAATAACACACATGCAATGATTCTAGTGGTTGATCCATGTGTGGTTTGTGGAAAGAACACACATGCAATGACCACTGGTGGATCGATGTGTGGTTTGTGGAAAAGAACACACAAGCAATGACTCCAGTACTGGTTTGTGGTTTTAGTATAAGAACACACATGCAATGACTCTAGTGGTTGATCCATGTTGGTTTGTGGAAATAACACACATGCAATTACTCTAGTGGTTGATCCATGTGTGGTTTGTGGAAATAACACATATGCAATGACTCTAGTGGTTGTTCAATGTGTGGTTTGTGGAAACAACACACATGCAATGACCAGTGGTGGATCCATGTTGGTTTTAGTATAAGAACACACATGCAATGACTCTAGTGGTTGATCCATGTTTGTTTGTGGAAATAACACACATGCAATGACTCTAGTGGTTGATCCATGTGTGGTTTGTGGAAATAACACATATGCAATGACTCTAGTGGTTGTTCCATGTGTGGTTTGTATAACACACATGCAATGACTGTAATGGGTCCACATGTGGTTTGTGGAAAGAACACACATGCATTAACCACTAGTTGATCCATAAATTGTTTGTGGAAAAGAACACACATGCAATGAGTCTAGTGGATCCTTGTGTGGTTTGTGGAAAAGAACACACATGCAATGACTCTAGTGCTGGTTTGTGGTTTTAGTATAAGAACAAACATGCAATGACTCTAGTTGTTGATCCATGTGTGGGTTGTGGAAAGAACACACATGCAATGACCACTGGTGGATCCATGTGTGGTTTGTGGAAGAGAACACACAAGCAATGACTCTAGTACTGGTTTGTGGTTTTAGTATAAGAACACACATGCAATGACTCTAGTGGTTGATCCATGTTGGTTTGTGGAAATAACACACATGCAATGATTCTAGTGGTTAATCCATGTGTGGTTTGTGGAAAGAACACACATGCAATGACCACTGGTGGATCGATGTGTGGTTTGTGGAAAAGAACACACAAGCAATGACTCTAGTACTGGTTTGTGGTTTTAGTATAAGAACACACATGCAATGACTCTAGTGGTTGATCCATGTTGGTTTGTGGAAATAACACACATGCAATGACTCTAGTGGTTGATCCATGTGTGGTTTGTGGAAACAACACACATGCAATGACCAGTGGTGGATCCATGTTGGTTTTAGTATAAGAACACACATGCAATGACTCTAGTGGTTGATCCATGTTTGTTTGTGGAAATAACACACATGCAATGACTCTACTGGTTGATCCATGTGTGGTTTGTAGAAATAACACATATGCAATGACTCTAGTGGTTGTTCCATGTGTGGTTTGTATAACACACATGCAATGACTGTAATGGGTCCACATGAGGTTTGTGGAAAGAACACACATGCAATGACCACTGGTTGATCCAAATTGTTTGTGGAAAATAACACACATGCAATGAGTCTAGTGGATCCTTGTGTGGTTTGTGGAAAAGAACACACATGCAATGACTCTAGTGCTGGTTTGTGGTTTTAGTATAAGAACAAACATGCAATGACTCTAGTGGTTGATCCATGTGTGGGTTGTGGAAAGAACACACATGCAATGACTCTGGTTGATCCATATGTGGTTTGTGGAAAGAACACATATGCAATGACCACTGGTGGATCCATGTGTGGTTTGTGGAAAAGAACACACATGCAATGACTCTAGATCTGGTTTGTGGTTTTAGTATAAGAACAAACATGCAATGACTATATTGGTTGATCCATGTGTGGTTTGTGGAAAGAACACACATGCAATGACTCTGGTTGATCCATATGTGGTTTGTGGAAAGAACACACATGCAATGACCACTGGTGGATCCGTGTGTGGTTTATGGAAAAGAACACAGATGCAATGACTCTAGATCTGGTTTGTGGTTTTAGTATAACAACAAACATGCAATGACTATATTGGTTGATCCATGTGTTGTTTGTGGAAAGAACACACATGTAATGACTCTAGTTGATCCATATCTGGTTTGTGGAAAGAACACACATGCAATGACGACTGGTGGATCCATGTGTGGTTTGTGGAAAAGAACACACATGCAATGACTCTAGTGCTGGTTTGTGGTTTTATTATAAGAACAAACATGCAATGACTCTAGTGGTTGATCCATGTGTGGTTTGTGGAAAGAACACACATGCTATGACTCTAGTGGTTGATCCATGTGTGGTTTGTGGAAACAACACACATGCAATGACCAGTGGTGGATCCATGTTGGTTTTAGTATAAGAACACACATGCAATGACTCTAGTGGTTGATCCATGTTTGTTTGTGGAAATAACACACATGCAATGACTCTAGTGGTTGATCCATGTGTGGTTTGTGGAAATAACACATATGCAATGACTCTAGTGGTTGTTCCATGTGTGGTTTGTATAACACACATGCAATGCCTGTAATGGGTCCACATGTGGTTTGTGGAAAGAACACACATGCATTGACCACTAGTTGATCCATAAATTGTTTGTGGAAAAGAACACACATGCAATGAGTCTAGTGGATCCTTGTGTGGTTTGTGGAAAAGAACACACATGCAATGACTCTAGTGCTGGTTTGTGGTTTTAGTATAAGAACAAACATGCAATGACTCTAGTGGTTGATCCATGTGTGGGTTGTGGAAAGAACACACATGCAATGACCACTGGTGGATCCATGTGTGGTTTGTGGAAGAGAACACAAAAGCAATGACTCTAGTACTGGTTTGTGGTTTTAGTATAAGAACACACATGCAATGACTCTAGTGGTTGATCCATGTTGGTTTGTGGAAATAACACACATGCAATGATTCTAGTGGTTAATCCATGTGTGGTTTGTGGAAAGAACACACATGCAATGACCACTGGTGGATCGATGTGTGGTTTGTGGAAAAGAACACACAAGCAATGACTCCAGTACTGGTTTGTGGTTTTAGTATAAGAACACACATGCAATGACTCTAGTGGTTGATCCATGTTGGTTTGTGGAAATAACACACATGCAATGACTCTAGTGGTTGATCCATGTGTGGTTTGTGGAAACAACACACATGCAATGACCAGTGGTGGATCCATGTTGGTTTTAGTATAAGAACACACATGCAATGACTCTAGTGGTTGATCCATGTTTGTTTGTGGAAATAACACACATGCAATGACTCTACTGGTTGATCCATGTGTGGTTTGTAGAAATAACACATATGCAATGACTCTAGTGGTTGTTCCATGTGTGGTTTGTATAACACTGATGCCATGACTGTAATGGGTCCACATGAGGTTTGTGGAAAGAACACACATGCAATGACCACTGGTTGATCCAAATTGTTTGTGGAAAATAACACACATGCAATGAGTCTAGTGGATCCTTGTGTGGTTTGTGGAAAAGAACACACATGCAATGACTCTAGTGCTGGTTTGTGGTTTTAGTATAAGAACAAACATGCAATGACTCTAGTGGTTGATCCATGTGGGGTTTGTGGAAAGAACACACATGCAATGACTCTGGTTGATCCATATGTGGTTTGTGGAAAGAACACATATGCAATGACCACTGGTGGATCCATGTGTGGTTTGTGGAAAAGAACACACATGCAATGACTCTAGATCTGGTTTGTGGTTTTAGTATAAGAACAAACATGCAATGACTATATTGGTTGATCCATGTGTGGTTTGTGGAAAGAACACACATGCAATGACTCTGGTTGATCCATATGTGGTTTGTGGAAAGAACACACATGCAATGACCACTGGTGGATCCATGTGTGGTTTGTGGAAAGAACACAGATGCAATGACTCTAGATCTGGTTTATGGTTTTAGTATAACAACAAACATGCAATGACTATATTGGTTGATCCATGTGTTGTTTGTGGAAAGAACACACATGTAATGACTCTAGTTGATCCATATCTGGTTTGTGGAAAGAACACACATGCAATGACGACTGGTGGATCCATGTGTGGTTTGTGGAAAAGAACACACATGCAATGACTCTAGTGCTGGTTTGTGGTTTTATTATAAGAACAAACATGCAATGACTCTAGTGGTTGATCCATGTGTGGTTTGTGGAAAGAACACACATGCAATGACCACTGGTGGATCCATGTTGGTTTTAGTATAAGAACACACATGCAATGACTCTAGTACTGGTTTGTGGTTTTAGTATAAGAACACACATGCAATGACTCTAGTGGTTGATCCATGTGTGGTTTGTGAAAATAACACACATGCAATGACTCTAGTGGTTGATCCATGTGTGGTTTGTGGAGAGAACACACATGCAATGACCACTGGTGGATCCATGTGTGGTTTGTGGAAAAGAACACACCAGCAATGACTCTAGTACTAGTTTGTGGTTTTTGTATAAGAACACACATGCAATGACTCTAGTGGTTGATCCATGTTGGTTTATGGAAATAACACACATGCAATGACTCTAGTGGTTGATCCATGTGTGGTTTGTGGAAACAACACACATGCAATGACCAGTGGTGGATCCATGTTGGTTTAGTATAAGAACACACATGCAATGACTCTAGTGGTTGATCCATGTTTGTTTGTGGAAATAACACACATGCAATGACTCTAGTGGTTGATCCATGTGTGATTTGTGGAAATAACACATATGAAATGACTCTAGTGGTTGTTCCATGTGTGGTTTGTATAACACACATGCAATGACTGTAATGGGTCCACATGTGGTTTGTGGAAAGAACACACATGCAATGACCACTGGTTGATCCATAAATTGTTTGTGAAAAAGAACACACATGCAATGAGTCTAGTGGATCCTTGTGTGGTTTGTGGAAAAGAACACACATGCAATGACTCTAGTGCTGGTTTGTGGTTTTAGTATAAGAACAAACATGCAATGACTCTAGTGGTTGATCCATGTGTGAGTTGTGGAAGGAACACACATGCAATGACTCTGGTTGATCCATATGTGGTTTGTGGAAAGAACACACATGCAATGACCACTGGTGGATCCATGTGTGGTTTGTGGAAAAGAACACACATGCAATGACTCTAGATCTGGTTTGTGGTTTTAGTATAAGAACAAACATGCACTGACTCTATTGGTTGATACATGTGTGGTTTGGAAAGAACACACATGCAATGACTCTGGTTGATCCATATGTGGTTTGTGGAAAGAACACACATGCAATGACCACTGGTGGATCCATGTGTGGTTTGTGGAAAAGAACACAGATGCAATGACTCTAGATCTGGTTTGTGGTTTTAGTATAACAACAAACATTCAATGACTATATTGGTTGATCCATGTGTTGTTCGTGGAAAGAACACACATGTAATGACTCTGGTTGATCTATATCTGGTTTGTGGAAAGAACACACATGCAATGACGACTGGTGGATCCATGTGTGGTTTGTGGAAAAGAACACACATGCAATGACTCTAGTGCTGGTTTGTGGTTTTATTATAAGAACAAACATGGAATGACTCTAGTGGTTGATCCATGTGTGGTTTGTGGAAAGAACACACATGCAATGACCACTGGTGGATCCATGTTGGTTTTAGTATAAGAACACACATGCAATGACTCTAGTACTGGTTTGTGGTTTTAGTATAAGAACACACATGCAATGACTCTAGTGGTTGATCCATGTGTCGTTTGTGAAAATAACACACATGCAATGACTCTAGTGGTTGATCCATGTGTGGTTTGTGGAAAGAACACACATGCAATGACCACTGGTGGATCCATGTGTGGTTTGTGGAAAAGAACACACCAGCAATGACTCTAGTACTGGTTTGTGGTTTTATTATAAGAACACACATGCAATGACTCTAGTGGTTGATCCATGTTGGTTTGTGGAAATAACACACATGCAATGATTCTAGTGGTTGATCCATGTGTGGTTTGTGGAAATAACACACATGCAATGACCACTGGTGGATCGATGTGTGGTTTGTGGAAAAGAACACACAAGCAATGACTCCAGTACTGGTTTGTGGTTTTAGTATAAGAACACACATGCAATGACTCTAGTGGTTGATCCATGTTGGTTTGTGGAAATAACACACATGCAATGACTCTAGTGGTTGATCCATGTGTGGTTTGTGGAAACAACACACATGCAATGACCAGTGGTGGATCCATGTTGGTTTTAGTATAAGAACACACATGCAATGACTCTAGTGGTTGATCCATGTTTGTTTGTGGAAATAACACACATGCAATGACTCTACTGGTTGATCCATGTGTGGTTTGTAGAAATAACACATATGCAATGACTCTAGTGGTTGTTCCATGTGTGGTTTGTATAACACACATGCAATGACTGTAATGGGTCCACATGAGGTTTGTGGAAAGAACACACATGCAATGACCACTGGTTGATCCAAATTGTTTGTGGAAAATAACACACATGCAATGAGTCTAGTGGATCCTTGTGTGGTTTGTGGAAAAGAACACACATGCAATGACTCTAGTGCTGGTTTGTGGTTTTAGTATAAGAACAAACATGCAATGACTCTAGTGGTTGATCCATGTGTGGTTGTTGAAATAACACACATGCAATGACTCTGGTTGATCCATATGTGGTTTGTGGAAAGAACACATATGCAATGACCACTGGTGGATCCATGTGTGGTTTGTGGAAAAGAACACACATGCAATGACTCTAGATCTGGTTTGTGGTTTTAGTATAAGAACAAACATGCAATGACTATATTGGTTGATCCATGTGTGGTTTGTGGAAAGAACACACATGCAATGACTCTGGTTGATCCATATGTGGTTTGTGGAAAGAACACACATGCAATGACCACTGGTGGATCCATGTGTGGTTTGTGGAAAAGAACACAGATGCAATGACTCTAGATCTGGTTTATGGTTTTAGTATAACAACAAACATGCAATGACTATATTGGTTGATCCATGTGTTGTTTGTGGAAAGAACACACATGTAATGACTCTAGTTGATCCATATCTGGTTTGTGGAAAGAACACACATGCAATGACGACTGGTGGATCCATGTGTGGTTTGTGGAAAAGAACACACATGCAATGACTCTAGTGCTGGTTTGTGGTTTTATTATAAGAACAAACATGCAATGACTCTAGTGGTTGATCCATGTGTGGTTTGTGGAAAGAACACACATGCAATGACCACTGGTGGATCCATGTTGGTTTTAGTATAAGAACACACATGCAATGACTCTAGTACTGGTTTGTGGTTTTAGTATAAGAACACACATGCAATGACTCTAGTGGTTGATCCATGTGTGGTTTGTGAAAATAACACACATGCAATGACTCTAGTGGTTGATCCATGTGTGGTTTGTGGAGAACACACATGCAATGACCACTGGTGGATCCATGTGTGGTTTGTGGAAAAGAACACACCAGCAATGACTCTAGTACTAGTTTGTGGTTTTTGTATAAGAACACACATGCAATGACTCTAGTGGTTGATCCATGTTGGTTTATGGAAATAACACACATGCAATGACTCTAGTGGTTGATCCATGTGTGGTTTGTGGAAACAACACACATGCAATGACCAGTGGTGGATCCATGTTGGTTTAGTATAAGAACACACATGCAATGACTCTAGTGGTTGATCCATGTTTGTTTGTGGAAATAACACACATGCAATGACTCTAGTGGTTGATCCATGTGTGATTTGTGGAAATAACACATATGCAATGACTCTAGTGGTTGTTCCATGTGTGGTTTGTATAACACACATGCAATGACTGTAATGGGTCCACATGTGGTTTGTGGAAAGAACACACATGCAATGACCACTGGTTGATCCATAAATTGTTTGTGAAAAAGAACACACATGCAATGAGTCTAGTGGATCCTTGTGTGGTTTGTGGAAAAGAACACACATGCAATGACTCTAGTGCTGGTTTGTGGTTTTAGTATAAGAACAAACATGCAATGACTCTAGTGGTTGATCCATGTGTGAGTTGTGGAAGGAACACACATGCAATGACTCTGGTTGATCCATATGTGGTTTGTGGAAAGAACACACATGCAATGACCACTGGTGGATCCATGTGTGGTTTGTGGAAAAGAACACACATGCAATGACTCTAGATCTGGTTTGTGGTTTTAGTATAAGAACAAACATGCAATGACTATATTGGTTGATACATGTGTGGTTTGTGGAAAGAACACACATGCAATGACTCTGGTTGATCCATATGTGGTTTGTGGAAAGAACACACATGCAATGACCACTGGTGGATCCATGTGTGGTTTGTGGAAAAGAACACAGATGCAATGACTCTAGATCTGGTTTGTGGTTTTAGTATAACAACAAACATTCAATGACTATATTGGTTGATCCATGTGTTGTTCGTGGAAAGAACACACATGTAATGACTCTGGTTGATCTATATCTGGTTTGTGGAAAGAACACACATGCAATGACGACTGGTGGATCCATGTGTGGTTTGTGGAAAAGAACACACATGCAATGACTCTAGTGCTGGTTTGTGGTTTTATTATAAGAACAAACATGCAATGACTCTAGTGGTTGATCCATGTGTGGTTTGTGGAAAGAACACACATGCAATGACCACTGGTGGATCCATGTTGGTTTTAGTATAAGAACACACATGCAATGACTCTAGTACTGGTTTGTGGTTTTAGTATAAGAACACACATGCAATGACTCTAGTGGTTGATCCATGTGTGGTTTGTGAAAATAACACACATGCAATGACTCTAGTGGTTGATCCATGTGTGGTTTGTGGAAAGAACACACATGCAATGACCACTGGTGGATCCATGTGTGGTTTGTGGAAAAGAACACACCAGCAATGACTCTAGTACTGGTTTGTGGTTTTATTATAAGAACACACATGCAATGACTCTAGTGGTTGATCCATGTTGGTTTGTGGAAATAACACACATGCAATGATTCTAGTGGTTGATCCATGTGTGGTTTGTGGAAATAACACACATGCAATGACCACTGGTGGATCGATGTGTGGTTTGTGGAAAAGAACACACAAGCAATGACCACTGGTGGATCCATGTGTGGTTTGTGGAAAAGAACACACATGCAATGACTCTAGATCTGGTTTGTGGTTTTAGTATAAGTAGATCCATGTGTTGTTTGTGGAAAGAACACACATGTAATGACTCTGGTTGATCCATATGTGGTTTGTGGAAAGAACACACATGCAATGACGACTGGTGGATCCATGTCTGGTTTGTGGAAAAGAACACACATGCAATGACTCTAGTGCTGGTTTGTGGTTTTATTATAAGAACAAACATGCAATGACTCTAGTGGTTGATCCATGTGTGGTTTGTGGAAAGAACACACATGCAATGACTCTGGTTGATCCATGTGTGGTTTGTGGAAAGAACACACATGCAATGACCACAGGTGGATCCATGTGTGGTTTGGGGAAAAGAACACACATGCAATAACTCTAGTACTGGTTTGTGGTTTTAGTATAAGAACACACATGCAATGACTCTAGTGGTTGATCCATGTCTGGTTTGTGGAAATAACACACATGCAATGACTCTAGTGGTTGATCCATGTGTGGTTTGTGGAAAGAACACACATGCAATGACCATTGGTGGATCCATGTTGGTTTTAGTATAAGAACACACATGCAATGACTCTAGTACTGGTTTGTGGTTTTAGTATAAGAACACACATGCAATGACTCTAGTGGTTGATCCATGTGTGGTTTGTGGAAATAACACACATGCAATGACTCTAGTGGTTGATCCATGTGTGGTTTGTGGAAAGAACACACATGCAATGACCACTGGTGGATCCATGTCTGGTTTGTGGAAAAGAACACACAAGCAATGACTCTAGTACTGGTTTGTGGTTTTAGTATAAGAACACACATGCAATGATTCTAGTGGTTGATCCATGTGTGGTTTGTGGAAAGAACACACATGCAATGACCACTGGTGGATCGATGTGTGGTTTGTGGAAATAACACATATGCAATGACTCTAGTGGTTGTTCCATGTGTGGTTTGTGGAAATAACACACATGCAATGACTCTGGTTGATCCATAAGTTGTTTGTGGAAAAGAACACACATGCAATGAGTCTAGTGGATCCTTGTGTGGTTTGTGGAAAAGAACACACATGAAATGACTCTAGTGCTGGTTTGTGGTTTTAGTATAAGAACAAACATGCAATGACTCTAGTGGTTGATCCATGTGTGGTTTGTGGAAAGAACACACATGCAATGACTCTAGTTGATCCATATGTGGTTTGTGGAAAGAACACACATGCAATGACCACTGGTGGATCCATGTGTGGTGTGGAAAAGAACACACATGCAATGACTCTAGATCTGGTTTGTGGTTTTAGTATAAGAACAAACATGCAATGACTATATTGGTTGATCCATGTGTGGTTTGTGGAAAGAACACACATGCAATGACTCTAGTTGATCCATATGTGGTTTGTGGAAAGAACACACATGCAATGACCACTGGTGGATCCATGTGTGGTTTGTGGAAAAGAACACACATGCAATGACTCTAGATCAGGTTTGTGGTTTTAGTATAAGAACAAACATGCAATGACTATATTGGTTGATCCATGTGTTGTTGGTGGAAAGAACACACATGTAATGTCTCTGGTTGATCCATATGTGGTTTGTGGAAAGAACACACATGCAATGACGACTGGTGGATCCATGTGTGGTTTGTGGAAAAGAACACACATGTAATGACTCTAGTGCTGGTTTGTGGTTTTATTATAAGAACAAACATGCAATGACTCTAGTGGTTGATCCATGTGTGGTTTGTGGAAAGAACACACATGCAATGACCACTGGTGGATCCATGTTGGTTTTAGTATAAGAACACACATGCAATGACTCTAGTACTGGTTTGTGGTTTTAGTATAAGAACACACATGCAATGACTCTAGTGGTTGATCCATGTGTGGTTTGTGAAAATAACACACATGCAATGTGTCTAGTGGTTGATCCATGTGTGGTTTGTGGAAAGAACACACATGCAATGACCACTGGTGGATCCATGTGTGGTTTGTGGAAAAGAACACACAAGCAATGACTCTAGTACTGGTTTGTGGTTTTATTATAAGAACACACATGCAATGACTTTAGTGGTTGATCCATGTTGGTTTGTGGAAATAACACACATGCAATGATTCTAGTGGTTGATCCATGTGTGGTTTTTGGAAAGAACACAAATGCAATGACCACTGGTGGATCGATGTGTGGTTTGTGGAAAAGAACACACAAGCAATGACCCTAGTACTGGTTTTTGGTTTTAGTATAAGAACACACATGCAATGACTCTAGTGGTTGATCCATGTTGGTTTGTGGAAATAACACACATGCAATGACTCTAGTGGTTGATCCATGTGTGGTTTGTGGAAACAACACACATGCAATGACCAGTGGTGGATCCATGTTGGTTTTAGTATAAGAACACACATGCAATGACTCTAGTGGTTGATCCATGTTTGTTTGTGGAAATAACACACATGCAATGACTCTAGTGGTTGATCCATGTGTGGTTTGTGAAAAGAACAGACATGCAATGACTCTAGTGTTGGTTTTAGTATAAGAACACACATGCAATGACTCCAGTGGTTGATCCATGTGTGGTTTGTGGAAATAAAACATATGCAATGACTCTAGTGGTTGTTCCAAGTGTGGTTTGTGGAAATAACACACATGCAATGACTCTGGTTGATCCATAAGTTGTTTGTGGAAAAGAACACACATGCAATGAGTCTAGTGGATCCTTGTGTGGTTTGTGGAAAAGAACACACATGCAATGACTCTAGTGCTGGTTTGTGCTTTTAGTATAAGAACAAACATTCAATGACTCTAGTGGTTGATCCATGTGTGGTTTGTGGGAAGGACACACATGCAATGACTCTGGTTGATCCATATGTGGTTTGTGGAAAGAACACACATGCAATGACCACTGGTGGATCCATGTGTGGTTTGTGGAAAAGAACACACATGCAATGACCCTAGATCTGGTTTGTGGTTTTAGTATAAGAACAAACATGCAATGACTATATTGGTTGATCCATGTGTGGTTTGTGGAAAGAACACACATGCAATGACTCTGGTTGATCCATATGTGGTTTGTGGAAAGAACACACATGCAATGACCACTTGTGGATCCATGTGTGGTTTGTGGAAAAGAACACACATGCAATGACTCTAGATCTGGTTTGTGGTTTTAGTATAAGTTGATCCATGTGTTGTTTGTGGAAAGAACACACATGTAATGACTCTGGTTGATTCATATGTGGTTTGTGGAAAGAACACACATGAAATGACGACTGGTGGATCCATGTGTGGTTTGTGGAAAAGAACACACATGCAATGACTCTAGTGCTGGTTTGTGGTTTTATTATAAGAACAAACATGCAATGACTCTAGTGGTTGATCCATGTGTGGTTTGTGGAAAGAACACACATGCAATGACTCTGGTTGATCCATGTGTGGTTTGTGGAAAGAACACACATGCAATGACCACAGGTGGATCCATGTGTGGTTTGTGGAAAAGAACACACATGCAATAACTCTAGTACTGGTTTGTGGTTTTAGTATAAGAACACACATGCAATGAATCTAGTGGTTCATCCATGTGTGGTTTGTGGAAATAACCCACATGCAATGACTCTAGTGGTTGATCCATGTGTGGTTTGTGGAAAGAACACACATGCAATGACCACTGGTGGATCCATGTGTGGTTTGTGGAAAAGAACACACAAGCAATGACTCTAGTACTGGTTTGTGGTTTTAGTATAAGAACACACATGCAATGACTCTAGTGGTTGATCCATGTTGGTTTGTGGAAATAACACACATGCAATGATTCTAGTGGTTGATCCATGTGTGGTTTGTGGAAAGAACACACATGCAATGACCACTGGTGGATCGATGTGTGGTTTGTGGAAAAGAACACACAAGCAATGACTCTAGTACTGGTTTTTGGTTTTAGTATAAGAACACACATGCAATGACTCTAGTGGTTGATCCATGTTGGTTTGTGGAAATAACACACATGCAATGACTCTAGTGGTTGATCCATGTGTGGTTTGTGGAAACAACACACATGCAATGACCAGTGGTGGATCCATGTTGGTTTTAGTATAAGAACACACATGCAATGACTCTAGTGGTCGATCCATGTTTGTTTGTGGAAATAACACACATGCAATGACTCTAGTGGTTGATACATGTGTGGTTTGTGAAAAGAACACACATGCAATGACTCTAGTGTTGGTTTTAGTATAAGAACACACATGCAATGACTCTAGTGGTTGATCCATGTGTGGTTTGTGGAAATAACACATATGCAATGACTCTAGTGGTTGTTCCATGTGTGGTTTGTGGAAATAACACACATGCAATGACTGTAATGGGTCCACATGTGGTTTGTAGAAAGAACACACATGCAATGACTCTGGTTGATCCATAAGTTGTTTGTGGAAAAGAACACACATGCAATGAGTCTAGTGGATCCTTGTGTGGTTTGTGGAAAAGAACACACATGAAATGACTCTAGTGCTGGTTTGTGGTTTTAGTATAAGAACAAACATGCAATGACTCTAGTGGTTGATCCATGTGTGGTTTGTGGAAAGAACACACATGCAATGACTCTGGTTGATCCATATGTGGTTTGTGGAAAGAACACAGATGCAATGACCACTGGTGGATCCATGTGTGGTTTGTGGAAAAGAACACACATGCAATGACTCTAGATCTGGTTTGTGGTTTTAGTATAAGAACAAACATGCAATGACTATATTGGTTGATCCATGTGTGGTTTGTGGAAATAATACACATGCAAAGACTCTGGTTGATCGATATGTGGTTTGTGGACAGAACACACATGCAATGACCACTAGTGGATCCATGTGTGGTTTGTGGAAAAGAACACACATGCAATGACTCTAGATCTGGTTTCTGGTTTTAGTATAAGTTGATCCATGTGTTGTTTGTGGAAAGAACACACATGTAATGACTCTGGTTGATCCATATGTGGTTTGTGGAAAGAACACACATGCAATGACGACTGGTGGATCCATGTGTGGTTTGTGGAAAAGAACACACATGCAATGACTCTAGTGCTGGTTTGTGGTTTTATTATAAGAACAAACATGCAATGACGACTGGTGGATCCATGTGTGGTTTGTGGAAAGAACACACATGCAATGACTCTGGTTGATCCATGTGTGGTTTGTGGAAAGAACACACATGCAATGACCACAGGTGGATCCATGTGTGGTTTGTGGAAAAGAACACACATGCAATAACTCTAGTACTGGTTTGTGGTTTTACTATAAGAACACACATGCAATGACTCTAGTGGTTGATCCATGTGTGCTTTGTCGAAATAACACACATGCAATGACTCTAGTGGTTGATCCATGTGTGGTTTGTGGAAAGAACACACATGCAATGACTCTGGATGATCCATATGTGGTTTGTGGAAAGAACACACATGCAATGACCACTGCTGGATCCATGTGTGGTTTGTGGAAAAGAACACACATGCAATGACTCTAGATCTGGTTTGTGGTTTTAGTATAAGAACAAACATGCAATGACTATATTGGTTGATACATGTGTGGTTTGTGGAAAGAACACACATGCAATGACTCTGGTTGATCCATATGTGGTTTGTGTAAAGAACACACATGCAATGACCACTGGTGGATCCATGTTGGTTTTAGTATAAGAACACACATGCAATGACTCTAGTACTGGTTTGTGGTTTTAGTATAAGAACACACATGCAATGACTCTAGTGGTTGATCCATGTGTGGTTTGTGGAAATAACACACATGCAATGACTCTAGTTTTGATCCATGTGTGGTTTGTGGAAAGAACACACATGCAATGACCACTGGTGGATCCATGTGTGGTTTGTGGAAAAGAACACACAAGCAATGACTCTAGTACTGGTTTGTGGTTTTAGTATAGGAACACACGTGCAATGACTCTAGTGGTTGATCCATGTTGGTTTGTGGAAATAACACACATGCAATGATTCTAGTGGTTGATCCATGTGTGGTTTGTGGAAAGAACACACATGCAATTACCACTGGTGGATCGATGTGTGGTTTGTGGAAAAGAACACACAAGCAATGAATCTAGTACTGGTTTTTGGTTTTAGTATAATAACACACATGCAATGACTCTAGTGGTTGATCCATGTTGCTTTGTGGAAATAACACACATGCAATGACTCTAGTGGTTGATCCATGTGTGGTTTGTGGAAACAACACACATGCAATGACCAGTGGCGGATCCATGTTGGTTTTAGTATAAGAACACACATGCAATGACTCTAGTGGTTGATCCATTTTTGTTTGTGGAAATAACACACATGTAATGACTCTAGTGGTTCATCCATGTGTGGTTTCTGAAAAGAACACACATGCAATGACTCTAGTGTTGGTTTTAGTATAAGAACACACATGCAATGACTCTAGTGGTTGATCCATGTGTGGTTTGTGGAAAGAACACACATGCAATGACCACTGGTGGATCCATGTGTGGTTTGTGGAAAAGAACACACATGCAATGACCCTAGATCTGGTTTGTGGTTTTAGTATAAGAACAAACATGCAATGACTATATTGGTTGATCCATGTGTGGTTTGTGGAAAGAACACACATGCAATGACTCTGGTTGATCCATATGTGGTTTGTGGAAAGAACACACATGCAATGACCACTGGTGGATCCATGTGTGGTTTGTGGAAAAGAACACAAATGCAATGACTCTAGATCTGGTTTGTGGTTTTAGTATAAGTTGATCCATGTGTTGTTTGTGGAAAGAACACACATGTAATGACTCTGGTTGATCCATATGTGGTTTGTGGAAAGAACACACATGCAATGACGACTGGTGGATCCATGTGTGGTTTGTGGAAAAGAACACACATGCAATGATTCTAGTGCTGGTTTATGGTTTTATTATAAGAACAAACATGCAATGACTCTAGTGGTTGATCCATGTGTGGTTTGTGGAAAGAACACACATGCAGTGACTCTGGTTGATCCATGTGTGGTTTGTGGAAAGAACACACATGCAATGACCACAGGTGGATCCATGTGTGGTTTGTGGAAAAGAACACACATGCAATAACTCTAGTACTGGTTTGTGGTTTTAGTATAAGAACACACATGCAATGACTCTAGTGGTTGATCCATGTGTGGTTTGTGGAAATAACACACATGCAATGACTCTAGTGGTTGATCCATGTGTGGTTTGTGGAAAGAACACACATGCAATGACCACTGGTGGATCCATGTTGGTTTTAGTATAAGAACACACATGCAATGACTCTAGTACTAGTTTGTGGTTTTAGTATAAGAACACACATGCAATGACTCTAGTGGTTGATCCATGTGTGGTTTGTGGAAATAACACACATGCAATGACTCTAGTTTTGATCCATGTGTGGTTTGTGGAAAGAACACACATGCAATGACCACTGGTGGATCCATGTGTGGTTTGTGGAAAAGAACACACAAGCAATGACTCTAGTACTGGTTTGTGGTTTTAGTATAGGAACACACGTGCAATGACTCTAGTGGTTGATCCATGTTGGTTTGTGGAAATAACACACATGCAATGATTCTAGTGGTTGATCCATGTGTGGTTTGTGGAAAGAACACACATGCAATTACCACTGGTGGATCGATGTGTGGTTTGTGGAAAAGAACACACAAGCAATGACTCTAGTACTGGTTTTTGGTTTTAGTATAAGAACACACATGCAATGACTCTAGTGGTTGATCCATGTTGCTTTGTGGAAATAACACACATGCAATGACTCTAGTGGTTGATCCATGTGTGGTTTGTGGAAACAACACACATGCAATGACCAGTGGCGGATCCATGTTGGTTTTAGTATAAGAACACACATGCAATGACTCTAGTGGTTGATCCATGTTTGTTTGTGGAAATAACACACATGTAATGACTCTAGTGGTTCATCCATGTGTGGTTTCTGAAAAGAACACACATGCAATGACTCTAGTGTTGGTTTTAGTATAAGAACACACATGCAATGACTCTAGTGGTTGATCCATGTGTGGTTTGTGGAAATAACACATATGCAATGACTCTAGAGGTTGTTCCATGTGTG
The DNA here is from genome assembly GCA_023614405.1 of Avena insularis. NCBI lineage: Eukaryota > Viridiplantae > Streptophyta > Magnoliopsida > Poales > Poaceae > Avena > Avena insularis. Next base: position 301,961,599 of record CM042684.1, read on the forward strand.
GTTTGTGTAAATAACACACATGCAATGACTGTAATGGGTCCACATGTGGTTTGTGGAAAGAACACACATGCAATGACTCTGGTTGATCCATAAGTTGTTTGTGGAAAAGAACACACATGCAATGAGTCTAGTGGATCCTTGTGTGGTTTGTGGAAAAGAACACGCGTGCAATGACTCTAGTGCTGGTTTGTGGTTTTAGTATAAGAACAAACATGCAATGACTCTAGTGGTTGATCCATGTGTGGTTTGTGGAAAGAACACACATGCAATGACTCTGGTTGATCCATATGTGGTTTGTGGAAAGAACACACATGCAATGACCACTGGTGGATCCATGTGTGGTTTGTGGAAAAGAACACACATGCAATGACTCTAGATCTGGTTTGTGGTTTTAGTATAAGAACAAACATGCAATGAGTATATTGGTTGATCCATGTGTGGTTTGTGGAAAGAACACACATGCAATGACTCTGGTTTATCCGTATGTGGTTTGTGGACAGAACACACATGCAATGACCACTGGTGGATCCATGTGTGGTTTGTGGAAAAGAACACACATGCAATGACTCTAGATCTGGTTTTTGGTTTTAGTATAAGTTGATCCATGTGTTGTTTGTGGAAAGAACACACATGTAATGACTCTGGTTGATCCATATGTGGTTTGTGGAAAGAACACACATGCAATGACGACTGGTGGATCCATGTGTGGTTTGTGGAAAAGAACACACATGCAATGACTCTAGTGCTGGTTTGTGGTTTTATTATAAGAACAAACATGCAATGACTCTAGTGGTTGATCCATGTGTGGTTTGTGGAAAGAACACACATGCAATGACTCTGGTTGATCCATGTGTGGTTTGTGGAAAGAACACACATGCAATGACCACAGGTGGATCCATGTGTGGTTTGTGGAAAAGAACACACATGCAATAACTCTATTACTGGTTTGTGGTTTTAGTATAAGAACACACATGCAATGACTCTAGTGGTTGATCCATGTGTGGTTTGTGGAAATAAAACACATGCAATGACTCTAGTGGTTGATCCATGTGTGGTTTGTGGAAAGAACACACATGCAATGACCACTGGTGGATCAACTTTGGTTTTAGTATAAGAACACACATGCAAAGACTCTAGTACTGGTTTGTGGTTTTAGTATAAGAACACACATGCAATGACTCTAGTGGTTAATCCATGTGTGGTTTGTGGAAATAACACACATGCAATGACTCTAGTGGTTGATCCATGTGTGGTTTGTGGAAAGAACACACATGCAATGACCACTGGTGGATCCATGTGTGCTTTGTGGAAAAGAACACACATGCAATGACTCTATTGCTGGTTTGTGGTTTTAGTACAAGAACAAACATGCAATGACTCTAGTGGTTGATCCATGTGTGGTTTGTGGAAAGAACACACATGCAATGACTCTGGTTGATCCATATGTGGTCTGTGGAAAGAACACACATGCAATGACGACTGGTGGATCCATGTGTGGTTTGTGGAAAAGAATACAGATGCAATGAATCTAGTGCTGGTTTGTGGTTTTAGTATTAGAACAAATATGCAATGACTCTAGTGGTTGATCCATGTGTGGTTTGTGGAAAGAACACACATGCAATGACTCTCGTAGATCCATATGTGGTTTGTGGAAAGAACACACTTGCAATGACCACTGGTGGATCCATGTGTGGTTTGTGGAAAAGAACACACATACAATGACTCTAGTACTGGTTTGTGGATTTAGTATAAGAACACACATGCAATGACTCTAGTGGTTCATCCATGTGTGGTTTGTGGAAATAACACACATGCAATGATTCTAGAGGTTGATCCATGTGTGGTTTGTGGAAATAACACACATGCAATGACCACTGGTGGATCCATATTGGTTTTAGTATAAGAACACACATGCAATGACTCTAGTGGTTGATCCATGTTTGTTTGTGGAAATAACACACATGCAATGACTCTAGTGGTTGATCCATGTGTGGTTTGTGAAAAAAACACACATGCAATGACTCTACTGTTGGTTTTAGTATAAGAAATCACATGCAATGACTCTAGTGGTTGATCCATGTGTGGTTTGTGGAAATAACACATATGCAATGCCTCTAGTGGTTGATCCATGTGAGGTTTGTGGAAACAACACACATGCAATGACCACTGGTGGGTCCATGTTGGTTTTAGTATAAGAACACACATGTAATGACTCTAGTGGTTGATCCATGTTTTTTTGCGGAAATAACACACATGCAATGACTCTAGTGGTTGATCCATGTGTGGTTTGTGAAAAGAACACACATGCAATGATCTAGTGTTGGTTTTACTATAAGAACACACATGCAATGACTCTAGTGGTTGATCCATGTGTGGTTTGTGGAAAAGAACACACAAGCAATGACTCTAGTACTGGTTTTTGGTTTTAGTATAAGAACACACATGCAATGACTCTAGTGGTTGATCCATGTTGGTTTGTGGAAATAACACACATGCAATGACTCTAGTGGTTGATCCATGGGTGGTTTGTGGAAACAACACACATGCAATGACCAGTGGTGGATCCATGTTGGTTTTAGTATAAGAACACACATGCAATGACTCTGGTTGATCCATATGTTGTTTGTAGAAAGAACACACATGCAATGACCACTGGTGGATCCATGTGTGGTTTGTGGAAAAGAACACACATGCAATGACTCTAGATCTGGTTTGTGGTTTTAGTATAAGTTGATCCATGTGTTGTTTGTGTAAAGAACACACATGTAATGACTCTGGTTGATCCATATGTGGTTTGTGGAAAGAACACACATGCAATGACGACTGGTGGATCCATGTGTGGTTTGTCGAAAAGAACACACATGCAATGACTCTAGTGCAGGTTTGTGGTTTTATTATAAGAACAAACATGCAATGACTCTAGTGGTTGATCCATGTGTGGTTTGTGGAAAGAACACACATGCAGTGATTCTGGTTGATCCATGTGTGGTTTGTGGAAAGAACACACATGCAATGACCACAGGTGGATCCATGTGTGGTTTGTGGAAAAGAACACACATGCAATAACTCTAGTACTGGTTTGTGGTTTTAGTATAAGAACACACATGCAATGTCTCTAGTGGTTGATCCATGTGTGGTTTGTGGAAATAACACACATGCAATGACTCTAGTGGTTGATCCATGTGTGGTTTGTGGAAAGAACACACATGCAATGACCACTGGTGGATCCATGTTGGTTTTAGTATAAGAACACACATGCAATGACTCTAGTACTGGTTTGTGGTTTTAGTATAAGAACACACATGCAATGACTCTAGTGGTTGATCCATGTGTGGTTTGTGGAAATAACACACATGCAATGACTCTAGTGTTTGATCCATGTGTGGTTTGTGGAAAGAACACACATGCAATGACCACTGGTAGATCCATGTGTGGTTTGTGGAAAAGAACACACAAGCAATGACTCTAGTACTGGTTTGTGGTTTTAGTATAAGAACACCCATGCAATGACTCTAGTGGTTGATCCATGTTGGTTTGTGGAAATAACACACATGCAATGATTCTAGTGGTTGATCCATGTGTGGTTTGTGGAAAGAACACACATGCAATGACCACTGGTGGATCGATGTGTGGTTTGTGGAAAAGAACACACAAGAAATGACTCTAGTACTAGTTTTTGGTTTTAGTATAAGAACACACATGCAATGACTCTTGTGGTTGATCCATGTTGGTTTGTGGAAATAACACACATGCAATGACTCTAGTGGTTGATCCATGTGTGGTTTGTGGAAACAACACACATGCAATGACCAGTGGTGGATCCATGTTGGTTTTAGTATAAGAACACACATGCAATGACTCTAGTGGTTGATCCATGTTTGTTTGTGGAAATAACACACATGGAATGACTCTAGTGGTTGATCCATGTGTGGTTTCTGAAAAGAACACACATGCAATGACTCTAGTGTTGGTTTTAGTATAAGAACACACATGCAATGACTCTAGTGGTTGATCCATGTGTGGTTTGTGGAAATAACACATATGCAATGAATCTAGTGGTTGTTCCATGTGTGGTTTGTGGAAATAACACACATGCAATGACTGTAATGGGTCCACATGTGGTTTGTGGAAAGAACACACATGCAATGACTCTGGTTGATCCATAAGTTGTTTGTGGAAAAGAACACACATGCAATGAGTCTAGTGGATCCTTGTGTGGTTTGTGGAAAAGAACACGAGTGCAATGACTCTAGTGCTGGTTTGTGGTTTTAGTATAAGAACAAACATGCAATGACTCTAGTGGTTGATCCATGTGTGGTTTGTGGAAAGAACACACATGCAATGACTCTGGTTGATCCATATGTGGTTTGTGGAAAGAACACACATGCAATGACCACTGGTGGATCCATGTGTGGTTTGTGGAAAAGAACACACATGCAATGACTCTAGATCTGGTTTGTTGTTTTAGTATAAGAACAAACATGCAATGACTATATTGGTTGATCCATGTGTGGTTTGTGGAAAGAACACACCTGCAATGACTCTGGTTGATCCATATGTGGTTTGTGGACAGAACACACATGCAATGAGCACTGGTGGATCCATGTGTGGTTTGTGGAAAAGAACACACATGCAATGACTCTAGATCTGGTTTGTGGTTTTAGTATAAGTTGATCCATGTGTTGTTTGTGGAAAGAACACACATGTAATGACTCTGGTTGATCTATATGTGGCTTGTGGAAAGAACACACCTGCAATGACGACTGGTGGATCCATGTGTGGTTTGTGGAAAAGAACACACATGCAATGACTCTAGTGCTGGTTTGTGGTTTTATTATAAGAACAAACATGCAATGACACTAGTGGTTGATCCATGTGTGGTTTGCGGAAAGAACACACATGCAATGACTCTGGTTGATCCATGTGTGGTTTGTGGAAAGAACACACATGCAATGACCACAGGTGGATCCATGTGTGGTTTCTGGAAAAGAACACATGCAATAACTCTAGTACTGGTTTGTGGTTTTAGTATAAGAACACACATGCAAAGACTCTAGTGGTTGATCCATGTGTGGTTTGTGGAAATAACACACATGCAATGACTCTAGTGGTTGATCCATGTGTGGTTTGTGGAAAGAACACACATGCAATGACCACTAGTGGATCCATGTGGGTTTTAGTATAAGAACACACATGCAAAGACTCTAGTACTGGTTTGTGGTTTTAGTATAAGAACACACATGCAATGACTCTAGTGGTTGATCCATGTGTGGTTTGTGGAAATAACACACATGCAATGACTCTAGTGGTTGATCCATGTGTGGTTTGTGGAAAGAACACACATGCAATGACCACTGGTGGATCCATGTGTGGTTTGTGGAAAAGAACACACATGCAATGACTCTATTGCTGGTTTGTGGTTTTAGTATAAGAACAAACATGCAATGACTCTAGTGGTTGATCCATGTGTGGTTTGTGGAAAGAACACACATGCAATGACTCTGGTTGATCCATATGTGGTCTATGGAAAGAACACACATACAATGACCACTGGTGGATCCATGTGTGGTTTGTGGAAAAGAACACAGATGCAATGACTCTAGTGTTGGTTTGTGGTTTTAGTATTAGAACATATATGCAATGACTCTAGTGGTTTATCCATGTGTGGTTTGTGGAAAGAACACACATGCAATGACTCTCGTAGATCCATATGTGGTTTGTTGAAAGAACACACTTGCAATGACCACTGGTGGATCCATGTGTGGTTTGTGGAAAAGAACACACATGCAATGACTCTAGTACTGGTTTGTGGTTTTAGTATAAGAACACACATGCAATGACTCTAGTGGTTGATCCATGTGTGGTTTGTGGAAATAACACACATGCAATGACTCTAGTGGTTGATCCATGTGTGGTTTGTGGAAATAACACACATGCAATGACCACTAGCGGATCCATATTGGTTTTAGTATAAGAACACACATGCAATGACTCTAGTGGTTGATCCATGTTTGTTTGTGGAAATAACACACATGCAATGACTCTAGTGGTTGATCCATGTGTGGTTTGTGAAAAAAAACACATGCAATGACTCTACTGTTGGTTTTAGTATAAGAAATCACATGCAATGACGCTAGTGGTTGATCCATGTTTTTTTGTGGAAATAACACACATGCAATGACTCTAGTGGTTGATCCATGTGTGGTTTGTGAAAAAAACACACATGCAATGACTCTACTGTTGGTTTTAGTATAAGAAATCACATGCAATGACTCTAGTGGTTGATCCATGTGTGGTTTGTGGAAATAACACATATGCAATGCCTCTAGTGGTTGATCCATGTGAGGTTTGTGGAAAGAACACACGTGCAATGACCACTGGTGGGTCCATGTTGGTTTTAGTATAAGATCACACATGCAATGACTCTAGTGGTTGATCCATGTTTGTTTGCGGAAATAACACACATGCAATGACTCTAGTGGTTGATCCATGTGTGGTTTGTGAAAAGAACATACATGCAATGACTCTAGTGTTGGTTTTACTATAAGAACACACATGCAATGACTCTAGTGGTTGATCCATGTGTGGTTTGTGGAAAAGAACACACAAGCAATGACTCTAGTACTAGTTTTTGGTTTTAGTATAAGAACACACATGCAATGACTCTAGTGGTTGATCCATGTTGGTTTGTGGAAATAACACACATGCAATGACTCTACTGGTTGATCCTTGTGTGGTTTGTGGAAACAACACACATGCAATGACCAGTGGTGGATCCATGTTGGTTTTAGTATAAGAACACACATGCAATGACTCTAGTGGTTGATCCATGTTTGTTTGTGGAAATAACACACATGCAATGACTCTAGTAGTTGATCCATGTGTGGTTTCTAAAAAGAACACACATGAAATGACTCTAGTGTTGGTTTTAGTATAAGAACACACATGCAATGACTCTAGTGGTTGATCCATGTGTGGTTTGTGGAAATAACACATATGCAACGACTCTAGTGGTTGTTCCATGTGTGGTTTGTGGAAATAACACACATGCAATGACTGTAATGGGTCCACATGTGGTTTGTGGAAAGAACACACATGCAATGACTCTAGTGGTTGATCCATGTGTGGTTTGTGGAAAGAACACACATGCAATGACCACTGGTGGACCCATGTTGGTTTTAGTATAAGAACACACATGCAATGACTCTAGTGCTGGTTTGTGGTTTTAGTATAAGAACAAACATGCAATGACTCTAGTGGCTGATCCATGTGTGGTTTGTGGAAAGAACACACATGCAATGACTCTGGTTGATCCATGTGTGGTTTGTGGAAAGAACACACCTGCAATGACCACTGGTGGATCCGTGTGTGGTTTGTGGAAAAGAACACACATGCAATGTCTCCAGTACTAGTTTGTGGTTTTAGTATAAGAACACACATGCAATGACTCTAGTGGTTGATCCATGTGTGGTTTGTGGAAATAACATACATGCAATGACTCTAGTGGTTGATCCATGTGTGGTTTGTGAAAAGAACACACATGCAATGACTCTAGTGTTGGTTTTAGTATAAGAACACACATGCAATGACTCTAGTGGTTGATCCATGTGTGGTTTGTGGAAATAACACATATGCAATGACTCTAGTGGTTGATTCATGTGTGGTTTGTGGAAATAACACACATGCAATGACTGTAATGGGTCCACATGTGTGGTTTGTGGAAAGAACACACATGCAATGACTCTGGTTGATCCATATGTGGTTTGTGGAAAGAACACACATGCAATGACCACTGGTGGATCCATGTGTGGTTTGTGGAAAAGAACACACATGCAATGACTCTAGTACTGGTATGTGGTTTTAGTATAAGAACACACATGCAATGACTCTAGTACTGGTTTGTGGTTTTAGTATAAGAACACACATGCAATGACTCTAGTGGTTGATCCATGTGTGGTTTGTGGAAATAACACACATGCAATGACTCTAGTGGTTGACAAATGTGTGGTTGGTGGAAAGAACACACATGCAATGATCACTGATGGATCCATGTGTGCTTTGTGGAAAAGAACACACATGCAATAACTCTAGTGCTGGTTTGTGGTTTTAGTATAAGAACACACATGCAATGACTCTAGTGGTTGATCGATGTGTCGTTTGTGGAAATAACACACATGCAATGACTCTAGTGGTTGATCCATGTGTGGTTTGTGGAAAGAACACACATGCAATGACCACTGGTGGATCCATGTTGGTTTTAGTATAAGAACACACATGCAATGACTCTAGTACTGGTTTGTGGTTTTAGTATAAAAACACACATGCAATGACTCTAGTGGTTGATCCATGTGTGGTTTGTGGAAATAACACACATGCAATGACTCTAGTGGTTGATCCATGTGTGATTTGTGGAAAGAACTCACATGCAATGACCACTGGTGGATCCATGTTGGTTTTAGTATAAGAACACACATGCAATGACTCTAGTACTGGTTTGTGGTTTTAGTATAAGAACACACATGCAATGACTCTAGTGGTTGATCCATGTGTGGTTTGTGGAAATAACGCACATGCAATGACTCTAGTGATTGATCCATGTGTGGTTTGTGGAAAGAACACACATGCAATGACCACTGGTGGATCCATCTTGGTTTTAGTATAAGAACACACATGCAATGACTCTAGTGGTTGATCCATGTTTGTTTGTGGAAATAACACACATGCAATGACTCTAGTGGTTGATCCATGTGTGGTTTGTGAAAAGAACACACATGCAATGACTATAGTGTTGGTTTTAGTATAATAACACACATGCAATGACTCTAGTGGTTGATCCATGTGTGGTTTGTGGAAATAACACACATGCAATGACTCTAGTGGTTGATCCATGTGTGGTTTGTGGAAAGAACACACATGCAATGACCACTGGTGGATCCATGTTGGTTTTAGTATAAGAACACACATGCAATGACTCTAGTACTGGTTTGTGGTTTTAGTATAAGAACACACATGCAATGACTCTAGTGGTTGATCCATGTGTGGTTTGTGGAAATAACACACATGCAATGACTCTAGTGGTTGATCCATGTGTGGTTTGTGGAAAGAACACACATGCAATGACCACTGGTGGATCCATGTGTAGTTTGTGGAAAAGAACACACATGCAATGACTCTATTGCTGGTTTGTGGTTTTAGTATAAGAACAAACATGCAATGACTCTAGTGGCTGATCCATGTGTGGTTTGTGGAAAGAACACACATGCAATGACTCTGGTTGATCCATGTGTGGTTTGTGGAAAGAACACACCTGCAATGACCACTGGTGGATCCGTGTGTGGTTTGTGGAAAAGAACACACATGCAATGTCTCCAGTACTAGTTTGTGGTTTTAGTATAAGTACACACATGCAATGACTCTAGTGGTTGATCCATGTGTGGTTTGTGGAAATAACATAC